>OY019131.1:24475354-27146784 GCA_955652365.1 Eristalinus aeneus
GTGAGAATTTGTGAGATGCTCTCGGGGTCTCTTCATCCGGTTGGAAATGCAACTCCACAGTAAACCTGGTAAGTTCCCTAATCGCCTGGTCTAGTTTGTGGTTAACAGGAAACTAGATGAGTCAACACATTAATCTAACTTTAGCTTTGCCCGCTATTTAGGGGTCTACACCACAGCCACGACCATCCTTCTACAAGGGAGCCTATCGCACCGTCAGGTTAAAACAGATGTTTCATAGCCCCTGACCTCCTGCGGTACCAGAATATAGCTTCTGGTCAAGCTGCACTACCAGTCAAGTTCCCTCAATACCTGGGTCTAAAAGCCAGCATTCTGACTTAATTGTGTTTTGTGCCATCCGCGATTCCAACATTTTTTCATTCATGTGTTTTTGAAACATGTGATTCATAAATCCAGTCACAGCATCCGGAGTGTAAGGAATGAGCTTTATCTGGTTTTCCTTGTTTTAGAACCCGCATCCTGTAAAGTTTCCTTGCAATTAATCCACACGCCAGTGGACGTACAGCTCTGTGCAAAAAAATAGCACCACGTTGAGGTCTGCACTTTGGATGCTAATTACTTTTCTCCATGCTCATGTAAAGACTCGATATTTATTGTAGGACATCTTTTGGAAATCAGTAATAAAATGCAAAAAACAAGATAAGCGGAGATGCATTTTAAGACAAGAAAATTCCTGTTGTACGAAATGAAACCGAAACTTTGGTGTGCAAAATAATAGCACCACGAGTAAAACGTCTTAAATAAAATTCATAATTTAGTGGAATAGTACGGTTTTTATTTTTTTATTTATACCACTGTTCTTCGTCTTATAACCCTTATTTTTAAGCACAGCGGCACAACGTCGTGGCATAGAGTCAATTAGTGCCTGACATCGCCGCATTGGAATATCCCTCCACGCAGCCTGCACAGCTTCCCATAGCTGTAGTGTTTTTTGGTTTCGCTTTAAAAACAGCTTTCTTAACATCTGTTTAAAGATTTTCAATGGGGTTTAGGTGCGGAGATAGCGGCGGCCATTCCATAACTTGAACCCCATTCCTCGCAAAAAAATCCTTTTCCAATTTGCTCGTATGTTTCGGGTCATTGTCTTGCTGCAGGACCTATCTGAGAGGCATATTCCACTCGGCGTAGGGCAACATGGTTTCCCTCATTATGCCAACATAAGCTTCGGCAGTCATCATTGGTTTTATCTAAAATATAGGACCAGTACCGTTGTATGAGAAGCATCCCCATATGAGAGAGATATTCCACTCGGCGTAGGGCAACATGGTTTCCCTCATTATGCCAACATATACTTCGGCGGTCATCATTGGTCTTATCCAAAATATAGGACCAGTACCGTTGTATGAGAAGCATCCCCATATGTTAATTTTCGCGCCGCCGTGCTTAATGGTTTTTAAAGTACACTCCGGTTTAAGCTCTTGGTTTTTTTGTCTGCGAACAAATGTCCTGGTCCCAGGAGTTCCAAATAAAACAATTTTAGACTCATCTGTCCATAATATATTACGCCATTTGGTTAATTCCGAGTTCAAATGTTCTTGCGCAAATTGTTTTCTTTTATGAAGATGGACCTTTGTCAGCAAGGGTACTTCTGGCAGGTAGTTCCTTCTCTATCAACTTCCTTCTTATGGTTGATGTTGATACGGCAGATTTAGTTCCTCTATTTATTTCACTAATCTTATCATTCTTCGCTAGTCGGTAGAGGTTAATTTCGATGTTCTACCTCTTGTTTCTTCTTTTTCGACCTGTTTTTTTTTTTTTTTTTGCATTAGTAATCATTTTGTTCGAACAACCAACGATTTCCCGAATAAATTTTTACTTTTTTCCGTCAGAAATTAATTTTTTTTGTTTATAACGTTGGATTTTAAAAATACTAGTTTCAAAATACTTAAATATTTTTACTTGTCTTTTGACGCACAAAAAAAAAAAAACTAAACACCACCAAACACTTCGAAAACACTTTTTAGAATGGCATGGTGCTATTATTTTGCACACCAAAATTTCGGTTTCATTTCGGGAATTTTCTTGTCTTAAAATGCATCTTTGCTTTTCTTGTTTTTTGCATTTTATTACTGATACCCAAAAGATGTCCTAAAATAAATATCGTGTCTTTACATGAGCATGGAGAAAAGTAATTAACATCGAAAGTGCAGACCTCAACACGGTGCTATTTTTTCGCACAGAGCTGTATATAGGAATGCACCTGCGTGGTAAAAGCAAATCGAAATTTCTTACACCGACTAAGACACACAGAAAAAATTACAAAATGTTCCACCTGTTGGTTGATTTTATTGCAACACTTCTTGAAAAACAAGAAAACCTTCACCGACATTGCCCTTAAAGCAGAAAAATTACTGCATTACATAAATATATTCTGACCTACGACCGTCTTCTATTTTTTGGTTTTTTTAGAGTCAATATTTCCAAGCTCGTTGACGCGGGTTCGTGTCCTTCGGGCTATGGCAATGTTTTGCACTTACACAGAGCTTAAGAAACGAATGAATACTTCCTTTCCTCACTCATGTGGATATTTTTCGCCAAAAAATGTTCCTCTCCTCTCTCTCCTTTCCATATATCTTTCCCACATTTTATTCCTTTCATTAGTTACGTGCATCTGCCTTGAAGTTTATTTTTCTTCTGATCGTTCTCCCTCAGCATTTCCACCCAATCTACAATGCAAAGCGCGTTCATTTCAAAACACATTGGCGTTCATATCAACATCGCATCAATTACATTCCGACGCGATCGTACAACTTGTTTCCAATTGACTCCCATTGCTCTATGCTGCTGGGAGGTTTGTTTTGTTTGGAGGAGCAATCATAATTCAACCTCGTTTTGTCATCGATGTGTTACGCCAAGAATACCCGACGCACTATTTCTGGATCACAATTTACGACTTCCATTGAATTCCCATGACTACACGCATTTTTTGTGCTTCTCTCGCTTTCACTAGTCAGAGGCAGAACTGCAAGTTCTGCAAGTTTGTCTATTTCGGTGTGCGCCCCTCCCATTTGTAGTTTCAGTTCAGATCACAAAAAACGTCCGCCCTACCCCAACCAGATATTGAATTCCTTTCTCAATAAACCCACGCAGCGTCGACCGCCGCTGCATGATGAATCCCCCGCTTGATACTGAAATATCTGGGACACCGCTGCCATCGGAGCCATCTAAATACGACGTCGTAAATCTACTTAACAGTTTCGAGCGCCTTGTGACAACATCGGTGGGGATACTTGTTGGTTTGCGAAAATCCCATGAGCATTACGGCGAGGCAATAAAACACTTAACCCCTTGGGAAGGGGCTACTCTCCACTTCTTGAACTATGATTTAATATTCGGGCCAGAGTCGGTTGATTTACGAGTGCCTCTCAAGTCAGGATTTGATCCCGCAAAGATGTGTAAACACGCAGCACACGCTGCTGTGGCAACAGCGACACCCTCACAGTCAGCCGTCACTAATGAGCCACCATTCAGAGTCATCGGAGCATCTCTATTAGTTTTGATTTATTTGCCAAAACACATGGGGTGTGCAAGGACTTAGAGACTTTCCTCCCGTTTGATGAGCCCACATCGTAAAAAAACCCGCCGCCACATGATCTATGAGATACCCACCGAAGCAAATGAGTCAGCAATTGATTCCCTGCTAAATGACTCTTTCCCGTGCAGGACGGGGGCGGTTGTCTTTCGGCAGATGGCTGCCAACTTCTCCAGTCAGTGAAGAGGAAACACCATCGTTTGTCCCCAAAGTACCCGAACATCTGGCGGCTGTGTAAGCGACCTGCCATCTGGATTTGTGTTCGACTTTGGATGCTACGCAAATTTGAACGCGCAGATGTTTCGGATGTCTTCATCGGATGATACGCAGTCGCTGCAAATTCATCCATCATCACGCTGGGGGAGGCGATGGAACCAATAAGGACTAAATTTGTCGGGAGAACACATAAAACGTCCGTCGGAAAGGGAACTATTCGAAATTAGTCATCGATTGTGACACCGTGTCGTGCGGGTGACACTGGGGAGTGGTTGAGTAGAACTGGGGAGTATTTTTAGAGTTACCCGAAGGTCGGGAAAGGACAACGCCTCCATAAAAGAATGTGATGCGCGGCACACAGTATGCAAACCAAATGCGAGTTGGAAAAGCTTTTCTATGAAGGTTTTATGTGACATCTGAGAGACCCAGCTCCTACATCGACGTTTGCTTTGTGGCTGAAATTGACTTTGGCATCTATTTGTGAAAGTTTCGGCTTTGATGCTTTCTCCCGTACAAGCAGTAGTCGGGGCGCCGATTGTCTTCAATGCTCTCTCTGCCTCCCTTAAACTCACTGGACCACTTTAGCACAGTTGATATGGAAGGTGCGAAACCCTGGTAAACAGCCAGGCGGCCAATTGACCGGTCCCGAACGTAAAATAAAATTTTCTCCGAACTCGCCTCTCAATAAGTCCATCGTTGGGCGTGCTGTGTAGCATGTGGCACCGTCTTGTTAAAAACAACATGTCATGCAAGTCACGCTCTTGCATTTTGGCAAAAAAAAAGTTGTATATCATCTCCTGGCAGCGCTCACAGTTACGTTTCAATTCGCTTCATCTTTGAAGAAGTACGGTCCAATGATGCCACCAGCCCATAAACCGCACCAAACAGTGACTTTTTCCGCACGCAATGCTCTTGCAATGCTTCTGACTGATACGAAGGCTGCATTTTATATTTCGGGATTGGGCAACCCTAGTGTTGCAATCTAGCAACTGCCAGCTCTATCGTAATGTTTGACATTTTGTAGGTTATACGTACTCAGAACGTTTTGACATACGAGCGCTATTTGTGTTGTTTACAGTAATTTAAAAGATTCATCTCGCCCAAAAAAATCAATTAAATCGTGAAAATTTTCGTGCGATAATTTCTTGCAACTTTCAACGTGGATTACCTCAACAACAGTGCATTGATGAACTTAATTCTTTGGCGATGGAGCTCCATCAAGGACCGGTGTTTATCGATGGTATGCTGAATTGGCCGTAGTTCACTCCAAGACGAATTTCGTGAAGGCCGTCCAAAATCAGACGTTGTTCCGGAAACCATTGGTGCTGTCCGCCAATTGATAAAGCAAGATCGCCATGTGACCTGTCGTGCCATTGAGACAACCTTAGGCATTAGTGGGGCCAGCATACATTTAATATTGCATGAACATTTAACCGTCAAAAAAATTTGTACGCGTGGATTTCTCACAATTTGTCAATCGCTCAAAAAGAGGTTCGTGTCGATTGGTCGAAAGAAATGCTCCAAAAATACGATCGCGGTGTTTCGAAACACGTCTATGACATCGTGACAGGTGATGAATCGCGGATTTACGCGTATAAGCCCGAAAGTAAACAGCAATTGACTGTATGGGTGTTTCAAATTGAGTCAAATCCAACAAAAGTTGATCGTGCACGTAGCCTTTTTTTTCGGAAAAACTGGACGTGTCGCAACCGTATCACTAGAACAACGCATAACAGTTATTTCTTAGTGGTACACAATCATTTGTTTGCCAGTTGTCCAAGAAATCATGAAAGCCAACCGCCAAAGACGGATCACTCTTCACCACGACAATGCGAGCTCTCACACATCGTCTCAAACAACTGCATTTTTGAGCACTCAAAATATCGATTTGATGAGTCATCCGCCGTATAGTCCTGACTTGGCACCGAATAACTTCTTTTTATTCCCGTACGTAAAAAATAAAATGAGAGGTCAACGTTTTTTAACACCTGAATATGCGTTCAGAATGCATGTTTTGGAGATACCTCCATCAAAGTGGCAAAAGTGCTTCGACAATTGGTTCAAACGCATGCAAAAGTGTATAGATCTTAATGAAGAATATTTGAAAAAGCAATGAAGCTATTTTCGATGATTAATATTTATTTTTGTTCTCTAATCCCGAAATATAAGAGGCAACTCTCGTATTCACTCCAAAACCGATAATTCTGCTTATTTACGTATCAAAAAAAAAAAAAAAAAAAAAAAAAAAAAAAAAAAAATGACAGCCAAAAATGAGTTTCGTCAATTTTTGACCATAAAATGGAGGAGACGTGCCATGAACTTTCTTAACAGAGCACGCATTTTAATAATAAAATTCAATAGTTTACAAGTGTTGTTCGTTTGTAAGACGATTCAATGTTTAATTTTAGACACAACCTGAAGATGTTTGACAGTGAAACAAAGCACGAATCGTGCGTCAGCTGTTTAAACCAGCCTTAAAGATTATAGCTTGAAAACCACCCTTTAAATAATCACAGCTTCACCCCGATACCGAGAATATATTGACCGCCCCTCGTATGTTGATAACCCCTAAACAATTGACCAGTGGAAGGGCAACATTCGCCCTGCCACAAACTGCCGATATTCTGCCAAAAATCTTTGAAAAAGTCATCAAAGACTGGACCTCCATATTCAACTTCAAGCTAGACGCGGCGGTCATAAGCCAGAAATCTTTTTTAAATTATAAGGTCATGTTATCTGAACTTTTTTGTTAAAAAATGCAAGACGCCAGAAACGCGTCCTGACTTTTCACTTTTTTTGAAGTATAAATAGCTATTGACGGAGACATGAAATTCAATATTTTCTTGCACAAAACCGAAGTTTAACCCTGTACCTTTTAACATTACAAACTGTATAATAAGCAGGTGAAATAATTTTTTTTTTAACTGCAGACAAGTTTGCTAACACTTTGGAAACATCCAGATTCAATGTTGAGTATTCTCTTTTCTTTAACAAGCGATTATTTCATTTTGTACCGCTGTCAGCTACCTTACGGCACAGTAAACGGCCGGCTATACTTCACCTTCTGCTTCCATACATACGAGCCATTTACTACCTCAAATCAGAAAGTGCATCAATCTCCGTGCACGCCTCTGTTTGCAAATGTGGATTTAAAATGCACAAGCCACACTTGAGCTGTTTCGAGTTTTGGGCAATTTTTCAAATTTATGCACCGCATCTGGCACAAATGATCTCATAAGAATAACAATAAGCGTCGTCTGCAGCGGCGGCGGCGAAGCCTTAGGCTACATCGATCATTGGATTTTCACGTTTGGGACACATTTCTGGAGAAAGGATGGACAACAGCCAAATGCAATCTGCCTGCAATCTTTTCCGACGCACGCAACCGCCAACAAAAGAAGAACAACAAAAACACGAATTCAGGTTGTGTTCCTCTCCCAGACGCTCACTCGCAATATCCCACACATGCATCGGGATGTGGCCAGAATAAATAAACTGCCAGTATCGCGGTTGCCAATCAAAAGGAACCCGTTTGGTGCGGACACGATTCGGTTACATAAGCGTGGCGCAATGTGGCACAATGAAGTCCCCTCCCTACCCTTTCACCAGGTGGGTAATTGCGGAGAAATGTTTTATTCTTGACAGCTTGCAACAGCCACCCTCCACCCACATATGGATATCCCGCGTTATTTATTCAAAATTTCAAATTCATCTAAACTCGAGAAAAGCCCCGCAAGCAATTTGCGATTATTCCTTATTCCTTTTATGGAGCATTTACATAATAAATGATTTAATTCCCGAATGTTGTGGGAACGGTGGCGTGGCGCGGTGACGGCAGTGTCGACTCATATCTTCTGGTTTCCTATCGCTTTACTGCTGCTGCTACTTTTGTGTATCTTGTATCGCGTCTGAATGAAGTTGTTATACGCGGGGGAACGTGATGTATGCATATGAATATCTCATGTATCTCTTTCATTTCAGTTCCGTTCGTTTGTTCGCGGATCTAGGCGCGCTCGGGAAGGGAAATTCTTTCGAATTCTGCAAAGAATCGCTTGCGTAATTATCCGCGGGATGGATGAGCGCCGTGGCATGGTACCCCAAAGGATCATCTCCTTTCAGGCGATACGTATGAAAATGACGCAACTTATTATCCTGGCATGAAACCATTTAAAGCGTACATATTTCATCTTTTTTGTTTCACACGGGCGTGTCTGTGTGGTCGGTGGCTCTTTGTTTGATTCGGTTCTTTTGAACGCAGCTATTTAATGGTTCCGCATGCAAATGGAGCGCAAATCAGTGAGGTTATTTTTCAGGTTTTTCTCTCGTCTTCTTTTTCAAAGCAGAGTTTTGTGAACGTTCTGTTTCTGGGGATTTCCGACACCGTGGTACACGCATTTATTGTTCTGATTTATGTGTTGGAGGGGGAATTTCATTTTACGTGATAAATCGAAATTGTACCAACTTGAAGGTCACGCATAACTCATCATTGCGAAGATTCTTGGCGAAGGGTGTGCATTTCTTGTCTTCGCTTGTGCTGGTTGCACTACTGTCAGCGAGTAAAATGTCGACTATATGTCTGAAGAAAAAATTTATTTCAGAAATAAAATATTGATTCTTAGGCTTTGTGGAAGGACAATGCCATCAAATGATGATCAAATGAGATGCCCGGACTGACAGAAACAATCAGAACTTTCTGATTAATTTAAATTGTTGGTGATGTAGAGTTGTGTAGTTTCGGACCTACATATAGCACTGTGCAAAATAATAGCATTGTGTTCAAACTTGTCACAACTTTGTCACTATTTTGCTAATTACTTTTTCCTACCGGCATGTAAACACATAGTGTTTATGGCACAACATCCTTACTCCATCAGTAATAAAACTTGTAAAAAAAATAAGAAAAAAGTGCATTCTGAACTTAGAAAATACCCGTTATCCGGAACAACACCGAATTTCGGTATGTGTAAAAAAAAAATAGCACCAAGATCAAAAATTTATGAATATGAAGCAAAAGCCAATGGAATAGTAAAGTTGTTTGTTTGCGTTTTTTTGATTGTGTTAGTTCTGTGTCGTATAACCTTTATTTGGAAGTGTAGCGTAAAAACATCATGGCATGAAGTGGATTAAGGACAGACATCGCTAAACAGGGATATTCTTCCAGATAACCTGCACAACATCCCATAGTTGTACACCTATCCCCCCGATTTCCACGGTAGATACGTTCCTGAGAAAAACGGGTAAAACGAAAATTAAAAATTTTCAAGTCAAAACCTTAAAGTGGCTTTTCCTTCAACTCATCACCATTTTTAAAATCATATAAATCAGTTGCTATAATTGTGATTTACGATACCATATCGAATACGAAATAGAAATGAGGAGTCCCGACTATGACTTGATCTAAGTTTTCATGCCTGACTGAGTTTTAATTTCCGAAAGATTTGTGATTTGGACGCTAATGGGCTCTGCTCTTAAAGAGCCTCAGTCTGCGAAAAATACTGACATCGAATATTACGAAAAAAAAAATAAAGTTGACACCTTTTTTTTTTATTTTAATTAAATGAATGCATAAAAAATAAAAAAATGGGATTCAGAGCCTAATTCATGATATTCGCTCTATTCTGAAACAGGGTTGCAAGTCTTATAGTTTGTGAACATGTCGCACAATTCGAACTCACTTGCCAATTTTGTCATCAAGAAAAAAAAAAAAAAAAAAAACCCCAAAAACCAGGACACTTTAACATATTAAAAGCAGCTGCAAGTGTGCTTGTCTCCTTCCAAACAATCACACCACGTCCATTGCACCCGAAAACACAAAGCTCTTCAACCAAGTGGCCTCAAAGAGATGAATCCCCGGGAGGGTAGCTGTTGCTTGCTGTGTAGAGCAAAAATCTCCACAAGATCAAAGGGAATGTTTCATCATTGCTTAATTTCACGGAAAGACAGCCTACAAGAGGCAACACACGCATTTGAGTAAAAATGTATTTTAAAGTGCTCCCCGAGTGGTTAGTGTTAAAAGTCGTGTACTCAGAGTAATTTTCCACTCCCCTGCGTGTCGTCACGAGCTTCAGAATTTCAACTCCACCTGCATTACCCACACGAAAGTTTGTGCTAATGTGTCGCAATCACGGCAAACTCTCAGGATTAATTTGCAGATTTGAAAGTTTGTCTGAACAAACAAAACTTCGTCCCACTCATGAACTCTCCCAGCGGACAAAACAATCAGTTTTCAAGATCTGGGCGCAATTCTTCTCGTGTACACGTCTGAATTGTTTTCTTTGTTCTTCTTGCCCTGGCACGGAGTTCTTTTTCCGCTTACCCGTCACAACCAGCAGGACATCGCACCAAGGATCGTTCCTTTGAATTTCAACTTGAACGCGCTCAGCTCTGTAAACGACATAAGCGTAGAGACGGGTGGGTGCTGCGATGACGAGGCGTGGGTGGAAGTGAACTGAGGTTGAAAGAGATTTTCTAATCATTTTCCTGCACGCTGTGCAAAATGTCTGCATACAAACGGGTATCTACAGAATGCATTTAAAATATTTCCAATTCGCCTCTTGCCGCAGATTCCCTATGGGTTGGCTGCAGCAGCCCAAGCTTTTGGAAGCGCTTGACTGAGTTTCAGCAACTCTCACAGGAGATGCGGATTTTTGAAAGGCGAATCATTGAAGCGCATTCATTGTTAGATTGCTTTAGGAATCATCATCAAGATGCAAATTAGGAAACAATTCCGTTTGGAAGAATTCCGCTCCCTGCCGATGCAGCGCAACCCTCATCCTGTCCTACGTCAGTCTGCCATGTCACTGAGTGTGTATCCGAACTTGACCGTGCCCGAAATCGAGTTGCATCCACGTTTTTAATTGACAACGACACAAACATGACACCCAATGTGCAATAAATTCAGCTTCGGGAATTTGAGTTATTAGTGGTCGAGCAGCGTGCTATGGTTTTGGATCCGAAGGCAAAAGCGGAACGAATCGCCGAAGCCGCCGTCGTCCCCGTCCCCTATTGGGACTGATAAGACATGTATTTATAAATTCTTTTTTCTATTTCTTTTACGACTCGCCATATATCACTGGAACATGTGTCCGTATTTATGGATCTGACATTTAATTAGTGGTTTGGTTGTTTACGATATGGTGCGAGGGTTTGGGCGAATTGACAGATGAAAGAGCGCAGGAAATCTGGCTTAAGCTCTTGTCCATGGGGGCGAGTGTGGGAATGCAGCTTTATTGCGGACTTCTGGAGACTCGCTCACGACTGTTTGACTGATTGGCGATAAATTTGTTTTCCTCGTTAAGTTCGGACACTGAATCCCTCTGAATTGGGCGAGAGAGACAGTTAAAATTAAATGTGACAGAATTTTAGTTTGTCTGGGACTACTTTCTGCGTTTAATTGAAGTGTATTGTTTGCAGTTGTCAGTTGGAATGTAATAAATGGGAGAATTCAAGATCGCAGAGTGAAGCAACAGATGAACGATATTGACACAATCGGAGATGATTTCATGGAATGACAAGGAATGTTGTCATACTTTGACTTGATTGCATTGTTCGCCTGGAGTGTGTGGAGAGTTGCGGTATAAGAACTCTGTGCGTTCCTGATCCAGGTGATGTGACTGGATTTTATGAATCACATGATTCAAAAATCACATCCGTATAACTATTTATAGTGACAATGGAAACATTAATGAAGGAAAGACCATTTGTGGCGGGATGGGGGCTAAAAGATGCAGGCGTTGAGGGAACTTGACTGCTAGAGACAGCTTGACCAGAGGCTATATTCTAGGGCCACGGGAGGTCATCCTGGAACTTCGATTTCAGCATGACCGTGTGGTAGGCGCTTGTGGGAGTTTCGTGGTGGCTGCGGTTTACTAACCAACATCGCGTGTAGAGTCGAGAATAGTGTACTGTGCTGACTTGTCTAGTTATTTGTTAACCCATTGCTAGACAAGGCAGTTAGGTGTCTATCCCGGCTTAGTGTGGAGTTGCATTCTCAACCAGATGCTGCGACCCAAAGAGCGAAAGAGTTTTTAGAAAGGTTTCGCATCAAACCAAGGTGGTGTGATTACCCCTCAAGCATGATCTCAGTTTGGTACTTGTGAAACTAAGACATTTTACGTCTTACGTTACTTACGACTCTTGAAAAAATGGACCCCGTGATATAAGCCGTAAAGGCAGGTGATCACGTAAAACCAATTCAGACATCTGTATCATTCTGATTTGAACACTTCATTTAAGTAACTACTCATCCTCATTTATTGCGAGTTCTTGCCGAATTGCTTGCTGGAGGTGTTCCTGATAAGCCTCTTGTGCATCGATCAGAAATATTAAACTGACGGTCAACTCCATTGACAGTGTTTTGCTTGATTAAGCATTGATAAACAATTTACCAGCGCTTCCCATGATGCCTGTTCATCTTTCAACATTCTTCAATAACGTAATTTGCACTCCTCTAACTCGGCACTCCGTCGTTCACTCGCCTATGAAAACTTGATGTTAACCCCTCACGTAAACAAAACTTTTCGTTCGGTTGCGCTCAAACAAGAATCTTTAGTTTGACTTGATGCAGTTCCTGCTAAGATGCCTTCAAACCAAGCTCAGTTTATGGATCGTACTGGTCTCGTATGTTCTTGTCTTGTTATACAAAAAAAAAAAAGAACAACAACAAAAGCAACAATAACAACATAAAAAAACAACAGCAAAAACAACAGCTTATTCATACGCACAATTTCGTGGAAAGAATTGAAAAACAATGCAAATGAAGATAACTGAAGAAAACTGAAGTACAAATCGTTTCAATTATGCGTATAAAAGGGCACCAGGATTTGCAGATAATTTTATCCCTCAACCACCAAGCTCGGACGTCAATATCATTAATTACGCGGACGACATCCTGGTCTATGCTCACACTCCGTTCATGGTCCTCAGTACTAGGCTGCTCAACAGATACCTTTCATCGCTCATGGACTACTTCGATAGATGAAAGATCCGGCCCAACGAAAGAAATACCTAAGTACTGGTCATCAAAGGTCCCACCAACAGCGTTCCAGAAATACGTTGAGGAACCACAACAAAATACGGATTAAAATCAACAATGAAAAAATCGAGCCCGTCACAGCAATGAAATACCTCGGAGTAACATACAACAGGGATTTTTCGTTTGGCAAACTTCAACTACTGCCGGAAGATCATGAGGATCCACGCACTGTCCAAAAGGATCAAGCAACTCGTGTACAAACCAATCAACAGACCATCACTAACATATGCATGCCCGGTTTGGTTTCATTTACCACCGCCCCAAATGGAAAAACTTCGGATGTTCGAGAGAAAGTGCTTCAGATTCATCAGCAATCTGCACAGGCAGCCAAACTCCATGAAGTTCATCAAGTCTTCCACCGTATACAGACAAACGGGAATAGATCGGATTGACAGACGAATCCTCCAGCTCTCCATTCATTTCATCAAGAACCTTCCCAACATCCCCAACAACATCATAGCTGAAGTAGCGGCAACAGCAGCTGATCCTACGGACTACTTCCTAAATACTAACCATATTGAACACTTATTCCATGCAGGGGAAATAGTGGACTGGACAGTGGACAGAACAATATCACCTACCACAATGTCAGGATAAGTAAAAACACATTTAAATACAATACACAATATATAGAGCGCGAACTGAGGTTCTAAAAATAATAACAATAGTAATAATAATAATAATTATAATAATAATAATAATTATAATAATAATAATAATTATAATAATAATAATAATTATAATAATAATAATAATAATAATAATAATAATAATAATAATAATAATAACAATTATAATAATAATAATAATAATAATAATAATAATAACATTAATAATAATAATAATAGTAATAATAAAAATAATAATAATAATAATAATAATAATAATAATAATAATAAAAATAATAATAATAATAATAATAATAATAATAAATAATAAATAATAAATAATAAATAATAAATAATAAATAATAAATAATAAATAATAAATAATAAATAATAAATAATAAAAAATAAATAATAAATAATAAATAATAAATAATAAATAATAAATAATAAATAATAAATAATAAATAATAAATAATAAATAATAAATAATAAATAATAAATAATAAATAATAAATAATAAATAATAAATAATAAATAATAAATAATAAATAATAAATAATAAATAATAAATAATAAATAATAAATAATAAATAATAAATAATAAATAATAAATAATAAATAATAAATAATAAATAATAAATAATAAATAATAAATAATAAATAATAAATAATAAATAATAAATAATAAATAATAAATAATAAATAATAAATAATAAATAATAAATAATAATAATATAATAATAATAATAATAATAATAAGAAGAAGAAGAATAATAGGAAGAATAATAAGAATAATAATAACAATTGTTGGCGCTACAGTCCAAAGGGGGACCAGCTCCTAGCTTGCTCATCAACTACTCGTGTTGTGCGCGCTACTGTTCTCTCCCAAGTAGAAGGGACATACAGTTTTTTGCCAACTCCGAACGGCGAAATTTGCGAAGCTTTCTTAGACAGTTATTACTCTTTGAGTGTTGTCAGCAGCTCGAAAGAGGTGGTGGCGTGAAAAATTCAAAAAATTGGTGTTGAGCTGGGAGTCGAACCTAGACCCTTCGGCGTGTGAGCGTCGCACTCTACCCACTTCGCCACGGCGACCACTGAGCTTCTAGCTCATTTAAATTGTTAATAAATAGACTAAGTTAGATTAAGGTAGTTTAAATTAGATTAGGCTAATATTAAATTATAATTTTAAGAACCTTTTCCTGCCACTTAACCTAATAATAAATATCTTTTGAAAGATAAAAACAATAATACTAGCAAACAAAAAATTGTTTTTTGAAAAATGTGAAATGCATGTTAAATTTAAGCTAATTTAAGCTATTTTAAGTATTTTCAATAGCTGTAAAATTTTTAAAATATGGTTCATTAAAGAAAAATACATATAAAAAAAAATGCGTATCATTCGCAGTCTGACTAAATACATAGGTCGTATGCACACAACTAATTTCGGAGCTACGTCATTAGCAGGGTGTAGTGAGTGAACGAACTGAACGAGCAATCGGTCATTTGGCCCTCTGTATTTTTGAAGATTCTTGCAGATCTAAATTTTTTTAATAAATAAAGCGTTTGTTTTTTTCTAAAGAAGTTAGCGATTTTTTTTCCTTTCCGCCACAATGTTTATTTTTTAATTAAATGTAATTAATATTAGTTTAATTTACATGAGGAACTGCTTCATCAGTTACAAAAACCTTCGTCACTTTTAACTGTATAACTATATGGTATTTTGGGAAAAATCATTTACTTAGAACCTTTCCTATGCTGTTTGTAAAGGCTCAAAGGAGTTGTCACCAACCCAAACTGAACTTTAAACACAAACTGCTACCAATTTAGACAGTTCTGCTGACATTGTTACTCAAAACAGGGCTGAAATATATTCCCACCCAATTTAATCAATTGAAAATATGCTAATAATTTGGTTTGTTTTTGTTTCAGGTAAGCCGATAATTATGTTCGTTTTTTGAGGGCAGCCATGCGACTTCAATGTGAGTAATTATCTCCGCCATAAGCGGATTTATTTCAATTATTTTATTTTACCCCAAATTCGGTTTTTGATTCAGTGGGCGGATTACATTTAACAGGTGCATTTAATTAACGTTGCTGAACAGTTCTTTTGTAGTCGATGATTTCATTGAATTAGTTTTGAGAGCTTAAATAGGGCTTTTGTATTTTCTATTTTCTTTTTTAATTGGGGATTTTATGCTTCGATGGAATGTTTGGTTTCGTTTTAAACTGAGAGCCTCGCAGAAACACGGCAGATTGTGAAACAGATAACTGATAATTATTGTAAAGTTTTGGTTTTTTTTAACAGATTACGTATGAGTATTGCATATGGATTTGATTCTTTTCGCAAGTCATTATCAACAAACTCACACCATAACAGGGTCTTCACATTGCACAGCGAAATGCTTTTCGTTCTATTGGAGCGCTCAACCGGCTATAATGACACTTGACCGATAGCACGTAGTGAAAATTCTACAGCGTCTGAAGCTGAAAGTATACATACAAGCCATGACTTTGTTATATAATCGCCAACTTGGCATATTTTACGTGAGGGTTTCGCCCTAGAAGCGCCCAAAATGAATTAAAGAATGTAAACCAGGCGTCTAGACCTGAAATGTAAAAACTGATTGAAAATCAAAAACTGTATTGAAGAATGAACCCAATTGCTGGCTCAATGAGGACTTCAGAAAACAAAACTACTGCATTTGGGTTGATGAGCGGCCCCACATCCACTTCACATTCTTCCAGACGGAACTCTAGCGCGCACTCGATAGGTTTGTGGCCGCTTGACCTGATACTGGAATTAAGGTAAAAAGTGGACATGTCCGAAGTATTCTTAATTTTCAAAACGCCTATCCTTCTTCTTCTTCTTGTGGCGCTACAGTCCGAGGTGGACCTGGGCCTCAACCAACATGCCTCTTCAGCCAGCACGATCTTTCGCTAGCTGTCTCCAGTTGCGCACTTCAAGTTGGTTGAGGTCCTATTCCACTTGTGTGCACCACTTTAGTCTAGGTCGTCCTCTGTTGCGTTTTCCCAATGGCACGGATTCAAAGACTTTTCGGGCCGGAGCAGTGGTGTCCATACGCTCTACATTGCCCAACGATCTTAAGCGTTGTATCCGTAGACGCTTGACCAGGCACATCTATCTGTACAGCCCACAGAGTTCGTCATTAAATCTTCTCCTCCAGATGCCATCAACGCAAACAAGACCAAAAATCCTATCCAATGCATTCTAAATGTTAGAGGAGTTCCATTGACACAGGTGAAGAAGTTTCATTATCTCGGTGTCTCTTTCACGATTAGTGGGAGCAGCGACACTGTGCTTTCTGCTGGGGTTAACCAGGCTTTATCAATTTTGAAGCAGCTTATAATAATACTTGTTGGCGCTAAAGTCCAAAGCGGGACCAGGGCCTAGCGTGCTCATCAACTACTAGTGTGGTGCGCTTGTGCTACTACGGCGAAATTTGAGAAGCTTTCTTAGACAGTTATTACTCTTTGAGCGTTATCAGCAGCTCGAAAGAGGTGGTGCCGTGAAAAATTCGAAAAATTGTTGTTGAGCTGGGAGTCGAACCTACACCACCTGAAGCAGCTTGGTAGATCAATAAAAGGAAAGGTCGGTGTTAACGCCAAGTTTTCGGTATTTATTCCAACTCTCACCTATGGTCACGAAATTTGGGTTGTGACCGAAAGAATAAGATCGCGAATACAAGCTGCTGAGATGATATTTCCCTGTTCTGTTTCGGGAATTACGCTTTAGGAATGGCTAAGAAACGCAACTGTGCAGGGGCAACTCAATGTTGAGCAGGTGCTTCTTAGGACGAAAAGGGCTTTATTTCGTTAGTTTGGCCTGGTGGTGCGGACTTCCCCTTCAACAAGTCTTACGAGGTATGCTTTAGATGCAATTCCATCGAATAGGTAGACTGCACAACTGACCCAGGCCGAGATGGTTGGATCCATAAACTCGTCTGGTTACGCTTGGGAAGAGCTCCTGATGATTAAGAGTCAATGGCTGATGATCGAGTGCCTTGGAGGCCCCTTGTGCGTTCAATATATCGGGATCCCTTTAGCGGAACATGCGGACTAAAGATGATGATAATCATGATCAGCATTCCCAAGAACAAATGTATTATGTGGCCTATGGGCCTGTTGTACAGCGTGTCTATATTTTTTCAAGACTGAGTCAATTTAAAGTTGGGCCAACAATAGTTTCTATCACCACGCTGTGGTTATAGACGTTAATAATAATGGGATGGCGCGACAGTCCACAGGGGGGCCAGGGTCTAGCTTGCTCATCAACTACTCGTGTTGTGCGCGATACTGTTCTCTCACGAGCTGAAGAGACCTACAGTTTTTTGCCGACTCCGAAAGGCGAATCTTTTTTCGACATTAATTACAGTTTGAGTGTTGTCAGCAGCTCGAAAGAGGTGGTGCCGTGAAAAATACGAGGTGTTCAGCCGGCAACGTTGAGCTCCTTAAAATTCAAGCAGATGGTCTCAGTAAGCGTCGGTTCAAGGAAAACTAGGCTTGCGTCGCTTGGGATAATGGACTCTATGAAAAATTTTGTTGGTACCACTTATGTTGGCATTGAAGTGGAAGACGATAAAATGCGCCTGGCGGGAAAAGAGTGCAATACGAAGTACATGCTCTCGCCAAGGAGGGGCATAGGACATCAACGTCTCGGAGAATATGCCACCACACTAGACCGCTAAAACTTCGAGATTTACTTTTTCTTCGTTATGCTATGATTAATTGGATGCCTAGATGTTTACAGCTTTGACCGTTTTTCTGGTTATATGCAACTTCTGTATGATAAAACAGCTACAATCAGCGAAAAGAAATGGAACGTGTAGCACAAGATCTGAGCTTCCGAATGAAGCATCTCAGTCGTCGTCTTAGACAACATTTGCAACACAAAAAGCAAATGCCATTAACTGTTCTTTCACTGACAATAAGCATTTAGAGTTACATTCAAAGCTCTCTGCTTCATTTTACATTAAAAATCAAACCCCATAACGAACCACCCTTTCGTATGAAAAATTGAATGTATTGCAAGGTGGCAATAGCTTCCATTCGCGGAACTGTTTATTCAAGTCCTACATTATGCATCAGAACTTTCATTTTAACATCGCCTTCTTGTTGCAAGCAATAAACTGACAGCAATATCCCGGCGTTGTCCTATATCGGGTTGTCAAATCTTGATAGAATCCAATTGCGTTGCAATCGGTGGAGAACTCTCTGGTGGGGCAGCTCATTTATTGAGAGAAAAAAAAGAGAAAACTTGGCATCACAGAAATTCAAATTCACGGAATGTCCATAGTGCTATTCGTTTCCAATCTATTGCCGCAAACCGTATGAGATCCAATATCCGAGAGTCAATCCACAGTAAAGCGGAGTATCCTCCTTCTTCTCCACCAATCTCAGGACACTCTCATCCGACATCCTCAACTGCAACTAGATTACACACACGTCTCTCCCACTCATGTGTACAGGAGTTATGACATAAACATCGGAATAAGGATTCGACTTTTATCTCCTGGAAAGAGTTGGAAACTTTTTCATCTCGGAACCGACTTCACATCCCCGAGGACCCAGGTAAGTCGACGGATTGAAATCGAATCGATGTGAGCTAATGACAAAGTTCCTTCCTCACGATTGATTCCTGCCGTCTGTCCACCGAGCATACGTCGACTTCCTATGATGCAACCTCTGGGCATCGCACACCTTATGTCGTGTGCATGTGTCAGCGTTCAAAAAGCTGACTCTCCAGTGGACGGATCACATACCTCCTCTTTAAGACTCACATCAAAGTTGGCAGGGCAACCCGAGCACCGGGTACCGGTCCTGAGCCTTTGAAGTTTAAGTGTCTGCCACGCCGCGGGTAGGTCGTAAAAATATGAACTGACAGTTTGTGTTACTTGCGAAAATTATCCGCAGCGCCACAAGAGAGATGTCAGCGAGACTTACGACCGACCCTCGCCCCTGGCTCATCTTTCAGCCCCCCCAAAAACCGAGTGGAACTTCTGCTTAGAGTGGGGGTGTCTAAGCAGAACAAGAGCAACTCCTCCCGGTGACAACGATGATGATGAAAAACAGGGGAGAAAACAAAAAAAGAATTTATATTGAATTTTATGAATTCTCAGGTGGATGGGGTGCGGTGTGGGTGCACACATCAGTGCCGTTTCGCCACCGCCACCGACAGCACGAGTGAGTGAGTCCTCCCCTGGGGGATGATTTACAGCGAATGTTTATGACATTTTAAGTTAATTGAATTTCGTGGAGACGGGCGAACACTGAGCACCGCGCACTGAGGCACGTACTGCACACAACGCACCGTGTGAGGATAGAGTCAGCGAAGTCCCACTTCTACTTCCCGAATTGATATAATCCGAATATTAAATTTCATTCACCGGAGCCCAGACGACGGAGGGCAGGTCGCTCATAATTAGATTATGTGCAGTGTGCTAGTGAATTCATCAAACTGTCCATTGTAATGGTAAACCGGAGTTGATGCGGAATTCTGTTGATGCCCCAGAATGTGGTTGGGACTTGCTGGGAATTGTGATCGGGGGCAGTTGCTGTGCCTCGTTCGTCCTCCAGGGCACGCGAGTGGACAGTGTCGATAGCAAATGCTATTGGATTGAAATGTTCGTCCCCCAGCCGGTGCTGGATTGTGGTCAGATTTGACATTGGGCTGTGAAAGGTGATGCGAACGAATGAAAATGAGGATTTGAAATGCTGTGGGGAGTGCCCGGCGCACGACGAGATAATGTGACAAAAGAGATACCATTTTCTATTGAAATCTGTTTGGCAGGTGCTGAACTGGAATCGACGAGATGTTCGGAATAAAATGAAATTTCCAATTTAGGTGCTTGGCAGCAAATCTGTTGTTCTCTGTTATTTTGGAAATCCGAACTGCACATATTGTGGTGAAAGTTTTCCTGATTTGCTTTGATGTGGATTTATTCCTTTGTCGGAAAGGCAGGACTTAGCGTGATGTACGGACGTCTTTGCATAATACAGTTACGAATATATGTGCACTGTCTTTCCATCGACATTGTGCTGACTAGAGAAGGGATCAGAATGTGGTCGAAACACTCATTCTTGTCCTTGAAAAACTTGTTAAACTGACTAATAAATATGGAAGCATTCCACATGATGAAAGGTAGAAACTCCTTGCAAACCCGTCGGGCAGCCAGTTGTTTATGACGTCCTCCACCACTTCACATGGCAAGCCCATTCAATTTGGCGGACTAAGGAATCTGTTCAAACTGAAAATAAAGTGTTTGCCGAAGTTAAATATTTGCATTGGCACAAGAAGCGGAACGGATTTCATTTGATTTTTTTTTTTTGACTGGAATCCTGAATTTTATTTTTCCCAGTCTCTTGATTTGGATATCTTCTGGAGGTCCTTCAGGGGGAGGAAAACAGTTTTGAAAAACTTCCTTGATCATAAATTTGAATATTTGTCTTGAAAGCCAAATTTAGTTCCCCGTTGTGCCTGGATATAGCCGTCATTCGATAGAAACACATGGACGAGAATGGAGACGTCAACTTTCTTGACGAATCTTCAATTGGAATGGATGTATGAGCAGCTCTTCACTTGTCACAATCTTCCTAGAATTGCACAGATACTTGACCAAATTTAAATTTGAGAGTAAATGCTTTTGGGAACTTGGTATTAATAGAGTTGTTTTGCGATGTGTTGACGGTAGCTCTTAAAGCGCCCTCAAGCGTACCATGCCCTGTTACAATTCTTGTTAGATGGAAAGAAGTGAAGAACTGTCCACACATCCATTGGAATTGAATCTTTGAAAAGGGCGTTGATGACTCATGTGGGTTTACCATAGTTTCTTCGATCTCTACCATTTCTTACCACCGAATTCCATCGCGGCTATGTCTCAATATACCGGAAGACTTAATTTGTCTTTCAAGTTAGACATTCAATGCGACACTCTTAGAAGTTTGGTTACATCGAAGAAAATTCCTCTACATTCAAAGAAGCAGCTTCATCAAACTGTTTTGGTCTTCTTCTTATTCTTCTTGTGGCGCTAAAGTCCGGGGTGGTCCTGGGCCTCAACCAACATGCCTCTCCAGCCAGCACGATCTTTCACCAGCTGTCTCCAGTTGCGCACTCCAAGTTGGTTAAGGTCCTTCTCCACTTGTGTGTGCCACTTTAGTCTAGTCTTTAGTCCTCTGTTGCGTTGTCCCAATGGCTCGGATTCAAGAGACCTTTCGGGCCGGAGCAGTTGTGTCCATACGCTCTACATGGCCTAGCCATCTTAAGCATTGTATAAAAAAACTGTTTTGGTCCCTCATCTTTAGTTTTCGTTCTAGAATTTTTCTTTACCTCCTAGTAAGAAACACCAAACATTGTTTAAAGGGGGAGAGGAGGTTTGACCCCGCTCTTTGCAATTGATATTCACACACTTCAATTGACTTTACACGCACATCATTCAATAAGTCCCGGGAGTGACATATAGGGGGCGCCACTAACAGAACATTGATATCATTTTGATAAATACAAACGTTCAAATGATACCTGTCAATTTTTCAAGACAATCTTACACTTCGATACCTTTCTTACAGAACGATACAGTTATCTTTAACCTCGAAAAAGGCTTCAATTTCGGCGATCACCTCCTCATTCGAGACATATTTTTTTCGGCGGTTTTTTTTCTTTTTTTTTTTTTTTTTTCTTGAAAAGAGGTAGAAGTCACTAGAGACTAGATCTAGAGAACACTGTACGTGCGCAAGCACATTAAAGCCCAATTCGTGCAATTTGCCCATGGGAGTCAACGACTTGTGATACGCTGCATTGACTTGGTGAAACAAAATTGTTCTCTTCTTCATATGGGACAGTTCATTTTCAATTTCTTCCTTCAAATGCACCAATAATGCCGACTAGTATTCGCTGTTCATCCTTTTGCCTTTCTCAAAATCGTCGTTGAATAAAATTCCGTGCACATCTCAAAATACGGGTGCCACAACCTTGTCAACCAATCTTTGTGTTTTTGGACGCTTTGGGCGTGGTTTACCGGCTGCTGTCCACTCCGCTGACTGCCGATTTGACTCTGGAGTGTAGTGGTGAATCCATGTTTCATCCATTGTGACATATCGATGCAAAAATCCTGTCTATTCCGGCGAAACAACTACAAATAGAATAATCGATAGGTTGTTGTTTTTGGCCCATTGTGATCACACGCGGGACCGATTTTGAAAACGGTTTTCTCATGGACAAATGATCAGGCCAAATAGTGTACACACTGCATTCTGATATCCTTAACATGTCAGCTATCTCACGCAATTCCACTTTGTGATTTTCCAAAACGATTTTGTCTACTTTTTTGATGGTTCAGGTGTAATCTCCTCAATTGGCCTACCAGAGCATTCAGCATCGTTGGTGTCTGTATAACCACGTGTAAGTCAGCATACTACTTGTTGGCGCGACAGTTCACAGGGGGACCAGGGCCTAGCTTGCTTATGAACTACTCGTGTTGTACGCGCTACTGTTCTCTCACGAGTAGAAGGGACCTACAGTTTTTTGCCGACTCCGAACGGCGAGATTTGAGAAGCTTTCTTAGACAGTTATTACTCTTTGAGTGTTGTCAGCAGCT
This sequence comes from Eristalinus aeneus, assembly GCA_955652365.1. Lineage (NCBI taxonomy): Eukaryota > Metazoa > Arthropoda > Insecta > Diptera > Syrphidae > Eristalinus > Eristalinus aeneus. Next base: position 24,498,374 of record OY019131.1, read on the forward strand.
CGAAAGACGTGGAGCTGCGAAAAATTCGAAGTGTTCAGCCGGGAATCGAACCTAGACCCTTCGGCGTGTGAGCGTCGCACTCTACCCACTACGCCACGGCGGCCACGTCAGCATACCACCGATAACTAGTTGGTTTGAATGGAGCAGCGTTGCTGTAACACGTTTTTAAGCCAATTCTGAGCTTGCACGGTATTTTTTCCCATCAGAAAGCAGTGTTTAATCAACACACGATGTTTTCTCCATTGCTTTAAAAATCGCAAGAGTAGCGCCACTTGAAGCACTGTTACTTGTAACCTAATAATGAGATCGTTATGACAGAAATCATTTGAAAGGTTGCACTTCCTAAAATAATATGGATTTTTGTAAATAGCCCCCCTTTATGCCAGTCTCGGGGTTTACTGAGGATGTGTTAGTGCTGTGTTAGCGCTAAAAGCGTTCTCAAGACGTTCCATACCCCTGTACAATTCTCGGTAGATGGAGACATGTGAGGAACTGTCCACACGTCCATTACAATTGAACCTTTTAGAAGGACGCTGATGACTCATCTGCCTGTGCCTTTAGTTTCTTTCATAGCTTTCATATCATTCCACTGAATCCAATCTTGGCTGCATTCATGTAACGGATTTCTCAATTTTATTTTCTAGTCAGATATTCTATGTCACACACTGAAAAGTTTCGTTACGTCGAAACGAGGTTCTCCTCATCCCCAGAAGTTTTTCGAAATTGATCTCCCTGATCTTCAAGTCGATCTCGTTTTAAGAGAGTTGAAAGAAACGCCAAACACTCTTAAGCCGATAAAAGTTGGAGTACTGAACGTGTACTGTGCCAACAGCACATACCCACTTCGACTATGTATTCCGCAGTCCGACTTGAGACGCTTGTTGCCTTCGGATCTCGTCATTTACTTGTTCGATGCTAATGACCAAAAGGTTGAAGCTGTTATACTGCGTATTCTGCGTAGGTTTAGAGAATCTGACGCACATGGTGTTGAAGAACATGAATAATTCGGAGGTGATTTTCGGTCTGAGCAACTTCAAAGTTGGGTCTTGTTAGGGGAAACCCGCACTTCAAGGCACAATTGACTCGATCTGTTGATACGGATGAAGCAGTCTGAGGAGTGAGTTCTTAGCTGTTCGGGCACCCCATTTACCTCCTCGCTTCAAATTGCGGAAAATCCTTCTGTCAGGAGCACCACGTTATATTCCCGACTGTCCTTCTGTCATTTTTTAAAGTTCATAACAAAGGAATTAACCAGAAACACATTTGGAAACTGCCTTCGACTTTAAAGCCACCGCGGTCCAAAGTTTTTTAATTTTGACTTGCTAGACCTTTACCTCAAAGCTGAGAACAATTTCGGAAGAGATTGCATTTACCCATCTCTGGGAAAAGAACAAAAAGTGAATATTTTCTATTCTGTTGAAGTTACTTTCGACAAAATCAAGCTCGGCTCTTGCAATGCGGATTGATTTTTCTGGCTACGTTGTATCCTAGGGATCCCGAACTTGTCTTATAAAACTGTGTCAGTGATCGTCGTATAATCGTCAGCCGTTCAATGGGTCATGAGTACAAACAAAAAAAGGGCTCAAGTTAAAAACAGAAAATTCGTGGAATGGACTGAAATTGAATGAAACACGTTCATGATTTAGGTTATCCTTCCGCTGTACACATTTTTTAGCAATAAGTAGAATGCAGTCACCTTGTGTTACAGGAGTGGCGCCCGGACACAGCTGATGTCGTATTTGTGCATTCTGCTTCACTACTCTGGAAGAAATGCGAGACACATTATTTTGAGAAAATATTTGCGTAGCTGGGTAGACTTGCTGGCTTGTCTGAGTAGGCAGTTCCAAGTCTTATCACTTGTCGGATATGCCCCAAAGTCTCAACGTCTCAAACGTCTAATTTTTATAAAAAGCCACTCAAAAGGTGGGTTTACCCACTTTGGTGTTGAAGAAAACGTACAGTTCTGGAAGAAAAAAATGAACGAAACTGGAACTGGAACATAGAAAGAGACATTCTGTTCGCTGCTACCCGAGGAGAGAAACGTGATCGCAACTAGAAGAAACTCCGCGAAAGCCTATGTGTTGTTCATTTTGATCAGAGCCTTGATTACTTCGATATTCGTTCGCAACCATTGCTGCATTTTATAAGAAATGTTTGTCATGTGCGTGATTTGAGCAAGGACCAATCAAAGTTTAAATAAAATATACAAACCGCCATCGCAGATGAAATTTCTCTTTTCCTTCATACACTTAAACTGCTCCGTATTTACGTCATCAGTATATTTCAAAATTATGAAGCTTAAGACCTCCACCTAAAAGTGTCGAGAGCACTATACTTTTCGCTTTCTTCAAACGTTCTGCTCGACAGAAGCCTTATCCACTCGTTAAATCCATCCACCTACGGAGTCCAGCCCACTCTTAATTCTCCTTCTAATCTAATCCCTATCATTTATCAATTGAACTTAATTCGATATCTTTTCTGTTTCTCGGTTTCCATTGACCCGGAAAATACAGTCCTCGTGGAGGTGGGCTGTGCCAGAATTCTCCCCGTTTGTCAAAAAAACTGTCTTCGATTTCCCGAAACGTATACACTCCACAGGGGGGATGAGGTGGTGAAACAGCAGGACAACAGTATTAAATTTCAACCGTCAGCATAAGGATGTCCAAGCTCAGTTCTTTTTTGTGTGTTGTACGCAACAGTGGAGGAATGTCCTGTCAGTAATTAAATTGAATTATGTGCTCTTGTTGTGTTCTTTTCCTATTTCTGTATGCTCACCGAATATATGACATTACGCAGGGGCGGGCGGGGGCTGTGGTCAGATAATGAATTGTTCCTTTGAGGATTCAATCGTACGATACGATCACTCATTCTTCTGGGAAAATCACCATTTGAGCTCAATCAATTTGTCAAGGAATTGTCGTGGATTATTGTGTGGCGGGACGAGCATGTTTTTGGTTTCACAGAATTTTAAATCATTTTGTTCGGTGGGGTTGTTGGGATTCGTTTTGAATTGATTCGTTAATGCCTTGCTTCAGCATGGAGTCCTTTCACCGACAAGACGTAGAGGTGTAGCTTCTACTTAACAACTGGTTGTCTGTTGTAGAGCACAGAAAGTAAGCTAAACCTCATGAGGGACTGAACAGGTGGAGACCTTCATGAAAATCCCTCTACGACTGGAAACAGTTACTCGCTTGTGACCGTCCTTAAAGGGAAATTCGACTTATTCTTTAATTAAAACGAATTTATTGCGTCACATACCTTTAAGCGCAAACACGTAGTTGCTTCCTTCCTACGCAGGATCAACAATCGCCTTAATCGTCAAAATACAAATATTTGCTCATAAAAAGAAAACATCTCATGGGGGATTATCATCCAGAGAGGAAGCAGGATATGTATCCTTCAGCAATATACGCTGTCGACACCCACTCCACCGCCTCCACCGCCTACACCGCCAACCAAAAACACACTTCGGCACACGGCTTCATCTGAAGTGGGTCACCCCAAATGTTCTTTTTTTTTTTTGCTGACAACATTTCCGTGCCTATGAATTTCTAAACAACCGCAAACCAAACAAACCTCCCACCGCCGGCCTCGGGCGCCGTTTTCATGCGAAGAAGTTAACCTCGCCACCCTTAAATTGGTGCCAATTGAAAGATATTGACACTTACGCCCAACGCGTCGCTTAATTGTTTGCCAGCAAATGTTGTTTGCCGACACAACAGAGGAAATTAGCAGCTGTTGTACCAGAAGAAACCGCCTCGGGATTTACGATTCAGCCGCGCACCCTTCGCATGTGAACTTATATGGCTTTAATAAAACTGCAACGCAATCGGTAAACGGCCGCCGGGCTGTAGTCCTAATGGCTTGCGTGTGTTTTGGGTGCGTAGTGTGTGTGTTTTTTTTTAATTACTCTGCCGGTGGGGGACACGTGGGGGACTACAGGGATTATATGCCAACCCATGTCCGAAAGGAGAAAAAGGTCAAAATGGCAACCTGGATCAGAAGAATACGGTCCCACCTTTGAATTGACTGAACATAAGGCGACTGCCAACCGGGACGGTGGCACGTGGCAAAGACGCCAACAAATGAGGTCGGAAAAAGAATTAAAATACAAAGCAGATGCTCGTGCGAATGGTGGCACACGGCGTGCTGTGGTTCATCTGTTCTTCCAGCGAAGACGTGGTCATCACCTGTGGTGGGTCATTTGTAGAGCGGCAGAAAGAAGTTTCTTGGAGGAGTGCTGTGAGGCCAACACTGCGACTGACAGGCAGAGTGATTAAATTGGATTTCGACGGATGATTGAGGGGCTCCGCCAGTCATAAAGTGCTGAGTGCAGATGTTTGCTATAACACCTTCGAATGCTGCCTTCTTCTGAGATCTCAGTGCAATTGAAATGCGTGCAGGTGTACTGGAGTGCACATGGTGTCGGGTAGGGGATAGTTTTGCATTTGGAATGACTCACTCAGTTTGACCCTGAGGAAGTTGTGACGATGACGAGATTAAACGAAGCAGATGCACCACAATTGAAGACATTTCAAAATTGAGATGTTATTTGCAAATAATGTTTTTAAATCGAGCTGGTGGAGTTTTTTTTTGGCTTTAATGATTGCAAAGAGTGGATATTGATAGCGGATATTGATAATGGACATTGATAGCGTTTGACGATCCAAGTGTCACAGTGCCAAAGGGGCAGCGTTTTTGATACAAACAAATTCCTCGAAGTTCGTGGTCTTCTAACCCTTGCTTAACTGCGGATTAAAGTCAATTTTGCCTTGCCTGTGCAGAGGAATACTGTGGTAAGTTCTTTCTGAAGAACAGAACCGTACAGTAGTGGGCAGAGTGTGACGTGTTGAAAGTCCCAGGTTCGATTGCCAGTTATATGCGTCTCATTTTCACGCAACACCTTCTTCAAGCTTCTAACAACACTCAAGGAGTTAGATTCTACGAAAAGGCTTCTCAAACCTCGCGTTTCTGAGTCGGCAAAACATTGTATGTTCCTTCTACTCGTGAGAGGACACTGGTGCGCACGACACGAGTAATTGATGATAAAGCTAGGCTCTGTTTGTTTTGTGGACTGTCGCGCTATGCAATATGTATATGAAACAGTTGTTTTGATTGCTTGATTTTTTCTGGAGCTTGTTACGTTTAAGAACGTTGTTGCTGGTGTAGACGGGTTTTCTGGACAGCTCGCTAAGTGTGCATAGATCAAACGACCAAAGAGACTGTCCAACACCTTGATCATCCCAGTCCTGCTTTACGGCGCAAAAACCTGGACGCTACTAAAAGCGGATGAGGAAGCCATTGGTCTCTTAGAGAGAAAAGTTCTGCGTGCGATTTTTGGTCTTGTTTGCGTTCATGGCATCTGGAGGAGAATATTCAATCACGTACTGTATGGGCTGTACGGCGGCATGAGTCTATTCAAGCGTCTACGGATACAACGCTTAAGGTGGCTAGGCCATGTAGAGCGTATGGACAGCACTGCTCCGGCACGAAGAATCTTCCAATCCGAACCACAGGGACAACGCAACAGAGGACGTCCTAGACTGAGATGACGCACACAAGTGGAAAAGGACCTCAACGAACTTGGAGTGCGCAACTGGAGGCAGCTGGCAAGAGATCGTGCTGGCTGGAGAGGCATGTTAGTTGAGGCCCAGGTCCACCTCGGACTGTAGCGCCATCCGAAGAAGAAGATCAGGTGATTTGAGTACAAGACAGTTAGAGAAAAGCATACCAGACGAGTAGAAACTCGATCACGATCCATTAAGAGTGAAAGGAGCGCTTAATATCGTGTTTTGCTTCATCGTGCTTTGTATTTGAACTTCACTGCTGTCTTGTGTGAGCCACTGAACCATTCGTCAACAACCTCGTATGTGTTTACAATGATAATTCCAGGTCGCGGACGTCTACCAAATCGTGGGAAAAAAACCCGCATTTCTTATTTTTTTTTTGTCAGAATTCTCTGACACCCATCAGTTTTACGTCGATTTCAGACCGCATATGACAGCGTGCATAGGCACTAGTTATTCAGTGCCATGTCCAGTTTTGGCATTTCTAGAGATCCCATTAGATTGTCTAGGATGGATAAATCTCACTACTCCTTCAAGGTCAGTAACGAACTCACTGAGACCTTTAATGTCACAAAGTGTATCAGACAAGATGACGCGCTGTTATGTCACTTCCTTATAACCATTCTCGAGAAGACCATGCGTAGCTCACAAGTCTACACAAGACTTCTAAAGTCACGATCTTCTAAAAGGTAGCTCAAATTCCAACTAATACTGACAACATTGACGTGATTGGACGAACACAAACAGCCGTCAAAGAGGCTGGCATCCAGTGGAAGCATCTAAAATGGGTCTGGTGGCTAAGGTTCAGGACAAAACGAAATACAAGCTGTCATAAAGGAAGAATAGACAACATCGACGTCACAGATAGAGCGTCATGACAGAGACAGAATCAGAGTCAGGGTCAGTCAGAGACAGAGCAGAAACTACGATAAAATCTTGACATTGTCGACTTCCGGTCAACTGTAAATCAGGATTACAACATTAGTACCGAAAACGCACACATTTCTCAATCACTGTTTCTTTGGGCTCAAGAGGCAATTGAGTAATAGAGCTCTCTCCCGCTGTCAGCTCTCTAAGCTGTTTTTGTGTTACAGCTTAACCATCCCAGTCTTGCTCTACGACAAAAAATACTTGTGTGCTGGTAAAAGCGAAAGCGGAAGTCCTAAGTCTCTTCAAGTTTGTGCCAGGCCATGTAGAGCGTATGACATCACACCCGAAAAGTTTTCGAACCAGAGCCATTGTTACAACGAACAGAGGACGGTTTACGCTTAGGTGGCGCACACAGGTAGAGAAAGACTTCAACCAATTTAGAGTTCTTAACTAGAGTCAGTTGGCTGGAAAGAAATATTGATGGAATTCTGGGTCCACCTCGAACTGAAGCACCACACAAAGAAGAAGTCCTGCAAGGTTTGATGGACTTCCTCCTTTACCACAGCTGATTCCTCGATTTCAAAGTCGCCCATGACAGCGTGCACAAGCTATACAGCATCATGTCTATTTGTGACGTTCAAGCCAAAGCTACTCAAGTTGGGCTGGATGAGGAAGATTGACGCTCTGCTCAAACACACAGAGACCTTTTGTATCAATAAAGGGTGAAAACCGACTCAATTTTTCGTGAGTTGGTTTGAGTTGCCACAGTTAGAACCAGTGGGGTAACTAAAGTCCCAGGACTTCCTGTCAAACTCTATCAAAGAACAGGAATTCGATTCTGGTAAGTGGAAAGAACAAACAAGCTTATCTTCTGGAATCATATTTTTCAGGTGGGGAAAAGAAGTTCATGCACAGATAAATTCATTTACCAATGCTCAAGGGAAATGTTCTTGGGAAATAAATCGCCACTTTTCCTTCTGTTAGAAGGTAAAAAAACTTCTCAAACCGCCCACGGGGTTTTTCACAATTTGCATTTAGACAAACTTCTTTTCGTTCGTCAGTTTCGGCTGACCTGTCAGAGGATGAAAACATCTGTGCCACAATGGGAAAATCCCTCAGTTCCCTTACTGTAGGATTTTCTTGTGAAATAAATTGGACTTGCCAAAAGGCCTCGTTTTCTGTTAATAATAATTGTTGGCGCTACAGTCCAGAGGGGGACCAGGGCCTAGCTTGCTCATCAACTACTCGTGTTGTGCGCGACTGTTCGCTCACGAGTAGAAGGGACCTACAGTTTTTTGCCGACTCCGAACGGAGAAATTTGAGAAGCTTTCTAAGACAGTTATTGCTCTTTGAGTGTTGTCAGCAGCTCGAAAGAGATGGTGCCGTGAAATATTCGAAAAACTGGTGTTGAGCTGGGAATCGAACCTAGACCCTTCGGCGTGTGAGCGTCGCACTCTACCCACTACGCCACGGCGGCCACGTTTTCTGTTAGAAGGCAAAAATATTTTATAAGACCGTTTACGTTATTCCTCACAATTTGCCTGCCGTCTGTCAGTGCGGAGTGCGAAAACATCCATGTCGCGCTCGGAAAGTGTCTTAATTCACTCGTTGTACGTTCATGGCAGGCAGATGTTCCTTTTTATTTCATGTCACCATCTCCTCTGAAGACAAGAATTCTGCACTGTTTAGTAGGGGGTTCGCAATGAGCTGCAACTCCTCTGTCGTGGGTAAATTAGCTCTGTTCGTCGAAGAACAGTTAAAAACTCTTGTTGAACAAAATCGACCTTGGTCCATTGGGGCAGTCTCTCCTGTCCAGGAAAACACTTAAAAATTCGCGCAAATACGATGCACTCAATGGGATTGCAGGAGTTGAAGCCCAACCTTCTTCCCTCCACACTGAACAAAGCAGCCTAGTGAATTTTTCCCAAAACACCATCAGCAGCATTTCCTTTCCGTGCTTAGTTACCATTCACCTTCTGCAGCTTTGGCATTCGCTACTCCTCCAACCTCTGCTGCCCCCATCTTTACATTCTCTTCACCAGGAGTGTGATCATCAAAACCGGGCAAAACACATCTTAAAGCTGATAGCACCGTGTTTCGCACTCCTTCTCGTACACATGTGAGAAATATGTTTTTTTTTTCCTTAACTACGCCAGCGGCTCTGCACCGTCCTGTCTGCATAATCAACCGGAAACTCCACTCGGTTGGAATTCAGGAAGAGAAAAAACGAAAACAAAACGAGGCGTCTACTTCAGAATTCATCACGTATCGCAACTCCTCCTTTCGCATCCATCCCTGGGCAAGCAGCAGGAACATTAGCATTTTTGGGCAACAAAAATATTAGGGCATCCATCAAAATTCATTCTCCATCCCGGAATCACATGCCCACTCGCACCTTCTCGCCGAACCCCACTGACCCACATAAATATGGAGAGGTGCACGTGGTGTCTACTATGTTCCACATGAGTGGAACATAAATGAAACGTGACCCCTTGATGTGACGCCCATTTGGCGGTACACGGACCCGAAAATTGGGTCGTTTCGACGTTTCGAAACGTTTTTCAATTTGCAATCATCAAACGATTACGCACCGTGGGGACGAATGACGGCTCGTTATATTGTGTTCAGGTTTGCACAGTACCGGTCCCGGGACCGTCCCGTGTGCTCAAAGTGGAACTCAAGGGACCACTGATTTCCCGGCAGCTGGTGCTTCTTTGCCTTTTGGTCCTGTTTAATCAATTATCTATTTATTAAGTCAATAAGGCCCTTGACCGTGAAATGACTGGAAAAAGGATCTTTGCTTTGTCGGTGCGTCCGTCGTCGCCCGTGTGTTTGCGTGTGCCGCCGACCGAGTGTTAGATCGATAAAATTACACTGAAGTGCGCACTCCGACACCCTCTCGCCTGGAGTGAGAGAGAGGCGAGCAAACAACAAAAACAACATCTGGTGCAGAGGATAAGCGTTGCAGCAGGGCCTGCTGCAGTGCATCAACAAACTGACAACTGCGATATCGACTTACACCATGCGGTTGTGTCTCAAGGGGTTGCTTGTGTTTTCCATCAGCGTGAAGATGCACGCAGCACAAGATGCTCGTGTTTCCCGATGCAGTATAGGCGCCTGCAAATGATAAAGCGATCCTGTTGAAAGACAATGCGTCTGGGAGTGTGTTGTTATCCTTTTTTGTGAGTTGTTCATATTTTTTGTGAAGGAGATGGTGTTAATGCGCTGACACGTTTATGTTGTGCTCGCCTTGACGGATGAGGGTGCCAACTGAGGAGATGTGTCTCTCGCGACGAAGGTTCTTGGAGATGTAGGTGTCTTACTGTCGTCCGGGATGGGAAATGATTTGGGGAGCAAACTGCTTCAATGCTGAACGAGTTGCCGAGAACGTAAATTGATACTTTCGTGATAGACAACTAGGGAAATGAGTGATTGGGGAGCTGTGTACATTTGATGGGAAAGCAATCTTTCAGAGAGTGGTGTTTATTTAAACATGATATTCGTCGAATGGCTTTCCTGGTCTGGTTCCGTCTTTGATGCGCCATGTTTCAAAGGGATGTGGGAAGTGGTTCGTGAAGTGCATACATGGATTTTGGTTTCAGGAAGTAAAAAGTTGTTAATGATACTCGATGAGTATCGTGGAGGCAACCTTCTTTCGCCTTTACATGAGTGGGCCCACCGACCATTTACTCCTTCTGCCGCTAGATCTGAGAAGAGATTAACAGATGGCGTCAAATTTGATGAATGAGACGATTTGGGTATTGGAACGTCCCCAGGAAGTTTGAATAGGTTTTGCGACGTTGTGCAAGCCCGGCTTTTAAAGGGGATTTTGAATTATTAATTTTGAGTTATTACTATGGCAACAGCAATGGTCGAATGTGTAGAAGAAAGAAGGGTGGGAGCTATTGATGTACTTTTGTCTTAAATTCGTTTAATTGGGAGGAAGCAGAATTCGGAAGAGTATTTCATATTCGCGAGAAGCGAATGAAGAACGAGTTTGTGGACTCAGCAGTACGTCCTCACGAGGGTGGCTGATAAAATTATGCGAGAAAAGATTGACACAGGAAACCCATTTTTTCATCCCCGTGGATTTTGTTTCCAAATTGACTATTTCCCTCGAATTTCGATTCTACCGTGTGGGTGATCTTGGGAGCACCTGGCCAGTCAAGAGGTCTGTGCCCAAGCTCTGGGCGAATATAGTCGTTTCATATAGCATTAAGAAAATGAAGTGAAATATTTCTTTTGTCGTTTTATATTGGATTTAGGTGAATATTTCACTGGTTTGTGGCGGTCGATGTGGTGATAATTCCACCCTTTCAGTTGACACGCATGCCATTCGAAACATATGTCAATCTACAGATGTAGGTGATTGCGTATTGTTTTGAGAACTCATTGCATTTCGTAGGTATAAGTTTCCGTTCGAAGAATATCAATAAGAACAAAGGGAGAATAGCAAAGGACAGAAATGTTTGTACAATATAAAGAGTGTCCGAACAAAAACGCAAGATTTAAATTTGGCGCCATTCGAATTGTCATTGTTTGACATTTCAACAATTATTTATGATTGTTAGTAGAAGGTATAAAGTTAATCAAAATGGAGCGCTACAGGAATGAACAACACATTCTCATTGTGAAATTGTTTTACCGAAAAGGTGAAAGTTTTGCGGCTACAGTTCGCAAATTGCGATCAATTTGGGGTCACATTACTGCTCCAAAAGAGTCAACTGCAAAGCGGTTAATGGGAAAAATTGCTGAAACTAGGTCTGTAACTGATGTAAAGAAAACAACGCGCCTTCGACCAGGTCGATCGACCGATAATATCGCAGCGGTACGTGATGATGTCGCTTAAACTTCATCCACCTCAGTTCGACACCAAGCTCAGCAAATTGGTGTTTCTAAATCCACTATGCAGTGAATTTTGACTAGAGATTTGCATCTTCATGCATACAAAGTTCAATTGAATCAGGAACTGAAGCCAGCTAACCATGCACACCGAAGGGAGTTCGTTAATTGGGTATTGGAGAGAAAACATGAAAATCCTGATTTTGTCGATAAAATCATCTTTATTGACGAGGCCCATTTCCATCTTGATGGTTTCGTCAATAGGCAGAATTGTCGCAGTTGGGGCGAGGAAAATCATCTAGTGGTTCACGAGAAGCAAATGCATCCTCAACGTGTCACTGTGTGGTGTGGATTTTTGGCTGGAGGAATCATTGGACCTGTTTTCTCTAAAAATGAGTCAGGACAAGCGCAAACAGTCAATGGTGTTTGGTATCGTGAAATGATAACCAATTTGTTCATGCCTAAAATTGAAGAAATGAATGTGGAGGGGATGTGGTTTAAACAAGATGGCGGCACATCTCATACAGTCAGGGAATTAATTCCATTGCTGCATCAGTTATTTCGCGGTCGTGTTATTTCGCGTTTTGGAGACCAGAATTGGCCGCCTAGATCGTGCGACTTAACACCATTCGACTTTTTTCTTTGGAGTTTTTTGAAGTCGATGGTTTATGCGAATAAGCCGACCACGACTCAAGCCTTAAAAGAGGAAATTGGACGCTGCATTAATAAAATACTGCAGCATTTATGGAAAAAGGTCATTGAAAATTTCATTAAAATATCGGGTATCAAACCCCAGGCCAGCAAACCCGCGGCGGCCATGTGGCCGATGTGTTATTCCATCCATAACCTCATTCTGTCTACTTTGCGGTATAAGAAAGAATTTACGATTTTAATTAAATGCGTTTTATTTAAAATTTAAATCTTGCGTTCTTGTTGGGACACCCTTTATGCATGTAAGTTTCACAAGGGTCGAATTTCAACTAGGACAGAAAAGGAATACTTCAATGAAAAGGCGATTGACCGATATGAAAACATCGTTCAAAAAAGTATTTGTTTTCGCTACTGGTGGTTTTCAAAAGATGGCGCCACCTGCAAGTTGTGCCTGACCTTGGAAGATATTCCCTTATTCATTGGAGGTGTGTGAAATTTTTCAACAATAATGGGTGTGAATAATCGTCTGTTTTAAACAACAAATGTGATTTTTAACTCTAGTTGAATGTCCGGAGGTGTCTCTCAAATAAACAGCATTTGCGGGAAATGTTCATTTTTTTCTTAAATTGAAGAAGACCATCGACAGTTTTTAGAAGTTATTGGCTTCATTATATAGAGAGTAGTTTCGGCGCTTCGTGATTCTAGCGTTGAAGACAAGAAGCGCTTAGACCACCCAAAAATGTTTGAAGATGAGAAATTGGAGGCTTCATTAAATCAAAATCCTTGCAATAAGCAAAGGGGACTCACAACTTCGCAGGGATTGGCTCAGCAATTAAACGTATAAGAAATTTGGATTTATTTAAATCCAAAGAATGTGGGTGCCGTATGAGAGAAAAAAAAATTATTATTTAATTCTATTTCAAAGCAAAAGAAATAATCTGGGAAATAACATTTAAAGGACTATCTCAGTTCAGTTATTCATATTTGAGTTGACCTTAGAAAAAGCAAAGACCTATCCCATGTCCAAGCGTCAATGTGGTGGACAGAAATACATTTATTAATGTTTTGAACTATAAACAAACGAAAATATTACTTATTTTGGCTTTGTGCACAAAATAAAATTTATCACCAAAAGATTAATAAATTAAACCCCTTTTAAAGTGTCTTGTATTGCACATGAATTAAATGGAAACTCCAGGATAAAACTAAAATCCTATTAAGGGTAACTGAAAAAATCTGTTCTATATATTAGCATATTTTCAGAAAGCTTATTATTGCAGGAAATGAATAACTTCAAAATTTTTCAAAAGCCATACATTTTTAAATCTGTGATCTGAGCGTGCTGCCAAAAATGTTCGCCCAAACTGTTAGTAAAATTATTTACCTGGACATGCTCCAATTCAAAAAACTATTGTTTTTTATACTTATTATAGAACAGAATGGAAAAATACACCACGTTAAAGTAGGAAAGGGGTTCTTTTGGTAAAATTTGTTTTTGCGACATTAAAATTTAGGTTTCTTAAATTTTCCGTGCACAGACATTTTTACAAGTTTGCAAATGATTTAAAACTTAACCAAAATAACGCCAAGCAGGGCGTTATCAGGAGCAGTGTGTTCTCGTGCATCCACTTCTTGCACCGCGTTAACTTGAGTGGCGCCTCACTCCGTCCGGTCATCTTCCGTGAAAGCTCATTTTAGCGAAATTTTTAATATTTTTCCATCTTTGAACACCGACCCGTGGCTTTGGCTTTTTTGCCGTTTTTCTTCTGCTTTATTTAACAAACAAATACCTTCCAACCGTAAGCAATTGGTTCATTAAGAAAAAAAAAAATTCTTTGAAAGAGTGCAGTGGAAACGTATGAGATGATGCGTTGGTGTGCGGAGTGGGATGTCAAAAGTCAATTTTTCACCTCAGAACTGCTTCTTGAAAGATATCAAGGGAAGGGTTTGCTGCACCGGTTCGTAACTGGGAATGAAAAGGGAATATAATCCGATAACCCGAAGACGAAAAAAGTATTATGCAAAGCCTAGTTTACCCGTTCTATCTTCATCTACAAATAAGTTACTCTTAGAAGTTCATGCTCTGCATGTTTCTGTGACAGGCAGATTGGGGTTTGGCATATTATGAGCACGGGTACCATTTGGAAAAAAAATATGTCCAAAATTGAAAATAAAAATGACCAAATGTTAATAAAAAGGACCAAAATATTGCTAAAGCAAGAACAAGATATTCATCGTATATATTTTACATTTAATTCATCACATATGCATGTCTTACATTTAATTCATCATCACTTATGTATGTATATGTTACATTTAATGTTGCAATTGCACACATCACATTATTCTGTTAATTATTAATAAAAAGCAAAAGAACAGGTACAAACAAATTCGCAAAGTAAACATAAACGTAACGAATCATAAATAAAAAGATTGAATATTTTCACAGCATTTTATTATAAGTTCGTGAGAGTTTCCTATGTGACTGTCATTCGCTCTGCAATTTGTTCATTTTCAGTGAGTGACTGAATCAATCATTGATTTGTTTCAGTATTTCCACGCGAATGTACCGATTAAACAAAGAGGAGACCGATATAATCAATCGTTGATCTGGTGACCGATTTATTCGAATATACTTTTTGGTGACCGAATCAATCGCGCATGACACAGCTCTGTGAGTGAAGTGATTGGAATTTTTTTCATGATGATCTCTTTCGGCAACATAAAAATTAAAATTTCGTTGCTGTTTCCACTTTGTGGGAAATTACCAATTGGAAAAAAATGATGTAAATGTGCTTTTAACATTTAATGAACAAAAATGACCAATTTTGGTCACAAATGACCAAAACGGCAACCGTGATTATGAGCTACTAAAATCAGGCGAAACTATTGATGTCGAACCATCAATGGTTTCACCTGGTTCCCGACTTCAACTCATGCGCTCGAACAGTGCATTGTGTGAAGATCGATTAGATACAGCGAAACGCAGGACAAGGTGAATTTTGTAAACATGACAACAGACGGACATGGTTCTAGCAGTTAAAAATTTCCTAGAAATACTGTAATGGGAAGTCTTACTGCATTCGTCGTATTTCTTAGATCTTACTTCTACCAACTGACGTGTGCAAAGCGATTTGGGGGTTCGCCGGTTCGGGATTTTGAAGAAATTGAAGAATGGCTCGGTGATTGGATCGATGCAAGAGAGATATCTTTTGCAAATATTATTTTCTAGAATTGCTAGAAAGATGGGAAAAAGTTGTTTCTTCAATCGGACAATACTCTGGGTTGTGTATTCTTTTACATTTTCTATTACAACAAAAATAAAATTGAACACAAGAAACAAACCAACTAATTTTTATACCCAAAGTAGATTGGTCGCTGTGGCGTAGTGGTTAGAATCCTCACACACCTCACATTTTTTACGGCACCACCTCTTTCACGCTGCTGACAACACTCAAATAGCATTAATTGTCTAAGGAACTTTGTCGTATGGAATCGGCTAAAAACTGTAGGTCCCTCGTGAAAGAAAAGTAGCGCGCACAGCACAAGTAGTTGATGAGCTAGCTAGGCCCTGATTCCCCATGTGGACTGTCGCGCCATCTAATTATTATTAAATTAGATAGAAGAAACTAAGGACTGCCTAGTCGATTGCTTCTGCCCATTTATTTATGCTGTCATTTGCAGAATTTGATCAGCTTTACGGTCAAAGGTGTTTCCAATTTGAGACTCAGATGAATTTTAACTTAAGTCAAAAACGAATAAGTTCAGCTGGGGCAGTTATATTCAGCAAAGACGTGTGATGTTCTACTTTACATTTTGTCTAGCTCCTCTAGCACTGTGTTCTTTTTTGTGCTTGCCTGTGTGCCATAAAATTTCAGTTGATAAAGTCCCGCTGTTCGCATCGTGTGAGTGGATCTAGATCAGAACCTCTCTACTTGCTCTGGAACCTTTACATTTAATGGAATCATTTATTGAGAGTTTCCGGTAACAAAGAACAAGAAAGAATTGTTATTAAAACAACTTCTCAATACATCCGTTGGGAACTGTGGGTTTCCTCTATTCGTAAAGGAACAGCGGCAATCACAACTCGAATTTTGTAGTCGCATGTCGGCTGTAGCGTATCCAAAGTTTGAACATTTCCCAATAAACGCCACCACATTGGTTCAACTTAATTTGAAGGTTCATCTCCTTGGCGTGGAGATAACGACGTAGAAGTCAGTCAATTTTGTTTTTTATGAAACCGCGATGCGATGAAGAAGTTCCTCCGATTATTACACGTATCGTGGTCATCGTGCATAAAGTGTCTTTATAGGGAACTTTTCCAACTTTTATTCCTTCATTCATGTTCTTAAAGCTGTTAAGAGCATTTACTCTTATAGCAAGTCTAAACTGCACTCATACACATACTCTGACGTTTCACTGCTTCTGAACACACTTCAAAATTCACAGTAAGTTGTCAGTTAACTCAGCTTGTTGCCCTTATACCTTCATTTCTCTTCAATATCAATCTTGCACCATGTCCGCAAAATCACCCTTTCTAAATGAGCACATGAGCTTCACGTTCTTCCCGCACACAGGAATCCCTTATGCCGTTCCCAAGAAACGTTTATTCGTTTTCATTTCGCCAACGTGTAAATCCTGCTTAAAAAAATTGATGACAGAAATCTCCAACAGTGCTTCGTCTCCAAGAATTCGGAAGCTGTGACATTGCCGTACGACCAACATTGGCTCATCCGCTCCTAAAGTTGATGCTGATCTCGCACACTCGCATCCATCTGGCGGGGGGTGGTACTTGTGTGAAATCTGGCTTTTCACAACTTCGCACGAGATAGGAAGAATTCATGCTTAGCACGAACCCATTGCACATCCGAAGTCTCTAGCACCTCGTTCCTCTTGGATTTCTGGAACATGTGATGTCACCAGTTTGTGTTCACGTTTTGCATTATTGTGCGCCTTCTTCAAGTGGCTGTCGTCTGCCGCCTGTGATGTGTGTAGCATAAGAAAAATAAATGAATAAATCCACATCCTTATGATTCATGCTCAACAAATCAGACTAGCAAATGCGCACTGCACGCCCCCAGCGCCCGCTAGCCAGCCAAAAGATCAACTGTCGGTAATTATTCACCGTGAAAGTAAAGCCCGTCTCCTCCTACCCCAAAGCCCGCAGCCACCGCCTTAGAAACGCAAGAAACCACCAGCCAAATGACTGACTATGGTAATTTTTTCCCCGTATCCTTGCAAACGTTACGTACAATCGCTGAACCCCAACCCGCCCTCCCTCCGTGTGCTACAGTTTCTCATTTATTTGCCCTGAGATGCGGTGAAAAATGCGCTGCATCACTCAGACAAAAAACACAAAAACAAGCCACACAAAACCTTCAAAAGGATACACGGACGTGTGCACATCGTCGGTGGCGTGTGCATGTGTGCATTGTGGCTCTTGATGTGTAATTACGTTAATGCATGTTTTTCCGCGCGCTAATTTTTAAAGTGGCTTCCTTAATGCGATGCATTTACAGTAGTTGAAGGGATGCGGGGAGAAAAAACCGCCGTCCAGCTCCACACTCACTCACTCACGCGGCTAGCCCTCGATAAAGACCCATCGGAAGTCAACTGCAAAGGGAGCACCATGCCGAGTGATTAAGCGTTTGTCTGGTGGGCTCTGGGGGAACGCCCACAAAGCCGGCCGCGAGTCGGTGACGGTGTGACCTCATCTATCATTCCCGTGAAACGTATGTAAGCATAATTTTTTGTGCTTTTCGATGCGTTGATGTCGGGCGGTGATATTAAAAAGCGATTTTTAAATTTTTAAATTTCGCTCCGCTTCGGTGGAGGCATCTACCTCTGTGTCGAATGGTTTGTGTCCGCGGAATGTGTCGAGGGAATTTGTGTTTTTCCGCTACAGATGGCTCTGGTTGAATGCGTTGCGCGGTGGAACGCTTTGATTTGAATATGGAATGGGGTTTGGGTGGTTTCGTATTTTCAGCGTGCGGATGATAGGGAAGACGGTAGTCGACTTTTCGACAGGAAATGTGTGGACAAATAAAAGCAACGAGAGCTTGGTGAAGCAGTAGCACATACTGTTCTGTGATTTCTCTGTTTTCCATGTGTTAACAGGATGAGTATGGTTCGTAAAAATGTCTGCGTTCCATTGCATCATGAACGTGTTCCATCGGTATTCGTGAAGACGTTTAATTTTGCCAAGGATTCGGGGCAGCGTGTATTTATTCCTTGTAGTATTTTTCGAATTTAATAAAACCAGAGGGATGCCGGGTGTCATCGGGCTTTGAAAATTTTATTTCTTAAAAGTGTTCATGTCCGTGTTACTCGTATGTGGTGGGATCAAGAGCATATTTCTTAACTCGTGAGTAAGCAATACTTGAGGAATACACTCTGGCGACAGAATTTAACACGTTCTTTGAATGGTGCGATAGTTATGGGTGGATTTGGGAAGCAAACAACTTGCCCCTACAATTGGCACGTTTCCTGCTCAGCTGACTCCAATTTCGCATCCAAGGTTAGTTAAGGTTTGTCTTCACTTTTGTGTGTCCCATAAAACAAGAACATCCTCCAACGCGGCTCCGATAGCCTTAACTTAGAGCCGGGTCCGCCATGTGTTGTATACTCGTATTGCATTGTATTCGGGAAAAGTGATGTGTTTTTGTCACAACTTTCTAGAGTTGTTTAGTGACGTGGCCTAATAAGCGTAATCGATTCTTGTACTTTAAAGAACTCATCCATACCGAAGCAGAGGTCGTGCAATCATTGGATTTTTTTTTTCGACGTAGATTTTGTGTCTTAAATCTTTTGTTGTCTAGCGTTTGCATCTACATAACAAATTTTCTGAAATACTGCAGGGTCGTAGTTCAGAAACTACAGGGTAATACTACAGGTTCGTATTTCAGAAACTAGGCTAGGAGCTCTGACTCAAGTATGAACTGCCAATTGAAAAAAAAGCAACAAATGTAAGGCAGGATATGTGAAAGACTGGATTACGGTGCGATGAGTCAGTATAAGGGCTAGCGAAGACTGAATTAATGGGTGCAAAAGTTTTTCCTGTGGCCGCCGTGACGTAGTGGGTAGAGTGCAACGCTCATACGCCGAAGGGTGTAGGTTCGATTCCCAGCTCAACACCAATTTTTCGAATTTTTCACGGCACCACTTCTTTCAACCTGCTAACAACACGTAAAGAGAAATAACTGTCTAAGAAAGCTTCTCAAATTTCGCCGTTCGGGGTCGGCAAAAAACTTTAAGTCCCTTCTACTCGTGAGAGAACAGAAGCGCGCACAACACGAGCAGTTGATGAGCAAGCTAGACCCTGGTCCCCCTTTTTTACTGTAGTGCCAACAATTATTATTATTATTGTTTTTATTATTAAAGTTCTGCGTTGTGTCTCTCGCCTGTTCTCTTATTACAAAATTTCAATACGAAACGTTTGTGCTTTGTCGCCCGTCTTAGTATTGTGTGCATTTGGCAAAACTTGACTGAAAAAATTTATGCTTCCGTAACATCACTCTTAGTTGCCTTTTTTTGTTTTGTTTACGAATCAAACTACAACGAACTCTAGCGGCTCTATAGCGACATGGGCCTTTAGAGCGTATGGACGTATGAACCATTTCGACCCGTTGGCATCTGCCGAAAGATCGTTCTGGCTGAAGAGGCATGTTGGTTGAGACCCAGGTTCACCCCGGACTGTACCGCCATAGCAAAAAGGAAAAGGATCAAACTACAAAACGGTTGCTTTTTCAGGATATTCAGTTTTACTCTAGGTTTAGAGCGACTGAATTTAAATGGGCAGCCGCACTCAGTTTACATTGAGATCCGTTGTGAAACCTTCGTTGTCACCAAAAAAGAGTTGTTTCAATAAAAGTAGTGGGCTTCAAAATTCAGTACAAAATTATTATGGTTATAAAGGGTGTCCCAACAAGAACGCAAGATTTAAATTTTGTGCCATTCGAATTGTCATTGTTTGACATTTGAACAAATTAATTTTCTTTGTTAGTAGAAGGTATAAGGTTAATCAAAATGGAGCGCTACTCGAATGAACAACGTATTTTCATTGTGAAATTGTTTTACCAAAATGGTGAAAATTTTGCGGCTACAGTTCGCAAATTGCGATCAATTTGGGGTCACATTACTGCTCCAAAAGAGCCAACTGTAAAGCGATTAATTGAAAAAATTGCTGAAACTATGTCTGTAACTGATGTAAAGACAACAACGCACCTTCTACCAGGTCGATCGACCGATAATATCGCAGCGGTACGTGATGATGTCGCTTAAACTTCATCCACCTCCATTCGACACCAAGCTCAGCAAATTGGTGTTTCCAAATCCACTATGCAGTGAATTTTGACGAGAGATTTGCATCTTCATGCATACAAAGTTCAATTCAAATTGTTCATACATTGTGAAGCCAGCTAACCATGCACAGTGAAGGGAGTTCGTTAATTGGGAACTGGAGAGACAGCATGATAATGCTGATTTTGCCGATAAAATCATCTTTAGTGACGAAGCCCATTTCCATCTTGATGGCTTTGTCAATAGGCAGAATTGTCGCATTTGGGGTGAGGAAAATCCTCTAGTGATTCACTAGAAGCAAATGCATTCTTAACGTGTCACTGTGTGGTGTGGATTTTGGGCTGGAGGAATCTTTGGACGTATTTTCTCTGAAAATGAGTCAGGTCAAGCGCAAACAGTCAATTGTGTTCGGTATCGTGAAATGATAACCAATTTGTTCATGCCTAGAATTGAAGAAATGAATGAAGTGGAGGGGATGTGGTTTAAACAAGATGGCGGCACATCTCATACAGCCAGGGAAACAATTCAATTCCTGCATCAATTATTTCCCGGTTGTGTTATTTTGCCACACAACCGGGAAGAATTGGCCGCCTAGATCGTGCGATTTAACACCATTCTACTTTTTTCTTTGGAATTTTTTGAAGTCTATGGTTTATGCGAATAAGCCGACCACGACTCAAGCCTTAAAAGAGGAAATTGGACGCTGCATTAATGAAATATTGCAGCATTTATGCAAAACGGTCATTGAAAATTTCATTAAAAGATCGCGTATTTGCCAGCAAAGCCACTGCGGCCATCTGGCCGAAGTGTTGTTCCACACATAACCTCATTCTGTCTACTTTACGATATAATAAAGAATTTACGATTTTTTTTTAAATATCTGTGTTTTATTTAAAATTTAAAGCTTGTGTTCTTGTTGGAATTGATCCATGATGAGGTACCATCATTTCGGGTAAGATAAATGTGGAGTTGAAAGTTTAGTTCTGTGAAATAAAGGGCAGTTCCTACTAGACTGTTGGGTGTTTCAAAGACGTACAATAGAGTTGCAGTCTGATCTCTCTAGAATGTTGATTGATAGTTGGAGGTGGAGTTGCAGTTGGAGTTCGGTACTTTGTGGGAGGAACTGTTTTAATTTACTGGAGTAATCGTATTCCTATCGAATATTGTAAAAATTAAAACAAACTATTGTCCAAAGTGTAGTAGACTTTGGACCATAATTTGTTTTAATTTTTACAATATTCCATAGGAAGCGTCAATTTATAAGGCTTTCTAGAGACATCTCAATTCAGATATGAGAGTATTGTAGGCTTTTCTAATTTAAAAGAGTGGACCTGTGATCCATTGTCTGTACTTTAGTTATTTGCGAGGACCGTGACGAGAATGTGTGGATTAATTTAAGCCGATTCGCCTTTAGGTGAAAGACTCATGTGTTGGCCGTGGTTTTACTATCAATAATGACAGTTTATGAATTATTTTGCTTTGAAATATACTGCCAGCAAAAAGTTTAAAAAATACATCAAGCAGAGCATCTTCCATTGGAAGTAACTATTTTTTCTCATCTTTCTGATACGTCTCTAGGTCTCGAAATATTTGAAAAGCAAAGCAGGAGTTCTAATTAGCACGGATTCAATTATTGAGTAAATTTTTGATGTCTTCGAACGACTCTTACTTTCTTCAAAAGTCGCCGGTTCGAACCCCTAAATTGTTTTGCATCTGCCGAAGAAACCAGTGGTCGGAAGGAGATTTGGAGGTTGCGGCGGGTGGCGTAAAACCTTTTTAGGTCATTTTCGAGCGCCACAGTTACGTGCAGCCGAGAGTTCTCACATGGCAAAGTAACGGTTTCATGCCTATTCATCGTTTCTGAACATTTTTCACGTAATGAGTGGTTCAAACGTCTTGTAGTCTTGTAGTCGATAACATTCACCATCAATTGTTTCGCTGATTTTAGCAGGTCATGCTACACCGCACGCATCTTGTCCCAACATATGCAGGGCACGCCCCTTGATCCGCGGATGTTCATCAGGCTTTGCATCATATTTTTTCTTTCTGGAGTCCTCGTATTATATTCAATTTTCATATCCAGTTACGAACCACTGCATAAATCCTTTCGTTTGATGTCGTTCCGAGGTGAAAAATCCTTTTCAACATACCTTGTTTCAACTTGAGCGTCATTTATTTTCTGTGCATTTGAATAACTCAAATTTTGTTCAACCTACCGGAACTGTAAATAATACTGCAACTTAATGATGCGTTTGCCAAGGGTTTCGATCCAGTGAATCTTCCATTTCTTCATCTTCAAATTTTTTGGCCAGGCCAAGACGCTCTGCGCCTTTGACAGTTAAATAACTACTTTGGAAGGGTGGAATCTAGTATATGCATGATTTATCGGTCGGAGTAGAAAATAAGCATCAACAAGGATTCGGTGGGCTTCAGCTGCACCTTTCTTACAAATAAAAATGAAAATCAAAGCTTCTCGCTGATTATTTAAGAAAGATCAGGACATTTTCGAAGAGGCAAATGAAAATTTTGATGTCTAAAACTGGTGGAGACTTGTTATTGCCTCACGTTTCCTGTGAGGTATACACTCGCTTCCAAGAGCAGCAACAACTTGCAGATGGCGCCATCTTTTGCAAAAAGGTCGAATAAATTTGCATGTTCAATACTGAAATGGGGTTACCGTGGCTCGAAATGGTTCCCATTTTCTACATCTAGGCAATGTATTACAGTTTTGAAAGTGCTTTAATTTTAATTCTTTCTATTCCAGTTTTCAATTTCCCACAGTAAAATTTTGAGTCCGCAGATAAGGGAATTTGTGTTTGAGTCGCTGCAAAGTGTCCCTTGCTCCTCATTCACAAAAGCGTGTTGAATTCAATTAATTTCGGTTGCAGAACTCCTTGATGAGAGACGTTTTCCACTTTCACACATGAGCAAGACATTTCAAATCGCAATACCTTACATTTGATAAAAAAGATGTTAAATTTGCATTTCGTCTTTGAAAAGCAATTCACTCCAAACAAGAACGCGCGTGTTTGTGCGAATAAAGTGCACGCTGCACTCGTGTGTGTTTTCCTAAGTGGATTTTGTAATTTCAAATCTTCTTTTAATTGCAAACTCACACATAGCTCAGCAGTTACTTCCAGGAACTCGCATCCACCTGGTCTTACATTTTCTAATTAAAATCTGAAAGGATACAGGAGCCTGAAATTCCGAACACCCCATGAAACACTTCGCACACAATGTAATTCCAGAGTTAGCTACTTTCCGCATTCATAAAGAGTAATTAAGCATCGTCTTCGTTACATTATGACAATTATTTACGGTTGCGTTTGCAAACCGTTCGCTGCTGAGATCCAATTAAAAGTTCTGCCGTCAAGTGGAAAATATGTTCGCGTTTCTTCCAATCAAAGAGGGAAGCACCACTGTCTGCCCGTATTCCGGATTCAATTCAAGCCAATTAACAAAAATTATAAATGCCATCATCATCATCTGCGGAGCAAGTGCGAAGAAAATTGCAAAAGCACAAAAACCCCAAGCCATCCAAACAATTAAGCGACACGCGTAAAAAGCTGAACACAACTGTGCGCGGGCTTCTTTGTTGGGCAGCGTCTCAATCGGCAAGAAGCAGGCAGTATTTTTGTTTCTCGAAATTGTTGATAATTCCCCATCGACACCGACAGTGTGTGCAAGTGGGATTCGCTTGATTTTAATTTTCTAGCCACTTTATGATGGAATAGCATACGAATGTAGAATTACCATAAAATTTTATGGATCAGCATTTCAACGCCCCAGCATGGGGTAATACACCGAGGAATGGGTGCAGCAATGTTTTGTCAATGCTGCGAGTGAGCACTTGGCGAGAGCGATAAAATTTGAATAATTTTCGATCCGTGCACACGTTCCCTCCCGAATTCAATTGTGGAACGCAATTTCGTCGGGCAAACATAAAAGCGTTGGTTTTGTTGTGCGGATGGCATGCCATATGGCGGCTTCAAGGTTAGCAAAGCGTTTTGTGTTTGAAGAGAAGCCAAGAATATGTTTGTTTGGACTTCAATGGTTCAAAGGGAAATCTAGTGTCCGTCGTTCCCCTTCTTTTCTTCCCTTCACTTTGATCCCTTCATTTCTGGGATAAAAACTGAGACAGACTTATCCTTGTTAGCTGCACGCTTCAGAAAATTTTCAAAATCGCACTGCTGAGCTTTTCAATTCCTTCCTGCAATTAACTGCAAACTCCAACATCATGCTTCCGGTTTAATTGATGATTCTCCACTCATGCAGTGAAAATACTCTTAACCCGTTCGCATCAGGATAACAAATAACGCACCGACTTTTATGGGTCAACTGCGATGGAGACTCCCATCTCGCTGCTCTGCAGATCGAGTGCGCTTTAATTATTCAAATGTTCATGACTGCATCTTCTGACATGACGCCGTAAACTTAAAGCAAACGGATGGGAAAACACAGCGAACACCGTCGCACCCCCGTTTGCTAAGGACTGCGCTAAGCATTCAACCTGACGGGTGATGCCACTTACAAGCTGCTCATCTTCACTTAACTTTTCCATCGTGTGCCGTTTTTACTTCGTGCTGTTCGTGCGATGGAAAACCAGCAAATGCGCACCCTCAACCCACCTGCTCGCCACCTTTCAAGTTGAATAATGAACTCTCCATTGTCCTGCGCCACTGAAAACACCCTTAAAACGGAACCCGTACGTCCACTTACAACATCAGCAAGTGGCTGGTTGGACAAACAAAAGCACAGCCCTCTGCCCCTCCGGTTGATCGTAAATTCTGCTCATTCGTTCATTCATCACGGTTTATGTGCTAGTCGTGCCTTCACACGATAATGATGATGAGTGTACCTTGTGCGCTGCCCGACAGCCACCCGCCCCACCGAAGAAATGCACTTAATCAACGTCCGCAGGATACCATACATGAGCGCCGCCATCGCCACCGTCATCGCCGGCGTCTTGGGTGCTGGTGTCTGGCTTCAATTTGTGCAGAAAGGCACTTCGGCTAATGTGATAATTGATAGGAATGTGGGTGCATTGTTCCGGTCGTCTGATCTGGAACCCTTTGTCTGAGGAGGTCATAAAATATTTTATTACCAAAATATGAAATATGAAGAACTCGCACGCCCTTTCGCCCCATGACTTCCTAGTGGTGTGGGGATGGGCTAGACGCCAGGAAGGAGCAACCTTGAGGAAGGAAGAAGACGTCAGCCCACCACCGACAAGTTCAGACATCTCCGGCAACCCGGCCTGCCATGTCATCTCTAAAATGCCTCCGACAGTCTGCTGTGTCGTGTGCTCCTCCAGGAATGAAAGGAGAAGGAGGAGGGAGGGTGGTGAGCAGAGTCATTTAATTGGCTTCTTGTCCGGGGAGACAGAAGGAAATTAATTTGTAACCAGATAGGTGTGGTTGTCTGAGACGGACTGAATTATTCCCCGTCAGTCGGGCAAGAAATATTTCCCTTCTTTTCGATTCTTCCCGAGGGGGAGGGGTGATGCATTCGCAATTGAACGTGCGAAATAGTTTCGCCGCCACATGGAGTAGCTGCTGCCGTAATGGCATGAACATAAAACTGCACCAGGGTACGACGGAGTGAATGATGTCCTCTTCCTTTTTCATCTGCAAGCACACACAACATGCCTTATGGAGGGAACAAATTTATGACACGTAATAAAATAACCCAACAGATATGAATACATCTGCACTGCGAGCGAATGAGGAGGGAATAAGTCAGAATTCCACCTCGTTGCTTGGATGTGGTGTGGACGTCGTCTAAGATAAATCTTCGCCTCTTGTCCCAAGGTTCTGGATGAACGTTGCATTTTGTCAGCGGTGGTTTACCGAGGGCATGTCGAGGCGGAGATGAGTTTCTCGCCAACCCCTTTGTCCACTCGACAGTGGTGCATTCATTTCAATTGATAAATTAGAAAATTATGTTCAAGTCATTTGGGGTTGAATGGGGGGAGCAGTGGGCCTGCGTTGATGTAGAAGAGGCGTTCAGAGCGCTGAGGTAGTGAGAGGGCGGAGGGGATTTCTTCTACGATTTTGATTATTTGGATTTGATTGGGAATAGGAGTTATGGAAGGGACGGAGTTGAATTGAGAGAGATATTCCTTGATGGGGGCTATGGACAACGCATTTGCCACACAGTGAGTGATTGATAATCGAGCGACTCGACAAAAGGAAGTTTGCTAAGAAATAAGGTATTTTACTGGTGAACCGTTTTCATTATGCAACCATCCAATGATTCAATTGATTCCTCGGCTGATATTAATCTCAAGAGACCGTCATAAGGCCTCCAGAATGTGTGAACAAATTAGTGGTGTAAATTTTTGGATTGCAGTTTTCATTGGAGTTTCAAAGACGGAGTGAAAGAGGAGAGACAGAGTGGCAGTATGTTCCTTAACCTTCATCAGTCTCCTATTTTAAGAAACTTTAATTTTACTTCCGGGTCCAATTGACCCGGAATGTTAATGTTTCTTAGATTGCCTCTGAATGAAGTCAACGTGACGATTGAAAGCGGATTTGACTTCGATTTAGTAACTCAATACACAGGGCTGTACACTGAATTTGAGGAAAGTTGGACAACGGGGCTGTACACTGAATTTGAAGAAAGTTGGATAACGCTTTTTCAAAAAAATTTGCTCTCACGAATTAGCCAGCTACATTCCTTTCCATCAACAGCTGCAATATATGTTCCATAGGAATGCCTATTCGTTTAGTTTTCTTCTTTTCCTTCTTCTTCTTCTTTTTCTTTTTCTTATTCTTATTCTTATTCTTCTTCTTCTTCTTGTTCTTGTTCTTCTTCTTCTTCTTCTTTTTCTTCTTCTTCCTCTTCTTGTTCTTCTTGTTCTTCTTCTTGTTCTTCTTGTTCTTCTTCTTGTTCTTCTTCTTGTTCTTCTTGTTCTTGTTCTTGTTCTTCTTCTTCGTCTTCTTCTTGTTCTTGTTCTTGTTCTTGTTCTTCTTCTTCTTCTTCTTCTTCTTCTTCTTCTTCTTCTTCGTCTTTTGGTGTTACATGCCTCTTCAGCCAGCACGATCCTTCGCTAACTGCTTTCAGTTGCGCATTCCAAGTTGGTTGAAGTCATACTTTGCTTTTGTGCGGCATCTTAGCCTAGGTCGTCGTCTGCTCGGTTTGAGGACTTTCCGGGTCGGAGCAATGGTCCCCATTCGCTCAACGTAGTCTAGCTATCTTAAGCGTTGTATCCGAAGAAGATTGACCAGGTGCGTGTCGCTGTATCGTCCATGGAGTTCGTCGTTAAATCTTCTCCTCCAAATCCCATAAACGCAAACAGGACTGGAAATCGCACCCAAAACTTTCCGTTCAGTACATTCATACATTCAATTTCAGAAAATCGTTGGAATGCTCCTTCCGTACTAGCTAAGTTTTTTTTCCCTCATTACAATCAACAGGCATATAAAACCAATGCGCACTTCCTCATTACCTCATGCTACGACTTTTTCTCTTCTTTTGTTGGAGGTTGGTGTACACTGCACTAAAGCGCTCGGACTCAATGACTGGTCCATTGTACTGCCAGGATGTAACCTCCATTTAAAATTTTTTCTTGTTTTATAGAAGGAAAAACAGAAGGCACTTCTGTGATAAAGATTTTAGATTTGCGGCTCCCACCACATCAGTGCCAAAGAGCCGCCACCTTATACGAACAAAGCCGGGACATTGGCTGAGGAAGTGCTCTGAGGAGCCTTAAACTTCCTCACAGGCGTCGCAAAGTGTGCCATCACTAAACCCAAGCCAACTTAGGTGCTTAGTGAAGTGACTCCTTTGTACCCCGACAAAAAATGGCGGATTTCTTGCTAAAGTTGGGCAGCATGCACTTGGTCATCCTGCATCCTGGAGAGTCACGCCATCTCTGGTTGTGCTGTAATGAGACCCAACCGTCGTTGGAGGCCCTAATCAGGCATTCATGCCATCCCAAGGTGGGGTCGGGTCCTACGAATGCTTAATTTGAACCTTGCCTAGCAAGTTCATCCGTAATCTCGTTTCCCACGATCCTGTGATGTCGCGGGACATACACAAGTCTTAGCGAATTCAGTCTGCCGACCTAACTAAGGGAAGACTCGCATTTTTGGACTATCTTAAAAGTGGTTAAAGGGTTGAGTAAGGCGTTAAGCACAGCTTGACTGTTGCCACAAACACGGATACTTCTCTCCTTCCAACTATTCTTCCTAAAATAGTTAGTGGCGATTGGGGTCGCAAACGTTTTCGCCAAGAAGATCGACGCAAAATTACCAAAAGTGGTGTAAATTCTAATGTCGTTTTCAACAAAGGTCCCAGCCCAAGATGCCTCCGTCATCTTAGAGCCGTCCGTGAAAATCTGACTGTATTCCCTTCTTGGTTCAGTTATCAGAGAGCCAGTGCTGGACACTATGACTTAATCGCAGCTACCTAAGGGCACCAAATAATCACTTAAGCCCGCCTCAAATATAAAAGAAAAGACAAATTTTCTTTTAGCTTATGGTTTATTTTTTTCAACTCGCCTTATGGTGCTCATCGCATGCCGTTAATTTAGTTAATTTTGTAATTTTGTGTTATGCTTAAAGGCGCATGTTTGGTCGGCGTTACCTGCATTCGCTTTCGGCAAAGTACACGACATGACAGAATGTCGCACATTTCTCATATGGGCACCACTCCCCGTCTTCCTTTTAAAATTTGCTTTGGTCTACGCAGTAGAAAAGTAGAAACGGTAGAAACGGTCCCCAGAGGAGTAAGTGGATCGAACTTAAATACCGGGTAAGAATTTCTTTGCACAGTATGTGTATGCGCGTAATAATAATAATTATATGGCGCGACAGTGCACAGAGGGGCCAGGGCCTAGCTTCCTCATCAACAGCTTGTGTTGTGGGCGCTACTGTTCTCACACGAGTAGAAGGGACCTAAAGTTTTTTGCCGACTACGAGCGGCGAAGTTTGAGAAGCTTTTTTTTCTCTGTATGTGCATACAAGCTTTTATTCCACATTTCCAACTGCCATTTGTTTAATGGCTGTGGTAGTATAGTGGATAAAGTCCGCCACTTACACGTCGGATTTCCCAAGTACGATTCTTGGACTGAACATCTCGCATATGTTTACGCCATCACTTTTGACTTAAATGCCAGCACATAAACAGTACTAGCAACTATGCAAAAGGCTGTTGAACTTGGCCGCATAGAGTTGGCAGAAGATAAAAGTTGTCTTTGACTCGTGAGGGGACATTAGAACAGAACGCGATTTGTTGCCTAAGAAACTACGGCCTTGCCCTTTTGGGGATTGATGCGGCAAACATTTATTAAAACCTTGAAACCAATTCTATGTCATAGAGAAAAGAGTTAATCAATGTCACCCTTTCTGCTTGTGTCAGAACGTATGCTCCCAATTATGACTTCAGGGAAGAACATCCCTGTAATGTAACTTCTGTCATTCACAGACTCCCAAGTCATCAGTTTCGCCATCAGACTTTGAAATAAATGGAAATAGCTAGCAAGTTGCTGCAATGCACATATGTATCCCCTATTTTTAGAAATTCCTAAGTGATAACACCTACTCGGGTACCAAAATGCCACATAGCTCAGAAACTTTCCAAACTTGCCACCTCCCCTCCAATAAACTTTTAGCTCAATAAAATTTCTTCAACTAACGAAAAAGAACCTAATGACACACGGCAAGCAAAACCGCCACTTAAACACAAGCACATCCAGAAAAAGGAACCCTGCGAGAGTTTGTCGTAACATCTGATGTTTATGTTAACAATTATGGAGACAGTTGTAACCTTAAACGAAAGTTTCATGTTTTCCTTGCGTCAGACAAACCACCTCCCCCCGACTTATTTTTAAAATTTAATTAAGCACGAACGAGGAATGTAGTGAAAGAGTTGAACGGGGATCCGCAGGTGAGGTGACAAGAATTAAGAATGTCTGGTTCAGTTGTCCTTGCTCGTAATTTGGGGCATGTCCGAAATTATTTTTCTCCGAATTTGTAACACCCTTAATTTAAAAACAAGAATTAACATTTAATTTTCAAAATAATTTACAATCGTTTTATTTTCTTTTCGTTTCAGGTAAGATGTTGGGCTTAAACGGAAGAAAGAGATTTTTGGCCAAATCAAATTATTTTGGGGACCATGGGGACCATGGTGACGTATGTTGTGTAGGACAACAGTGGACTTGAATATCTCAAAGTGCTGCATAAAGCGAGTATAAATGTTAACTCTACGAGCACAGTAGTTGCTTGCCTCAAAGCAGAATGTATTGTGATTTGGAATCTCTATTTTCTTTAATTAATCGGACAGAGCTGTTTTCGTTCAACATAGTAGTAGTATTCGAATGGAGTGCCAAATTGGTGGTAATCGCTTTCAACACATCAGTCAATAAGTCCCGGGTCATATAGGGGGCGCCACTAAGCCAAAAAAAATTCCAAATTCAACTTAATGTTCCGGGACTTATTAAGTGATGTGTTATGCTAGCACATTTACAAGTGGCAGGTGTTCTCTCGAGTGTTTTTGTCACATGTAAGGATAACTAACGGCGGCCCAGTCCTTTATTGGACTTGGAAAATCGGAAATATTTTGTAAAAGTCGGACATCGCGAGTTTGTGCAACGGGTTGTCATTAAAAGGTGTCGAGAATAAACTTCCGGGACACCATAATCACACCGAAAGAAAGGGAAAACAACCACGCCAATCACTGCACCTTTTCAGCTGGAATGGCGCTCGAAAGAAGATTTCCATTTATCAAAAAAAGTTCCAAGCCTGGTGTATGGATCAAAAAACGGGGAAAAATAAAATTCAGAAAGAGTCCAGAATCCTTTGATCTGGATTTTTTCGATCTTATTTGTGAATAAGAATTTTAAAGGAGGAATTTGGACAAAGAACTCTGCCGTCTCAGCACTGGTGTAGTTGCTTCGTTTATCTCGACCCAGATGGACGAGTCATTTGCAGAGAGACGCCAGCCAATCGCATTGCTTCAAACAGTCTTATAGACTAACTCCGAAGAACAATAAGCTTGATTACGGCTACGCCTCCGACGACCTAAATCTGATAATAATAATTATTTGCTAGACAGTCCTCAGGGGGACTAGGGTCTAGCTTGCTCATCAACTACTCGTGTTGGGCGCATTACTGTTCCCTCACGAGTACAAGACCCTACAGTTTTTTGCCGTCTCCGAACGGTGGAGTTTGAGAAGCTTCCTTTGAGTGTGGTCAGCAGCTCGAAGGAGGTGGTGCCGTGAAAAATTCGCGTTCAGCCGGGAATCGAACCTACACCCTTCGGCGTGTGAGTGTCGCACTCTACCCACTACGCCACGGCGGCCACACCTTAATCTGATGAATCCTTAAAAATTGGAAGCGCCTGTGGTAAGACTCTGTCAGTAATAAAGAAATGTTGACTAAAGACAAAATTTGTACAGACATGAAGAGTAATTAAATGTATTAATAATAATTGTTACCTAGCTTGGTCAACAACTACTCATGCTGTACGCGCAACTGTTCTCTCACGAATAGTAACTAAATTGCAACGATAAATAATTGCACTTAAACCATTTCCAATATTTTGCCTCCCAATCTGCGCCCTGCCTGCACAGAGACAAAAACGGACACCAGCACAGCAACGGCGTCTTTGTCAAACTCTGTGGCGGTGAGCTGACACAGAATCGCTGCAAATACGGCTCTGTTAGAAAAAAAAATTTTTTTTTCGCACATGTGAAGATGGACGTCAATCCACTTGCTTGCGTAATTAGAGGCAGCTGGCGATAGATCGTGTTCGCATGGGAGTCACGTTGGGTTAGGTCGCGATCCACTCTAGATTTAAGCAGCACACGAAGAAGAAGTAGACGCGAGCTCAACACAACGACTAACAGCATTGCCGTCCAAATTTAATAAGTCAACTTGAACTCGTCCCTATGCCCCGAAAGCGCATCGCTGGGTCTAGACGTTCGAATTAGAAGAAGACCATATTGGAGACTAAGTCGCAAACCATGCAAATTAGGATTTCTTCTATAGTTTAATATCAAATTGGGACGCCTAAGTGGGTAGAGTTCCACGCTCATACGCCGAAGGTCTAGGTTCGATTCCCGGCTGAACACTTCAAATTTTTCACGGCACCACATCTTTCGAGCTGCTGACCACACTTAAAGAGTAATAACTGTCTTAGGAAGCTTCTCAAACTTCGCTGTTCGGAGGCGGCAGAAAACTGTTGTTCCCTTCTACTCGTGAGAGATCAGAACCGCGCACAACACAAGTTGTTGATGAGGAAGCTAGACCCTGAACCCCCTCTGAGATGTCGCGACTTGCAGTTATTATTATTAAGTAGCTGAAAGTTTGAAGCTTTTTACTACAGAAGATCTTTAAGCTAAAGCTCATGTAGACTGGATTTCAACCTACATGTCTACATGTCTAACATCCTTCTGAATTGAATAAAAAATATTGAACTTTACTTGTCCGCCGTTCAATATTGAACTTAAGTCCTCTTTAGACAACAGCAACACGCTCACCTGGGGAGAACTAGGTTTACCACAGATCTGACCAACTCCCGGGAGCTTCTCTACACATTGACCCATTTCCTCACCTCCATCGGTTTGCAATTTCATTAGGAACCTACTTCCCCGCCGCGTTCAGATAGGATCTTCATTCACTTCGCGTTTGTTACTTCCGCAGACTGTCTCCATGTCCCTGGAGTCAGTTCGTTCCCAGTCAAACACATATCACTGGTGTCATCTCCACAATGAGTCAACTCACGTGTCAATCCGCGTACTTCCCTGCGCACTCGTCCTCGAGGTT
This sequence comes from Eristalinus aeneus, assembly GCA_955652365.1. NCBI lineage: Eukaryota > Metazoa > Arthropoda > Insecta > Diptera > Syrphidae > Eristalinus > Eristalinus aeneus. Next base: position 24,531,375 of record OY019131.1, read on the forward strand.
ATCATTCAATCAAACGTCGGTTACATTCATGTGCTCAACCATCAATTCCCCTCCACCCGTCACCATCACCGCCTTACCGCGCTCAACTTTCTCATCTAAACCAATTTTCCCCGTTCCAAAATTGAATTACTCAGTCCCCGAGCAAGGACCCCAACCCGATCCGCCAGTTCACACGGCCGGCTGCTTATCACACCATCAACCATTACGTCTATTAAATTGTCAATAGGAGATGCTATGCGGAGCACGGAGACCGACACACACAAGGAGACTCGCCTTCGTGTTGGAAGAGTGAATTGTTTATCCAGGCAAAGTTGTAAACACACCTTCGAAAGTAGTTGTTGATAGCGGTAATCTCACTTTGGGATGTGAAATTAATTCAGTCAATATCCTGCCTTAAGGATGAAGCGGCAAAAATACCAGGAACTGAACTGAACCAACGAAGTGGAAGGTGTTGTTTGTGTTGTGGCAATTGGCCTGGCCGCCACAGGTGAGGTGTTGACTGGCGCTCACGTTCCAGGACTAGAGATAGGGATCTTGAAGTGCATTCCATTAGATATGAATCTCCTGAATTGAAACATCGCTGTCATGCAAAAATTTCAACCCTCCGCTCAATCCAAGGAACAAAACGACACAAAAACCAGGAAAAGACAGATGAAAAGGAAGATGGGACCGCCCAGACGCCCCAACCGTTGGAGGATCTCGAGAGTGCAGAGGAGACGATGTCAAGTACACAATAATCCCCCGAAGGAACTTGCTGCCTATTGTTGTGCGGTTGAGCTTTTGTGTTCCTGGATTCCATTCTCTTGAATGGGACCTGCCCCCGCCCATTGTGTGCTTGGTTAGTTCCCATTTCGCTAACTGGAAGGAAGTCAGAGCGTGCACTGCAGCCAAAAGAGCAGGATGACACTGAGACGAAAGAAACGTTGATGACGTGGCGCATATAAATCTCGAACATCGCCCGGCACTTCCGAAGAGGAGCACAAGTGGATGCTGAGTGGTGGAAGTAGTGTGCGGGGTGGGGGATAAATTAAACAATTTCCATGAATAACGAGACAATCCACTTTGTGCAAATGATGTAATCCTTTCGTCTTTGCCTTTGATGGGAATTTCTAAGCAGGAGGAGTGGATTTTCTTGTCGCTTAATCGTCGGACGGTTCCGGAGGAAATGGTTGCACATCGGCTGGGTTGATTCTGTGAAATTTTGTGCTGGTGTCGCTTCAGGAATCTATAGCGCTAGTGAAATGGAAAACAATGCCCGCACTTAAGGATAACCTCGGAAAGGTAATAAGGACTGAGCGCGGGCTTGGAGGTAGTAAATGGAAGAAAACCGACTTCAACCTGGTGGCGATTCTTTGGAAAATCTTTCTTTTCGTTAGATTATGTGGATTTCCTTTTTGATTTTGAAATAGAGACCAAAAGATAGACAGACGTCTTTAAAAGAAAGCCAATTTTGAATCCAGTGTCTGCTGAGAGTAGATTTGAATCCAGCTTTTGCATGGCATTGTATATTCGGCGGACGGGCATTTAAGGCAGTTACCGTTCTAGATTGGAAAATACAAGACGTGTATTCATGGAGATTACACAAAAAGTGTCTTCCCAATCGATGGGCCTGAAGGCGATTCTATTCCAACCCTTCTTCAGGAGGAATACATTTTTTTTTCTTCCAGAAAATTTTGACTATGTGTAAATATTGACCAAAGTTCCCACGGCAAACAACTTCCAAGAGTTTAATGTCCTTTTCCATCAGGTAACCAGCGTGGGGTACTTCTAAGAGATTTAAGGTAACTGAGTGAGAACGTTTGACTTTTACCGTGATGTTCCTTTCCTGTTCCTGCTCCTTTCGTTATCTTGCTTGTTTCCAGAGATATACTACGCGTGTACTTCTTAAGCTCGTTGGTGAGTGAGAACGCCCGGCTTCCAGTATAGTGCTGTTCCGTTGATAATCTTGCCTTTTTGGCAGAGCTGCGTTCCCCTAGACGAAGAACAGAAAGTTGTACAGTTGAGACAACTTTAAAAAAAAATTATAACCAATTTTTTCGGTATTTGCAAGGAATAGTGGAAAGAGTTGTTGTTAATGAAACTTTACAGACTTTAAAGTGATACGTCACCATTTTGCTGTATTGTGCAGATAGTACAAAAATTCCACCTTTCAAGGTACACTTAAAATCAGTTGCTGTGGCATGTCGAAGGGAAGGTTTTTTTGCTTAATTTTTCGTTTGTGAAATTTTCAGGTTAGCGTATGTAGGCCACAAAGGGCTATTGGCTTGGTAACTAAGTAATTGTGGATATCCTTTGGATGACGTTAGTTGAATTTTTATTGTTGGTACTTCAACTGTCAATCAGTAATGAACAAAATCGTTTTGATCGGTTGTTTGATTTTTGTTTGGAGTCTGTGGAGAACTGGCAATTCAAAACGAATATTTTCGTCATGTGTGGATAACTAGCTCAAACAACATCAATTAAGCTGATCTTCATCAAACGAAAGATATGGTATCATTTTGGTGTTATACAAAGGAATTGTCTGCATTGAACTTTTACTACCCAACCGAACGATCTATACAGATGTCTAAATTGAACAACTGACAAAATTGAAAAATGCAGTTGAAGAAAAGCAGCCTGAATTGAACAATTGAAAAGATGTTCTATTCCATTGGGACAACGCAAGGCTTCACACATCTTTGATCACTTAGAAAAAATCATTGTAGCTCGGTTGGATTGTTTTGCTACATCCACAATGTAGCCCTTACGTTGCACCATCTGATTACTTTTTATTTCGATCTTTGCAAGACTCCTTGAACGGTGAAGACTTCAACAATTAGAAATCAATCGTACCTGGTTCAGTTTATTGCTACTAAAAACCAGAAGTTCTATGAGCGTGTAATTATTATGCTGCCTAATAGATGGCAAAAGGTCATTGCTCAAAATGGGCAATAATAATTAATAATTGTATGCCGCGACATTCCACAGTGGGACCAGGGCCTAACCTGCTCATCACCTACTCGTGTTGTGCGCGCTACTGTTCCCTCAGAAGGGTCCTACAGTATTTGGACGACTCCGAACAGCGAAGTTTGAGAAGCTTTCGTAGAGAGCTCGAAAGAGGTAGTGCCGTGAACAATTCAAGGTGTTTGGCCGGGAATCGAATCTGAACCTTCAGCGTGTGAGCGTCGCTCTCTGGCCACTATACCCCGGCGGTCACAAAACTGTGCAATACATTACAGAACAAAATTACATAAAAAAAATGTCTTTTATTATCTAAAAAAAAAATTAATTAAATGGCAACCCTATAAAACAGTGCCAGTTCGTTTGAGTTGTCAAAAGGAAGGAGTATATATAACACGAGATTTCGTTCGGATTTAAAAATGAAATAAAAAAGAAATATAAAAACATTTGCAAGAGTATTAGAATAAAAACGAATTTGTATTTTGTATTTGAATGTAATTTCTTAAATTACAGGAGAGCCATAGCGTGTTATGACGCAGCCTTCTTTGATCTACAAGTTAAGTTCATCAACCATTCATTCAAAGCCTGCTTTTGATTCCTTTACTGTTGCTCCTTTGTCAGGTGTCTTTTAAAATAAAGCACATAAAAGTTTAAAAGTTAATTAAAAATTTGGCTTGTAGGGATTGATTGAACGTCTACCTCCTGGTTGTTGAGGGAGTTCACGCACTTTTCATTAGACGGAAGCTTGCTTGTTTCTCTGTGTCGTGAGTACGGCTCGGAGTCCGTTGCAAACAGCGTACAGGCAAACGAGCAAGGTGTACGCTAGCGAATTAAAGTACGTGAGGATGCTACAACTTTTATGTACCTCTTCTATATGAAAGAACGGTTCGAAATCCGTTGCAAACAATAAGCGGGCTGGCGAATAAAAGTTATGCGCAGGAAACTGTTCATTTAACTCTTTGTCGAAACGTTGGTTACTTCTCTGAGTTGCAAGAGCGGTCCAAAGTCCGATGCAAACGATGTTGAGGCAAGTGACCAAAAAGTTTGCACGTAAATCAATTTGTGAACGGAAGGAGAACCTTGTTTATTTTTTCATGTCGTAAGAGCGGTCTGAAGTCCGACCGAACGACGTTCCGAAAAACGAACAAAATTTTAACGCGATCAATGTCCCGGCAAATCCTAAAACTATTTGATCAGACTGATCAAACGAACACGAACAATAAAAGAACACGAACAAGGAAAGAACAATAAACAAGAACAAAAATAAGAACAATATTTATCAGAATAAATTAATAAAAAGGAATCAAACAAACGGGACGCGGTCCGCCAAGCAGCTTAGTATGAAACTACCACAGGCGCAATGCTTGTTTGAATCTCATGTGCGATTTTTCAAAGGGGGTAGAGTCCGTCGCTTAGTGAAATACCAAACGAGAGTGCTTGGTTCAGGATCGATGCCCGCCTTTTATACCTGAGGGCGAGAAACTTTGACAATGGGAAAAAGGCTTTGGCTCCTATGGTAACTAGCTATAACAAAGCTCTTTGTTGATTTTCTTATACAATTAAAATATTATCAAGGCTGCCACTTTATACATCTTATAAAAAGAAAATATTTTGAATAAAAGTAAAAGGTAAAAAAGTTGCGTTACTGGCCAGGAGTATGACTTATATATTTTATTCCTTAAGAATAATGCCAAAAAAAGACTGTGTCTGAGGTTGCCTTGCAGAAAGTTCAGTTGTGGGCGGTCATTTAAAGCATAGCACATCAAGATTAAGTAAATGCCTTTATGCGAGAATTTCTTTTTTAAATTAAATGTTTCTTAGATTCCCTGGGCGTCGGCATTATACTACAAGTCCCCTCCACTCGTTGGCATCGGCGTAACCCCATCCATTCATAAGATGCTCAGAAAGAACATTGCACAGAACAGAACAACATGACACACTTGGTCGCATATGGACTGTGGTGCAAGAGGTTTCAATTTGTTAAAAAAAAAACATTTGACGGAAGAAAGACAAACTTGAAATGTATTGACGACCCCACCATCAGGAATATTTTTGTCGAAAAATATGAGACAGTAAAGAATATTCTTTGTGGTCGCCGTGGCATAGTGGGTAGAGTGCGACGCTCACACTCCGAAGGGTCTAGGTTCGGCACCACCTCTTTCGAGCTGCTGACAACACTCAAAGAGTAATAACTGTCTAAACAAGCTTCTCAAATTTCGCCGTTCGTTTCGTTACAAAAAACTGTAGGTCCCTTCTACTCGTGAGAGAACAGTAGCGCGCACAACACGAGTAGTTGATGAGCAAGCTAGGCCCTGGTCCCCCTCTGGACTGTAGCGCCAACAATTATTATTAAATACTATTCTTTTGAAAGACGAACATTTAGGGCAAAATCGGGCTTTAGGTTTTCCCAAAACCCATCCCACATGGGTATATAAATTGTAGAGCAATCTAGTTGGAGTGCCTGAAAATGTTAATGTTGGTGCGGAGTTTGGTTTGTTCACGCTATTAATTTTTCATGGAGTCAGCAAATGTATAGTTTTGAAATACTGAAAATTTGGCAGTTCTTCAGTAGAAGGATCAATTACTTTCCAGTTAAATGAAGAGGTAATGACAAGTATTGAACATCGTATTAAAATTAACTACGAATAACATACTAGGGGCGTTCAATCTTCTTTATCGGGGTGAAGCTGTGGTTATATATATATATATAAATTCACTTATTTAACAATTAATACTATTATTTTAGTGCATTCATGTAAAATTTCATATAAATGTGATTATTAATTCGCGTTCTATCTCTGGTTAAACAGAATCATAATGGCAACTGAGACGATAATGGTGAAAATTGAGCATCGCGCTGTAATTAAATATCTCACTAAGCAAGGGAAAAATGAAAAAACTATTCATGAAGAGATGGTGGCTGTTTACCAGTGTTCAGCACCTTCATTATCAACTGTGCAAAAGTGTTCACGTGAGTTCAAGAGAGGCAAAGAAAACATTGAAGACGACTTCTGCTCCCGTCGGCTACTGCTTATACGGGAGAAAGCATCAAAGACGAAAAACTTGTTCTTGAGGATGCCCGAATAAAGGTGAAAAAGAAGGCAGAGATCACCAAGCTTTCAACTGGTACCATTCACACCATTCTTCATGACCATCTTAACCTTTCAAAGGTCGGTGCAAGGTGGGTGCCACGACTGCTCACAGCGCCTCAGAAAAAAAGTGAGAATCGCATGCTGTAGGGAGCTTTTGGAGATGTGTAGTGAGAACTCAGACGGTGTTATGGATCGAATTGTTACTGGTGAGGAAACATGGGTTCACCACTATGACCCTGAAAGCAAACAAGAGTCCATGCAGTGGCATAAAAAAGGAACAGACCCCCGAAGAATTTAAAAGTCACTCCGTCTGCCGGGAAGCTCATGGCCACAGGTTTTTGGGACTCAAAGGGAATCGTGCTCGTTAAGTACATAATCGTCATTGAGTACATAAAAAAAGGTGAAACCATCAAAACCACATCATACGCTTCCACTTTCCATAATTTGCGGGAGGAAATTAAAAAGAAAAAAAGCGGGTGTGTTGCTTCTTCATGACAACGCTCCTGTTCACACGGCGCGAGTTTCCAAGGCTGTTGCGCGAGATTGTGGTTTCATAAGAAATCCAACAGCCACCCTTTAGTCTAGACCTTGCCCCTAGTGATTATTTCCTGTTTCTGGATTTGACAAAATGTTTTCGTGGAAAAAGAATTTCGGATGATGAAGAACTCAAGTCGGCAATAAATGGGTATTTGGCAGAGAAAGAGGAAATTTATTTTTTTTGAGAGTTTAAAAAAGCTTATCTCAAGATGTAACAAATGCATTGATATTAGGGGAGATTATATTAAAAAGTAAAAACAATTAAAATTGAATTCGCATTTTCCTTCATATCGTTACCGAGAATAAATTGAACGCCCCACGTAAACCCTTCAGCTTGATTGACTAACCACGTATATCCACCAAATCACAGTATCTTCAGTCCATAATAAATGGTCACACATCTCACGAGCCTCACGAACTGCCTTCCAACCGCTCAAGGTGGTGCAGGCCAATCAACAAGTCACCGGGGACACTCCGGCCATCACGCATCGTCGAGTTTGTCACTTTTTGCCCACTTACGTGTGTGACGCCATAACTTGTGGTAACTGGCACGCACTGATACACTTCCGTGCGCCTATACATTAGGCCCACCCGCGTGTCATTGCAGTCACCATGCTGCCCATAAATTAGACACTTCCAATCGAATGTTTTATTCAAATCGATAATTTCTACTCACAATCGGAGCTAGTACCTGATTGACCCAGTTCCCTCCTGCAACTGCCACGGACCCACCGCACCGAGGAGAGCACGTAAACAAACAACCATTGAGGGCGGTGTAGTTATCAGCACGAGGCTGCTGCTGGCTGACGTGCCTTTGCCAGCCTACCAGTAAAGCTGTTCCCACAAGATTAATCTACTTCTTTGTACGTCCTGTCGGGTGGTGGATACACTCCCTCAAGGCTGTGGTTGCGGCATCAATGAAGACCCCCATTTATTTACATGTGTCAGCCTCACACCCCGCGCATCTTCATCCCCATCTATGACAGAAAGAAACACTTTGCGGGAACAATTGGAAATTTATTGGCGGTGATCACATTTATTTTCATTGATTTCTTATTTCTCCTCCTCGCCACCTGCCTCGTGGCGGAACATGCGAATCCTCAAGAGCGATACGAAATGCCTCCCTGAGTCCTGTGCAAACACAAATGTTGTTTCCGTTGAGCCATCAATCCTTTGAGAACGCAATAAAGCTTATTTTGACTGTCAGCTAAATCACTGGATGTACGAGTATATTTTCATAAAAGGAACGCAGGAGTTGTGGGCGGGGTTTTGAGTGGCAGGAGATGGATCAAAAAATGATGTAAACAGGGGACCACAAGCAAACATGTCGGGCCGCATGACGGATTAGAATTTATTGCTTACTCTGCTGGTTCTTTACGTCCCGGAGGCGGTCAGAAATTGTTTCCAAAAATGTGCGCACTCTGTTTCCCGCCGCTTTGACCAATCCATCACAAAATCGCGGTCGATCAAGTTAAAGTGTTCCCTGAGTTCCACGCATCCTCCTCCTCTTCAATCTGGACAAATTTACAATCTGGTGCAAGCCAGTGGCAATGATAATTCATCGACAACCAGTCGACAGCGGATTGTTTATCGGCTTAAATCGGTTCGTCCTGGCATGGATTTAAATGAAATTCCCACGGGGTGTGTGCTTTTTGTTCGCACACCAATGCAGATTCAAAATTTATTGCCTGCACATGCTTATCGCCTGGATTTGTTTATGAGCTCTAATGACCGGATCTGCGTCTGATTCGAAAACAATGGCTGAGCGCCTCCCAAGGGTGGTGCGAATTCAATCATCGCCGACCCGGGTGCTGAATTGAATGAATGCAATTGCGCATGCAGGCAAATGTGAAGGGAACTTTCAATCACTCGAACGATTCTTCAGTGATGCACTTCCATCTCGGCTTCGAATTTATCTCAATGACTGCACCTACTTAGAACAAACATTCTTCAATCAATCCAAGATCTGCCCACTCCCCTTTCATTTTCTTGCTTTTCTTTGTTCTAATTCGGACTGCAATTTGTTTGCTCTTTTTCCACAGATTACACATACAGTTTGCGACTGGTCGAGGTACGGATACCAAACCACGTGGTGAGAGGCTCTGATGCGCAGCTTGAGTGCCTGTACGACTTGGACGGCGATGTGCTGTACTCGGTGAAGTGGTACAAGGATGGCAATGAATTCTATCGATACGTTCCCCGGGACAATCCACCCTCGTCCACCTTCATGCTGCCAGGTGTGGTGGTCGATGTAAGTATTCGAATGAGCATTCATTCCATTTGCAGGGAGTCGGACGTGCTGCGAGTGCTTCTACTTGTTGAAATTGCTTTTCCGTAGTGATGGATTGGCTTCTTTGTAATAAATTGCCATTCCAGTCGAACACTTTCGAAATATTCGTAAAAGCATTTCCTCGCAACACGTTCCATGATTTTAATTGTGATTTTTGCAACTTTAACTTGATCCTTTCATTTGTTCTCTTTCCTTCTCCAACAGACGCCGAACTCAACCGATGCGGTGGTGACTTTAAAGAACGTCAACATGTCAACTTCAGGACGTTTCCGATGCGAGGTTTCTGGGGAGGCGCCTTCCTTTCAAACTGTCACAGAGCACGGAGATCTTGTGGTTGTTTGTGAGTAGAAAAGAAAAACTAATGCAAAACGACGTTCCATTCATTCTCTGTCATTAATCATTAAGAGTGAAGAGAACGGTGTCAGCTTGATGGCGAGGGAAGAATTGTGTCCGGCAGACTAATGGAAGGAAGGGCTGAAGCGAAAATGGCGTCCGATTCCATTCTATTTTCGAATGCCACGAAAAGTTTGTTTTGCTTCTTATCTTCTTATGCTTGGTGAAAATATTCGTTCGAACCTTCCATTTGGATGGAGAGGGTCGATATTTTTGTCAATTCTGGAGTTATACATTTGCTGTGTTGCCTAAAACTGAAGAGGTTCTAGTTCTAGATCCATTATCAACACAGTGTCATCTCGTGTCGAGTCAGAATGACAACGAGAAACGGGCTGGTCCAGATATGCCGTCATGCTACTTGCAGTTGTTTCTGATCCGAATATTAAATGATTGAATTTTTATCGATTTCAAGAAAATATTGTTCACCCAATGATTGCGTTGGAATCAATCTTGATATACGAATCACTGACCATTGCATGACTGGAGTTTTGTTAAATAATTTAATGACTAAGTCACATAAAAAAGTTAATGCAATTACTATCCCACCTAAAAGTAAGATAAATTTTAATCTTCTTAACCAAAAACTGGTGTTAGAAAGTTGGGAGCATGTATATACTGAAGATGATGTTAATAGAGCATATGATCTCTTTTTGCTCACATTAAGCAAGCATTTAAAAGAATCCAGTATCCTTGTGAAAAGTAAGCGTTTTTCCGCAAGACTTAAGCCGTGGATGAATAGACATATTCTAATGAAAATTAGGTTAAAAAATAAACTTGGCATTAAACTTTCCAAGCGTCCGCAAAACGTCAGTCTTAAAAATCGCTATAGGAATATGTGCTACAAACTCAAAAAAGATATAAAAGGTCGTCGCGATGAGTATTATCGGAATGAATTTGATAAATGTAAGGGAAATTTAAGAAAGGAGTGACAGCTAATAAACACTATGTTTAGTCGTCGTTCAAAGGACCAAAAACGGATGTGTTTAGAAAATGGTTCTTCTGAGATATCTGATCCGTTCAGATTAGCTAATGAATTCAACAATTATTTTGCTACAATTGCTTTGGAGTCTGTCCTTTCAATTACTAGCTCATGTAAATGCTGCCAAAATTCTTACATAATTCAAGATGTCGGTACATCCAGAAACAGTTTTTGCTTTGAACTTATATCTTCCTTTGAAACCTGGAAAACCGTATGTTGCTTGAATAATTCGCAATCTCGTGATGTGGATGGATTATCCAACCAGATATTAAAAAATATCAGTTTGAATATTGCCGATGTGCTGGCGTACATATTTAATAAAAGCGTGCTATCAGGAGTTTTTCCTGATAAATTGAAATGTGCGATTGTAATTCCGCTTCATAAGAAAAATAATCCTAAAGATATACGGAATTATAGACCGATATCTCTGCTACCAAGTATTTCCAAGGCATTTGAAAAAATTATGAAAAGGCGAATTCTCTTATTTTTAGAAAAAAATAATTTCCTAAGTTCAAAACAGTATGGTTTTAGGCAGGGGCTATCTACTGAAGATGCTCTATTCGACTTTTGCTCCTCTATTTTCAAAGGTTTGGATGATTAGAGACATTGCGCTAGCCTCTTCGTCGATATAACCAAAGCTTTTGATATGGTGGACCATAATACTTTACTTAGAAAACTGTACAAAATTGGTTTTAGAGGTTTTGTTTTTAATTGGCTCGAGTCCTATTTACGAAACAGAACTCAAATAGTAAAAATTTCAGAAGCTTACAGCAACAAAATTGATTTAAAGATAGGTGTACCCCAAGGCTCTGTTCTTGGCCCTATTCTTTTCTTAATTTATATTAACTCTATTTGTTACCAAAACATGAAAGGAAACATTACTGCCTTTGCTGATGATTTGGGAATAACCTATATCACAAAGAGTAAACTTGATCTGATCGCGGACATTAACCATGATGTTGACATCTTACGAAGGTGGTTTCATGAGTACAAAATGCTTGTCAGCAATAAAACAAAACTGATGTTTCTTAGTCTAACACACACTGCTTTACCTGATATTGATATTGTCTTTCATTCTTCGAAATGTGAAACCTTCAATATCTGCAGTAATAAGGATAATTTAACGTCCTCTACTCAAATACTATGTGACCCTGATTGTTTTAGGATTGAAGTTGTTACTCATTTTAAGTACCTAGGAATAATTATTGATAATAAATTGAATTGGAATGAGCATATCCTGGCGATGAAGAAATACTTTAACTCAACATTGCGTATTTTTTATTATCTCAAGAACATGTAGTTCCACCAAGGTGTTAAAAATGATTTACTATGGTATTTTCCATTCCAAATTGCAGTATGGTATTTGCTGCTGGGGTGGTGCTGCTCAATGCAAAATGGCCGATATTCTGGCAATCCAAAAATGTTTAATAAGAAAAATATGTAATAAAAACAAATTTTATCATTCCATGCCATTGTTTAACAGCTTGAAAATTCTTCCTCTAAGACATTTGTTTTATTATAAAGTGTTGAAAATTTTCTTCGTGAGATGTGGTTATTTGAATAGCAGACATTCTGATCGCTACAGTCTACGAAGCAATCAAAGCCTAAATATCAATATTCCAACTTTTCGTACTACGTTTTTCAGAAATACATGTTGCATAGTACCATTTAGATTATTTAATAAACTGCCTATTGAATTAAAGTCATTACACTCATTTAAATTATTTAATATAAAAATTAAAACTTGGCTCTTTGAATTTGATCACAATCAAATAGAAGATCTACTAGACCCAATTATATAAAACTAGTTTTTAACTTTTTCTCGATGATTACTCTTAGATGCTTCTTCTGTTCTCTTTTATTTCAATGTAAATCTTTAGTTCACCCCTTAAAAATGTTTTTGTATTTCTTGAAAGTAGCATTTATCACTATTATTATTAAAATTTTACAAAATGCTACCCCTATTCTCTACAAACTAAATTATCATTGAATGAAGTACTATTAATGTATAATAACAACTGTAATCAACTAGAGAATATGAATAAATAAATGAATGAATGAATGAAATGAATTGTAAAATGGCTATGGTTTTATGCAAGAGAACATTTTGCACACTTTTAGACTCTTAAGGGGTCGCTGGTATCAAAACTTAAACGATTTATGCACTTTCATTCTTTCTGAATCACACTTGATTGATTGAATGCAACGCAAAAGATAACAAAACGCTTGATCATACTATTGGGTCTGTGACCAAAAATTTAAGCATGTATTTTGCTATTACAAAGTGCTTTGAAAAGATCAATTGAATTCATGTAGGCACAAAATGTTGCCCGACAATATTATCATTCGCCTACCATTTCCTTCTATATACACCGCATGGGTAGATAGATTCCTCGACCTTCTAAGATGTAACTTCTCTTTGAAATCACTGAATGACAGCCAATTCTAATGCAGAACTTCGTGGCGTGCCAGTCATACCCTCTTTTTATTGCCTTAAGGGATCCCCTGGTGTCTGCTTCACACAGTGCAGCTGTCAGAACTTAACGACATTCTCCTAAGGAAGGCGTGGAGAATTTCCTTTTTTAGTTAATTGTATAATTTGAGTAAAGTGAGTAAGAGTTCAAACAAGCAAACACCGAAAATGCTGAAGTAGTGTTTGAAAGCGCATATTTTTTGCTGACGGTTGCGTGTCCGCAGGTGCAGCTCTTTCTTCAACAATTTTTTACCTTGCATTTTGGAAACTCTTTTTTTTTCAAACCCTAACAATTTTCCTTAAACAATTCTGTTTCTTTACAAATTATAAATACTCAAAAATACTTTTTGAAATAAGAAACATTTTTCTGGTTCGAACAAATTACTTTCCTTTTTTGTTTCACTCGCACAGTCAGTTTTGCACTTTGCGTTTAAAACTGCGCAAAGTTCCTAAAGAAATTAATTTGCAGTCGGACATAAGCCACGTTAAGTTAAAAACATTAACATACAAAATTAACACACCGTTTCGTGGCTCGTTTCAAAACCTAGGAAGTTAGTCACAGTTGCCTTTTATATCGGGATTGGGCAACCCTAGTGTTTGGCAACTGCCAGCTCTATCGTAAAGTTTGACATTTTTGAAGTTATAAGTACTCAGAACATTTTGACATACGAGCGCTTTTTGTATTGTTAACAGTAATTTAAAAGATTCACCTCGCCCAAAAAAATGAAATTAAACCGTGAATTTTCGTGCGATTATTTTTTACAACTTTCGACGTGGATTTACTCAACCACAGTGCATCGATGAACTTAATTCAATTTTCGGCGATGAAGCTCCATCAAGGGAACGTGTTTATCGATGGTATGGTGAATTCAATCGAGGGCGTAGTTCACTCCAAGACAAATTTCGTGAAGGTCGTCCAAAATCAGTTGTTCATCCTGAAACCATTGATGCTGTGCGCCAACTGATATTGCAAGATCGTCCTTACACACAACCTTAGGCATTAGTGGGACCAGCATACAGTCAATATTGCATGAACATTTGACCGTCAAAAAAATATTTTCGCGTTGGATCCCACACAATTTGTCAATCGCTCAAAAAAAAACTCGTGTCGATTGGTCGAAAGAAATGCTCCAAAAATACAATCGCGGTGCTTTGAAACACGTCTACCACATCGTGACAGGTGATGAATCGTGGATTTACGCGTATGAGCCTGAAAGTCAACAGCAGTCGACTGTATGGGTGTTTCAAATTGAGCCAAATCCAACAAAATTTGCTCGCGCACGAATCACTTTTAAGCAAATGGTCTCCTGTCTTTTCGGAAAAACTGAACATGTCGCAACTGTACCACTAACACAACGCAGAACAGTCAATTCTGAGGGGTACACAACCATTTGTTTGCCAGTTGTCTTCCAAGAAATCTGAAAAACCAACCGCAGTAGACGGATCACTCTTCACCACGACAATGCGAGCTCTCACACATCGGCTCAAACAACTGCATATTTGAGCACTCAAAACATTGATTCGATGAGTCATCCACCGTATAGTCCTGACTTGCCACCAAATGACTTCCCTTTATTCCGCACGTAAAAAATAAAATAAGAGTTCTACGTTTTTCGACTCCTGAAGAAGCGGGTGATGCGTTCAGAATGTATGTTTTGAAGATACCAATCAGAGTGGCAAAAGTGCTTCGACAATTCAAACGCATGCAAAAGTGTATAGGTCTTAATGGGGATTGACGATTATATTTTGTTCTCTAATCCCGAAATATAAAAGGCAATCCGCGAAGTTAAAGTGAAAACAAATTTTTATATTTCAAACAACCTTTCAATACTGCAAAACTTAGATTTAAAAAACAAAACTTAGGTTAAGCAAAAATTTAATGGTAAAAAAAAGTATTTGAGTCCCTCGAAGCAACTTTTATATGAAGCACGTTGAATTGGCATCAGAAGTTAATACAATGGTGTAATCAATGAGTAATCTATAGTATGCAAAAGAGTTAACCGAATTTCTGAATTTGCTAGTCATTAAAGTCTTCGAAGACCAACATTTTTCGATCAGGAAGAATCGATCCGCCCATGGAAAGTGAAGCGCAATTTGTCCAGAGACTAAACATTGTAGGGCAGATCGGTTGTTATATGCGATGCAAGGGCATTGAGAATTCTCATTTGGCAGCAAATTTCAGAGTGGGAAGCCGACCATTTATTCAAACATTTCTTTCGAAAGTGTCTTTGAGTATTCTTTTAAATTTTTTAGTACAAAAATGACATGCGCGAGTTCTGTATGAGGTCAAAATTCGCTCCCACAGACTTCATGTTAAAAGGTTTCGAAAAAATTTTGTGGCATATCAGAATGCCAACATCTTCCGTAACTTTTCTAACAGTCACTCGACGCATCAATTTTTTCACTTTATCAACATTTTCATTGGTTGTTGATGTGCTGGGGCGTCCATAACGTCGTCATTAAAATTTTCTCGCCATTTTTGTTGAAAAGGTTGTATTACTTGTGACCACTCAAATTCAGTGTACACTCATCGTATGTATGTGACTGGCGCGACAGTCCACAGGGGACCAGGACCTAGCTTGCTCATCTACTCGTGTTGTGCGCACTACTGTTCTCTCATGAGTATAAGGGACCTACAGTTTTTTGCCGACTCCGAACGTCGAAATTTGAGAAGCCTTCTTAGGCAGTTATTACTCTTTGAGTGTTGTCAGCAGCTCGAAAGAATCGAATCGAATCGGGAATCGAACCAAGACCGTTCGGCGTGTGAGAGTTGCACTCTACCCACTACGCCACGGCGGACATAGTTCTTTAGTCGAGAATAATTTCCTGGTGTGTCGTCCAGCAAATGAGTCCTGTGCATGTATCTTACTTTTCCATCAGTGCGTTAAATTCCCCAAAATCTCCAAGAATTATCCTGACGTTGTAGCGGATGCGTGTGGGCTGAGTTCCTACAAGTCATCCTTCTTTTTGTCAACTTGTTATTCTCGTACTCAGCAATAGCGTGGTTTTGCATGTGGTGTTCACTTATCTCTCCGAAACTATAATCCGTATTGATCTCACATCAATATGAACATTGATTTTCTGCTTTTGATTTGAGTTCTCATTCCGTCAGCGCCCGATTTATTAAGAGGTCTTAAGTTCTAAGCGAAGAAGATGCTCTGATGGTGTCCGCAGTAAGAGACCCGTCCATATCCTAGTCAGTTGCTTACTACTTTGCGTACTTGTTGAGGGTATGGAGCCCACACACAATCTGAAAGTTAGCTCTACTTAGTTCCCGGGCAGAGGTTCATTGTTGCAAACGTTGGTCCTTCAATGTCTGTTTAAGATCTTCTTACAACCTGTGTCATAATGCGTTCCACTCCGTTAAGCACAATAGGTGCTCTATGTTACTGAACTCACATCTCACCGACATAGAGTAACAAAATGTTAAATACAATCTAGGTGTGTTGCAAAGAAGAATTTGTATTCCTTTGATTAAAGTCTATGCATTGTAGCTTAAGACTGTAGGTGCCTTCTAATCGTTAGAGAAGAGTAGCGCGCACAACGCCGAGTAGATGATGAGCAAGCTAGGCCCTGGTCCCCCTGGGGGAAGAATCAGAAAATGTGCCAAATGTACTTATATCAAAAAACATAACAATCCTTTTCGCCTACAGGATGAAATAAAACCCGTCATTAATGGCAATTTTTAATTAACAGAACACCAGACTGAATCACAGATTGGTTTCACTGGTCACGACTTCTCATAAAGTCTTTCGCATTCATCGCCTAATTGCAAAATTATGAAAACCACTTCCTCTCATTGTTCGTGTTCGTGGGTTAGTCTGCGGTGAGTGGAATGGAAATTGGTTAAATTCCGGTTCAAGTTCATTAGAAAAACATGAAAGTGGAGGTCGAGTGGCACACAGACAAACTTTTCGTAATCTTTCGTCCCCTCCTATCGACTTCAAATAAAAGTTCTCCCCTTTCCGAGGAAAACCGCTCGCCATTATTGAGAAACTTTTTGATTGCTTTCCACCTCCGGATATGACCCTTTTTTTAAAGTTCGACGACTGAGTTCCTAGTCGTTTCCTTGGCATTGTAGTCTTCATATTTTTGTGTGCAGATATTTTGGTGACCTACGTTTGCAGAGTGTGTTGTGTGCGGCAGGCCTTGGATGTTTTTTTTCACTGTAAGTCAAAACCCCAACAATCCGATAGGCGATAGTGCCCCGGGTGTGTTTCATTAGCGAAAATCCTTGAGCGAACCGCGGCTCAATGCACAGACTGGATGGCACGCAATCAGGCGGAAAAAACATGCATGCATGAGTATTGCATTCCTCTTCCTTGTTGGGGCGTACCGCCTACTTCGCCCCCGAGTTTTTTATTTCCCCCAACTGGACCTCAAACAGTTCTCTGTCCTCTTTGGCTCTTGAATTTCTATTCGACTCAAGTGGTCGTGGTTTGTTCTTTTTCTCGGTCCACTCGTATGGCTGGATGCATCGAGAGTCACATGTTTTTCCCCAAGCGACTGACCTCCACTTCGCAGTCCTATGCGAAACCATTAATTGGTGCGTTTTTCTTCTTCCTTTGATCCACAATTCCCCGGACTCTCCCCGCTGTCGTTTTTTACGCCGTCGAGCGCAAAATGAAAGAACGTCGTACTAGCCTGTAATATTAAGCTGAAAAAAACTCACTCAACTTGACGATGACTTGGCCGTTCGTTCTTTGTATGTTTTCCAATGTGTGCTTGTGTTTGTAGATCTCCCGGATAAAATACCAGTCATAACGGGCGGACGTCCGCGGTATCAAATTGGCGACTGGGTTCGGGTCAACTGTACGTCCGGACGCTCGAAGCCTGCCGTGGAGTTGACTTGGTTCGTGAATGGTGAGCAGGCGGCACCCTCTATGGTGCGGGCTTATGAGAATGTGATTACCGGCCGCGATTCACTGGAGACCTCAATACTGGGTTTGCAGTTTCGAGTGGAGCAGCACCATTTTCGAAATGGCGGCATAAAGCTAAAGGTAAACTGGTTTATTCGATGTTTCAAAAATCCAAACAAAGGTCTTTTGTTCACTGATTTAATGCGCTTTTTGGAATTATTCTGATTGCAGTGTGTTGCCCGTCTCTCTACAATCTATTGGCGCAGCAACGAAGAGTCCGCCGAAGGTGATCGCCCACAGAAAGCTCCGGTTCTTGAGTCACGCGAAACAGTCTACGCCAGCAATTCCCGTGCCGACCCAGTTCAAGGTATGTCATTCCGGGAATTATTTGTAACCAAACTCTTATCGTTTTTCATTCAACCAAATGCAGCCAGTAGAACGGACATCAATTGCTTGCCCAGTGTAAAACTCATACTCACGTTAGTTACATGCGCGCTTAGCCTAACACGATACCAACGAATTCATTTGCCCCTCATAGCAACGCTGTCTCCGAGATAGCTTCATTAAAACTCCATTCAAGTACAGTGCACACAATCCACTATAATCTTTAAGCTTTATTCCTAATGAATCCACTCCTTAATGTTTAAGTGTAAATTAAAACTTAAGTAAATTTCAATGTGTAAAAAAAAAACAAACAAAACCGAAACAGATTCTATGTAATTGGCCAAAAATGTGAAGTAGTTTGAAAACTTGAATTACGACGATACCAAAAATGCATTTTAAAACAATTTACAAAAAATATATTATATATACAGTATGCAAGAGAGGAGAGATGTTTAAGTATCGTAAAATTACAGAGCATGAAATGTAGCTAAGTAGGTGCCGCCTTGTGAATTATTTGAATTGTTTTTTGTTTTTGAATTTTGTTTTGTTTTTCTGAACACGCGCGCAAAATGTTTGAGCAATTATTCGTTTAGTAAACACACTCTTGTCTGTCGTCTGTATAAAGATTTGCTGGATATTAATAAACCCGCTTCTGGGCATACGTTTTGTTTTTTTTTGTAAAAATGTATAAAGTTAAGAGTAAAAAAAAATAATACACGTGTAAATAGACTTTAAGGATTTAATCAAAAATAAAGTAAATGAATTAAAGAAGTTTTAATGATGAGTTTTGAAGTGAATCGACTCGATCTCTGATGTTACGAACTAAGGTCTAGGTAGAACAAACAAAAAGAAAATCAAATTTTAACACAACCATGTATAAGAAATGTGAATAAAACAAAAACGAATTCTAGCATTAAATTAAAAATGTCTGTTTGTGTTTTTTTTCTGTTTGTGTTTTTTCTGTTGGTGTTTTGTGTCCTTTAATAATTTTGTTTTCTTTTGCCTGAGCTGTACCAACCACGCTTGAATCGGCGAAGTTCACATTAATTCTCGTAAGTCATGCATTAGGCTTAAGGTGTGGCACAAACTCAACGTCCTTGTGATTCTTTAATATTTTTTACGCTATGTTTTACTTTTCATTTATTTTGGGCAGCACGTAATTTTCCTTTCAATTTGATGTTGGGTCATATGTTTTTCGAAAATTGCCCCTGTAAACCCTTCTTTCAGTCATCTTGGAAACAGTAGACAGTGCTGCCAGTTATCAAATACGAGGTACTTCCAAGCAGTGCTACCCATTTTCAAAAATGATTCATTTAGTCATGGATGTCCGTAAAAAAGTTTAGAAGATTGTAAAGTTTTTCGTTTTTATCTGATTTTCAAACTATGGAACTTCTGTTACTGCATCATAGATACTTTTCGATGGCTAACAAAAGGCTTAATTCTTAACAAAATGACACGTGTATCACAGGCAACCAACCAGCAACAGTGGTGGCCTAAAATTCGACACTGATATCAGTCACAATTCCAACCTTTTGCGAAAAAGCCAACCTACTAAAATCACGATAAAATAATTTAAAATTCTTGTACTTTCGTAACTCCATAAAATTGATTCCAAAAGAATGTCAAAATTTAATATGACCAAATTCGTCGGTATCATCACGCCTCAAACAATGGAAAGTTACAATTCAAAGCTTACTCGGAAGATCAACTCAACAAAGATGGACAAACGTATTCGAAATATGAACCTTGTTGGCAGTAAACAGTTTTATCTGTTTAAATTATTCTCTCCCTTAATAATAATAACAACTGTATGGCGCGACATTATATGGGGGACCAGGGCTTAGCTTGTTTATGAACTACACGTGCTGTGCGCGCTATTTTGATCTCACGAGTAGAAGGGACGAAGCTTTTTCTTGGACAGTTATTACTCTTTGAGTGTTGTCAGCAGCTCGAAAGAAGTGGTGCCGTGATAAATTCGACGTGTTCCATTCCACTACGCTAAGGCGGCCACATTCTCTCTCTTGCGATTAGTTAAAGCTGGTA
This sequence comes from Eristalinus aeneus, assembly GCA_955652365.1. Lineage (NCBI taxonomy): Eukaryota > Metazoa > Arthropoda > Insecta > Diptera > Syrphidae > Eristalinus > Eristalinus aeneus. The sequence goes on from OY019131.1 coordinate 24,551,365, forward strand.
AAACTGTTAAATTATTAATCAAGTTTTACATTCGCAGTCACTTATAAAATCATTTCTTCATTTTATATAATTCTTTAACTAAAATTAATTAATTTAACTAAAATTAATTAATTTAACTAAAATTACGGCTTATGTGGGGTCTGTAGCTGATGCAGTTTTCCAGTGAAGTAGATACCACTTCCAAAATCAACTAAAACTTGCATGTGGCGCCATCTTTTGAAAACGGACTCTTCATATTCGCATTAGGATTTGTTTTCGCTAGTAGTTAATAATAATTAGACGGCGCGACAGTTCACATGGGAACCAGAGCCTAGCTCTTTGAGTGTGGTCAGCAGCTGGTAAGAGGTGGTGCCATGAAACGTTCGGGGTCTTCAGCCGGGAACCGAACCTGAATCTTCGGCGTGTGACCATTGCACTCTACCCACCACGCCACGGCGGCCGCTCCTTTCGGTACTGCCCCATAAATCCTAGATGGACTTTGGATCATGGGCAGTGACAGAGTTTTGAAAGTGTTGTTGTAATCATTATTTGATTAAATCTTTACTAAGTTCTCAGAATTTTTTATTTATTTTTTGCAATTTTGCTTGTTATCGGTCTGTTCACCTATGTTCATTTGTGCACAGAAATTCGTAGTTGATTAGTTCGTGTACAAATTTCTCTTGGAGAGAACAACTCTGCCGAAACTTGTGAAACGACTTTTCGTAGAAATTCGCAGAATTAATCAACCGTCTGAAATGTTAAATGTAAAACGCAATCAGTTATATGAAATGTCAGAGTTTTCTTTTATTTGCTATTTGACAGTCATCTGCTGCCCACAGATTTTTCTTCAGCAGAAATTCGTAGAGACGGAAAACATTTTACTCTCTCATGAGTCTTCTCTTCTTCGAAAAAATCCACGTAACGCCTTTTGACAGGTTTTCGGCGAATTTCGTATTCATTCGCCGCATTTCAGAGCAACTGAAAAATACCTTACATATGCGCTTAAAAATATATATTGGAGGGCGCATCTCAGCATCTACCCGTACTATGTTCTCTCAAGAGCAGAAGGACATGCGGTTTTTAATCGACTCCGAAGGGGTGAAATTTTGTAAAGCTTTCCCATCTACAAACAGTACACAGTTCACTTGAGTGTTGCCGGCATCTTAAAAAACGTGGTACCTTGAAAAATGCAATGTGTTCGGTCTAGGAATCGAACTTGGAATATTCGGCGTGTGTGTACATTACTGCCCTATTTTTATTATGCCACCAATGAACATTAATTCTTCAACACCAATCGCCGCCAAACCTTAACGGAATCTCCTTCATGATTTTCGGTGGGTCGTTATCACTTTCTATCGAGCTCGGTAGTTCATTTTCGAACTAAAAGTCGGCTATAAGAAGATAGCCTTATTCCAGAAGTCTGGTGGTTGATTTATGTGCTCCCTTGCGAATGCAAGCCTGATAGTTTGTTTAATTTTGCTTGTGTAAGTCCTTGAATGGTTGAATAAAATACGTTATTTGAAACAACATTCATATGCAAAATGCTTTCGTCTATTTATATGATTATGTAACTCGTTGCAAAATTTGACGTAGTTTCAAACATTGTCGTACATATTCCACCCGACGTTCTACTGAGTGATCCTAGCAATTAAAGTGCGAACTTATGACTCAAGGCAGATTCTGTAAAATTGTGGCACAAAATATTAACTTTCTAAAATGCGTCTGTAGGATTAGGCTCATTGTGGATGAGGAGACTGGTCGACGGAAAATCGAACTAACGCTGTTGTTCATGCACTTTCTTCATACATCTTGTATGTATCACTTGTGGTCTAGCAGCTTATCTCCTCCTTTCAATATAATGGCAAAAGGTGTGTGACAAGTGGTTTGACTGTTCCCCTTATACTGGACACCCACTCGACCATTGCACACTTTTCATGTCTTTATGATTCAGTGGGTTAGTGGCCTTAAGTTTAGATTTAATAACATTTTCTATTTCTGGCGATGTGCCTTCGGAACAGTTTCCTACTTGTCCGACTTCTTTCATCGCTATTTTTCGCCCATTATTTCTTTGAATACTATGTTTTCCGTTTGTTATTGTCAGAGCTTAGTTTATGAAACAACTCTCAGTCCTTCGCAAAAAGTCATTTACCCACAGCTACTGTTTGAACAAAACAATCCCATATAATTGGTCCACAAAACGTTTTGCTTCTGAATGAGGAAGGTTTCACTGGTTTGTAGATAAGTGTTGTTACCCTTTACGTGATCCATGTACGGATTGGCTTCGAAATAATTTTTCCTATTTGTTTCGACACGAATTTGAAGCAACATATAAAACCATCAGTTTTTGTCAGCGATTCTTTCAGTTGACAACATTTTTCCGAGGTGCCGTTCAACAGACGTCATTCAAAATTTGGTTTATATGTTTAATTCTGGGCCCGTCTATATTTTCACTGTTGAAGGGAAGTATTTTTGAAAGTCTTATATTGAAAGTCGAGTGCATTGAAGGTGAACTGCTTGTATCGTATGTTAAACAATGTGTGAGTCAAACAGAGAGCATATGCAAATAATGTTTCAATTTCTTTATTGCAGTCGTTATTATCACCTGTTCAGGAGCAGCTGAACTCAAAATTCTTCCTGCGCTAACGCAGTGCTGCGTTAACATAATGGGATGAACCTTTAGTTCAAAACAACGCAGAACAAAGCATACCCCGTTTCTAAGTTTACAGACCTGTAACCCATTGAGGATTTGAGATTGAGTAAATGCTTTTTACATTCCTAGCACGGTGCGTACAGTCACCGATACGAAGCTGTCTGACCAAGGATCTGTGATTATGTACTTAATCCAAATACAATAATTTCGGTTTTTCGCTCCTTGAACGGAGGATTGAGATTTCTGGAGCGTTGTTCTTCATATGCTCCATATGGCTGAACCAAACTTCTTGTGGCGCTATAGTCCGGGGTGGACCTGAGCCTCAACCAACATGCCTCTCCAGCCAGCACGATCTTTCATCAGTTACTTCCAGTTGTGCACTACAAGTTGGTTGAGGTCCTTCTCCACTTGTGTGCGCCACCTTAGTCTAGGCCGTTCTCTGTTGCGTTGTTCCAATGGCTCAGAATCGGAGACTTTTCGGGCTGGAGCAGTGGTGTCCATTTAGCTTGTATCCGAAGAGGCTTGAGGCTTGAATAGACTTCGTCGTTAAATCTTCGCCGGATGCCATCAACGCAAACAGGACCAAAACTTGAACGCAAAACTTTTCTCTCGAAAATACTAAAGGCCAAGGGCCGAGTCAGACTACTCGACAGATTTTCGGTTCTAGACTACGTCGATATCCTGGTACGCCGTAAAGCCTTCCCCATTCGCCTTCGTTGTAATCGGGACCAGAATCCAGAAATAAAGCATAGAAAGGGGAAATCTGCAAGAAACGTTTACTCATGAAGGCTATATTGGAGACACTGCTTAGAGTCCTTGTGTGTAAAACGTGAAGCACTTGACATAATTAAATTGGATTGAGCGACAATTTAGAACAAAGTATGAGATTTTTCTTGCAGAAATCACTCATGGCGTGTTTACGCTTAGAGAAGACACAGAGTCAATCGTCAGCTCCAAACTTCTTCAATATTTGAAAACATTTACAGTTTTATAGACAATTTGTGCTGTGTGTAAGTTCTTACCAACACGAGGGAGTTTGGACTTAAGAAATACAGTGTGTACAAAAACACAACTTATTCATTTCACCAATTCTGTCATGGTGAAGTTGGTCTAATTGCTCAATCAAATTTCAATAGAATTTGGCTTTTATTTATGCCATCCAAGCTCTGGAATGGCGGTAGGACCATGTGGTTTGTTTGTGTTTAGAAGCGTTACTGACATTTTCCATTGTATTCTTCTGTTTTGCTAATTTATAACATAAAGCAACCGAACGACAATTTGCGAAATAACATTTTAATGCCTGTTTATGGCGATAACCTCTAATTGCAGAAGTCACGTCTTCGAATATAATTTTAAGTCTATGTCTCCTTCGTAGCAGAGCACAAAAGCACTCCTGTCCTTAGTAGAATACAAAAACACAATGTCTCACATTTAAGTCTGATGCCACGCACTCAGACGACCTTGTGGAGGTGATGAATTCAAAGAATGCTTTCAGTTCACGCATGAAAGCAATCAACAACAGCAACCATCGAGAACACCAAAAATAAAACTCTGTGTGATCATCCCTTACACTTTCTGTCTCCCTAACTTTTTCTGCGTTCTTCACACGAGTATATTCTTTTGGTTAAAATATGCTCATTGGTATTCAATATTGTCTGTGGTTGATGTCATATCCAGTTTCTATCATTTTCGGGTCTTTTGAGCAATTGAATTGAAGGCGAATCCTTCCCTTGATTTTTTGTTTCCTCGCAGATTTTCGCTCATTTGTGTTTCTGCGGATTTTTCCTCGGTTTCATTCAATTTCCGAGAAATTGTTTTATAATTCAAATTGGTGAAAATTGAGATGCTTCATCAATGATTCAAATGTGCTTCTGCAATTCGTTAGACACACCAGCAATGCATGATACGTGTTTCATTTGAGATTCCTTTGATTTATTTTTGTTTTCAAATGGGTTCAGTCAAAGACCGGCGCGGCGGGGAATTCATTGGAAATCGTTAATGGTAAGCGTGTACGTGTTCCTTTACATCAAACATTTTGATTATGAAAATTGGACAAGTTTTCTGGGTGTATTCAAAATTGAAGTGCATTGAACGAGGATTTGATTGGTACAGATTTTGTCTGCCTCAGGGAACAGACGTATTCGTTGGAATTTGATTTCTTATGCAAGAACTGAATATATTTTAAAACCGTGCTTTGAGATATTGTTTTATTTTTGAGTGTGGGCAGAAAGGAACGCACTGTTTGAAAGCTCTAGAAGGTAAAAAAACAGAGATGAATGAGGATCCATAGCCGTTTGGAAGGAACTTGCTGTTGTAAGAGAAACTACTCTAAATGCTATATTTTTGGTTAAGCTGAGTTTTTATATTCTTTCTCGTATGAATGTGATTAAAATCTATACAATATCACGAAAGATTGTTTTTTTGTAAATCTTTTGTACAGAAATAAATTGCATTTCATTTCCCCCGCACTTTTAATGTTTAACCATACCTATGGCACAATACGCTCGCTTTAGTTTTGTAAGTATAATTTGTATTCTTGTTTGAAGGCCTTATTTAAAAATCAAAAAATAAAAATATATATTTTTAACTATAATATCGAAATAGAAATAAAACGTAAATGTATTGAAAACATTTTAATTACTTGTAAATAGTATACATTCAACAGAATTCTCTAGTTTAAGACAGAAATAAAATAAAAGCACTTTAATCGTACGTATAAAAAAATCATTGTAAATTAGAAAAAAAACAATATATTTAAAATTGAAGAAATAATAATTAAACAAAAATCAGAATATATCTACATTCGAAATAATTAAAAGAAACCACTTACATATATGCCATGTACTATATACATATATTTAATAAAATATTTGTTTGATGAGTAAAGTTGAGTGCGTTTCATTTACCTCACTCATAAATTTGTTGTTAAATTTAATTTCAAAACAGGTTTGTACAATAATGTCATAAGTCGGTGCCCATTTAAGGAAAATAAATTTCATTAAATCTGCTGCATAATTTTATACTTACAGTTAACAGAGAATGATTAGATATAACGAAGGAAATAGCAAGTCTTACTGAACTCCTTGCTCTATTTCCCAAATTTTAGGTGTAAGTTCCCTCGCAGCAGAGTTGAGAGAAAGAACAATTGTGCGAAATATGAAGTAAATACCACGCAAACTTTGACTTTCTTCAAAAATAAATTGTATGCTACAACCGAGAACCGGTACTGACCTTCAATAGCCACTCTTCAAAAACACATCGGGTGAGGGTCGACTTCATCCAGCAGTGCAGTTGGTTGGAGTTGGATTCCGCCACCATATAAAGAGCTCCAAGGGATTTTTCAGATTGATTCCTCTTCACTCATTTTAGTCCAGAACTAGAAACCATCCATTCTTGACTCATGTCTGTTGTGTGTTAGCAGGGATAAGGAAAGATTGCTTATCTCAATGTGATAGTAACATTTGGTAACATTTTTGAGGATGAAAAATGAATGCTCTTAAGTCAGTTTATAAAAAAAATAGTTTATTCCTACCCATATCCCCTGTAATAAAGGAATTTTTCGTTTGGTAACTAGATTCTAAAAATATTTCATTTTGATTTCAAGTGTCGGAGAACAACTATAGTTTAGCAATCATTTACAAAACACTTATGATCCTGAAGGCGATTACCAACAAGTTGCTACTTGCTTTACTCTTGCTCTTAATTCATACACGTACTGTATGCCTTAACTAAATAAGCCGCCATAAACTCGGTTTTAGGATACTTACACTTAACACGCGAAATTCTCCTACTTACCAAACACAAACATTACGGTGCTCAATAAAAATTAGATAAAGCACATAGTGCAGTCTTTCTGTTCATCTTGTCAGCCTGCAACAATTCGTATCTCGAAGCGCAAATAAAATACTTCTCATTTTTTTACTCCTGGAGAATATTGCACCGCGACCTTGGGAATACTTTTATGTCGCTTTTGCTTCACTTCAGTTGAACTGTTTATCGATAAAGTTGACTAGTTCAAAATAATAATAATTGGGTGGCAACATTCCACATCGGGACCAGTGCCTACCTTGCTCATCAACTACTCGTGTTGTGTGCGCTACTTTTCTCTCACGAGTAGAAGGTACACTACAGTTCTTTGCCGACTCCGAACGGCGAGATTTGAGAAGCTTTCTTAGACAGTTATTATTCTTTGAGTCTGGTCAGCAGCTCGAAAGAGGTGGTGCCGTGAAAAACTCGAGGTGTTCAGCCGGGAATCGAACCTAGACCCTTCGGCGTGTGAGCGTTGCACTCTACCCACTTCCACCGCCCAAAGGATCAAAAGATTATTTTGGCTAGTATTTTGGTCTGAAAATAAGAGAGTCTGAAAATAAGAGAAAATAATCAACGCAGTGGCGAAATAGATGAGACACATGACAGAAATCGTTCTAAGAAGCCCGTTACCTGCTGGCATGTGTACGATGGGCGTTCAATATATTTTTTTGGTATCGGAGTGAAGCTGTGATTATATAAATAAATTGACATATTTATCAAGTCATGCTGTTATTTTAGTGCATTCATGTAAAATTTCATATTAATGTGATTTAATTCGCGTTTTATCTCTAGTTAAACAGAATCATAATTGCAACTGAGGCGATGATGGTGAAAATTGAGCATCGCGTTGTAATTAAATTTCTCACTTAGCAAGGACAAGTCAAAAAAACTATTCATTAAGAGATGATGGCTGTTACCAGGTTTCAGCACCTTCATTATCAACTGTGCAAAAGTGGTCAGGTGAGTTCAAGAGAGGCAAAGAAAACATTGAAAACGACCCCCCCCTCCGTCGCCCCGGCTACTGCTTATACGGGAGAAAGCATCAAAGAAGTTGAAAAACTTGTTCTTGACGATGCCTGAATAAAGGTGAAAATGATGGCAGAGATCACCAAGCTTTCAACTGGTACCATTCACACCATTCTTCATGACCATCTTAACCTTTCAAAGATCAGTGCAAGGTGGGTGCCACGATTGCTCACAGCGCCTCAGAAAAAAAGTGAGAATCGCATGCTGTAGAGAGCTTTTGGAGATGTGTAGTGAGAACGCGGACGGTGTTATAGATCGAACTGTTACTGGGGACGAAACATGGGTTCACCACTATGACCATGCAGTGGCATAAAAAAGAAAAAAGGAACCTCAAAGAAGTTCAAAGTCTACCGGGAAGCTCATGGATACAGTTTTTTAGGACTGAAAGGGAATCTTGCTCATTGAGCACAAAAAAAGTTGAAACCATCAACGTCACATCCTACGCTTCCACTTTGCATAATTTGTTGGAGGAAATTAAAAAGAAAAGGCGTGGTAAACTGGCAGCGGGTGTGTTCCTTCTTCATGACAATGTTCCTGTTTACACGCGCGAGTTTCCAAGGCTGCTGCGCGAGATTATGGTTTCGAAGAAATCCAACACCCACACTATAGTCCAGACCTTGCCCCTAGTGATTATTTCCTGTTTCCGGATTTGAAAAAATGTCTTCGTGGAAAAAGATTTTCGGATGATGAAGAACTCAAGTCGACAATAAATGGGTATTTTGCAGAGAAAGAGGAAATTTATTTTTGAGGGTTTAAAAAATCCTATCGGAAGATGTAACAAATGCATTGATGTGATGATTGATGAATGGAGATTATATTGAAAAATAAAAACAACTTCAATTGAATTCGCATTTCCTTCATATCGATACCGACAATATATTGAACGCCGCTCGTACTATACTCACTCGTGTTGTTACCCTACATTGGTAATTGTCTTTTCCCCTGTCGTGCTGTGAGCAATATTGATGGTGGGCTTCGACGTCTTCCATAATTGTTCTATTTTACCCTCCGGAGCGTACTTCATATTTTGCCTCAAAATTAATCAAACGGAGGTAAATATTCAAAAGAAAAAACACAGGACCCAGCATTCACCGCTTCGGTACGTTATTGTAGACGGCATTTACTTCAGCCGATTGTCTACATACAAAATCAGAAATTCTATGGTTCCATCACTATTTAAGCTATTTATGTTGTGTCTCTTGTCGTTCATAAGACCCAACTGCTTGTCTACGGATTCTCCTTCTGGTAGCCATTGCTTCCGTCAATCCTTGAATCTAAAATTACTACGAGTAGTAAAATGGGCCCAGCCTTCAGGGGTAACGATGCATTAAACACGTAACGAAAGAAAGAACACTCTCCAATCGAATTCGCGACGCGACACATTTCGTCCTATTGTCGACATGATTTGGTGTTTAACTAAGGATTCTTCTGTTGCCTACACATTTGGAACCTACTGTCATTTAATAACACACAAAGAAGCACTTCCACCATCCCAACCAGCTTCTCCTGAGGTATCGTTTGGAAATCAAATCCACGTATTTTCGCAAGCTTGCATGTTGCATACATCACGTCCTCGAATGGATGCTGATCGCCCACCTCTATCGCAACCCCACCGGCCCACGTAGTTCCCGATAAAGTCACCATTTAATTTTATTTACGAACAAAACAATCCTCTCAAAAGCTGTCCCTTCCGACGAGTGAACCACTTGCCCCGGCGGCGATTTGGAATAAACTTTTCGATTAAATGCCTGCATGGGCATGTGCCCGGCGGCATTAAGACGTGGTAAACACAATTCCCAGGTGTGTTCCAGCGACACAATCACCCGACCGAATTTACTATGTATTACACGTGCTCGGCGGACGGTCCACGTCCCGGATCAACCGCCTGAAACGGCGCCGAAGAGGATGACTGGTTCTGGGACCTCCAATCAGAACCGTATATCCAGTCCGCCCACTCCCGCCGTACGTCCTGGTAGAAGGGAAGAAACCAGTATGCACGAACACACTTGTATGCAAGTTAGTCTTGATGTCGGCCGACTCTGCAGCTCACACGTTGAACGAACGTGAAGTCTGAGACAATTTACGAACCGGGGCGTAGTGGGACAGTGACATCGGGAGCGTGATAGGAATAATCGAAACCAGCCTCACAGAGAGTGGACATGAGCCCGGGGTGCCCGGGGCGCTAGGACAACGGAACAAACATGGCCGAGGAAGATATTCAAAGTTTTATCCTGAATTACAATTTGATTGCTCGGAGCAGGGATGGGACTGTTGTCGGTTTGTCGTCGTCGGAGGCGTGTTCCACGAACACACGTCAGATGCACGTACGACAACCTCAGAGTTGTCCTTGTCGGTCTTGTCTTTTTGGTCGGCGACGGCGTCTACAGAGCAACTTCCGTTTTTATCTGTGCCCTGAAATAAATTGGACTCAATTTTTCTTCCTTCGTTTTCCCCTTTCCCTTTTCACCGGGGCCACAAGGAAGGCGCCCGATCTCCTTTCTCCTTTTTATGTAAACTAGGTGATTCTCTCAGAAATTAAGTGAACGACACAAAAGAAAGAGAGTGCAGAGCTGAAAGGCCGGGACAAAAGAATGCATTCTCATAAAAGTGAATCGCTGATAAAAGTTTCCACCGTTCACCCTGGAGGGGGATGTAAGTTTCGGCTATTCATTACGGCGACAACCGACGGAGGCTGATTGCGAGAGCTCCTTAATTTCCATAGAGCCGAAAAACTTGCCTGACATGTGCAGATATTCCTTTCTTCTTCCGGCGCGTCTTCGGTCTTTCATTACGTGACTTGTGGTTGGACCACGTTCGCTTGTAATTTCAATGGAGTGCTTAATTCTTTCTTAGCGCCTAGAATGCGGAGTGGTTTAAGGGACCTGTGAGAAGTTTTATTTTTATGGAAGCAGCCAGTCGTTTTTTTCGTTAAGTCATTGAATTGGGTGCTTATCGTCAGTTGAGTAGATGGAATGTGATAAGTTGCGACTTGTGCAAGGACGTCGATGCAGTGACAAACAATGTGCCCCTGCTTCTGGCAGGATGGAAATTGCAAAATGTGTTACAAAACTGCTTTCGCAATGTGCACAACAACAATGAGAAGTTTTTCCGTGAACTTCTTGCCTCCAGGAACTTTTTGAAAGTTTGAGTGAAGTTCGGAAGAAAGGCATCCTGCAGCTTTCTTCGCGAGGATTTTATTCAGATTTTTTATGAATTATATATGAAGAGGGAAGGAAGTAGTGAAAGGAACGTAGTTGGCGGGCTGAGCAGGCTTTGTCTTAATTTACATCGGCCAAGCGCAGGAGGGGAAACTCTTGGAGGTTGCTTTGACTGTGATGAGAGTATGGTGATTTAGGGAAATTGCTTGAGAGGAATTTTAGGAAGGTAGGTTGGAGGAGGTGTTCCTTTTTGCTCTGTAACCTAGTTTAAGAAATATGTTCTTATGAAAACTGACGCTGCTTGATGCTTTCTCGGCTCAGATCAATTCAATGGTCGGAGAAATGTGCTCCAAGTTCTTCGTTTACTGATGACACAAACAAAAGACTAGAGCAGGTGGAATATGTTCTCCTAAGGAAAAATGTTACTTTTTTCATATATGTCAAAAATTTGGTGTCCAGTGCCATTATTAGTGTATGTTGTATTCGATCATCTGCCTAATGTGTTAAAGCAAAGTCGACTTTGAAGATTCTCGGCTGGATCTGCTGGGTATAACGACGTTTTGCGCCTTTAAGTGTTTTGTAAATCATTCTCTTAACCGTGTCCTGCTGAAGATGGGGTTTGGTTGAGACGTATCGCATGAAGTGCAAGACTAGTGGAAGTGTAAAAAGTGAGCTTATGGGCTTTAACATTTTTCAGAATGACACGGTGTCCAGGCGCCTACATGAGAACATAATCGAAACACTTAGTCAACTCTTACGTTTCAGAAATTTGATACCATTCTAAAGTAAGTGAAAGAAGGTCGGCATAAATGAGGTATACCGGTATGAAGTGAGCGTCAAGATACAAATGTCTCGATAGGAAAGATTTGTTGTGAACGAGCCCTTAATTTTCTTTTGTTTGTTTGCTATGACATCTGTGAAAAATATTTAGTACACATCAAGTCATTGAACAAACAACATCATATTTTTTCATCGTGTTAAAAATGTCGAACTTTGTGCCAGAATGTGAGGATTTGCGGAAAGCATTAATGTTTTCTTTTCATTTGAAGAAAAGTGCTGCAGAGTTGCATCGAATGCTTGTCGAGGCATATGCTGATCATGATCTATCAGAAGCAACATGCAAAAGATGGTTTCAACGGTGCAGAGGTAGTGATTTTGATGTGAGAAATGAAGAACGTGGAAGACCACCAAAAAAGTTTGAAGACGCCGAATTGCAAACGATATTGGATGGAGATGACACTTTGAGTCAGCAATGTTAAATGTTGCACAACAAACAATTTCTGACCGTTTAAAAGCTATGGGAAAGATTACAAAGTGTGGAAAATGGGTGCCACATGAATTGAATGAAAGACAGATGGAAAACCGAAAAAACACTTGTGAAATTTTGCTTCACAGACACGAAAGAAAATCGCTTTTGCATCGGACTGTTACTGGCGATGAAATATGGATTCATTTTAAGAATCCTAAACGGAAAAAATCATGGGTTAGTCTGGAACAGCCATCACCATCGACTGAGAAACCAGATCGATTCGGCAAGAAAACAATGCTGTGTGTTTGGTGGGACCGCAAAGGTGTGCTGCGCCGCGAGCTCCTAAAACCTGGTGAAACCGTTAATACTGATCGCTACCGACAACAAATGATAAATTTGAACCATGCATTGATCGAGGAATGACCAGAATGGGCCAGAAGACACGGAAAGGTAATTACCTTTGCTCCATGACATTGCACCTGCACACAAAGTAAAACCGGTTCAGGATACAATCAAAACACTTGGCTGGGAGCAGCTACCCCATCCGCCGTATTCACCAGACTTGGTTCCTTCCGACTACCATTTGTTTTCATCACGACACGCATTGGCTGATCAGCACTTTGATTCCTGCGAGGAGGTCGAAAATTGTGTGTCTGATTGGTTTGCTTTAAAATACGAACAGTTTTATTGGCGTGGTATTCACAAATTGACAGAAAAGTGGTAAAAATGTGAAGAAAACAATGGTCAATACTTTGAATAAAATGTTTTTACTTTCCCATTAATAATTAGTGTTTTATTTTCAGAAAATAATAGAAGATCTCTTAAACTGGCAGATAGGCTATGCGACGCGTATACTCCGAAGGTGCGCGTTCAATTCCCGGCTGAACACTTCCAATTTTTTACGGCACCCAGTGTTTTGAGCTGCTTACAACACATATACTGTCTAAAAAAAGAGCTTCTCAAATTTCGCCGTTCGAATTCGGCAAAAAACTTTAGGTCCTCTCTTCTCGTGAGAGATAATTAGCGCGCACAACACGAGTAGTTGGTGAGCAAGTTAGATCCTAGTAACTCTGTGGACTGTCGCGCAATACAATTATTATTATTATTATTATTATTATTATTATTATTATTATTATTATTATTATTATTATTATTATTATTATTATTATTATTATTATTATTATTATTATTATTATTATTATTATTATTACATAGACTTGTTAATGGTCACCTATACTCCAGGAACACGTTTCAGGTATGGGTCCAAAGACTTCCATCCAAGCTCACATCTTCGCCGTCTGCTTGAATTCAGTGAGGACTGTGTGGCGATTGGAATCACGCTTACAGTCCGCAAAGGGATATATAGATTAAGAAGAAGAGGTTTGGTTGACATACGGCTGCTTTGAAGAGTGGTTTACTTTTGAGGTATCTCCATTCCATTTTCTTTTACATCGCTAGCTGTATTGAGGTGGCTCTGGGTCTGGTGATTTTCCTTATGAATGTACATGTAGATTAAACTATGGCAAAGTTGGGTCCTTACTCTTCATTTTTTGTGTTGGAAGTTGGAAACAGTGCACAGTAGCACTCAGCATTAAACGTAATTTCTAGGTTTTCAGGAATACCAATCTTCTGTGATGAATCGACTTAATTTTCTCTTCTAACTACATTAGCATCGAACAGCCACCACTTGATCTGAGAAAAGGCGAGAAATTGACAGAAAAAGTTTTCTGCAGGGACATCACCTTCCCAAGAGGAGTCGCAGAACATTTCGTTACTCAGCCCAATCATATTTAAGTAGCGAATCTGAAGTGTTCTGTTACTACGCCAACAAGCCGTTTTGTTTTTTTTTCTATCCAGAGATGGCAGAAATGTGCAGAGCTCTTGCTTACATTTGGAAGTACGCGCTTAGTCACCTTGCATACTATAGAGTAGTGCCATCGCTGGTTGCGCTGTTGAGGGACGCAACTTTTGATAGATGCCGCTTAGATCATAGAGTTTAAAATGTATCAAGAGCTGTTCACTTTACAGAGACTGCCAACAGGTGATTTGGATATACGACGAATTGACAACGCTTAAAAGGTCAAGCCAAATCAAGCAACGATTGATAGAAGAATGACGTCTGCTGCAAATAAGTACAACTTCTAGCAATGCTTTTGTGTCCGATGTCAGCCCGCAACATATACTCGGTGGTCCTTTCGAAAGTTGTTCAGAATGCCAGGGAAATATGATTGGGGGGAAGAAACCTGACAAAACGGTTAACATCCCCACAAGCCAGTTGGTCTGCATCCCCAAAACATGTCCAGTGTCTTCTCTTCTCTCCTTCATCCTAGAATGTGTTCTTAACGTTATTCCCACAATTCCTTATTTAATTAAAGACGTCCACAATACACCCATCATCTCACAGTCATATTTAATGCAGAATCTAATTAGTTAGGATCTTTCCGAAAAAGCTATACTAGACCCCGTCCCGTTCATATGACAGATGAGAGTGGAAGCAAAATAATTAATTGCAACAGCCCCTGTTGATAGGGATTAACAATCAAGTTACATCAATTCAGCACTTCCTCAGGTCGGGACCGACGGAGGACAATCTGTTGAGCATCACCGCTCACATGTTGACGTGACGTAGACAAGTTCGTTACAAACCTAAGCCTATTACAAGAGTACAAGAGTATTTTTTTACTCTCATAAGTCCGGAAAATGGATTGGACAAGATGGAGATAAGTATTTATTGCCAGTGGAAGCAGACGAGGGCTTTGTCTAGTTTTCGTTTTGATGAATATTGATTTCTTGTTAAAAGACTTGTCGGGTTGTTCTTTGATTCATGGATTCTTGGAATTGGTCCTTATGAGGATTGCAAGGCATTTTGTTTATTTTGATGCGATGGAACGATGCAACGGAGCGTGTACTCCACTTTAGGGAGCAGAAATTCTATATTTAATTGTTGAAGTTGTAAGAATATGGTACATTGTTAAGAAAACTGATATTTTTGAAGATTTATAAAACCTTCTTCAAGAGCATTACCGAAATCAACCCCAGTGCTTCCGCCTGTTCGCCTGTATGTCCCACTGCATACTTGAACTTTTTCTCAAGCTTTATAAGGTGATTAGCAAGACATGCATATTGAAACATTGAATTTCGTAACAAAGGGAGAGGACCTCAGGCAAGGATTTTCTCACTTTCTTTCTATAAGAATGTTTGGACATTTATAATAATAATTGTTAGCGCTACAGTCCAAAGGGGGACCAGGGCCTAGCTTGCTCATCAACTACTCGTGTTGTGCTCGCTACTGTTCTCTCACGAGTAGAAGGGACCTACAGTTTTTTGCCCACTCCGAACGGCGAAATTTGAGAAGCTTTCTTAGACAGTTATTACTCTTTGAGTGTTGTCAGCAACTCGAAAGAGGTGGTGCCGTGAAATATTAGAAAAATTGGTGTTGAACTGGGAGTCGAAACTAAACCCTTCGACGTGTGAGCGTCGCACTCTACCCACTACGCCACGGCGACCACATTTATACTTATGTATATTTAGTTGCACATGTACATGGAGCAGTACAAACATAAATAATGTTTGCATGCTATTTGAATTTTTTCTTAAATTGTGGTTCAGTCACCGCAACTATGAAACGATGTTTTAGACACAAACATTTGCCAGCAAAATCTTAAATTCAAAATCTAATAAAAAAGAAAAGTGAATTTATATTTTTGATGCAGAAAGTTCCAATTCCAGTGAAACCCAAAAATGTGCGAAGTGAAATATAACAGATCACTCAATAACAAACAATTCTAACAAACAAATCATCGTCGACTATATGTCCCTGGACTTATTGAGTGATGTTTTATATGGGTGTCGCCAGCAATATCTTTCAAATGAAGACAATTCAATTACCTTTACGGAGTTCTCAACATTTGATTGTTTCTGAGTCACCATTGTGAAGAACTTTGCACAAAGATCCTGTTGAAGTCTGGCATCAGGCTCTCCTGTCGAAAATGCGTGTTTTGGTGTCGATGAATCTCTTCTTCAATGGATTAGAAATTAACTTTCGAACAGTTCAATACAAGTTGTATTGGATGGGTTCAAGTCTGATAATTTCCATATTAACGCTGGTGTTCCCCAGGGCTCCGTATTGTCTGCGACACTCTTCCTCATTTTCATAAATGATCTCCTGCCTGTCACTTCTAATCCAATTTACTCCTTCGCTGATGATAGTGCACTGAGATTTTCATATTCGTTCCTCGGCTCTCGTCCCTCCTTTTCGGCCATTGACTAGGAACGACAGCGTATGTTAAGCTCATGAAATTTCGATCTTGACATCATAATTGATTGGGGTAAAAAGAGTACAATGGAATTAAATGCTTAAAAAACTATGTGCCATCTACTGTCACTCAAGCGATCTCAAAATCAGTCATTATCTATGAATGGCTCCTGCGGTGTTGAAACCAAACGACTTTCCACGGTCGGTAAGTGTGTCAATTCAATACTAAGTTGGAACGGCCACATATTCGATATCGCCAAAAGGCAATGCAATAAATATTTTACTCTTATTGACCTGTCAACAAAATATAAGGCGCACTTCCGCCCAACGCTGGAGTTTAACGCTCATGTCTGGTTTGATGCTCCTAAGACCTTTCTGCACCTACAAGATAGAATCCAACAGCGGCGATAAAACTTATTGGTAATAATAATGCTGCGAAGTCAATGGACTGTGAGTGGAATCTCAGTGTCGTTTGCTCGGTTCACAAGAAAGGAGACCCCTTTGACTGCACCAATTATCGAGCGATCAGCCTTCTTAACATCTTGTACAAGATCCTCTCTGCCGTATTGCGTGAGCGTCTGGAACATTTTGTATATAAATTGATAGGTCCCTATCAGTGCGGTTTCAGGCCAGAGAAGTCCACGATAGACCAGATATTCCTTTTACGGCAGATCCTGAAAAAAAACCCTAGAAGTGCAAATTGACACTCGCCACCTATTCGTCGATTAAAAGGCCGCATATGACAGTGTGCAAAGAAACGAACTATAGAGTGCCATGTCTACTAGTACTAGTAACTACAAACTCGTCAGATTGTGTCGATGGAAAACTCTCGCTGCTCCGTCAAGGTAGGTAACGAGCTCACCGGTACCTGCAGTGTCAAAGAAGGCTTTAGGAAGGCGACGCACTGTCATTTGAATTCTTCAACATCATCCTTGAGAAGATCGAGCGTAACTCACAAGTCAGCACCAGAGGCACGATCTTCCAGAAGTCAGTTCAATTGCTAGTATACGCTGATGACATTGACGTGATTGGACGAACACAGCGAGCCGTCAATGAGGCGTTTGCTGGCATTGAAGCTGACGCGGCTAAAATGGGTCTGGCGGTAAATGAGGGCAAAACAAAGTACTAAGGACTAAGCTCGCTTTATATAACAGCTTGATCATCCTGGTCCCACTTTATGGCACGGAAACCTAGACGTATATTTTCTTACGTGCGATTTTTGGTCCTGTTTGCGTTGATGGCATCTGGAGGAGAAGATTTCACAAGGAGCTCTATGGGCTATACAGCGACATGCGCCTGGTCGTCCTGGGATACAACGCTTTAGATGGCTAGATCATGTAGAGCGTATGGACACCCCTGTTCTGGCCCGAAAAGTCTTCGATTCTCAGCTACTGGGACAACGCAACAGAAAATGGCATAGACTAAGGTGGCACAAGTGGATAACTTAGGCACCTTACAGTTTGTAACTGGAGGCAGCTGTCGAAAGACCGTACTGGCTGGAGAGGCATGCTGTTTGAGGCCCAGATAAACCACGGACTGTAGCGCCACAAGAAGAAGAAGAAAAAGAAGAAGAAGAAGAAGAAGAAGAAGAAGAAGAAGAAGAAGAAGTCAATCGACTCGCGACGCAATGTTGCGTCTCTATCAGTATTTTATCGCTGTTTCAACAAAAAATGCTCTATTGAGTTAGCCAGCTACATTCCTCCCCTTCACGAATTCACCAGCAATACCCTCTTCGCTGTGAATGCTCACTCGTTCAACCGGGAAGTTAAAATTAGAGACCCGTTCTTTAGCACCACACGCATATGGAATGTCTTCCCAGCCCCATTTCAATCAACTGGCATTTGAAACCAATGTGCATCGGTACCTCCTTTCCCTCTCTTCCTCTCTACCTTCGGCCCATGCTGTGACTTAATACCGGTCCTGTGGTATTAATAATACCTTTAGCGCGCGCCATTTATAAAAAAAAGTCCGTTCTCACGTCGCATCAATGCGATGGAAAATGAAACTGGCCTTTTGAAGGGTCACTTTAAAGCGAGGATTACACATCTTCCTCTAGGTGAAGTTCAAAAGATATTGTCGCTGCTGTTCATGCTGTCCTCATGGGTACCATTACTTTGATGTTCCGGCATTTTCCGTCTGTTCGGGAGCCTCGTAGTGTTGGTCTCCGATTTATTAATGTTGATCCGGATGCCCCCTTTCTGTTAGTAGAAATAGAACTTCTCCATTTGTTGTTTAATCCTCCGCGCTTCTATCTGTGGTGACGGCTGTGTTGAGTATGTTAACAAGTCATCTACAAACAGGCTCACGGCGGTTGGTCTGCGGTGTAGATGTTGAACAGTATAGGACTCAGTCGCGAACCCATTTAAACGCCTGGCTGGATGTTCCTTATATTTGGCTTACTTCCTTTTATTTCTACATAGAATTTCCTGGAGATAACCATAACTCACCAACATGCACATTAACGAACATGAGCTACAGCCAATTTGAAACTGCTATAATTTTTCAAGGTTCAGGTTCGATTCCCAGTTCAACACGAATTTTTCGAATTTTTCACGGCACTAGCTCTCTCAAGCTGCTGATGGCACTCAAAGAGTAATAACTGTCTAAGAAAACGCTTCTCAAATTTCGACGTTCGGAGTCGGGAAAAACCTTCTACAAGTAGGAGAACATAAGCGCGCACAAGACGAGTAGTTGATGAGCAAGCTAGGTCTTGGTCCCTCTGTGGACTGTCGCCCCAAACAATTACAATTATAATTTATAATTTTTCAAACCTTTTATGATAGCGATTCAACATATTGACACATGGCAGATATTTTGATTGCGTACAACACTTTTCAACGAGCGTCACAGTTTTATTAAATTAGGTTTATACGCGTTAAAGTTTGGAAGTGATGGTGAAATTGCTGGTGAATTGCTGGAACGAATACAAACCATACCGAAAAACCAGCTTGGACGCAAACCATTGAAGATCTAAGCACAACTCGACCTTACATCACAACTGAGAAGACCATATTTCGCGCCAATGGAGGTATACTTCACTCTGTAAAGCAACAACGCAAGCTTATACACTGACGGCTTTCTTACATTCTGCACATTAGAATGTGTTCAATGAAAAATCGAAACCATCCGCGAATGAGTGTGACAATACGAGCGTATTAAGTTAGTCTTAAAGGCCTAAGAAACATTTTGTGGTGTCTTGAAGCACTTTTGTTGGTCACTTGTCTTTCGATAATTTCTGTCTCGAGTGCGAACCCTCATTCAAAAGACAGATCAAATCAGCAGCAATATGAAAACCCATTTACCAAATCTGTGTCTCCCCGACAATGGTCGGCTCAATATATCTCCGCTCCTCTAATAGCTCTAATGTCCAGCCATTGACTTCGCACTGGCCTTGCAATAAGTTCTTGTTATCATCGACCCAATCCCAGCAATTAACATGTAGCATCTTCGCTCTTGATTCTCAATGGTAATAGCCCAATGTGGCATCGGTGCTCAAGACCAGGGCATCCAGGGACCCAGAGAATGGTCATTTCAAATCGATTGGAAAATCATTTATCCACATCCAATCCTCTTGAGGTGGAGTCTGCCATCTCCGGAAAGGCATTTAGTAGAGTGGTATACGATAATGCGATTATTTTTGCACACAACACAATTCCATTTAAATTGTTTCGAGTTATTAACACCGCCCGGCAGGGGCTTTTGTCTCTTCCTTTCCCTCACGGATGGCCATCCGTATTTCCATGTGCAAATTGGTCAAATCCTGCTGAGATTCAGGTGGACTGTGGCATAGGTTTCTTATCGGAGGAGGGAAATCAATTTTGTTTAAAGTTTCATCCTGCCGGGGCCGGATGTGCCAGCAGGAGGGACACACGTTAAAGCGAGTCTAATGCTGATGATGCCGTATCCGATTTGTGGTGTCTTGAGGGTTCTTTTTCTTCTGCTTCAATGTCATTAGGTTGGGTGAGAGGATGTCCGACTAATCCGACTTATGGCAGGGATGAAATTGTGTATGCATTTTGGAAGGATTAGATAAATGTTATCCTGGCAAGCCGAAGAGGAGCGTATGTAAAAGTTTTTCGTTTTTCTTTTCACGGAAAGTTAGAAGGGATATCGGGATGTTAGGTGTTGCTGATTAGCTTTGGTAAATGTTTGTCCTTCCTTCATCCTGGCATTGTAATCCTGGATGATAAAGGATAAAGTAGTTCGTTGTTCTAAGAATAGGATTCCTGGAATTGGAAGCCTTTTTATCTCTAAAGTGGGGATTCAAAAGACCAAGGTGCCAATTTTTTGCTAAAATGATGTACCCATATGTTCTTTGATGCTAAGTCACGCAATTGCCTCCAAAAAAAAGCAGGCGGCAAGACACACTCACAGCAATCCTTCCTCGATTAATGATGTGACCAAGTAAATTGCAAGCCCCAGCATTCCATCCTTCGCCGAAGTGAGCAGCCGCAACTCTTTCAATTGAAATATTTCGTTCCGCATTGTTGGCTCGGCTTGTGCAACTCCTTAACGCCATCGGCCACCGTTTACATTTCACAATCGTGCGTCATGCCGTTCGGTACACACTGTTAGGGCAACGACGACATAATTAACTTAACGACCGCCATTAGACCGCACATGTCTGTCAACAATGGCACGGTTTCGCTTCAGAAACTTTCTGCCACTCCAGACACATTTGCCCCGCCTGCGTGCGAACTCTACCCTACCCTGCCCTTTAGATTATACATTAGTCATATACCGCAGTGGGTTAATTAAAATTTATCGCAACGGTCAATGTCGCTTTGGCTAAGTACAGCGGGACATATGATAAATTGCGAACTGGGGGTCAGTGAGTTTTTGTTCAAAGCGGCCGGCGTCAGTAGGCAGTGACACAACATCCGGCACTTCAGAACTCTTCAGAAAATAAGAAGACAAAGGTTCGACAGAGCTCAGCGCCCGTGGGCGGTCGAGACATATTTTGGACAACAGCTCCGAGGAGCGATATGTGTGTGCTGTCGCCTTCTTGACTTTTTCTCTCATCTCTTCCGTTTCCTTTGTCCGAAGTGAATGAAATCATGTCATGCACCGCCATCCCCGGGCGAGGAGGAGACGACAAAATTAGATTCGAACGTGACCGAAGGAGTAATTGGCGTTGGACCGTATTGAGCGGGATCCGGAGTGCTCCTCCCTCATTGCGTTAGTCTGCCGGCCTAACATCATTACCACGCCACGGGCATTGCTGTTTTTTTATGGGGACATTGTGAGAGGGGTGGAAGGAAACGAGCGGAATGTCATGCACTGAGAACGAGGCCAAACAAGGGAGTCGCAAAACGGATGATGCAAAGAACATCACGACTAAGGAGGAACGGGACGGATTGAGACCGTGGCTGTAGGCGCCAGCGGCAGTGTGCTCTCGATGGGTGTGGTGGCGTGGAACAAGCAACACCGTGTCCGTTATTATTATTTTGTTGGGGGTAAAGAGATTGAGGGGAGTCGGGTACTTGTCCTTTGCTGTTGGCTATTGACACGTTGTCGTCGATTCCCTTCTGTCCACGCGTACTTCGAATGAATATTTCGTGCCAATTGTTTCGCATAAAAACAGGGAAAGAACGTTTTACTTTTTTTCTTTTTATTTTGCTTCCTATTGTGCTTCCTTATGTTGTCATCAACAGTGGGTCTTTTGTGAGCTGATCAGTTAAGGTGTCGTTTCGTTCGTCAACGTCTTGCTGCTAGTTGTGAACTTGTTGATGAAAACAGAAATGATTCCGTTTCCAAATTGAAGAGGGGGAGTGTTTTCGAATTAAATTGGAAATAAAATAACACGCGAAATGCAACAACTTTCACTCGAATAAATTGAATCCTTAGGATGGAGGACGAATTTAATTTATGTCTTTAAATTGTTTGTTTGATTCTTTCTTAGTCACCAAAAAAGTTTACTTTAGGAGACAGTTTAATGGCTTTGTCAAATGAATCCTTTCTCGAAATTTGTTTGATTTTTGGCAGGACTGTTTAATGGCTTTGTCAAATGAATCCTTTCTCGAAATTTGTTTGATTGTTGGCAGGAGAGTTTAATGGCTTTGTCGAATGAGTCCTTTCTGGAATTTTGTTTGAAGGTTGTCAGGGCAAACACAGTTCTATCTACTGTAAGGATATAAGAGCAGTCATGCAAAAGTGAAGGCGCATAAGCGCTAGCACTGTGCATAGACCAGTTCATTCGTAAAACCTGATCACGAGATGCCTCAGCATCGTCTCCCCGACAGAAAAGAGATTTCGAGTAATTAGATCATCTGCATTTTTGGCTTATATCACTGGAACCAATAAACTAAAGTTTCCTTAGTTACCCAAGTATCACAATGAGAACATAATTAATTTAATTGTATGGCTCGACAGTCCACAGGGGGACCAGGGCCTAGATTGCTCATCAACTACTAGTGTTGTGCGCGCTACTGTTCCCTCACGAGTAGAAGGGACCTACGGTTTTTTGCCGATACCGAACGGGGAAGCTTGAGAAGCATTTTCTAAGAAAGTAACTACTCCTTGAGTGTTGTCAGCAGCTCGAAAGAGGTGGTGCCGTGACAAATTCCAGGTGCTGAGCCGGGATTTGAAACCTGAATCTTCGGCTTGTGAGCGGTTCATTTAATCCACTACGCCACGGCGGCCACAAACTGAGATCATGCTCGAGGTAAACTCCTCCAACTTGATAGGGAGCCAATTCTTTCTTGGAGATCTGCTCTGGCTCTCGATAGTTGGTTAAGACTGCAACTGAGATCCCTTTTTAATTGGAGGCTTAGAAACACTACTCTGGAGCGTTCAGACTCGAAACTTTTTCAAGTGTACCACCAGGTAAAAACCAACATTTAACGTAATTCCTGGGTGTTCTGGAATACCCCCAAATCCTTTTGTGACACGGAGGCTAGGCTTTCGCCTTCAACTACATATCCACTAAACAGGCGCCATCTGATCTGAACAAAGGTGGTTGATGGAAAAAGGAAGTGCTTTGCAGTGTCTTCACCATCTGCACAAAAGGTGCAGAGTGTTTTTATCTCAAACCCATACTTAAGTGCTTAGTGAGTGTGAAGTGTGCCAATATGATGCTAACAAGCCGTGGACAGTCTTTCTGACAAAAATGCGTGGCTTTCTTGCTGACGGGTGGGAGTAAGTGCCTTCCGCCTGCAACCTGCAGTGCCGTGCCATCTTTAGTTGTTGAGCAATCCACCAGAATCCAACAGCGAGCAATAAGACTTATTAGTAATAATAATGCCGGGAAGTCAATCGACTAACTGAAACATCGACGAAATGTTGCGTTTCTATTATTATTTTATTGCTATTTTCACAAAAAATGCTCTAATGAGTTAGCCAGCTGCATTCCTCCCTTTCAAGAATTCACCCGCTGTACTAGGAAAGCTCACCCGTTTACCCGTTCACCCTTAAGCCCACTTTCGAAAGTACAGTAAAGCTTAGAGACTCGTTCTTCAGCCGCATCATGCGAATATGGAATGCTCTTTGCAATCCAACTTCCCACCCCCTCCTTTACAATCCACAGGCCCTTAAAACCAATGTGCATCGGTACATCCTTTCTCTCTTTTCTTCTATACCTTTGGATCGTGCCTTGACTTAATTGCGGTCACTTAAGGATGTACACAATCCCTCTAGTTGAACAATCACCTTCAGACCAATCAGCACAGTACACCAACCTCGGTTTCGCCCGCGATATTGGATCTTAAAATCCACCACAATACACCCACTAGGGGGCTCGACGCAAGATGAGGCTTGAACCGAAGTTCCAGAGACTCCTGATCTTCCTTGCCACTTGAACATAGCTTCTGATTTAGCTGTCACTTCGCTTTAGGGTTTTTCAAAACATCGGTTAGGATATTATTTTCTGTTGAAATATGTAGTGTTAGGAATGTGTTTTTAAATCATGTCACATTATTTGGCGTCCCCTCAAGAACCAATGCTCCAAAACTGCAAAATACGAAAATAAAAGGCTTGGGAAGAAATCACGAAGTGGAGAGGTGTAACTTCTGGTCGATCGTTGCAACGTTAATTGCCTGCTTTGAGTGGCAGCAAGCTTTGCGCAAAACTCTAATTGTGGATTCCATCCATCATTATGTCCAGTATTTGGAAAATTTGTCATTTTCTCCATTTCGTTATTCTGTCTTTATTTCTTCTGTAAATTTCCAAAGTCTTCTTCTTCTTTTGGTGCTTGAGTCTGGGCTGAACTTGGCCATCAACCAAAATGCCTTCCCAGCCAATCTTCCACCAGCTGCCTCCAGTTGCGCACTCCAAGTTGGTTGAGGTTCTTCTCCATTTGTGTGCGCCACCTTAGCCTAGGCCGTCCTCTATTGCGTTGTCCCAATGGCTCAGTTTCGAGATCTTGCCCACTGCAAGGGATATATTCAAAGAACCACAGCCCAAGGGCATTCAAAACAGCCCAAGGGCATTCAAACAACAAACTTCGAACCGTGTTGTGACATAGTATCGTTCACTTAATGGTACTACATAATGCCTTTAGAGCGCGCCAAGTATAACAAAGCTTGTGAAAACCCAAAAACTCCGTCAATCCTCAACGAACATTTTGCTCTCAATATCACCGACCCGCTCCTTAATTGTCCGCCTCCAAAGCCACGTTGTCCCACATCAATTTCCTTATCGCAACGTCTGATGCTCGAAAGTGAGTCGTCCCAGCTAGCACAACAGACTTTTCAAACACAATGTGGTGCAAGGTCGTTGTAAGCTGCCACTTCGACGAATTCATTTCCATCCGCCCTTCGCACATGAACCCTCTGCTGCGGGATCATCTCTTGTCAAAGGGAATCAAATAATTGCATCACAAAGATTATGCTCTTTCCAATGTTACGAGCTGTAATCTATTTTATTCGCCCCCCTTGAGGAGCTCAACAGTCAGAGGGTGGCAAGCCGCTGAATTCAATCCGTCCTTGGCATTCCATTCCCTCGCCCTTCGCATCTTAATAATGCAATTCATTTTTATTTGCGACACAATATTATCCCCCCATACATTGAATACAACTCCTTGCCACATGTCCTTCCCCGGGCTCAATCATTCCTCGCAGTCGTTGCCTTCTGTCGGGATTCCAATCATCTCTACACTAATCCCTGAAATGTTTGCTCCTTTGTCGTGCGCTGGGTGGTGGAAAAGAAATCTCATTTTTCTTCCTCCGAGAAGTTATCAAATTTTATTGCGAGATATTATTACGGCAACGTGTCCCCTCACCTGTGTCGCGTATACATTCCACCAGCCTCACACCTGCTGAGTCTGTTGGTATTTCGATCTCTGGCCACACATGGGTGCGGAGGATTGCATTACTGGACAACAGGAAGCCGGCTCCGCACGACAACCGAAGGACGCCGGTGCGATTTAAGAGAGAAATTTTCAACTTGATTTTCGTTATTTCCACATCCTGCCAGAGGACCTGAGTGGGAAATGATGAAAAAGATTGGACGGATGGTGTCAGCCAGTCATGGGGAGCACGGGAGGAGGTTTATTGCATCAATAAAGATTGCAGAGGAAGTGGGGCGCCCTACGGACGACTTTCGTCTACAAGGAAAAGGTGGTCTTGAAATGCAATTTTCTTTTGTGATACATTTTCGAATGGATTCTCTTAAATGGCAGGATGTTCGAATGTGTGTTTCGTGCGCCGAAAGAAGGGGCATGGATGTTCGCTCAGGATGGACATGGCAAGACTTGTAGGCAACGCTTTGTTTCATCAGTTTTATTGCTTCATTAATGGCCGAGACGAGTTATCTGGTTCTGTGTTGTTTCACTGAAGTGGGACCTGGCTCTGAGGACACCCAACCCGAGCGGGCGCTGCTGAGTTGAAGTTATTTATGAGGTTTTAGGGTTTGGCATTAAGTCTGATATTTTACCATCAATTTATGGGAATTTTATCATTGGACACAAAAACATGGTCGACCTCTGGACACTTGCAATTGATGGAGATCTATGAGGTTTGTTGGGTGTTTAAATTACTGTTGGATTGGTGTTTGTAAACAGGAGGATAAATTTGACTACCAAATAGAAGGGGTACATATGTAGGTACCTGACAAAGGACATATTTTGGAAGATGCATATATGAGGTTGAAGAAGCGATCCTCATTTTAGTGCTAATGCCGCAGGATTGTAGTTGAAATGTTGCACTTCGCTAGTCACAAAACCGCAATTACCAGGTATACCCTTACAAAGTGAGCATTAAGATACAAATGTCTTAATAGGGAACATTAGTTGTGAACGAGCCCTTAATTTTCTTTTGTTTGTTTGCTATGACATCTGTGAAAAATATAACAGACAACATCATATTTTTTCATCGTGTTAAAAATGTCGAATTTTGTGCCAGAAAGTGAGGATTTGCGGAAAGCATTAACGTTTTCTTTTCATTTGAAGAAAAGTGCTGCAGAGTCGCATCGAATGCTTGTCGAGGCATATGGTGATCATGCTCTATCAGAAGCCACATGCAAAAATGAAGAAAGTGGAAGACCACCAAAAAAGTTTGAAGTAGCCGAATTGCAAACGATATTGGATGGAGATGACACTTTGAGTCAAAAGCAAATGGCAGTAATGTTAAATGTTGCACAACAAACAATTTTGACCGTTCAAAAGCTCTGGGAAAGATCCAAAAGTGTGGAAAATGGGTGCCACATGAATTGAATGAAAGACAGATGGAAAACCGAAAAAACACTTGTGAAATTTTGCTTCAAAGACACAAAAGAAAATCGCTTTTGCATCGGACTGTTACTGGCGATGAAAAATGGATTTATTTTAAGAATCCTAAACGGAAAAAATCGTAGTCGCCGTGGCGTAGAGTGTAGAGTGCGACGCTCTAATGCCCAAGGGTGTAGGTTCGACTCCCAGCTCAACACCAATTTTTCGAATTTTTCACCGCACCACCTCTTTCGAGCTGCTGACGACACTCAAAGAGTAATCTTCTCAAATTTCGCCGTTCGGAGTCGGCAAAAAACTGTAGGTCCCTTCTACTCGCGAGAGAACAGTAGTGCGCACAACACGAGTAGTTGATGAGCATGCTAGTCCCTGGTCCTCCTTTGGACTGTAGCGCCAACAAATATTAAACGGAAAAAATCATGGGTTAATCTGGGACAACCATCAATATCGACTGCAAATCTAGATCGATTCGGCAAGAAGACAATGCTATGTGTTTGGTGGGACCAGAAAGGTGTGCTGTACCACGAGCTCCTAAAACCTGTTGAAACCGTTAATACTGATCGCTACCCACAACAAATGATCAATTTGAACCATGCATTGATCGAGAAGCGACCAGAATGGGCCAGAAGACACGGCAAGGTAATTTTGCTCCATGACAATGCACCTCCACACAAAGCAAAGGTTCAGGATACAATCAAAACACTTGGCTGGGAACAGCTACCCCACCCGTCGTATTCACCAGACTTGGCTCCTTTCGACTACCATTTGTTTTCATCGATGGGACACGCATTGACTGAGCAGCACTTTGATTCCTACGAGGAGGTCGAAAATTGGGTGTCTGATTGGTTTGCTTTATAAGACGAACAATTTTATTGGCGTGGTATTCACAAATTGACAGAACGGGTGTCAAAATGTGTAGAAAACAATGGCCAATACTTTGAATAAAATGTTTTTACTTTCCCATTAATAATTAGTGATTTATTTTGAAAGAAACGCTCATTTCATACCGGAATACCTGGTAGAACAAGTGAAATTAATTTCGATGGTTATAGACCTACTCTCTACTGTCTGTACTGTTTCTTAAAAGAAAAAGCGGATATTTGGCGTTCTTGCCCTGAAGCTCAACTAAGCAGTCTATTTGGCGGAGGTGGGCTTTTGTTCTGAAAAAGCGAACAGTGCAGGACGGAAAAATGTATTCTTGGCATGTCAGGTTGTACTTCGACCGCTCCTTTCGTCTAGAATTATCCACATTAGACAATTGTTTGGTTGAGGGTCTTGGGTGTCAAGGGAAGGTCCTTATCTTGATAAAACACTGATACGTCCGAAAAGTTCATAAATATGAGAAAATTTAAAAAGCATGGCAGCCAGTATATATCTGCGGTAAATGTCAACGACACTTGACAGTTGATATGGAGTATCAAGGATGATAGCGCTGATGAAGACTAAATGTCAATGGGGAGTATATCTACCCTGTGCACAGAACTGCCACAAGAGCAGTGTTTCCTCATAAGGCAACAGTGCGCTGCATTTAGGAGTTGAAATCATTTAATGAGACTTGGACTCGCCTAAAAGGGAATTTGTCTAAAATGTTTATCTGAGTCAGACTGATCTAAGCTCTTGTGACTTTAGATTTTCAAAATTTGGAGTAGAATATAATATAGACCCAACTCAAGTTTATTTGAGAATTGTGCTTAAGAGCTTCCTGTTAAAGATAATTGAAAATTCAACGTAAATTTATGTAGACACTGGAGAGTCAAATTTTTTAGTCGTCTGAAAAATGATGAATTCAATGAAAATACTCAATTGGAAACATAAACCACGGACCCCTTGATATCTATTGCTTGTTAACTCGGAGATAGACTGTATGAAACCGAATTTTTATAACGGGCGTAATTCTAAATGTTCGATGTTCCTAAATGTTCGATGTTGGTATCAAAGTAACTGCTTCCTAGTTGAAAGTCACTAAGTTTCAAAATTTGAAGCGACTTATTAATTATGGAGAAAGGAAGAGCGTCACAAAAATACAGTGAGTAAAATAAGTGTTTGCACACCTAATATTAAAATATAAACGTTTCAGCTGAATAGAATGTATATTATGAAACTGTAGTAAAAGGGTTAATATTAAATACAAAAATGATTCAAATCAATATAAAATTACTCCATTTATTAAAAAAAAAACAGTAGAAATAAGGTTAAAAAAGTATTTGCACACACACTTTTCCCTGAATGTACACACCATTTGCGTCGAAAATCTAACAGTTTTTGAGGTGCCTGTTGTTTCTTTATTCATTTGGCGTGAAGAAATTTGCTGTATAGATCGGAAAGCTATATAAATCAATAAAATGTCTCCAAAACAAACTGAAATACCTTTGAACGTCCGGTAGAAAGTTATATCTTTGAGCGAAAGTGGTCAGACCTACTGACAGATAGCGAATTCAGTTGGATTTAGTTTCTCTGCATTTCGTTACGTCCTGAAAAGGTTTCGAGACAATGGAACAACGGCAAACAGATATCGTGCTGGACAACCGAAGAAGCTGAGTGCGAGAGAAAGACGAGCAATTATAAATGAGGCTCGAAAAAAGCCATTTATAAGCGCACAAAATTTAGCCCAATATGCGGCAACAATATCCGGGAAAACAGTACACCCAAAAACTATTCGGAATGTTTTACATTCCGCAAAAATTGATGGCTCGTCAGCTAGGAAGAAGCCAATAATTTCTGAAATCAACAGAAAAAAAGGTTAGAGTTTGCAAAAACTTATCTTGCGAAGCCGTTCGAATTTTGGAGGAGTGTTTTGTTTTCGGATGATGCAAGTTTAATCTCTTCGGATCAGACGGAAAGGGATTTGTGTGGAGGAAGCCAAACACAGGACTCCAAACTAACAATTTGAAGCCCACGGTAAAACACGGTGGTAGACATGTTATGGTATGGGGCTGTGTGGCTTACAACGGAGTGGGTAACATCGCCTTCATCGATGGAATTTTGACGGCTCTTGGATATGTTAACAAATTGGATATGGAGGGAACATTCCTTTTCCAACAAGACAATGATCCCAAACACTGTGCAAGCGTTACGAAGGAATGGTTGTTATATAATACCCCTCACCAACTTGTGACGCCCCTCTCCCCCAATCAGCAGACATAAACCAGACATAAATAAGGAAAATCTATGGAGCATATTGGATACTGAAATAAGAAAAAGAAAAATTTCAAGTAAAAGTGACACGAAGACTGCATAAGTTAAGCAATGGCTTAAGATAAGTCTGGAAACCATTCATAATCTCATCGATTCAATGCCGAGGAGATTATAAGCCATCATTGCAGCAAACGGGATGCACACAAAATATTAATTAAAGTTTCATCAATTTTTTTTTTCAATATTTTTCATTCACGAACTGTAGTGTGCAAATACTTTTTTGACCTTATTTTTATTTTTTTTATTTTAAATAAATGGGGTAATTTTATGTTGATTTAAATCATTTTTGTTTTTAATATTAACTCTTTTACTACAGTTTCATAATGTATATTCTATTCAGTTTAAACTTTTCAGATTACGCTAAAATCGTAAAAAACCTAGGTGGGCAAATACTTATTTTACCCACTGTAGGTCGGTGGAGAAACCAATAAATGGATCGCTGTACAGACTATTATGGGTGTCTTCCTTAGCCAAGTCTCAAACCAAGAAATGTAATTTGTTATTGATTAGATTCAATATACCAGTATTGAATAAGTGGTATTCCTTTTTCTAATTGAACACCAACATGACAAGGTGCAAATTTCAACAGTGGTGTGAAGATTTAACCTGGGCCTTACAATAATACAGGCATACGCACACTTAAATCCATCAGATAACTAACAGAAAACGAAAACTCACTTGATAAAAGCAACAAATTATGGGAGGGGAGTTCTGCCTAATGTGGCCGACGCGACAAAGTGAGTAAAATGCGACACTCACACGCCGAAGGTCCTAGTTTTGTTTTCCGACAGAACACTTCGCCTTTTTACGGCACTATATCTTTTGCAACACTCAAAAGGCAATCACTGTGCTGAAAAAACATCTTTTCAAGACATCGCCCTTTGAAATCGGCAAAAAACTGTAGGCCCCTTCTATTGTGAAAGCAAAGTAGAGCGCAATCAAATCAACATATACGTGGTCTGTTTAAAAAAATATGTAAGATTCAAATTTGGTGGTTCGATTGTTATGGAGAATTGATTAATCACTATTAGAGAAGTTGCTGACGATTTCGGCAAGTCTGTTATTTCATGACATGCAATTTTTTCGGAAATTTTGACCATGAAGTGTTGCAGCAAAGTTCGTTTCAAAATTACTGGACATTGACCAGTTTATCTTAAAAGAGTCATAACGTGAAACGAATCGTGGTATAAGGTTATCACATCGAAACCCAAAATTAATCGTCCAAATTGAAGAGCCCACAAGGGCCGAAACGACAGCGCAGTCATGCCGCAGCCACCGTATTCTCTCTGTGACTATTTTCTATTTCCAAGATTGAAGAGACCCATGATAGGACGGCGTTTTGCGACTGCGGAGGAGATATGAAACGAATCCATGAGAGATCTTAAGGGCATGTAAAAAAGTGTACATTAGAACTTTTTCTAGGACAAACAAAAACAAGTTTAGTACACAAATTTGAGTCTATACATTTGTCGTGTGACATGAGACAACATGTTCGTCGAAGAATCGAAAACATCGCCACTGTTCAGGTTTTCGTAAACAGCCGAAATTAGGCAATTCCACGGCGTCCTTAAGAATTGGTTATCGCCTAGATATCGCCTTACGCTCATAAAAGATCAAGCTGACTTAAAAATTTAAGCCGATAGACCATTTAAAGCTACAAACGTTGTCGCATTGGATTTGAAGCAAGTGCATCTAGATGATGAATAATGGCTTTATGGGTTTTTCAATAAAAAAACCGTTTTCAGTCGAGTGGAAATTCAAAGGTGCTCAACGCATCACCACATCAGTTACATTATTTGGCGTGGTTGCCTTGCCGGCGCCGTTATTGCGACATATTTCGCCTACGATAACGATCATTGTGTTACTGTGCATGGTCAGTTTTATTTCACCATTAATAATTGGGTGGCGATACAGTCCACAGGGGGACCAAGGTCTAGCTTGCAACTTCTCGTGTTGTGCGCGCTACAGTTCTCTCACGAGTAGAAGGGACCTACTACTTTTTTCCGACTTCGAACGGTGAAATTTGAGAAGCATTTTCTTAGATAGTTGTTACTCTTTGAGTGTTGTCAGTAACTCGAGAGAAGTGGTGACGTGAAAAATGAGAGGTGTTCAGCCGGGATGTCATTTACATCATTTATATGGAGTTGTGAAGATATGGACTTGGACAACATGTGGTTTCTTAGGATTCAACAAATCTGACAACGCACCTTACACTCGACCTTTTGAGGAGTAAGATTATTGAGTTTGTTATCCCAAGAAACGGTCCAGTGGATTTGGCGCCTCGATTGCGGTTTGATGGCGGTTGACTATTTTCTGGGGGACTACATTAAGTCATTGTGTCACGCCAATAAGCCAGAGACGATGGAAGATCTCAAAACCAATATTGAAAGTTGAAACGGCCGCTCAGATAAAATGTATGGCCGAGCCCTAGAAAATTGCGTTCAGGTAATCGACCGCTGCAAAAATGTCCTCGGTGTCCATATGAATGAGGTCATCTTCTTTTTTACAATTTTCCGTAGTTCTTCAAGGCTACAGCAAAGTTTTGAAGAAATCTCAAATTCCTTGCGTTTATGACAAAAAAGAATTTGACAACCCCTTGTTAAAAAACATGCAACTAAATTCCAAACCTAAATTCACACAACAACTTAAGCAAGACTAACAACTTTCACTCGATTCCAAACTGCTCCACAAATCTTGAATTTCCCTGCGAGCAAAGAGAATGCGTCCTCCTGCGAACTTGACAGTCCACAGAGTCTCGAGCAACTGCAGCTTTTCACAATTTTTCTGCATTCCTGTCGAACAAGAATTGATTGTGTGCACCATCGTCTTGCGCGTGATTGCCCCACACCCAGATTCAGAACTACAGAGTGCACTTGACATTACAGAACTGTTCCAGATCTGTACCTTTGTCGTAAATCCACCCTTGCACCTTTCTACAGAACCTATCCCGCAGTCATGCCATTTTTCTTCAAGAACAAATACGAATTCTCTCGCTTTCACAAAGCCACATGTCAACATGCATTTAACGCAGTGCAAAAAGTAACTGTCAACTGCCAACGTCACCTCGAGTCCATTTGAACATTAAACCCCCTCGCAGATGGAGAAAGAGATGTGCACGACAGTGTTGCCTGAAGTTACACTTCAATAATGAGACACATCGCTCTTCCTTCAGCGCCGTAAGCGACGTCCTTGATTGATTCCTCAATCGAATTGCGTTCATGGCAAAGAAGAAGCAAAGCCGTAAATTGCTTGAAAGAACTGAACAGCCGGTAAATCGAAGGGCAAATATTTTTCAACTTCGTTTTGCATCCTTTTGCAGGGACTTTTGAGGGAGCTTCCTCCCTTCGTTGTACTGAAAAATTGCACATGTGCAAGGGCGTGCTGTTTGTTTTTTCTGTTCTTCGCAACTGTTGTTCTTTGCCTGTGCATTTTTTCTGCAAACTCTTCTTCGTTCATGTTGCAATAATGGAAAAACTTGTGTTTTCCACGAAGAAACTTTCTTCCCAGGCCTGCATGGACCAATTGGAAAAACATTATCAGGAGAAGAGGAAAACAGCACGGGAATGGGTTGCAGTTGTATGGTATTGTTTGTTTTTCAGTTCATGTGCAGTGTGCTGTATGAGGTAAGTTCGTTTTTTTGCAGATGCTGCATTAAAAGTTTGTTGCACGAGATTTAAAAATTTCTCTGTTTTTGATTTCAGTTTTAAAATATTTGACAGGAGCGGGTGTTTTACAATTTAACATGTTAAAAAACAAACCTGCTCAACTTTAAAGCCGATGTTGAGGCACGTGGCTTGTGTTTCAACTGAAAATCTTAAGAAATCCTAGAATGCTTTTACGGCTTGAACGCTATACTCTATTTTTGAACCACCTTGGTTCATACTTTCAATCTCAAGAATTCCTATAATGCTTTTGCGGTTTGAGAGCTACGCTCCATTTTTGGAGCACTTTGATTCATACTTGCAACATAAGATGTTCCTCAAAAGTGGATCAAATTTATTGGGGTTACAAATGAATTCAAATGTTGGATGATTGCAAAATAAAATAGTTCTTGCACTCACCTCAGGCGAATGTACTAATTGTTCAAATTGCTTCTGGTCGATTTCAAGAGATGGCGCCACCTGCAATTCGTGACTAATCTTGGAAGCGATTACCAGCTCCATTGGAAAGGCTTGGCGTTTGTCAGAAGTAATTAATGTGCCTTAGAGTCTGTTTTGGACAGCAACAAAGACTTTTTCCGAATCTGTCTCTTATAAAACAACATTTGCGGGAAGTTTGATTTTCTTTTTAAATTTGAAGAAGGGACCAACTGCAGCACACGGCTTGTAGAAATTTACGGTGAATTTGCTCCGATCGATATACTTACAGAAAGTGGTGGCGATGTTTCAAAGTGGTGATGAAAGAGCGCCTTAATAATTGTTGGCGCAACAGTCCACGGGGGGAACAGGGCGTAGCATGCTCATCAACTACTCGTGTTGTGCGCGCTACTGTTCTCTCTAGGGTAGGGACCTACAGTTCTTTGCCGACTCCGAACGCCGAAATTTGAGAAGCTTTCTTAGGCAGTTATTACTCTTTGAGTGATGTCGGCAGCCCGAAAGAGGCGGTGCAGTGAAAAATTCGAAAAATTGGTGTTGAGCTGGGAATCGACCATACACCCTTCGGCGTGTGAGCGTCACACTCTACCAACTACCCGACGGCTGCCAAAACGGGCGCGCACGCACACAAAGAGAGCCTTGGCCTTCCAAAAAAATTCAAGAACTAGAAATTGGACGCTTTAGTGGATCAAGATCCATGTCAAACGCAAAGTGAATTCGAAGAATCGTTGGATGTTACTCAAAGTAAAGAGGAATGGATTTAATCAAAAGCAGAAAATTGGGTGCGAATAAGCTAAAATCAAAAGATGTCAAAATGTCACATAGGACGCTTCTAAAAAGCTATCAAAGTTAGGGATTTCGCAACGGACTGAAATGACTGAAAATGAAAAGTGGTTATTCAACGATAAGCTCAAGTCTATTGATACAACCCATCAAACCTGATACATCCCATCATTCCCTACATCAACGTCATATAAAAACATGCTCGATTGAAATACCTACTCTGCATATGGTGGGCCAGACGGTTGTGATGTACCATGAGCTAGTAGAGCCAGGCAAAGCCATTAGTTGGTACTCTCACCAACTTCTACAAATGCGTTTGATCCGTGCATTGCCAGAAGAACAGTCAGGTGCGGCGTCGACCAAGATTAATTTAAAATTGGCCTTAATTTTTGTGATACATTGGATTGAAGACAATATAAGGTTCTAAAGTTAAGACAACTTCATGAAGGCGAATTCTGGCAATACAAAGTTCTAAAGTTAAGACCACTTCAAACAAGCACTTCGCCGGACAAAATGCCGAAGAGCCCCTTAAGTTCAGTTTTAGACGCTTTCCTTGGCTGTCGTCTCAGGGCCACTGTTCGCGCAAAAGGTAAGATATTTGAAAATGTCTGCATTTTGTGTTTTTATTAAAAAACAAAACAGAAGTTGGGATTGAATTATTGATCCTGTAGTTGCTATTTAAACCCAAAAAATTAAATCATTTACATTGTTTCAATATTTTTGGCTAGCATTGGAAGAAAACTTCAGATTTTTGGAAATTTCTCTTGTTCTATATTTCAAGCCTCACGTTTAAAAACGGTTCGCTTGTTTAAGTTAAAATTTTATATCCAACCTCGGCATCACTGTTCACCTAGTCATGCTGAGGACCACAACAAAAATCATGCTGTCTGGGAAACACCGATATTCAATTCAAGTTATTGGCCCTCGTTTACAGTTTCTTTTAGCTTGTTTTCTCATTCCAAGAAACATCGACAATGGAATCAAGGTAAGCATCTGAACTTTTCTTGTGACTTTGTCTATAGGGAGTTCCCTTTTACTTCACGCTTAGTTTACATCACTCAGGGGATAGCACGGACTTTGTGCGATTTTATTTGTCTCATATCCTGTCCGCAGCATGATTACTTCAACAAAAGAGAAAGACAATGTTGATGACCGGGACGCTCAGTTCCTCGACTTTCATTTGATGGAATCTTTAGAGACATCAGAATCACACGAAGGACATTTCTTCAACTCATTCATACCCATTCTTAAAACTGCCACACGCATTCTTCGTCCTCGTATTCCTGGAACCAAGCAGAGAACGTAAGTTACATGCCCCCCACAAAGACAAAGCCAACGATAGCACGCGTTAATTCCATTTGCAATTGTAAGATAAAACTCCACCCGCAGGACCCAAATTGCTGAAGCTTAACAGTGACAACAACAAGATTAGGTCCAATTGTAATTAACTTCTCATTGACTTTGTACCGGAATAAGGTTTTTGCATACAACTCCCTTATCTCGATAAGCTGCCTGCCAGTTTATCAGCGCCAACCACTAAGGCCATCCGTTCCATTCTCCGATCAACAATGGCTAAACCGTGACGAGGGGCGCTTTGTCAGAAAACGACCCGCAGCGATCGGGTGAGAAAAAAGTTCACAAAGCGCGATGAACGTACAAAGAAAAGAATTACAGGCAACAGAAGAAGTGGGATGGGAATGACCAAAGGAAAATTCTTTGTCCGACTACCCGAGGTTTTCTTTTTTTCTCTATTTGATCCTTTAGTGGGCGAGGGCTGCAAGGAAACTAATCTGTGGATTTAATTTCGCATCTGCTTGAGGGGAACGAAGCAAAAAGACCTGTCAGACAACGGAGTTTAAGGGGATTTGTGTGTTTCTTGTGCTTTTTTGAAGCTGTCCGGGGTGTAGCGCAGGAGATGGTACTAATTACTGGCGGGGAAGAAAGTTTCTGGCGTTGGAAACGTAACTGAGTAGGCGGGAAAATGTTGCACGAGATGATGCCAAATGGAGCGGGCATTGTTTTCGATTTATGTTCACTCACTATGAGGGACACAGTCAGGCACAGGAAGTTCCTCAAGCAAGTGCAGCAATGATTCGAATTTTGGTTTGTTTCAATATCACTCTGCACGCATGCATACATCCACTTCGCTGCCGTGACGCCTGCTTACAGTCGTTTGCACTTCTAAACACCTTTCGCTCCAGCTTCTAGTTGAAAGTTCGGGGAATGAGATTTCTTTCGCATGGAGAGTTGCTTTCATTCAAAAAAGGTGGGAATTACTTTAAAAGGAAGCTTGTTCAAGGCAAATTGATTTGCCGGTGACTCCTTCAATCTTTGACAGACTCTAAGTCAACTGAAGTCAGTGTACACAACCCAGGACAGACGAAGGACGCAAAGTGGGCGAAAGTCTCGAGTCATGTCTCGACAGAAAGCAGAACAAAGCTTTTCCCCGTTGCACTGCAGGAAGGAGAAAAATCAA
Organism: Eristalinus aeneus; assembly: GCA_955652365.1. Lineage (NCBI taxonomy): Eukaryota > Metazoa > Arthropoda > Insecta > Diptera > Syrphidae > Eristalinus > Eristalinus aeneus. Next base: position 24,588,700 of record OY019131.1, read on the forward strand.
ATTTCATTTTGCAACTAAATTTGAGCATCAGTGGAAAGGATTGATTTCCTCCCATAGACAAAACACAATACGTGATGTATGTTGAATGTTAACTTCTGAAGGTGCCATCCGTCGGTTCATCCAAAGGACGCAGGCAAAAAACAGAAACTGATATCCTTAAAGGGATATCGCTCGCCTTCCGGGATCTAGTGCCGACTGGATAATCCTTATGCTCGCAGCTTCCAACTGGAGGAAGATTAATAGTGGTCCGGCTTAAGTATGCAATAAGTTCAGAAAATTGAGTGTGCATAGCGTCGACGACGACGAGCAGTCCGACGGTTGCCCGGAGCCGCAGACAAGTAATGCGCGTTCTCACGGATATGCATGCATGTACCCGTAGTGTGAGGTTCGTGGTATGCACACTTGTTTGCGGGTGTGCTCTGCGGAGGAACGCTTTGCTGTCTAAAGTGCCAGCTGGCAGAGTGCTCGGCGGAATGAAAATTGATGAGGTGATTCTTGTTGTTTGGAGGGGCTATTTTTTCGGGGGCGCAACCTTGTGATTTATGGTTCAGTGTCGGTCTTAAATTGTGCACAAAGTAGACATGGGATAATGTGGTGTTTCATCGATCAATTACCGAGCGGATTTTAACGAGGATTCTGCACTTGAAGAGGCGCACTGGGCATGGAGGAGTTATAAGGAACTTGAGGCAGCAACGAACTTGGTTCCTAATGATTCACTTATGGTGTACAAGAAAGGAATTCATTGCATTTGCCAAGAAAGAGTTTTGGGAGATGTTTTGGGTTTTCCATCTTATCATCCTTACTGCCACTATCACATCTACATATTGTCCCCTCTTTTCTAAACTGGTGCATTTAGAGCTTCTCCATATATATAGTAATTTACAGGGTAAGTTGAGAATTTTTTGGCTTTTACTGTTCACGCGTGGAAGAAAGCTTTTGAACAGAATTCTCTCTAGACGGGTTTTTTGAAGAGTCTAAAAATGAGGGACGGCTGTTCCAGTTGCACTTCTTTATCAATATCAGTGTTCCCTTGGCGTGTGCTAGAATTCTTTCCTCTTTTCCACAGAACCTGTTTAAACCAAATTTTATCACGTGCTCCCTATTTATGCAGTGACTTGACAGGAACTCCTCTAGAGAACGAAAGCTATCAATGAAATGCAAGCTTCAAATCTTCTTCGGATATAGTGACTTAGAAGGCCAGTCTCATGCCTTGCGCATTGCTCTGCCCGGGTGTTTCTTCCCCTCTCTCCCGAAATGTTCTTTCAGAATGTAGTTCTACAGCACAGACTAGTTCCGGTCGAAAAAGATTACCGAAGCCATTCTTTTCGCCAGGAAGTCGTTCACCAAATTGCCTACTACCACAACTATGCAGGACTGTTTTGCTCTAGCACTCCGTGAATTCACTATGACGAATTTCGCATTCGGACCTGCACATACCTTCATTATGAAAATAAGTATCAATTGATGTCCCCCAACCATACAAATATTTCATTTCCCACTCGGTGGGTATGTAGAAAGATAAACTTGCAGAATATGAGTTTTGGAGAACCTATAACGGATCAAAGAGGTCCCGCTGCATTCAGACGAAGCAACTAATTGATGTACACTATGATAGAAAAGTGGCTTTAGTTGGTCCTAGTTTATTTAAAACAATTTAGTCCAAAGTCCCGCACTGACGATACGTGGTCTCCGAATACTAATTTTGCTTGATAAATTTCCTGACTGTGTGATTTCATTCAGAAGACAGCCCGTCTGTCGACGACTCTGCTTATGCAAAGAGTCCCCGAATTATAGACGCACTAACACTGGTGACCTTCCAAAATGTACCAAAAAGAAGTTTAAATCTGCAGAATTGACCGAGACCGAGACTGGTCATTTAAATGCTAACACCGTGGCCGCCGTGGCATAGTGGGTAGAATGCGACGCTCACAAGCCGAAGGGTATAGGTTCGATTCCCAGCACGATTTTTTTGAATTTTTCACGGCACCACCTCTTTCGAGCTGCTGACACCACTCAAAGAGTAATAACTTTCTAAGAAAGCTTCTCAAACTTCGCCGTTCGGAGTCGGCAAATAACTGTAGGTCCCTTCTACTCTTGAGAGAACAGTAGTGCGCACAACAAGAGTAGTTCATGAGCCAGCTTGAACTGTAGCGCCAACAATTATTATCGTACTCACTTAGTCAGAGTGTTTTAACTCCTAAGGGATTACATTGCTAGGATTTACATTTAAAATGAAAAAAGGATTTCTCTGTATAAAGCACATAATGGTGGTTGCTCGCTCATGGAGTGGACGGACTGTCCACAGAACTAAAGCAAGCAGCTGGAGATGACCTGGTTAGCCGCATGCACCAGCTTATTTATAAGATATGATCGAAGGAAAGCATGCCCGATGATTTAAATCTCAGCGTCGTTTGCCTGGTCCACAAGAAAGGAGACCTCTTTGTCTGCGCCAATCATCTAGGGATCAGCTTTCTTAACATCGCATATAATATCCTCTCTGCCGTATTGTGTAAGCGCGCGAAACCGTTTGTCCTTAACCTGATAAGTCCCTATTAGTGTGGTTTCCGCCCAGGGAAGTCCGCGATAGAACAAATCTTCACATTACCGTTGATCCTGGAAAAGACCCAAGAAGTGCAAATCAACACCCATCACCTATTCGTCGATTTCAAGACCGCATATTACAGTGTGTGGCCGCCGTGGCGTAGTGGGTAGAATGTGACGCTCATATGCCGAAGTTGTAGGTTCGATTCTCAGCTCAACATGAATTTTTCGAATTTTTCACGGCACCACCTCCAAATTCTAAATTCCACTGACGAATGGTATGGACAAACCTCGGGTAGGTCGGATAAACGCGTACGATCGATGGGACACTGGTCAGTCCAGTTTCCATTTGCATTATTTGTCGAAAGCAGCACAAGCCTTTGAATTTCAGAAAGTTATCAAGTCAAAAGCCAAATATTTTTGCTGAATGTTGTGATACGTGTTCAAAGCGTTAATGTTAAACACGAATGTTCAATTTTCTTAAGGAATTTTAGTCTGTGTTATCATACAATCGTATTTCGCAGCAGCAGAGCAGGGTTTGCAGGAGAAGTGCTTTTGAGCAGTCAGTAGCATTTGAGTTTTAATAGACATGAAATCATTTGTAGAACGAATCTTCTGGAGTGAACGGACTGTCGGCACAACCATTTAAAGCAGCTGGAGATGACCTGGGAAGTCCACCACAGACCTGATCTTCACTTTACGACAGAACCTGGAAAAGACCAAGAAGTGCAATTCGACACCCACCGCCTTTTCGTCGATTTTAAGGCAGCATATGACAGTGTGCAAAGAGACAAATAATACAGTGCCATATCTACTAGAACTAGTCACTACAAACTCATCAGATTGTGTCGATGGAGAACTCTCGCTGCTCCTTCAAGGTCGGTAACGAACTCACCGAGATCTTCAATGTGAAAAAAGGTTTTAGACAAGATGACACACTGTCATGTGACTTCTTTAACATCATCCTCGAGAAGATCGTGCGTAACTCACAAGTCAACACCAGAGGCACGATCTTCCAGAAGTCAGTTCAATTGCTAGCTTACACTGATGACATTGACGTGATTGGACGAACACAGCGAGCTGTCAATGAGGCGTTTGCTGGCATTGAAGCGGAAGCGGCTAAAATGGGTCTGGCGGTAGATGAGAGCAAACCTAAGTACATGCTGTCATCGAAGAATGACACACAACATCGACGTCTCGAACGGAGCGTCACACTAGGCAGCAGAAACTTCGAGGTAGTTAAGGACTTTGTCTACCTCGGCTTCGCTGTAAACAGGGACAACGACATCAGTACCGAAATCAAACGAAGAATCCCTCTTGCCAATCGCTGTTTCTTTGGGCTCAAGAGGCAATTGAGTAATAAAGTCATCTCTCGAAGGACTAAGCTTGTTTTATATAACAGCTTGATCATCCCAGTCCTCTTTTATGGCGCGGAAAAATAGACGTTACTAAAAGCGGATAAGGAAGCTCTTAGTTTTTTCGAGAGAAAAGTTTTGCGTGCGATTTTTGATCCTGTTTGTGTTGAAGGCATCTGGAGGAGAAGATATAATGCTAAACCCGATAGGCTGTGCAGCGACATGCGCCAGGTCATGCGTCTTTGGACACAACGCTTAAGATGGCTAGGCCATGTAGAGCGTATGGACATCACCGGCACGAAAAGTTTTCGAATCAGAGCCATTGGGACAATGCAACAGAGGACGGCCTAGGCTATGGTGTGCATACAAGTGGAGGAGGACCTGAACCAACTTGGAGTGCGGAACTGAAGGCAGCTGGCGGAAGATCGAGCAGCCTGTAGAGATATGTTGGTTGAGGGCAAGGTCCACTCCAGACTATAATGCCACAAGAAAAAGAAGAAGATGAAGAAGGGGCCTTAAATTCTCGCCGAATTGAGTTTCAAGTTTAAATGCTGAAGGTTTTGCATTGTGGATTGAAAATTGGGTCTGGATTAAGAGTTGCACTCTTTGGCCTCGAGCATGTATTTTTTAATCAACGCGGGAAATCATGTACATAGTATAACGACATTGAACCGATACTGGGACATGCATGCAAATTATTTTAGAATGAGAAACCGAGCTTGAGGTCTTGACTTAAACTTTGGGACCACAAACAGTGCTCAGCGAGCACAGAATGAATTAATCACTTGAACTTCTAAGGACACAGAATACAGACTTTGAGTTAGAGGTCTGAGATACTGCTTTCCTTGCCGTAATATCAACTAGACTAAAGCATGGGCTAACGAATGAAAGTACAATCTTCGCTTCCTTCTTTGGACAAATCGGCGAATCCAATCTTTTCATCAGACACCGTACTCAAAGGATTGTGATGACAATGTTTCTTAATTGCTATTGGGCTTATAATTTAATTTGTTACGTTGGTTCAGAGATGGCGTAACTTGTATTATTCCATTGTTATTATTCCATATGAACATGCGTTGGAAAGCTACTGTTATTGTTCGTCATTTCAGTATATGTCATCCATTTGAAGCTTGAACAACGATAACTTTTTTTCCCTCAAATATGTCGAACATTGTGCCTGAAAAAGTGATTTTGCGGGAAGTTCTTATTCATTACTTAAGCGTCTTCATCGTATTTTGGTGGAAGTTCACGGTGAACATGCGCTGGCTGAGCGTCAGTGCCAAAAGTGGCTTGCGTGATTTAAAGGTGGTGATTTTGGCTTGTAGGTTACTGAACGTCTTGAGCAGCCATAAAAGTGTGAAGACGAGGAACTGGAAGCATTACTCTGTGAACATGGTTGCCAAACACAAAAAGAGCTCCCAAAATTTTTGGGTTTCACTCAAGCAGCAATTCAAAACGTTTGAAAGCAGCCAGATATATTCCAAAGCAAGGAAATTGAGTTCTACATGAAAATAAACGCATCACCCAATACTTTAAACCAAAACACAATCATAAGAAGTTGGAGCGTATTCAAAAACAAAGGATTTCCACTATGCCATGAGAGATTCGAGTAATGTGCTCAAATATGAATTTTCGAAAGTACATTGGGAAACGTATTTTTCAGTGAAACCTATGCAGATCATCCGTCTGCTTTCCTTAAAAGAGGGACCTACATTTGAAGCAACTTTTGTCTGTAATACAGGCTAATAGAAAGCATGTAGATTGTCTGAGAAGCAGGCGTGATGACAATCTAAAGAAATAAAATAAACATTCATCTTAAGAAAATTGTTGAATAATTTTCAATGGTGGCAGATCCTGCACACAAATTAATACTCAGAGGCCCCTTGCTGACATCAACCTTTCATACATTTCGTAGATCTCTAGCATTTTCCTTATCTTTTGTTTTTGTTTTTAGTCTAAAACTTCTGTTAGATCGCAGACTGTTTTATCAGAATTTAACAACGCGTGCATGTTTTTGAATCTGATGCAAGACTCACACTTTGTAAGTGGCCACTTAAATGATTTCTTGCTTATTGCAGTTCCAGAAGTACATACTCCACAGAAGTGGCATACTCATATCTCATATCAGGGCAAACATTTTCAAGTGTCGACAGAGCATTCTCCAAAATAATAGATTCCACACCACTCACTGCAGCTTCCGGTTATCTCAATGGTGTTGTTCTTCCCACTCAAAAACTTGAAAGCCTGTTTTGCTGTCGTTTCGTTTTGCAATAATTTAAAGAACAGACGTGCAGTGATCACTTAAGTCCATTCAATTGGTTTTCTCGGAAATTCAATTGAGCTGCGGTTTCGATTTCTCAAATTCCCTGGAAAGGCTGTGATAAGATACGAGTAAGAAGTGTACATTTGAGAGTATCTGCATAAAAAGCATGCCAACTGCGAAATAAGCAGTCAGTGAGAAGAACTGCATTCAATATGAAGAACGTCGGAACGGTGATCTTCGCCATTTTGGTCGCATTTGTTGCTACAACATACGCTGTGACCAGCACATGGGGTCTCATTGCGTCAAAGGACAAGGTTTTGCATTCGGAGAGGGTCTTTAACTACTCATCCCCTTACGGAATCCACAGGAGTGTGCAGTTTCCCAAGCAGGTAAGTTTGTCTACGGAGTCTTTTGTGTATATTCAACCGATTGTTGTGCGTTTAGGGCAAGTCCAATAGGGTGAACATAACTGGAATTCGGGCAGTCGACTATTCAAACAATGGCACTGCCACCTGGGCCACACTGCTGGCTGGTGGCCCTGGCTTCACCTACGCCAAGCTGAATTTCACTAGCAAGCAGAATTATGGTCTGGACTATCAACTCATTATTTATGGAAGATAGGCGATGATTGGATTTCAAATGGGAGCTTAGTGTTAGCGGATCAATGAGTCGTTGAAATAAAGCATTGAATTTGATGTTTTGGTTGTTTACTTAATTGCACGTTAAAAATGTTCGGTTTAATTAAAATTTTCATGTGACAGTCTATTGTGCGAAGTTGTTGTGGACGCGAGGAGACAGTTACATTTGAGGACGTGGTCCGTTTTGTATTAAAATTGTCGGACAGAAACTTCCTTAGCTCAATCTTCAATTCTTCTGAGCCTGTTAAGTTTTGGTTCTGAGTCAGACCACAAGATGGCTGAGTAGATCAAACCATCATGAATATGTACTCCAGTGTGGCATGAAAATCATGTCAAGAGAAAAGTAACAAACAAAATGTAAATGTGTTCAGGCGACAGAGCGAGGAAAAATCCAACTTGTTACTAAAATGGGCAAAACGAAGGATATGCTATCGTTAAGGAAAGACACTCGAAATTGTCAGCTACGCCTCCATAGGAAGGTATAACTCCGAATGACGTAACAATCCAAAAGGGAACCAGGACCTAAGTCCCTCATAAGCTACTCGTATTGTGCGCTCTATTGTTCTGTTGGTAGAAGAAGCAACTTACGGTTTTATACCGACTCCAAACGGCTAAGCTTAAAAAGCCTCTTCATAGACAATTATAACTCTTTGAGTGTTCTCATCATCTCGAAAGAAGTGGTGCAGTGTAAAATGGGAGGTGTGTGGGATTCGAACTCTGGACCCTCGGCGAGTGAGTGTCGCAATCTACCCACGAGTTCAGGTTGGCCACAGCAGAATAAATAATATTCATAACGAGACCTAACGCAGAATGATTTTTGTCAATCGCTTTTTCGTTCGGGAACTTAGTGGCTGAGCTCTCCCTCGAAGAACCAATCTCAAATTTTATAACAGCTGGATCATCCTCGTTTGTCCGGTCCACAAGAAACTCCTTTCTTTGACTGCGCCAACTACCGAGGGATCAGTCTTCTTAACATCGCATATAAGATTTTCTCTGCCGTACTGTGTGAGCGCCTGAAACCGTTCGTCAACAACCTGATAGGTCCTTATCAGTGTGGTTTCAGGCCAGAGAAGTCCACAATCGACCAGATCTTTACACTGCGGCAGATCCTGGAGAAGTCCCAAGAAGTACAAATCGACACCCACCATCTATTTGTCGATTTCAAAGCCGCGTATGACAGCGTGCATAGAGACGAGCTATACAGTGCCATGTCTAGTTTTGGCATCCCTACCAAACTCGTCAGACTGTGTAGGATGACGATGGAGAACTCTCGCTGCTCCGTCAAGGTCGGTAGCGAACTCACCGAGACCTTCAATGTCAAAAAAGGATTTAGACAAGGCGACGCGCTGTCATGCGACTTCGTTAACATCATTTTTGAGGGGAGCGAGCGGGACTCACACGTCAACACCAGAGGCACAATCTTCCACAAGTCCGTTCAATTGCTAGCTTATGCGGATGACATTGACGTGATCGGCCGAACTCAGCGAGCCGTCAATGAGGCGTTTGTTAGCATTGAAACGGAAGCGGCTAAAGTGGGACTGGTGGTAAACGAGGGCAAAACGAAGTATATGCTGTCATCGAAGAAGGATGCAGAACATCGACGTCTCGGACAGAGCGTCACTATGGGCAGCAGACACTTCGAGGTAGTGAAGGACTTCGTCTATCTCGGCTCCGCGGTAAATAGGGACAGCAACATCAGTACCGAAATCAAGCGCAGAATCACTCTTGTCAATCGCTGTTTCTTTGGGCTCAAGAGGCAATTGAGTAATAAAGCCCTCTTCCGAAAGACCAAGGTGACTTTGTACAACACCTTGATCATCCCAGTCCTGCTTTACGGCGCAGAAACCTGGATGCTACTAAAAGTCGATGAGGAAGCCATTGGTCTCTTTGAGAGAAAAGTTCTGCGTGCGATTTTTGGTCCTGCTTGCGTTGATGGCATCTGGAGGAGAAGATTCAACCACGAACTGTATGGACTGTACGGCGGCATGAGACTAGTCAAGCGTTTACGGATACAACGCTTAAGGTGGCTAGGCCATGTAGAGCGCATGGACAGCACTGCTCCGGCCCGAAGAGTTTTCGAATCCGAACCACAGGGACAACGCAACAGAGGACGTCCTAGACTGAGATGGCGCACACAAGTGAAAAAGGACCTCAACCAACTTGGAGTGCGCAATTGGAGATAGCTGGCAAGAGATCGTGCTAACTGGGGAGGCATGTTGGTTGAGGCCCAGGTCCACCCCGGACTGTAGCGCCATCCGAAGAAGGATCATCCTTGTATTGCGCAGAAGGCTGGACATTATCAGAAGCAGACTTAACTTCTTTTTATCTTTTCGAGAATTGATGTGTGCATTAAAAATTTTGCATTTTTTCAAAAAGTAGACTCACCATTGAATTGTACGAGCTGTACAGCTTGCGAATAACCAGGCGTCAATGGATTTTACTACACACTGCAACAACTCGAAGAGTCTCCATCTCAATCATTAGATCAACGCAATGAAAGACGACCGTAGGTTGAGTGATGCACTCAAGTGGAATAGCACTTCAAACAGCTTTAAGTGCGAAATTGCTAAGAACTATACTACCTGGAGAGGCTTGCTCCGAACTATCCGGACTATAGAAATACCAAATGTTAATAATTAATAATTGTTGACGCGACAGTCCACAGGGGGACCAGGGCCTAGCTTGCTCATCAACTACTTGTGTTGTGCGCGCTACTGTTCTCTCACGAGTAGAAGGGACCGGACCTACAGTTTTTTGCCGACTCCGAACGGCGAAATTTGAGAAGCTTCCTTAGACAGCTAATACTCTTTGAGTGTTGTCAGCAGCTCGAAAGAGGTGGTGCCGTGAAAAATTTGAGCTGTTCAGCAAGGAATCGAACCTAGACCCTTCGGCGTGTGAGCGTTGGAAGTTGGAAGTACAAAATGCGGATCGTCTCTTGTGTTTAAAAGCTTTTTTTAATTAAAAAACGGTATCTAAACATCACACACTGAGAAACTCTTTTTTCTCAGCTCTTTGGTAAATTTCGAATAGCATCCCTAGAAAATGAGTTATCCCTACCTTCGATCCAATCATTGAGCCATTCTTGAATTTCTTCCAAAGATCTGAACCGCTGACAAGTAACAGGAAGTAGCACGTTCGTGTGGCTTACCCCACACTGCAATTTTAGTGGCTCTAGGTGATTTTCGTTCACTACCGTTACATGGGAAGAGCGTTAACATAGTCAAAAATCACCTTGTCATGTCTTTCGGTCGTTTGTGGTCCGTTTTTACGGAATGCAGGGCCCAAACGAGTCGACAAGGTTTACCTTCTCACCATGAGCATGACATGTGAACTGTGGATGCTCTTCTTTGGCGTCGATGTAGAATATTATAGAACTGGGTGAGCAAACTTTACATAGCATTTTGTCTTCTTGTGAATATCATAGCATATCCACCTTTCATCTCTAGTCACGTTCGTGTGCAACAAGAATTTCTCTTGATGTATTTCAAGAAGCAGTTCCGAAGAAAAAATCGCCTTTCGAAATTTCTCGGTTTAAACTAGTACGTAACCCAAAAGGGTAATTGCTTTTTAATACACTTTCAATGATTCTCCGAGTTCACTTTGCAATTGGGATGAATCGTAACTCAATTCCTCATTTTTAAGCTTTTTGGGCTAGCCAGCACGCTCTTTGTCTTCGACTCCAAGTCCGAACGTTTTCGCAGAAGCACAAAACAATAAGAGAACCGTCTAAAACATCAATTGAAGCACATATTTTATTTCCAAGTGTTTAATCTCTTCTAAGATCATCCACAACTTGCAAGTGGCGCCATCTTTTGACTACAGACTGAATTTGTTCCCATTAAAGCTCCTCTAAATATCTCCCATTAAAAGTTTTCTTCATTCAAACAAGGGACCGAACTGTCCGTTACAGAGCCACCAATTCCTTGACTTCGTCTCGCCGGCCATAATTGGTCTCCAAAGTTTCCACCACTCTCTTCAGATATTTTCTTTTTGGTTCAAAAACTCATGTTTTTCTTTTTGGCTTGTTGACAATCGGCTTTCTATAGCATCAGCAATTCGCATACAATCCCACACGTAATTGAATACAAGCTGACTAAACTAATTGGTTCCACGATGAATTGCTGACCATTTCACCGAAATGCTGCTGCTTACACACCTTCTAATAAGACGACGCCGAAATGCCAACGCCGAAAAGCCAACGCCGAAAAGCCAACGCCGTTAATAATTTTCCTCAAGCCACATTCCGAGATGAATACTTGAATTGTGTACACGACCCATTACCTCACATGCAGGGAAATCAAACCGCCCAGTAAATGTCTGTTCTCCTTGAACGGCCTCTGTGCCAAAGTATCGTGTGTGCCTAGTGATGCGAAAACTACAATGAACCGACCACATCGAGCAGCATCTCATCACTGTAACGACAGTGTCATTTGTGTTGTTCATTAAACAATGCTCTCAAATCAATTACACAACCACACGCTGCCAACCGCGTCTTCAACACACATTAAGACAACACCCCCTCCGGCCCAAGGGGTTGCCTTTGTGCTGCGTTCTGTGCGCCAAATAAACTCCTCTATAGTCCTCTCAAACTGCAGCCAATTGCCAATGTTGTGTGCCGTCTATTGTCCTGTGGCAGCTTTTGTCCTAAAACCCTATCTCCTGCGATTGTTTATCTCCATACTACGATTACGCAATTGTTTACATGCTGCAATGTCCTTTAATTATTGTTACATTAATTCCTTTTATGTCCTGCTTAAGTGGCATCAGCAAACATTAATTTAATCCGAATTGAGTCATCGCCTTGCCTCCGATGCAGATGTATGCATCCGTGTCTGTGTGGGGCTGTTGTTTGACATTCAATATTCAAAGAGGAGCATTCAGCGTCTATTTCATTTGCAAGGAGCTTGGTTGTGAATATTCATGGATCGAACGAAGAAGGGCTAAAATTAGTCCGTATATGCAGCCAATGCTGTCCTGATTTGGTTCTCACTGCAACTGCATGCAAGGTAGACGTTCAACGAAATTAATTCCAATGCGACAGAAGATCGAGACACTTTCTGAGAAGTGAATGGTCATTGGCTTTCTAATGCAATAGTACAAAAAATCCACGACAATCTCGACCAATCGGGTCTTTAAACATCTCATGTTGTGTTGCTTTAAAAGGAAATGTTTTCACAGGCCAACATCATTAAGGCAGCAAGCTACGCGTGCAGCCTTAAAACCTTATTTCACATTCATGGCTCCGCCGCATAATCGTTTACAATTACTTAAACAAACTATAAACCGGCACACGAGCAGATGGAGGCCACCGCACATAGCCGTGGCGTGTCACACGTCACTGCCGAGGATACACTCAGTCACGAAAGGTGACAGCGAAAATTAGCTTCCTGCCGCGAACAGCCATTCCCGTCCATATGCCGCGAAATGAACGTCCCGCGAATTCTGACACCATGCACAAAGAGTCGAATTACACTGCAACAACCGGGAGTACACATCGCTACCACATCCGAACAATTTGGACATATCCGTTGGTGCAGTAATTCACCCTGTCCGTGGCGTGTTGCTGGGATGGTGTTCTAAGTTGTTTCCCTTTGCGCGGATGACTAGCTCCGGTAGGCGACGTCCTTTTCAATTAATTACCATGCAAATCTTCTAATTCCAGTGGGTCTAAAGCTCGGCTGATGCATGCACATTGCAGGCGGCCGCATCTGCCACACAGCGGAATGGTCTCATTTATCACAATTTGGTGGAACATCCACAGTGTTTTGCGTTCGTTGGTTCAGTGGTGTGCTGGGGAGGCCGTGGGCTCGACATCCAATGATGAGGGGATGATATTATTTTCGATTAAGATTGCATTTGCAAAAAACGCTGAATGCCGGAATGACAGGCTTAATCTTCTATTGGATAATGAACAGTGTGTGTGACAGGCGTGGGGGTATTGTCGTTTCTTCCATTTATAATTTGTTCTTTCCTTGCAAGCAATAATGCCCATGGAGAGCCTGTTGTTGTGAAAGGGTGTGAAATATAAACCTTGAATAAAGAACAAGAAACTTGTCCTCCCGTGCTGTAGAAAAATGACAAAGGGCGAAAAACACAAACCAACTTATCGGTCTTCTCTCTCTGAGCAGGAAGAAAAAAAACGTTGCTTTCCTGTTCTCTTCTAAGGGCTTTTTATACATTTTTTGAGAGTGGTCAACAATCCTCGTTAATACACCGGCCAAAAGTAGAGAGGAAAAACAATGCAGCCCTACCAACTCGAAACAAGCAAGAAACACACTTTTCTTCTTGGAACTTTGCCGTGTCCACGTTCCACAGTGCAGACTTCCGACCTGTACACAGGAACTGAACGAAAAAAACCTTATGCATAGTGACTCAGTGTGGTCGCCGTAGCGTGTTGGGTAGAGTGCGACGCTCACACGGCGGAAGGTCTAGGTTCGATTCCCAGCTTTCGTTCGAGCTGCTGCCAACACTCAAATAACTGTCTACGAAAGCTTCTCAAATTTCGCCGTTCGGAGTCGGCAAAAAACTGTAGGTGCGGTCCCTTCTACTCGTGAGAGAACAGTAGCGCGCACAACACGAGTAGTTGATGAGCAAGCTAGGCCGTGATCCCCCTTTGGACTGTAGCGCCAACAATTACTACTATTATAGTGACTCAGTGACTAAATAATAACCCAGTAAACGCAATGTAGATCTTCGATGTGTAAGTGTCACTTCCTCACTAAGTTATGGTCGCCCAGGGAATTGCTTACCCTTAACTTATACTCTTAATTTTATTTGTTACTATTTTGAGAATATGTTTCTCCTCGCCATACACTATTCTACGCCGTCGTGGCGTAGTGAATATGTGCGACACTAGAAAGTTTAATGTCCCACCTTCAAATCTTGTTCTGAATTCTGAATTCTGGCACCCTTACATTCCAACAGCACTAGAAAGAAGATTGTCTATGGAAAAGCTTTCGAATTTTCGACGTTCGGAATGAGCACAACATAAGAAGTTGCTAACGAAGCTAGGTTCTAGTCTCCGGAATCTAAAACACAGAACCGTACTGACAAGATCTGATCCATAATGCACCCCTAAATACATGGCTTAATGTGTGGTAGAAGCACGCACTGAGTGGATGCAATGATTGTCGCCCCTGTGGGCGTTGCATATATATTTCTGTCCGTTTACAAGAGATGGCATCACCAGCAAACTACGGTTGACCTTGAAAGCCTCCTCGGAAAGGTGTGACAGGTGTCGGTATTTGTCAGAACTTACACAATGACATTGATTTTTGCCTCTTTTGGTAATGTTCACATTTCTCTCTAAAACAAACATCATTTGTTGGAAGTTTTGATTCTGCTTTGTTTTGAAGAATGGTGCAGCTGAACCGCGTCGAGTGCGTCTGAGAGTCTAAGGTGAATCTGATACCCCGATAAATGAAGCATATAGTTGTTTCGACGATTCAAAAGTTATAATTTTAGCGTCGAAGACAAAGAGTATCCCAGCGCTCCCAAAAAGTTTGATTACGAAGGTTGCCTTTTATATTTTTGGATTGGGCAACCTTAGTGTTGCAATCTGGCAACTGCCAGCTCTATCGTAAGGTTTGACATTTTTAAGGTTATACGTACTCAGAACGTTTTGACACAAGAGCGCTATTTGCGTTGCTTGCAGTAACGTTACAGATTCATCTCGCCCGAAAAGTGGAATTAAATCCTGAAATTGTTCGTGCGATTATTTCTTACAACTTTCGACGTGGATTAGCTCAACAACAGTGCATCGATGAACTTAATTCAATTTTTGGCGATGAAGCCACATCAAGGACCAATGTTTATTGATGGTATAGTGAATTCCACCGAAGGTCGTCAAAAATCAGTTGTTGTTCCCAAAACCATTGATGCTGTGCGCCAACTGATATTGCCAGATCGTCATGTGACCTATCGTGAGGTTGAGATAACATTAGGCATTAGTGGGACTAGCATACATTCAATATCGCATGAACATTTCACAGTCAAAAGAATTTGTCCGCGTTGGACCCCATACAATTTGTCAATCTCTCAAAAAAAAGCTCGTGTCGATTGGTCAAAAGAAATGCTCCAAAAATACGATTGCGGTGCTTTGAATCACGTCTATGACATCGTAATAGGTGATGAATCGAGGAATTACGCGTATGAGCCCGAAAGTAAGCAACAGTCGACTGTATGGGTGTTTCAAATTGAGCTAAACACAACAAAAGTTGCTCGCGCACGAAGCGCTTCCAAGCAAATGGTGGCCTGTTTTTTCCGAAAAACTGAACATGTCGCAACCGTACCACTAGAACAACGCAGAATAGTCAATTCTGAGTGGTACGCAACCATTTGTTTCCAAGTTGTCTTCCAAGAAATCAGGAAAACCAACCGCCGAAGACGGATCACTCTTCACCACGACAATGCGAGCTCTCACACATTGACTCAAACAACTGCATTTCGGAGCACACAAAACATGGATTTGATGAGTCATCCGCCGTATATTCCTGACTTGGCACAGAGTGACTTCTTTTTATTCCCATACGTAAAAAATAAAATGAGAGTTTGACGTTTTTCGACACCTGAAGAAGCGGTTGATACGTTCAGAATGCATGTTTTGGAGATACCTCAATCAGAGTGGCAAAAGTGCTTCGACAATTGGTTCAAACGCATGCAAAAGTGTATAGATCTTAATGGGGAATATTTTGAA
Organism: Eristalinus aeneus; assembly: GCA_955652365.1. Taxonomy (NCBI): domain Eukaryota; kingdom Metazoa; phylum Arthropoda; class Insecta; order Diptera; family Syrphidae; genus Eristalinus; species Eristalinus aeneus. Next base: position 24,604,192 of record OY019131.1, read on the forward strand.
AAACAATTATAATTAATATTTTAATTAATTTAATATTTTAATTAATAACAAATATTTGTTTTTGTTCTCTAATCCCGAAATATAAAAGGCAACACTCAAATTACTAGTTCAAGAACTAGTAATTTGAAATAGATAGAAATTCCATCAGCTAAGAAAATTGCGATTTATTTTGCAGGAAAATAGTGTGGCGTAGGAGTTGAAAGATAATAATAATAATAATTGTTGGCGCTACAGTCCAAAGGGGGACCAGGACCTAGCCTGCTCATCAACTACTCGTGTTGCGCGCTACTGTTCTCTCACGAGTTGAAGGGACCTACAGTTTTTTGCCGACTCCGAACGGCGAGATTTGAGAAGCTTTCTTAGACAGTTATTACTCTTGGAGTGTTGTCAGCAGCTCGAAAGAGGTTGTACCGTGAAAAATTCGAAAAATTGGTGTTGATCTGGGAGTCGAACCTAGACCCTTCGGCGTGTGAGCGTCGCACTCTACCCACTACGCCACGGCGACCACAGATAGAGATGTCAAAATTTGACTTTTCACTTTTTTACTGCTTCTTGTAAGACATCGAAGAAAGTGATTGCTGCAACGGCTCGTGGTTTAAATAATACTCTGAAAACTAAGCAAAGCTTCTTTAACTTCTCGGCTCGGAGTCGGCAGAAAACTGTGGGTCCCTTCTACTCGTGCGAGAACAGTAGCGCGCACAACACGAGTGGCTTATGAACAAGCTAGGCCCTGCTCCTCTGTAATTTATCGCGCCAAACAATTATTATTATTAAGCCTGGTGGACCCATTCTGTTTTCGTTATCGAACCAACAACCCTTTAAAGTTTATGCTCTGCATACGGTGGTACCAAACGGGTGTGCCCTACTATGTGCTGGTAAAACTAGACGAAACCATTGATGTGAAACTGTATCAACTACAACGAATGCGTTTGGGCCGTGCATTGCGTAAAAAACGACCACAAGCGGCCGACAGTCATGGCAGGATAACTATGCAACACGATTTGGCCCAGCGTTCAAAAACTATACCTGGAAACGCCGAAAAGAAAAATCTTATCCCACCCTCCGTATTCATTAAATCTTGCTGCTTTAAATTTTATGGTTTTTCAAAGGATACAAAACAATTTTCGCGTTCACCGGCTTTGGTTTTTTAAGAAATTAATGGTTCAATGTTTGAATCGATGCTCCAGTGGACTAATTGCTTAGAAGTGTTATTTGATAACTGTAAAAGAGATGGAAAAAGGAGACCCTTCTGACGTTCTGCTGGTTACTTCTCAAAAAACGGACTGTATTAGTTTGTATTCCAAATACACAACTTCTATTTAAATGTAAAAGCGTGTACTTCATGTTTTGTTTGACCACATTTTAAGTTCCAATTGAGCTCCAAAGTTACCAAGCCTTTTTCAGCTCCCTTCAGTGAACACGAAAATCAATCAAAATGTTCAATGGGGACTCTTAAACAATATTTTATTTGGCATTGAATTAATAACAGTTTTCGAGGTAATGTCTTGAAAATGGTATCACAGAGATATATCTGGTACGAAACACGTTGACCAGGCACAAAACATGTTCATCAAAGCCTACAACTCCAATCGAATGTTTGGGGTGCTGCAAAAACTGACTTTATCCTTTAAATGCTTTGCGCACTGTTCACTTCATCGTGTTGGCTCATTCCTGTTGGCCTACTTGTATTTGTAGGTGCTTTTAAGACGTATGGTTTTACTATTAGTTGGGCACAATTGATATGATGTGGATGAGGGTATTAAGAGTGGGTCATTGAAACCATTTTCCAAACCATAACGCTGAAAGTTGTTTAGCGGTGGAAATTAGTCCGAAAGCCAATAAGTCCCATTGGACTTTTACGAATTTGCGAAATAATTGAAACTCACATCCATAGAGTGACCTCAGACAGTGTGTCTTTTGACAATTAGTTTTGGCGACTACAAGTTTTGGTAAAGACTTTAGTTTGAGAAAAACCGAATCCGATTGAAAAAATAGCAGTAATTAGTCCTGGCACATATAGTGAGCGCCACTAAAAAAGACTTTTAATTTAATATTAATTTTTTCTTAGTGTCGCCCCCTATATATTCCGAGACCTATTGAGTGTGTTAGTGTAAGCGAAAGAAATAACCTTCGAACCATCCTGCCCAGGTTATTGAACTGAATCCCACATTGCTTTAAATACAAGCAGTAGGCAGTACCACTTCTATTTACAGTGCTAAAAATACAAGCAGTAGGTATTGTTATGTAGCGTCCCTTTCTTCTTCTTCTTCTTCTTCTTGTGGCGCTACAGTCCGGGTTGGACCTGGGCCTCAACCAACATGCCTCTCCAGCCAGCACGATCTTTCGCCAGCTGTCTCCAGTTGCGCACTCCAAGTTGGTTGAGGTCCAACGCCACTTTGTACGCCACTTTAGTCTAGGTCGTCCTCTGTTGCGTTGTCCCAATGGCTCGGATTCAAAGACTTTTCGGGCCGGAGCAGTGGTGTCCGTACGCTCTACATGGCCTAGCCATCTTAAGCGTTGTATCCGTAGACGCTTGACCAGGCGCATGTCGCTGTACAGCCTATAGAGTTCGTCATTAAATCTTCTCCTCCAGATGCCATCAACGCAAACAGGACCAAATATCGCACGCAAAACTTTTCTCTCGAAAAGACTAAGGGCTTCCTCATCCGCCCTTTCTGACGTCCAAGATTCTGCGCCATATAGTAGAACGGGGATGATCAAGCTGTTATATAAAGCGAGCTTAGGTCTTCGAGAGAGGGCTTTATTACTCAATTGCCTCTTGAGCTCAAAGAAACAGCGATTGGCAAGAGTGATTCTGCGTTTGATTTCGGTACTGATGTTGTTGTCCCTGTTTACCGCGGAGCCGAGGTAGACGAATTCCTTAACTACCTCGAAGTTTCTGCTGCCTAGTGTGACGCTCCGTCCGAGACGTCGATGTTGTGTGTCCTTCCTTGGTGACAGCATGTACTTCGTTTTGCCCTCATTTACCACTAGACCCATTTTGGCCGCTTCCGCTTAAATGCCAGCAAACGCCTCATTGACGGCTCGATGTGTTCGTCCAATCACGTCAATGTCATCAGCGTAAGCTAACAATTGAACTGACTTCTGGAAGATCGTGCCTCTGGTGTTGACTTGTGAGTTACGCACGATCTTCTCGAGGATGATGTTAAAGAAGTCACATGACAGTGCGTCGCCTTGTCTAAAACCTTTTTTGACATTGAAGGCCTCGGTGAGTTCGGCACCGACCTTGATGGAGCAGCGAGAGTTCTTCATCGTCATCCGACACAATCTGACGAGTTTGGTAGGAATGCCAAAAATAGTCATGGCACTGCATAGCAGCATATGCAGCCTTGAAATCGACGAATATGTGGTGATTGTCTATTTGCATTTCTTGGGTCTTTTCCAGGATCTGCAGTAATGTGAAGATCTGGTCTATTGTGGACTTCCCTGGCCTGAAACCATACTGATAGGGACCTATAAGGTCATGGACAAATGGTTTCAGACGCTCACACAATACGGCAGAGAGGATCTTGTATGCGATGTTCAGGAGACTAATCCCTCTGTAGTTGGCGCAGTCAAAGGGGTCTCCTTTCTTGTGGACCGGGCAAACGACGCTGAGATTTCACTCATCGGGCATACTTCCCTCCGACCATATCTTACAGATGAACTGGTGCATGCGCCCAACCAGGTCATCTCCAGCTGCTTTAAATAGTTCTGCGGACAGTCCGTCTTTAGCTTTGATATTGCTATCTTCACCTCGTCTAAGTCGGGGGGACGGAATGCTTGTCTATCATCGTCCAAATTGAGTGGAACATTCTGCCTAACAGCGGGATTTGGGTCGTCATCGCCGTTTAGGAGTCTGCAGAAATGATCCTTCCAGATTCTCAGCACAGACTGCGACTCTACTACTAGTTGTCCATTTTGGTCCCGGCAGGCCTTGTTCCGAACCTTGTATCCTCCGGATAGCGTCGCTTTCACTTTCGTATAAATACAAGCCGTAGGCTGTTTTCATGTCACTTCTCTTCCTTTCGTTGCGAAAAAAATGTAAGCCTTCTCTAATTAAATCACGTGTTTCACATTTTGCTACCGCCTCCATCCGCTCTCCTACATTAGATGCTACGGCCTAGAGTGTGAAGCTCAAATCATGGTCGTCAATATCAGAAATATAAGAGCTCAGTCTGAGTTTGAGGAGAATTCTACATAGGGATCTCGGATTATTCACTTACAAGTTCCAGATGATTCCGCGCAGCAGAAGTTGAAATGTCATTCGAAAAAGCTATTCTTTCTTGCAAAATTTTCAAATCCGGGGAATCGGAAAGACCCGTTTGCTATTATCGAGAGAAACCACTGCAGCCACACAGAGTAACGGTTTGTTGCAGATTTTAAAGTTGTGGCATTTTTGAGTCATTTATATTCTAAAATGAAGCCTGAGACAACGTTGCATTACAGAGTTGTGCAAACCATCATTATTTTCGTGGAAACTTTGTTCTTCAAAGTTCATATATCTCAGCATTTACGAAATGCCGCGTGGGCGTTAAAAATCTTTTCTACTCACCTTGTTTTAGAGAAAGTTTGGCAGCTGTTTGAAAGACTTTCTAATGACATGGTTTCCAAATTCTTTGGTCAAGGACAAGTCGCCAGTTGAAGCTGGTTCCTTCTCCCCACACACTCGGCCACCCAAAATTAAACACCAATATTTCAAGTATCTGTCGCAAAGTTGTTTCTTCATAAAATCCATGACACTGTCGAACACAGTCTCCTCCCTTAAATTTGACCGCTGCTGCGTTTAAAAATCACAAAAATCGCTTGTCGAACCGGACCATCCCATACCGCCGTTGCCATATTTCCATTGCAATTAGCTCTCCCAGTCGCAGTATGCACTGTATCCCTCCATCAGACCACTGCTGACCAAAGCATACTCATGGCCTGAAAATCAATTTTAGAGTCGACCTTATTCCACATTAGAGCTGCCATCCATTTATCAATCAGTTCTATTGTATCATTTCAAAGTTCTCTGAGTCATTTTCAAAGCAGTTGCAACCATTGTGTCCCCGGTGGCGGTCGGCGTAGGCGATGTCCTCACGCGAACAAGAATGCGCCCGCAGAACAAGCGAATGTTGCGTTCCTTTGTTGCGCTCTTATGTGACTTATGGCGTGTCATCGGTTAGGCATTCGACTTTGCTGTGTCCACCCCTATGTGTGGTGCATGCGTGTGCTAAATGAAAATTTGCAATTTTCTATTCCCCTGTGCCGACGGAAGCGTTTGAATGGGATTTGCGCGGAAAGTTTTTTTCACGCTTGACCAGTCCTAGATTCGCCGATAAGCCGCCACAATTTTTTGCCGGTACAGAGCGAGGATAACGAGGGTGGGCGAAAACTAACGACAACAATGGCAAGTAAAGGCAAAACAATTCTGTTTCAGTGGTCGGTCAGGAAAGTTGCACCTGTACCACAGTTTGTGGCTTAAGTCCTGACCATTCTTTTGGATCGTAGGTTGAGTTGTGGATGTCGACGTGGTTAAGGGACTGTCGCAAAAAACCATAACGTTGCGTTGATTTTATAGTGATTGGACATGTGACTTTTGATGGCTGGGTGATGTGGGAACAGGGTAGGCACTGATTGGTATCAACCTGGCGATGCCCAGCTGCTGTAACTGTCTTCCACACACCAATTGTGCTTATTCTACCTCCACGTTGGTAGCCATTGGGTACTGGTTGTTGTTCACCCGAGCTCAACCTGCCAAACTTATAAGTGCGACCTCCGCCCAAGAGGTATAAAAAAGGGCCTGGTCCTCCAGGTTGGGGGTGTGCGTCGAGGTAACTGCCCGGCCACATTAAAAAATTAAACAGTTACGAAACAACCGAATGCCTCGGATATGGATGGATTCAATGTTGACGACCCACGCAAACGAAAAAAGGATAATGCTCTACGGATATGCACGTGGAATGTGAGGTCCCTAAACAGACCACGTGTAGCCGATGAACTTGCGGAGGCCCTGGACTGCTATAAAGCAGACATTACCGCAATTCAGGAAATGCGGTGGGATGGGCCGGGCAAGAGAAGAGTGAGAAACTGCGACATATACCACGGCCACTGCTACAGGGAGAGAGGGAAACGCTTATTTGGATGCGGTTTTGTTGTTCGAGGCAGACTTAGGCAAAAAGTCTTAAGCTTCTAATACATAAGCGAACGCCTCATAACAATCCGCATCAAGGCTAAATTCGGGAATATAAGCCTCATATGCGCCCACGCCCCGACAGAGGAAAAAGATGACAGCAGTAAAGAGGACTTCTATCATCTCCTAGAAAGGACATATGATCGATGCCCCAGCTACGACACCAAGATAGTTCTAGGAGATTTTAAAGCTCAGCTGGGAAGAGAAGAAGTCTTTGCTAAAGTCATCGGAAGACACAGCCTGCACGCCAAAACCTCCGGAAACGGACTCAGGCTAGTTGACTTCGCCTCGGGGCGAAATCTCTCTGTGGTCAGCACGCGGTTCCCACACCTCAACATTCATAAAGGTACCTGGCGATCACCTGATCAATCAACCGTCAACCAGATTGATCACGTTGCGATCGACGTCAGACACTCCTCCAATATCCTCGATGTCCGAACCTTCCGAGGTGCAAACATCGACTCGGATCATCACCTTGTTGTAGCCAAGGTAAGAACCCGGATATCGAGAGAGCAACGGAGTCGAGACAAGCCAAGAAGGTTTGATGCCGGAAAGCTACAACCGCAACAGATAGCTAGAGCCTTTGCCGATCGATTCTCCCTGAAACTATCTCAAAGTTCGACGCTGCCTACACGAACAATAGAAGACAAGTGGAAACGTTGTCAAGAAGCCATCAAAGAGGCCGCCACTGATGTGCTAGGTTTTACGCCACCACCTAAGAGGAACCCATGGTTTGACGACGAGTGTAGGCAGGCGCATGCAGCCAAACAAGAAGCGTACAAGGCAACGCTGCATCGAACGACTGTGAGCTGTTTGTGAGCTCTACAAACAGAGAAGAAGGGAAGAGAACCGGCTTCTCAGAAGAAAAAAGAAAGAGCACGAGAAGAGCGCGGTCGAGGAAATGGAGAGGTGCTATGGCAGGAATGGTGTCCGAAATTTTTACCACATGATAAAACAGTTATCCGGTGGTTATAAGGCTCGGACAGAAGCCTGTCGGGATCAAAATGGACAACTAGTGGTAGAGTCGCAGTCGGTGCTGAGAATCTGGAAGGATCATTTCAACCAGCTCATCTGTGAGATATGGTCGGAGGAAAGCATGCCCGACGAGTGGAATCTCAGCATCGTTTGTCCGGTCCACAAGAAAGGAGAGCCCTCCGACTGCGCCAACTACCGAGGGATCAGTCTTCTTAACATCGCATATAAGATTTTCTTTGCCGTACTGTGTGAGCGCCTGAAACCGTTCGTCAACAACCTGATAGGTCCTTATCAGTGTGGTTTCAGGCCAGGGAAGTCCACAATCGACCAGATCTTCACACTGCGGCAGATCCTGGAGAAGTCCCAAGAAGTACAAACCGACACCCACCATCTATTTGTCGATTTCAAGGCCGCGTATGACAGCGTGCATAGAGACGAGCTATACAGTGCCATGTCTAGTTTTGGCATCCCTACCAAACTCGTCAGATTGTGTAGGATGACGATGGAGAACTCTCGCTGCTCCGTCAAGGTCGGTAGCGAACTCACCGAGACCTTCGATGTCAAAAAAGGATTTAAACAAGGCGACGCGCTGTCATGCGACTTCTTTAACATCATCCTTGAGGGGATCGTGCGGAACTCACACGTCAACAGCAGAGGCACGATCTTCCACAAGTCCGTTCAATTGCTAGCTTATGCGGATGACATTGACGTGATCGGCCGAACTCAGCGAGCCGTCAATGAGGCGTTTGTTAGCATTGAAACGGAAGCGGCTAAAGTGGGACTGGTGGTAAACGAGGGCAAAACGAAGTATATGCTGTCATCGAAGAAGGATGCAGAACATCGACGTCTCGGACAGAGCGTCACTATGGGCAGCAGACACTTCGAGGTAGTGAAGGACTTCGTCTATCTCGGCTCCGCGGTGAATAGGGACAGCAACATCAGTACCGAAATCAAGCGCAGAATCACTCTTGCCAATCGCTGTTTCTTTGGGCTCAAGAGGCAATTGAGTAATAAAGCCCTCTCCCGAACGACCAAAGTGACTTTGTACAACACCTTGATCATCCCAGTCCTGCTCTACGGCGCAGAAACCTGGACGCTACTAAAAGCGTATGAGGAAGCCATTGGTCTCTTCGAGAGTAAAGTTTTGCGTGCGATTTTTGGTCCTGTTTGCGTTGATGGCATCTGGAGGAGAAAATTCAACCACGAACTGTATGGGCTGTACGGCGGCATGAGCCTAGTCAAGCGTCTACGGACACAACGCTTAAGGTGGCTAGGCCATGTAGAGCGCATGGACAGCACTGCTCCGGCCCGAAGAGTTTTCGAATCCGAACCACAAGGACAACACAACAGAGGACGTCCTAGACTGAGATGGCGCACACAAGTGGAAAAGGACCTCAACCATCTTGGAGTGCGCAATTGGAGACAGCTGGCAAGAGATCGTGCTAGCTGGAGAGGCATGTTGGTTGAGGCCCAGGTCCACCCCTGACTGTAGCGCCATCCGAAGAAGAAGAAGGACATGTGACTTGCATAATTGCATATGTTGTTGGGCATCGTTAAACAAGAATCAAGGGTACAGTACTGGGTGAGTGTTGGCTTCGTTACGAGCTACTTGATGTCTTGGAGTAGTATGTCAGATCTTATACATCGATTTGTAAAAGGGAGCCGGGTTTTGTAAGACGTGATCTTGAAGTGAGCTTTAAGACGTAAACTTTGAAGCGTGTGCGTTTTTGCAGTGGTATAAAGGGTGAAGCTCGATGTCTCAGTCGACATCAACTCGACATTTTTTACGGCACCATCTGCTTCGACTTTCTGAAAACACTTAAATCTAGTAAATGTTTATCAAAAGTCAATCAAAATTTCGCTGTTCAGAGTCGGTAAAAAACTGTAGGTCCCTCCTACTCGAAAAAAAACCATTGCTTGCACAAGGCGAGTAGTGGCTGAAAAAGCCAAACCCTTGCCTCTTTGTACACAGTTGTGTCATCTAATAGTACGAGGGTTGCCTTTTATATTTCGGAATTAGAGAAAAAAAAACATATACTAATCACCGAAAACAGCGTTATTACTTTCCAAAATCTTAACCATTAAGATCTATACACTTTTGCATGCGTTTGAACCGAAGCACTTTTGCCACTTTGATTGAAGTATCTCCAAAACATGCATTCTGAACGCATCAACCACTTCATCAGGGGTCGAAAAACGTCAAGCTCTCATTTTATTTTTTACGTACGGGAATAAAAAGAAGTCATTCGGTGCCAAGTCAGGACTATACGGCGGATGACTCATCAAATCGATGTTTTGAGTGCTCAGAAATGCAGTTGTTTGAGTCAATGTGTGATAGCTCGCATTGTCGTGGTGAAGAGTGATCCGTCTTCGGCGGTTGATTTTCCTGATTTCTTGGAAGACAACTGGCAAACAAATGGTTGCGTACCACTCAGAATTGACTGTTCTGCGTTGTCTTAGTGGTACGGTTGCGACAGGCCACCATTTGCTTGGAAGTGCTTCGTGCGAGTAACTTTTGTTGGATTTGGCTGAATTTGAAACACCCGTACAGTCGACTGCTGTTTACTTTCAGGCTCATACGCGTAAATCCACGATTCACCCCCTGTCACGATGTCATAGACGTGATTCAAAGCACCGCAATCGTATTTTTGGAGCATTTCTTTTGACCAATCGACACGAGCTATTTTTTGAGAGATTGACAAATTGTATGGGATCCAGCGCGAACAAATTTTTTTGGCGGTCAAATGTTCATGCAATATTGAATCTATGCTGGTCCCAATAATGCCTAAGGTTGTCCCAATCTCACGGTATGTCACTTGACGATCTTGTAATTTCAGTTGGCGCACAGCATCAATGGTTTTCGGAACAACAACTGATTTTGGACGACTTTCACGAAATTCATCTTGGAGTGAACTACGACCTCGGTGAATTCACCATACCATCGGTAAACACGTGATGGAGATGATGGAGCTTCATCGCCAAAAATTGAATTAAGTTCATCGATGCACTGTTGTTGAGTTAATCCACATCGAAAGTTGTAAAAAATAATCGTACGAAAATGTTCCCGATTTAATTCCATTTCTTGGGCGAAGTGAATCTTTTATGTTACTGCAAGCAACACAAATAGCGCTTGTATGTCAAAACGTTCAGAGTACTCATAACCTCAAAAACTTCAAACTTTACGATAGAGCTGGCAGTTTCCAAACTAAGGTTGCCCAATCCCGAAATATAAAATGCAACCTTCGTAGATTGTATCACTCTTGAAGAAAACAATGTTGGTGGGTAAAGTCGAATTTAGTCTAAAAAAGTGTCTTTATTGGTTAGTCCCGGGACTTATTGATGTGTTATATATGTTTTGCAAAGCTTAATAGACGTGGGTAGCCAGGTTACTTTACGCCCCTCTCCTCCATTTTGTCACTCCAAGATATTAGGGATGTGCGGCTCACTTTCCTCTTCAACATTTGATCGATGCTGCGACGGTTGCCAGCAAGCAAAGGCATAAAATATCAAAAATCGATTTTTATATAGGAGCAATTACAAACGCGAGGGTAGATTGTTAAGCAATGGTCGTATAAGCTACTTTATGAGACAGTCTATACACAAGAAGAGTAGAAACTATAGAGCGGGATGTTTTTAAAAGTTCGTCTCTTACAGAAAGAAATAGCAAACGCCTCGAAACGCATTTATTTAAAAATTTTGGAAGTCTGAAATGAAATATTTTTCGCCTCTTTCTTCAGGCAAATTTAACACTTTGAAAGAGCACAAGATCGATGCTCGTAACAAAGCTAAACACAGGCACCAAGTCGATCAACAAACTGAAGAAGATTCGTCCAGTTGTGATATTTTGCATCGACAACGCATTGGAGAGCTGGGCTGTAATCACGTAACTTTTCAAGCGACTATCGTCCTGACAATCCACCAAAGCGATAACATTGATAATTTGCATCAGGAAAACCAACCAGTATCGTCTCGTCTACGGTTTCTTTTATACACAGTTAGAGCGCTACTGAAAGCAACATATCTCTTTTCATAATTGTAAACACACAACAAAACAATGAATAACGACTGCCTAAAAGTTTTCATTGTTTTGTTGTGTGTGTGCACATTGGGAATGAACGAACGACTGTACGAAGTTTGATTTCAGGGATTTTTTTTTAAATAATTGTGGATGTACATTCATACATCCGTAAGCTAGGATTATATCCAAAACATTTTGTCATAACTGCGTAAATTGTTATTTCTTACTTTCTCTTCAAATTTTTACCACTTACACACACAAAACCCGATACAAAACGATAATGACATAGCTATCGTCAAAAACCGATCGTCAGGACGATAGCGATTGGCAGTTTTGAAAGTACATTAAGCAACCAAACTTATTTCGTTTTTTTTTTTAGTGCTTACGTGATGCAAAACTCTCGTTTCAACGATATCGTTGCACGATAGTCGTCATTAGTGATTAGACCCCTGGTTATTTCCACAATATCCTTCTCTCATCCTTCTTTCAATGCCGCAAGTTCCCCATCCAAGTTGTTTTCCTATAATGGTGCTAAGACTCGAGAAAATCAATGTTCGAAGAGTTGAGCAATGAATATTAGATTCGAACAACAGGCTGCTCGCACCTAAGGAGTCCATTCATAAGTGTTACTACAGCACAGGAGGAAGTTCTACCTCAGAAACTAATAACACATCGATGCTCAAAATGATCTATAAAAACCTTTATAGCTTCTGGGTTTCTTATGAGCTGTAAAAATTGTGTAATATGATGCTTTCCTACTCCTCTAAACTACACAAAGACAAATCGTTTTTATATGAGCCTCAATTAAATTTCAAAATTTCTGTAGCTTGTTAGGTAGTTTGTGTCATTTCTAATTCTGTTCCAATTTCAGTATATGCCGAACATCCCTAAATTAAACGCCATGTGCAGACAATGCATACTGGGTTCTGTGCGAAATTCCACCTAAGGATCCTCTCAGTTCAGGAATTCACACGGCGGGGCTAAGTGGATTCAAACTGCAACAAAATTTTGCTGGAAACCTTTTGTAACTAAGCGTAGAGTTCACGCAAATTTGATGAATTTTTGGTGTTTCCCCGGCGAAACTCAACCAAACCAAAAGTAATATGTGGACGTGTATGTAGATTGGAATTTAATTTTCAAAACAAATCTGTTATGGAATTCCCTGTGAACACTGCGCCACACACTTGCCATATTTTGTACGTTAACCCTTTGTTCATTTTTTGCCATCTCATTAAAATTCGCTTATGTGGGATGAGCACCAAAATTCTCTCTCTCTCCTTCTCTCTCCATCATAATTGAAATTCGGCAACACAGCTTACACGCATCGTCAAGCAATTAAAACAACAGTTAGTTTTAAACACAATGTGTTCATAGGATTTCTCGCACCACGCTGCGACTGCACCACTTCCAAAAAAGCAAAAAGGATTTCAGGGGAAAGTCAGTGAAAACATGCGAAATTAATTACTTTCGTTAGCAATTTGCGTCATGAATTATAAGCCGATGTGAAGCTTCCGAGAACCATGGGCGGCGGCGCAAATGTTGACGTGGTTCTGAATGACGGTTTTATCCACCCATTGCGGAAGCGAACAAGGTGAGCAATTGGTGGCAAAACATTGTTTAAAATTGTAAAGTTGGTGGGTAAAGTTAATGTGTTTTTGTTTGATGGCTCAATAGTTCGTGAACTTGGCAAGCAACCTCTAGCGGACAACCTGTGGCGAACAATACTTGGAATTATTTTCGAACATTGCGGGAAATCCGGGAGTCTATGAGCATGTGGGTGCCTTTCTATTTAATGCTTGACGATTTTTGTTTGTGTTGTGAAGAAGAAGATCAATGCTTAAGTTTGATTTATTTTGTGCTTTGTTTTTTCCCTTCGTTGAGGTTTTAATTGCAGGAACTTTGTGACTGAATATAAACTGAACGATTCTGTTCTTTCTGGCTTGAAGTTTTACCGAGAGTAGTAGGAAGTCTGCAATCGACGAGTTCTGTGACTTTCACATGGCTGATGATCCACACAAAAAATAAGCAGTTCTCCATCAATCAGGAACCTTGATCCTGGGAACATTGCAAGTATAACTTATTGACTTAGTTTTCAGCAGTACAAAGGTTGCCTTTTATATTTCGAGATTGGGCAACCTTAGTGTTGCAATCTGGAAACTGCCAGCTCTATCATAAAGCTTGACATTTTTGAGCTTATACGTACTCTGAACGTTTTGACATACAAGCGCTATTTGTGTTGTTTACAGTTACTTAAAACATTCATCTCGCCTAAAAAATGGAATTAAATCGTGAACATTTTCGTGCGATTATTTTTTACAACTTTCGATGTGGATTAACTCAACAACAGTGCATCGATGAACCTAATTCAATTTTTGGCGATGAAGCTCCATCAAGGGCCCGTGTTTATCGATAATATGGTGAATTCAACCGAAGGTCGTCCAAAATCAGTTGTTGTTCCGAAAACCATTGATGCTGTGCGCCAACTGATATTGCAAGATCGTCATGTGACCTATCGTGAGGTTGAGACAACATTAGGCATTAGTGGGACTAGCATACATTCAATATTGCATGAACATTTGACAGTCAAAAGAATTTGTTCGCGCTGGATCCCACACAATTTGTCAATCTCTCAAAAAAAAGCTCGTGTCGATTGGTCGAAAGAAATGCTCCAAAAATACGATCGCGGTGCTTCGAAACACGTCTATGACATCGCGACAGGTGATGAATCGTGGTTTCGCAGTCGACAGTCACAGCAGTCGACTGAATGAGTGTTTCAACTTGAGCCAAATCCAACAAAAGTTACTCGTGCACAAAGCACTTTCAAGCAAATGGTCGCCTGTTTTTTCGGAAAAACTGGACATGTCGCAACCGTACTACTAGAACAACGCAGAACAGTCAATTCTGAGTGGTACGCAACCATTTGTTTTCCAGTTGTCTTCCAAGAAATCAGGGAAACCAACCGCCGAAGACGGATCACTCTTCACCACGACAATGGGAGTTCTCACACATCGGCTCAAACAACTGCATTTCTGAGCACTCAAAACATCGATTTGATGAGTCATTTGCCGTATAGTCCTGATTTGGCACCGAATGACTTCTGTTTATTGCCGAACGTAAAAAATAAAATGAGAGGTCAACGTTTTTCGACACCTAAAGAAGCGGTTGATGCGTTCAGAATGCATGTTTTGGAGATACCTCAATCAGAGTGGCAAAAGTGCTTCGAAAGTTGATTCAAACGCATGCAAATGTATAGATATTATATATTATAATAGTCAAATGCATGTGTGTAGATATTAATGGGAAATATTTTGAAAAACAATAATGCTATTTTCGATGATTAATATTTGTTTTTGTTCTATAATCCCGAAATATTAAAGGCAACTCTCGTAATATTTCGATACCTGTTTTGTTGAACGATTTATCTTTACTCTCAAAATAGGCTTCAGTTTCGGCGATCATCCCCTCATTTGAGCCTATTTTTTTCCGGCGAGTATCTTTTTGAGGTCTGAAAGGAGTCACTGGGGGCCAGATTTAGAGAACACAATAGGTGCGGAAGCAATTTAAAGCCCAATTCGTGCGATTTGGGCATGGTAGCCAATAACTTGTGACACGGCGCATTGTCTCGGTGGAAAGGAATTTGTTTCTTCTTCATATAGGACCGTCTTCTTGCAATTTCTTCCTTCAAATGAACCAATAATGACAGATAGTATTCGCTGTTGATCCCCTTGCCTTTCTCAAGATTCATGATGCATACAATTCAGTGCGCATCCCAAAATAAGGATGCCATAAACTTACCAGCCGACCTTTGTATTTTGCGACGTTTTGGGCGTGGTTCACCGGCTGCTGTCCACTCTGCCGACTGCCGATTTTACTCTGGAGTATAATGGTGAATTCATGCTTCACCTGTTGTAACATACTGACGCAAAAAGTCCTGCTTATTCCTGCGAAGCAGCTCTCAGGATCATCGATACGTTGTTTATTCTGGCGAAACAGCTCCAAGCAGCTCTCAGAATCCTCGATACGTTTTTGGTTTTGGTCCATTATAAATACACGAGGGACCTATTTCAAAAACGGCTTTCGCATGGACAAATGTTCAGGCCAAATAGTGTACACACTGCATTCTAATATCCTGAACATGTCAGCTATCTCACGCAATTTCACTTTGCGATTTTTCAAAACGACTTTGTCAACTCTTTTGACGGTTCAAGTGTTACCTCATCAATTGGTCTTTTAGAGCGTTCAGCATCGTTGGTGTCCATACGGCCACGTTTAAAGTCAGCATTCTACCGACAAACAGTTGGTTTTGATGGGGCAGAGTCCCTGTAACACTTTTCAAGCCATTACTGAACTGGCGCAGTTATTTTCCCAATTCAAAAAGCAGTGTTTAATCAACAAACAAAATTCTTTTTTTCATTGTTTTAAACATCACACAATAACGTGTAACCCAATAATCATTTCGTCATGAAAATTTAACAGATATCATTTGAGTGTGTACTTTCTAAAAATAATACGGATATTTTGTTAGTGGCCCCATTTTATGTCAGTCGGGAATTATTGTGTGATGTTATTACTCTTTGAGTGCTGTCAGTAGCTTGAAAGCGGTGTTGCCGTGTTGAGCTGGGAATCGAACCTCTACGGCCACTGAAAACTAAAGTGAATTATATAAATTATGTTATTAGTAATAGAATATATAGAATACTTAAATTTCCACAGATTTATTGTTTATTATATTTATACATTATTAAAATGTGCTACACGAATGTACCGTGCCGCTTATTCATACGCGCAATTGAATGTCGTCGAAAGAATTCAAAAACAGAGAAAATGGAATTAAATTGAACTGAAGCAGTTACAATTGTGCGTATAAAAGTGCAACACGATTTGCTGATCATTAGCAGTCTGATTAAGTAGGTCGTATGCACACAATTAATTTTGGAGCTATGCCACTAGCAGAGTGTATCGAATGGAGAGATTGAAAACTCTTGTGGATCTAGTTTCTTTAGAGAAATAAAGCGTTTGTTTTGTAAAGAAACTAGCGATTTTTTCCTTTCTGCCACACTTGTAAATTGAAACAGAAAATACTCTTTTGTAGATTTCTCTTTCCAGCACTTAGTATATTAAATATATTGACTTGTAAGACTTTCCTCTAGCCTACTGATCGACTGAAAGGCTTTTCCTCTTTTTCCTATATTGGATGAGATAAGGATAATTATATGTTTTTAATGTGAATACGAATTTTAAGAGTTAAAGTGAACAGCCATCCTCCCCAAAGGTGAATGGTGCATAATTGATGGCATTGCTGCAATTTGAAAAACAACGACAACTTCTTTTCCGCAGTTTCCAGACAATGGTGCTGATCAGAAAGACAGCGGATTGTAATAACTATAAGATAAAAATGCTAAGTAATAATAATAATAATTTTTGGCGCGACAGTCCACAGGGGGACCAGGGCCTAGCTTGCTCATCATCTACTCGTGTTGTGCGCGCTACTGTTCTCTCAGGAGTAGAAGGGACCTACAGTTTTTTGCCGACTCCGAACGGCGAAGTTTGAGAAGCTTTTTCTTACACAGTTGTTACTCTTTGAATGTTGTCAGCAGCTCGAAAGAGGTGGTGCCGTGAAAAATTCGAGGTGTTCAGCCGGGAATCGAACTTAGACCCTTCGGCGTGTGAGCGTCGCACTCTACCCACTACGCTACGGCGGCCACAAGAAAAACCTGATTGCAATTGAAAAAACATAATGTAAGGAATGTTAATTACTTTCAAATCAATTTGTCACCCTCTCAAATTTGAAAGACCACGACACAGCGTAAATAATCACGCTGAGCTTGAGAATTTGCCCTTGCGGGCTCACGTATGCATTTTTATTTCATTACTTTGCTTAGAAGCTCTAAATTTCAATTTAGTTCCACAATTTATTAGATGTGAAAAACACGAGCATAAGTTGTAGGGTTGGGACCGCCCGAAAGCACTTTCAGTTCTTAGTAAGTATTCTAACATTCTGCAATTTACAATAGTGTGAAAAATTTTATAATCCGAATTTGCGTTTGAAAAATGTACAATCCCTCTTCCTTCCAATGGCTTTGTTGTCTAGCATACAAAGTCCACGTATACCGGTATGAAATGAGCGTCAAGATACAAATGTCTCGATAGGGAACATTTGTTGTGAACGAGCCCTTATTTTTTTTCTTGTTTGTTTGCTATGACATCTGTGAAAAATATTTAGTATACATCAAGTTAGTGAACAGACAAGAAAAAGACAGAAAGTGATGATTTGCGGAAAGCATTAATTTTTTGTTTTCATTTGAAGAAAAGTGCTGCAGAGTCGCATCGAATGCTTGTCGAGGCATATGGTGATCATGCTCTATCAGAAGCAACATGCAAAACAGAAATAATGATTTTGATGTGAGAAAAGAAGAACGTGGAAGACCACCAAAAAAGTTTTATAACGCCGAATTGCAAACGATATTGGATGGAGATGACACTTTGAGCCAAAAGCAAATGGCAGCAATGTTAAATGTTGCACAACAAATCTTTTCTGACCGTTCAAAAGCTATGGGAAAGATCCAAAAGTGTGGAAAATGGGTGCCACATGAATTGAATGAAAGACAGATGGAAAACCGAAGAAACACTTTTGAAAGTTTGCTTCACAGACACGAAAGAAAATCGGTTTTGCATCGGATTCTTACTGGCGATGAAAAATTGATTTATTTTAAGAATCCTAAACGGAATCTGGGACAACCATCAACATCGACTGCAAAACCAGATCGATTCGGCAAGAAGACAATGCTGTGTGTTTGGTGGGACCAAACAGGTGTGCTATACCACGTGCTCCTAAAACCTGGTGAAACCGTTAATACTGATCGCTACCGACAACAAATGATCAATTTGAACCATGCATTGATCGAGAAACGACCAGAATGGGCCAGAAGACACGGCAAGGTAATTTTGCTCCATGACAATGCACCTCCACACAAAGCAAAACCGGTTCAGGATACAATCAAAACACTGCTGGGTGCAGCTACCCCAGCCGCCGTATTTACCAGACTTGGCTCCTTCCGACTACCATTTGTTTTCATCGATGGGACACGCAATGGCTGAGCAGCACTTTGATTCCTACGAGGAGGTCGAAAATTGGGTGTATGATTGGTTTGCTTTAAAAGACGATCAATTTTATTGGCGTGGTATTCACAAATTGCCAGAAAGGTGGTCAAAATGTGTAGAAAACAATGGCCAATACTTTGAATAGAATGCTTTTACTTTCCCATTAATGTTTAGTGTTTTATTTAAAATTTATTTAAATAAAATCTATTTATTTCATACCGGTATACCTGGATACTCTTTGTTATGTGACCACTTTAGTTAAATTTTCACTTGTCCATTTTTGAAAGACCGTGTAGGTTATATCCCGCATAATGTATGAACAACGAGTGCAACACTGATGCCACTCCATAGAAACTTTGTTAAGCCGCAGTTCAGAGGAGTTTCTATATGGTTTCGTGACTGTCCATGAAGCTTAATCCACTGTCCGTGCAAGGTCGAAAGTGCTTCAAATGGGACAGTCCTATCTTCTGCATAGGTAACAGCCACTCACATCTGGGATTCATAAGATGTGATTTATGTTGATGGGCTGAACATTCACTGGGATCACGTTTTTATTATTTACTAAGTCGACATGTTGACTCGATCCGAGATCGGATTGCAGGAACAATGAAAAGAAAGTTTTTCAGGTGAAACACTATGCCTCATGTTTGTTAAAAAAAAAGAAAAAATTGAACTTAGATGTATGGTTTGAGGTATAGCTTGCAACCCAAAGAAAACATATTTCTTAACATTTGTTTTTTAATCAATATTCAAAATTTTCTCAAAACAAGAAGTCAATAAATACAAAAATGTCCCTGCGAAGTTGTAAATCAACAAAAAAGGATGGACAACTGTTTAAGCGGTGAGTGGAAAAATTAATGAATTTTTAAGAGAACATAGAAAGAAAGCAAATATTTGAACAAATTGCGAAAAAATGATCTTCCGGCTCCCCAAGTCTGCCTAAGTCTTGGCTAGCAATCATTTCGTTGGTGCGCTAAAACAAAAATTCAATAAGTCAGCAAGGAAACTTAAGGAATGACACCTCAATCGTACGTCAAAATATCTGTGCTTCTCCATGAATTATCAGGATGTATACAACTGCGTGGGTTACACGGATTTACGGTTTAAGGATCACGAAAAATGCGGATATTATCGTTGTATTGAAGACATCGATCATTCTTGGACTAAAAAAGAGGTCCCACAAGCATACTGTTTGTAACGTCTAAACTCACTCTGTTGCTGCATGTAGTATTTTGAAACCGGATGAAGCGATGCGTGTCAAAATCGCTCAAGGAACAATCTTGTAATAGAGACATCTGTCGGACGTGACAAGCTATAACTCTTTTCACATGTCTTTTCCCAATCCTAGTCGAGGTTGATGATTTTTTATACCCTCTAGAGCAGGACGGCCAACGGCGACTGAGTGGTGGCAATCAGTTTGTCAGTGTTTCGAAAAAACGCGAAGCCTGGCTATGTTATTTGGACAACAATTCTGAATCAAAGTTATTCGAAAAATGTAAAACAAAACTGCATTCTCCAATACTGCGTAAAAGAAAATAAGTTTTTTTACCTACTTGCTGAAGGAAACTAAACCGATCGAGAGAACAAACCAAGTACAGAGTCGTGATGTTCAAGACCGAATCGCACCTCGGACACTGTCGCACTGGAATACACTACATACGTTTCTTTGATGTCCAGCTATATTTTGGTCTTCTATTTAAACCTTCAGCCTTCAGCCCTTGGACGCAGCGCTTCGACATAATCTTTCTTTGGATGCGCTAACGGTCTATCGGGATGGACAATTTGCTACCCGTCGATGTGGCCCCATCACCATTTACCCACAAAGATAGTGAAATTTTTGTTTTGCACAAGGATGAAATACTTCAGAATCCCTCTTGGCCTTCATATTATTTTCACAGAGCCACCCGCCCACAGAAGAAACACTTAAAGTGCTTCCATCTCAAGTCCAAGATTTTCGTTCCATGCGAAAATCTGTTTATCACTTAGCGACCTCAATCCTTCTCACTGAAGCGAGAGTGCACTCACTTTGCTTGTAAATCATTTGTCGGCACAAATCTCGTCATTCCGCCACACGAACAGCCGGAAAGAGCCTCACAAAAAAGTGGGAGATGAGAGAAAAGGCCTTTATTTGATCCACGAGTGAATGGCAGGACGACCACACTCATTGGGGATTTCACTTTCCACCAGCTTCAGGAAATCCTTTTATTTCGGCAAGAAAAAATTCCTTTTGGATGTTTTGTTTAGGTCCCTTCTTGCAAGAATCCTCCGTCTACATCCATCCGTCTACATCCATTAAAGGCAAGGGAACGTGGGTCGCGACGACCTAACAGCGCGAAACTGGTCACATGCCTTCTGTGGAAAAAAAGTCCCCTCCCTGCAAAGTGGATTCAAGGCAGTGGCCGTGGGAGCTGTACTGCACCCTAGCCAATGAAATGTGAGAATTTTTTCAGAACAGTTTTTTTTACAGGATTAGGGATATTGGTATCGGATTAATGGGGGAGCTGCTCTCTTCGCTACACGCTTATTTCAGTGGAATTAGGACTTATAGGCTAATGGAGCAGTAAGTAAGTAAATGGAGTCTGGAGGGAAAGAATCGTAGTGAAGGCTGCTTGAAATTGCCGAGTTCGTGGAGTTTTATTTAGAGCTCCTGCTTTAGGCAACTTACTGAAAAAGTTCTTGAGACTGTATGCTGGCAGGCATAACTAGGAGTCTAGAGTGTATGTTTTAGTTTACTCCACGAGCTAAGCATCAATTTGAACAAATCCTTTTTTTACACAAACCTCGCCAACAGTTTTCATTGAATCAGAATTGAAGATGGCGCAGCTTGACCTGTACGACGATTTTGGGTAGGAAACAATGATTTCTGACTCAGATCATTTCGCCAACTGTGCTAACAAACTGCTCGAAATTCACTTTCAAATCCGTCTTCTGATACGAGGTTTGTTTAAAAAGAACAAGAATTTATTGATTGGTGGGAAGAGATACTTCAAAAGCGAAGTTCCGAAATTACGGTGGCTTGTAGTGCTTCATAATTCTATTGGTAAAAATTTCCCTGACGAGTGGAATGAACAAGCCACGGGTAGTTTGGATAAACACGTTTGATCGACAGGACACTGGAAAGTCCAGTTTGGGTCATTTGCATTATTTGTCGAAAGCAGCACAGGCCTTTTAATTTCAGAAAGTTGACAAGTTAAGAGCCAAATATTTTTGCTGAATGTTGTGATACGTGTTCAGCGCCTAAAAATGTAATGTTAAACAAGAACGTTAAATTTTCTTAAGGAATTTTAGTCTGTGTTACGGTATACACGTATTTCGCAGGTAGGTAAAGTGTTTTGGTCAGTAGCATTTGGGTTTTAATAGGCATGAAATGTTTTGTCGAACAAAGCTGCTGGAGCGAACAGACTATCCGCACATCTATTTAAAGCAGCTGGAGATGACCTGGTTGGGCGCATGCATCAGCTTATCCAGATAACATGGTCGGTGGAAAGCATTCCCGATGAGTGAAATTTTAGCGTCGCTTGCCGGGTCCACAAGAATGGAAACCCATTTGACCACGTCAATTATCGGCGGATCAGCCTTCTTAAAGTCGCATACAAGATATCCTCTGCAGTATTGTGCGACCGTCTGAAGACGAGCTATACAGTGCTATGTCTAGTTTCGGCTTTCCTACCAAACTCGTCGGATTGTGTAGGATGCCGATGGAGAACTCTTTGAGCTCCGTCAAGATCGGTAACGAATTCACCGAGACCTTCAATGTCAAGAAAGTTTTTAGAAAACGCGACGCACTGTCAAGTGATTTCTTCAACATTATCCTCGAGAAGATCGGGCGTAACTCACAAGTTAACACCAGAGGCACGATTTTCCAGAAGTCAGTTCAATTGCTAGCTACACTGATAACATTGACGTGATTGGACGAACACAGCGAGCCGTCAATGAGGCGTTTGCTGGCATTGAAGCGGAAGCGGCTAAAATGGGTCTGGCGGTAGATGAGGGCAAACCTAAGTACATGCTGTCATCGAGGAAGGACACACAACATCGACGTCTCGGACGGAGTGTCACACTAGGCAACAGAAACTTCGTGGTAGTCAAGGGCTTTGTCTACCTCGGCTTCGCTGTAAACAGGGACAACGACATCAGTACCGAAATCAAACGCAGAATCCCTCTTTCCGATCGCTGTTTCCTTGGGCTCAAGAGGCAATTGAGTAATAAAGCCATCTCTCGAAGGACTAAGCTTGTTTTATATAACAGCTTGATCATCCCAGTCCCACTTTATGGCGCGGAAAAATAGACGTTACTAAAAGCGGGTAAGGAAGCTCTTAGTCTTTTCGAGAGAAAAGTTTTGCGTGCGATTTATGATCCTGTTTGCGTTGAAGGCATCTGGAGGAGAAGATTTAACAACGAACTCAATACGACATGCGCCTGGGCAAGCGTCTTCCGATATAACGCTTAAGATAACTAGGCCATGTAGAGCGTATGGACACCA
Source organism: Eristalinus aeneus (assembly GCA_955652365.1). Taxonomy (NCBI): domain Eukaryota; kingdom Metazoa; phylum Arthropoda; class Insecta; order Diptera; family Syrphidae; genus Eristalinus; species Eristalinus aeneus. The sequence continues at coordinate 24,626,944 of OY019131.1, forward strand.
CTACCCTGGCCCGAAAAGTCTTTGAATCCGAGCCATTGGGACAACGGAACAGAGTAGAGCCTATGCTAAGTTAGCGCACACAAGTGGAAAAGCACCTCAACCAACTTGGAGTGCGCAACTGCAGGCAGCTGGCGAAAGATTGTGCTGGCTGGAGTGGTATGTTTGTTGAGGTCCAGGTCCCCCCCGTACTTTATACAGTACGAAAAACATGTGCCCAAAATAGACCTCTGAAAAGGGGAGCAAGCAAGAGCTCTCCAAAAATCACACATTGTGATCTGCCGGTCAGATATTACTTAATTAGCCTTGTTGCAGTTTACCATAAGTTATACTAAATCCTGTCTTTTCCAACGCACTTAACAAAAGCTGGTCGCACTTCTAATTCGCAAGACTGAGTTGATTATGGGATCACTTGAAATGAGATTGCCCATGGTCTCGACAGGAAAGGATGAGAGAAGGTATTCTCAAGACTAAAGCTGGAGTGCTTAAGCTTTTATTAATGCCTGACCTTCCCGACAGCATAAACGTAGGCAGCATGTCTCATTAGGGGTTCTGCTGCCTACAAGATATTTGCGACATTTCTGTTGTTTCTAAACTCAAACGACTGTAGTCGACTTATCGAATGCGACAGGGCTATTAAGTATACGCCAAATTCCTAAGCGTGCTTCAGCTCAGTGATGGAAACCTTTCTAGACACTTGGAAAGAAGCAAATACTGCTGGACACTTTTCCAAAATTTTTTGGAATTGTCTGATTATGTTGCTTGTTTATTGGGTAGGCTGCTGTTGACAATGCTTTTGACTATTTTTTGAGCGCTGGGAAAACCTCGTACAAGTTGTTAATAAACGTAAACATCCACAGAGAATCCTATGTTCGTTGCCAAGTGGTGGTATTATGTGAATATTTCGCTTTAGGAATGTAGCTTGTGACAAGGTTTTGGTTTTCGATGCGTGCGTTGACAGATTTTCGACTCAAAATATGAATTTGAATGAGCTGCGATATGCCAAGCAGCATCTTTACTCAAATCATGTCATCATAGTTTCTAGACGATGCCAGTTGGCTACAAGAATGATAGAAAAGAGATTGCGCAATAGAGTGTTCAATTTTCTTTCGTTCTGCGCAGCTTACGTCACGCGAGACTTCTGGTTTGACAGCTCTTTGGATTTGTTTAATATCTTCATACAAATTGAAGCAGGAAAAGTTATTAGTTGATTTTTTTCTAATATTATTCACGCTTTAAGAACTTTTTAACATAAAATAAGTTTTAAGTGTATATCCAATTGAGTTAATTTAACTATCCAATTACATTCCGAGCTATTTAGTCAAGCATTTTGCATGCAGAGTGGAAAAAACTTTCACAGAGTTACGTAAAGCAATAACCATAATTGTGTAAAGTTGTAGAATTGCCATTAGTTTAATCAGTTTAACTACATTTTATTATTGCATGTTTTATTTCCAAAAGAGTAATGTAACAACCAAGTTATTGAAATAAAAGACTGGATTTAAATTTTAAGCTAGTGGACAATTTTATTATATTTTCTTTTTATTTGAATTGAAACTCTGTAATTTCTTTGTTTAGTTTCCTCATCTTAAAATACATTCGTGCTCTAAAATAAAGTTTTTTTTTGTATATTCTCCAAATGTGTTATTTTATTCCAAATGTGTCTTAAGATATTCAGGGGAAATAAAGAGGTCATCCCCATTCACACTTTCGAAAATTTCTTCGAGTTGCTTCACGTGGACCATTAGTGCAAATGTGGGTTTATCCAGGTCTTCTTCGTTGAGATGGTTAACCCACGTAAAAGTTGTGTCCTTATTTTGAAGAACACGTATGTCGGGAATTTCATCCCCCAGCCAAGTTTCCAAGCCCATCGTGAGCTAAGGATTCCAATTCATTGTCCACCTGGCTGTAGACATCAGTGCTCTGAGGATTTTTAGTTATACTCATAACATATTTAACATATTTATATATTTCAGATATGTATGTAGATAAAACATTATTTGTGAGAGTACATTCGGAAACTAGATCAGGCGTGTCATCCGAAGCAACTGTTTGGTCACCTAAATAACCTAAGCTGGCGGCTCTTGTTATTGCCTGAGCTACAGTGTGAGAAAAAAGTTTTGTACCCATTTTAACTTTCTGTCTTTCAGCTCCAATAACGTTTAAATGGCCTGCTGATATCTTATGGGTGAATGACAATTCAGACGCTGTGCACGTTAGAAGCGTAAGGATTATGTTCTTTTTGACTTCCTTTCCATTTATATATAACCCTTGGTCAATAAAATGATTCCGAAGGAGTTAAGTCAAATGTCAATGCCACTAGTTTCTCCGCTAGTAGCTCTGCAATCATTTCATGTATTGCCTTTGATTGCATTCTGATGTCGCGGGATGAAGAAGCGACTATTGCTTACGGTTGAATTGTTGGAATTGTTCCCGCCTTCAACTTATATCCATTATTTTTGCAAAGGCCTGTAATAAAATTGTGACCTAATATGTAAGTAAATGAACAAATCATCTTACCCATTTCAATTGTAAGTTTCTTTCAAAACTATCCGCAGTGAAATGTGCAGTTATCCTTTCTCCTGCATAAGTGAATCCACTGCTTCCATAGGATGTTGTGTTTTGGAAACGAATAAAACCATACATGCGGTTTTTGCTTGTTGTTGTTTGCATTGCAGCCAAACACAGCACACCTCATTTACAAAAATTTCTCTTTATTTAATTGTTAATAAATCACAAAATATTTTTCTTTTAATTTTTTTCAAATAAACGCGCGGAAATCGCATTCAAACCTGACATCCGTATATATATCAAAAATTGACAGACATGCGCAATGCGTAATCTGTATTTCGATCATTCTTGAGTTGGCTACGAGCCTTGATTCGGTGCCTTTGGACACCCTTCTAGTAGGGGCCGTGAACGACTTATGACCCGGAAAAGTTTTGAGCACTGAATACTAAGATATTCGTGTGCAACATTTCAAAAAGTTTAAGATTGGCCGAGTTGCTTTTTGCTAAATCAGTGGAGGCAGCCACTAGAATGACTTTCAGTTCTGTAATTATGGGGAAACTCTGATATTTCTTATTAAGCCTTAATTTATAGGCTTTGTATTTGACTCACTCTGTTTGTGATGATATTAATTTTTGCCATAGTCATGCCTTATCTGCTAAACACAATGAAAGGAATTCGTTCTCGAGTGAACACTTTCAGGGATATATCCTTCAGTCGACCAACGTACAGTTCCCAAACACACTAGTGAACTGTTAAATCGAAATGATTTCATCAGTCCTGTTGAAAACTTTTTCAATAAAGCACACCTCCCATCGTGACAAGTTTCACAACGCATCCCAATCACACCGCCTGCGCTCGAGGGATGTCAACGAAACATTCGCAAAACAAGTTTTCTCCTGCCATGCGAAGGCAAACTTCGACTCTGGCAGTTTTTGTGTAGAAGTGTGTATTTTTGCGCTCGAATTATGAGGAACTTTCCGAGAGAAACAATACAACTTTCCAATAGATCAATTTCTCAATAAATTATATCAACTACAGTCCAATAGAGATGAGTTGAGTCTACACTCTGCAGCACATGTCCGCGTGGACCTTCCGGGCGAACCAATGTCCAACTTCCAGGTTCAGAGAAGTTTTTCATATTTTATGCGTTTGTGTGTGTATTTTGTGTGAAATTTCTTTTTAATATGCGTTGGCGGAGTGAAGTGGAGGAGGAGAGAGGGAGAAAAACTTACTCCCTGCGTTAGGGAACAAATGTTCGGTTTTGACTCCCCGGAGGGATTGGACAGGATTGCAGCATGTTTCCTTTATTTGACCTATGTAGAAACTCAAGGTTCCGTTGATACTTGTGGTGGGAAGGTACTGAGGGATTGGTGTAACCATACAATCCTCCTTGTCTGTCGGGGAACACTCTGGAGCTGAAGAAGAAATTCAACAAATTTGTGGGACGGCAGTTAATGAGATCGTGGGAACGGTTGAGCAAGTAATGCCCGAGTCATGTAATGTGAACAACGCGCAATTTAGAGGAAGGCTGGTTTGTTTCGTCTCCGTCTTAACATGCTTTGAAGAAATCACAATTCTCCAGTCAGAATTTGTCTGTTTAGTGCTCCCACAGTCAGGCTTGGGTCCGATCCCTCTAGCGATTGTTGTCGTGAAAATTTTATTGCGTTTATTTTTTACAACTTTCGACGTGGATTAACTCAGCAGTGCATCGAAGAACTTAATTCAATTTTTGGCGATGAAGCTACGTCAAGGACCAGTGTTTATCGATGGTGTGGCGAATTCAAGCGAGGTCGTAGTTCATTCCAAGACGAATTTCGTGAAGGTCGTCCAAAATCAGTTGTTGTTCCAAAAACCATAGATGCTGTGCGCCAACTGAAATTACAAGATCGTCATGTGACCAATCGTGAGATTGAGACAACCTTTGGCATTAGTGGGACCAGCAAATATTCAGTACTGCATGAACATTTGACCGTCAACAAAATTTGTTCGCGTTGGATCCCACACAATTTGTCAATCGCTCAAAAAAATCCGCATATCAATTGGTCAAAAGAAATGCTCCAAAAATACGATCGCAATGCTTCGAAACACGTTTATGACATCGTGACAGGTGATGAATCGTGGATTTATGGGTATGAGCCTAAAAGTAAACAGCAGTCGACTGTATGGGTGTTTCAAATTGAGCCAAATCCAACAAAAGTTGCTCGCGCACGAAGCACTTCCAAGCAAATGGTCGCCGGTTTTGCGGAAAAACTGGACATGTCGCAACCGTACTACTAGAACAACGCAGAACAGTCAATTCTGAGTGGTACGCAATAATTTGTTTGCCAGTTGACTTCCAAGAAATCAGGAAAATCAACCGCCGAAGACGGATCATTTTTCACCACGACAATGGGAGCTCTGTTTCATCGGCTCAAACAACTGCATTTTTGAGCACCCAAAACATGGATTTGATGAGTCATCCGTCGTTCAGTCCTGACTTGGCACCGAATGACTTCTTTTTATTCCCGTACGTAAAAAATAAAATGAGAGGTCAACGTTTTCCGACACCTGAATAAGCGCTTGATGCGTTCAGAATGCGTGTTTTGGAGATACAGCAATCAGAGTGGCAAAAAGTGTTTCGACAATTAGTTCAAACGCATGCAAAAGTGTATAGATCTTAATGGGGAATATTTTGAAAAACAATAAAGCTTTTTTCGATGGTTAATATTTGTTTTTGTTCTATAATCCCGAAATATAAAAGGCAACCCTCGTACAACGACTCTGTGGTGTATTACCCAGCACTGAAAAATTTCGGACTGCATCTGGTTAATAGGTCTTGAAGGAGAGTAAAACTGCTATCCTTGAGAAAACATTCTTTAACTCCAATAAAATGGTGCTTCGCGAAAGGGGTAAACAATAAAAAGAATGGGGCCTCTGAATTCATTTGAGATATTCAATCGCGGTAGCGCGACAGTCCACAGGGGGCCAAAGCCTAGCTTGCTCATCACCTATTTGTGCTGTACACACTTCTGTTCTCTCGCGAGTAGAAGAGAGAGTATTTGGCCGATTCCGAACGGCGCAGTTTTGGAACCCATTTTCTTAGACTTGTATTAGTCTTTGAGTGTTGTCAGCAACTTGGAAGGAGTGACGCCGTGAAAAATTCGAGGTAATGAGTCCGGAATCAAACCTTGATCTTGAGCGTCGCACTCTGCCAAGTACGTCACGGCGGCGGAAGTACAAGTATTCAAAAGATACCTGTCAATCTGATTATAAGGTTACAAGTTACAGTGCTTCTAGTGACGCTATTTTTGCGATTTTTAAAACAATGGGAAAAACAGAATTTAGTGTGTTGATTAAACAGTACATTCTGATGGAAAACCAAATACCGTCCCAGCTTAGCAATGGCTTAAAAAGTGTTACAGGGACTTTGCTCTATCAAAAAAGATCTAGTTTTCGGTCGTATGCTGACTTTAAAAGTGCTCGTACAGACACCAACGATAATGGACGCTCTGGAAGGCCAGTTTCGTTGACCATACCAGAAAAAGTAAAAAAGTACACAAAATCATTGTGGAAAACCGTAAAGTGAAATTTCGTGAGATAGCTAACACTTTAGAGATATCGGAAGGCAGTGTACGCACTATTTTGCATGAACCATGAGAAAGCTGTTTTCGAAATGGACTGCGCGTTTGCTCGCAATGGAACGAAAACAACGACGTATTGATGACTGTGAGAATTTTTTCGAGCTGTTTCGTCAGAATAAACAGAGTCTTTTGCATCGGTATGTCACAACGGGTGAAACATAGATCCACCAGTATACTCCAGAGTCGAATCGGCAGGCAGTGTTCTGCACAGCAGCCGGTGAACCACTCCCAAAGCGTCCAAGAACACAAAGGTCGCCTCACAAGGTGATGGTATTTGTATTTCTGGATGCGCACGGAATTTTATGTAATGAATATCTTGAGAAAGATAAAAGAATGAACAGCGAATACTAACTGGCATTATTGGTGCATTTGGAGAAAGGAATTGCAAGAAAACGGTCCAATATGAAGAAGTAACAATTCTCCTCCACCAAGACAATGCACCGTGTCTCAATTCGTTGGCTACCATGGCCAAATTGCACGAATTAGGCTTTGAATTGCTTCCGCATCCACCATATTCTCCAGATCTGGCCCACAGCGACATCTTCTTTTTTTGAGAACTGAAAACGCTCAACCCCCCAAAAAAAACCTAGCTCGAATGAGGAGGTGATCGCCGAAACTGAAGCCTATTTTGAGACCAAAGTTAAATCGTTCTACAGAAAAGGCATCGAAAGGTTAAAATGCGGCCGCCGCGGCCTAGTGGGCAGAGTGCTACGCTCACACACCGAAGAAAAAGGTTCGATGTCCGGCTCATTACCTTGAATTTTTCACGGCACCACCTCTTTCGAGCTGCTGACAACACTCAAAGACTGACTGACTGTCAAAGAACAACCTTCTCAAACTGGCGTAGTGGGTAGAGTGCGACACTCACACGTCGAAGGGTCTAGTTTCGATTTCCGGCAGAACACCTCAAATTTTTCAGGGCTCCACCTTTTTTGCGCTGCTGACAACACTCAAAGAGTAAAAACTGTCTAAGAAAGCTTCTCAAACTTCGCCGTTCGGAATCTACAAAAACTGTAGGTCCCCTCTAGTAGATGAGTAGCGCGCACAACACGATTAGTTGTAGTAGAAGCAGTAGGAGGCTAGGTCCTGGTCCACCTGTTGACTGTCGCACCATTAGTCAGTCCCGGAACTTATTGAGTGATGTGTTGTCTCCAGAACGAACTTGTGCGCTGAGTGGTCCGGAATTTCAGACACTTACTTTGTGAACGATTTCAAAGTGTCTATAAGGTATCATTCTAACGAGGAGAGCAATTGGGTTCGCTACAGTCTGGGGAAACGGTTGAACTAAGGCGTAAAAATTCAGTGCACCTCAGGGGGTAGTTCAGGAATTGTACTTGTAAAATTTTGTGCCAGTCATCGGGCTTTTCTAAGACGTTTGTAGTCAGAGGAGTTGTCTTGTTTTAGTTTAGTATTATACTGTATTTTAGTTGTTATCAGCGAGAGTTGTATTGTGTGGGACACCATGTCGTCAAGCAGTTTAATGGAATGGGGTGGGCTACAGTCGTGTACTCCGGCAGCTACCACATCTATCAGGTATACCGGTATGAAATGAGTTTTTTTGTTTTGAAAATAAAACACTAATTGTTAATGGGAAAGTAAAAACATTTTAATCAAAGTATTGGCTATTGTTTTCCACACATTTTGACCACCTTTCTGGCAATTTGTTAATACGGCACCAATAAAATTGTTCGTTTTTTAAAGCAAACCAATCAGACACCCACTTTTCGATCTCCACGTAGGAATCAAAGTGCTGCTCAGCCAACGCGTGTCCCATCGATTGAAACAAATGGTAATCGAAAGGAGCCAAGTCTGGTGAATGCGGCTGGTGGGATAGCTGCTCCCAGCCAAGTGTTTTGATTGTATCCTGAACCGGAGCAAAATTACCTTGCCGTGTCTTCTGGCCCATTCTGGTCGTTTCTCGGTCAATGCATTGTTCAAATCGATCATTTGTTGTCAGTAGCGATCAGTATTAACGGTTTCACCAGGTTTTAGAAGCTCGTGATACAGCACACCTCTCTGGTCCCACCAAACACAGAGCATTGTCTTCTTGACGAATCTGGTTCTGCAGTCGATGTTGATGGTTGTCCCAGATTAACCCATGTTTTTTTCAGTTTAGAATTCTTAAAATAAATCAATTTTTCATCGCCAGAAACAATCCGATGCAAAACCGATTTTCTTTCGTGTCTTTGAAGCAAAATTTCACAAGTGTTTTTTCGGTTTTCCATCTGTCTTTCATTCAATTCATGTGGCACCGATTTTCCACACTTTGGGATCTTTCCCATAGCTTTTAAACGGTCAGAAATTGTTTGTTGTGCAACATTTAACATTGCTAACTCAAAGTGTCGTCTCCATCCAATATCGTTTGCAATTCGGCGTCTTCAAACTTTTTTGGTAGTCTTCCACATTCTTCATTTCTCACATCAAAATTATTATTTGTGAACCGTTGAAACCATCAACACTCACTTCATACCGTTATACCTGGTAATTGATACAAACTTCTTGAACAAATAGAGTGCAACTTTCCTTTTGTGTGGCTTGATTCTCCACCAACTCTTTAATATTAGTACATAACATTGTCTGACACTATGCATTGGTGGAGCGTCCATGGTAAGGGTGAATTGTTTAATCCCGTTCTTCTCGACATAAGGTTTTGGACGTATTTGAGCTCTAAGCCAATGAAACAAATCCCCATCAGCTATCTCGCTGAACTTGATATGCCATAGAAATGTGCGTGAATACCTTCTTGGCAGTGCCACTGCTGAAGAATATTTGCATGCTGTATAGGAGCGATTTAATAACCCTGATTTCTACCGAGCTTCTTCATTTTAGATAAATGGATTCAAACTTAGTTAAGATCAAGGAACTACGTCTTCTCCAACTTCTGCACCTGGCGAAGGCGAATGTGGAGAGAAGGTCCTGTGGTTCTGTTTATGTCTATGGCAATTAAAGGAGCAAATTTAACGACAATTAGAGGAGAAGATTTAACGACAACAGGCTTAAATAAGATTGGTTTGGCGAATGCGCCAAATCGAGGGTTAACATACATGAGAAGTCACTTCTCCGAAAGTCCTTGTATCCGAATTGTTAGATCAAATCACCAAAGGACGAACAAGTGGTAACATTAACCAAATCGAGCTGCAAAATTGTAGGCAATTTCTAAGGGAGCGTGTTAGTCGTGGGACATCTTGGTTGAGGTCCTCGTTCACCCCGACTGTAGTGCCGCTCGACGAAGACAAAAAAAAAAAAGAACCTTCAAGCAACATGCAACGCGTCCACCACAAGCAAAATATTGCTGAAAACTTAAGTACCAAAACATTGATTTTAGAAAATCTAACAAATCCTTTAAAGCACCTACAGTTCAAGTTTGTCAACAAGTCATCGATGGTTCTTCTATTCCCTCAACTTCCGTCATGCAATTTGACAAATTGAAGAATTTAAAAACTTCTTCAAAACTCTGACTCACTCAAATGGGTTACATTTCACTTCGTTTAAATAAATTGTGGTAATTTTATGGTTCGCTTCTGCTCGGCTTGCCGCGTTCGCAGCCGACCACCATTGTCCCCGCTTCACTCAGTGGAATCGCTTTTGTCATTCCGGCACATTAATTTCGACAAAATTTACTGCCAACCCGCACTTATTTGTCATTTTCCTCCGCTGTGGCGGTCGCTATCTTCCATCTCCTCATGTCAAGCCGTAATGTTTTGCGCGCGGTTTGGTTGCTTCGAATTTTGTGAATCTGAAACAAATTAAAGTATCCCGCTGCAGTTAATTAAGCAACTCCCAGGATGTTGCGCGCACTTGTGTGCGTGTGAGATTGAAAAAACGCAACCCCATCAACGTCAAGCTGATATAAAAAAAACACCAGAAAAATACTGCTGTGGAAATTTTCACAGCTGTTGGGTGGGCAGCGTGTTCTGCAACAGACCACTCTGAAGTGGGCCGTGGGGTGGAGCTGGGAGTTTTATTTCATTATTATCGCCGTGCTTGTTCTTTCGATAGTAGTGGTAAGCGGTCAGCTTTCGGACGGTCTATGATGAGTAACGACAACTGCAAGAGCGCGCCCATCGAGCCATGGAACTTGGATACGCTGTTTATCCTCTCACCGCGCATTTTCAAATTCCATTTTCAAGAACGACCACCACTATAATGCCATTGACGTGCAGTGCGCTGGTAATTTACCAACTGACGGAGCAATGGAGAGTGAGGTGAGTGAGTCAAGTCCCTGTGGGAAAAAGGGGGGTTTGTCTACGTAAATTGCTGTAATTACAATGTGATAAGCTCTTGCTACAGACTGGATCGAGAAAGGCGGTCGATAGAGGGCGGGACAAAAGAATGGGGCATTTTGTCTTCCAATCGCTTTGTTTTGAAGTTTGACGTTCGCCTCGCTTACGCAGTTGCAGGTTTTAATGAGGGTGAGAGGGGGTCTGTAATTTGCTGCAATCCGATCGATTGGACGCCAGAATTCTGAGAAAACGATTATTCTTTGGGTGGTGACGTGTCCTGCCGTGCGTTAAATGCATACGAGAAACTGAAATTAGCTTTCATAGAAAGGAGCAGGGTAAAGGGCTCGGAATGAGGAGCAGCCTACTTTAGAATGCAGTGTCTTCATGAAGTTCTTCAAAGACTGCAATTGTTGGATATCCCTGGTAGCTGCGAACTCAAGTGACAAGAACAAATAATTCAGTTTGCGAATGCAGAGCAAAATGTACTGATGACTGATGTATTCGACTTACTTTTGAATATTCAAATCATCATTAAATTGAGGCAAATCTGAAATATGGTTGACGTCTTATAAAATGCGTTTGAGCTGTACATTGCCCATAAGGCGGCCAGAAATGACAACAATTTTGATAACATTCGGCTGCATGTGCTTGTAGCCGTTTAAAATTACCTGCAAACGTGGAAACGGGAGGTCTAACTTCAGCCACCGTATCCTCCAGACTTTGTTCCTTCTAACAACTTGTTTTTACGACACATGTAAAACGTTTTTCGGTGTCACAGATTCCAGTCGTTAAAGAAATCAAAGAATGCCTTAATGATTGGATCGTTGTCAGCAAGAACTCAATTTTTGGAGATGGTACTCGAAAATTACCAGGACGGCAGATGGGAAAATAGTAATTTCAGGATTTGAGTCAAGGAGACTGACATTAGTGGATAGTGTGGCATTAGAATGATTCTTACGGGATGGAAAATAATTAAAATTTGACTTTAGGTGCAACAGTTTCAGATAAGTAATTTCTTTAAATTTTGAAACAGAGCCTTTGATCACGGAAGACGTTGCAGTCAAGTCCTTGTTGACGTTGAGGAGGCGTTTTTTGTATTGCGTGGCTTTGTTCCCTGGCAAGAGGAAGGGACCTGACGTTGGTTTCTATAACTAAGTGGTGAACGTTTAGATTTTCTGACCTCTCTTAGGTGTTCTTTATAACTTTATAATAAAAATTATAATTGAGGGGCGCTACAGTCCACAGGGGGCCAGGGCCTAGCTACTCGTGTTATGCGCGCTACTGTTCTCTCACGGGTAAAAGGGACCTACAGTTTTTTGCCAACTTCGAACGGCAAAGTTTAAGAAGCTTTCTTAAGTGACAGTTAATACTCCTTGAATGTTGTCAACGGCAAAGGAGTGATGCTGTGGAAAAATTCGAGGTATTTAGCCGGGACTCGAACCTAGACCTTCTGCGTGTGATCGTCGCACTCTACCCACTACGCCAAGGCGGCCACACAAAGTCTTTTTATTTCGTCAATCTTTTAGAATTCTGCTACACAGCTTTTCGAGGTGGCGATTACTCGCTAATTCGGTCTAAAGTTTTGAAACACCGTAGACTTTTCCAAATTTTTAAAAGAAAAAAAGGCCTCTTGAAAATAAAGTTAAAAAAATATAGCCCTTTAAAAAGTCAGCCAATGTGTCGGCGGCGACTGTGAGACTGTGCCCTTTTACACTTGCCTTTTTCTTTTTCTTCGGATGGCGCTACAGTCCGGGGTGGACATGGGCCTCAACCAACATGCCTCTCCAGCTAGCACGATCTCTTGCCAGCTGTCTCCAATTGCGCACTCCAAGATGGTTGAGGTCCTTTTCCACTTGTGTGCGCCATCTCAGTCTAGGACGTCCTCTGTTGCGTTGTCTCTGTGGTTCGGATTCGAAAACTCTTCGGGCCGGAGCAGTGCTGTCCATGGTCTCTGCATGGCCTAGCCACCTTAAGCGTTGTATCCGTAGACGCTTGACTAGGCTCATGCCGCCGTACAGCCCATACAGTTCGTGGTTGAATCTTCTCCTCCAGATGCCATCAACGCAAACAGGACCAAAAATCGCACGCAGAACTTTTCTCTCGAAGAGACCAATAGCTTCCTCATTCGCTTTTAGTAGCATCCAGGTTTCTGCGCCGTAAAGCAGGACTGGGATGATCAAGGTGTTTTACAAAGTCACTTTGGTCGTTCGGGAGAGGGCTTTATTACTCAATTGCCTCTTGAGCCCAATGAAACAGCGATTGGCAAGAGTGATTCTGCGTTTGATTTCGGTACTGATGTTGTTGTCCCTATTCACCGCGGAGCCGAGATAGACGAAGTCCTTCACTACCTCGAAGTGTCTGCTGCCCATAGTGACGCTCTGTCCGAGACGTCGATGTTCTGCGTCCTTCTTCGATGGCAGCATGTTCCTCGTTTTGCCCTCGTTTACCACCAGCCCCACTTTTGCCGCTTCCGCTTCAATGCTAGCAAACGCCTCATTGACGGCTCGCTGAGTTCGGCCGATCACGTCAATGTCATCCGCATAAGCTAGCAATTGAACTGACTTCTGGAAGATCGTGCCTCTGGTGTTGACTTGTGAGTTACGCACGATCTTCTCGAGGATGATGTTAAGTCACATTACAGTGCGTCACATTGTCCAAAACTTTTTTGACATTGAAAGTCTCGGTAAGTTCGTTACCGACCTTGACGGAGCAGCGAAAGTTCTCCATCGTCATCGTACACAGTCTGACGAGTTTGGTAGGGATGCCAAAACTAGACATGGTACTGTATAACTCGTCTCTATGCACGCTATCATACGCGGCCTTGAAATCGACAAATAGATGGTGGGTGTCGATTTGTACTTGCTATTTTCACTGACAATTAAATCTACCCGATATTGAATTGTTTGAATTGTTTTCTGACTCGTGCTCCAAAAATAGGGACGAGCTGGCACGGGCTTGGGCAGAATCAAACATTAAAGGTAGTCAAACGCATGTCAGTAAAAAATAAATGTGGTAATCACAGTGTAAACAGCTCTCTGATGAGAAAATTCACTTCAAGCAGGGTTTTGAGACATCTTCTTGCTCTCTGATGAGAAAATTCACTTCAAGCAGGGTTTTGAGACACCTAATTCAGCGGTCTGCTAGTACAAGATCGAGCAGTTTTGCAGTCGCTAAATACAGTGACTATTACGACAAGGGGCCCAGATCTAATTTATTTTCTCCACACCTTACCATTACTGTCTGGACTGAGTACCTACCATTTAAAACTCCTTAATAAAACCGTCCTAAGAAGTCGAAAAAACTCTAGGTTGCGCTACACTGGTAATTCCTAAAAAAAGCCGTGGCCATCGTATAACGAACGTTTTTGGGCACATTGAAAATGCGATACGGGTGTTGCCTTTTATATTTCGGGATTTGATAACAAAAGTAAATATTATTCATCAAAAATAGCATTATGGTTTTTTTAAGTATTCCCCATTAAGATCTATACACTTTTGCATGCGTTTGAACTAATTGTCGAAGCACTTTTGCCACTCTGATTGAGGTTTCTCCAAAACATGCATTCTTAACGCACCAATCGCTTCTTCAGGTGTCGTCGACCTCTCATTTTATTTTTTAAGTACGGGAGTAAAAAGGAGTCATTCGGTTGGCAAGTCAGGACTATACGGCGGATGACTCATCAAATCCATGTTTTGAGTGCTCAAAAACGCAGTTGTTTGAGCCAATGTGTGATAGCTCGCATTGTCGTGGTGAAGAGTGATCCGTCTTCGGGGGTTGGTTCTCCTGATTTCTTGAAAGACAACTGGCAAACAAATTATTGCGTACCACTCAGAATTGACTGTTCGGCGTGTTCTAGTGGTACGGTTGCAACATGTTTAGTTTTTCCGGAAAACAGGCGATAATGTGCGTGGAAGTGCTTCGTGCGCGAGCAAGTTTTATTGGATTTGGCTCAATTTGAAACACCCATACAGTCGACTGCTGTTTACTTTCGGGCTCATACGCGTAAATCTACGATTCACCCCCTGTCACAATGTCATATACGTGTTTCGAAGCACCGCAATCGTATTTTTGGAGCATTTCTTTCGACCAATCGAGACGAGGCACTTTTTGAGCGATTTACAAATTGTGTGGAATCCAACACGAACAAATTTTTTTGACGGTCAAATATTTATGCAATATTGTTTGTTTGCTGGTCCCTCTAATGTCAAAGGTTGTCTCAAACTCAACGTAGGTTACATGACGATCTTATAATTTCAGGTGACGCACAGTATCAATGGTTTCCGGAACAACAACTGATTTTGGACGACCTTCACGAAATTCGTCTTGGAGTGAACTACGACCTTGGTTGAGTTCACCATACTATCGATAAACACTGGTCTTTGATGGAGCTTCATCGCCAAAAATTGAATGAAGTTCATCGATACACTGTTGTTGAGTTAATCCACATCGAAAGTTGTAAAAAATAATCGCTCGAAAATTTTCACGATTTAATTCCACTTTTCGGGCGAGATGAATCTGTAACATTACTGCAAGCAACACAAATAGTGCTCGTATGTCAAAACGTTCTGAGTAGGTATAACCTCAAAAATGTCAAACTTTACGATGAAGCTAGCAGTTATAAGATTGCAACACTAAGGTTGCTCAATCCCGAAATATAAAAGGCAACCTTCGTACCCTTTACGGAAGTTTTTGATGAACGCCTTTGAAGGTGAACGGACGAAGGAGGACATGAAACAGCTGCTCCTCGATTTGCTTTGTAGACGAAAAAAGTACACTCCGTCTAATATTGTATAATTTTGTGATCCACAGCCTGGCCCGCCTGCTTGTCACTGATACCCTCTCTTCTTGCGACCATTAGTGCCTCAAATCGTATGATGAAATTTATGAAAACGAAAGGCGCAGAGCAACTGTGGAATTTCTTTATACTCAAAACATATTTAAGGACGACCGTTTAAATTCATGTAGAAAAACCCTGCTGCCTGCAGACCTTTAATTCCTTTCGGCCTAAGTGTTCTCTAGACACCTTCAAGTAGCTTTGAAGAGTGAGAATTAAATTCCTTCAACAAAATCAATAACCACCCGCATTCACTTCCTTTGAACAAGTCCTAAAATTCCAGTTAACACTTCCTACAACATTGTGTACATTTAAGAAGTGCCTGAAATTCCGATACACACCCACCCTCGTTGAAGGCCGAATAGCTTAAATTGAGTCTTAAAGAAGAAAACACTTGGCCATCCCACACACACAACAAAGTACTCTCTTATCCTGAACTGTGCCCACTCTCAACCACAATAAGTAAACTCATTGACCACTCCATAGCCCTTTCACACGACAGGCAACAAAGTGCATACTTAAGCAACCCTCTCGAAACTCATAAACAATACATATCCTTCCTCATCGATGAGATCGGCAACAAAGTCACACATTCTTACCCACCCAATCATCTCAGTGTCCCAGAAATGCACAACTCCCTTCCCCACTTCCTTGCGTCGATTACCCTTTCCAAGGAAGGAGAAAATCCCCAGTCAGAGAGTCTGGGCGGTCCTGTGTGCCAACTCAGGCACACGCTCAGATCGGCAGGAGAGCGAGAGCAAGACTCCATGGTCTTAGAGGAACAATTTTAAAGCCCCACTAAATACTGTCAAATGCACTTCTCCTAGGATGCTATTTATCATATTTTATGAAGTCCTTGCTGTTTTAATGGATGTGCATAAGGATATGCTGGGAGATGTGTGTGTGTGTTTTTATGCTTTCGTCGGCACAGACGACAGAGCATCGAACAACTACGGCAGCAACTTCACTGCAACCATCTAGAATATAATCCGAATAATGGTATACAATTTCCCTATTGCTGCCACAAGAAACCTTTGCAAGGACACGCATACACACATGGTGCAGACTTGCATGCAGAAGCAGAGAGAGCAGCGGAAGCGGTAGCAGTGCACGCGATGACACACCTACCGTAGGATGAAAGGAACTGAGCACTTTGCTGAGAAATTGTTATGCAATTCAGGATGGCTTGCTGCTCAAGGGGCGAACGGGACAGGACGTTTGCAGTCACATACGGTGCATTTGCATAGCTATTATTTTCGATCAATGAAACTTCAAAACAAATTCATCCACCACCCGAAACATAACGACGTCAGCTGCGGGTAACTTCAAGACCTGAACTGGCAAAACAAAAACTCACCTGCAGGACTATGGGATGCGGGTAGATGTTCTGGGCGCACAATAGGAGTCGTCGCACGTTCTTGGAGTTGAGAACTTCTAACAATTGAATTGAAAATTGCATTTTCTACCACGGATGTCATTTTGGGCGATTGTCCGTTTTTCCAGCGAGGGCGGTTTGAACGTACTAGCCCACTGACCATCCACTCGGTGGTGTAGGACAAATGAAAGCAGGCGATGGCTGGTGGCTGGAGGGCATGTATACACACATCTGGTCAAGAAGAGTCTGGTGGGTAGATGCGAGGAATTTTAGTAACCCAATACATCACACCTCAGCACAGGAACGGGCGCGTAGGTGGGAGTGTCATTAACGGTGGTGTCCCTGTTTAATGTCATCTGACCCACAGACATTAGCAGCAGATAATACTGCTCTGAGAGACGGAAGCCTTTGCAGCGTAAAAATTGACTCAAATTCAAGAACATGAAAACCGTGTACGAGAATTTTTTTTTCGTCTTTTTAAAGGGGGTTCTGCAGAGCGCCTGTGGTGATGTTCTATCTGGAGATTGCTGCATGTAAGCACTTATGTGTGCTTCTGCGGTGAACAAAAAGTCATGTAACACTGCATTGCCAAACTTAGTTTAAAGTCAGAAAATGTGAAAGGCCCACGCCTTTTTTAAGGAATGTCTTGTTATGCCCTGCAGGATGTGGGAACATTATAGGGGTGAACGGAATGATCATACTTCCCTCGTTGTGCATAACTTCTCATAGAATCCTTGAGCCGCTGGTCCTGAAGTTTCGTAGCTGGTTATCATTCGTCTTATATCTACTAGACTCCTTCTTAAATTCATCTGAACCGTAATCATTTTCCTTTTCACTAAGTGACACAGCGTGTTGCCTCTAATTAGTTAAACGCTAATCGTATGGACACTCGACACGTAGTCGGTCGATGTAAACGTACATGTTGCTTAATCACTAAGCACTTTTTGCTAAGGCAAAGCAGCTGTGTGGTTGTCGTTTGGTCAATCGCCGATAAGCTACTCGTTGCACTTCTACTCTTTCATTGGCCACTTTTCGGAGTCACTCGGTGTGCATTCATTTATTGCTAAGTCTCTTGTCGCTGTGTAACTTGTCGCCTGGCAGTTCTTCATCCTATGTTCATTCATTCTTGTTGTTGTTGCTGCTTAGCCATTTTTCACTTTGAAAATTTCCGCGGTGCCATTCGGTGCCTTAAAATACATCGCGTTGTAAGTCTTTCGCTTTTCAAAATTTTCCTTACTCGCTGCTCAGCCACATGTTTATTGGTTACTCGTTGTTTAGTTTTTCGTTGCTAAGTCACTCGTTGGGGGGCATGGACCTGTGAACGCGAGGTAACGTCGTTGATTGCGCTCAACATGGCGAGCTGCCAAGGCTATCCTAGTAAGTGCACAGGTCACGTTGACATCCACGCGGCGCCCCCTGGAAAACCATCACAACATCCGTTGTATTGTGAACTAATGTAAGCAGCGACCCCCTCTGCCTGAGGGTTTAAATAATGGGCCTGGCCTACCAGTCGCGTTGCCACTTTTCAATAAGCCACTCTTTTGTTACCCTCATTTGTTACTCATTCTTTGTCTATTCATTTGTTTTGCCACTCGCTTCTTAGCCACTCTTAGCAGTCATTCGATATTTATTTATTGATTGTTTAGTTACTCGTTGCTAAGTCACTCGTTGCCAAGTTATTGTATAGTCACTCGTCGTTACGCAACTTATAGCTTTGGTGCTGGCCGCGTTGCAACTCTTCAATAACCCACTGTTCGTATTTACTCGTTGGTTACTCATTCGATGTTTATTCATTTTTTCGCTTTGACACTCACTTCTTAGCTACTCTTAGTAGTAAATCCATACTTATTTACTCGTTCTTTAGTTACTTTTTGATTAGTCGCTCATTGCTAAGCCACACTTTTATTAACTGCTCTTCGGAGTCAATCGGTGTTTGATTAACCATTGTCAAATTACTCGTTGCTTAGCCATGAGTCTCTTACCTATCCTATGCTTAGCCTCCATTTGGTTGGGATGGTGGAAGTGCTTCTTTGTGTGTTATTAAATGACAGTGGGTTCCAAATGTGTAGGCAACAGAAGAATCCTTAGTTAAACACCAAATCATGTCGACAATAGGACGAAATGTGTCGCGTCGCGAATTCGATTGGAGAGTGTTCTTTCTTTCGTTACGTGTTTAATGCATCGTTACCCCTGAAGGCTGGGCCCATTTTACTAGTCGTAGTAACTGTAGATTCAAGGATTGACGGAAGCAATGGCTACCAGAAGGAGAATCCGTAGACAAGCAGTTGGGTCTTGTGAACGACAAGAGACATAACATAAATAGCTTAAATAGTGATGGAACCCTAGAATTTCTGATTTTGTATGTAGACAATCGGCGGAAGTAAATGTCGTCTACAATAACGTACCGAAGCGGTGAGTGCTGGGTCCTGTGTTTTTTCTTTTGAATATTTACCTCCGTTTGATTAATTTTGAGGCAAAATATGAAGTACGCTCCGGAGAGTAAAATAGAACAATTATGGAAGACGTCGAAGACCACCATCAATATTGCACACATCACGACAGGGGAAAAGTCAATTACCAATGTACGGTAACAACACGAGTGAGTATAGTACGAGCGGCGTTCAATATATTCTCGGTATCGATATGAAGGAAATGCGAATTCAATTTAAGTTGTTTTTATTTTTCAACATAATCTCCCCTAATATCAATGCATTTGATACATTCTAAGATAAGCTCAAAA
The DNA here is from genome assembly GCA_955652365.1 of Eristalinus aeneus. Taxonomy (NCBI): domain Eukaryota; kingdom Metazoa; phylum Arthropoda; class Insecta; order Diptera; family Syrphidae; genus Eristalinus; species Eristalinus aeneus. The sequence goes on from OY019131.1 coordinate 24,646,244, forward strand.
TAATATTAATTTCCTCTTTCTCTGCAAAATACCCATTTATTGTCGACTTGAGTTCTCCATCATCCAAAAATCTTTTTCCATATTTTTTCAAATCCGGAAACAGGAAATAAACACTAGGGGCAAGGTCTGGACTATAGTGTGGGTGTTGGATTTCTTCGAAACCACAATCTCGCGCAGCAGCCGTGGAAAATTGCGCCATGTGTACAGGAGCGTTGTCATGAAGAAGCAACACACCCACTGCCAGTTTACCACGTCTTTTCTTTTTAATTTCCTCCAACAAATTATGCAAAGTGGAAGCGTAGGATGTGACGTTGATGGTTTCAACTTTTTTTGTGCTCAATGAGCAAGATTCCCTTTGAGTCCTAAAAAACTGTATCCATGAGCTTCCCGGTAGACTTTGAACTTCTTTGAGGTTCCTTTTTTCTTTTTTATGCCACTGCATGGACTCTTGTTTGCTTTCAGGGTCATAGTGGTGAACCCATGTTTCGTCCCCAGTAACAATTCGATCCATAACACCGTCCGCGTTCTCACTACACATCTCCAAAAGCTCTCTACAGCATGCAATTCTCACTTTTTTTTCTGAGGCGCTGTGAGCATTCGTGGCACCCACCTTGCAACCTTTGAAAGGTTAAGATGGTCATGAAGAATGGTGTGAAAGATACCAGTTGAAAGCTTGGTGATCTCTGCCATCATTTTCATCTTTATTCGGGCATCCTCAAGAACAAGTTTTTCAACTTCTTTGATGCTTTCTCCCGTATAAGCAGTAGCCGGGGCGACGGAGGGGGGGGGGGGGTCGTTTTCAATGTTTTCTTTGCCTCTCTTGAACTCACCTGACCACTTTTGCACAGTTGATAATGAAGGTGCTGAACCCTGGTAAACAGCCACCATCTCTTCATGAATAGTTTTTTCATTTTTCCCTTGCTTAGTGAGATATTTAACTACAGCGCGATGCTCAATTTTCACCATCATCGCCTCAGTTGCCATTATGATTCTGTTTAACTAGAGATAAAACGCGAATTAAATCACATTTATATGAAATTTTACATGAATGCACTAAAATAACAGCATTACTTGCTAAGCCACACTTTTATTAACTGCTCTTCGGAGTCAATCGGTGTTTGATTAACCATTGTCAAATTACTCGTTGCTTAGCCATGAGTCTCTTACCTATCCTATGCTTAGCCTCCATTTGCAAAGTCACACCTGCCGCTTAATTTCTCCCAACTTTATCATGCTTTCAGTGCTGCTTTCTTCGTCACACTTTGAAATATCACTGCACGCTGTTTCAATAAAGGCCTTAAAGAGGGCATTTCTCTGTGACACTTCATTTCCAATAATTTATAATAATTGTTGACGCGTCAGTCCATAGGGGGACCAGGCTTGCTTGAGCAAGCAGGGCTCGCTCATCAACTACACGTGTTGTGCGCGTTACTTTTCTCTTACGAGTAGAAGGGACCTACAGTTTTTTGCCGACCCCGAACGGCGCAGTTTGAGAAGCCTTTTTAGACAGTTATTACTCTTTGAGTGTTGTCAGCAGTTCGAAAGAGGTGGTGCCGTGAAAAAATTGAGGTGTTCAGCCGAGAATCGAACCTAGACCCTTCGGCGTGTGAGCGTCGCACTCTACCCGCTACGCCACAGCGGCCATTTCCCCGACAATCACTTTGTTTTAATAGTCGTACCTGTGAACCACCGCTCAATGAAGCTCACAGTGAGTCAAATTAAAATAAAAATCGATTTAGATAATGCAGTGCAATGGCAGACGGGTCTGAAAAATATTCAATATAGTTCGGAACCAAATTTAGCCCCAAGGGATAGTGACGTTATAATGGAAATATGTCGACCAGTCCCGCATTGTTTTGTTGTGATGCTGTGATGGGACACAATGGTAGTTTCTCGGTCGAGGTTTATTTTATTGTCGACCGGAGAGCGGGCTCAGACAGAAATTCGTTCAAAAAATAAATGTGCCGGCCTCGAGTGACATTTTCTGTGACGTGCGGTGCGGCATGTTGGTTGCATTCGCAAACCTATTTAAGTTGGTGAATAACAGATTCACATCTAACACCTCATTTAACCGCTCATTAGATGGTTTCTGCATAAATTGCAAACAAGGTGGACGCATGCCGCAACTGCAGGCGTTAGCCAAATGGATGGGAATTTAATGTGTGCGGCTATTGTTTGCTGGAATTTATTGATGTGTGAAACGGCTGCAGATAGTCATGAATGCACTGTATCTGGTATGAGTATTGATTTTCGTTCAGATTGAGATTTCAAATGTGAATTGTTGGTTTGGTTTATGTTTTCGAAAGATTTGCAACAACGAGTAGATCCCTCGAGTTTTAAAAGATTTTTCAAGACAACAGGGAGTTGGAGACGGAAGGTATACCTATATCTACTTATTTCCGTAGGCATTTAAAATTAAACTATTCTGGTCCTTTTCCATTTTGCAAGGGCCAATTTGGACTAATTTTAATTCTCAATACAATCGGAATAAGTGCAGAAAGTACCAGGCAAACACAAATCAACAGAAATGACCCTGCAGCGGCGAGGTGAATAAGAGAACAAACCCCAGGGCTAAACACATTGGAGGGGGAAATTGTTGACAAAACTCAAAGACTACTTACAAAAATGAAAATTCTTCTTAAACTATGCAGTTGTAGGAGTGTTTAAAGGTGAAGAAGAAAACAATCACGAGTGTGGTGATCCGTTTATTAAGCACCGCTTCTTAGTTACCAGAGAACTTATACATTTCATGTACACATGAGTAAAGAGTTCAACAGATGGGGGCACAATGCACATATCGAAGACAACGTTTGGTTATCACAAGGTGTCACATTTAAATTCTTGTTCTTAGGGTGCATTAACACATTTATCTTGCTCAACACTTACTGCAGGATATGGCCCAATCGGTCTTTTGAGGTGCCTACTGTCTTACTATTTCATGCTTCTGCACTCGATTTTGGACGTATTGGGCGTGAATCATCAAAGCCAGACGATTTCATTGCCAGCTAATAATATTTTTCTTCTTCTCTTTGAGGCGTTACAGTCTAGGGTGGACTTAGGCTCAACCATGGTGCCTCTCCAGCAAGTACGATCTTTCGCCAGCTGCCTTAAGCTGCGCACTCCACGTTGGTTGATGTCCTTCTCCACTTGTGTGTGCCACCTTACCCTAGGCTGTCCTTTGTTGAGTTGTCCCAATGGTTCAGATTCAAAGACTTTTAGGGCCGAGGCAGTGGGCTCTACATAGCCTAGCCATTTTAAATGTTGCATCTGAAGACGCTTAACCAGTCCCAAGTCACTGTACAGCCCATGGAGTTCGTCTTTAAATCGTCTCCTCCAGATGCCAAAAACGCAAACAGGACCAAAAATCACACGCAAAACTTTTCTCTCGAAAAGACTAAGGGTTTTTCTATCCGCTTTTAGTAACGTCCAGGTTTTCGCACCATAGAGTAAAACTGGGATGATCAAGCTGTTATATAGAGCGAGCTTAGTCTTTCGAGAGAGAGCATTGTTACTTCGTTGCTCTTTGAGCCCAAAAAACAGCGACTGGCAAGAGTGATCCTGCGTTTGATTTCGGTGCTGGTGTTGTTGTCCCTTTTTGCCCCGGAGCCGAGGTGGGCGGAGTCCCAGACTACCTCGAAGTTTCTGCTGCCTCTGGCGCTCTGCATAAGACGTCGATCATGTCTGTCCTTCCTTGATCACAGTATGACCTTCGTTGTGCCCTCATATATCGCCAAACTCATTGTAGTCGCTTCCACTTCAATGCCAGCAAACGTCTGACGGCTCGCTTCCGCTTCAATACCAGCAAACGCCTGACGGCTCGCTGTGTTGGTCCAATCACGGCAATAAGCTAGCAATTGAACTGACTTTTGGAAGATCGTGCCTCTGGTGTTGACTTGTGAGTTACGCACGATTTTCTCGAGGACAAGTGTCACGTTACCGGTCTGTTAATTAGCATCTAAGTTTGTGTAGTTTGTAGCGTAATATGCCAAAAGATATCTTTCTAATTAAAATAACTTCAGCTTACTTTAAAAAAATCATCTTTATTTATTGTAAGTACATTTTAAGAAACACTTTTCATTTTCTGAAAATCTTGAACCTTATATACAGTATACGTAATGGTTTACAGAATCAAGTCATGTTTATTTCACACACGAACGAAATTTTCCGCATTCGAGTGAAAGTAATACAGGTCATATATAATTTGTACCATAAAGTCGTTGAAGTTGGAAAAACTGGGTGCATTTTATGTTTGAGCGGAATTTTTAAGGGCATGATTAGATTCCAAAGGGCGATGTACATCCGTATTGAAATTCGTATTTGTTCGAAATTTGATTTGCCCTTATTTCGTTTGAGCAAAACTATCGACTGTTCCTGACATCATCAATAAAAATTTGGATCGTCAATAGAAATACAATTGGGAGCACAAATTTATTTCAACAGTTTTCAAAAGATGGAGCCACATGCATGTTGGCACGATCTTGGAAGCGTTTAGCTACTTCATTGGAAAGTTGTGAGATTCATCAGCAATAACAAGTGGGCGTCGGCGTTTGTTTCTGACGACATTGTTTTTTGTTGTTACTTTGAAAAGGTCTGAATTTTTTCTTACAGAAATGCTTGGTATGAGTCGTATTTTAACCGAACCGATATCTTCCGTTTCTTTATTGCGCTAGGTATTATCAAAATCTGATTTTTGACACCAAATTTACCGTTTCATCCATATTCTTTCATTAGAGCGTTGCAGTACAGCAGTCAACACTTTATTTTACTCCGAGTTATCGGGTGGGATACTGGTTGGCTCTTTAAAATTATTGTTTCTGTATTTAAATTAAAAGTTAAGTTTAAATATTGTAGTAATGCGAAATTGATTTTGAATTTTAATTTCCATTCAATTTTAATTATAATTTTGCACGGCTTAAAAAGAAAAAATATTTTTTTTTATTTTGGAATACTAAATTTTGTATAATAATAATAATAACTGGGTGTAGCTACAGTCCATCAGTGCCTAGCTCATCAACTCATGTTGTGCGCGCTACTGTTCTCTCACGAGTTGAAGGGACCTACAGTTTTTTACCGACTCCGAACGGCGAATTTTTGTGTGGCCGTCGTGGCGTAGTGGGTAGAGTGCAACGCTCACATTCCGAAAGGTCTAGGTTCGATTCCCGGCTGAACACCTCGAATTTTTCACGGCACCACCTCTTTCGAGCTGCTGACAACACTCAAAGAGTAATAGCTGTCTAAGAAAAAGCTTCTCAAATTTTGCCGTTCGGATTCGGCAAAAAACTGTAGGTCCCTTCTACTCGTGAGAGAACAGCAGCGCGCACAACACGAGTAGTTGATGAGCAAGCTAGGCCCCGGTCCCCCTGTGGACTGTCGCGCCAAGAATTATTATTATGAACGGCGAATTTCACTTAGACAGTTATTACTCTTCGACTGTTGTCAGCAGCTCGAAAAAGGTGGTGCCGTAAAAAATCGAGGTGTTCAATCGGGAACTGAACCTCTACCTTCTACGTGTGAGTGTCGCACGCTGCCCACTAGGCCACGACGGCCACTAAATTTAGTATACCTTGCGTATATTGTTTTTAGTTCCTGGACAAGTCAACGCTCATCAGTTAACCGTGTGGTCCACTCGCTCATCGGAGGCTGACTTCCTTTGACTACTTGCCACCTCGGGGGAAATAAAACACAAGCCACTTGAAATTAAAATTCTTTATTTCCCTTCCACGCTGTTTTCGGCCGTGCTAATTCATCAAATAAATTACAAAATACGCCTATTTATGCTTGAATATTATAGGAAAATAAATGGAGATAAATAATTAATTCCATAAATTGACTTTACATTCCATGAAACACTTACGTACCTTAAATTTATAATATCTCACATAAAAAAATTGAACTAAAAAAAAATTAGCTCTAAACTAATTATCTACGGAGATACTTTTTACAATGAATCTACCCACTTTCGTTCTTTGAACAGAGATACGTCGGGAAACTTTACAATATTTAAGCCTAGACATACTTACAATTAGAATTACAAAAAAAGTTGTTTTTACATAAAATTTGTTTTTTGAAAAACTTGATTTTTTTTGTCATACATTTTAGTGAATTAAGTTCTTTTTGTTGATGTGTTCTTGAGAAGTTAGGACCTTGGATTTGGCATTTGAAAAACGAGCTTGGATCTCCCCCTGCAGTGCGGTGCTCCTTTCAACAGGCTATGCCCAGCTGCGTAGTTACCTGCTGCGGTCGGTGAATCTGATGAGAGACTTTATTGATGCAACCGCAAGTAGGGTGGTGCTCAGCCAGCTAAATGCTGGTGCGACCACAGTCGCCACTGATGTGCCTGCATGGAGACAGAACAGATTAGAGAATTTCTGGGATGAGTTTTTGATGTGGTCTTACCATGAGCCCTGGACTTTGCTGCAACGGTTTCACGGGACTCCAGCGCTGGCGCCTTGTGTTGCTTGTCACTTTCGACACTTTCCTCATTGCTTTGCCAGTACAGCGAAGAGATTTTTGCAATACACTGAAAGTGAATAAAATTGAAGCAAGGAGCTGGAACAAATTTACTGCTGAATAGGTGCTCACCTTGAGCTTCATGTCACCGTGCTTGAAGTGGTAGCCACGTACTCGAAACTCAAGTCCTAGACGAGCCATTTCGAGCGCCTCCCTCCCAACGATTATGTTGTCATACTGCTTGAGGTACATTCGATTGGCTGGTTCACCGTTTATGAGCCAACTCAAATGACACGCTGGCTTAGATGGGGCCGAGGTACAGTTGACACGAACTACGTCCCCAATCTGGTATCGAGGCTGGCCACCTGTGATTTTCGGCCCATGGTTTGGGGTCACTGCAAAAAGAATACATGTTCTTCTTCAACTGAAGGTGAAGGAGTATTTCCACAAATTTGTTTAAGATCTGGGAAACCACAGTTCTCCAGATGAAGTTTTTATCAATGTCCCACTTTTTCTAGATATGCCATCAATGTTGTTAAAGATGTTCCGCGCTTAAATCAAAATATGTGCTGTCCTTCCCTCATCGCCTTTGGAATTTTGCTCTCCACGAAAAGTATTCAAACGACGTCGGTTTATTTATTGTCGGTTGTTTACGAGCGGAGCAGGAAGATAACTTGTTGAAGGAGGACTCTTTATTACCAACGCCCACTCCGCTGGCTGTGGTTTGCTTCCATCGGGAATTGGTCAATAAAGTAGAACAAATTTTGGGCGGCGGTTGGAGGGTTGAAAAAGGTCGAGGCGGTGGTGATCTAAATTGTTTTCTGGTGGTCAGATGGACGCGAGAGTAATGGTTTATGATGATCCAGGGGCTGGTTATTGCTTATCTTATGAACTAAGGCAGCAGAGCAGAACTTGGCACTGATTCAAGTTGAGCTCCAGGCACAGTCAGATTTCACTAAATTTGGCAACAAATCTGAGCTATGTGATAACGACTAGTAGGGCGTTTCAAAATAAATTTCAAATTTAAACAGACTGTGACACACATCAAATATGCAGACAAATAATCGACCGACACATAAACACCAAAAAGGAAAACAGGACAATAACCTAAAAACAACTAGGTAAAGGATGTCTGCGTGCACGTTGTGAGAGGTAATTATCCTACTCTAAATTCCATTGCACGAAACTCTCGCATGAATTGCTGTTGTGTGGCTCGACAATAACAACGGAGCGGGGTGTTTTCAGACAACATCATAATCGCATTCGTGTCAAATCCTATGAATACCGAGTTCACATTATGAGGACGCACCTGACGAGGACAATGAAAAGAAATGGGTGAAGTAAAACACCAGCAGGACTGTGGCATAAATAGACGATTAGAGATTGCCTGCGTGGAATAACTAAACAGAGAGTCAGAGTGAGAAAGGGGCGGAGAGAAATCACGTATACTTACAGACTACGGTCATTTTCTCCGATTCAGCAACTGTGTTGAATGCAGGTGCTTCCCCAGATACCTCGCACCGGTACACACCCGTTGAGGATAGCGTCACTCGGCGGAGAGTAACAAAGGTGTCTGAACTGTTGCGGATCTGAAAATATAAGACAAATTTACTTTTGAGTTTCCAAATGATGAAAATTTTATTGAAGTTTATATTTTGAAAAATGGTGTAAGTATTAAAGAAACAAGTTCTGTCCGTTTTTACAAGATGGCGCCACCTGCAAGTGGTGGCCGATCTTGAAAGGATTATCTACTGCATTGGAAAGTTGTGACATTTTTCAGCAACAATTAGTGGGCATCTGGTTAAGACAACATACATCATTGTTTTTTGCCTCTTTGAAAATATCCGAATTTATAAGCAGGTAGCATTTGTGAGAAGTTTTGGTCTTACATTTAATTGAAAGAAAAGTGCAGCTAAAACTCATCGAATAGAGGTTTATGGTAAATCGGCTCCGACCTTTAAGTCATGTAGGGAGTGGTTTCGACGCTTCAAAAGTTGTGATTTTAGTGTCAAACACAAAGAGCGTCCCTGCCGGCTAGCCACAAACGTTTGAAGATGAGGAATGGGAGGCTTAACTGAATCCATGCCAAACTCAAATGGGATCATTGGGAGTGATGAGGAATGGGATTCTTTACTGGAGCGAAATCAGTGCCAAATACAAATAGGATCGTTGGGAGTGATGAAGAATGGGAGGCTTTACTGAATCGAAATCCGTGCCAAACACAAATTGGATCGTTGGGAGTGATGAAGAATGTGAGGCTTTACTGGATCCAAGTCCGTCCCAAACACAAATTAGATCGTTGGGTGTGACTCAGTAAACAATTTTTGAAGAAGAAGAAGAAATTTGGATCTGTCCAAAGATAAGGAAATTTTGTGCCGAACGAGTTGAAGTCGAGAGTTGTCATTAGGGGCATCAAAAGGAAGTGAGTTTTACTCAGAATTGTGAGTGAAGATGAAAGTCAATATTGCATAGGAATATATAGGAAAACTGAATGGAAAGCCTAATGAACCTGTTCCCTCATAGACTACTTCGAGCGCCAAAGAAAAGCGTCCACGGAAAAAAGATCACGCTATTCATATGTCTAGACCAGGCAATTTGTATGAGGTTGCCAAATATTAAGCTTCCGGCTTTCTTGTCTTTTGAATTTTCCGGCTATGTACAATGTGCTACAGAGCTCGTATCTGGCAATACTATACATCACTTGAAAGGTCTTGAAAACCTTCAAAACGACGCTATGCATGACTAGTTTGGATATTGCGTTCAACATGGAGCTCAATACGCCGAAATTAGACCTATTTTAAAGTTTCCTTAGTTAAAGGCAAATCAGCTAGAGAAACGTTCCGTGAGATTAATGTTGTTTTGGGGGAAGGCACTCTATTACTTCGAAAATCGGAGGACGGATTCAAAGCTGGTGAAAACGACACCATGGATAAGCCAGGCGGCGGAGGATCTCTGACGACGAATACCGATCGAATCATGGAAATCATCGAGTAAGACCGGCAGGTGGCATCTCGTGACATTGCCCAGGAGATAGGAGTTAGTCACCAAACCATTTTAAGCCATCTGCAGATAGGCACCTTCCAAGGTGACGATGATCTCAACTGAAGATCAGTCAAGGCCCACAACGAAAATAGAACCGTCTTTACTTTCCCGAACTTGACCATGTACAGGGACACAAACTAAAAATAAAAAATAATTACTTCTGCAAATTGCACTTAAAATTTTCGCATGTTTCCCATTAAAAGTGTTCACGGTTTGCGGCCCTAATTGCTTTTGTTTTCTCAGAAGGAGTCCTGCCCCTTCCTCAATCATTCACCAAGGACACAATAATTGTGTTTGCGCCTCCTTCACACTGGTGGCCTGTGTGGCTTCGCGCTCGCCTAGCACAATTAATATCTGTGTGCAGAGGGCGGTTACACAGCAAGTGACAACACAGCACCACCACGTCAGGACAGACGTAATGATATTAAAAAACTTTCTCGTTCTTGTACATTTTCCTTGCCAGAAATTAATCCCGACTGCGCGCGTGGGGGTGCTTGCATGAATTATTTCTATTTTTATGAGTGTCACACCGAGTCACGGTGGGAGTGGCAGAAGTCCCAGTTGGAGACCATCTGAAAGTGAAAAAATCACGTAGCATCTGTGGGGCTGGAATGCGAACAATTTTCAACTTTGATCTCGTGGTTGCCACGGAATGTTACTGTGGTCACATCTCCTTTTCGAGTGCTTTCCTCTTTCTTTTCTCATAACTTCGGTGACTGTGACGGAAATCAAAATATGTCGCAATCCGAAGAATGCGGCGAGACTTTCAAATACTTCACAACTTTGAGAACGTGACTGGAACAATGACGGCAATCGCTGCATAGTGACTCACAGCTCCCAGCCTTTGGCTGCCTTATGCAGTTGTTGCTTAACCCCCCTTTCCTCCTAATCTAGTATGGTTTTCCTTTCGTCCTTGGAAATCCTGATGAAATTTGATGGCAAGCGTCTTTGATAACGATTTTCGTGAAAAGAGAAACGAAAATTCAAATATGAGCAGTTTCTTACGAGAGTCACGACAGCCTTGCTTCGTGCGGTTGCGAGGCTGACACACACTTGCTCCCCTTTGGTGACAGACTTTGGAGCGACATCAAGTTACTTCGTCATCATGCAGAGTTTCGCTTCTAGGATGCAGTGTATACCAGGTGGGATGACTGGAGTGCACGTGAACTTCTTTTACTTTTCAGACCACTCAAGCGGGTGGTATTCCATAGAGGCATGCACCGTCTACTTGAGAAGGCATGCAGCAAACTGGTCGGAGTTTTGGGATTATAATAGTGGCAGCGGGGGAGTATCTGGGTAAAAATTGAATACCTTAAAAACTATAAAATAAATTTTTAAGTTTCCGGAAGTGAGAGTTCAATGGAATGAGTTACCGGTTAAAAATGAGCGTTTTCTTTGAAAACAAAACTCTAATTATTAATGGGAAAGTAAAAACAGTTTATTCAAAGTATTGGCCATTGTTTTGTACACATTTTTACCACTTTCTTGCAATTTGTGAATACCACGCCAATAAAATTGTTTGTCTTTTAAAGCAAACCAATCAGACACCCAATTTTCGACCTCCTCGTAGGAATCAAAGTGCTGCTCAGCCAATGCGTGTCCCATCGATGAAAACAAATGGTAGTCGGAAGGAGCCAAGTCTGGTGAATACGGTGGGTGGGGTAGCTGCTCCCAGCCAAGTGTTTTGATTGTATCCTGAACCGGTTTTGCTTTGTGTGCAGGTGCATTGTCATGGAGCAAAATTGCCTTGCCGTGTCTTCAGGCCCATTCTGGTCGTTTCTCGATAAATGTATGGTTCAAATTGATCATTTGCTGTCGGTAGCGATTAGTATTAACGGTTTCACCAGGTTTTAGGAGCTCGTGGTACAACACACCTTTCCAGTTCCACCAAACACACAGCCGAATCGATCTGGTTTTGCAGTCGATGTTGATGGTTGTCCCAGATTAACCCATGATTTTTTCCGATTCTTAAAATAATTCCATTTTTCATCGCCAGTAACAATCCGATGCGAAGCCGATGTTCTTTCGCGTCTTTGAAGTAAATTTCATTTCAAATGTTTTTTCGGTTTTCCATCTGTCTTTCATTCAATTCATGTGTCACCCATTTTCCAGACTTGTGGATCTTTCCGATAGCTTTTTAATGGTCAGAAATTGTTTGTTGTGCAACATTTAACTTTGACTCAAAGTGTCATCTCCATCCAATATCGTTTGCAATTCGGCGTCATCAAACTTTTTTGGTGGTCTTCCAAGTTCTTCATTTCTCACATCAAAATCATTATTTCTGAACAGTTGAAACCATCTTTTGCATGTTGCTTCTGAAAGAGCATGATCACCATATGCTTCGACAAGCATTCGATGCGACTCTGCAGCACTTTTCTTCAAATGAAAACAAAAAATTAATGCTTTCCGCAAATCATCACTTTCTGGTACAAAATTCGACATTTTTAACACGATGAAAAAATATGATGTTGTCTGTTCAATGACTTTATGTATACTAAATATTTTTAACAGATGTCATAGCAAACAAAGAAAAAAAAAAATAAGGGCCCGTTCACTACAAATGTTCCCTATCGAGACATTTGCATCTTGACGCTCACTTCATATGGGTATTCATACCATGCAGTATTGCCTACTGCCATTGCACGAAGTCAAGATAGCTCTGGTGCTCCCCTAAGCATTCGGTTGTTTTCCTTTATTACATAAGACATGCTCAAATGATTGGGTCTTGCTCGAAAAGCAGCTCGCATACCTGTGGTGTTCGTAGGATTGACTTCAGCAGGTGTAACAATTAGCATAGTTATTTGAGCTTGTTCTCTCGTTTTGCAAACCAGTCCATTGAAGTATCGTGTTACATCTTATCAAAGCTCACTTCGCCCGTCCCTGCTTCTCAATCTACATTTGTCGACTCTTAAATCTCTATTCGCTATCATAAGCTAATACACAATTTTATTTACCAGGTCGTATCGACGCTCTGATTGGGGCGGATAAGTTCTTTAGTTCCGTTAAAGGCGTTTTTGTAAGAAGTCAACCAAATGGACGTGACTTTGTTCCCACACTTTTTAGATAGTAGGTTGGGGTAAAATGGATAGCAATTATTTGGACTATACTGTAAAAACTTTTTGCACTCCACTTCTAATTCTTGCGATCTCGAAAGATTTTTATGCATAGAGGAAATCCAACAACTGCCGGTTTTGTCACTTGAGCATAAATATGCAGAAGAGTTATAAAGTCAAGCTCAAACTCGACTGACAGATGGCAAGCTCATCGTAGAATTGCCTTTTAAACGTTACGAAAAGACAAATTTTACGGGAAGCTTTAATGTGGCCTTCAAAAGATTTCTCCCTTTAGAGCGTCCAAATTGTCCCAAATTGAGATCATGCTTGAGTGACAATCCCACCACATTGGTTTGGATCGAAGCCTTTCTAAAACCACTGCAGCTCTCTATATCCCACTTCCTAGTTAAGAATGACACTTTACACTGAGATAAGACGGTCTCCCAACCGCCTTCCGTAGCCCAGGGTGAACAACAACAAGTAGACAAGTCATTGCAGTACACTAACCTCGACTCTGCCCGCGATGTTGGGTGGTAAACCACAGTCACCGCGATACTTCCTCAAGGAGGCCTACCGCTTGGTCAGGCTGAAATCGAAGTTCCAGGGGCTTCTGACCTCCCTTGGCACCAGATTATAGCCTCTGGTCAAGCTGTCAGTACAAGTCTCAAAACTTGGGTCTGTTAGCTGCCATTGTACATTTTCCTTGCCAGAAATTAATCCCGACTGCGCGCGTGGGTGTGCTTGCATGAATTATTTCTATTTTTACGAGTGTCACACCGAGTCACGGTGGGAGTGGCAGAAGTTCTAGTTGGAGACCATCTGAAAGTGAAAAAATCACGTAGCATCTGTGGGGCTGGAATTCGACCAATTTTCAACTTTGATCTCGTGGTTGCCACGGAATGTTACTGTGGTCACATCTCCTTTTCGAGTGCTTTCCTCTTTCTTTTCTCATAACTTCGGTGACTGTGACGGAAATCAAAATATGTCGCAATCCGAAGAATGCGGCGAGACTTTCAAATACTTCACAACTTTGAGAACGTGACTGGAACAATGAGGGCAATCGCTGCATAGTGACTCACAGCTTCCAGCCTTTGGCTGCCTTATGCAGTTGTTGCTTAACACCCCTTCGTCCTTGGAAATCCTGATGAAATTTGATTGCAAGGGTCTTTGATAACGATTTTCGTGAAAAGAGAAACGAAAATTCAAATATGAGCAGTTTCTTACGAGAGTCACGATGGTATTTTCTTGGTGATTCCGTTAAAAATTAATAATTGTTGGCGCTACAGTCCAAAGGGGGCCAGGGCCTAGCTTGCTCATCAACTACCCGTGTTGTGCGCGTCACTGTTCTCTCACTTAAAGAAGGGACCTACAGTTTTTTTTCCGACTCCTAACGGCGAAGTTTGAGAAGCTTTCTTAGACAGTTATTACTCTTTGAGTGTTGTCAGCAGCTCGAAAGAGGTGGTGTCGTGAGGAATTCGAAAGATTAATGTTGAGCTGGGAGTCGAACCTAGACCCTTCGGCGTATGAGCGTCGCACTCTACCCACTACGTGACGGCGACCACAGTGCTTCAGTTGACACTAAAAATGAAAAGTGTCTCAAATGTGATTTTTAAATCATGCGATTCATAAAGTCCAGTCACATCACCTGGAATAAATCGGTGCAGCAATCCCTTCCTTTGATATGTTTCAAGAAACAGTTCCAATGAAAAAACTACGTTTCCAGGTTCAGCCACAACTGGCAGGTGGCGCCATCTTTCGGATTTTTCCAAAACAGAACATCATTTTAACGACTTTTATTTGACAGAAACATTGACCGAAGGTACTGCTAAAGATTTGCAATTCCCTTCTAAGTTGCCCTCTACCGAGTCGTTGTGAATAAGTCCTTGTCATTCTTTCGGATCGCCTTTAAAAAAATTTTTTTTAAAATTTTATGTTATGAGTATACCTTCGGATGTAGAAATATAACCTTCTCTTCTTTGTAGACTGCCTTATCCAAGTAACTTTTATTCATTAATTTAAATTTCAAATGTATTTGACCTCTTTCTCTATGCATACATATCTTCTTCACGAGATGCTGAATATCATGCTTATCTCTACAGCTTCCCAGTTTTAAATCAGTTTTCAGAAAACTAACAAGTCTTTCCAGGGCATCGTTAAATATTAAAATTAACTGGCACTACGACAACTCTTTCATTTTCCTCGCCAAGAACTCCTCAGTTTTGTATCAATTCAAAATTCATGCAGAATTTCTTCTCTTCCAAACGCATATTTCTGGCACTTTGCACTTGTTTATTCATACATACAGTTATAAACGGAGTATAAGGCACCTACTTTGGGTGTGTTTCTGCACTGACTCATGTTTGAGACTATATCCTCCAGCATAGTCTTCCAATCTCCGATTTCTACATTCAAACTGCAGTTTCCTTAAATTTTCCTCAACCTATCACTGGCGCTCCCTACAACAGTCCCATGACTTTAAACACTAATAAACATGCCCGTAATCCGAATGTTATTCGTCCGAGGCACTGCAGCCGTGATACTTCCCACCTCACATGGACTATGTGTTCACGAGGACGTGTGAAATAAAAAATTTAAAATAAAACATCCCATCCACCAACTGGGGGCTCGGCAGGCCATCTTACTAACTAGCAACTTACATCAACGTTCACGCCGGGTAATGGAAACGCCGTGCCGGGCGGTGAATCCCTCGGCACGTACCGGTAGAACTCGTACCCGTCCTTGTACCACTTAACCGAGTACAGCGCCTCTCCGTCCAAACTGTACCGGCAGCCGAGGACTGCTGTCTTGAATCGCATTATGTGGTTCGGTATCTTCACCTCGGTCATTGTGATTCCATTTGCCAGATCTGTGGGGAGAGAGATAGAAGGGAGAAAGTGAATGAATGAAAATTTATGCTACGAATGCGGCTACTTGTCCTGCTGAATAATGAATTCAAATGCGAACAGATTCTGCTGTGGACCGTTAATCTAGTTAATAGATTGGGTTGCAGAGCACTTTGACTTTCCCCGTTGGGCTGTCACATGCAGACTCGCTTTGGCCGAAGGGGTGGTTGTGGCCAAATACTAAGCTATGGT
The DNA here is from genome assembly GCA_955652365.1 of Eristalinus aeneus. Classification (NCBI taxonomy): domain Eukaryota; kingdom Metazoa; phylum Arthropoda; class Insecta; order Diptera; family Syrphidae; genus Eristalinus; species Eristalinus aeneus. The sequence goes on from OY019131.1 coordinate 24,661,884, forward strand.
TTATTCCCCGAAGGCGAGCGATGGTTTCCCACTGAAATTCATTTGCTATGTTTCGGGGAAACAAAGAAATTTAAGGAAACTGAAAGAGTGCTTGAATTCGTTGTCCAGCTGCCGAATTTTTTGGAAGTCTTCACAAAGGCACATGTCCACTTTTGACAGACAGACCAGCCTGGGGCGATATCAAAGTTTGAACGGTGTTATCCTACTGACCTTCGTATTTGACAGCACTCACAGGTAAAAACCAGTGATACTAAATCAATAGACATGTTGTGGGCAAGGGACTTTAATTGTCAATTTCGAAGAGTGGACAGGGCTAGGTGGGAAAACTGTTGGCTTAAAGGTTGCCGTGAAACTATCGAGAGAGGTTTGCGTGTAGAGAGCTACAACTCGATTGTTTGCCCACATAGTGCTGTGTACAATAAAATTCCATTAGTAACGAAAAGTTTAGTCATGTTTTTGGGTCATTGCATTCTATGCATTTACACTTGATTACGAATGGGTTGTATTTTGATATCATCAATGCAAATGCGAATCAAAGCTTGTGACGTGGCGGCAGCAGTTTCCGCTGCAAATGTAATGTGTTCAGTGCATTAGACAAAATAGCGGCCAGGCCAAATGAGTTGCTGTTGTTAAGGGAATTCAAGGAAATAAGAATGTTCAAAAATGAATAACTTATAAAACAGTGGCATATTTAAAAAAGTCGACTAATGGAAAAACACGGTAATCTAGTCTACATTGCTTCTTTTTTGGTTGGCATAAGTTTTGATAATCCATATATACGAGTATAGTGGTGGCTCCATCCAGAAGAGAACAAACGTCTAGCTTGTGTACACACTTCCCTACTGTGGATGGGACCTGCAGTTTCTGGCATAGACAGATGTGGCTTTTTGTGTGTTGTCAGCAACTCGAAAATGGTGGTGTGTGTAAAATTGAGCCTGGGACATTTGGCGTGTGAATATCACAATTCTACCCTCTACGCCACTTCGCACAGTAGGGCAAAAGTAGTGGTTTCGTGCGATAAATTATTTTGAAATATGTAAAGGACCCTTGTGTGTTTTTTGGGCCTTGCATAAGGGTGCAAAAAAGTACAAATTTAAGTTTAACTAAGAAAAGGTGAATTGGGAAGGTTATTTCAATGTAACATGAAACTTACGAAAACTTACAGAAAACATCTTTGGTTTTATTTTGTTGTCTATCATTTAGGTCGCCGTGACATAGTGGGTAGAGTGCGACGCTCACACGCCGAAGGGTCTAGGTTCGACTCCCAGTTCGACACCAATTTTTCTAATATTTCACGGGACCACCTCTTTTGAGCTGCTGACAAACCTCAAGGAGTAATAACTGTCTAAGAAAGCTTCTCAAATCTCGCCGTTCGGAGTCGGCAAAAAACTGTAGGTCCCTTCTACTCGTGAGAGAACAGTAGCGCGCACAACACGAGTAGTTGATGAGCAAGCTAGGCCCTGGTCCCCCTTTGGACTGTAACGCCAAAAAATTATTATTATTATTCATTTGGGAATATGTAACTTTTTCAAAGACAAATGTATTATTAACAATAAATAGTTAATAAATTTAATAAAAGTGAAATGGTTTCAAAATCGTATAATTTATATTTAATAATATTTTTAAAATAAGGTGGCCAAATATCTCCCTACCGACTCTTTGTCTTTTGAATTTTACGGCTATATACAAAGCGGTACAGAGCTCGTATCTGGCAATACTATACATCATTTAAAAGGTCTTGACATAGCCTATAAAATGACGCTATGCATGATCATTTTGGATATAGCATTCAACAGTGATAGACGTATAAATATGGATTTCACTAACGCCGAAATTCGCGCTATATTAAAGTTTCCATCGTTAAAGGCAAATCCGCCAGAGAAACGTTCCGTGAGATTAATGTTGTTTTGGGGGATGGTTCTCTATCACTTCGAACCGCGGAGGAATGGTTTCGACGATTCAGAGCTGGTGAAGACGACACCATGGATAAAGCAGCCGGCGGAAGACTTGTGACGACGAATACCGATCGAACCACGGCAATCATCGAGTTAGACACGGCATGTGGCATCTCGTGATATTGCCCAGGAGATGGGAGTTAGTCACCAAACCATTTTAAACCATCTGCAGAAGGCTGGATACAAAAGAAAGCTTGATGTTTGGGTGCCACATAATTTAACGCAAAAAAACCTTCCGGACCTAATCAAGTTGTGCGATATGCTGCTGAAACGGAACGAACTCGACCCATTTTCGAAGCGGATGGTAACTGACGATGAGAACTGGATCACATACGACAATATCAAGCGAAAACAGCGGTGGTAGATGGCCGGTGAATCGTCCCAGTAGTTGCCAAGCCGGGATTAACGGCCAGGAAGGTGTTGATGTGTGTTTGGTGGTATTGGAAGGGAATCATTCACTATGAGCTTCTCGCATATGGCCAGGCACTTAATTCTGCCATCTACTGCCAGCAATTCGACCGCTTGAAGCAGGCGATCGACTGAAAGCGTGCAGAATTGGCCAACAGGAAGGGTGTAGTGTTCCATCAGGACAACGCCAGACCACACACTTCGTTGATGACTCGTCAGTAGCTACGGGAGCTCGGATGGGAGGTTTTATCCCTACTATGTCCGGGCTATATGATGGATGATATAGCCCGGACATAGTGCCAAGTAATTACCGAATGTTCCTGTCCATGGTGAACGCCCTTGGTGGTGTAGAGTTGAACTCAAAAGAGGCTTTGAAAAGTGGCTGTCCGAGTTCTTCGCAAAGAAGGAGGGGGCTTCTACGTGGGGAGTATTATTAGATCATCGAACAAAACGCCGGATTTTTGAACTAAATCCGATCTTTTTAACGCTTTTTATGAAGCATTGAATGAAGAGCAAAAAACGGGAGGGAGATATTTGGCAAGCTTATATAATACAATCTAATTTATTAATTTTTAAAAGAGATGCTCTCCAGCTTAAACAAATCAATACTATCCCAAATTTAGTCTTTTATACTAACAGAAATGTTACGACTCCTACGATTTGATAGCAAAGGATCTAAAGAAATCATCATTCTCCTGAAGATATCAGTTAAGTTGTCGATTCTTGATCTTATTCGGCTGAGTTGCTCCCAAAAACTTTTTACTTAACTGAGCAATCGGCAAAAGACAAGAAGAAGCAATTAAATGGCTATGAATTAAAGTTTTGTGCACTGTTAGACTCAAATAGTACCATGTATACAGTGAAGCGAAATATCGTGCGGTATCTTCATAATAGCTTCAAAATTTGTGGTTGTTGAGTTTGAAATCACTTGAAAGGTATTACAGTATTGTTTGAAATTTTCAAAAAAATTTTTCACAATATTACCTGTATTGGTATTTCAAAATCCAAGCTTAGAATGATCTACAATCAAGCTCAGTTTTTCTAATGTTCCCATTCGATTCACTTTTTGCTTTTATTGATTGCAACTTTTGTTATGTGGTTTGTTCTCTATTCTTGATCTGGATGCTCATACGCAACTTGCAAAAGGCATTCAAAAAGTCTGATCCATGCATGTAAAACAGAAAGACCAAAAGTTGGATGTTGCTCCGATGTAGGCAATTTAATCGTAGACTAATCTGAGCAGCCTAAAGAGGAACGTGCAGTTCGCTTGCGTTTTGTTGATTCACTACATGATCCGTTGGACCGCTGATCAGTTAAGTTGCACGATTTAGTTTTGCAATTTTTTAAGTCTTGTCAAAGCACGAATAAATCAATTTCGTTACATAACGTCTTACGTTAAGAGAAATTTTCGATTTTCAAAATTCTTGCGTCAAAGTTCTTATGTTCACTGGCCAAAAACACTTTAACCGGTTGTTTTCTTAAATATTCATAAATCATTAATATCATTTTAAATTCAAATTAATAAGTTAAGATAATTTCATTATTTCAATTGCTTCAATTACAATAACAAAACAAAAAATAACAGCTTTCTCAAAAAATAGTTGACACAATTAAAAAAAAAATTCTAGCAGAAGTTTAGCATTTCTGGTTTCACATTTACACTAAGGATAATAATAATTGTTGGCGTGACAGTCCACAGGGGCGTAGCTTGCTCGTCAACTAGTCGCGTTGAGCGTGCTACTGTTCTCTCACGAGTAGAAGGGACCTACAGTTTTTTGAAGACTCCGAACGGCGAAGTTTGAGAAGCTCTTTCTTAGACAATTATTACTTCTTGAGTGTTGTCAGCAGTTCGAAAGTGGTGGTGCCGTGATAAATTCGAGGTGTTCAGCCGGGAATCGAACCGAACCTAGGCTCTTCGGCGTGTGAGCGTCGCACTCTACCCACTACGCCACGGCGGCCACAACAAAGGAAATAATTCTGTTTTTTATCACATTTTCGAAACATTTACTTATTGAGCTAAGCAGACTAATTAGCCTGTAACTTCTAGGCAAATTTTACTGTTTATCGGGTTTGAATATAAGAATTATTTTTTCAAATGGAGCATTTTTCGGCATTTTTTTTAAATATTCCTTCGTAAAGCGCAAGCCTTATTACACTTAATTCAGACTTACAACTATTTCCAACGAAAAAATTTAAGTAGATAATATTAGCTGTAATTTGTATATATAGGTTTGAATTCCAGCTTTCTTTTGTGTAAACATACTTCTTCTTCTTCTTCTTGTGGCGCTACAGTCCGGGGTGGACCTGGGCCTCAACCAACATGCCTCTCCAGCCAGCGCGATCTTTCGCCAGCTGTCTCCAGTTGCGCACTCCAAGTTGGTTGAGGTCCTTCTCCACTTGGGTGCGCCATTTTAGTCTAGGTCGTCCTCTGTTGCGTTGTCCCAATGGCTCGGATTCAAAGACTTTTCGGGCCGGAGCAGTGGTGTCCATACGCTCTACATGGCCTAGCCATCTTAAGCGTTGTATCCGTAGATGCTTGACCAGGCGCATGTCGCTGTACAGCCTATAGAGTTCGTCATTAAATCTTCTCCTCCAGATGCCATCAACGCAAACAGGACCAAAAATCGCACGCAAAACTTTTCTCTCGAAAAGACTAAGGGCTTCCTCATCCGCCTTTGCTATCGTCCAAGATTCTGCGCCATATAGTAAGACGGGGATAATCAAGCTGTTATATAAAGCGAGCTTAGTCCTTCGAGAGAGGGCTTTATTACTCATTACCTCTTGAGCCCAAAGAAACAGCGATTGGCAAGAGTGATTCTGCGTTTGATTTCGGTACTGATGTTGTTGTCCCTGTTTACCGCGGAGCCGAGGTAGATGAAGTCCTTAACTACCTCGAAGTTTCTGCTGCCTAGTGTGACGCTCCGTCCGAGACGTCGATGTTGTGTGTCCTTCCTTGATGACATTTACCACTAGACCCATTTTAGCCGCTTCCGCTTCAAAGCCAGCAAACGGCTCAATAACGGCTCGCTGTGTTCGTCCAATCACGTCAATGTCATCAGCGTTTACTAGCAATTGAACTGACTTCTGGAAGATCGTGCCTCTGGTGTTGACTTGTGAGTTACGCACGATCTTCTCGAGGATGATGTTAAAGAAGTCACATGACAGTGCGTCGCCTTGTCTAAAACCTTTTTTGACATTGAAAGTCTCGGTGAGTTCGGTACCGACCTTGACGGAGCAGCGAGAGTTCTCCATCGTCATCCTACACAATTTGACGAGTTTGGTAGGTATGCCAAAACTAGACATGGCACTGTATAGCTCGTCTCTATGCACACTGTCGTATGCAGCCTTGAAATCGACGAATAGGTGGTTAGTGTCAATTTGAATTTCTTGGGTCTTTTCCAGGATCTGCCGTAATATGAAGATCTGGTCTATTGTGGACTTCCCTGGCCTGAAACCACACTGGTAGGGACCTATCAGGTCATGGACAAATGGTTTCAGACGCTCACACAATACGGCAGAGAGGATCTTGTATGCGATGTTCAGGAGACTTATCCCTCTGTAGTTGACGCAGTCAAAGGGGTCTCCTATCTTGTGGACCGGGCAAACGACGCTGAGATACTGGCATAAATTATTATTAAATATTTTTTTTATGCAATTAAACATCAAAATAGTTGTCAAGTTGAATATATGAGATTTCTTCTTGTTTTATTGAGTCTAAAGCACTTGAAACAGCTGCTTCTTTGAATGCAAAGAGCTGTGCTTTAGTTAAGTGACAGTGCGCCTCTCATGATTCGTTTTATATGAGCGATTGCAAGGAATGATGTGATTGGACCAATTAAAAAAAAAAAACTTGCGGAGAAAAAGGTAATTTGGGAATATGTCTGGAATACTTTGTCGACGAGCTTCTAGCTGAACATTTGACTAACGACGAGGACTTCATTTTATACAATTTATAAGACAATGCATAAATTGAGAACACAATAGAGAAAGCACCTATTTGCAAAATGCCTTTTAGACAGACAACACTTGCACTGGAACATTCATCGATTTTACCCACACTTACTCCTTCAGATAATCAAACTGTGGCCACACATTTGGGCCCGCATCTATTGAGTGTCCTAACCATTTCAGATTTTATCGCTTTAATAGGTGGTGAACAAAAACAGGCAAATTAATTTTCGTTTCTCTCTCAGAGTGGAATTAAATTATATTTCTTCCCTTGCCAACTTCACGTCCAACCTTGCCAGTCGCCAATCCTCATGAATTTTGCATTTTCCTCTATTGCTGCATGAGCCAACAAATCCAATCGCATCCATCCATTCCACATCAAGTTCAATCAGAACCGTATAATTCAGCAGAAATCCGAAAGAAAAATACACACACCTCGCAGCAATCACTCAGGAGAGGGTTCCAAAAAAAAACTTAAAATCATTTTCAACAAAAGTAACCACACAGTCAGGTCCAAATAAAGAAATAGGAGAACAATCTCAACGGCTATTGATAGAAGCCGTAAAGTATCAAGGACGCGAATGAGAACAAAGTGAAGCGGGAAAGTGAAAAAAAAAAACAGAAAAATGTTGCAAGCAGCAAATTAAATTGAAATGAAAAGCCAGCGATGCATGAAATTACTCCAACACAAGAATCCTTGTTTTCCACTTCAATTTTCGCCATTCATACCGACATATATACCTTTCACTGAATGTACGTCTTCTGCCCTGCCCCTTGCAGCTTATCAAACAAAAAATTTTAAGGAAAAATCAAACAGAGCAACGTGTAGGAAATAAGATTGAGCTGGCCAAGAGCGCGCTCCTTGTGGCTGTGCCGTCAGGACGGCTTCAAGAGACGTCGACAGAGACAAACATAAAATTCCGTTCTACGGCTATTTTTAAATTCTTGCTTAACTTGCAGCCCCCTTGTCACCGCCCAACGCACTCAGGAAGGAAGCCTTTTCCATTCAAAAGCAGGAAAAATGAAAAGAAAACCGTCAGCGGAAACGTAGAGGAAAAACTGCACAATGGGAAGCGAAGAGAGAACTTTGTAATAGAAACAAAAATTGGAAAGAATTATTTTTCCACTTCAAAACGAACTATTACCGCAGCGAAAGGAAACAGGGGCGAGCTACGAAGGGGGGGCCAGCATGCAGGATCAACTTTCATTGCGCCCTGTGTATTCGTAGGAATGTTCAAGTTTTCATTGTGTATCCTTTGTTTTTATTGCCGCTCTCAGTTAGGGGTTGTATTTCTCCACCACCGACTTTGGCATTCGGCACGGGCGTTGACGCCCCTGGTGGAAGGCAATTCGTTTTCATAACCGCCTCGTTGAGCCGTGGCTAATGCCACGGACACATCTCAAGGATTGTAGTTGTTTAATTGAGCAAATAGGTTAATTTTGAATTTGTTTGAAGTGATTCTTTTGAAATTCTTTTCCTTTGGATTTCCCTTTCTCACTGACAGACGTGCCGAGGATTCCTGCCTTTGAGAGGCTGAAAGTGAAAAAATGTATTTACGTTGATTGGGGGAGTTAAGCGTTTTCAAAGTGTGGATTTAAGAGTGCTCACCGCAGGAGTGGGGGGGAAGGAGCACAGCGATTGTGCGAGTGAAATTTTGAGGTACTTTCATTTGAGGATTTTTGAGAAGCGGCTTTGAGAGGAGCCATTGCACAGGCCAGTCACGCGAATAATTTCTGTAAAGCACTGGACTAATTGAAATGATAACAAAGTGGTGGGGAGGATTTAAAAAATTCAGAAATTGTAAAAATTAAGTTTATCTTTTTGTAGGATTGGAGCGCCTTTAACTATTGCAATCACGCTCTTGACGTCGAGTCAAGATTATGTTCATTCAGGTTGTGGGCAGCCTTCTTCCCTTTTTCCGCACCGCCGCTGTAGGTAAACAGATTTTGTTACTGGTCTTCATGTTGGTTAGGAGTTTACGAGTTTTAATGTATCCTTGACTCACCTGCAGTACCTGCCCATTTTGGACAGAAAGAGAAAACCTACGTCGCAGAATGTGCCTCTTCAATGGTGTGTTGGCATAAGGAATGCACTTAGTTCTACACTGTGGCATTGTGATATGAGACCCGGAATGAAATATTTTGGACAGTTTGGAAACGAAATTTGGTTTTAATTACTTAAGTTATGCCCTCCTCAAGCGGAGGATTCAGTTGAGTGCTCTGTCGCAAGTCATTGTTGCATTAAAAAGGTTGCCTTTTATATTTAGGGATTGAGCAACCCTAGTGTTGCAATCTTGCAACTGCCAGCTCTATCGTAAAATTTTACATTTTTGAGGTTATACGTACTCAGAACGTTTTGACATACGAGCGCTATTTGTGTTATTTAGAGTAACTTCAAAGATTCATCTCGCCAAAAAATGAAATTAAATAGTGAAAATTTTTTACAAATTTCGACGTGGATTAACTCAACAGCAGTGCATCGATGAATTTAATTAAATTTTTGGGATAAAGGTCCATCAAGCACCAGTGTTTGCCGATGGTACGGTGAATTCACCGAGGTCGAAGTTCCCTCCAAGACGAATTTCGTGAACGTCGTCCAAAATCAGTTGTTGTTCTGGAAACCATTGATGCTGTGCGCCAACTGATATTGCAAGATGGTCATGTGACCTATCGTGAGATTGAGACAACCTTAGGCATTAATGGGATTAGCATACATTCAATATTGCATGAACATTTGACCGTCAAAAGAATTTGTTCGCGTTGGATCCCACACAATTTGTCAATCGCTCAAAAATAGGCTCGTGTCGATTGGTCGAAAGAAATGCTCCAAAAATACGATCGCGGTGCTTCGAAACACGTCTATGACATCGTGACAAGTGGATTTACGGGTATGTGCCTGAAAGTTAACAGCAGTCGACTGTATGGGTGTTTCAAATTGAGCCAAATCTAACAAAAGTTGCCCGCGCACCAAGCACTTCCAAGGAAATGGTCGCCTGTTTTTCGGAAAACCTTCACATGTCGCAACCTTACCACTAGAACAATGTAGAACAGTTAATTCTGAGTGGTACATAACCATTTGTTTTCCTAGATATCAGGAAAACAAACCGCCGAAAATGGATCACTCTTCACCACACAATGCGAGCTCTCACACATCGGTTCAAACAACTGCATTTTTGAGCAGTCAAAACATCGATTTGATGAGTTATCCACCGTATAATTCTGACTTGGCACCGAATGACTCTTTTTTATTCCCGTGCAAAAAAAATAAAATGAGAGGTCAAGGTTTTTCGAAACCTGAAAAAGCGGTTGATGCGTTCAGAATGCATGTTTTGGAGATACCTCAATCAGAGTGGGAAAAGTTGGTTCAAACGCATACAAAAGTATATAGATCTTAATGGGGAATATTTTGAAAAACAGTTAAGCTATTTTCGATGATTAATATTTGTTTTTGTTCTCTAATCCCGAAATATAATGGGCAACCCTCGGGTTTCCTCATTAAAATGTCACTCTTAAACTGTCTTTATCTATCCCACCTTGTCTGTTGCCATATGTCCCAATCACTGGGTAAGTGGAAAGGGCTCAGTTCAATGTTTAAACTCCACCTTGATTCACTGTGGATTCACTGTGTTACCCGCCTCATTCAAATATTTATGAGGCCAAAAGTGCGGTCGTATGCAAGTTGATCTCTGTTGACTTACTTGGCAGTGATTGAGAGCGAGTGCACTTCATTGGATATTTTCGTTGTCTAGTTTCCGACGTGTGCAAACGTCGGACAGATGTATTGGGATCACAAGTTCGATCCATTTTTTTTTTATAATTATATTTTTTATTGAGAAAACCTTTAAAATATATTACTCCGTTACTCTTAGGCAAAAACAGATGTGAATAATTGTTTCTGCGACTGTGGTATTCTTTTAAACACCATCTCTAAGTCCCATCTAACATCGATTCAATCAATAAGCTATCATTAAATTTGTTCAGAGGAGCCAACCCTTTGACCCCCCAAATTGATTTTTATCCGTCATAAAGGCCTGTAGTCGGTATAAGAATTATGGTGTTCCTTGAGCGGTGGGATATAAGAAAAACACCGTTTTATATTTGTTTAACGAATTTATTATTTTTTTAATAAGACCGAACTAATTTTATTTATTTATTTATTTTTATTTAATTTAATAAAATTTAATAAGGCTCAACTAAATCCACTGAATTCAAACTAAGAATACTTCCTCGAATCATTCCACAGGTTTTATATTACAAATTTATTCTATGCCTTATCTGCAGTCTGTAAATCGACGTTTCCCGTGAGAGAGGTATGCAGCTTGTTTGTGCAGGTTTTATATGATGCGCGTGTTTTGCTACTGCATGGAGCAGAGCGGAAGCGCGCGTGGCTCGTTGGCGTCCGATGACAAATGCTCTGGTTAGGTTTAAAGTTTTCTCAATGTGCATGTTGTTTATGGCTAGAGGGGGTGAGGCCGAGAGGTTCCGTAAAAATGGCGGATACGTTATGAATGGCGAGAGGGGGCGGGACGTCTAGATCCTACCGAAGGAAAGCGACGTCACCGACGTAACTGAAGCAAGAAGCTCTTTGTGTTTCGCATCTATCTTGTTCTATTGAAGTCTTCAATTCCTCATTTTCAAACATGTTGGCCAAGACGTCCTTTGTTTTCGACAATAAAATCAGTATCGAATCCAGTCTAAGCATGACTTATCCATCGCAGCTCATACAAAACCTTCCTGCGAATGCTCTTTATTTATGACAACTAAGGAAATTTACGTGAGTTAAAGGAGGGACCTTGAGAAGCTTTTTTAGGTAGGTATTATACTCTGTGTGGTCGCCGTGGCGTAGTGGGTAGAGTGCGACGCTCACACGCCGAAGGGTCTAGGTTCGACTCCCAGTTCAACACCAATTTTTCTAATATTTCACGGCACCACCTCTTTCGAGCTGCTGACAACACTCAAAGAGTAATAACTGTCTAAGAAAGCTTCTCAAATTTCGCCGTTCGGAGTCGGCAAAAAACTGTAGGTCCCTTCTACTCGTGAGAGAACAGTAGCGCGCACAACACGTGTAGTTGATGAGCAAGCTAGGCCCTGGTCCCCCTTTGGACTGTAGCGCCAACAATTATTATTATTATACTCTGAGCGTTGTCAGCAGTTCGAAAGAGATGGTGCCTTAAAATCGCGAGATGAAATGCGATCAATTTAGTTCAATGTTGTTCTCTAAAACAGATATCCAGAAGTATGTAATCGCTTTCAAGACCAGCCTCAACTTGCAGGTGGCGCCATATTTTGAAAACAGACGTAATGTGTGCCCCATTATGTCGTCTGCTCTGTTTGTATTGTACTATAATTATAATTGGGTGGCGCTACAGTCCACAGGGGGACCAAGGCCTAGCTTGCTCATCAACTACTTGTGTTGTATGCACTACTGTTCTCTCACAGGTAGAAGGGCCCTCCAGTTTTTTGCCGACTCCGAACGGCGAAGTTTGAGAAGCTTTCTTAGGCAGTTATTACTCATTGAGTGTTGTCAGCAGCTCGAAACAGGTGGTGCCGTGAAAAATTCGAGGTGTTCAGCCGGGATTGTATTGTACTGGCCTTATTTATTTTTCGGTTGCTAATTTATTAATGTGTTTCTAATTTTTTATAAGTTAATATTATCTCCTGAATTTCAGGCCCGCGTTTATGCATACAGCGAACATCATTTTGCAAGGATTTTTTTTTGCATTGAATTTTAATTCAGCAAACTTGCTGATGATGATTTTAATTTCTAAAACTTGTTCTTATAACTTTTGCAACTGGTTCTTGTAGCTCTTGTAACACTCTTCTTTCTTTTGGTATTCGATGGAATTTTCATTCCAGTAGCTCGAGGAAAGGTACCCTTCTCCACGGTTTTGTTTGAAAAAAAAAAAAATTTTTTTCTGATGTATGTCCATCCGTCTCCTTCGGTTAAATGTTGTTGCTCTGACGCTCTGGCCAACTCTTCTTAATTCCTCATCTTCGTACTCCTCTCAGTCCAAACTATTTCGGCCATACCCTGTTTTGATGCAGAAAGTTTTTGCGACTTTATTTTTTTTATTAGGAGTATCGTAAAATAATTCGTGGACATGCTTCCACACTTCGGGTACTTTCTCCTCATAAGTTACGTGTGCTGGATGGGAATAGCCTTAAGTGATCGGATTCAGGACACGGCACGTTTTGTTGTCAGGGGAAGAGAGGAAGAAGTTGAGGTAGATGGTACAAGATATGGAACATTCGGTGCTGTGACTTAATTTAAGTAATTTTAACGTACCACATAATACCTTTTGTATTCTATGGGTAGAGTGCGAAGCTCACACGCCGAAGATCCTGGTTCGATTCCCATCTGTACACCTCGAATTTTTCACGGCACCACATCTTTCGAGCTGCTGACAATACCCAACAAGTAACAATTGTCTAAGAAAAAGCTTCTCAAACTTCGCCATTCGGAGTTGGCAAAAACTGTAGGTCCCTTCTACTCGTGAAAGAGCAGTAGCACGCACAACATGAGTAGTTGATGAGCAAGCTAGGCTCAGGTCTCCCTGTGGACTGTCGCGCCATACAATATATTTTTATTCTATCCGTACACACTCAGAGTATGAAGTTACACAGAGTTCTTCATTTTATATTGTCTACAGTTTCCATTTACACAAGCAAGATCTTCCCATTTGTCTTTAATACATTCAAGCTTTCGCGCCAACTTTTCTTCTTCATTGTGTGCCCATGCAGTACGCCAGCTGCTTCCAAGTGCGCGCTGAAGTTTGAAATCTTTGCACGTATGTTTGGACCATCTCAACATAGGCTGTCCTCTGTTGCCTAGCTATTTTCAGCGTCTTATGTGATGGTCATTGATCACATGCATGCCGCTGTATTTCCCATTTGGATCGTAGTTGAAAAGGCTCCTCCAGATACCATCAACGTGCACACTACGAAAAATTGCACGCAGAGAACCGAGGGCTTCCTCATTTATTTTAAACTGCTTTTTCCTGTCGGGCCACTTAAGCTGTACTGGGGAGATCAAGTTTTTTTTTTATAATTGTCGCCGAGGGTATAGAGGGAGAGAAGGAGAGGAGGTACCGATGCACATTGGTTTTAAATGCCTGTGGATTGTAATGAAATGAGAAAAAATCGAGATGGGAAGAGCATTCCAGATTCGTGTAGTGCTGCTAAAGAACGAGTCTCTGAATTTGACTGTACGTCCGAAAGAGGGACTGAGGGTGAATTGGTGGGCATTCCTAGCGAGGCGTGTATTGCGCGTGGATTCTGGAAGGGGAGGAATGCAACTGGCTAATTAATCTGAGTATTTCTTGTGAAAATAGCGATAAAAGAGTGACAACGTCGCGACATTACGTCGGTGTTCTAACGAGTCAATCGACTTCGCAATATTACTGTCACCTATAAGTTTTATCGCTCGTTTTTGAATTCTATCCAGCAGGGGCAGGGAGGTCTTAGAAGCACCTGACCAAATAGGAACGTTATACTCTAGTTTTGGGCGTATGTAGGCCTTGTATATTGTAGCCTGATCAGAGGGGGTGAAGTACTTCTTGCATCGTTTAAGGAAGCCTAGACATTTCGCAGCATTTTTGGCGACCTCAAATATGTGATAGTTCCAACTAATTGTTGGGTTGATACACATACCGAGTATGGAAAGTCTTTCGGTTTCGGTTGTTATGTTAAAAAAAATTAATCTTTCGCTCTATTCCATTGCCTCTCAGTTATAAAGAAGCAGCAATTATCCAATGCGCCAAAGAGGTTCATGTAGACCTGATCACGCAGGCTGATGACGCAGACAAGTGAGTTTCCTTCTTTATGGACTGGACAAAGAGTACTGAGATTCCACTCATCAGGAATTCTTTTCTGCGACCATATCATACAGATAAACGCGTGTATAAGATCAACAAGATCATTTCTACCGGTTTCAAATAGAGTGGCCGACAGTTCGTGTGGTGGACAGTTTTGTGCCAGCTTTTGTTGTGACGAATGAATTCAAACTGCTGGCCTGATGTTTCTTTTGTGTCATAAGGGTTCTTCTAAATTTTAATAATCCGACCGATTGAAATTCTTTCCATCTTCCATTCATTCAACTCAATTAATCTTAACACAGTTTGCTTCTTCGTGGAAAGATTCGAACTAACCGAAGGAACACATCGGAAGACATGTATAAATTTTAAAATTTTAATGAGGAAACAGCTGACCCTGTGACACTAAATTTGTGTGGGCAACCACTAGATACTTCGAAAAGGTTTGTATTTGTATTTATTATGCTTGTGTTTACCATATACAAGTACACAACTTTCATTGGAAGCCTTTTGTTTTCTCACTATCCTTTGCAAACAAGAATCATGTCGATTTCCAGCACATCGACCATAACCTAACTGCTTCCTATTTTAAACCACTATTAAGATAAATTGACACATTCGCCGGAAACACCTGCCGTCACAAGAGTAACTTGATTCAATTTCTTTGGTAGCATTTTCCGATTTAATTGACTCTTTATCCTGAACGAGGATTTTATTCAAATTTTTGTTCGGCATGTACCCAAAACCACCCGGGCACAGCCGGGGGTTGCTCCCACATTTCTTTCAAAATTAAGCAACTAATAATCTGACAACGTCACATCCAATTCAACCTGATAGCTGCGCTGCCGTCGGCTGATACTGGGACCACCGCATAAGGAGTGCCACACCTTTGTGCGGAGATACATTAGAAGCAAGGATGCCGTACTCTCTCGGCACACATGAGCTGATACCGACGTCGCAGCCAAATTGAAACCGCACACGCTCCAGGCGCACACATGATCATCCATAGCCGTATCTTATTCCCATTCGAATGCAAATTGAGCGAAACGACCTTATTATGCAAATTGCAAACTGAACAAAATTGATTTCCCCCCGCAAGCACATCCGTCCGCGGCGCGTACACTGTTTCGCATTCAGCGGGGCTGACGCTGTCAGTTACCGTCGCTGAGACGGACGTGCTCACGTATGAGACAGTAATGCGTTTCGGTCTTTTCTTCCCGTTTCCCTGGAGGTATGTGTAGCTAATACACTCCCCCACTCACTGCCTCGCCGGCATGTGAATTTACCTCTAAACTAGGTGCCTGAAGGCAGCTTCAATACACCCCGTCAGAGATGGAGCGTTCGGGCATGTGATGGAAATTTCATGAGAAGCCATTATGAACAACACATACCCATCTGCGGTGAGATCCCTGCATGAAAGTGGCCTGCTGGGAAGCTTGACGAGGATACCGGCCATCCCCAAAGCAGACTATCCGGCGTTGTTTAAGCTTCTCTATCATGCATCCTGTTTGTCTACAAGGACTATCTGTGTATATCTGGTTTCATGGGCTTCCTGTGAAGGCGTCCTGCTGGCACATGGTCTGTCAGTGCAAAGTAGTCACTCTGACGGACAGCAGTTGTATCGGCTTGTATTCCCCCAACCCACAAGGGAGTGCGCGTCCTTGGATACAAAGCTGCAACCGCCCACTGTGCGCTTGAGTGCTCCCCGCAATGACACCTCACTTCGGTGAGTGAAGACTGCCTCATACGATGATGCCAATGAATTTCAGGTGCAGAGGGAACATATCATTCCAGGCGAATAATATGCAAGCATCCTGGCATAATGAACAATGAACTGCAAAACGTGCTGGAATTATGATTCGCTCAACCCTAGCTTACTCCTTTCGTATGAGTCTCGGAAAGGCGTATCCTGTTGTATACACCGGCTGTCAGCATGAGAATACAGTGTTTCCACTTCCTTGAAGCAAATGTCCTTAAGTATGGCATTAATCAGAAGTCGCCAGGGTGTGGGGCAGAAGCTCTTGTCGTGCTGGCATAACAGCTGTGGTGCATTATGCCCCTTGCATGAGCCTGCAACCACTCTGTGAGGCGCTTGCTCTGGCCAGAGAGTGTATATTTCTTGGCCAGTAAATTTTCAGAGAGAATAGGTTTTTAGAGCATAACAGTAGGTGCAGCGGTGGTGAGGGCAGATGTGTTCTTTTAATCTGACACATATGTGATCACATGCCGACGTTGTAAGGAATCTGAAAAGTGCAGACTGAAATGTTTGTAAAACACATGGAGCCATTTTTCAAAAAATTATTTTAAAGTTTGTTTAAAGCGAATTCCGTCTCATTTCAGTTGCGGTTAAATTGTCCTCAGACAGGGAAACTAGGCTTTTGTTGTACTGACGACAGGTTGCAAATGGGCCAGGTGATGCCAGAAAAATTCAAAAGTAGTGGAGAGCATGGGCGTTTATTAGCTCCAAGACATACATACATACATAGTTCTACTTCTAGAAAGGGTTTCGATTGCGATGGCTAAGTTTGTCCCCCACATCTGAAGTAGGCAAATGTTAGTCCGCTAAACTGCTTTTTAAGCAAAATATGATTGAAGCGAATGAATGGGTCAAAGGACACTCCAAATTCATGTCAGAACATTTTGGAAGCTCACGAAAATATGTTACCCATCCACACCTTCTAAAAATTTTAGAACTAATGCCGACATCTTTATAGATCTGATGTCACGAGACTAGTCTTCGAATTCAGCTAAGTCTTTTTATGCCAACATTGCACTGCATGGTGACATTCTTTGTATTGTTTCTTAAAGTTCGTCAAATCCACTTTGGTGGCACTGCTATCCAGTATTCATTTGAATATCCTAGTCGAATTGGCAGCTAATGTCAGTTAATTGACACGAAAATGCAAAAGTATGAAGAGATGCTCACGGAATGCTTTACAAATGGAAAGTGACGGTCGTTTAACTTTCTGCTTTCAGTTTGTTCAATTTTTAAATTAAAACACGACGCCGCACAAGAGAGTGACAATAAAATTTCGAGAATTCCCAAAATGGACGAGGATATATGTAAGTCCACAAACAGAAGTCAAAGAATAAATTCGTCATTCTACTCGTCGTGGCCGTGTTTGACAAACTCCGGCTATCGAGAAAATTTACTTCGCCCGACGCTGCAGAACGGGATAACTCCGAGCCTCAACCAACTTGCCTCTCCAACTTACACATACCTCGGTAGCAACATCCAGTTCCTCAACCCATGGTGCCTGATCAACTAATGAGATCCTCAATTACATCGGAGCGCAACCTCAGTCTAGGGCGTCCTCTGTTTCGTTGTCCAAATGAATCGGATTTGAAGACTTTTCGTGCTGGAGCAATGGTTGCCCATACGCTCTTCATAGCCTAGCCATCTGAAGAATTGTTTGCGAAGATGGTTGACCAGGCGCATGCAGTATATTCCCTAAATTTCGTCGCTGAATCTTCACCACCGAATGGTACCAATACACAAAGGAAGAAAGGGGCTTCATCGTCAGCTTTAAATTGCGACCTAATTTCCGCACCGTAAAGTAGTACTGGTATGATTAAGCAGTTATACAAAACCAGTTTTTCGAGAGAGGAATCAATGCTCAATTGCTTCTTGGGCCTAAAGAAACAGCGGCAGGAGTGATTCATCGTTTGATTTAGGAGCCAAGGAGGACAAAATTTTGCTACTTCGAAGTTTCTGCTGCTTAGTGTGACGCTATGGCAGAGGCGTTGTTGTGTGTCCTTCCCTGAAGACAATATATTTCTCGTTTTGCCTTCAATTACCACCAGATCCATTTAAACTCTTCCCCTTAAATGGCAGCAAACATCTCATTGACGACTCCCTGCGTTCGTCTAACAACGTCAATAACTTTCACGTAGGCTAGTGGTTGAGCTGACTTTTGGAAGATCGTTCCTTTGGCGTCATCTTGTGAGTTACGTACGATCTTCTCAAGAGTTATGTCAAAAATTCATACAACAGGCAGCGCCTTGTCTAGAACTTTTATTTCGACATTGAAGTTCTGGGTGGGAATAAGTTGCCCATCGGGTATGAACCGTGCATATTGATCTAGCAAAGCTGGGACATTGTTTATGTGCACGAAACATAAGTTCATACATATATCTATTTATCTTTTAGAGTAGCGACCACACTTAGTGACTTCTTTGAAAGTGTGTTTTAAATTTCCTTCATTCAATTTTTTTGTGAAATATTCCGCGTTGGAAGTCTCAAAAAGTCTCAAAGCTCTTTCCAGAACTCTAGGAAAGTTGACGCTAATTGTAACTTTCCTAGAGTTCTGGAAAGATGAAACACGGCCCACAATTCGGTTCCGATCACTGTTTAGATGTAAGACAGGATTATGACCTGCAGCAAGTGCTGTGTTGCACCAGTTCGAGCACAAAATACAGAAAAGAAAAATAGATTCCGAAAGTTCTTAGTTCTAAATTCGTGGGTGCCGTTCAGGGTGCCAAAACTTTAAGTCAAAGTGATTGTTGTTCAAAATATTTGTAGTTCACTGTACACTGTTCGTGCAGGATTTACACTAAGCATCTTATTCAAAGGCAAACAATCGAGTCATAAAACCAGTTTCATTCCGCACAGTCGGCCCATGGCACCAACAGAACATTGTTCCATCAACTAAACACATCAAGAGACGATCGCGCTTTTCATACTTAAGTGCCATCACTACATCGTATCGTTTTAAAAAACGATCTACTGGGGAAGTTCGAATATTCCCGAAGTGCCTCACAGAGGACCATTCTTTCTTTCGTTGTAGAAAATTGTAAATCTGAATTTAGTGTAACAGGGGTTGCGCTTTACTTCTTAGTGGTTCGTGTCTTTGATATTTTCCCAACAAGAGCATAAAGAGGCAAATCGTAGGAAAATTAAAAAAAAATGCCGAAAAATGACCGAGATTGCTCGACGTAGACATTTTGTTCTCCCAAAGTGCAAAAAAGTGCGTATTTGTTTCTTCCACAAACGATAGAGTATAGTTCGGTCTTTGAGAAAAACGTTGTTTAATTGTTATAGCCTCTTAGAACACTTATGATATGCTCCACCAAACATTGATAAGCTTCCCACAAAGGAAGGCCTTAACCGAAAGCATGGTCTAGAAACTGGCGGTCAAAATGAAAAAAACTGTTGATGCAGTTTGAAGGCTAAATGCACGGCTTTTCAAATAAATAAAACATCATGTTCCAATGTTTAAAAAATATGTCATATCGAATTTTCTTGAATAAAAACGTTCAATTTCTAAACTTTCAAAGTTTAAATTTTGAGCTAGTCGTACAAAGACAGGGTTCATTAGAAATCAGAAAAGTTTTCTAGGTTCTCAAATATGTAGATTCGAAAAACCAATACCACTTGTCGGAAAACATTTTTTCATTTTAATTTGTTTTTTTTTTTTTTTTTGCACACCACTGTGCATCGTTGGCACACGTGCGTCGCATACAATAGGACTTCTTTCAGGGAATAAATGGCTTAAGTAGAAAAGGTAGTGAGTGTGCTGTACATTCAATTCAAGAACTGGGTACTGTTCGTATCCCCTTCGAATTGCTGACAGTTTTAAAGAGTCTTCCCAATTGCTTGCTGCTTAGAGCAGCAAAAACAAATGGGTGCACCCCCTCCGTGTGAAACTTTAACAGCCCACATGACAGAAAAAAGTTCCTGGAGGAGCTACGGAATTTCTACTTAGAAGCATTGGAGTGCGTTTATCCTGGTTGGGGTATCAATCTTCAGTTTACCGAAGCTGGTCCTAAAATTTCCCTCAGTCTCAGTGCTGCGTGTGTCCAACCCTTAGGTATTTTAATTCACAAAGTGTACGCGTTTTCAAACGTAGTAACTGGTAGTGACACCTTAGAAGCTTATAAAGCTGTAGCTAATTCCCATGTTAAGCTGCTCAAGTCAGCTGCTTCCCACAATCCACCGCCATACTGATGGCGTTCAGAAATGTCACGCACACATTCGTTTCAATGAACGCTGGCCCCTTCAAAGTGCTCCCGAAAAAGGAAAGCAAATATTTGAAAAGCGTGTACGTCAAATAATTCCTCATAATGATGCCCCATGAGGAAGCAATGACAACAAAGACGACAAGGCCAGCGTTAGCAAGAACAAAGCCTCCCACCACTTCCATTTCTCCTTCAGCTCCATGCCACAGCCTTAAAGTTAAATTCAAGGTAGTAATAACAATTATTTTGATTAAGTCACAAATTATGCAAATCGCACATCAAACGGGAACTTTTATTGCTTCATGCCTCCCTTGGCGCCGCGCCACCTCGCCGTCGACAGGCAACCACCGCCGCTACGGGGAAATTTTCGTGGAATTAATTTCTGAAAGAGGTGATTACGAGAGAAGCTGACGAAGGGATAACAAAAGCAAATACAGCGAATTCCAAGCTCTGTCTGACACTGGTGCCTGGTGGGCTAATGAGAGACCGAGGCGATTTTCAACGCACGCTCAAAACTCGGATTTGTAATATTTATTTATGAGAGACAATTAGTCGGTTGTCTTTACAGTTTCGGATTGCCAAGCAGTGAGTGGCTAATTGGCTTAGTCACGGTTCAGGGAATAAAACTTTTAGTTCGCAGATCTAAATGGATTTTCATGGTAAGTCACTTCGACTCTCGGCAGCCGAGCATATCCCCCTTGCATTGACTTCAGTCCCCGCTTCCCAGTAAAGGGACTCCGTCTTGCCACGATGCGGTTTCGAATTGATACAAAGAGGCGCAGGAAAGGTGCAGATGGTAGTTTTCAATTAAGAATAAACCCGCGCCAGGCGTAAAATATGAAACTGCTCCGAATTCAATTTAATGCGGGCTCAGTTTTGGCTTTCTTGTGACAATGAATGGTGCCGCACCTGCTGTTCGAGCTCACAATGTGAGAGTAGCCCTGCTAGGGTGCTCCATGAATTTCAAAGGAAGTGAATATTTGTATAGGACTTCCCTAATGGCAATAGTGCTCGGCTGTAGCCCAGGGATGTGCCAAGGAAGCCGTTTATTTTCCTTAATTAAAGGAATAATCTTGGAATTGTTTGTGGTGCCCCACCGAAGGACGAGGTATTAAGTGTGCGAAACCACAAAACTCCTCTTCAACGACCAAGATAACACACACATAAAACAGAGCGCCGCATAAGAGGAAAACTTTTTTGCACAAGATCTATGATAATAGACACAGAAGTACAATTATGTGGGGAATGTGGTGAGAAATCTGTTGGTTATGTGTGGACGAATGGCGGTGCGGTATGGTGCACGAATGGTGGTGCTTGCGATAAGGAGCAATTTAACAGAACATTTGCGTATCTCATAGGCCATGTGGAAATTAGGCAAACATTTGTCGTACGAGTGCTATCCTGAGAAAATCACTGCAAGGATATGTTGCTCTGATGACTGACACTTATGAGGAGAGAACTGCATGCCACAAGGCACATGGCCCCTTAACATACATAGCAATTTGAAGCAAATTTTTTACGCTTGTGTTATTGTTCAGAGACGAAACGCGTCTTTTTGAACTGTTCTCTGTTGAATTGGATTTTTTTCGAATGTGTGTATGATGTGGCAAAATGTGTTTTTTTTTTCGATTTTTATCAACCACGCTAAAATTCACAAGAAAAGTCTAGAGATAGGAGCTCATAATTTCCGCCACCAACTCATGATACGTAATTGTGTAAAGGCAAAAAATACTTTGTGGCCGCCGCACAGTGGGGCAAAAGATGTGGTTTTGTTCTATATATTATTTTAAAATGTGTAAAGAGGCCTTTTTTGTTTTAAGGCCTTGCATAAGGGTGAACATAAGTCCAAATTTAAGTTTAACTAAGAAAATATGAATTCGGACGGTTGTTTCAATGTAAACTTTGGTGAAACTTACAAAAACTTACAGAAAACATATTTTTTTTTATTTTATGGTTTATCCTTTAGGCTAATGTAACTTTTTTCTAAAGTCAAATGTGTTGTTAACAATAAAAAGACAGATATATTCAATAGATAGATAAATAAATAGATAGATAGATAAATTCATTAAAAGTTAAATGGTTTCTGAATCTTATAGTTTATATATGATAATATTATTAATATAATACAATGAAATGTTTTCCAATATAAACAAATCAATACTATCTCAGCATAAGTATTTTTTATTAACAAAAATGTTGCGACTCCTAAAACTTGATAACAAAGGATCTGAAGAGATCATCGTACTGTTGAAGATGTCAGTTAAATTGTCGATTCTTGATGTTTGTCAGCTGAATTGCTCGCTAAAAATTTAGAAATTTATGTTTCTTGATTCCAGAGCTTCTTAACTTAACTGACCAGTCGGCAAAAGACAAGGAGAAGTAATTAAATGGCAATGAATAAAAATTTTGTGCACTGCTACACACAAATAGTACCAGGTATACAGTGATGCGAAATATCGTGCGGTATCTTCACAATATCTTCTAAATTTTTTGTTGTTGAGCTTGAAACCACTTGAAAGGTACCACAATATTGTTTGAACTTTTCAAAAAATTTCTTCGCAATATTACCTATATTAGTATTTCTAAATTCCGGCTTAGAAGGGGCTTAGAACGTTTTCCTTCAAATTCTCTTTGGATTCGCCTTTTGCTTTCATTGCTTGCAACTTTTGTTATGTGGTTTGTTCTCTATTTTTCGTCTGGATGCTCATATGCAACTTGCAAAAGGCATTCAAAAAGTCTGATCCAAGCACGTAAAACAGAAAGACAAAAAGTTAGATATTGCTCAGATGTAGGCAATTTAATCGTAGACTAATTTGAGCAGCATAAAGAGGAACGTGCAGTTCGTTTGCGTTTTGTTGATTCACTACATGATCCGTTGGACCGTTGATCAGTTAAGTTGTACGATTTTATCGTTAGCACTTGGTTTTAAGCAGGTGTTCGACGTTCAAAGAAATTCTCGATTTTCAAAATTATTGCGTCAAAAGTCTTATGTTCACTGCCCAATAACACTTCAACCGGTTGTTTTCTTGAATATTCATAAAGCGTAAACAATATTTTAAGGTCAAATTAATAAGTTACAATAATTAAATTATTTCTGAGGACAGTATAATAACAAAAAAAAAATAACAGGTCTCTCCAAAAACGATTGACACAATTTTTAAAAAATAAAAACAAATAGAAGAAGGCAGAAGTTTAGCATTTCTGTATCAACTTTACGCTAAGGATACAAATAATTGCTCGCGCGGCAGTCCACAGGGGGTCCAAGGCCTAGCTTGCTCATCAACTACTCGGGTTGTGTGCGCCACTGTTCACTTACGAGTAGAAGGAACCTTCAGTTTTTTGCCGACTCCGAACGGCGAAGTTTGAGAAGCTTTCTAAGATTTAGGGTCCCCGGTTCTGATTTTTGAAAAAATCCAAAAGTTTTGTATGTTGCAAGAGAGGAATTATTTTCTAGCGATGATAATCGAAATCCGCCGAGAGATGAAAGAACAAGACGATTCCAAAGGGCAATACATTGAGTGATGCATTTTGTACGCCTTCAATAGTTTTCCGAAGAAAAAAGAAAGTGGTGACTTCTCATCCTAAGCCATTCGATTTCAAAGTTAAATATTCCTTTTTGCAAATGCTCCTTGAATTCACAACAAAATTTGAACCCTGTGGACATCAGCAATCATTGATCCTTTAAGCCGTGAGGACACTTTTGATCAGTAATTGAATTCTGAGACTGACAATTGTGTGTCAAACATAATATGACACCTAACAAATGATTCCTTTCATTGTTTACCGGACTGTCGAGGACTATAAATTCATTTTAAATTTACTCTCAAGCAATTCACTCGAACCGAAAACCTTCTACATCTCTTAGTTAACCCCTGCTCATCCTCATTTAAAAGTTTAATATACTATTATCCTGGTATCTGACAGCGTCTACCCTGCTCTCTAATTTTCTGTCCGCCCTACTTCTGTCATTTCCCCCCATGAAGCAAAAATCCCGCCCTCGACCTGATTACGGTGTGTAGACCAAGGACTTGGGGAAGTGCCCACAGATCCTGCATGTGTGCACACCGCCTTCGAGTGCAATTGAAGAAGACCGCTTCTCATCATGTCATCCTTGTTGAATTTAATTGCGGAGGTCACATGCGACTGCTTGCAAATGAGCTGGAAGCTGGGAATAAATTGAGAAGCTTGTAGCACGTCTTTTTCCCCTCAATACGGTACCACCTGAAAGCTGCCACGATAGATTGGTGTATTTAGCAAATTGGTATTCCCTCAATCTCAACTGAAGATGAATCCTTGATACGGGATTCTGCCCCAACGGCATCAGTCGTACATCAGATTGACGAGATGCTAGAATGGGTAGCAGGAGCGATATCCTTCAGCAGAACAAAGGATTCCGGAGAGAATACCTGAAAGGAATTCATTAATAAGGCGGAATTACTTTCGCGAGACTCACAAGGACCCCCGCATTCTTCAGCAACCAGTAACGAGTGTACCCTTGCTTCATACCTCTGCGATATTGCCGCACAGCAAATCCTCCGATTGGGGGAGACGAAGTTGCTCGTTGGGTAAATGTTATTTATGGAGGAGAGAGTCGGGCGTTGCTTCAGTTTCGCAAACATTTGATTAGATTCGCAAATGAATGAGTTTGCTCAGAGTGAAAAGGACGCGAGGTTTTGGCTCCCTGCAATTGGAGTGAGCGCGCTGGTGAATTTATTTAACATTGTTCGTGCTGAATTGGTTTAACATTTTTAATGGTAGTAATTGAAATTTAAATTCTTCGCGTGAAGGGAGGAGGGAATCTGTAGACTGTCTGACATCAATCTGGTTTTGACTTGACTCAGCGGAAGGACACACATTTCTGGGGACCCATGAATATTACGCGAAATTCTTGGTTAAATTAAAACAAACAAGGCGTAGGACTGTTAGAGACAACCACATAATAGTAAGAAGTTTGATTTCTTTCCTTATGACACGTATCTGGATCTAGCTACACTCGCCACTTTTCAAGCGTCGAAACCACTCTCCGCATTATTTACCGCTCCAACAAGATTCACAATAAGCTCAGCCACAACATGCAAGTGACACTTTTCGCAAATGCTGTTTATTTTCGAAGAGACAAACCTATGTTGTTGGCTAAAAGAGCCGCCGATTCCCATTAATAACTTCCACCAAATACCACACCTTTCCAATGAAGTATGCAATCCTTTCCAAGATCAGCCACAACATGCAAGTGACAATTTTCGCAAATGCTGTTTATTTTCGAAGAGACAAATCTATGTTGTTGGCTAAAAGAGCGGACAATCCCCATGAATTACTTCCACCAAATACCACGCCTTTCCAATGAAGTATGCAATTCTTTCCAAGATTAGCCACAACATGCAAGTGACACTTTTCGCAAACGCTGTTTATTTTCGAAGAGACGAACCTATGTTGTTGGCTAAAAGAGCCGCCGGTCCCCATTAATAACTTCCACCAAATACCACGCCCTTCCAATGAAGTATGCAATCCTTTCCAAGATCAGCCACAACATGCAAGTGACAATTTTCGCAAATGCTGTTTATTTTCGAAGAGACAAATCTATGTTGTTGGCTAAAAGAGCGGACAATCCCCATGAATTACTTCCACCAAATACCACGTCTTTCCAATGAAGTATGCAATCCTTTCCAAGATCAGTTATAACATGCAGATGGCGCCATCTTTTGAAAACCGATCGAAGAACATCCAACAAAATTGTCTATGTTTCATGTGCCCAAAAATACCCACATTTTTCTGGAAGGGCGAATGGTTTATGAAATTTAAATATCTCGGAAATCATTTTATGGAACACACTGCGCAACGCGTTCTTCAACTAAATAAACAAAAGGCACCACATTCCCTAAATGGTCGATATCCCGTCAAGTGATGAATACATTTCCACATCAGAAGCATTTGAAGGATACAAATGATGATCGTTCACAGTTATCTTACTCTACAGAATGAATGATGCCTCATTACCCGCAGGACGTAACTTCATTTTTTGTCCACCCGCATTTGGCAAAAATTTTGTTTCCCTCCCAAAACTTTCCCAATCCCAACCCGAACAATATCTAACGCGCTTCAAGCGAAATGGTGATTCATTTTTTGTTTTCCTTCATAACTCCGTATCAGCGTTGTTCTCTAGCTGCCCACATGTGGGGAATAGCTGATTGATTGCAATCAATTCTCAGTTAAGCCAGATGAGTCCCGTTAAAATTTCATATCACGACAAGGTAGCCATGTTTCGGGTAACTGAAGTGAGGACAGCAAAAACAGGCCGACCCTCATTTCGGATGGACCGAAAATCTTTTGTCTATTCGTCGAATGTCCTTTTGTTGTGCGAATTTGTTTGTATTTCGTTCATTGGTATTCCTCCCAGTCCTCGTGTCTTGGCCTCTGTTGTGTAGTATAGCAGCTTCCTGGCTGGAGTGCGATCATAAAAAAGTATACGGGCGCAATGATTTCGTGACGGAATAAAATCCAAACATGTTGTGAATTATTATTTGGCTTAGTCGCCCCCTCCCGGCCGCCGCACGGGGCTGCAGTGCATGTTGACGCGGTCGTAAAAAGGATTTTTCTTTGCTGACGCAGAGAGTGCGGTATATGATAAGAATTTGGCCAAAACAAAAATGAACGCAAGCCAATTGTTTGCTTGTGAAACAAAGGACTTTAAATGATGAAATTTTTTATGACCAATTGGCCGCGTGGTTGTTTATGGATTTGTTAAGAGCATCTGATCTCTGTCGAGTGTGGACATTCCGCTTGTTGGATGGCCTCACTGAAAAGCACTTTTGGCGGATTTTGAATTGGGATGCGGGTTGGCCGATCAAAAGAGCCAAAAAATCAGCTATAAAGCAAATCTTCCAATTTGACTTGTTTTCAAGGAAATTGGAGAAGCTACGAAAATTGATTTTCATTTCGATTTGATGTTTATTTTGCTTTACGTCAATTGATGATTTTATTGCAAGCTTTGTGGAGGTCGTGTTGACGTTTAAAATTTGATTGACATTCAGTCACAGCCATGCGGTGTTCCCATTTAATTTTGCAGCGGTACAGTGAAACCAAATATTTTTTAAATTCACTGACAAACAGACAAACAGAAAATGACTGCAAATTTTCAACTGATTACACTTTCGGATCGCATGGCAAGACATCACAAACATCTCTTTCAGTGTACAGCTCAGTGCCCCCAAACATCAGGAGGCGCCCGCCCACCCCCAGTGCCGGTGTTGCAAGAACAAGGTAAACGGTGTGGCAAAAAATATGACAAACATCAACAAAACACTCTCCCGTCACACGAGTAACAGAGCACTCAGTCAACTGGCTGGAAAAATCAACATTAACTTACAACCGGCGGCAACTTAAATGCAAGGCAGGCCAGTAGGCGAGCGAGTGAGAGCGCTCAAGTCCCCGCACAGCAGGCAGTCTACGTGCCCTGGGGATTGCTTGGTTGGGCGGATGGAAAAATGACGCCACGGGGGACTTAAAACTGCACCTGCTGTGTTCTTGGGCAGTGTTTGGAAAATTAAATCGTTTCGCTTTCTTTCTCCCACTCACTGAGGTGAGTACATTTGCATGCGCGCATTTATTGCGACGGATGAGAATGGGGCCACCCACGTAAGCGCTAAAAAATTAATTAAAACTTTTCAAACGAATCAAAATTATACTGTTTTGGATAGAGCCACGCATATGGACTCACTTAAATTGGTGTTATTCCAGCTTAAAGGCCGTTTATGGATGGCTGGAAGTTTGAAACATGGAAATTTGTGCTTTTCCATGGGTTTCCTGGAAAAATTGTGAAGACAGTTTTCAGCTATGCACAATTTTGGAAACTTTTCATTTTCCCATGAATCTCATATGAAGCATAAGGCAGAGAGAATGAAAACGGGTTGAAATGATTGCAAACCGACCAGAGGAAGGCGTTAGTTAGCAATTTATTTTTTTTTCTTCTTTGGGTAACTTGACCGCATTCTTCGTAACAGCTTCACATGATGTCATTGTAAGTCATTCTGATAGACCAAAAGTCATATATTGTTAGGTGTCAGCTAGACCGCTGATTTAATGAAAAAACATAGGAATTCTCTGTCGGAAATTTTCCGGACTTTGAGTACAACGAAGGTGAAATTGTCAGACGACATAAGATCAACCAGAACTATTTAGTTAATTTTAAGAGCCACTTTACGACTTGACAGGCAATCGGTGGATTCCTCACAGGCCAATACAAATAAAGGATGTATAACGAGCTCGAAACCGTCAGCATTTGTAGTAAGTGTCTACGAAACGTTTTGTACCTGGCAATTGCCAACATGGTAGGTGTTTAAGAGGAAGATAACTCGGGCTGCTCCGTGTAAGTCGGTAGAAAAAACGAGATTTTTAGTGTCAATAAGGTTTTATACAAGACGCACTATCATGTAATTTTGAGAACAAGCAAGTTAAGGGCAGATGTCTATCTCTCTCAAGTCCGGCACAAAACTGTATCCCCTTTCTAGTAAGAGAAGTAGCGCGCACAACACGAGTAGTTGATTGTGAAGCTACTCGTTGCTGCCCTTACGGAATGTCGCACGACTCAATGCATATACGACGAGCGTTCAATATATTCTCGATATCGGGTTGAAAATATGGTTATATATTAGGCTGTCAAATATCTCCCTTCTTTCGCTTTTTTGCTCTTCAGTCAATGCTTCATACAAGATGTTACAGTGATCGGATTTAGTTCAAAAATGCGCCGATTTGTTGCATAATCTGTTTTCATATAGACGGTAACTTCATAATACCCCCCTCGTTGACCCGCCCCTTCTTATTTGCGAAAAACTCAGACAGCCATTTTTCACAGTCTTCTTTTGGGTTCAACTTCACACCACCAAGGGCGTTTGCCATGGACAGGAACAGGTGGTAATCATTTGGCGCTATGTCCGGGCTATATGGTAGATGTGAAAAGACCTCCCATCGTAGCTCCCTTAGCTTCTGACGAGTCATCAACGAAGTGTGTGGTCTGGCGTTGTCCTGGTGGAACTTTACACCCTTCCTGTTGGCCAATTCTGGACTCTTCTGGTCGACCGCCTGCTTCAAGCTGTCCAGTTGGCCATATGGGGCAGCTCATAGTGGATGATTCTCTTCCAATCCCACCAAACACACAGCAAAGTCATCCTGGGGGTCAACCCCGGCTTGGGCACTGTTTGGGACGATTCGCCGGCCATCAACCACGACCGTTTTCGCATGATATTCTTGTATGTGATCCATTTTTCGTCGCCAGTCACCATCCGCTTCAAAAATGAGTCGAGATCGTTCGGTTGCAGCAGCATATTTTTTTCTATAAAGCCTTCTGCAGATTTAAAACATCTGCATCTGCATGGCTTGGTGAATCACTCCCATCTCCTGGGCGATGTCACGAGATGCCACATGCCGGTCTAACTCAATGATTTCCATTCGATCGGTATCCGTTGTCACAGGTTATCCGCCAGCTGACTTATCCATGGTGCCGTTTTCACCGGCTCTAAATCGTTGAAATTATTCCTCGGCGATTTGAAATGATAGAGTACCCTCTCCCAAAACACCATTAATCTCACGAAACGTTTCTCTAGCGGATTTGCCTTTAACAAAGGAAAACTTTAAAATAGCCCCAATTTATGCGTTAGTGAACGCCATGTTTACGCGTCTATAACTGTTGAACGTAATGTTCAAACTAATCATGCATAGCGTCGTCCTTTTGTAGGTTAGGTCAAGACTTTTCAAATGATGTATAGTGTTGCCAGATACGAATTCTGTAGCGCTTTGTACATAGCCGGAAAATTCAAAAGACAAAAAGTGACAGCCTTATATATAAGCACAGCTTGACCCGATACCGAGAATATATTGAACTCCCATCGTATTCTGTGAATTTTTTGAGAGGATAAGAATATATAAACCGGGTAGCGGAAAATATGAAGTAATGCCGAAATAAATCATAAAATTGCGTGTATTTCGGAAAAACTAGAAGGAAGCCGGAAGTGATTTAAAATTTTCTCAAAGACCCTGAAAATTACAAAAATTATTATTAACTACTCGTGTTGTGCGAGCTAATATTCTCTCATAAGTAGAAGAAACCTACAGAATTTTGCCGACTACTACAGAATTTTTGCCGACTGTGAAGCTGTTTCTTATAAAATTAATAGTCTGTGAGTGTTGTCAGGTGTTCGAAAGAAATGCTGCCGCGAAGAATTCGAGGAGTTCAGCCAGGAATCGAACCTGGAGCGTGTAAGTGTCGCACTCCACTCACTACGACACTGCGACATGGAGCATGTTCTAGTGCTGACCCGACGATGGCGTCAGGTATTAAGAAGATCAATGTCGATAGTCCCGATGGCGATAATACGTTATCTTTTTTCATGATTTAAGAAAACCGGAGTTAATTTTCAGCCGCTGGCTACATGGTGGAGGAAATTTTATAATATGGGCTGGAATAGGGTACCAGCCCTATGAACTAAAATAAAGTTCGTACTACAAGGAATGGACAGCTAAGAGTTCCTGGATTGACTCGCCGAAGAAACAACACAACTAACTGATGAAATTACAGACATGCTTCTTAATTTTCAGAAAGACTTAAGCAAAGCATTGGGGCAAATTACCAAAAAAAAAAAATATAAAAAAAAATTTTTAAACATATGTTACAAATGTGCTATCTATTTTTCGCACAAAAATGTTGCTACGAGACAACGCAACAAAAACAAATATTAATCATCGAAAATATCTTTATTGTTTTTCAAAATATTTCCTATTAAGATCTATACACTATTGCATGCGTTTGAACCAATTGCCGAAGCACTTATGCCACTCTGACTGAGGTATCCGGAAAAATTTGACTTCTCATTTTATGTTTTACGTACGGAAATAAAGTACTCGGTGCCAAGTCAAAACTATACGGCGGATGAGTCATCAAATCGATGTTTTGAGTGCTCAAAAATGAAGTTGTTTGAGCCGATGTGTGAGAGCTCGCATTGTCGTGGTGAAGAGTGATCCGTCTTCGGCGGTTGGTTTTCCTGATTTCCTGAACACAACTGCCAAGCAAACGGTTGTGTACCGCTAAGAATTGACTTTTCTGCGTTGTTCTAGTGGTACGGTTGCGACATGTCCAGTTTTTCCGAAAAAAAAAGACGATTTTCTTGGAAGTGCTTCGTGCGCGAGCAACTTTTGTTGGATTTGGCTCAATTTGAAACACCCATACGCGTAAATCCACGATTCAGCACCTGTCACGATGTTGCAAACGTGTTTCGAGGCACCGCGATCGTATTTTTGGAGCATTTCTTTCGACCAATCGACACTAGCCTTTTTTTGAGTGATTGTCAAATTGTGTGGGATCCAACGCTAACAAATTTTTTTGCCGGTCAAATGTTCATGCAATATTGAATGTATGCTGGTCCCACTAATGCCTAAGGTTGTCTGAATCTCACGATAGGTAGCATGGCTATCTTGCAATTTCAGTTGGCGCACAACATCAATGGTTTCCGGAACAACAACTGATTTTGGACGACCATCACGAAATTCGTCTTGGAGTGAACTTCGACCTCGGTTGAATTCACTATACCGTCGATAAAAACTGGTCCTTGATGTAGCTTCATCGCCAAAAATTGAATTAAGTTCATCGATGCACTGCTGAGTTAATCCACGTCGAAAGCTGTGAAAAATAATCGCACAAAAATTTTTACTATTTTATTGAATTGTTGGGGCGAGATAAATCCTTGTTACTGTAAACAACACAAAAAGCACTCGTGTGTCAAAACGTTCTAAGTTCGTATAACCTCAAAAATGTCAAATTTTACGATGGAGCTGGATGGCCAGATCACAACATTAGGGTTGCTCAATTCCGAAATACAAAAGGCAACCTTCGTAATTTTATTTTCTCTGCACTGAATTACTATACTCAGAAGACCGTACGAAAATAAGAATTACCCGAATTCGTGTTCAAAGAAACTTCAGTATGTTTGTTTTTTACAAAAATAAACAAAACGTCAAAAAACAATAGTGCTATATTTGATTGGCGCACTGTATAACATCGTTAATGAAAAACTCACGTCTCTATACAAAATTTTAAGCAAAACAAAGGTACAATAAAAAAAAATAACATAAACTGAGCTTTGCATAAATATTATCTTAATTGGAATGTGTTCATTTAAAATTTTGTTTGATTTTAATTATTAAATTTTGTTTTAATGTCGAGAAAGATTTTTCATGAAAGTTGATGAGTTTTACACCCACTTTTCAATACATCAATTGATTGCCAAGCTCAACTCGCAATTGCTCCGAAAACAGTCCTCAACATTAATTGTTTTTCTTTCACCGAAAAAGTTACTAAGTCCGTGGCCAGAGTACCCACCGAAAAACTGATAGTGACGTCCATCAATAGTTTCTAAGTGAAGTGTAAACAAGTTACGACTGCAGATATTGAAGGCATTCTTATTTCCTACAACCCCTCCCTATGTCCGTCTCCAACAAATTTGTATGTGGATTTGTATTCATTGGCTAACATAAGATCTCTGTTCACTGTATAAACGAACCTTTTAAAGAATGCTTTAATGGGAATACATGAATTGCATGAAATTCTTTAAAACGTTATCTTGGATGGGACCGGATACACCACCAACGTATCCGGAAATCGAATTGTGGAATGTCCTCCCCACCACCGCATCGAGTGCGAACTGGCAATAGCCTGCCAGAAACATAGCATCGTAACCTCCGTTACGATTGAAGATTTTAAAGTTTCCGACGTTTATGTCTTTCGCCTGTTGAAATTTTCCCAATCCCATCGTGGGATATACACTCGAGCGCCTTTCTGCCTGAAAGTATCTGAAAATTGTTGACAACCTACGTATGACTGCCACGAAGGACACCTGCCGCCGCCATTTGAAACAGTCAAAGTTGCTAACAAAACACGGTTCTGACATAAATCCGTGGGTGGCCTGTTCTAAACTTTAATTGGATTTCCAAAACGACGATAGGGGAGACACTCTCAGGAGTGGGAAAGGTCGACTACGAACCGGCACAAAAAATGAAGCTGCAATTAAGTCGTCGCCAATCGGAGGCACAAGAATGTCCTGATTAACGACAGCACAAAAAAGTGTACAAATGTGAAAATAATTAACACAAAAATGTACGCGGGGTAAGAACTTGGTGGATCCTTAATTAGCACCGTTTGAGAGACTTAGCCACATAAAACGGGGATTGAGCATGATTTTTCGGTTGAGGTTTTTGCCTTCGATATAATTAGATGGTACGGCTAACGACGCGTAAGATGTCAACAATCGGTCTCATTGACACAGGCCGGGGAGAAATCAAACGCAGAAAGCAAACTTCGGTAATGATGTGACAGCTTTGTGGTGACTGTGCATGGTTTGGGGTCGTTGAGTTGTCGGTGAAGATGACGGCAGAAGCAACTCATGCGGATGGCTGGTAATTGAATGGGCGGTAATTAGGGTTACGAAAAAGATATTCGTATCAGGTAGGTGGAGCTGACACAATGAGGAAGTCGCAGGATGGCCGAAACTTCGTACGCAACAAAGGCTAATTAACTGTCACACATATGTATCCATTTGTCCAAGAAGATTATTGGCACCATACGAATCGGTGTTCTTAATGTCGGTCAGGTTTTGAGTCTTTTCATTCTTAGCTGAACCCCACCTTGTAAGACAGGCAGCTTACAGTCAGTGTGCAGTTAGCCCAAGTTGCAGCTTCATATAAAAACAAATTTTAAAATGATTTAAACGCAAGCCAAAGACGAAAAGTACACTCAGGATAATCCCATGAACTTTGCCAAATCCCCATCATTAATTCCAGGCAACAAAAGTCGAAAATATCGCGTTCATCTGCGCGTTGAGGGAGAAGCAGTAGACAAGCTCTGCAAAGTTCAATATTATTTATCTCACGATTTTCATCCCTAAACCGACCGAATCCGTCCGCATACCGACAAACAAGAGCACAATCGTGAAGTGTAAAAATCTTAAGGAAAATCCCTGAAATGGAAAACAATGGAAAGAAAAACTTGCACAGCTTCAGCCGTTCTATCCCACGTGCCCGTAGGCCCAAACCACCAATAACAAACAGTAAATCCTCACCGTCACGGCCACGACGCAAACCCTGGAATGTAGGCTGCGGAAGGGAGCATAACTTGGGTGCTGCTCCTTTGTGGAGGTGGCGGCTTGCTGAGCAGATGAAAAAGAAACAAAAAAAAGAACGGATAACATCGGTAACGACGACGAATAAACCCGAAAGAGGGCCAACACTGCCACTCATCCAGATCCCTATCATCATCCTCCCACAATCATCAAAGATTCCCCACCACCGTCCGAATCTGAACTTTCCCCCCGCAGCAGACGATAAAAATGTGTACGTACCGAATACTGACAAACAGACCCACATGCAAGGACGAGAGTTACAGAGGCAGGAGCTCATCTCTCGACAATGTTTATTTTATGGCAACTTTCCTCTGCCATTCGTAGTGTTTGATACTCTTCTCAGCCGTTACGCTGTACATCCCTCAAGGAAAATCAGGATTTACATTTTTTCCATTCGTTCTCCTTTTGCCCCTCCCTCCTCTGGCTTATTATTATTTTCTTTCTCACTCACAGTGATGGGCGGGCGACGGAAAGGGTGAAGTGGGTGGTGGAAAGATGTTGCAGTCTTTAGTTTTGTAGTATCGAACCGTTGCGATGAAAGGGCGAACAAAATGTTGGAATCATTCCAGCGGAATATTATGATATTACACTTCCCCCTCCATCTCCCCACCACACAGGGCGTCGTTGTTAAACGCCCTCACACACATAAATGAAAATATCGTACTACTCGGCGTGCACCCTCCCCTATGAATACTCAATAAGCTGCTGGCGTGAGCCCTTTTCATCAGCCACCGTCGACTACACTCGCTCTCTACCTCTCCCCGGCTGACTATTTTCACTTGGAGCTCCAGCGAGCTTCCCTGTAAGCGGAAAATAAAAATAAAACACAAAACATTTCATCCATTTTCACCTCCCCACACTCGCCGATAAGCGCTACGCTTTTCCAGGCGCGCGTTGAGGGAGAGACTTTATTTACCCATTTAACGGTATTTTCGTTGGCTTTTTACCACTTTATAAGTCTACTCATTCCTTGTCTGGGGCGCGCATTATTTTCTATTTCCAAAGGGAGTTTTCTGTCTCAATTCCGGTCGCCGGCATAGAGCTGACAATGGCGTAGAGGACGTAGACGGATCACGGGCCGTCTCCGCCGCCGTCGTAGTTGTTGCGGACAAGGGGAGCGGCACGACGATTGGTTTGTTCGGCATCCTGCCAACGGAGACCTGTTCGTCCTGGCATCGGGGAATATTTTTGCCACGCATTCATGTAAGCTGCAGGATTATGGAGTTGGAAACAGGGCTCATTTTGGGGATGGGTGCAACAGAATTCGGGGAGGTATTAGGGTGTTCTTGCCAGCTGTGGATTCAAATGTTGCTTGGCAAAAAGTGAGTATTTTTTTCAGGTGAAAACGAGCAAAGTCTGGTGGACTTTGTCCTGTGATGTCCTGGCCGTGTAGGCAGGATGATTTTT
This sequence comes from Eristalinus aeneus, assembly GCA_955652365.1. Taxonomy (NCBI): domain Eukaryota; kingdom Metazoa; phylum Arthropoda; class Insecta; order Diptera; family Syrphidae; genus Eristalinus; species Eristalinus aeneus. The sequence continues at coordinate 24,697,530 of OY019131.1, forward strand.
GTGCAGTGCAGAGCAACTTTATTGCTCTGCCTGGTATTCAAATAAGTTTGATTTATTTTTTCAGAATCGGAGTTACGTTATTTAATCACTTTTTGGGGACATTTGAATGCACACATTTTAAGCGCTGCAGCGTAGTGCCAATGTGGCTCTACTTACTCACCGAAGGTTTCGGATTGTATTCCAGGAACGAAGATTTTCATGCTATGCATTCTTAAAATAGTCGCCAAAACCCAAACAGTTCTAATGGTATTTGAAGAACATCTCAAATTTCCGGGAATACAGTCTGGATTCAGTGACCGACAACAACAGAACACACCCCAGATATCAGCTCTTGTCAAATGCGGGTATCACAACAAAATTATTTCTTTAGACAATGCATACAGGACTAGGTTTTAGCTCAATTGATTGCCAACGATCTCGACTGCCTTTAAAGAACTCATTTAAATTGCTATTAATTATTCTATCTATTCCGCTGGTGACAAAATAAAATCTAACTGGGTCATTAAAATGGTGTCTGATTGTAAATGGGCAAACCATGAACTTCTTCTTCTTCTTCTTCATCATCTTCTTCTTCTTCTTCTTTTTCTCCTTCTTCTTCTGCTTCTTCTCCTTCTTATTCTTCTTCTTCTTCTTCTTTTTTTTCTTGTTCTTCTTTTACTCTTCTTCTTATTCTTCTTCTTCTTCTTCTTCTTCTTCGTCTTCTTATTCTTCTTTTTCTTCTTCTTTATCTTCTTCTTTTTTTCTTCTTCTTCTTCTTCTTTTTCTTCTTTTTCTTCTTCTTCTTCATTTTCTTCTTTTTCTTATTCTTCTTCTTCTTCTTCTTCTTCTTCTTCTTCTTCTTCTTCTTCTTCTTCATTTTCTTCTTTATACTCTTCTTATGGCGCTACAGTCCGGGGAGGACCTGGACCTCAAACGCCAGCTGTCTCAAGTTGCGCTCTTGGTTGAGGTCCATCTCCGCTTGTGTGCGCCATCTTAAACCAGGCCGTCCTCTGTTGCGTTGTCGCAATGGCTCTGATTAGAAAACTTTTTGGGCCGGAGCATTGGTGGCATTACCCTCTACATTGCCAAGCCATCTTAAGCGTTGTATCCGAAAACGCTTGACCAGACGCATGTCGCTGCACAGCATATAGAGTTCATCGTTAAATCTTCTCCTCCAGATGTCATCAAAGCAAACAGAACCACAAATCGCACGAGAAACTTTTCTCTCGAAAAGATTATGAGCTTCCTCATCCCGTTAAAGTAACGTCAGGTTTCCGCACCAGGACTGCGATGATCAAGCTGTTATATAAAGCGAGCTCAGTTTGTCGCGAGAAGGCTTTATTTCTCAATTGTCTCTTGAGCCCAAAGAAACACCGATTGGCAAGAGTGATTCTGCGTTTGATTTCCGTACTGGTGTTGTTGTCCCTATTTACCGCTGAGCCAAGGTAGACAAGGTCCTTGACTACTTCGATGTTTCTGCTGCCTAGTGTGACGCTCTGTCCGAGACGTCGATGTTGTGTTTCTTTTCTTGATGATGTTAGTTTTTCTCTCATTTATTGCCAGACCCATTTTAGCCGCTTTAATGCCGGCATACGCCTTATTGAACGCTCGTTGTGTTTGACCAATAACGTTAATGTCATCTGCTTAAGCTAGCAATTGAACTGACTTTTGGAAGATCGTGCCTCTGGTGTTGACTAGAGAGTTACGCACGATCTTCTCGAGGATGATGGCTAAGCCTATGTGTTCAAGTAACACCTGCTTAAACTTGAATTCCCAGACTAAAAGATCCCTTAAGGGAAAACCGCTCTTTGTAATCTTCCGAGATCGTATTCACTCTGCTCTGTTATAGAACTTCAAAATGGAACACAACTCCTGAATTCTTGCCTATTTCACTGGATTTCTTGATTAATATACAAAATATCGATAGAACTCTGACGGTTAGCTGCTGGGAAACAGCGTTGCGTTGTATTACTGGCATAATTCTTAAACTTTCATGTGGAAAAACAAATATACATAAAATATTGTACACAGCTACCTGCACTCTACCATATGTAATCTAGTCTAGCATATGTACATATTATTCCATTTGTTCTTCAGACTTGGTCGGGAATTGTGACAAACTGTAGAGGGGTTGGCTCTTTACATTTTCAAAAGAGAGCCATTACATTTTCTGTCAAGCAGATTTTTCTGATGTTCAAAAAAATCATTTCAATAAGCATTCATGAATCTTAAACAACTAGTAAGCCCGGATTCACATTCCTCTCTATAAACTACTTCCCACAGAAGAAAAAATATTCTGTTCTCTTAGTCTAAGTCTGAGCATACAAATAAAATTTATATATTTTCTTAATTCAATTTAAGCCTTATCATCATGCAAATAGAACCGCATGCTTTCGCGGTTCCAGATATTCCCTTGAATGGGCATGATGCTTTCGGTGAACGATTGCGGTTATGATTCGTTTCAATATCGCGATATTTTAAAACCAATCACGCTGAATATTGGAATTAAAAAAGAACTAGCACAAAAAATAACATTTAGGGGCTTTGCTTTTCAATTTGATTGAAAAGGTTTTTTAATTGCGGACCGATTGGAAATTCATCGAAACTGGAGTACATCTAGATATTCGATGTGTCGCATGGTTTATTCATAAATTGCACTCAAGCTCAGTAATTACAAGTTTTTCTGCGTGTACAAATGAATAGCAATAATTATTATTAAATCTGTTGACTTTAATTGGGAATTTGATTTGGAAACGCGCTGAATAATTTAAATAATAAACTCCGTTTATGCCATGTCAGCCAACTCAATTAGGATCTGCTGTAATTGGTGTCATACCAGGACACTAAATTATTGAAATACACAACTCAACTCATGATGACTCTTGTAAGAGGTGCAGAGACAAAGAGGAGACAAAAGTAGTCTAGTAATTCCCCTGCCAATAACAAACTCTTGTAAAAAGAGAAGAAGGAACAAAATAGGGAGCTTCTTTTTAGACAAGCTATGCGAACTCAGCGAAATTAACGGAGGACGTTTCAACAACTACATATCTAGCTCACAAAGTTTTTATGAACATTAGAAAATATTAAGCCTAGGGGTTTACATCACTAGTAAACAACTGTCGCAATCGGGGTAAAGTGGTTGCCGTGGCGTAGTGGGTAGAGTGCGACGCTCACACGCCGAAAGGTGTAGGTTCGACTCCCAGCTCAACACCAATTTTTCGAATTTTTCACGGCACCACCTCTTTCGAGCTGCTGACAACACTCAAAGAGTATTAACTGTCTAAGAAAAAGCTTCTCAAATCTCGCCGTTCGGAGTGAGCAAAAAACTGTAGGTCCCTTCTACTCGTGAGAGAACAGTAGCGCGCACCACACGAGTAGTAGATGAACAAGCTAGGCCCTGGTCCCCCTGTGGACTGTAGCGCCAACAATTATTATAATAATCGGAGTAAATACTATTAGATCAAAAAAAGCTAACAGAAGCGAACTATCATCCTCATTTTGTTTCAAAAATATTTTGCCATTTTGAAAATTAACAGTTCACGCGGTTGACATTTGTTTACAGAAAATTTAAAATTTTTTGGGAAAATAATGCCTGTGGTCGCCGTAGCGTAGTGGGTGGAGTGCGACCCTTGCCCGCCGAAGGTTTGGATACGATTCCCGGCTGAACACCGAGTTTTTCACGGAACGAATAACTTTCATATTTTACGGAATTACCTCATTCATGTTGCCGTCAGCACTCAAAGAAAAGGAAATAGCTTCTCGAACTTCAGATTCGCAAAATATAATAGATCCCTTCTACTCATTAGAGAACCGTAGCGCGCACAGCTCTACAGTACAGGAACATATAAAGGGCGCCACTAACAAAACTTATTAATTCAATATCATTTTTTTTGCTAGTGGCGCACCTTATATGTCCCAGGACTTATTTTTTCGGGTGATATATACGGCAATGACATGAAAATGGCTTTTTTGTATCAACAAACTCTTGTCAAAAAAAATTGTGAGTTCTGGTTCTGGTAAGAAACTTGAGTAAAATTTTACAGTGACAAATGTGAAAATTGGACAACTAGTAGTAGAGTCGCAGTCTCCTAAACGGCGATGACGACCCAAATCCCGCTGTTAGGCAGAATGTTCCACTCAATTTGGACGATGATAGACAAGCTTTCCGTCCCCCGACTTAGACGAGGTAAAGATAGCAATATCCAAGCTAAAGTCGAACAAAGCTGCTGGAGCGGACGGACTGTCCGCAGAACTATTTAAAGCAGCTGGAGATGACCTGGTTGGGCGCATACACCAGCTCATCTGTAAGATATGGTCGGAGAAAAGCATGCCCGATGAGTGGAATCTCAGCGTCGTTTGCCCGGTCCACAAAAAAGGAGACCTCTTTGACTGCGCCAACTACAGAGGGATTAGTCTCCTGAACATCGCATACAAGATCCTCTCTGCCGTATTGTGTGAGCGTCTGAAACCATTTGCCCATGACCTGATAGGTCCCTATCAGTGTGGTTTCAGGACAGGGAAGTCCACAATAGACCAGACCTTCACATTACGGCAGATCCTGGAAAAGACCCAAGAAATGCAAATTGACACTCACCACCTATTCGTCGATTTCAAGGCTGCATATGACAGTGTGCATAGAGACGAGCTATACAGTGCCATGTCTAGTTTTGGCATTCCTACCAAACTCGTCAGATTGTGTAGGATGACGATGGAGAACTCTCGCTGCTCCGTCAAGGTCGGTACCGAACTCGCCGAGACTTTCAATGTCAAAAAAGGTTTTAGACAAGGCGACGCACTGTCATGTGACTTCTTTAACATCATCCTCGAGAAGATCGTGCGTAACTCACAAGTCAACACCAGAGGCACGATCTTCCAGAAGTCAGTTCAACTGTTATCTTACGCTGATGACATTGACGTGATTGGACGAACACAGCGAGCCGTCAATGAGGCGTTTGCTGGCATTGAAGCGGAAGCGGCTAAAATGGGTCTTGCGGTAAATGAGGGCAAAACGAAGTACACGCTGTCATCAAGAAAAGAAACACAACATCGACGTCTCGGACGGAGCGTCACACTAGGCAGCAGAAACTTCGAGGTAGTTAAGGACTTCGTCTACCTCGGCTCCGCGGTAAACAGGGACAACAACATCAGTACCGAAATCAGACGCAGAATCACTCTTGCCAACCGCTGTTTCTTTGGGCTCAAGAGGCAATTGAGTAATAAAGCCCTCTCTGGAAGGACTAAACTAGCTTTATATAACAGCTTGATCATCCCCGCCTTACTATATGGCGCAGAATCTTGGACGTTAGCAAAGGCGGATGAGGAAGTCCTTAGTCTTTTCGAGAGAAAAGTTTTGCGTGCGATTTTTGCACCTGTTTGCGTTGATGGCATCTGGAGGAGAAGATTTAATGACGAACTCTATAGGCTGTACAGCGACATGCGCCTGGTTAAGCGTCTACGGATACAACGCTTAAGATGGCTAGGCCATGTAGAGCGTATAGACACCACTGCTCCGGCCCGAAAAGTCTTTGAATCCGACCCATTGGGACAACGCAACAGAGGACGGCCTAGACTGAAGTGGCGCACACAAGTGAAGAAGGACCTCAACCAACTTGGAGTGCGCAACTGAAGACAGCTGGCGAAAGATCGTGCTAGCTGGAGAGGCTTGTTGGTTGAGGCCCAGGTCCACCCCGGACTGTAGCGCCACAAGAAGAAGAAGAAGAAATGTGAAAATATTTACTGACCTGATCATTGTCTATACAAAGCATATGACGATTTAAATATTTTTAAAAATGAGTATTACAATTAAAAATTGTTTTCGATCTAGCAACAAAATAAAATCTAAGTTCAAAAAAATATATACAGCCTTGTCACAATTTTGTCACTATTTTGCTAATTACTTCTTTCTACCATAATGTAAGCACATCATATTTATGGCACAACATCCTTTCTCTATCAGTAATAAAACCTATAAACAAAATAGGAAAAAAGTGCATTCTGAACTTAGATAAGGCCCGTTATCCGGAATAACAACGAATTTTGGTGTGTTGTTACCACCAAGATAAAAAATCATGAATATGAAATAAAAGCCAATGGTAAAGCCAAATATAAATGGCAAAGCTTTTTATTTTCAATCCTTATAATGAGTTAGTACTTAGATGTATAACCTTTATTTTTAAGTACAGAGTCACAACGTCGTGGCATGGAGTCGCTTAAGGCCTGACATGAATAGGAACATTCTTCCACGCAATCTGCACAACATCCTATAGCTGTTTTGTATATTAAGGCTTTGCTTCATATACAGCTTTATTAATATCAGTCCAAAGGGTTTTAATTGGATTCAGATCCAGAGACTGAGGCGACCACTCCGTAACTTGAACTCCATTACTTTGGAAGAAATTTCTTTGACTAGTTTGCTCGTATGTTTGGAGCCATTTTCTGGCTTTAGAATTAATCCAAGCGGCATATTCCACTCTACGTAAGGTAGCATGATTTCTCTCGTTGTGCTGACGTACCATCTGTTCAATGACTTGATATATAAAAAAAATTTCACAGATGTCATAGCAATAAACTCCGGCGGACATTATCGGTTTTATCGGAAAAATGGGACCACTACCATAATAGGAAAACCATCCCCAAACGTTAATTTTTACTCCACCGTGCTTAACAGTCTTTACATGTTGAAACTATTGGTTTTTCTCCTGCGGCAAATGTCCTGGTCCCAGTAGTACCAAATAAAACTGTTTTGGATTCGTCCGTCCATAATATATTGCGCTATTTATAGGGTTTCCACTTCAGGTGTTGTTTCGTACATTTGGTTCGTTTATTAGGGTGATTTTTAACAGTAGTGCTACTTTTCTTGGACATCTAGCAGGTGAATTCTTCTTTACCAGCCTTCTTCTTATTGTTGATGTCACCACGAGTAAATTGAACTCCTCTTTTATTTCCCTAGCGCTCATAAACGGGTTACGTTGGACTAATCTTACCATTTGTCGTTCATCGGCGGGGGTTAGTTTCGATTTTTTTCCTGTTGAGCGTGTTTTTTTTAAGAATTTGCGATCATTTTAACAATCTATATGTATAAAAATCAATGTTTGTTTGTTTGTTTGTTTGTCCTTTATAGACTCTTAACTGGTAAGAGATAGAGCATTGATGTCTTTGGCAACTTTGTTCAGAATTCTGTCAAAAGTGTTTTGGTAACAACTTGTATTTGGGGGGATAGCTCCCCATAGAGATGAGAAGTTGGGGCCTAAGTTCGGGTGATCCTTTCGTGTGATATATCAATCAGAAGGTCTTTGAAAATAAGATTGAGCTTTCTTTCGCAGTTTTTCGGTGGAGAGTACCGCTAGAACGATATGAAGCTTGAAAAAGTTTGACCGACTCTAATTTCCACACAGTTGTGCCTACAAATCTGGAAATATGGAAAACCGTCTCAATGAATACTTTCAACTAGGATTAGTTCAAGCATTCAGACTTAGACACTTTGGGAGTTATTGGTCAAAATCTTTAAAACATCAATATCCAAATTTTGGAAAATTACAAACGCAGTATTGAAGATCTGGGTCAACGCGCTAAGAGAACATAGTTATCCAATCATCGTTTCGAATAATAAATTGGAGATATCGCAGGTTAAATGCTTTTTGTTTCCCATATATTTTTCTCGCTGTAACCAGTGAATCGACACGAGGCTCAGTGGAGTCACGCACATTGTACAATTCAACCCCTAAATACACACACAACTCACACTAGAGGAGGGGATCGTTTGTTGTTTTGGGAAGTATATATGCTTACGCGTGCGTAGATGCGTGTATGCCCGTGCATAGATTTACCGCTGGTCCAAATCTGAATTTAGATTTGTACATTCAAATACATATGTATACGGTACTTGAATGTACATTACAGTGTAATTATTTCGTATCACGTTTGATTGTTAATATCGAATGTTAAACTACTCCAACAATAGCAAATCAATGTCAATATACAATGGCGCACAAAAAATCATTGAAAGCGCTCACTAAAGGACTTAAGAGGAAACGAATGTGTTTTCGGAAGTGCGCTAATTTTATAGTTTCGGGTTTTTGAACAAACATTTCCCGTTATTTCGCGTTCAACGCTGGTTGACGAACTGAATGCATATTTAAAATTATCCGTTTTATGGCGACATGTGCATTAACTATACTTATAAACCCAAATTGCAACTTGATGGATCCGCTAAACGTTATGCAAAACAATAATTGGATGATGAAAATGGTAAATTGACTGTCGATAAGGTCACACAATGTATCTTATTGCCACCAGAATTATGCATATTCGCATCAAATGCAGAAGAGCCAATACATAATACAATGGCTCAGTGAACGTGCTATATTAGCAGCCAAAAACAACTATGTCAACTCAATTAATTTCACTATTCAAGGTGAAATACCTGGAGAAACGAAAACATATAAATCCATTGATACTGTGATGAACCAAGACAAAGTTGTCAGCCATCCAAGTTCTTGAATTCACTCGACTTACCTGGCATGCCTCTGCACGTTTTAACATTCAAAATTGGCGTGCCTATCATTTTGCTTCGAAAGATTAATCCACCACGACTTTGCAACGGCACTAGGCTTTCAGTAAAAAAAATGAAGGCGAATATCATCGAAGCTACTTCATTGAATGGAAAATTCAAAGGAAAAGATGTCCTATTGCCTCGCATTCCAATGATGTCAGATGTCAGTTTTCAGTGTGACTCGCCTATGCCATTACCGTCAACAAGGCACAAAGACAATCCTTGCAAGTGTGTGGCCTGCATTTAGAAAATCCGTGCTTATCTCATGGACAACTATATGTAGCCTGTTCACGCGTCGGAAAGATCTCTGACTTTTTCGTTTTTGCCCCAGGTAGAAAAACAAAAAATATTGTATATTAAACAGCACTTCAATAAACAAAATAAAAATCTTCTTTTTAGTATATGTATAAACATTAACTTTATTTTAAATTTGATTTATTTTATGCGTAGTAAAGCGCGCCGGGTATAGCTAGTTTCACTTATAAATTCGTAAATTTTACCATCAGAAATCAATTTTTTTTTATTTAGGCCCGTTTCCAATCCAATGCACACCGCGATCCATTTAACTTTGCTAACAATGTTACACTTTGAAATATTTTTTTTTCTTAATATTTACAAAATATGAGTAGAATTAGTTTATAACTAGAAAAAAATATCCATTGGCTTCGTATACTTCGAACACGCTCCACAAAATGACGTGTTGCTATTATTTTAAATATTTAAATTTGGTTGCAAATTTGGTTGGTTAATGAATTTTTTAATACCTTGTTTATGGGTTTTGGGACCGATATAATAAAGATGTTGTGCAATAAATATGAGGCTCCTGCCTTCCCATAGGAAAAAGTAATTGGCATAAAAGTGACAAAGTCGAACAAGGTGCTATTATTTTGCACAGTACTGTATATTATAACTCGTATTTATTTGCTTGTTTCAATATTCTTTCAGGACAAAAGCACGCGAGTTTACGGAACACAGTATCAAAGAAAGGAAACTTAACACTATGCCTATTCAAAATAAGGTGAAATACCAAATTTCGCTGGGCATGTACATTTGATTATCGATTTTTTTATTCTGTTTTTATTCTGTTATGTTGTTATTTGTGATCAGCACAAAAGTCGGACATGTTTTGCGTGTTGGGCGATTTTCGGCTGTCACAAAAGTATATGTATCAAAGAATTCGCATTCAATTATGTATTAATATTGGATTTAGTGCTCAGAAATACGGTAAGTTTGCTCTAATTCAAAATAATGTTTGCAAACAGTAGACGCTTTTTAACGAAATGCGTAAATATGTGAAAGATGACCCTCGCCCTGAACGCTCAGTACATCAACAAACGATGAAAATCTCTCCAAATCGTCTCCGAAGATGTCGGCATGGTATGCTGGTTCCTGTCATGCAAATTTTGTCGGAAATTTTCGGCATAAAGTGTATGGCAGCGAAGGTCATTTCAAAGCTGCTGAATTTTTACCACGACATCAGAGGCGATCCAAATTATTTTAAAAGTGTTATAACTGGGGTCTAATCACGGATAACGACTATCGTGCGCCGATATCGTTCAAACAAGAGTCTTGCATCGCGCAAGCAAAAAAAAAACTATATCGACAAAACGATATCATTTTGGTTGCTTTATGTACTCTCAAAATTGCCTATCGCTATCGTCCTGACGATCGGTTTTAGATGATAGCTATTTTACTCTGGGTTTGCCATGCGCTGGTATACCAGTACTGAAAATTTGAAGAAAAGGTAGACAAAAAATGTGGTCAGTAATTACTAAATGTTTTAATATGTTCAAGTTCGCAAGTATGTATATTCATCCAGAATTATTGAAAAATAATATTCCCTGAAATGAACCTTCATACATTTTATTAGCTTCACCCGCATAGCCGTTCGTTCATTCGTAATTTGTAGACACACAACAAAGCAATCAATAACTATCAGTCATTCCATATTCATTGTTCTGTTGTGTGTGTACAATAATGACAATAATGAGATATGTTGCATTCAGTGGCGCTCAAACTGTGTATAAAATAGATGATAGAAGAGACAGACAGAGATAGATAGAAGAGAGATAGTGCTTGGGTTTCGTGATGTAAGTTATCGATGATGTCGTAAAGGTGGATCGTCCGGACGATAGTCGCTTGAAAAGTTACGTGATTTCAGCCCTGGTGGTGAACTATGAGTTTTGGCGTCGAACGACCCATTAAAGAACGTGGTTTTGAGACGATTGAGAAGATTCCAACCGAACTGCTTAAGGCCATACCAATAATTGAGTATGAGAACTGCATAGAGGACTGGATTTAAGGCAGGCACAAGTGCATACGGTCGCTGTAGCGTAGTGGGTAGAGTGCGACGCTGACACGCCTTAGGGTCTAGGTTCGATTCCCAACTCAACACCAATTTTTCGAATTTTTTCACGGCAACACCTCTTTCGAGCTACTGACAACACTCAAAGAGTGATAACTGTCTAAGACAGCTGCTCAAATTTCCGCGTTTGGATTCGGCAAAAAACTGTAGGTCCTTTCTACTCCTGAGAAAACAGAAGCGGGCACAACACGAGTAGTTGATGAGCAAGATAGGCCCTAGTCCCCGTTTGGACTATAGCGCCAACAATTATTATTATTTTTATATTACGAGTGCATTATGCCTAAGGGGCAATAGTTCAATGGGGACTAAATAGAAAGTGATGGACGAATAAATATTAAAAAAAATTAAATTATTAAAAAAAATTAATTAATTTCTTTTTTAATTAAATTAAAAAGAAAAAAAATTTAATTAAAGATTCAAAAATATAAAAATATATTTAAAAAATAATAAAATAATGTAAATTGAGTTAACATAATATCGAGTCAGAGAAAATAGACTGAATATAGGACGCTAGCTAGATATCCTCTTCATCAATGGACCATCAAGTTTTTGTTGAATTAATTAAAGAAGAAAAGAATGCTTATTTATTGAAAACGAATTCATAGACATTATGATTTTTTTTTCAATGCACAGTGGCCCAAGTGAAAGCTGGATATTCCCCTGCACAAATAAAACAGATTATACATATCACTGAATTTTTCTAAAACAGGCGTAGTAATTGTTCTTAGCAGTTTTCAGAAACCAAACAGAAATTAGTGAGTACAAGAAACAAAAAAAAATGCCTTAACCTTAATTAAAAATTTTATTAAATTTGGATTATATTAATTAGTTGCAGACCTCATTTTGAAACAGGTTCAAAGGGTTTTGGCCCGTCTGGCACCAGTCTTTCGCAAATCGTCCGCTTATTTTAGTTCACTCTTCTTAAAGAGCACTTTTCAAATCATTGTTATTTCAAATGAAATCATCTTGTAGTTGCTGCCCGTAAAAGATTCATACACGATTAAGATCATTTAAGGCCGATGATTGTGTTGGATTGCCAAATTCATGAGTAGGTCTTACTTGTGTTTCTTCGAGCTTTGGGTCAACAATTTTTTCCAAAAAGAGATGTTCTTCTTTTGAATTACTTTGGATTCGTTTTGATGTAGAACTTTCTTTCTGAAATCTCAATCACCATGATAATGCCTTGGCAGGAATATTTTGAATTATTTTGGAATTCTTGCTTAGGTTTGCTTGAGTTTGAAAGACTCAATATTGATTTGATGGACTTATTGTTGGGTTCTTAATACACTATTTTTCACTGCCGGAATATATTTTTGTAATTCTTCTTTCTGCTGATTTCTGGCGTTTTTTCAGAGATAGCAGCGACTGTTGACATCGTGATCTATTGAATGACTCCTGTCAGCAATCTGTGTTGTATCGCGAGCCGATTTTCCCTTTTTGAACCTGCTTCACTTTATGTTTTCTTATTTAAAAAGATTAAAACTCTTATCCTGCCTCATGTCTCGGTTGGGATCAGCTTATGCAAATAATGTTTAGTTATATTTATTTATGTCTACCTCAATATTTTGATGTACAATAGTTTTAAAAGACAATTACACGTTACATCAATCTATTTGTCGAGTTTCTTCTACTTCTTGAATTAACATGCTCTTATATGTTTAAGTTAATTTCTTTGTTGCTTTCTGAAAAATTCTGTCCCGATTATTAAACTGGAAAACAGACTTCTGTCTCATAACTAAAACACTTTTAAGTCAATGAGAGAAGTTTTTACGAAGGCCTGTCCAAGTTTCAATTCCACTCACTGTAGCTATGTCAGATTGATTCATTTTAAGGCCCAAAATTAGAAATCTATGAGTTTAAGGTTGCCACACTTTCTATTTACGACCGAACCTGTTTGCCCGCATCTCAATAATTCCCCTCCAAGCAGCAATAAACGCCAATTCAAATAATTACAATATTGCAGAGGGAGACACCAGCAGACCATAGACGGGCGCAACAAAAGAGCAAAGGGCAGAAAAACGAAAAGAAAATCGTTCACGCTCCATGCGCAGTAATTTTTCATTCCTTTCGCTCAACTGAATTTCATTGCGTATTTTGAATTTTAATGCTTATATCCCGCAGCAATTCCCACAAATGAAATTGACGTTTGCTTTCTCTGCTGCCTGATACACATCGGTTACCCAACCCTTTAGGCAGCGATCCTTTGCATTAGCATTCACAGGATTTCCTCACTTCCGGCCAACCGAAAAAAAACGCGAAAAAAAGTCTCTTCAAAAGAAAACCTTGCCTACACATATTTGCGCACATTGGGTATGTCATGCCCTGTCACCGCCACACCCTTTCTTACTGCCATGGAGTCTCTCAATAAAATCCATAGCCTCCTTCCGATACATTTACTCTGAGCCCCCAGTAAATAATTAATGGAAATATAATGTGGTTGCAATATTCGACTACAGGCGTCGGGCATTGAGCCAATTTCCCACCACCTAAAGCTGTGTCGTTTTTCCGCAGGGATTCATAACGCTCGCCGCCACGCGAACGCTTGGAAAGCAGCGCACGTTACTATAAGCCGTGGAGTAGCATTATTTTTGTTGAATGCAAATCACCGAATTAATAATTTCCATTTCATTGAACTTTGCTAGGCACCCCCACGTTGAGGGGGCGTGAGAGATACAAAAACAAAAATCAATGAACGATCCACTCGATGACAATGCAATTAGGTCGAGGAATATCCGCTACTTGAGGAGCAGGATCCCCGCCCCACTGGGGGACACCCAGAAATGTTATCGCCACTTGGCCGTTCAAGGAGGGAGAGTAGCACTTACCAATTAGAAGGATAATCAAGTGGATGATATGCCAGTGGTCACAACCCATAATTTTATGATACGTGCTGGGGCAACGGAATGTTGTGGACGACGTCGGTGAGGCGCAGGAGAGGGATGAAGATGATGATGGTGATGATGATGACGATGATATTATTGCTCCTTTCGATTGAGAATGCTGCTGCTGATGATGATTATGATTGAGAGAGAATTTATTATCCTTAGATATGTGAAGATAAAATCCATTAGTGTGGAGGTACTTTTTTCTGATTATCCTTCCATTGTGTTCGCACATACTTCTTTGCTTTCAGCTTGCCACTTTTCACACTTCACTTCACTGCCCACTTCACAGCATGTTTTCATTGCATACCACATCTCATCTGAAAAAAGGACATTCGCGCGTCCGTCCGACCCGACTGTGTACGTGTGGGGCTTGATCACATATACCGATCGTAGGAAGAGCAAGGACGTGGAGTATTCATAACTGAGCACCAATTCACAATCTCAAGATTTGTGTTGTTAATTTCTCGGTTATCCTTAAATGTCAACCCACTCCCTCACTAAGTTTCCATTCACTGGATTCACTTCTTGCTTACACGCGTATTCCCGTTACGTGTTATCCTTTCGCGAGCATTCCGTTGCGTCCGATTTCTCTCGATAAACAACTCACTGACAAAATTCAGCCACTGCGCGTACGAACGGTTAGACGTGTGAATCTTGACTAAGAACAGTTACATGAAAGTATACGAAAATCGAGTTGGCATGCAATGTCGTTTTCAGTGGCGGTGGCGGCAGAATGCTCTGCCTCCAGTATCCTTACCCAAGGGTTGGTAGTTTGCCATGCAAGTTTGGCTTTTCATTTCGCTTTGTTGTTGTTTTCCTTTCTCCCAAACGGTGTGACTCGTTCTGCCCTCTGGTATTACTCGAAAGAAGTCAGTGTTAGACATTGGTCTTTTATTTTGTTTGTTTAGGTCGTTTTGTGTTCATATTTCTCTTTCAAACTCTTCGAGCTTTTGAACGCACTTTATCCTGAGAGAAAGAGCGAGGTCCAGAGAGGACTAAATAGGAGAGAGAGCTTTTTGAACGAATGAGCGTGTGGAAACATGTGGGTGTGAGGCGGGGAAACTCTTTCCAGGGAAATTTTGTTCTTTTAGTTGCAGGGGAAATGAGAGCGGACTTTGATGTAAGTTTGACGAGTCCTTGTGACATGTTGTATGAGAGAAATAATTGGGAACAAGAATTTTTTGAATTTTCGACAATAGAGTGTTTTGCCAGGTTTCAAGGAACCTTGCAAACATTGGACATTTTGCATGTGATATGTACAAATAAATTCCTAATGGGAGCCGAAAAAAAGAAACCATACACATACACACATTCAAAAATTTCTTTAATTTGTTGTTGCTTCCCTGGAGCATGATTTTTCTTTATTAGCATACATTCTACTCTTGGAGGCCTAGAAGGAAAAAGGGAAAAGTTCACATTGTGTGTTATATATATTTTTTAGTGCTGAAATGTGTGTTTCACGTTCCTTAATGTAGTGGGGGGTTTCGCGAGCAGTGTTCCACTGAACCCAATTAATGGCGGCTTATTAATGCAAAATAAATAAAATGCAAAATAAATCGGATGCAGTTCTTTGTCATGTTTAATTTTCTCATTAATGACAGCTACCTAGAACCTATCCATTGTTTTGTATATTATTTGGTAAACGAAACCCTAAAAAGTCCTACAAAAGTAGGAGGATTTTAGTATAACAGATTTTTTTAAGTTTTCGCCTTCTGCAGCATGCATGGTGTATGTACATTCGTGCATTCCCACGTGTTCCTCAGAAGTATTTTTTCAGAAAGCCCGTTCTACCCGTCATTAACAACGAGCATTGAATCATAGTCGGGGAATGCACGAATGTATACCATGCATGCTGCAGAAGCTGAAAACCTTAAAAGAGCAGTTTAATTATAAAACCTCCTACTTTTGGAGCACTTGCTGTGGTTTCCTTTACCAAATGAAATCAGTATAATTGCGGCGAAACCGTTCCCCTTGAACATTTATTGTGATAGTCCTTAATTTTGCCCAAAATATAATGTTTGGGTTAAAAATAAGAAAATTGGGGTATATTTCTTGTATGCATGCGGTCTGATTCAACATATAAATTTGCATAACAAGGTTCGGATTATTTGAAAGCAATGTATGGTTGGCTTTATATATGTATGTGTCGCGTTTTTATAGTCTCCTGATTCATTCGTATATCAACAATTGGTTGTAACTTTGGTTGCGTCTATAATTCAAACTAAAAACCCTGCTAGTTGACTGAATACCTAATTCTCAAAAGACAGTCAAGTTTCTTTTTTTTAACGGAATCACGTTTGGGAGGCACTATTTAGACTTTTTTACTATTTTGACTTAGAGGCAAATAAAAGCAAGATAGAGAGATGTAGAGCGTATGGAAACCACCGCTTCAGCCCGAAAAGTATTCGAATCCGAACAGAGGGCGGCCTAGGCTAAGATGGCGTACACAAGTGGAGAAGGACCTCAACCAACTTGGAGAACGCAATTAAATTAGCTAGAGAAAGATCGTGCTGGCTGAAGAGGCATATTGCGTTAGACTCAGGTCCACCCCGGACATTTGCGCCACAAGAAGATGAAGAAGAAGACCATGGCTCGAGTTTCTCATCGCATAAATTAATTATTGCATTAAGAGACGTAGTCAAATGTTTACTTTCTTGTAATGTACAAATGGAATCTCAGGTTGTGTATACGAATCTATCGTCAATTCGAAATACATTTTATATTTCGGGACTGGGCAACAGTAGTGTAGCAATCTGGCAACGGCAACTGTAAAGTTTGACATTTTTGGGGTTATACGTACTCAGAACGTTTTGACATACGAGCGCTATTTGTGTTGTTTACAGTAACTTAAAAGATTCATCTAGCCCAATAAATGGAATTAAATCGTGAAAATTTTCGTGCGATAATTTTTTGCAACTTTCGAAATGGATTAACTCAACAGTGCATCGATTAACTTAATTCAATTTTTGGCGATGAAGCTCCATCAAGGACTAGTGTTTATCGATGGTATGGTGAATTCAACCGAGTTCGTAGTTTACGCCAAGACGAATTTCGAAAAGGTCGTCCAAAATCAGTTGCTGTTCCGGAAACCATTGATGCTGTGCGCCAACTGATATTGCAAGATCGTCATGTGACCTATCGTCAGATTGACACCACCTTAGGCACTGGGACCAGCATATGTTCAATATTGTATGAACATTTGACCGTCAAAAAAATTTGTTCGCGTTGGATCCCACACAATTTGTCAATCGCTCGAAAAAAGGCTCGTGTCGATTGGTCGAAAGAAATGATTCAAAAATACGATCGCGGTGCTTCGAAAGACGTATATGACATCGTGACAGCTGATAAACCGTGGATTTACGCGTATGAGCTCGAAACTAATGGATGGGTGTTTCAAGTTGAGCCAAATCCAACAAAAGTTGCTCGCGCACGAAGCACTTCCAAGAATATGGTCGCCTGTCTTTTCGGAAAAACTGGACATGTCACAACCGTGCCATTAGAACAGAACTCAGAATTTTGAGTGGTATATAACCATTTGTTTGCCAGTTGTCTTTCAAGAAATCAGGAAAACCAACTGCCGAAGACGGATCACTCTTCACTACAACAATGCGAGCTCTCACACATTGGCTCAAACAACTGCATTTTTGAGCACTCAAAACATGGATTTGATGAGTCATCCGCCGTATAGTCCTGACTTGCCAACCGAATGACTACTTTTTACTCCCGTACTTAAAAAATAAAAAGAGAGGTCGACGTTTTTCGACATCTGAAGAAGCGATTGATGCGTTAAGAATGCATGTTTTGGAGAAACCTCAATCAGAGTGGCAAAAGTGCTTCGACAATTGGTTCAAACGCAAGCAAAATTGTATAGACCTTAATGAGGAATATTCTGAAAATCAATAGAGCTATTTCGATGACTAATATTTGTTTTTGTTCTCTTATCCCCAAATATCAAAAGGCAACCCTCGTGTTACACAAATTTAAAAATTATTGTCAGCTCTAAGCTTTCCGTGCGAAAGAAACCAGAAATATGGAGGAATACGCAAATGGAGGCGGTCACATACAATATTGGCTATGACTACGTTGCACACACCTCTTACTTTGGGAAGTCATCAATTTTGTCTTAAGAAGACAGGAATTAACGAGCTTTCTCCTCACAATAGAATGGTTAGATAAGTTACACATTGACCATTTCATTGAAATGAACCATTTTTGTAATGTCTTTTTTTCACTTTATATTTCCTGTTGTCAAAGGTCATTGAACCTCTTTCTGTGATTTTACTTTTTTTTTCTAAAAGTCTATTTTTATAAACAAGAGTCCAACTTTTGTATGTGGCTTGCTTTCAGCGTCAGAGGTTTTAAGTTATATTCTTCTCATAACATGAGGTAAAGAATGACGTTCACCCTGGTGTCCTTTAACTCAACTTCACATGAACACGATGCAAGATGATTCAGCAAAATTAATGACTGACTTGAAGAAACAATTCTCAACCATCTATGAAACAGAGGAATTGTTAGCAGCTCAGCAGTCAAGTGGGTTTCCAATTCCCATCGAATCAGCAAGTTGCTATATCAACGGTGGACAGACACTTATTTTGTCATTAGTATCCCACGCCTTTTACTTCAAATTCAACCTAACTGTGGGTAGACACGCTTTCTGTAATTACAATCAATCGAAGTACATACTCGTAGTAACAAGAACATTTTGCCGAAAAAACCAAAACAGTCATTAACTTGATTTGATGAGTGATCAAAGTCTGTCCTGTTCGTCCTGTTTTTCTGTTTCTAGCTCTGGTTCAAATTGAGTTTTTTTGGGAAAAAGATTTTACTCGGAGTAGCTCAAATCTCTGAGAAAACGCTCTTGTCTATTGCAAAAAACTCGACGATTCACTCACGATTCTGATGAAATAACAAAATAGAAGTTCTATGACAGTTGGGAACACGATTGTGGGCAGCGATGGACTCTACTGATTAATTTTACAGCAAATTTAGTATTTCCTGTGACAGTTTTTTTCATAATCACGCTGCAAATGCCATCGAAGAGTTTACTGTCTGTGAACGCTTCAGACTGTTAATAATAATAGTTGTTGGCGCTACAGTCCAAAGGGGGTCCAGGGCCTAGCCTGTTCATCAACTACTCCTGTTGAGCGCGCTACTGTTCTCCCACGAGTATAAGGGACCTACAGTTTCTTGCCGACTCCGAATGGCGAAATTTGATTATCTTTCTTAGACAGTTAGTACCCTTTTTGTGTTGTCAGCAGCTCGAAAAAGGTGATGCTGTGAAAAATTCGAAAAATTGGTGTTGAGCTGTGAGTCGAATCTAGACCCTTTAGCGTGTGAGCGTCGCACTCTACCCACTATTACACGGCGACCACTAAAGACGGTTACAGGCGCTTATAACACATCGTCCTACGCTGCGATACACTGAGAGTGTATCACTCAGGATTTGATTTCACATTTAACAGAAGTTTAGTTTCATAGGAGTAGCATACGCTCAAGTAAGTGTTTTGGATTTTTACAAATTTAGTTTTGAGTGAAATTTGATTTCCAATTAAATTGCTTTGTTTGTAATAAATTACGTCTTCAATGTGGTGATAAGGATCTACAAGTGCTGCGATATTATATCTGAGACGATTTGCTGAAATCTGAAGCTAAGTGACACGAGTAAAAACGGTCGAATCTATTACAAGGATATAGCCCAAAACGATAAATTGTTTTCAATGATTGATTTCTTACCAGAGGGTCGGAAAGTCGATACTTCAAGCGTTATGAAATATTTTCGTGAATAATATCATCATAAATGGCTGCAGTGGTGTAGTGGGTAGAGTGCGAAGCTAACACGCCGAAGGGCTAGGTTCGATTCCCGGCTGAACACCTCAAAATTTTCACGGCATCACCTCTTTCGAGCTGCTGACAACACTCAAGCAGAAATAAGCCTCTAAAAACGGTTTCGCGAACTTCGCCGTTCGGAGTCGGCAAGAAACTGTAGGTCCCCTCTAATCACTAGAGAACAGTAGCGTGCAAAACACGAGTAGTTGATGAGCAAGTTAAGCCATGGTTCCCTTGCGGATTGTAGCGCCATTCAATTGTTATTATTATAATTATAATATCACCTTCAAAGAAAACTATTTTTCACCTTGAAAAAGAATCGTCACACAGTGCTACCCAGTTCACCTGATTCAGGTGGCTTCGGTTGTATCCAAAAGCCAAAAGGTTGGGCCGAAATACACCGTCGAAGGAATATTGCATTACTTTGATAAACCCATCGAAAACTGAATTTAAACGATAATAGATGAAACGTTGTGCGCCTGGATCATGAAGGCAAAGATGACAGATGGATAAAATTAAAAACTGCATAAGGAAAAAAAAATCGTAAAAAGTCATTGCTGGATGCGTATCGAGGGGCGTTCAATATATTCGCGGTATCGATATGAAAGAAATGCGAATTCAATTTAAATTGTTTTTATTTTTTAATATAATCTCCCCTGACAACAATGCAATTGTTATCTTGCAATAAGCTTTTTTAAACCCTCAAAAAATTAATTTCCTTTTTTTCTGCAAAATATCCATTTATTGTCGAATTGAGTTCTTCATCATCCGAAAATCCTTTCCCACGAAAACATTTTTTCAAGTCCGGAAACGGGAAATAATCTCTAGGGGAAAGATCTGGACTATAGAGTTGGTGTTGGATTTCTCCGAAACCACAATCTCGAGAAACATCCTTGGAAACTCGCGCCGTGTGAATAGGAGCGTTGTCATGAAGAAGCAACACACCCACTGCGAGTTTACTACGTCTTTTCTTTTTAATTTCCTCCTAAGGTTTCACCTTCTTTAATGTACGCAATGATGATTATGTATGTAGTCAATGAGCAAGATTCCCTTTGAGCCCCAAAAACCTGTGGCCATGAGCTTCCCGGCAGACGAAGTGACTTCGGGTGTCTGTTCCTTTTTTGTGTCACTGCATGGACTCTTGTTTGCTTTCAGGGTCATAGTGGTGAACCCATGTTTCGTCACCAGTAACTATTCGATCCATAACACGGTCCGCGTTGTCACTTCACACCTCCAAATGCTCTCTACAGCATGCGATTCTCATGTTTTTCTAAGGCGCTGTGAGCATTCGTGTATGTGCCACGACCGCACTGACCTTTAAAAGGTTAAGATGGTCATGAAGAATGGTGTGAATAGTACCAGTTGCAAGCTTGGTAATCTCTGCCATCATTTTCACCTTTATTCGGGCATCCTCAAGAACAAGTCTTTCGACTTCTAAAAACTTCCGAAATAAGCTTTCGGTCAGCCAAACACTCTAAGGAAAGCCGAAAGAGGAACAACTGGAATAAATTAATAAGACGCGTTTAATTCTTTTACTCACAAAATTTGAAACAAGAAGCACTGCGTTGTCCCAAGGGTAGCAAAAATTCTTGGTCATTCCTAAAAAATGCGAAATGTTCCGCATCGTTGTCGATCCCAGCCCTCATTGACAATAACATTCCAGCTATTAGCTCTGCTAATTGCACACTTTGCAGACAGGTAAACATCACCAGATTATGCTTTGTGTTCGCCCTTACTTGAGAGCTTAAATTAATCCACTGGACAATTTTTCCACTGCACTCCTCTAGTTGCAAGAGTACTTAAAAATCTCAACGTGCATAAATTTGCTGTCCGGGATGGTATACATCTGTTTCTCCAAAAGGATGTTCTTCTACGCTCTCAAGACCACTGCATAATCTCTTCCATCAGTCCTGTTCTTTAAGACTTTTCCTGAGTAAGTGAAAAGCAGCACTGTCCAACAAGACCATCCCTAATGAGGGAAAACTGTTGTCACCCCTACTGCCGACTTTTTGCAATTTAGTCCCCACATTCTGAGGTGATTACCCGTCAGCTTAAGTATCCTTTATCTCAGAAACTTCTTAATGACCGACAGTATGGCTTACGCAGCAATAAATCCACTGGCGATTTGATGGCATACCTCATCGAGTCATCTTTTCACAATGTAGGCGAAAGGAAGTTTTTCGGGCATCTGGTTCCCTTGTAGAAAATGAATGCTTTCGGTGTCGATGAATCTCTTCTTCAATGAAATACAAAATAACCGTTCGAACTATTCAATTCAAGTTGTACTGGTTGGGATCAAGTCTCATATTCCCAATATTTATGCTGGTATTTTCCAGGGCTCCGTATTGTCTCCGACATTCTCCATCAGTTTCAGAAAAGATCTACTGTCTGTGGCTTTAAATCCATTTTACTCCTTTGCTGATGTTCCTCTCGTCGGCTTTTCATTCTTTCCCTGGCTCTAGATTTTCTTCTTAGGCCATAGATTTGCATTTCTGAAATCGAAAGATTTTCCATCTTTGGTATTTTTATAAACTTAAACACTAAGTTTGAACGATCACATATTTGAGATCAACACAAATGCAGAGAAATGTCTATGCTCGAAGTAAGAAGGCCACTTTCGCACGTACAGCAAAGTTCAGAGTCTTGCTATTCGGCCAGACCACACCAATATAAAGGGGTCGTTCAAGCTCGACACTTCCGCTAATTAGAATCCTTGCATAAGCAAGGTATTCGAAAAATAGTTATACCAGCTCTGAGAATGTAGGTTAAGAACAATAATATAATCTCGAATAACCTGTTCGGCTTCAGAGCTGGGCATGAATTAATACATGTCGCGTCAAAGTTGATTTCTGACAAACAATGAAACAAATCCAAGAGCCAATGCACTGTTGCATGTCTGATCGACTTGGAAAAGGAATTCGACTCCGTTTGGTTAGAGGGACTTTTTCTAAAGTTATTCAGACTTGACATAAGTAAACGATTGCTATACGAGGCACTAGATCTTGAGATAAGCTTTTTTAGAACCTTAGAAAAAACTTTTAAACAAAATACCTATTTATTGCCGACTTGAGTTCTTCATCATCCGAAAATCTTCTTCCACGAAGACATTTTTCCAAATCCGGAAACAGTAAATAATCACTAGCCGCTAGGTCTGGACTACAGGCTGGGTATTGAACTTCTTCGAAACCGCAATCTCGAGCAGCAGCCTTGAAAACTCGTGCCGTGTGAACAGGAGCGTTGTTATGAAGAAGCAACACACCCGCTGCGAGTTTACCACGTCTTTTCTTTTTAATTTCCTCCCGCAAATTATGCAAAGTGGAAGCGCAGTATGTCGCGTTGATGGTTTCACCAGTTTCTTGTACTCAGTAGTGAGCAAGATTCCCTTTGAGTCCCAAAAAAATGTGTCCATGAGCTTCCCGGCAAACGGAATAACTTTAAACTTCTTCGGTGGGTCTGTTCCTTTTTGATGTCACTGCATGGACTCTTGTTTGCTTTCAGGGTCATAGCAGTGAACCTATGTTTCGTCACCAGTAACAATTCGATCCATAACACCGTCCGCGTTCTCACTGCACATCTCCAAAAGCTTTCTGCAGCATGCGATTCTTACTTTTTTCTGAGGCGCTGTGAAAATTCGTGGCACCCACCTTGCACTGACCTTTGAAAGCTTAAGTTGGTCACCAAGAATCGTGTGATTGGTACTAGTTGACAGCTTGATGATCTTTGCCATCATTTCCACCTTTATTCGGGCATCCTCAGGAACAAGTTTTTCGACTTCTTTAATGCTTTCTTCCGTACAAGTAGTAGCTGGGGCGACGGAGAGGTGGTCGCCTTCAATGCTCTCTCTGCCGCTCGTGAACCCACTTCACCACTTTTGCACAGTTGATAATGAAGGTGCGGAACAATGGTAAGCAACCACCATCTCTTCATGAATAGTTTTTTGACTTTTTCCTTGCTTAGTGAGAAATTTAATTACAGAGCGATGCTCAATTCTCACCATCATCGTCTCAGTGGCAATTACGATTCTGTTTAACTAGAGATAAAACGCGAATTAACAATCACCATTTAGTGATTGCACTAAGATAGTAGTATTACTTGATAAATAAGTCAATTTAAATATATAACCACAGGTTCACCCCGATACCGAGAATATATTAAAGGCCCCTCGTAAGCATATTTTTTTTAAGCGGTTTTGACTTTTTACATGTAGGAAGGAACGCATGAATGTTCACTTAAAATAGATGTTCCATGGCAATGAATGATGGTCCGGTACCATCCACGTATGAGTCTTGCAACCGCAGCCAATCCTTGAAGTGAATTTAATGAACATTCAGACGATTGTATTTGTTTAACTGTCACCACCAACCGTATTATTGTGATGCAAACCACACCATCTCTGCTCCAATTTCTGAAACTCGCACACAATTAACTCCTATAATCTATATCCTACGAAAAATGCAAAGGCATGCCCTCACTCCCAAACTCAATTAAATTTCTTGCTCACACAAGAGTGTCATTTTGAAGCCTGACTGAGCCGCAACGAATATAAATGGGCAGTCTCTTCCGTTCAAAGTGCCGTTCTCCGCGCAACGATACGCAAGAGCAATTATCCTGATTTGCGTTGATGTCCCCCGATGCACACAGCACCCAGGAGGTTACTGCGACAAATGGAAAAATAACTTAATTGCATTGGACAACATCATCGCCCGTTTGGGATCGTCGGTCATTGTTTGCGGCACACAATCACCCGACGCGGCGGCCGGCAGTGCCTGATGGTGAGCCCGGGCAGTTCTCCCCCGGATCCCTATTAGAATCTATAATAATTTGTGGCGCCGGCAACTCAACGCAACTGGCCTTCTCATTGCGCCGTCGGCTAATTGTATACGGGCGCAATGTTATCCTGCATATCAATAAATATACCGATGGTACGCGGTAGAACGATAAACCGTCATCAGGAGCAGAGTCCTGCTCTGATGGTTTCGGCTTGGCTAGCGCCTGTAGTGACGGCAGAGCTCTGACCTTAATATGGCAATAAACATTCATCTCAGGGGGGCTGTTTAGAATGAGGACAATTTTACGGTTATGTTGCAGCTGATTTTACAGTTATCTTTTAATAAATTTAACATTTCTTCGGACGAGGACCGTATCTATTCTTATAGGCCACAATCGGAGTAGATCACGTAGATAAACTATTTTGGACTGGCCGCAATGCGAGGTGCGCAAGGGGGCTACTTTGGCGGTGATGGCCGGGAGGCCCGAAACAGACAGATATCGATTCGGGACAGCCCGTGACAGACCTTTGCGAACGTAAGCTCTAATCAGGATTTGAGGTATATTTTCACAGGCGTGTCACGATTCCGTTCGCCAAATGCGAAATAGTGCCGTGGGGCTTTCGATTGCGCACGGGTATACAAAGCGCGAAACTAAACATTGGTTGGGGGCAATCAACATTCTTGAGTGATGGCGGATTTGTATGGAAATCTTCTTCGATATGATGTGAATCGATTTCACATGGTGGGGAATGGGAATTGGTATTGTGTTTGCGATGAATCATCAAGCGAAAGGGTTTATGACCGGTGACCCACCACAATGTTTGATGTTGTTGTGGTATTGAGAAAGACCCTTCCTAAAGAAGATTGGATGCTTTATGGATTTTTTTTATTGTTGCATCATCCCAATGGTGTGGATGTCAAATATATCTCCCCACAGTCCCAGGTTCATGAATGTGGAATGGGTGCTTTCAAACGCATAGGTTTGTTCAGATTCGGTACGTGTTGGCAAAGAGTTCGTTTGACCTGCAAAAGGAAATACAAACTTTTAAGTTAACATAAAGTGTTTTTTAAAATAAGGAAGATGAGAACTTGGTAGCCGAGGAGCACATTTGAAACTCAAATTAGTCATTTCTTTCTACAATTAATTTCATTGAATACGAGTTCACTGAGGGTCCTCAAATCAATTGAGTATTGCAATTCTGTTTCTCTTTTAAAGAAAAAGCCCAACAGATGGCGTCAGATGTGGGATTTGGTTTTACGTGATCACCTGCCTTAACGGCTTATATCACGGGGAACCTTTTTCCCAAGAGTCGTAAGTAACGCAAAACTAAACGCCTTAGTTACCCAAGTACCAAATTGAGATCATGCTTGAGGGGCAATCACCCCACCTTGGTTTGATGCGAAGCCTTTTTAAAACCTCTTCCGCTCTTTGGGTCGCAGCGCCTGGTTGAAGACGCAACTCCACACTAAATGCAACTCCACAATGGACTAGACAAGTCAGCACAGTACACTATCTTCGACTCTACCCGCGATGTTAGGTGGTAAACCACAGCCACCACGAAACTCCCACAAGGGGGCCTACCGCACGGTCACGCTGGAACCGAAGTTCCAGGGGCCCCTGACCTCCCGTGGCACCAGAATATAGCCTCTGGTTAAGCTGCCACTACCAGTCAGGTTCCCTCAAAGCCTGGATCTGTTAGCCACCATCCCGCCACAGATGGTCTTTTCTCCATCAGTGTTTCCGTTGTCACTATAAATAGTGATACGGATGTGATTTTGAATCATTTGATTCATAAATCCAGTCACATCATCTGGAACAGATGGCGTCAGTAGTCAATCAGTGGTCCTGTAAACAAACAAACCTGGAAATTTCGAAATGAATCATTAGTGGAGTATATGGCGGCGCTAACATTCACCGGATCAGCCTCTTCAACATCACCTACAAGAATCTTTCTGTCGTATGAGCCCCTAAAACCGTTTGCCAACAACATGATAGGTCCTTATTGGTGTGATTTTAGGACAGGAAAGTCGACACTGGGCCTGAACGTCCTCTTACAACAGATCCTAAAAGGATCCAAGAGGCACAGATCGACATTCACCACAGACTCGTCGATTGTAAAGCCACACATGATAGTGTGGATATAGACGAGCTATACAGTGCTATATCTGCTTTTGGTATTCAAACCAAACTCGACAAATATTGTAGGACGACGGAAGAACTCTCGTTGATCTGTCAAGATCGGTAACGGGACGACGCGCTGTCCTGCAACTTTTTAAGATAGTGCGCAACCCACGAGTCAACTCCAGAGGCACCAGTTCAATTGCGAGCTCACGTGGACAGTATTAACGTGATTGGCCGGTCACAGCGAGCAGTCAATGAGGTATTTGCAGGCATTGAAGCGGAAGCGGCCAAACTGGGTAAATGTGGGCAAAGCTCTCATTAAGGAAGTACACACAACATCGATGTCTCGGACAGAGCGTCACTCTACTCAGCAGAAACCCCGGCTCGGCGGTAAACACCAGTACCGAAACCAAACGCAGAATCACTCTTGCAAATCGCTACTCTTTGGGCTCAAGAGGGAATTGTGTAAGAAAGCCTTCACTCGTTTGACTAAGCTCGCTTTATAGAACAGATTGATCATCCCAGTCCCACTTTATGTCACGGAAACCTGGACTTTACTTTTCGAGAGAAAAGTTTTGCGTGTGTTTTTGGTCCTGTTTGCATTGATGTATCACCTGTGGAGGAGAAGATTTTACGACAAACTCTATGGGCTATATACCGACATGCGCCTAGTACAGCATCGTCGGATATAATATGGTGTATTGTACCCCACTTCCACAAGTCCGTTCAACTGCTAGCTTATGCGGATGACATTGACGTAATCGGCCGAACTCAGTGAGCCGTCAATGAGGCGTTTGCTAGCGAAGCGGAAGCGGCTAAAGTGGGACTGGTGGTAAACGAGGGCAAAAAGAAGTATATGCTGTCATCGAAGGAGGACGCCGAACATCTGACCATCGGAAAGAGCGTTACTATGGGTAGCAGAAACTTCGAGGTAGTCAAGGAATTCGTCTATTTCGGCTCCGCGGTGAAAACGGACAACAACATCAGTACCGAAATCAAGCGCAGAATCACTTTTGCCAATCGGTGTTTCTTTGGGCTTAAGAGACAATTGAGTAATGAAGCCCTCTCTCGAACGACCAAAGTGACTTTGTACAACAGGTTGATCATCCCAGTCCTGCTTTACGGCGCAGAAACCTGGACGCTACTAAAAGCGGATGAGGAAGCCTTTGGTCTCTTCGAGAGAAAAGTTCTGCGTGCGATTTTTGGTCCTTTTTGCGTTGATGGCATCTGGAGGAGAAGATTCAACCACGAGCTGTATGGGCTGTATGGCGGCATGAGCCTGGTCAAGCGTCTACGTATACAACGCTTACTGTGGCTTGGCCATGTAAAGCGTATGGACAGCACTGCTCCGGCCCGAAAAGTCTTTGAATCCGAGCCATTGGGAGACCGCAACAGAGGACGACCTAGACTGAAGTGGCGCGCACAAGTGGAGAAGGACATCAACCAACTTGGAGTGCGCAACTGGAGACAGCTGGCGAAAGATCGTGCTAGCTGGAAAGGCATGTTGGCTGAGGCCCAGGTCCACCCCGGACTGTAGCGCCATCCGAAGAAGAAGAATATTGTACGCCACTGCACCGGCCCGAAAAGTCTTCGAATCTGTGCCATTGGGACAACGCAACAGAGGGCAGTTTAGGCTAAGATCTCAAGTGGAGAAGGATCTCAATTAACATGGAGTGCACATTTGGAGGCATATGCTGAGAAATCGTGATGGTTGCACACGTATCTTGGTTGAGGCCCAGGTCCACCCCGGACAGTAGCGCCACAAAAAGAAGAAGAAATAATGACAGCGCAAATGAGTGATTTAAACCAAGACGATATAAGGATAAGTACCTGAAATTTTGAGTGCGACTTTCCATGGGAACTAGTTTCAAATTCCGTGAGAAAATGTTAGGTTCGAAATTCCAACCTATATTAAAAGTCAGCCGTGTCTGCCGTGGCATAGTGGGCAGAGTCCGACATGCACACATCCAAGTTCCAGGTAGGATTCCCGGCTGAACTATTCAAATTTTCTTACTGCACCACCTCTTTCGAACTGCTGACAACACTCAAAGAGTAATTAATGGTGGAGTTGGCGAAAAACTGTAGGTCCCTTCTATTCGTGAGAGAACATTAGCGCGCACAACACCAGTAGTTGATGAGCAAGCTAGTCCCTAGTCCCTTATGGACCGTCACGCCATCCAATTATTATTATTATTATTAAAAGCTAGCTGAAGGTATAATCAAATGAATATTCAAGAGGTAACAAAAATATGAAAAAGGACATATGGTGTGAAACTAGGGGACGTCAATCTAGGAAAATTGGGAATTGCCTGCATGCACGTGTATATTTCAACTGTCAACACGTGACGAACGGGGGATCTCCATTGTCCATGCCACACATGCATCCTAATTAAGTTCACTCTGATAACTATGAAATAGAATATATATACAAACTTGTTCTGTGGATGAGGATTCCCTCATCAATGTGCTTTGTGGGAAAATTCAATGCGTCTGTTGGCTGAAACAGACTTATGCGGGGATAGAAAATGACTGAGGTTTGAAACGATGGGTTTTCCCTAACGCTGATGTTAAGCCGGGATGCCACGTTTGTGGTGCAAAGAGAAACTTCCTCTGATGGAGGTGAAATAAGCTTCCCTGATTGTAATAATAATAATAATTGTTGGCGCTACAGTCCAAAGGGGGACCAGGGCCTAGCTTGCTCATCAATTACTCGTGTTGTGCGCGCTACTGTTCTCTCACGAGTAGAGGGGACCTACAGCTTTTTGCCGACTCCAAACGGCGAAATTTGATAATCTTTCTTAGACAATTATTACTCTTTGAGCGTTGTCAGCAGCTCGAAAGAGGTGGTACCGTGAAATATTAGAAAAATTGGTGTTGAACTGGGAGTCGAACCTAGACCCTTCGGCGTGTGAGCGTCGCACTCTACCCACTACGCCACGGCGACCACTTCCCTGATTGTACGGTTTTGTTTATTCTGAAACACGTGCCAGTTGCGACCATTCGAAAGTTTCAGTTGACTGAAGAATATGAGTTTAATTAATTTTTTCAGGGCACACATACATTGGTTTTCCTTGTTAACAGATTGTGCTTTCGGTAAAGGGGTATATTCTCAAAATATGGTTAAAAAAATGTCACATGGACTTCTGATGAATGTGGAGCCAGATGGGTGCACACCGGTGTGCGCACTCGGTGACTATGGTTCACCTCCGAGTCAATGTCAATAGCAAATCTTCTGTCCACTCCCATTGTCCTTATTTAATTTTGTCAAGAATCATCAAGTCCAACGTGATTGAAAAAGGGAAAAAATAATTGTAATAAAGAATTAACTAACAGTATTTCAATCATTGGTTGAGAGCAATGAAAGTGTCTTTCTCCAGCGTGGAGGTCGTTCATGAGTCCACCCTTAGGAAAAAAAAATCTCAAATGTGAGTACCTAATAATAATAATAACAGTCATAACTGTTGCCGCGACAATCCACAGGGGGACCGGGGTTGCTCTCCAATGCGTGTTGTGCGCGCTACTATTCTCTCACGAGTAGAAGGAACCTACAGTTTTTTGCAGACTCCAAACGGCGAAATTTGATAATCTTTCTTAGACAATAATTACTCTTTGAGTGTTGTCAGCAGCTCGAAAGAGGTGATGCTGTAAAAAATTCGAAAAATTGTTGTTGAGCTGTGAGTCGAACCTAGACCTTTCGGCGTGTGAGCGTTGCACTCTACCCACTACGCCACGGCAACCACGAGCAAATAAGGTTTTGTTCTGAAGATCATACAAGTTGCAAGGTGTGTTACACATAACTTAATAAGATGCGGCACATACAGAGGGCGCCACTAACAAAAAAAAAAAATAATAATATTGAATTAATAATTTTTGTAAGTGGCGTCAATTATATGTCCCCGTACTTATAGAGTAATGTGTTGAAGAAATTTTCCAAATTAGATGCCTTCCTCCTCAGTAGTGGTACGCTCAAACGAATGTTGACTTCCAATCTTCAAGGTAATTTTAAAAGCTTTTTGAAAGATTGCCAAAAGATTGTCACACTTAACTTCACGAATTTTGGAGCGGTCCCCGATTGGCTTATGAAATGTATTTTTATTCTAACAAGGAGTACTCGGTGTAGGAATCCGCTTTAATTTGATATTTTATAAAAATTAATTTGTTTTAATTGCTGAGCAGTCTATAAGGGGTCACTGGCATGACGGATAAAAGGTCACATTAAAACTGTAAATTGTTTTATATTTTTAAACGAAACCGTAAAAACGTAATAAAATACACAAAATTGCATAGTTCACATGTACACTAGAATAATCAACAAATCAAAAGAATATAAAGAAGTCGGAGAATATTCTTTTCAAGACTTACGGGAAGCTTGTCAGAAAGTGCCAATACCACACACACAAAATTCTGCGTCGATTTGAACTTATGTTTTTGGTTTACAATTTTCAGAGGGTCATTCTGTCCCACTCATCCCGATGAAAATTAAATCAGTTGCGACAGTGGTTAATGTAATGTGCTGCGTGTTTTTGATGAGTAGCGAGCAAGGCTAATTTGACATCTCCGTGACATTGCTATATACTTGGTAAGTTCACCAAGGTGTCGTGAACTTTACGATTTGGATAATTTTTCCATTCATAAAACGAAGTCTAACGCAGTGACACACGCCTCTTATCCGATTTAAGAAGCGGACATACGTCTTAACAGCAAATTGCGAACATTGAATCACAAAAACAAAAAATGCCTGCCCAACTATAATCCGATTTGTGCCGAATTTCAATTAACCCTGTACCCCACTTGTCCTGAAAAGTCTCATATTCCGAGTGCTAATTCTTTCCCTTTAATGATTATCTGCTGAGTATCCTGAAACCGGAACCATGCCACACAGAGAAATTCTCAAGGGCTGTCATTTACCCCATACATTGAGAAGGGTCGGCGGCTGCCCTGGCAACAGGACATAACGCCTTTCCGTCGAAAGCAAATTTATGTTTCCCGACATTGCTATCTGAAGTGACGCCTGAATTGACCCCGCTTGACACATCCTGCGTCCTCCTCCCCCGGGACATCCGTCTGCTATTCACCAGTACACTTCCTCACACACACGCATAATGTGTCTGTTCAACACTCGATAAAATAATTTGTCAATGTCGACTGAGGGTGCGAGGGATATCCTTCATGATTTCCTTTTCACTTTCCTTCTGCTTTCTTCTGTTTAGCTAGAATTAAACTTTTTCCCTATTTACCCACCCAGAAGTGTGACACCGATAAGGACACAAGTTTTCACACCGTTCAATCACCGGGCTAGACACAGAAGCGTCGTGGCATGAGACCCCACCTTTGTTTCTATTCAAATATTATCCTATCTGAAATCCGGTTCCTCCTGAACAATATATATCGTTCCTCAGCAATACGGAATACATTCGGGCTTCGAGCTGGATTCCATGTGGCCTTGTGTAAGTGTGAATTTTCGGCCGGCCTAATGCCTGTCCCCTCATCGTGTGGTTGTCGGTGGCTGTCTGTTGAGTTGACAATTGTGTGTTTTGATGTAAGGGGATTTTTGCTTTAATTCGTTAACAAGGCTGGACGGTAGCGATGACAGGTTATTAGGCGAGGACATGTGTTTCGTTTGATAAGGGATGTCTTAGGTGGGAGTGTGTGGGCTGACGGAAGGTCAGTATAGCTTTTTTCGTTTAAATTGAATTGAACATTGACGCTGTAGGGGGTAAGGGTCGTTCGCGTGTGTTTGCGTTTTGTATTGATTTGGTGATCAGGTTTATTTGTTCGGGAAATGAGTTATTTTAGGATGTCTTCCTTTTTAACATTTTAGTTCTGTCTTTTTTTTCTACATAATTGGACGTGGGCTGACTGTTGAACTAAATAGAGAAATTAAAGGTCAGATTGACTGCCGCATCGTATTTCGATTGAAGACGGTTAGTTCCCCTGAAACGGCAAATCCTTCAAGAGTCACGTGCATAAATGGAAAAGTTTTATCAGAAATCTAGACACATCTGTTGTACTGTTTGGGAACACGATTCACCGATTGAAATCGGTTTCCTCTTGGTCACTTAATCTTAATTCGAGAATTTTGTTAAAAAGATGTTGTTTGCAATTCGAGTGGATGCGTTGTTTAGATGAAAAAATCAATAATTGTTTTAACACAAATCTGGTCAGTTTCGACAACAACACTACGGAAATATCCAAAATGTAATCTTTATATACAGTTTGGCTGGTTAGAAGAAAGTGCACGATATTTGGCTTTGGCGAAAGTTAAAAATACTTTACCAAAAGCGGACGAAGAAGCCCTTAGTTTTTCAAAAGAAACGTTTTGCGTGCGATTTTTGGTCCTGTTTGCGCTGATGGCATCTGGAGGAGAAGATATTACGATGAACTCTATGGGCTGTACAGCAACATACGCCTGGTCAAGCGTCTATGGATACAACGCTTAAGATGGTTACGCCATGTAGAGCGTATGGACACTACTGCTCCGGCCCGAAAAGTACTTGAATCCGAACCAGTGGGACAACGCAACAGAGGACGGCCTAGGCTAAGGTGGCATACAAGTGCAGAAGCACCTCAACCAACTTGTAGAGCGCAACTGGAGGCAGCTGGCAAACGATCGTCCTGGCTAGAGAGGCATGTGGGTTGAGGCGCAGGTCAACCCCGGACTGTAGCGCCACAAGAAGAAGAAGAAGAAGAAGAAGAAGAAGAAGAAGAAGAAGAAGAAAAAGAAGAAGAAGAAGAAGAAGAAGAAGAAGAAAAGAAGAAGAAGAAGAAGAAGAAGAAGAAGAAGAAGAAGAAGAAGAGGAATAAGAA
The DNA here is from genome assembly GCA_955652365.1 of Eristalinus aeneus. Lineage (NCBI taxonomy): Eukaryota > Metazoa > Arthropoda > Insecta > Diptera > Syrphidae > Eristalinus > Eristalinus aeneus. The sequence goes on from OY019131.1 coordinate 24,730,837, forward strand.
GAAGAAGAAGAAGAAGAAGAAGAAGAAGAAAGTTAAAAACATGGCCACCGTGGCGTACTGGGTAGAGTGAAAAGTTCACACGCCGAAGGTCCAGGTTCTATCCCCGGCTAAAGGCCTCGAATTTTTCACGGCATCGCCTCTTTCGACCTGCTGACAACACTCAAAGAGTACTAATTGTCTAAAAAAAACTTCGCCGTTCGGAGACGCGAAAAACTGTTTTAATCGTGAGAGAACAGTAGCGCGCACAACACGAGCAGTTGATGAGCAAGTTAGGCTTTGGTCCGTCTGTGGACCGACATCATTTAGCGCGCTCGAGTGGGAGTATTCTTTATTAAATTGACAAATGGTTTCAACTTCTCCGACTTATTTCTATTTACGAGGGTTGTCTTTTATATTTCGGAATAAGAGAACAAAAGCAAATATCAAAAATCGAAAACAGCTTTATTGTTTTTCAAAATATTCCCCATTTAGATCTATACACTTTCGCATGTATTTGAACCAATTGTCGTGCCACTCAGATTGAGGTATCTCCAAAACATGTATTCTGAACACATCAACCGCCTCTTCGGGTGTCGAAACTCCATTTTATTTTTTACGGAATAAAAAGAAGTCATTCGGTACCAAGTCAGGACTGTACGGCGGATGACTCATTAAATCGATGTTTTGAGTGCTCAAAAATGCAGTTGTTTGAGCCGATGTGTAAAAGCTCACATTGTCGTGGTGAAGAGTGATCCGTCTTCGGCGGTTGGTTTTCCTGATTTCTGGGAAGGCAACTGCCAAACAAATGGTTGTGTACCACTCAAAATTTACTGTTCTGCGTTGTTTTAGTGGTACGGTTGCGACAGGCCACCATTTGCTTGGAAGCGCTTCGTGCGCGAGTAACTTTTGTTAGATTTGGCTCAATAGTCATTTCAGGATTTAAGCCATGGGGACAGACATTAGGTGTTGTTGTTATTGGTGTTGAGCTTAGAATCGAACCTAGACCTTCTGCGTCTGATCGTCGCACTCTACCCACTACGCCACGGCGGCAGCACAAAGTCTATTTATTTCGTCAATCTTTTAGAATTCTGCTACACAGCTTTTCGAGGTGGCGATTACTCGCTCATTCGGTCTAAAGTTTTGCCACACCATAGACTTTTTCAAATTTTGAAACGCAAAGAAGGCCTCTCGAAATCAAAGTTATCAAATACAGCCCTTTCCAAATTCAGTCAATTTCTCGGCGGCGACTGTGAGACTGTGCCCTTTTACTCTTGCCTTTTTCACTGACAATTAAATCTATACCGATAATGAGGCTCAGTTAACTCCTTCTACCATTTTACCCTTCTCCTCAGAACTTAGAAAACATCACCCTTTTATTTGAGAAAAGAGTCGTCACCTCCTTCGAGCTTGTTCGTAGAGTTGCGTTGGTTTTTTAATTGTTTTCTGATTCGTGCTCCGAAAAAAGGGACGAACTGGCACGAGCTTGGGCAGAATCAAACACTAAAGGTAGTCAAACGCATGTCTGTAAAAAATAAATGTGGTAATCACAGTGTAAACAGCTCTCTGATGAGAATATTTACTTCAAGCAGGGTTTTGAGACACCTTCTTGCTCTCTGATGAGAAAATTCACTTTAAGCAGGGTTTTGAGACACCTAATTCAGCGGTCTGCTAGTACAAGATCGAGCAGTGTTGCAGTCGCTAAATACAGTGACTATTACGACAAGGGGCCCAGATCTAATTTGTTTTCTCCACACCTTACTATTATTGTCTGTACTGAGTACCTACCATTTAAAAACTCCTTAATAAAACCGTCGTAAGAAGTCGAAAAAACTCTAAGTTGCGCTACACTGGTAATTCCTAAAAAAGCCGTGGCCATCGTGTAACGAACGTTTTTGGGCACATTGAAAACGCGATACGAGGGTTGCCTTTTATATTTCGGGATTAGATAACAAAAATAAATATTATTCATCAAAAATAGCTTTATGGTTTTTCAAAATTTTCCCCATTAAGATCTATACACTTTTGCATGCATTTTAACTAATTGTCGAAGCACTTTTGCCACTCTGATTGAGGTTTCTCCAAAACATGCATTCTGACCGCATCAACCGCTTCTTCAGGTGACGAAAAACGTCAAGCTCTCATTTTATTTTTTATGTACGGGAATAAAAAGAAGTCATTCGGTGTCAAGTCATTACTATACGGCGGATGAATCATCAAGTCGATGTTTTGAGTGCTCAAAAATGCAGTTGTTTGAGCCGATGTGTGAGAGCTCGCATTGTTGTAGTGAAGAGTGATCCGTCTTCGGCAGTTGGTTTTCCTGATTTCTTGGAAGACAACTGGCAAACAAATGGTTGTATACCACTCAGAATTCTGAGTTCTGTTCTAATGGCACGGTTGTGACATGTCCAGTTTTTCCGAAAAAACAGGCCACCATTTGCTTGGAAGCGCTTCGTGCGCGAGCAACTTTTGTTGTGTTTGGCTCAATTTGAAACACCCATACAGTCGACTGCTGCTTACTTTCGTAACTAACTTGCGTAAGTCCCCGCTTCATCACCTGTTACGATGTCATAGACTTGATTCGAAGCACCGCAATCGTATTTGTGAAGCATTTCTTTTGACCAATCGACACGAGTTTTTATTGAGTGATTGACAAATTGTGTGGGATCCAACGCGAACAAATTTTTTTGACTGTCAAATGTTCATGCAATATTGAATGTATGCTGGTCCTACTAAAGCCTAAGGTTGTCTCAATCTCACGATAGGTCTATCATGACTATCTTGCAATTTCAGTTGGCTCACAGCATGAATGGTTTCTGGAACAACAACTGATGTTGGACGACCTTCACGAAATTCGTCTTGGGGGGAACTACGACCTCGATTTAATTCACCACACCATCGACAGACATTGGTCCTTGATGGAGCTTCAGCGCCAAATATTGAATTAAGTTCATCGATGCACTGTTGTTGAGTTAATCCACTCGAAACTTGTAAAGAATAATCGCTCGAAAATTTTCACGATTTAATTCAATTTTTTGAGCGAGATGAATGTTACTGTAAACAACGCAAATAGCGCTCGTATGTCAAAACGTTCTAAGTACGTATAACCTCAAAAATGTCAAACTTTACGATAGAGCTAGCAGTTGCCACATTACACCACTAGGGTTGGCCAATCCCGAAATATAAATGGCAACCTACGTATTAGCTGCACCTTCAGTCAACATAAGAAATTGGGACAAATATAGCAACACAGGGCTACCCGTTGGCTATTCCAACAGTCAATTGTACAATTTAATAGAGTTAACATATCGCGCCGACACCCATCATAAAGTTCATAAGGATCATAAAGGAAGAAACGGAAACACTGTTTCTATGTGAAAATGTGCATTTGACTGCAAACGAACAGAGAATAATGTTCTCCTAAAATTAATTTCTCAAGCCAGTAGCCGCATCCGTAAATATGCCTCCCTTTAAATAAAGCCAAGACTTCATACCGGTGGTATAACTTACACCCTCAGGAAAAGCAACATTATCGTCACATCAAGGGCTCAAACGTTAATTAATACAGTTCCCGTACCCCAAAAAGCCATTTCACATAACCGCGCCGAGCATAGTCCACAGTCGTAACCATAACAATAATTGCCACTTTCATCACATCCCCACCACTCTCAATATCCATCACGCAACGAACTCCCTCAACCACTTTTCACCCTTTTTGCGTCCGCCAAATGACTCATTTGCCGTCCGCTCCGAATTAAATCATCGTAAAGGGGATTAACGCCATGCACACAGAACCCCAGCGAGTGTATGAAGACGCAGAATAAACAAATAATTTCGTTGCTTGTTCGTTCGAAAAGTTTTCCCTGTAATTTATTAACGACATTCAGAGGAAAACAAGGAACCTCGTTTTTTCATTACCAAATGAACGTGTAACTGTTGGAATGGGCAAATTAAAAGAACATGTCCGTTGGATACAACAAGGTGAGGAGTGGCGTCGGCGGCAGCGGCAAAATATAAAGTTCGCCCGGCAAGCAGTCGGCACCGTCCGGCAGAGTGGTTGACATGTTAAACTCTCATCTGAGTCACGAATCATGTCCCCGGCAAAGTTCCCGCGAAACGTGCATCCTATGAGCGGTGTATTCCACTTACCGGGAATGATTGCCTGAAGAGGTAGTGGCAGGCTGGGTGTATAATGAGTTGAGAGAGGGCTGCTTTTGTGTATCAGTTTTGTATCAACTTTCACATCCTGCTCTTAATGGAATCATGTAGAGATGCCACCTGCTGAGGGGTCGTGTGATATACGCTGGCGGAACGATTCATGGGTAACTCGTCTTGACTTCCTGGGGGAAATGATTTACCAATCACAACTAGTATCATTGGTACCATGCGAGAGGAACGCCACTTACAAACAGAGTTTTCTGATCGTCCAGCTCGAAAACAGTCCTCCACAAAGTCATTCATTTGAGTTCCCGAAAAGGTGAGTAGCTTCACAACATACCGGCCTAGATTACCGACAATGTAGGCGGAAACTCCTTCATCCAGAAATAAAGTGCTCAAGCGCAACAAAGATGCATCTTCCCACGCGGCGCTACATGGAAAATCATTTTCACCAAACCCGGTTCGCTCTGCTCCACATACCAGGACCTTGTGGCCTTTAAAAATCGAACCTCTTCCGCCAAATGCAAAATTCTAGTCCCCCAAACCAACCGCCGAAGAAAGTACGAATGCTTGTACGGGTCCAGAGAACGGGGACACCCCAGTCAGCGACCACGGAATAATTCGCATGCACGAATCGCTACCAACACGGTATGACTTTCCATTAGGCCCGCGAGCTGTTTGTCATCGCGTCTGAGGACGAGTATTGTGCCGATCCCGTGTGCATCTCAACCTCGCATTCGGAACAGCCACACAATCATCCCGAAAGCCCACAGCTGATGGTCCGTGTTTACCTGCACACGACCGTCGTGGCAACGTCGACACGGTGAACCCGCAAAATGCATTAATCGTGTTTGCGACGCTTTGAGAGATCTAAGATAATGCCTCCGGCCAGCTGGTGTTCCGGACGAGAAACCTTTTGCGGCGGCCACGGCTGCCATTGACGATACCGGTGCCGACGACGAAAACAGCAGCCAGCCAACCGGCAAGGTGATAGGTCATTGTAGCACTAAATGGATGCTGCTGCTGCTGCCGCCACCATTTGTGCTGTTACCATCAGCAAAGCCCTCGCAGCCAGAGAAGATTGCGAACATTACAAATGACTGCCGACCACGTTGGAAATTGCAAATGAATAAAACTTAATAGTAGCCGGACCACTTGGTTAATGTTGTCCGGTCTGGCGGCATCTCAGTTCATTTGTCATGTCGGGTGACGATGCTTTCGCAGGAGCTGGGGGCCGAGTGACATTAGTCATTCGCTGGGCTCGTCTGTGACTACTGTGGGTCTACTGGGTCTGTCCTGGAGCCACATAATTGAGTTGCTGCCACTCCGATAAAGTTGCTTGGCAATTCCTTTTGAGTTGATTTGATGAAGTTAGTTGGATGATTAGTGGCTTTGTTGGTTGCATTACCTGGTGGGGGTTGGCAACTCGGCGTTTGGTTCGGATGTAATTCGGTTGAAACTTTGTCTGGAAGTTAAGCCGCTGGGGTTAGCGTTACGTGACCTAATGACAACTATCAGACAGACGTAGCATTGCGGCGCGCTTCCTGTTCAAAGCCTACGCTGTAGTTGAATGCTTTGTTGTTGCTTCTCTGTAGATGGGAAGTTTTGTTCACGTCTTGTAAGCAAATAGGGAAATATGTTCCAGTCAGCGTACAGGGCGAAGACTCGTACGGTGAATATTTGTGGCTTAGGATACTGTGGGGGAGGACACAATTTGGTGAAATTTGAGAACGGTTCTCATTGATGTTGCACGTATGTCGTGAGACGACTTCTTTTCTCGGTTCTCAGGCCAAGTATGTCCGTTGGCGCCAACAACTCCCACGCGCCATCTTGTTTGGTTTGCAGAACTAGTCTATTCAAGTCCCACTGATTCCTCTTCGACTGTCGGGCGCCATGTGCTTCTGGGACGGCTAACACGTCCACCATCTAGCGTAAGCGGATTTATGTATCTGCTTTTCTTTCAAAGACGAGGCATGGTTTAATCGGCTGTCATTTCCGCATTCTTATCATGGTTGCAGCAGCTTTCTGACTTGTTGTCTGTGAAGTTCCTCATTAGATATGCACTTAGACCACAAAGTTCTAAAAATTGTATATTTTCGTGAAAGTTTGCATCTTCCTTCTGATCGCTGATGCGGTCTTCTAGGTGCACCAGCCATAAAGGAGTAGGGAGTCCACATTTGTTGAAAGAGTCGTAGCTTGCATTCTAAGAGTGTAACGCTCTTAATTCTGGAAAGCATCTCGAAGGCAGCCCTTAAATTCCCAAAATGCTAGTAGTTGTTCGTCTTCTCTCTCTTCCAAGGTAGTACAACCTTCTCTTCAGGTTCCCCAAAAGTATTCATTTGAGAGGATGACCGAATTTCGAAGCTAATCAACTTCAATTTCTCTGTGTCGCTACATCTTGGAATTTCCCCGTGGATGGTATTTGCCGTGATTGGTATTTGATGCAGATCCATTATCCTACTAGAATGTTCGCATTTTACATCGTCGGAATCACTTAGACGATTAATGTTAGATGCAAGAGTCAGTTGCTTTTCCCCATTTCCAGTTACAATAAAATATGCATCCCTGTCCGACTATACTTTGAGCTTAAAATTTCTTTGACAATCTTCCGCCACAGCATTTGAATTCCTCACGCGAGTACGTTGTCCGTGTAATTCCCATGCATTTATCCGGGGTACCCCTCCTACGCACTAAAAGCTAAATAACGCAGTCGAAAACATTCTCCCAACGCAGTCAAAAGCATTCTACCAACGCAGTCGAAAACATTCTCCCAACGCAGTCAAAAGCATTCTACCAACGCAGTCGAAAGCATTCACGAAGTCAATGAACAGCAGATTGCGTGGTGATAGATAATTAATGTAATATTCAGTTTTGGCCCTAAGGGTATTGATGGGATCTATGCAAGAGGATCCAATGGAAGAACGTGCATGCAGAGCATAAAGTATGGTATCAAGATGTACTTTTAGAGAAATATTTTTAGATAACAAGGAAGAAATGTTTTAAGGTAACAAGATTATTTCCGTTCAGGTCATCCAGATCTACCTCCTGTGGACGCTTATTACTCATTTTCCATTTACACCCTCAACAGACATAGAAATTCTGCCGCCACTACCAACATGTTCACCCTTGCTATGATTTTAAAACTCTTTTCTTCGTATAACACATCACTCAATAAGTCCCGGGACACATAGGGGGCGCCACTTACAAAAAAACATATTATAAATTTTGTTAGTGGTGCCGCCTATATGTCCCGGGATTTATTGAGTGACCTCTTAAATTGATTTTTATTTAACAGTCAGTAGAGAGATACTTATAATAGAGCCACTGTCGAGAGAGAAATTATAGACGACTAAATGTCAAAGCTTTGCTTGAATTCAATTCAAGTACAGTTTTGACTCATTACGCCGCTGTGGCGTAGTGAGTAAAGTGCGGCGCTTATACGCTGAAAGTCTAGGTTCGATTCCCAGCTGAACACTTCGAACTTTTCGCGACAACATCTCTTTCGAGCTGCTCACAACGCTCAAAGAGTAATTATTGCCTAAGAAAAAGATTATCAAACTTCGCCCTGTGGAGTCGGCAAAAAACTGTGGGTCCCTTCAACTCGCGAGAAAATATAAGCACGCATAACACGAGGAGTTGATGAACAAGCTAGGCCCTGGTCCCCCCGTGGACTGTATGTCAAACTAATATTATTGTTATAGTTTTGACAGCGGATTGAACGGGTTGGTTTGCTTGTTTGCGATGAATAGAAAAAGGTGAATTTTAGCCGATGAAACAACTTTAACTGCAAAAACGGTGAACGATGTGTTGGATGCTAAATACAATTTTACTTGTAAATTAATTTTGCTGTATATTTTAGAATTTTCACGAGGTACAGGACCCTACATTTTCTTCCCGACTTTAAACCGCGAAGTTTTAGAAGCATTTCCATATACAGTTAAAAATCTTCGAGTTCTGTCAGAATCTCGAAAGAGGTGGTTTTGGGGTGCTTAGTTCGTTAATTGAACCTTTGACATGTGAGTGCTGCACTCTACAACCTATGTCTCGCCAGCTACCGAATATTCGAGTATAATATTTTAATCTATTAACACTGTAGTTAGAACTGTGACAAAAGGCTAAACTCAATTAATTTTGACCCATTATTTTTAAAGGGTGTCCCAAAAAGACGATTTAAATTTTAAATAAAATGCGGAAAATCGTGAATTCTTTATTATATCGTAAAGTAGAAAGTATCAGGCTATGTGTGGAATAACACACCGGCCAGATGGCAGCTGCGGCTTTGCTGGCACGCGATCTTTTAATAAAATTTTCAATGATCGTTTTGCACAAATATTGCGGTATTTCATTAATTCAGCGTCCAATTTCCTCTTCTAAGCCTTGAGTCGTGGTCGGCTTATTCGCATTCAAAAAAACCCAAAGAAAAACATCCAATGGTGCTGATTCGCACGGTTTCGTCTGCCAATTCTGGTCTCCAAAACGCAAAATAACACGACCGTGAAATGACTGATTCAGCAATGGAATTGTTTCTATGGCTATATGAGATGTGGCGCCGTCTTATTGACACCAAGTCCCCTCTACATTCATTTCTTCAATTCTAGGCACGAAAAAATTGGTTATCATTCAACGATACCGAACACCATTGACTGTTTGTGCTTGACCTGACTCACTTTCATTTAAAAAAAGGTCCAATGATTCCTCCAGCCCAAAATCCACACCACACAGTGACACGTTGAGGATGCATTTGCTTCTCGTGAATCACTCGAAGATTCTCCTCGCCCCAAATGCGACAATTCTGCCTATTGACGAAGCCATCAAGATGGAAATAAGCCTCGTCACTGAAGATGATTTTATCGGCAAAATGAGCTATTTCATGTTGTCTCTCCAATTACCAATTAACGAACTCTCTTCACTGTTGCTCTCTATTTTTATTAACCTTATATCTTCTACTAACAAACAATAATAATTTTTCAAATGTCAACAATGACAATTCGAGTGGTGTTAGATTTAAATCTTGCGTTCTTGTTGGGACACCCTTTATGTTCTTTTTTTTGTCTTCTACGAGCAACTTTGAATTGAACATAACTTTCTCTTTTTTTGAAGAAGGCCTCCACATAGGCTGCCATGTTTTTTACTCTTAAAAACCGTTGATTATTTGGACATAGCGTCTTTTTCTAAATACTATATGAGTTATTTAACAGAAGATCAATAATTCTTGCGTCTTACACAGTACTTGGATGCTGTGTTTTGTAACCTTTAATTTGGACTGCAACTGTAACAAATTGGATTTATCTGTAATTTCTCCGAATTGGTGAAAACGGTATGAGAAATGAATGAGGAATGAGGAATGATTGATGGCTATAACCTTACCTTGGTTAAAAAGGTGCTCTAAAGATTCTAAGCGGAAGTGTTCGCGATCCTGTTGGTCAATAACTATATTGTGGAAAATAGGTGAAAGGGGCGGAAGTGTCTGTCTGTAGCGACAGCCAAGCTGTGCTTAAGGCCTTACTCAGCCCATTAACCACTTCCAAGATAGTCCAGGAATGCAAGTCTTCCCTTAGCTTGGTCGACAGACTTAATAAGTTAAGACATGTTTGGATCTAGGGACATCACGGAATCAGGGGAAACGAGATTGCCGATAAACTAGCTAGGTAAGGTTCAAAAGAGGCATTCGTAGGACCCGAACCCGACTAAGGATCTCCTACATCCTTGGTTAGGGCCTCCGACGACAGTTGGGTCTCTTAACAGCACAACCAGAGATGGTGTGACACTCCAGGATAAAGGTTGACCAAATGCATGCTTACGAATGTTAGAAAGAAATCTCTGGCTTTTCTGTTATCTTCAGACAAAAATTAGTGCATACGGCTTGTTGGCGTACTAACGGGACACTACACCTTTGCTAAGCGGTTAAGTCGGGTTTGGCTTAGTGATGGCACCCTTTGTGATGCATGTAGAGAAGGCGAAGACACTTCAGAGCACTTTCCCTATCACTCTCCCGTCTTTGCTCGCAAGTAGGTGGCAGCTGTTTGCCGATGATGTGGTGGGAACTGAAAACCTAAGCTTATCATTACAAAAGTGCCTTTTGGTCTTTCTTCGGAAAATCAAGAAAACACATTAAATGAAGGCTATTGAGTGGTAGTGCAATGGGCCAACATTTGAGTCTGAGCGGTCCAGTGCAGTGTATCCCAACCTCCATAAAAAAAAAAAAAAAAAATAAAAAAAAAAATAAAAAAAAAATAAAATAAGTACAGAGAAAAATCTGTGGAAAGTTTCTGGTTCCATCAGTCCGTCGTATGGTGCTATATCTTAGCAGTGTCAACCACTTACACACACAAAGTATTAAAATCAATATTCGTTTACAGTGAATGTACCGTAGAGCACATATGTTACACAAAATTAATTTTTAACCAAACTGGCCAACAAACCAGTTCTTAAGTGTTTAGATTTTTTGTTTTCATAATCCCGGCAAGGATTGTCCACAACAGTGTAAGAGGTTCAGCGCGACATTACAAATCTCACCAAAGATGTGTGACATTTTCTGCATGAAATAAGAAGCATGGAAGGAAAGATTGTGTCCGTGATGGTTGCCGCCTGACGACAAACTGCTGGTGCAGATAACCAGAGGTGTGTCTGTAAAATGCAATCCTTCCGAGTTTCTATTGTTAATCATTTCTTGATTGCTGATGAACTGTGGGGCCTTCGATGTACAGTCGAAGTGAAACAATGGTCTAAATGGTGGACTTCAGCCGGTAAATGTTGAAAGCTTGAAAGGCGATAGCGATCGATAGCGACATATATAGGGATGCAAAACATTTACAAGGCTCTACAATGCCCAATTGTGATCCGATTCAATTTCAAACTTGAGTATACGCAGACAACATTGACCACATTCGCATTGGATAAGAATATTTACTTGAAGGCCCACCGTCTAGAAGTCAAACGGTTTGTCTTGGTAAATGTTGCAAGGTCTAACGCCTTCAGCACTTGTGACAATAGCATCGAACTGAACAATGCCGTTTAGGAGCAGCAGAGCTTGGAAGTTTAGGCTTGTGTTCGGAATGTTTTCCAGCAGTCTCTAAAAGCAACGTTAACGACTTGAGTTTCATTTGTTTTCCTTTTCATTGTGTTGATGCAGTATTTACAAAATGGGCACGATTATACCATGAGCTATGTAATCTTTCAAAACAGACTTTAAAGATTTTTTTGCGGACATTGCTCCAACAACCTTCAAAACCTACTGCACGGAACCAACTAAATATAACAATAATTGTATGGCGCCACAGCCCACAGGGGGACTAGGGCTTTGCTTCACATCAACTACTCGTGTTGTGCGCGCTACTGTTCTCTCACGAGTAGAAGGGACTTACAGTTTTTTGCCGACTCCTAACGGCGAAGTTTGTGAAGCTTTTTCTTAAAGAATTATTTTTCTATGAGCAACTCGAAATAGGTGGTGCCTTGAAAGATTCGAGGAGTTTAGCCCGGAATCGAACCTGGAACTTCGGCGTGTGAGCATCGAACTCTTCCCAATACGCCACGGCGGCCACACCACGAAACCAACTAGATTGCGAAAAATGAAATCAAATCCTGGAAGATACTTCATTAGAATCGCTTTAGCACACTTGAATAGGAAAATTGTAATCACAAACGATTATGAACGGTCTCAACCCCATTGCGGAACATGCTACTAGACTGCAAGCATGCGTAAGTGACGTCTCCCCAGTTTATGGGCGAAGTTTGTAAGTTTTCGGCATAACTCCAGGTCATCATGAGCATTTCATTCTCTAGATTTTGCCCCGTGCAACTTTTCTTGATTCCAAGCTTGTAAAGGTTACTTGCACTGCAGCCTGGTTGTCTTCTCCACTTCGGAAGCGACTAATGAGCTCTTTAGGATAAGTGCTTATTATAAATTCCTTTATCTAAAAGAAAAAACACTCGTCAACCAGTGTTGTTCCACATAGTCGTCCTTTATCTTCAGTTCCTGTTTTCCTCTAATTTCAAAATTATTTTGTCTTTGACTGCGCTCTTCGTTGTTTCAAGGAACAATGCTCGTAGCTCTCAACTTCGACCCCATCAGTCAATTTTCACTTCACTGCACTTGTAATCAAGGAAGTGTATCCCTGTCCGCCTCAGGCACTCTGTGTTAATGCTTGTGCAGTGCCACGTGCCGCCAATTCTGTTCCGTGTGCCAGGCCCTCCTCCTTTGATGTCAATAATTTCCGTGCGTTCCCATTTGTGATTAAGGACAAATTTGCTTCGATAATACCATTGAACTTTGCAGATTTATTGACAAACTTCACTTCCTCACGAGTGCGAGTTGGCGTGGAAGAAAATAAACAAAGCTTAAGCACTTTCCACCCGCATAACCCAAGAAAAACGGGAAACTTTCCAATAAACAAAACAACTCGAACCCCCTCACGCCACAGAAGCTGCGAGTAAATTTTTCAAAAATTATAATAAAATCGCGGTCGCCTCCCTCTGTAAGACGACCTCGTAACCAAGTTCCAGTCGTAAGTTGACACCTCTGCCCTGGTTCAGGCCTCATCGCTCCGTACTCGAGAAGGGTTGGCAGCAAATGGAGAGAATCCGTCCTTCAGTCACAAATGATGTTTACTTTGGAACAACTTTAATGCTGGTGCCATTGAGGAATGTCATCCAGAGGCAGGATGTCCTGTCCTCAATCCCATCCACGTCACACGCCACCGTACTTTTCATTCTCCCCACCGCTTGTTTGAAAGTTTCCCCGTTTGTTTGTCTTCGAAAACATGATAATGTTGGAATTTAAATTTGATTTGATTATACACGACTGCTGCCATTACTCCTGCAAGCAGTGCGCCCTTCCTCTCATTTGCGAGCCATTGCCCTTCCCCGGAATCCCTGTCAAACAAAATGGAACGCGGCTTAGGCGCTGAAGCGATGCTCGCAGCTCATCGGCTTTGGATGTGGCAGGGTAACTTATTTTCCTCGAACACGTATGTAAATCAAATCTCCAACTTCGAAGGACGTGTGTGCGTTCCGAGATGGCACAAGGTAGACGCAAATGATGTTCATTGTTTCAGTGTAATTCGCATAAATTTGCTGGAATAAGTTTGCAGGATAATGTGAGTGGCGTTGTTTGGAAGAAGGGCACGATGGCGCTCGATGAGTGCTGGTGGGATGTTTCTTTCGCATCTCGTGATTAAAGTGAAAATGCGTGTTTTGGATTCAACTGAAGACAGAAGATAAAATCGAATTGGAACGCCTCCATAAATTACAGCGAACGTTCGCGAGACACTCGGCAAGGGTGTGTGTAAAGGCATTTAAGGAATTTAATTGCTGCTCCTTCCCAGAGTGCTTCGATGGGACTTCTGAAAGTGCTGGGTGTCGAAGATCCCTGCGACTGCAAGGGAATTTCGAGAATTTTTCGCGATCCGAGGTGGGAGAGGGTCGCTTCAGAAGGAAGCTTTGGCTTGAATGGGGTAGAGACGGAGGGGTGGTGTCTGAATCTGCAAGAAGTGGAAAATAATGCAAAGTGGTTTTATGATGGATTGTCTGTTGAAGTGATTGCTGGAGCTGGCAGCTGGGACTTGAGGAGTGACTGAATGCAGTGTTCATTATACAACTGAAACCAAGGTTTCTGGAACACAACGCCACCAGCAGGCACCTGCTTGAACAAAGGATGCTGGAATCTGTTGAGTTCATTTACACATTATTCGACTTTCTACGAGACTGGTGTGTTTTTTTTTTATTTTTCATAGTCAGACCATGTTCAGGGGATCGTCGTCCACGACTTGCATTCGAGCTAAGTTGTATCACTGGTGGAAGGTTAAAAGGCAGAAATGGGCTGGGGTCATAGGGAGGAAAAGGGAGAGAAGCAATAAGTTTGCAAGGCATTTCAGTAAGAGAACTTAAGAATGAATTGAAGGACATCTGAAGTGTGACACCTGACTATTCGAGGCTATTTGAACTTAAAACTAAAATGCTGTCACTAGATTCAGTGCAAAAGATTTGGAAAAACCTTTTAACCTCCGGAGAAGATAGTGACTTTGCTCTCAAGCTCAGGAGTTATGATGGTTCACACCATATTTGTTGCCACGTTTCAATTATCAATTGCATATACACACATTTCGCGGTTTCCACAGCATCCAATAACACCTTCAGTTTATTTACACTATACTTGGCCAAGTAATTCTTAGCTATTTCTGGGTCGACCAATGTCATTTCAACGAGTTGGTTTCTCAGAGATCAAGACAAACCAGAACCTGCACAATCTGAAGAATTTAGTAGATGTATATCTTCTTAACAAAGTCCTGGTCAGCAAAGACATATTCGAGGGAACTTCAATATATTCTCGGTATCGAGGTGAAGCTGTAGTTATATATATAAATGCATTTATTTATCAAGTAATACTATTATTGTAGTGCAATCACGTAATTTTATATGAATGCAATTATTAATTCTCGTTTTATCTCTAATTAAACAGAATCATAATGACAATTGAGACGATGATGGTGAAAATTGAGCATCACGCTATGCCATAATTAAAGTTCTCACCAAGGAAAAAGTCAAACAACTATTCATGAAGGTGGCTGTCTACCAGGGCTCCGCACCTTCATTATCCACTGTGCTAAAGTGGTGAAGTGGGTTCAAGAAAGGCAGAGAGAGCATTGAAGATGACCCTCTCTCCGGCGCCCCGGCTACTGCTTGTATGGAAGAAAGCATCAAAGAAGTCGAAAAACTTGTTCTTGAGGATGCCCGAATAAAGGTGAAAATGATGACAGAGATCCCCAAGCCTTTAACTGGCACCATTCACACAATTCTTCATGACTATGTTAATCTTTCAAAGGTCAGTGCGAGGTGGGTACCACGAACGCACACAGTGCCTTACAAAAAAATGAGAATCGCATGCTGTAGAGATCTGTTGGAGATGTGTTGTGAGAACGCGGATGGTGTTATGGACCGAATTGTTACTGGGGACGAAACATGGGTTCACCGCTATGACCCTGAAGGCAAACACGATTCCATGCAGTTCCATAAAAAAGGAACAGACTCCCCGAAGAAGTTCAAAGTCACTCCGTCTGCCGGGAAACTCATGGCCACAGTTATTTGGGACTCAAAGGGAATCTTGCTCATTGAGTACAAAAAGAAAGTGAAACCATCAAAACCACATCATACCTTTGCATAATTTGCGGGAAGGAATTAAAAAGAAAATACGGGGTAAACTCGCAGTGGGTGTGTTGCTTCTTCATGACAACGCTCCTGTTCACACGACGCGAGTTTCCAAGGCTGCTGCGCGAGATTGTAGTTTCGAAGAAATCCAACACCCACCCTATAGTCCAGACCTTGCCTAGTGATTATTTCCTGTTTTCGGATTTGAAAAAATGTCTTCGTGGAAAAAGCTTTTCGGGTGATGAAGAACTCAAGTCGGCAATAACTGGGTATTTTGCAGGGAGAGAGGAAATTTAATTGTTTGAGGCTTATCTCAAGATGAAACAAATGCATTGATGTTAGCGGAGATTATATTGAAAAATAAAAACAATTTAAATTTAATTCGCATTTTCGTTCATATCGATACCGAGAATAGATTAGACGCCCCTTGTAGTTGCAAGGAGAAAATATGCTCCCATTTCTGTCATACGGTAGATGTTTCATGATATTACGATTCCCTAACAGGTTGCGCATTACTCTTTTTCTATTAGCTATTCATCGACTTTGGCAATTGCGGAAGGTTCAACATGAAAGTTATCAAAAGACAGCATCCATCCATCCAATCTATTAATAAGCGCACTTCTTAAAAAACAAATTCGGAAAATGTATCAGCATATCGTATCCTAAGCCAATGATCAATGATGTACGCTATGATGCGAGTATGATTGACGTTCTCAGCGATGGATTATTAGAATAGTTGCCGTAGAAATCTTGGTAAATGCATAATTTAAAAGGCTCTAAACCCTCTAAAATGACTTAAGTTTGTTGCTTTGAAGACATTTCCATCTTGTTGTAGAGAAATAGCTACAATGATAGCAACGTGAGTACTATGCTTTACTTATCCTTATAGCCCTTATATATTAGGGACCACTTCACCTCTTTCACACGGATTGGATTGGGTACAGTACATACGCAGTCGTGTGTATATTAATTGGAGCAAGCAATTTTTTTAAATTTTTTTTATTGCAGGCTATGGTTTGTAAGTTTTCGTGTTCAAATATTTTGGTAAGCTACATGCTCTATTTTACATGGTGCTATTTTGAATGGTTTTCCTAATTATTTAAATTAATAAGGCTATTCTTAGAGGTAAGTTTCTGTTTTTTAAGGCAAAAATAAAATCATACGATTTCAAATATAATTTATTAAGACTTCATCATCATGGATATTCCAGAAGAAAATAGGGCTCAAGTCACTGCGTTACACGTATACGATGGGAAAACTATCCGAGAGATTTCAGCTGACGTTGGAGTTTCAAAATCTAGTGTTTCAATTATTATTGCTCAACAGAAGGTCACTGAATCAATTGAATCCAATCGGGTCATAGGGGTCATTGCGGGCGGAAACGTAATACAACAAAACACGGTTTATATGAGAAATAGTATATAGAAATAGTATAATCAACCCTGGCAAGACAAGTCTTGATCTGTAAAGTGAGTGGACAATACTTAACGTTCAGGTAGAATCGTCTACAGTCCGTAGGCGTCTTCTGAAAGTTGCAATCGAAAGCCAACAAAGCTTTTGAAAAAACAGCTGTTAACCAAAAAACTGAGCAGAAGCGACTTAATTGAGCTAAGAAACACAATGAATGGACAGTGAACAGTTCGTCCTCGGACGAGAGTCACTTTGAAGCCCAAGGATACCGGGTAAGTGTCGTGAAAAAAAGTCCGAATGAAAAATTCCGACATCGTTCAATCGTCAAAACACTCTCCCCAAGTCATGTATTGAGGCTGATTTACATTTGAAGCTTTACGCCAATAGAAGGTGTGATGAACAGCGCCAAATACGCAGAAGTTTTAACTCAAATGCTGTTTCCAACCATTCAGAGGAGACGTTCCGTAGCACATTCAATTTCCCAACTCAATACTGCATCACAAGAACTAAGCTGATTTCGACTATTATTGATTTTTGGTTTTACGACGAAGATATTAAATACATATGCGGATGACCTGTTTTATCAATGGCAAAATGAATCAGCGCACACATAAGAGGCAAGGGAGGCCATATACAGTATTAAAATTCACCTGTGTTAACTTCTTCTAATTTTAATTGAAAATAAAGTCAAATATATTGCAAATTTCGCTTTTCCCAATTAATTTGTAGTAGAAAGGTTATAATAATTAATAATTGTTGGCGCTACAGTCCAAAGGGGGACCAGGGCCTAGCTTGCTCATCAACTACTCGTGTTGTGCGCGCTACTGTTCTCTCACGAGTAGAAGGGACCTACAGTTTTCTGCCGACTCCGAACGGCGAAATTTGAGAAGCTTTCTTAGACAGTTATTACTCTTTGAGTGTTGTCAGCAGCTCGAAAGAGGTGGTGCCGTGAAATATTAGAAAAATTGGTGTTGAACTGGGAGTCGAACCTAGACCCTTCGGCGTGTGAGCGTCGCACTCTACCCACGACGCCACGGCGACCACAACCTAGTAGAAAGGTTGCCTTTTATATTTCAAGATTGGGCAACCCTAGTGTTACAACTTGGGAACTGCCAGCTCTATCGTAAAGTTTGACATTTTTGAGGTTATTCGTACCTAGAACGTTTTGACATACGAGCGCTATTTGCGTTGTTTACAGTAACATTCATCTCGCCCAAAAACAATGGAATTAATTTTCGTGCGATTTTTCTTTACAAGTTTCGAGTGGATTAACTCAACAACAGTGCATCGATGAACTTAATTCAATTTTTGGCGATGAAGCTCCATCAAAGACCAGTGTTTATCGATGGTACAGCAATTTCAACCGAGGTCGTAGTTCACTCAAAGGCGAATTTCTTGAAGGTGATCCAAAATCAGTTGTTGTTCCGGGGAAACCATTGCTGCTGTGCGCCAACTGATATTGCAAGATCGTCATGTGAACTATTGTGAGATTGAGACAACCTTAGGCATTAGTGGGACCAGCATACATTCAATATTGTATGAACATTTGGCCATCAAAAAATTTGTTCGCCTTGGATCCCACACAATTGGTCAATTGCTCAAAAAAATGTTCGCGTCGATTGGTCGAAAGAAATGCTCCAAAAATACCATCGCAGTGCTTTGAACGTCTATGACATCGTGACAGGTGGATTTGCGCGTTTGAGCCCGAAAGTAAACAGCAGTTGACTCTATGGTTGCTTCAAATTGAGCCAAATCCAACAAAAGTTGCTCGCGCACGAAGCACTACCAAGCAAATGGTCGCCTGTTTTCCGAAAAAACTGAACATTTCGCAGCTATACCACTAGAACAAGTCAGAACAGTCAATTTTGAGTGGTACACAACCACTTGTTTGCCAGTTGTCTTCCAAGAAATCAGGAAAACCAACCGCCGAAGACAGATCGCTCTTCACCACGACAATGCGAGCTCTCACACATCGGCTCATACAACTGCAATTTTGAGCATTCAAAGCATCGATTTGATGAGTCATCCGCCTTATAGTTCTGACTCGGTACCGAATGACTTCTTTTTATTTCCATACGTAAAAAATAAAATAAGAAGTCAACGTTTTTTGACACCTGAAGAAGTGGTTGATGCGTTCAGAATGCATGATTTGGAGATACCTCAATCTGAGTGACACGACAGTTGGTTCAAATGCATGCGAAAGTGTATAGATCTTAATAGGGAATATTTTGAAAACAATAAAGCCATTTTCTATGATTAATATTTGTTTTTGTTCTCCAATCCCGAAATATAAAAGGCCACCCTCGTATATATAATTTTTTTTTAAGAATGTCTATCAAATTTATGAAATTCAAAATATTTTGTTAACTTTGGCAAAAAAAGAAGGGAAAGATTTAAAAACCTATGAAGCCACTTTCATTCGTGAATCACGTTCATGTCATTCTGGATAAGGCATATTTTTTTTTAGAGCGCTTTAATAAAGCGTTTGTAAAATCTAAGATGAAAACGTTGCCACGGGAAAAACATATCCAAGACTTTGACGTCGTAATCTGCAATTAAGATCTCAGTTATTTTTTCAGCTGTGTTAGCTGACTTCAATGAAGGTGTCAAGTGCGCCCTGTTTAGCCTCGAAGGTTGTACAATAAACTAGACTTCTAGTTCATTTTTATCACAAAAACGTACAATCCAGATGTAAAGTTATCAGGACAAAGCATAAGCGGAGATAAAAGGAATTTAGTTTTGAAATGAAGTTTGAATCCAATTTTGTTCTAAGCTGAAAAGCTTCAGTACGACGGTGTTTCAAATCCTTTTTTTGTTTTCATTATGCAGGTCAAGGTGGATCTGTTCTGGGCTTCAATAAAAAAATGCCGCTGCTCTACGTCACGTAAATTGATGAAACAAATGATAAAACCAGAGTCTTACATTAGCTTCAAATGTTCAAAACGAAATAATCACCTATCGCACCGTTTCAATATTTGCTGTGACATTGTGGGTTGGACCATTAACTTAGTCTCAGGATAATCTACATCTTTCACGTCTGAAAATTCTTGCTCTCTTCGAAAGCTTCTCAAATTCCGTTCTGTAAAAGAAAGCTCATCTCCAACAGATGCTCATTTTCTTGTCAAATAACCTCATCCATCGCCCCCCACCATTTGTATTTAAGAAGCCTAAACTTTATTTACATTCAATCCCTCACAGAAATCCAAACATTCCCTCCAATTTATTCAAAGCGCATCGTCTACAGAGGTATGGGGCACTTGTACATAATGTTGAGCTTGTAGATGTCCTTCTTACTGATTTCTCTCCTCTGTCCTATTTCCGCAGTGGGATCTAGTGGCACAATGGTCGGATTTCCGTTCTTCGAAAAGGCGGTGCTACTGTAGTGCATCACACTGCCGTAATCGTATTTGATGCCGAAGTCCTGCACTACCGAAGAGTTGTAGATGTTGAAGTTGTGTTCCTTTCCCTCTTGGATGTTCTCACTGACGATCTTCACATAGTCATCCCGATCGTAGGTGCTCTGCTGGTGGTAGAAGCCCAGCGAGTGCAAGAACTCGTGCATGATGGTGGCCAACCGGAAGCATCCAGTGTCTAGCTCATACACTTGGAAGTTCACTCCCTGCACTCGGCCCAGGTAGCCCACGTTCGAGTAGCAGCCGCCAGCAAGGCCAGTTATATTGATGAAATTTGTAGTGGTCTCGTCAGCTGGATAGAAGCGAATGCAGCTGACCTCCTCCAACATCTGCATTCCGCGGCGAATGTGATTCCTCTGCGCCTCATCTAAAACGTGAACTTTTCACTTTTGCCCTGAAAAGACTGTCGGACTTACTGTGATGGTTTGCGAAGAACTTGTAGAACACCTTCCTCTCAGGCCAGCGGTACTTTTCCGCAATCAGGCCATTCCTACCACCGAACTGAATGTTGATCCTCTGCTCCGTGGAGAGAACTATGTCGCCCTCGAACTTGTCACCTTGCTCGGGGTCCCTCTCCAGTGGTGTTGGATATGCGGATATGAGGCTAACCGCAACCAGGAGAAGCAGAGCTCGCCCAACAGACCTCATTTCAATTTGATTTGTCACAAAGAACTAAAGCCCTCGACTTGAGTACAGTGAAGGTTGTAGAAGTACAGAAGCCTGCAGGAATACCTCGCCAATTCAGCTATTCGGGGCAATAAATGGAACTGATTATCTAATCAATGACATTTTCAATTGTTAGATCGGTATGTCTGCAGGTTTCTGTACACGTTTGATATTCTTATCTGCCTTCCAAGTCTTATCGCGGCGATCGTTCGTAACGTGTGCGAATTAAGTTTACAGCACTTCAACTAAATGGCCAGCTGATAGGAGCTACTGGGCAACGGCGTGACGCGGTAGAGGATAATCTTTGCCGCGATAAGATCGGAAAGTGCTTTATAATCGGTTTGATTAAAGTTGTTCAAGCAGTCTTGAAGTAGGGAGCAATAATTTTTTAATTTAGTTTTAATTTGGCAGAAGTGTGTCGGCAATAAATGCATTTCATAAAACGTTTTCAATTTGAGTTGCAAGCCGCTTGTAGGACAGATCCTTGTCTAAATCTTAATCTGTGTAATGAATGGCATATTTGAACAGATAGATAAACTTTTTATAAATATTCTCATAATCCGTATGCGTGTCGTCTAAGAAAGCTTCTCAAACTTTTCCGTTCGGAGTCAGCAAAATACTCTAGGTCCCTTCTACTCGTGAGAGAACAGTAGCGTGCACATGCCCCGGTCCCCATTTTGACTGTAGCGCCAACAATTTATTATTATAATTACTATAGTTCTTCAAGTGATGACTTTATTACTCAATTGCCCCTTGAACCCAAAGAAACAGCGATTGGCAAGAGTGATTCTGCGTTTGATTGCAGTATTGATGTTATTGTCTCTATTTACTGCGAAGCCGAGGTAGACGAAGTTTCTGTTGCCTAGTGTGACGTCCTGTCCGAGACGTCGATATTTTGTGTCCTTCCTTGATGACAGCATGTACTTCGTTTTGCCCTCATTATTCATCAGACTCATTTTAGCCGCTTCCGCTTTAATGCCAGCAAAGGCCTCATGTAAATGCAATGTAATCAGCGTAAGCTAGTAATTGAACAGACTTTTGGAAGATCGTGCCTCTGGTGTTGACTTGTGAGTTACGCACGATCTTCTCGAGGATGATGTTAAAGAAGTCACATGACAGTGCGTTGCCTTGTCTAAAACCTTTTTTGAAATTGAAGGCTTCGGTGAGTTCGTTACCGACCTTGACGGAGCAGCGAGAGTTCTCCATCGTCATCCTACACAATCTGACGAGTTTGGTAGGAATGCCAAAACTAGACATGGCACTGTATAGCTCTTCTCTATGCACACTGTCATATGCAGCCTTGAAATCGCCGAATAGGTGGTAAGTGTCAATTTGCATTTCTTGGGTCTTTTCCAGGATCTGCCGTAATGTAAAGATCTGGTCTATTGTGGACTTCCCTGGCCTGCAACCACACTGATACGGACCTATCAGGTCATGGACAAACGGCTTCAGACGCTAACACAATACTGCAGAGAGGATCTTGTATGCGATGTTCAGGAGACTTATCCCTCGGTAGTTGGCGCAGTCAAAGGGGTCTGCTTTTTTGTGGACCGGGCAAACGACGCTGAGATTCCAATCATCGGGCATGCTTTCCTCCGACCATATCTTACAGATGAGCTGGTGCATGCGCTCAACCAGGTCATCTCCAGCTGCTTTAAATAGTTCTGCGGACAGTCCGTTCGCTCCAGCAGCTTTGTTCCACTTTAGCTTAGATATTGCTATCTTCACCTCGTCTAAGTCGGGGAGACGGAATGCTTGTCTATCATCGTCCAAATTGAGTGGAACATTCTGCCTAACAGCGGGATTAGGGTCGTCATCGCCGTTTAGGAGTCTGCAGAAATGATCCTTCCAGATTCTCAGCACAGACTGCGACTCTACTACTAGTTGTCCATTTTCGTCCCGGCAGGCCTTGGTCCGAACCTTGTATCCCCCGGATAGCTGTTTTACCTTTCGGTAAAACTTTCGGACTTCATTCCTGCCAGAGCACCTTTCCATTTCCTCGACCGCGCGCTTCTCATGCTCCTTCTTCTTCCTTCTGAAGAGCCGGTGCTCTTCCTTTCTTCTCTGTTCGTAGAGCTCACGAACAGCTCACGTTGTGCGATGCAGCGTCGCTTTATAGGCGTCTTGTTTAGCTGCGTGCGCTTGCTTGCACTCGTCATCAAACCATGGGTTCCTTCTGGGTGGTGACGTGAAACCTAGCACATCAGTGGCAGCTTCTTTGGTGGCTTCTTGACAACGTTTCCAGTCTTCTTCTATGCTTAGTGCAGGAAGCGTCGAATTCTGAGCGAGTTTCAGGGAGACTCGGTTGGCAAAGTTCCCAGCAATCGGCTGCGATTGTAGCTTTCCGACATTACGCCGTTTTGGCCTGTCTCGACTTCGTTGCTCACTCGATATCCGGGCTCTTACCTTGGCTACAACAAGGTGATGATCCGAGTCGATGTTTGCACCTCGGAAAGTTCGGACATCGAAAATACTGGAGGAGTGTCTGACGTCGATCGCAACGTGATCAATCTGGTTGACGGTGAATTGATCAGGAAATCACCAGGTCCCTTTGTGAATGTCCAGTTGTGGGAACCGCGTGCAATCCACAGAGAGGTTTCGCCCCGAGGCGAAGTCCAACAGCCTGAGTCCGTTTCCGGATGTGTTATCGTGCAGCCTGTTTTTACCGATGACTCCAGCAAAGATGTCCTCCTTTCCCAGCTGAGCGTTGAAATCTGCTAGAACGATCTTGGTGTCATAGCTGGGGCATCGATCGTATGTTCTTTCTAGGAGATCATAGAAGTCATCCTTGATGTTGTCATCCTTCTCCTCTGTCGGGGCGTGAGCGCATATTAGGCTGATGTTCCCGAATTTAGCCTTGATGCGGATTGTCATGAGGCGCTCGCTGACTGGGTCGTAGCTCAAGACTTTTTGCCTAAGTCTGCCTCGAACAACAAATCCGCATCCGAATAAGCGCTGCCTTCTCTCTCTATAGCAATTGCTGTAGTAGATATCGCAGTTCTTCATCGCTTTTATGCCAGGCCCATCCCATCGCACTTCCTGGATGGCGGTTATGTCAGCTTTGTAGCTGTCAAGGGCCTCCGCAAGTTGTTCGGCTGCACGTGGCCTGTTAAGGGACCTCACATTCCACGTGCAAAACCGAAAATCGTTGTCCTTTAAACGTTTGCTGGGGTCGTCAACAGTTAATCCGTCCTTATCCGAGGCATATCGGTTTTTCTGAACTATTTTATTTTTACGTGGTAAGGAAGTTACCCTCACGCACGACCCACAGACTGGTAGGCCAGGTCCATTATTTAAACCCTCGTGCACAGGAGCTCGCTGCATACATTGGTTCACCATACAACGGGTGTTGTGATGGCTATCCAGAGGGCACCGCATGGAGGCTGTATGTCAACTTGACATGTGCACTAACGAGGATAGCCTTGGCAGCTCGCCATGTTGAGCTCAATCAACAACGTTGCTCGCCTGAGCAGACCCATACGCCCCATCACTCTGTACTGAAAAAGCAATTGGTAGAGTAATGTGCCCTCGTTTTAGTTGCGAGAGTATCATGATGCAGAGGGCATAAGAATGTTGATGGTATGTTCAGTAATGATCCTTGCATGATCATGCGGATACTGTCATACATATATGTTCCCCCTCACTCAGTTAAATATAAAATTAAGGCCCTCCCAATCGATGACTTATCCGTTTTTTTTTCAGGTTGTATACGAAATATGATTCGCTCTCTGTTTCGAAATCGTTTGCATAAAAAATAAACTTCTTCAAGATCTGGAAATTGAATGCCTTTAAGGCCTCTCCTTTATTTCCATCGTACTCCATCATCTTCGAAAACTTCTTCAAAGTCAAACGAGAGTGAAAGCTCTTGACACAAAATCAGTTTCATTGAAACTTGATTAAGTTGACTCCATCGCCCTCACACTTGAAGGGGCTTCACGTGCGGTTAACCAGATATCAAATCCCTCAGTCGCTCCCAGCCCACTTCATCTAATTGAACGACATCCACTTGCCTCACAGCCCTTCAGCATTGTAAGGACTGGAACAAGCCACACAGCTGAGTTTAGGGGTTTCTATTGAATTTTCTACTGTTCCACCAGTAGTGGAGGACATGAAATTCACCCGCGACATCACGAACACATTCATTTTCATCAAGCGCAATTAAGACAGAGATACGCAACCAACCGAAGCATTTCCGCACTCATTTCCAGTACATCAATTTGCACTAACTTAGTGTATACCTCGGAATCACAGTTTGAAAGGAAGATTTGGCGTGCTCCCTCTGTAATGGAAACCATGAGTTGAAACCACAACGTTGAACGTTACCATAACAGTTGGCGTCCCGATTTAAGTGCGCCCTTCAAATTTTGGCTCAGGGGAAGGTCCCTGCTCAGATGATGATCAATTAAGTCGGGAGACGGTTTGCCCCAGCTTCACTGTTGGTCAACTGGGTACAGTTGGTCTAAGAAAAACGTTCCCTAAGAGCTTCGATCAATACAAACGTTCCCACCATCGACCACTCTCGAAGTGAGTCGCGAGAAAATCTAGTCCCCTCTAATTGAAATAATTTTCATGTTAATTAACCCCTTTGGTTGGCGGCGCTGGCTAAGACATCATGCAGCGGTTTGACACAATCCCAGGCACCTTTCGCATCTTCTCTTTTCTGACGAACACTGCGTACACTCAAGAGGAACAGCGGGCAACTTTGTTAAGTGGAAATTATTTTTAAGTCTCGCGAAATGGCAATTCCCTCTCCACCAACTAAAACTGAGCCACTCTCCCCCTCCCCAAATTTCATTCGTTGCGTTGGTTACGCTGAGTGGTGGGATTCGAGTGATGGCAATTCCCGCCGTCTTCGCGTCGACTTTTATCAGCGTTTCAGAGTCGAAAGGGGGGATTAAATTTACGCAGCAACTCGGGAAATGATGGGGAAGTAAGTTTTATTGACTCCCGTTCTTGGAGTTTTAAGCCCTGCAAAACGAAATGAACCGCTACGCGTCGTCGGTGTGGACTCACTGAATTGAAGTTCTTCCATGAGGGGGCGGATAATGAATTTCAAGCGAATCGGTAAAGCGTGTAACAGTTTTTTGCTTTAATTCAACGCCTGCTGCATTCGTTTGGCTTAAGTGGTCGGATTCCCAGAC
Source organism: Eristalinus aeneus (assembly GCA_955652365.1). Taxonomy (NCBI): domain Eukaryota; kingdom Metazoa; phylum Arthropoda; class Insecta; order Diptera; family Syrphidae; genus Eristalinus; species Eristalinus aeneus. Next base: position 24,756,743 of record OY019131.1, read on the forward strand.
CCATTCCAATTCCCATTCACCTCAATTAGCCGAGCCAGGACATTTCGAAAATTGTTTCCGGTTTCAATTATCGTTTTTGAGTTCAACTAAAACGCATGTACATTGAAATTAAATCCGTTAACCCGTTTAATCGTGGTGGAGGAAAGAAAAACATTTTCCATCCTCGCACGCGGTTTATTTCTGCAGAGGATGTGTGGCCGGGAGGGAGTTAATTAACTCGAATTCCGTACAACTGATATTGTAAGCTGTATGGGATTACGTAAATTATCCTTGTTGGAGTTTCTCGGAACAAGTGTGACGCCCTCGAGGAACTGCGCGGTTTACCTTTCAGATATCGATTCAAGACTGCAAAGTGTTGCAAAGGCTAATTGTAAATGTTAGCGATTGAGCTGATATGTAAATGTATTGTTTTTGGAACAATGTGGTTACCCAGAGACAAGGATTAACTCAAGGTGACTAGAGGCATAGACTTGTGCACAGAACTCCATTTCTGCCAATTATTATCTCTGTAGTTTCGAGAAAGCTTTGCAGGTTTAAACGATATATACTGATGGCTTATGAGTGACCTTTTAATGAAAACAGTTTGTAACACATCACTCAATAAGTTCCGGGATTGACACATAGGGGGCGCCAGATTTATTTTTACAGATTTATCATCGCAAATCTTTATTGGTAATAGCCTACTGTATGAAGATGATCTCAAGCTTTTTAGTGTGAACGGTCCATGTCGGATGCAATTTTGTTGCAAAGCGATTTGAGCTGAATTGTTGATTGGTGTTATTGTAATAATTCACACAAACACTCATCATTATAACTCTTTAGATTTTTCAGAGCTGTACATCGTCTGCAAATATATATATGGTTCTTACTCTCGTTGGCGAAAATAAAAAACAAAATTGGACCAACGATAGATCCCAGTGCGGCAACCGATGCGGCTTTTGATCTTGCTCAATCTTATTTTCGCCCAAGAAAACTTCAAAAACTTGGGATAACAAATACTTACCTCAACCTAGCTTAAAACTAAGTTTTAAAGCTAACTTAAGACGAAAAGTAAAACCTTACTCTATAATAAATGAAGTCTCAGCTTAAATGTACTCCACTATTTTGGGATGGAGAGCCAAACGAACTGACCTCACCCTACAATGACATACAAATTACGCGACTAAACTTCAGCAAGGATCAGGCTACCAAATAGTTAGACAGAATCATACGAACGCATACACAGAAAACGGACAAACAGACGATGAACACGGATGAATAGACGTACATACACACACCCTTAACAAAGGAACACCCTAGCAAGATAAAAGGAAGAATAGTGAAAAGAGAACGAAGAGTAGTAGTTAAACCATCGAACACGTCAGTCGTTACCAAATTTGAAACGATAATTTATAATTAAATAAATTCTGTTAATTGAAGTATTAAAAGTGAGTTTTATTTCCCGAATCCCACACTACTATATTTAGAATTACACGAGTTTTGGCTATTTCCGTAACATCATACGGACGCATATTCCTCGGACGTACTCGTATGTAAAGGGTGATTTTTTAGCTATTATCTTTTCGGCAGCACTGGTTTATACAGCTGACGCACGTTTCGTGTTTTGTTTCACTGTCAGACTTCTTCAGTTTGGTCTATAATTTAACCATGAATCGTCTTACAAACGAACAACGCTTGCAAATTATTGAATTTTATTATCAAGAAAGTTCTTCGCGCGCTTCTCCCATTTTATGGTAAAAAATGGACGATACTCATTTTTGTTTCAGTGGGTACGTAAACAAGCAGAATTATCTATTTTGGAGTGAATATCAGCCAGAAACACTGCAAGAGCTACCAATGCATCCAGAAAAAGTCACAGTTTGGTGCGGTTTATGGGCTGGTGGCATCTTCTTGAAAGATTATGCGAATCGTAACGTAACTCCTAATGGTAAGCGCTATTGTGAGATGATATCCAACCTTTTTTGCTCAAAATGCAAGAGCTGAACTTGCATGACATGTGGTTTGAACAAGATGATACCACGTGCCACACAGCACGTGCAACTATGGACTTATTAAGAGGCGAGTTCGGTGAATATTTTATTTCACGTTCGGGACCGGTCAATAACGCCTTTAGACTATTTTCTGTGATGCCTTGTTAAAGCTCATGTTCATACAGACAAGCCCGCTTCCGGAGCCCGATACCGGAGGAAATGTTAGAAGGAGTATGCCAAAATTGGACTAAGCGGATGGGTCCTGAAAAGTATAGTTTCAGACTTCTGGTAGTCTAGCTTCGACTTCCAGCTCAAGATCACCGGATGCGTGGATATCGTGCTACGGTCAATGGCTGTCCTATTGCCGAACATGCGCCAGTTAATTTTCGTGGACAGCGGGGTCCTGAAAAGTATAGTTTCACACTTCTGGTAGTTGATTTTCAACTTCCAGTCGTCACAAAAAGTGCGACGCTCACACGCCTAAGGGTCTAGCTTCAACTTCCAGCTCAAGATCAATTTTTCGAATTTTTCACGGCACCACCTCTTTCGAGCTGCTGACAACACTCAAAGAGTAGGAACTGTCTAAGAAAGCTTCTCAAATCTCGCCGTTCGGAGTCGGCAAAAAACTGTAGGTCCCTTCTACTCGTGAGAAAACAGTAGCGCGCACAACTCGAGTAAGTTTATTATTATTAGTTGTCACAAAATCGTTGAATCGGATTTAAGGCACTCTGCAACAAATCGTTTATTTCCTATACCTTCGGACTTGATCTTATTACGATAAGACCATCGGCAAACGCTAGAACCTACAAGATCGCTGGTGAATATAGAACCGAATCAACGCCATATGCTGCTGAAACTGAACGAGTTCGGCTCAATTTTGAAGCGGATGGTGACTTTCGATGAAAAATGGATCACATACGACAATATTAAGCGAAAACGGTTGTGTTTGAAGGCCGGTGAATCGTTCCAAACAGTGGCCAAGACGGGATTGAGGAAGGTTTTGCTGTATGTTTGGTTTGATTGGAAGGGAATCATCCACTATGAGCTGCTTCCATATGGCCAGACGCTTAATTCTACCTGCTGCGAACAACTGGACAGCTTGAAGCAGGCGATCGACCAGAAGCGTCCAGAATTGGCCAACAGGAAGGATATAGTGTTCCACAAGGACAACGCTAGAACACACAAATTTCTCAGAAGCTAAGGGAGCTTGGATGGAAGGTTTAATCGCATCCACCTTACAGCCCGGACATAGTGCCAACTGTCCATGGCGAACGCCCTTGGTGGTGTGAAGTTGAACTCAAAAGAACCTTGTGAAAAGTGGGTGTAGGAGTTCTTAGCAAATAAGAAGGGGAGCGTCTACGAGGGGGTATTATGAAATTGCTGTCTAGATGGAAACAGATTATCGAACAAAACTGCGCATATTTGAACTAAATCCGATCACTGTAACACTTTTTATGAAGAATTGAATGAAGAGCAAAAAAGCGGAAGGGAGATATTTCACAACCATATACTTGGACAAGAATCGCAGTGCGTCTATTTTTAGTGATTGTGACATGTTACGTTTGGGACGTAGACAGGAACATTTAAAATTTTAGGAATAAGATATATAGATAAGTAGAAGTTGAGTTCTTTTTGTGGGAGGTTTCGCGTTGCATTTGGAAAGCAAATATAGGATTGTACAACGCAACACCCAAACATCAGTGACTACATGCATATTGTCTCAAACACAACCGAGGAATAGACTCTAACGCAACTCGGTTGAAGTCGCCATCGCACCCTCCCTACAGGTCGACGATGAAAGACGACATTTAAATGCATACATCAACAAAATTCCAGTTGCTCCCGATAGTCCCTCAAGGCACGACGTGCCTCACAACGCAGACGGCAGCTTTCAAACAACTCAGGTACCCATATCGAATGCAAAATGTAATTGCATGAAGTGCGCCATAAGCGTCTGCATACCCAAGACTCAAATGAAGCTTTTGCCGGCACCTTTGCAAAGTAAAGAGTCATTGTTTTCCAGCTCAAGGAAGTGTAATTTGTTGACAAAATTGGAGCTATGGAAACAATTGATGTGGAAACCTCGCAGGTGCCAGCAGTCATTTAATGGGACGTTACACAAATCCATATTCGATGTGTGCTATATTCTCATTAAAGCACACTTTTCCGTTTCACATCGTGTTGCTTCGTAATTTGATTTGCATAACTGCCTCCGAACAGCATGGTGACCAATTGTGTGAAGACCCTTGTTGGGATGACACGCCTGGGACTGTTGCTGTTGCTTTTCCTCATTCTCGGACCTTACATCACAGCAAAAAGAATCTTTCTTAAAGAATCCTCTCATATAAGTTTCCTACTTCAGCTATCTGAAGATTCCCATGAAGATTTCATCACTGAGATAGTAACAAAGGAGACAAGCAACCCTGACAAACTAGAACAGAATTTAACGAGACTTGCCTGTGAGGAACCAAAATTTATCCTCCCGGAATTGGTAAGTGTCAGTTACAAAAAAAACCAAGCTAGGCTGACAAATGCTGTCGTCCCCATTTTGAGAGTAATCCGAATGAAGAAGAATGCACGAAAGCCTTCATGTCAATGAGAAACCAGAACCCCCGATGGCATTTCATGTTCTTGTGACACAGGTCTCTTATTGGTGCTTTACAGAATCTTGCCAAATGCATTTATATTAAAAGAAATCACACAAGAGAACTAGAACTACAAGCGCATCAGGCCGACGCCAATAAGTTGAAGGACCCTATAGAGAGGAAATTGATGATGAAACTATACAAGCACTGCGATGTCAATGGTAATGATGGCTTGCCCACTGGCTGCAGAAATGATTTGGTTTGTCTCCCGTTTGCAGCCGAGATGGAGTTGGAATTCACAAAGGCGCGCACAAAGCCAGGACAGTTGCCAATGGGGATGCGACGACTATTCTTCTATTTGGTGTTCATGTACATTGAAACATTTCCTGAGAATTCATCCTGCCCTTACATTGTGTGGCCGGAGATTGGTTGTAGGAAGTACAAGATAAAGTGCAGGGACCTTCTGCAGAGGAACGCTCGAGTGTAGATTTAGCTTCTGAAACTGAATAGAGCTGTATTCTGCAGGGAACACAGAGAGACTGGGGGTCGGAATATTTTAATTTAACAGAATGGGAGAGAGGATTTGGTTCGTGCCTTAGGTGCCGTGTGTGGAGAGTTGTTGTTTCGAAGTCACCTTGCTCTATTGAATACGTTCGAGAGCCACTCGAGCTTCGTCATAGAAATCGGAACTGGCAGAAACCTCGTTTCATTTGTAAGATGAAGTCAGGCAAAACATGAACAGTGGCTGGAAATTTCCCGAGAAGGCTACTTTTTCAGAAAGAAACAGTATGAACTTGATGTTGATAAGGAATTTTAAAAAAAGTCCTAAAAGTGGACTTTAATGACGTTAATACCGAATTCAGGAGATTATTGGGCTCTGCAGGCTGTTCAACAACGTAATAATAATAAAATATAATTGTTGGCGCGACAGTCCACAGGGGAACCAGGACCTAGCTTGCTCATCAACTTACTCGTGTTGTGCGCGCTATTGTTCTCTCACGAATAGAAGGGACCAACAGTTTTTGCCTACTCCGAACCGCGAAGTTTGAGAAGCTTTCTTGGACAGTTATTACTCCTTGAGCGTTGTCAGCAGGCCAAAAGGTGCCGTTAAAAATTCGATGTGTTCAGCTGGGAATCGGCCGTGCGTGAGCGTCGCCCTCTACCCACAACGCCACGGCCGCCATTAATTTTTGAAAATTAAACACTAATTATTAATGGGAAAGTAAAAACAAGAAAAACTACACAATGTGACTACTATTAATTATTTACCTACTAATTTGTGAATACCATGCCAATAAAATTGTTCGTCTTTCAAAGCAAACCAATCAGACACCCAATTTTCGATCTCCTCGTAGGAATCAAAGTGCTGCTCAGCCAATGCGTATCCCATCGATGAAAAAAAAAATGGCCGTCGGAAGGAGCCAAGTCTGGTGAATATGGCATGTGGGGTAGCTGTTCCCAGCCAAGTGTTTTGATTGTATCCTGAAGCGGTTTTACTTTGTGTGCAGGTGCACTGTCATCGAGCAAAATTACCTTGCCGTGTCTTCTGTCCCATTCTGGTCGATTCTCGATCAATGCAGGGTATAAATTGATCATTTGTTTTCGGTAGCGATCAGTATTAACGGTTTCACCAGGTTTTAGGAGCTCGTGATAGAGTGCACCTCTCTGGTCCCACCAAACACACAGCATTGTCTTCTTGCCGAATCGATCTGGTTTTGCAGTCGATGTTGATGGTTGTTACAGACTAACCCATGATTTTTTCCGTTTACGATTCTTAAAATAAATCAATTTTTAATCGCCAGTAACAATCCGATGCAAAACCGATTTTCTTTCGTGTCTTTGAAGCAAAATTTCACAAGTGTTTTTTCGGTTTTCCATCTGTGTTTCATTCAATTCATGTGGCACCCATTTTCCACATTTTTGGATCTTTTCCATAGTTTTTAAACGGTCAGAAATTGTTTGTTGTGCAACATTTAACTTTGCTACCATTTGCTTTTGACTCAAAGTGTCATCTCCATCCAATATCGTTTGCAATTCGGCATCTTCAAACTTTTTTGGTGGTCTTCCACGTTCATCATTTCTCACATGAAAATCATTATTTTGAACCGTTGAAACCATCTTTTGCATGTTACTTCGACAAGCTTGCGACAAGCATTCGATGCGACTCTGCTGCACTTCTCTTCAAAGGAAAACAACATATAAATGCTTTCCGCAAATCATCACTTTCTGGTACAAAATTCGACATTTTTAACACGATGAAAAAATATGATGTTGTCTGTTCAATGACTTGATGTATACTAAATATTTTAAACAGATGTCATGGCAAACAAACAAAAAAATAAAGGCTCGTTCACAACATATATTTCCTATCGAGAGATGTGTATCTTGACGCTCACTTCATACCGATATATAATAATATTAAGGTGGCGCTACAGTCCACAGGGGAGCAGGGTCTAGTTTGCTCATATACTACTCGTATTGTGCGCGAGTTACGCATCTACCTACCCCCTTCAACCTTTATCCCGAAGCGACATACACGCTGACCGCCCACTCAACTATAGCAACTGTTTAAATGCAACGTCAACATTATTTTACAATCAAATGTAATTGCACAGGTGACAGCATGAGCTGTACAATTTGCCTACTAAGCGAGTTCCTGAAGATTTATGCAGTCACTTCGGAAAATAAGAGGTTTCTTGTAAATTAAATAATTGACAATAAATCAGTGGTGTTTTGGCAATCAATAAATCAACTCGTCTTTTTTTGATCCATAGAGGAGTCCAACTGTTATCTCACTAGTGGAATGAACCTACAGTTTTTTGCCGACTCTAAACGGTACTGTTTGAGACGATTTTTCTTTAAAAATTAATTCTCTACGAGCAACTCGAAAGAGGTGGTACCGTGAAAAATTCGAAAGATTCGTGTTGAGCTTGGAATCGAACCTAGACATGCTGCGTGTGAGTGTCGCACTCTACCCATTACGCCACGGCGACCACATTTAAAAGATAAACAACAAAATAAGAACAAGATCTTTTTGTAAGTTTCACCTAAGTTTCTATTGAAACAAACCTCCAAATTCATCTTATCTTAGTTAATCTTAAATTTGGACTTATGTTCACCCTTATGCAAGGCTTAAAACATAAAAAGGCCCTTAACACATTTCAAAATAATTTATCGCACAAAACAACTACTTTTGCCCCACTGTGCAGCGGCCAGAGTTATTGTTCCATGTAAATTTTCAGTTTTGCTTTAAACTCTTTGTTAGTAACGGAGCGAAAATTATTCCAGCGATGATACGACGACGATAATAAAACTAAATTGCTTACCACGTTATAATATATGCAATTTATTCTTAATTTACTACCTTCTTACTTGGTGGAAAGAGGAAGAGTCATAATTCAATACAAGAAGTCTCGCTACAATTGCAAACATAACAGGATATAGAGCATGTAGACTTACATGAGCAGTACATAATGAATATGGCTTGATCTTTTACAGTGAAACTTACTTTTGCCTTAACATAATGCAAATAAAGCTCTTTGAATAAATGAGCTTAAAAAGCTTTCACAGAATTCAATTGAAAATATTAACAACAAAACATAGAATTTGGAGGTAATTCATAAAGAAGGAAAGAGTAAGCAAGCAATTTCAATGTTGTAGAGTAAGCAAAATGCATTATTCGTAGGAACTTTACGTGAGTTCTCAACACTCTTGATCGGTCTTCAAGTTCTGGATCCATAGTTTCTTTGTTTAGTTGTAATCTTACGTACCTACAGTATCGTGTTTCAGGGGGTCGAGGATTTTTTCCAAATTTTACTGTTCCATCAATTGTAGTGGTACCAAAGATGTCATGAATCTTCATTTGAAAATGTTTGCTCAAATTCACTTTGCCCAGAAGTTCCATCATAGCCCCGTTTGATCAAAAGCGTTAAGCAAACGTTTTCTTGCGATTGGAACATAATGCATTAGAAATCTTAGGAGAATTAAAAAAAAAATGCCGAAAATGCTCGACATTGCTTCACTTAAACAACTCGTTCTTCCAAAGTAAAAAAAAACCAACAGTTTCATTTCTACACCATTGATAGAGAAAATTTGGTTTCAGAAAAATGTGGTTGGAGCCTCGATAGAGCATTTTTGTTATGCTCTACCAAGAAAGGAAGTTCTTCCTGCAAAAGGCGGCGAAATCAAAAAGCCTGGTTGAGGAAATTGGTGGTCTAAGTGAAGAAAAACTGTTAACGCATTTTGAAGGCTTAATGTAATCTCTTTCTAAAACTTTTAACATCATGTTCCACGTTGGCTTATTTAACATCATGTTCCATGTTGGCTTATATCGAAATTTACCCAAAAAGACGTCCATTTTTTAAAATTTCACAGTCCCAACTTTGAGCTAGTCGAACACACACAAATTTTAGCTTTATCTTTAAAATTGTCAAATATGTAGAATCGAAAAACAAATACCACTTGGCCGACAAATTATTTCAAAATACGACAACGAATACACTCCTGTTTGGAATGATCATGTCTCTGTATCTCCACCAAAGATTTTTTCAACTCCGCCTTTTAAAGGTATGTTTGAAGAAGATCTGTGGATCGACGAAAGGCACACCAAATCCGAAATGGATCTGACTGTAACGCCGAATTTTCTGGAAATGTAACCATGCTTCCTTAGCATCTTTCTTCCAACCGTCCTCTCCCCACATGATTTTTTCAAATATGCTGAGAGCCTTTTCGCATACATCGCTATTATCGAGACTCAATTCCTTCTAGAGAACCACTTATCATGCTTACAAAACAAAAATGAGAACCAAGTGGACTAGTATTCTTCGCGGATCAGTACTTCTGTTCTGACAATTCTATTCCCGCTCAAAGATTTTTTTTAGAGGAACAAGGTATACTGCGCACGTCAGTTCAGGTACCGTCACCGATTGAATGAAATTGTCAAGGACACGCACTTTACCGCCAGCAACCAATCAAAGGATATCTGGGACTGAATTTATTTGCCTTTGATTATCCCCAGACCCGAACGCGCTGGAGCGTCAGACCAGATACGACCATAAAAGTAAATCCCTAATGTGTGTGCCCGGCTATGAACAATCCGAAGGACATGCGGAGTGAAAACACAAAAAAATCTCATCCCCAGAGCGGGATGAAAAACATATGGGTACCGAGGGTGAAGTTCAGAATGACAGTCGTTCGGTTCCGGGCCAGTGAGCTGCTCTTTTTCGGACTTCATATCTATCCATCTCGATTCTCCTGCCTCCCAGTCAGTGGGGATTTGCGGCAAAGTGTGTGCAAGTGGGGTGTCTAATGGCAGGGCAAACGCTGCCACCTTCACCTTAATTTGTCGTGTTCTTCCTGTGGAATGAACCGACACTCTGGAGTTGAAGTCCGCACCCGTCTAGAGACTGATGCATGCACTCGGAGTGCATCTAAAGTTAATCTATGAATATTCGGTAGGTGCTCAAGGATTCGGGATCATGGTGAAAAAAAAAATTGCAAATGAAAGTCTTGTCGCTGCTATTGACCATGAATACTAATTAATCCTTCGCAATAAATTTTTCATTAAATCATGCCAAGGGCTGCTGCGCTCGATGCTCCTTCCGAGGATGTGCTACGTGTCTGCACTGTGTCGGGCGATATGAAAACGAATGCGGGGCGCTGTCTGTTCGGGTGGATGCTGCGGTTGTTAGGTCATTCCTTTGACCACCATTAAGTTGGATAGATTAGGACGAAATGGGACTTTCATCTTAATATTCATTCGGATGAGGAGACTGTTATTTTTACGATGGCGCTCGCTAGGAAGGGTATAATTACCGATGGAGTGGCGGCGAGTGAGTGGGTGGTCTGGAGAGCCTTGAAAGAGCGTGAAATATGGAGGCGAACAACCGGGAAGTAGGAGTTATGGCGGTCATTACAGGATCGAAATTCTGGGAAAATGGTCGGCAAAGAGACAGAGTGCCGAGCGTGTAGTGGCAATCAGTTGATTAATGAAGTTTTGAATTTGCTGCCAATGATTGTGGATTGGATCTGAGTGGATCGTCTTTCAAACGAAAATTGGGCTTAACTGAAGAGCTCCTCCCCGTCATGGCCATGGTTTTCATAAGCCACGCTTCACTTACCTGGAAACTGCTACTTCAATAATCGCATAACCTGTAAATACTTTATCATCCCTCCCCCTTCGACAGAAACGTCTCTCGAATCCGCTTGAAAACTTAACCGACGAACCAAATTCAAAGTCAGCAAACGGAAAGAATAATGAAGAAAAAGGGGAAACTTACTCTTTCCGTGCACTCCCGCGTCCTTCAATCGCTTGGGGCCGCGCCAAAAGGAAATTATTGGAAAATCGCTGGTCACTTGTGGATGGAAATAAATTCGGGTTCATACGGCACTCCAGCTCTTTTGTTTCCAGAACCCACCCCAGACCGCATAAATGTGCTTTATATCCTGCAGCGTACGAAATTTCAGCATTTGCCGTGTCGTTTCATTCCACACCCTCTTTCCACGAGTAACAATGCTATGCACAAGCACATTGGATGGCGTAAAATATCAGATTTTACCCGTGAAGTGGACTCCACTTCAGATGCATAAAGTTTAATCGTGACTTCACACTGCCGACAGTGGGGGCGGACCGCATGAATGTGGGTGGGGTGACGGTGGGCGTGACAAGGCTTCTCCATACTTCAGCACAATGGGAAATTCTTCCCCCAGTCTGATGCAGAAAGTTATGGAAACATGTGTAGCTCCCATTGATCTCGAACAATAACCAAAACCACGGAGCTCTGCATACCGCCCATTTGCGCTTTTCATGGCAAACGCAGTGTGAGGAAGGCTTTGTCAGCAGCGGCACGACCGAAGGACCCAGACGGGTAGCCGTGCAATTTATATTTGAATGCTGGAGTAGATATCGGTATTGGCTGCCAAAATGAAGAACGGTGTTCGCTGGTTCGATTGCCGCTCTATAAATTGTTCTTAGAAACAGCGAAATGAAATCACGCTCACACGTTTTGGGTTAGTGCAGTGAAGGTGGTGTGCTGCACAACATGACTGTGTGGGCAATTTTAGGTGAAGAGGATTATCCGGAAGGGTACTTTGGGTGGATGCGTGTGCACAAGTAATTGAAGAGCGAAAGATCACAAAGTTGCAGGCGTGTAGGGAAGAGTGGAAAATTTTAGAATGCCCCCTGTGGCAAAGGTTAATTGTATTTTGATTGATGCCTCTCAATGGAGAGGACATATGTCAAGCGGGTGTAGGTGGGTTTACGATTTTAAGTGCTTTTACTGCTTTAATACAACTTAAACTAACTTTGGTGATTCGAGTGTGTCTCCGAATGTTTTCCACTCGCAGCAGGAGGAGGCCTACGGATCGGCGATACTACTGCCTACAAACCGGCTGTTATATTAAACAAATGGACAGACTCGGACTGGAATATTGTTTTAGTTCTTTATTTTCAATCGGAAGCGCTTTATTTAGAGTGCTAGCCCAGATGACCTGAGGCAGATTTGGCTGATTGACACTGCGGGTGCCTTTATTAGCATCAAAACTGGAGATGATTTTTGAAATAAGCGATATTTTTAAAGTTTAGTTTTAAACGGATATCACCGAACTGTCAAAACTTCGCAGGACGAAGTGAATTGACACTCTTATAGGCAAGACAAATATTTGTTGCCCATACGAAAGATTCCTTTTATTCCCTCAGCTACGGCAACTTCTTTTTTTTCGCCTTTCTTTCCTTACAAAAGTGATTACTGACCAAGATAGTATAGTCGATTGAATTTTCATACTGCGGCAGGTTCCACAAAGGCAAGGAGATTCACATCGAAATATAACACCCATACCCCGATGTCAAGGACGACATGGATGGACCTATTTATAAGGTGCCATACGTGGACATGTCATCCCACCTAATCTCACGGCACCACCTCTTTCGAAATGCTGACAACACTCAAAGAGTAATAACTGTCTAAGAAAACTTCTCAAATTTCGCCGTTTGGAGTCGGCAAAAAACTGTAGGTCCCTTCTACTCGCGAGAGAACAGTAGCGCGCACAACACGAGTAGTTGATGAACAAGCTAGGCCCTGGTCCCCCTATTTACTGGACTGTAGTGCCAACAATTATTATTATGGACTTGTGTATCGGTCGAACCAAGTGTACACATAAAGACCATGATCGTCAAAAAGTTCATTCAGCTGTTAACTCTTTTTTATAATAGACGCTAAAGAGATTGTTTATACCCTTACCGGGTATACCGGCATGAAGTGAGCGCCAAGATACAAATGTCTCGATAGGAAACATTTGTTGTGAACGATTCCTTATTTGTTTTTGTTTGTTTGCTACGACATCTGTGAAAAATATTTGGTATACATCAAGTCATTGAAGAGACAACATCATATTCTTTCATGGTGTTAAAAATGTCGAATTTTTTACTTTGATTTACCGAAAGCTTTCATTTTTTGTTTTCATTTGAAGAAAAGTGCTGCAGAGTCGCATCGAATGCTTGTCGAGGCATATGGTGATCATGCTCTATCAGAAGCAACATGCAAAAGCTGGTTTCAACGGTTCAGAAATAATGATTTTGATGTGAGAAATGAAGAACGTGGAAAACCACAAAAAAAGATTGAAGACGCCGAATTGCAAACGATATTGGATGGAGATAACACTTTGAGTCAAAAGCAAATGTCAGCAATGTTAAATATTGCACGACAAATAATTTCTGACCGTTTAAAAGCCATGGGAAAGATCCAAAAGTGTGGAAAATGGGTGCCATATGAATTGAATGAAAGACAGATGGAAAACCGAAAAAACACTTGTGAAATATTGCTTCAAAGACACGAAAGAAAATCGGTTTTGCATAGGATTGTTACTGGCGATTAAAAATTGATTTATTTTAAGAATCCTAAACGGAAAAAATCATGGGTTAATCTGGGACAACCATTAACATCGACTGCAAAACCAGATCGATTCGGCAAGAAGACAATGCTGTGTGTTTGGTGGGACCAGAGAGGTGCACTCTATCACGAGCTCCTAAAACCTGGTGAAACCGTTAATACTGACCGCTTCCGACAACAAATTATCAATTTGAACCATACATTGATCGAGAAACGACCAGAATGGGCCAGAAGACACGGCAAGGTACGGCTCACGACAATACCCCTGGACACAAAGTAAAACAGGTTCAAGAAACAATCAAAACACTTGGCTGGGAGCACCTACCCTACCCGCCGTATTCACCAGACTTGGCTTCTCCCGACTACCATTTGTTTTTATCGATGGGATACGCATTGGCTGAGCAGCACATTGATCTCTACGAGGAGGTCGAAAATTGTGTAGAAAGCAATAGAAATTTGAATTAAATGTTTTTACTTTTCCATTAATAATTAGCGTTTTATTTAAAAAAAAAACGCTCATACTGGTATGCCTGTTAAGTGACCGGAATGAAGTCACAGCACGGACAGCACGGGCCGATGGTAAGGAGGACGAAAAGGAAAGGAGGTACCGATGCACATTGTTTTTAAATGCCTGTGTGTTGTAATAGAGGGGGGGGGGGGGGGAAACTGGGCTGGAAAGAGCATTCCATATTCGTATGGTGCGGTTGAAGAACGCGTCTCTAAACTTTACTGTACGTCCGAAAGTGGGTTTGAGGGTGAACGGGTGAGAATGCCTAACGAGGCGGGTATTGCGGGTGAATTCTTGAAGGGGAGGAATACACCTGTCTAACTCGTTAGAGCATTTTTTGTTGAAATAGCGATAAAATAGTGATAGAGGCTCAACATTTCGTCGATGCTCTAGCGAGTCGTTTGACTTCGCAGCATTATTATCACCAGTAAGTTTAATTGCTTGCTGTTGGATTCTAGTAGGTACACGGTGGTCTTAGGAGCACCAGACGAGATAGGAGCGTTGTACTCAAGCTTTGGGTGGATGTACGCCTTATATATTGTTGCCAGGTCAGCAGGAGTGAAGTACTTCTTGCATCACTTTAAGAAAGTTATTTCACTGCATTTTTGGCGATCTCGAATATGTGATCCTTCGAACTTAGTGTTGAGTGTATACACGTACCGAGAATGGAAAGCCATTCAGTTTCAACAATACAGGAGCCATTCATAGAAAATGGTTGGTTGTTTTGAGAACGCTTGAGTGGCAGTAGACAGCACTGAGTTTTGGAAGCATTAAATTCCACTCTATTTTTTTTACCCCAATCAATTGTGCTGTCAAGATCGGAATTTAATGTGCTTAACATACGCTGACGTTCCAAGTCAATGGCCGAAGAGTAGGGGTGAGTGGCGAGGAACGAATATGAAATGATGAGGGTACTGTCATCGGCGAAGGAGTGAATGGAAGTGACTGACAGGAGATCATTTATAAGAATGAGAAAGAGTGTCGGAGACAAAACGGAGCCCTGGGGAACACCAGCATTAATATGGTGAATATCAGACTTGAACCCATCCAATACAACTTATATTGAACTGAAGCTGAGGGTAATGTCATTAGCGAAGGAGTAAATTAGATTAGAAGTGAAAGACAGAAGATCATTTATAAAAAGAAAAATAGGAAGAGTGTCGGAGTGCCGGAGCCCCGGGGAACACCAGTAATAATATGGTAAATATCAGACTCCAATCCATCCAATACAACTTGTATTGAACTGTTCAAAAGGTAATTTCTAATCCATTGAAGAAGAGATTCATCGACTCCAAAAGCTTTTGAAAAATCAAGTGCAACGATCTTGCTTTCTCCTACGTTGTGCAATTATTGGTTCCATTTTTCGCATGAGATAAGCCATCAAATCACCAGTGGACCCGTTGCTGCGGAAGCCGTATTGCCAGTGATTAAGAAGCTTCCGAATTTCAAGATATTTTATAGGCTGACGAATTATCAGCGTTTTTGTGACCTTAGAAATTAGGAACATAAGTGCTATGGTTCGGTAGGAGGTGGGTGATGATGGGTCGCCCTTTTCAGGGTCGGGCTGGATAAATGCTGTTTTTCACTAACTCGGAAAGAGCCCTAAGGAGTAGAACAAATGGAAAAGCTCACGCAGTGGTTTGCCAGTGTAGAAGAACATTTCTTCAGAAGAACAGGCGAATACCATCCGGGCCAGCGGATTTATGCACGTTTAGATTTTTGAGTACTCCTGCACCTGTAGTGCGAAAATGGACTTGTCCCTTGGAAAAATGTACCTTCTCGAGTACTGGCGCTGGCAGAGCGCATTCTGGACACGTTGAGCTGGTTGCAAAATGTGCAGCTAACAGATTTGTTTTCTAGAAAGAGCTGACAGCTGGAATGTCATTGCAAATGAGCGAAACTTACGCATCTTGGCAATTTCAATCCTGATCAATGACCCTTTGGAAACAAATTCTCTTTTTGCGCCAAAAATCGTACTCATCGTGGCGAATGACTTAACGACAATTTTTGCAGTTCATTCGGCAGCATGCAAGCATTCAACATTCTCAGTCTCCAAAAATCCATAGGTCCCCTCTACATATGAAAAAACAGTAGTGCGCACAACAGGAGTGGTTGATGAGCAAGCTAGACCCTGGGCCCCCTGTGAACTGTCGCGCAATCCAATTATAATTATTGCCTCTAAAAAATGTATCCTTACTGGCATCGATCCAATTATTGAGCCTTTCTTCGATTTCTATCAAAGACCCGAACATGTGATGATGAAATCACTTTACATCCGCAGAAAGAGCCAGTAATCGTCAGGATTCGGTCTGAAAAATACGTTCGTCGGGGTATGACATTTCCACATTTCCAGTTGGTCTTCGCCACTCACGGCGGATCACTTTCATGTGCCAAAATATTCACAAAATAAATCTTTGAATGTGTTATAAGAAGCGCATTCAATATGAAAAATCGCATTTCAACATGTTCCATGCTTTTGAATAATTCCACATTTCCTTCATCGAATCGAAATTGTTTACTGAGTCACCCACGATGATTCAGCGAGTTCACTTTGCATATGGCAAGAATTTTGAACCAGTGAAGCCTCCAATTCGTCATCTACAAAGTTTTTGGGCTACTCAAGACGACCACTTTTGAGGTGTCGAAACCACTCTCTGCTTGGCTTATTTGTCAGGGTAGATTTTCAATAGACTTCTTCAAGTATTCAGTGGAGCTTCAGCTGCACTTTTCTTTAAATTAAAAAGTAAAATCGAAACTTCCCCCGGATATTGTGGACATTTGTGAAGAGGCAAGAAAAAAATAGTTTTAAGTATGTGCTGATGCATACTAATTATTTTTGACAGATGTTACAACTTTCTAATGAAATACGTAATCGGTTCCAAGATTACCCACATTTTCTTCTTTCTTTCCTGGCGCTGCAGTCCGCGGAATAGCTAAGATTCATCCAACATGTCTTTCCAGCCAGCACGATCTTTTGCTAACTGATTCCCGAAGCGCACTCCAAATCGGTTGAAGTACTTCCCCGCTTGTGTGCGCCACCTTAGCCTAGGCCGCCCTCCTGCTGCGTTGTCCTCAAATTCGAAAACTGTTCGAGCAGGAGCAATGGTGTGCATGCGCATCTACATAGCCTAGCCATCTTAAACGTTGTATCCGTAGACGCTTGACCAGACACATGTCGCTGTGCAGCCCATAGAGCTCGTCAATATATCTACTCCTCCAGATGCCATCAACGCAAACAGGACCAAAAATCGCATACAAAACTTTTTTCTCGAAAAGACGAAGGGCTTCTCCGCTTTTATCAACGTCCAAAATAACCCACTACTTACTGGAAACTAGCAAACGGACCTGAAATAAACAAAAACGGATAGAAGGAGAAGTATGGTCAAGCACGGAGAAGCAACTTTTACATGAGGGTTGGTTGTTTCGCGTGACATTCTGTTTTCAAAGAGATATTCATCTGAAAATATAACACATCACTCAAAAAGTTTGAAATATAGAGGGCGCCACTAACAACAAATCCATATAATTTTTAAGAAGTAAAAGCATTTAAATGAAACCTGGCAAATTTTAATGACAATCTGGTTATTAATTTACAAGTTACAGTGCTTCAAGTGACGCTACTTTAGCGACTTTTAAAACAATGGAAAAAACAGAATTTCGTGTGTTGATTAAACACTGCTTTCTGATGGGGAAAAAATACGTACAATCTTAGCAATTGCATGAAAAGTGTTACGGGGCCTCTGTTCTATCAAATACAAATATTTGGTGGTATGCTGACTTTGAACATGGCCGTATGGACACCAACGATACTGAACGCTCTGGACAATTGAGGTGGTCACACCTGAAAATGTCAAAAATTACACAAAATTGTTTTGGAGAACCGCAAAGTGAAATTGTGTGAATAGCTGACACCTTAAAGATGTCAGAAATCAGTGTGGAGACTGTTTTTCATGAGAAAGCTGGTTTCGAAATGGGTGCCGAGTTTGCTCACAAATTACCAAAACAACAACGTATCAATGATTTTGAGAGCTGTTGGGAGTTGTTTCGGCAGAATACACAGGACTTTTTGCATGCATACTTCCGTATGTTACAATGGATAAGACATGGATCCATCTCTACACTCCAGAGTCAAATCGGCAGTCAGCGGAATGGACAGCAGCCGGTGAACCACGCCCAAAGGGTCCAAAAGAAAAGGATCAGCTAGCTAGGTTATGACATGCGTATTTGAGCATGCGCATGGAATTTTATTCATCGACTATCTTGAGCAAAGCAAAAGGATTAACAGCGCATACTACATTATTGGTGCATTTGAAGGCAGAAATTGCAAAAAAATGCTCAATCAGGTTTTCGCAAAATAATTTTTTTTAAACATTTCCTACAAGAACCGGGATGGGATTTAAGTTTGTAAACATTCTCGGGAACTTTTTCTGAGCACATTCCAGTATCTATAGTTAGGACTCAAGATTTATCACGAAAACATTCTTATAGAAAGTCGTGTATTAAACAAGAACAGAAATAAGTTGAATATATTTTGCATTAATTTTCACGAGTGCCAGATTTTTTTCCAGTTTAAGATACGAATCTCTTGAATAAAGTTGAGTTGGGTCTAAGAAATCCACCAGATTTGCAAGGAGGACCAGGGGAACTTCCGTTTACGAAGCGCACCAAAATTATCACAGTCTATTTTCATCTATTAAATAAATCAAGTGCCAACTAGTCGTGCAACTCTTCACCGTTCCATCGCATGCCTAATCCTTTCATAGAGGCAAACAGGAGACGTCCCAAAAATTAAATAAGAAACTTTCACTCAGTAACTTCTCAGAAAAGTTGTGCCCTCCATAAGTAGCCGTCCGATCACTTACCTGTCGAAGTCGTCTGCCCAAAAATAGTGAAAGCCCCTATTCCTCCGTCAATTAGGACTCAATTCGCCTCCTTCTCAGAGGCACACACAGTCTCACGCCCGCCCACGCACACACTCTCCTGCCAGTAAAATTAATACCTCGATTATGTTGATAAATTCCACCGACAAATTGTCAGGTCAAATAATCGTTCCATTACACTCGCCCAGGAAGTAGCCAGTCCACGATAAGCGATAAGTCCACGGAAACCTCCGCCACCCACCTGTGCCCGCCCTATCTGAAACTACATCTATTCCTTTGGCCGAAAGATACGTATCTGCCTGCTTCTGAGAAGCACAACAGCAAAAACATTTTGCTATTAGTTGTCTTCTGTCGTGATATACTGCCGACGCTGGATATTCTGAGGACGCAGCATCCATTCGGGACGCTGCCACGCATCTACCTAATGCCAACGACAAAGTCGATAAATTCAATTCTTGGAAACAATTGACAAGTAAGTATTTTGCCCCAAACCAACAGTCCCCCGGCTCGCACAACCCCACCGTAATCGCCATCGACGTCGTCTTCATCATTTGCCACACCAGCACTCTCGCTCCAACCCCCCGTACCTATCGCAAGCATCAGCGAGATAATTTATTATTATTGCTTAGGTAAGCCAGTTCTTTTTCTTCGGTGCCACAAAAATGTGGCAATAAATTTGCGAACAAAACGGATGGGGAGGGCGAGGCGAGAAATGGGAAATTCAATAAAACTAAGAGAAACTAGAGCGCAAACAACGGCGCCAGGAAGAGTATTTTCCAGACTCGGGAGAAAGTGCGTTGCAAGGAGGAATTGAAATAATTACTAGTAGCGAGGAAGCACAACCGGGTGGTGCCTGGAGAGATAGATGGCCATTAATAATGGGCGGTCTACCTGATGAGAGCAATTTTTTGTTCATGCAGTTAAGTGATTATGTGAATTGGGGTTAATTTTTCAGGAAATTTAAAGGGGGTTGAGTGGTGGAAGTTTGCTGGACTAGGCGTTCTTCTGCGACTCGCAATCGGAACAGAATCGAACCTGGATCCTTTGGTGTATGAGTGGTGCGAGCTTTTCACTTGGAAAAGAAATATTACTTTCTATGTCATTGGCTGAGACTACAGGCTCACGTTGATCTGAACCTCACTCAACATGTCTAATCCTTGCAAGTAACTTGAAGTTATTCTCTTATTGTGTGTGCCTTTGTGGACGGCAATGCTCTTACTTGAAATGTATTAATGGATTGCATATGAGGGTGTTTAAGCAATAGATACGTAAGTCTTTGAAAAGACGCATGCCATGATACAGCCTGAAGAGGTAGTCTTTGATTTGCTCCACCAGATGTTAACATCGCCAAAAAAAAAACAAAAATCGCACACAAATAATTTTCCTAACGTTTTGGGGTAAGAGGTTAAGGCACGGATGATCAACGTGTTGCATACAGTGTTGCTTTTCCAAACAAGGGTTCGATGAACGATCGTCACCTAAACTCTTAGGAATAGTGACTGATGGTCTCGATTGATGATGGTATTGCAAAGTTGAGGATTAAATAACTCAAGCCCATTTAGTCGCATGGAGAACCATTGTTTCAACTTTTCAGAACTCGAAGGCTTAGTTTGACACATTTTCAGCTAATGAAAACTGTGAAAAAATCGAGAAGCGGGCAACTATTGTGCCCGCGGAAAAGACAGCCTTGTTACTCATATTCGTCCTCCTACCTAGTTTCTGCCCAAAAAAAAAAAATAGAAGAAACTAGTTGCTTGTTTTTGGATAAGGCGACGCATTGTTATGTGACTTTTTTAATATCATCCTCGAGAAGATCGTGCGTAACTCACAAGTCAACACCAGAGGCACGATCTTCCAAAAGTCAGTTCAGTTGTTAAATTACACTGATGACATTGATGTGATTGGACGAACACAGCGAGACGCCAATAAGGCGTTTGCTGGCATTGAAGCGGAAGCGGCTAGAATGGTGTTTAATAAAGGCAAAACGAAGTACATCATCATCAAGGAAGGACACACAACATCGACGTCTCGGACAGAGTGTCATACTAGGAAACTTCGAGATAGTTAAGGACTTCGTCTACCTTGGCTCCGCGGTAAATAGAGACACCAATATAAGTACCGAAATCAAACACAGAATCAGTCTTTCCACTCTCTGTTTTCATAAGCTGAAGAGGCAATTGAGTAATAAAGCCCTTTCTCGAAGAACTAAGCTTGCTTTATATAACAGCAAGCTTATTCCAATGATAATCACAGTCCGACTTTATGGCGCGGAAATCTTTACGTTACCAAAGGCGGAAGAAGCCTTTCGTCTTTTCTAGAGAAAAGTTTGCGTGCGAGTTTTGGTCCTGTTTGTGTTGACGGCATCTAGAGGAGAAGATTTAACGACGAAATCTGTGGGCTGTACAGCGACAAGCGCCTGGTCAAGCGTCTACGGATACAATGCTTAAGATGGCTGAGACATGTAGAGCATATAGACATTGAAAAATCTTCCAATCTGAGCCATTGGAACAACGCAACAGAGGAAAGTCTTGGCTAAGGTGGCGCACACAAGTGGAGAAAGACCTCATCCAACTTGGGGTGCGCAGCTGGAGGCAGCTATCGAAAAATCGTGCTGGCTGGAGAGGCATATTGGTTGAGGCCCAGGTCCACTCGGACTGTAGCGCTACAGGAAGAAAGGGAAGACGAAGAAGTTTTCTAGAGTGCTTGCTAATCTGGCTTTAACCGGTTGGTAATGTACACTTTGCGACACTTTATGCAAGATTTTGATGTTGCGCCTAACTAATGGCATTACAGCTACAATCATACATTTTGTCTGTTTTAGCATCCACGCCAAGATAAGTCAGTTTATAACCAACCTTGTCGGATCAGCAAAAATTATTCAACGAAAACTAATGAGTTTTTTAGGAAAGCAAATAGAAAAATATAGACGAGATATACAGGGCTACGTCTTACAATGTGTAGCTTGTCTCTACAAAAGGTATTCAAGTCAAGACTGTTATCGGTCTTCGATCCCCATTTTCGGATGTTCTGAAAGTGCTGTAGTATACCAGAAGCCAGGAGTGCATTACAGTCCGGTTGTAGCGACGGCATAGTTATTGGTGATATTACTTCGTATTGAGCAGATATCGTGCTAAACGAATCTCAACCGTTATTGTGAGCCTTGGGCATCTGACCTTCTGATGCCTTCATGTGCCTCAAGGCAAGCGGTTGTTTTTTGAACCCCATTTATACAAAAATTTGATTTATTGCTCGAATTATTCCTCGGTTTATAGGTTGTAGCACGGATGTTTTATTAAGAGGTGAGACCCCAGAGTCTTGCTTCTCTAGTCACAAATTGAGGTCCGAGCTCTGCAATTATCGACTAGAGTCAGAATTTTTTCGTCTTCTTAATGAGCTCAAGATCTCTGTGTACCTTTTAATAAGATGGCCATGTAATTAACTCTTTTTTTCCTAATTTTTTTGAGATCACAACCGCGCACCCGTAATTTTATAGCTGGCGTACGCTAAATGGAAATTTTTTACGCCTCAATAAGTCATAGATGCCTACGTTCAGCTAAACCGTAATCACCGTACGTTATAAGTAGTTGAAATGTTTGATCATTTATGGAGCTATCTTGAATTTCCTTAAGCCAATCTTCTGATATGGAGAGTTTAGCGGAAATGCTTCCGACATGCAAATTAGGACAAACAGCTATTTGTCACACGAACACAAGGCTTTGTTTAACTGACAGAGACTCTCCAGCTGTTAACCGAGCAATATTGGCGCACGTTAAAAAAAAAAACTATCTTATTCTAACGCAAGCTTGGATATGTGTAAAAGACTAGGTTTTATGAATCTTCCGCTTGCTCACCTTGATTGTAGCTATAGTGCGACAACTTTCAACGAATTCCTCAGAGAAAATAACATTTGATACAGTCCCTTCTAAACGTTATGTAATACAATAAGTCTTTTTTTCTACAATAGATTTTTTTAAACACAAATAACAATGTCTCAAAAACAAATAGTTGCATTCCAAACACCCATCCCTTCTTTCTCACATGCTGGGCATTTCAATCAAATACGTCTGCCAAACATAACACTCGACTTTGTATCGAGGCATACAAAGTATCGAGGAAAATAAATCAAAGAAAGAGGTGAGTTATGGTTACCACACGTATTTCCATAGAAGATTGTATTTAACAGTGATCAATATGATAGTTGCGTCGCTTAACCTAATAATAATAATTGTTGGCGCTACAGTCCAAAGGGGGACCGGGGCCTAGCTTGCTCATCAACTACTCGTGTTGTGCTCGCTACTGTTCTCTCACGAGTAGAAGGGATCTACAGTTTTCTGCCGACTCCGAACGGCGAGATTTGAGAAGCTTTCTTAGACAATTATTACTCTTTGAGTGTTGTCAGCAGTTCGAAAGAGGTGGAGCCGTTAAATTCGAAAAATTGGTGTTGAGTTGGGAGTCGAACCTACACGCTTCGGCTTGTGAGCGTCGCACTCTACCCACTCGGCCACGGCGACCGCTTAACCTAGCTCGTCTTTATTTCCAAAGTCGTACTAAGATCACGCCACTGTATATTAATTTAAACGAACAAACTAAACGAATGATAAATCGTTGAAAAATCTTAAATCATGTTTTGGTTCTTTGTTCCTCTGTTTTACGAGGCCTTATTGCTGTTGTAGACTAGATCCCACCGTACCACCACAATGCACATTTTCCTTATAAAAACAACACACCTAACACTTCAGGTATTCCTTTAGTCTGCGTAATACAGCATCCAAGTGAAATGAAAGAATCTATTTTTAACGAGTTTATAATTAACCACAGTATTTTTTTTAAACTTTAACCAAAAATATCTTGGTACGAGGGTCGTTCAATATATTTTCAGTATTGATATGAAGGAAAATTCGAAAACAATTTAAATTGTCGCCGATTAAAATGTGACGCCGAAGGGTCTAGGTTTGATTCCCAGCTCAACACCCATTTTTCGATTTTTCACGGAACCACACCTTTCGAGCTGCTGACAATACTCAAGGAGTAATAACTGTCCAAGAAAAAGCTTCTTAAATTTCGCCGTTCGGATTCGGCAAAAAACTGTAGGTCCCTACTACTCGTGAGAGAACAGTAGCGCGCACAACAGGAGTAGTTGATGAGCAAGCTAAGCCCTGGTCCCCCTTTGGACTGTAGCGCCAACAATTATTATTATTATTATTATTATTATTAATATTATTAACCAACGTTGTCGTCAACTTCACAACTGAAAATTGTGACTTAAAAAGGCCTAGCTAGAAACTCGCACAATGGTATCGTACGTATGCTCGTTGAACACACTGCACAGCACAAGGCTTGGTTCGTTTCCCTGTGATTTTGGGTGAAAGCCTCATCAGCATCCCCATATCGGAGCTCATTTTAACATTAAATGTTTCCATTCCTCGAAATCTGGAAAAATAAACTAAAATGAATTGAATTGGCTGCCACAGTTGAAAAATTCTGAACAATAGAATCAAAACCAAACTGTTGTGTAGACAAAAACTACTGCACACAGTTAACGACAAAACGAACTATTTTGAATGCGGTTTGTTTTCTAAAAATAATAAAACGAAAATTCCCGAGTGAAACCCTGCACGCGCGAGTGAATCTCCCCATTCCCGGTATGTCTGGGTTTGTTCAAACCGAAGCACACTTCTGCAAAACAACAAATGTGAGTGACGTTGAATACCCAGTCGCAAAAACAAGGCAAACAATCATTTGAATAAATTCCTCCATCACTTGTGGGGGCTCCTTCCTGCACTCGAAGTTGTATAATGTGTTTCAGGAGCCATTGCCAGATCTCTCTGGCCATTATTTGCGAGGATTGCTCAGCGCAGGAGCAGTGAGTGGAAATAGATTAAAGTTGAACATTCCCGATTCCTTCCACCCACAATTCTCCTCCCCATCCCTTCATTTAAATTGATTCTCCAATGAAGTTGTTTACATTCCTGCTAAAACAAAGCGGAAACTTTACCAACACCCTTTCTCAGAATTCAATTTCACGCAGAAGATACCCAGAAGAGTGTCGCATCCACCCGCCAGCGCTTTCCACTTGCCCGCCAACAATAAATGTATTTTCATCGCTTTTTGCACATCGCTTCGTGTTGGGAAAACAAAATGTTCATCTGCTACCGCACTTGTCACTTGTCAGCTCAGCAAATGTAAATCCAATCTAAAGTAGATGTGGACGCCCATCCCAGCGGAGGTGGGTGGCCACGTCAACATCGCTAGCTTGCCCGCCCATTGTTTCCGTATTTGCCCATCTCGCCACAGAATCTTGCTGTTTGTTCCGCCCGTCATCGGATGCAGCATCCGGGAGGGTTTCGGGGATTGGGGCGAGACTGAGAAGGCGCGCCGTGTACTCATCAAACATTTAGAAACATTCAAGTAAACATTTCCCGTTTCCAGTTGTAGCAGACGAGCCTTATTTCGAGGATTCGGAACGTTGCTATTTTTGGAGAATCCCACACGTCACGTATATGTGATCCACTCCTGCCCCCGCACTATGCAACAGGGAGCTACGTGGCCAGCAAACTCTTAAGGTCCGCAATGGGAACGTTCGCCATTGAAGTTGCTTGCTGACAAGCTGCGAGGTTGATGCACTTCTGCCACAAGTTGAACGACCTCGCAATTCAATTCTCAGGGATATGCTGTGAGGAGCTGTATTCTCAAGTGAGCTGTCCAAGCTTGAGAAACGTTTCCGACGTCACAACATGCAATGCCGCACAGATACATGAACTGGCGGCCGACGGAAGCAGCCCTGTGGTGGCAGATGTATTCCATAAATCACTTCTCCGATGGTGTCCTGATGGATGTTTAGCTCTCAGTAAATATTTGCATAAGTCTCATGTGCGGAGGAAGTCCCACCGGTCGGCTGGCTACAGCCACTAGCTGGCCACTCGTCCACCGTGGCGAATGTAAGTGTGCGGAAAAGACTTTGACTTTCGGATTGCTGTGGACTCTTCTGTGTGTGCAGTGGTACTGCGCATCGTTGCGGCCAGCATGTATGGTTAATGAGATGGGCAAAGTAAATATCTAACATGCATACACGCGAATTCAGTTAGCTACATACTGCTAACTCACTTCTTGTTTTCGGAAGCCGTGGAGCAATAGAGCTTTAAGTGGCGGCATATTTACAGTGGGCTCGTGCAAACTCTGACTTGCACCCGGCTGGTTCTAAGTTCAAATTCCGCGCTGGACAAACACTTTGTGTAGTTCAATGCATCATGCAACCGCTAAGACAACAAACGCTTCACTTCTCCTGTTGATTCTGCCAGAATCTCACCAATTTGGATGACTGGGCATTTCCCCCTTTCTGTGGTTTCTAGGCAGAAGTTTTCATCATCCCTATGTGATGTCTTACACAGTAAAAAAGCGATGACAAGCTATGGACAGCTTTTCTGTAGGCTGAAAAATTTGAGTCGACTGTGGCGACAGCCCAAGTCATTTTGCGCGTTTCAATAAATAAGTGAATTCATTTGATCAAACTAACTGACTTGGGTTATGTCCCTGAAGTGTCGAATGTGACTTTCCATTAGAAAATCTTTCGGTTTTCAAGTCGTAACGTCAGGTACAAGTTCTAACTTGTATTTAAAGCCATCCGAAGCTATAACCAAATGAACATTCAAGAAGTGAGGAGAAAAAATTAAGAAAATGCTGTGAAACTAGGGAACGTCACTTCAGTTTGGGGAAATTTGCGTAATGGTCGTATATACGTGCACATTTCGACTGTCAACACGTGACGAATGGAGAGTCTCCTTCTTCCATGCCACACATGCTGTCTAATTAAGCTCACTCTAATAACCGGCAAATAGAAAGTACTAAGCAACTTCTTCTGTTGATGAGGATTCCCTCATCAACGCGCTTCGTGGGGAAATTCAATGCGTCGGTTTGCTGCCACACAACTTATGCGGGGATGGCACTGAGGTCTGTGACAGCGCGTTTTCCCGAACGCTGAGGTTATGTCAGGAATTCCACTTTCATGGTGTGAAGAGAAACTTTCACAGATTGAGGTGAAATAAGCTTCCCTGATTTTACTGTTTTGTTTACTCTCAAACAAGAGCCAGGTGGGACCATTCGAAAGTTTCAGTTGAGTGAAGTATATGAGTTTGGTTAATTTTCTCAGGGCGCACGAAATTTGTTTCTCATTTCTAACAGCTTGTGTATTGCAGTTAAGGACTGTTTCAGAAAAAAGTGTTTAGGAGGTGTCTCTCGGAAATGGTGCTGACAACACTCAGAGAGTAGTAGTTGTCTAAGAAAAAGGTTCTCAAACTTCGTCGTGCGGAGTCGGTAAGAAATAGTAGATCCCTTCTACTCGTGAGAGAACATTAGTGCGCAAAACACGAGTAGTAGTTGAGTTATATAGGCCCCTTGTGGACTGTCGCGTTATCCAATTATTGTTATTATTATTTTAA
Source organism: Eristalinus aeneus (assembly GCA_955652365.1). NCBI lineage: Eukaryota > Metazoa > Arthropoda > Insecta > Diptera > Syrphidae > Eristalinus > Eristalinus aeneus. The sequence goes on from OY019131.1 coordinate 24,784,006, forward strand.
GCCTACCGTGATTTAAAAACAGATGGCGTGGAAGTGGAGAAGGACCTCAACCAACTTGGAGTGCGCAATTGGAGGCAGTTACCGGAAGACCGTGCTGGCTGTAGAGGCATGTTGGTTGAGGACCAGGTCCACCCCGGACTGTAGCGCCATAAGAAGAAGACGTAGCGATTAAAACAAAAGGAAAAAACAAAATAATTACGGTACAATATATAAACTGCAATGGAATGCTTAAACTTCCGGCACTTTCATTCGTTGAGACAGTAGAAGTCGTTATCGAATCGTCTTCACATGAGATCACTGACTTCAAAAAAATTTAGAACTTACGAAGTATCGGTATGAAGCTGTGGTTATATATATGATTTGACTTATTTATCAAGTAACACCATTATTTTGGTGCACTCATGTAAAATTTCATATAGATGTGATTATTAATTCGCGTTTTATCTCTGGTTAAACAGAATCATAATGGCAACTGAGGCGATGATGGTCAAAATGGAGCATCGCGCTGTAATTAAATTTCTCACTAAGCAAGGACAAAGTCAAAAACCTACTCACGAAGAGATGGTGCCTGTTTACCAGGGTTCCGCACCATCATCATCAACTGTGCAAAAGTGGCCAAGTGAATTCAAGAGAGGCAGAGAGAGCATTGAAGACGACCCCCCTCCGGCGACCCTGATACTGCTTGTACGGGATAAAGCATCAAAGAAGTCGAGAAAATTGTTCTTGAGGATGCCCGACTAAAGGTGAAAATGATGACAGAAGTCACCAAACTTTCAACTGGTACAATATACACCGTTCTAGGGGAGATTATATTGAAAAAAAAAACAATTTAAATTGAATTTGTATTTTCCTTCATATCGATACCGAGAATATATTGAACGCTCCTCGTAACAGCGAATTTTTCTCCAAAGGAACACGGTTTTTCCCACTCACATGATGCAATATCTATGTTTTCACTTCATAGAAAAATAGATATTTTAGTGAATAATTCTTGCGTAGGTACCCTATTAACTGATGAGTCAATGAAAACGATTTGTTTGATCACTTTCCCGCTTTGATCGTAGAATATGTGTCTATTTCCACTATACACCTCATAGTAATAAAACAAATAATTTGTTGGCGCAAAAGCTCCAAGGGGAGCCATTGCCTAAGTTTATACAACAATTGAAGAGTTTGAAACTACTAGGGCAACGAAATGAAGGAAAATGCGAATTCAATTTATTTTGTTTTTATTTTTCAATCTCATCTCCGCTAACATCAATGCATTCGTTACATCTTGAGATAAGCTTTTCTAAACCCTCAAAAAATAAACTTCCTCTTTCTCTGCAAAATACCCATTTATTGCCGACTTGAATTCTTCATCATCCGAAAATCTTTTTCCACGAAGACATTTTTTTAAATCCGAAAACAGGAAATAATCACTAGGAGCAAGGTCTGGACTATAAGGTGGGTGTTTGATTTCTTCGAAACCAAAATCTCGCGCAGCAGCCTTGGAAACTCGTACAACCACTGCGAGTTTAGGGTTTTTTTTTTTACCTCCCGCAAATTATGCAATGTGGAAGCGTGGGATGTGGCGCTGATGGTTTCATTTTTTTTTTTTCTACTCAATGAGGAAGATTCCCTTTGAGTCCCAAAAAACTGTTGTCAAGAACTTCCCGGCAGACGGAGTGACTATGATCTTCTTCTGGGGGTCTGTTCCTTTTTTATGCCACTGCATCAAATCGTGTTTGCTTTCAGGGTCATAGTGGGGAACCCATGTTTCGTCCTCAGTAACAATTCGATCCATACACCGTCTGCGTTCTCACTACACATCTCCAAAAGCTCTCTACTGCATGTGATTTGCACTTTTTTCTGAGGCGCTGTGAGCATTTGTGGCACCCGCCTTGCACTGACCCTTGAAAGGTTAAGATGGTCATGAAGAATGGTGTGAATGGCACCATCTGAAGGCTTAGTGATCTCTGCCATCATGTTCACCTTTATTCGAACATCCTCAAGAACAAGTTTTTCCATTTCGTTGATGCTTTCTGTCGTACAAGTAGTAGCCGGGGTGCCAGAGCGGGGGTCGTCTGATAATGAAGGTGTGGAACCCTCTTAAGCAGGCACTATCTCATCATGAATGGTATTTTGACTTTGAACTTGCTTAGTGAGAAATTTAATTACAGCGCAATGATCCATTTTCACCATCATCGCCTCAGTTGCCATTATGATTCTGTTTAACCAGAGATAAAGCGCGAATTGATAATCACATTTATATGAAATTTTACATGAATGCACTAAAATAATAGTGTTACTTGAAAAATAAGTCAATTTACATACTGTGAGCGTCAAAAGTCGTCGTGGTCGCCGTGGCGTAGTGGGTAGAGTGCGACGCTCACACGCCGAAGGGTGTCGGTTCGATTCCCAGCTCAACACCAATTTTTCGAATTTTTCACGGAACCACCTCTTTCCAGCTGCTGACAACACTCAAAGAGTAATAACTGTGTAAGAAAGCTTCTCAAATTTCGCCGTTCGGAGTCGGTAAAAAACTGTAGGTCCCTTCTACTCGTGAGAGAACAGTAGCGAGCACAACACGAGTAGTTGATGAGCAATCTAGGCCCTGGTCCCCTTTTGGACTGTAGCGCCAACAATTATTTTTATTAATTATTTGAGCGTCAAAAGTGAGTAAACAAATATCTGATTACTGTATAAAGATGAAAATTAGGTCGAAAGGGAGACCAAAAAAATTAACACAAAGAGAAACAATGACATTTCGTTTTGGAAAAACATTTTATTTAGTAATGAAAGCAAATTCAAATTTTTTAAGAACCATATGAAGAAAAAAAATTTGGAGAGCAAAACTAAGGAATTTACTGAAAAAAAAATTAGGCCGGTCGTGAAACATGGGGGAGGTTCCGTGATGGTGTGAGGGTGTGTAGCAGCATCTGGGGTCGGTAATTTTGTCTTCATTCATAGTACAATAAGGAAGGAAGATTGTCTAAATATTCTCAGAACCAACTTGCAACCGAGCGTAGACAAATTAGGTTTAGCTAAGAAATGGATCTTTCAGCAAGACAATGATCCTAAGCATACCTCACGTCTTGCTAAGGAATGGTTGCTTTAAAGGACCCCAAAATAGCTTGATCATCCCCCGCAATCACCGGACCTTAATCCAGTAGAACACTTATGGAAGCATTTGGATAGAAGAATTCGACAGAGTACCATTAACAACAAGGAAGACTTGAAAAAAGCTATAACAGAAGAATGATCAAAAACTTCCCCCGATGTTACCAATAAACTGGTAATGTCTACGCCACGTAGACTTAAGGAAATAATAAAGTCTAAAGGAGGACCAACAATGTACTAAATTTAATTTTTTAAGCAATAAATAAGTACATTTGTTGATAGAAATGTATACTCACTTTTCACTTGTAATATATGAAGTAGTTATAATTTTCATTAAAAAAATGTATTTGTTTTTGTTTTTACCGTACTTTACTTTTTGAATAAATAATCACATTGAATGAAGCTATTTTTGTGTATCAATTGAATTTGAGTTTTGTTGTTGTTTTGACCCAATTTTCATCTTTATACAGTAATCAGATATTTGCTTGCTCACTTTTGACGCTCACAGTATATAACCACAGCTTCACACCGATACCCAGAATATATTAAACGCACATCGTAAGTAATTTTTGTAGAAAATAAAAGACAATTTTCATGGAACGAAATAGTTATATTCCGTAATTCATTGTGTCGTGTTGAGCAATGACCTTTTTCCACCGTTCAGGCAGCATCATAGTTACACGTTCAAAAAACTTTTGGTATTTATTTACAATTACGATTTGATATTATCATTATTACTGCCATATTTATCATTCGAGGAGATTAGCAAAGATCTTAATAAAAAGTAGTCAGATGGTGCAAAGTCTGGACTCTATGGTGGTTTTGGCAACCTGCCAACCAAGGTCCAATAATTTTTGCCTTGTGACCAAAGAAGTACATATGTGGCGTTGCATTGTAATGACGAAACACAACACCTTTTCCATTTGTCAACTCTTCAACTGCATTGTTCAATTTTGTCAGTTGTCCAAAGTAAACATCTGAAATGATCGTTCGGTTAAGTGGTAAAAGTTTAAAGTATACAATTTCTTCGTAGTCCCACTGCCTTTCTTTTTAAGTTTTTCACCATAAAGAGCACATATCTTTTTGTAAGCTTGTGATGCGTTTGTCATTTCCGGAAATATTAAAGCAAAATAACACATCACTCAATAAGTAAGTGGACTAATCAATAAAAACATATTTTCTAGAAAAATTTCGAATTCATTTATCAATATTGTTTCCTTCAACAGTGATACGAGCAGTCAAACGCCCTCTAACATTTCGATACCTCTTTTATAGAACGATTTGTCGTTGGTCTCAAAATTGGCTTCAGTTTTGGCAATCACGTCCTCATTCGAGCCACATTGAATTCCGGCGATTTTCTCTTTTTGAGGTATGAAAAGAGGTAGAAGTCGCTTGGGGCGAGATCTAGAGAATACAGTGGGAGCAATTCAAAGCACAATTCCTACACCGTGGCCATGGTAGCCAACGACTTGTGACACGGTGCATTGTCTTGATGGAAGAGAATTTATTTCTTCTTTATATGGGACGGTTTTTTTCAATTTCTTCCTTCAAATGCACAAATAAAGTCATGTAGTATTCGCTGTTGATCCTTTTCCCTTCCTCAAGATAGTCGAGGAATAAAATTCCCTGAGCTTCCCAAAATACAGATGCCAAAACCTTCCCAACCGACCTTTGAGTTTTTAGACACCTTGGGCGTGGTTTACCGGCTGCTGTCCACTGCGCTGAGTGTCGATTTGACTGTGGTGTATAGTGGTGGATCCACTTTTCATCCATTGTGACACACCGACGCAAAAAGTCATGTTTATTCAGGTGAATCAGCTCCAAACAGCTCTCAGAATCATCGATACGTTGTTGTTCATTTTTGATGTTTTCTGGTGTAACCACCCTAATTGGCCTTCCAGAGCGTTAAGCATGGTTGGTGTCTGTGCGGCCACGTTTAAAGTCAGTATACCATCGACAAATATTTGCGTTTGATGGAACAGAGTTCATGTAGCCCTTTTCAAGCCATCGCTGGGCTTGCACGGTATGTTTTCCCATCACAAGCAGTGTTTAATCTACACTGTTTTTCAAAAAGTAGCGTCACTTGAATCACTGTAACTTGTAACCTAATAGTTAGATTGCCATGAGTGGTTGACATTTGTCATTTGAATGTTTCTGCTTCCTAAAAATTATATGGATTTTTGTTTAGTGGTGCCCCCTGTATGAACAAAATGTTCGCTTTGGTTTTCCGTTTTTCAACAGACGCCATCGAACCGATCAAAAGAAATTGTTTTACAATTTGAAAACTGATGTACCATCCATCAAACAACAAACTGTGTTTGACATTTCGATTATTTCATAAAACCGAAAAATTCAACTAAAGCGTGAAAAAATTTCTTAGTTGCCAATTCAATACTTATGTAGATTGTGCGGGCTATTTTCTTCCGAGTAGAAGGGACCTACAGCTTATTACCTACTTAGCGCGGCGAAATTTTAGAAGCTTTCCCATGGATTGTTAAAATTCTTTGAGAGTTGTCATCGGTAGAAATACATGACTGAAATTATTCAAAGTGTCCTGTAGTCGAGCTTGGAACGTCTGGCCTGCAAGTGTCGTACTAACCCACTGCGCTCGAACATGTATGTTCTTTTTACATTTACGATCAGCCCCGATGAACCGCATCATACTCCTGCGCCAACAGTGGTGCCATATTTATTGTTCATCAAAGGGGAATTGTTTTCGGGTTTTATTGCTTTTTCATTCATTCAAAGTGAAATTTTAAAAATGATTTGGTTGATATGGATTTGGAACTTGCACTGAAACACGAAAGGCTTCATTTTCTATTTGATAAAATCTACAATCCTTGGAAGGTTTCATTTTCTGGGGTGTATTAAACAGTCCACCAGACCACATGGAGTCTTTCATAAACATTTAATACTCTATCGCCCATACTGCATCTACGGAGACATATATACAACAAACGTATCCTTGCCAGTAGCACGAACATGCCTCACTATTAGTTGACGCCTTCCTTCTCTGAAATTATACGTCAAAACAAAAAGTGGAAAATTTAACCACATGTTCATTTCATGAGTTCTGTCGATTAAAATAATAAATGCTTGCGTAATTTTGTCAGACAATTAGAAACCACAGCTGTTGGAGTGTGCATATTTGGAATTTTCCTTTTTAGAGCCACATATTTATCTTGCTTGGCAGTTTTATTATATATTTTGAAAAATGTCATTTGGAGAGAATAAGGCTCTACGCAGACGTTGTTCTATTCGACCAATTATTCAAAAAATTGAGCAACCGAGAGAATGCAACTCAAACCACTGTGTTAATTCCTTTATGTAGAATGGTGTCAACTGTACGAAAGTATTGCGAGCCTTGTTAGAGGACGTCATAAATGAACTTTAACATCCGGACTAATAAAATAGAACTTGTGTTCTCCATTTTTATAGTTTTACCTACCGAATTCGACGCACATAATCAAACGCCAAACTTCAAACGCCTTTTCTTTTCTCTTTCCACATATTTTTGTTTTTTTTTTTTTTCAGCAAATTATCGTCAACTGTGGTGAAAAGAGATGATATGACAGTGCGTCGCCTAGTCCGAAACCATTTTCAAATACCGTATACATTTGTATTTAAAGGTACAAATCCAAATTCAGATTTGGACCAGCGGTAAATCTATGCACGGGCATACACGCATCTACGCACGCGTAAGCATATATACTTCCCAAAACAACAAACGATCACTTCCTCTAGTGTGCGTTGTGTGTGTATTTAGGGGTTGAATTGTACAATGTGCGTGACTCCACTGAGGCTCGTGTCGATTCACTGGTTACAGCGAGAAAAATATATGGGAAACAAAAAGCATTTAACCTGTTCTGATTATGTTCCCCTAGCGCGTTGACCCAGATCTTCAATACCGCGTTTTTAATTTTCCAAAATTTGGATATAGATGTTTTAAAGATTTTGACCAATCTTTAAACCAAAGTGTCTAAGCCTGAGCGCTTGAACTAATTTTAGTTGAAAGTATTCATTGAGACGGATTTTCCATAATTTTTCCAGATTTGTAGGCACAACTGTGTGGAAATTAGAAGCGGTCAAACTTTTTAAAGCTTCATATCTTTCTAAAGGTACTCTCCACCGAAAAACTGCGAAAGAAAGCTGAATCTTATTTCCAAAGACCTTTTGACTGATATATCACTCGAAAAAATCAGCCGAACTTTAAACATAGGCCCCAACTTCATCTCTATGAGGAGCTAACCCCCCAAACAAAAGTTGTTACCAAAACCCTTTTGACAGAATTCTGAATAAAGTTGCCAAAGACATCAATGCTCTATCTCTTACCAGTTAAGAGTCTATAAGGGACAAACAAACAAACAAACATTAATTTTTATATTTATAGATTAAGGTACGTCCTTGAACAGGATTTTTACTGTACTTTTATATATGCAGTGTGTCGAATAAGTAAGTAAATAGCATCTGCGAAAACGTCTTCCAAGGATTTGTACCTCAACAGCATTTGAAACCCCTACAAGCTAAGGGTTTTCTTTGAATGAAATAACCACTAACTAACGAAGCAACTAAATTCAATCAAGTAATGTGTCCTTAAAAATCCTCACAACGGAGCGAAGAACCAAGTAAGACCAAGTTTCCAGCCTGACGCCTTCAAATGCGTCAGATAAAAGCCGCCTAAAAGCGTCAGTGCACTTTCCTCAAACCAACCGGACTGCCCAACTCATCCCGTCCTGTGCACTCATCCTATCCTTCCCATCTCCATTGATACGAATACGCATTATCCGCTCTGCCATGCAGCTCAAAACTCCACAGACCATCCCTCTCCTCCCTGCGTGAACTTTACAAAAATACAAAACAATCACAAGAGCAGAAAACAAAAGAAACGAAGAACTTACTTTGATTTGCCCTCAGCCGTCGTCGGTTGAAACTCGATTATATTCAGCCGTGATTGTAATTCAAGCCCTACCGCTCCATCGACTCTTCACTTTGCCTTGACACCCAAGGTGCGGCAGTCGGTCTGGACCGAATATGATGCCGGCGTCAGCAACAATGGGGAATCGAAATGGAAAATGTGAAATTCGATAAAATTGGAAAACTCATACGAGAAAGTTTCCCTCAATAGTTGAGGGACGATAAGCAGAGCCTGGCATACCCAGGAAGCTGTCAGAGAAACAGAGTAAATGGACCCTTTTCAGGTTCAGGAATGCAGCACAATTTTCTTGGACTTCACTTCTAGTTCATTGCACTGCCACCGGTTCGCTTGTATTTCATTTCACTTAGGAATGTGCTGAAGTACCGCTCTCCAGCCGGAGGAGTAAATGTCCGCTTGGGAATTTTAATGGTCATTCGAATTATTCCCACACTCTGCTGTTCATCTGATTCAACCTCCTCCTTGTTGTGTTTTGGAGTGAGCGCCTTTACAACTCGAAGGGTTTCTTTATTGGTCATATTTTTCACTTATACCATCCCTAATAGAGCAATGCCATGTGGGTTCTGAAATGTGCAGTCAATAGATCCATCGAATGGTTACTGGGATTCCGATAGAATCGGAATTTTAATCGTGAGACATTGATGGGTTCTGGGCGGGAGTGGTTGTGTTTCAGGAGCTATATAAATCAATCTGATTTCGAAAAGAACGCCAACGGAGCGCTACTTGTGGGTGGGCGAGTGCTTTTCTTTTATGTGGCGCGCACTTGCGTGGTGTGGTTTCACAATGAGGAGCGATAAAAGTGAATGATGTGTGTGATGGGGAACCCTTGGTGAATTGATTTTAAAGGGGCAGAGCTGCATGAATTTTAGGACGGTTTAACTGAGGGCTTAAAACGAAATTAATGGAAATGGATGTCTAGCATCTGGTGTTGTGCCACCACAGTAACGGTGGTATGTCCTCTTTGACCGCTTAACGCGTTGGGAATGAAAATTCAATCTAACCAAATGGCTGTTTAACAGCAAAAGTCGAACCACCTTTAAACGTTTATTTATGGCGACGGAGAGTTGGCTGTTTGTCAACCAACGATTAAATGATTCTCTGACACAAAGTAAATGTCATGCGAATGAAGTTGACCAAACGAAGAAACTCTTTTAACTCCACAGCTTGGCCTTACAGATATTTTATTCAACGTCTACTGAACGAGGATAACCCTGCCGTAGTTGAAGAGAATAGTTCAATGCGGTGAAGAAGCTTTTACTTGTCTAATGGAATGAAAATATGGGATGGGCGTCTGGAAAACACTGTAAGGGAAGGCAGGAAGATCGGGGAGGTGATGAAGGACTCGACGCCTCGTATAACATGTACGAGTGTCTGAAGACTATCCCAACTTGACAGTACGTTCAGAAAACCCTGAACTAAATTTTTTCGCCTTGAGTCTGAAAAGTCTTCCAAATACTCGTATGCTAGACGGTACAATACAGAGGGACCAGGGCCTCATCAACTTCTGTTGTTGTGCACGCTAGTTTTCTCTTACGAGTACAAGGTACCAGCACTCTTTTGCCAACTTCGAGCGGCGAAGAGTTATAACTCTTTGAGTGTTGTCAAAAGTTCGTGAAAATGCTGAGTGCTCGATCCGGAAGTCACTGTACCGTTACATATGCACAATAATGAGGAAGTGAATGGCATCTACGAAAATAGCTTTTTCCGAGGACGTGGGGCAGCATTTGAAACCGTTCAAGCTTGGTTAAGGGCTCAATGATTTAATCCCGAAGTCGAACCTGGAACCTTTTGCATATGAGTGTCGCACTTTAACCACTACGCCACGTCGACCATAAGTATTATCTTGCCATCCATTTATTCTGATGATTCGATCATAGCTGTCTGTCCCAACTGTGAACTGTCACTTCCTGGAACAAACTTGGTGCTACTGCTGACACATCGATTTGATGATCCTTTCCGAAGAATGTAGAAGTCACACCTACTGGTCTGTTACCTTTCCCCTGAATTGGTGCAGATTGCTGAAAGGCATTCTTTTCCGTCTGCTTCGTGCAACAAATTCCCATATAGAGAAGGACGGTTTTCTGTCTCTGAAACGGATGCGGAGTTAGTAGCTATGGCAGGATTTCTTCTTTTTTTTTACTTGATCCATGTAGTAGTTTTTGACCCATTTCTAGACCGTGGAGGTTTCTCTATTTTTGGCCCACTTTCCACGTACAGAGCCAACCACTGTTTTCCTATGATAGTTGGCAGAAATCGATAAAAGCAGAACCCGCGCATGGTACATTGGCATATCTTCTTCTTCGTCTTCCATTTCCTCTTCTTCTTTTTCTTCTTCTTCTTCTTCGTCGTTGTCTTCTTTTTTTTCTTCTTCTTCCTCTTCTTGTTCTTCTTCTTCGTCGTCTTCTTCTTTTTCTTCTTCTTTTTCTTCTTCTTCTTCCTTTTCTTCTTCTTCTTCTTCTCCTTCTTCTTCTTTTCTTCTTCTTTTCCTTCTCCTTCTTCTTCTTCTTCTTCTTCTTCTTTTCTTCTTCTTCTCCTTCTTCTTCTTCTTCTTTTTTTTCTTCTTCTTTTTCTTGTGGCTCTGCAGTACGAAGTGGACCTGAGCCGCAACCAAAATGCCTCTCCAGTTAGCACAATCTTTTGCTAGCTGAATCCTGGAATAGGATGATCAAGCTGCGAGCCTAGTCCTTCGAGAGAGGACATTATTACACAATTACCTCTTGAGTCTAAGGAAACAGCGATTGGGAAGTGTAATCCTACGTTTGATTTCGGTACTGATGTTGTTGTCCCACTTTAACGCAGAGCCGAGGTAGACGACAACCTCGAAGTTTCTGGTGCATAGTGGTACGCTCTGCCCGAGACATCGATGTTGTGTGTCCTTTCTTGATGACAGCTTTGTTTTGCCCTCATTAGCCACCAAACCCATTTTAGCGGCTTCCGCTGCAATGCCAGCAAATGCCTAATTGACGGCTCGCTCTGTTCATTCAGTTACGTCACGTTGAATTGACTTTTGAAAGATCGTGCCTCTGGTGGTGACATTGTTCATATGTAAAAGTCAATCTAAGGTCTTGACTTTTCAAAATTGTAGAACTCCTCGACTATAATCTCTTCTTTAGGGTCCCAACATGATGCTTAGAGACTGCTATAAGTTCTGATGATTGAAGTACTCATCCCAAAAGTGACTTCTTGTACTACTCGTACATAGTCTGTTGTACAGACAAGTACACACTTCTTGCGTTTAGTTCAGGAGACGACTTCGCCTCTTCTATGTCCAGCTATCCTTTGTCCCTGCACGTTTCCCTGCAGTTCGCATTGCACACTGTCCATGAATTGAATTCGTTTCCTGATATCCTTGTGTGCACCTTGTAGATTTGCACTTCACGTCATCCATGATATCCGCGTCTATTAGCTTGCTGGACGGCATCCCGCTTGCTTTTCGGGGATCACCCTTGCGGTAACACACGTACAGATCGCTGATCTGGAATAGATCGTAATTGGCATTGCCGTCGGTATTCAGCCGCCCCACCGCTGATTTGTCATAGCTTGACTCGTGCTGCGCCATGTACACCCAAGTTGGAATCGCCTCCATCGGCATTTTGTTTTTTTAGAAAAAGCTTCTCTGCGAACACCGACCGATATTCGTGAGTAGAGGGCGTTGTCATCTTCCTATTATTCTTCCACAACGTCTTTAAATGTAGGTACCCTCACTCTTCGTTTCCGAAGCCTTCTTCATAAGGATTGTCCTGACAAAAGGACTGAACTGTTGTATCCAACTAAAAGTCGACGAAGATGTTCTTGGTGTTTAAGGGAGAAAAGTTTTGCCTGTGATTTTGAGTCATCTATATGTTGATGAAGTCTTGAGGATGCAATTGGAACATAAACTTTGAAGACCTCACTCCAGCTTCCGAGTGTTAAGTCGTTAAGATGTCATGATAACCGCGTGAAGAACACTCTCCCAACATTTAGAATTTGAATCCAAGGCGTCCCTGATGGGAGTTTGTTGAACCAACTGCATATGGATTTGTGAGTTGAGGAGACATCCTGTTCTAGGCCGAGATCCATGACAGGAGAAGCCACAAATCGGTTTTATATAACTTTAAAAAATAATTGGTTTAAAAAAATTTCTTGGTTTCTATGTTTTCATGTCATACTTGTTATTCCAGACCAACCCTGTTTCTTTGGATTAAGGAGCCTTGCAATAAAAAGCGCCTACCAGTGCGAATCCTAGAAAGAAGTAGCTAAACATTTTTCTATGGTGTAAAGTTACCAATGAGTTACACTATCACCTGTTTCAGTTCTTATCGTATGTTTATTTGAGTTCAAACACGTAACATCATAATCCTACATCTCACTGGCTTGTGATGGATTTTAATGCCCGAAAGCTTTACACTCACTTTTAAGAAACAGAAAAACAAAACACCCAATGTGTTACAGTGGCACGTTGAATGAATTGATTTAAATAAATCAAAAGGGATCACACCAGCGGCAGTGCTTGTGCGAACCAGAAGTTTGCATAAATTCAATTTTCCTTCACATACTCCCACACCCAAGCCGAAGGTTCATCTACTCTTTCTTTCCAATTTTCGAAATAAATTCACTTTGCCACAACTGCTGTGCCATGTTTGTGGACCATCCCATCAATACGAACGGATGAGGAGCGCCCGCTGAAATTTTAATGACAGAAAAGATGATGAAACGAACAAAAAAAAATGCCATCGGGAAAGAACCTTCCGATCCGCTCACTTGAGGAAATTCTTGAAATTCTCCAAAAAACAAACGAAAACTTTTGGCACACAACCTTGTCTGTGGGCGGGCGAGCTAGAAGAAGAAAGGAAACGAACGGACTGTTCGCTTTTATTTGATTTTCACAAATTGATGCGGGTATACATACCTATTACTATTTGCTCAGTAAATTACCCCGTAGGAAAGGAGATGTGAAACTTTACACATATGTCAAGAATCCAACCGAAATAGACAGTGTGTTGTGATAAGCTTACGTCTTGGCAGGGTGCCTAAGCTGCTTTAAGGTCTCCTCTCACGTCGATTTTAATCGTTTAATTAATTATGAGGCAGAAGTTGAAACACGAACAGAATTAACAGATCTGGTGAATGCTGATGGAAAGCCGTATGTGGGTATGAAATTTTAATTGGAATGGGTTTGTAGAGGGGCTTACACATGGAAATCTTAGGAGAAAATTTAAAACAGTCCCAAGGTGGGATCCCACAGACCTGATTGCTGCGTTCATCACGGTAGGAAAATCCATTAAATCCAAAAGTCACCATTACTACCAAGAATATTAAATCATTCCTAATCCTAGAATGCTCAAAATACGCTCACCGGTACACATCAATGCCAGTCGGTACACCGATACACATCAATGCCAGTCCTGGGCAAAGTGAGAGCAAGAAAAACGTCGACATGATGAAAACAAACACATTTTGTTTTTGACGCAGCCACAATAGATAACCCATTGAACTTCATAATTCATCCCAGAAAACACATAAAACAAATTCCCAAAGCGGAGGCCTTGTGGTATGGGAGTCAACTCTTTGCCGCCCACCAAATTGAACCGAAAAGTAAACCCAAATATACGTGTGTTCCAAATATTTCGATTTATTTTTGTTCGTATTGTGTGCCACTCGTCGCGACAACGTACAGGCAGGTTAGACAGGAGTCGGGATATCAGTTATCCACCCACAGAGGCACGCAAGTCAAATATGTATTTCTGCGTCAGGATAACAGATGCTACTCGAATAACGAAAGTGATTTATCAGTGATATTCTATGTATCTAACTGTTGAATTAGAGCGATGGCAGAGGCAGGTTGGGTGGCATTGGCCCCTCTGCCAGATGTGGGAATAAACAAACAGCACTTTAACACCCTCCGACTTACGCACGTACACACATCATCATATGAAATGGTGTGCAATGCATATCACTTAAGCCTTTTGGTCTCCACGGGATTCGTCGCACCTGGCATGACTCGCAGTCGGCTTGACTTCTGTTCCGTTAAATGAAAGTAGACAGAGGTGGTTGCGCGCGAGGACCCTGAATACAAATAAAATATCCTTGAAGTCGTCATAACTCATAACTCATCCCTTTGCCTTTCGCTCACATTTCATTTTTCTGGAGGAAAAATGCGCGTACCCCGGCATAAACTGTGAACCGAAATTTATGCAAAACGGCCGTAGATTGAGTTTTACGATACGCTGGGCCTACAGACTCAGTACACTACGCATCCGAGCAAACACACGCACATTCAGGCACCAGCAACCAGCAGGGGAATTGAAATATGCCTATCCTGATCCCAGTCAGGATTTGATTAAGAGTGCCCCACGTTTGGAATACTTAAATTCGTTGAAAAGGCGTAAGCCTATTGAACGAATGACGAATGGGCTTTGCCCAAAGAAAACGAGAGAGAAGTCTGAATATGTAATGTTTTCAAAACATGAGCGGGTTAGTTTTTGCAAACAGTGTTCATTCATTTTCATTTTCATTTTCATTTTCATTTTCATTTTCATTTTCATTTTCATTTTCATTTTCATTTTCATTTTCATTTTCATTTTCATTTTCATTTTCATTTTCATTTTCATTTTCATTTTCATTTTCATTTTCATTTTCATTTTCATTTTCATTTTCATTTTCATTTTCATTTTCATTTTCATTTTCATTTTCATTTTCATTTTCATTTTCATTTTCATTTTCATTTTCATTTTCATTTTCATTTTCATTTTCATTTTCATTTTCATTTTCATTTTCATTTTCATTTTCATTTTCATTTTCATTTTCATTTTCATTTTCATTTTCATTTTCATTTTCATTTTCATTTTCATTTTCATTTTCATTTTCATTTTCATTTTCATTTTCATTTTCATTTTCATTTTCATTTTCATTTTCATTTTCATTTTCATTTTCATTTTCATTTTCATTTTCATTTTCATTTTCATTTTCATTTTCATTTTCATTTTCATTTTCATTTTCATTTTCATTTTCATTTTCATTTTCATTTTCATTTTCATTTTCATTTTCATTTTCATTTTCATTTTCATTTTCATTTTCATTTTCATTTTCATTTTCATTTTCATTTTCATTTTCATTTTCATTTTCATTTTCATTTTCATTTTCATTTTCATTTTCATTTTCATTTTCATTTTCATTTTCATTTTCATTTTCATTTTCATTTTCATTTTCATTTTCATTTTCATTTTCATTTTCATTTTCATTTTCATTTTCATTTTCATTTTCATTTTCATTTTCATTTTCATTTTCATTTTCATTTTCATTTTCATTTTCATTTTCATTTTCATTTTCATTTTCATTTTCATTTTCATTTTCATTTTCATTTTCATTTTCATTTTCATTTTCATTTTCATTTTCATTTTCATTTTCATTTTCATTTTCATTTTCATTTTCATTTTCATTTTCATTTTCATTTTCATTTTCATTTTCATTTTCATTTTCATTTTCATTTTCATTTTCATTTTCATTTTCATTTTCATTTTCATTTTCATTTTCATTTTCATTTTCATTTCCATTTTCATTTTCATTTTCATTTTCATTTTCATTTTCATTTTCATTTTCATTTTCATTTTCATTTTTATTTTCATTTTATCCAACCAACTCGTGTTGCCTGTTTCTAAGCGTCTCGTACAGTCTGTCATCTGCATTTCCCACAGAGGCATTATCTCCATCAGCTTCAAGACATGCATATGCATTACAGGCACACTCTGATGGCACACAACCAATTATTTCCATCACTGCGGTGATTCCACACCTTTCAGCCTTGCCAACAAATAGCGGCGCTATAAATTCGCAAACAATAAGCAATTTATTGCCTACCAGAGTGGTTTTCAAATTCTTGTACTCGTCCGTGTTGCCGGGTGCTCGGCATTCACGCCGCAGTAAGGGTGTCATTCGCCCAATTTATGTGTAATTAATTTATTTTGCTACTCGTGTAAATAAACATGCCTCTAATGTGTGTCGCGTCCGCTACCGATTCGGGGACATGCGATTTTCGTGTTTATAGCCAATTTTCAAAATTCCAATTACTAGCTATCAGCTTGTTGGCGCAATAATGCTGCTTTCCTCCTGGTCGGTGTCATCCCTCTAATGCGTTGCACCATCAGTGGCTACCCCCGGCTGCTTTGTGTCGGCAAAGTGTTTCGCTTTAATTTGTATTTAACTGGGGTTGACATGAATTGAAGATACCTGAAATGGAGCAATTTTGGGCATAGCGATGCACATGAAGGCGTTAGCTGCGGTGTGAAAATTTGTTGGTTTGGGGGTATCATGTCTGTGCCCTTTGGCCCATTTGAATCAATTAAATGAATTTGACGTCTAATGCCTTCAGTTTCCGTTACAGAAGGAGAATTATTGAGGAATTGAACGTTGCCTTAAACTCACATTCGGCAATGTTTTTTTTTTAACTTTCCCTACTGCTGAACGATTCGGGAAGTAATATGCGCCTTTTAAAACGTTCGGCACTGAATTTTGTCACTGCAACTAATAGACTTGTATCTTTTCTCTGCTTCTGTCTACAGATCGAAAGTTGCAGTGACGTCTATACTGTGACGTTCATAATGTCGAGCAGAAACTCTCAACATAAAACCCATCTGAAAAGGTGTCACTGACAAGTCGCAGGTGTTCACTCCCAGAAATCAAATGTCAAAAGAAGCTCGTCCATACACTGTAAAAAATGATTTGCATTTGTTTTTCCACGAATTTCAATTTGGTTCGAAAATTGGCATTTGTCCTTTTACAGGAAAACAATGGAAACAGAGTAAAACAGTCCCATTCCGACATTGTTGGTGCCTAATATTGTAGAAAGAAGCTTATTTGCACCCACGATTCGTCATTTAATAATAGCCAAATACTGCCTCCAGTATCAGCTGACTGTGGCCTTATGCTGAGTTCAATAAAAATATCCACCCCAAGGAGTCCGATTTCAAAAGGGAACCAAACAATGTTCGCATCCTCGAGGCAGCTCTTTACGTAATTTCTTCCCACGTTCATTTCGTACACTCAATAAGTTGTTTCTATTGTTCATGTAAATTTCCCTAAGCGCACACAGCTTGTAAGTACGAACAAGCAGCAAGAAACTGTGAATCTTTTCGCAAATTAATCCTTAGAAAGGGGGGAAGGATTTAAATTCCTCAAAATTCAACGAACAATCTAAAGTCCAAGGGAAGATGGTGATGGTACGGAAGAACTTTCACTTCAAACCGATTACCATTGCTCGTTTCAATCACTCCCATTCAGATTTTCTTCAGTCGCATGCACGTGAATAGAGGTGAGACTCCTTCGCCATCCCAAAGCCACCCTCCATTCACCCTGTATCCCCTTCCCCAGGCCCCAATTTATTACCTCCGCAAGTTCTGATGGGAATCCTTTCATCGGATGGTCATTTATTTATGTCATTTTAGCTATTTGAAAGGGCTTCTTGTGGAGCTTCCACGTCCCGTCTTGGTCGTCATTGGCCTCATCATCGGCATTATCTGTATCGAACGGAACTGAATCGTAACCAAACTCTGACTGCCAACAAGAGGCCAGCCAAGAGAGGAAAGGCCAAATGTGGAAAACCATCGAAACGCAATTTTATTTTGAAATTCGGCCAGCAATAAATTGATATCGACATGAAGTCGTTGGGAACTCAATATTCACGACTGATTCCCTAATTGAGCGAACTAGACGATTCTCCCCCACAAAAATGGGCTAACGCAAGTGGACGGAAATTCCGTAAGAATATCTCTCGTTTCCACAAGACAGAGTTTCCGTCCATCCTTCACAAATAGGTGCGGCAACTGCCCAGTCGGAAGAAAGAATTGATCCCCTTTAAGGATTATGGCTTATCAAAATGTTACATATTGATGAAAAATTATTTCCCATTCTGCAATAAAAATGTATGAGGGATTTCATTGAGACGAGGCGGACTGTGCGTTTGTGTGGCAGTCTCTGGACATAACTTTTAGAAGGATGAAGTTCCACGATAACTGTTCGTTGGGGATGGTCTGTGTCAGAGGGGCAGTACAGTGTGTAGCGACAACACAGGGTTACAGCAGACTGATTGCTTGCGAGTGAATTTTATTTGGCTAGTGGATATTATCAAGAAAATTAATTCTAGAATGAACACAGAAACACACGACATTCACAAACGAAGCACTCCCTGGGAAGTTTCATGAACTGCCAGATCGACCGCAGCAAACCAAAGTAAGTTAACTTCACTTAACCACGGTCAGATTCCAAGTTCACTCTGCGAACTCTTATACAACGAGCTTTAGTCGAATTATTTAATGAGTTTAATTGTTTGTTTGTTTGTTTGTTCCAGAACTACACAACTCTAAGGTGAAGTGCCTTATTTGTACACCAAAAAATCTACAATTTATCCTACCTAGGCATAACAAAAAAGCTGCGGATTTCGACGTTTGACAGTACGCACTTATTTAACCTGCATCCTGGAAAGTCATGACGTCTCTGTTGTGCTGTCAGAAGACTCAACCGTCGATGGAAGCCCTAGCCAAGTACGGGGATAGTCCTAGGTGGTTTCTAGACAAACCCAACTTTAATGTCAATGTAAAATTATCTGTGGCCGATCGATATATGATATATTTTGCAGCATTCGCTGTTGTCATAAAATAATACACAACCGAAAAGTCAATGGTGTAGGCGTCCTTCGGACGCCGTCTTCTTGGCGTCTCAACTATCAACACAAAATAGCTGCTATTAATCGTGGTTTTTGCACTATGACCAAACTTAAAATGTACATAATTGGGCATGGTAATCGTCCCAAGTCTCTCCCACCGGACAGAAGAATGGTCCAATTCTGTCGCGAAGGCATTAGACCTTCGAACGTGTTGCGCATTTAGTACTCGTTCAAGTTTGCTTTGATAGCATCTGAAGGAAGAGATTCAGCGAAAACCTTAACGCACTGCTAGAAGACACACGTTCTGTCTATTGGTGATGTGTATCCACAGAAAAAACAGTTCCAGCTTACATCCCTTAATACCAAACAGTTCTCAGATAGTTATTGCTCTTTGAGTGTTGTCAGCAGCTCGAAAGAGGTGGTGCCGTGAAAAATTCGAAAAATTGGTGTTGAGCTGGGAGTCGAACCTATTCCCTTTGACGTGTGAGCGTCGCACTCGACCCACTACGCCACGGTGGGGACATATAACATCACCCAGTAAGTCCCAAGACACGTAGGGGGTGCTACTAACAAAATAATCAATACGCACCAAGTTAACAAGTTTTGTAAGTGGCGCTCTCTATATGTTCCGGGATTTATTGAGCGAAGAGGATGTGACGACCTTTCTAGACCGTGTCGGTCCCTGAGGGTTGTTGATTAAAACACATGTCCCTAGCGGACCTCAATTAGAAAGAAAAACCAGTGTCTAGGGTTAACTTGGAACTTTTCTGCCAATAATTTGACTTTATCTGCGTTTCATTCTTTCTTAATGTAATTTCGTTTGCACCAACGCGTGTCGTCAATTTTTCTCATCCAAGGCTGTAAAACACAACGACTCTAATGGGTCGTGGTCCTGCTAGGTTTGGCTCACCAACATTATTAGCAAACCCAGCAATCACTTCACAGACAAGAAGCCTATGGTATATCATAAGCTCTCATAAGACACCTCAAGGATTATGTAGTCTATGTAGTTCTTGTCCTCTTCACAGAAGTTGCAAACATACTCAGTTCATCTAATATGGCAGAGTCTAAGGGCCCCGATTATACAGTGGCCAAAGACCAAGCAGTCATTTCTGGTAAGACGGTGCAAGAATGGTTCAGATTTCTTACACGAAAATGACAGTTTGGTTTTAATAATTCCTCGGGAGTCGTATCACTAAGTATTGTGTTGCCGTAGTTCTCGGCTTTCTTTCATATGTACCTCCGCCCATCATCTGCCAGTTTTCCAACAACAGAACACGATGAAGTTCATTCTTCCTACGTGAGATGAGCTTAAAACTACTTAAGATGGAAAAATGGGCTTGTGGGTGGTTTAAGGATAAAAGCTGGTAGCCTGGTAGATGGCAGCGGTTTGTTTTCATTTTTTTCATATTAGAGCTTTAAATAATAATTGTTGGCGCTACAGTCCAAAGTGGGACCAGGGACTAGCTTGCTCATCAACTACTCGTGTTGTGCGCGCTACTTTTCTCTCACGAGTAGAAAGGACCTACAGTTTTTTGCCGACTCCGAACGGCAAAATTTGAGAAGTTTTCTTAGACAGATATTACTCTCTGAGTATTGTCAGCAGCTTGCAAGAGGTGGTACAGTGAAAAATTCGAAAAATTGGTGTTGAGCTGGGAGACGAACCTGGACCCTTCGGTGTGTGAGCATCGCAATTTACCCACTACGCCACGGCGACCACATTAGAGCTTTTACCATACCAAAAGAAATGAATCAGTGTCAGATTTTCATCAACATATTTCCAGGGCCGGAAGTAAACATTTCTTGCTTTCGTTACTTGGTGGGGGTCTTCATTTTCGATTCAGTGGAGGATAATCTGGGTATTTCATTAGTTTGAACTTTGATCAGTCCGGGCGAGGCTCACAGAATGCTTCCTACCTTCACTCAAACATTCCCCTGGGAAGGTGCTAAAGGTCAAGTTAATACGAAGGTTGCCTTTCATATTTCGGGATTGGCCAATCCTAGTGTTGCAACTGCCAGCTCTATCGTAAAGTTTTTGAGGTTATACGTTCTTAGAACGTTCTGACATACGAGCGCTATTTGTGTTGTTTACAGTAACTTCAAAGATTCATCTCACCCAAAGTATGGAAATAAATCGTGAAAATGTTCGTGCAATTATTTTTTACAATTTTCGACGTGGATTAACTCAACAACAGTACATCGATGAACTCAATTCATTTTTTTGCGATGAAGCTCCATGAATGACCAGTGTTTATCGATGGTATGCTGTCCTCAACCGAGGTCGTAGTTCACTCCAAGACGAAGTTCGTGAAGGTCGTCCAACATCAGTTGTTGTTCCTGAAACCATTGATGCTGTGTGCCAACTTATATTGCAAGATAGTCATGTGACCTATCGTGGGATTGAGACAATCTTAGGCAATAGTGGGACCAGCATACATTCAATATTGCATGAACATTTGACCGTGAAAAAAATTTGTTCGCGTTGAATCCCACACAATTTGTCAATCGTTTAAAAAAAAGCTCGTGTCGATTGGCTAAAAGAAATGCTCCAAAAGTACGATCGCGGTGCTTCGAAACACGTCTATGACATCGTGACAGTTGATGAATCGTGGATTTACGCGTATGAGTCCGAAAGTAAACATCAGTCGACTGTATAGGTGTTTCAAAGTGAGCCAAATCCAACAAAAGTTACTCGCGCAAGAAGCACTTCCAAGCAAATGGTCACCTGTTTTCTTCGGAAAAACTGGACATGTCGCAATCGTACCACTAGAACAACGCCCAACAGTCAATTCTGAGTGGTACATAACCATTCGGTTGCCAGTTGTCTTTCAAGAAATCAGGAAAACCAACCGCTGAAGACGGAAGACGACAATGCGAGCTCTCACACATTGGCTTAAACAACTGCATTTTTGAGAACACAAAACATCAATTTAATGATTCACCTGACTTGGCACCGAATGACTGCTTTTTATTCCCGTACGTTAAAAATAAAATGAGAGGTGAACGTTTTTCGACACCTGAAGAAGATGATGCGTTCAGAATTCATGTTGTGGAGATACCCCAATCAGAGTAGCAAAAGTTCTTCGACAATTGGTTCAAACGCATGCAAAAGTGTCTACATCTTAATGGGGAATATTCTGAAAAACAATAAAGCTATTTTCGATGATTAAAATTTGTTTTTGTTCTCTAATCCAGAAATATAAAAGGCAACACTCGTATAGTAATTTTTAGATTGGAAACTCCGGATAACACGACGACAAAATGTTTAAGGTTTTTGTTTTTTTTTTTTTTGTAATAATCTTCACTTTGCTTCAAGTCAAGCCTTCAGAAAAGGGAATCTGTCGGTCGTTAAAGATTTCTGGACATAAACATATGCCACATTAAAAGATGCTTTGATTTTACTTACGGAAAGAGACAGTGAACGACATAAGAGTGCATTCACCTTTACTTACTGAAGTTGTGTGAGAGATTCCCCAGTGTTTGACTTGGAAGGTCCTAAGATCAGGATGTGAATGAAGACAGAGCAGAGCGAAAACTGACTTTAAAGATCGGCTTAATGATTTCTTTACATCGATGTCATAAATAAATACATTTAAAAATTCTTCGAAGCTCTCCCGAACCCGTCACTTAACCTACGTTAGATTTCAATTTCGAATAGTATTCTTCTTTATATCTCCAATCAAACACACTCTCTGTAAGCAGACCTTTCGAAGAGACTGTTCCCTTATCGATTAGACAGAGACTCATGATGAAGAAAAACGAATTCCCACAAAACTTCATAAATGCTACCACATCTTTTCAGGAACCATCATCTCCTCTCGAATTATTCATAAAAGCCACACAGTCGCACTCCCAACGAAGAACTGTTCCGAATGTCTCTCGAAGTATCGATTTCCTGTGTCCTCGAATGTGTTTCATTTCTCATCACAATCCTTCGAAAATCTGCAGATACAGTTTTTTCCTTTGCCGAAAAATTTAAATATAAATCATCCCTGCACGAAGGATGCCACCTATCGGGGTGGATGTTTTTTGACAGAGCGGAAGGGACCATACCCCGTTAAACTGAACAGTTGGTCATAAATCATTCCCGTCACCGAAGACCATAATTTCTTTAAAGCCCTTGATTAGGACAGGCGCTCTTGTTCCCCGACCAAATTATTAAATATTCCCAGTTTCCCTTTTTGTCAGTTTCGCTGTGCGCTGCTTTATGCAATAGCCATGTATCCGTGATGAATACGGAATGCATTTGAGGGCGATTTGCGGGCCGACTGAATGAAATTTGGATGCACTTTCGGAGGACCTACCGGCCGAAAAGCGAGCTCAGTCGCTCGTATTTGGAGCGAAAAGTGATTTTGTTTGTGAATTAATTTAATTTGGTCATGTTTGAATGACGGTCATGAGATGGAATTATTCATTAGGATTATGCTTTTTTGTGCTGGGCGCCGACGAATTATTGAGAGCGCATATCGCGGCAGCTTTTGCATGTGAAACGTCGAAAAGAGTATTCACAAAGTGGCCGCTGTCATGCAGGGCGAGTGATAACTAATTTGGCCATTCAGACCACTGAATGCGATCTAATTGCTTTGTTTTGGAACTTGCTTTTTGGGCGCTCGGTTTTTGGGTGAATTAAAGTTTAAATCGGTGGCCTAGTTACAGAGGTGAACTTTAATAATTTTGAGTCTCGTTTTAATTTTGTATGCACAGGCTGCAGTTATTAATTTGTATTTACATTCCTTTTTTCTAAATTTAGTTCATAATGTCATCTTAAGTCTTGAATTTCTCTAACTAAGTGGTTATAATAGGATCAAAAGGAATGTCATAGGGAAGGAAACCTGTGAGTTTTCAACACAATGTGCTGTCCTCATCTTAGAATTCGATTGTTTCCTTTCTTTGATAAGTTGTTATTGTGTCCAAATCTTACCCGTTTGCGTTCCACATTTCTGGATACCAAAGACACATATTTCCCTAGGGCTCAGCGTTTGGCCTTTGTGTCTTTTGAAGTTTCTGGCTATGAAGAAAGCGTTACAGAGCTCATATCTGGCAACACTATACATCATTTGAAAGGTCTTGACATAACCTACAAAACGACGCTATGCATGATTGGATATTGCGTTCAACAGCTAAAGACGTGTGGTCGCCGTGGCGTAGTGAGTAGAGTGCGACTATCACGCCGAAGGGTCTAGGATCGACTCCCAGCTCAGCACCAATTTTTCGACACGGCACCACCTCTTTTGAGCTGCTGACAACACTCAGAGAGTAATATCTGTCTAAGAAAGCTTCTCAAATTTCGCCGTTCGGAGTCGGCAAAAAACTGTAGGTCCCTTCTACTCGTGAGAGAACAGTAGCGCGCACAACACGAGTAGTTGATAAACAAGCTAGGCACTGGTCCCTCCTTGGACTGTAGCGCCAACAATTATTATTATTATAGTTAAAGACGTGTAAACATGGAGTTCATTAATGTCGAAATTCGCACTACTTTAAAGTTTTCCTTCGTTAAAGGCAAATCTGCTGCGTTCTGTGAGATTAACGGTGTTTGGGGGGATGGTACTATGTCACTTCGTACCGCGGAGGAATGGTTTCGACGATTCAGAGCCGGTGAAAACGACACCATGGATAAGCCAGCCGGCAAAGGACCTGTGACGACGAATACCGATTGAATCATGGAAATCATCGAGTTAGACCGGCATGTGGCAACTCGTGACATCGCCCAGGAGATGGGAGTTAGTCATCAAACTATTTTAAACCATCTGCAAAATGCTGGATACAAACAAAAGCTTGAAGCTTGGGTGCCGCATGATTTGACGCAAAAAAACTTCTGGACCGTATCAACGCCTGCTATATGCTGCTGAAACGGAACGAACTCGACCCATTTTTGAAGCGGATGGTGTCTGGCGACGAAAAATGGATCACATACGATAATATCAAGCGAAACCGGTTGTAATTGAAGGCCGGTGAGTTGTCCCAAGCAGTGGCCAAGCCGGGATTGGCGTCCAGGAAGGTTTTGCTGTGTGTTTGGTGGGATTGGAAGGGAATCATCCACTATGAGGTACTCCCATATGGCCAGACGCTTAATTCTGCCATCTTCTGCGAGCAACTGGACCGCTTGAAACAGGCTATCGACCAGAAGAGTCCAGAATTGGCCAACAGGAAGGGTGTAGTGTTTCACCAGGACAACGCCAGACCACAAACTTCGTCGATGACTCGTCAGAAGCTACGGGAGCTCAGATGAGAGGTTTGATTGCATCCACCATATAGCCCGGAAATAGCGCCAAATGATTACCAACTGTTCCTTTCCATGGCGAACGCCATAGAAATTTAAAAAAGGCTTTTGAAAAGTGTCTCTCCGAGTTCTTTGCAAATAAGAAGAAAGGCTTCTACGAGGGGGGTATAATGAAGTTGCCGTCTATTGGAAACAGATTATCGAACAAATCGGCGCATATTTGAACTAAATCCGATCACTCTAAACATTTTATGAAGCATTGAATGAAGAGCTTATATAAGAAGCCATAGAGTGGATTTTCACATTACGGCAAATCCTCAAAAGAACCCAAGAAGTACAAATCGGCACTCGTTGATTTTAAGGACGCATATGACAGTGTACATAGTGTCTTGGTTAGTAGAAATTTAATGACGGACTCTTTGGGCTGTACAGCGACATGCGCCTGAATGTGCCTAATAATTGGCGCAGTCAAAGGGGTCTTGTCTATCATCGTCCAAATTGAGTGGAACATTCTGCCTAAAAGCGGGATTTGGGCTGTCATCGCCGTTAAGGAGCCTGCAGAAATGATCCTTCCAGATTCTCAGCACAGACTGTGGCTCTACTCCGCGTTGTCCACTTGGATCCCAGCAGGCTTTGGTCCGAACCTTGTATCCTCCGGATAGCTGTTTTACCTTTCGGTAAAACTTTCAGACCTCATTCCTGCTAAAACACCTTTCCATTTCTTCGACCGCGCGCTTCTCATGCTCCTTCTTCTTCCTTCTGAAGAGCCGGTGCTCTTCCTTTCTTCTCTGTTCGTAGAGCTCACGAACAGCTCACGTTGTTCGATGCAGCGTTGCTTTATAGGCGTCTTGCTTAGCTGCGTGCGCTTGCCTGCACTCGTCGTCAAACCATGGGTTCCTTCTGGGTGGTGACGTGAAACCCAGCACATCAGTGGCAGCTTCTTTGGTGGCTTCTTGACAACGTCTCCAGTCTTCTTCTATGCTTAGTGCAGGAAGCGTCGATTTCTGAGCGAGTTTCAGGGAGACTCGGTTGGCAAAGTTCCCAGCAATCGGCTGCGATTGTAGCTTTCTGACATTACGCCGTTTTGGCCTGTCTCGACTTCGTTGCTCACTCGATATCCGGGCTCTTACCTTGGCTACAACAAGGTGATGATCCGAGTCGATGTTTGCACCTCGGAAGGTTCGGACATCGAGAATACTGGAGGAGTGTCTGACGTCGATCGCAACGTGATCAATCTGGTTGACGGTTGATTGATCAGGAGATCGCCAGGTTCCTTTGTGAATGTTCAGGTGTGGGAACCGCGAGCTAGCCACAGAGAGGTTTCGCCCCGAGGCGAAGTCCAACAGCCTGAGTCCGTTTCCGGATGTGTTGTCGTGCAGGCTGTGTTTACCGTTGACTTCAGCAAAGATGTCCTGCTTTCCCAGCTGAGCGTTGAAATCTCCCAGAACGATCTTAGTGTCGTAGCTGGGGCATCAATCGTATGTTCTTTCTAGGAGATCATAGAAGTCATAATTGGCGTTGTCATCCATTTTCTCTATCCGGTGTGAGCGCAAATTAGGCTAAGTTTCCCGAATTAAGCCTTGATGCAGATTGTCATGAGGCGTTCGCTGACGAGGTCGTAGGTCAAGACTTTTTGCCTAAGTCTGCCTCGAAAAACAAATCCGCATCCGAATAAGCGCTGCCTTCTCTCTCTATAGCACTTGCTGTAGTAGATATCGCAGTTCTTCGTTGCTTTTATGCCAGACCCATCCCATCGCACTTTCTGGAGGGCGGTAATGTTTGCCTTGTAGCTGTCAAGGGCCTCTGCAAGTTGTTCGGCTACACGTGGCCTGTTAACGGACCTCACATTCCACGTGCAAAACCGAATATCATTGTCCTTAAAACGTTTGCTGGGGTCGTCAACAGTTGATTCGTCCTTATCCGAGGTATATCGGGTTCTCTGAACTAACGGTTTTTAAGTGGTGAGGAAGTAACC
Source organism: Eristalinus aeneus (assembly GCA_955652365.1). Taxonomy (NCBI): domain Eukaryota; kingdom Metazoa; phylum Arthropoda; class Insecta; order Diptera; family Syrphidae; genus Eristalinus; species Eristalinus aeneus. The sequence continues at coordinate 24,810,872 of OY019131.1, forward strand.
CTCACACACAACCCACAGGCCAGGCCCATTATTTAAACTCTCGGGCGTAGGGGCTCGCTGCATACATTGGTTCACCATACAACGTGTGTGGTGATGGCTATCTAGCTATCAAAATTTTGATTCAACATTTGATAAACAGAACATTAACAGAACAGAAACAGAACAGAAACAGAACAGAAGTACTGAGTTTTGATAGAAGCAAATTTTTGACTCGACATTTGACAGACATTCAAAAATTCATATTTTGTCATACGATTTCATATTAATCAGTCAAATGTTTGACTATAAACGTAAAATTTTCTCACCGTAACCTCTGAGTCGTTTCTATTATTTTCGATTAAAAAATCCAGAATTTCCTATGCGTTAAAACGAATTCAATACTTTATTATAAAATTATGCAGAATTATCAATAATAAAATTACATTTGTACTTGTTTTAATTGTATTACTCGAAAATCATGCCGAATTTGTTTAGCAGTCTCATCACATATATAAACAAGAACTGCCACGTTAACCTTTCAAAATACTTCACATCATTCCAATGCCTACAATCACTGAGCTCCCTGAATTGCAATAGCATTCGACTTGTACAGAAATATCAAGAAGCGTGTCTAGACTAAAGCAACTAAATTAAACTTTCTCGCCAACCCATCCAATGTCAAGGCCAAACAAAAGAGAAACGAAGAATACTACAAAAAGCAATAAGAAAACCATGAATGACTTTAACGAGTGTTGATTACTGTTGTTAATTCATTTCATTCATATTCACGTTGTCTGCCCGACTCGCAAGATGTTTTATTGCGACACGACAGGACAACATCAACAAAACCGTCCCCGCCTGAACACCAGATGACATCCCGGGATCGTCAGTCGTTTTATTATTCAATTTTGAAATTTAATTAAATTATGAAAATTCCCATTGCGGCAGCTACTAGCTACACACATACCCACATCCACAAACCAGATTCAATGGAGTTGAGAATTGAATGAAAAAGGAAAATATTGAATTTGTGTCTTTACGGCGGCCGACAGACGGCTCAAATGGCGCGAAAGTTAGTTGTGCTTCGGTCTTTGGTGCTTTTCTGGCATTTCACTTGACACCCAATCAGTTAATGTAACCTCGAATGGGGTGGCGACGGATAGGGTGGGGTTCAATTCCGTCTCTGTGGGCAATTTCCTTGAAATTATTACGTTTCCTCTGGCAAACATAAAAATGCACATTAATCCTGCGAATGGGCGTTTGAATGCGGATTCAGTGGGCTTCACCTAAGATGTACTTTCATTCTCAGAACGGAAACGGAAGCGCGGCAGACTCTCAGCACTTTATTGCGGGCTCATTGCGTGGGTGCTTGAGTACGCCATGTAACTGCCTGTTTGAGTTCAGTGGTCATGTCAACTAAATAAGGATTAGGTATAATTGAATTGGCAGATCACTTGCTCGAGGAAATGACAGTGGGCAGTGTGCGGTTGACCACTTAATTTTGCTGCGAGAAAGTGAGAGTACTCAGACTTAATGGAGTCGAAAGGAAGTGTAGCAGGATAACAATGCTTAGGGTGTTCGCAGGGATGGCCCGTGAAATGGCAAACTTTGACATAAAAAAGTTTTGTAAGGTCATATGACCAGTCGTAATGCCGAAGCAAATATGGATGTTATTTGGTTTAAGACATCAAAAAGATGGGCATCTTATTTGCTTGCGTAACAATTAAAGGAGTCTACAGTGTCTGCTGCTTTTTTATGGGTTTCGATTTGGAGATCCTGTGTGGCCTTCAAAGTGTGACGCTTTCTTTCCTGTTGCATAGGGACCTATACCGTTGTCTCCCAGAAATTTGTAACTGTGGTGACTCTGCCAACTGAGGACGTCCTACACTGAGATGGCGCACACAAGTGAAAAAGGACCACAACCAACTTGGAGTGCGCAGTTGGAGACAGCTGCATCACAGCTGTATCACTCTTGTTGATACACCGTGCCTTTAAAATTCTTAAAATTGGCTTAATGGATTTCCTGAGACAGTCGATAAATTTTATTCCGGAAATATAGTTTTCCAATGCTGCTACAAGTCTTTGCCTGTTGCAGAAGCTTGTTGAATTCAATTATCCAAGATCAGATTAAATAAGAATGCTTATAGTATGCAGCTTCGCCTGATTCAAGTCCCGTGGGTTGGGATTATTTTCGTGTCTTACACTGTTTTTAGCGCGTGCTTACTCTTCTTTTGAAAAAAGTAAAACATATGAAATTCGACAATGAAGACGTGTTAGTTTCATACGATACCGTATCACTTTTCACGAACATCCCAACAAATTTCGGTATTAACTTGGTAAAAAAGCGTTATTCAACCATACGCCTGCACACAAGGCTCTGCCAGAAGAAATGTATCGACGTTTAAGAACGCTGTCTGGAATAAAACAATTATCTGAAGTATAAAGACAGGATATACAAACAAGTGTAGATCATGCCAATGGGCAATCCACTACCGCCAACCATGCAGATTTGGTTTAAGATGGACTTCTTGATGATCGAAGGCAATATTCAAGTACGTCAATGACATACGTCAATCAACCACAAAAAGTGGATGACTTGCTTTCGGGCTTAAACAAACAACACGATAAGATGGAGTATACTGTGTGGAGAAGACAAAAGGCCACCGAATTGCTCTACGTAAAAATCGACAGAGAGGTTCTTTACTTCGACTGGGACACAGGACACAGCATCACGAAGGCTGGTCAACTCTGTGCCAATAAGTCAAAGTTGAGCTTAGGTCGACATAAGCGAAAATCGTGTTTTTAATATCACATATTTCCCATTTTTCTTTCATTTGGCGTGGGTCCCGTTACTCTATGACAAAAAAGAGCCGTTAAATTTTAAAAATATCAAAGTAGCTTATGCTTGAATGGACAGAAAGTGCATTTACACAACAGCTTCTGTCTATCTTGAGCACAAATTCATCTAAACTTCCAAAAAATAAATATATTGAACTGGCTTAAGTTCTGATATCAGCCTTTATTACTTTTGAAAATCAAGAGAAATGATAGCTAATATGTAATTTCAAACGTAAACAAATTGGATTATTTAATAACTTATGTTGTTATAAGCCGTTTTACAAAAAAAGTGATTTTGAACCAAACTCAATTTTATAAAACAGCTTAAGTCAACATAACCTGTTAACATGTAGTAGTTACTACACCCACCAGGGCAAACACATTTTAATCAACACAGCGGCAAATCTGGTGACTAAAGTGTTCAGAATAAGCGACGAAAGTTTCATCCGAAGAACGAGACGATTATGAGAGATATTCTGAAAAGAAATGGCCACCCTGACGAATTTATCAAGTGGCTTATATGGCACCACGAGAGAAGTAATAATCGCCCCGATTCACGGACGATTGACATGACACACACTTCGTACAAAACATCGTTTACATATCAGCTTTGTCAAACAATTCCCAGAAAATCATATCCGACTATTGTGACAACATTAAGTTAGCCTTTAGATTACACCAGACTCTTACACACCTCTTCATCAAACTCAAACCGAAAATTTACAAAGACAATTAAACTGATGTTATATACTAAATCAATTTTAAAAGAAGTGATGTAGAAACATACAATCTATGCTACGAAAGCAAAACAAAACATTTTTTACGACAGAGATTTGTTGGTTATAAATCCGACTTAAACAATAAGAACGCGTCAAAAACAGCACTGGCCAACCACTGCCTTCTGACTAACCACCGTCCGGGCTTCAACAATGTTAAAATTCCGCAGATTGAAAAACACACCAGCAAAATGTATACATAAGAAACACTTCACATTATTAAAAACATTACTCAATTGCCTCTTGAGCCCAATGAAACAGCGATTGGCAAGAGTGATTCTGCGTTTGATTTCGGTACTGATGTTGTTATCCCTGTTTACCGCGGAGCCGAGGTAGACGAGGTCCTTGGCTACCTCGAAGTGTCTGCTGCCTAGTGTGACGCTCCGTCCGCGACGTCGATGTTGTGTGTCCTTTCTTGATGACAGCATGCACCACCATCTTAGCCGCTTCCACTTCAATACCAGCAAACGCCTCATTGACTGCTCGCTGTTTTCGTTCAATTACGTCAATGCAAGCAGAGTAAGCTAGCAATTGAATTAACTTCTGGAAGATCGTGCCTCTGGTGTTGACTTGTGAGTATCTTCTAGAGGATGATGTTGAAGAAGTCACATGGCAGTGCCTCGCCTTGTCTAAAACTTTTTTTGGACACTGATGGTCTCGGTAAGTTTGTTACCGATTTTGACGGTGCAGCGAGAGTTATCCATCGTCATCCTACACAATCTGACGAGTTTGGTAAGAATGCCAAAACTAGACATGACACCGTATAGCTCGTCTCTATGCACACTGTTATATGCGACCTTAAAATTGACGAATAGGTGGTTAGTGTCAATTTGCATATCTTGGGTCTTTTCCAGGATTTGCTATAAAGTGAAGTCCCCGGCTTGAAACCACATTGAGAGGGACCTATCAGGTTATGGCCAAACGGTTTCAGACGCTAACATAATACGGCAGAGAGGATTCTGTATGCGCTGTTAAGAAAATGTTAATCCCTCGGTAATTGGTGCAGTCAAAAGTGTGTCGTTTCTTATGGACCGGGGAAGTAACACTGGGATTCCACTCATCGGGTATGCTTTCCTCCGACCATATCTTAAATATGAGCTGGTGCATGCGCCCAACCAACTCATCTCCAGCTGCTTTAAATAGTTTTACGGGCAGCTTTGTTCGACTAAGCTTGGATATTGCTATCCTCACCTTGTCTTGGTCGGGGGACGGAATTCTTGTCAATCATCGTCCAAGTCGAGTGGAACATTCTGACTAACAGCGGAATTGGGGCCGTCATCGGCGTTAAGGAGTCTGCAGAAATGATCCTTCCAGATTCTCAGCACAGACTGCAACTCTAATTGTCCATTTTGATCCAGCAAGGCTTCGGTCCGAACCTTGTATCCTTCGGATAGTTGTTTGACTTTTCGGCAAAACTTTCGTACTTAATTCCTGCCATAACACCTTTCCATTTCCTCGACCGCAAGTTTCTCATTCTTCTTTATTTTTCCTTCTTAGAAGCCGGTGCGTTTTCCTTCTTCTCTGTTCGTAGAGCTCACGATCAGCCCTCGTTGTTCGATGCAGCGTTGTCTTATAGGCGTTTTGTTTAGCTGCGTGAGCTTGCCTGCACTCGTCGTCAAACCATGGGTTCCTCTTGGGTGGTAACGTAACACCCAGCACGTCAGTGGCAGTTTCTTTGATGGCTTCGTGACAACGTTTCCAGTCTTCTTTTGTGGTAGAAGACAGAGTTGGAGTCTGAGCGAGTTTCAGGGAGACTCGATCCCCAAAGTTCCCAGCTATCACTTGCGATTGTAGCTTTCCGACATTAAACCGATTTGGCCCGTCTCGACTTCGTTGCTCACTCGATATCCGGGTTCTTACCTTGGCTACAACAAGGTGTTGATCCGATTCTATGTTTGCATCTCGGTAGGTTCGGACATCGAGAATACTGGAGGAGTGTCTGACGTCCATCGCATTGTGATCAATCTGGTTGGCGGTTGATGGATTAGGAGATCGCCAGGTTCCTTTGTGAATGTTCAGGTATGGGAACCGCGTCGTAGTCACAGAGAGGTTCCGCCTCGAGGCGAAGTCAAACAGCCTGAGTCCGTTTCGAAATTTGTTGTCGTGCATGCTGTTTTTACCGATGACCCCAGCAAAGATGTCCTCCTTTCCCAGCTGGCCGCTGAAGTCCTCTAGAACGATCTTGGTATTGTAGCTGTTGCATGGATCTTATATTCTTTCTAGACTGACTCCTTGCACTTCACAATTTAACAACCAAAGTCACTTTTGTACATTTTACATTTGCTAAAGTTGCTAAGATTGCACGTGTTTCCAATGTCGTTTGTAAGACTTTCACTGAAAAAATAGTGCACGCGCAATAACATTTATATGGGCGGAGATCTTCGTTTTTTTTGCGGTGCATCTTTGCCTCGTTTTCTTTGTTGCCACCTCTTACTTTATCTTCTGAAAAAGAAGAGGATGGTTGAGAGGCACTTCTTTCACGGAGTCTTAAACCTTTGACGCCAAATGAATTCATGATCATATAACGAAACCTTTAAAAAGTGAAAACTTCAAAAACAGGGAACTTCAAAAGTTTCCGAAATAGATAAAGACTTGTTAGGTCTATAAATTAATAAAAGTAATAATAATTGTATGGCGCGATAGTCCACAGCGAGAACAGGACCTAATTTGTTCATCAACTACACATGTTGTGCGCACCAATGTTCTCTCACGAGTAGAAGAGACCTACATTTTTTGTCGACTTCGAACGCCAAAGTTTAATGTTGTCAGCAGTTCGAAACAGGTGGTGCCGTTTAGGTGTTCAGCCGGGAATCAAAAGTAAACCACTCTACCCACTACCCCACGGCGGCCAGAGGTTTATAAATTACTAAAAATATATTTTATAACCGAGGATTGAATGCACAACACAAGTTGTTACTGAAGAAGTCTTTGGTGGACTTATACGCCATCCAGTTTAAAAGATTTTTAAAACCATTAAAAGCCTGTTTCCAGCCAATTTTCTACATTTTTTTCCATTTTGTGCAGCATTGTTTACTATTTGTTAGCCACCTACCTGCATGCTTATATTTTTCCAATAAAACGTTCTATTGCCGAATTGTTGACTCAACTAATGTTTAGTGAAATGAGTGCACATGAGAGAGAGAGAGACTCCTTTGGTGCCTTTTTACAGAAAATAGTTTCTCTGCAACAATCCCATTGTTACATGCCGACCCTGCTTGTGATGAGTTATGTTTGCAGTTCAGGGTTGAGCAACAGGCTGTGTATTTGTGTTTCAATTAACAAGCTGTCTGCGTGAAATTAAATGAAATTTTCGAAACGCGAAAGTGCTCGGATGCATCTGACATTGCATGAAGAGATTGGTATCTGGCATGCCGACCGTTGATTGTTCAATGAAACCGATTGAATGGTTGTGAATGCGATGTCAAGCGATGATGCGTGATACAATGAGTTCACGGGACAACTGGGTATGGGATTGCGATAAAAAACTTATTTTTATCAGTGGCTTTAGATGTGGATGAGCATGAGAATTTTACAGATTGTCAATCAGACGCGAGTTGTGGCATGCATGTGAAGTGTAATTCCATTGAATTACACTTCACATGCATACGATGGCTGGTTGAATGGATTCATTGACTTGTATTTACTTTAACAATGAACTCACTTCGCAGGTGAAAATAAGTTACGAGAATGTTCGAGCCAATTTCGATTTCATATTAACGTACTCTACGAGGACATGGAAATGTGGTTGTGTTTGTTCAGGTTTATTTAACGAACTTTGTGCTGGGAAATCATCGAAAGTTATAAGTCTACATTAAGAATATGAAATCATTAGTATAGCGCAGAGTGGAAAATATTAAACTGAAGACAAACCCATGCTGTGACTAGAGTTTTAATGGCCAGCTTAAGAAAAATTAGCTTTCGGACTACCAACCAGTCTAAGGAAAGGCAGAAGAAGAACAACTGGAATGCATTAATAAAACGCGTTTAATTCTTTTACGATCAAAATTTGAAACAAGAAGCGCTGCGTTGTTCCAAGGATAGCAAAAATTCTTGGCAATGGAAATGTTCCGCATCGTTCTCGATCCCAGCACTCACTGACAATAACAATGCAGCTATTAGCTCTGCTAATTGCACACTTTGCAAACAGGTTAACATTACCAGATTATGCTTTGTGTTCACCCATACTTGAGAGCTTAAATTTATCCACTGGACAATTTTTCCACTGCACTCCTCAAGTTGATTACTTAAAAATCTCAACGTGCATAAATTTGCTATCCCGGATGGTATACATCTGTTCTTCCAAAAGAATGTTCTTCTACGCTTTCAAGACCACTGCATAAGCTCTTCCATCAGTCCTGTTCTTTAAGACTTTTCCTGAGTAAGTAGAAAGCAGCACTTATCCAGTCCATTCCTAATGAGGGAAAACTGTTGTCACCCCCTACTGCCGACTTATTGCAATTTAGCCACAACATTCTGAGGTCATGGAAAAGGTGATTAACCGTCAGCTTAAGTGGCTTACGCAGCAATAAATCCACTGGCGATTTGATGACATACCTCATCGAGTCATCTTTTCACAATGTAGGCGAAAGGAAGTTTTTCGGGCATCTGGTTCCCTTGTGGAAAATGAGTGCTTTCGGTGTCGATGAATCTCTTCTTCAATGGAATACAAAATAACCGTTCGAATTATTTAATTGAAGTTGTACTGGCTGGGATCAAGTCTGATATTCCCAATATTAATGCTGGTATTTTCCAGGGCTCCGTATTGTCTCCGACATTCTTTCTCAGTTTCAGAAAAGATCTACTGTCTGTGGCTTTAAATCCAATTCATTCCTCTCGTCGGCTATTCATATTTTTTCCCTGGCTCTAGATTTTCTTCTTAGGCCAAAGACTTGCGTTTCTGAGATCGAACGTTTTTCCATCTTTGGTATTTTTATCAACTTAAATACTAAGTTGGAACGATCACATATTCGAGATCAACACAAATGCAGAGAAAAGTCTAGGCTCGAAGTATAAAGGCCAATTTCGAACGTAAAGCAAAGCTTAGAGTCTCGCTCTTCGGCCAAACCACACCAATATAAAGGGGTCTTTCAAGCTCAACACTTCCAATAATTAGAATCCTTGCATTAGCAAGGTATTCGAGATATTGTTATACCAGCTCTGAGAATGCAGATTGAGGACAATAATATAATCTAGAACAACCAGTTCAGCTTCAGAGGGGGGCAGGATTCCATACACTTCGCGTCAAAGTTGGTTTCCGACAAACAATGGAACAAATCCAAGAGCCAATGCACTGGTGTATGTCTGATCGACTTGGAAAAGGCGTTCGACACAGTTTGGATAAACGGACTTTTACTAAAGACTTGGCATAAGTAAACCACTGTTATACGAAGGGCTACACCTTGAGAAAAGTTTTTTTTAAACCTTAATAAAAAATTTAAACAAAATACCCATTTATTGCCGACTTGACTTCTTCATCATCCGAAAATCTTTTTCCACGAAGACATTTTTCCAAATCCGGAAACAGGAAATAATCACTAGGTGCAAGGTCTGGACTACAGGTTGGGTATTGGATTTTTTTGAAACCGCAATCTCGAGCAGCAGCTTTGGAAACTTGCGCCGTGTGAACAGGAGCGATGTCATGAAGAAACGATACAACCGCTGCGAGTTAAGGCCGTCTTTTCTTTTCAATTACCTCCCGAAAATTTTCTGTTTGATTTAAATATGCAAAATGGAAGTGTAGGATATGGCGTTAATGGTTTCACTTTTCTTCTACTCAATGAGCAAGATTCCCTTTGAGTCCCAAAAAACTGTTGTCAAGAGCTTCCCGGCAGACGGAGTGACTATGAACTTGTTCAGGGTGTCTGTTTCTCTTTTATGCCACTGTATGGATTCTTGTTTGCTTTCAAGGTCGTAGTGGTGAACCCATGTTTCATTCCCATTAACAATTCGATCCATACACCGTCCGCGTTCTCACTCCACATCTCTCTACAGCATGTGATTCTCACTTTTTTCTGACGTGTTGTGAGCATTCGTGGCACCCACCTTGCACTGACCCTTGAAGGGTTAAGATGGTTATTAAGAATGGTGTGAATGGTACCAGTTGAAAGTTTGGTGACCTCTGTCATCATTTTCACCTTTAGTCGGCCATCCTCAAGATCAAGTTTTTTGTCTCAAGTTTTCATCAAGTTTTCTTGTCTTGTACAAGCAGCAGCCGAGGCGCCGGAGGGGGACCGTCTAAAATGGTCTCTCTGCCTCTCTTGAACTCACTTGTCCGCTTTTGCACAGATATTAATGGAGGTGCGAAGCCCTGATATACAGCCACCATCTCTTCATAAATAGTAATTTGGCTCTTTCCTTCCTTAGTGAGAAATTAAATTACAGCGCGACGCTTATTTTCCACTATTATTGTCTCATTTGCCATTATGATTCTTTTTAACTAGAGACAAAACGCGAATCAATAATCACATTTATACGAGTTTTTACATGAATGCACTACAATAATATTATTACTTGATACATAAGTAAATTTATATATAACCACATTTTCACCGATACCGAGAATATATTGAACGCCCCTCGTATATACGAAGGCTGCCTTTTATATTTCGGGATTGGGCAGCTCTAGTGTTGCAATCTGGCAAGTGGCAGCAACGTAAAGTTTGACATTTTTGAGTTAAGACGTTTTCAGAACGTTTTGACATACGACCGCTATTTGTGTTGTTTACAGTTAATTCAAAGATTCATCTCGCCCAAAAAATTCAATTAAATTGTGAAAATTTTCGTGCGATTATTTTTCACAACTTTCGACGTGGATTAACTCAACAACAGTGAATCGATAAACTTAATTAAATTTTTGGCGATGAAGCTTCATCAGGGACCAGTGTTTATCGATAGTATGGTGAATTCAACCGAGGTCGTAGTACACACCAAGACGAATTTCGCGAAAGCCGTCCATAATCAGCTGTTGGTCCGGAAGCCATTGATGCTGTGCGCCAACTGATATTGTGTAGGAGACTGAAAGAAACAAAGACTTCACGGTTTGGAGTTATCTGTTTTATTATTTCGCAATGTGTGTTACACAATCTTAAATGGATTTGGGTAACCGGGAGAATTTCGAGAACAGAGTTCAAGAACCTGAGGACCGATTTAACGGCGGCTTATTTAGAAGTATTTTAGAAGTATAGTACCTGCACAGGGTGCATATGATTTGAAACTGGGATTAGTGGAAGTAGCAAATTTTTATTTTTTTTTCCGGTACAATTGCAAGATCGTCATGTGACAATCTTAGCCATTAGTGGGACCAGCATACATTAAATATTGCATGAGCATTTGACCGTCAAAAGAATTTGTTGGCGTTGGATTCCACACTCTTTGTCAATTGTTTAAAAAAAAGGCTCGTGTCGATTGGCCGAAAGAAATGCACCAAAAACACGTATATGATATCGTGACAGGTAATGAATCGTGGATTTACGGGTATGAGCCCGAAAGTAAACAGCAGTCGACTGTATGGGTGTTTCAAATTGAGCCAAATCCAACAAAAGTTGCTCGCGCACGAGGCATTTCCAAGCAAATGGTCGCCTGTTTTTTCGGGAAAACTGGACATGTCGCTACTTTACCACTAGAACAACGCCCAACAGTCAATTCTGAGTGGTACATAACCATTCGGTTGACAGTTGTCTTCCAAGAAATCAGGAAAACCAACCGCCGAAGATGGATCACTCTTCACCACGACAATGCGAGCTCTCACACATCGGCTCAACCAACTGCATTTTTGAGCATTGAAAACATCGATTTGGTGAATCATCCTCCGTATAGTCCTGACATGGCTTCAAATGACTTCTTTTTATTCCCGTACGTAAACAATAAAATGAGAGATTTTTCGACACCTAAAGAAGCGGTTAATGCGTTCAGAATGCATGTTTTGAAGATACCTTAAACAGAGTGACAAAAGTGTTTCGACAATTAGTTCAAACGCATGAAAAAGTGTATAGATCTTAATAGGGAATATTTTGTAAAACAATAAAGCTATTTTCGATGATTAATATTTGTTTTTGTTCTCTAATTCCTATATATAAAAAGCAACCCTCGTATATATACATGCATTATGCCAACCGTATTAAAAGCCTCCTCAATGTCTTCAAGGACTAGGCTCACTGATTCTTAAGATATAAGTTTATCTTCATCTTTGTTGTTTTAGTTTTTCGATTTGATGGGTGGTATTGTGAATGGGAAAAAAACGAAACGGAAATTAAGGCAAAATATTATTGTCCAAGATATGATTTTCAATCATTTCCTTTATTATTCTTTCTAGGACATTGCTTACACAACTTGGCAAGGTTATAGGCCTATAGCTTTCAGGGTCATCTATTACTTTACCAGGATTAGGAAGAGGAATTGTCAGATCTGTTTTCCATCTATTTAAAAGGTACTTTAGTTTATAGCAAGAATTAGAAATTTTTGTAAGAAAACGGAGACCTGTTAGGGGCAAAATCCTTAAAATTGTATTGTTTATACCATCTAAGCCTGGACTTTTTTATTTTTCAATATACTAATGAAATTATTGAATTTATTTGAACTTTGCAGTTCTGTACTGGATATGTTTTCAGACGCTTGGAAAAAACTATCGATTGTGTGAGGTCACTGGAAGTGAAAGAATCACCAAAATTTGAAGCAATTTTATGATTAATAGCAAAAGCTTCAGCAAGTCGGTTAGAGTTATCTTAACCATAGTGGCGAAATTCAAAAACCTCTTTTCTTACAAATTTTCGAAACGTTCTACAATGGTCTACTTGCCTTATCAATTGAGGAAAGAAGGTTGTTTCAACCGTCACAATACTTTTTCGCCAGCTTTCAGGGGTCGTCGTACTGAGGCTATTGTGCTTAAACTAAAAAACTATCTGTTCTTATTTAACGGGCAGGCAAGGAAGCTATTTCTCACCTTTATCCGATATCAAATCAAAATTCAAAACCTAAAAATCCACCCAAGAGCGCTTCGCACGGCGAGCATGTCCCGCAGTCATTCAATAGGCTTAATTCGCCGCGTAATTGAAATTTACCCGCTCTACAGGTTCCTATGCGTCACCACCTACATATGAGCTGTCGTAAATCCTATCCCACTGCTGTAACTTCACCCCAATGGTACGCCTCCCTTAATCAAATCAGAAGTCATGGCATTGCTTCCCCCACCAGTCATACGTGACTGATGCTAATTTTGCTCCACTTATGCAACGACAACGTCTCAGCAGTGCTTCAGGTTCCGGCTTTGGCGTAAGGGTATCATTAAGACTTTAAGTGATTAGATAATTGCAGGGTTGTCGAGTGACTTGTGCAGAGGTGCATGTGCCACCTCAACAACTGCCTCCTTTTGAGGAAACCTTGAGTGAAGTAGAATTCCAAACTTAATTCAATTTAAACCCCCCGTGCCAGATGAGCCTCCACCCCACTCGAAGCTTATTAACGTGTGTGACGTTGGGTTGTGTGCCGTACTAATTAAAAACGGAGGGGGATATGATTATTACTGCAAGAATTCCATCGACAGAGTCATGTGCCGCCACGAAGCGACATGCCCTCGTCGCGGAGGAAAACTTTGCCTATTCGAGGGCCTGATTGCGTCGTGGCATGTGCTTGTGTGTGAATGAATTTCAGTCGTTTAGCATTGAGTAAATGACTTCCTCGCAGGATACCATCAACGGGGCCACAGACGACAGTCTGCGGTAATTGTCACCGTTTTCATTGTCACCGCCTCTGCTGGTTATTATCGTTTTTCGTCAACACGACAAACTTCGTAATTATGCAAATGAATCGACAAATTTCGAAATCTCTGGTTCACGCTTAGGAATCGTTGCAGCGTGTAGCGTGTATGCTAATTTGAATCGAATCAAATTGGATTTTCTTTACGCTCAGTAAGTGTTGAGTTTTTAACGAAAATGCGGGGATGTTTCTGGGAGGTATATTTGTCGACAAAGTTTTCTTGTCGACTAATTAAAAACAACGATTTGCCGTACAAGGTCCTTGAAAAGCCTTTGAAGCACTCCGAATATAATCGAGGATTTTCAGCACCGTATGCGATCAAATCACTTGGAATCGAAATCTGTTACTCTAAACGCACCATGTGTCAATAAGCCCCAACTCCACTGAGTCCTCGGACACATATGGCCCTGTCCCTTCATGAGGATGTCTCTACGTACCCAGAGAAATGCCAAAGAGAGATACAAAAATATCTTTGGAAGAATCTCAATCCATCCTCACACATGACGCACATGTCGCCTGCTTCGCTTGTAAACATATTTCTCTGGGCGGATATTTCGATCGGAATGTGGGTCCTCTCAAGCTCGCACACAACACTATGCCAACGACCCGTGACATCGTGTTCGCCTAGATTTCGTAAATCGCAAAAAAACTGAAACTACAAAATCGAAGAGACGACCAAACGACCAAGTCGAATTCATAAAGAGACAAATAAACGAAAAATTAAACGGGACGAAAGCGAATCGGAGAGCAGCGTAATAAATCAAGCGCTTTTTTCTTTCGCCGGATGTGATTTATCGCTCGACGGGCGAAGCATTGGAAAACCTAACGTTCACGGGTGCAATTATTGAATTACGCCCCAGCAGGATGAATGAAAAATGACCAGTCGGCGGAATGTGTCACTAAATGACTGTTCGCTCCTGGGGTCGCCACAGCAATCGCTTATAGATGGGGAATCGAAAGTGATCAAATGACGTATAAACAATAACTTCCCAGTGTCGCAGTGGTGATTTGCTGAATTACCGACAGGGGGCACGGTGGATCACGAGGTGAACTATTGGATTCGTTTTTCCTCTGTGAACAAAAATGGGAGATTATTTCAGACCACATTCGACTATGAGACGTATGGATGAGATTACTTTTGATTTAGATGTCGAACGTGATACATGAGTGTCAAGAGGCGCCCCGTCGAAATGATTGCCATTTGTATGGGGGATTTATTTGAAAAATGTGTGTCTGCTATGAACGTCATTGAACCTGAACCAAACTGGAAGCCAGGTTGCACGAAGAGGACCTGATGTGTCATTCAAAGTGGTGAGGAAGTTGAAATCAGTCAAAGAGGACCTGATGTGTCATTCAAAGTGGTGAGGAAGTTGAAATCAGTCAAAGAAATAAATTTGCATTTCAAGAAAGGACTTAAAAAACCACTTGTTTCCTGCCGCATGCTTCCAGAAGAGCGAATTATGATGGAGTGAAAGGGTGTCTGATATTTGTTTTCAACGATGTTTAATACTTTCTAAGTATTGCCAGCAAATCCAGAAGTTTGAAGTGAGCCGATTACCTTAAGCCGATTACCACATCGAATTCACCTCCAAACTGAGGTTCTTAAGGAAACTCTACTGTGAGTGCACGGAAGTGGAAATTTGACGATTAGAACGAATTTTTATACTTTACCATCTAATCTTCAGATGCTCATGACTTACTATAGTTAATTAATAAGAAATAATCAGCGCCAAAGCCGGGATCCGTTCCTGACCTCTGACCACATCTAAATCGCTTGCGCACCAATCATCTTGCATTGCAACCCATCTTGCAGCGCAATCCAAGTGCTGCCTCTCTAGTGTAGGCGGTGACATCGAAAGGACTTTTCAGGGCAGTTCGTATTTGCTCATGCGAGCTAGGTGTCCCGTCCACTAGAGTCTTCTAAGCTAAATATTTGCTACTACATAACTATCAAGGTAGATCACATACAGTTCTTAACTGAAACGACACCGGAATCGTCCTTCCACACAGGCACAGTATCCTCGCTACAACTCGTCTCTATTATACATTTTTTAGTCTTTCACAAACGCACTAAAAATGAAAGTTCGTTAAAGTAAATTTATGAAAAACAAATAAAACTATAAAATGACAAAACGGAACTTCAGTCAAAAGAGAGTTGGTGAACATCATCACTTGTGGTACATCTCAATTTGGGGTTATACACTTCTTCACGTTCCTTCTCAAAGAGACTTGTGCAGTGACAGTCCACAAAAAAACCGAGGCCTAGCTTCCGCCTTATCTACTCGTGATGTGCGCGCTACTGTTCCTTCACTAGCAGAATGAATCTACAGTTTTTTGCGAGTCCAAACGACAAAGTTTGAGAAGCTTTTTCATAGACAGTTCGAACTTTCGAGTAATGTTGGAAGGAAATCAGATCTGAGCGTGGAAGAGTCGCACTCTATCCACTAAAACACAATACAAGCTGTTCAAGTTTTAATAATAATAATAATAATTGTTGGCTCGACAGTCCACAGGGGGACCAGTGCCTAGCTTGCTCATCAACTACTCGTGTTGTGCGCACTACTGTTCTCTCACGAGTAGAAGGGACTTACAGTTTTTCGCCGGCTTCGAACGGCGAAATTTGAGAAGCTTTCTTACACAGTTATTACTCTTTGAGTGTTGTCAGCAGCTCGAAAGAGGTGGTGCCGTGAAAAATTCGAGGTGTTCAGGTGAGAATCGAACCTAGACTCCTCGGCGCGTGAGCGTCGCACTCTACCCATTACGGCACGGCGGCCACGTTCAAGTTTTCAATCATCAAAAATCGATGATAAATAATGATTGAATGAAAATGTGATTATTCCAAAGAGAGTCTAAGCAGTGAAAACCAAAAGTAATATGACCAGAGTTAAGGCTTAGTGCACATTATTTCATTTCATCTTTCCACTGTTTGATGTGCAACTGACCAATAAACTCGATTAAATCATTTTCAAATTAGAAATTATGCCGGTGGCGTATACGCAACGTTTTTTAGTGATGTCAAGGCATATTGTGTCTCCCACCACTTTAACTCTTTTCACTCAGCACCATTTCGGACGGTACCTAGCAATAGCTCGATGCCACTTTCTTACTGAAATAGTTTGGAATTGTAGTAAAATTTGGTTCTGATGAACACAAGTAGCAAATTTTATTTTTTTATGCTTTTCGACAGTATGATAAAGTTGAAAACATTAACAACATGCATCGCGGGTTGTATTCTGCGTGTCTCACAATAAAATATTTCATACCAGCTTACACTCTGTGTTTTTCTGGCATAAGAGACAAAATAATTCCCTTTCCTTTTCCCACATTTGGAATATAAAACTTATTATTCAGACTTTTGTCTATGAAGGATGTAGGACAACATAATTGACATCTTTCAACTGATTTACAAAACTTTCACAAACTTGTGGTGTGTCATTATGTTTTGATGTTTTTTTTCAGATCTTTTCTGTTTGATGAGATCTTCAACATTTCTGCTTTTCGATTAACGGGTTACTTAATTACATTATCAAGTTTTCTTCTTCACTGAGCTATATTTCTGCAGCTCTGTACGACTGTATCTACAATTTGCTCAAGAGATCAAGGAAGTGTGCAGTCCGTCGTGAACGCACTTCACATATTCTTTTTCGTAATGCAGAAAAGTTGACTTATCCACCAAGCATCTTCTTAAGTTTATAGTATACCGATTTGGTTTCCCGTAATATTTGAATATAAAACTACAAGATAACACTTGTTTTTAAAAACATTTTAAATTCATTGCTTGGAATAGCTTGTAGACTGTTGAGTACCATAGTTTCATTATATAATGCACCAATTACTCAAAAACTCTCGAAGATTATTCAGTTGGTGTATCGCAGTGCGTCTACTGTTGGGTTGTAGTGTAAGTCCCAATCTCTGCATTTTATCAAGGTATTTATTTCTTCCTGCAACTCATGTGCCTGCGCATAAAAAAAATGTATGCGGAACTCCTTAAGTGTGGAAAATTTTGCGATGAAGTGCAACACATCTTCATGTTCTCCAAGATTGCAAATGTCGCATAAGATTTGAAGGTCCTGGCTTATTCATATTTAGGTTTCACGTAATCAAAACACAAAGATACTTATACTGCTTATCTATCTCCATCTTTTAGCCTTGCAATGCCCTCTTACCACCACGAGCGTGCCTTCTTCCTCCATCTCTCAAGATCATCGTCTTGGATTTTTCAAAATTATCAGGTAAATTTCATATTTTGCAGTAGGTATCCAGCCTGTTTATCAGTAACTGCATAACTGCATATCTATTGAGTCGGCGAGGAAAACTATATAATCTGCAAACACAAATGCCGGAATATTGGTTCCACCGAGACTTATTCCACATCTGACTTCATCCGTTATATGGTTTATATACAGGATAAATAGCACGCAACCATGTTTGACACTCATTGAGATCTCAAAGTCCTCAGATAAATGACAACCATCAGACCAGATACATGATTTATTATTACTCTACCTAACTCTTAAAACATTTTCCACGTGACTTGCAACGATATTCCGTACTTATATAACTTATAGAAAAAACATTTCTTTTGGGTGCAGTCGCACAAAAATCCAAGGTGAAAACTTATAATTTTTTACATTGCATATGGGGCTGCCAAATATTTCCCTTCCGCTTTTTTGCTCTTCATTTAATGCTTCGGATTTAGTTCAAATATACGCCGTTTTGTTCGATAATCTGTTTCCATCTAGACGTCAACTTCATAATACCCCCCTCATAGAAGCCAACTTGAGTCTGCCAAGGCCTGTAATCCGCACGACCCGCGCCATGTGCATCTGCGGGGGTGCTGCTCACGGTCGCACTGCATTCTCGGGTGATGAAGAGCAGGTGTAATGCTCTGTTGGCCGGTAAAAGCGAAGGAAATATTTTGATAGGTCCCATAAAGGATTACGTGACTAACATGGTTTCTAGCGCCAGCCGTGCCATTCAACGACCCATTCGGAGGGCCACTGTCGTCTGCATTGGTCCGTCTATTGGAGACCCTGAATGGACGGTGGTTTTTGGCAGGACATTGTACCAGCACTTATTGCACGGGAGTACGTGAGTGTCTTGACGGTCTCGTAATGGGTGCTGACTGCCAAATATTTCCCTTCCGCTTTTTTGCTCTTCATTTAATGCTTCATTAAAAGTGTTACAGTGATCGGATTTAGTTCAAATATACGCCGTTTTGTTCGATAATCTGTTTCCATATAGACGGCAATTTCATAATACGCCCCTCATAGAAGTACCTTATTTGGGAAGAACTCTGCAAGCCACTTTTCACAAACCTCTTTTGAGTTCAACTTTACACCAACAAGGGCGTTCACCATGGACAGAAACAAGTGACAAGTAACTGTGATTACCAAGTGATTACAAAGTGGTAATCACTTGGCGCAATATCCGGGCTATACGGTGGATGCAATCAAACCTCTTATCTGAGCTCCCGTAGTTTCTGACGAGTCATCAACGAAGTGTGTGGCCTGGCGTTGCCCTGGTGGAACACTACACTCCTCCTGTTGGGCAGTTCTGGACGCTTCTGGTCGATCGCCAGCTTCAAGCGGCCCAGCTGTTCGCAGTGGATGGTAGAATTAAGCGTCTGGCCATATAGGAGCAGCTCAAAGTGGATGATTCCCTTCCAATCCCACCAAACACACAGCAAAACCTTCCTGGCCGTCAATCCCGGCTTGGCCACTATTTGGGACGATTCACCGGCCTTCAACCACGACTGTTTTCGATTGATATTGTCGTATGTGATCCGGTTTTCGTTGCCTGTCACTATCCGCTTAAAAAATGGATCGAGTTCGTTCCGTTTCAGCAGCATATCGCAGGCGTTGATTCGGTCCAGATACTTGTTTTTTTTGCGTTAAATCATGCGGCACCTAAACATCAACGTTTTTGGTATCCGACCTTCGGCAGATGGTTTAAAATGGTTTGGTAACTAATTTTCATGTTCTGGGCGATGTCACGTGATTTCCATTATTCGATCCGTATTCGTCGTCACAGGTCTTCCACTGGCTGGCTTATCCATGGTGTCGTTTTCACCGGCTCAGAGTCGTGGAAACCATTCCTACGCAATTTATATAGTTATAGAGTATCATCTCCCAAAACACCATTAACGTATAGCGGATTTGCCTTTAACGAAGGCAGACTTTAAAATAGCCCGAATTTCAGGCGGAAGGGAGATATTTGGCAACCTTATATACCTCTGCAGTATTTATCAGCGAGAGTATCCGATTTATGGTTGAAAAGTTTGTACGACATCCAGCTTAAGATCCCTTTAAAATGTTTTTATTTCCCACCCACTTCGTGATTCTATTGAGAGCACACTGGCAAACAACAAGCCGATGTGTTTAAAAAGAAATCACTCGATGATATTTCATTTTTTCCTTATGATATTTTAAATGGGACGACTTGATCCTGCAATACAGACGTTGTTAACTTGGGTGAAAAATATTTTTTTTCTTCATCTTACTTTGCTGTATAAAGTAATAGCTAGTCTCCTTGCTGAACATGTTTTCCATTAGTGTTATGGCTTTGGCAATAAAAGCAATACAAAGGCACAAGCGCCTGCAATAAGCATCTTTACCCAAATTGTGTCGTGATCGATCGGAAATAGATGAAGTTGATAAAATTATATTAAGTCGAAACTGCAAGAATTAACCATTCTTGCCAGAAAAATACCATCAACCGCAGCAAAAGCTGCTTGTTCCAAAGAAGTCTACAATATTTAGAAAAAGTTTTTCTACAATCGACCAGATATTCTGCTTAACAAACATTGCCGAAACATATAAGAGAAAGAAAAAAAGTTGTACGCCTTTTTCGTAGATTTTCAAGCAGCGTTTGATTCAATACCACGTGAAGCACTCTTTTTCAAGCTTTCGAAAATCGGCGTATCAAGCAAAGTTATAAGAATTCTGAGAGCCTTGTATGAGAACAATTCTTCATGATATAACCTGCGTCAACCTTATAACAACTATGTTAAATAAAATTAAAATAAAATTCTACAATAATTGTTCTTTTTCGGAACATAGACTAATTGCTCAATTAAGTGTGCAAGAGGGTTAATGTGCAATAGTAGGTTTAAGATTTAAGTAAGGGTTTTTGTTGGTAGCTTTTCCCTTAAAGTAAAATTAATCCAGAAATAGAGACTTCATTTTATAAATACATTGAATTACAGTTGTAAAGGAAACTCTCCTAAATCTCAAACTTGTTATGTAATTACTTTCATGAATTGTATTGAATTGGCTACTGAATAAATTAAATTAAAATTGTAATTGTAATTGTAATTGTATGAGAACAATACTGCACTTGTATGGGATGGAGACTTAATTTCCGACGAGTTTGAAACTTCAATGGGTGTTAAACAAGGCTGTACTCTAAGTGCACTCCTTTTTATACTATACATCAATGATATAGCAGATGATGTCAAAGGTGGAATAAGATTCAACGATGTATCCATTCCCGCGCTGATGTATGCTGATGATATCGTCTTTCTGTGTGACACTATCCAAGGTATGCAATTAATGATAAACAGGATTAACGATTTCTTTAAAAATTGGAATCTGACTATAAACCTTGGTAAAATAAAATGATGATATTTAAAAATATATAAATAAATATATATATATAAATAAAAATATATAAATTATAAATCGAAAATGATGATATTTAGAAACGCAGGGGGACGCGTCTCATCTTTGGAAAAGTGGAAGTTGGACGGGGAAGAAATTGAGGTAGTATCCATATTCAAATACCTAGGTATCCTAATATAGTCCTCTTTAAATTTGAAACCACACTTTGAGGAATAATTAGCCGTTGCTAAAAGAGCTATCTGTTCGATTTGGGAACGTTGCTTCAAAAATAAATATGTATCGAAAAGTGCAAAACAAACTTTATTCCACTCAAATGCAGCTTCAATAATGCTCTACGGAGCTCAGGTATGGGACTACAAAGGCTATGATGGTGTGGAAAAATTCCTTCGCTACTTTTTGAAGAAGATCTTTCGGTTACCAAAAAATACCCCCAACTATATGCTACATATTGAAACGGGAACTCCTCCGTTGCTCTTGTACACCATCAAAATGCACTTCAACTATATTTTAAAAATACTACAGATGAGCGAATGCAGATTACCAAACGTAGTTTTAAGAAGTATAATTAGAACAAACGGATACATTTGCGAGGAATGGAAAAAAACAGCTTCTGAATGCGGTCTAAATCTGTCTATTGAGGCGGACGAGCCTCCCTATCTTTTAAGAAAAAAATTTAACTCTGTTTTGGAGAATTTTGGTAGACACACATATGACAAATATGTCGAAGAAGCTGAATCTTCACCGTTTAGGAACTACTACAGCAAACTAAACCATTTTTTAAATGAGAAAACATACTTCCTTGACAGTCACTCAATCGAAAAAATAAGCACAATTTTTAAACTGAGAGGAGAACTCGTTCAGTTAAACTTTATCCCCCACAGACCAGATTTACAAATTCTTTGTAACCTATGTAACACGAGGAAGAGAGAAGACATCTTACATTTTATTGGTGTCTGTCCAATTCTAAAAGAATTTCGACTAACAATTTTCGAAAAACTTGTCTTAGACGAATATAAAGTAACGTGCATCTTAAATGGAGAAAAGGGATGGAAGGCCTTATACGATTATTCAGTAGCAGCACTTTGTTATAGAAAACGTATCATAGATGGAGATTTTTAATGTAAAACGTGTGTATGTATTTTGTCAACCTGGTAGACGGCCATAGGCCAAACCATAAATGACTTAGGTTAAACTTTACATTGTAAAACATTTATTGAAAATAAAAATCAAACTAACTAACTAACTAACTAATAATACGCAAAGCCACTAGATATTTTTGTCTTCCTGCGAAACTAAATTATTAGTTAAGAAAAGGACCAGAGTGTCAACAAAGTTAACTACTGTTGAAGACACTTTTTTAATAACTGAAATGCAAAGATCTTATTGGTCAACGGTTTGAAATTGTCCATCAAGACGTTTGCAATCAATGATAGCACTTTATACAATAGTATGCCCCATAGCCAAATCCGACTTTTGTATGATTGTGTCGAAATTAAACATTCGAAGGTTAAGATAATTTTTTTTGACAACCTGCATAGAAGTAAAATATTTAGTCTGGCCTACTAGTAGAAAATTGCGCGTGAATTCAGTTTCTTTGTTTAAAGCATTTAAAAATACTCTATGTACCCCTGTTTTCCTCTTCATTTACAAATAAAACAAGCGAAGCAAAACTATTCAATTAATATTCCAGACGCAACAACGTTTCCTTGCCAAAAGTCAAACGCTTGGTAGTAACCTTCCGAAAATTGTGGATCCCGAATGACCTAATGGCATCATTGCAGCCAAGCATACACCGGACTCTAACAAACAAAGGCTATAAATCAACACATTGCAACGCAAAACCGTTTGCCCAAATAAGCAATATCGATTTCGACTGCAAATCCGCTCTCAAGGATGCCTGCCGCGCAACCTCAGCAAGCACTCTTCCGGTGATCCGTTGCGTTCACTGAAAGGCTCCAAGCGAACGGGAGAAAACAGCGAAATTTTGCAGCAAAGCAACATTTCCATTGCCGCGAAGAAAATGATTCAATAAAACGAACGCCGAAACAAACATCCTCTGCATGGTACAACGAAAATCTCTTCCTGAACTGGATTTCTCCTCCATTCGCTGTTGACGCCCTCACCGTCCCTACTGGTGGTCTCAGATTTACCCGAATGCAATTGAGTCTGCCAAGTCCTGTAATCCGCACGACCCGCGCCATGTGCATCTGCGGGGGTGCTCCACACGGTCGCACTGCATTCTCGGGTGATGAAGAGCAGGTGTAATGCTCTGTTGGCCGGTAGAAGCGAAGGAAATATTTTGATAGGTCCCATAAAGGATTACGTGACTCAGCACGGTTTCTAGCGGCAGCCGTGCCATTCAACGACCCATTCGGAGGGCCACTGTCGTCTGCATTGGTCCGTCTATTGGAGACCCTGAATGGACGGTGGTTTTTGGCAGGACATTGTACCAGCACTTATTGCACGGGAGTACGTGAGTGTCTTGTCGGTCTCGTAACGGGTGCTGGAACTAGTGTCGGTTATCGTGGTGGTTACACGTTACTGGCTAGAGATTATACTTGGTCTTCTTGCTCTTGGCGACGTCGGAGTTTGTTTGAGTTGCTGTAGCCGAGCATTCCCACCATTGACCACCGGAGCAGCTCAACTTGGCCATCAGTCGTCATTCCACTGGTCATCGGCATGAATGTCTGCCATACAACGTGCTGAGACTTCTAATGAAGACCGCCTTAGGTGGGTGGGGGAAATTATGAAGTCATTATCAGATGCGGGGGAACATTTGATTCCTGGACAAGTTAATTGAATGAGTTTGGGTAATTGGAATGCTAAAAAAGCAACTTCTTGACCCTCCTTTAAGAGTTCCTTTGTTGACTTCATTCCACACTGCAATTATATTAATGGAGACTTCGTATGCTATTAAATAAAGACTTGCACTAAAAGAAAAAAAAAAACTTTCTTGTCGTTTCTCATTCCAGTATATAGTACTGGCAAAGATTTTGCTGGCGTAAGTGCCTAAGGATTTTGTGAATCTTAGGCTTCAATGCCCCACATTGCTGTGAACAAATGGATCAGAAATTTGCATACGACGAGCTTTGAGATAAGGAATAGATGATTTCATTTTATTGGAAGGTGTTCTTCATTGTGTTTGATTGGTTTAGCCGTCCTTTACCAAACTACCAAGCGGCGTTTCTGAGACTTAAATTTGAGGAAGCTTTTTAAACAACAACAGATCCTGGAAAAGATCACAGGATAACTAATCAAAGTCCATCAATTTTCATTAATTTTTCAGAGGGTCGAGAAAAAACGTCATGGAACAATTAACTTGGACTTGAAATATCAGCCGCCTAAGCGGATTTACATGAATCGGCAGATTTTGCTCTTAATAATAATAAAATCAATATTTGTTGGTGCGACAGTCCACAGGGGAACCAGGCCCTCACGAGTAGAAGGACTCTACAGTTTGTTGCTGACTCTGAACGACGAAGTTTGAGAAGCTTTTTTAGGCAATTATTACTCTTTGAGTGTTGTCAGTATCTCGAAAGAGGTGGTGCCGTGAAAAAATTGAGGTGGTCAGCCAGGAATCGAACCTAGACCCTTCGGCGTGTGAGCGTCGCACTCTACCCACTTCGCCACGGCACCTACTTTTGCTTTTAACTATAGATGATAAATGACAAGGAGCACTTAATAGCCAAATGCTAAACTGATTTCATGCTAAGGAACCGCTCCCAGCGTGACGTGAATAAGTAGTTTAAACAAAACTGCACAGTCAGGACAGTACACGAACCTTTTCTCTTTTTTATGAAAGGCGTAACTAAAGTTATAAGGCGCGAAAAGACTGGAGAAGTTTCAAAATTAAGTTCTTGAAGTAAAAACCAATCAGGTCTGTGCGTATCTGGCTCTAGTACTTGGTATTCCTCATTTTCATGGCTATTTGGAATCTTGTGTTTGGTAACTTCAGTCACATCTTGTGGAAAATTTTCTATTCTAACCAACAGAGCTATGGCTTAGTGAAGACACTCTCACGTCGAAGATCCCAAATTCGACTTCTGTACTGAACATCTCGCCTTGACTTCTTTCTAGATGCTGACTACACTAAAAACGTACTGACTGTTGATTTAAAAACTCTTGAGATATTGTCGCTCAGCGTCGGCTAGAATCTGAAGCACACTTAAACTCGATCGTTTTAAAAGCGGATAATTTTCATTACGTTTCTTTAACCAACCCAGCTGTCTCCAATTGCGCACTCCTTTTCCACTTGTGTGCGCCATCTTAGTCTAGGACGTCCTCTGTTGCGTTGTCCCTGTGGTTCGAATTCGAAAACTCTTCAGGCCGGAGCAGTGCTGTTCATGCGCTCTACATGGCCTAGCCACCTTAAGCGTTGTATCTGTAGAAGCTTGACTAGGCTCATACCGCCGTACAGCCCATACAGTTGCTTTGATTTGGTCGTCATTAAATTCATCTTGAAGAATAGACAGTTTTTCAATTTTGAGTGCAGAATCACCAGAACGAAATTTGGTAAAACAAATTTTCACTGCCGCTTTTTTAAAGCTTCGTCACCGCACACAGCACATAACTTTTGTGAGCTTTCGATGCTCTTTTGACTTTCCGGAATAAAATAGCAAAATATGACAAAAATGTTCGCATTCATTTCCCAACAGACGACAAACAAGAACTACACAAGCGATAAAGAAAATTCTTCTACTGATTGACAGTTGAAATAAATCAAATAACAAAATGTGTTTGACATATCGAGTACGTCATCAAACTTAAAAATTTAACTAAAGCCTTCTACGAGTGAATTTACTTAGTTGCTTACCCACTTCTCTATGTTTTCCTGTTTCAAATTGAGAATTGAATTATGGCCTCAGGCATCAAATTCATCATCATTTAAGCAAGGTTTATATTTAAAGTAAAACGACAAGGGATTGCAAATCTATATTCAAATCTGCAGGTTCGTAAATTAATGTTGAATTTAGTTCTCTTACACATCGACCATGGTGGCCACTGTGGCGTAGTTGGTAGAGTGCGACGCTCTCGCGCCGAAGGGTCTAGGTTCGATTCACGCCTGAACCCCTCGAATTTTGCAAGCCACCACCTCTTTCGAGCTGCCAATAACACTCAAAGAGTACTGTCTAAAAAAAAACTTCTCAAATTTCGCGTTCGGAGTCGATAAAAAACTGTAGGTCCCTTCTATTCGTGAGAGAACAGTAGCGCGCACAACACGAGTTGTTGATGTGCAAGCTAGGCCCTGGTCCCCATGAGGACTGCTGTCACGCCAACAATTATTTTTACACATCGACCATCCTCTCCAGGTCGGTGACAGTTTTAAGAGTCCCTCTACCTTTTCAACGGATCTCAGCTTCTGTGTAAAAGGTTCATAATAGGAACTTAATGTGTCCGTCGATCACTCAATAAAACTTGCTCAACGTAAGTGATGGCCAGAAGTCATTTCTTCTCCTTTTTAAGTCAGTAATATGTCACTCTTCCGTGGTCGCCGTGACGGGGTAAGAAATGTGCGAGGCTCACACGCCGAAGGAGCAGTTTCGATATCCGGCTGACCACCTGGAATTTTGACGGCACCTCACTCAAAGAGTAATAAATGTCTTAGAAAACGATTGCCAAACTTCACCGTTCGAAGTCGGCAAAAAACTGTAGGTCCACACAACACAGCGCTCACAACGCGACTAGTTGATGAACAAGCTAGGTTCTGTTCCTAGGCACCACCCAATTATTGATCAAATTTAATTCTTCATATCTAATCTGCAATGGACAGTTCCAATCCCCACACCCAAGTTTGACTTCTTAAAATGACGTGAGATTCAAGCACTCTGTCACTTTAGCAGAAAAATTTGTGCATAAAAAAAAGTCACGCAGGACTCTCCTCTAAAGCCGCACAAGTACTGCCAAAAAAGAAAGCGTCTCTAATTAATACCCCAAACCTCAGCTTCGTCACTCAAATCACGCCCAGATTTAACTTTCTAAATATTAATGAGAACTGAGGAACCCCCTTAAAACAGTCAAAACAAAAACCCACACACCAATTTCCGGTTCATAATTTAAAACTCATCAAAATAATATCAAACGCCCAGTCCCGTCACCAGCAGGCTGCATACCCGTCAAGTCAAGAACTTAAAAATCGTCACGTCTTCTTGGCCATCATCAACACCCCGAACTCAATTAAAAAATTATTCAATGATCCCGAGGCAAAGTAAATGTAAATACGTGCAAATTGGAAAAGATGGGCCTCCTTGCGCTTGCGCCTGGCAGAGACCAATTCACCCACACCGCTATGCCTGGAATTTGCATTTTAATTTGTTCTTTGTCACTTCAGTTTTTTTTTCCGGTTGCTCTTGTTGTTGTTGGTCGGTTTGCAGGTGCACGTAATAGCCTCAGGTGGCTGGGTGGAGAAGACTCTCACAATTCTCTGCGAAAAGCACTGCCCGCAAGAGGACATTAGTTTGAAATGCCGGCAGTCTCCGGATTTGTTGGCGTGGCGGTCGCAACTTGATTACAATATCTGCAGGTCCGTTTAATTTAAAATCCATTAAAGGTGCTATCGTCCTCTCCTTATGCACGTCACACCTACGTAGCTGCCTTTTGTGCGTTCCGTTGTTGTGCTGAGCTGTCCCGTGAACGTTCCCAAATGCTTTCTTTCGTTTTTCACGGCTTTCTTTCGGGTGTCCGTTCCTGTCTGGAAGTATTGTAGATTTGGAGAGATATCCTATGGGAAGCGATTCTTTGACTTTTTATGTGGGGATCCTGTCTGGCAGAGGTGAATTCCTTTCCGCTGAGAAACTTTTGAAAATCAAAACTGAAAACCAGAGACGAGAGTGACTACAGATGTTGTGCAAATGTTGGCAGAAGCAATAGTCCTCCTTGAATTGTTGCCAATTTTATTCCTTTCCTACCCCGAAACTACCTTAAATTCAAGCAATCCCAACGAGTAACCACTTAAAGTAGATCAAAACTCAAATCGACACAAAACTCCATTCGTAATCTGTGCAATCATCAATCTGCTGCAAATGCGCAACCAGCCACATGAATGACTTCAGCAAACAAAGAGGCAGCGGGACATGAAAAACAAGCGCACTCCCTAATGGATATGCATGCACTTCACTTTCAGATCAGCGCATTACCATCAAACAAGGGGCCACTCACACGTCGCGCCACCCCTTCGTAATGCATGCACACCATAGGAATTAAACAAATTCCTAATTTGATAACTCAACTTGAGCGGACGCCCTCGAAATGCACTCGCACACTAGAAGCGAATTACCGTATCACGGCAAAGCGAACACATCCGGTCAGCGGATGGACAGTGAAATATTTTCCAGCCTAACACTCCCCGCATTTGAATAGGCACAACGCTAGAATTGCTCGCACTGACCTCGCAATTCGCGAATTGTCTCTTCAAAGTACTGCATAACTGCGGGTCTGCAAATCAAGTTGGGCACCTCCATTGCACCTCGTGGATATGATGGATCCCAGAACGAGTACGTAGGTTGCGAAATTGAGCACGAAGGTGCACAGGCTCGATTCGTGTAACAATGGCAACTGCAAGACCTGGCGTCGCTCGCATAACGAAAGTCGAGAAGGTCTCAAAATAGCAAAGAAGCTTAGTGTTCAGTATTGATGCAACAGCGCACATAATTCCTTGTAAAGTTCTGGCACTTCAAGCGGTTGGTGAATGCCGTGCGGGTGCACTTCCCTCGCCAGCAACGGTGGTGGTGGCTGAAAATGCTTGTGGCGCAGCAGGATGGGCTGTTGTATTTAATGAAATTCCCATGGGAATAATTTATTCCATGCCAGAGTACAAATAGCCCTTAGACTCATTTTTCATTTTCGAAACGGGAGTCTTTTGTGGGCGGGCCGAATTGGACGCTCGTTTTTCTGTTTGTTGCACGTTTCACCATCGAGCAAACACTGCGTGCGGTCAGAATTATGTGTTCTGTCACTTGTGCGCTTACAGTTTGACTTGAAGGAAATGTGTCACCAGTATTTCTGTTTGGACAAACCAAGAAGCTGCTTTTGTGTGTCTTGAGTTGAGAGTGTTGCATATTTGTTAAAATTCGAAGAATTTAAAGCATTTCCAGAAAACTCCAGATTTGGTGGAATAGAATATTTTTTTAAGATGATTAGGAACCTTGATATCTTTTGGAATTCGTTAAAAAAAATTGGCATGATGCGTGTGGCAACAAAGTTCGTTCCGAAATTGTCGAATTTTGACCATATATGTGCATCGATCAGGAATTGTTGAATGCTGTCAACGGCGACCCAGATTTGCTTTAAAGGGTCAAAATTGATGACAAATCATGGGTATATGGTTATGACATCAAAACCAAATTCCAATCGTCCCAATGAAGAGCCCAGACAAGCCAAGACAAAAAAAAACACGGCAAGTTCGGTTGAATATGGGGGTTTTGCTGACAGTTTTCTCGGTTGCCGTGGCGTAGTGCGTCAGAGTTCTTACCACTTGGTTGTATCGTCAACAGAGATCAGTGTCTTGCGATGAAGCAATTTATATATCTAAATCTATGGACGAAACAAAAGAAGAATTAAAGAAATATAATATAAAGAGTGTGTGTAGTGTAGTTGAAGCAAATCAGGCCGAGAGTAATGATATATTATCATATGCGGCTCAAGTGAGGAAAGGGCCAAACATTATACTTAAACTAAAATGTAGTCAGGAGTACAAGAAGACGAAAGAGGATATCAAGAAGCAGATAAGCTCATCAGTTATGTCAATTAACGTCAATGGTTTACAAAATAGGAAAGATGGGGCTATAGCGATAAAATGTGGTGATGAAAAAGCAACTGAGAAATACAATCGGATTTTAAAGAAAACAAAACGAATGAAAAATACGAGATTAAAGTTAAGAAGATGAGAAATCCAAAACTACTGACTACCATCCAATCAACATACTATAAAATGAAGCAAAAGTGCTAGAAAAAGGAGTACAACAACAGTTCCACAATTATTTGGAATCAAATAAGCTATTTGCAAAGTGTAAATCTGGACTTAGATGCGGTCATAGTTGCGAATCCCTTTTGAATTTAGTTATTGCCGAGTGGAAGGATACAGTACAGAATAATCTCGAAATTGTAGCAGTGTTCATTGATCTGAGGACAGCATTCGAAATAGTTGACAGGAGCATATTAGTCGATATATTGGAGAAGTATGGTGTCAGCGGGAAAGAGCTGACAGTTCACATCATATCTTGAAGGAAGAACTCAAAAAACCAAAGTGGGCAATAAAATATCAAGTGTAATAAAAGTGACTTTAGGTGTACCGCTGGCACCTGTACTAGGAGCACTATTGTTTATACCTTATGTTAATGACATGCCAAATTTGGTGAAGTTATCGATCTCACAGCTATTTGCTGAAAAGTTGTTGCATGAAGGAATATAAATAGTGTGTAATTAAAATAAATCAGGATCTACGCACAAATTAAGCCTTAATGTTAGTAAAACTAAATGTATATACATAAATAGATACACAGATTCAAATATCGTAATAGATAATGAGGTGGTCGCCGTGGCGTAAGGGGTAGAGTGCGACGCTCACACGCCGAAGGGTGTAGGTTCGACTCCCAGTTCAACAACAATTTTTCTAATATGTCACGGCACCACCTCTTTCGAGCTGCTGACAACACTCAAAAAGTTATAACTGTCTAAGAAAGCTTCTCAAATCTCGCCGTTCGGAGTCGGCAAAAAACTGTAGGTCCCTTCTACTCGTGAGAGAACAGTAGCGCGCACAACACGAGTAGTTGATGAGCAAGCTAGGCCCTGGTCCCCCTTTGGACTATAGCGCCTACATTTATTATTATTATTATTAATAGATAATGAGATAGTTGAAAATGTTAAAGAAATTAGTATCTAGGTGTTGTTATTGGTAGAATGTTGTGTTTTAACAACCATATTGACTATATATCAAAAAAAAAAAGTAAACAAATTAGTTTCTTTGGAATAATAAGAAAAAATTACCAACTCTCTGTGCAAAAAATGTATACAATTGTTAAATAAAGCGTTATTTTGAGTATTGTTCGACGATTATCCATCTGGCAAATAGTAGAATGCAAGATAGACTACAAAAGTTCCAGAATAGAGCTATGCTAAATTGTAAATTAGTTTATTTGTTTCCAAGTAAAAATAAAAAAGACTTTATTTAAAAGACGGTACAATTGAGATATTTTAAAAAAAGAAATGCCAAACACATCTGTTCCGTCCAAGGACTGGGCTGTCCGAGGACTGGACAGATCGACGTCTGGATCTCGATTACTTTCTGTAGAATGCTGCTCGGAGAAACTCACCTCGGTATTCTTAATCTGATGTGTTGTTATTGGGGATCGAAATCAGAACCGATGCACATATTTGAAAATCATTCCGATATTCAAGTGGTTTCTCGGATTGTGGGATCGCTTGGGTTATAAACCATAATGTTTATGAATTCAAGATTGTATTGTTTGTCCAGTTTATTTTAGGATTGGATCGAAGTGCTAAGTTGTACGTTAAATGTGCTTAAATGGCTTAGTGTGAACCGAAATTCAAATATGAACGTTCTTGTTTTCGTATTTAAAATGCAAAATAATTTATTACCCGTGAACCTGTCAAACAAAATAATATATGTTATTCACATACATGATTATAATGTAAGTAACAAAATAATTTCCGTCTTCCATTGTTAAGAACACATCGAGCACTAAAAAATTTATTTTATAGAGTTCTGAAATTATTTAATGAATTACCGAACGATTTGAAACAAGAAACCCTCCTAATAGATTTTAAAATAAAAATAATAGTCTATGAATAAAGAAGATTTAATGGAAATATACAATAATTAAGAAAAATGTGATATAAAAATAATAAATAAAAAAATAAAAATAAAAATTTATAATAAAAATAATCAATATGTATCTTATAGCAAACCTTAGCTTAATAAATAAATGAATTCAAATGAAAAAATATTGTAGTAGCCGATTGCGACAAATTAGTCTCAACGAATCAGTTCGAGTTTAAAATATTTTTATTTAATTTTATAACAGAATGACGAAGACTGTCCTCAAATCTATGTTTTGAGTGATCAAAATACAGTTGTTTGAACCGATTTGTGAGAACTCGCATTGTCGTGGTGAAGAGTGATCCGTCTTCGGCGGTTGGTTTTTCTCATTTTTTGGAAGACAACTGGCAAACAAATGGTTGTGTATCACTCAGAATTGACTGTTCTGCGTTGTTCTTGTGGTACGATTGCGACATGTCCAGTTTTTCCCAAAAAACAGGCGAACATTTGCTTGGAAGTGCTTGGAGTAACTTTTGTTGAATTTGGCTCAATTTTAATAACCCATACAGTTGACTGATGTTTACTTTCGGGCTCATACGCGTAAATGCACGATTCATTTCCTGTCACGATGTCATAGACGTGTTTCAAAGCACGGCGATCGTATTCTTGCAGCATTTCTTTCGACCAATCGACAGGAGCCTTTTTTTGAGCGATTGACAAATTGTGTGGGATCCAACACGAACAAATTTTTTTGACGGTCAAATGTTCAGATAATATTGAATGTATGTTGGTCGCACTAATGCCTAAGGTTGACTCAATCTCACGATAGATCACATGACAATCTTGCAATATCAGTTGGCGCACAGCATCAATGGTTTCCGGAACAACAACTGATTTTGGACGACCTTCACGAAATTCATCTTGGAGTGAACTACGACCTCAGTTGAATTCACCATATCATCGATAAACACTAGTTCTTGATGGAGCTTCATCGGCAAAAATTGAATAGAGTTCATCGATGCACTGTTGTTAAGTTAATCGACGTCGAAAGTTGTAAAGTATAACTGCACAAAAATTTTCACAATTTAATTGAATTTTTTGGGCGAGATGAATCTTTGAAGTTACTGTAAACATCACAAATAGCGCTCGTATGTCAAAACGTTTTGAGAACGTCTATACTAGAAAATCTCAAACCTAAGTGGCTGACAGTTGCCAGATTGCCCAATCCCGAAATATAAGAGGCAACCTCCCCTTATTTTAAAATACAGCGTCAAAGCATCATGGCATGGAACCGATTAGGGCCTAAAATCGCTGAACAGGGATATTCCTCCCCATAACTGCACAACATCCCATAGCTGTTTTGAATTTTTGGGGTTTGCTTCACACACAGCTTTTTTAACATTTTTCCAAAGGTTTTCAATGGTATTCGGGTCCGGAGACTGAGTGCTATTATTTTGCACAGTGCTGTAGTGTTCTTATAATTGCCCTTTTATTGAAAGTTTCTTAGACAAATTAAAAGACCAAACTTATTTTACATTATTCGCATTCATGAAGTGTCCAAAATACTGTAGCAATATTCACCGCGCCATCAAAAACAGGAAATTGTTTATCAACCAAAAATTGATACATAAAGTCTGTCTTGGAACTTTGAACATCTTCATTACACCTTTACATTGCAGCATACTGTTTCCCATCCGTTAAGCCTTAACTTTTGCGACATACTGTGTTCAATCTGAATTCCTTTTATCTTTTCCGTTTTAATATAAAATGTTCTCAAATATATTGTAAAATCAAAAGTCTTCTTGCACTTGTACACCACACTGTACCATCCACCCACTACTTGTGCTCCTACAGTAGTTGGCGATTTTCTAGTTTTTATTTTCACTCCCTTTGACGTTTAACTTCGTTTTTCCTCCTCATCGGGCTGGCTTAGCTCCGCGCCTTGCCAGCTGGGGTCAGAGCAGCGTAATTTATTCACATATGAGTCGAAATTTAATCCTCCTTTCACACATGCACACTCCCATCGGGCAGTAGAGGCACACAACGGGCCATTGCTTGCACGCGCCCAGCTTATGCGGTATAAAAATTTATCGCGAAAAATTTAGAATCAATGAACTACGTCGTACGATGGTTTTTCCTTGCATGCTTGCACTGCACTGCTTGGCTCATATGAATGTGCCGCCTCCACAAGGACAATCCAGCTCCTGAAACTCGATGTGGTTTATCGCCGTTTTTTCCACTCGGTTTTTCATTTTCACTGTTGGTTTGCTGGTGGACGCACTCGAGCGCTGTGTGCTAAATCTAATCCTATGACCAAGACTCAACGCAAGGAGGAGATCAGAAAGGAGTCCTATAGCAGCAACTCCTCGCGCTGGAGGATTATGTGGGACAAGGTTTCAATTAGGCGGGAGAAGTGTAGCAATTTGTTTGCAGCACCAGCAGCGGATGTGTGCGGACGACCGAGAATATCGCACGTATGACACCGAGGCTAAGATGAAGTACAGCGCTGGCTGGGTGTAACGGGAAACGGAGGGACTAAGGATTTCCACGTATTTTTTCCGGTTGCTCCATTTTCCGTGCGTGTGTCCGGTGATTCCTTGCGTGCTCGCAATGAATAGTGCGTCCGATGACACGCGGTTCATTAGAATGTCATAATCGCTTAATTAAGCCTCAGCCGTCAGGTCCCGGTGGCTGCGTGCGAGTGAGTTTATTTAATTAAGGCGCCAATGACTGAGGACTTCCTGCGGCCCACTTCATGTGTTTATCACCGACACCAGAGTGAATGGACTGCAGGGGAAATTCGAAGATCATCACGAGAACGGGAGCGTGGGGGAGACATTCACAATGAGAATGTTTGTCGACGCAGAACGGCGTGGCGGTGGCGGTGACGGTGGTTGTTGAATATATTTGTCGAGCTGCCAGCTGCATGCTGAATGAATGGAGCCATGGAACGGATGGATGAAAGTCATCAACAAATCACACTGAATAGGGGTATGCATCTGGAGAGGATTGAATAGACTTATGACGATTAATGGGAAGCTGCTGTGTGCTAATGAGATCCGCCGGTAATTCTGCTGCGGTTTGTGGCACTTCATTGGTGTTGTTTGAATCCGAAGTAGTGCTACTCTTGATTGGAATCTTGATGTTATAACATTAACGTTTGAAGTGGCATTGAAAGAACTTGGATTCCAACAATTAGTTTTGGTTTTCAAAATTGTTCAGAATTCATTTCTGGAGTACTGCATGCACTCAAAGTTTTGTTAGGTAAACTTTTCAGACTTTGAAGAAGCAGATTGTGTAAAACATTGGATATCAATCGCAGGGACAAAGAAAAGAAGTTCTATTTGGCATTTCGCCTGAATTTAGAACTTTGGAGACTTGTCGGAGCGCGTTTGTAAAAGTAGACAACTCCTGCTGCATTTTTGCACTTATAAAGGTTCAAACTCAAGGAACAACACCGCAGAAACAGCAGCATCAGCAACCATGTGAAGCAACTACAGTCCAGTGCTGGGTGCCTCTGCGGTTTGAGACTCCGCGCGTACCAAACGCCGCGAATGTACTCTAACACACTTGAGTTTGGCCGGCAAGTCACAAAGGATCTGTTTAATATATTTGGCATTGAAACCTCCCCTCTGGAATGTTTCAAATATTGTAAAACGGAACAGATGTAACTCAAGGAATTCTCTAACGCCTCATTCAATAGTCCGGGAGCGAGAAAATTCTTCACTTCGAGAAGCAGATTTCGTTAGGGCCGTGTTCACATCAACAGCAAATGACATCCTTGCCAGGACTTTAGCAACCTAGTTCTGAAGAGTGGTCTTAGATTCGACAAAATGTTCCACATATCCTTCATAGCCGAACTAGAGAAAGACATGCACAAACGATCGGGCAGTCAGACAGACTCTGTACAAAACTCGTCACAAATGTACAGCAAAAAATATATCAAAAACAAGAGCAACCTGACAACGCTGAAGGACCTGAACTCGTCTCATCCATCAATCGAAGTTTCACAGAAAGTGAAGAAATAGAGGTACGACTATGCTATGACGAACAATCGTTGTGATAATGTGCACCTAAGATAACCCATAAGCGATGTAAGAATTGTTTTTCCCCTTCTGACCTGGCAACAATTTATAAGACTTACATCCGCCCAAAGCTTGAGTATAACGCTCCTATCTGGTCCGGTGCTCCGTAGACCTCTCTGCACCTACTAGATAGAATTCAACAGCGAACGATAAAACCTATTAGAGATAATAATGCTGCGAAGTCAATCGACTCGCTAGAGCATCGACGAAATGTTCCGTCTCTATCACTGTTTTATCGCTATTTCAACAAAACATGCTCTAACAAGTAAGCCAGCTTCATTCCTCCCCTTCAAGAATTCACCGCAGTACCCGCTTCGCTAGAAATGCTCTCCCGTTCACTCTTAAGCCCACCATCGGACGTACAGTTAATTTTAGAGACTCGTTCTTCAGCCGCATCACACGAATATGGAATGCTCTTCCCAGCCCAATTTCCCCCATTTCATATTAAATGAAGGTCTAAATAAAACCTCCTCTATTGTGAGAGGTCATCCTTTATAGGTCCAAAGATCAATATTTTTTAAGTACCTCGATTCTGCCAAGACTTTCGTGACGCGCAAAAGGATTCATTAACGACCGTAATGACATTCAGAGCGTTCAACTTGACGGAACAACAGACAACCTTACTGAGGTTAGTTGGAATCGATCCAGACAGGGCATCCTTGACTACGACCTCTTTGTAGCTGAGTTGAGAATCCTTGTGCAGTCTTTTGCAAAAACTGTGAAGCAACTCCATCCTTATTTCGAAAAATAAACTTCAGGGTATCAAGTTACTGAGAAAGAAAGAGGTCAGTGGGAATCGATGGAATAGCAAAATTGCTTTGCGTCGTCTGCCCTCTGAGGCGGTTAATGCGTATACAACCCTGTCTTTCAATGCACTGTTTAATGCATACGAATGTTATCCGACGCATTGAAAACTAGCTGTGATACAACCTGTTCCAAAACTGGACAAGGATATTTCCATCACGTCAAATCTCCGGTCTTCGAGATGATAGACATTAGAGTTGAGCAAGAACAAATAATTCCGGAATATCGATTTGGTTTTGGGCTGGAGCACAACACTGTTCAAATTCGTTTCCAGTATTCAATGGAACAGAAACAAAACACAGTGCACAGGGGCACAACTGGTTGACACAGAAAAGGCGGTCGACACGGAATGTTTAGAATGTCTCTTCTTTAAGTTGGCCAGGCTCGGCATTCATAATACCTAACGAGTACCTCACATAAACTATGACATGCAACAGGTAGAAGGTTGGTTGTGAATAGTGTCAAAGAAATTTCCTCTACTATAATCATAATTGTATAGCGCGAAAGGCCATAAGGGACCAGAGTCTAGCTTTGTTATCAGCCACTCGTGTTGTGCGCGCTACTGTTTTCTCCCGAGTAGAAGGGACCTACAGTTTTTTGCCGACTGAAAACGACGAAGTTTAAGAAGTTTCATCAGAGAGTTTTTATTCTTTGAGTGTTGTCAGCAGCTCAAAATAGGTGGAGCCGTGAAAAAAGTCGAAGTGCTTAGCAGGGATTCGAACCTAGTCCTTCAGCGTGTGAGTGTCGCACTCTTCCCACTGCGCCACGACGGCCACTACTCTACTGTGTTCCATATTAAGAAAGCATTGCAACAAATGGCGGTGGCTCGTCAATTTTGATCACTATACTCACTAGTGGCGTCATGGGTTCTATGCCCTACATAATACGGTTTGTCAATGGCGTCAAGATCAATAAGGAATGTGGGCGATGTAAGTTCCTTGCTGTAATGCGGCTTTGATACAATTCGACGATTTTGCGACGACCCAGGACCCCGTTGTCCAAATTCTCAAGAAACACGAAGGAACCAAAACTCTACCTGATTTTTTGGGTACAGTCCAAAGGGAGACCAAAGCCTAGCTTGGTCATCCACTAGTCGTGTCGTGTTTCGCGAGTAGAAGGGACCTACAGTTTTTCGGCGACTCCGAACAGTGAAATTCGAGAAGCTTTTTCAAACAGTTATTATTAGTTGAGTGTTGTCAGCAACTCGAAAGAGGTGGTGCCTTGATAAATTCGAGATGTTCAGCCAGAAATCGAGCCCGGACCTTAGGCGTGTGAGGGTCACACTCTACCCATTACGCCACGGCGGCCACAAATTTGTAAGGATAGACAATTTAATTATTCGGAGTGACATGGCTTGAGCCATGGTTTTAACCAACCTTTTGATTTTTGGGGTTTACTTCGCTAATGAAACGTACCTTGTAAGGGTCCGTATAAGTGGATTAATTCCGCCTGAAGCTTTCTTCTATCTGGATTCTATACTTATTATTTGAACATCGCTGAATAGTAGAACGTTAACCTCAATAGGAACCGGAAATGGCTCACAGCCACGAGGATATCTTACTGTCAGTGTCGCTATTACTGCAGTTCCCGACGGGGAACAGAATTTCTACTGGTTGCTACACTAGAACCAGCATTCGTTGCTCAATCTTGTTTGAGGAAACAGCGGGGTACTTGAGTCACTAGGGCTATATGAAAAGCATACAAGTAGCACTTAAGTCCTGGTATCCAGGTATACCAGTATGAAATGTTAACGAGCCCTTATTTTTTTTGTTTGTTTGCTACGACATCTGTGAAAAATATTTAGTATACATCAAATCATTGAACAGACATCATATTTTTTCATCGTGTTAAAAATGTCGAATTTTGTACCAGAAAGTGATGGTTTGCGGAAAGCATTAATTTGTTTTTTTTTTTCATTTGAAGAAAAGCGCTGCAGAATTGCATCGAATGCATGGTGATCATGCTCTATCAGAAGCAATATGCAAAATTATGATTTTGATATGAGAAATGAAGAACGTGGAAGACCACCAAAAATGTTTGAAGACGCCGAATTGCAAACGATATTGGATGGGGATGACACTTTGAGTCAAAACCAAATGGCAGCAATGTTAGATGTTGCAAAACAAACAATTTCTGACCGTTTAAAAGCTATGGGAACGATCCAAAAGTGTGAAAAATGGTAGCCACATGAATTGAATGAAAGACAGATGGAAAACCGAAAAAACATTTGAACTAAAATTTTGCTTCAAAGACACGAAAGAAA
Organism: Eristalinus aeneus; assembly: GCA_955652365.1. Taxonomy (NCBI): domain Eukaryota; kingdom Metazoa; phylum Arthropoda; class Insecta; order Diptera; family Syrphidae; genus Eristalinus; species Eristalinus aeneus. The sequence goes on from OY019131.1 coordinate 24,849,763, forward strand.
ATAGGTTTTGCATAGGATTGTTACTGGCGATGAAATATGGATTTATTTTAAGAATACTAAACGGAATCTGCAACAACCAACAACATCGACTGCAAAACCAGATCGATTCGGCAAGAAGACAATGCTGTGTGTTTGGTGGGACCAGAAAGGTGTGCTGCACCACGAGCTTCTAAAACCTGGTGAAACCGTTAATACTTATCGCTACCGACAACAAATGATCAATTTGAACCATGCGTTGATCGAAAAACGACCAGAATGGGCCAGAAGACACGGTAAGGTAATTTTGCTCCATGAAAATGCACCTGCACACAAAGCAAAACCGGTTCTGAATACAATCAAAACACTTGGCGGGGAGCAGCTACCCCACCCGCCGTATATACCAGACTTGGCTCCTTCCGACTTCCATTTGTTTTCATCGATGGGACACGCATTGGCTGAGCAGCACTTTGTTTCCTACGAGGACGTCGAAAATTAGGTGTCTGATTAGTTTGCTTTAAAAGAAGAACAATTTTATTGGCGTGGTATTCACAAATTGACAGAAAGGTGGTCAAAATGTGTAGAAAACAATGGCCAATGCTTTGAATAAAATGTTTTTACTGTCCCATTGATAATTAGTGTTCTATTTAAAAAAAAACGCTCATTTCATACAGGTATACCGGGTAGTGTTACTAACATAGGTTAAGCTAAGCAAAAAAATTTGAGTAGAGTGTTTCATATAAGTCTAATATTAGGTCTTAGTTTTAGTCTTGAGGCTAGTTAAGTTGAAAACTTCTTTGCGCAAGCTGTTTTTCAAGTTTCCTTGAAAATCAAAATTACTAACGATTTAAAAAACTTAGAAAAGTGAAAGAAGGCAAAATTTATAAAAATAAAATAATCCTTGATAAGCTTCGATTTCTTGTTAAGACTCAGTAAGTTAGAGTTAAGAACAATAGATTAGATTATGTAGCTCATTTGAATTATTTTTTGTGTAACATATAAGAAAACGGAATGAGTTTGAATGAAGATGCATTAAAAACTATGAATCATATTTGGGACGAATATACAAGTGTTTGGTTTCCAGATTTTGTTGCCGAGAATTTAAATTCAAAGGGCAATAAAATTATAATATTTATAATAATAATATTTATAATTATAATAATATTTATTCCGTCCATTTGTGTTTACAAAAGTTATTCTTCGGAGCGAGAGAGGAACAACAGCGACGAGGGAGTTATCAGTCAAGCATGTTTTTGTTGTTGTAGCTCCCCTTATATAGTGGCGACCCAAATAAGAAAGGTGGAATACTCTGCGTTTATACTACATAAAATATATGTGGGCATACGAAAACGCACTGGCACATTTTTGCTTTGAATGAAGTAATGCTAATTAAATCTGAATCATTAGCATTACATAACGTTTCCAGGATAGTGTGATTTTCAATTGCATTGAAAAATAGACTGCCACCGAACCAGGACGTCTAACGAATAAACAAATGGGGCTACACTGTCTCTTCCCTACTGAAATCCTGTCTGAGTACTTTTTTACCTCAACATATGAGTATAGGTTCATAAGCACAAGCAAAGTTAATTTTACCAAAATGTGAGTTGATTTCCAAACTTGCTGACTACAGTAATTCATCATTGAAGTCAGAAAGTCTCGGCACGTAATGGGGGCGCCACTAACAAAAAAAAAATTAGTATTACATTTTTTAGTTACATCTTCTATACGAGGGGCATTCAATATATTATCGGTATCGATATGAAGGAAAAATCGAACTCAATTTAAATTGTTTTTATTTTTCAATATAATCTCCGCTAAAATCATTAAATTTGTTACACCTTGAGATAAACTTTTTTTTAATCCTCCAAAAAATAAATGTCCTCTTTCTCAGCAAATACCCATTTATTGCCGACTTGAGTTCTTCATCATCTGAAAATCTTTTTCCATGAAGACATTTTTTCAAATCCGAAAACAGGAAATAATCACTAGGGGCAAGGTCTGGACTATAGGGTGGGTGTTGGATTTCTTCGAAACCACAATCTCGAGCAGCAGCCTTAGAAACTCGCGCCGTGTGAACAGGAGCATTGTCATGAATTTGCGAGCTTACCCCGTCTTTTGTTGTTAATTGGCGTTTATGGTTTCACCTTTTTTTTTAACTCAATGAGCAAGATTCCCTTTGAGTTCCAGAAAACTGTGGCCATGAGCTTCCCGGCAGACGGAGTAACTTTGAACTTCTTGGAGGGGTCTGTTCCTCTTTTATGCCACTGCCTGGACTCTTGTTTGCTTTCAGGGTCGTAGGGGTGAACCCATGTTTCGTCCCCAATAACAATTGGATTCATAACACCGTCCGCGTTCTCACTACACATCTCCAAATGCTCTCTAAATCATGCGATTCCTACGTTTTTCTGAAACGCTGTTACCACTATTGGCACCCACCTTGCACTGACCTTTAAAAGGTTAATATGGTCATGAAGAATGGTGTGAATGGTACCAGTTAAAAGCTTCTTGATCTCTGCCATCATTTTCATCTTTATTTGGGCATCCACAAGAACAAATTTTCCGACTTCTTTGGTGCTTTCTCCCGTACAAACAGTAGCCGGGGCGCCGGAGTGGGGGTCATCTTCAATGCTTTCTCTCTCGTTGCCTCTCTTGAACTCCCTTGACCACTTTTGTACAGTGGATAACGAAGGTGCGAAACCCTGGTATACAGCCACCATCTCTTCATGAATAGTTTTTTGACGTTTTCCTTGCTTACTGAGAAATTTATTTACAGCGCGATGCTTAATTTTCACCATCATCGTCTCAGTTGCCATTAAGATTCTATTTAGCTATAGATAAAACCCGAATTAATAATCACATTCATATGAAATTTTACATGAATGCACTAAAATAATAGTATTACTTGATAAATAAGTCAATTTATATATGTTACCTCAGTTTCACCCCGATACCAACAATATATTGAACACTATATTTTTTTCGGGTACTTATTGAGTGATCTGTTCTATCAAGAGCTTTCAATGACAGTACAATATGATTCCATTAAAAACATCTAATGTTGGTAAGCATCAAATTTTATTAGTTTAGATTCAAATAAATTGACAAATTAAAACAAGTGCATTGATTTTTGCAATGCTTTTATTGGCATTACTTTTGCATTGTTCCCACCGGTTTTCCGAAGCCTGGATATTCCTTACTCTATCAGATTGTTTCCACTAAATTGAGTATTCCCACATCTGAGTATTTTTTTCGTGATTTCCTTTCACACCACTCGCACCATCAGCAACACACACGTCATGCCAGTCATTGCGACGCAGCATGAACAAAGTAATCTGCTCGCTATCCCATACTGTGATAAGAGTCAGTTATGCTTGCAAAAATAGATACCGTCCTGTGTGTTGCAAAATTCAAAATCCATCACAATGCGCTCGACACGCACACACGACGCCCGTTTGATATATTAGATGTGTATGCCATGCAGTCATGTTCCACTACGGCACGCTCGCAAATTACTCACTCTGCGGGAGCTTTCAAGTAACCAGTTAGCGAGTCATTCTTCACCCCGGCGTTATCCCAGAGAGAACGAGTCTATCAGTCAGAGCGATCATCACCCCCTCCCGACAGACTCGATGGAGCTATTGTGAAGTGGGATAATTCCTGTCGGCGTCACCACATCCCATCAGGAATCACACCACCCCTCGCGTGTAGCTCTGCATTCTGCAATGCTTTCAAAGTGCGCCCACTCCGTACCGTATACAAAATTATGAAAATTCTCGAAAAATTTATCCTCCAGCGAACATATGCACGGAGAGAAGCACACGAATCTCACGAAAGATTCCTCCCAATGCTGAATTTTCAACTCAAAGACGTGGCACGTGATGGCGGTGCATACAGCGATGGTTGGTTAGAGCGCCTGCGAGCAAAAGCGGCACAGAGCCTCCGAAGTGACAATACGACGATACGACGATGGGGCGCCACAGGGTTGCTTTGCACAATAATTTATTCATTATGCACAAATTTATGTTAAAAGTTTCTCGCCTAAAGTTGGCGTTTCGGGGAGAAGTCACCCGCAATGATGTATATGACGGCAAGTTGGGGAGGATCGGTTCCACACAGGGACGAACTGTGCAACTGCACCCATGGAGATGTGCAGATAAACATGTGACTCCTGCAGAGTTAAATGAATTTCCCGGAGGCGGCATTAAAGGGTAGTTTCCAGTAGTTTCGGTCCCGGCGGTTTTCTTCGTTCGTGAAGGGCGCTGGGTGTTCTCTGAACTGCCCTGTACAGTTTGAGTGGAGCGATGTTGTCTAGGAGGGATGGGTGTCAGCTTATCCTTCATTCCTTCTGCGTGGCTTCCGAGAAATACAGCCACCGACGACAACACTACGCTGACAAGAAAGAGAGCGCATTCCTAAAAGAGCCCACTTTGAGGAATGTCTCCCCGCCTGAATTCTTCTGCCTGAATCCTCCACCACTGCACACCAACTCCAGCATTTGTATGCGGTGTTGCACTCGCTATTCTCCCACGGTACTGTTGTTCGATTCGGGGTTGGAAGGTGGTAGACTACCACCGTCAATCGGGCTCTGCAAATGTTTTCGCAAGGGACTTACCGAAAACATCGTGCAGCGGTAAAAGACACACTTACTTGAAATTCGAAAACGGTCATCCGTCGGGTAAACGTGAGGCGAGGGATCTTTTATTTATTAGTCATTACCCGAAGTGGGTACTTGGATGCTTGAGCTTGTTCATTTTATGTGCGATGCAGTTTGAGTAAAGTGCTAATACATCACCCATGACCTCGTGTTCGTGCTGTTGCCTGTGAGTGTTCAACTTTGAATTGGACAATACAACTTAGTGCTCCACAGAAAGAGAGTAAGCAATAAAACAAAATGCAACGTTGCGCTTCACGTTTAAAGCCATTTTGGAGCAGCCAGGATACTTTATTATCAAATATGCACCTTCCACTGGTTGGATCTTCACAAAAAAGTCTTCAGTACATTGCAACTGATCAAGGAGTACATTGCGAACATACAAAAGGAAAGAGCGATGAAAAACGGCTTGAAATCATTCTTAAGCTTTCCTAAAAATATTCAGAACATTGCACAACCGAAATCAACTTCACCTTCTCTTTTCCAGTCACACCATAAGTCAAATCTGCAATGAGATGAGATACTTAAGGGATAACGAAGAATTTCTCAATAACCCACAATCGAAGCGGCTTGGCCCACTTGAAGTCGATGAATGATGGCAAAAATCTGCACACTTTATCCACCCGGCCACACGTACCACTCGGAAGCATTTATATCCATTCTTTGGTAGTGAACTACCGACGTACTATATATTCATGCAATAAATCATTATTCCGCTCCCCTGGTCCGCACTCATTACATTTCCAGCCACACACACATCTGGAGCATGTAATGAATCCCCAGAAGAAGTTCACAGACACATTAAGTATCGATCAGGTACGACACAGATATCCTTTATCGAGGTTCTGCTAGAGGAAACAAGTGGAGCAGTCGGAGGAAATATTGGTGGAGCGGCCCCTGCTGCAAGGAGCCCTGGCAGATTGTTCTCGTCATCGCAGCATTCATCGGGACTGCTGCCAGAAGCTATGCCGCATTAGCAGGCGATAAATGGCACCTGTGACACTGTGACAGTGAAATTCGATTGCACAGCCCTCTGCAGGTGATGCCGCCTATCCACAACAGTGCAGTGGCAGCACTAACTCCTTCCCGCCGTATGTCATCCCCGATATGTTACAGATAAAGGGAGAGCCGAAGAAGACGAGCGGAAAGAGAATACCGAAGATAACCGTATAAACCGGATGCTATTAGGGGCACGAGACAAATTCGTTTTCTCATGCCTTTGCCGCCCGCTGGTGGCTTTATTTTCATTTTTCATCTTCTACCGGGAGGGCGTTCGAGGACATGCCACCCAGGCGACGCCACAGGAGGCGACACTGGGTGCAGTGCAGGAGGCGAGAAACAAGGCGCACAAGATGTGAAACATGCGGCACCGAACGATGATGAAAGAATACAGATAAGGACACGCCGCTGTAGGTGATGTCGAGGTGATGTCTCCCTCGGGGCTGCGGATTGTCTTCTTTACTTTTGCTTAAATTAAGGATGAAATAACTTGATCTAATGGTACCTTCCAGGGTGCGCGGGGACCACACGATAGGGCCCCCACAACTGCCGAGAGGAAACGGTGCAGGAAGGAAACTGAAGGGAACTTGTTGATTCCAGTCAGGTAAAAGTGCGACAAAAACGGATACCGGATGGCGGATTAACAAATCGTAAGGAACATTGATTTTTATTCGAAGCAGGGGGAATTGATTTGCTTTTAAGTTGTCGGATACGGTTCAACTGCTTTCAGTTTTCAATTAAAGAGCTTACGCGGATGGTGTACGCGATGTAGGGACGAAGTTTTCTCTTCGGCTTTATGGGATTTCATTTTAATTAATGATTGGGTTGATGTGCTTGCCGTTTAGGGAAGTGCACGGAGTGTGAGGTTCCACGGACGGATGAAGAATTTTTTGTTTTCCCTTGGGGCAGTGAAAAGTCAAAGGAATTGATGAACCTTTTAGAGTTGTGGGGTGTGATCGGAGGTTTGCCGGGAGCAGGATTCTTCACAGAGGGGGATGTTTATGTTTTTTTTGGAAGAGTTCCTTTTCCGTTGAGCGAGTGCTTTACATTTTAAGCTTTGTTTCGTATGATATGGTTGGATCCAAAGAGTTCAAACCCCTTGAATTTTGATGTGGACATATGGGCACTAAGCAATATATAGGCAGTTATAATAAAAATTTATAATTTATAATATAATAATTTAAAAAAATTACCTCAGAACTTTTTAAAGAACGTTTATTTTAGAAGCTATCACCTAGGCAGGTAAGTGCGTGTTCGGTCATTTCGGACCTTAAAATTGAATTTTATTGAAACCTGCTGTCGAGGTCTGTTTGAAAATATGATTCATTGGTGTTTAAGAATGAACTGCGACTAGGTTATATGGAACGCGGTGAATTCTTGGTTGCACATAGGAACAACTGGTGATATAGCCTTCAATATTGAAGAAACTGCAAAGTTTGAATACTGTGCAGTCGATACGATTTTTGTCAGTACCATGTTTGTAGGTATATACGAGGGTTGACTTTTATGTTTCGGGATTAGAAAACAAAAAAAATATTAAGTATAGAAAATAGCTTTATTGTTTTTCAAAATTTTCCCCATTATGATCTATACACTTTTGCATGCGTTTGAACCAATTGTAGAACCACTTTTGCCACTCTGATTGAGGTATCTCCAAAACATGCATTCTGACCGCATCAACCGCTTCTTCAGATGTCGAAAAGCGTTGACGTCTCATTTTTTTTACGTCTGTGAATAAAATGAAGTTATTCGGTGCCAAATCATCACTATAAGGCAGATGACTCATCAAATCGATGTTTTGAGTGCTCAAAAATGCAGTTGTTTGAGCCGATGTGTGAGAGCTCGCATTGTCGTGGTGAAGAGCGATCCGTCTTCGGCGGTTTGTTTTCCTGATTTCTTGGAAGAAAACTGGCAAACAATTGGTAGCGTACAACTCAGAATTAACTGTTCTGTGTTGTTCTAGTCGTACGGTTGCGACATGTTTAGTTTTTCCGAAAAAAAACAGGCAACCATTTGCTTGGAAGTATTTCGTGCGCAAGCAACTTTTGTTGGACTTGGCTCAATTTGAAACACCCATTCAGTCGACTGCTGTTTACTTTTGGGCTCATACGCGTAAATCCACGATAGATCACCTGTCGCGATGTCATAGACGTGTTTCGGAGCATCGCGATCGTATTTTTGGAGCATTTCTTTCGACCAATCGATACGAGCCTATTTTTGAGCGATTGACAAATTGTGTGGGATCCAATGCGAACAAATTTTGTTGACGGTCAAATGTTCATGCAAAATTGAATGTATGCTGGTCCCACTAATGCCTAAGATTGTCTCTATCTGACGATAGGTCAGACGACGATCTTGCAATATCAGTTGGCGCACAGCATCAATGGTTTCAGGAACAACAACTGATTTTGGACGACCTTCAAGAAATTCGTGAACTACAACCTCGATTAAGTTCGCCATACTATCAATAAACACTGGTCCTTGATGGAGCTTCATCGCCAAAATTATAATTAAGTTCATCGATGCACTGTTGTTGAGTAAATCCACGTCGAAAGTTGTAAAAAATAATTGCACGGAAATTTTCACGTTTTAACTGAATTTTTTGGGCGAGATGAATCTTTAAAGTTACTGTAGACAACACAAATAGCTCCCATATGTCAAAACGTTCTGAGTACGTATAACCTCAAAAATATCAAACTTTACGATAGAGCTGACAGTTGTCAGATTGCCCAATCCCGAAATATAAAAGGCAACCTTCGTATGAAGCAAAACGTAAAAATACAAAACAGCTAAACAATGTTGTGCAGGTTGCGTCTAGGAATATCCCTGTTCAGTCTTTATGGACTCCATGCCACGACGTTGTGACTCTGTTCTTAAAACGAAAGATTATACAGCCAAGTACTAGCCCATTAAACAAAATTAAAACAAACAGCTTTACTATTCCATTGGCTTTTACCTTAATTTTTGATCTTGGTGCTAATATTTCGCACTCACCAAAATTCCGTGTTATTCCGGATAACGGGCCTTTTCTAAGTTCGGAATGAACTTTTTTGCTATCTTGTTTATAACTGGTACAATAAGAATGTTGTGCCGTATATATGATGTGTTTACATGATGTTTGGAAGAAGTTATTAGCAAAATAGTGACAAAATTGTCACAAAGTTGAACACAGTGCTATTATTTTGCAGAGTGCTGTACTTTTCTAACAAGTTTTTCCGACCTTTTCTAGGTATCGCACCAAAGCTCTTATTCATTTAAATTTTTTAGACACTTTGTACAGTTGCATGTGATCTCTCCACAGTCCGTGATATATTCGTATAACTTTTTCCTTATTTTCTATAGTCAATAATAATTTTTTTTACATCTACCGGAACTTTTTTGTGCGTCTTATACATTTTTTTACTAAATTTAAATACACTATTAAACACTGAGTCGTACACACTTTAAGGACTACCTCGGACCTTACTAATAATATGGTGATATCGCTTAATATCGTAAGAAGAACAATGTACAGCAACTTTTTGTTTAGTTGTTTAATTTTGTTTTCTTTATAGTTGATCTTAAATACAATTTGTTTCTTGTTTTCTATAGCTTACCTTATTGAGGGTAACATATTAAATTATGTTTTACGAAAACATAGTTTTAGATTAATAAAAATGATAAAAATAAAAACTTCCTTAAATAAATTTTCTGTATGTGCAATTTTTTGATGTAGATTAAATAATTTATTTGGCCTATGTATCCCCCTTCGCTTATGACATCTGTCCAAGTCAGTCCGATGTTCTCGTCCACCCTCTCGGAATAAGTTTTAGTGTGCTCGGATGATCAATGAGACGTCCTTAGGCACGTATTATACCAAAGAACATCTTTAACATATCCTGATTCAACCGGTAGGTAAGGACGTATTCTGCTTCGAACTGATCTTTAAGGCACCCGAGTTTATGGTAATCGAAATGCGTTTCTGAAATGGAAGTAAGTTAACTCTTTTGCCGAATCGCAACTTCAATACCAGTTATATTATTTATTGCATGCAATTTTCGTGTATTAACTTTAGAACTTGTACATGCAGCGATTCCTTTTCATTCTAGAGTGATTTAACTTGACTGTAGCTATTTTATATGATATCCTGCTACACTTTTGCTCTTGGTCTAAGACATATGAATAATAAGAAATGGTAAGTGCGTGGCAAATTTCAAACTCACGTGATTTGCTCCAATTTTTTTTCAAAGACATCCAACTCGATGTGGTCTTCTTGCTTACTTTATTCATTAAGCGAAGATTCAACCACAGTTTGATTATTTCTCCTTTGAACTCTCTCTTCGCTTTCAGCATTAATTTGTTCTTTTCCACTGGACATAGCACTTGCACACGTAAGATATTCTGAAGATACCGCATGGTCTTTAAATTTTCAAGCATTCATAATAATAATAATTGTTGGCGCTACAGTCCAAAGGAGGACCAGGGCCTACCTTGCTCATCAACTACTCTTGATGTGAGCGCTACTGTTCTCTCACGAGTAGAAGGGACCTACATTTTTTTGCTGACTTCGAACGGCGAAATTTGAGAAGCTTTCTTAGACAGTTATTACTCTTTGAGTGTTGTCAGTAGCTCGAAAGAGGTGGTGCCGTGAAAAATTCGAAAAATCGGTGTTGAGCTGGGAATCGAACCTAGACCCTTTGGCGTGTGAGCGTCGCACTCTACCCACTACACCACGGTTAGTACATAGACTACGGAAAATAGTCTACCGGTGGTAAGTCGCACGGTTCTATTCTAATACAATACATTTTCCAAACATTTCCTTCTATTGATGAATTGTGTCCGGAGCTAAAAGGCGAAGTCTTTTTGATGGCCACCAAAGCCCCCTCACATCGTGGTTGTTCAATTGATGAATAAACACATTCTTTTTTTCTTATTCTTCGTGTCCGATTACAGTCCGGGGTCGACCTGGCCTTCAACCATCATGCCTCACCACTCAGCACGATTAGTCGCCAGCTGCCTCCAATTGCGCAGTCTAACCTGTTTGAGTTCCTTTTCGACCTATGTCCGCCACCTCAACCGAGGCCGTTACATTGACGAAACAGTGATGTCTATACACTCTACATAGTCTGCTTGACCAGGAACTAGCCGCCCTACAGCCCATACAGTTCTCGTTAAATCTTCTCCACCAAATGCCTCTCGAAAAGTAATACAAAGCAATTATTCCATGAGTCCAGACTGTCAGTTTTTGGGGAAGTCAAGCTGCCTTTACGAACATTTGGGCATTATCATCACTCCAAACACGGGCAGTTTTAGGTCAAACTTTACGGAAAGTAAAAAGTCCGACAGATAAATATATGTGACCAAAGGCATGATTTGCAACAATCTGTCATTTTGGACATCCCTCTAGATACCAATCTATTAAACTTCACTTTCGTCTCTCTTCCTCAAAAACAGCTTAAAAAAAAATTAAAAATTCCGCAACTTGTTCTGTATCCCTTTAAAAACAGGCAAAACTGCAGCAGAAGTGTCGAAAATAATCCGCTAACAACTTTGACAAAATCAATAAATAACACAGTTTGTCTTATAGCTGATTTCATGCTTCCATAGTTGAGTAGATGAGTGCCAAACACGACTGGCATGTGATGGGGAGACTTGGTTTGCGACAAACTTATGTGGCTGCCGTTGTTGACTCCTAAAGCACACACGCCAAAATTCAGTTCGTGCACGCAAGGTCCTCGGAGACTCGAGTATGGAAGCGTATGGACAATATTTGTCCAATTCATCGCGTGTCGTTTCAGCTAAAGTGGTGTGGTCTTTGATGTATTCCCGAAGATTCCTGCTCATCGTAGCACTAAGTGAATGAGTGATTTATACAAACAGAGCCACCCTGCCACAGAGGCGAAGTGAACGAAAAAAAAAACAACACAAGACAAGTACTTCAGATAGAGCCTGCAGCAACACGCAGATAGACACTCACTTTAAGTGGATGCGGTATCGCTGCCGGCGCTCGCTTCAGATGAGCTTCCATGAAAAACAAACACTGCATGTTTTATAGGCGCCAACGACATGTGATGTGACTGTGCTGTGGCAGGGATATGCATTAAATTCATTTAAGACCCTTCCGCAATGTTTCCCATTCACAACCGTGCAGCCGCGGTTTGTGAGGCGTCCTCTTGTGCGTGAATATTTTCGTCTTCAAAAGCATGAACCGTGTCCCCGATGTGTTCATGTTTTTGCAGGTGGGGCTCGCTTTAGTTTTCACATCGAACGAGTGCAGTGTAGACAGCAAGGAGATTGTGGTCACGCTGCTGCGATATAACACTTTCATCTGACTTTAAATATGCGAGACTACATTATGCATTCATCGTTCCAAAGGGATTTAGTGCTGGTTTAGTGGAAACCTGTTTATCACTGAAAGCTAGCCCGGCTTAAGGGTTTTCGAAATAGTTTGGAATTTCTTACGTGAGTTTTATAAGTCGAACAGGAGAATATCAAAATTTTGAATTTCAAAAACAAGTCAGTGCACATTCGTCACTTGGCTTTCATATTCATAAAAAGGCACCTCACCCTCGTTAAAATGGCTGATGTACAATTTTGGACTATATTCACTTTTTTCTCTTGTCTATAATGCAAAGGGATGATCAACTGTAGGCCCAATCCACTTTTTAAATGAAACACGTTTGCTCTTTGTGTGCTATATTGATCTTGATTTTGATCTTCTCCAACTCTATCTCTATCTCTATCTCTATCTCTATCTCTATCTCTATCTCTATCTCTATCTCTATCTCTATCTCTATCTCTATCTCTATCTCTATCTCTATCTCTATCTCTATCTCTATCTCTATCTCTATCTCTATCTCTATCTCTATCTCTATCTCTATCTCTATCTCTATCTCTATCTCTATCTCTATCTCTATCTCTATCTCTATCTCTATCTCTATCTCTATCTCTATCTCTATCTCTATCTCTATCTCTATCTCTATCTCTATCTCTATCTCTATCTCTATCTCTATCTCTATCTCTATCTCTATCACTATCCCTATCTATATCTATCTGACCTTATTTTGAATTCATTGACAATTCCCACTTCCGGGTTCTTAAACCCTCTTTCTGCCCCTTACAAACCACCGCATTAAGCACATCCTTTATCCATCGCGAAGTCTCATTCCAAACATAATTCTAAAATCCCTTATGGCACATTCATCTCTTTGTCTGGCTGGCTGTAACTTCCGGAAACTCTTTATCAAACAAGTAGCCTTTCTTGCGGGGCCCAATTAGCCCAACCTCATCCGGCCGCGCATTAGTGAAAACTTCATCATCGTCGCCGCCATCGGAAGTCACGTGGATCTCACGAATATGAGCTCTTCTCCATTGGTTGCATGTGCACCTGAACCGCACTCATGCACACTAAAGGCAGACGTGCAGTAGTGGTTTTCAGGGCAAATGACGGTATTCATCCTTTTATGTACTACCAAACGACAAAATGAGAATCCAGCAGTCAAAAAATAAACGCCGACACGGCAGCAACAACGACTCAGCAACTGCTCCAGGTACACCTTGCTCACGATGTAGCCATTCAAGCATACTTAACCCATTCACATTTGCAAGTGTGTAAATTATCCTGGATTTCCAGTGAAATATTTAGCACTGCAGCAGGATTGAGGAGCGGACGGGATGACAGCACAGCCACTGTGCTGCAGTGGCATCGAATGGACCTCCGCATTCACACCGAGTACTTCATGAAGCCTGCTGCTGTCCCTGCGAAAAGGTATAAAACTTTTCTCATTAACCTGCAGAGCATCTGAACGCCTCCAGGACATGAGTTGCATGTGTTGCTGCAGATGGCAGACAAAAGGAGGCTTGCCGCCTCGTTCGCCTGCCATCCAGTCTTGGCCCGAATTCAAATGGTTACTGCTTGCAAGCGAGCGTGTTCCCACACGTCGTGCCAAGGACATGTGTTTGCAGCGGCAGCAGCAGTAAGTGCAGCACGCACACATTACAAAATGAGAAGAATGAAACGGTCTAATTTTGAGCTTCCTGCTTTCAGAAGAGCCCTCCTTTCAGGCAGCCAAAGAACGAAGAACGCCGTAATGACGGTTTCTGGAATTGAAAATTCCACTCTCGGTGGCGGGGCGAATATGTCAACGGGCGCATGAAGTTGCAAGGACACAATGTAGCAACTTGTGTCCCACAGGAGCAACTTTGTCGAACACCTGTTTTCCTTAATTTCCCAGAATGGCCCTGGTCGACTGTTAATTTTTTTCCCCAACCTTAAACATCTTCGCTTGCGGCAGTAACATTACTTTTAACGTCCTCTGCTTCCTCACGCCCACTGCCTTCCTCCTGACCGTGCACACGCTGTAATGGCCGTCCCGTTTTGATTTTTCTCGGGGTTTTCATTTAACTTTTACAATTTGACCGCCCCCGCTGTCACTGCTGACTCCGCCGTTCACCTGAAAGCTAAGGATCATCAGGAGCGCAACACTTGAAGATGCCTTGGTGCCCTGTTTTTCGCGTATGTGTGTGTCGATTTTTAATGTCGAAACTTTTTGCTTGGCAGGGGACTAGAAAAATCGTGGAGCCCTCCATCCATTAATGACGTACCGGCGGAATCTCTGAAGAACTCGCTTGTACATGAGGGGGGAAGAGAAGCGTAAACTTTTCCAGCAGCCGGAGGCGGGTTACTTAATTGGGGAACCCAACGTTAACAGAGGGAGACTGTGCCGCGCCGCCATGGGAACTGTGTTTGAACTCAGTCACCGCCCTCCTTTCACTGCAGTCACCGCCGCCAAACAGCATCCATTTGCTGATTTCTATTCGCGCTTTTCACACATGGGTGGTGGGGGGTGATCGTCGAAAACCGCTTAAGCAGGGTAATTTTATCTACGATTATGGGCGAGGAAGTGCGCTGAATTTTTATGACCTAATTAATAAAGTTTATTTCTTGTGGGTGAGGGGAGGGGGCGTTAGCTTTACAACGCTTTGCTTTCAATGGCTTTTGTGGTCGAACAGGGGAGGGGACCGGAAATGAGTTCATTTGGAAAAGTGAATCAGGGATGTGTGAGGAGCACTGTAGTAGCATTCCTGATGTGTAATTCCGGGATGATTGTGATTGAAGCGTTTTTGATGCGACAAGAGGAAACACTTTTGTACAGAGTAAGATGTGGACAATAAGGCGGATGTAAGGGAAGGCTATTTCGGTATTCATGGCTGTCATTCTTTGTGTTTGTAATATTTGGCCTGGAAGACATTTGCTCGAAATATACCCTTAATTGAACATAAGCTGTGAGCTCTGAAAATGTAGTCGAATGTCTCGAAGCCGGCATAACAGTCTGGGATCAAGGTTCAAAAATTGCGGATTAAAATTTTTTTAAAAAGAAATTGGGACAGATGTGGTTGATGGCGTGGGATCTGCCTGCAACTTCTCAGACAGAAGCTAACATTAAAAGTTTTCTAAAAAAAGTGAGTATCTGCCCCATATCAATAGACTGTTTCCAAAGAATGAGGAAGCCAAGAGGAACTACAGTCAATTGAAGAGAACTTTCAATGACAATCCCTAGCTGATAACCAGATGCCCGACGCATTCAGGGCTTATTTAGTTGCATCAAGTTGAGATTGAACTAACTTGACCCAAAATAACAATTGCGGCCTGTATACTAAATTGTTCAGCCTAAGAACTGAGTAAATAATGCTACTTTTCAAATCTTTCTAGGGATGCACTGCTGACTCGAATGCAACTGTGAATCTACCAACTTACCTGTCAGTGTCGCTCACCAATTGTCTCCAACCATCTTGTTGCCTGTTTATATCCGTTCGCCAATTTAAATCGAAAACTGTTGCCTGCTTATATCCATTCGCCAACTTAAATCGAAAACTAAATCGAAGTCTGTTGGTTCAAGCTCGAGAGTTGTTTGGGGTGGATTGGGGATTTAGAGGCATTCTACACGCCTGAGAAATATTGGGAGCTTCATACCTAGGCGCAAACCGTCTACAGCCATTAGAGATCGTGTTTAAAACTTGTTCAGGAACAAACATCGTTCACAGAATCACTTGGAAATAGCAAAGTCATTTCCATTCGCTTCATATTACGTGCAAGTACTTGTCTCATAAAGCCACAAAGCAAACTGTTACAGAAAGTTTTCGGAATCAGCCGTCTTACGTTCAATCGCCTCCTGACCCCAAAAACAAAGCGATTCGTAATAACTGTTTAGAGGATTCATAGTGTTCGCCGTATTTACCCCGATCTCGAACAAACTTAACAGCCCCGACCTTATTGCTGTCCATTGTAATATTAACTCTTTCGTGACGGCAAAACGTATTTGAATTTTTCCCCTAAAGGAGCCACTCCCAATATCAATGCCATAAAGCACTCACTGTTATCCTAATGGCTTCATTATCGTTCCACTACGTCAACGAGTGATGTGGGGGGCCTGGAACTTGTTCAACGAAGTTTTGACTGATCGTTGAAAACCCCAACGATTACGATACCGGACTCGATAAAAAACAAGAACACCGTCAGTTACGTGTTTGGTAGGATAGGAAACTGAACATAGCACTGCTGCACTCCGCAGTTTCTTGATAAGTTTTCATATGCAGCCTTCAAGTAGGCAAGCATGTGCTGGATCTAGAAAAACTAAGCCTTTCGTCGATTTCTACTTCGTAAAACAACGTGGTATTAAGCAGAGATGAGCTCGGACAAGGAATCACTACTTTGAAAACCGTCAGTAGTTGGTTGGGACTTCCATCTCTTCGTAATTTAAAGTTCCCAAATTTACGATGTCGGTACTTCTCTGCCACACAAAACCACAGAGACCGTGTTCCGTGTTGATCAACCGTGTTTATGTGATGTTTGGTAAAGCGAAACAATTCGATAAGAAATTGATGTAAGAATGGAAACATGTTAAATGCAAACCAATGTCATTAATGCTCACAAAAATGTCTTTATCGGACGTGCTTTGGATGTGTGGCTAACAATTGAGTTAGCCAGTTGCATTCTCCCTTTCAAGAATTTCTCCCGTAGCACAAGTCCCGCTAAGAATGCGACGATGACTTCTGTGATCTACTAGAAAGAACATACGATCGAGGCTGTTGGACTTCGGGGCGGAACCTCTCTTTAGCTAGCACGCGGTTCCCACAACTAAACACTCAAAAGGAACCTGAAGATCCACCGATCAATCCACCGTCAATCAGATTGATCACGTTGCGATCGACTTCAGACAATCCTCCAGCCTTCTGAGGTGCCAAAATCGACTCGGATCATTACCTTGTTCTAGTCAAGGTATGAACCCGGATATAGAGAGATCAGCGGAGTCGAGAGAGGCCAATACGGTTTGACGTCGGAAAGCTACAATTGCAACTGAACGCTGGGAACTTTGGGGAACGAGTCTCCCTGAAACTCGCTCAGACTTCGACGCTGTCTGCACTGACCAAAGAAGAAGACTGGAAAAGTTATCAAGAAGCCATCAAAGATGCTACCACTGATGCTGCCCGTCACTGAGGCGTTTGCTGGCACTGGCACTGGCACTGCGTCCACGGCTAAAATGGGTCTAGCAGTTAATGAGGGCAAAACGAAGTACATGCTGTCATCAAGGAAGGACACACAACATCGACGTCTCGGACAGAGCGTCGCACTAGGCAGCAGAAACTTCGAGGTTGTCGGAGACTTCGTCTACCTCGGCTCCGCTGTAAATGGGGACAACAACATCAGTACCAAATTCAAATGCTGAATCACTCTTGCCAACTGCTTAAGCCCAACCTTAAGAGGCAATTGAGTAATAAAGCTCGCCTTATACAACAGCTTGATCATGCTAGTCCTACTTTATAGACCGAAAACATGAACGTTACTAACACCGGACGAGCAACATCTTAGTCTTTTCAAGAGAAACGTCTTGCGTGCGATTTTTGGTGCTGTTTGCGTTGATGGTATCTGGAGGAGAAAATTTAACGACGAACTCTATGGGCTGTACAGAGACATGCGCCTAGTCAAACGTCGTAGTAGAAGAAGAAGAAGAAGAAGGAGAAGAAAAAGAAGAAGAAGAAGAAGAAGAAGAAGAAGAAGAAGAAGAAGAAGAAGAAGAAGAAGAAGAAGAAGAAGAAGAAGAAGAAGAAGAAGAAGAAGAAGAAGAAGAAGAAGAAGAAGAAACAGATGAAGAAGAAGAAGAAGAAGAAGAAGAAGAAGAAAAATAAGAAGAAAAAGAAACGAGTATGAAGTGCTCTTTCAAGCTCAACTTTTCTCCTCAGTCTTGAGTCTTTTAAAACCCATGTCACTGATACCTCCTGTAGCTGTCTTCCTCAAAACCTTCGGCCCGTGCTGTTACTTAATCCCCCTTACTTCAGTCCCTGCTAATTATAAGAAATATGTGGCGCATTGACTTCTGTACACGAGTACTCCTTTTTTTCGTGATATTGTTACTAAAACAAGACTGGTGCAACTCCGAATTCAATGAACTCAAGTGCTTTCCAATTGACCGAGACGAGGCCTCCTAGTTATTTCAGAATATTCGCGTGAATGGCATCATTGTGCATGAGAAATTAAGGGTTTGTCCTTGTAATCAATGACAGCGTCGTGACGTATCTAGTATATTTATCCGTCGTACAGTTGTTAAGAGAGACTCTACGGTTTGCTACTTAGCGTAGGTAACGGCAGCACCACTTTACATACTTTTGTGAGAATTTATGGAAATCAACCATCCCAGATGATGATTTACAGGCTTTAAGATCTGGCCGCCGGTCAGGAGTATGAATTATAATCCATGGAAAAGCTGTGCACGCCGACTTACCATTATATTCGTTTAAAGCGCTTCCATGATTTTACCTCAAAAAATACTCTTTTTGCGGGCTCTTCCACTTGAGGCATAGGAATTAAAAATGAACCGACAATATGTATTTTCTGTTCAAAATTGTGGGCAAAGGTTTTTTAGGCTTATTGTAACGCTAATTTTTAGGCTGATTTTAACGCTGCACTAAAGGGTTTTTCTTTCTTTTTCGGGTATGTTTGAAAAAGGAATTTGGCCACATTAAGACCATTTGTGTTAATTTTTTTGCAAGACGAGAAAAGAGAGATAATAGGCGTCACCGACTGCGTTGAAGAAAACAAATATCAGGGCGACATCATCTTTCTAGAACTAAGACCATGCCCTTCATGTTTCTTATATTGATGAAATGCACAGTACAGGCTTTCAAACGTATTAGATGCTACACACCTGGAAAGACTGTCTTTGCCCCCGGTTATCGAGGATATAGGACTCGACTGTAAGACTCATTTAACGTTCACAGCTGAGGCGATATCAAAAGCATTTTCTTAAAGGCTTCAGTTTTCTCTTTAGACGGTTGTTGGGACAAATTGGAGAAAACTCATGTTCTTGGGATCGAGAGAGAACAGCTCTAATCCTCAGAATTCACTCATAGGTTAATTTGAACTGGGCTTGATCCTTCTGATAGCACAGGCTCAAGTTATTCAAAGAACTTACCACATCAACTAAGGATGAAGATATTTTTCCATTTTACCCGATTTGCCTTAAGATCGGACAACCCTTTAAAGGACTTGTAGGCACTCACATGGCTTCGACCACATTGTTTTCGCCCTTGTTGTACCTGATGTTCACTTAACCCATTCAACGCCGCCCATCGTGCACCACCCAGCCACCGCACATCACCACCATCCATCAATAAACGATAATGATAATGACGTCGTTTATACTTAAATGTTTTCTGCGTTCCATGGAGTGCTGGATGCAATCACGGCCATCTGTCAGTGTGCAGCGTGCGGTGTGCTTACTCTCATCTGTTCTGCGAGTTCATCCATATTCATGTGGAGTGCTGTAAGCAGCAGGGAAAATTGTTGCTCAGCCCCACCTGCACCCGTTCCCACTGATTCCTGATGGGAAAATAATAATGCAGTTGAAAGTCGGCCCACGGAGCTCTTATATCATCATCTCTCCGTGTACCGTCACCATCATCAGCGTCATCCCTTCCAACGTGAAATGCCATGACCGTGGGCCCCTGTGGCAAATGCAAGGCATTAAGCGAAATTATGCTGAGGAAGGCATGTGAATATCCAGCGCCAGATGTTGGTCATTTTTCCGGGCCACCCACTCCTCTGTCGGGAATGCAGCCGGATGGTTCGCTTACACAGGTTAATGCCTTGCGATGGGAGGGTAGCGTAAGGAGAATTGTCTGTATGCTGCAAGGAGAGCATTCTCCGTAGGCTAATGCCTTCGTTTGAAGGTGAATTTATGGCAACTCCCCGTACACTGGCACGAAAAAGCACTGGCTAGCCCGTGGCCTGCTCGAGCGGAGAGCTCTTCATTCCATCCCCGGAAGGAGATGCACATTCCGTTGTTTCTGAGGCAAATATGCTCCCCTTCCTGCCGATTATAAATAACCTTCTGCTGAGGTAACCTAAATTACTGTACGAGAGTCTTAAAAACGCGCCGCAAAGAAAAACTGCATACGTACAACTGGGCGGTGGCGGTAGATATTTTTTTTTGCTGACGTATTATTTATGGCTTCAAGAAGCAAAAGTCCTTAGCAGTCAAGTGCGCTCTTCACTGGGTGGAAGTGGGATCGGATTGCAGGCAGCCATCGCAGAGGGATAGCGCGCACCCTGGAGTAACCTCTTTTTGGCATTTGCGGGAATGGGGTTCATTCAGGATTCGTTTGCATTGGCCAACATATCAATTATGAAATTCAATTTGAAAATGCGCCAAGAGTGCAACATGCTGGCTGGGGCTATTGTTGCTTTTCGGAGCGAGCAAAGTAATAATCCCTGGCGCAATAGATTGAATTTTTAATTTGAATGTTTCAGAGAACTCTCTCCCGGAGTCCGACTACGGGAAAAGAACCGGTCTGCACAGTCGTTAACTTGAGATCTGATTAAATATATATTTAACGTCTGCTTGTTAGGATGGTTCGCTTGGGTTGTTGCGAAATTGAAATTGGAAGGTCTGTAAGGGTTGAGCTTTGGTAGAAGGAACGTTGAACGTTTGAAATTTTGAATGAACATGTGCTTAATTGAATGCAGACTAGTTTAATGGAAAGTCGTCAAAAAATTTAGAGCAGTGTTTTTGTAGGTATGCTTATTGTATCATTTAGTGGTAGCTGTGGCATAGTGGGTAAAGTACGACGCTCACACGCCGAAGGGTCTAGGTTCGATTCCCAGCTCAACACCAATTTGCCGAATTTCTCACCTCACCACATCTTTCGAGCTGCTGACAACACTCAATGATAATAACTGTCTAAGAAAGCTTCTCAAATTTCGCATTTCGGAGTCGGCAAAAAACTGTAGTACTACTCATGAGAGAACAGTAGCGCGCACAATAGGAGTAGTTGACGAGCAAGCTAGGCCCTGGTCCCCCTTTGGACTGTAGCGCCAACAATTATTGTTATTACTATTGTATCATTGTCGATCATTTTTAAACACCAAAGGATGTACTGAGGAAGCTATGAAAACCTTCAGATCGAGGGAACATTTTACGAACGTTGGGTAGAAGGGTGTCCAGTCTCCGAGTTTTTCACTGACAACTTTCAATATCAAAATTATTCAGAAACTTTTATCTGTACCTAAATGTATAGACCGCAGAGGGGTATCTTCCCACATTTTGAATAAAATAATTTCCGATATTGTCACCACGGTATGAATTCCCGAAAGTAATCACCACTGTGGATGCGTTAGGACTTAGTTGAGTTTTCTGCGAATTTTCTCAGCCCGTGGGGGTACACATCAGGTTTTTTTTAGACTTCTCTTAATTTGGCCGACGTGGCGTAGTGGGTAGAGTCTAAGGCTCACACGCCAAAGGGTCTAGATTCGATACCAGGCTGAGCAGTTGACTCTTTTGGAGTATTATTGTAACCCCAAATTGATCCAAATATGCGAACTGTAATTGCAAAACTTTCCCATTTTGGTAAAACTATTTCACAATGAGAATGCGCTGTTCATTCGTGTAGCGTTCCATTTTGATCAACCTTATATCTTCTGATAACAATCAAAAATAATTATTCAAATGTCAAAGAATGACAATTCGAATGGCGCCAAATTTTAATCTTGCGTTCTTGTTGGGACACCCTTTATTTCGGAAAATAGGTCAGAAACATCTCCTTCATTTCGGCATAACCAAAATGACAAACTCCAGACATAACCAAAATGACAATTTGCTAATCGCCATACTGGAAGTAAGCGGGTAACACAGAAGAAAACATTGATCCAAGTCTAGTTTTCGAATCTTGTACTCTTGACCCTGATAGACATTTATGAACACCGCATAATGCCAGGCATTATGGGTATTGTCTACCACTATAAATGGGCACAGTAATGACGACTGGGATGTCTTTTTGAACGAAATTTTGTCTTTAGTGTTTCTTGCTGTTTTCAACCGCGAACCTATGCATAGTCAACGCAGTAATTCGGGGACTGTAACTTTCAGGGCGTCAACTCTTATTCTTCTTCTTCTTCTTCTTGTGGCGCTACAGTCCGGGGTGGACCTGGGCCTCAACCAACATGCCTCTCCAGCCAGCACGATCTTTCGCCAGCTGTTTCCAGTTGCGCACTCCAAGTTGGTTGAGGTCCTTCTCCACTTGTGTGCGCCACTTCAGTCTAGGTCGTCCTCTGTTGCGTTGTCCCAATGGCTCGGATTCAAAGACTTTTCGGGCCGGAGCAGTGGTGTCCATACGCTCTATATGGCCTGCACATCTTAAGCGTTGTATCCGTAGACGCTTAACCAGGCACATGTCGCTGTACAGCCTATAGAGTTCGTCATTAAATCTTCTCCTCCAGATGCTATCAACGCAAACAGGACCAAAAATCGCACGCAAAACTTTTCTCTCGAAAAGACTAAGGGCTTCCTCATCCGCCTTTGCTAACGTCCAAGATTCTGCGCCATATAGTAGGACGGGGATGATCAAGCTGTTATATAAAGTTAGCTTAGTCCTTCGAGAGAGGGCTTTATTACTCAATGGCCTCTTGAGCCCAAAGAAACAGCGGTTGGCAAGCGTGATTCTGCGTTTGATTTCGGTACTGATGTTGTTGTCCCTATTTACCGCGGAGCCGAGGTAGACGAAGTCCTTAACTACCTCGAAGTTTCTGCTGCCTAGTGTGACGCTCCGTCCGAGACGTCGATGTTGTGTGTCCTTCCTTGATGACAGCATGTACTTCGTTTTGCCCTCATTTACCGCCAGACACATTTTAGCCGCTTCCGCTTCAATGCCAACAAACGCCACATTGACTGCTCACTGTGTTCGTCCAATCACGTCAATGTCACCAGTGTAAGCTAGCAATTGAACTGACTTCTGGAAGATCGTGCCTCTGGTGTTGACTTGTGAGTTAGGCACGATCTTCTCGAGGATGATGTTAAAGAAGTCACATGACAGTGCGTCGCCTTGTCTAAAACCATTTTTGACATTGAAGGTCTCGGTGAGTGCGGTACCGACCTTGACGGAGCAGCGAGAGTTCTCCATCGTCATCCTACACAATCTGACGAGTTTGGTAGGAATGCCAAAACTAGACATGGCAGTGTATAGCTCGTCTCTATGCACACTGTCATATGCAGCCTTGAAATCGACGAATAGGTGGTGAATGTTAATTTGCATTTCTTGGGTCTTTTTTTTTTTGGTAAAGATCTGGTCTATTGTGAACTTCCCTGGTCTGAAACCACACTGATAGGGACCTATCAGGTCATGGACAAATGGTTTCAGACGCTCACACAATACGGCAGAGAGGATCTTGTATGCGATGTTCAGGAGACTAATCCCTCGGCAGCTAGCGCAGTCAAAGGGGTCTCCTTTCTTGTGGACCGGGCAAACGACGCTGAGATTCCACTCATCGAGCATGCTTTCCTCCGACCATATCTTACAGATGAGCTGGTGTATGCGCCCAACCAGGTCATCTCCAGCTGCTTTAAATAGTTCTGCGGACAGTCCGTCCGCTCCAGCAGCTTTGTTCGACTTTAGCTTGGATATTGCTATCTTCACCCCGTCTAAGTCTGGGGGACGGAACGCTTGTCTATCATCGTCCAAATTGAGTGGAACATTCTGCCTAACAGCGGGATTTGGGTCGTCATCGCCGTTTAGGAGTCTGCAGAAATGATCCATCCAGATTCTCAGCACAGACTGCGACTCTACTACTAGTCGTCCATTTTGATCCCGGCAGGCCTTGGTCCGAACCTTGTATCCTCCGGATAGCTGTTTTACCTTTCGGTAAAACTTTCGGACTTCATTCCTGCCAAAACACCTTTCCATTTCCTCAACCGCGCGCTTCTCATGCTCCTTCTTCTTCCTTCTGAGAAGCCGGTGCTCTTCCCTTCTTCTCTGTTCGTAGAGTTCTCGAACAGCCCGCGTTGTTCGATGCAGCGTCGCCTTATAAGCGTCTTGTTTAGCTGCGTGCACTTGCCCGCACTCGTCGTCAAACCATGGGTTCCTTCTGGGTGGTGACGTGAAACCCAGCACATCTTTGATGGCTTCTTGACAACGTTTCCATTCTTCATCTATGCTTAGTGCAGGAAGCGTCGAACTCTGGGCGAGTTTCCGGGAGACTCGGTCGGCAAAGTTCCCAGCAATCAACTCTTATTGTCGGCCTTAATTCTCGTCATTGTAGACAGACTGTAACAAGCTTAGTGCAAAACTTCGAGACTACATACTTGTTGTACGATATTGCTGAAACAATGAGACAACGGGTTTGTCGATGTATCGAAACTATCGCTGCAGCAACGAGCGCCAAAAATCGAAGCGTTCTCAAGAATTAGACAACGCTCAGATCACAATATGGTGTATTTTGCATAAGGATCATGGATCATACATCGATACATGCTCAAGATGATTCAAGAATTAAAGCCGATGGATCACCAAAAGCAACGTACTTTCATCAAATAGGTTCTGAAGATAACAGGTATACCGATATGAAGTAAGCATCAATATCTCGATAGGTAACATTCGTTGTGAACAAGTCCTTATTTTTTTGTTTGTTTGCTATGAAATCTGTGAAAAATATTTAGTATACATCAAGTCATTGAACAGACAACATCATATTTTTTCATCGTGTTAAAAATGTCGAATTTTGTACCAGAAAGTGATGGTTTGCGGAAAGCATTAATTTGTTTTTTTTCTCGTTTGAAGAAAAGTGCTGCAGAATTGCATCGAATGCATGGTGATCATGCTCTATCAGAAGCAACATGCAAAATTATGATTTTGATGTGAGAAATGAAGAACGTGGAAGACCACCAAAAAAGTTTGAAGACGCCGAATTGAAAACGATATTAGATGGAGATGACACTTTGAGCCAAAAGCAAATAGCAGCAATGTTAAATGTTGCACAACAAATAATTTCTTAAAAATTAAATTTCTTTAAAGCTATGAAAACGATCCAAAAGTGTGGAAAATGGGTACAACATGAATTGAATGAAGGACAGATGGAAAACCGAAACAACACTTGTGAAATTTTGCTTCAAAGACACGAAAGAAAATCGGTTTTGCATCGGATTGTTACTGGCGAAAAATGGATTTATTTTAGGAATACTAAACGGAATCTGGGACAACCATCAACATTGACTGCAAAACCAGATCGATTCGGCAAGAAGACAATGCTGTGTGTTTGGTGGGACCAGTAAGGTGTCCTCTACCACGAGCTCCTAAAGCCTGGTGAAACTGTTAATACTGATCGCTACAGATAACAAATGGTCAACTTGAATCATGCATTGATCGAGAAACGACCAGAATGGGCCAGAAGACACGGCTCCATGACAATGCACACAAAGCAAAACCGATTCAGGATACAATCAAAACACTTGGCTGGGAGCAGCTACCCCACCCGCTGTATTCACCAGACTTAGCTCCTTCCGAATACCATTTGCATTGGCTGAGCAGCACTATGATTCCTACGAGGAGGTCGAAAATTGGGTGTCTTATTTGTTTGCTTTAAAAGACAAGCAATTTTATTGGCGTGGTATTCACAAGTTGCCAGAAAGGTGGTCAAAATGTGTAGAAAACAATGACCTTGAATAAAATGTTTTTACTTTAATAATTAGTGTTTTATTTTCAAAAAATTGTACGATGAATTTCATCCCAAGATCAGTATTATCAAGCCAACTTTTTGCTTAATGGGTTTTTCGCCTTAGTTGTTGGGTGAGGATGTACGTTTTTTTATAAATTGCGTGCGCTAAAACTGTTATTTGGAATCTTTACAAAAACCAGGATTAAATTGCAGCTATGGGCGGAGATATACCCTTAGATATATATATGGTATATATATATATATATATATATACATATACAAAGGGTAGATATATACAGATATAGATATGTATAGAGATATATATATACGTGAGCTTAAGAATATTAGGGAGGCGAGGATTTCAGAGCAATTCTTGAAGTGTAGGAATGCGGTTGGCTTATTCTTTGGAACGGTTTGTGTTGGAAGAGCCACAAAAGAGTGTTAAAAGCCCAACATCACGTCTATGTTCTAGAGAATTGAATGACTATGTAGCATTATTGCTGATGAATTGTATCCAGTAAGCGCAGGAAGTTCTCAGAAGCTTCAGACCAGATAGAAGCCTTATACTGAAACTTTGGGCGGATACACGCCTTATATTTTGTATTCAGATCATATAATAATAATTTATGGCACAACAGTCCACAGGGGGAACAGGGCCTAGCTTGCTCATCAACTACTCGTGTTGTTAATGTTCTTTCACAAGAAGAAGGAACCTACAGATTTTTGACATCTCCGAGCGGCGAAGCTTGAGAAGTTTTTTTCTAGACAGTTAAGTGTTTGTGCTTAAGTGTAAGTGTTTGAGTGATATCAGCATCTCAACAAAGGTCGTGAGGTGAAAAATTCGAGGTGTTCGGCCGAGAATCGAAACTGAGCGTCATACCAAATCTGTGAAATATTTTTTTGCATCGCTTTAAGAAACCTAGACATCTGCTGCCTTTCTACCGACCTTATATACAGTTGTGTTCATAAAAAGAGTAGCAGTTTTATGACTTAGATAATTAGCAACATATTTCTAAGAAGATCCTTTTTCCAAATTTATATCCGGTTTTATTGTATTTTCCGGTAACTAAGATACTAACAGAAATAAAAAATAAGAAACAATTTCTTACTTTCTCCTATTTTCACTCATTCATTGAAATTTGTTGATTGAAGTCTGTTCATAAAAATAGCTTATGAAATGTCTCAGAAAATTGTTTTTTAGTTTAGTTTAGTTTACACAAAATTATTTGTGTATTCTTGTTTGGTAAGTGAATGTTTTTGAATACGTTGTCTTTTATTAACATATTTTAAAGTTAGAAATATTGGTCGATCAAACCATTGTACCGAAGATATGCGGAATTTGATTAAAAAAATTGTATTCGGAGGGAAAAGCATATGCTTTGATCCAGGAAATCATAGGATGTTCAGCGAAAATGGTCAACCATGCTCTAAACAGGAAACCTAGGTTAAAACTGTTAAGCACGGGGGAGCGAAACAAATGATTTGGGCCTGTTTCTCATATAATGGGGTTGGGCCTATGTATACGATCAAGGGTATAATGGACGGTGCTGAGTACGTTAAAATTATAGAAGAGGTTATGCTGCCATATGCCGAGGAGGAAATGCCACTAGTTTGGGTATATCAACAAGATAATGACCCAAAACATTCGTCAAAATGGGCAAAATCTTGGTTTGATGAAAAAGGAATGACCATTTTGGAGTGGCCAGCACAATCCCTTGACCTAAACTCCATTGAGAACTAGTGGGGCAAAGTTAAAAATTTTGTCCATGAGGCCAAACCAAAAAACGGCAAGGAATTGTGGGAGGTAGTGCGAGACTCATTTGAAGCTATGAGAAAGAAGTTGAGTTGAAGGTGAGAGATTTCGGAGTCTGGTGGACTCAATGCCACGAAGTTGCATCGCAGTTATAAAAAACAAAGGCTTTGCTGCAAAGTACTTGTAATGCAAAATCGAAAAGTTAATGATATATATATATTTATTGAATTCAGTAATATTAATTTACACGTCCTTATTGTATGGGAAGAAAAGCAAAACTAACTAAGTCGGAATTTCCTTTTTTAGAGGAAGTTGGCTGCAGCTAGTCCAATGTCATCTTTCAGATTGGTGTTCGCTACTAGGTGGCGTTATAGTCGTTAACGCTGCGCCTGCACTGTGATGCCAAATCTCGATCAGTACTAATGGTAAGCTGTAAAGAATAATGATTTCATATTGTTTCTTTGATTTCTTTTGTGTAGGCACAACATATTTCTAAACACTGCTATTTTTATTAACAACTGCGACATATTAGTAGTACCAAAAAAAGTTAGTTAAAAGTTGTGAATAACGTTTCTTTTGTGATGTACCTCTTAAGAGCGGAATACTTTACTTTACTAATATTTTTTGAATAAATAATGAAACAATGAATTAATAGAAAATTATTTGTCTTTTTGGAGGAGCACTGCTATTTTTATGAACACAACTGTACATATGTAAACTTTCCAATCTGTTGTTGATATACACACAGAGGATAAAAACTCGTTCGGTTTTAACAACGAAGAACCATTCATGGAACATAGTTATTTGTTTGGGATCGCTTTAGTGATAGTGGACGGCACAGAGATTTGGAAGCATTAAATTTGACCCTAATCTCACCGAAAAATGGAAGCAATCTCTGCAAAGTGTAGGAGAAAGCAAGATTGTCTTTCATCAGGCTTTTTTGTCGAAAGTTCTAACCTTCAGTGTCGATAAATCTTTCTTCGATGAATGAGACATTACCTTTCGAAACATTCAATCAAAGTTGCTGGTTGGGTTCACGTTAGATATTCACCATTTGCATTCCGGTTATACAAAGGACGCCCTTTTATCTCCGACACTCTTCCTCGTTTTCATAAATTACTTCCTGTTTGTCACTTCTAATCCAATTCACTCCTTCGCTGATGACAATTTTCTCAGCATTTCATATTCGTTTATAGCTCTCGAACACTTAGCCTTGGAAGCGTATGTTACGCTTATGAATCACCACTTCTCGCATGAAAAATAATTGCTGATGTGCTTTGCATGCCGGGCCATATTTTTTCGTCAACGAAAACAATCGTCACTGTCAATGATCAGCGATATCGCGACGTGATCACCAATAAGTTTTGATCCGCATTGCAAGATATCGACTTCCGCGACAATCTGTTTCAACAGAACTGTGCTACAAGCACACGTTACAATCGATTTACAGAAAAGTGAGTATGGGGAGCTTGTTATATCAAAAAATTACCTATTCTGTTCGTAAAATTCAAAGCCGATTGCCTATTGTCTCCGAGGAAGCTTTAAGTCATAAGTCAAGCCGATGACGTTGGAAGAGCTCGGATCCGTGAAGTAGCCGCCGTTTCGTGTAAAATGTGTTGTCGTTGAAAATCGGGGAAAATCAATTGACCTCTTAAAACATGCTTGCTTTGACCACTTAAACTATGTCGAGTTGAATTCCTAACTGGGTTGATTAAACATCAATTTTTGAAATACCTCATATATTTTGCTTTTTTTCTTTTAAAGAAAAAAGTTGTCAAGTCCTCATTGGAAACTCCTTTATTATGACCTAAGTAGAGCGAGTAGAGATGCATTCGCTTTTGAATTGTATTAATGGGATGACGACCGGCCCGAACTTCGGAGATGTTTTTAGTAGACATGTCGTTTGAACAAAGTCAGGTTTGCTGATTTTATTTGTGTGTAGTGAAAGTTTTAAAGCCGAATAAAGTGGCTATCACTTGCCATCCCGGGAAACTGCTTTCGATTCTCAATTTTCATTTTTTGTACAGAAGACAGACAAACAGTTCTTTGTGTCAGAAATCGTATATTTATTAGTATTAACGTCAAATCGAACGCTTCAACCTTCACATTCCCAACTCAACCTTCTCATTTACAATTGTTAAATACCAAAATAAATGCAAACTTCTTCTTCTTCTTCTTGTGGCGCTACAGTCCGGGGTGGACCTGGGCCTCAACCAACATGCCTCTCCAGCTAGCACGATCTTTCGCCAGCCGTCTCCAGTTGCGCACTCCAAGTTGGTTGAGGTCCTTCTCCACTTGTGTACGCCACTTCAGTCTAGGTCGTCCTCTGTTGCGTTGTCCCAATGGCTCGGATTCAAAGACTTTTCGGGCCGGAGCAGTGGTGTCCATACGCTCTACATGGCCTAGCCATCTTAAGCGTTGTATCCGTAGACGCTTAACCAGGCGCATGTCGCTGTACAGCCTATAGAGTTCGTCATTAAATCTTCTCCTCCAGATGCCATCAACGCAAACAGGACCAAAAATCGCACGCAAAACTTTTCTCTCGAAAAGACTAAGGGCTTCCTCATCCGCCTTTGCTAACGTCCA
The DNA here is from genome assembly GCA_955652365.1 of Eristalinus aeneus. Classification (NCBI taxonomy): domain Eukaryota; kingdom Metazoa; phylum Arthropoda; class Insecta; order Diptera; family Syrphidae; genus Eristalinus; species Eristalinus aeneus. Next base: position 24,879,688 of record OY019131.1, read on the forward strand.
AGATTCTGCGCCATATAGTAGGACGGGGATGATCAAGCTGTTATATAAAGCTAGTTTAGTCCTTCTAGAGAGGGCTTTATTACTCAATTGCCTCTTGAGCCCAAAGAAACAGCGGTTGGCAAGAGTGATTCTGCGTTTGATTTCGGTACTGATGTTGTTGTCCCTATTTACCGCGGAGCCGAGGTAGACGAAGTCCTTAACTACCTCGAAGTTTCTGCTGCCTAGTGTGACGCTCCGTCCGAGACGTCGATGTTGTGTGTCCTTCCTTGATGACAGCATGTACTTCGTTTTGCCCTCATTTACCGCAAGACCCATTTTAGCCGCTTCCGCTTCAATGCCAGCAAACGCCTCATTGACGGCTCGCTGTGTTCGTCCAATCACGTCAATGTCATCAGCGTAAGCTAACAGTTGAACTGACTTCTGGAAGATCGTGCCTCTGGTGTTGACTTGTGAGTTACGCACGATCTTCTCGAGGATGATGTTAAAGAAGTCACATGACAGTGCGTCGCCTTGTCTAAAACCTTTTTTGACATTGAAGGTCTCGGTGAGTTCGTTACCGACCTTGACGGAGCAGCGAGAGTTCTCCATCGTCATCCTACACAATCTGACGAGTTTGGTAGGAATGCCAAAACTAGACATGGCACTGTATAGCTCGTCTCTATGCACACTGTCATATGCAGCCTTGAAATCGACGAATAGGTGGTGAGTGTCAATTTGCATTTCTTGGGTCTTTTCCAGGATCTGCCGTAATGTGAAGATCTGGTCTATTGTGGACTTCCCTGGCCTGAAACCACACTAATAGGGACCTATCAAGTCATGGATAAATGGTTTCAGACGCGGCAGAGAGGATCTTGTATGCGAAGTTCAAGAGACTAATCTCTCTGTAGTTGGCGCAGTCAAAGGGGTCTCCCTTCTTGTGGACCGGGCAAATGACGCTGAGATTCCACTCATCGGGCATGCTTTCCTCCGACCATATCTTACAGATGAGCTGGTGCATGCGCCCAACCAGGTCATCTCCAGCTGCTTTAAATAGTTCTGCGGACAGTCCGTCCGCTCCAGCAGCTTTGTTCGACTTTAGCTTGGATATTGCTATCTTCACCTCGTCTAAGTCGGGGGGACGGAATGCTTGCCTATCATCGTCCAAATTGAGTGGAACATTCTGCCTAACAGCGGGATTTGGGTCGTCATCGCCGTTTAGGAGTCTGCAGAAATGATCCTTCCAGATTCTCAGCACAGACTGCGACTCTACTACTAGTTGTCCATTTTGGTCCCGGCAGGCCTTGGTCCGAACCTTGTATCCTCCGGATAGTTGTTTTACCTTTCGGTAAAACTTTCGGACTTCATTCCTGCAAAAGCACCTTTCCATTTCCTCGACCGCGCGCTTCTCATGCTCCTTCTTCTTCCTTCTGAGAAGCCGGTGCTCTTCCCTTCTTCTCTGTTCGTAGAGTTCACGAACAGCTCGCGTTGTTCGATGCAGCGTCGCTTTATAGGCGTCTTGTTTAGCTGCGTGCGCTTGCCTGCACTCGTCGTCAAACCATGGGTTCCTTCTGGGTGGTGACGTGAAACCCAGCACATCAGTGGCAGCATCTTTGATGGCTTCTTGACAACGTTTCCATTCTTCTTCTATGCTTAGTGCAGGAAGCGTCGAACTCTGGGCGAGTTTCCGGGAGACTCGGTCGGCAAGGTTCCCAGCAATCAGCTGCGATTGTAGCTTTTCGACGTCAAACCGTTTTGGCCTTTCTCGACTCCGTTGCTCTCTCGATATCCGGGTTCTTACCTTGGCTACAACAAGGTGATGATCCGAGTCAATGTTTGCACCTCGGAAGGTTCGGACATCGAGAATACTGGAGGAGTGTCTGACGTCGATCGCAACGTGATCAATCTGGTTGACGGTTGATTGATCAGGAGATCGCCAGGTTCCTTTGTGAATGTTCAGGTGTGGGAACCGCGTGCTAGCCACAGAGAGGTTTCGCCCCGAGGCGAAGTCCAACAGCCTGAGTCCGTTTCCGGATGTGTTGTCGTGCAGGCTGTGTTTACCGATGACTCCAGCGCAGATGTCCTCCTTTCCCAGCTGAGCGTTGAAATCTCCTAGAACGATCTTGGTGTCATAGCTGGGGCATCGATCGTATGTTCTTTCTAGGAGATCATAGAAGTCATCCTTGATGTTGTCATCCTTCTCCTCTGTCGGGGCGTGAGCGCATATTAGGCTGATGTTCCCGAATTTAGCCTTGATGCGGATTGTCATGAGGCGTTCGCTGACTGGGTCGTAGCTCAAGACTTTTTGCCTAAGTCTGCCTCGAACAACAAATCCGCATCCGAATAAGCGCTGCCTTCTCTCTCTATAGCAATTGCTGTAGTAGATATCGCAGTTCTTCATCGCTTTTATGCCAGGCCCATCCCATCGCACTTCCTGGATGGCGGTTATGTCAGCTTTGTAGCTGTCAAGGGCCTCCGCAAGTTGTTCGGCTGCACGTGGCCTGTTAAGGGACCTCACATTCCACGTGCAAAACCGAAAATCATTGTCCTTAAAACGTTTGCTGGGGTCGTCAACAGTTGATCCGTCCTTATCCGAGGCATGTTGTTGTCTCTGAACTTCCATTTTTTTACGTGGTGAGGAAGTTACCCTCACGCACAACCCACGGACTGGTAGGCCAGGCCCATTATTTAAATCCTCGGGCAGAGGGGGTCGCTGCATACATTAGTTCACCATACAACGGGTGTTGTGATGCAAACACACTTTGAAAAAAGGGAAAGCCTTTCAACCAAAAATACCGATCGAGGACGAAAGACCGTCCCATTAAACCCTGGCAGTACAAAAATAAAGTTCGCCTACATTTTTATTCAACTTTTCGCAAAAAGTTAACCCAAACTGTCCAGACTGTCAATTTGTATTTTAATTTCTATACAACTGAAGCGAACATCTTTCTATATACCGACCACTGCCGCAACGTTGTCACTTCATTCTGTCCAAAAAAAGGGAGGCCACAACCGCCGATGGCAGCAAGTCAAGCATCCCGAGGCCCATAAATTCTAAAACCGAATTACAATCTAACAGCATTTCATATTTGATTCCCGTTCATGTCCTTTGTCAAGATTTATGGCGTTTGCAAATATTTCGCCAATAACTCGGCGCATACCACGCCAGCGACGAGCGCTCGAGAGGACCTCGCTCACACGACGTGGAAGAAAACTTGACGCAGCAACTTCTGCTGGACAAGCGAAAACTTCTTCCCCGCTTTCCTGCCACAGTAAGTTCGTGTGCAAAAGCTAAATAAAATTATTTTCGTTATTTTTACGTTTTCGCCGGACAGGGACAGCTGAGTGGTTTACATTGATTTATTGATTGGCTGACAAGTCCACCCATTGACCGGTTCACTTCATTGGCCAATAAATTTTCCATCGCTGTGGCTTGTGACTGCGAGTCGACAAGGAGTGAGCAGAGAATGGCAGTTGTTGCAGCTGACCGGCATGTCTGAATGGGAAAAGTTTTCTCGAATGGCACTGAATGCGCTTTCAACTCGAGATTGGTGCTTTGTGTCAGGGAATTCATTGCGATTTACTTTTTCTTCAATTCTTCGAATGAAATTCCGTTTTAATTATTTATGGTTGTGTATTAGGGAGGTAGTAATGGCCCAAGGTTGATTGGTATTGGGCTGAGATTCTCTTAATCCGAGTGCGGAAAGGATTTTCTTGTTTACCAAGGCGCCAACTGTGAAAAAGGCGCTGTGGGCTTGTTTAAGAAACTGAAACTTTGATTTTTAATTTAACAACAAAAAGCAAAGAGGCATTTTTAAATCAGAAGCCATTTTTTGTGTTTCGTTTAAGAACGACAAGTGGGTCACGGATATAGGGAAACAATGAAGCCAGTTTCATTTAACTCCAAGTCATGAGAGGTTCATATTTAAAAGCGTTCATTAAGAGGCAAAATGGTGAAACTGCGAAGAACACGCAGTTTAACTAAAAGCAACGGATTCCATGTAAGTAGAATTCGCACGGTGATGGTTTCGTATAGCTTCAGTGTGCTTCCTGGAATTTATATATAACCGCTCGGCTTTGTACCATTTTCATTGGAAAACGTCTTGGGAAACATACGTCTTTTATTTTTACCTAGACAATAGACGCTTTGTTCACCTCAACTTAATTTCTGTACATTTGATGCATTTTTTCTGAACCACAGAGGGGATACACCGGATTTTCACATGTGAAGGAGAATCTTGCTTTTCTTTTCTTCTTGTGGCGCTTCAGCCCATGGTAAACCTGTTCCTCTCCAGTCACTCCAAGTTGGTTGTTCCTTTTCCACTTTTGTGCAGCACCTTATCCTAGGCCGCATTTTGTTGCGTTGTCCCAATGGCTCTGAGTTAAAGACTTTTCGGGCCGGAGCAGGGGCGTCCATACGCTCCACATCGTCTAGCCACCTAGCCAGCCCTTAGAGCCCGTCTGTAAATCTTCTCCTCCAAATGCTGTCTACGCAAAGAGGACCAAAAATCACACGCAAAACTTTCCTTTCGAAAAGACTAAGCGCTTCCCCATCCGCCATTATTAACATATAGGTTTCCTCACCATATAGTAGGCCTGGGATAATCCTCCTATTATAAAAGCGAGCTTAGTCCTTCGAGAGAGGGCTTTATTACTCAATTGCCTCTTGAGCCCAAAGAAACAGCAATTGGCAAGAGTGATTCTGCGTTTGATTTCTGATGTTGTTGTGCTTATTTACCACGGAGCCGAGGTAGACGATGTCCTTGACTTCCTCGAAGTTTCTGCTGCCTAGCGTGACGCTCTGTCCGAGACGTTGATGTTGTGTGTTCTTTCATGACGACAGCAAGTATTTCATTTTGCCCTCATTTACCGCCAGACCCATTTTAGCCGCTTCCGCTTCAATTCCAGCAATCGCCTCACTGTGATCGTCCAATCACTTCAATGTCATCAGTGTAAGTCAGCAATTGAACTGACTTTTGGAAGATCGTGCCTCCGGTGTTGATGATGTTGGTGATGATGTTAAGGAAGCCACATGACAGTGCGTCGCCTTGTCTAAAACCTTTTTTGACATTGAAGGTCTCGTTGAGTTCATTACCGACTTTAACGTTGCAGCGAGAGTTCTCCATTGTCATCCTACACAATCCGAAGAGTTTGGTAGGAATGCCAAAACTAGACATGACACTGAGCTCTACACACTGTCATATGCGGCCTTAAAATCGACGAATATGTCACGGGTGCCGATATGCACTTCTTGAGTCTTTTCCAGGATCTGTCGTTGAGTGAAAATCTGGTCTATCGTGAACTTCCCTGGTCTAAAACCTCACTGATAGGGACCTATCAGGTCATGGACAAATGGTTTCAGACGCTCACACAATACGGCAGAGAGGATCTTGTATGCGATGTTCAGGAGACTAATCCCTCGGCAGCTAGCGCAGTCAAAGGGGTCTCCTTTCTTGTGGACCGGGCAAACGACGCTGAGATTCCACTCATCGGGCATGCTTTCCTTCGACCATATCTTACCAATGATCTGGTGTATGCACCCAACCAGGTGCATTCCTGCCATAACACCTTTCCATTTCCTCAACCGCGCGCTTCTCATGCTCTTTCTTCTTCCTTCTGAGAAGCCGGTGCTCTTCCCTTCTTTTTCGTTCGTAGAGTTCACGAACAGCCTGCGTTGTTCGACGCAGCGTCGCCTTATAGCCGTCTTGTTTAGCTGCGTGCGCTGGCCTGCACTCCTCGTCAAACCATGGCTTCTTTCTGGCTGGTGACGTGCAACCCAGCACATCAGTGGCAGCATCTTTGATGGCTTCTTGACAACGTTTCCAGTTTTCTTCTATGGTCAGTGCAGACATCGTCGAAATCTGACCGAGTTTCAAAAAGACTCGATCCCGAAAGTTCCCAGCGATCAGTTGCGATTGAAGCTTTCCGGCATTAAGCCGTTTTGGCCTGTCGTGACTCCGTTGCTAACTCCATATCCGGGCTTTTACCTTGGTTACAACAAGGTTATGTGGCCGCCGTGGCGTAGTGGGTAGAGTGTGACGCTCACACGCCGAAGAGTCTAGGTTCGATCCCCAGCTCAACACCAATTTTTCGAATATTTCACGGCACCACCTCTTTCGAGCTGCTGACAACACTCAAAGAGTAATAACTGTCTAAGAAAGCTTCTCAAATTTCGCCGTTCGGAGTCGGCAAAAAACTGTAGGTCCCTTCTACTCGTGAGAGAACAGTAGCGCGCACAACACGAGTAGTTGATGAGCAAGCTAGGCCCTAGTCCCCCTGTGGACTGTAGCGCCAACAATTATTTTATTATTATTTTACAACAAGGTTATGATCCGAGTCGATGTTTGGACCTCGGAAGTTTCGGACATCGAGAATACTGGAGGAATGTCTGAAGTCGATAGCATTGTGATCGATCTAGTTGACGGTTGATTGATCAGGGGATCGCCTGGTCCTTTTGTGAATGTTCAGTTTTTGGAACCGCGTGCTACCCACAGAGAGAGAGAGAGGCTCCCCGAGGCGAAGTCCAACAGCCTGAGTCCGTTTCCGGATGTGTTGTCGTGCAGGCTTTGTTTTTCGACGACTCCAGCAAAGATGTCCTCTTTTTCCATTCTCCTAGAAAGATGATGTTTTGGCTTGGACATCGTTCGCTTGTTCCTTCTAGGAGATCATAGAAGTCGTCCTTGGTGTTGTCATCCTTCTCCTCTTTCGGGGTGTGAGCGCATATTAGGCTGATGTTTCCGAATTTAGCCTTGAAGTGGATTTTCATGAGGCGTTCGTTGATGGGGTCGTAGCTCAATACTTTTTGGCTAAGTCTACCTCGAACAACAAATTCTCATCCGGATAAGCGCTGCCTTCTGTCTTTGCAGCAATCGCTACAGTAGATGTCGTTTTCTTGAGATCGCACTTCCAGGATGGCGATAATGTCTGCTTTAAGGCAATGATAATAGTCGCCAACTATACAATTTGGCTTAGAATGATGGCTGAGTTTTCACTCGACAGTGGGTTCTTACCCCGTTCAGCCTTAGGAAAAGAACACTTTTGCTTCTCCTTACTTGGCGTTCTAGCTTCTATGGGATCTATTTGTATCACAGAACCATATAATTGTTAATTACGATGCTGGGCGGTTGTACTAATTCATTGAACCACTGAATGTGCACTGAGTTCCCAACTTTCCATGTGCCACTGTCCACTGCTCATTGCTCACTGCTCAGTGTCCACTGCACACAATCCACTGCCCATTGCCAGCTGCTCAGTGTCCACTGCACACTGTCCACTGCACACTGTCCACTGCTCACTGCCGAATCCTCACTTCAGATTGCCCATTTCCAATTGCTCACTGCTCATGGCCTACTTACCACTATCCACGGTCCATTGCCTTAAACATAAGCATCTGCATAGCGTGCACCTTCGGTTCAAAACTGAACAAATCTCAGCAACATGCAGCTTCGGTGCAGTTTTTTTATAAGAGAAACTGCAAAGCATAGAATTACGGACTCGTTACACACAATTTTCGGGAATTCGGGTTCTTTTTTCACACTGGAATACAACAATGCAATCTTGCACAGAGCACATTCGACATCCCCTTGGCATATTTGACCTAAAATCGACACTTTCGAAAAACTGAAGCCAAACCATCGCAGAAAATGAAATAATTTTGGACTGAATATATCACTTGAAGGCCAGGAATTTCAAAAACAAAAAAAAAAAAAACGAACAGCTGAAGCTAGGGATCGAGGAACTACGTAACCTCATTTACCCCTTACCCCCCTTGACACTCAATCTTTCATAAGCAGGAGGACGTTCAAACAATTAACCACAAATGTCCGTAAATATAATCCAATTAGGATCCACTAAAACCCATTAAAAATCGTTTCACCCTACGCATAGATTCCGATCAAATTGGCGGATGAATTGAATCTAAATCACCGGCATCATGGGTGACACACTCTGGAAGTCAAACGACGTGAGCCACACAAGTGCTATCTGTCACTGATGTACTCCTGAACTAAAAGTCTGACATTTTATTATGTTACCTCCATAAAACTGCCACCATATAATTGTCTCTTGACTGATGTCCTTGCAGCACCGGGTCCTTCTTCCTCACCCAGTGTGTGAGTACTTGTGAGGAAGTCTGTCAAAGACGAGTCGTAACTCAGAGAACATTTCAGTTATATTTATGCGAAGGCGGGCAGGGAGAAGACATGCTTTTGTGACCCCGGGCAAACATGCGGAGCCATCGCATCCGAACCCTGGTCGACTGGCAAATACGGATCTCGGTAATCAATCTTGGTAAAAAATCAATACGTGGGCACAATCAATAGACCAGCGCGATGGGAAGGGCAATTGAAAGGACACAGTCAATGGTATCTACTTTAAAGTTTTGGTCGTCCCTCTTCCCACAGGGATGTCGCACAAATAAAATTCTTCGATTCTAATCAAAGTCTGTTTGTCTGTTGGGCGAATTGACGGGCTGATCCGGTTGCCAGAGAACCACCCATCAGGGCAGGGGATATTTGGTCGTCCTGTGTGGGTAAAATCTCTCGTATGCAATCCGAGCGAAAGGAACAACAATCCCCTTTTAAACAGATGGGATACACATCACTTGGGATTAACTCAATTTGTTGTTCTTTATTCCGTGTCCTTCGGAGCTGCAGCAGGATCGTGTTTATCCCTCTTGGCTGCATGTCCGAAAATTGACCTTTTTCGGAAGACATCAGCACTTTTTCGATTGACAGGCGAGCTCTTGTACAGTGTATCGGTGACACCGCATGTCCTATTGCAAAGAGATATGTGTCCTTGGAAAAATAAATTTGTTTTTGGAATTTCCGGCTGCATGTATGTTTTTCTTCACTTCGTTCAAGTGGAGTGAGCATTCTCCAGCAGAAAGGATGAGACTGAAGGGAACCTTAGCTTCAGGGTCAATCTCTGTGTAAATTTGATTATCCTTTCTGCTCGTTTTCTACATTGATCAACACAAATAATATTTAAACTCGCCGAAGGGTCCTCTCCTCACTCACACTGACTCCGGGTAATTTGCTTTTGCGGTCTGCAGTGATGTGTTGCGGTGTGGATGGGTTTACTTGGCGTGGTCCATGACCTTCCTTTGCTTCTGTTTGTGTTTGGATTGTGTGTGCAGATGGCCATTTGGATAGCCAAGACCCTTTTCCTTGACAAGTGGGCATCGGTTTTGTTTTGTATTTCCGATACCCAGTCAAGGAAGCTTTCCCATTCGATGTGACATCGAGTTTGAGTGTGAAAACAAACCTCTGAAGGAGTTGATAGAGGACGAAACAGAGTGCAGACATAATTTGAAACTCAGTGGTGACATGTGCGAGCGTGGGATGGAAGCTAATCAGTTAGTTGGATTTAGTTGAAGTGTGGAAGTGCTTCGTTGTTAATCCCATCCATACTAAGGAGACTCCGAATCTGACAAGACAAAATGTCGGCGATCGTCCGAAACAAAAGTGCGTTCCTCAATTTAATTCCATCGTTTGATGTACACTAAAAGGAAGGTTGGCTTAGTTCGTACAACAACAGATTGATTCCATTCACATCGTACTCTCTGTCAGGGTCAAAGCCTTCTAATTGAGCAGGACAGTTGCCAAATGGAAAGATGGTTCACTAAATCGACAGAAGTTCTTGACGGAATAATTAATTTTCTGCAGATTCTGAAACAAGGAACCTTATTTAATGAAGAAGGCAAATATCAATTTTCTGGTACCATAGGATTTTTGAGACGTTTTTAGGAAAGAGAATAATATTTCGATTTGAACTTGTAGAGTGAGAGAGGTTAAAATGGTATCATGTAGTATTGCTTTATACGACTGGGTAGCTGGTTCACTTAAGGTTAGGTGAACTTTAAAGGAAGCGACGGTTGGAACAGGGCGATTGGATAAAAAAAAATGAATGAAATGAATTGAATATTGTTGTAGTTTACTTTATTCAAACATCAGGGTTTGTTATTATCTTTTGTTAAATTGTACTTTTATATTAAGCACAGAATAAAGCTATGTGCATACGGTTTTTGTACCTATCCTAGTTCTTTTTCTATGATTAATTTCTTTATCATATGAGTGTATGAGCGAATTTGTCTTGACTAAAAAGAGGACAAGAAGCTAAACAAATTCATGCCACCAAATGTATGCAGTGCATGTTGTCAGTTTAAAACAGACACAGAAGCTGTTTGTAAACTGCCATTCCAGAATTTTTAATGTGACTACGACAAATGGGTGTAATCAATTTGCAACTGAAAGAGTCGACAATATTTTGCAATTGTTGTCGTTTGCGGCACGACATCTGTAAAGAGGTAACAAAGCCGATTAAGATCGTCCGTTAATTTGGACCGCCTCCCAATCGGCAGCTCAATAAAGATAAATGCCGTGGTGCCGTGAAAAAGGTGGTGTCGTGAAAAATTCGAGGAATTCAGGCGGGACTCGAAGCTGAACTTTCGGCGTGTGAACATCACACTCTACTCACTACGCCATAGCGGCCACATAATGATAATAAAATGTCCCAACAGTCTACAGACAAGACAGTAGACAAGAAGTTATACTTTAAAAAACATATTTCCTCCACTATTGATAAAGTTAATAAATATATAAAAATTCTTTATCCGATATTAAATAGGAAATCAAAACTTAGTTCAGACAACAAAATTTTTTTGTTTAAATCAGTTGTTCAATCTATACTACTGTACGGGGCTCCTGTCTGGTACGACTGTGCTTTAACAAACAAACGCAAACTACAAACATGTCAAAACAAAATTATTAAACTTATGCTTAATTTATCACGTTATTATTCAACCCGAAGGTTGCATGAAAATACCAATATCAACTTTTTAAATATTCTTATTGATAAGCTAACCCAAAAATTTTTTTACAATCGTCTCAATTTCAACAATGAGCTTATTAGTCGTTTGTCAGATTAATGAAATGCAAAATGCATAAGAGTTCGCTAGGGTTATTGCAATATTAGTTTGTAAGAGTTAAATAAGGGTTTTACTTGCAGCTTTCCCTTGTACTGTTATTCATACTTAATCTCATGTTGTTTTCATTAGTAACCCTTTAAATTCTTAGTTGTAAAGGAAAAATGTAATATATCTCTAAAGAAATCATATACTACATGTATACACTATTGATTACGCTACTGAATAAAATAAAATAAAAAAAATCTACAAGCCAATCAGGGCTTAGTTGTTTCAGTAACATCTCATATTGAGCACCTTATTGGTCTCCCAGGTATAGAAGAGTCACGAAACTTTTTCCCGTCTTCGAACCCATTCCGCCACGTTTGCTAAAAGCGATTCATTGCAAACTCGTATGGACAATATTTGTTTTTTTTCTATTTCATTCACAGAAAAACATGAAAAAATATTTTCGTGTGATCTTTTCCTTGTCCTCCTCCAATGTAATCTTTATGCCCCTGTCCATGTATAGCGCCGTTCCTTCTAAAGCCAACTCAGTTTTGGGAAGAAACACCGTCCTAGTTAGGAAGACGATATCTGTTTCTAAATAATAGTTCACGATCGATCAATATGTGAGCAGAGACATAATTTATGGTGTAAGAGCCTATTTTCCAAAGCAGGAGGAGTCTGAACGTTATACGAGGGTTGCCTTTTCTATTTCGGGATTAGAGAACAAAAGAAAATATTAATCATCGGAAACAGCTTTATTGTTTTTCAAAATATTCCCCACTAAGATCTACACATTTTGCATGCGTTTGTACCAACTGTCGAAGTACTTTTGCCACTCTGATTGCGGTATCCCAAAACATGCAATCTGAATGCATCAACCACTCCTTCAGGTGTCGAAAAACGTTGACCTCTTATGTAATAAAAAGAAGTCATTCGGTACTTAGTCAGGACTATACGGAGGATGACTCATCAAATCGATATTTTGAGTGCTCAAAAATGCAGTTGTTTGAGCCGATGTGTGAGAGCTCGCATTGTCGTGGTGAAGAGTGATCCGTTTTCGGCGATTGGATTTCCCGATTTCTTGGAAGTCAACTGGCAAACAAATGGTTGTGTACCACTCAGAATTGAATTTTCTGCGTTGTTCTAGTGGTACGGTTGCGACATGTCCAGCTTTTTCCAAAAAAACAGGCGACCATTTGCTTACGTGTGCTTCGTGCGAGAGCAACTTTTGTTAGATTTGACTCAATTTGAAACACCTATACAGTCGACTGCTGTTTACTTTCGGTCTCATACTCATAAATCCACTATTCGTCATCTATAACGATGTCATAGATGTGTTTTGAAGCACCGCGATCGTACTTTTGTAGCGTTTCTTTCGACCAATTGACACGATAGGCCACGTGACGATCTTGCAATATCAGTTGGCGCACAGCATCAATGATTTCCGGAACAACAACTGATTTTGGACGACCTTCACGAAATTCGTCTTAGAATGAACTACGGTCTCGATTGAATTCACCGTACTATCGATAAACACTTGTCCTTGATGGAGCTTCATCGCCAAAAATTGAATTCAGTTCATCGATGCTCTGTTGTTGAGTTTATCCACGTCGAAATATGTAAAATATAATCGCACGAACATTTTCACGATTTAATTCCATTTTTTGGGCGATACGAATCTAACCTCAAAAATGTCAAACTTTACGATAGGGCTGGCAGTTGCCAGATTGCAACACTAGGGTTGCAGAATCCCGAAATATAAAACACAGCTTTTGAACTCTGCCTCAAGAACATTTGATTCGTGTGAACAAATAAACCTGTAGACCAAACCTTCAGATTTTTCAGCCTTGGCTGAACTCCAGACTAATGTGGTACCTTCTATTGTGATAGTTGAGCTTGATTCGTCATCACTTATATGTGATAACCCTCAACCGAATTCGTGCTGAAATTGATTGTGTTGAAAGTCCCACAGCGCCTTAGTAAAATCTGTTTGATTGTCTTTTCGGTCGAGCTAAAGCAATTTTGGTAAACATTTTATGACCACTTACCTCTTCCTCTTATTGTTGGTAAAATTAAATCGGCCCAATCTGCTTTCGTTCGACGATTGGAAACTTTTCAAATTTCATCATTGCTTTGATTTCTTATTGAAGTGGTCTCGCGGTGCCGGCACATGGTCTCCGTCGTCCATACCTTCCGCTGCAGGCATTTTTTTAAATTGTTGAGTATTTTCCTTGTTCAACTGTATCTAAATTAAGATGTCCATCTTTTCTTAAATATTCAAGCATATGGTATGTTCGTAAGTTCTACTCACAAGGGTGGATATCGAAAAACCTTGATATATATAATCATGCATTGTAAGCTTATTTTCCCTTTAGTTTGGGAAATATAAGTGGCCGACAGACACCAACCAGTTCTGTTTTCAGTTTCTTATACAACCATCCCTCTTAAAAAATATGTCCACCAAGGATAAACTGAGCGTCTGTCTAACAATGGTTGAAAATACTCCTAGACAAAATTTGTATAGTGTACTTTCTGCAGTTAAAAAAGAAATTAGACTACAGAACGAGAATACCTGATAAGGCAGACGAATACAAAACAAGAGTTAAAAAGAATAGAATAAAATATTAATTTTCATTAAACAAAACTCAATTTAATAAAAAATGTTCGGTTCCTCAAGGCAAAATTGACCAAAGCTTAGGTTCTCAGCATTAGCTGCTGTTTTAATTTCACAGGTGGAAAAGAAAAGCAGTTTAATACCAATTGTAAACTGCGAAGACACTGCGAAGATTTTACATAATCCAGTTTTTCCGACTTTTTCGGCATGTCAAAGGAAATAGTGCTGAAATGACGTGACAACTACATACTAACAGCGTGATCGCCGTGGGGTAAGGAGTAGAGTACGACACTCACACGGTGAAGGTCCCGGGTTAGATTCCCAGAGTGAACAAAGCGCATTATTCACGTCACTATCTCTTTCGAGTTCGGCCGCCGTTTCGTAGTGGGTAGAGTGCGACGCTCATACGCCGAAAGGTCTAGGTTCGATTCTCGTTTGAACACCAAGAATTTTTCACGGCACCACCTCTTTCGAGCTGCTGACAACACTCAAAGAGTAATAACTGTTGAAGAAAGCTTCTCAAATTTCGCCGTTCGGAGTCGCCAAAAAACCGTAGGTTTCTTCTACTCGTGAGAAAACATTAGCGCTCACAACACGAGTAGTTAATGAGGAAGCTAGGCCCTGATCCCCCTGTGGACTGTTGCGCCAACAATTATTATTATTATAATCTCATTCGAGTTTCTGGTCACAATCAATCAGCAATAATTGTCTGTGAAAAAGCTCCTCAAAACTTTGCTTTTCGAGTCGGTAATAAACTGTAGGCCCTTTCTACTCGTTTGGGAAAAATAGCACAATACAAGTAATTGACGAGGAAGAAAGGCCCTGATACCGGTGTGGACTGCGTCCGGGGATGTCGGTCATATCGAATAAATTCTATCCACGAACTTCGTTTTTATGTGAATAGTGCAGCTCTTTAAAAAAAAATCACAAACGAAACCTTAAATTTATGAGTTAACCTCATATTGGTGGGCACTTTATAGGGCAACATCATAGGTCTTCAAACCCTTCTGGTTGCTCAAAAGGAGCTCCAGTCTTTCCAAATTGTCATCAGTGTTGCGTTTTTATTGGGAAACATAACACTTGATTATAATTTATGATGCGAAAGGAACCCACGCCCTCCTCTGCTGAACGCTAACAACACGAACGGAATGGAAAAGTAGGAACAAATTAACTTGTCTACTTTTAAGTGCAATGCAATATCCAAGTTATGCATGTCTGGACATAACCATTTTGCTCTTGTACACTGAATCTGTAATGCCTTGCAAACATTTGACTGCAGCAACTATGATTTGCTTCCCAGACCCTCGTACACTCCCATTTACAACTGAGAATGAATTTCCAGATGTACACTCATATATTCTCGCTCTCGACGGAAGGATTTCTTCTGTAGTACAGGGTAGAGTTTGAAAGCTTTCCATCATACACACTGAATTTATGGAACGTCTAGTGTGCTCATTCAATATTCCTATCTAATATTTTCAATTTTGTTGATGAAAAGTAAGACAATTTAATTCAGTTCCAAACAAGTTCGCCCCGCAAAGTGATTTTCGTTTTTTCGTCGAAGACAAAGTTTTCCTTGAACTTTGGCGGGCATAATTTAACATACGCCGAGTTCCTTGTAAACTGTACATTTTTGTTTTCCTTTTGGATACTTGCTGGCTGCTCGACGCTCCTCAGCAACACTTTGCTTTTGGAAATGTTTACATTCCGAAACAGCATCCACACATGCAGGCTCTAACAATTTGTCATTCGTGATGTTTTCCACATAAACTCTGATTGAATTTTGATAAGTTTTGCCACACTTTTGAGTTTCTTAAAGCAACTTCGATTGACGGAGATTCCAGTTTGTTTTCCTGAGCATTGTAAGTAAATGTTGCTTCAGCTGCCTGTGTCGGTGACATGTTGAAAATTTTACAAGAAACCTGAAATTTTCTCGCAGGACAGACAAATTTATGGGCTGGCAAGCGCAATGAGCGTAAGAGGAGCTATTACTCCACGGTTCAGTGAATGAGAAGCCTATTTTTGCTAGGATGCGTGGGATTGTCTTTGAGTTTGATTGATGCTTTTTTTACGAAAAACTCATTTCGAGAACGACTCCCGAGGGACGTGATTCAGAGAAGCGTCACAGAAGCGAATACGAGTGAGATTTAAATTTAAACGCACAAGTGTGTACACGAATGGAGGAGGATACTCAGAGAAGGAGGGGAGTTTGTTTTGCTTTGTGTAAGCTTTATTTGAATTCGAGTGATGGTTGGTGGTAGGTGATGAGCTACCTTCCTCATAACGTGTGGTGGATTATGAATGATTTCTCCGGCGGCGTAGGCATTGAATGCATTTCACAAGATTGATTATTTTTGACTTTGAATTGAAAATAACCATAAACTTGGTGCAAGGGAGTGGAGGAGTGGAGGAGAGAATAGAGGCTTTGGTTCTAGAAGGAACTGTAGACTTAAAGTGGAAATATCAGCTTGCTATCATTTCTCAAAGTGCCCACAAGTCTATTGAAAAACAAACTTTTTCCATGGCTTCGTCAAGAGATTGTTCTTATCTGAATCTAATGTTTTTTTTCCCAGATCATACCAATAACATTTGTGCAACCTGGGAGCCCACTGGTAGGTCACACATCGGTTCTAGTAATGTACGGCGTTCAGAAGAGGATATGTCAAATTTTGGTCAAGCGTCTGATTATTGGTGAGGTCGCTTGTACTTAAAAACTGAACAGAAGGCACAAAGTGTGGACCCGCTTAGTAAGCCTTCCTCCTCTTATAAGAGAACTTCCTACGAAAACACTTCTAGCCTCAAAAGCTTTTGATTACGCTGCACTTCTTCTACGGTGCGCTAGGAAACATTTATCTACTAACTCTACGCGTCTTCTCTTTTTATTGTGGCGCTACAGTCCAGGGTGGACGTGGGCCTCAACCAACATATCTCTCCAGCCAGGACGATCTTTCGCTAGCTGCCTCCAATTGTGCACTCCCACTTGGTTGAGATCCTTCTCCACTTGTTTGCGCCAACTTAGCCTATTCCAATGGCTCTGATTCGAAAATTTTTCGGGCTGGAGCAGTGGTGTCCATACGGTCTACTTGGCCTAGCCATCTTAAGCGTTGTATTCGAAGATGCTTGGCCAGGCGCACGTCGCTATACAGCCCATAGAGTTCGTCGTTAATTTTTCTCCTCCAAAGAGGACCCGCAAAACTTTTCTCTCGAAAAGACTAACGCTTGCTCATGGGCTTTTAGTAACGCCAAGGTTTCCGCGCCACAAAATTCTACTGGGATAATCAAGCTGTTATATAAAGCAAACTTAGTCCTTCGGAAGAGGGCTTTATTACTCAATTGCCTCTTGAGCCCAAGGAAACAGCGATTGGCAAGAGTGGTTCTGCGTTTGACTTTGATACTGATGTTGTTGTCCCTGTTTAGCACGGAACTGAGGTAGACGAAGTCCTTGACTACCTAGAAGTTTCTGCTGCCTAGTGTGACGCTTTGTCCGAGACGTCGATGTTGTATGTCCTTCCTTGATGACAGCATGTACTTGGTTTTGCTCTTCCAGCCTCTTCCGCTTCAATGCCAGTGTATTGTAGTGTCTATCATTTTACGATACCTTATACTTTACTTTACTTGTAGCAATATAGTCATCTAAATAATTATTTCGTAGGTAATACTTTATTTTGACTTTATTCAAAATATGTTGATACTAATAAACAGGATAACAACTGAATGGTTGTCTTAATAAATAATTAATTCAATAATACTACAGCCAGCAAACGCCTCACCGACGGCTCGCCGTGTTCGTCCAATCACGTCAATGTCGTCAGCGTAAGCTAGCAATTAAACTGACTTTTGGAAGATCGTGCCTCTGGTGTTGACTTGTAAGTTACGCACGAGATTTTAGATGACAGTCTTGTCTAACACCTCTTTTGATATTAAAGGGCACGCTACCGACGTTGACAGAGAAGCAAGAGTTCTCCATCGTCTTTCTACACAATCTTACGAGTTGGGAAGGAATGCCAAAACTAGACATGATACTTTATAGCTCGTCTCTATGCACAATAACATATGTGGCTGTAAAGTCGACGAATAGGTAGTGAGTGTCGATTTGCACTCCTTGAGTTTGTTCCAAAATCTGCCGCATAGTAAAGAGCTTGTCTATCGTGGACTTCCCTGCTCTGAAACCACACTGATAGGAACCTGTTAGGTCATGGACAAAAGGTTTTAGGCGTTCACACAATTAGGCAGAGAGGATCTTGTATGTATGAAGCTAATTCTAGCCGTCAATTGGTTTTAAAACACCCCTGTGTCTCAGCTCTTTTTTTTTTTTTTTTTGCTCTTCATTCAATGCTTTATAAAAACTCCTTCATTGATGTGATTTAGTTCAAATACGCGCCGTTTTTTTCGATAATCTGTTCCCATCTAGACGGCAACTTCATAGTACTCTCCTTTTGGTCGATCGCCTATTTCAAGCGGTCCAGTTGTTCGCAGTAGATGGTAGAATTCAGCGTCTGGCCATATGGAAGCAGCTCAAAGTGGATGATTCCCTTCCAATCCCACCAAATACTCAGCAATTCCTGCCCGTCAATTCCGGTTTGGCCACTTTTTGGGACGATTCACCAGCCTTCAATAAGGACGTTTTGTCGTTTTGTCGATCCTTTTTTTGTCGCCAGTCACCATCCCCTTTAAAAATGGGTCGAGTTCGTTCCGTTTCAGCAGCACATCGCAGGCATCGATTCGGTCCAGAAGGTTTTCTTGCGTCAAATCATGCACACCCAAACATCAAGCTTTTTTTGTATCCAGCCTTCTGCAGATAGATTAAAATGATTTGGTAACTAATTCCCATCTCTGGACTATGTCACGGGATACCACATGTCGGTCTAGCTCGATGATTTCCATGATTCGTTCGGTATTCGTTGTCACAGGTCTTCCCCCTGCTGTCTTATCCATGGTGTCGTTTTCACTGACTCTGAATCGTCGAAACCATTCCTCCACCGTTCGAAGTGAAAGAATACCATCCCCCAAAGCAACATTAATCTTACGAAACATTTCTGAAGCGGATTTGCCTTTAACGAAGGAAAACTTTAACATAGCGCAAATTTCGGCGTAAGTGAACTCCATGCTTACACGTCTATTACTTTAACAAACTAGTCACGCATAGCGTCATTTTGTAGGTTATATCGAGACCTTTCAACTGATGTCTAGTATTGCCAGATACCACCTCAGTAGCGCTTTGTACACAGCCGACAAAAAGGCGGAAGGGAGATATTGGCAATCTTGTATTATAAATCGTATTTCTTTTTGTACAATCAACAAATGCCTAAAAAGCGCTTATTCACCTGCCCAGTTTTTCTTCATACATTTGTCACCCATTTCAAAGGGATTCGAAAAAAAAATGATTCCAGGTGATTAATTGCAAGCTAATATAAATAACTTGAGCTGAAGCTGAACCGTTTATTTATTAAAATATCGATCGGCTTAATTTGGATCGCATTTAATGCGGATTGAATTTCTGGCCGAATGTCCTCTACTTAATTTGAAAACATGCGATAAAAATAAATTATTCCATTCATGAATGTCGTTCTGAGTCACAATTAATCATTTCCCGCCTGACAAAAACACCGGAAGGTCTGCATTATGTAGATTAAGTTTCGCTTTGAAGGTCATTCAAGAACGTTAATAACATTGATTTATTAAAAGGTGTTGCATTCGACATTAATTATGCAATTGTTTGCGGAAAATTGCATTAAGTCTGGATTGTGATATAGAGTACTAGGCGGTGAATGCGTTCGCATAAAATGGAGCTTGAGAAAGCAACTTTAAGCGGATACAAATTTAAACATTTTTAGGTAACGGTGCTTATAAGATCACTCTTTTAATAATAGGCATGAAATGAGAACGAGAACTAGTTTGAAGTTAATTTTGACTATTGAATGTCTTATGTACTTGCTGAACGCTGGCTGTCTTATGGTACTTATCGATTTCATGACTACCACCAAAATAGTAACGGATAACTGTGCAACTTTGGTCACAGTAAAATATATTCAATGTCAGTAGATCTTAGGCTAAGTTAATGAAAGACCTCAACATTTCCTTTTTTTCCATCGAAATTAATTCCAGTTGAGTGTGGAATGCTTCTTACATGGAATAAGAAGTGCTACCTGCCAGGTTCTGGCATGATCACATTTTGGAAATTATTATAAATGAAGTGGATGGCGTTATAGTTCATCAAGTTTTCAAATTTATAGAAAATAGGATAATAGCGTCTCTATGAAACAAGCTTTAAAAACGTTCTATTTTTCTATCAGGGGTAAAGATGACTTCTTTTTGTCCACCGTTGAACTCGAAATTTCTGAAGTACTTAATCACTGTTTGATGGCTATTTCTCAAAAAAGTGGTACACTGTAAAAATGTGAACTGTTCAAACATGGAATCATTAAGGGGCGATTTGGCTCTTG
Organism: Eristalinus aeneus; assembly: GCA_955652365.1. Lineage (NCBI taxonomy): Eukaryota > Metazoa > Arthropoda > Insecta > Diptera > Syrphidae > Eristalinus > Eristalinus aeneus. Next base: position 24,899,633 of record OY019131.1, read on the forward strand.
TGTCGCGACACTTTTACTATAATAATAATAATTGTTGGCGCTACAGTCCAATGGCGGACCAGAGCCTAGCTTGCTCATCAACTGTAGCTGTGTTGTGTGCGCTACTGTTCTCTCACGAGTAGAAGGGACCTACGGTTTTTTGCCGATTCCGAACGGTGAAGTATGAGAGGCTTTCTTAAACAGTTAGTACTCTTTGAGTGTTGTCAGCAGCTCGAAAGAGGTGGTGCCGTGGAAATTCGAAAAATTGTTGTTGAGCCGGGAATCGAACCTACAACCTTCGGCGTGTGAGCGTCGCACTCTACCCACTACGTCACGGCGGCCACTTTTACTGTGACTCCACAAATGTGGAAAGAAGATTTTGGTGTAGGGGAATAATTCAATTCAAACATAAGATATGAACGGAGGCTGTATTAGGACTGAATTATGAAACGAACTTTCTGAGCATTAAAAATGTTCTGTCCCAATTGCCATCAACAAAAACAATGCTTAAAAATTGTAAGGCATGTAGAACTTATAAACACCAGTGCACCAATCGAATCCGAGACATTGGAACAAAGCAACAGAGGCTAAGTGGCAAGGCTAAGTGAAAAAGGAGCTAAACCAACCTGAGTGCGCAACAGGAAGCAGCTGGAGAGGGATTGTGCTCGATGAAGAGGCATGTTGCCCAGATTGTCACCCCATTGGACGAAAAAAAGAAGAACATGGAAAAAAAATTCTTAATAGTACGAATATATTTCGGGATTGGGAAACCCTAGTGTTTCAATCTGCCAACTGGCAGCTCTATCGTAAATTTTGGCATTTTTGAGGTTATACGTACTCAGAACGTTTTGACATACAAGCGTTATTTGTGTTGTCTACAGTAACTTAAAAGATTCATCTCGCCCAGAAAGTGAATTTAAATCGTGAAAATTTTCATGCGATTATTTTTTACAATTTTTGACGTGGATTAAGTCAACAACTCAACGAAATAGCACAACGTAGCAGACAAAAGGAGGCATCGAATTATCGCATGTCAGTACTGTAAAGATGTATTCCTTTTTTTTTCTCTCCATTTGACATAATATACTTCTGCACCTTCTTCGCCTCAGTTAGATCTACGAATTAATACGAAGGTTGCCTTTTTGTATTTCGGGATTGGGCAATCCCAGTATTTCAATCTGACAACTGCCAGCTCTCTCGTAAAGTTTGACATTTTTGAGGCTATACGTACTCAGAACGTTTTGACATGTGGGCGCTATTTCTGTTGTTTACAGTAACGTGAAAGATTCATCTCCCTCCAAAAAATGGAATTAAATCGTGAAAATTTTCGTGCGATTATTTCTTATAACTTTCGACGTGAATTAACTCAAAAACAGTGCATCGATGAACATAATTCAATTTTTGGCGATAAAGCTCCGTCAAGGACCAGTGCTTATCGATGGTACGGTGAATTCAAACGAGGTCGTAGTTGACTCAAAGACGAATTTCGTCAAGATCGTCCAGAATCAGTTGTTGTTCCGGAAACCATTGATGCTGTCCGCCAACTGATATTGCAAGGTTGTCATGTGACTTATCGTGAGTTTGAGACAACCTTAGGCATTAGTGGGACCAGCATACAGTCAAAATTGCCTGAACATTTGACCGTCAAACAAATTTGTTCGTGTTCGACCCCACAGAATTTGTCAATCTCTTAGAAAAATCTCGTGTAGATTGGTCGAAAGAAATGCTCCAAAAATACTATCGCGGTGCTTCGAAACACGTCTATGACATCGTTATAGGTGACAAATCGTATGCGACCGAAATTAAACAGCAGTCGACTGTATGGGTGTTTCAAATTGGGCCAAATCCAATAGAAATTGCTCGCGCACGAAGGACTTCCAAGCAAATGATCGCCTGTTTTTCGGAAAAACTGGACATGTCGCAACCGTACCACTAGATCAACGCAGAACAGTTAATTCTGAGTGGTACGCAACCATTAGTTTGCCAGTTGTTTTCCAAGAAATCAGGAAAACCAACCGCCGAAGACGGATCACTCTTCACCATGACAATGCCAGCTCTCACACATCGGCTCAAACAACTGCATTTTTGAGCACTCAAAACATCGATTTGATGAGTCATCCGACGTATACTCCTGACTTGGCACCGAATGACTTTTTTTTATTCCAGTACGTAAGAAATAAAATGAGAGGTCAACAATTTTCGAAACCCGAAGAAGCGGTTGATGCGTTCAGAATGCATGTTTTGGAGATACCTCAATCAGAGTGGCAAAAGTGTTTCGCCAATTGGTTCAAACGCATGCAAAAGTGTATAGATCTTAGTGGAGAATATTTTGAAAAAAACAACAAAATTATTTTCGATGATTAATATTTGTTTTTGTATTAATTTTGTATTAATCCCGAAATATATATATATATATATATTTGCATGAAGGTAGGAAAAAGTTGTTAGCAAGATAGCGACAAAGCCGAACATGGTGCTATTATTTTCTACATCGTTGTATACTGATTTGCGGTCGGTTTCGGTGCAATTCATAATTTTGTATGTTGGATTCGAAAATTATTATTTTTAGTTGTAGACAAGTGAGATTAAAAAAACTCAGTTTTTCGACCCGTACCAACACATCCCTGGTTACAAGAGCGCACAAAAACAATTTCGAATATACCATTAAAAGAAACTGGGCAATAAAAATCAAGACAAACGAAAGTTTTTAATTAATATTTTTCGTATAGTAAAAGTCATCATCGATTCAACAACGAAATTATTATGCAATGTGACCGACATGGCCAGAGCCTACATGTTGCAAATATAAATACCAGCCAATTTCCAGGGTGAATTGGAGTTGGAAAATTACACATTTGCATTTTAATTTTAATAAACCATAGAAATTAAAAATGTGTGTACTTTTTCGCTCACAAATTAAAAAATAGAGAATTTATGTTCTTTTCCACATATTCCACGTTGTTTTTGTTGTCCAACCTAAAATAGGTATCAAATCCTCGATGTCCTTAAAATTGCAGGATCTTAAATATGCTGAGCCATGTTTACCAGTATCCTCTGTCAGCTTCAGTCATCAGAGCTGTTGTTTAAGTTTTTTAATTTCTTCTCCTTTTCCGCAGACATCGTGCAGACTTTTTATTTCTACATCGAGTTGATTCTCTTTCTCGTGTGATTGACTCTTCTGTTCTGAAGTGTTGTTCTGATTAAAGCAATGTATTCAAGGTTGATTGTCTCGAAATAATTTGAGCAGACCGTCATCCGTTAGCTCTGCTTCAACTTCTTGTAGTTAAGTTCGGCTTTGACGCACTAGTTGCAAAACCATTTTGAGAATTTTTTTGGAAATTAACTTTGTAGCCGAAACCACGTGCAATAGAAGCCAACAAAATGTTCGTAGTATAGGAAATTATTTTGATGCTCACCACGAGCTGACTCTACCCTTCTAACTCCACCCATCAAATTTCTGATTGATTTGTAGGCTACGAGTATACAGATAAGAGAGTTGCGTGTCTCTCTGTGCACATATTAGGAACTCAGTTCTTATGCCATATTCGCAAGCATTTAAGGAGTGCTGAGAGTATTTAATATGAGTAAAGAGATTCGTTTATAACATGCAAACAGGTTATTAAACAGATCAAAGGCCACCGCAGTGGTAAAGAAAGTAAATCGATGCGTTTTATTAAATTACTATCTACACTAGAAGAGAAGAAGTTCAACAAACAACTGGAAGTGCATTCCCCTATTCAACTGTATAGCTGCATTCGCAAAATTGCCGTACTATTCTCTACGGGATCAATGTGGAAACGCTGGTAAAAACTGAATACGTAAAATGAACTAAAGACAGTTCCAGCAGCCCAACAGTCGTGTTACATCCTACGCTGTCGCCACTAGGTCGCACAGTAACTAAATTAAATTTTTTCCTCAAATTACTGCCAACCAATTGTTGAGTGAAGTAATCGTTAACATTTATTAATTATTGCCCCGCATTTATCCTCCCACATATTTTTAAAAAACAAAATCAACTTCGCCGCAAATTCCCTGCCATGGACTTATTTAGCATCGACCTATCCACCAGAACTGCCAGAATGTATTTAAAACAACAAATAACTGGTGAAATGACTCACAATGGCTGTACGCATCGACTCCTCGGCCACCAACGAACCGTTCGGCTGATGGCCAAAAGCATAAACCCCACATAATTTCGCTCATTACTTCACTTAGTTAATTGATGCGAAAAAATGCCGCAAAATATTTTCTTTCATTTTTGAATACAAAAAACAAAAGCCACCCCGGTCCGACGAGACCAGCAATCACCCAAACCAATCCACTGGAGCCGACCCGAGTTTACTGCGAGTGAAATCAGCAAAAATTGCTGGCACGATGGAGGCAAAAAAAGAAGAGCAACAATAAAACAATCCCATGCGGGCCGCCGAAAATGCAGGGGCCCTGCTGTCAGGGGGACACTGCGGCCGGAATATTAACAATAAAAGTGATTACTGCATGCGCCCGTAAATCATTGGCGATAATGTTTACTTGGGATGACACTGGGCGCTGGTGGTGGCGTTGGTGGCGGCAGCAGCGGCGGCGGCGTACATACAATGCATTAACGTTTTATTGGCGTTTGTTGTACACGTTGTTGAGAGTGGCGTAATAAATAAAAGAATTGTTATTGTTTGAGTAATGCGAAGATGGGCTACGTGTGGAAATGGCGTTATGTTGCTCCCTGGCGATGGAGGGGCGGTGGTGGAGGAGTCGCTATGCGGATGATAGCGATTGTGGTACACCGTGGTCTTTAATTGCATCAACGGGCGTAATGTCTGTTGATGACAGAGTTTATAATCACAGGGGCTGTTATCGGTTCACTGCAGGACATTTATTTGACACAATCTATCAACAAGGATGGTTTATTGCGAGAGCAGTGTCCTTTGTGGCGGTGCCCAAGGGGTGGTTCTTGTCTCATCAATGACATGCGTGAGTTATAGAGACACTGATGCGTCAGGAAGCATTATATGGGAAAAGTATACATTTTTGTTAATTTTTGGGAACAAGAACTGAATTCAGTTTTTTTAGGTGCAAACATTTGTGAGGGCCTACGAAAACTCTTCTTCTGCAACAACTCGTCTTGCGTGTGATATTGCTTGCCAACGGGAGAGGACCCAGTGGTTGTTGCCGACTCGGTTTGACACGAGTATTTGAGAAACTACTAACATTTGTCAGGAAACAGTGAACTTCAATTTTGTAATCCTCAATGACTACCAATCAAGGCTATAACAAAGAGGCTACATCTGCGTTTATGGCTTGAATTAAAAATAATATGAGAAGAGCTTTTAAATCTGGGGAAAAATTTGTCCCACTGCGGAGAGTAGTTGAATTCTTTCCCCACTTTCATATGTTTCCTGAAGCAAGGGCGACCTTTGTTTTGTAGATAGAAGAATTTTTGAGCCAAATCGCTCTTATAAATGGTATACCACAAGACCGCAAAATTTCAGTGACTGATGCAGCAATTGAATTGTTTCTCTGGCTGCATGAGATATGGCGCCGTCTTGTTGAAACCACAACCACTCCACATTCATTTCTTTAATTCTAGGTACGAAAAAATTGGTTATCATTTCACAATATCGAACACCATTGACTGTTTGCGCTTGACCTGACTTATTTTCATAAAAACAAGGTCATCACGTGCTGCTGTGATATTTTCGGTTGAATGACCTGGTCAATAGCGTGTTGTTGTCTTTACATCAGGTACAGATCCAGTTTCAGCAAATTTTTCTATAAATCGCTTTACAGTTGACTATTATGGAGCATTATTGGAAACCCAAATTGGTCACAATTTGCGAACTGTAGCCGCAAAACTTCCATCATTTTGGTAAACCAATTTCGTAATGAGAATGCGTTGCTCATTCGTGTAGAGCTCCATTTTTATTAACCTTACACCTTCTACTAATAAGCAATACTAATTGTTCAAATGTCAAACAATGACAATTCGAATGGCGCCAAATTTAAATATTGCGTTCTTGTTGGGACACCCTTTATTTACCATTTGCAAGACTTCAACATCATGCGAGTTGTACACTCATATGCTTTAGCAGGCACAGGAAGCTGTCTCAATTTTACAGGTTGCTGTAAAATCCGTTTCCGTCGATCGTACTTAACAAAGCAGATCCAAAATTCGCATGACTTGCTTCTCAAAGTTCAAGGTGCGTTCGCCTTCGCCCCAGAGGCTGGAACAAATATAACCGTTGCATATGAGTAGAGCAACTTGCTTTCAATCAATTGTGACTTTCGTCTGTGCTAACAGTGTGAGATAGTTCCAGCTGAGAAATAGGGGTGTCCAAGACTGATATTCAGTAAGAGCGGATTTCTGAGTATATTGCGTTTTTCTTACCTGCGTAGAAAAGAATGAGAAGGATTGGTTGACATAACCCAATAGCCATTTCGCGACAGATAAAAATGTTCTGCAGGGAAGTCAAAGCAGCTACTTTTTCAATTCTTTTAGCAAAGTTCATAATTACTACCAAATCTCAATTTCCTATCTAATTTTTGGTCTATCAGTAAGTATTACAGTTGTTTGTTAAAATTGACCAAATCAATTAAAGTATTAGAGAAAGTATAGTAAGTATTATATTTTTCCCTGGCGTTATATTGATAACAAATTTGGTACCTTTGAATGTGGCCTAACTTACTTGCTTCTCTTCGAATTTGGGTCACTGGATATATTTTGTTGGAGCCTCCGTTTGCAAAAGAAATATATATTTCCAGATAAATTCAGTGGTTTGATGAATTCCCTGATTTAAAATCATACTCGTACTTACTTTGTGTTAAGACAGCCACGAAGCCAATGACTTTGTCCATTCAGAAGATGAGATCAGAGGCCAGAGGCCAGAGACCAGAGAAACTGGCTGTAAGGGCTCCTGGAAATATTATTTCAGACCTCACGGTAGACTCTTTTGTTAAAGTACTGATTTAGCTGTGCTTTAGGGTAAAAACAATCAGGCAGCCAGAGCTAAGGAATGTGCGCTGAACATTTTTTTTCACATTACACTTTCCGGGAACAATTTGAAGCTGTACCTCAACCGGGACGAATTCTACGACCCGTAGAAAGCTGGGGGTATAGGGTCTTTCTTAGTATGAAGTTCATTTGCATCTTAGTTTAAAAAATCTGTGGTCTAATCACGGATGATGGCTATGGTGCCATGATGTCGTTGAAACGAGAGTTTTGATTTGCGTAAGCAAAAGAAAAACGATATCGACGAAACGATATTGTTTTGGTTGCTTCATATACTCTCAAAACTGCCAATCGCATTCGTCCTGACGATCGGTTTTTGACTATAGCTATTTCACTATTTTTGCATTGGACAGACAAGAAAGTGTTGAAAATCTAAAGAAAAAATAAGAAAAAAACATTATCATTAATTACAAAGGGTTTTGGATATAATCCTCAGCTTACAGAAGTATGAATGTTCATCCAAAATTATTTAAAAAAATATTCCGTGAAATCAAATATTTTATGAGCACCACTCGCACAGTCGTACACACAAGAAAACAATGGAAACTATCAGGCAATCGTTATTCATCGTTTTGTTGGGTGTGTACAATTATGACAAGAGAAATGTTGCGTTCAGTGGCGCTCAAAATGTGTATATAATAGACCGTGGACGAAACGATAGTGGCTAGGTTATGTAATGCAAATTATCGACGGTATCGTTTTGGTTGATCGTCATGACGATAGTTGCAAGAAAAATTACGTGATTACAGCCCTGGTTTTGCATTGCATTTAACTTTTGCTATAATCTAAGTTGTCCAAACATTTTTTGATCTACATTCTTTTTCTAAACAGCCCAAGAATAATTTTCAATTTTTTGTGCAACAGGGCTTTTCCGAAGATGGTGCTTGCAACAAATTTGAACAATTTAATTGGAGGGATCAAAGTGGAGTTGTGGAAATGCGAGACTCACACGTTCAATTTCTTGACTGAAAATTTATAATTTTTTTCATGGCCCGATCTACTTTGGGCTGCACTGAGAACTGTCTTAATGCAACCATTCAAAGTCCGCAACATGTAAAGCTCTCCTCTAAGTCTCAGAAAAAATTCGAATGTACAGCGATAGAAGTACCTAAAGAAACCATGCCCTGAAATGTAATGTGTGTAGATATGTATTTTATAGGCCAAATATATATATAATAAAACACAAAAAATAGTTATAATATTCATTTGAAAATATCAAATCCGTCAGCTTATGACTAGGCTCACTGGCGATTTGATGCAAAAAATGAATCTAATCTATAATAATAATAATAATTGTTGGCGCACAGTCCAAAGGGGGACCAGGGCCTAGCTTGCTCATCAACTACTCGTGTTGTGCGCGCTTCTGTTCTCTCACGAGTAGAAGGGACCTACAGGTTTTTGCCGACTCCGAACGGCGAAATTTGAGAAGCTTTCTTAGACAGTTATTACTCTTTGAGTGTTGTCAGCAGCTCGAAAGAGGTGGTGCCGTGAAATATTAGAAAAATTCGTGTTGAACTGGAAGTCGAACCTAGACCCTCTGGCGTGTGAGCGTCGCACTCTACCCACTTCGCCACGGCGACCGAATCTAATCTATGCACGGTGTAAAAGAAAGCAAGATTGTTGCGCTTGATATTTCAAAAGCTTTTCACGGATTCTGCAATCAGTCTCCCTTGTTGAAAATGTGTGATTTAGGTGGCGATGAATCTCTGTTTCAGTGGACTAGAAATCACCTTTCTAAACATCCAATACAATTTGTATTTGATGGGTTCAGGACTGATATTCAACATATTAATGTTGGTATTCTCTAGGGCCCTGTTTTATCTCCGACACTCTTCCTCATTTTTATGAATGATCTCCTGACCGTCATTTCTGATCCAATTCACTCCTTAACTGATGACAGCCCTATTAGCTTTTCATAGTCGCTCCTTAGCTCTCGACCCTTCTCTTCGGCCATAAACTTGGAATGGTAGCGTATATTAATAATTAAGTATAACATTCCGAACTTGACAGGGAAATTGATTGGAGTGAAACAAAAAACAGCAAAACTCAGTTCTGTCTGCAGTCCATTAAGCGATCCTAATATAACCAGCCATTATTCATGAATGGCTCCTGTGTTGTAGGAACCGAACGACTTTCCATCCTCGTTATGTGTATAAACTCAACACCAAATAGAAACGATCACATATTCAATATAACCAAAAATGGAGGTAGATGATTAAGTCTCTTAAATGTAGGAAATATGTCACCCCTTTTTTTCTGAGCGCAATGTATACGAGTACATTCACCCAAAACTTGAGTATAAGGCTTCTATTTCGTCCGGAGCTGTTATAACCTATCTGACCTCTCTGGAGAGAACGCATTAGCGAGGGATAAAACGGTATAATACATATAAGCGGGGTAAAAAGAATGTTACAAAATCAATCGACTCGCTAGAACATCGACGTAATGTTGCGTCTTTGCCACTTTCTTGTTACTTTTTTAACAAAATATACTCAACTGTACAAGCTGGCTGCATTCCTCCCTTTTGAGAATTTATCTGCAAAGCACGCTTCGATAGGAATGCCCATCAGTTCACCCTTAAGCCCATGTTTGGACGTACAGGCGCAGAAAAAGCACAATCTGGAAGCGTTGAACAGGCTACAAAATGCGCAGCTACCAGATTTGCTTTGTCCAAAGAGCTGACAGTTGGAGTGTCATTGCAAATGGCCGTTGGAATTGAAGAAAAGGCGGAATTCTTTACGTTATTTACGAATAACTAAAAGTGTTTGCTGCCCTTGGGACAATGCAGCACTTTTTGCCTTACCTTTTGATCGTAGGAGGCATTAACACACCTTATTAATGCATTGCAATCATTCCGGGCCCTTTAGAATTTCGTTCGGATTTCCACAGAAAGATTGGCTTTGAAAGTACTGAAGCTAATTTCTCTCAACCTGATAGCCTCTTTCCAGCTTCAGTCATACCACTCGTTTGCCTTCGGTTTGATACTCTTCACTCTGTGAGGAATGAAGGATTTCATAGCCGATAAAATTACTTTTGCAATCATCATTTTTAGACAAGGCGACGCACTGTCATGTGACTTCTTTAACATCATCCTCGAGAAGATCGTGCGTAACTCACAAGTCAACACCAGAGGCACGATCTTCCAGAAATCAGTTCAAATGTTAGCTTACGCTGATGACATTGACGTGATTGGACGAACACAGCGAGCAGTCAATGAGGCGTTTGTTGGCATTGAAGCGGAAGCGGCTAAAATGTGTCTGGCGGTAAATGAGGGCAAAACGAAGTACATGCTGTCATCAAGGAAGGACACACAATATCGACGTCTCGGACGGAGCGTCACAGTAGGCAGCAGAAACTTCGAGGTAGTCAAGGACTTCGTCTACCTCGGCTCCGCGGTAAACAGGGACAACAACATCAGTATCGAAATCAAACGCAGAATCACTCTTGCAAATCGCTGTTTCTTTGGGCTCAAGAGGCAATTGAGTAATAAAGCCCTCTCTCGAAGGACTAAACTAGCTTCATATAACAGCTTGATCATCCCCGTCCTACTATATGGCGTAGAATCTTGGACGTTAGCAAAGGCGGATGAGGAAGCCCTAAGTCTTTTCGAGAGAAAAGTTTTGCGTGCGATTTTCGGTCCTGTTTTCGTTGATGGCATTTCGAGGAGAAGTTATACAGACGAACTCTATGGGCTGTACAGCGACAAGTGCCTGGTCAAGCGTCTTCGGAAACAACGCTTAAGATGGCTAGGCCATGTAGAGCGTATGGACACCACTGCTCCGGCCCGAAAAGTCTTTGAATCCGAGCCATTGGGACAACGCAACAGAGGACGACCTACACTAAAGTGGCGCACACAAGTGGAGAAGGACCTCAACCAACTTGGAGTGTGCAACTGGAGACAGCTGGCGAAAGATCGTGCTGGCTGGAGAGGCATGTTGGTTGACGCCCAGGTCCACCCCGGACTGTAGCGCCACAAGAAGAAGTTGAAGAAGATCATATCAGCTGCGGCATCCACGTCACTATCGAGGAGGAAGTATAGTGCCCAGTTAAAGTCCTAAAAAAACTTGTGCAGCTTCATTTGGCTTTTACGTAGAGCCAAAATGATTTTTAAGGAATTTGTTCTCTAACTGATTAAGACGAGGATGGGAAATTGGCTGATGCGACACAGTGGTCTGACGAGCTTAGAGGTGACAGTTTGTTAACTGAGTATTTCTCAGGATGAAATGTGAGAAATATTCCAAGGTGCAATGTCAGGTATCCATGTTGGCTCATATACAAGCTAAGTCAAATTGTTTACCTCAGAAAAGATTTCAGCATACCTTCCATTGGATGCTGTTTGGCCTGAATGTAGAAGTGAACAAAAATTGTGAACATTGAAATAGCCCGTTTAACCGGAATGGAGTCGAACAGCGCATCAAACTTATTGAAAGTTGCCTTTTATATTTCAGGATTAGAGAACAAAAGCAAATATTAATTATCGAAAAAAGGTTTATTGTTTTTCAAAATACTTTCGCATGCGTTTGAAGCATTTATCGAAACGCTTTCGCCACTCTGATTGAGGTATCTCCAAAACATGCATTATGAATGCATCAACCGCTACTTCAGGTGTCGAAAAACGTTGACCTCTCATTTTATTTTTACGTACGGGAATGAAAAGAAGTCATTCGGTGCCAAGTCAGGACTATACGGCGGATGACTCATCAAATCGATGTTTTGAGTGCTCAAAAATGCAGTTGTTTGAGCCGATGTGTGAGAGTTCGCATTGTCGTGGTGAAGAGTGATCCGTCTTCGACTGTTGGCTTTCCTGATTTCTTGGAGGACATCTGATAAACAAATGGTTGTGTACAACTCAGGATTGACTGTTCTGCGTTGTTCTACGGTGGTACGGTTGCGACATGTCCAGTTTTTCCGAAAAAACAGGCGACCATTTGCTTGGAAGTGCTTCGTGCTCGATCAACTTTTGTTGAATTTTGCTTAATTTGAAACACCCATACAGTCGACTGCTGTTTACTTTCGTGCTCATACGCGTAAATCCACGATTTGTTTCCTGTCACGATGTCATAGACGTGTTTCGATTTTATTTTTGGAGCGTTTCTTTCTACCAATCGAAAAGAGCCTTTTTTTGAATGATTGACAAATTGTGTGGAATCCAAGGCAAATTAATTTTTTTGGCAGTAAAATGTTCATGCAATATTGAATGTATGCTGGTCCCACTAATGCCTAAGGTTGTGTCAATCTCACGATAGTTCACATGACGATCTTGTTATACCAGATGGCGCAAAGCATCAATGGTTTCCGGAACAACAACTGATTTTGGACGACCTTCACGAAATTCGTCTTGGAGTGAACTACGACCTCGGTTGAATTCACCGTACCATCGATAAGCACTGGTGCTTGACGGAGCTTTATCGCCAAAAATTTAATTATGTTCATCGATGCACTGTTGTTGAGTCAATCCACGTCGAAAGTTATAAGAAATAATCGCCTGAAAATGTTCACGATTTAATTCCATTTTTTGGGGGGGGAGATGAATCTTTTCCGTTACTGTAAACAACACAAATAGAGCCCGCACGTCAAAACGTTCCGAGTACGTATAGCCTCAAAAATGTCAAACTTTACGAGAGAGCTGGCAGTTGTCAGATTGCAATACTGGGATTGCCCAATCCCGAAATACAAAAGGCAACCTTCGTATTAATTCGTAGATCTAACTGAGGCGAAGAGGGTGCAGAAGTATATTATGTCAAATGGAGAAAAAAAAAAAAAGAATACTGCTTTACAGTACTGACATGCTATAATTCGATGCCTCCTTTTGTCTGCTACGTTGTGCCTTTTCGTTGAGTTAATCCAACTCGAAAGTTGTAAAAAATAGTCGCACGAAAATGTTCACGATTTAATCCCATATTTTGGGCGAGATGAATCATTTAAGTTACTGTAAACAACACACAGCACACGCGTTCGTATGTCAAAACGTTCTGAGTACAAATAACCTCAAAAATTGCTTACTTTACGATATTGCTGGGAGTTGCAAGATTGCAACACTAGGGTTGGCCAATTCCGAAATATAAAAGGCAACATACGTATGCTGTCCAAATTTGGGGTTCAATAAATAAGGCAGTAGTGGATAAACTGCTTACGGACATAAAGTTTTAACCACAGGAAATTGAATTCCGGATTGGAACAGTGGCCGTATTATGGTTGAAGTTGGTAAACAACATCACATCAAGCGTAAGCAGCGATACGGCGATGTGGGAAAAACAAAGGCACTAAGTTTTATACAGGCAGGTTCAAATTCGACAAGTCGGTATTCTCGCCTACTTGTGTTTCACTTAGCACCAAGAGAGCTGGTTTGTAGCGGGAGAGGTGAACGTACACAGCAAAAAGAATTGCTCTAAGCCAACGAACGTTCCTCACATCAACCCGGGATTGCCCTCCAATATCAGTCACAGACATTCAGTAACCAACTAAGACTATGCAGTTGGTAAAAGCAGAATTTAGAAGAATACATTTTTGCTTTACAACAAAAATCAATGTAGGTGCTATGTCCTTACATTGATTTGGATTGCTCCACTAACAAAATTTCACACTTCATAATCGGCTACCTTAAGGGAGTCGTCCTTCAGTCGCGCCATAGAAATATGAAATGCTCTTTAGTCCGTAATCATTATAACAATTATTGAGAAGTAACCAGTCGGTAGGTTATTTTTCTCAAGATTGGGAAACCTGCCTTAAATTCGATCGCATTCTTTCTAGCTGCCTACACTGGAAAATTGTCCATTACTTGGGGTCTTCGAATAATTTCTTCTTCATTTCCGAACACACACTTCCCAAGAGAACAAGGAGCGGTGGGTTCGCCGATCTTGTTCACTATATTCACTAGCGATCTTAAAGGTTCTATGCCTAACACTATAGCGTTTGCCGATGATCTTATCGCGTACAGATCAGGTCCGAAAGTTGAAGAAGAGTAACTTCGACGCAATTCAACGATTTTGCGACGACTGGAAGTTGAAGATCAACTACCAGAAGTATGAAACTATCCTTTTCAGAACCCCGCTGTCCAGAGCCTCAAGAGACACGAAAATGAACTGGTGCAAGTTCGGCATAGTTGATCGACTGGGACGGCCGTTGTTCGTGAAAAATGTAGTAAGATATCTTGGCATCTGGTTGGACCAATATCTATATGGTGATATCCATGTAGATACAGCTCTAACCAGGGCTAAGAATGCCTTCGCTTTGGCAAGAGGACTGTTTTATAGCAGTCAACTTGACATCTACTACATGACCCTCATCCGACCAATCATGGTGTATGGTGGTTCAACGTGAGTCCTTCTCAGATGGAAAAGATGAGGGTGTTCGAGAGGCGGTGCCTTCGAGCCTGTCTTCGTTTATATCGAACACCAGAATCTCAGTACAAGAAATGCTATCCCAACGAGGTTCTGTACAACGAGGCAAACCTTATAAGAATAGATAATTTTATTATTAAGTTGATTCGGAGTCACACTGCTCGAGCCATGACTTCAACCAACAGTCTGATCTTTGCGGGAGAATTATAGTCACACTGCTCGAGCTATCGCTTCAAGCAACAGTCTGATCTTTGGGGCTTACTACCATAACGTAATATACCATGAGAGGGTACCCATTAACGGCCTTATTTCGCCTAAAGCTTTCCACTATTTGGACGCGAGAGGCCTGATACAAGATATGGAAGGCTACCCCATCATCTTCCATGTCGTACGCCGAACAGTAGAAAGGCAACTTCAATACGAGCCGGACGTCGCTCGCAGCCACGAGGAGATCTTGCGGTTCAGTAGAGCGATTTCTGACCGCGACAGAGCAGTGTCTGCAAAGGAACGGCTTTTTTACTGGTGGTTACACCAGAATCAGCTTTCGATGCCGCTAACTTCTTAAAGCAAAGATCAGGATAGTTGATTCACTAGGGTCAACTCACATAGGTTAAGGTGATTTTAAGACTTAAAAAAAATAAATATAAAAAAAAAATTGAAAAAAAAATTAAAAAATTAAAAAAATTAATTTTTAAAATACAAAAAAAAAAAGCAATAAAAAACAAAAACCAAAAAAAGGTCCACCACGGCGTATCATATATATATGTTAAGCATATAAATAACACATATGCCCTGGTGGACGCGTCCGTATAGTTTTACGGGCATAGCTAAGCTTAATTGAGTTAAGTAGAGTTAAGTTTTAGGCTGTGTTTAGTTTTATATAGTTAAAAGTTTAGGTTTAATAAGATTACATAGTTACGTAAGTTAGGTTAAGAACAAGAACAAATCACATATCCAAATTTTTACAATTTTCTTGGAGGAATTAAAAAATATATATATAGATTTAAGCACTGAATTGAAATACATATATAAGAACCCGAAAGGCACAAAGAAAAAACCATAGATTAGCTTAGAGTATTCGAGAAGAGTCAGTAAGTTAGAATTAAGATCAGTAGATTATATTAGTAAGCTAGATTTAAGTATTTTTGTCTAGAAATTAAGAAAATGGATTAATAAGAATAAAAATGCATTAAAAACAAGAAAACAAAACAAACAAAAACAACGAAGTTTTTTAAACCACTTTGCTTTAGGCGCCCTTTGTGAGACTTTGACGAGCCCTGTTACAGTGCGCGAATAAAATATAGCACAAATAGTTTTTCGACATTTTTTTTTTATTTTTGTACACAAAACAAACAACAAATTTATTTTTGAACACAAACAGTTTAAAAAACCACAGTTTAAAAAAAATATCATACGTATTAATATTCCATTTTCTGTTAACTCTTAATGATGAGTAGTTCCTCCACTTCTTTTTATTATTTCTGCCATTCTGTTTGGTAAAGATTTAAACAATTTTTTAATGTTTTTTGTGGTAATTTGCGCAAAATCGATACAATGCTTTGTTTAAGCTCATTAACACTTTCGTATTGCTTGTGTTCAGCATACGCAGCTCTGGCAAGAAGACCCCATCAGTTTTCAATAATATTTATATCTCGCGATTGTGCTGGCCAATTTAAAACATCAACGTTGTTATC
The DNA here is from genome assembly GCA_955652365.1 of Eristalinus aeneus. Lineage (NCBI taxonomy): Eukaryota > Metazoa > Arthropoda > Insecta > Diptera > Syrphidae > Eristalinus > Eristalinus aeneus. The sequence continues at coordinate 24,915,646 of OY019131.1, forward strand.
TAAGAAATTTTTTAAAAATTTTTGCGTATGCACCGTACAATTGTCTTGCTGAAAAATAAGCTGCAAGCCCGTAATTTCACCAGTTGATTCTGTTGTTTCATTGGCAATCAAATCCAGGTCCTTTTTGCTGTCCATTCTTTGTGGTGCAAACTTTATATCAGTTTTACCATGGTATCCTATTCCTATTCCAGCCCATAGTTACACCGGAATCAGTTTTCGATGCCATTAACTTCTTACAGCAAACGATAGGGTAGTTGAGTCATTAGGGTAGTTTTAAGGCATTTTATAAAAAGAAAAACATAACAACCACACAAACAATAGTCTGATCTTTGGGGCTTACTACCCAAATGAAATGTACCATGAACGGGTGCGTCTTAACGGCTTCATTTCACCTGAAGCTTTCCTCTACTTGGACACTACAGGCCTGATACAAGATAGGGAAGGCTGCCCTATTATCTTCCATGTCGTACGCCGAACAGTGGAAAGGCGACTTCAATACGAGCCGGACGTCGCTCGCAGCCACGAGGAACTCCTACGTTTCAGTAGAGCGATTTCGGCAGGCGACAGAGAAATATCTTCAAAGGAACGGCATTTTTATTGGTGGCTGCACCAGAACCAGCCTTCGGTGCCGCTAACTTTTTAAAGCATCTGACGGGGTAGTTGGGTTAGTAAAGCCAACTCACGTCGGTTAAGGTAGTTTTAAGGCATTTTATAGACAAAAAAACCAAAAAATAAAAAAAAAACAAAAACAAAAAATAAAAAAAATAAAAAAAAACAAAAATAACATAAACATGAAAAAAAAGGTGCACCACGGCGTATTGGATATATATCTTCTTCTTCTTCGGATGGCGCTACAGTCCGGGGTGCACCTGGGCCTCAACCAACATGCCTCTCCAGCTAGCACGATCTCTTGCCAGCTGTCTCCAATTGCGCACTTCAAGTTAGTTGAGGTCCTTTTCTACTTGTGTGCGCCATCTCAGTCTAGGACGTCCTCTGTTGCGTTGTCCCTGTGGTTCGGATTCGAAAACTCTTCGGGCCGGAGCAGTGCTGTCCATGCGCTCTACATGGCCTAGCCACCTTAAGCGTTATATCCGTAGACGCTTGACTAGGCTCATGCCGCCGTACAGCCCATACAGTTCGTGGTTGAATCTTCTCCTCCAGATGCCATCAACGCAAACAGGACCAAAAATCGCACGCAGAACTTTTCTCTCGAAGAGACCAATGGCTTCCTCATCCGCTTTTAGTAGCGTCCAGGTTTCTGCGCCGTAAAGCAGGACTGGGATGATCAAGGTGTTGTACAAAGTCACTTTGATCGTTCGGGAGAGGGCTTTATTACTCAATTGCCTCTTGAGCCCAAAGAAACAGCGATTGGCAAGACTGATTCTGCGTTTGATTTCGGTACTGATGTTGTTGTCCCTGTTTACCGCGGAGCCGAGGTAGACGAAGTCCTTAACTACCTCGAAGTTTCTGCTGCCTAGTGTGACGCTCTGTCCGAGACGTCGATGTCCTGCGTCCTTCTTCGATTACAGCATATACTTCGTTTTGCCCTCGTTTACCACCAGTCCCACTTTAGCCGCTTCCGTTTCAATGCTAGCAAACGCCTCATTGACGGCTCGCTGACTTCGGCCGATCACGTCAATGTTATCCGCATAAGCTAGCAATTGAACGAACTTGTGGAAGATCGTGCCTCTGGTGTTGACGTGTGAGTTCCGCACGATCCCCTCAAGGATGATGTTAAAGAAGTCGCATGGCAGCGCGTCGCCTTGTCTAAATGCTTTTTTGACATCGAAGGTCTCGGTGAGTTCGTTACCGACGTTGACGGAGCAGCGAGAGTTCTCCATCGTCATCCTACACAATCTGACGAGTTTGGTAGGGATTCCAAAACTAGACATGGCACTGTATAGCTCGTCTCTATGCACGCTGTCATACGCGGCCTTGAAATCGACAAATAGATGGTGGGTGTCGATTTGTACTTCTTGGGACTTCTCCAGGATCTGCCGCAGTGTGAAGATCTGGTCGATTGTGGACTTCCCTGGCCTGAAACCACACTGATAAGGACCTATCAGGTTGTTGACGAACGGTTTCAGGCGCTCACACAGTACGGCAGAGAAAATCTTATATGCAATGTTAAGAAGACTGATCCCTCGGTAGTTGGCGCAGTCGAAGGGGTCTCCTTTCTTGTGGACCGGACAAACGATGCTGAGATTCCACTCGTCGGGCATGCTTTCCTCCGACCATATCTCACAGATGAGATGGTGCATGCACCCAACCAGCATATCCCCAGCCACTTTGAACAGCTCTGCGGATAGTCCGTCCGCTCCAGCAGCTTTGTTCGATTTCAGTCTCGATATTGCTATCTTGACCTCGTCGAAGTCGGGGGGACGGAATTCTTGTCCATCGTCGTCCAAATTGATTGGGACATTCTGCCTAACAGCGGAATTTGCGACGTCATCGCGGTTTAGGAGTCTGCAGAAATAATCCTTCCAGATTCTCAGCACCGACTGCGACTCTACCACTAGTTGTCCATTTTGATCCCGGCAGGCTTCTGTCCGAGCCTTATAACCACCGGATAACTGTTTTATCTTGTGGTAAAAATTTCGGACGTCATTCCTGCCATTGCACCTCTCCATTTCCTCGACCGCGCGCTTCTCGTGCTTTTTTTTTTCTTCTGAGAAGCCGGTTCTCTTTCCTTCTTCTCTGTTTGTAGAGCTCAGAAACAGCTCTCGTCGTTCGATGCAGCGTTGCCTTGTGCGCTTCTTGTTTGGCTGCATGCGCCTGCCTACACTCGTCATTGGATATATATGTCAAGCATATAATTAACACATACGACCTGATGCACGCGTCCGTATAGCTAATAAAAAATAAAAAATTTAAATCCGAGTTTTTACAATTTTCTTGGATTAATTCATTTAATATATATATGCAGGTTTATTAAAATAATACAATAACACATGAAGCCGAAAGGCAAAAAACAAAACCCTAGATTAGCTAAGAGTACTCATGAAGAGTCAGTAAGTTACAATAAAGATCAGTAGATTACTTTGGTAAGCTAGTTTTAAGTATTTTTGTCTAGCATGTAAGAAACTGAATGATGGTAAATAAAAAAAAAATACTATATAAAAAAAATAAGAACAAAAATTCTTACCTCAGCTCCCTGGGTATATCTCATCAGAAAGAAAAAATCACTTCCTTGAATTTCTATTAATAAATTTATTTCGAAAAAAAATAATATATGCTATTTGTTTATTTACTTGTAATTATTCACGAGTTTACATATTTTCAATAGTCGGTTTTACAAAATAATTTACTCAATTTCTTACAGGATTTCGAATCGCATCTGAACTCACCATAAACACAGCTTGTACATAGTTAATAAGTTTAATGATTTATAAGAGACCGTAGAAGGTTAGCTTTTACATTCATTTATCATCTCTGTATAATAACTTGCTGAATTTTTAACGCTTGCAATTTTCTAATCAACGAGGTCCTAAATGAAAATATTCCAACATTTTGTATTTCATTGTTTGAATTTTTTCTGGTTTTATTTTTTATTTACATAGTTAATGGCAGACGTAAGTACTGAGTTTGATTTTATCAACAAGTTTGTGTTACATATGGAATTGTCTACATACATTAAAGGTTCTAATTAGAGTTGAGTAATATTTACATGGCTGGTTATGTTTTTTTTTAACAATAAAAGGATGAATATTTTTTTTAGATTTTTTGAACAATGTTTTTTTCATTTTTGCATCTCAGCTATCTACTTAGGAAAAGGTTTATTATCTCTCGTTTAACTGTTTCGTTAACATTTCAAAGAAATTCTGCTAGGACTCTATTTGACTAGACTCAGTAGAGCTGACTCGTTCGGCGAGGAAGGCAGTTCCAAGCCTGAGAAAACAATATTTACTCCTTTAATCAGAAATTAAGTAGCAGTGTATAAGACTGAATCGATGGATAGCTAAATTGCTGACTGAATTGGGGACGATCGGTTTCTACCAAATTCACAATGTTCACAAAGATGTCCTATCTGGAACACCATCTTTGTCCAAAAAATGAAAGTGCCTTCGTCCGTCTCTTTCTGTGTACCCTACACAACCCAATGTCAACTCATTACGCACGAATTTACAAGATCCTTGTCAGCCTTGGACTGCCACCCAGCATTCACCGAATCGAGTCGTTGGTCACCACTGTTTGGGTATGACTTTGAAAGTTATGTTCTCCTACTGCCTAGCTGCCGCTTATCGTTATGTTACAAAATTTGAGTTTGAGTCGCACACGCGACGGCAAACGCTAGGAAAATTATAAAATATTGATTTCATCGATTCCCCCTCCTCGATGCTGCTCGCACTCGTATTTACAAAAGGACACACCCCCACCGCCCGCCGTACCCCCACACAGTTGTTTTGAACAAAATCTGTATGCATCACATGTTCGTATCAATCATCATCTCGTCGCGTAAAGCTTACTCTATAATTCACCCGATTAGTGGGCTCTACACCCGACAGTTGTCGACGCAACAGTACAATCAAAAATTTGTTTTCGTTTGTTCCGCTCAGTCGTTTGCTTTGTTGTCAAACCAGGTATCCCGCGTTATCGTCATTATGAACACCAGAGTGGAAGTGGTGTGCGCGACACTCGATTGTCGTTTGCCGCGCAACAATTAAGTTTCGCTTAATTCAAACCGATTACACTTTTATTGCTATCTCCGATGGAGGTTAATTAATTGGTAAGACATAATGTCGTGTTGCGAGAGCGCTATGAGGATAGGCAGGGCGTAGAAGGATAGCTTCTGGATGGTGGAGTGTGGAGGGGAGCGGCTGCACCAAGTGCTGGCGCTGGTGGCGCCGCCGCTGTTGCTGCTGGTACTGCTGCTGCTGATGGCTTTCTTGTCCTTTATCGCGTTATCTGTGTGAGAGAAAAGAGAAAGGGAGAGAGAAGGCAGAGGAGATTTATATGAAATTGAGGACGACTTTGGGTGGAGTGACCGTAAAGTGCCACACAGTGCGGGAGGTGGAGTGCAGACGAGATGAGAACTCTTGTGGAAACTGATAATGGGATTAAAGACTTACCTTCGATAGCCTTGTCGAGAAGGCGTGACTTGGGAACGACTGTCTCTCTGGACTCGAGCACCGGAATTCTTTGGTGCTTGTCACTCTCAACGCTCTCCTCATTGCTCTGCCAGTACACTGACGATATCTTGGCGACACACTGAAAATCAAACATGCGACAAGTCATTCATCAAGTACAACTGTCTACACGTTAAATCAATAAAACCAACACACACACCGCATGTCTCGTTGTCTCTGGCAGAGGACAAAATTAATTTTTCAAATCAGTAAATGCGATGATGGTGGAACTTGCTCTCTCTAATACACTTCTAATTCATAGCCCACCGGGTCGCTGATGGGCTGCCATTTGTCCTGTCCATTGTGTCCTCTGCTCGACATGCCCCAGAGACAGACAGCAGAAGTAGGAGTGTGCGTGGGTGACATGAGCGGATTAAAGTGAACATACCTTGAGTTTCATGTCGCCATGCTTGAAATGTCATCCACGTACTCGAAATTCCAGACCTAGCCTTGCCACCTCTAATCCCTCACGTCCGACAATAATGTTGTCATATGGCCGGAGGAATGATCGATTGGCGTGGACGCCATTTATAAGCCAACTTAGATGACAGACCGGTTTGGATGGTGCTGAGGTGCAGTTCACCCGAACTATGTCGCCGATTTGGTAGCGCGGCTGACCGCCAGTGATTTGTGGCCCACGCTTCGGGGTAACTGCAAAACAAATAATAAACATACATATGCATTTGTGCGCCGCTGGAAAGTATTTTGGCGATTGCTGAGCATCGGTGAGTTATTGTGCGGGAAGTGTTGGGGTGGGAAATATAGGGATTTTTGTGACCGAGAGGAGTATTTCACTTTGGGGAATTCAAACGGCGTTCGATAGAAAAAGGGGGAGGGGAATGGATAATCAAAATTTGATAAATGTGTGAAGTATGTAAATGTTAAGCATACGCCACAGTGATTTCCTCTACACTGAATTCAAGGATTCCGAGTTTACATGCGTGGAAGTATAAGAAGCACCTATAGACCCTTGGTAGACTATTTAGCCTTTTAGCGTGGTTGGCCATTTATGCATGCATCACTTGACGAAGAATTAAGAAAGCATTTATGTTTAAATTGCTCAGTGAAGCTAGTGCACACAAAAGTAAGCCCTTTGCTGCGGATTAAGGGATAGAACAAATGTAGTCAACGTAAGCGATCAAAGGTTGTTGGTTATTAGTGGTCAATATAATCGATCTATAATTCTTCGAGAGGAAGTTCAGAGGAATTTATTTATATTATATTATTAACTTTACGACAGATTGATACTAAGACATTAATTTCAAGTTGTTTACATCCTTATATATGGCCGCCACGGCGTAGTGTGTAGAGTGCGACTCTCGCCGTTCGGAGTCGGCACAAGACTGTAGGCCCCTTTTACGAGAGGCTTATCAATATGAAGGAAAATGCGAATTCAATTTAAATTGTTTTTATTTTTCAATGTAATCTCTCCAAACATCAATGCATTTGTTACATCTTGAGATAGGCTTTTTAAAAACCATTAAAGTCCCTCTAATCAAAATACCCATTTATTGAAGACTTGAGATCTTCATCATCCGAAAATCTTTTTCCACGAATAAATTTTTTCAAATCCGGAAACAGGAACCAATCACCTGGGGCAAGGTCTTGACTAACAATCTCTTGCAGCAGCCCTGGAAACTCGCGCCGTGTGAACAGGAGCGTTGTCATGAAGAAGCAACACAATCGCTGCGAGCTTAGCCCGCCTTTTCTTTTCAATTTCCTCCCGCAAATTATGCAAAGTGGCAGTGTAGGATGTGGCGTTGATGGTTTCACCTTTTTTTTTTGTACTCAATGGACAAGATTTCCTTTGAGTCCCAAAATACTGTGGCCATAAGCTAGCCGGCAGACGGAGTGGATTTGAACTACTTCGGGGGGTCTGTTCCTTTTTTATGCCACTGCATGGACACTAGTTTGCTTTCAGGGTCGTAGAGGTGAACCCATGTTTCGTCCCCAGTAACAATTCGATCCACAACCCCGTCAGCGTTCTCACTACACATCTCCAAAAGCTCTCTACAGAATGCGATTATCACGTTTTTCTGAGGCGTTGTGAGCATACGTGGCATCCACTTTGCACTGACCTTTCAAAGGCTAAGATGGTCATGAAGAATGGTGTGAATGGTACCAGTTGAAAGCTTGGTGATCTCTGCCATAATTTTCACCTTTATTCGGGCATCAACAAGAATACGTTTTCCAAGTTCTTTGGTACCTTCTTCCGTACAAGCAGTAACCGGGGCGCCGGAGCCGTCGTCTTTAATGCTCTCTGTGCCTCTCTTGAACTCACTTGACCATTTTTGCGAAGAAATGTGATATCGGAGCGATGCTCAATTTTCACCATCATTGTCTCAGTTGTCGTCATGATTCTATTTAACTAGAGATAGAACGCGAATTACCAGGTATGAAATGAGCATTTTTTCTGAAAATAAAACACCAATTATTAATGAGAAAATAAAAACATTTTATTCAAAGTATTGGCCATTGTCTTCTACAAATTTTGACCAACTTTCTGGCAATTTGTGAATACCACGCCAATAAAATTGTTCGTCTTTTAAAGCAAGCCAATCAGACACCCAATTTTCGACCTCCTCGTAGGAGTCAAAGTGCTGCTCAGCCAATGCGTGTCCCATCGATGAAAACAAATGGTAGTCGGAAGAAGCCAAGTCTGGTGAATACGGCGGGTGGGGTAGCTGCTCCCAGCCAATTGTTTTGATTGTATCCTGAACCGGTTTTTCTTTGTGTGCAGGTGTATTGTCATTGAGCAAAATTACCTTGCCGTGTTTTCTGGCCTATTCTGGTCGTTTCTCGATCAATGCATGGTGCAAATTGATCATTTGTTGTCGGTAGCGATCAGTATTAACAGTTTCACCTGGTTTTAGGAGCTCGTGGAACAGCACACCTTTCTGGTCCCACCAAACACACAGCATTGTCTTCTTGCCGATCTGGTATTGCAGTCGATGTTGATGGTAGTCCCAGATTAACCCATGATTTTGTCCGTTAAGGATTCTTAAAATAAATCCATTTTTCATCGCAAGGAACAATCCGATGCAAAACCGATTTTCTTTCGTGTCTTTGAAGCAAAATTTCACAAGTGTTTTTTCGGATTTCCATCTGTCTTTCATTCAATTCATGTGGCACCCATTTTTCACACTTTTGGATCGTTCCCATAGCTTTTAAACGGTCAGAAATTGTTTGTTTTGCAACATCTAACATTGCAGCCATTTACTTTTGACTCAAAGTGTCATCTACATCCAATATCGTTTGCAACTCCGCGTCTTCGAACTTCTTTGGTGGTCTTCCACGTTCTTCATTTCTCACATCAAAATCTTTATTTCTCAGGCGTTGAAACCATCTTTTGCATGTTGCTTCTGATAGAGCATGATCACCATATGCCTCGATAAGAATTTGATGCGACTCTGCTCACTTTTCTTCAAATGAAAACAAAAAATTAATACTTTCCGCAAATCATCAATTTCTGGTACAAAATTCGACATTTTTAACACGATGAAAAAATATGATGTTGTCCGTTCAATGACCTGATGTATACTAAATATTTTTCACAGTTGTCATAGCAAACAAACAAAGAAAAAAAAAATAAGGGCTCGTTAACAACAAATGTTCCCTTTCGAGACATATGTATCTTGATGCTCACTTCATATACGTATACCGTAATAATCACATTTATATGAAATTTTTCATTAATGCATTAACATAATAGTATTACATGTTTCAAAGGTCAATTTATATATAACCGCGGCTTCATCCCGATTCGGAGAATATATTGCAGGCCACTCGTGCTCATGAGAGAGCAGTAGCGCACACAATACGGGAAGCTGATGAGCAAGCTAGGCCCTAATCCCCCTGTTGACTGTCACGCCAACAATTATTATTATTAAATATTATTACATTCTTATTTAACTGAAGTCCAAAAATTTCCTTTACTGTCGATACAAGGTGATTTTCTCTGAAATAAGTAACAAGATTGAGAGGATTAGCAATCCAACTAGAAAGAAAACCTCGATAAGCGTTCCCTTTTCAAAGTGCGATGGAAAAAATTGTGAACCTAGGACAAAAGCATTTAAAATATACTAAAGTAACTTTCCGTTACAAAACGGGTCCGATGATATTAGACAATATTACATGCTCTCTGCTATAGCACCTATGGCTACGAAATGAGATTAAGGGAAGCGGCATGATATAATTGTTGTATTTTGTGTAATTATGCCTGTGCGAACTACCGAAAAAACACAACTCATTGTCATCTTATTCCCTAACAATATGAAATAAGTCCAGATATGCGAACTCAATTCAAAAAAATGTATAAACGTGGTCGCCGTGGCGTAGTGGGTAGAGTGCGACGCTCACACGCCGAAGGGTCTAGGTTCGACTCCCAGTTCAACACCAATTTTTCTAATATTTCACGGCACCACCTTTTTCGAGCTGCTGACAACACTCAAAGAGTAATAACTGTCTAAGAAAGCTTCTCAAATTTCGCCGTTCGGAGTCGGCAAAAAACTGTAGGTCCCTTCTACTCGTGAGAGAACAGTAGCGCGCACAACACGAGTAGTTGATGAGCAAGCTAGGCCCTGGTCCCCCTTTGGACTGTAGCGCCAACAATTATTATTATTTTATTTCTATTTATTCTAATCTATTTTTTCGGCGAACATCTTTTTTAAGGTCTGAAAAAGGGTGGAAGTCGCTTTGAGCCAGATCTCGAGAGTAAGGTGGGTGCGAAGGCAAGTCAAAGCCTTATTCGTGCAATTTGGACAACAACTTGTGATACGGTGCATTGTGTTGGAGGAAGAACATTTTGTCTTCTTTAAATGGGACCGTTTTATTGTAATTTCTTCCTTTCAATGCACCAATAATACCATGAAGTATTCGACGTTGATCATATTGCCTTTTTCAAGATAGTCGATGGATGAAATTCAGTGCGCATCCCAAATTCGGATGCTATAACTTCCCAGCCGACCTTTGTGTTTTGGCCGCTTTGGGTGCGGTTCATCGGCTGCTGTCCACTCCACTGACTGCCGCTTTGACTCTAGAGTGTAGTGGTGGATCCATGTTTTCATTAGCACATACTGACGCAAAAAGTTCTGTTTATTCTTGCGAAACAGATTCAAAGAGAAATCAGAAAGAAATCAAAGAGAAATGCAAAAGATGGTTTCAACGGTTCTAACGGATTTTGATGGGAGAAATGAAGAACGTGGAAGACCAACAAAAAAGTTTGAAGTCGCCGCATTACAACCGATATTGGATGGAGGTGACACTTTGAGTCAAAAGCAAATGCTAAATGTTGCACAACAAACAATTTCTGACCAAGCTATGGGAAAGATCCAAATGTGTGGAAAATGGGTGTCACATGAATTGAATGAAAGACAGATGGAAAACTGAAAAAACACTTGCGAAATTTTGCTTCAAAGACACGAAAGAAAATCGGTTTTGCATCGGATTGTTCCTTGCGATGAAAAATGGATTTATTTTAAGAATCCTAAACGGAATCTGGGACAACCATCAACATCGACTGCAAAACCAAAACGATTCGCAAGAAGACAATGCTGTGTGTTTGGTGGGACCAGAAAGGTGTGCTGTTTCACGAGCTCCTAAAACCAGGTGAAACCGTTAATACTGATCGCTACCGACAACAATTGATCAATTTGCACCATGCATTGATCGAGAAACGACCAGAATGGGCCAGAAGACACCGCAAGGTGATTTCGTTCCCTGACAATGCACCTGCACACAAAGCAAAACCAGTTCAGGATACAATCAAAACACTTGGCTGGGAGCAGCTACCCCACCCGCCGTATTCACACATGGCTTCTTCCGACTACCATTTGTTTTCATCGATGGGACACGCATTGGCTGAGCAGCACTTGGATTCCTACGAGGAGGTCGAAAATTGGGTGTCTGATTGGTTTGCTTTAAAAGATGAACAATATTATTGGCGTGGTAATAATGCCAGAAAGATGGTCAAAATGTGTAGAAAACAACGGCCAATACTTTGAGTAAAATGTTCCCATTAACAATTAGTGTTTTATTTTCAAAAAAAACCGGCATACCTGGTAATATTAATTTTTTGTTACCCCCTATATGTCAGTCCTGAGACTTATTGGGTGTTGTGTTAGTGAAGCAGCTTTATATCGCACGATCAAGATGAACCAACGAATAGTCTATTTTTGGAGAAAAAACAAGTTCATCACACTTACTCCACACCCTTACTCCATAAGCCAATTGTCACGTGTGCGTTTTGGTACCATACTGTCTCGGACAAGAAAAACGTTCACAGTACCGTGAAGACAGTTACCGTCGATGGGGCAGTAACGTCACTGGCACGCAAACCGCACCAAACAGTTACTTTTTGTGAAATAGGTGGTTATTTATGAAGCACACGTGAATTTATCCCGACCACCACAACGCATAGAGTCAAAAATGAACTTCGTCAATAAAAATAATTTTCTATTGAAGTTCATGATTATGACGCATCTAATGCATGTTCGTCAGAACCCAATCGGAGAACGTACGTCGCTTTGAATGGTGCATCGCCCTCAATTCCTGAGTCTTCGTGAAGCCATGTGGATGTAAACACAGATCCTTACGCAAGTTATGAGCGTATGGGTCTCAGCTATGCCCACTTCTTGGGAACGCCATGGAATTGACTGTTTTTGATCGTTTCCTTCCTCCTTTCCACACTTCGTCGAATTCATTACATCTCTGGCAATATCACACAATGAATATGTAATTTTTAAGCCAAACTTTTTATTGCCTGCTTACTAGGGCGAAAACTACGATATAATTTTGGAATAAACTCTCTTTAAGTTACGGTTACCGGCTCCAAATTTTAATAGAAACTTTTGTACATTCTGCAGACGCATCATTTGTGTACTGTACTTGTCGATATTATTGATTAAATTGTCAATGACAGTTTTATACTTTGTTAAATAGTTTTTCTGAAAAGTGCGCTCCCGAATTAAATTTGAAGTGTTTTTAAGGGAACAAATTGAATACGTCTGCATTTATGCAAATGGCCGAATCGCAATCTCCATGTGTTGCAAGGACTAATGTACATATGCCCCGAAACTACTTCGTTCAAAGTGTCTGCAGTCTGGAACAGGACAAAATGTAGATGCAAATGTAAATTCTTCTGCTAACTGTTTCATATTAATGTTGGAACTCCGTTCTCTACTATCGGGAAGTCAGCATTGATCAAGACTGAAGGACGCTGCTCACACACGTCTCATGTTTGGTTTTTTACACTTCCTAGCAATCAATCAGAATATATTCCTATCGTTACGTTGTTCTTTTTACCTAAATGTTTAACAAACACGCCCCTCCAGCTGGACTCTGATTCTGCACACAAAGTTGGCCGAGTTCCTTCAAGACTTGTGCTCGCCATTACGTTGTCTTGTTCCTCAACAATTTTCATATGCTGCAACACTTTCAACCTCTTTAAGATCACAAGTCCAATGGCCAAAGAAATCGATTAATCACCTCCACGCTTAATCGCAACTTAATCCTGGCCAGTTTGTTGACAGGCGAAACTCAGCAGTTGGCACACATCTTCCACTAAAAAGGGTTCCTCCAAATGAAATCATCCCATTTGGCTTAATGTATGTCTCCCCAGTCGGATATCCTTTTCCTGACAACCCGACAATGATTCGAAATGGAAGACGGCAGTAAATTCAAACTTTAAAGTACATGCAACCTTTCTCATCTGAAAGATATTCCCTGAGCCACTGCCAAGGACGGGATGATAAATGCAGGAGGATACAAACGAGACCGGTGGCGTCGCTTTTCGCTCTCTCAACAAAGTCTGAGTAAATTATTTTACATTTCTATGGCAGTTGGCCATAACTTAAGACACAGCGGAGGATGCCTAATTACAAATTGTCCCCGGTAGTTCATTGGACTTCCATCCCATCTCTGTTTGGTCGTTCATGCATCAGTCCAACCCGTGAAGTTATACGTCGTGAGTAACAGGGACATTATTCGTGAGCCCCTCACCACTTTCTCTTCATTATTTATGACTCGTTGCATTTGGGTTCAGACTCAACGCGTCATTACGGCTGACGCAGCGGTGCCGCATTAGTTGGTAACGACCTGCGAGTGGCGGGATTTTGCATTTTTAATGGCAGGGATCTGCCACGTTCGTGTCCTTTGACTTCCAACAACGTGCTGGCCGGCGACAGATGTAGCCGCCGTTTCGTTTCTCAATTTTTTTCCGCACACCGACGTGACGAAATTTGAAATTAAGATTTATTCATTCAATTAAAAGACTCCAGCAGTGGTTGGGAATATATGGCCGGGTGGGTGGAAAGGCTCCTTTCTCGCCTGGTACATAACAACCTTGCGGAAGTGCAGTTAAAAAAAAGCAAAAACCAAATTCCTCCTGAGAAAAATCGCTGAAATTTATTACAAGGACGCGAATGAATCTCTCAGGGCCGCCCACACACTTGGTGCCTTGTGCGTTCTGGTCGGCGTCCTTGTGCGCGAAATGGGGCACACCGCGAGCCGGTTATCTTGCGTTTATTTTTGCATCTTCTTTCATCCGGCATCCGGCAGCCATTTTTCTTGTACTCCTCCACGAAAATAAATTAAGAGAAGTGTAAAAAAACTCGGGGAAGATGTATGCTGGAGGACACGAAATGGGCAGTGACAAAGCGCGAGTTGTTAATTTCCAACCTCTATAAATACAATTCGTCCTTTAGACGACGCACCAACGGTGGGGGAGTTAGATTCACTAGATGCGCACACATCATGTAGCCGAAATGCGCCTCATTTTGCGTTTAACTGCCGTCATTAAGTGTGCGAGCGTCTAGCGCCCCACCGGCGGCACTGTCCTTGTTTCCGCGCTGCTGTGTTCCATAATTATGTCCTACTTTGGACTCGGGATGAATTAAAAATCACAAGTGAAAAGAATTTAATTAATTAAAAGCAGCGACGCAAACAACAGCATCTAGAAACGCGTGACACGCCGTCGTCGGCGCGCTGAGCTTGTGTTCTCATTTCCACGCGTATTTCCAGCTCCAGTGCATGTCCCCCTTTTACTCCGCAGCCGGAGTTCCCGCAGTTTTGTCCCTTTTCCGGCGTCTGCCGGCTTTGGTGCCTTGGCAACTTCTTGAGTTAATTTCTTGTGAAATTTATTGCGGATGAATTAAATTAATGCGGCCGTAAATTTGAAGATATTCCTCTGCTTGGGTGTAGTTGATGTGTCCTATGATTTGGCTAAGCGACAGTCGTGGCGTGGAAGTGATTCCTCGACGAGGATATCCTTTTCGAGGGAGATTCACTAATTAATTTAGTCGTTAAAATTAAGCCGAGGAGACACATTAAAGTCGCAAAGCGTTTTGTTTCTTTTCTCTCGCGCTGGTCTCCGCACGATGACAATGAATTGAATGCGATTTGAGTGGGAAATGGAGGTATTAACATAATTAGCCAATATTCGCGGCAGTAAATTATGACTTCTCGTTACACAAGGGTGATGATCTTGATTTTAATTGCTTCAGGCGCATATTATTGTGCGTGTTAACGTCAAATAATTTTCAGTTTTCCTTGAAATCGGTAAGGAAACGTGTACAGCTTTTGAGTGGTTAGTCTTATGAGATGTTAGTTTATACAGTTTACTGTCAATGAGTGTTTGACTCAATGGTGGTTTGTTTGATTATAATAAATTGTTGGCGCGACAGTCCGCAGGAGGACCAGGGCCTAGCTTGCTCATCAACAACTCGTGATGTGCGCGCTACTGTTCTCTCACGAGTAGAAGGGACCTAAAGTTTTTTGATGACTCCGAACGACGAAGTTTGAGAAGCTTTCTTAGACAAGTGTTGTCAGCAGCTCGAAAGGTTTGTTTGATTGTTTTCCGTAAATTTGGTCGTAAAAACTGAATAAAGCTCCGAAAAGCCTGTCGTTGGAAATGTCGACACAATTCCACTCCGAAAATAGTGACACCTTGACGGATGCTATCAGGACACACTAAATATCAACAAGAAATCGCAATGAAGCATTGAGATAATTCTTAGTGACTAGGGATCAAAAGTGCAAACAAATTTAGATGAACAAATTAAACGCTTCCCAATTCTAAAAAATGTTTAAAGTGAGGTGACTTGTTGAACAATACCACACAACGAGATCAGATAGAGGAAACGAATTCAGTCAAATGTTCGTTATATACATAAAAACAATTCAAACCCCAGATCAAGGTCGACCACAGCTGTGTTGAGTATTTATTGGGTTTGGAATGAAATTTTCTTTTAAAAGCGCAATCCTGTCGTTTGATGAAGCAATCAAGAGGGAGCGACCCAAATAGGCTAACATGTAATGAATTGTCTTATATCATAATAACGACATATCATATTTTTGACGACTCGGATCAAGTTATAAGACTACAGAAACAATAGAACAAGTAATCGTTGAAAACGTCTTAGTCAAATTCCTCGGTCGCGTACAAAAGCCCATCAATGTCATGACGAATTGGGTTAAGTGCGAAAATAAGTTCGTGGCAGCGTGAATATCATTGTACTGAGCAAAACTGCAAGATTTCTAGAACTGGAGTTCAACCTCCAACAGATGCGACAGAAGATCTATTCAATATGACATGGCGCTCAGTAAAACTTAAAAAAAATAAATAATTATACATATGTACAAAATTTCTACGCGTCAAAATAAAAACCCACACCCAGTTAACTGATAAAATATATAGAGACAAATGCAGTTCCGTGATCAAACAAGGTGGCAACAGTGGCGTAGTGAGTGGCGTAGTGAGTTTACACGCCGAAAGTCTAGATTCGATTTCCGGCTGAACACCTCGAATTTTTCACGGCATCACCACTTTCCAGCTGCTGACAACACTCAAAGAGTAATACGAGGGTTGTCTTTTATATTTCGGGATTAAAGAAAAAAAACAAATATTAATCATAAAAAATAATGATTTATATTAATATTTTGAAAAATAATAAAGCTAATTTTTCAAAACATTCCCCGTTAAGATCTATACACTTTTGCATTCGTTTGAACATATTGTCGTAGCACTTTTGCCACCCTGATTGAGATTTCTCCAAAACATGCATTCTGAACGCATCAAACGCTTCTTCAGTTGTCGAAAACGTTTACCTCTCATTTTATTTTTTACGTACGGGTATAAAAAGAAGTCATTCGGTTCCAAGTCAGGACTATACGGCGGATGACTCATCAAAAAGATGTTTTGAGTGCTCAAAAATGCAGTTGTTTGAAGTGTGAGAGCTCGCATTGTCGTGGTGAAGAGTGATTCGTCTTCGGCGGTTGGTTTTCCTGATTTCTTGGAAGACAACTCTCAAACAAATGTTTGTGTACCGGTCAGAATTGACTTTTCTGCGTTGTTCTAGTGGTACGGTTGCGACATGTCCAGTTTTTCCGCAAAAACAAGCGACCATTTGCTTAGAAGTGCTTCGTGCGCAAGCAACTTTTGTTGGATTTGGTTCAATTTGTAACACCCATACAGTCGACTGTTGTTTACTTTCGGGTGCATACGCATAAATCGACAATTCATCACCTATCACGATGTCATAGACATGTTTCGAAATACCGATCGTATTTTTAGAGCATTTTAATAGACCAATCGAAACGAAACTTTTTTTTGAGCGATTGACAAATTGTGTGGGATCCAACGCGATCAAATTTTTTTGACAGTCAAATGTTCATGGAATATTAAATGTATGCTGGTCCCACTAATGCCTAAGGTTGTCTCAATCTCACGATACGTCACATGACAACCTTGCAATATCAGTTGGCGCACAGCAGCAATGGTTTCCTGAACAATAACTGATTTTGGACGACCTTCACGAAATTCGTCTTTGGAGTGAACTACGACCTCGGTTGAATTCACTATGGCAGAGATCACCAAGCTTTCAACTGGGACCATTCACACCATTCTTCATGACCATCTTAACCTTTCAAAGGTCAGTGCAAGGTGGGTGCCACTAATACTCACAACGCCTCAGAAAAACGTGAGAATCGCATGCTGTTAAAAGCTTTTGGAGATGCAAAGTGAGAAGGCGGACGGTATAACGGACCGAATTGTTACTGAGGACGAAATATGCGTCAACCACTATGACCCTGAAAGCAAACAAGAGTCCATGCAGTGACATAAAAAAGGAACAGACCCCCAAAGAAGTTCAAAGTCACACCGTCGGCCTGGAAGCTCATGGCCACCGTTTTTTTTTTTGGGACTCAAAGGGAATCGTGCTCATTGGGTACAAAAAAAAAAAGAAATCATCAACGCCATATCCAACGCTTCCACTTTGCATAATTTGCGGGAGGAAATTAAAAAGAAAAGTCGGGGTAAGCTCGCAGCGTATGTGTTGCTTCTTTATGACAGCGCTTCTGTTCACACGGTGCGAGTTTCCAAGGCCGCTGCGCGAGATTATGATTTCGAAGAAATTCAATACCCACCCTATAGTCCAGACCTTATCCCTACTGATTATTTCCGGTTTTCGTATTTGAAAAAATATCCTCGTGGAAAAAGATTTTCGGATGATGAAGAACTCAAGTCGGCAATAAGAGAGTATTTTGCACAGAAAGAGGAAATTTATTTTCTTGAGGGTTTAAAAAAGCCTATCTCAAGATGTGACGAGATTGATGTTAGGGGAGATTATATTGAAAAACAATTCTAATTCAATTCGGAGTTTCCTTCGTATCGATTCGGAGAATATATTGAACGCACCTCGTACATCAGAATATTATTAGTTTGCTTGTATCAAATTTTATATTATTGTAGGCGAAGAACGAAGCCGTATGTGAGTAAGTGTGAACGGCGTTTTATCTAAAACATCAACATTCGTTTAATAAGTGAATAAAAAATGGGGTGCATTTATAAAAATATTTTCCGGATATGTCCACAAAAATATTTTGCACCGATAGGTGTATAGCGCAGGGTGTGTCGAATACGAGATATTTTTAAATACAATAAAACAAATAAAGTTAATTTTTTCACTCTTTATGGTTTCGTCATAGAGAACAAATACTCCCTCTAGTTTGGAACGTCTTTCAAAGCATAACCATTTGATGGAGTTTTCTGCTGAGACAATTTTGGAAGACTTTGTTCATTTTTTAAGCTCATTAATTATTTAATCATTTATTGATTTGTATGACAACAGGAAATTTTTTCTCAGATTCGAGAGTAGTCACAGAAAGAGTAAATCAAAGGCAGATTTGTTGATCATCCTTTAGTAGAAGAAATCAAAAGCGAATGAAGAATTTGTTAAAGTGACGAAGTAACCCCTGAAAAGGTATTTTCTTGATTGATAGGTGACATTTTTTGATATTCGGAGTAATAATGATTTTTCACTTCAACATTTAATATGTCAGAGTCGCGCTTGAGTTACAATTCTTTTTAATGTAGCACAATTGCACACACTTTGTGCAATCTACCCTTGTTCCCTATTCTCAAACTATTCCTATCCCAAAATTCCCAAAGAACTGTATCAGAATTATTCGGCTGAGGCTTGGATAGCACAGGCCATAAATAAATAAATCGTTTCCATTTTGTAAGAGCAATGTAAGTTTTTAAATGTTTAACGCCGAATTTCGAGTTTCGATTTGCCTTTAACGAAGGAAAATGTTAAAATAGCGCGAATTGAATTAGCGTCGTTTTGTAGGTTAGTCAAGACCTTTCAAATGATGCATAGAGCAGATACGAGCTCTGTAGAGTTTTGTAAATAGCCGGAAAATTCAAAAGACAAAAACGGAGTTATATGACAACCTTTCATTAGCCCCCTATCTGATCAATTAACACCGCTGAAGTGAAGGACTTTTTTATTTGAGAGGCGAAAAATTCTGACATGGACTGTAAGATTGATTCACGAGCAGAAGACTATCAAATCTAAATAATAATAAAAAAATAAAAACAGAAAAACAAGGCAGCTAAGGTAAGTTTGGGATTCGTTGCTTTCAATGTTGTTTCCAGCCCTACTACTTAACGATGGAACCTTACAGATGGAAACTTACCAATAGGACTTTATCTATGGGACCTTACCGATCTGAAGGTCCCATCAGTCCGCCGTCAGCACCATTCGAATGTTCGAATTGCATTAATAACTACGCAAAGTCAAAAGTCTTTGTCCATTTCAAGCTACTCTGTGACCCAGTCAACGAACCAAGAATAAAATGGATGCTTGCGTGATTTCTGCTGGATCTTGAAATAGAAAAAACCACAACCGCTCGTCTAAACGTTTTATTTCAGATGAAGACTATTTTGACAATAATAAGAGAAAAAGTATAGTAGGAAGTGTTGCCATTTGAGAAATGTACAATTTGTATTAGAAAAGTATCCTTTTCAATAATTTTAATTGCTTAATTGAACGTGACGAAATGAGCTTAAAATTTAGGAATTTGTAAAATAAAATGTAACTTGCTAGTCATGTTTTTGCGGCTGCAACTACGCGTGTATAACCCATTAAATAGAAACCGTACCGAATATGTTTGTCAGTATTTTAGTTACTTGTGTCAAAATCAGAGCAAGTATTTTTCTAACCAATTTATTCTACTTATTCAACTTGATATTGACATTTCTTCCCTACAATTTTTCCGTGAAGCATAAACTTTCTTCGTCTAAAACTTGCTTTCCATAATCAAATTACAAACGAGGTACACCGGCAGCTTTCCACAAAAGCAGAGAGAAAAATTATTTAAAGGATTCTTTACCAACATCTGCGGAAAACTAGACCAAACAAAATAGCACAACATTTACCAATTGCAAGAAAGAAATGCTATTTAAGCAGCCGGCAACAGACCACCAGGTATGGAGTGTGAAAACCTGGAGAGAACCAACTCTGAAAAAAAAAAACCCATTTAACAGTCACCACTAATTGCCAGAAGCGCAGATCCCATACATTACCACTGCTTCCTGTTCTACAGCCATTGCAAGTGTCGATTTGTGCACCAATTTGCCAGCCAACAGCCGGACTCCCAAGACTGCCTATCTAAAGAACCGTGAGTGGGAGGTGAATCCCAAGAATGTACCTTGTCATCAAAAATAAATTGCCGAGGATTCTAGCAGACAAAAAAAATATCCCAGCAGATCTGCATGTTTTCCAAGCCATCCACAGACCGCCACCGCATCCACCAGACTCATTGTCCTCGAAACGCAAATTCATTTAGATGAATTAGGGTTAGATTACAGATGAAGCAGTGCAGGGCGGCTGTGCAAATTTGCAGAGTCCTTCACTAACCCCGGCAGCTCCTCACTGCCAGCTTGCACAATCGCACATTGGTGCAGAGCTTTTGTGTACCTCATGAGGTTTATGTACATTCAAGTCAGCTTGGCTTCCCACTGTGTGCGGAGGAATGGAATGACAATTCTCTGGCTCCACCATCGGTGTGGTCCTCGTAGTGCACCCCAATTAACAAGAAGAGAATTGAGGACCTACCTCCTTCGCCATGGGAGCTCACTGGAAAAAAAGCTGACACACTGGCATTATGCGGCAACGATGGTGGCAGCATGCCCTTGCGAGGAAGATACTTACGTTCGCGTACTTGAACCGCACAGATGCAGCCATGAAAATCGATATCTCGCGGGGTGGAGGGCATCCGATTTGCTTTTCCCTCAATTTGACTCAAGGCGTAGTCCCTGGGAGCATTAAGTTGCTCTTCAATTGCGGGGAGGTAGAACATACGAGTACACTGGCTGGTTGAGGCCCAGGACTGCAGTGCCATAAGAAGAAGAAGAGTGCATTATGGGAAAGACTTGTTGAATGCTATCATTGGTCGGTACGGAGTTTGATCCGCGTTCTTGTAAGCCGCGCGTTATTTAAATAAACCAGGAGTATACGCGTACAAAAGGCAAAACTGTCAAAAAATTTTGATGAACTATTTTAAGGTGAACCAAGTGATTGAACAATCGTGGCCACTGTTGTTGACTCAAAAAAAAGGTGTCCTAGCTTGAATTCCTGGATTACACATTCCTTTTTCTCTAAGTTGCTAACAGCTCTCAAGGAATGTAGAAATTAAAGAACGCTTAACGAAAGCTTGATAAGCTAGGTCATGATGACTTGTGGGCCTTGTATGTTATCACTGCTTCCAAATATTAACCGCACATTCACAAGACTTTCAATCGCTGTCTGTTGCCAATTCGACTTTTCTGATTAAATTCGTTGAGATGTCGATAAGACAACACGTAAGAAATGAACTCAGTATACGTCATTCATTCACGCGCAGGCGGTTTCGTTTTTTTTTTTTTATTTTTCCAACACCGGGGACTTTAAGGTAACAGCACAGGAACGTAGTTGATACCCGTTCGACGAAGAATACCGATTTAGGTGTTAGCTGCAGTGGTGAGTGTTGGCGAACAAAATGTTACACCTGAGCAATTTTCAATTTTCAGTTTCCTTAAAAGTCCTTAAGTCCAAACGCAACAAACAAAAAGAGGACTGTCTATGAACTTAGTTTCTGTATCACACGCGCATTGATTTTGATTTTTTCTGCGTTCGATCGCAGATCATAAAATTACTTTCATTATACTTCTCCAGGTGTCACTTGAGGATGAACAAAAAACAAAAAAACCGTCTACTGTCGCATACCAAAACCAAATTGAAAAACAGACTTTCCAAGAACAAAAACATCCATCCTCGGTTCCAATTTCCCCTTCGTTCACATTTATCCTTACACGTGCGGAAGGATATTCTCGTCGGGGCATAATCATTTGTCGAAACGAATTTCCTTCCGTCGACGACTGGCCCATAAATTCGTAATCATCCTTGACGTAGAGACCACGGCAATTTTGACTTCGGAACCGCCTAGACTCTCATACCATAATCGATCCGAAAATCGTTAGGTTCGCTTCTGCGAATTTGAATTGTTTCCACATGGAAGTCATGACAAACCGCCGCGGTACACCGACAAACAAATAGACGTTGGAATTTTTCAGATATTGTTTGCTCATCAACCGAGCGGAGGCACAAGAAGAAGGTTGACGCCATCACTCGCCCCAGATACCATCTCTAGAATCAGTGGTGTAAATAATTGATTTAATCTTCAGGAGTGATCAGAATTTAATATGAGTCCTTCCCCGAAGATGACTTCAAAGCGAACGCCGACCTCAGGGGTTATGGAAGGATAGCTCACAGATCAGAAGAAGAGGGAAACATTCGCTTAGAGGTTGAATTACGCGAGCAAACGCAAATTTTTAATTCAAGTTCTTTCTGAAAGGAGATTTTAAAAACTTATGGTGCGGAATCAATCACCACCCTTTCATTCATAAGTGATAAAGCATGAGGAATGAAATGGCAAGAATAATGCCAAAGTCAAGGCGCTGAGACAGAAATTTTGGGTTGTATGCCAAGAGAATTTTTAAAAGTGTTTTTTGTCTATCGAAAAGCGCCAACTGAAAACCAAACCTTTGTATTATGAAGAAGATAATAATAATAATTGTTGGTGTTACAGTCCAAAGGGGGACCAGGGCCTAGCTTGCTCATCAACTACTCGTGTTGTGCGCGCTACTGTTCTCTCACGACTAGAAGGGACTTACAATTTTTTGCCGACTCCGAACAGCGAAATTAGCGGAGCTTTCTTAGACAGTTATTACCCTTTGAGTGTTGTCAGCAGCTCGAAGGAGGTGCTGCCGTAAAAAATTCGAAAAATTGGTGTTGAGCTGGGAATCGAACCTAGACCTTTCGGCGTGTGAGCGTCGCACTCTACCCACTACGCCACGGCGACCACAGAAGATACAAAAGTTAAATTAGAAAAGATAAGTCTGAGTTCCACCGAAATTGATACATTTAAATTTATTCTGTTCGTCCCTGATTTATCTTCTGAAGAATATTCGTTGTTGTTGAATTTGGAAAAATTGGTGTTTTTCCAAGGAAATGACAAACGCAAAGGAAAAGCTTATGATGTAATGGAAACTTGTTATTTACGGATACTAGGTATTCCTTCTTTTAAAGACGGATCCAAGAAATAAAGCCTACTAAGAACTGAATTCTCCGAATGACATTATTTTTAGGTATATTTTGGTTAAGAAACTGATCCTAAAAAAATACGAAAAATTATAGGAGTGGAGCGACAGACACCGAGGGGGTCGAACAAAAATTTAGCCATGATCCTAAAATACGAATAGAGGGAAGACATATCGTATCACAAAGTTATGTTTGCTTTATTTTTAGAAAAACAAAAGGCTATTCACCTGCCGATTTGGTTTCCTTTGGGCGCTTTGGAATAGGCGAAGCCTGTCCCCGCCAAATATGACGTTCTATTTTTGTTCAGTATTGGTTGGCAAGCAGTCATGGAAAGTTCTACAACATATCAACGTCTCAAAATTATTCAGCTGTATAACGAATATCAGTGTTTACTAAAAAATGCACTATATGATTAGACCAAGGTGCTCATAATCGGTATACTGAAACGCTATTGCCACTGCCGTTTGTGACACAGTACCTGCGTCTGTGAATATAGTCTTAAGTTCTAATCAACTTTTTATCAATCTTAATGGCCTGGATTAGCAATTCATCGACATAGCATATGAAGTTTTTAATGTGCTATTGCAAATTGGTCGCCTTTTTCAATAACTTTTCTTCAGGTAATACATTACTCTATAAGTCCCGGCGCTAACATATAGAGGATGCCACTAAAAAAACATCCAAATTATTTTATGAAGTTTATACATTCAAATGATACCTGTCAATTTGCATGACAATCTGATTATCAGGTTACAAGTTTACAGGCTTCAAGTGATCCTTTTTTTTGTGATTTTTAAAACAATGGAAAAAACAGAAGTTCGTGTGTTGACTACACACTGCTTTCTGATGGAAAAAAAATAGAGTGCAAGCTCAGGAATGGCTTGAAAAGTGTTACAGGGATTATGCTCCATCGAAAACAAATATATGTGGGTGGTATGCTGACTTTCAAGGTGCCCGTACAGACACCAACGTTAATGAACGCTCTGGAAGAAGGTGGATTCACCTGAAAACGTCAAAAGATACACAAAACCGTTTTGGAGAACCGCAAAGTGAAACCTGAGATAGTAATACCTTAAAGATATTAGAATGTAGTGAGTACAATATTGAATGAATTTGAATGCTCTTTAGCTTATAACTCGCGAGGATGTTACAGCTTCAATGGTGTGTTTTCAAATAAAATTGCTCATATCCCCATTTAAATGCTTGTCAACTTTCTTGCCACTGCCTTGGAGGCGTCCGCCAGAAGGAATTAAAAACTGGCTGACAAAGAAGAAAAAACAAAACAAAATAGTGAATAAACAGATCTCCACTCTTGCGAGTAAGCCGATTTCCGATTTCGATTGCTCATGATGCTCTGGTTAATCTCTCTCCTTGATCTCCACATCATGAGATGTACACTCAGGGCCATCTCTTGATTAAAAAGGAATGGTCCTTGGTTCCACTCGCACTGGAGCTTTGATGACCTCGCACATCGCATCTCCGATGATACTACTCTCATGGACATGCAGTCTGATGCGAAGTCGCCAATAAAACAATTGCGACACTTATACAAAGTCGACTTTCCCCGTGGCCAGAAACTGAACCGGGAAAGGAATATAGTCGGATTTTCAGGGACGGCTCCAAGAGAACGGAGGTTTCTGGAGCTGGGGCCTTCGTGAAAAACGACAACATCAGACTTCGCGCCCCCTTAGGAAACTTCGCGTCGGTCTTCCAGGCGGAAGCCTTCGCGATCCTAGTGGCCACCAACTATATTCTGAAGAACAGGTAGAACGGAAGAAGTATCTGTGTCTGCAGCTGTGCTCAAGGCCTTACTTAACCCTCTACCCACTTTCAAGACAGTTTAAGAAAGTCTTCCTTTAATTTGGTCGGCAGGCTGAATTGGCTAAGACTTGTCTGGGTCCCGGGTCATCACGGATTCTTGGGAAACGAGACTGCCGATGAACAAACTATGCTAGGTTCAGCAGAGGTATTCGTAGGGCCCGAACCCACATTGGGATTACCCGTGTCCCAGGTCAGGGCCTCCGTCGATGGTTGGGTCTATCTAAAATACAACTAAAGATAGCGTGACTCTCCAGGATGCAGGATGACCAAGAGTATCCTCCCAAACGTCAGCACAAAATTCGCATCTTTTCTGCTACCTCTAGATAGAAGCGAGTGCAAACGACTTGGGGGCGTACAAACGGGACACTTGGCACCTGAGTCGGCTTGAGCTTAGTGATGTCACACTCTGCGAGGCCTGTGGAGAAGGTAAAGACACTTCAGAGCACTTTCTCTGTCAGTGTCCTGCTTTCGCTCGTATGAGGTGGCGGCTATTTGACGCTGATGTGGTGGAAACTAGAAACCTAAATTATATATCACAGAAGCGCATCTTGGTTTTTCTTCCGAAAACCAAGAAACCAAATACAATGGACCAGTATTTGAGTCTGAGCGCTGCAGTGTAGTTTATCCCAACCTTCAACAAAACAGAAAAAAACTTGCTTTTGCAAATTGGCCGCATTTTCCCCTAACTTTTTTTTGATTTAATACATTACTCCAAGTCCCGGCGCTGACATATAGAGGGTGCCACTAACAAAAAATCCAGATTAATTTTAAAAAGTTTAAACATTCAAATGATACCTGTCAAATTTGCATGACAATTTGATAATCAGGTTACAAGTTTAGAGGCTTCAAGTGACGCTACTTTTGTGATTTTTAAGACAATGAAAAAAACAAAATTTCGTGTGTTGACTAA
Organism: Eristalinus aeneus; assembly: GCA_955652365.1. Lineage (NCBI taxonomy): Eukaryota > Metazoa > Arthropoda > Insecta > Diptera > Syrphidae > Eristalinus > Eristalinus aeneus. The sequence continues at coordinate 24,941,421 of OY019131.1, forward strand.
ACACTGCTTTCTGGTGGAAAAATACCGTGCAAGCTCAGGAATGGCTTGAAAAGTGTTACAGGGATTATGCTCCATCGAAAACAAATATATGTGGGTGGTATGCTGACTTTGAAAGTGCCCGTACAGACACCAACGATAATGAACGCTATGGAAGACAAATTAAGGTGGTTTCACCTGAAAATGTCAAAAGATACACAAAATCATTTTGAAAAACCGCAAGTGAAATCGCGTGAGAATGCAGTGGGTACACTATTTTGCATGAAAATTTGTCCATGAGAAAGCTTTTTTTGAAATGGGTAAAGCTTTTTCCCACAGTGATACGGAAACACTAACGTATCGATGATTCTGAGAATTGTTTCGAGCTGTTTCGCAAGAGTAAACAGGAATTTTGCATCAGTATGTCTTACTGAATGAAACGTGGATCCATCACTATACTCCAGAGTCAAATCGACAGTCAGTGGAGTGGACAGCAGTTGGTGAACCACGCTCAAAGCGTGCGAAAACACAAAGGTCGGCTGGTAAGTTATGGCATCCGTATTTTGGGATGCGCAGGGAATTTCATTCATCGATTATCTTGAAAAAGGCAAAAGAATCAATAGCGAATACAACATGGCATTCTTATTGCATTTTAAAAGAGAAATCGCAAAAAAGTTCTCATATGAAGAAGAAACGAATTCTCTTCCCCCACGACAATGTATTGAACATGTTGCAAGTCGTTGGCTACAATGGCCAAATTGCACGGACTGGGCTTTGAATTGCTTCCGAGTCAACTGCATTCTCCAGATCTGGACCCAAAGACTTCTACCTCTCTACCTTCTTCTTTACATAACCTCAAAAAGATGACGCCAGAATTCAATATGGCTCGAATGAGGAGGCGATCGCTGAAACTGAAGCCACTTTCGAGCCGAAAGATAAATTGTTCTATAAAAAAGTATCGAATTGTAAGAGTAGCATTGGACTGATTGTGTCACTCTCGGGGGAGGTATGTTGATGAATAAAGTTGAGCGATGTCTAGAAAATGTATTGTTATTGGTAAGAGACTTATTGAGTGGTTTGTTATGTGAATTATGCTTTGGAAGCAATTTCGTATGTTTGTGGTCGCTTAAAAGGCAAGGAAGTACTTCTTTAAGCCTCTAACAAGGATTTTAAGTTTCCTGTGAGATGTGTTTGTTTTGTTTTTCTATATAAATATAGCCTCACGATGGATTGCTCTTAATTTAATTTAATAAATACGGAACTAAGACTTTTACTTATTGATTTTTTAAGACAAACTTTTGAATCGTGCGAACTCTTAAATGACTTACGTTGTGAGCACAATCAGAGAAAGCTCTTCGCTGCTGTCTTCGAAAGCATGAGTGTGTAAACAAATTTGATACGCACATTTTGTGTATTCATAAATCAAACATGATGTGAAACACAACAAATGGTACACGTTTTGAATGCTCTGTAGCCCATAATTAAGACATTACAGTTGTTTTAAAATAAAATTGCTCATATCATTATTTAAATGTTTGTCAACCCTGCTACCACTCCCTTGTCCGCAAGAGGGAATTAAAAACTGGCGGATAAGGAAGAAAGAAGAAAACGAAATACTAAAGAAAAAGATCTCCACACTTGAGAGTAAGCCGAATTGGAGAGAACAGAAACTAGTGAAGAATGTGACAAAGACTACTGCAATATGGTATAAGCTGATCGGGAAGAGCTTACAAAGAAAAAATTCAACCCTTACTGGTATTGCAAAAAACTGGCATAAAGAAAATTGGGCGTACTAATCGATTTACCCATTCTATTGAGTTATTTAAAAATAATTCTTGGCAGTACAGTCCACAGGGGGACCAGGACCTAGCTTGCAAATAAACCACTCGTGTTGTGCGCGCTTCTGTTCTCTCACGAGTACACAGTTTTTTGCCGACCAGGAACGGCAAAGTTTGCGAAGCTCTCTTAGAGAGTTATTACTTTTTGAGTGCAGTAAGAAGCTTGTGGTCGCCGTGGCGTAGTGGGTAGAGTGCGACGCTCACACGCCGAAGGGTCTAGGTTCGACTCCCAGTTCAACACCAATTTTTCTAATATTTCACGGCACCACCTCTTTCGAGCTGCTGACAACACTCAAAGAGTAATAACTGTTTAAGAAAGCTTCTCAAATTTGGCCGTTCGGAATTGGCAAAAAACGGTAGGTCACTTCTACTCGTGAGAGAAGAGTAGCGCGCACAACACGAGTAGTTGATGAGCAAGCTAGGCCCTGGTCCCCCTTTGCACTGTAGCGCCAACAATTATTATTATTTTAAGAAGCTTGAGAGAGGTGGTGGCGTGATAAATTCCAGGTGTTCAGTCGGGAATCGAACCTAGACCTTCGGCGTGTGGGTGTCGCACTCTACCCATTATACCATGGCGCACAGTGGGACAACACATTAGATATCAGTGCGCAAAAGGTCACTTTCAAATATTAGGTAAACAAGGAAAAACAAAGTATACCGCATTTGTGATATGAAAAATACGCTTTCATTTTTTTTTTCATGTATTGCACTGAGTTAGTAAATTCATCAAATTTGTCAAGTTTCCCGTCAAAACTGCAATTTAAGGAATAAAAAAAAAGTTGTTGATTTTGATTTTATAATTTCTTTGTTGCTAAGCGTTCAATTACAAAAATAAGGTTGCAAAATATCTCCCTTCCGCCTTTTTGTCTATTAAATTTTTCGGCTATGTGCGCTACAGAGCTCGTACCTGGCAATACTTTACATCATTTGAAAGGTCTTGACATAGCCTACAAAACGACGCTATGCATGATTAGTTTGAATATTGAGTTCAACAGTTATAGATGTGTAAACATAGAGTTCACTAACGCCGAAATTAGCTCTACTTTAAAGATTTCCTTCGTTCAAGGCAAAGCTTATAGAGAAGCGTTCCGTGAGATTAATGGTGTTTTGGGGGATGGTACTCCATTACTTCAAGCAGCGGGGGAATGGTTTAGAGGATTCGTAGCCGGTGAAAACGACACCATGGATAAGCCAGCCGGGGAAGACCTGTAACGACGAATACTGATCGAATCATGGAAATCATTGAGTTAGGCTGGAATGTGGCATCTCGTGACATTGCCCAGGAGATCATCTCAAGCCATCTGCTGGAGACGGGATACAAAAAAAAAAGCTTGATGTTTGGGTGTAGCATGATTTGACGCAAAAACAAAAACATTCTGGACCGAATCAACGACTGCGATATGCTGCTGAAACGGAACAAACTCGACACATTTTTGAAGCGGATGGTGACTGGTGACGAAAAATGGTTCACATACGACAATATCAAGCGGAAACGGTCGTGGTTGAAGATCGGTGAATCGTCCCAAACAAAGGCTTATCCGGGATTGACGGCCAAGAAAGTTTTGCTGTATGTTTGGTGGGATTCTAAGGAAATCATCCACTTTGAGCTGCTTCCATATGGTCAGACGCTTAATTTTACCCTCTACTGCGAACAACTGGACCGCTTGAAGCATCAACCAGAAGCGCCCAGAATTGTTCAACAGGATGGGCGTAGGGTTTCACCAGGCTAACGCCAGACCACTCACTTTGTTGGTGACTCGTCAAAAGCTACGGAAGCTCGGATGGGAGGTTTTATCGCATCCACCATATAGGCCGGGCATAGCGCCAAGTGATTACCACCTGTTCCTGTCTATGGCAAACGCCCTTGGTGGTGTGAAGTTGAACTCAAAAGAGGCTTGTGAAAAGTGGCTGTGTGAGTTCCCCGCAAATAAGGAGAGACTTCTACTAGGGGGTATTATGAAGTTGCCGTCTAGATATTTGAACTAAATCCTATCATTGTAACACTTTTTTTTATTTAAGAGCAAAAAAGCGGAAAGGAGATTATTGTATATAAAGAAGTTCGTTTGTCCCAATTGATTTGCGCACGACTGTATATCAAATTAATTCTTTATTAGAACTGCCTCGGCCTTTTACCAAAGTTGTTTTCTGTATTGTATTGTACGTTTAACCAACAAGATGGTTACCCTGCATCTACGTAGGCTGCAGGCTATCAAATTCGTCGAGATGTTTTTCCAGCATTTTCCTTCTTATCTTGTGGGATGCAGCACGTAGAGCATTTTTTTCTATATATCCTCATATTCAAATGTACAGGACTGTGAACTGAGTAACGAACTAATATCCCTATTGATCTAACGCGTTTCCTTTCAAGCACTGGTTCATTAAACGCAGTTAAGTTATGGCTCCCTTAGTTTCATGACGCAAACACCATCTCGTGGCTACCGTGAGTACTTCGTCCTCAATTATAGAAAGCAAAAATGAATTTTCAGCAATGGCTGGAGATATCAGTCAGCTCCCATCGTTCAGAATAGCAGGGACGCTTTTGTTAAATGGAGTCAATCTATTTTCGGATTTTCAATTATTCACTTAAAAAACGCCCATGTTTCTTTATTCATTGCACATCCAATTTGCAAGAAGGCAAGAATTAGAAATTGAATCCGTCTTCGTCTGTGTTGTATCATGAAGTAATGAAGCCTGAATACTTAAGCGACATAAGCCAGAAAATTGTTTCTTGGGGTGAGCAGTGCAGGGTTATCTCAAAGACCAATTTGCTATGGTTAGCCATAATTCATACTTTGGTGAGAAAATAATTTATATGCCCTGGAAAAATTCCTTAAATTCAAAATTCCAAAATTTCCCATTCCGACTTAGGCTTGTGGTCCAGTAGTGTGGTTTCTCCTCCTGGACCATTGGAATGCCGGAATTTCATATTCCATGGAATATGGCAATTGGATGAACGGCCTCCAATTCAATATTGCTAACCGCATTGAGTTTTCAGGAATTTCCAGTTACAAATCATCCAGAGGATTACAAATATGTTCAAACAACAAACATGTACTAACGCTTCATTGAGAACTTTGCATTGTACCGATTTAATCATGCAAGGCCTTATCTTCGAAACATGTCCAAATTTTGAAAGGCTTAAATAACTTCTAGAGAAATAGCATACGAATAAAACGCCTATTGTTCTGTAGTCTGTTAATTAAATCCTGATTCTGGAAATTCCCTTGACCCAGCAATTCATTTGAGTATCATTACTTGGAGTGTACATACCGAAAAGCAAATATTTGATACAGCCAATCATGCCTGGCATCCATCCCTAACTTTCGTTCCCCTTAATTTCGAAAACTCCCTTCTTTGTACCCGTTTTTCAACTTTGAAAAGATTTCAGAATACGTCCCTTAGGAAATTTATCCTGAACAGCTTTCAACTGCTTCTCAAATTAATTATGCACAACTCGTCTAATTTCATCAAGTCCACTCATCAGCCACACAGGCTACCTAACTTTCATTAGCTGCATCAGTTCGGCAGAGAAATGTTTCCCAAAACTAACTCCAACTGGGCCAAGGAAAATGTGATCAATGTCATTTAATTTTGTTTGTGAACAAAGGAGGGCGCAGCACACTCTCTCGACATTTTGTGGGTCCTTATTAAGTGATTTCACCAGGCATCACAGTTCTGCTCACACAGCATTCACTTCCGAGGACTTATCTGGATGAGTGAAGAAAACTTTATTGGCGTTGGAAAAGCAATAAAACCGTAATTAATTTTTTATCCTTTTTCCCATTATTCACAGTGCATCATCACTACACACTGCGCGCTGGCAATTATGATACAACGAAAATCGAGCAATTACCCAGAAAATAACGAAATTAAACGGAATTCCTCCAGTCGGGTAGAATGGTGGTGGTGAGAGGGTGGGTGGGAGGTAGGAATATGTAAATGAAAACTTACCAACAACAATCATGTCCTCGTGGCCGGAAACAGTCTGAAATGATGGCGCCTCGCCGGAAACTTCACATCTGTAGCGACCGGTCGACTGAAGTGTCACTCGCTTAAGCAAAACAATATTGTCTGTTGAATTGGCCAGCTGTAAGAGAAGGGAAGCGAGTGGGAGATTAAAAAACATGCAGAGTGTATATTTTCATTGAATTATGCACAAGTTTCCCTTCCACAGGAACGATCTTAGGAAAACTTTTCGAACAAAACTTCTTCAAAATGATGGCAAATTTCTTCCTGTTTTCCTTGTCTGTCTTCAGTGTGTGCGTGTGTACACTTCACTGCTACCATGTGACGCCCGTTGTTGTTGTTTTCTTTCAAACAACTGTCCTTCCGCAAATTCCTTTCAATAAACATGAACTCAACACTGAAAGTGAGAAGTTCAGTTGAGCAAAGCACAGGAAAAAAGTTATCATCACAACAGGACAGACAGGATAACTTTGCACCACACCCAGCGAACCGCTTCTCGGCCGCAGAACAACTAGTAAAGAGAAAACTTCTGCTTTTTATCGCCCTCCTCGTGGCAGTTGCTTTTGTGTGTATGTCCTGCGGAAGTAACATGAAAACTTTTCCGCCCTCAAATCCGCTTTCGTGCATTTATCTTCGCACCTATTGTGATCTGACACGCCTACACAGTCTTTCGAAAGTTTGCGAGAATTTTGGACGGACACAGCAGACAGATCCTTTCAACCTCAGATGCCCGGACTACGATCGGGTGTGGAAGTTAGTCGATCTGGGAATGCAACGAATTGCGACAAACGTCACGTGGCAAGTGCTTATTAAATTTATGTCATAACTCCATATACTGTGAGTTGGAGAGAAAAAGTTTCTCTTTAGCTTTGGACTCATGCCTGCTTTTTCCTGCAGACAAAACACTAATGGCACACAACAAAGTATTCGGCTTGGGTTTATGGATCAGCCAACTTCTGCTTGGCCCCTTGGCTACATCGGCGCTGAACACACTTTTGTTTATATTTTTCTGCTCGTTTGCGAGACAAACTCACAGCCCATTACCAGTGGATTTTATTTTACTTTCTACAACCCCCGTTAATGTTCCTCTATCACTTAAGGTGGATATGGGAGTAAGCTGCGGCGCCATAAGAGGCTGGTGCTTAAGGTGCTGTGGATATGATGCAACTAAAGCACTGGGCACTGGAAAATAAATCGTAATTGTGGTGATACAAGGGGTACGAGAGCTGACTGTGAAATGCTTAGTGTTCAGATTGTAAAATAAATCATTTCGAATGGTCTTTAAGCTGATACGTCGCAGCTGGGGGGAAGGCGGCCCCTCATTAGCGAGGGCTTTGTGAGGCTCTTGGAGATTGTCCTTAAATTGTACAATCGAGCTGGTCACCATTTATTTTAAATAGGAGGGTTGTGGTTAGCTTGAAGCCTTGTGCAGCTGTATTCAGCTACTGAAGTGGGTTTCTGAATGCGAGAATCTAATGCCGAAATTGTCTCCCTCCCCCTTATGGAGCAACACCATCACTCTTTGGAAAAAAACGTTTGATATTGTAGCACTTCTATATCCAAATTAATATATTGTGGGGCCACCCCTGTTTTTTAAACTGCCTGGCATTGTATTGGCATAGATTCTATAAGATTATTTACAAAAGTTTGTGGGGCTGTTGTCCATTCTTCGCGAAAATATCAATAAATTGCTGACGGTTTTTTAAATGCTGCTTCTTAGTTTTCTTTTGACTATTTACTTTAGATTGTCAATGGGGTTAATGTCAGGAGATTGGGACGGCCATTTAATAGAATCAATACCTTTTACCAAAAACCAAATTTGGATTTTTTTGCCGTGAGCTTTGGATCACCAACTTGCTGAAATCTACAACGAAGGGGCATGTGATCCTCGGCATATGGTAACATTGTCTCATCCAAAATATTTTGGTAATGAAATCGATCCATTCGTATCTCTATTTTTAAAAGAAGTCCCATCCCTTCGAATGAAAATTGTCCCCACACCACTATGGAGCCGCCACCATACTTCACAGTTTTGTCACAGTAGCGTCAATCGAGTCTTCTTCCAGCTGTTCGTCTTTATTTAACCCTTGTAGTGCCGGGCGAAATGGAGGTGCCTATGCGAGAAAAACCGGCCGAATTTCACAGTTTTACAAGGGTTCGGGAAAATGCTTATAAAAACCAAACGAGAAACGATATTTACATGATTCAAAAAGCTGCGTATTATAGATGAAATACAGAACGAAACAATGACACTAGTTTTTTTTGTACTCATTTGAGAATTATAGAAAAAACAAAGGTATATATGTTTATAAATGAAGTAAAAGTTGAGTTCTCTCGTACAAAACGTGTTTGCACATACAAACAGCCATCTTTTCACCACAATTTTATATGGGTCAATTATAATGAAGCATATACTTTGTATTTCCAATATATTTTGTAACAAGATAAACAATATAAGTACCGATAAGGGTCCAAATCCACAGCGATTTACGCCGCAGATCGAATATCGCCTGAGTGGCGACCATCGGTGTTTATGTTAGACTTCGGTACCTCCAAGCGATAGGAAAAGGTCGTCGTCCACAAAGAGTTAAAACGAAAAACTATTTTTTTTAATTCTCTCATAGTGAAATTAGATCATTTATAACGTATTACAAATTTATTTTGAGATAGAGTTCTCCCGCAATGCGAATAGTAAAGCGCTACGAGGCGCGGGCCGATATATCGGCTCTGGCACTTTTTGCGAGTGTAGAAGGAGCCGATATATCGGCTCCCGGCACTCAAAGGGTTAAGGAAATGAGTTTCCTCCGCCCGGAATAGTGTGATATATTATGTTTTTTTATTATTACTAAATTGTAAACTAATTTTTCGAGCTGCTGACAACACTCAAAGAGTAATACCGGTATGAAATGAGCGTCCAGATGCAATTGTCTCGATAGGGAACATTTGTTGTGAACGAGCCCTTATATTTTTTTTTTTTTGTTTGTTATGACATCTGTGACAAATATTGAATATACATCAAGTCATTGAACAGACAACATCATATTTTTTCATCGTGTTAAAAATGCCGAATTTTGTACCAGAATGTGATGATTTGCGGAAAGCATTAATTTTTTGTTTTCATTTGAAGAAAAGTGCTGGCCAGGCATATGGTGATCATGCCCTATCACAAGCAACATGCAAAAGATGGTTTCAACGGTTCAGAAATAATCATTTTGATGTGAGAAATGAAGAACGTGGAAGACCACCAAAAATGTTTGAAGACGCCGAATTGCAAACGATATTGGATGTAGATGACACTTTGAGTCAAAAGCAAATGGCAGCAATGTTAAATGTTGCACAACAAACGATTTCTGACCGTTTGAAAGCTATTGGAAAGATCCAAAAGTGTGGAAAATGGGTGCCACATGAATTGAATGAAAGACAGATGGAAAACCGAAAAAACACTTGTGAAATTTTGCTTCAAAGACACGAAAGAAAATCGATTTTGCATCGGATTGTTACTGGCGATTAAACATGGATTTATTTTAAGAACCCTAAACGGAAAAAATCATGGGTTAATCTGGGACAACCATCAAAATCGACTGCAAAACATGATGGATTCGTCAAGAAGAAAAGGCTGTGTGTTTGGTGGGAGCAGAAAGGTGTGCTGTACTACGAGCTCCTAAATTGTTCGCGTCTTCTCATCGCCCTCCCAATTCTGGCTCTCAGTAACAACTTATTAAATTTTGCTTCAAAAACTCAGATCTGAACACACCACCATCAAAATCTGCTGAAACCGTTAATACTGATCGCTACCGACAACAAATGATCAATTTGAACCATGCATTGATCGAGAAACGACCAGAATGGGCCAGAAGACACGGCAAGGTAATTTTGCTCCATGGCAATGCACCTGCAAAGCAAAACCGGTTCAGGATACAATGGCTCCTTCCGACTACCATTTGTTTTCATCGATGGGACACGCATTGGCTGAGCAGCACTTTGATTCCTACGAGGAGGTCGAAAATTGGGTGTCTGATTCGTTTGCTTTGAAAGACGAACAATTTTATTGGCGTGGTATTCACAAATTGCCAGAAAGATGGTCAAAATGTGTAGAAAACAATGACCAATACTTTGAATAAATTTTTTTACTTTTCCATTAATAACTAGTGTTTCAAAAAAAAAATGTAATTTTGTACCGGTGTACCTGGCTACTGTCTAAGAGAGCTTCTCAAATTTCGGCGTTCGGAGACGGCAAAAAACTGTAGGTCCTTTCTACCCGTGAGAGAATAGTAGCGCGTGTAGCACGAGCAGTTGTTGAGAAAACTAGGCCCTGGTCCCCCTTCGGACTGTAGCGCCAACAATTATCATTATTACTATAAATATGGGAAATATACTTGTTATTACGAATTTGAAAAAGTTTCCTTTTGTTGTTTTACCGTTTTAATGTTTTATTCTAACAATATATTTGGAAGCCTACTTGATATGAATTAGTCGTAAATTTGGACTGTTATTTTGGTAATACTATCAGACTTAAAGTGATGTGTATTCCAATAAAATCGTAGGATCTCCTTTAAAGCCTGTAGGATGACATTCCGCACAGGCTTAGAATCTTTATGGAACCGACTGCAGATTAAGCAAACTTATAGAAACTGAAAGCATGAAAAACTAATGTCGTAATGTGAAAGGAATTCATCAAGTGAAGATTAAAACTGGACTTCATGCACAGTAACCTCGATGCCGATATGAAGCAACAATCGTTGGAAACTATAAGTACACAGTGTGGCCACTGTGGTGTAGCCAGTGAAGTCCGATACACACACTTTTAAGGCTCCAGTTTGGATTTTCGGACTGAGTACCACGCATTTTTCACAGCTTTATCTCTTTCAAGCTTCTGGAAACGAAGAACAATAAATTTCTATGAAAAAGCTTTTCAAGCTTCGCCGCTCGAGTTCGTCAAAAAAACCGTTTTACTAGTGAGATAGCAAAAGACCACACAAAGCGAGTATTTGCTGTGGAACCTAGGTCATACTCACCTTTCGTCTTCTATCAAAACGTGTACAGATATGAAGGAATAAGTCATGTGGGTCCTTTCTATTAATCAAAAGATGAAACAATAACCACGCGACAAAATACTGTGATTGAAGGACAGCATTGCTTGTTATGTGTGTAAAAAAATGAGCATTGAAATGGTAAGCCTTTTATTGAAGGCTGTTCTTGTTGCTGAACAAGGATTCGCACAGAAATTGTCAGCAAACAGTTAAATGACACTTTGAGAACACATAACTAAAGAGGTTGCTCAACGAAACTGGATTATTGTCTGCCACATGAAACCCTGCTGAAACGCAAGTACAAAACAAAACGTTTCTGAAGCGATAATCAAGACTGTGTCGAGTGTTTGATGGAATTGACAAAAAGACTTCAGCCATGAGGTACTTTTAAATGCCGAAAAAGTTTGTTCCTTTATCAACAATGAACAATCAGGATTGACTAGGTGAGCGAAATTTTCCTACCGTCTTGAGAGTACAAGGCCAAACATATTTGAAAGCTCGGACCAAAGCGATGAAGCCTGGCTGTAAAGATTCATAGACGCGCCTTGGTTCTCGGTCCTTGCTTTTTTCGACAACCATTTATTTTTGTCTCATCCGCAAGAAGTGCATGCTACCTCTTGCCTCAACTAATGAGATATGAACCTGGTTAACGTCACCCACAAGATGTCATGCAGTGTGTGAATGTTTATGGCCTTGACTGGCACCTTTCAAGTACTACTCTCTTTTGTTTCAATACTTGTCAAACGCTGAGAGCGGAACAGAGGGTTTCATATAGATTTGCACCAGCTTTTCGTTGGGTTTCAAGCCATATATGACAACATTCAACATGTTGATCTGTTTTACATGATAACCGAATTTGGTTATTTAGATTTGTCGCATAATCTGTCTTATCTTTCTTTCAACAAGATTTAATGCTGGGTACTACCGAATTTCAAGCCATCCAGAATGTGTCAACTGCTGCCAACTGCACTAGTTTGAACAAATCGATCGCATAAACTCCAATTCTCTAGCAAACAGGACTTCGAACCTGAGCGCCTAGGTGACGACAGGAAAGAAATTCCAAAGCTCCAGCATGAAGGAAAACTCATTGCCGATGACAAACAGCTCGAATTTGATACCAGAACTAGCAACGATGGAAGCAGCAGTTTCAGAAATTGCATGTCTCTTTGGAGTGACTGCAAGTTTTTGAATGGGTTTCCGCGAAACGTTCTACTGTCGAAAAACCTTTTAAAATTTTGCTCAAGAGAGTGGTCCATTCAACTTGTAAAAAAACTACACCACGCCTAAATCTCCTAAATTGTTGTTGTCACGTCTGCCTCTTTTTGTATAACGATACAGTCCGAGATGAACCTGGGCCTTAACGTTTTTAGCCTTTCCAGTACACACGATCTTTCGGCAGCTACATCCAGTTCAACAATCCAAGTTGTTTAGGTTCCGTCCTCATTTGTGTAAGAAAACCCTATCTAGGACATCCTCGACTAAGTTTGACGTTGCCCAATAATTCGACTTTGAAAACTTTTCGAAGCGAAGCACACATGGCCTAGCCATCTTAAGGGATGTGAATTAAATGTTCTGATGATAAGGTTTCGAAATGGCTGGCAAAATACTCAATGTTAGGAAAACAGAAAACAATATCAGAATTCGCTGAAATAAATCCAAAATAAATACCGACATGACTCAAGAGGCCATTGCACTCTCACCATCAGGAAAGAATTGATTTTTCAAATGGCCTTTGTGTACACGATCTACATGAGCGACTATCGAATTGCTGACATTGTTAAGAGTTAATTTAAACACTGCTCCGTGAACAGTGCACTTAGACATTTCTTCCGGAACTGTTTGCTCCCCACAGTCCAACGAACTTCAAACAGTCAACTTCTTCACTGCAGACGAAAAACAGAAGAAACAGAATTGTGTACACACGAAACTCGCACCCAAACTGTCTGTTCGATATTTAGATACTTTACGTGACTGGGAAATGCAATTTCATAGCCATACAGATAACATTCTGCAGCTAAAACTTATTTACAGATTGCGGTACACCGCACTGACTGTTGTTCCATGCAAACATTGTTCGTGTCTTCTCATCCCCCTCCCAATTCTGGCACTCAGTAACAACTTATTTAATTTTGCTTCAAAAACTCAGATCTGAACACATCACGTTCATTGCAGACGTACAAACAACCTCAGCGACGCGATCTCATTTCGCCACAAACGTAAAAGCAAATGAGGACGCGCATCCGATGCCATGTGGTAGCGCATAACAAAGCTTTTTTCTCGAAGAAAACAAAAATTTAAAACTCACATCAATATCGACGCCGGGAAGTGGAAACACTTGCGCTGGCGGCACGTCCCTGGGGACGTATCGATAAAACTCATATCCGTCCTTGTACCACTTCACCGAGTACAGTGACTCGCCATCCAAATCGTACTTGCATCCCAAAAGTGCATCCTCGTAGCGCATTATGTGCTTCGGTATTCGAATCTCAGTCATGGATAGGCCGGTGATGTGCTCTGAAAAGAGAGGAGGAGAGAAAACAAATATGTAAGTGAGTTATTGAAATGTTTCGGTGGAGAAATGGAATGGTGTGGATGCATCAGTAAAATGAACTGACGCAAGCTGTATTGAATGTTCAATCAGTTTTATCTGCGATTTTTTTTTTCTGACAGTGGAGAGTCTGAAATTTAGGGCAGAATCTCCATTGGCATTAAAATAAGGTATCGGGTACTGAGGGACCACATTAGATGGATATGCATACTATGTACTAATCCAAATGACTGATTAAATTTCAACCTTATTTCAATTGGACACGGAAGGAAATGCGTTTAATTCCTTTTTCCTTTTTTGCTTTTCATTGAAATCTAAAACATTTTTCTTTAACTTTGGCGCTGAACTCATAAATTAGGGATACCACATCGGAGTTCCTGGTCTCACTACAAATTGTAAACTCCCGGAACTTCAAGCATCCATGGAGCACGTTTTCTTGAATTTTGTGTTTGATTTTGGGGTTGCTGAAATCGCTGATCTCCCTTTTACTTTAGAAGTATTTTTGTCTGAAAGATTGCTTTCACATCTAGAACAAGACTAGAAAAATTTAGTCAAAGGGTGTAACAAGAGACGATGTTTGACTTTAGAAATCTTATCTATGTGGAAAATCGCGGAGGGCTTCAAGACGATGGAGAGATTTGGAGCTGGGGCGATTGTGAAAAACGACAACACTTCACACCTCTTTAAGTAATTTGACGTCTGGCTTCCAGACGAAAACCGACGCGAACCTAATGGCCAAGAACTGAAGAATATATGGAAAGGGTGAAGTATCTGCGTCTGTAGCAACAGCCAACATATGTTTAAGGCCTTGTTCCACCCACTTAAAGACTGTAGTGAAGTGCAAATCATTCCTTTATTCGATCGGCACGCCAAATTCGCTTAGACTTTTCTGGGTTTTAAGACACCACTGTATTACGAGAAATGGGCGAAGAACTTATCAACCGTGTTTAAAAGGAGTCATTTGCAGGACCCGAATTCTTTTTTAGGGTTTTCGTCGTCGCTTGGGTTTCCAGACAGCACAACCAGAGCTGATTAAGTGTACGCTTTAAATCATTATCAAAAATACATGCTTTTTCTTCAATCTCTAAGAAGGAAAGACTGAAGACAACTTGTTGGCATATAAACAGAGCATTTCACCTTTGCTAAGCGCTTAAGCATGCTTGGGTTTCGTGGTGATGCCCTATGCGACGCTTGTAGAGAATGTAAAGGTAGAGTGGAGCAATTTCGGCTTCGCTAGGATCAGGTAGGGACTGTGAGGCGCTGATACTGTAAACCATAGCTCTTTGCTACAAAAGCGATTGCTGGCTTTCCTTCTGAAGACCAAGAAAAAACATTAAATGTATTTTGCTGCCCAGTAAGAGAATGGACCAGTTTTTGTGTCTGAGCGCTACAGTGCAGAATTTCCCAACCTGTGGGAAATGTGGAAATTCGCTGCGTATCTCTAGGCCGGTATAACGCATATAATGCGCAACCTTGCCGACGGGAAATACACCAGCTTTAGTACTTCTGTATTTGTGTACCGCTATGGGCACATTGCTGCAAAAAAGTGCTCTTGACTTGAATGCGCAGGGTATTAACGTGCTCCCGCCAACGAAAATGTTCGTCGGTGGTTACTCCCACGACTAAATACTTCATACATTTCACTTCTCGTTGCTGTTTATTGACTGTCGGCAGAGGTAATCTCGATGGAATATTTGAAGAGATTTCATTGAACTTTTCTTGTTTTTAAATATATGGTATTTTTTGTTTTTCCAATATCTTTTATCTAGCTATGTATAAATAAAAAACGATCTAACTAGTCCCAGTTAAGCCAATCCATTCTTGTATTTGATTTATTTAGCGTATATTCGTGTTATTCTTTTTTAATGTTAAAAATTAAAGCGTTCTGAATGCAAACTTAAAACTGCGAAAATGTTTACAAAAATTTAGGCTTTCGCTTAATACTAAATTAGCCTTGTTTAGAACTACCCTAAGCTATTCAAACTAAATAACATTCTATTTTTTGTTCACTTTAATTTTTTGTTCACTTTTATTTTTCTTTCTTTTTTTTTTTTTTTTTTTTTGAATTTGTTTACTTTTCTTATTTTATGTACTAACATTTTTTTTGTGGCCGCCGTGGCATAGTGGGTAGAGTGCGACACTCACACGCCGAAGTTCTGGGTTCGATTCCCGGCTGAACACCTCGAATTTTTCACGGTACCACCTTAAAGAGTAATGACTGTCTAATAAAGCGTCTCAAACTTCGCCGCTAGAAGTCGGCAAGTTTTTCCCTTCTACTCGTGAGAGAACAGAAGCGCTCACAACACGAGTAGGTGATGAGCAAGCTAGGTCTTGGTTCCCGTGTGTACTGTAGCGCCACCCAATTAATTAACTTTTTTTGTTTTTTTGTTGGAGGTTGGGAGAGACTGCACTGGAGTCGTCAGACTAAGAAACTTGTCCATTGTACAACCAGGCAGTTACCTTCATTTAATGTGCTTTCTTGGTTTTCCGAAGAAAGACCAGAAGGCGCTTCTGTGAAAAGGAACATAGACTGTCAGTTTTCAAACAGCTGCCAGCTGATACAAGCAAGGGCGGGATATTGACTGAGAAAGTGGTCTAAAGTGTCTTAACCTTATCCACAGTAGTCGCAAAGAGTGCCATCACTAAGCCCAAGCCGACTTAGGTGCTTAACGAAGTTGAAGTGTCCAGTTAGTAGGTCGATATGTTATCTGCACTCATGCTCGGGAGCATGCATTTGGTCATCCTGCATCCTGAAGAATCACGCCATCTCTGGTTGTGACCCAACTATCGACGGAGACCCTAAAAAAGGATGCAAACATCGACGGAGTCCCAAGATGGGTTCGTAGGGCCGAATGCCTCTTTTGAACCTTGCCTAGCTAGTTCATTGGCAGTCTCTTTTACTATAACCCCATGATGTCCCAGGAACCAAACAAGTACAACCAGCGAATGTACTTACTTTACTTAACGAATTAAAAATGTAATTTGGCCGTAGGAAAGCTGGCAGCAGCTGTGGCTCTAGCCTCTAATAAAAATATCTACCCCTTTGCTTTGTGCTCTCTTCTGTCTCGAATATGAATAGAAGTGCTTAGCCGAAGATCACCGACTGTGGGTTTCTACATTACTCTCGTAGAGCAACCGCTTGCTTACTGTACGTGGTAAAGGAGTAGATTACTCTCCAAATCCTTGACGAAGCCAATTTGATCCAGATATAATCCGGTGTACGCTCTCATGACATGCGTCGTATGGGAAATAAACACCGAATATCAGCTCGTTTTCCGAGTCCCTAGCAACACTTTAATCAGCTTAAGAATATATTTATCCGGCCTATTTACGTTTGCTTTGTTGTACAAAATTTTATAAGCATAAAACTTGTAACACTCGAAGACCCACATTCTTTTCATCTTGAAAGGACTTAACTTGACCCACACCGGACAGCCATACGCTATTTATGGTCGTACTGGGGTCGTGTGGCAGATGGTCTTCATTCTGGAATCAAGTTGGTTGCTACAGAAGAACGCATTTACCATAGCGAAGGCTTTTCGGTCCTTTGCGAGACCCGTTGCTGCATAGGTACGGTACAAAAACTGGTACAACTAAATATCTCACCACACTCCTTACTGCTAATTGTCATTAATGCGGAATAACGGTGGTCTTGATGGGGAACGAATATGCATAACCTTTATTTTAGCAGAATTTATGAGAAGACCAAAACCAGCGTTAAATTCGTATGACATTGTTAACACACCACGCCATGTCGTCGGCGACGGCATGTTTTCATAAACTTAAATAGTTATTTTATGAAAAGAATGAATAGAATGGGACCTAATTTCGAACCCTGTGGTACACATGATAACCTTTCAGCTACCTTGATTTGGACTGTTATATCAATTAACTTATAAGCCAGTTTGCAAGAACTCGTTTCAGCCCCATTCTGATGGCACCTTGCACGAGTTTTTTAATAGCACAACTACGTGATGTTTGTTTTTAGGCCAGCCTTGCAGAATAGTACGCCCCGTAACTATTAGATTTTTTAAAACTTTTTTGGATTGCTTTTAACTGTCCTTGTTATTGCTTCGTAACTATGAATTTTTTGTGTGGCCGGGCAGTAACCCAGACGACACAACCCTTTACCTGGAAGGCCAGATCCTTTTTTGTAACCCCTAGGACAAGAGGTTGCACTTATAAGTTTGTCAAGTTGAGCTTGGGTGAACTGCAACCACTGCCTAATGGTCACCACTTAGAGGTGAAATAAGCACAACTGGTGTTTAGAAAAAGTTACAACATTGGGCATCGCCAGGTTGACGCCAGTCAGTGCCCACAGAACCCAGCAATTTTTTGTGTGCTTTTCGGTCCCGCCTGCAGAGACGGTGAGTTTAGGAGGAGATAGAATGATATACGGGCTGTTCAGTGACATCGACTTAGCCAGAAGAGGGAAGATTAAACGATTAAGATGGCTAGGTCATTTAAAGCCGATGGAAACCAATGCTCCGGCCCGAAAAGTATTCGAATCCAGACCCGAGGGACGGCGCAGTAGAGGAAGACCTTGACTCAGGTGGCGCACGCAAGTAGAAAGGGACCTCAACTAACTATACGTGCGAAACTGGAAACAGCTAGCTAACGATCGAACTGGCTGGAGGCGTTTGTTGGTTGAGGCCCAGGTCCTCCCCGGACTGTAGCGCCAACTTCAGTAAGTAAATTGAACTACTTTTTCTTATATAGAACGAATTATTGATATATTCATCAACTACAACGATTCATGTGTCGTTGTCAATGCACTTAATGTCTGCCAGCCTTCTATTCTCTGCCGTCCAGACTGCGTCAAAGACTTGCCGAATGAGTTTACGGTTGTGTCTTCTCCTCCATTTACCTAGACCTTCGATGCTATTCTTTTGAAGACACCAAGACTCTGCTACGCCGTTTTGCTTATAGCATAGCTTCACGTGCCGTTTGCAGCAGAGTTGAGCGTCTTGTGTGCCGTACGCAACATAATTTAGAGTCATTTGGAACTAAGTGATGGTCCCTCGAGTGAGTGGTTAAACGTTATGTGACTCCCTTGCAGTACTTATAATTGGATACATTTTCTGAGGCGAAAGACTTATTCGACACTGAAGAGAAGCCAGACTTACAGATTTACTGTAAGTTTTGTATATCAATGTACATACAAAAAAAATAAAAATCTAAGTATACACATTTGTACATCGATTGTACTTATGTGTATACAGATGTACATAGGTTAGGTGCACGCATGTAAATATGGCCGTATAGTATTATACGGTGTGTGTATGCTTAGTTAAGGTAGTTTTAAGTTATTTTAAGGTCGTATGTAAGTAAGCACATAAGTTTTAACTTAAAAAAAGGTTCAGCTATTAAGTTTTTGCTTTAAAATTTTTCTTAATAATAAGTAGTAAACATAATGATAGTGAACTCCATAAACATATGAATTGTAAGGTTAGGTCGAAAGACAATAGATTAAGGATAAGTTTAGCTTAGAGTGCTCGTCGAGGGTCAGTAAGTTAGATTGTAGGAAAAAGAAAACAAAGTACGTCCAACTAGTTTTAAGCATTTTTTGTCTAGTACGTGCAGCTCTATGCAAAAAAAATAGCACCACGTTGAGGTCTGCACTTTGGATGCTAATTATTTTTCTCCATGCTCATGTAAAGACACGATATTTATTGTAGGACATCTGTTGGGTATCAGTAATAAAATGCAAAAAACAAGATAAGCAAAGATGCATTTTTAAACATGAAAATTCGCGTTATACGAAATGAAACCGAAATTTTGGTGTGCAAAATAATAGCACCGCAAGTAAAGCGTCGTAAATAAAATGCAAAATTTAGTGCAATAGTACGGTTTTTATTTTTTTATAAGTCTGCATTGAATTTTAAACAAAAATGTATTAAAAAGGAAAAAAAATGCATTTTCTGAGTTTCAATGCCAACACCAAAGTTCCAGCCCAATGGCTGGATAATAAGCGAGACACTGTCGAATGCAAGACAGTTTGGTCTTGATGACTGGGACTACGTTCTCTGGACCGTCAGCAATGACCCTCCATGAATTTCTGGCCCGATTTGTGGGCAGAGTAATTTCTCTCTCCTATTATAATTATAGGAAACGTCAGCTGCCTCTAACTTTATGTAGTCCCTCATCTCAAATTATTCTCATACTTTGAAACAATCCACGAAATCCATGTCACTTTTTGACGCACTAATTAAACCACGCCGCTTTCCATCAAAATCACCAAACGACTCTTTGTCTCTTACCAAAGTTTTCTCAAACTCATTATTAATTCACTTCTCTTCCGGATGAATCTTCCAGGACACTCCACCATACAATCAAACCGCAGAAGTTCCAATTAATTCGCAAAGCAGGCGGCATGAACAACGCCCCAAGGGCCCTTTGTTAAAAAATGTAAGCAAGATCCCCCGGCATAAAAAACACGATACACTCAATGTCCACGCGTAAAACATCCAAATAGTTAACTTAAAGCATAACGTTTACGTCCCATTCCGACGAAGCTATCTACATTCGCATGCCATTATCCTCAGGATGATCGTAAAGCTGCTCGTCGTTTCTATTCGATGAAAATTCTCAACACTTTTTAGGATGTCCGAAATGAAATCCCCTCGAAAATCCAGCTACGTCGTATGAACGTAAAGTCAACAAGGAGATAACACGCCGTCAGATACCCTCGATCCTGGGGCGGGGAGTGTAACTAACAGCGCGACGTGCAATCACACACCATAAATTCGCTGCTGGCCTCCTTCCTGCTGCCCAAGCTGATGGTCGGTACCTTCAATTCACACAATGAAAAAATAATTTAACGCAAGAAGGACCACCCAGTATTGTGTGTGTATAAGAGAGTGTGAAGTATTCCCCAAACGTATCCAAGAAGACATGAAGGCAGGAAATAGGAGCAATGCGAACGAGCAGAGGAGTCCAAATTAAATATTTACACTCTGGCAGGCGTCCTCCACCCGGCCGGGGAGCGTCCACGGCACCAAGGCACCTCACTCGCTTGGGTCCGCTCGCTTAGGCATTCACTTGGTTCATACAATTGCGCCTTCAAAAGGAAGTTTATGACACCGAATCGCACTTCATTATGCGTTCATTTTGATTTTTCTTTTCTCCCCATGGTACTGAGCCGACATCACTTCCATTCACTTGCGGGCCGAAACCTCCCAAGTCCCATGCCAGCCCAGCATAATGTTTTTGTTTCATTGATGCTGTCGTTGTTGTTCTGGTTGGGTGGCTTTCCTTTTTCATTTGAGAGGCTTCAAGGATCTGGGGACACAAACAGCACACACGACGACGTTCAACGACACTCAGGCCATGGAAAAGGTGAAGCGTTTAAAAACATCAGGATAATGACATGAAAATAAGTTCAGCAAGAACCAGAGATAGGAAGGCGCAATTCACTTCGCCCTTCCCATTGCCCCTCAAAAGCCTGAATGGGTTGCCGGCAGCTGTACACCCAGGATGTGATCCACAATTGCAGACAAAGGACGACTTGAATTCATTCATTAAATTCCCTTCTCTTGTGTGAAACAGAAAAAGGACGTCTTATCACACACAAACACCCCCGACCATCGAACAACAAAAGAATGAAAAGGATCTCCCAGGAAACGTGGTGGGAATGGTGTGCTTAATGCACACATTTTCATTATTAAAGTTTACTTAACCGCCAGAAGCCGAGGCGGCAACCACAGTCACTCTCCGAATACATTTACACGGCTTCGAGAGCGGGACATCTCTCGCAGCCAAATACCCATAACGGATAGCTGGCAGGATTCATAAAGGATGCCTGAATAATTCATAATGTCTAAATTTGAAAATTTATGCGAGCCCCATTCGCTGCTGGCAGGCGAAGACTGACTCTTGACGCGGCCGCATCTTACGACGTGTGTTTTCGGAGTGTTTGTGCGGGGAGAAAAACAGCCGAAAAAAGGACACTCAATGGGATTCTTTCTTTCGCCAGCAAAATAGTAAAATGTACATAAATTATCTTCAGAACTTTACAACGACACAGGCAAGTGGGTGAGACGAAATAA
The DNA here is from genome assembly GCA_955652365.1 of Eristalinus aeneus. NCBI lineage: Eukaryota > Metazoa > Arthropoda > Insecta > Diptera > Syrphidae > Eristalinus > Eristalinus aeneus. The sequence goes on from OY019131.1 coordinate 24,962,827, forward strand.
AATATATCACTTCACCCGCGCGGCAGAAATGCCAGGGTGGACTCGTGTTAAAAAAAAAATCACAAACATCCTTGGCAAACTGAAGCAGAGCGGAAAAGAAATAGGAATTGACACTTTAGGAAGCCGTGCGCAACGTTCAGGAGTCAAACGAACTCCGAGCAGTGACCGGCCCGCTTTGAGGTAACCCTTCGTCGGAATCGTTTATGCGGACAGCCTTAGTTAAATACTTAAGGACGGTTATCATAGCAAAACGCTGATGGGCGAATGATTTCGGATGAAAGGTTTGGAGCAGCGCCACCCCTTCGGGGGTTCGGTACTTTGATGCTGAGCCCGAGGAAAGGATGCGAAGTTGTTTCGGGCGAATGATTGTAGTGGCGGGCGGGGGCTTTGTGTTCTTTCTGCGGACAGTTACGATTTTTGGAAGTTTACATTTCCGGGTTCATTTTGGGACGGATTTGTGGAGATGTCAAATATGTTGAAATACTTTAGAAATTTTAAGGTTGCCCTACATTCATACGGCTCCTTCCCATTCTTCGCAAATTTCCCGTTCGATGGGCAGAGGTAAGGGAAACTCAACATTTGTTCTTACGTTGGTATGTAAAATGCTGTTGGAAGAAAGGTTTTTCTTAATTTCAAAAATATTATGACATTTTTTTTTTAATTTCCCGGTTCACTCTTTAAACACTGGCTTCGAATAATCTCACATAGGAAACATAATTTTTTTTGACATAAAGTCATGACAGTGAAAATGGGCGTAACAAGGCTGTGGGCTGGCAGTTCGTTATGAGATGTTAGTCGGATCCCTACCCAAAAATTATTTCTCGGCCTACTCCTGCTACGTTAACGCAGACACTATTATATAACCATGTTCTTTTTCCTGCTCATACCCATTTTTTCCTGCCATAGATTATATATTATGTTGTGCATCCTATTAAGTGACATCTTGATTGCATTTGGCGCCCAACGAAGGTCAACATTTTTCAGAAACGTTAAGAAATAAATTTCCGAAATTATTTCTTCCTTAAGCAGGGAGAAGTAAGCTATAAAAAAAACTATGTAAAAGGGAACTTTTGAGCAGGTTTTAGTCCGCCACTGATAGCCGTTTATGGCAGCTGTAGATAGCTGATCACTTCTAATGACCCTTCACACTATATACTCAGGCCAGATGCTGATGTCTGCTCATTACATGAGCGTATGCACTAGCCAAAGTGTAATGTATTTTTAGACTTGGTCAAAACTTTTCTCAAAAAGGCAACCCTTACAAGTTCGTCTTTCACCGAAGGATCAGCCTCGTTAACACCACGTACAAGAGGGGCTCTGATTTCCTTACGTCTAAAATTTCTTGTATATAATTTAATTTTTCCTTATCAGCATGTTTTCAAAAGATGAACTAGTACGAAGGTTGCCTTTTATATTTGGGGATAAGAGAACGAAAACAAATATTAATTACCGAAAATAGCTTTATTGTTTTTCTAAATATTTCGCATTAAGATCTATACACTTTTGCATGCGTTCGAACCAATTATCGAAGAACTTTTCCTACTCTGATTGAGGTATCTCCAAAACATGCATTATGAATGCATCAACCGATTCTTCAGGTGTCGAAAAACGTTGACATCTCATTTTAATTTTTATGTACGTGAATAAAAAGAAGTCATTCGGTGCCAAATCATCACTTTACGGCGGATTACTCATCAAATCGATATTTTGAGTTGCAGTTGTTTGAGCCGATGTGTGAGAGCTCGCATTGTCGTGGTGAAGAGTGATCCGTCTTCGGCGGTTGGTTTTCCTGATTTCTTGGAAGACAAGTGGCAAACAAATGGTTGCATACCACTCAGAATTGACTGTCCTGCGTTGTTCTAGTGGTACGGTTGCGACTTATCCAGTTTTTCCGAAAAAACAGGTGACCATTTTTTTGGAAGTGCTTCGTGCGCGAGCAACTTTTATTGGATTTGGCTCAGTTTGAAACACCCATACAATCGGCTGCTGTTTATTTTCGGGCTCATATGCGTAAATCCACGATTCATCATCTGTCACGACGTCATACACGTGTTTCGAAGCACCGCGATCGTATTTTTGGAGCATTTCTTTCGACCAATCGACACGAGATTTTTTTAAGGATTGACAAATTGTGTGGGATCCAATGCGAACACATTTTTTTGACGGTCAAATTTTCATCCTATATTGAATGTATGCTGGTTCCACTAATGCCTAAGGTTGTCTCAATCTCACGATGACGATTTAGAAATATCAGTTGGAGCACAGCATCAATGATTTCCGGAACAACAACTGATTTTCGTCTTGGTGTACGATCTCGGTTGAATTCACCATACCATCAATTAACACTGGTCCTTGATGTAGCTTCATCGCCAAAAATTGAATTAGGTTCATCGATTCACTGTTGTTGAGTTAATCCAAATCGAAAGTTGTAGAAAATAATCGCACGAAAATTTTTACAATTTAATTTCATATTTTGGGCGAGATGAATCTTTTAAGTTACTGTAAACAACACAAATAACGCTTGTATGTCAAAACGTTCTGAGTACGTATAACCTCAAAAATGTGAAACTTTGCGATAGGGCTTTCAGTTGGCAGATTGCAACACTGGCGTTACCCAATCCCGAAATATAAAAGGCAACCTTCGTATTGTTAAATATTTGTTAAATCTGCGGTATACCCCAAGTGTACCAACGAAGTTTATGTTAACAGCTAACATGAGTTCGCCGATTTCGTGCCTTCATTGAAGGAAAGTTTACGACACAATGTTTCACATTGACATTCGTAATGATCATTAGATCACACAGGAGACTGTCAGAGTCAAGAAAGGTTTAAAACAAAGTCGACACGCTACCAAGGAACTTCAATAACTCGTGTGAAACTTGAAAATTATGTCTAGATCTTAACAAGGTCTTCTTAAATTCATGACCTTCATTACGTAATTGAAGGAACACTGCGCTTGAAATGGAACTTGCGCTGAGCGAGGACAAAGTGCAATAAAATATGCTGTCATTCTGAATGGACGCAAAATATGGATATTTCGGACAGGGCTACTCAGTGGGCTGTAAAAACTTAAGAAAAGGAAGACCTCGTTCCATTCAGCCCCGCACTAAATAAGGACAACAAAATCAGCACTGAAATCACTCATGCCAATCGCTTATTCTTTGGGCTCAAGAAATACTTGGAAAATTATTATACCGAGTATTCTGCTGCTAAGCCAATAATCTTCATCACAAATGAAGAGAAGCTTACCAGCAAATGGTAAAAGCAACTTTTACTTAAAGACTTAAAATAGGAATCTTCTTATATTTACAGAAATTTCCCGGAGACCGGCTCAAAGGTAGGAAATAACTGTGAAAAAATTAAGGAACAGGAGGGCGCAAACTCGAAATCGACGGAGCTTCCTTTTTTAAACGCAAGAAAAGGAGATTTTCGGAAAAAGGCTAGAAAACAATGCTAACTCTATTTCAAAATCCGCTTGTACGATAAAAATCAACAATAAAGGGTCTCATACAAGTTGACATGCAAAACTTTAAGTAACTGGCTAAAAATTGTCTTATTTGCAAACGCTTTTTTGTTGAGGCCAAGATCCACCCCAGACTGAAGTTACACATGAAGGACTAACTGAATCAATTTGTGTGCAATCATAAATAATTGACTGCGAAATTTTGTCGGAAATTAATAGGAATACAAAAAAACGGGTAAGTAAGATTGTGACCAAAGAAGGTTGGATTGAGTGATGTAACAAGCAATATTCGAGTTGCGGCGAGAGGGCCTATTTCGTTTTCGTATAGGCTAGGTGACATTCAACAGCCTCCTAGTGCTACGCGCTGTGTGTGCGAAGGTGCCTATTTTTTTTTTCATCCTATTGACAGTGTAGATAACTGTCAGAGATTTACAAAAGGGTGTATGACCGTTGTGCCGCCACAACTTTAGTAACGCGTTCTATTGCTATCCCACTTTTCCGTAACCTGAGTTTATTTGGGAATAATTGACCCAACGAGTTTTTAGTTGTTTAATTAAAAATCCAGTTTGTTTGTCTGGTGGATCCATTTCTCTGGACAGATTCAGTTTAGCTGCCTGGTGGATCCACTTGTCTCGGCAGTTCCCGTTCAGTCGTCTGCTGAACGTTTTCAGCGAAAATGAAAAAACAAACCAAATGTGCTAAAACCGCAAATGATTCATTTTCGTTACCCATACTTCTTAATGAATGTCTCACATACCAAACAAGGAACGAGTCCTCACTTGGGTGTTAATCTGGAATCTGGAATGCTCTTCCCAGCTCGATTTTTTTTTTGAAAATAAAACACTAAGTATTAATGGGAAAATAAAAACATTGTATTCAAAGTATTGGCCATTGTTTCTTCTTTTTTGACCACCTTTCTGGCAATTTGTGAATACCACGCCAATAAAATTGTTCGTCTTTTAAAGCAAGCCAATCAGACACCCAATTTTCGACCTCCTCGTAGGAGTCAAAGTGCTGCTCAGCCAATGCGTGTCCCATCGATGAAAACAAATGGTAGTCGGAAGGAGCCAAGTCTGGTGAATACAGCGGGTGGGGTAGCTGCTCCCAGCCAAGTGGTTTGATTGTATCCTGAACCGGTTCTGCTTTGTGTGCAGGTGCATTGTCATGGAGCAAAATTACCTTGCCGTGTCTTCTGGGCCATTCTGGTCGTTTCTCGATCAATGCCTGGTTCAAATGGATCATTTGTTCTCGGTAGCGATCAGTATTAACGGTTTCACCAGATTTTAGGAGCTCGTAGTACAGTACACCTTTCTGGTCCCACCAAACACACAGCATTGTCTTCTTGCCGAATCGACCTGTTTTTGCAGTCGATGTTGATGGTTGTCCCAGATTCCGTTTAGGATTCTTAAAATAAATCCATTTTTCATCGCCAGTAACAATCCGATGCAAAACCGATTTTCTTTCGTGTCTTTGAAGCAAAATTTCACTAGTGTTTTTTCGGTTTTCCATCTGTCTTTCATTCAATTCATGTGACACCCATTTTCCACACTTTTGGAGCTTTCCCATAGCTTTCAAACGGTCAGAAATTGTTTGTTGTGCAACATTTAACATTGCTGCCATTTGCTTTTGACTCAAAGTGTCATCTCCATCTAATATCGTTTGCAACTCGGCGTCTTCAAACTGTTTTGGTGGTCTTCCACGTTCTTCATTTCTTACATCAAAATCATTATTTCTGAACCGTTAAAACCATCTTTTGCATGTTGCTTCTGATAGAGCATAATCACCATATGCCTCGACAAGCATTCGATGCGACTCTGCAGCACTTTTCTTCAAATGAAAACAAAAAATTAATGTTTTCCGCAATTCATCACTTTCTGGTACAAAATTCGACATTTTTAACGCGATGAAAAAATATGATGTTGTCCGTTCAATGACTTGATGTATACTCAATATTTTTCACAGATGTTATATCACACAAACAAAAAAAAATAGAGGTTCGTTCACAACAAATGTTTCCTATCGAGACATTTGTATCTTGATGCTCACTTCATATCATTATATCTCCTCACTGCCATTTCTTCCAGAGGGGTGAATGCATCACCTTCTACCAGGTGATCAACGTTTCTACCCATTCCGCCATAGTCACGACTATTGGTCTCGAATGACTTTCACAAGCTATGAGCTACAACTGATAATCAACAGTCTTCCTCATGAGACAACAATTGAACCATCATCCCGAGTTGCTCTCTCTGAAGCCCCGAAAACCACCTCCCAACGGAAGCACACGCCCTTTAAAAGTAGGCAGACCATAGATTACATCATTAATTTCGGATATCGGTGGCTCTGTTTGCCACACCTGGCAACTGACACTTTATCGCGGCAATGCCTCGCTTACAACACTCCGGTTTACGCAAAATAAACCTCCAATCTGATTGACGTGAAATCACCTCGCCCCCGCACGTTGAACGCCCGCCTGAGTCTCATTTGCATTTCCCCCCACGCAAAGGTGAAATGAAAACAGGGTTTTAATCGCTTGTTGTTGCTCCTGAATCATTCTGCCGTTAACTGTTATCTACCAACATTCGAATGAAATAATTTAACCGCGTGCATTCTTATCTGCCAGATTAAACGCAATTTTCATCGGAATGAAAGCAATGATTTACATGCATACATTAAACATCCTTTCAACTGTAAACAAGCGAACTGCGAGTCATTCCGTTAATTGCATTATGTCCTCCCCGCGGTGGGAGGGGGACGTGGAAACACCATTAAGGGTCGTTTGTAACATGAATGTCGGCTCAAAAAAATTCAAGGAAAAAAACTTTAAGGAACAGCAAACATAAAACCTCCAGTGATTCAATGCCCTCCCCCAGTCCTGGGCCGCGCCACAAGGAGCAACTGTGTCATGAGAAAGCATTTTCCGGCTGGTCATGCCCCCGAGGAGTGGTTGCTTTTGTAAAGTTTTTCTTTCTTCTGAAAAGGAAGCAAACATTTAAATTTCCTCACCCTTAAAGCGTACGCAGTAGTGCAGACGGATGGGAAAACATTCGAAGGAAATTGATGAACTGAGCGAAGAGAAGAATGTTTTTTTAATTACAGACCCTGTCGACACAGATGACACAGATTCCTCTGCTGCTCTGCTCGGCCCATCATCATTCATTTGGTCTGTCAATCACCTCACTCGGTGCCTTTTCTTTTCACTTTCGTTCCTGCAGTCCTGCTAACCCCGGTGGCAGTGGATCCTTGAACGCGCTACATCAAGAACGCAAATAATAGGATTTTAAATGAATGAGCTTCGATTAAGGACGTGCAGTCGCCATTGTTTCGTGGCAAGTTTCTTTCTTAACCTGCTACTGGTGGTTGTCGTCAGTCGCCCCACTGGCCGTGCGATCATCATGCGGACGAGAGGGTTTCGTTCCTTCTCATCTCCCAAGGGATTAATCTGATTGGAATTGAAAAGTTCTTACAAAGTTTGTGTTCGATGAGCCAAAGTGCTATGGGAGAGGGGAGCTACAGCAGCAGCAGCAGCAGAAAGTTTCATTGCCTGCATCGCAGGGAATGCGCTGCGGCACACAGGCACCGCGCGACCAAAATGAAAGGCAATCGCATGGAAGGGAAATCTTTTGCCAGAAACTTTTTGAGAAAATACTACTTTGCTCAGCTGAAGGATTTCTTTCCTCGAAGATTGTTGGAGAAGTGATTATGAAGATTTTTTCTTCGTCTTCGTCTGCAGGACTGCTGCTTGCGAAAGGGGTGCGAAATGGCCGGTTAGCCTCTTGGTTTTGCGTGAAGAGTTGGCAATGTTTGTAAGTGCAGTCAATTTTCATTTTGTTCCATCTCAGCAGATTGCTATTCTGCTGCAGTCAAGATAGGGTCCTTCGCCTAGGAGTGATTTGTTTGTTTTGTTCGCCGTTTCTGGGACATTACTTCCGAGCTGTGTCCGAGGCCAAGTCAAGCGATAAATGATCTTTCGACTGTTTATTTTATTTTCTCAAATACGAACCATTTGAACTTTCTGAAAGAATCTTCAGGAGTGTGTTTTTGTTTTTTTACATTCTTTGCACTGTGTTAAACATGTCATTCTTACGTCAATACTTGATTTGAGATCTACGAAACTTAGAGTAGAAAATAGTTAACGAAGTTTCTACGTCAATTTCTGTCTGTCGCCCATATGGGCGACAAGTTGCACGTGGAAGTTTTTTAGTTGAAACTTTCCTGCTTTCGGACTGGTTCCTTGTAGCTACTGAATTGCCAACAAGTTAAGGGACCGTCCCTCCATCACTCCTGTTGTAATGGAAAGGGTTATGATTGAAATCACTGTAACCTAAGTTGCGACTTGGATGTAGGTGAGCCGAGTTCTCAGAAAATAAAGGAGCACGAGAATCGCGCGGTGGAGGAAATGGAAAGGTGTTATGGCAGGTATGCCGCTGGTAGGCAGAAAGTAATACTCGATTTAGACGATGATAAACAAGAATTCCCTCCCCCGACTTAGACGAGGTGATGATAGAAATATCGAAGCTGAGGTCGAATAAAGCTGCTGAAGCGGATGGACTGCCTGCAAAATTATTTAAATCTGCTGGAGATGACCTGGTTGGGCGCATGCACCAACTCATTTGTAAGATATGATTGGAAGAAAGTATGACTGATGGGTGGAGTTTCAGCGTCGTTTCCCCGCCCCACAAGAAAGGAGACATCTTTGACTGCCACTATTATCGAGCGATCAGCCTTCTTAACATCGCCATCAAGATCCTCTCTTTCGTATTGTGTAAGCGCCTGAAACAATATATCTACGACCTGAAGGGTCTCTATCAGTGTGGTTTCACACCAGGGAAGTCCACGATCGACCAGATGTTTACTTTACGGCAGATCTTGGAAAAGACTCAAGAAGTGCAAATCGACACTCATTACCTATTCGCCGAATTCAAGGGCGCATATGACAGTGTGCATAGAGACGAACTATACAGTGCCATGTCTAGTTTTGGCATTCCTACACAACTCGTCAGATTGTGTAGGATGAAGATGGAGAACTCTCGCTGCAACGTTAAAGTCGGTAACGAACTTACCGAGACCTTCAATGTCAATAAAGGTTTTAGTTAAGACGACGCACTGTCATGTGACTTCTTAAATATTAGTTTCTACAAGATCGCGCGTGACATACAAATCAACACCAAAGGCACCAGTCAGCTCAATTGTCAACTTACGTTGTTGACATTGACGTAATTGGACGAACGCAGTGAGCAGTCAATGAAGCGTTTGCTAACGTTGAACCGGAAGCGTCTAAACTGGGTCTGGAAGAGGGTAAGGATGTATATGCTTTAATTAACGGAAAATCGACGTCTCAGACAGAGCGTCCCACTAGGCAGCAAACACTTTGACTTCGTTTTCGTCGGAACCGCGGTAAATAGGGACAACAACACCTGTACAGAAATCAAACGCAGAAGCACTCTTGCCCATCGTTGTTTCTTTAGGCTGAAGCGGTAGTTGAGTTATTTAGCCCGCCCTCAAAGGACTAAGATCACTTTATATAACAGCTTGATCATTCCAGTTCTACTTTATGGCGCGGAAACCTGGATGTAACTTAAAGCGATTGAGGAAGCCCTTAGTCTTTTTTAGGGAAAAGTTTTGAGTGGGATCTTTCGTCCTGTTTGCGTTGATGGCATCTGGGGGAGAAGATTTAACGACGAACTCTATGGGCTGTACAGAGACATGCGCCTGGTCAAGCGTCCATGGATAGAACGCTAAAGATGGCTTTGCCATGTAGAGCGTATGAACGCCACTGCACCGTCCCGAAAAGTCTTAGAATCAGTGTTATTGGGACGACGCAATAGATAACTGCCTAGTCTAAGATGGCGCACACAAGTGGAAAAGAACCTCAACCAACTTGGAGTGCGCAACACATGTGGAGAAGAACCTCAACCAACTTGGAATGCGCAAGTGGAGAGTGGCTGGAGAGGCATGTTGGTTGATACCTAGGTCCATTTCTGACTGTAGCGCCACAAGAAAAGAAATGAGAACCCATTCTGTAATATGCTCGCTCCCACCTTGACGCCTATGGGGGAAGTTAATGGCTGATATGTGCTAACTGTGCGGGCGTGCCATGATTCAAAAGTTGTGATCTTGGCTCAGGAGACGATGAACGTCCTGGGCAGCCAAACAAGTTTGAAGATGAAGAACTGGAAGCGTTACTCTATGAAGATTGTTGCCAAACACAAGAAGAGGTTGCAGAATCCTGGAATGTCACTCAGGTATCCTTTTCGAAATCTTTAAAAGCAGCGAGATGAATTAAAAAGCAAGGAATTCGGGTTCCACATGAAACCGAACGAATTAAGTTATATACCCAAAAGCATCCCCTACACGATAAGGTCGGCATGCCACAAATATTAGGGATGATGAAAGGTTTGCAGGAACTGTTTGTTGTTATATCTTTCTTTAAAAGGAAATTAGTTAAGGACTTAAACCCACACATTTTTCGAATTTTTATATATTTGGTCACATCATCATAACCAAAATGTGAAAATATAATCCTTAAAGTTTGGATATAATAGAATTTCAAATGAGGATAATAATTGTACGGCGCGACAGGACACAGGTGGATCATGGCCTACCTTGCTCATTAACTACTCATGTTTTGTGCGATACTGTTTTCCACGAAAAGAAGGAACCTACAGCTTTTTGCCGACTGTGAACGACGAATTGTGAGCAGCTTTTTCTTAGGCAACATTACCCTTTGATTGGTGTCGGTAACTCGGAACTGTGAAAACTTCGACGTGTTCACCCGGTTGTTGAACATACAACTTTAGAGTGTGAGTTCCGCACTCTACCCATTACGCTAAACAAAAAAAATGCAAACCATCGTTAAGATTCCAAAAGCCCCAGACCCCGAAATATTTGAAATACCCAATAACCCAAAAAACCCAAAAAGATAATATGCCCGGAATCCAAAATTGTCAGATTCTCGAAGTGTCCTAAACCTCAAAATGCCCAATTTCCCCATAAAATAACGTTTCAAAACGTCTGAGACAACGAAAACTGGAAATGCCCAAAATACTAAAATGAACAATGTCTTAAAATTCCATCAATTCTGATTTTACATATGCTCAAATGCCTTTGTTAAGAAGAGATGCATAAAGGGTCAAAACTGCGAAAGGACTCTAAGCACATAACTTTTCAGAACCGTCAAAGTAGGATATGGTAAGGCTTGCGCTGTGCTGACAAAGTCCCAACTCCAGTAAATTTCTGAATTGTCTCCTTAGAGAATTCATTCTAAGGATGTGGGTTTTCAGTTTTTCGCAATCGAGCATTTTCGAGGATTTTGAGCATCGGGATATAATCCCTAACACCTTATCAGGTTGGGCTGGATCAGTGTTCGCACCAATAAATCGCTATGAAGAAATCCTTAGATATAACATTTGTAAGGGTATGTTGAGGTTCGGGGTATGGGCGATTGGAATTGACAAAAACAACTCTTACACAGTGTCTTATCCTTATTGCTCGGTCGATAAGTGGAGAAGAAGAAAAAAACATATTTTGTCTGCTATTTATAATGAAGCTGTATTCCCGGTCGATAACCTGATCAGATGGATTGAGTTAAGCTTTTGCAAGTACATGTAGGCCGTTAGCTTGATGTTCGGAAGCAATTCCAGAACAGAGTGCTTATTTTTTCTGCAACACATAGGCTCTCAAACTTCGCATGCTGTTAGGAGGTTCAGGATTTTCTGTTCACTAGCCAACGGAAAGGTTGGGTATGGATCCGACTTTTGGTTCATTAAAGCTATAATGTAAATTACAGTGGGAAATTCCGAAAATTATTTTAAAATAGTGAATGTCTTACGTTCTCATAATGTTTTGCTAGGTTTGTTCCCTTTAAATATAATGCAATTGCTGCAGACAGTAATACCTTCACATTCAAAGACATCGGTCCAACTTAAAGAAAATCTTAAATTTTAACAATTAAACACATGCCCATATTGCTTACAACTTTCAAAGAGTATACGTTGCTAAATAAACATGTCTCTCACTTCTCTTATTATCTACGGATCTGGACCGAATATTCAGTCCTTCTTTTTAATTCAAGCATAAAAAGCTAGCTCAGCGTCAAAGTTTTCGGTGAGAACGAACACAGTTGTTAAGTCGTCTCTGCCAAAATTGCATCCTGGAAAAAATGTGATTGAGGTGCTTCAACGTGGTTCCAATTTTCTGTTTCCAAATAAAGTCGACTGACTCCCTCCCACTGTTGGATCATTGCACCTGTTTATCCGAAGCAGAATTTAATTGTCCCTAAGGCAAAATGTTACGGATTGAAATAGAGATCTAATCCCGTTGTTAAATTCAAAGACGACCGACACCTTTAAATTCAAAAACTACCGACACCTTTAAATTCGAAAACGACCGACACTTTAAAAAAAAATCATTTCATTGTGGAGGGGAATAAGTTCATGGTCTTTCCTTCTCCAACTCCCAACTTCATCTCGTCACGCAAAGCAAACCATTTTGTGTCGAACCTCTGTTGATGCTGAATTCGATTCCGCACCTCCCCAAGGACATTTATACAAACTGATCGAGGTCAACGGAGAAGTGTGAACGAAAGAATTACTTTTCGCCGTCAAAGTTTTTCTTTCTCCACTCCTCCTTACGTTACGCTGAAAGAACTTGAGCACTCTCGGTTTGTCACTTCTATTCACCATGCACACAATTCATTGCCACTGACATGCACAACACGATGTGATGCGAAGAAGGATAAGAAGCAAACGTGCAGTAACAAAAAATACCCACTCTGGCGATGCAAATAGAACCATTGTCCGCACGTTTATCGCCATGCTTGTGAAACATATTTTGCATTAGACTGCGACTGCTCGCGCCACCCACGCAATACTTTGGCACTCCCGCCGGACAAAAGGCAACCCCTGTGACACAGTGGCTTTCATTCATTCGTGCGGTGTGGTTATTGTAGCGTTGCGGCGTTCAAATAAGTCAGTGGGGCATTTTCATTTTTCGGTGCGATTGTTATGCGATGTGGCGAAAGCGAGAAATGATTCGTTTCAGTGGCGATGTAATTTCTTTCTAGAAATTTTAATTTAAAAGCAATGCTGGAAGGCGATAAACCAAGCCTTTGATATATGCTCAGGTCAAGCTGAAACTGTTCGGTTCTCAGGGGGCACCCTTTATTTTTTCTCAAGCTGAAGCTAATTTTTGGGATTTAGAGGAGAAAGATGACATTTTCGGTTGGCTTCTATCCGCAATCTTGGATTTTAGTTTACAGCCCAACACGTCTCTAGGCAATCTGCCAGTGGCCAACAGATTCTTGACCCCTGCATTCACAGCTCGGATGCGGTGTCAGTCGAACAAACCGACAACCGTCAGTTTTGCCTTGATGGAAACGTTTCAGCGGCACAATGCATACAATTATCCTGCTGTCCATGTCATGAAATAGGGCACCCAAGAAGAGAACGCAACAAAAAAATCCCAAATTTACACTCACACCCCTGTCCAAAAGACAGCTCCGGATGTGAAGAGCATTCGACACCCGTCCCGTATAGAGAGACGGGGTCGACATGTCCTTTTGTTTTCTGCTACCCTCTCACATAATGAATGCCCACTTCCGCAAACATACACCAGTGACCCGCTTTCCTGGTGTCACCCCAAGGGCTGCAGGACCAAGCGAGGACTTCACACGTAACGCGCGGAGGGATTCATGTAAAAACCCACAAATCCGTTATTTAGATTGTGTACACAACACAAAAGAACGCTGTCAACAACGACAACTGGACGACACCGACGACCGTCGACCGTCGACGGAGGCAATGTTAATGGGCATTAAGTTTCATGACAGAGACGGATAGCGAAGGTGCCGGTGTCAGAACCAGACCCGGAGACGGTGCCAAAGAGAAAGCAGCACTTTTTGTGCGCCGTGCTGCTCTCTCATTAAGTCAAGCTGATAAATGGCTGACGGTTGACCCACATATACGTTCGCGTAAATTGTGCAAATGGAGTGATAGTGTTGCACTCAGGAGGGACATTTCTTCGCTCCGGCAAATTCAACAAGACTCAAGTCGTCGACGACGACTTAGCATAATGCTAATCCTTTGAAAGGACTCACTGCTTAAGTTCCCTGGATTTTCATTCCGGGCGTTTGCTGGTGTTCTGCCAAACTGGCATGTTGCAAGAATAATCGCTCGCACGTGGACGGCCTTAATGGGCTCATCAATTTTTTAAGTGCCTTTTGCTGTAGCGCTGAGCGCGAAGGACGAAATATATGAAGGTGACGCTTATCAAGAAAATATGTTCCCCAGCAAATGTAGGCAGACTGATGTCAGCCCCCGTCTCAGAGAGGGGCGGCATCTTTTTAATCTCAACGGCTGTATGTTTTTATGAGAGAGTACAATTCATACAATGAAAACCTTTCAAAGCCGCAGCATGATGGCGTTGGATGGAGGCGCATGCACCGGTTGAAAGGCTTTCCTGGGGTTTGCTTGTTCCTGCGACATGCTCCGCCACATTAAACAATCACAAAAATCCTCTAAGGTAGGCACTTTAATCCTGGTATTCATCGTGAAAGATTTTATTTGATGCGAACTCTTGATGGAGTGTATAGATTTGGCGCGAATGGCGGCCAGTTTACACTTTCCGGTTGGGTGCCTGAGAACACAGAAATATTTTTAAGAGACTACGTGACATTTTCGAGGAGGTATTTTTGCCTTCATAAAGAAACTCCTTTTTATTAACGTGGTTTATGCTCCATTCAAGAAAGGACAGCATGTTTCGGTTTTGGCTGTGAGGCATGATTTGACGAACAGAGAACAGTACGACTTGAATGGCAAGTTTCATTTGTTAAATGGAATGTGAAAGGTTTTCGCAAGTAAACCGAGCGACATGTAAGGGGTTACAACGGGGAATGTTTCATGCCTGTGGGCGGAATCTGCAAATGTACATCCAATGGAGTGAGGACGTCGTTGGAACAGGCGGGTGACTTGTGAAAAAAGGAAAGACAGAAGAGATTATGGTGTAAATTGGTTTTTATTGGGTTTTTAATTTGTTTAATGACACACCGAAGACACAAGACTCCGTTGAACAATCCTGCTTACGAACACTGAAGGAGCAAAAAACCAATTGACAAAGAAGCTATTGAAACGACTACGCCTTTAAAGCATACAATAACTGAGTGAATATATTTGTCGTGGCCGCCGTTTCTTAGAAATGTCTCTTTTCCCATAATTTGGAAAAAATGTTAATCTATGATTTTGCTAACACTTCTCATAACAGAAATATCGAAATGCCGACACCGATGTTTCTTTACAAGCTTTTGGGAATTTCTTCGTGAATACTTTGGCTATTTGTTTTCGAAATGTCCCAAATAGATAGTGACCCCACAATCCCCTCTTCTGTTTCAAGCGTTCTTCTGAATGCTCAATTCTTCTTCGTTATATGGCGATATTGTCCGGGGCGAACCTGAGCTTCTACCAACATGCCCCTCCAGTTAATCTAGCTTGGCCAATTCTAGAAGAAAGATCAATGTGGCTCACATCATCACTTGTGAAATAGATCCCTTCTTACGTAAGCTTCTTGCGCTTTTATAAGTGAACTCCACTTACATGTAGAAGGTATTAAGCAGGCGTTTTGGAACAGACGGCGAACTTGTCCTTGTTTACTTTCATTTCGACACTATCACATACGGCCACGAAGTGCGTCCGGAAGGATATAAGGACAACGAAGCCATCTGCGAAACAAAGTTATATCTCAATCACGAAGTCAGTTGTAACGATTACCGCTTGCCCAAGCTGAACAATCAACATCCCATCGAGTTGCAGCCACTTCACAAAGATTAGGGTCAACCGAATGCAAACAAAATTTGTTGCATATGAGACCATCACGATTCCAAAAAACAAAAGCTAACCGATTGAGTATGGGCCCGTGCCCCGAACTGATGTGCATATAAAAAATCAATCTTAAGACCCTTCTTATCTCATTAATTAATTATTGATTAATTGAAAATCTCATTTAAGCCCAACTACGACCGATCGATTGGGGTCGTTTCGCTGACACCCTTCTTCTGCTGCTTCCCGAGCGCGTGACAGGAGTGGTAAGCTGGTCGAAAGCAGCCAACATCTAACAGACAGTCCGTCGTTAATGCACTTTACCACCGCTTTCCACAGCACAGTCCCTCGCCAGCTGCCTTTATATACGCACTTCCAGTTAATAGAACTGTGCCATCTTAGCCTGGACCGTCCTTTGTTGCGCTGTCCAAATGTTAGGAATTCGAATATTTTTCGGGTCGGAGCAACAGCTTAGGCATCTGCATTCCGTATCAGCTGCAGTCCGTATCAGCTGCATTCCGTATCAGCTGCATTCCGTATCAGCTGCATTCCGTCTATGGCCCAGTTCGTCTATGGCCCAGTTCGTCTATGGCCCAGTTCGTCTATGGCCCAGTTCGTCGTTGAATCTTCTCCAACAAGAATAATTAACGCAAACAGGACAAAAAATCGCACGCAGAACTTTTTTCGAAAACACTAAAGGCTTCCTCATCCGCTAACGTTCAGGTTTTCGGAATGATGAAGCTGTTATATAAAACGAGCTTACTACTTGGAAAGAGGTCTGTATTACACAATTGAATCTTGAGTCCAAAGTAAGAGTGATTGACAAGAAGGTTTTTGTATTTTGTTTTTCCTGTACTGATATTGTTGTTCTTATTTCCCTCACAGCCGAAGTGAAGGAAGTCCTTGATTGCCTCGAAGTTTCTGCTGCCTTATGCAACGCTCTGTCCGCGACGTTGATGTTGTGTGTTCTTTCTAGACGACAGCATGTAGTTTTGCTATCATTAATCTCCAATTCCATTTTAGCTGCTTGCGCTTCAATGCCGATAAAAGCCTTATTGAAGGCTCGGAGTGTTCGCCGAATCAGATCAATGATGTCCGCGAAAGAAAGCAATTGCGTTCACATATGGAAGATTGTGCCTCTTGTGATGACTTGTCACTTATGCACGATCTTTTCAAAAATAATGTTTAAGAAGTCACAGCCTTATCTAAGACCTTTTCTGACATTAAAAGTTTCAGTAAGTTCGTAACCGGCAAGGATTAAGCAGCGATACTTCTCCATTGTCGCCCTACACAATCTGACGACTTTTATTGGAATTTCAGACTAGACATGGCACTTTATAATCAATAAGTCCCGGCACTATTGATTTTTTTTTTACTGTCGCCCCCTACATGTCCGGGAACTTATATATATTTATATATACACGAGGAGGATATATATATACGAGGGCTGCATTTTATATTTCGGGATTACAGAAAAAAACAAATATAAATTACCAAATCAAATAAAATTAATTATGATAAAATTAATAAATAAAATCATAAAATACCTTTATAGTTTTTCAAAATATTTTCAATTAAGATCTATACACTTTTGCATGCGTTTGAAAAAAATTGTAGAAGCACTTTTACCACTCTGATTGAGATATCTCCAAAACATGCATTCTGAACGCATCAACCGCTTCTTCAGGTGTCGAAAAACGTTGACCTCTCATTTTATTTTCTACGTACGTAAATAAAAAAGAAGTCATTTGGTGCCAAGTCAGGGCTATACGGCGGATGTCTCATCAAATCGATGTTTTGTGTGCTCAAAAATGCAAATTTATTTATCTGATTCCAAGTAAAAATAAAAAGAATTTATTTAAAAGACGGTACAATTTAGATATTTAAAAGAAGAAATGCCAAACACTGACTGGACTTTCCGAGGACTGGTCCGTCCGACGAGTGGATGTTGATTACTGAACCGTTCGACGACTGGATCTCGATTACTTTTTTTAGGATGCTGCTCGGAGTAAGTCAGCTTGGTATTCTTAATCTGATGTGTTATGGATGGGGAATGAAAGGTGATATCCAAGTGGTTTCTTGGATTTTGGGATCGCGTGGGTTATAAACAATAATGTTTATGATTTCCAGATTGTATTGTTTGTCCAGTGTTTTTCACGATTGGGTCGAAGTGTTAACTTTCCCCATGGTAAAAAAAAGATTGTCCCAAACTTTCTGCGACTTGAAGTTTCAATATTTTCCTGATTTCTTGGAAGACAACTGGCAAACAAATGGTTATGTACCAGCCAGAATTGCCTGTTCTGTGTTGTTCTAGTGGTACGGTTGCGACATGTCCAGTTTTTCCGAAAAAACAGGCGACCATTTTTTGGAAGTGCTTCGTGCGCGAGCAAATTTTGTTGGATTTGGCGCAATTTGAAACACCCAAACAGTCGACTGCTGTTTAATTTCGGGCTCATACGCATAAATCCACGATTCATCACCTGTAACGATATCATAGACGTATTTCGAAGCACCGCGATCGAATTTTTGGAGCATTTCTTTCGACCAATCGACTTGAGCCTTTTTTTTGAGCGATTGACAAATTGTGTGGGATCCAACGCGAACAAATTTTTTTGACGGTCAAATGCAATATTGAATGTATGCTGGTCCCAATAATACCTAAGGTTGTGTCAATCTCACGTTAGGTCACATGACGGTCTTGCAATATTAGTTGGCGCACAGCATCAATGGTTTCCGGAACAACAACTGATTTTGTACGACCTTCACGAAATTTGTCTTGGAGTACGATCTCGGTTGAATTCACCATACCATCAATAAACACTGGTCCTTGATGTAGCTTCATCACCAAAAATTGAATTAGGTTCCTCGATGCACTGTTGTTTTGTTAATCCACGTCGAAAGTTATAAAAAATTATCGCACGAAAATTTTCACGATTTAATTCCATTTTTTTAACGAGATGAATCTTCAAAGTTACTGTAAACAACACAAATAGCGCTGGTATGCCAAAATGTTTTGAGTACGTATGCCCTCAAAAATATTAAACTTAACGATAGAGCTGGCAGTTGGCAGATTGCAACACTAGGGTTTCCCAATCCCGAAATATAAAAGGTAACCTTCCAGGATCTGCTGAAAAGTGAAGATCTACTGTTGACTCCCCTGCCCTGCAATCACTATAATAAGAAGCTATCAGTTCGGTGTTTAATGAAATGGAATGTTCCCAGGTGGTCTCTGTCACCTCTCTCTCTCTTTCCAACTTCACAATATCTTTTTTTATGAAACCGCAAAAGCACTATCGTTTCACTTAGAGAAGGTATTTTATTTTTCGCTTCTCATTTCTTTATGAGAACGGCCTTGTAAGTACTACGCGTCGTTATTTAATGAATCTTAAACCATTTTTGCTTTGCATTATGTTGCATGACATTTAATGCAGGTGGCGGAAAAATAAGACAGGAGTCATATATAAACATATAAGGTTGTCAAATACCTTCCTTGCTCTTCATTCATTTCCAAATCGATTATGAATTATTCCTTTTACTTGTTGGTTATTACTCCAAATATTATTTAGCAATAAATTAATTAGCATGAGGTCTATAAGTTCAGCACTTAAAAGTCTCGCTGGTGAGAGGACTTTTCTAATAGGGCTGCATGCAAGCATTGCTCTGCGGTTGGGAAGTTGCTAACCCGTTTCCAAAATATGAAATTGAACCCTTGCAGAGACAAAAAAATGTGTATCTTTAGACTATTACTTGCTGCCAGTGGCTACCGTGGCGTAGTGGGAAGAGTGCGACACTCACACGGCGATGGTTCCCAGGTTCGATTCCAGGAATATACACCTCGCAATTTTCACGCGTCCTGACAAGCTAATGCAAGCACTCAATGTATAAGTTCTTCTATGAAAAAGCCTCTCAAACTCCACTGTAAGAAGTCGGCAAGAAGTTTCAATTTCTTTCTTCTTGTGAAAGAACAGTAGCGCGCATAAAACGAGTGGTTGATGCGGAAGCCATGACCTGGTACCCTTGTGGATATCGTTACTGCCGCACGAAACACGAGATCTAGTATCGAGGAAAGACTTATCTCCAATATATTGAATGTTGTCGAAGAAAGTGACAAGTCCGTGTCTAAAGTAATGACATAGTTCTAAGAAATAAGACCTTTGAAATAATTTTTTGCTTTCAACAATTTCAATTAATGACTTTAAGTTCTCACTGAATTATTCTCAAAACAGACTTCAATGCAGTGGCATTTGAACTTGCATTATAGTGAGAAAACAGGGCAAATGCAATTATCTACATCATCTCATCCTGAGAGTTACAGAGACTGAGCTAAACAGTCTCTAAGTGGACATCGATTTAAACAAACCATAAATCTGAAATATCCTTCAGAGGATGTATAAATGCCACAAGTTGCCATCAAAAACATCCCCTTTGGGGGAAACTTTCGTATGTTTTAATAGACCTAGAAGACAAATCCTTTTGAGCACCCCTATCATTCCGACGGGGTAGAAGTTATGTGCTCGCACATGGAACACAATCTTCGATTCGATTACAAGTTTTGGAATGGGACTAATCTGATTTCTGTCCTGGAACTCAATAAATCTTATCTGACGCCTAAGAAAGTTGAAGGGGGAATGGAGAAAATGGTTTCATATGGATTTGATCTTGTAATCAAATGTGGGGGAAAATTATTTACTGGAAGATGTCGGGTAACTTATGCTGAGAATGCCTCTCCGGCAATAAGTTAATTAGTTTTGAATTGTAGAGACACATCTCTGCATGACTTAAGAAATGTAACTCAGTAACATAAGTCAATAGTTGTCTTGTGGATACACAGAAAAACGTAATATTCGTAATGTCTGCCTTTAAAAGGTAAAATCCGGTGTTAAATAAATTAACATCTATGTCATTTGCACATGCCGCTCGAGAACTGTATTTGGAAACTATGATATGATTGATATAGGAAGAACCTAAATAAGCTTGTTCGCTTGTCTTGCAGCAGGGGTTAGAAGACTGCAACGAGAAAAATTCAAACTCGCAGTGTGATCTTGTGCATTGTGATATGGTTTGTATCTAAAGGCGGCACAAAATAAAATCAGAAAAAAGACGCTTAGTTTTCCCTACGAAACAGCAGAGTTGAAGAATAAGTCGAATCAAACTCTCATTTTCCAGTGGCCGCCGTGGCGTAGTGTGTAGAGTGCGACCCTAACACAGCGAAGGTTCCATTCCAATCTGAACACCTCAAATTTTTCTCGGCACCACCTCTTTTGAGCTGCTGGAAAAGCTTCTCAAACTTCGCCGTTCGGAGTCGGTAAAAATCTGTAAGTCCCTTCTACTAGTGAGAGAACAGTAGCATGCACAACACGAGTAGTTGACTAGCAAGCTAAGCCCTGGTCTCTCTGTGGGCTGTCAAGCCAATCAATTATTATTATTATTATTAACTCTCACCTCCTGTGCGACCATCAAGCTCTTGAAGAATGATATAAGATACGTTGAAGGGAAAATTTCTTCGACAACCCCGCCGAACTCAGCGACTTGAGCTTCTAAGTTTTCGACATAATTATACACAACTAGCTCTTAACGGTTGAAAAAAAAAGAACAAAGATACCAAAGCGGCTTCACGACTGGCCCACGAGTGGCCTAAGTGTGGTAAGCTGACCTCCTATAAATTGAAGAACTCACTTATTTTTGACACAAATGGCTTAGGTAAACAAGAGTAAAAATGGACGGTTTTCAAATTTTTCAGACCCAGTTGCGAGAGGCCTAATGTGAGCAGTTGAATTCGCAAAGGGCTTAATTGGAAAAAATAAATATGTAGCAGATGCAAACTCTGCGGTTAATTAATTCAAATTATTAAAACTTAATTATATCTGTATATAAACTTAATTATATTTGATATGACGTTTATATTTGAATGCTGAGGCATCTACAAGTGGATTGAAACCTTGCTGTTAGGGCCACGGAAAAGTACATGGTAAGCGTGTTTTTATACGTGTTTGGTAAATAATCTGTGAAAATGTGTCGGGAATAGAGAATCTATGGGCAAGACAGCATACGATAAAAATAAGAGGTTGTGCCGTGAATTGACACATTTAAAAGAAAAGATAAGCATTTTCAGTAATTAAAAGCTTCATACGCTTGGAGTGCTTCTTTGAAAAAATAAAAAATAGAAAAAACATAAACGAAACCTTAAATATTCGAAAATAGGCCAGTGCGCCTATTTATTTCTGAACAGAAATGAGGGAAACAAATTCATCGGAAAACTTTATTAAATTAGTAATTTGCAGCCTATGTCAATTTTGTAAGTCTAGCATTGTTGAAAGTAAACGACATTTGCTCTTTTTCTTCTTGTGATGCTATATTCCGGGGTGGACCTAGACATGCGTCTCCAGGCAGCACGATCTCTCGCCAGCACAATCTCCTGCCGGCACAATCTCTCGCCAGCACGATCTCTCGCCAGCGCAACCTCTCGCCAGGTACATCCCATTGTGCACTCCAAGCTGGTTAAGGTCCTTCTCCACTTGTGTGCGCCACCTTAGCCTAGCGAGTTGTCACGTTCTGTTTCCTTCACAGAAATCTATCCTATAATGAAATCTTTCAACAACGATTGATTGCTGATGATTGATTACTCTTGTTTTCTTTTTCATATAGTCCCCCATTTCCTATCCTCAGAATAGCTCTCAATTCAAAGTACAACCGGAGAGTTGCTCATACCTTGACTTTTTCCTCGATATGTCAATCAATATAATAACACCCTTGAGGAAAAACAAATCAACACCCATTTGGTTGCGAAAGTCTTCAATGAGGACCTCCAATTATTCCTTAATCTAGAGTCCGTAACTCAAACAACTCTACACATTAATCAGAACCTCATTTCAGCATATACTCGCACATGATGTCACACTTACCGCCGGAGTCGCACTTCCCCACAACAAGCATCGCTTTCATTTCTCTTAATTTAACGCTTCACTGCGTGCGATCGTACGTCCTTAGTATGAAAATCTACAAAACGGAAGAGTAATTTATTTCGTCCCATATTGCACATAAATTACCATTCCCTGCATTTCCACCCGACGACGGCAACACATCTGCTGCCACCATGACGAGACAGAAAATGTTTTACGTCACAATCATCAAGTGGATGACTTAATCGAAACTCATGACTGTCGCTTAAAAATGCATATGTCACTTGCTTAAGACTTTTTGGCACACACACACACCTACCCAGTAATACCCTGTAAAGAACGGCTCCGTCAAGTGCAACGTATTCCATCTCAAGCACAGAGAAATTAATCTTTTCCAGCTCTAAGGAGGTGATGGGCTCCTTGGCGGGAGTTCTGGAGCGTTTCGATTGTCACTCTCATTTGACGCCCACTGCCGTTTTTGTCTGCCCAATGGGTGTTGGAATGAGAGAGAAAATTGTCCTTCGCAGAAAAGCAATTAACACGAAGGGATAATTTGTTCCGAGCCGACATGAGTTATTGATTTCATGGCGGATCTTGGCGGCGAAGGCAGTGGGTGCTCGTTCTCGTCGGCGTCGTCATCAGAAATTAATTACTTCAATGCAACAATGCACAACTGAGAAGCGCCCTAACCCTGCTGCCTTGGTGCAATGTGTTCGTCGGCAGGGAAATGTGAATTAATTCCACCACGTGGTAGAGGAAGCTTTTGTTGGTTGGAATGATGTATTATTTCGGGCCAGCTAAGAGCACATGGCAAAGAAATGAGAACAGTGGGATTAAAGGAGATGAAGGAGAGAATTGGTAAGCAATCGTGGCCAAATATTTTGCACCTGCCTGAATTAGTGTGAGCCCAACAATTGGAGAACTTAATATTCTAAGGCCTTATAGATTTTTTTTTAAAGAGAACGTCAATGACGGGATAAGAACCAAATGCTTAACACTTGAAATTCAAGCTGTCCTAATGAAGACCTAAGACTTCTTCTCTTTTAATTTTGCTTAATCCCTAGGGGCTCTCAATCGTCTTGATAGTCTAAAGGAACGGTCAACTAGAAAAATTGCAAGTGTGACGACGAATCCTGCCGGTATAGTTGATTACGTCTTGTTGGATAAAAACACACGCCGAGATTCTGATTACAATTTATTACGAAAGTCCAGTTTTTGATAGATCAACATTTCTGGCTGAAGCTAAAGAAAAGAGCTACATTTTAAAGCTATGACAGAAGCCAGATGACATTGACTTAGCTTAAGATGAAAAGTTTGTCGCTGGTGTAGGTAATTAGCCTTGACTTACACCCCAAAGTTCTAAAGTGTCATTGCGGGACTGGACACTTCACATTCTTCATGGCGAAATCTTTTTCAGTAAGCCGACACTTAAAGGGGTTTTATACAGCGAATGAAGACTAACTTTTCAAGCAACAAAATTCAGCAATTCAGCAAGATTGTGCATGCTTGTGGAAAGTGGCCTCAAAGAAGTGAGCGTGCATGTGCAGTGTAGCTAAGCAGAATTCAAATTTGAGAAAGTCCGCAAGTAATTATAGTTAGTATATAAGACACTCAAAGGAGTAACAATTTTATAAAGACTTCTAGCTTGACCATTCAGAGCAGAGCATAGCGAAATGGAAACACTGTGCTTGTAAAATGAGCACGGTGCTTCAAACACAAGTGGTTAATAATAATTGTTGGCGGGACAGTCCACAGGGGGATCAGGGCCCAGCTTGCTCATCCACTACACGTGTTGTGTACGATACTGTTCATGAGTAGAAGAGACCTACAGTTTTTTTCCGACTCCAAACGGCAAAGTTTGAGAAGCTTTTTAGGTAGAAGCTACACTTTGAGTGTTGTCAGCAGCTCGAAAGAGGTGGTGCCGTGAAAAATTCGAGGTGTTCAGGCGGAAATCGAATCGAGACCCTTGGGCGTCTCTACCCACCACGCCACGGTGGCCACACAAGTGGTTAACAACAAAAAAACTGACCGCCTTGTATGTATATCTGTATATTTTAAGAGGCTAGAAACTCAATGCACGGAAAATGAAGGTGATCAGGTGAGTAAACCCTAGTGACTGGAAATAACGGCCAACGTCTCCAAAGTCAATACGCGCTGAGCTTTTTTTTTACAGCAGAGGAAATGTAGTGACGCTTCTTTTGCCTTTTTTGAAACAATGGGAAAAATACGGTGCAAGATTTTGATGGAAAAAATGCAGTGCAGCTCAGCAATGGCTCAAAAAGTGTCACAGGAACTCTGCTCCCTTAAGAGCAACTATTTGCCGGTGGTGTGCTTAAGAAGTGGCCGTACAAATACCAACGATGCTGAACGCTATGGAAGCCCAATTGAGGTGGTTACACATATACCTGAATATGCCAAAAACTTACACAAAATCGTTTTGGAAAACAGCAAAGTGAACTTGCGTAAGATGGCTGACATGAATATTTTGAATGAATATTTGTCCATTTCCGAAAGTTTTACCGAAAAGTAAACCAGCTATCCGGAGGATACAACGTTCGGACCAAGACTTACCGGGGCCAAAAGGGACACCTCGTAGTAGAGTCGCAGTCTGTGCTGAGAATCTGGAAGGATCATTTCTGCAGACCCCTGAATGGTGATGACGACCCAAATCCCGCTGTTAGGCAGCGAATTCCACTCGATTTGGACGAAGATAGACAAGAATTCCGTCCCCCCGACTTAGACGAAGTGAAGATAACAATATAAAAGCTGAAGTCACACAAAGCTGCTGGAGCGGACGGACTGTCCGCAGAATTTTTTAAAGCAGCTGGAGATGACCTGGTTGGGTGCATGCACCAGCTCATCTGTAAGATATGGTCGGAGGAAAGCATGCCCGACAAGCATTGTTTGCCTGGTTCACAAGAAAGGAGACCATTTTGACTGCACCAACTACCGAGGGATTAGTCTCTTCAACATCGCATACACGATCCTCTCTGCCGTATTGTGTAAGCGTCACGCGAGTAGTTGATGTGCATGCTAGGCCCTGGTCCTCCTGTGAACTGTCGCGCCAAGAATTATTATTATTATTGAGATTGAACCCTGGTTGCGAACAACAAGAACTTTCAACTGAGACGCTGTGCATTCATTTTCGAAAGCGAACGTCATGAGAATCACACTCCGGTTGCACTGTCCCGATCGGAGAAATTCTTGATTCTTCTCTACTCATGGGTAGAATGTTAAACAGTTCGACACATTAGAGACCTCGACTTTGTAACATGTCCCCTCCACGTGTCTTTGGAGAAAAGATCACCGCGTTCTAGGCTCTTGCTTGTGACCAGATAACCATTTGTCCAATTTTCATTATTCCTTGTGGGAAATTTTCCCTTCAAGCGTTTCTTAACTGCCAAAAATTTCAACCAATTATAGACAGCTTTCCCGAATTCTGGCTATCTCCCCCGTTGCACGTTCAACATTTAAACCACCATTTCTCTGGAGCTGCTTCTAATGAAGATTTTGATACTGTGCCAGAAATATTTCTGTCAGTTCCTTAGCAACGAAAGCAACTAACACACAGAGCAACACAACAAGCCAATTCATTGCTCCTTGCTCGTGTCACGAACTCCGCCTTCAAACTGCAATTTAAATTAATTGCTTGTAGCAGATTGCATTTCCATTCATCTACTACAAGTTATAATTTAATTTTATTAAAAATTCCAAACAGCAAGGAAAACCACTCACTAAGCGAAACCAACCCCCATGCCCCAACACGAACATTCCTATCACCCAGGACCCACAAATTCAAAACCGTTAGCCAAGAAAGGAATGTGCTTTGCATAATTAATTAAAAACAACAGCGACTACACCGAACACATGTGAATACCCGAGTGCGGTGCATTTGCAACTCATCAAGGACGCACACGATGCGGGCGCATCCCTGTCTAGGCTACAAATGAATCTGCCGCAGTGGGAACGGAACAGCAACCCACCAAATCTCGTTAATCGGAATTTTTGCACGCGATTGCATTAAATTGCACTTGCATCCGCCCACTGGCTGTCTAATATATTCTATATTCTGACAGCGGTACCGTGTCGTGCATTTCTGTCATCTGTGTTGGAATTCAAAACCTGAGCACATATACGACGTGCTCGGGAATCCTTTTCGGGGATAAATTATGGGAAAATCAATTACACGCATTGGGGGCTTGATCCATTTATGCGGAGTGACACAAATTGTGAGGGCAAACCTTTGCATGTTACCAAGTGGGATTTTCACCAGTTGGGAAGGATCATCTCCATAATTTCGAATGGACGATTTATTCAGTGAAAATGAGATGATGAAGACTTTGAGACTTTCGAAGTTTTACGGCATGACGTGTGCATTTGAAATGGAAGTTACTGCTGCTATGAACACTAATTGGTTTGAAGGGATATTTATTTTTAACTCTAGAGATTTAACTCGTCAAATCGTATCTAAATGGAGTGCGATTGATCCGGCAATGCAACTGCGAGAAATTCATGATTCGAAGCCCCAAAATAGTACTCGGGAAGACTTAAACTTTGTCAATCCTGCTTTATGATAGTTGCTGAAAACTGTACGATTAGCAAAACTGCAGAGACGAGTGCATATACATTGAAGACTACTGCAGGAGAAGAAATATCCGCGATCCCTACACGCTGATCCAGGATGTGGACGTAGTCTGAAAGGGAATTATTCGGTGACTGCACTAGCTAAGCCACATCGAGTTTATGGACAAAAAATGACTTTGAATCTAACGTCCTGTGCAGAGGCACAACTTTAAATACCTCGATTTTAGTAACTGCAAGGAAGTATGCGGGCATTGAAGCTGAAGCGGCTAAAGTGGGTCTGGTGGTTAATGAGATCAAAACGAAGTACATGCTGTCATCAAGGAAGGACACATAACATCGACGTCTCACACAGAGCGCCACACCAGGCAACAGAAACATCGAGGTAGTCAAGGACTTCGTCTACCTCGGCTCCGCGATAAAGAGGGACAACAACATCAGTATCGATATCTAACGCCGAATCACTCTAGCCAATCGCTGTTTCTTTGGGCTCAAGAGTTAATTGAGTAACAAAGCCCTCTCTCGAAGGACTAAGCTCGCTTTATATTATGTAACAGCTTGATCATCCCAGTCCTACTCTATGGCGCGGAATGAGGAAGCCCTTAGCCTTTTTGAGAGAAAAGTTTACGGTGCGATTTTTGGTCCTGTTTGCGTTGACGGCATTTGAAGGAGAATATTTAACGACGAGCTCTTTGGGCTGTACAAAGACATACGCCTGGTCAAGCGTCTTCGGGCACAATGTTTAAGATAACTAAACCACCTAGAGCGTATATACACCACAGCTCAGGCCGGAAAAGTCTTCGAATCTGGGCCATTGGGACAACGCAACAGAGGACGGCCTGGGCTAAGGTGGTAGACACAAGGGGAAGAAGACCTCAACCAATCGTCTTCGGATACAACACATGGCTAGGCCATGTAAAGTCTATAGACACCACCGCTCCGGCCGGAAAATTCTTCGAATCTGAGGCATTGGAACAACGCAGTAGAGGGCGGCCTAGACAGAGGTGGCGCACACAAGTGGAAAAGGACATCAACCACCTTGGGGTGTGGAACTGAAGGCAGCTGGCGAAAGATCGCGCGGGCTGAACAAGCATGCTGGTTAAGGCACAGGTCCACCCTGGACTGTGGCACCACAAGAAGAAGAAGAAGAAGAAGAAGAAGAAGAAGAAGAAGAAGAAGAATTTCCAAGCACTTTAGAAAATAGAAAGCCTTACATATCTAATTCCCAATTAACACAACTGAAGAAGAAGTAAAGAGTAATTTTTTTACTTTTCGAGTCATTGCTTGATTGCATAAAGAGCCAATTTGCTAACGATTCCCTTGAAAGTCTGAGTTTCCAATCAATCGTCTCACCAAAATGTAACAAAGCAGGCAAGCTCAGACACATTCACATTGAATTTTCAAGTTCCAAGACAATAAACTCTGCCAGAACTATAGGAAACTGAGAAACGATGTTCTGAGCACCCATATAGCTCAGCCATGGGAATAGCGCAACGCCAAACTTTCTATCAGCCTCTGAAAGTGGAGGTTCGTCGAGTTAGTGCCAACAGAACAGTGTAGCCAAATCCAAAATATCAGCGATAATAAAATATAAGGAAAAAAATTTTAACAAATTACTTCGTTGAAAAGAAGTTCTTCAACACAATGTGGGTATCCTCGAACGAAATGAGCATTGTATGAAAGGTTCTTGAAGCATCTTTGTAAAAATCTACCAGTTAACGAAGAAATCAGAAAGTTAAAATTCAAAATACCAACAATCAACTAAAGAAGAAAGAAGGGGCTTTTAATTCCAGTTCGCGTTGGTAGGTTATGATATTCAGCCGGTAAAAATTTCTAGAGGAAAACGTTCAGCCGATCGTGATGCAGTTGCGCCATTCAAATAAAGTTCGGAGACAGTTCAACATGAGCTTCATCTTTCGAAAAACAAAATTTATACAACCAACGAGTCGGGTTTGTTTTGAAAGCTGTTGCTGCTGATGTGCAATAGATTCCGACTTTAAACGGTGAAGTTTCAGAAGCTTTTTCTCAGAGACATACGAAGGGTGTTAGATATTTTGTCGGTATCGGAGTGAATCTGTGGTTATACATAATATATAAATTGACTTTTTTATCAAGTAATACTATTATGTTAGTGCATTCATGTAAATTTGGTTATTAATTCATGTTTTATCTCTAGTTAAACAGAATCATAATGGCAACCGCCATCGTGCTGTAATTAAATTTTTCACTAAGCAAGAAAAAAGTCAGAAACCTTTTCATGAAGAGACGGTGGCAGTTTACCAGTTCCGCAAATTCATTATCAACTGTGCAAAAGTGATCAAGTGAGTTCAAAAGACGCAGAGAGGACATTGAAGACACCGCTCCTGTACGGAAGAAACCATCAAAGAAGTCGAAAAACTTATTCTTGAGGCAGCCCGAATAAAGGTAGAGATCACTAAGCTTTCAGTCGGTACCATTCACACTATTCTTCATGACCATCTTAACCTTTCAAAGGTC
This sequence comes from Eristalinus aeneus, assembly GCA_955652365.1. Classification (NCBI taxonomy): domain Eukaryota; kingdom Metazoa; phylum Arthropoda; class Insecta; order Diptera; family Syrphidae; genus Eristalinus; species Eristalinus aeneus. The sequence continues at coordinate 24,992,076 of OY019131.1, forward strand.
AGTGCGAGGTGGGTGTCACGAATGCTCACAGCGCCTCAGAAAAAAGTGAGAATCGCATGATGTAGAGAGCTCTTGGAGATGTGTAGTGAGAACGCGGACGGTGTTATGGATCGAATTGTTACTATCCACGAAACATGGGTTCACCGTTATGACCCTGAAAGTAAACAAGAGTCCATGTAGTGGCATAAAAAAGGAACAGATCCGCCGAAGAATTTCAAAGTCACTTCGTCTGCCGGGAAGATCATGGCCACAGTCTCTTGGGACTCAAAGGGAATCTTGCTCATTGAGTAGAAAAAAAAAGGTGAAACCATCAACGCCACATCCTACGCTTCCACTTTGCATAATTTGCGGGAGGAAATTAAAAAGAAAAGAGGGGTAAGCTCGCAGCGAGAGTGTTGCTTCTTCATGGCAACGCTCCTGTTCCAAGGCTTGTGGTTTCGAAGAAATCCAACACCCACCCTATAGTCCAGACCTTGCCCCTAGTGATTATTTCCTGTTTCCGGATTTGAAAAAATGTCTTCGTGGAAAAGGATTTTCGGATGATGATGAAGTCAAGTCGCTAATAAATGAGTATTTTGCAAATTAAGTTTTCTGAGCGTTCAATAAAGCTTATCTCAAGATGTAACAAATGCACTGATGTAAGGGGAGATTATGAAAAATAAAAACAATTTAAATTGAATTCACATTTTCCTTCATATCGATACCGAGAATATATTGAACATCCCTCGTATTTCTATTTGAGTGTTGTCACCAGCTCCAAAGACGCCTGCCTTGATGGCTTATATCATGGGGTCCATTTTCCCAATAGTCGTAGATAACGCAAAACTAAACGCCTTGGTTACCCAAGTACCAAATTTGGGATCATGTTTAATGAACTATCACCCCACCTTGGTTTGATGCGAGGCCTAAAACCTTTTCCTCTCTCTGGGTCGCAGTGCCCGGTTGAGAATGCAACTCCACATTAAGCCGGTATTGTCTCCTAACGGCCTTGCCTAGCCCAGGGTGAATTAAAACTAGACAAGTCAACAAAGTACACTATCCTCGACTCTACCCGCGATGTTAGGGGATAAACCACAGCAACCACGATACTCTCACAAGGGGTCTACCGCTCAGGCTGGAACCGAAGTCCCAGGGCCTCATGACCTTCCGTGGCACTAGAATTTAGCCTCTGGTCAAGCTGCCACTACCAGTCAGGCTTCGCCAAAACCTGGGTCTGTTAGCCGCCATCCCGCCACAAAATGGTCTTCTCTCCATCAGTGTTTCCGTTGACACTATAAATAGTGTTACGGATGTGATTTTTGAATCATGTGATTCATAAAATCCAGCCACATCATTTGGAGCTCCAAAGAGGTGCAGTCGTAAAAAATGCGTTCAGAAACTGGGACCTTCGGCACGTGAGTAGCGCACTCTATCCTTTATGACATGGCGCCACTTAGTCGAAATTACCCAAGTAGTGTTGCTACGTATCTGACTTTCAAAACCGTATCAACAGAGTTTACAATTTTTCGACAACAAATTTCGACATTTGGACGATTCCAATAACAAAGAGGGTTTTTCTTTTGAATTAGGCACTAAAAATAATAATTCGATGGCACGACAGTCCACTTCGGTCCTCCGAAGGAAAACCAGCAAGCGCTTCTGTGATAAAGAGCCTACGTTTACAACTCCCACCACATTACATTATCAAGCAAATGATATCCGTTGAAGCGGTTTCGATGTACGAGTTCAATGCGAGATCAGCCTACCAGTCTGGTGCGTGCTGTGTCAGACGTAAAAGAACAATTATTCTCCGTCAAGACAATGCTGACAGCATTTCTAGGTTCACCTTATTTTGTGCCCCCAATTTCCTTTCAGCATCCAACTGGTACACAAGTAAAACAACGAGTGTGTTGTTTGTTATATGCCTTGCGTCAAAAATGAAAATAAAGGTTAGGAGATAATATTTGGTTCCTACCTCATACACAACCACTGCATTTTCCAAACTTGTCAGAATACGACTTCTGATGTCAGTATACAGCACTTGTCAGTATAAGACTCCTCGATATATGTAGGACTCAGGAATAGAAATTAAATCTGTAGGGAGATGGAAGTTAAAGCGCAGAAGAAACGTTAGCCATTTTAGAAAAGGCTGCTAACCCAAAGCATTTGACTCTGTCGAAATCATTTTTTCCTAATCCTTAAGATGTTATTCCTAAAGGCAAACTCAAAACGAAAACTCACAAATTTTCGATCAATTTCCATTTAACTGCAGCCCATGAAATCTGTGAATGTCATCCACTCCAAGTCCCCCTCTGCATATAACCCACACACCATTATGCACCAAAGCCAGAGTGTACGATCATCACCGCACTTCGCACTCCACCACCACACTTTAGCCACGTCAAGTGATGCCATTCACCCGGACCTCTCCACAACACTGCTGTCAGTTCAGCGAAGCAAGTTTCAATCTGCAACAGCATCCGCAATCTGTTGCAGACAAGGTATGGCTGCAGGTCGGTTGATGACTCCGCACAAAGGCTGTGGAAAATTGCGTGTGCACCTACTCAACGCATTCTGATGCATCGCTGGTGAGTTTTTGGGAAAGGGGGTTGCCAACTTTTCCGGAAACCGAAACTTGCTACTTACTGCTTCGAGGCGTCCCCACGACAAATCATTGCTTACATTTCATTAACTTCAGCTGCCGCCATCTAAAGTCGATGCATTCCAGGGAGCGTTGTATTTGCATGACAAACGAGTTCCGCTTGCCATCGATAGATTCGCGTCGGTTGGCGTTTGCAAATTGCAGCGCAAACAGAGCCCGCACCCTGAAACCGATCTTGGTGTTCATCAGCGGAATCATTAACTGATTGAGTTTGCTTTGCACTCTTTTCCTTTTTCGGCCACCGAGACACCGCACGAAGACATTCACTTGCGCACGTAGCTTCAATTGGACACCGCGGAGGAGTGCGTTGGGGTTTTCCTTTATAATTGTTGTTTACACACTACGGATTGGGGATTTAATTACGGAAACAATCACAACGAAGGGTTTGTTTGGACAGTGGTTAATTGAGTTTCGGTTGCGCGACGCGCTGGAGTCCCTCTTGAGGTTTCGTTCTGACGATGCCTCGAGATGAGGTTGTACTCGGTTGAGCGAACGATAGAAAACGAATAAAGAATTAGGGTTAAGGGATTTTGATGAGATGGAAATGTGTATCGGAACTGGAGTGGAATAATGGGTTTTCTCGGCCAATAATTAATCTGCCTTTGGGGGCGATGAGCTTACTCGAAATTTGTTATTTTTTGCTTTCTACTCTTGTTCTTTGAGTTCTTCGGGTAAATGAGGTTCCGGGTCTTCGAGCAGCATTCTCATTTCTTTCGTATTCAACTTTTGTAAATTGAATTTGAAGATCGGTTTCTTTGATGAAAGATTTGAGAGCGAGTGTGGGCTGAGGGCAACCCAATGGACTTTCGGGAATTGTTTTCAACAATTAATTGCAAGACCACGAAGAGGGGTAGTGTAAAGGGTGAAACGAGACTATCAAAGAAGTCCACAGAGATCTTCCAATGAACGTGCACGTTACATTTTGGGTTGACTTAGCTTCGTGTGGAACCTCTCTCTTTGCTTTAAAGTGCACTTTAGAATAGTGGGTTCAATTTTTGAAAGACATACTATTTGATAAATTCCCGTATGGTGTTTTGAAAACACATTTCATGCGGCTTACCACGGTTATGAAAGAAATACCGAATAGTTTAAACAAAATATACCTAGGAAGAGTCTTGTCCTTTGTGAAGATCGATGATTAATGCTCATATCTTTCTGTACATCGTACAGTGATTTAGCTTCGTACCTACTGACCCACCGCCGGCCATCGACTTACTTGCAAATATGTCAGAGTAACACAATAGACGGAGTTATAAAATTCGACAAAATCAGTGCACAAGGTGAATATATAAATGACATTTATGACATGAACGATTATAATAAATTAGCCTGCAAGACGTGTAGAATTGAATATGGAAGTTGAAGTAAACATTGATAAGCAATAGCCGTTTCCGTTTTCTCACACAAAGATCGCATGCGTTCTGGTCCAAATTTCGACAAGTGGTTTTTATTCACTTCTTTGAAGTAAGGAAAATTTAACTGTGCCTACAGGAACTACACAGTATCACACAAGTAGAATTACTAAGGAGTCACTGTTTGAATTGGAATCTGATGAAATAAACTAAGATTGGCATGGATTTGGATACAAGAGAATTTGCAAACAGTCAGCTTAAAGTGTGATGACAGGCAGTTATAGACGTTCCTTTTTTAGGCGTTACTAAGCTTGTTGCGAATTTCACTTTGTAAGTATCTTATGTACACTTAATGAAGGATGGAAAAACAAATTTACCTTAACCTATATTACACTTTTAAGTATTCTTTTCTCCCGGAGAAATTAATATAAAAAAGTTGTGTTACGGGGACGGCATTTAATTGCCCTAGCTCAACCATATCGCTGGCCTTAATTTATCGAGCAGTGGGAAATCAGAACCTTTGTCATATAGTCTACGAAACCTATCTCTTATTGACCGAGAACACTGTGTGCGGAATGAATTAGTGAATATACAAAGATGGACTAAAGGCATAGTGCGTAGTCTTAGGACTTAACTTTAGCAATAAAACAAAGCGAGTAGAATCTATCTTTAATGGTGACAATTCGTAAGTAGCCCCCGTTACGCTCACAAAGAAAAATGGAAATATTGTTCTTGTTTTCTACGTCACTGAAGACTAATAGATAACACATACTTTTGATGAGCCTTAGAATTTAGATCCTTAGACTTTTAAAGCAGAAAATCTGTTCCCTTTCCAACAAGTCATTTACTATGTCTGATGTATGGATAGCTGAGACACGTGTATTTTATTTATAAAATACGACATTAACAGCGATATGGCTCATTAAATAATAATAATAATAATAATTGTTGGCGCTACAGTCCAAAGGGGGACCAGAGCCTAGCTTGCTCATCAACTACTCGTGTTGTGCACGCTACTGTTCTCTCAGGAGTAGAAGGGACCTACAGTTTTTTGCCGGCTCCGAACAGCAAAATTTGAGAAGCTTTCTTAGACAGTTATTACTCTTTGAGTGTTGTCAGCAGCTCGAAAGAAGTGGTACCGTGAAAAATTAGAAAAATTGGTGTTGAACTGGGAGTCGAACCTAGACCCTTCGGCGTGTGAGCGTCGCACTCTACCCACTACGCCACGGCGACCGCGGCTCATTAAATAGTAACTTAACTAAATGAGTCTAGTAAACTCGCCTTCGGCTTCATAAATGAGTTCTATATTTCCCCATTGACAATCAGAGCGTGACGACAAAATTCATGTGCATAAGCGACAATATTCCTATTGCACATTGTAAGCCTTTCTAATCGATTACACGTTTGCTGTCACTTTGAATAACTCCAATGAGTGAGAGTCTTGGAAGAATTGAAAAATTCTGAAGAACAATTTGACGCCTCATATACATCTATTTGACTGAGAAAGGGAGGAGTTTTATTTCCGATATAAAACCTCTAACTACGACCGGAAGTAAACATTGAGAAAATCAAGTATTATGATTTGAAAGATATTTTTTCGTAATCGATTTTCTTGCTCTCTGCCGAATTTCAATAAATCGAGGTTTATACCATTGAACTGATCCTAACGTTCGCAGGAGTAGTTGCCTTCATTAAGGGATCTTTTATGTATATAATATACAATCATATATAAATGTTTATACTCACATGGTGAAAACACAGTTGAATAAGTGCGCAACATCTGTTTTTTTAAGAATTGTCAAAATTGCCGATAATTTAATGTAAACCTATCGATCATAAAAAAGTAGTTTTGCCTATATAATGCAACAGTTTAGAAGAGAGCCCGGGGTTAGTTTCCTCATTAACGACTCGTGTTACCAGCTGACCTATAGAGAAATTTGAGAAGATTCATGGACAAGGCGGTGCTTTGAAAAATACAAGGTGTTCAATCCGGAAATCGACCCAAGATTTGGACTCATGAGTGTGTCATTCCACTCAATATGCAACGGTGGCCTTAAGCTAGTTACTTAACTAAATTCTTGTCTTCTTCTTCTTCTGAACACTTCTTTAAGTGAAAACCGGTCCTGGATAATTTGAACATTGAATTTAATGTGTCCATATATTGCATAAAAGTATATATGCAACAAATATGTTCAGTGTGTCCTGTTGTTGTTGTTTTGATTACGTTTAATCTAAGAAAAAGCTTTTCAACTTCTTCGGTCGGAGTCGGCAAAAAACTATAGGTCCCTTCTACTCGTGAGAGAACAGTAGCGCGCACAACAGGAGTAGTTGGTGATCAAACTTTGCCCTGGTCCCTTGTGGACTGTCCATTTATTAGTCCAATACTGTCCAATTATTATTACTAGTATTAATTATATTTAGGATTCCCAGAGTGTACCCTTTGCAGGTGTGTATTGCCGTTTATATGATTTTGACGTCATCGATGTCAATAACGGGTTGTTTGAAAACAATGCTTGGCTTCCTATTGTTTAAGTTCGATTTATAACCAGCTAGTCTCTGTCAAATAAATTATTTGGTGTGGCCTAACACATCACTTAATAAGTTCCGGGACTGACATATAGAGGGCGGCACTCGCAAACAATTTTTGGGAAGTACAAACATTCAAGCGATACCTTTCAAATTTGCATGACATTCTAATTATCAGGTTACAAGTTATATCGCTTCATGTGACGCCACTTTCGCGATTTTTAAAACAATCGAAAAACAGAATTGCGTTTGTTGATTAAGCATTGCTTTTCGAATTGAAAAAATAGCTTGCATGGTATGGCCTGCAGCAGTGGTCAGAAAAATGTTACAAAGACGCCATCAAAAATATATGTCTATCGGTGGTATAATAATAATAATAATTGCTGGAGCGGCAGTCCAAGGCCTAGCTTGCTCTTCAACTACTAGTGTTGTGCGCACTTCTGTTTTCTCACAAGTAGAAGGGACCTACAGTTTTGTGCCTCGAAGTTTGAGAATCTTCTTATTAGACAGTTAATACTCTGTGAGTGTGGTCAGCAACTCGGAAAAAGTGGTGTCTTGAAAAATTCGAGCGGGGAATCGAAGAGGGACCTTCGGCGTGTGAGTGTCGCACGAATGATTCTCAGAGCTCTTTGGAGCAGAATAAACAGGACTTTTGCGTCAGTATATCACATCGGATGAAACATGGAGCCACCACTACTCTCCAGATTTAAATCCGCAGTCAGCGGAGGAACCAGAAGCCGGTGAACCACGCAAACACTAAGATCAGCTGGCAAGGGTGCTATAACACCCGTAGTTTAAGATGCGTATGGAATTTTTTTCATCAACTATCTCGAGAAAAGCAAAATCATCAACAGCGAACACTACATGGGAAAAAATTCGAGGTGTTCAACCGGGAATCGAACCTGGACATTCAGCGTGTGAGCGTCGCACTCTTCCCACTACGCCACGGCGGCCACACTTCCTTAAAATAATATGAATTTTTTTTAGTGGCGCCCCCTACATGTCAGTCCTGGGACTTACTCAATATTATGTAGCAAAGATAACAAGGTTCGGTTTCTTTGAATTTGCAGTCGATTTTGTAGACAACTAACCTTTGTCAATTTTAAGTCAAAGTTGGGTGCCAATGCACTCAGAGACTTGAACGCTTATTAAATATGCTGCATCGACCAGTAACAAGGTTTATAATATTGTTTGACAGTGATGGAAGGTACTCTATCAATTAACAGACATCATCTATTCCTGTATTTCTCGGTGATTCATGATATATGTTGTTTTTATGTTACAATATTGTATTGCTAAAAAGTTTTGCAGGATAACCTTTGTCCATAAAAGGGTTGAGGAAAGTATTTTAATTGTGCAACTTCAAAATTAGCATTGTCAAGGCTTTATTAATGTCAAAAAGCTCTTTTGTTTTCCAAAGGAACAATTTTTTTCAACAAACTTCAAAAATATTTGGCTTTGCGAAGAGCCTGATTTTTCACAACTAACATCTCCTCAGAGTAACATCTCCTCAAAGTAAGATAGAATGACTATGATTGGAGTTTGGAGAAGATTTAGTGTTACTGATGTCATTGATTGCACGGAGCAGATGAATAAAATTTCTACCCGGTTGAAAACGGACCTCCTGAAACTCGTGACTTCAAATCAAAGAATTGGCACAAAATGAGAGATCGTGATAACCGACAAGAAAGGAGATTCATTTCTGAAAGACAAGTATAGTTTTAAAGCCAATGATTTATTTACCTATTTCTTTAAGAACGAATCAGTATCGTCAATAACATACACATTCCGTAAAAGGTAGCCAATATCTACATCACTAAAGAATCATAGAAAATAAATCCATAAGAAAAAAGGAGAAAAAAGCAGTAATTTATTCTGCAAAAAATGGTATCAAACGTTTACTCGGAAAAACAGTCAAAACGAAATTCGGTCGACATTTTCCCTCACGACACATAACATCAGAGTGCACGTTGAGAAAACACATTCAAACTTCTCAGACGTACAAAAAATGCTTGCTAGCGCACGAACATGAGCCAAAATGATTTGAAGGCGCCCCGTCGTTCATATGTGTGTATGTTCAGTCCTCAAAATTGGAATTCACCTCTGCCAAGTGACGCGGTGAACGTTTATTATTCTTCAATAGACTCCGAATCAAAACACAGCACTGGCACTCGCCACCAGCACCAGACATGACCTCCCAACTCTAGAGCGCTTTTCTCCGCCAGCATGATTGCGTGTCAATAACCGCAACAAGAAAAAAATGAAGCAAAAACTAAGCAGCTGAAAACGAAGTGATAAAAAGTAGAACGCCACGAATGAACAATTTGCTTTGCTTCGTCCTCGAGTTTGAACTCTTTTCGTTTTGGGATTGTCCCCATGCGAGCAGAATGCAAATATGCCAAGGGCTCTGCATTCCCCTTCTTTGTTTCGCCTAGTCAAACACAGGCTGCACGCTTCTGAGCAATTATTTATCAGCTGTATGCATCCACATACCACCCGATTGGGTGCGTGCCGCTTTCTGGGAGCTCTTGACGCTCACATTTCTCGAATCACCAACAACGACCCCGGGCATTCCCCTTCTTACTTAGCTGCCAATGAGGCTGCCGAGTGCTGCCATAGAAAGGTCTCCTCAGTCTCAACGCGTTGCGATGCAGCTAATGATTGAAGCAAAACGCCCCTGTTGTCATCCACAACCGAACCTCTGTTGATATGGGTTACTGCTTGTTGTCCATCGCGTGTTTGTACAAAATAACAACACGCAACAAACAAGGGTCGCAGTGGGCTTTTCCCATTTCTCTTTGGCCGTAACAAGGGGGTTGGCCTTGTTATTAAATATTTTGGCTTAAAGCAGGTCTATGCGTCGAATGGAGTGTTAGGTCCAAGAAAAGTCGTGGAGGAAATTCGAGAAAATAGCAAAGTGTTTCAACTAATGAATTTTCGGAAGAAAAGTATGCCATTTTCCACATTGTGCAAATCACATAGGATTCCAGCGAAAGCTGTTAATGGAAGAGTTTCTGAGAATTCACTTGAACCCGTTTCAACGGAAAGCCAATTTGTGTGTCATTGCAGTTCTGCTTAAATTAATTGTGTCACTACTTCTATGAACATGGAAGGATGTGACATTCTCACATCTCACATTCTCTGCAGGTCAATTTAATTGGAGACAGTGCTAGTGGTTGTTAGTCTTCCTCTGAAGTAAATCAATTTTTCAGAATCTGCTTTTGGTAACTCTTCAATTTACAGAACATAATTGTCGTTCATTGAGGTCTTAATTACAGTGGGCACTTAAGCACATGACGCAGTAATTGAATTTTCTAGTTCATACCAAATGCGGTTCCTGTTCCCTAGAAATCTAATTTTTGAAATATGAGCAAGACAATAAGCTTTCGATTCAGTTTCTGAATCAATTTTAAACAATGCAGTTGAAATTGAAAATTTCTCTTCGCAGAGGAGCATCCGAGTTAAAACTGAGACCATACGTGCAGATTACAGAATCAAATACAGTCTAGCCAGACATGAAATCATTTAATATTAAGAAAACTTGAAAAAGAAGTGAATCTGGCTTTATATTGAAGTTATGCTTCGCTCTACACTTTCGAGGGAGGTTCAATATATTCTCGGTATTGATATGAAGGAAAATGCGAATTCAATTTTGATCTCCCTTAACATCAATGCATTTGTTATATCTGGATTGAAACTTTTTTAAACACTTAAAAAACCCTTTAAACAAAATACCAATTTATTACCAACTTGAGTTCTCCATCGTCCGAAATTTTTTTTCTACGAAGACATTTCTTCAAATCAGGAAATAGGGGCAAGGTCTGGACTACCATGTTTACGTAAATGAAATGAGCGTCAAGATACAAATGTCTCGATAGGGAACTTCTGTTGTGAACGAGCACTTTTTTTTTTTTTTTGCTATGACATCTGTGCAAAATGTGTAATATGCATCAAGTTATTGAACAGACAACATCATATTTTTTCATCGAGTTAAAAATGTCGAATTTTGTACCAGAAAGTGATGATTTGCGGAAAGCATTAATTTTTTGCTTTCATTTGAAGAAAAGTGCTGCAGAGTCGCATCGAATGCTTGTCGAGGCATATGGTGATCATACTCTATCAGAAGCAACATGCAAAAGATGGTTTTAACGGTTCAGAAATAATGATTTTGATGTGAGAAATGAAGAACGTGGAAGACCACCAAAAAAGTTTGAGGACGCCGAATTGCAAACTATATTGGATGGAGATGACACTTTGAGTCAAAAGCAAATGGCAGCAATATTCCATGTTGCACATCAAACAATTTCAGACCGTTTAAAAGCTATGGGAAAGCTCCAAAAGTGTGGAAAATGGGTGCCACATGAATTGAATGAAAGACAGATGGAAAACCGAAAAAACACTTGCGAAATTTTGCTTCAAAGACACGAAAGAAAATCGGTTTTGCATCGGATTGTTACTGGTGAAGAAAAATGGATTTATTTTAAGAATCCTAAACGGAAAAAATCATGGGTTAATATGGAACAACCATCAACATTGACAGCTAAACCAGATCGATTCGGCAAGAAGACAATGCTGTGTGTTTGGTGGGACCAGAAAGGTGTGCTGTACTACGAGCTCCTAAAACCTGGTGAAACCGTTCATACTGATTGCTACCGACAACAAATGATCAATTTATACCCTGCATTGATCGAGAAACGACCAGAATGGGTTAGAAGACACGGCAAGGTAATTTTGCTTCATGACAATGCACCTGCACACAAAGCAAAACCCGTTCAGGATTTAATCAAAACACTTGGCTGGGAGCAGCTACCCCACTCGCCGTATTCACCAGACTTGGCTCCTTCCGACTACCATTAGTTTTCATCGATGGGACACGCATTGGCTGAGCAGCACTTTGATTCCTACTAGGAGGTCGAAAATTGGATATTTGATTAGTTTGCTTTCAAAGACGGACAATTTTATTGGCGTGGTATTCACAAATTGCCAGAAAATTGGTCAAAATATGTAGAAAACAATGGCCAATACTTTGAGTAAAATGTTTTTACTTTCCATTAATAATTAGTGTTTTATTTTCAAAAAAAAAAAACAACGGCATACCTTGCAGTGTGTACCTTGTAGCCTTCGACTTCTAATATTCTATGAGTAAACGTTTGTTGTTTTGACCGCCATGTGTAATGGATAGAGTAGGACATTCACACGCCGATGGTCCTAACTTCGATTCCTGGCAGTCTTGCAGTTTTCATGACACAACTTTTTTTTTGTGCTGGTGGCAACACTCAAAAAGCGTATAAGTTAAAAAAAAATACGCCAACGCCGAAACTTGACAAACGATTTCCGGTAAATAGGCACTTGATGTCAACAAATGGTTCCAATAACCAGCCACGCTGGATCGGATTAGCTGATGCGGCGGTATGGGGGAAGTGAAACAGCAGCACATTGGGGTAAAGCAGATATAATTTCATACATTTAAGTTAGTTTTAGTTTATACGTTTTCGAGTGAGGATCAACCTCCATTCTTCTTCTTCTTCTTGTGGTGCTACAGTTCGGGGTGGACCTGGGCCTCAATCAACATGCCTCTCCAGCCAGCACGATCTTTCGCCAGCTGTCTCCAGTTGCGCACTCCAAGTTGGTTGAGGTCCTTCTCCTCCTAGGTCGTCTTCTGTTGCGTTGTCCCAATGGCTCGGATTCAAAGACCTTTCGGGCCGGAGCAGTGGTGTCCATACGCTCTACATGGCCTAGCCATCTTAAGCGTTGTATCCGTAGACGCTTGATCAGGCGCATGTCGCTGTAATCTTCTCCTCCAGATGCCATCAACGCAAACAGAACCAAAAATCGCACGCAAAACTTTTCTCTCGAAAAAACTAAGGACTTCCTCATCCGCCTTTGCTAACGTCCAAGATTCTGCGCCATATAGTAGGACGGGGATGATCAAGCTGTTATATAAAGCGAGCTTAGTCCTTCGAGAGAGGGCTTTATTACTCAATTGCCTCTTGAGCCCAAAGAAACAGCGGTTGGAAGGAATGATTCTGCGTTTGATTTCGGTACTGATGTTGTTGTCCCTGTTTACCGCGGAGCCGAGGTAGATGAAGTCCTTAACTACCTCGAAGTTTCTGCTGCCTAGTGTGACGCTCCGTCCGAGACGTCCATGTTGAGTGTCCTTCCTTGATGACAGCATGTACTTCGTTTTGCCCTCATTTACCGCAAGACCCATTTTAGCCGCTTCCGCTTCAATGCCAGCAAACGCCTCATTGACGGCTCGCTGTGTTCGACCAATCACGTCAATGTCATCAGCGTAAGCTAACAATTGAACTGACTTCTGGAAGATCGTGCCTCTGGTGTTGACTTGTGAGTTACGCACGATCTTCTCGAGGATGATGTTAAAGAAGTCACATGACAGTGCGTCGCCTTGTCTACAACCTTTTTTGACATTGAAGGTCTCGGTGAGTTCGTTACCGACCTTGACGGAACTGCGAGAGTTCTCCATCGTCATCCTACACAATCTGACGAGTTTGGTAGGAATGCCAAAACTAGACCTGGCACTGTATAGCTCGTCTCTATGCACACTGTCACATGCAGCCTTGAAATCGACGAATAGGTGGTGAGTGTCAATTTGCATTTCTTTGGTCTTTTCCAGGATCTGCCGTAATGTGAAGACCTGGTCTATTGTGGACTTCCCTGATCAACCTCCAGTAGTAAAGAATATGAAAAAATATTTTTTTTTTTCATGAACTAAATACAATTTAGTCTAATTTATATATAAAGGCTTATCAAACTTTAAGGTCTTGGAGTTGCCAAAGTTTGTAGGTCGTAAGAGAATAGAAGTGTGCAAAATACGAGTAGTTCCTGGTCTACAACATATGAAAATCTGTGTTGTGATAATTCAAGCATACTCTTCTTTTCTGTTTTGATATTCGCAAATGACCAATTGAGATTACATGTTTTGTCATTATGTCTCACGATTCTAATCGGATAGTTTCCAAATCACAAATTGAGGAAAAATTAATGACAATAATAGCTAGCAGTTTAATTTTTGAAATAACTTTTTTTGAAAAGAAATAGGAAAAATATCAAAAATAAGTATTTAAATTCAGCATTTATTAAGAGTGGTTTTTGGGAAAGTTAAAGTTCATGTATATGCAAACCAAATGTATTAAAAGCGAAGTTGCAGAAAACGGAGCAGGTTGAATTTGTGCTATACCAGTCTTTAGTTAATGTTTAGGGACTGAGTGTCTTTCTCCTGGGACAAAACCTAAACACAGAATTCGTGGGTATGTACATGATTGCTCATATATTTATTTAGATCCGTGGACTGTGAAATTCCATGAAAAAAGCTGAAATTGGACTTCATTTTAAATGGTCGGTTCATGTATTTTAAATCGGTCTGCTGAACTTTCCGTCCTAAGCAATGAAGTAAGCTCTTGAGATAATACTAATTGCCCAACCAAAGGCGTATGAGCTTTCAAAACATATTCTCACCTTTACCTTCCCTTCGAAGCAGCGTCCTTTAATTTAAATCACAGGATATGAGTCTTGCCAATACATTCGCGGAAATCAACACTGAATTATGCAACGTGGCTTTCATCTAAAACAAATTTTAAAAGACATTCTCAAGTGCTTTTTGTTTCTCACAATATATCTAGCTCTTTTATATCGGAGTGCGGGTTTTCCAATAATGTTATATATAAAAATTGAAAATAAAAACGAAATCTAAAACGTTGGCACAAGGGTGTTGCTACTTATATTTTGACCATATTTTTATGAATTCCATAAAGGTGATAAGTGTGTCCATGTTCTAGGCCTCGATACCAAGGCAGGTTACCTCTCACCACAGCTGCTGACAACACAACGAACGTATAAACAGTCTTGCAAGATTTCGCAGACATCCATGAAGTGTTGGTTTCTCTTCAAGTCATGAGTGAACCATACCTTGGCTGAAATGTGTTGCATCTGAACTGTTGAAATTATTATTATTTCATTTTTGATTTTACAAGTCAGAAGCTATCCCAAGGCGCAACTGAAACTTTTTAGGAGCACTTGAAAATTATTCAAATTACAAACCTGCCATTCCGCCCAAACCCAATTGTGATTCAAATTATTTTGAAATAAAAATAAGCGTTTCCCTCTAAGACAAATCAGAAATCATCAAAGAGCAACAGAAATAAAAAATAAATAAACCTACTTCAAGGAGAAGGTGCATTCCTTCTCCAGAAACGCAATAACGCAAACAAATGGAAATGTCTTTCAAGAAATATTACAGCTGACAGAAAAACAGAAATGAAAACTTGAATAATGTTCCTCCTTCTACGCAGGAGCAAGGATTGCTAGTGAAATACAGAGCTGAACAAATATTGTATCATACGTATGCAAATTGGAAGAAAATAGTTAAATAAAACTACCCGCGCTTTGCGATAACTCTCTTCTTGTTTTAAAGAAGAATATGTTGCTCAGTATATCTTGGTTTTGTATTAAGGATCCCGGAATTTGACTATTGTACATTAAGCAGAACGAGATATCTGCATATTTGCATATCTGCATGTACGGTCCGAATTAAGAATTAAATGAAATGGCGTTTCAGAGTATAGGGTTAATTTGCTTTTATATTCGTACTACTTTCGCAGGAAAACTCCTGGTTGATCAACATTCCTGAGGAGATTCGATTTATAGTTGACCCGCTTCCAGAAACTGGTCGGATTTATGACCACGATCAATGCGTATGCCTGAGTAGCAGTATGTATAGAGTGGAACAAGAGTAAGAATAATGGAATTGTTAAACCGGATGGGATTTTGTTTTAAACAAACACTAGGACCTTCTTTAAAAATCATTCTTTCTTTGAAAATCCTTCCTTCTTTAAAAATCCCTCACTCTTTCAAAACCCTTCCTTCTTTAAAAATTTCATAGAAAACTTGATCAACCTAATAAATGTCCGCCTACTAAGGCGATGTCAATTGCACTGAATTAATGCGGTTTTTGAATTATAGCTCTCTGAACTTCTGGCTGCAAATTGCAATTTTTAGTCAGATATTTTTCTACTCTTACAAAATTTTTGGTATTACACTTAAAACGACGATAGTTGGTACGAGGCCCTTAGCCGAACGTATATTTGTTCTAGCATATAATACATCACTCAAAATCTTCCGGGACTGACATATAGGGGGCGCCACCACCAAAAAAACAAAATCCATATTGATTTAAGGAAGTACAAACATTTAAACAATACCTGTTAAATTTTCATGACTATCTAACATTTCGATACCTTTTTTTTAGAACGATATATCCTTGGTTTCAAAATAGTCCTCAGTTACGGTTATATTTTTTCTGGCGAGCATCTTTTTGAGGTCAGAAAATAGGTAGAAGTTGTTGGGGTTCAGCTCTAGAGAATACGGTGGGTTCAGTGGCAATTAAAAGCTCTAATCGAGCAATATGACTATAGTAGCCAACGGCTTGTGGCACAATGCATTGTCTTGGTGGGAGAGAATTCATATGGCACCTTTTTTTTGCGCAATTTATTCCTTTGAATGAACCAATAATGTCATGTAGTGTTCGCTGTGGATCCTTTTGCCTCTCTCAAGACAGTTGGTGAATAAAATTCCGCGCACATACGGATGACCGTGCCAGCCAACCTTTGTGTTTTTGCACGCTTTGGAATTGGTCCACTCCAGTGACTGCCGACTTCAGTCTGTGGTGTAGTGGTGGATCCATGTTTCATCCATTGTGACATCTCTTCTTCTTCTTTTTCTGACGCTACAGTCCGAAGTGAACCCGGGCCTCAACAAACATGCCTCTCCAGACAGCACGATCTTTCACCAGCTGTCTCCAATTGCGCTCTCCAAGTTGGTTGAGGTCCTTCTCCACTTGTGTGCGCCACTTTAGTCTATGTCGTCCTCTGTGTCGTTGTCCCAATGGCACGGATTCAAAGACTTTTCTAACCGGGGTAGTGGTGTCCATACGCTCTACAGAGCTTAGCCATCTTAAGCGTTGTATCCGTAGACGCTTGACCAGTCGCATATCGCTGAACAGCCCATAGAGTTCGTCATTAAATATTCTCCTCCAGATGCCATGAACGCAAACAGGACCAAAAATCGCACGCAAAACATTCCTCGCGAAAATACTAAGAACTTCCTCATCCGAGAGTTCTCCATCGTCATCCCACACAATCTGACGAGTTTGGATGGAATGCCAAAACTAGACACGGCACTGTATAGCTCGTCTCTATGCACACTGTCATATGCGGCCTTAAAATCGGCGAATAGGTGCTGAGTGTCGATTTACCCTTCTTGAGTCTTTTCCGGAATCTGCCGTAAAGATATGCGTGAAAAGTGCGGTTTATTCTGTCTAAACATGTCCAAACAGCCCTCAGAATCATCGATACGTTGCTCTTTTTAGGTGAAACCACACCTTTCCTGGCCTTCCCGAGCATTCAGCTTCATTGGTGTCTGTACTGCCAAATTAAAAGTCAACATACCACCGACAAATAGTTGTTTTGTTGAAGCAGAGGCCCTGTAACACTTTTCAATCCATTGCTGACATTGCACTGTATTTTTTCCAATCAAAACGCAGTGTCTGATAAACACACGAAATTCTGTTTTTCAATTGTTTTAAAAATCGCAAAAGTAGCATCACTCGAGGCACTGTAACTTGTAACCCAATAACCAGATTTTAATGAAAATTCTGACAGGTATCACTTGAATGTTTTGTACTTCCTCAGAATAATATGGGCTCTTTTAGTGGCGACTCCTATATGTTAGTCCCGAGACTTATTGAGAGATGTGTTGAAATTCGATGGCTGGAAAAATGACTACGAGATTTGCATTGCAATAAGCCAAGAGACTGATAATTCGTCTACAGTCTACAGAACTTAAATTGATCTTCGTATTCTTGGTGTGGTTCTACAGTCCGGGGTGGAGCTGTGCATTAACCAAACTCCCTGTCCAGCCAGTAGCATCTGTCGACAGCTGCCTCATACTGCGCAGTCCGATTTGTTTGATTTTCTTTCCCACTTTTGTGAGCCTTCTCAGTCTATGTTGTCTTCCTTAGCGTTGTGTCAATGACTTCGGTTCAAAACTTTTCGGGATAGAGCAGTAGCGTCCATAAGTGATGTGTCCAAAGACGCTTGTTTTGGCGTATAATAATAATAATTGTTGGCGCTACAGTCCAAAGGGGACCAGGGCCTAGCTTGCTCATCAACTACTCGTGTTGTGCGCGCTACTGTTCTCTCACGAGTAGAAGGGACCTACAGTTTTTTGCCTACTCCGAACGGCGAGATGTGAGAAGCTTCTTTAGACAGTTATTACTCTTTGAGTGTTGTCAGCAGCTCGAAAGAGGTGGTGCCGTGAAATATTAGAAAAATTGTTGTTGAACTGGGAGTCGAACCTAGACCCTTCGGCGTGTGAGCGTCGCACTCTACCCACTACGCCACAGCGACCACTGTTGGCGTATGCCGCCGTTAAAACCATTTAGTTCGTCCTTGAATCTTATTATCAACACAAATAGGGCCAAAAATCACACGCGTGATTAATCGCGTCATGTATCAGGAGTATATATATATATGTATGCAGAACACCAAGCAAAATCATAAACCATTTTAAAACAAAAGAGTCATTCATGATCCATTCGCCCCTGTTTCTCGACATTGAGTCATTTCTTAATTTGTTATTTGAACTTCAGTAATGATTTATTGGATATATCTCTACTGGATTCTCGTTTTCGTAACGAGTGGCTTAAGTGTTGAAAGAATTGGTGTTTCATTCCGTCTTTGCAAGAGAGGCATGAACATGGTGTACCCGGCTAAAAGAAATCAAATAATCGTCAAGCCGTCAAAGCTTAGGTCTCTGAATTGTCGACTACTCGTTAACCCCTTCTTTGCCTCTATAAAGGAAAAAGTGGCACCAATATTTTGGAAATTGAATTTGATTAATTTCGTCCTGTCGAACTAGCTCCTTCAAATATTTGAACATAGTTGACAGGGAACCTAAGTCTCCCCAATACTTATCAAGCGTATACGTATTCCATATTTTGCGACCTTTATTTCATCTTTTTAATGAAAATGTATCACTTAAGACAAATCCCAAATTGTACTTTTAAGATTAAGTAGAAAATTTTGCACCGAAGCGACAACAGTGCGTCGCTCTCGAGTTTTCTTACTTTTAAGTTGCATTCTCTAAAGATTTCAGTTGTCACAAAGATGGTTTAACATATTACTTGGAACTTACGCGTTTCCAAAAGAACGCGATATTGTGGCTATTCTTTGAATTTTCATTTCATATTAGGTGTGTTCTCGTACCCGAAACAAACAACAGAACAAAACGCAACGTTCGTTCCCGTATACCGGAAAAATGGGCTTTACGTCAAGTGACGTAAAGTAGAATATTTTCCAGAAAGTAAAGTATTTCCCCACCCTGCCCATTTGAACACAAGAAATGTTTATGGGTAGGTTCTATGTACAGAGAGAAGTGAGCAATGATCCATTATCCCTGTGTATGTGTCTCAAATTTTGTTGCTGTTTTTCGTTTCAATATCGAAGAAGTTAATTTGACATTTCTTAACGACATACTTTCCACATTTGGCTTAGTTCCTGTACATTGCCTCTTTTTTTGACATTTAAATGACAGACATCAGAATTTGTTACAGAGCAAGGATTGCTAGTGAAATACAGAGCTGAACAAATATTGTATCATACGTATGCAAATTAGAAGAAAATAGTTCAATAAAACTACCCACGCTTTGCGATAACTCCCTCAGGCAAATGACAGACTTCAGAATTCGGTACAGAAAGTACTGGAATATACCAATTTTAAGGAAATATCAAAAAGACAGCGGAGACAGCGAAACTTGACTTCAGCCTTCACGTTTATGACGTGACCCACAAGTTATTCTCTAATTTAAACGGCGACAGTTGAATATTGTCCAAAATGTCAGAATTATAGTGCGGTTCAGGGCATTTAATTTTATCTGGGACCTTAGGCAAGTGATAAGATGCAATTGAATAGAGTATATATAACTACTTAACCTGCGCCATTTTATTTTTTTCCATAGAACGAACACTGAGGCACTTTGAAAAGATTATTACTTAAAATTAATTACAGCAGCGTTGACTTCATTTCAAATGCTCAATTTCTAAGTTAAAAATAACAGTAAGTCAGCCTCCGCAGATGTTAAGAAATCTCCTTGAATTACGTACTCGTCTTTTAGTAGACTTAATGGTTTCTTCCACACTTAAACCTAATCGCAGATTAAATTCAAGTTCGTCCCTGAAAGCAACACAATATGTCAAGTACTCAGTACGTCTCCTCAAACTGAAGTGGTTTAAGCATACACTACTAATCCGTTTCTCTGCACTCTTGAGAAATTTCTCTCCACCCTGTTCACCTCGTCAGATTAGAAGGAATATCAAAGTGTATCCTTCTCCCGTAATCTCTTAATACGAGCGCATTCTAGAAATAAATTTCAAACGAGTAAGCCCGCAGCATGGTTAATCTTCTCGTCCTATCACATAACTCAGCCCCTCTCACCCTCACCCTCACACATTGCACAACCCGAAAACTTTTCCTCAGTAATCTTTGCTCGCAATAACTTCTGTGCTCATGCTTCCCAACTATTTCCTTCCAGCGCAGATAAAAACGAATTTTCAAAATACCAGTCATCCTACAACTTAACTTCCGAGGACCCATCAATAACCCGCCTTCGCCGCGCCGGATCCTCATCACCGTCGATGGCCAGGAGAGAAGAGACCAGCCCGGAATCCAAATACACAAAAAAACCCCGGAAGAGAAAAATAAATCTCAGGTAAAATCAGTACAACAACCGCTGGGGCATTAACAAACTGAAATCAGGCGGGCAGCTGACCGACCCCCGAAACAAATTTAAACCCGCTGTTTTCTGCCGACCAACGGCCCGCCCTCAGAGACTTTCACAATTATCCCTCGAAACACGCCCAAGAGCGGTCTTTAAAAATGCTGGCAGGGTGCTGCTTTTTTGCGTTTTAATGGTCCTGCCAAAGCAATTTAAAACTTTTTTTCTTGTGATTCTCTTGCGAAGGGTCACTTGAAAAACGACGGTACAAGTCCGGCTGCGGCAGAAACGGCCGGATGGCACATGTATAATTCACTAGTTTGCTGCAGGATGCCTTTAATCCGCGGCCGAATTTATATACGAGTCGAGGCGGGCAGTCAGCCACTGGTTTATTGTTCTGGATACATTTATTATTGGAGGATGGATTTAATTACATTCAAGAGTGTGCATCACGGAAGTGGGCTCGGATCAAGCTTGGACACATTTGGCGGAGGAAAACAGGGATCACCGTTTTAATGGTAATTGGATAGGGTCTTGGCGTTGGGGTGGTTGAAAGGATTTGCAGCGATATGATTTAGCCACTGCTTAACTTGTCGTTTTTTTTTTCAGGCGTATGTGCATCATTACAACGTTAAGGCTAAGAGTGGAAGGACAACTTAAGTCCAATCAGTGGTCGAAATAAAACCATTAGTTCAATAGGCAGACCACGTTTGGTGCACAAATATAAGCCCGAGCAGACATAAGAGAATTTTTTGACTGAATCCCAGACTTACCTGTAATATTGTAGAGTCACCCTGTGACATATTAAGCCATCAATCTGTGCTAGACAGCTAACAAATAATTACAATAATAATAATTGTTAGCGCTACAGTCCAAAGGGGGATCAGGGCCTAGCTTGCTCATCAACTACTCGTGTTGTGCGCGCTTCTGTTCTCTCACTAGTAGAAGTGACCTACAGTTTTTTGACGACTCCGTACGGCGACATTTGAGAAGCTTTCTTAGACAGTTTTTTTTTGCTCAGTGAGTGTTGTCAGCAGTTCGAAAGAGGTGGTGCCGCGAAAAACTCAAAAAAATTTGTGTTGAACTGGGAATCGAACCTGCATCCTTTGGCGTGTGAGCGTTGCACTCTATCCTCTACGCCACGGCGGCCGCACATCTAACAAACCACGTGGAAGAGTAGGCAGTTCCGTTACAACAGTGACATTGTATTTAAAAGTTCTCTTAGCCCAATAAAAGTCTTGTCCTAAACTTAATATGTACGAAAGTTCATTGGATTACAGTATTGGTCTTGGAAGTAGAAAAGGCATTTGCTTTCTTCCGGCTTAAACAACGTTTAAAAGTTCAAGGCTACCAGTTGAGAAGGGACAACCTAAAATTTTACGCGGAACATGCAAAAAAGTATGTTTGCTGAAAGGGATATACTCTGTTCCCATTAAATCACTGACTACCACTGACACTTAAAGCAATATTTTTACCTTCCCAAACCTTCAGATTTAAGCCTGCAAAAGGCTTATTGCATAAGTAGGTACAAGGTCTCATAATTGAAATATAGGAATATATTTAGTAAATGCACACCAACTTCCAACACTTCTCTGAATCACTGAAACGAATAATTTATTGCGACTTCCAATCAAGACTCTCTCTATGGAAAAGGGCGCAGCAGAGTACATACTCGCTTTTCCAGCACTTGGGTGCGGAAAACTGCATTCCCCGAAACTATATTTACTTTTCTTTGAAGGTCTTTGATGGAATTTCGCATGCATTTCCTCGTCCATCGACGTGAACGATGGTAACAACGATGAAGTGGAGACAAGAAGAAAGAAGTTCACAAGTATGATTTCCCTTACATAAGGTTCGCACCAAAGAGTGTTTTTGGTCACCTTTAAAACTCTCACTCTGGGGTGTGGAGAATAATTCTTGCCGAAGGTAACATTGAACATCCTTTTTGGAAAAGATCAAAAAAGGGAAATGTTTCTTGTTTAATACGTTAAAAATATATGTGGGGCGTGTCCTTAAATCTCCTTTTCTTTTTTTTCTGTACTGTGTTTGAAAAGAGATGGATGGAAGGCTATCGGACATGTTTAGCTGGAATATACGGAAGAACTGAAACAAGTTGCGATAGTCGACAGAAATTTGGTCTAGTAACTATGTAGATTCGAAACGACGCAACTCTGTCTCGTTCTCATGTTGCAACATTGAATATGTACATCAAAAGAGCAGAAAGTAGGCACACTGTTGCTGTCTTGGCGTAGTGGGTAAGGACAAAACTTACAAGCTGAAGATCCCATTTTCGATTACAAGAGCTATCAGCTCGCATTATTTTCACAGGAGCAGTCCTTTCAACTGGCTCATGTTACTGACAACACGTGTAAACATGGAGTTCACTAACGCCGAAATTCGCGCTTTTTTAAAGTTTTCCTTCGTTAAAGGCAAATCCGCTAGAGAAACGTTCCGTGAGATTAATAGTGTTTTGGGGAATAGTACACTATGACTTCGCTAGAGAACCGCGGAGGAACAGCTTCAACTATTCAAAGCCGTTGAGAACGACACCCTGTATGAGCCAGCCGGCGAAAGACCTGTAACGACGAATACCGATCGAATCATGGAATTCATCGAGTTAGACCAGCATGTGGTATCTCGTAACATCGCGCAGGAGATGGAAGTTAGTCACTAAACCATTTTAAACTATCTGCAAAAGGCTGGGTACAAAAAAAAAGATTGATGGGTGGGTGCAGCATGATTTGACGCAAACAAACCTTCTGGATTGAATCAACGCCTGCAAAATGCTTCTGAAACGGAACGAACTTGACCCATTTTCGAAGCGGATGGTGACTGACGACGAAAAATGGATCTCATACAACAATATCAAGCGAAAACAGTCGTGGTTGAAGGTCGGTGAATCGTTCCAAATAGTGCTCAAGCCGGGATTGACAGCCAGGAAGATTTTGCTGTGTGTTTGGTGGGATTGGAACGGAATCATCCACTATGAGCTGCTCCCATATGGCCAGACCCTTAATTCTACCATCTACTGCGAGCTACTGGACCGCTTGAAGCAGGCGATCGACCAAAATCGTCCGGGAACACGCCAGACCACACACTTCGTTGATGACTCGTCAGAAACTACGGGAGCTAGCATGGGAAGTTTTATCGCATACACCATATAGCCCTCACATAGTGCCAAATGATTACCACCTACTCCTGTCCATGGCGAAGGCCCTTGGTGGTGTGAAGTTGAACTCAAAAGAGGCTTGTGAAAAGTGACTGTCCGAGTTCGTCAAATAAGGAGGGGGGCTTCTACGAACGGGGTATTATGAAATTGCCGTCCAGATGGAAACAGAATATCAAACAAAACGGCGCATATCACACTTCTTATAAATCATTGAATAAAGAGCAAAAAAGGAGAAAATATTTGACAAGCTTGTATATTAAAAATTAATTCTTACAATCCTTATCTTTCTGTTACCTTGTTCTTCTTCTTCTTGTGGCGCTACAGTCCGGGATGGACCTGGGCCTCAAAAAACATGCCTCTCCAGCCAGCACGATCTTTCGCCAGCTGCCTCCAGGTGCGCACTCCAAGTTGGTTGACGTTCTTCTCCACTTGTGTGCGCCACTTTTTCTGTTACCATAACCTAAAATATCGCCAAGACCTGTGCATATGTTAGTTGGTCGTAAACAGGGAACAAACGGTCAGCTAAGATCAACATCTGGATCGTTTGATTAGCCTGCGACCACCAATTAAACTCCCGGTCCGTACCCCTTTTGATGAATGAATCTGCTGTACCAAATACTATAGGAAGAACTCGTTAATTTTTTCTAGAGAAGAAGTCGCTTATCCATCACTTTGCATAACATGGTACATCAATGGGTATCTTCCTTCATAATATACCAATTCAAAGATGATAGTTTCCAGAGTTTATTTACTGAATTTTTAAGAATGTGTAAAATCGGATTATTTTCAATGAAGTTCGAAGTCATAATCGAAAACTGACTGTAGTAGTTTAATAATTGTTTCATTTTTTCTTTATTCTGATAACACTTTGCGTATAGTAAGGTTACATGACCGCATCTCTAAAAACACAAGTTAACTAGTATTCCATACTAGGTAAGCGGCACACACGCAATTCAATCTTTCACATGCAGCGTTTAATTTAATTTATCACATGACCACATTCCTTCGGCCCACTTTCTATTGAGAACCTTAAATATAAACCTCGGATTGTCTCTATGACATCAACAACAGTAACTGCCGACTCAGACCGTCGAAGTTTAAGAAGGTTTCTTACAGACAGATATTGAGTGTGTTGACAGTGGCTCGAAAACTGATGCCGTGAAGAATGTGTGGTGTGCAGCACGGGAATCAGTCCTGAGACCTTTGGCGTATCAGCGTCGCACTCTGCCTGGGCGGCCACTCCAATAATATTCATTCTTAAAAAATTTACAAGTGTATAGTATGTTAAAACGCTTGTCATGGAATAAAATATAGTTTCCCACTAGCCTTTAAATGAAAGTATATTTTATATGAGACGAACGCGGTTAATACGATTCTTATAATCTGATACGAAAAACTGGACATCTTGCAACCGTATCACTAGAACAACGCAGAACAGTCAATCCTGAGTGGTACACAACCATTTGTTTGCCAGTTGTTTTCCAGGAAATCAGGAAAACCAACCGCCGCACAATGCGAGCTCTCACACATCGGCTCAAACAACTGCATGTTGGAGCACTCAAAACATCGATTTGGTAAGTTGGAACCGAATGACTTCTTCTTATTCCCGTACGTAAAAAATTGAATGTGAGGTCAACGTTTTTCGACACCTGAAGAAGCGCTTGATGCGTTCAGAGTGCATGTTTTGGAGGTACCTTAATCAGAGTGGCAAAAGTGCTTCGAAAATTGGTTCAAACACATGCAAAAGTGTATAGATCTTAATGGGAAACATTTTGAAAAACCATATAGCTAGTTTCGATGATTAATATTTGTTTTTGTTCTCTAATCCCGAAATATAAAAGGCAACCCTCGTAAAATGCCAAAGAGGAGCACTGTTTTCTGAATGATCACTCTGTTAACGTTTAGTTCATCTCAACACATATCTGCATGAACTACACTGAGAGCAAATAATATTGGTTATTTACAGATCCGAAGGAAGTCTTCACTCCCCTTCAAATATTACTGCTTGCAACTCTGGTGTATTCAAATCTTTGTTTCTTGCTTTTACCACAATCTTCCTAAGCGATTTCATTGGTGCTCAGATGAAGTATGTGCCTCTGCTACTTATCTTTGCTGGAGTCAAGAACCGCCATGTTACTACCAATTAATTCGCCGTCAGCTTAAGAATGTCAGCTTAAGAAGGCGTGCTCCTAGAATGTAAAAAACTGGTACCTTTAAATCTTTGATAACCACACTTCTTCTTTTCCTTTTTATGGCGCTACAGTCTAGAGAGAATCTGTTCCTCAGGCAATAAGCCTCTCCAACCAGCACGATCTTTCGCCAGCTGCCTAAATTTGCGCACTATAAGTTGGTCGAGGCCCTTCTCCACTTGTGTACGCCACCTTAGTCTAGGCCAGCCTCTGTTGCGGTATCCCAATAGCCCGGACTCATAGACGATAACCACACACATTTTGAAAATATTCTGCCTCAACCGAAGATAATTTTTAGATTTGCTTAGAGCTTGCCTTCTTTTTTTACCGATGCAGTCTATTGAAGACTCAGTTCGCAACTCTGTGATTTAGTCAACAGTCCTGTGAGGGTCTGACCTTCAGTTAGTATCAAAAAGCCAAAGTTTGTTAACAGATTTGCACAACCAGCCGAAGGCTTCGCTTGACATCAACACAATTGCTGTCACTCCGCAAGGCTCTGAATTGCTTTTCTTCCCCAAAGAATGTCTTCAGAATAAGTACTCCTCCACATACATCCGCTTAATCAAATGCGAAGCTCTCATCTTTATCCGTTTTAATCTCCTTCCCAGCTGACGTGGTAGAACTACAATGAGAATGAAACGCCACTCGGACTGTCCAATTTTTCTAAGAATTCTCAAGTAGCCAACGAAATTAGTTGAAGAAAGAACTATCCTAACTGAATAATTCATCATATCATTCACTCGTTGTATTTTTCTGTCAAGAATAGATTTTTCCTGGGAGTGCAGGAGAAGGATTGCCACCGTTCGCTCATTTCGTATGCCACTGCTATGAGTCTCCTTTTTTGCCACCGCTCCACAAGATGATTACAGCTGCACTCAAGGATACCCCCTTCATCCGCCCCTAAGAAGGACACATTCAATTAGTGGTTCTCTTTCACACTGAAGGAATGGTGAAGGAGGCGAGATAAACAAGCTACTTGCTCTCATCAAAAACAAGTCAATTTGGAATTTAAATCGCGATCGGCTCGTCCTTGCACCCAGTTGGGATGGCATACACTTCGCTATATGCAGTCCAAACCTGCAAGGACTCTTTGATTTGCCTCGGCTTTGTTGCCACGACTTTTTCTCAATTTGTATTTTTTTATTTTTTTGGCACTGTCACTGCACGAGTGGAGGACAACCAATTTGAGGTCGAGTGCTGAGCGACTCGAATCGGTAGGCTATGCATTCGCAAGGATTTTGTTGTTTCATACAGAGAACGGCGGAGGTATGGAGGAAAGGAAACCAACTAGAACGGAATAAAAAGTTTCCTTGAATATTCATGGCTTCATATTTTTTGCACTGCAGATGAAAATATACGTCTGCTGGGATGTTCATAAAATTCGCCGGGAAGTCCTTTGATTACGCGATTCATTTGCTGGCAACGTGGGGTGGGAATAGTAAATTGAGTTTAAGAGCAAGGACGTCAAATGAAATTTGACCCAGTTTGCGGCAGCGATTTAGTCATTTGATGGTGGACAATAAATTTGTGGCCACCACTTGTGAAGGATTGATTGCCTCCCCCCGCGATACGGCTTGTTCGCATTGTGGAGTAATTATCGAGCAATAACAAGGAAATATACATCAAGTTCCGTGCTGTTGGGAAATTACGCTTATTAATCAGTATACACTTTATTATGATTGATTGTGCTGAAGGTAGTTACGGAGGGGAGCACTCCCCTTCCTGGCCAATGCTTTGGGAAGGAAGTTTTCTTAAAAGTTTGGCGTGTGCTGCTGTGTGTAGTTTTCACTGCGCAAGACTAATTAAATAGTATGTTACATAGCTGATGCATAATTTAAAACAACACGACAAATGAAAGCAAGCTGCCTGCTGCTTTGATTGACTCTGGACGCAATCTCAACGTTAATGAAGGCAGGCTCAGATAAGAGGGCACATCAGCATAAGTGTTTTTGAATCCAAAGCTTTATGTGGCTGTACCAAGTACAAATTGTAAATCAATTTGGGATTCATAGTTGAAAGTGCCTACGAGGGGCGTTCATCGATATCGCGGTACTGCTGTACTTATATATACTCCAGATGATGTGACTGGATTTATGAATCACATGATTCAAACTCACATCCGTATCACTATTTATAGTGCCAACGGAATGACTGATGGAGAAAATACCATCTGTGGCGGGATGGCGGGTAACAGACCCAGGCTTTGAGGGAACCTGACTGGTAGTGACAGCTTGACCAGAGGCTATATTCTGGTGCCACGGGAGGTTAGGAGCCCCTGGATCTTCGGTTCCAGCCTGACCGTGCGGTAGGCCCCCTTCTGGGAGTTTCATGGTGGCTGTGGTTTACCATCTAACATCGCGGGTAGAGTCGAGCATAGTGTACTGTGCTGACTTGTCTAGTTCATTGTTTAAGCAGAACTAGGCAAGTCGGTTAGGGGACTATCCCTTCTCAGTGTGGAGTTGCATTCTCAACCGGGCGCTCCGACCCAAAGAACGGAAGAGGTTTTAGAAAGGCTTCGCATCAAACCAAGGTGGGGTGATTGCCCCTCAAGCATGATTTCAGTTTGGTACTTGGGTAACTAAGGCGTTTAGTCTTGTGTTACTTACGACACTTTCGAAAAATTTTCCCCGTGATATAAGCCGTTAAGGCAGGTGATCACGTAAAACCAAATCCCACATCTGTGCTTATATATATATATATAAATTGACTAATTTATCAAAGAAAACTATTATTTTAGTACATTCATGTAAAATTTCATATAAATGTGATTATTAATTCGCGTTTTATCTCTAGTTAAACAGAATCATAATGGTAACTGAGGCGATGATAGTGAAAATTGAGCATCGCGCTGTAATTCAATTTCTCAATAAGCAAGGAAAACGTCAAAAAACTATTCATAAAGAGATGGTGGCTGTATACCAGGGTTTCGCACCTTCATTATCCACTGTACAAAAGTGGTCAAGTGAGTTCAAGAGAGGCAGAGAGAGAGAAAGCATTGAAGACGACCCCCATTCCGGCGCCCCGGCTACTGCTTGTACGGGAGAAAGCATCAAAGAAGTCGAAAAACTTGTTCTTGAGTGTGCCCGAATAAAGGTGCAAATGATGGTAGAGATCACTAAACTTTCAACTGGTACCATTCACACCATTCTTCATGAGCATCTTAACCCTTCAAAGGCAGTGCAAAGTGGCTGCCAAGAATGCTCACAGCGCCTCAGAAAAAAGTGAGAACCGAATGCTGTAGAGAGCTTTTGGAGATGTGTAGTGAGAACGCGGACGGTGTTATGGATCGAGTTGTTACTGGAGATGAAACATGGGCACACCACTATGACCCTGAAAGCAAGCAATAGTCCATGCAATAGTCCATGCACCGAAGGTCACAGGTTTGATTCTCGAACTGAAAACTTTGTATTTGCCACGACACCGCAAAGAGTAAAATCTGTTTAAGAAAAAGTTTCTCAAGATTCGTTCAGAGTTGGCCAAAAACTTGTAGTTGCGAGAGAATTGTGTGTCCCCTGTGGACCATCATTCCCGAGAAAAAGTCTACGTGGCAATAACGAGACTGTAGTCGAACAACGTTCACTGTGTTCTTAGAAGGCAGCTGGTGATGATGGTTAAGCACACGCATGGTCGGTGAAAAGCATTCCTTTAAAGTTGAATCTCTGTATATATTGCACGGTCCAAATGCAAGGATCCTCTTTTCTACCATTTGATGCGAATACCTTGAACAATCATATACGAGTTGGTTTTTGGTGAGGTCGATTTCAGGTCAAGGGGTTTTCATCAAACTCTGTAAAGATCCAAAAAGAAAACATCGACGAAAGGAAAAGGCGAAAGCTACCCGACAATATCCATCGAAATTTCGAGAAGAACAATAGGGGGCATGAACTTTGAGATATTCAGGTACTTCATGTGCCTATAAGGACAACAACATGACGGAACCAAACATGGACTCAATAGTCCCAAGCACGGTTTTGTACAGCTTATGAGACACAAAAGTATGTGTGTCTTTTTTAAAGGAAGAAGAATCCCTACAATACCTTGCCTGCTGCTTTAGGGGGTAGAAACTTTTTCGTGATAATAAGACCCTTGGTATATTCGAGAGGAAAGGGATATGTGAAGTTTTTGATCTTGTTTGTATTAACGGAATCTGGAGAAGACCAGACAGGGATTTTTACAGACTGTCCGTCGGAATACGTCTAAGGTCGTTTAAGGATACAATGCTAAGAAGAACTGGTTATTCCATTTACATCATATACTCGTATGCAACACGCCTCCAACTTGATACTTGGAATACATAATCGACGTTTTCTGAACTAAGAGGACCATGTTCTCATGGCGGACACGATAAGGAACAAACGTCAATCAACTTTAGCGAAAGACCATAAAGCTAAGCCAGCATGCTGGTTGAAGTTTAGGTATGCCCTTGAATGTTCCACTAATCAAATCCCAATATTTCACGCATTCTGTCGCCGCCGTGGCGTAGTCTCCACGTTCGATTCCCAGTCCCAGTTCGATTTCCGGCTGAACACCTCAAAATTTTCACGCCCTTCGAGATGCTGACCACACTCAAAGATTAATAACTGTCTAGGAAAGTTTCTCAAATTTTGCCGTTCAGAGTCGTCAAAAAGGAGTAGGTCCTTTCTACTCGTGGGAGAACAGTAGCGCGCACAACACGAGTAGTTGATGAGCAAACTAGGACTTAACTGTCGCGCCAACAATTATTATTATATTATTTCACGCATTCACTTTGTATTTATAACGTTGGTTGAGGAACTAATCTGTTCCTATTTGCTATACATACCTCCAAAGAAGAATTACATATTCTGTATAAAAGGTCATAGGAAGCAAAGTTCATAACTTCAGAAAGTAACAAAAGAAGATTTTCTGTGGTAATTCTAGGCACTTATCAATTTCATTTACTTCAATTTTGTAAGGGATTCTAGTTTGCCCCAAATAGTGACGTTTATTTATATTTTAAAGTAGCTATATCTTCATTCGTCTGACCTACAAAGTTTCAAAGGAAAATAAATCACAATATCCAGACAAGTATAACCCATTCCAGCTGTTCGCCTCAATAAGCTTTTGCAACAAAAACGCCACATACCATCGCAATTGACAGTTCCACGCCTTTGCTTTCAAAGATTTTGTCTCTGTAAATAAATCCATAAGCCTTCACTTCTCCATCATTTTCGAGGCGGAATTGCGTAAATCTCTTTAACAGATTATCTCCCTCGCCCACGCGCAAGCCATAAAAGTCTGCCCAAGCCTGACAGCTTTTCCAATCGAATGAGCAATTACTTAATTTCGTTTGAGGTCCTTCGGCTTTGACATAGAGCTAAGCGCCTTTGGAAATAGATGCCTTAACTGTTTTGCGAATAATTCTAATCCACCCTTCCCTCCACTAAATTGTTCAATTTAAGGAGGAAGGACTCGTTTGCTTCGTTGCTTCTTTTCAATTTCCACTGCGAATGCTGAACAAGAATTTAGATCTCATGCGTGCACATGTCTTTTCAGAGCCAAGTAGGACACCAAAGTATACTGTCAACATCCTTTTCGTCTCCTTAACTCAATTTAAAATATAAAATACCCTCCTTCCGCTTGAAACCCAAACAAAACTACAAACTTTGTCATCTACACACAATTCACTTTCCATTCCGTGGACCAACCACACACCCCTCCCTTCAGGTGCTGCCAACATTTGTTTGCCGCCACTTTGATGTTTACGAAACAAATTTTCAAACTTAACAGCAAAAGGAAACCACATCGACCGCAATTTGCCGTCGTGCCTGTTGTGGCAGCACTTACACTAAAGATTCGAAGGGAGCGTTTGCTCTAAAAGCCCCGCTCCACGCTCCCCTTCCGCCATACCACCGTTGCCTTGAGTGTATTTCAATCAAAATATCGTCTCTCCTTCCACCTATCGAAAAACCAACGAAAAAAGGCAAACAAGGAGCAGGAAACAGGATATTTACCCCTTTGTCACAACATACTCGGGTATAGATAACACAAGAACACATGTTGAATACGAACCACAGTTGCCGGGGGTATGTGGTGTCGTGCGCCGTTACTTAATGTCAAAAGTTTTCATCACAACTTGGGGGGCAATTTTTCGGGTCATTCCGGGGAAACAGCCAACAACTGGGGCAGCAAACAAAGGACTCCTATGCCGATGCGAGAGGGACTGAGCATGCTGCAAGTTATTCCGACGGCGGGTGGGCGGCACTTAAGAAGTTTTCAATTTGCGAATTCATGCCTTCAATGAAGGAGAGGATAAGGAATGGGGGCGGGCAGGAGCCCCGAGGAGAAGCTGCGAATGTTGTAGGACCACATTTATATCATGATACTGCTCGTCATCCGTTTGCGAATCCTTTTTCGATTTCTCTTGTCCTGCTGTCATCTTCGACAGGAATAGACGATGTTCGCTTATGATAATCCGTGTAATCCAACACGATGCTGGTTCTCAGATGCTGATTGCTCCCCACGGAGGGAAGGAAGGCTTGTTCTATTTGTTAGCCCAGGAAACCAGTTCTTCGACAAGGAAAAGGACGTAAAACGACGATTCGGAAACGGTTTGGAGATTTGTGGGAAAAATCATGTTTTACACGAGGCCGGGATTCATATACAGAGACCGACTAAAAGAAGACTCCTCTAATTGCCACTGCCGTTACCGAGTTTTCTGTAGTCGGTATACGTTACTATTTTTTAGACGTTGCACTTGATATGTAAACTTTTTTTTGTGATTTTTCGAAGAGTCAGCCATTTGTGACAGTCCACTCTAAACTTTGCTGCCAGTGAAGCCACTTTCTTGCAGGAGGCTTCAATTACAATTATCTGAGATCCACACCATAATATATGAATTTGCTACGTCTCATATTCATAAGTCCGTCCCATCAGAAATCTTCCCTCCATTTGTCGTGAAGTGAAGCATCCCGCCATCATACGATTTTAATGTTGTAACCTATGAACTTGATTGTATACTCCGCAGGCACCACTACGGCAAGGTAAGTAACTTTTGTAATTTTGAAATACAGTATTGAAAAATGCTTCTATCGTAATCAGATTAAAAGGTTTGCTTTGACTGCTTGGAAGCCGGTTGCTTTGACTGCTTGTAAGCCGGCGGTCCTGACAACGGGCTTAAAAAACATTTACATTAAAAATCTTCAGCAAGTTTTCAAGTTCTTCCGTTCTTAGAGTGAGAATACAAAGAACAGAAAGTATGAATTAACAAATACGAAAACAAATCTGAGATTACCTTAAAATACTTGCGAAGAGGCTGTTACTCATATATTTTTGTGTCTAGAGAGCAGCTGTTAAAGGGAAATAGAAATGCATGAAAAAAAGGAAACACAGTCATTGATTCGACTTTAGATTTCGGAAGACAGCGCTTGGGTGGCGTGAAAGCTTAAACTTTTTTTTAAGGAAACAACAGCCTCAGCATTGTCGGAAACCGATTTTTTATGTATCAATCCCAGGTGCCTCGTAAACGGCTATAATGAATGACTTGAAAACAAATTTAAAGTACATACGAGGGGTGATATTCTCGGTACTGGGGTGAAGCTGTGGTTATATGTTTAATTAACATATTTATCACGTAATACTATTATTTTCATTCATGTAAAATTTCATATAAATGTGATTATCAATTCGCGTTTTAACTCTAGTTAAACAGAATCATAATGGCAACTGAGGCGATGATGGTGAAAATTGAGCATGGTGCTGTAATTAAATTTCTCACTTAGCAAGGAAAAAAAAAAAAACTATTCAAGAAGAGATGGTGGCTGTTTATCAGGGTTCCGCACCTTCATTATCCACTGTGCAAAAGTGGTCAAGTGACTTCAAGAGAGGCAGAGAGAGCATTGAAGACGACCCCGCTTCGGCGCCCCGGCTACTGCTTGTACGAGAGAAAGCAGCAAAGATGTCGAAAAACTTGTTCTTGAGGGTGCCCGAATAAAGGTAAAACTGATGGCAGAGATCACCAAGCTTTCAACTGGTACTATTCACACCATTCTTCATGACCATCTAAACGTTTCAAAGGTCAGTACAAGGTGGGTGTCCTGAATGCTCACATCACCTCAGAAAAAAGTGAGAATCGCATGCTGTAGAGAGCTTTGGAGATGTGTAGTGAGGACGAGGACGGTGTTATGGATCGAATTGTTACTGGGGACGAAACATGGGGTCACCACTACGACCCTGAAAACAAACCAGAGCTCATGCAGTGATAGAAAAAAGGAACAGATCCCACGAAGAAGTTCAAAGTCACTCCGTCTGCCGAGAAGCTCATGGCCACAGTTTTTTGGGACTCAAAGGGAATTTTGCTCGTTGAACACAAAAAAAAAGGTGAAACCATCAACGCCACATCCTACGCTTCCACTTTGCATAATTTGCGAGAGGAAATTAAAAAGAAAAGACGGGGTAAGCTCGCAGCGGGTGTGTTACTTCTTCATGATAACACTCCTGTTCACACGGCGTGAGTATCCAAGGCTGCTGCTCGAGATTGTGATTTCGAAGAAATCCAACACCCACTCTATAGTCCAGATCTTAGTGATCATTTTCTGTTTCCCGATTTGAAATAGTGTCTTCGTTAAAAAATATTTTCGGATGATGAAGAACTCAAATCGGCATTAAGTGGGTACTTTGCAGAGAAAGAGGAAATTAATTTTTTTTGAGGGTTTAAAAAGGCTAATCTCAAGATGTTACCAATGCATTGTTGTTAGGGGAGATTATATTGAAAAATAAAATCTATTTAAATTGAATTCGAACTTTCCCACCTATACCGAGAATATATTAAACCCCTCAAACGGACACCGCTAATAGCGCGAGATAATCAATACGCAAATTATTAGTCTAGATATAGTCTCCTTTGTATAATTTTAATGTGGAGGAAATATTGAAAGTTATTCAAAGCCTATGGACATTTTTTTTTAAACGAACCAAAGAGGTTTCTGAGATGAACTTTTTACACCGAGTTACTAAATAAATGCATTTCTAAATAAATACTCGCAATGAAAACGATTGTGGCAGCCCAGGCGTAGTGGGTAGAGTGCGACACTTACACGCCGAAGATCCAGGTTAGATTCCCGGCTTAGCAGTAAGAAGTTTTCACGGCACCACCTCTCTCGAGCTGCTGGCAACACTCAAAGAGTACTAATTGTCTAAGAAAGCGTCTTAAACTTCGCCGTTCGGAGTCGGCAGAAGACTGTAGGTCCCTTCTACTTGTGAGAGAACAGTCGCGCGCACAACACGAGTAGTCGATTAGCAAGATAGCCCCTGGTCCTCCTATGGACTGTCACGCCAACAATTATAAAATTATTATTACTTAATAATGAAAAGGAAAAAAGGTTGCAATTTTTAAACAAGCTGGAGGATTGGGAAAGAAGTTCATTCAAATGTGACACTTAGGCAAGCGGAGATACTAGTATTTTTATAATGCGTCCCAGCTCAGTTTTCGGCGTTTTTACGTTTGGCCAACTGTTGCAACCATCAAATTCAGAAAATTGAAACGATCTAACGAATATGTGACACCAACTAAAAATTTCAGTACGCAACCACTAGTTTCAAAAGGGTATTGTATGTGCAGTGGAATATATGTAGCAGTAGAATCATATAAAGCAAACCTTAATACAAAAATAATTTGCATCAAATAACAAGTGCACCGTGCCTCTTAGTGATATACACAGAAATGGTTTTTCAAAAGGTACGCGACAACTTTTAATTCACGCACTTTTTTACTTATCATTAAACTGTCACTGTTAATTTAATCTTCACCTTTTTCTTGTGACGCTACAGTCCGGAGTCTACCTGGGCCTAGCAAATGGAGTCAGAGTAATCAATATTTCAATTGTGGTTAAGTACACGCACAAACAATGTTTGCAAATGGTAAAAAGTTTCTACCGGAATTCCGTATCGGTTAATGCTACACGAAGAAAGTTAACTCCAAATTTCGGTTCTAATTCTCGCGCCATGAGGTAATCATTATCTTTGGCTCTAATTGGATGATATAAACTTGGACGACAAGTTGTTCCATACAGTAAACGTCACAATCGATTTATTCTTGAGTAAGTATTGTGGGCGTGTTGCCTCAACAAATGGACTAATCGATTAATAGTCTTGTTTTAGCGATTTTTCCTTTTTTATTATCTGCGGGGCTACGTCAAGTTACTGGTGTATGCCAACAAGCCGACGATGTCAGAAGAGCTCAAAGCCTACTGTGAACGTGAAACAGCTGCCAATTTGGTGTTGCTGAGTCGTTGAAAATAGGGTCCATCGATTCGACCGCTGCAAACGTGTCCTGAGTGTCGGGCTTAATCAAGTTCGACATCAATGGAATCTTGCCTTCAAATAATCATTTGCTCAATCAATCAATCAACAAAATGTTTTGCATATTTCACCAATTATTAGTAATTCAAGCGAAACTCAACAAGGAACTCTCTCTCAAGCCATTTGCTTAACTCCATAGTCTCCTTAAATCCTCTGTTCCAACAAACACAATTTTAATTTGCAACTCGCACAGCTTAGATCGAATCTCCCACAATAAACTGGAAAATTCATATTCCTCTGCTATAACTCACCTCTTTCGAGTTCTGGATCGACGTTAAATTAAGCAAAGTATACAGTGTCATGGAAAACGTTCCGCATTTCCATTAATTCAAAACAAAATCGTTTCTTTATCACAATGGGAAATGACTTTGTTTTATAAATCCAATGGCAGAGATGCAATTGCAAAAATCAAGGAAACTGTGATATCATAAATCACAATTGTGGAAGATTTCAATTTCAGCAATATCCAAGAGCTGAAACTTTTGTGGAAAACTATCAAATGAGGAAGAATACAATCGAAGTCCTTTTGGCCAAGGACACCCAAGTGTACAGAGGAACTTTGCCTTCGTTTCGGAACTCATTTATTTAATGCCTTTCCATCTGAATCCTTGCCTTGGCGGCAATAAAACACGAACTCGCCTCGAAGCGGTCTCTTGTTTGTCCTTGCAGCCACTGACAGATGGTCATTGATCCTCCCCAAAATAGAAATACAATTCCCGCAATCTGTCAGACGAACAAATTGAGTGCTGTCCCTTCTCCACTGACCTACATTCGACTAATCGCCCCGCCAAACACAAAATTATTAAAATCGGAATGCGAATAACCAAAACAACCCCAGTCCTGCTCATTTTCGTTTCCCGTCCTCATAAAAAATAACACATCGACTGGATCCAATAAATTATCGCAAACATGCTGCTGGATGAAGCTGACAGCTGAATTTATCGCAAAAGTTTAGCACAGAGATAGGAAAAACTCCCCTGTCTAATTGATTAATTGTAATAATTTTGAATCGATTGTTCGTCCCCGCGGCACTCGGCCCATTCATCACGCACTCTATTGGCAGCGTGATGTGACAGGCGATAGAATTTTCATTAGACCACCGCATCACGTCCGAGGCTAACGGGCTGGACAGATTAATTATGGCTTACATCAGCAATTAATTGGAAATCATAGCGACGCTAATCGAAGGACCTGCCAGAGATCTGATGGATTGACGTGTTGACAGACGAAATATCCGCGAATCTGCTGGCTGTTATCTAATTAGAGCATCATTATTCTTTGACGGAGAGGAAAGCACTTAAAGGCGAGCGCAAATGGAAAACAACCACCGTGGAGAATGGAGCGTGAAAGGAGAACATTGTCCGTGGTCTATGCAAACCGAAAAGCAGGATTGGATGCAACTACCCCAGCTGAAGGTAATTTTCTGTTCATCTTTCGACTTCTCCCTAATGGTGCATCGGTTGATGGCATCCTTTCTTGTTTGCTCGCTGTGACTGATTTTCGATGGAAGATAAGACATGGTCCGGGTATGCACAATAGGGACTGCCTTCCTGCAGTAGCTGGGAGACTACAACTGGGAGACACTATACCCAGCTGCTGTGGAGCGAAACGTCATAAATTCACTGCAACCGCAGACAAATGAGATTTTTGTTCCCATTGCACGCAAGGTTTGAAGATGAAAGGTTTCTGAAGACGAGCGAGAGTAAAGTGAAATACAGATCAAATTGCTTGATGAAAAGTAGTTATACAAAGAAGAACTCTATGCACAGCTCCCTGAGGAGCATGAACGCTGGGAACATTGTCTTTGAAAACTGAAATCGAGATTTCCATGTGGAGTTTTGCAAACCACCTGCGGTTTGGATTGAACATAAGCCCTTCTAAATATAGCACAAATAATGAACCGTATGTGTAGCGTTTTCAAAAATCTGCAAGTATTCACCTATCTTGAGCACCTATGGCATTATACCCAGGATTGCAAGCTTGTTGACTCATTTCACTTCGGGTTGAACGGCCAGTCCCTATCTTGGGACAAGATTTATCAAAATTTCCTCTCAAATTCATATGCACCACAGCGACAAAAGTCTTCACGTTCGTCATTCCTAATGCATCATCCCATCCCTCCTCCCGCAAAGAAAAGAAAAAGCGTCCTCCCAGCAGACAGAGAAGCAACCCATACAAAGTTCAGTTTTGCTCATCGTAGCGGTGCATTTGAGAGCAATTGGATGATACCCTCAATTTTTGCCAACTGCAAGTCACTCACCTGGCAGTGAGTCGTACCGGCATGCCTCGAAACCCATCATCAAGCGATTCCTTTCTCCCAGAAGCACATCATAGTCACGTCCTTGGCAGGAAAAAAATCTCAGAGAGGAGGAAAAAAAAACGTATCCAACTTTTCCCCATAAAACATGACGGATACATACAGCCATCCATCTACGTGGCTACCCCTGTGCTCGCTGACCTATTTACCCACAGTTTGGCATCACCGGAATGGATGAAATGCCAAAATCAATTTCTGACATATCATTGCATCTTACTCCATCAAATTGATATTGTTTGGCATTCCAAGGGGGCTTGGTGTGGTCTCCCGCCCGAGAATGCCGCAAAGAGTAACAACTTCCCCGAATAATGGAAACTGATCAATATTTGCGCCCCCTCGGCTGCCCGCATAGGGCTGGCTTTGGAATTTAAACTGCAATTAATTCGTGTGCGTCCAGGTATGTACCAGGCATTTCGGATAAACTCTGCGGTTCGGGTGAGAAATGCATTGGAATTGTAGGCCTGATGGAATGTCGATTGTTGCCGTCACGGGGGAGTGTAAGGGATGGAGCAGAGGTGAAAGATGCTCGGACGGGGTTATTGTGGTGTTGAGCGAATTAATTAATTTTCGGATACAATGGAAATGTCTCCATAATTCGCAGAAAGTGCCTGCATGGCTTCCGTGAACCGAAACAAAACAGGGGACATTAATTTTGGAAAGCGTGTGGGGGTTGAGGCGGAGGGCAGAAGGAAGATAGATGTGGCGCACACTCAAGACGGCATTGAGTGCTAGTTCAAATGGAGAATCCGCGAAAAGGGTTCTAATTTAACGTACAGTTTTAAGTGAACCAACTTTTCTGGTCCCCGTGGCGTAGTGGGTAGAGTGCGACGCTCACACGCCGAAGGGTGTAGGTTCGACTCCCAGCTCAACACCAATTTTTAGAATTTTTCACAGCACCACCTCTTTCGAACTGCTGACAACACTGAAAGAGTAATAACTGTCTAAGAAAGCTTCTCAAATTTCGCCGTTCGGAGTCGGCAAAAAACTGTAGGTCCCTTCTACTCGTAAGAGAACAGTAGCGCGCACAACACGAGTAGTTGATGAGGAAGTTAGGCCTTGTTCCCCCTTTGGACACGAGACTTGGGCAAGAACAGGGACCACAATGTTCGTACACAAACTTTTTGTGTTTTTGTGACGAAGCTATAGGATTGGACGAAGGCTCAAAAAGATGGTGACCCTGTCAGCACTTAAGATTACAATTATTCAACTGAGCAATTAATATCTAACCTACAAACAATAAAGTTGAAAAACAGGCGATATGGCTTACACGAGGCACTTGACACAGCGATGCTGTAGCTTCTCTTACTCGTACGAAAATACATTCCCTGAAGATCATAATTGTAGAGCTGTACAGGGACAGTTAAGGAATAGAATGAGACTCAAAAACTCCGCTGAACAAAATAAGTGTGGCGGCAGTTCCTAACCTGTGGGGATAGAGGACGCGTATGTCGGAACGGTGGAAGAAAACTATCTTCCTAACTGCATGTAACATTTTTCTAATATGGCGGCGAATCAAAGTGGTGTGGTTTTTGTGATTGTTTTGCCATGTTCCAAATTGTTACTGACAAACCCAGAAATCTGTGGTTCTCATCTTATCTACGGACTAAGGACCTTCATCTTCATTGGCGACCGTTCACTGGGGTATGTTCACTGAATGATGATTCTTGGTATGTATCAGTTAT
Organism: Eristalinus aeneus; assembly: GCA_955652365.1. NCBI lineage: Eukaryota > Metazoa > Arthropoda > Insecta > Diptera > Syrphidae > Eristalinus > Eristalinus aeneus. Next base: position 25,032,058 of record OY019131.1, read on the forward strand.
TCTATGTTTTACCTATTTGCGCACTATTTCATTAACTGCTACATTCGCCTAACATTTAAAGCAGCTAGTAGTTCACATTGTCTTTTAAGAAGTCAACAACGTCAGAAGTATCACATAGCTTCGTGAATATTTCCGTGAAGTAAGTCTCCATATAAGGCTACGCACTGCTATGTGACTTTTTTAATATCATCCCCGAGAAGATCGTGTGTAACATTCGAATCAACACCAGAGGCACGATCTCCAAAAAGTCAGTTCAATTCCTAGCTTACGTTGATGACACTGACGTGATTGCACGAACACGGCGAGATGTCAATGAGGCTCTTGTTAGCATTGAAATGGAAGCGGCTAAGATGAGTCTGCTGGTTAATGAGGGCAAAACAAATTATATGCTTTCATCAAGGATGGACATACAACATCGACGTCTCGGACAGAGCTTCACACTAGGCAGCAGAAACTTCGAGGTAGTTGAGGACTTCGTCTACCTCGTCTCCGCGGTAAATAGAGACAATAACAGCAGTACCGAAATGAAACGCAGAATCACTCTTGCCAATCGCTGTTTCCTTGGGCTCAAAAGGGTCAATATTAAAGCCCTCTCTCGAAGGACTAATTTCTCATTTTACAACAGCTCGATCATCCCAGTCGTACTCTATGGCACGGAAACCTGGACGTTACTAAAATCGGATGAGGAAGCCCATAGTATGTTCGAGAACAAAAGTTTGAGTACGATTTTAGGTCCCATTGACGTTGATGACATGTGAAGGAGAAAATATAATGACGAACACTACGAGCTGCACAGAGACATAAACTCTACGGGCTGTACAGCGACGTGCGCCTGGTCATGCGTTTTCGGATACAATGCTTAAGATGGCTAGGCCATGTAGAGCGTTTGAACACAACTGCTCCGACGCTAAATGTATTTGAATCAGAGCCAGTGGGATAACGCAAGAGAGGATGGCCTTGGCTAAGCTGGCGCAAACAAGAGGAGACCTCAACCCACTTGTGCGCATTTGGAAGCAGCTAGCGAAAGATCGTGCTGGCTGGAGAGGCATTTTGCTTGTGGTTCAGGTCCTCCCCGGACTGTAGCGCTACAAGCAGAAGAAGAAGAAGAGGAAAAAGTATCCACATATTTTCAGAACAACTCTTTGAACGGAAGGATTTAACGTACACAAAAATGAACATTTTCCGTTATATGCAAAAATCTCCTTTAAGAATCAAGAAACTTATCCAATTTCGCAATACCAATTTCGCAATACCAATTTCGCAATTGCTGTTTTTACTGACGAGGATAACAAGGCCAACTCTAGTGAAATTTAGGAGTACAATAACCGAGGTAAAGAAGTAGTGGCTGGACCCTGAGGCGTATGTACACATCCAGACCAGTCTTGGAACTGTAGTCGCATCTCTTTTTTTGGGGTGTGGTGGCTATGTAACAAATCAATAATTTTGGAAATTAATTCTACTTTTTACGATTCTGATTTTCAAACTGAGCGACATTTTTCTGCTTCTGCACATTCAATTGACAAACATTTTTACGTGATGGCCCCCTTATGAATGGCCCTGCAGTTCTTCCAGTACAATCTCTTCTTCACCAACATGCACACTTTATGGTTGAACAAATTTGACTCCTGTTCCCAAAAAAGTTTTAAGTGAAAGTGGGCTTCAAATTTGGGATTGTATTTTACGTTTGAAAGAAAAGACTTGATTTTCATTTAACTATTAAAAAAAGTTATAGTGAATTTCACCATTTCTATAAAAACCTGAGGATCCCTTCACACAATACCCACGAATGGTTTCAATAGTATTTTGTATGTTGCTGAAAAAAGTCGCTAAGAAAATTACATACAAATCAGATTCTGCAGCACAGAGGCTGACAGTTGACAGTTTTGACATTTAAAAGCACAGGTCTCATTCTTCTTCCCTCAGTTAAAAAACATTCTTTTTCCCTTAATTTTGATTTATCCAAAATAATTTTTTGAAACTTTCCTCTAATTTTTTCCACGTCAGTAATTTTTTCATAAATAACAGCAAACTTTAAAAAAAATTCAAATTTGCATTATATTTTGTGTGCTTTCAGGTCCCCTTTTTATATTTCGAGACGTTCTCTTTCTTTATCTATCAACTGTTCCCCGACATCAACAGTTTTTGGATATGTTCGGCTTCTGTTAGATGAAAAGCTTTTAGAATTTATGGTTGAAAAAAAAAAGTGCTAGCCGTGCAAATCGAAATGTTGGTATAAGAAGTTTGACAAATCAATAACATTTGAAAGTGTGGGGGAGGGGTAGGCGAACTTTGGACAATAAGTAAACAACAAGTACTTAGTGACGTGACAGTTTGTTGCAAAAGAGAGCGTTCACATGAGTAGTGGGCGGTATATATACCATCGCCTAACATAAAGAATATGCTAACGGGAGGATCAGCCGATCCTGAGACTCGTTCTTTAAGTTAATTGTAATTATCTTTTACACGAATGATAATTATTAGACCTCGAAGGGTGTAATAGAAGTGTGATGACACTGTTTCTCAAACTTTTCGAATATTCTTCTACAAAAGGTTGGTCTCTTGAGCGAAATTGTAATCCTCTTATGCTTGTAAATTTCCTTTTGTGAGATCTTGCGCCCATTCTCACATAATAGTACGGATTTGAAAGTTGAGCGGTACCGCCTTATTCTCAGAAATGGGTGGTCACCATCATGTAGCACCATATGTTTTAAATTTGTATTTAATTTTGAACTTTTATAATATAACGATCACTTTCGGTTTTCCGACATTAAAAGCCCATAAACGGGATAGGATAGAGCTTCCTTTAACAAAATTCGAAGTTTGCAACAAACTGTGAGTCACCTTTCTTCTTCTTGTGGTGTTACAGTCCGGGGTGGGCCGTGGCGTAGTGGGTAGAGTGCGACGCTCACACGCCAAAGGGTTTAAGTTCGATTCCCGGCTGAACACCTCGAACTTTTCACGACACCACCTCTTTCGAGCTGCTGACAACACTCAAAGAGTAATAACTGTCTAAGAAAGCTTCTCAAATTTCGCCGTTCGGAGTCGGCAAAAAACTGTAGGTACCTTTTACTCGTGTGAGAACAGTAGCACGCACAGCACGAGACGTTGATGAGCCAGCTAGGCCCTGGTCCCCCTTTGGACTGTAGCGCCAACAATTATTATTATTATTATTAGTGCTACTTAGTTGACAACCCCAAATTTCAATTTCGTCTAAAAAACTCATCTGCAATCAACAAATAAAATTTAGTTGAAGCGTGTATCTGTCCAGTAAAAATAAACGAGTACCTGATGGAAACATTCAAAATTCAAAATATAATCTGTATATTAATAACTGCAGAGTAATTTCAGACTATCCGAATCTACAAACAATCAGTTGCATTTAAATAACATTTCTAAAAATAAGTTTCCCTTATAAATACCGAAAAAAAGGAACCAAATGTGGATAACTACATTTCTCACGCTTAATTAAATTTGTATTACGTCTTCATCCGCCGGCATCCATTATTCCACACCACGGGCGTCGGATTAGCTTCTTACCAAAGTTCGTTTCCACCATCCTTGTAATACATATATAAGTGGTTAGTGTCGGAGAAAAAAGTCCCATTCGTTATCTTTCGACTCGGCTTATGACAACAGTGTCAGATTTATGCAACTTCGAAAAAAATCATCTCATCGCAAAATTTATGAGTTCTCAAATACAATCAATGAAGCAGATACAAGTGACTCCCACATCCGGCGCGCCACGAACACGCATGAATATATCAACCGACTCAATACAAGTTACCAAAGTTTTCCGCGCTATTAACAACCACAAAGCTCCCAAGAGATAATACCTTAGCGCCACGAGCACATAATAAATGAAGCCTCAACTTTTTGCAAAAGAACATTTATATCCTTCTTCGCCGCTTTTCCATCCCGTTCTCATGCGTAATTAATGTGTGTGCAAGTCGCAATCTTGTTTTTGCTTTAGGCGGTGCGAGATGGAAACTATAAGGCGGCTTCTGATCGATTTTATATTAGAGGTAGCTTACAAGTGTATGCCCAAAAGTTTGACAAGGTTAAACTTTACACAACTTTATCAACTATATCCATCAAATAGATTGTTCCGTGTAAAACATGGAAAACCACATCTCCAATTTTAGTCTCCAGAGACTGGAGTACCGCAAGGAAGGGTGCTTTGTCTTCCCCTTGAACACATTTATAGCAGTGATATACCGCAGAATGTTGGCACCGTGCTATACACACTTGCTGACGAATCTGCTATTTGGCAACTGCAACGGCGGTTAAAGAGTCCATCAGATAGATGCAAGAAAAATTACACTGGTTATTTTTAGACTGAATGAACCAACACTTGGCACACACATAAAACTAGATGAAGCCAAATCCTTTCATATTTTTTTTAGGAGCAATAACTAAGCAATTTTAAAAAATTATGTGCCCTTCGGCGATGAAGCCAAATAAGTCGAAATGACTATAGGTCAAATGTTTAAATGGGAGGTGTTTCAATTCAGTTATAAAGGTATATTGGGAAATATTCTCAGCTTACAAAAGCAAGTTCTAAACCCCGCCTAGACATCTGGTGCATAGGATTGTGCAGAGGGAGAGCAAATAGACTGTATGACCAACCTTTTAAAATATGGCATGGAAGGGAGTAGTCCAGTAATAGGAAAACTCATACCAAACAATGATCTCCATAGAAATGTTGAAATCTTGATTGAACAAACCTACGCTGGAAAGAGCTAATAAATACCGCTTCCCTTCTTATTTTCGTTGCAAGAAAACTTTCTTCTGCCGACTTGAAGGGACTGCAAAACATACCACGGTTATTTAATACCGCAATTAGCAGCAGCAAAAACTCTCGTTAGACAATTTCTTGCCAAACGACTCATTGGGTCGATTTTTGATTTGTCGGCTAAACACTTTGACTGCTTACTTATGAATAGATCAATTTGACTCCTTATTGGCTCGTGAAACAGCTCCTCACTTGAAAAACAATAGCTAATATTTACTGGGTCTAGACAAACAGACAGCTTGATGAACAATTTTGGGAGTTAGGGCATAGAAGTTTGGTATTCTCATAGCATAGCTCTTAGCTTTCACTTTTCGTCTCACTTGAGTTTTTTTCAGAGTTTGAATAAACTTTTAAAAATAGAAAACCTTCTTTCTCATGTAGGGATCGCTGTTTATATTGGCTTCACAATTTTGCTAATACAATTTCTAAGCGCTTTTTGGTCCTGTTTGCGTTAATGGCATCTGAAGGACAAGATTCAACCACGAACTGTATGGGCTGTACGGCGGCATGAGCCTAGTCAAGCGTCTACGGATACAACGCTTAAGGTGGCTATGCCATGTAGAACGTATGGACAACACTGCGCCGGCCCGAAAAGTCTTCGAATCCGAACCACAGGGACAACGCAACAGAGGACGTCCTAGATTGAGATGGCACACACAAGTGGTAAAGAACCGCAACCAACTTGGAGGGTGCAATTGGAGGCAGCTGGCAAGAGATCTTACTAGCTGGAGAGGCATGTTGGTTGAGGCCCAGGTCCACCCGGGACTGTAGCGCCATCCGAACAAGAAGAAGAAGAATTGCACTTTAGAAAATCATTAGACTTACATATTTAATTCCCAATTAACATAATTGATCCTTGTGGGCTATGATTGCGATTGAGATTTATTCAATAGTGTGCTCCATGTGACTATAAGACCAACAAAAATTTGAAGATTAAATCTTAGAGCAAATAAAACAATGAAATCGAAAGCGTGAACATTTCTTTAAATGGTCAAGTTTCCATTTCACTGCTCCTTCCTTTCTTGTTGTTTCTTTGTTTTTAGTGCATTTTTATTAATTATTCTTCGTTATGCTAGACAAAAATACTTAAAACTAGGTTAGAATCTAATCTGCTCATCTTAATTCTAACTTACTGACACTTGCCAAGTGCCTTAAATTAATTAATTAATTGTATGCCGCGACAGTACATAAGGAGACCAGGGCCTAGCTTGCTCATCAAATACTCGTGTTGTGCGCGCTACTGTTCTCTCAAGAGTAGAAGGGACCTACAGTTTTTGCCAACTCCGAAGGACGAAGTTTGAGAAGATTTCTTAGACAGTTATTACTCTTTGAGTTTTATCAGCAGCTCGAAAGAGGTGGTGCCGTGAAATATTCGAGGTTTTTAGCCGGGAATCGAACCTAAACCCTTTGGCGTATGAGCGTCGCACTCTACCCACTACGCCGCGGCGGCCACAGCAACTCGAAAGAGGTGGTGCCGTAAAAAATTCGACTTGTTGAGACGGGAATCGAATTTAGACCTTCGGCCTTTGAGCGTCGCACTCGGCCACTGCTCTAAGTTATCCAAGTATTAATTTAATTTGCCATAGGGCTTTTTTATAATTTGGTCGTTTTTTCTACAAATAATCGCTCTTTAATTTTGATATTCACCCAAGACAACATAAAAATCATGGGTAAACTTCCTTTCTTGTATTTGGTTAGCTTAATCATCGACAACAACGAAAAATATTATTTACACAATATCTAGTTAAACGAAACTTGATTTAGAACATTTCTTAATTTCCAAATTTTACTAGAGACTAGATTTAATAATTTTCCTAAGGCTTTGCAATAAAGACATGAACAGTCGGATGTTTCAGACTCTTGAAAAAAAAGTTAGTACACTATCACTTAAAGTTTGTTACAATTTGATTGATTGACTATTGAAAAATCGTATTTTAACCGACAGCAATAAATGAAAATAACAGAAACCAATTTATTTTAAATTTATTTACTTCCGATCTCATCAACTGTTCACAAACGAATGACTTTGTTCTCTGTTCCTATCCAGTAGTTCCTTTTACATTTTTATATACTTCTGAGGAAAGCGTTGGGGTTTGAGGACAGCATTGTATTTCAAAGAAGACTTCAAGGCCTACTACAGTATGTATGTTTTAAAAATTAAAATATACGGTTAAAGTCTCTTCCCCAATGTATGAATCGTGCCATCATTTGAAGGTGTTGATCCACCCTCGCCAAAACGGAGGCCTGACTTTAATCCATTGGCGAATATATTTTAAAACATTATTTACCTTACTCTGTGGCCAACGTGGCGTAGTGGGTAGAGGGGGGTTGATTCTCGGCTGAACACATCGAATTTTTCACAACACCTACTCTTTCCAGCTGCTGACAACAATTAAAGTGCTTTAATTTTCTTAAAAATAGCTTCTCATACTTCGCCGTTCGGATTCGAGTATTTGATGAGCAAGCTAGCCCTTATCACTCAATCCAATCGTTATTGCTATTTTTGCTTACTTTCTTCTAGTGATTGCAAAATACCCGATATTATGTGGAAATTGTCGCTTGGCTTCAAATACTTATGCCCATTTAGCAAGCAGTTTTAAAAAGATTTTTCAATAGCCTAGTTCATATACAAATTTTTGTGGAAGGCTTTGAAAAGTGAACGGCTGTGCAGTACATGAGATCATATTGGTAGGGGGCTTCAAAAATAACTCATGTTGTGTCTGCCACTGTTCCTTTACAAGTGAAGGAAAACTACAGTTTCCTGTCGATCAAACAAACAAGAAATTATTTTTTGAATCCTGTCAGAAACTTGCAAGTCCAAAAGAGAATTGGGAGCGTTGGCCGGCAAATTAATATCCCACTTCGTCAAGGTAGATTTCGCCTTAGATGTCTTCTTACATTTGGTGTAATCAAATTTCAGTCAACCAACACGGTTCCTAATGGACAATTCATTATGTGCGCCCCCATTGAGATAGGATAATGAATAATAATAATTTTGTTGTTGGCTCTACAGTCCAAAGGGGGACCAGGGCCTAGCTTGCTCATCAACTACTCGTGTTGTGCGCGCTACTGTTCTCTCACGAGTAGAAGGGACCTACAGTTTTTTGCCGACTCCGAACGGCGAAATTTAAGAAGCTTTCTTAGACAGTTCTTACTCTTTGACTGTTGTCAGAAACTCGAAAGAGGTGGTGCCAAGAAAAATTCGAAAAATTGCTGTTGAGCTGGGAGTCGAACCTAGACCCTTCGGCGTGTGAGCGTTGCACTCTTCCCACTACGCCACGGCGACCACATGAATACGGCATGATACATGTAATTTACCTTCTATTTAACAAAGCCTTGCTTAATACGGTGTTTAAGTGGATTAATACCCTTGTAATAAACTCGTTTTTCAAAAAAACTTCAGTTATATGGAAAAGCCGAAAATTTATTTTAAGGCACGATCTGTCCGACCTGTCAGTAATGTTTGGTTGCGAATATACCCAAATTTTTGTTATGAACTCAAACCGTTCTTGATTGTGTATAACGAATGACACAGCACTTCACAGAGAAACCAGTACATGGTCGTTGACCGGTTTATTCAATTTTCAGGAAAGTAGATCAAACAACGATTTCTCTGTGCATAAATCATCTAAACTGTGGCCTATTCGCATTTTTTAAGACCATAAATAGTTGCAGATGTACAAACTTGCACGAAGTAGCTCGTTTTTGCCGCATGCAAAATTGTATGTACAACTAACGAGCATTTACAAAACAAAAACGAAACATTCAGTCGGTGAGCGTTAGCTGAAAGAGGCCGAAACTTTGAATAGCAACCCCACCTAGCCACCAAATCGTCAAAAGCGATCTGATAAGTTTGGGTACTACATACATCGATTTATTTAGAAGTTCAATGGGCAAGGTAGCAATAGAATACATCAGGCGTTTGTTCTGCCATTGTTCCGTGCTAGAGTCGGCGAGACTTCCTATTCTTCTTACTGCGGTGTGAACCTAGAGTATTTATTTCATAGCGAGGTGAAATTGGTGCCCTTCTTTTTCTTCTTCTTCTTCTTCTCCTGCTTCTTCTTCTTCTTCTTACGGCGCTATATCCCGGGGTGGACCTGGGCCTCAACCAACATACCCCTCCAGCCAGCACTATCTTTCACCATCTGCCTCCATTTAGGATTCCAAGTTGGTCGAGGTCCTTCTCCACTTGTGTGCGCCACCTTAGCCTAGGCAATCCTCTGTTTCGTTGTCCCAATGGCTCAGATTCGAAGACTTTTCGCGTCGGAGTAGTGGTGTCCATACACTCTACATGGCCTAGCCATCTTAAGCGTTATACCTGAAGACGCTTAACGAGGCGCATGTCGCTAGTCGTAAAATCTTCTCCCCCAGATGTCATCGACGCAAACGAGAAACTCGTATGCAAAACGTTTTTGGTGCTCAAATAGACGACAAAAGCAAATAGTAGACAAAATTTTGTTTTGGGACTCGAAAACTTTCTATTTATCCAAATGAGCCACGCTGCTAGCCACCAGAATTCTTCCAACCTATTTAACATCCATGAACCTCTTATGCTTTGCTTACTCCATTTTTATCGAACTCAGGAGATTAAAAGTAATTTTTTGGGGTGTTCGTTTTTGTGACAAGAATTTGTTACTTTCTGTCGATGTTTCGCTAAAATTTATATTCTCTTGCACAATCTTTATTTATGTTATCACGACACTAATGATCAACTCGGACCTGCTCTCAAGCTCGCTTGGTTTTTTTCCTAAAAGTTTACCAACCCGGCAAAATTTTTATTTCATCAAAAAAATTATCAAGTACATTCAGTAACAGACGCTTAAGCGTTGTTAATCATTAAGGTCCACCGAGTTTTTGTCACGAGCCTTCAGCTGTTATCAAGACATGAAAGTTCAATGTTGCTTGAGTTAATTGGGTGATATTGACTTGCTAAATGTTCCATACTTCAGCATGTCATTTCTTTTTGCCGCCAAGTTATAGGAAAGAACACAACTAGCATTACCCGTCCCGAATTTTAATGGCCCTACTGGCTCCACACATTTCCCCATAAATACGTCCCCCTGTCTTCCCAAAACCATTGAATAACTGAAACAAACTACGAGAAGTACGAAATAACACATTCATTAATTAAGACCACGACGCCACTGTTATGTCTTCAGTGTACATAGACAACGGTCCAGCACCGAGCACTGTCAGCAAACCATAAGAATAAATTTCAAATACTCTTCCCTTGTGCAGAACCCTCCATTCATTACACCCGAACACAAACAGCAAGAATATGATCCTAATTGAAACCCTAAACCCCCAAACTACCCCACTTCCTTACAGCATTCAGCCAACCCTACTAAACAAATACTTATCTCACCATGCAATTCCTTCGGCCGAAAACAAACAAGTGTCCAATTCCTTGAGGATGGTAGGCCCCCAGTGAGACAAATGAAAACACCCAACAAGCACACCACCGAACAGAGGTTACGAGAAGAAACAGTCCAATAAACCAAACGTAAGCAACTTACCGAGCACCGACAACAAAATCCCAATAATCATCCATTTAATCGCGTCCATCTTTCAGCCGTCGTCGTCGTCCACGTCGTCTCTTTGCGATTACGGGGATGATTGCGATGGGTAGCGGCACCAGCGATGGCGGTGGCGAAGTCTACACCGAAGACGATGTAATCGCCGTTCCTTCTGTCTGTGCCAAGAACGAAGGATCGACCCACTCAAGCGGCGGCTTCGATGGATGATGACAGTGATGGCAGACGGAGCGTAAGGATGAAACGTATGTCGGCAAATATCTTGACGGCAATTAATTGAAAAAGCAAGCACGACCGGAAAAAGAAAACTTCTTGTTTACCACACTCGCACAAACGTCGAGGGGTGGAGGGTGGAAAATTCTTGGAATCTCTGGTTTTTCTGGTAAAACTTTTTGGTGGCAGGTGCAAGTATCTTTTCACGCCCGCGAGCACTCTTTTCCTCCTACACACGCAGCGTAACTCAATTATTCACATTAGTAAACTCAGGCCTCAGGTCGGGCACAATGACCCACAACGGTAAGCACGCAACTGACGCACGCACAAGGACAGCGGCCACGAACAACATGAAACGCACAACGTTCACTGTTCTCCTGTTTTTACGACAGTCCCGGATCCCACGGCAAAAAATCAACACACAGACAAAGTAATTAAATTTATCGCAATCACATTTTTATCTGTTGTTTCGTTTCCTCCTGATGTCGGGTACCTGCCAGGGGACAGACCGGGTCCAGTGGAAGGCAAGCAGAGCATCAGCATCAATATCGCTTTGAATTCCTCTGCTCGCGGATGGGGTATTTTACTGAGAAAGACTGCCCTTAGGCGCACACAAGGCGTACACTCGCCCACGTCACAACAACGCCAGTTTAGACACTCACTTTCAAAGGAACAGGGCAGGGTTCGGTAATGGTCTTGGGTTGTTGCAAAACGAACCGTGAATTGAAGGAAAGTTTTCGAGGGAGGAACACAATTTTCCCACTCAATGAAGCAGAAATTTGTAACAGGCAAGGATACTTTAATCAAACACAGAAATCCCTTAACTCCCCCCAAACACACACTGGCGAGAGTCCATTTGCCACGACGATGTATCCTCAATGGCAGAGTTTGTCCCTCGTTACTCAACGAGTTACGTGAGCAAGATTTGTCCTTTTCCACGCACGCACGCAAGTACCTCAGTTGGAACTCATGAATACAGGCAAACACTCAACACGGCGGTCCATTCGGAAGAGCACCGCACAGGACAAATAACTGCATTCGACTAAAAGCTCTCCTGCGCCGTTTACCTGCTTATACAACTGAGTCTGTAAGTGTGTGGCCGAAGGACTTTTTTCTTAGTTCTCGGCGAGCGCTTTTTGAAAATGGGACTTTTAGTTATTCTCTCTCCGCGAAGTATAGGACCACTTCTGAGAGCGTTTCTCGGGTTATAGTGCGTGTTAGAAAAGTGTGTGAAGAGATACTGCGTGATATTTTTGTTCAAAGATGTGGGGGTTTCAAGAGGAACGCGATTCAGTGAAGAACATCCCTTGGATGGATGGAAAAGAGGCAAGATGAATGGGAGACAGACAGTGTGGAAGAGAGTTTCTTCGTTAAGTTCACTGGGAACAGTTTTTGGCTTTGTGGGGGAAAACTGGAATGTACTAGATTTAGTGGGATCTTCTAAGGGATTCGAATGTTTTTTTTTAAATTTAATTTTTTGTTTAAATTTTGTGCTTTGAACAAATTGAGGAACCTTTCTGCTAAAGTTACGTTCACAATACAAAAAAGAGATGGAAACACGGCACAACCAGAGGACCATTAACAAAAAGTCTGTTAAAGGAATGTGTTATTGGTTGACAGTACTTTGTAGATTATCGGAAGAATATCCTATAGTTTGGTATCAGTAAACTTAAATCCTGAATCATGCCAAAACCCTTTATCTATCAAATATTGTACTTGCCTGACAACATCTTCGCTGAATTCGAGGGACAGCTTCATTGCTATCATATGAAATAAATAGAAGAGGCAAGGTAGATACCGAAGCGATGCACGATTTAAAGTCCGTCTAAAAAATACATACAGCACTGTGAAAAAACGCACCATGTTCGATATTGTCATCACAATGGCACCAAGTAAAAGTCAATTAAAATAGTGAAGTTTTTTTGTTTTTATTTTTGTTATTAGTTAGTTAGTACTTGGTCGTATAACCTTTATTTTTATAAACAGCATCACAACGTCGTGGCATGCAATCGATTAAGGCCGGACTTCGCTGTACTGGGATATACTTGAACGCAATATGCACAACATCTCATAGCTGTTTTGTATATCTGGGTTTTGCAGCTTTCTTTACATCCGTTCAAAGGTTTTCAATGGGATTCTGGTCCGGAGATTGAGGCAGCTACTCCATAACTTGAACTCCATTGCTTAAAAGAAATCAAACGCCCGGTTGCGCGTTTGTTTGGAGGCATTGTTTTGGTGCAGAATCCATCTTAGCGGCATGTTCCACTCTTGGTTTTTCTTCGACTGCGAACAAATGCCCTAAGCCCAGGAGTATCTATTAAAACAATTTAGGATTCGTGCCATAACAATCCATAATATATTGCGCCATTTAGAAGGTTCCCAGTTCAGGTGTTGTTTTGCAAATTTGGTTCGTTTACGTACGTCATTTTGACAGTAGTGAAACTTTTCTGAGAATTTGGGCAGGTACATTCTTTTTTACCAGCCTTTTTCTCATCGTTGATGTTGCCACGGGTAAATTTAACTCCTCTTTTATTTCCCTTGCCTTCATAAATGGGTTACGTTTGACTAATCTTACTATTTTTCGGTCATCGGAACGTATTTTTTTGGCATTTGCGATAAATTAATTGGGACACCCAATACTTATAAATTTAGAAATAAGTTTTTTTATTAAGGCACGTTTCTCGGGAGTACAATCTACACCATAACCAATTTCACTTTACTAACAACGCCGCTCTTTTGAAGTATTATCTTTTAGTAATAAAAATAATAGTTGGCGCGACAGTCCGCAGTCCACAGCAGAAGCAACCTACAGTTTATTTCCGACTCGGAACGGCGAAGTTTGAGAAGCCTTCTAAGACAGTTATTACTCTTTGAGTATTGTCGGCAGCTCGAAAGACGTGGTGCAGTAAAAAATTCGAGGTATTCAGCCCGCAATCGAACCTAGACCCTTCGGCGTGTGAGAGTCGGACTCTACCAACTACGCCACGGCGGCCACAAAAAACTTAGCTTTTCTCTATTATAAGAGGTTACTTGATCAGACATATCAGCTCTACCGGTATGAAGTGAGCGTCAAGGTACAAATGTCTGGATAGGGAACATTTGTTGTGAACGAGCCCTTATTTTTTTTTTATTTGTTGGCCATGACTGAAAAATATTAAATATACATCAAGTCATTGAACAGACAACATCATATATTTTCATCGTGTTTAAAATGTCGATTTATGTACCAGAAAGTGATGATTTGCGGAAAGCATTAATTTTTTGTTTTCATTTGAAGAAAAGTGCTGCAGAGTCGCATCGAATGCTTGTCGAGGCATATGGTGATCATGCTCTATCAGAAGCAACATGCAAAAGATGTTTTCAACGGTTCAGAAATAATGATTTTGATGTGAGAAGACCACAAAAACAGTTTGAAGACGCCGAATTGCAAACGATCCTGGACGTAGATGACACTTTTAGTCAAAAGCAAATGGCAGCATTGTTAAATGTTGCACAACAAACAATTTCTGACCGTTTCAGAGCTATGGGAAAGATCCAAAAGTATGTAAAATGGGAGAATTAAATGAAAGACAGATGGAAAACCGAAACAACACTTGTGAAATTTTAATTCAAAGACACGAAAGAAAATCGGTTTTGCATCGGATTGTTACTGGCGATGAAAAATGGATTTATTTTAAAAATCCTAAACGGAAAAAATCATGGATTAATCTGGGACAACCATCAATATCGACTGCAAATCCAGATCGATTCGGCAAGAAGAAGATTATGTGTGTTTGGTGGAACCAGAAAGGTGTGCTGTACCACGAGCCCCTAAAATCTGGTGAAACCGTTAATACTGATCACTACCGACAACAAATGATCAATTTGAATCATCCATTGATCGAGAAACGACCCGAATGGGCCAGAAGGCATTGTTAGGTGATTCTGCTTTATGAAAATGCACCTGCACACAAAGCGAACCCCGTTCAGGATTTAATCAAAACACTTGGCCGTATTCACCAGACTTGGCTCCTTCTGACTACCATTTGTTTTCATCGGTGCGACACGCATTGGCTGAGCAGCACTTTGGTTCCTATGAGGAGGTCGAAAGTTGGTTGTCTGATTGGTTTGCTTTAAAAGACGAACAATTTCATTGGCGTGATATTCACAAATTGCCAGAAAGGTGGTCAAAATGTGTAGAAAACAATGGCCAATACTTTGAATAAAATGTTTTTACTTTCCCATTAATAATTAGTTTAAAACGCTCATTTCATACCGGTATAGCTGGTATAAAACTCTCTTCAAAATGACATGGAGCTAATATTTTAATAAAAATTTTTGGCGCTACAGTCCAAAGGGGGACCAGGGCCTAGCTTGCTCATCAACTACTCGTGGTGTGCGCGCTACTGTTCTCTCACGAGTAGAAGGGACCTACAGTTTTTTGCCGACTCCAAACGGCGAAATTTGAGAAGCTGTCTTAGGCAGTTATTACTCTTTGAGTATTTTCAGCAGCTCGGAAGTGGTAGTGCCGTGAAAAATTCGAAAAATTGTTGTTGAGCTGGGAATCGAACCTACACCCTTTGGCGTGTGAGCGTCGCACTCTACCCACTACGCCACAGCGGCCACGTAATAAGCTAATATTTTGCACAATTTAAATTTGGTTGAATTTCCGGTAACGAGAACTTGTATTAATGACAAGTTGAATTTTTTTATTATCATGTTTATGGGTCTTATGGCTTATATAATAAAGAAGTTGTGCAACAAATTTGAGGCGGCTACATGACCATAGGAAAATGTAGTTAGCATAAAAGTGACAATCTCGAATATGGTGCTATTTTTTTTTTTTTGCGCAGTGCTGTATGCCCTTGGATCTACATTGGCACAAGACTTAGCGATTGCAAAGTCAACTGAGAACATTGTTTGTTTTTTTAGAGTATGGCTTATTTGACCACAGGGAAATGAAGCCTTATACTATAAGTAACAAACCGCATCCCGGTTAATTATGACGCAAAAAATAGTAGCCTTGCAGTCAAATCAAACTTTGCGCATAGTGGGTTTCGTGGGGGGAAATATAAAGCTGATCATGAGAAAAGCAAAAAGCTTGCTTGATTTACTCACTTATGCATTAAGGAAGTTAAACTTTTCTCCAGAATGAATCAAACAGGCGACAATGGAATCGTTTCTCCCAAACGGAGGAAAAAGGTTTATATTTTTTTATACTTTTTTAAAAGACTATCTTCTTTAGATACTAATCTTAAATTTGCACTTTTTCACAAAGTAAAAACTGAGACGAACAGAATGAAAGAGACTTTTTCGTTTCGACTGTTTGTTACAATCTGACTACAAACTGGCTTTTCTCTGTATTTATGACTTAATAGTGTCTAACACCGCATGTGACGTGTGCTTTCTTAAATAAAGTACTTCAGAGTGGCATACAGCTCTGTAAAACGATTCGTTCCTGTAAGGAATATGTGCAGGACGTGTTGCTTATTTAAATTTTAAAAATTATAATGTACGCCAGAATCGTGCTTGAAGATTTAAATTCAGTAGGATATGACACGCTAATATAGGAGGCAGTATAAACCGCATTGAGGGAGTAAATTAAGTACACTATGGAGCGGAAACCTGGACTTCACCAAAGGTGGATGAAGAAGTTCTTAAACTTTTTGAGAGAGTAGTTTTGCGTGCTATTTTTGGTCCTGTTTGCGTTGATGGCATTTGGAGGAGAAGATCTAACGACGAGCTCTATGAGTTGTACAGCGACATGCGGGCCATGGACGTTACAGCTCCGGCCGAAAAAATCTTCGAAATTGAGCCATTGGGACACCGCAACAGAGGACGGCCTAGGCTAAGGTGGCGCACACAAGTGGAGAAAGACCTCAACCAACTTGGAGTGCGCAACTGGAGGCAGCTGGCGAAAGATCGTGCTGGCTTTAGAGGCGTGTTGGTTAAGGCCCAGGTGCACCTAGGGTTGTAGCGCCATAAGAAGAAGACAGTTCACAAGGTGCTATGCTACATCTTGTGTCGAATAATATTTTTGTTTCTTTTTTTTCCACTATTTTTTTCATTTTGCGAAGCACTTTGAGACATAATCAGTGCATGATGCCTGATGTTGTTACCAGGGACCTTCGACTGGAAAGTAATGCTCTTAGCCACTATGTGGTGGGCCCTTTAGAAGGCTTTAAAATATAAACAAACAATGTGTTAACTTCAAACTTATTTTTCTTCTTATTAAATAACCATTCATATGGGATGATAACTAATGCACTCATTTTCTAACTTCAACCAATCAAGCTGCACAGTAGGCTGTCCTTATTCTTAATCGCGTAATCGGAATTTCAACACGAGATACCGTACACATACTTAAGTAAATACAACTGTTTAACAGAAGAAAACCAATCTCAAACATTTTCCGAACCGAGCGTATTCGCATTGTTTTCAAAATTTAAGGAATGTCATGTGCAGGAGGCATATTCCGCCCCCTTAATTTTCCGGGACATTGTTGTGATTTCTAGCTGCATGTCGTTGATACTGGCATTAAGCGCTTAAATAGATTCTGAAATGTTGATATTCCGTCTGTGCTTGATGGTTTTCCGAAAAAATAGTTCGAATCGCAGCCACATCGCCAAGAAGGGTGATGGCATTTATTGAGAATTCGATGTGACAAAAGTCAACTGTGTCATGCACAAAAATGGTGTCGATGGATTTGTAAATCTTAATTGAACAATAGTAATTTAGTGAGATGGATGCCACTGTATCCAGATTATGATTGGTAGTGACAGCCTGATCATCGGCATCTGGTGCCAGAAGCCCATGAAATTCCTTTATTATGCTGGACATGCGCTATGTCTTTTTATAGAGCTTCGCAGTGGTTTTCATAAAAAACAAACAGCGGGCAAAGTTGAGGTAAGAGCACTTAAAAGCCTGGAAACTCACTAAATCCTGAATCAGTGTGAATTTTCGAAGCAAACAGCTTCTGTGAATAAAACATGCCTTGGTTAAGCCACGCGAAGGTCAGCAATTAAAAATAAACAACAAGCTGCACTTCGAACAAGTGAGCAACAAAATAGAAAAACAGGAAAAGATCATCTTTTCGATAGTATCTTAAGAGTGAGCTAAGGAATTTTATGAGCTATACGGCGGCATGCGCCTGATCAAGGGTCATCGGTTTCAACGCTTAAGAGGGCTACGTCATGTAGAGCTTATGAGCATCACTGATCTGGGCCGAGAAATGTCGTCGTTTACGATTCATTTAGACAAAGCAACAGAGGAAGACCTATGTCTAGATGGCGCACACAAGTAGAGGAGGACTTCAGACAACTTTAAGTTTGCAGCTGAATGCAGCTGGCGAGATATCATGCTGACTGGAGAGTCATGTTGGTTAAGACATAGGTTAACCCTGGACTGTAGCCTCACTCGAAGAAGAAGAAAGAGAAAAGGAGAAACGAAAAAGAAGAAGAAAAAGAAAAAGTAGAAAAAGAAGAAGAAGAAAAAGAAGAAGAAAGAATGCCCTCCATGAATAAACCAAAACCAATAGGTCGTCACCGTAAAGCAGGATTCAAAACATTCTTTTTAAGGTCCGTGTCAGTATTCTGTATTCGTTTTACTAGCATTGGTGTACAAGTGATTAAGCACACATGCGTACTCCTCCAAGCGCTTGAGTTTTTGTGCGTGTTTATTGTTTTTAAAATACTGCGGATAGACTGGTATGGTTTCCTATGAGGTACATCATTCGCGTTGATGCTGTTGAAGATAGATTTCATGTTATGAGCATTTTGTACTTTCACACATAGATTAAAGAGACGAACAAAAATATTAAACAACATTCCCTATAGAAACAACATTCCCCTAGAAACGACATTAATACTATACACAAACAAGGTTCACGTCATTAATGCAATTCGAACGAAATGATTTCAGATATTGAAGTAATTCTTAAAACAATATTAAATGCACCATGAGGACACAATATTTGTTTTCAAAATCCTAAATTAATGCACTTCCTGTTGGTTGAATCGTAAACCACTGTCTGCACATTACTGTTCATCAGGGATAATTACCTGAAAAAATAGGTACCAACAATCCGTGGCAGCCATATCTTAAATTTCCATTTACTTTGTAATCAGCAAAAAATGGGCAATTAAAAATAATTTTCCAACGCAATCCAGTTTTAATTTGGAATTCGTTTCAATTGATTGTTTGTGTTTGTATGAGCGTGTTCTTTTTGCCAGATTAACGCTTTTGTCATCAAACACCTGCAACGTTTATCGGAAACATGCAGCCACCTATTGAAAAAATCGTGGTTGTGTTTGCAGCACACTCCATTGGAATGATGCGAGTGGTGTCCCTTTCAATTGCTAATTAATCGTAAATATATTGTTGACATTTTGGGCAGGCGGGCAGACAAACTGAACCGCAGCGATCATGTTGTGATATTAACAAATAGGAATTCATGTGTGAAGCAAACCATGAAATATTTGTTTGTTCGTGAGGCATCTGCTCGGTTTTGGTTTTGATTTTTGATTAATTAGAGCTTGTGGCTTGTGTGTTTTTAATAGAGAAATAAAATATATTTTCAATTTTTCGGAAGTAGAGCTTTAATTTGTTGCAAAGCCAAGCTTTGATTTAAAGTTGATTTAGTAGTCTGAAGCATACATTATGTGCGGTAACCTTCCAGGCGCACCACTAGGGGTGCGTATTTTTTTTTCTTCCACAAGTAGGAGCGAGAAGCATCATGTGTTCTCAGCACCAGCATCCTAAGGGAGGTGGTACTGTCTAAAAATGTCAGACATTCAACACAGGAGTTGAGACTGGGACCTTAGGCGCGTGAGTGTTTCTCGCAGTCGTATGGCACCCACTTTCATTTAGTTTAATATATTTCACGGGAACATTTTGTTTTTAAGTTACATTCACATTCACAAATGTAAAGTTCTCCCCGCAAATAATACAAAGTCGGGATGAACCATTTAAGTGGTAAAATGAAACTAATATGTCAGTGGTGAAATGAGCACAGAACTTAATTTTCTTGGCAATCATCGAGACTGATTTGAATGTCAATAAAATGGCAATTTGGACGCCCCAGCACTTCAACAACCGATCAAAATATTGGAGAAGTCAAGCAGCTTTTTATGGAGAATTGACGAATCGCTATTAAATACGTTGCTTAAGGTGTCGTTGGCTCATGCCAAGTAAATTTTTGAGAAAATTTGGGCAGATAGCGTGTGGAAGCAAAGTTCCAAAATTCCTTAATTTTCTCTAAAAAATGTTGGATCAGCATCGCTCAGGAATTGTTAAATGACGTGTATAGCAATCGAGAGTTGCTCAAAAGGGTCATAAGTGGCGACGACGATTATGGAGATACAAGCCGAAGAGAGAGCTTAGGGGCAGACTAAGCAAGTGTATATCGAAACTGCTTCGAGGATTGGAAGAATGGCTGCCACGAGTGGATTACCATATACCTGAGGAGAACTATGGTACTTTGAAAGGGACAAAATATAAATTGATAAATAAGTAAACACTTTTTTTTTTAAATGATAATTCGCCTAATTTTTTTAAGAAACTTCATAGGTAGTTGAGGAATTCAACTGAAAGTTTAATTTTCATTCTCTGTGCGCATTCCATTACGAGTGCTCATATCTCTAAGCGATGGATGTAGTTTTATTGCTGGATCCCAGCAAAGATGTTGATAGAATGTTCAGCTTAAAGGAAGTTATATATTCTGCTTCCTCTTCTTCTTCTTCTTCTTCTTCTTCTTTTTCTTCTTCTTCTTTTTCTTTTTCGTTTTCTTCTTCTTCTTCTTAAACTCTAAGCTTCAACAAAAACTACTTTGAAAAAAAGTGCATTTTACATTAATAACTGAATTTTGTACAACTTTATGTCAAGCGGAAGCAATATTCTTGATATAAGAAATATTGTGTGGGCGCCATGGCCTAGTGGGTAGAGTGCGACGTTCATATGCCGAAAGTCCTTGTTCGATTCCCCGCTCGAATTTTTCCCGGCACCACCTCTTTCGAGATGTTGACAACTCTCAAAGAGCATTAACTGCCTGAGAAAAAGCTTCTCAAACTTCGTCGTTCGGAGTCGGCACAAAGCTGCAAGTCTCTTGTAGTTAATGATCTCGTGTAGTTAATGAGCAAGCTAGGCCCTGGTCCTCATGTGGACTGTCGCAGCATACAATAATTATTATTTACATGCCACGATTTTGTCAGAATCGTGGGGCAATACACTGTACTTTACTGCTTTTATTGACTACAGTATGAAATGTAGGTATAACACTTTTCCCAAATTCTTTCTTTTCTTCTTACATCAATAATTTAAATGCCAACTTTGCTCTTCATCGAAATAAAAATGACTTAAACTTCAGTTTAACGCCCTGAGCCATCAAAGATCTAACAAAGGACATTTTAGGAGGTATACCACTTTGAAACAGAAGAAAACGATTTGATTTTCTTGAACAGACATAAACTTTTGGCTTGTTTATTTAAATATGACTTCTGTCTCTATTACCTCGAAAATGCTCTAACCTGGACGATCAATTTTTGATAACTTTTTCCAACATTGTGGTCGTATAACAGCAGTAACACAGTGAATGGTGTCTTTCAAGTAGATTTACCTGCGTAGACCACCCACAAAACCAGTCAAGTGGCATTAAGTCACAAAACATTGAAGACCGGAAGTTGACCTCCATTAAGTCGAATTAGGTGGCTATCAGACGTTTCCTTCAACAAATCAATCGCGCTACAGACTTGTTTCTTTTGTTTTTTTTTTTTGATATTTGCTTAAATGATGAACCAAGAAGACAGCAATTATTACTCTATAGCGTTGACCACTGCTTTTAGCCAGCACTGGTTGTAAGGACCCCTAGAAGATGCCAAAAACGGTCAGTTGTTTTGAAAATGGATTAACCTATGTTTTAAGTAGATTATTATCATTCCATTTTATTTCACTATTAGTAAGTTACAATTTGATTTGTTAGCAAAGTTCTAAAAGCCTTTCTGCAGCTTGAGGTTTTGATTTGTTTTGTTTTTTTTTTTTTTTGAATAATTATTTTATGTATTTAACTTTAGATTGAATTCGAATATAAACTGAATGAATCTTGATTTGGGATGATTTATTTTATCTCATTAATTGCAGTATTTGGAGAGACTTTAGGAAAACGTTTTCATCATTAGTTTCCTAACTTTAAATTTTTTTTATATATTCCCGTTCTTGAGGAACTTTGTTTAGCATTTCAAGTGATCTGTGGCCGCCGTGACGTAGTGGGTAGAGTTCGACGATCACACGCTGAATGCCCAGGTTCGATTCTGAACACCTCGAATTTTTAACGGCACCACCTGCTTCAAGCTGCTGACAACACTCAAAGAGTAATTACTGTCGAAAAAAAATCTTCTTAAATTTCGCCGTTCGGAGCCGGCAATAAATTGTAGGTCCCATCTACTCATGAGAGAACAGTAGCGCGCACAACACGAGTAGTTGACGAGGAAGCTAGGCCCTGGTCCCACTGCCGATTGTCGCGCATTTCAATTATTATTATTATTGTTATTTCAGGTGCTCTATATCTCAGTTGTGATTTCCATAAACGGAGTTTATGAAGCATACGGGGCTCATGAGCCGGCCTTCTTGTGTTGACTTCACAAATCTTCACAAATCTTTTGTCCTCAAAATACTCAAATATAAAAATCATCTTGAGGATATCATTAACTAAAGGCACTTTGAAATGCCGTTGCGCCTAAATGTTGTGTTGGTTACGTAAAATTGTCTACTTCAGTGCTGAGTTTTGGGATTTTTGGAACTTCTGGACCTGTGTGCCTGTAGAGCATAGAGACACCACTGCTCCGGACGGACCATAGAGACCACAACAGAGGAAGGCCTAGGCTATGGTGGAGTACACAAGAGGAGTGCTAAACCAACTTGGAGTGCGCAAGTAGATTCATCTAGCGAATGATCGTGCTGGCTAAAGAGGCATATTGGTTAAGGTCCAGGTCCAAGACGATATGTTTTGAAGATGCATTGTCGTAAGCAAGTGTACCATACCACCGCTAAGATTCAATAATAAACTTGTTTTCTGAGATTCGCTGTATTTTCCTCTGGATGCTCTTCAGACAAGTAGCTGACACTTGATTTCAGTAAGGTACAAAAGAAAACATCGGCGCTTTATAAGTTTGCTATTGACACAGGACAAGAATACTCTCATTACAACATCCCACCTGCATTCATGCACAGACACAATTTTCTGAAAACACCCAAAACATTTTAGGACTTAGGGGAGTTTTCATATTGCACCTGCACAACCAACAGCTTTCGACAGCTAAGCTCCTTTATTTCGATCGAATATGGTCTATGGACTGAACGGTCATACTTTCACGTATACGAAGTGGCTGGTGTAAGCTGCATCTAATACTCTTTAAATTAAACCGTTGCAACTTTACTAGACTTTTATGGTTTCTGTAATCTTTCGACCTAAGGACCAGAATCTAACTACCTATCCACATCAGCGTTTTGTAGATGTTCTCTCACAGGAAGAAATTATCGCCAATTTCAATTGCCGATATTTAAGGAAGTCGCCGAAGATAATTAATTCTCATAGACAGCAATCTCAAAAAGGTAGAGATAGAGAGATATCCGATTCCGTTGTCAACCAAAGTCCGTCAAATTTACTCACTAAGCAACAAAGGTCATATTCGGACAAATATCACATTGCTTTAGGAACGTTAATCAAGTTTAACATCCTCTCCTTATCTTTCTTGCTCTCCACTGCTCATTGAGACAGCCCACTTCGACTCCCTTTTTTAATATTTCGCGTCCAGCTGCTTTAAACTTTGTTTAAAGATTTTCATCCCGCGTCCTTCAATTGAGTTTGGGCACAGGCAGTTCAGACAGTTTCTTAAAGTGATGTACTGGGGGAAAAACAGCCCATAGAAAGAGAGAGTGGTTGCCGTGGCCGAGTGGATAGAGTGCGACGCTCACACGCCGAAGGGTCTAGGTTCGATTCCCAGCTCAACACCAATTTTTCGAATTTAACGGCACCACTTTTTTCGAGCTGCTGACAACACTCAAAGAGTAATAACTGTCTAAGAAAGCTTCTCAAATCTCGCCGTTCGGAGTCGGCAAAAAACTGCAGGTCCCTTCTACTCGTGAGGGAACAGTAGCGCGCACAACACGAGTAGTTGATGAGCAAGCTAGGCCCTGGTCCCCCTTTGGACTGTAGCGCCAACAATCATTATTATTATTAGAAAGAGAGTTGCAGCTTTTCACTTTTCAGGCCTTTCGATCTTCTACTAACTACTTTTACCAACTTGTGCGTATGTTTTCCAGATTTCTATGAAGTACAGAGCATGTCAAACAGAACGATGAGGTCCATACATAGAGACTTATGTACACTCAGCTACTATATCAATTATGCTTTTGAACTACAAACAAGCACGGAGTAAATCCAATGTCTACTAGTCCTATAACTGTCAAACCCCCATTAAGTAGGTTTTCCTTTTTTAGCAAGGACAACTAAAACAAAACAAAACAGGCTGTTCTCAGCTTTAACACGTTAATTATTCAATCGCTCTAATTTGTGACACCTAGATGGAATTAACTTACAAAACGATTCACAACCACTTGCCATATTACATCCTACACGGCACATTCAACCAGATCAAGCCTGTCAACGCCCTAATGAAATGCCCACTAAACGTTTTGCCCTCATCGTACCCGCATGCGGACCAAAGCAAATCCCCACCAACCACCACTATCTCTGCTGATATGGACAGGGAAGAATATTAAAATACAATTTCTCCTGAAACCATTCCATCACGGCTCAGTACGAAAAGTGTCGGAAACTCCATTCCCAACTCGATTGACCGTTGACCTCAGAAATCAACGTTTGACCCGGAAAATCCGTGTTACTGTTAAATTTACATTTTCGGCGAAACACAAAAACTTTTCCGCCCCCACAATCTGCAGCAAGGCATGTAAGTGTGTCACAGTCAAAGCCCACGTGCTGTGGGCGAGAGGAATGGAGAACACAGAAAAAAATGTTACGTATACGCACCCGAGCCCTGCTGGCTAACTGACCAGACTCAGGTGACCTAAATCGGTGTAAAACCGTTTTATTTTTTGTTTGTCTTTGCCCCGCTTATGTCATTGTCCTATTGAACACAAAAAACGCAACGCATCGGCTCAAAGGAAATCTCTTTTGTTAACAATGAACATTTTACTGCATCAGTCCGTGAGCGCGAGGAGCACATAGGCCACGGTTTCCATGCATACCTTGCGAGCAAACAAATAAAACATGTACCACACCCTGGCGCACACACGCAGGTGCGAAGTAGCCCGTCCTTCCGTCGTTATAGCCTATTTAAAGTTTCGCCTCACATTATCCTGGGCATTAGCAGTAAAAATCTCTTAACTAGAACTATAAACCTGGTCGAGCAGGGTGGTGTGGTGCTGGAGGGGGAAATCGTAATTCTCCTATCCTCATCAAAGCCGCAGGTTGATCGCCGTCTCGCTCATGCGGAGTAGGACAACTATGCAGCCCAGCGTGTGGAGCGACGTGTGCCCTCTTTTCGTGTATCTTAATCAGATGAGCTGGCTGGGGGCTGCCCACGTTGGTAGCCGCTCGGATGGACGTCCTTGCAGCCATCTAGGACTACGAGGTACAGGTACACAATTTATCTCGTTGCTGGTCAGGAAAAGATGAAAAGTGGCAGCGGCGACGGCGGCATCGGTATGAAAAGCTGTTGGAACATGATATTGCAGCGGCCAACAAGCCCGACGAAAACAAAAACAAAAGCATACAGACACCACCGCCAGCCCAGCATCCAGGCGAACACAAGCAAGGAAATCCAAGATTTTTATCACCTTAATGAGTTTACATGTTCGCTTTTTGCCTCGAGTGCGGGAAGGGGCTTCGAGGGATGCTGGGGCTTGTGAGAACATCTATGGATGGTGGCGGTGGTGGTTGTTTTGTTGACGCTGTGGTAGATATTTCGTGGCGTGATGCTGGGACCGATTGGGATGTTATCTGCTTTCCCAATCAAACACTGGTGGGCGGAAGATTCCAGGAGTATATGGGCTCGTACGGAGAAATGTATGGATATGTACGTGGATGGCGTGGTGGCGGGCGGGGGTTTGTAGATGTTGTGGCGCTTTCAGCTACGACTGATGGTCATAATTAATCATTCCAGCTGGATGATGTGAACCAACTCAGAAATAAGAAAGGGGAAGAGTGGAGAGGTGCAAATTAGTTGAAGTGTTGACATGAGGGCGGGCACAACACAAACTCGGAGGACAACTCATTTTGTCGCTGGGAATAGCGTTTAAAATATATAAAGACACGATTCTTTAAATTTAGTCAATTAAGTTGTATGATATTTGGACTTAAGCAGGGATATGGCAAAACAAAAGACAGTCTATCAATAAACCGCAAAAGACCAGTTCATAGGTGCTCAAACCAAAATAACTGCCGTGCTAGATATTCTTTTTATATGATTAAAGGTGGTCTACATTAAGGTGAAACATTACAAAAAAATCCCATTAAATGAAAATAGTCGAAATTTGCAACAGGCAATAGCAGTTGTTCTCCGATTTTTTTAGGCAAAGCATGTTCACCGTATCCCTTTACTACTGATTCTTTTTAATACCCTGCACAATACATTCTCTCAAAGTTCACATCAATCATGTTTCAATGAGAATCCAAACCTACACTACTGCGGCGTACACTTGACAGTGACAGGGTATGTATTATCTTACTCTCTCTACAGCCGAAGCAGGGGATTTCATTACCTAATCATGTCCTTGAAAGGATTTTGCCAAAAGTGTTGCCACGTTTTAGTGCATCAATGAGTCATCTAGACGCGCTTTCCCAATAGCAGAAAAGCTTTGCATTCCCTACAAATATCAGATACAGTTGCTCCTTGTAATTCAGGCCTGGAAACTTATAGCGCGACTAACTTTTATTAGAAATGTATTTTTTTAATAATTATTTAATAATAATAAAATTAGCATATTTTCAAAACGAATTTTTGAACTTCATCTGATTCTTATATGGAAGTTTCTTCGACAATCCTGTTTCAATTCAAATTCCAACAAATTCAATGAAGACTTAAATTCCGAGGTCTAAACCACAGCTTGGATGTCTCTACGAATGCATATGCTTCCTTTCACCTGTTCTTCTCTTAATATTTCGCGGCCTCTGAGATTGGAAATTTACTGGATTTCCAATGGCCTTAGATTTGAGTTAATTCTGGAAATAACAGCACACTGCATAACCAAAACGCGGTCATCATAGGTTAATACGGTGAAACGACCTGCTACCACAGGATTACGGAGGTGATGGAAGAAAACAAACTATGTTAAGGTGTAAAGGTGTTGCCGTTGTCTCTTCATAATAATAATAACAGTTGTATGGCACGACAGTTCATAGGGGACCAGGGCCTAGCTGGCTCATCAACGATTCGTGTTGTGTACTCTACTGCTCTTTCACGAGTATAAGGGACCTACAGTTTTTTGCCGACTCCGAGCTGCGAAGTTTGAGAAGCTTTCTTCGAATACTATCACTCTTCCAGTGACGTCAGCAGCTCGAAGTGGTGCCGTGAAAAATTCGAGGTGTTGAGTTGGGAAGCTCGAAATCAGTCTCTTCTTCTTTAATCTACTTGCAGCCAGACGAAACAGAATTATTCATGGGATCATTTCTGTTGGGCTCGGATAGCAACCCTCTAAACACATATATTGATTTATTTTTGTTTTTCTTTGATCTTCACTGAACGTATAACGTATATAGGGCTTCGTATCCCGCTTCATACGTCGGTAGTCGGTTAATAAAGGACACGATATATTCACTCGAGCATGGAAATGATCGATGGGTTGTTGAGAAAAATCGTCGATCACGTTACCCAAAATTTTGAAAGTATCATCATTTGATAGATTTTTTGCGTTCAGAATGCAAAACTTGTTTACCTCGACAGCAAGAAGAGACAAGCAGACTGTTTTTGTCAAAATCAGTAAGTTGCCACGGCGTCGTAGTGGGTAGAGTGCGACACTCACAGGCCGCAGATCCGCTTTCGATTCCCACACTAAAAACCTTGAGTTTTTTACGAGCTTTCGAGCTGCTGACAACACTCAAATAATATAAATTGCTTATGAAAGAGCTTCTCAAACTTCGCGGATCGGAATCGACACATAACTGTGGGTCCATTCTACTTGTAAAAGAAAAGAAGCACGCACAAAAAGATTAGTTGATGAGGGAGCTAAGTCTCTAAAATAACTAATATTCAAATTTAGAAAAGTTTTTTTGCCTTTTATCTCGGAAACTCAATGAATTCAGGAAAACTTAAGTCCCATGATTTAAGAAGTGTGTGTACGTGTCTGATTTCTGAAGCACCATAATGAAAAGCCGTGGCCGAGTGCGTAGAGTGCGACGCTCACACGCCGAAGGGTCTAGGTTCGACTCCCAGCTCAACACCAATTTTTTGAATTTAACGGCACCACCTCTTTCGAGCTGCTGACGACACTCAAAGATAATAACTATCTAAAAAAGCTTCTCAAATCTCGCCATTCGGAGTCGGCAAAAAACAGTAGGTCCCTTCTACTCGTGAGAGAACAGTAGCGCGCACAACACGAGTAGTTGATGAGCAAGCTAGGCCCTGGTCCCCCTTTGGACTGTAGCGCCAACAATTATTATTATTATTATAATGAAAAGCTTTAACGATTTCGTATTCCACTTTTTTTCAAGCTTTCCCCCCACTATTTTGTCACTTCTTCGTTTGCCCTCAACCATTTTAAGGAATCACATTGTTCATAATTTCAATATTTTCTATACATAATTTCAAGTTGCAATATAAATAATAAAAATATTTGTCTCAAACCTACACCAAATTGCCATTTTTTAACTATCAACCAATGATAGTGGTGATATGTGTGATCCGATGCTTATGGTACAACCCAATAGATACGTCAAAATATTCAGAATTCTAAGACACGAAGTTTTGAATTGGAATTATTTGTTCCACTCCAACAATAAATGAAGTAAATTTTTTTTTAGAATATGTGCCCAAACACGTGCCCAAACATGTGCCCAAACGCGTGCATAGGCATGGGCCTATGCACGCGAGGTAACGTCGTTGATTGCGCTCAACATGGCGAGCTGCCAAGGCAATCCTCGTTAGTGCACAGGTCAAGTTGACATACAGCCTCCAAGTGGCGCCCCCTGGATAGCCATCACAACACCCGTTGTATGGTGAACTAATGTATGCAGCGACCCCCTCTGCCCGAGGATTTAAATAATGGGCCTGGCCTCCCAGTCTGTGGGTTGTGCGTGAGGGTAACTTCCTTACCACGTAAAACAGAAAAATAGTTCAGAAAAACCGATATGCCTCGGATAAGGACGGATTAACTGTTGACGACCCCAGCAAACGCTTAAAGGACAACGATTTTCGGTTTTGCACGTGGAATGTGAGGTCCCTTAATAGGCCACGTGCAGCCGAACAACTTGCGGAGGCCCTTGACAGCTATAAAGCTGACATAACCGCCATCCAGGAAGTGCGATGGGATGGGCCTGGCATAAAAGCGATGAAGAACTGCGATATCTACTACAGCAATTGCTATAGAGAGAGAAGGCAGCGCTTATTCGGATGCGGATTTGTTGTTCGAGGCAGACTTAGGCAAAAAGTCTTGAGCTACGACCCAGTCAGCGAGCGCCTCATGACAATCCGCATCAAGGCTAAATTCGGGAACATCAGCCTAATATGCGCTCACGCCCCGACAGAGGAGAAGGATGACAACATCAAGGATGACTTCTATGATCTCCTAGAAAGAACATACGATCGATGCCCCAGCTATGACACCAAGATCGTTCTAGGAGATTTCAACGCTCAGCTGGGAAAGGAGGACATTTTTGCTGGAGTCATCGGTAAACACAGCCTGCACGACAACACATCCGGAAACGGACTCAGGCTGTTGGACTTCGCCTCGGGGCGAAACCTCTCTGTGGCTAGCACGCGGTTCCCACACCTGAACATTCACAAAGGAACCTGGCGATCTCCTGATCAATCAACCGTCAACCAGATTGATCACGTTGC
Source organism: Eristalinus aeneus (assembly GCA_955652365.1). Classification (NCBI taxonomy): domain Eukaryota; kingdom Metazoa; phylum Arthropoda; class Insecta; order Diptera; family Syrphidae; genus Eristalinus; species Eristalinus aeneus. Next base: position 25,061,643 of record OY019131.1, read on the forward strand.
GATCGACGTCAGACACTCCTCCAGTATTCTCGATGTCCGAACCTTCCGAGGTGCAAACATTGACTCGGATCATCACCTTGTTGTAGCCAAGGTAAGAACCCGGATATCGAGAGAGCAACGGAGTCGAGAAAGGCCAAAACGGTTTGACGTCGAAAAGCTACAATCGCAGCTGATTGCTGGAAACTTTGCCGACCGAGTCTCCCGGAAACTCGCTCAGAGTTCGACGCTTCCTGCGCTAAGCATAGAAGAAGAATGGAAACGTTGTCAAGAAGCCATCAAAGATGCTGCCACTGATGTGCTGGGTTTCACGTCACCACCCAGAAGGAACCCATGGTTTGACGACGAGTGCAGGCGAGCGCACGCAGCTAAACAAGACGCCTATAAGGCGACGCTGCATCGAACAACGCGGGCTGTTCGTGAACTCTACGAACAGAGAAGAAGGGAAGAGCACCGGCTTCTCAGAAGGAAGAAGAAGGAGCATGAGAAGCACGCGGTCGAGGAAATGGAAAGGTGCTTTGGCAGGAATGAAGTCCGAAAGTTTTACCGAAAGGTAAAACAGCTATCCGGAGGATACAAGGTTCGGACCAAGGCCTGCCGGGACCAAAACGGACAACTAGTAGTAGAGTCGCAGTCTGTGCTGAGAATCTGGAAGGATCATTTCTGCAGACTCCTAAACGGCGATGACGACCCAAATCCCGCTGTTAGGCAGAATGTTCCACTCAATTTGGACGATGATAGACAAGCATTCCGTCCCCCCGACTTAGACGAGGTGAAGATAGCAATATCCAAGCTAAAGTCGAACAAAGCTGCTGGAGCGGACGGACTGTCCGCAGAACTATTTAAAGCAGCTGGAGATGACCTGGTTGGGCGCATGCACCAGCTCATCTGTAAGATATGGTCGGAGGAAAGCATGCCCGATGAGTGGAATCTCAGCGTCGTTTGCCCGGTCCACAAAAAAGGAGACCCCTTTGACTGCGCCAACTACAGAGGGATTAGTCTCCTGAACATCGCATACAAGATCCTCTCTGCCGTATTGTGTGAGCGTCTGAAACCATTTGTCCATGACCTGATAGGTCCCTATCAGTGTGGTTTCAGACCAGGGAAGTCCACAATAGACCAGATCTTCACATTACGGCAGATCCTGGAAAAGACCCAAGAAATGCAAATTGACACCCACCACCTATTCGTCGATTTCAAGGCTGCATATGACAGTGTGCATAGAGACGAGCTATACAGTGCCATGTCTAGTTTTGGCATTCCTACCAAACTCGTCAGATTGTGTAGGATGACGATGGAGAACTCTCGCTGCTCCGTCAAGGTCGGTACCGAACTCACCGAGACCTTCAATGTCAAAAAAGGTTTTAGACAAGGCGACGCACTGTCATGTGACTTCTTTAACATCATCCTCGAGAAGATCGTGCGTAACTCACAAGTCAACACCAGAGGCACGATCTTCCAGAAGTCAGTTCAATTGTTAGCTTACGCTGATGACATTGACGTGATTGGACGAACACAGCGAGCCGTCAATGAGGCGTTTGCTGGCATTGAAGCGGAAGCGGCCAAAATGGGTCTTGCGGTAAATGAGGGCAAAACGAAGTACATGCTGTCATCAAGAAAGGACACACAACATCGACGTCTCGGACGGAGCGTCACACTAGGCAGCAGAAACTTTGAGGTAGTTAAGGACTTCGTCTACCTCGGCTCCGCGGTAAACAGGGACAACAACATCAGTACCGAAATCAAACGCAGAATCACTCTTGCCAACCGCTGTTTCTTTGGGCTCAAGAGGCAATTGAGTAATAAAGCCCTCTCTCGAAGGACTAAGCTGGCTTTATATAACAGCTTGATCATCCCCGTCCTACTATATGGCGCAGAATCTTGGACGTTAGCAAAGGCGGATGAGGAAGCCCTTAGTCTTTTTGAGAGAAAAGTTTTGCGTGCGATTTTTGGTCCTGTTTGCGTTGATGGCATCTGGAGGAGAAGATTTAATGACGAACTCTATAGGCTGTACGGCGACATGCGCCTGGTTAAGCGTCTACGGATACAGCGCTTAAGATGGCTAGGCCATGTAGAGCGTATGGACACCACTGCTCCGGCCCGAAAAGTCTTTGAATCCGAGCCATTGGGACAACGCAACAGAGGACGGCCTAGACTGAAGTGGCGCACACAAGTGGAGAAGGACCTCAACCAACTTGGAGTGCGCAACTGGCGACAGCTGGCGAAAGATCGTGCTGGCTGGAGAGGCATGTTGGTTGAGGCCCAGGTCCACCCCGGACTGTAGCGCCACAACAAGACAAGGCCCAAACATATTAAATAGTTTTAAAATTTTTTGCTCTTCATTCAATGCTTCATAAGAAGTGTTGCAGTGATCGGATTTGGTTCAAATATACGCCTTTCGCGGTTGTTCGATTATCTGTTTCCATCTAGACGGAAACTTCATAATGCCTCCCTTGTAGAAGCCACCCTCCTTATTTGGGAAGAACTCGGACGACCACTTTTCACAAGCCTCTTTTGAATTCAACTTCACACCACCAAGGGTGTTCGCCATGAACAGGCAAAGGTGGTAATCACTTAGCGCTATGTCCGGGCTATATCGTGGGTGCGATAAAACTTCCAATCCGAGCTCCGATAGCTTCTGACGAGTCATCAACGAAGTGTGTGGTCTGGCGCTGTCGTAGTGAAACACTACACCCTTCCTGTTGGACAATTCTGGACGCTTCTGGCCGATTGCCTGCTTCAAGCGGTCCAATTATTCGCAGTAGATAGTAGAATTAAGCATCTGGCCATATGAGGGAGATGACTTCCTTCCAACCCCACCAAACATACAGCAAAATCTCCCTGGCCGACAATCCCGGCTTGGACAATGTTTGTTACTATTCACTGACCTTCAACCACGACCGTTTTCACTTCATATTGTCGTATGTGATCCAATTTTTGTCCGCCAGGCACCATCCGCTTTATAATTAAGTCCAGTTTGTTCCGTTTCAGCAGCATATCACAGACGTTGATTCGGTGCAGAACGTATTTTTGCGTCAAATCATGCGGCACCCAAACATCAAGCTTTTTTTGGTATCCACCCTTCCGCAGATGGTTTAAAATGGTTTGGTGACTAACTTCCGTCCCTTGGGCAATGGCACGAGATTCTACATGCCGTTTTAACTCGATGATTTCTATGATTCGATCGGTATTCGTCGTCACAGGTCTTCCGCCGGCTGGCTTATCCATGGTGTCATTTTCACCAGCTCTGAATCGTCGAAACCATTCCTCCGCGGTTCGAAGTGATAAAGAACCATACCCCAAAACACCATTAATCTCACGGAACATTCCTCTAGCGGATTTGCCTTTAACGAAGGAAAACTTAAAAATAGCGCGAATTCCGGCGTTAGTGAACAACATGTTTACACGTAAATAACTGATGATCGCAATATCCAAACTAATTATGCGTAGCGTCGTTTTGTAGGCTATGTCAAGACTTTTCGAATGATGCATAGTATTGCCAGATATGAGCTCAGTAGCGCTTTGTACATAACCGGAATATTCACAAGACAAAAATGCGAAAGGGAGATATTTTACAACATTATATGTTTCGTTTTGTTTCTTCTCTTTTCTTAATGTTGATCATTTCTCCACCTTCTATTTTACGATTCATTTAACTTCCAAATGTCTCAACTTATGAATTTTCAAATTCTTTTATCTTATTTTAGTTTTAAGGTCTTATCCCCTTACACCTTAAAATGTCCCAAAATTTAAAATGACAATGAAGTTATTCATCCAACATTCCTTTCCTTAACTATTTCGAAAGAAACACTCATAACTCTAGAGGAGTGTATCACTATCTAGACTAAAACTGTTTCCTCTTTAGAAGTGTACTGGTGAAAGAGTTGTGCTTTGTACGTCGTACAGTGGCTCCAGTGAATAATCGGATAATGGTTCTAATTATTTTTCAAGTAAAACGAATAATAAGATAAATTGTAAGGGCTATTCTTTTTTCATATATTTGTTATTGTCAGGAGGTGAGCGGCAACTGTTGAATCCGACGGGAATCCTTGAGACCTTTTTAAACAACGAACTCCAATTTAGGGGTTCTTTCAAAATTCCTTTATTTTTTTTTAGGAAAAGATACAATTAATTATAATTCATAATTATTAATAACACTTACTGTCTCTTTATAGTATTTCACATTAAATTCTTCACGTATTAGACCCGCCTTACTAACCACGTTCTTAGGCTAATTCTGTTCGCCATGGAAATGGTTGACTAGGAACTTGGCGAATTTGTATGGCTGCAAATTATGGGAAAATGTACATGATACTTAATATAAAGGAGACACTGGCGTGTAGGGGGCGCATTTACCTCAACCAAGACTGCGTGCGCTCGCAACGTTTATTCTTCGACACATCTTCTTCAGTAGTAAAAACAAACATTTAAAGAAAAACTCAACATAGCGTTTAAAAACATGAAAATAGGAACGAATCTCATTTTATACTGCAAAGAATAAAAAATGACTAAAAATTTGATATTAATATTTAGTTGCGTAGCCTTTGGCTTGCAAAACTACTTGTAATCGTGTTGGCATCGTATCTACCGATTTGTTTAGCAAAATTCACTCTAGCACTTTTGGTTCTCTGGCTCATAAAAGACTTCTTCCTTGCCCCTTTTCCGTAGTAATTAGATGTATGTAGGGTATTTCCTACGGTATTGATGAAAACATCTTTTCCGCTCCAATCTTTTAATAAAAATTTTAAAAATATAAAATATAAATAAATTTGTTTTTGTTAGCTCTTCTTAGTTTCTGTTTAAATTGACCGTTTTTCTCTTTCATTAAGTAATTTACACTGCCTCAAACTAATTTTATAGAACCATCTGAGCTCTGTGTTGTACCTAGTTATTATTTGCTTTTTCCGATTATTTCAGAAATTTCTCTTACTATTTTTCCATTATTATTTCATTTCGCGATCAATTGTCTTACTTCAAAAAATATGCTTGCGGAACACGTGAAACCATTTTCATAAAACGAAGCTTAAATTACGTAGGCTTATTACTTAATGAGAGTATGATATGGCTGTGAAACAACTTTCGACAAGAGGTAAATTTAGTGAACGATTAACTTTTTAACAATATTTTTTTAAGTTTTCAGATTATTTGTTGCGCAGTATAAAATGGGATTTGCTCCTTTTATTATGTTTCAAACCGCTATGTTAAGTTCTTCTTTAAAAGTTTCTTTTATTACTGAAGAAGTTATATCAAGGAATAAATGTTTTATAAAAGAATAGCCCTTTAAAATTAATTCATTAATTGTTTTACTTAAAAGTAATCAGAACCTTCGTACGATTATTTGTTAGAGATACTGTATGGTATATCTGCATCGTCCATATAATACTAGGCACACCTGTCACACCTGTCAACATTTTAGCAAAGACTGCACCATAACAGCTTTTCTCACATCGGATAAAAACGTATTAAAAGGTATATTGAATTATTGCAAGAACGGATCGCAAGTGGATTGGCTCTATAGTTCAGTCTTATTAAGACTTATCCATAAAGGGGGTACAAATTAATACGGTCCATTTTCAAAAGGCGGCGTCAAATTGCGTTTGATCGTGAAAGTTGGTATTCGAAAATCGCCAGAGAGATGAGAACAAATCGCCGCTTACATTGTTTTACAAGCAAAAAAAAGCATTACCATAAATTATGGACAGAATTCATCTGTAAACCTTTCTTACCAATTATCCTTGAGTCTTCCGCAAACCTTTACAATGAGCTTCTTGCAAAACGAATGTAGGCGGAATGGAATGTTTTTGAGAGCTTTCCTTTCCGAAAATATCTTGAAGAAATTACATTGAAAAGTCTTTATTTCCAGAAGAGGATCTGTCTGTCACAGCTTCTTTTTCTACGCCACCATAGGTCGTGACCGATAGGTTCGCAAAGGCTTTCGCTTGAAAAACCGACGCAAAATTAGCCAGTATCCAAGTGTGTGCAGAAAGCCGAAAGTTAAGTTCCAGTAAATTCGATATCTCGGCTCCTTTATCTTCTAAATGTACCTTTTATATTAAGATACCGATGTATATTTCCAACGCATCGGATTACTTTCAAGAGCGATGACAATTTCCAAGAAAATTGATATTTCCAAGACAAACCCAGAATGGCTATTAACCTTTCCGAACCCAATTTGAAGAATTCCCACCCAAACACATCCTCCTTCCGACCCTAAGTGAAAACCAAAACAACCGCATTTCTCTTAAAGCATCACTCAATTCGATCAACCGACAATTGAAACTCGCACCACTCACGTTTCATTATACAATTTCGACTCGATTCTGAATTCCTAAAGACAGCACCATCTGTTCACCATATTTCATCAATTGACGACTGCCTTGAATAAAGCAACAAAAACCACTCACAAATTGAATAACTTAAATCAGCAGCCCGGCTCTGTGACAGCGAATCCCAGCGCCACCAGGTGACAGGGCGTACATGCCACAGCAATTCCCAGCAAGACCAAGCACCCACCAACGCCATACCTCATTGTTTGCGTTTCCAAATTTCGCAGTCCAACCGTGAAAATGTGTTCAGCGTGATTCGAGCTCTTGGAACGAAGAAAAAAAACCGCAAAAAAAATCGGAATGTCATACGCTTTGGGAACTATGTAGATCATCCGTAGTCGACTTGGTAAGTGAACCCCAATTGTATGTGCTGAACCATTATTTTTACTTTGACAGCTCCTCGGTGTTTGTTTTTCCGCCCGTTCCATGGCGAACAGAGATACAAAACGAAGGGAACGACGACGAACATAAAAAATTGTGTCAATTTGTTTCGCAGTATTTATCGTTTCATTTTCCCGACGACGACGTTGATGGTAGTGCTGGTAGCAATTTCCTTCGCTTTTTTGTCTCTTCGTTTTTTTTTTTTTGTTTCTCTTTCTTGCGTCTCGTTTTTGTTCATCACTGACATGACAAAGGTTGATAAATATCCTGCGGAGGCCTACAACTGCTTGGGCAGATGTTTGCCTGGGTGTTGAATTTATTTCCAGCTTCATTCATTTTTTTGCCGGAGAAGACTAAGGGGAGGGGGTTGGTCATGGTGAGCCTAAAAAGCCGATTTGAATGAGGGATAAAGAAATAAGAGTAAAAGAATAGCAGTTGCAGATAAATCGTTAAGGAAGACAAACGAATTCTCACTCGCCTTCTTGTCCTCTGCTTCACAAACACAACTTTCACCTTAAAGCTCAACCCTCCTTGACTTGTGATCTCCCTCACTTGAATTGAATGGTTTCTACGAGGGCGAAGCCACCACCGGCGGCACCTAAAAAATATATAAGACCAACGTAAACAATGTTCGGTGGTCATGGGTGTGCGGGAGAATTTTCTCAATAAAATTATAGTCACGTTTTCGATTACACATTCCATTCCATTCCCTTTCATCCGCAATCGGTGACTGCTGCCACGTCGTTTGTGCTCTGTGGCGATGCGGTTTCTTAATAGCATCAAGTGAAAGGTAACTTCACCGTTGGCGCTTATGTTGGGGGCTGCGGCTGGGGTGGGTTTGCCAAAGTGCCACCGTAACATTCGATAAGTTGTTACAAATAAATTATTGGCTTTTATGTTAATGGATTTTTGACCTTTTCGCGTCTTTGAATGATTTCTTCCAAGGAGTCTTATTGTGAAATCGAAATATGGGAAATGGATGCCGTCTGTATGTCATATCTCCAATCTGGGTCGTGGATGATTTAGGGTGATGGGAATTTGATTTGAATGGGTTGTGGCAGGGAATTTAAATTTGAAATATTGAAAATCGTTCCATTCGCACACATGTGCGCATACAAATTCCTGGAATTAGGTAATAAGTTGTTTTCTTTAATCAATGGATTTTTTTTATGTACGTAGCTAGAAATTTAAACATTTAGTAACTTGTTAGTCAGATTTAGAAACTTTGATTAACACAATCTTAAACTCATATTACTTCAAACGTCAAACGTTAAACGTTAAACGTCAAAATTCAAACGTCAAATGTCAAACGTCAAACGTCAAACGTCAAACGTCAAACATCAAACGTCAAACGTCAAACGTCAAACGTCAAACGTCAAACGTCAAACGTCAAACGTCAAACGTCAAACGTCAAACGTCAAACGTCAAACGTCAAACGTCAAACGTCAAACGTCAAACGTCAAACGTCAAACGTCAAACGTCAAACGTCAAACGTCAAACGTCAAACGTCAAACGTCAAACGTCAAACGTCAAACGTCAAACGTCAAACGTCAAACGTCAAACGTCAAACGTCAAACGTCAAACGTCAAACGTCAAACGTCAAACGTCAAACGTCAAACGTCAAACGTCAAACGTCAAACGTCAAACGTCAATCTCAAACGTTAAATGTCAAACGTTAGACGTCAAACGTCAAGCGTAAACGTAAAACATTTGACATTTGAAGTATAATTTTCTTTATTTCGACTACTGTCTTCTAACAACTTACGACTTAGTCTGTCAAATTTCATCAACTTATGGTATTCAAACTAAGACTTAAATTTAAGTTTAAATAAGTTAATAATATTGGCAAAAGTGATACAGTTTTACGCGATAAACACCTTTCCATGAGCTACATGCAAATAAAGAGATCTGGCCCATTTCTGTCAGTTCTTTGCATAGATTATGTATTTCCTGCCTCCACATCCAATCAACTCTGCTTTCAGCTCCATCTTGTAAAAAACAAAAGACAGGCGCATCGTCAGCGGCCTGAAAGGATTACGCCATTTCCCATTCACGAAAAGAAAATTAAGACAAACATCAAGAAAACTGACAGATATTGTTTACGATCCACTTGGCATGGCGTAAAATTTCGAAGGAATAAATATCCTTGAGCTACGATTGGCAACCACCGCCATATAGGCACTGTAAAAAGGCAATCATAAGCGGCAACCCCATGAACGGCGCTGGGACTCGCTCAGGCCTCTCTTGTCGCCCAACTGGTATTTTATTCACATTGCCACGTCCTTCGCGCATATATTTCGATTTCGAGCATAACAACCCATCTGTGTGATGTGACTACGATGATGATGACGACAACGATTATGCGATGATGGAGGAGGAGGAGACCGACGACCAGATGGGGGCTGACGACAGCGGCGGCGGCTTGCGGTCGGAAATGAAGAGCTCACATGTGAAAATGTGATCTGATTATTTATTTACGGTCCGGGGCATGGTGTAAACTGCGCCTAAATGGACGAGTATCCAATTTAAAAATGAATGTCCTTTCAGGCGGAACGAGTCTGCTGGGAGACTGGGAACAGCAGCGCGCAGGGCCGGGGTACAACTATAAATTATTATGGATTCCATGTCAAGATATGAGCACGGCATACAAATTGTTGTGTGCTGCTGGATGCTAAACACACCGCCTGCGGTGTGGGGTAATCTATGACGGCACACACCGTCTTGTATGTCCTCTGCTGCCATTATCCGATGACGAGGGGTTGCGTTTGCTCGGCAAGAGAAAAACACTTTAAAATTATTAGCCCCGCATGATGTGGTTCGGACGTGCTGCCTACCAGACGACTGCCACTTTAAGTGGGAATTTATGGAGGTGCTATGGGTATTTGTTGAAAATGTCTCATTGAATTTTAAGATGACCAGCCGGATAAGGGCATCATCCAGACCAGTTTGAACTGAACATTAATCGAACAACGCACCAAGGGAGAGATGAATGACACGAAAGTGGGTGAATTATCTCCCACGAGTCTCCGTGGGAAAGGAGGGCTGCGCCCTGAATGCGGCTTATTGTTGCCACAAAACAATCAAGTGAATATTTCCGTTTGCAGTGTTCCCGGCGGCTGCCGTTTATTCGAGATAAACGGTGTGAATCGATCACGTTTCTGTGCCTTTCAGTGCAAATGTAGTCGGCGTAATGCGCAATTCGTCAAAGCCGATACTTGAAGGGGCTTGCTGGTTCAGCCACGAACTTCAATTTCGAATGGACGTGCTGTGAATACACAGTCTGACGATGCAATTCTGAATGTACCCAAATTAATTTGTGGTCATGAAAATGCGGGAAGAGTAAACCGTTTGAGGTTCGTCAATTATGGTCTCTTTGGTTGCATTTAATTAGTCAATTTGTTTTTTGTTTTCGGTTTGTTTAAGGGACTAGCTCCGCACTTTTGATTTACAACACAAAAAGAGTCATCAGATTTTTGAATGTGGGATAAAAGATGTATTGAGCAGTTGCCTTAACCGATAGCCAACTGAAATGCAAATTCCATTTCTAGGAATGCTGCAACAAGCCTTGTCAGATGCCAGATTTTCAGTTTCATGTGTTTTATGCAATTCAATTGCAATAGGATTGGCTCTGGGTCACTGGCACTGAGACCGAAAACTCCTCAAGTACTTATCAGTACTGGAGTACCATTGTGTTCAATATTTCGTAGATGAAACCAACTAAGAAGAATCATAGAACTTTTACTAGTCACATTGGTGACTTTGATAAGATCATTGCGAAATGCGCCACTTTAAGCCAGAAGACAAAAATGATTTAAGCTGCTTTAATTTTTCAGTACAGTTACACTTTTCGACGCTCATTTTCCAAAAAAAAATGAATATTGCGAATAGCATGATCTGATGGACGAAGATACTGCTCAACTGAACTAAATCCAGTGGCTAAGTAATTTGGCCTAAATCATCAAAACTGGACTCAATGTTCTGTGAATAGTAATTCCAAACTAAAAGTCACGTGAAGGCCAGACGGACAATTTAAAAACTATTCCACTTACTCAACGCAATGCTCGACGTGTGCTTTCAAGGCATTAAAATAGGAGGGAAATGAGGAACGTTTCGAAAAGAATTCAATCGATTCAGAGCATTCAAGGAAAGGTGGCCATATTATCGGAAAAGTTTCATAATAGAGTATCAAGGAACTTCGTCACAATGACTGGATCCTTTGGTTAATCAGCTGTTTGAAACGACGACGTACACAAAACATTGCTACATGCTATACGAAGATGATTTGGGACGTATAGCTTAATGATTTTTTAAAGCTCGATTAAACTCAACTCTCTTTGCACATCGTTGGAACAACTGGAGGGATGAAAACAAACACCTTCCACTTTCTCACTTTAAAAATTTTATAATGGAAATTTAAATTTCTAACAAGAGTCACATAACTGGTACGCTGCATTGGATGCACGGGAGCTACCCACAAGTATTCCTGAAGTTTTAAGTATTGATAAAAAAATATTCAGTCGGCCCAACTAAACCTAGGTGAAGACAGGAATATCGAGACAAAAATTCTGAACCTTAAAGAGAAGATGTGGGTGGGTTCATACCCCAGCAAATTTGTAAAATGAGTTCGGAGGATGCTGGACAAAAGGTCGTTTGTGTGGTCCATAAGAAAGGAGACCTTTTGACTGCGCCAACTGTTGAGGATTCACCCTTCTCAACTTTGCCGACGATATATCATTTGACTCTAGGCAGGAGGGCGCCTTGAAAGTTTCACGCCAAGGAATTCCCCAGTCGACTCTATCGTCACTTTTGGCAGATCCTGGAAAGCACAACGCACAGCAACGACTATCGACTATAACATCGTTGAAACGACAGTTTTGCATCGCGTTGCGAAAATAAAACGATATTGACGAAACGATATCATTTTGGTGGCTTCATGTACTCTTAAAACTGCCAGTCGCTATCGACCTGACGATCGGCTTTTGACGATAGCTACATATTTCACTATCGTTTTACATTGGGCTGGCATGCAAGTGCTAAAAATTTGAAGTAAAAGTTAGAAAAAAACAAAAACGTGATCAGTAATAACAAATATAATTCTCAACTTACGGAAGTATGAATGCACACCCAAAACTATTTAAAAATATTCAATGAAATCAAACCTAATACGAGGGTTGGCTTTTATATTTCGGGATTAGACAACAAAAACAAATATTAATCATCGAAAATAAATTTTATTGCTTTTCAAAATACTCCCCATTAAGATCTATAGACTTTTGCATGCGTTTGAACCAATTGTCGAAACACGTTTGCCACTCTGATTGAGGTATCTCCAAAACATGCATTCTGAACGCATCAACCGCTTCTTCAGGTGTCGAAGAACGTTCATCTCTCATTTTATTTTTTACGTACGGGAGTAAAAAAAAGTCATTCGGTGCCAAGTCAGGACTATACCTCGGATGACTCATCAAATCGATGTTTTGAGTGCCGATGTGTGAGAGCTCGCATTGCCGCGGTGAAGAGTGACCCGTCTTCTACGGTTAGTTTTCCTAATTTCTTGGAAGACAACTGGCAAACAAATGCTTGTGTATCACTCAGAATTGACTGTTCTGCGTTATAGTGGTACAAATGAGACATGTCCAGTTTTTCCGAAACAACAGGCGACCATTTGCTTGGAAGTGCTTCGTGTGCGAGCAACTTTTGTTGGATTTGTCTCACTTTGAATAACCCATACAGTCGATAGCTGTTTACTTTGGGGCTCATACGCGTAAATCCACTATTCAATAACTGTCACAATGTCATAGACATGTTTCGAAGCAACGCGATCGTATTTTTGAAGCATTTCTTTCGACCAATAGACACGAGCCTTTTTTTGAGCGATTGACAAATTGTGTTTGATCCAAGGCGAACAATTTTTTTTTGACAGTCAAATGTTCATTCAATATTGAATGTATGCTGGTCCCACTAATGCCTAAGGTTGTCTCAATTTCACATGACGGTCACGTGATGATCTTGCAATATCAGTTGGCGCACAACATCAATGGTTTTCGGAACAACAACTGATTTTTGGCGACCTTCACGAAATTCGTCGTGAAGTGAACTACGACATCGGTTGAATTCACCATATCATCGATAAACACTGGTCCTTGATGGAGCTTCAAAAATTTAATTAAGTTCAACGATGCAGTGTTGAGTTAATCCACGTCGAAAGTTGTAAAAAATAATCGCACAAAAATTTTAGGATTTAATTCCATTTTTTTTGGGCGAGACGAATATTTGAAGTTACTGTAAACAATACAAATAGCGCTCATATGTCAAAACGTTCTGATTAGTTATGACTTCAAAAATGTCAAACTTTACGATTGAGCTGGCAGTTGGCAGATTGCGACACTAGGGTTGCCCAATCCCGACATATAAAAAGCAACCTTCGTACAAATTATGAGCACGACTCGCACACAACAAAACAATGAAAAATAACGGGCGCTCGTTTTTCATTGTTTTGTTGTGGGTGCACAATTATGATAAGAGATATGTGTGTAAAGTGTATACAAATTAAATCGCAAACGGGACAATAGTGGCTGGTTGATCGTTTTTGTTGATTGACAGGACAATAGTCGCTCGAAAAGTTTCGTGATTACAGCGAGCACCCATTTGTCAATATGAATGGCGCGGATGAATGTGTGCATAGAAACGAGCTTAAGAGTGTAATGTCTAATTTTGATATTCCTACTCCTCAGATTGTGTAAATTGTCGATGTAGACCCTCCGCTGTTCCATCAAGGTTGGTACAAAATTACCAGAGACTTTCAATGTAAGAAACAGCACGCGGCGTACTGTCGTGTGATTTCTTTAACATCTTTCTAAAGTAGATTGTGCATAACTCACAAGTTTACACCAGAAGCACGATCTTGCAATAGTCAGCTCAAATTGTAGCTAATTGGCCGAAAACAGCTAGCCATCAATAAGGCGTTTGCTCACATTGTTAGGGAAACGGCTCAAATGTGTCTTTTAGTAACTAAGGACAAAACGAAGTACATACTGGTCGTCAAGGAAGGAAACACAACATCGACATCTCGGATAGAGAGTTACAATAGGCAGCAGAAACTTCAAGGCAGTCAAGGATTTTTTCTACCTCAGCTCCGCGTCGCTTAAGATAATAGGCCATTTAGAACGTATGCACACCACTGCTCCGACCAGAAAAGTCTTCGAATCTGAACCATTGGGATAACGAAACAGATGGCAACATAGGTGGTCCACCAAGTGGAGAAGGATCTCAACCAACTTGAAGTACGCAACTGCAGGCAGCTGGCAAGAAATCGTGCTGGCTGGAGAGGCATGTTGGTTGAGGGTTAGGGTTACCACGGACGGTAGCATAACACCAAGAAAACAACAGCAATTCATGGACTGAAGACATCGAAGTCTCTCTCGAACTGGTTACAACACCCCAAATTTACTTATTGCTTACGTCGACGAAAAACTAAAGGTTCCTTCTGCTTGTTAGGGGACAATAGTACGCACAATAGTTCTCTTGTGAATTGTTAAGGCATTCAATACATAAAACTAAATGTTACTGTGTTTACGCAAATGATTTATAAATAAAGTAGATCTCAACAGTGCGACAAGAAGAGAAAATATTGTGCAAGTCCAAAGGAATAATACAACATTTGAAAAATGCACATAAATGCACACTTTAAGCCACTAACCCAAGAGAGCGGAATTAATGCGGGTCGATGGAGCAGTACATGGCGCAAAAGAGCACTGATGTCACAAAAGCTGGGTAAAAATAAAAAGAAGTTAAAAGTCATTTCGAGATTCTACTAACGATGGCGCTTTGGCGTAGTGGGTAGAGTGCGACGCTCACACGCCGAAGGGTCTAGGTTCGATTCCCGGCTGAACACCTCGAATTTTTCACGGCATCACCTCTATAGAGCTGCTGACAACACTCAAAGAGTAATAACTGTTTAAGAAAGCTTCTCAAACTTCGTCGTTCGGAGTCGGCAAAAACCTATTTGTCCCTACTACTCTTGAGAGAACAGTAGGGTGCACAACACGAGTAGTTGATGAGCAAGCTAGGCCCTGGTCCCGTTGTGGAATGTCGCGTCAACAATTTATTGTATTATTATTATTACTAACGATGGCGCAATGATGTTACAAAAGCTCTAGGCCTAGATTACAGAAATAAGAAAGAAATAATGAAACAATGGAACTGAAAGGAACGTTTTGGAATGCAATTCAGTTTGCACTGACTAATCCTTTATAAAAGAAACGATTTTGAATGCGCCTCATCTAATGTAGGCTTCACGCAAAAAGTTTTGTTTTAATTCGTAAACAAGTGTAGGTCTTATATTTGAAAAGAATATAAGAAATGTAAAACCATCCCAAGAGACAGAAGCAGTTCAATCCTTGCCGTACACAATGGATAAAATACCCAACTGCTTCTACTTAACCATCCGTCCCCATGAATATACCTTGCAAAGGACATTGTGGAAACATCTTATAAAAATCCTGGAAATTGTCTTTGCCTTCAGCAAGCAGTTCGAATACATAACACTTCACACAAAAATTCCCTGGACATAAAAAGGCCTCCACTAACAAACAAATTAAAATTAAATTAATATTTTCTTTTAGCGTCGTCCCTATAAGTCCCTTGACTGGTGGAGTGATTTGTTATACTTGACGTGAGCTTCCTCTCAATGTCCATTAATGTGATGAGATATTTCTCTTTCCTGTTGTACAATACAGCGGAAACTGTTTCAATATCTTGCAGAGTGCATTTGAACCTACTTTCAGATGCCAAGCAATCTTTAAAGCCTCTTATCATACATCCTGTATTCATTCATCTTTTCCACGCTCCAACCTGAAAGAGATACCCTCGAATTTCTCTTACGAAATAAGGAAATTGATGGGACAGCTTTCAAAATCAATCAATAGGCACGTGACGCTCTCCATCTCTCTGACCCTCTCAGCTTCTCGTTCTCACAAAACATGCAAAACATCGCTGCCGTCGTGCCAGTAGAAAGTTCAGCTGCCTCCCTCACGCTTCTAAGTTACATCCACATAATTGAAAATGATACCAAAATTACATAAATTCACAGACGATACCTCAATTTCCTCGCAGTGTGAAGGTGTCATTAGAATTCGAAAATATGAGGATGGCATTCTAACAACGACATTTTATTGACGGGGAATGTTTCACGAATCGAATCCCATTTCCGGTGCAAGTCGTAAGGACCAACAAGCTCCACAAACGCTTTCGGCTGTTAAATACTAATTTCAAATTAAATTGTACAGTTAAATTCATCACAATGATTGTTGCTGTGCTTCAATGGAAGAATTTATCAGAAGACGTAAACTGTGCCGCATGATAGACAAGGAGATTGATGGAGATGTTTTGTGATTTTGAATTTTTTTTTAAGTTTGAAATTGGTTATATTTCTTCTTCAAAATTCATACGTTTTTTATCCGAAATCAAAACTTATGTTATGAACTGTGTGTTTCTATGATTTTTATGTGAAAAGATGTGTCTTTGCATTAGGTGTACAAATTAAAATTCCATTAGTTTTCAAAGGATGGCACCACCCGGCTGATCTTGGAAGCGGTTGCATTTTTCATTGGAAATGTGTCAGCTATAATTGCCTTGCAAAGTTTATTTATGGCGACATTGTTATTTCCCTTTTTGAAAATGTACGAAATTAAATAAACAGCACTTCTGTTTTAATTGAAAGAAAATGCAGCTTAAGCCCATCGAATGCTTCTACAAGACCTTGGAGTAATATTCGCCCCCAACATGGATTTCTCACTACATTATGATTACACTATTGCGAAGTCTAATTCTATGTTAGGATTTTTAAAAAGAAATAGTAAAGATTTTCGCGACATATCCAGTTTAAAATCCATCTTTGTTTCGTTAGTAAGACCCTATTTGGAATATACTTCCATTGTCTGGGACTCAACCTACGATAATTAAGAACTTAGACTCGAACGAATTCAAAAGAATTTCACGAGATATGTTTTCCGAAAGTTGTATTCTTTCGACGATCTTTCTAATTATGTTGAAAGATGCAGAACAATTGGCTTGCAAAGCTTAAGTTTCAGGCGTAAAGCAACGTCAGCCATGTTTATTCGTAATATTATTAATTATCAGTTAAATTCACCAGAATTACCTTTTTTCATAAAGATCTCTACGGGTGGTAAACTTACTTTTTGACAAAAGGCATAGAACCAATTATGGTCGCAATGAACCTATTACAAGGTGTATAAATACATTTAATGATCTTCGCAACGAATTTGATTTTAGCTTGCAACGATTAGAATTTATATGAATTTTTATGATTTTTAAAAACATGATTTTTGCATCGTATTTCAACTAATATTATATATTGAAGTAATCTGTAAGACGATAAGAGTCGGTAGATGATCCTTAGTCACTCAATAAGCAAATAACACTTAGAGAACGTAGTGTTTTGTGTTACTCTATGACGCTTATAAAATCTAATGACAAAAAAAAAAGAATTCTGATGAATCAATTCCGACCGATAAGTCATATTTTCGACCATTCTAAGGGTGGATTTGAACATCGACGACAAAGAATGTCTTGACCAGCTCAAGAAAAACTGAGATCAGTCTTTACTGCATCCACATACCTGCGAAACGTAAAATTAACTCGCAGAGTAACTCTGTAAAAATGTCGATTTTGCAAACGCGAGGAAAACTTTCCTGAAAGACACTGCATCGCGACTGGATATGAACAGAAAAACATCGGTTGGAGCTGTTCCATCATCTTCTACATCGACAAAAACGAAAAAGGCATACTCTACACATGTTGGGACCTGTCAGAGGTGGTGCACTGTGAGCTGCTTAAACCAGCAGAAGAACAAGAGAAAGCACGGCCACAAGCGACAGACGGCCATAATAGGGTGATTGTGCAACATGATGTAGTACGGGGGTTGCCTTTTATATTTCGGGATTAAAGATATAGTTTTAAATAGTTGTATTGCTTTTCAAAATATTCCCCATTAAGATCTATACATTTTTGCATGCTTTTGAACCAATTGTCGGAACACTTTTGCCACTTTGATTGCGGAATCTCCACAACATGCATTCTGAACGCATAAACCGCTTCTTCAGGTGTAGAAAAACGCTGATCTCTCGTTTTATTTTTTACGTTCGGAAATAAAAAGGAGTCGCTCGGTGCCAAGTCAGGACTATACGGCGGACGTCTCATCAAATCGATGTTATGAGTGTTCAAAAATGCATCTGTTTGCCAATGCATGAGAGCTCGCATTGTCGTGGGGAAGAGTGATCCGTCTTGGGATCCGCGATTGGTTTTCCTGATTTCTTGGACAACTGGCAAACAAATGGTTGTGTACCATTCAGAATTGACAGTTCTAATGGTACGGTTGCGACATGTCCAGTTTTTCCGAAAAAAGCAGGCGACAAGTAAGCAACTTTTTTGGATTTGGGTCAATTTGAAACACTCCTACAGTCTATTGCTGTTTACTTTCGGGCTCATACAATACGCGTGAATCCAACATTCATCACCTGTCAAGATGTCATAGACGTATTTTGAAGCACCAAGATCGTATTTCTGGAGAATTTATATGGACCAATCGACACGAGCCTTTTTTTGAGCGAATGACAAATTGTGTTTGATTGATGTTAATGGAATATTGAATGAATGCTGGTCCCACTAATGCCTAAGGTTGTATCAATCTCGCGATAGGTCAAATGACGATCTAGCAATATCAGTTGGCGCACACCATCAATGGTTTCCGGAACAACAACTGATTTTGGACGACCTTCACGAAATTCGTCCTGGAGTGAATTACGACCTGGGTTGAATTCACCATACCATCGATAAACACTGGTCCTTGATGGAGCTTCATCGCCAAAAATGGAATTATGTTCATTGATGCACTGATGTTGAGTTAATCTACGTCGAAAGTTGTAAAAAATAATTGCACGCAAATTTTCACGATTTAATTCCATTTTTTGGGCGAGATGGATCTTTTAAATTACTGTGAACATTCTGAGTACGTATTACCTAGGGTTGCCCAATCCAGAAATATAAAAAGCAACCTTCGTGAAAAATACGGTGTAATGGGAGGTCTTACCACAAATCTTGCTCCTTCCGACTACTGACGTTCGCTGGACCTAATATCGATGCCAAAGTGAACTCAATTATTAGAGATGATTTTCGAAAACCACCAAAGAGATGGGGACAAGTGGTCGCTTCTGACGGAGAATGCTTTAAGTACCATAATTTTACCTTTTTTCAATAAACCGAATCAATTTGTAACCCCAATAGACTTCAACTTCGACTACTTTGTGAAGTTAACATGTTATAAGTTAACATAATTTAATTAACATAACAAATTAATTAATTTGAAGTTAACATAATTTAGGGTTAATCTGAGTGTACTGAAATGATTGTTTAAACGTTACCAAGAATAATTTAGTACCACTTGAAAGTTTCAAATAATGTCTACAAATCTTCTATTAACCCTTGAAGCGGTTGTTCCTTTCTTTTCCACTTCCCCTTGTTGCTTTAATTCGGAACAGCGAGCAAAGCCACACCTTTACTCAAAAACTCAAATTTTTTTGAATGACTATAAAATACATAATTTACATTACGACTTTATTTGAGAGTATAAGAATTGACACTTCCACGTGCATGAGAAATAACCATTGTTCTCCAGAAGGGATTTTCGAAGGATTATTGTCCTCTCTGTTGCTATTTCCGAAAACAGTCCGCCTATGTTCTTAGAATTTCTGCGCTTATTTCTTCCACAGACTGTAGCGGAATAACTTCGCATTTGTTCATATGACAACAATTCTCGGGATTCTTCCTTGAACTTCGAAATCTCCGCAAATCTTCTTGTAATGCTGTCCTTTGAAATTTCCTTACATTCCTGCGATAGCGCATGGCAACTGTTGTGATTACTGGGAATCTTAGCCCACATCAATGGTGTTAAGCCAACCACGTGTACCTCTACACCCATATGGACACGATGTATTCTGTCCTAGAAACATTAAGCTAAAATAGTTTATATAAAGATTTTTACTGTACGCTCTATAGCATTTCAGAATTAATATAGAAGGAATAAAGAGGAATTTAAGTTTGTCTGAAAGATCTGCATGTACTTGCACAAACGTTTAAATCAAATCAACTAGAACTGGTGGCCGTCAATTTGATCTTCTTTCACACTTATCATTCATTAACCTTAGCTGCCTCTGATACTTTCCACACATTCATTACCCCCAATCTGACTGCCAATTTCGATTACGGTTCGATTTTGTGTGGCTTTTGTATCTGACAATAGAGACAGGTTCAAAAGTTAAATTTTAAATTATGCATTTTATTGAATTATGGCATTGATTCAGAAATAATGACATTTTGACAATTTGATTAGGGCAGAAAAATAGATAACTTACATTTTATGTTAGGAAATTAAGCTTGTTGTTCAGAGTCCACAGAGTAAAAGCAAACAACCCGAAGGTTTGTCTTAGAAGGTATGTCCTGTTCTTTTGTGGGCTCTAGAGTGTGTCATTTCTTGTAGCTTCTTTATAAACAAATAAAACCTATGGATGATGCGACTGTCCGGCAAATATACTTTCGATTAAAATTTTATCGAAATTCAAAGAATTTAACTGTCATTGCAATATGCTATAGACCGATGCTTTTTTATTATTTCTTACATTTCCATTCCATCGAAATCATCAAATGGCCAATTTTGTGAAACACCTTATCCTATAACTAAACTTCAAAGCTACGTGGCCGATAGCGTGACGCCCATGCACTTCGTGTCAACAGTACAGCACGATACATTTTTTATGGTCGCACGTAAGAGGTTTCGGTCTTTCAAAAAAAAAGTGGTAACAAGATGCACATTTGAAAGAAGCTCGCAATATCAAAGCAGTTTCTGGTGATTTCTAATTCAAAATTTAATCTGTTCGTCAATGTCAAACTTTTTCATAAAAACCTGTTCCAACAAGTTTAAATAAACTCATTGACTTCTTGACTTTATCCAATGTGTGCAGTCAAATTGAAAATTTATGTTTCACGGGTTTCTCTATTATTTCATATTAATGTAAAATATTGCTGAAACTGGAAATTCGAATCGAATGAAAAGTTTTATAAATTTTTAATGCAACGCATTTCTAGATCATTTTTCAGAGTCCTACATTAACATCAAATACTTCAAACGCAAAAGAAATTTGTTAATTGGTCAAGTGTTTGAGAAACGACTGCAATTTGGAACATTGCATGATGTACGGGAGTAAGCTCCAAGTCATAAAAGAATAATATATTCAATTAAAGTTAATGATCTCTGCGTCTTTATACGAAAACGAATTTAAAAGGATAGCTTAAGGCTAAAAAGTACTTTCAATAGGAAACCTTTAAAATAATGTTGATAATTCAAAGTGTTAGGTATACGACACCCCGAATCACTGCTGAATGAAAGGATAGACACATCGGACCTATAAAATTAGCATTTTCGAAATTAACTAAAAAGCAACAATCATTCTCAGATGGCAAAGCATTGTAATTTAGCTATAATAATAATTGTTGACAGTCCACAGGGGGACCAGGGACTAGCTTGCTCATGAACTACTCGTGTCGTGCGCGCTAATGTTCTCTCACAAGTAGAAGGGTACTACAGTTTATTTCCGACTCCGAACGGCGAAGTTTGAGAAGCCTTCTAAGACAGTTATTACTCTTTGAGTTTGTCAGCAGCTCGAAAGAGGTAGTGCCGTGAAAAATTCGAGGTGTTCAGCCGGGAATCGAACCTAGACCCTTCGGCGTGTTAGAGTCGCACTCTACCCACTACGCCACGGCGGAAACAAAAAACTTAGCTGTTCTCTATTATTTGAGGGCACTTCATTTTCCTCTTATGGTAATTCATGCATTTGCAGCCAAACGTTACCTCATTTCCCTCTTGGGCAGTAGTAGACATATCAACTCTACCGGTATAAAGTGAGCGTCAAGATACAAATGTCTCGATAGGGAACATTTGTTGTCAACGAGCCCTTATTTGTTTTTTGTTTGTTTGCTATAACATCTGCGAAAAATATTTAGTATACATCAAGTCATTGAACAGACAATATCATATTTTTTCATCGTGTTAAAAATGTCGAATTTTGTACCAGAAAGTGATGAATTGCAGCAAGCATTAATTTTTTGTTTTCATTTGAAGAAAAGTGCTGCAGAGTCGGATCGAATGTTTGTCGAGGCATATGGTCATCATGCTCTATCAGAAGCAATATGCAAAAGATGGTTTCAATGGTTCAGAAATTATGATTTTTATGTGAGAAATGAAAAACGTGGAGGACCACCAAAAAAGTTTGAGGACGCCGAATTACAAACGATATTGGATGGAGGTGACACTTTGAGTCAACATGTTGCACAACAAACAATTTCTGACCGCTTAAAAGATATGGAAAAGATCCAAAAGTGTGGAAAATGGGTGCCAAGTGAATTGAATGAAAGACAGATGTAAAACCGATAAAACACTTGTGAAACATTGCTTCAAAGACACGAAAGAAAATCGGTTTTGCATCGGATTCTTACTGGCGATGAAAACTGGATTTATTTTAAGAATCATAAACGGACAAAATCATGGGTTAATCTGGGACAACCATCAACATCGACTGCAAAACCAGATCGATTCGGCAAGAAGACAGTGCTGTATGTTTGGTGGGACCAGAAAGGTGTGCTGTACCACGAGCTCTTACAACCTGGTGAAACCGTTGATTCTGATCGCTACCGACAACAAATGATCAATTTGAACCATGCATTGATCGATTGATTTGCTCCATGACAATGCACCTGCACTCAAAGCAAAACCCGTTCAGGATACAATCAAAACACTTGGCTATGAGCAGCTGCCCCACCAGCCGTATTCACCAGACTTGGCTTCTTCCGACTACCATTTTTTTTCATTGATGGGACACTCATTAGCTTAGCAGCACTTTGAATTCTACGAGGAGGTCAAAAATTAGGTGTCTGATTGGTTTGCTTTAAAAGACGAACAGTTTTATTTACGTGGTATTCACAAGTTGCCAGAAAGGTGGTCAAAATGTGTAGAAAACAATGGCCAATACTTTGAATAAAATGTTTTTACTTTCCCATAAACAATTAGTGTTTTATTTTTTAAAAAATAGAAATAAATTGCTTTGAAGTAACCACCCAATCAGCAAACTTTCATGACAATAATCAGTGTACAGTTTGTTAATATTGCTGAACCACAAACCTGTCCCTCGCAACATTTAGAACAAGAAAAAAAAGGAGGTGTTGTGTAGCCGAATTCAAAAGTGGATCTTTCACGAAGAAGTCGATCACTTGTTGATACTGCATAAATGGTGTCGATGAACAAGTAATTACCAAAATTGTTCGAATCAATGGAGGACTGCCGCTTCTTGCCTAAAATATAAACTCTATAACTTTGCAATTCGTCGATCCTCTGGTATATGCTGTCAAATTTCATTCATTCCAGCTATTTCTTGTACCAAACAGTGCATTATTTTTCCCGCCAAATGCACGTGCAACATCTTTCGTTCCATTTCATCTCCTTTATGAAATCCTGAACGACCACTGAATTATTAGAAAGCATAAATATACATCATCCTCAGCAGCCTACAAATACAACCCATTATACTTCGCAAACCGAATCAATGCACAAATGCTTACTTACGGTACACATGATCCCTAAAAGATGCCCTAAGCTGTTTTGCGAGACAACAACGTTAACAATCAAATACCCTCCACACGCAGAGCAAACATCAGGTATCCGGAGCTGCCGCAACAATGCCGACAAGTGCACAAGTACCTGAGCATATCGTCCACTCTCCTTCTACCCAAGCATTCTGGAATCCTGTCTGCTCCGGTATTTCAAGAGTATTACATTATTAAGCTCTGTCCCTCAGTAATTCCTCTTGGCACACTGCATGTATGCCCTTTAATCGAAATCAATTCGGAGATACCAATCGAAGACGGGAATTTAATATTACACTCCTGGTCCTGGTACAGGTTTCACTTGCTAATTTCAATGGCCAACGAATTCCCTCTTGTGGAACTTACTTCGACATAGCAATCGTTTCATTTCCGGAGTGTGTTCCAGTCCGAAACCCACTCAAAGTTAATTAAATCTTTTTTCGTATGACCAATACGACTCTGTGCCCTGTAGACCTCGGACGGTGGCTGATAGGATTTAAAGAGAATCGCTGCTCTGTGTAGGTCAGCAAACCGGTGAAGTGTCTTCCTTCATATTCTCGCCACTTTTCGTAACTGAATTTTGTGCTTGGCGCACAGCTGACATACCGACGATGGCGCAATTTAAAATGATATATATGAAGCCGGCTGTGAAAAGTTGTGCCCACTCGCCAAACCACGTCACGTAAAACCTGCGCTCTTGTCCACCTCCTTTGGCAAGCGCGAATGAATCATCCAACGGGGGTCTTAATTTTTTCTCCAATCCACTCGATAGGCACTGAAGTCGCTGGTCCTTGTTCAGATGCTTCTCCTTGAAGGAAGGGCAGTTAACTCTTTTATTTGTGTGCCTTTGATGCAGGTGTCCAGTTGGTGTGCTCAACATCCGCCAGTCTTCTGCAACTGGATGCCGTGTCTTCTTTGAAACAAGTCGTTAATTGAATCAAGTGACACAGTGAAGAAGAGAAGAGGTGCAAAAGCAAAGAGAAATCGAGTTAACACAATTATCACGTAAATGGACAAAATGAACTTCTCACACAGACGAAATTACGAAATGAAAGAAACATTTCATTTCGTTCAGTTACAGCAGTTGTTCTTTTGAATGCCGTGCAGGGATGTTGCCATTAAATTATGTCAGTTGCAATTTACCCCCTTTAAAAATTCGAAATCTAGCAAATGGCTTACATCGCTTGAATAATTTATCTCTAAATTAGCGTCTTCTTCCCACAGAATTCAAATGAAAATAGTTTTCATGTGGCCATCATCCACGTATCCACTCCTACACACCATCAAAATGCGGTCTTCCAGCAACAGCGTAAACATCAAAAATATCCGACATTCTTTAATGTATCCCTGACGGGGAAAACACTTCAAAAGATCAACAGAACTGGAATAGGGAATGGTTAACATCGTAGCCCTCCCACGTTGCTTCTCCGCTTTGTTTGCTGACAGGACTCAAGTTTTATGATGGTCAGTCGCCGCTCCACCCACCGCGTTCGGATATAAAATATATGCACGAGTTTGTATGCTGCAGGCAGAGTGAGCCACTTCTCGGTTTTGGTATTTTCGTTTTTTCTTTTTCTTTTTTTTGACATTGCATGCTGCGGTGATGTGATTTGTTAATTTCCGATCTGACAAGTTTTTAACCAAGGATGACCTGCTCCACACTCTCCATACGGAGATTGAGTCATTCACCGACAGTTTATTACGGCCTCTTCACTGCAAACAAACGCTTGAGCTTTCCGTCTTTCGCTGTGTCGCGCCTGGACAAATTCTTCACCTTGTCTTCAAATGAAATTCGATTTTGCAGCCGATGTCCAGAACGGTCTACCTCGGGGATGTGGTTTTGACGCTTTGCTAAAACTCCTTCACTCGCTCTACACCCAAGCTCATCTTTCGACTGAAGGAAAGTGGTTTCTGCTTCAACTTGCTCTGGAGATTTGATGGTCGCACCGCACCTATGACAGTACTCGTTTGAGAAGGCGTTTGAAGAGAGGACATCAATAGTTCAGTTTCGGCACCAATACAATATCGATTATCCACGTGTCCGGGACTGAAGAGAAGGAAATGTACAGTGATTTTTACGATCGGCTTCAAAACGAAGGAGAGGTCTGAAGATGGCGATTTCGTGAAAAGAAAAACATTATGCTTCACATCTCTTAAAATTACTTGGTTAAGGTGGCGCACACAAGTGGAGAATGACCTCCTTCAACTTGGAGTGCGGAACTGAGGGCAGCTGGCGAGAGATCGTGCTGGCTGGAGAGGCATGTTGGCTGAGGCCCAGCTCCACTTCTGACGCGCCACAACTAGAAGAAGAGGTAGAGGGGGCGAAGAATCTGTTTCAAGAGCAACGGTTACGCTATTCTTAAGGTCTTGCTCAACGCTCATACTACTTCCCAGATTAGACAGATATGCAAATATTTTCTAAATTTTCTCAGCAGATTTAATTCGGGTCCCGGAGCATGACAGGATCACTTTGAATGAGATGACTGATGCAATTGGTATGATAAATAATGATCAAAAAAGGTATTTTTAAAGCCCGTATCTACTAAGGGACTGCTCGCGTCTTTAGTTGAGGCTACCATCGACAAGTGGGCACAATTAGAGATGACATGACTCCCCAGGATGCAAGCAGACCACGCATATGATTACAATTTCAGCAAGAAATGCACGACATTTCTGCTATATCCTTGGCGTTCTTACGGTGTTTGGGCTTGGTGGTGGAACTCTCTGCGACACCTCTTGAGACGGTGCAGACGTTGCATAGAACTTCCTCTCTACACATTTGCCCCAATCCAGTGGTGTCTGTTCGGTGCTGATGTGCTTAGAACTGATGCCATTCTCAGGAGCCCTTTTTGCAATACCTCCGAAAGACCAAGAAACCACGTTATTTATCGGTCACTAGCCGATACTACGAGGGCAGCCTTTTATATTTCGGGATTAGAGAACAAAAACAATTACTAATCATCGAAAATAGCTTTACTGTTTTTCAAAATATTCCCCATTAAGATGTATACACTTTTGCATGGGCTTGAATCAATTATGGAAGAACTTTGGCCGCTCTGATTGAGGTATCTCCAAAACATGCATTCTGAACACACCAACTGCTCCTTTAAGTGTCGAAAAACATTGACCTTTCATTTTATTTTTTACGTACGGGAGTAAAAAAGAGTCATTCGGTGCCAAGTCAGGACCATATGGCGGATGACTCATCAAATCGATGTTTTGAGTGCTCAAAAATGCGGTTGCTTGAGCCGATGTGTGAGAGCTCACATTGTCGTGGTGAAGAGTGATCGATCTTCGGCGATTGGTTTTCCTGGAAGACAACTGGCAACCAAATGGTTGTGTACCACTCAGAATTGACTGTTCTGCGTTGTTCTGGTGGTACGGTTGCGACATGTCCAGTTTTTCCGAAAAAAACAGCCGGCCATTTGCTTGGAAGTGCTTCGTGCACGAGCACCTTTTGTTTGATTTGGTTCAATTTGAAATACCCATACAGTCGACTGCTGTTTACTATGGGGCTCATACGCGTAAATCCACGGTTCATCACCTCTCATGATGTCATCGACGTGTTTCGAAGCACCGCGATTGTATTTTTGGAGCACTTTTTCGACCAATCGACACGAGCCATTTTTGAGCGATTAGCATATTGTATGGGTCCCAATGCGAACAAATTTTTTTGACGGTCAAATGTTCATGGAATATTGAATGTATGCTGGTCCCACTAATGGCTAAGGTTGTCTCAATCTCACAATAGGTCACATGACGATCTTGCGATATCAGTTGGAGCACACCATCAATGGTTTTCGGAACAAGAACTGATTTTGGGCGACCTTCACGAAATTCGTCTTGAAGTGAACTACGACCTCGGTTGAATTCACCATATCATCGATAAACACTGGCCCTTGATGGAGCTTCATTTCCAAAAATTGAATTAAGTTCATCGATGCACTGTTGTTGAGTGAGTCCACGTCGAAAGTTGTAAAAAATAATCGCACGAAAATTTCCACGATTTAATTCCATTTTTTGGGCGAGATGGATCTTTTAAATTACTGTGAACAACACAAATAGCGCTTGTATGTCAAAACGTTCAGAGTACGTATAAGCTCCAAAATGTCAAACTTTACGACAGAGCTGGCCGTTGTCAGATTGCAACACTAGGGTTGCTCAATCCCGAAATATAAAAAGCAACCTTCGTACGTTGGGTCAGTTGTTGATTGATGAGCACTCTAGTGCAGTGTTTCCCAACCTTGAAAAAAAAAAACAAAAACCGAAATCTCAAGGCCGCCCCATGAAGAAGTAATAATAATATGGCGCAACAGTTCACAGGACGAGGACCAGGGCCTAGCTTACTCATTGACTACTCGTGTTGTGCGCACTACAGTTCTTTCACGAGTGTAGCGGAAATACAGTTTTCACACTTATTAGAGCACCACTCCGAGCGGCTAAGTTGAGAAGCTTTTTTTTAGGCAGTTAATAATCCTTGAGCGTTTTCAGCAGCTCAAAAGAGGTGGTGCCATGAAAAATTTGATGTTTTCAGCCGGAAATCGAACCTAGACTTTCGGCGTGTGAGTATCGCACTCTACTCAATACGCCACTGTGGCCACGAAGTAGTATAAAATATAAAACTCGTGTAGCTTTCTGCCGTTTTAATTTCTTCCACGAAAACGTCTTCTTACTTGAAAGCACCATTTCAGTATCATACCTCCTAAAAAGAAAAAGGTCGCTTAAAATTGTTGAAGGCTTTAAATGGCGAAAGCTGCAGATTTCCTTTGGAGTCAACAATGTCTTATATGTTTCACACAACACCCTTGAACCACTAGGTTTTTTAAACCTTCGGAATGTGTCACAAATTGTATGCCAACTTGACACGCTAAATGCCAGTTGTTGCCGAAGAAGCAAGTTACTTTTGTTAACTGCACCAATGTCAGCTTCATCTGTGTTCGTCATCTTACCAGTCTCTTTAAGGACTACCGGCGAATCATCAGCGACCTGTCATCTGGAATTTGTCAAAGCAATACAAGTTAATCTGATTCTGCAAAATATTTGCTCTAGTTTTTCGCAGTCAATGGAAAATCCCGCACAATACTCATCAACCGATATGAAAAGGCATGATATTATATTTCCTACAATGCCCTGATTACAGAAACACTTCCTCCTGCTTTTCTTCAAAATAGGCACTAAATCTATAACGACTACGTCGACGGTTAACAAATAAAATTGAAAACAAAAACGTACAACATAGAATTCCTCTTACGATACAAGAGGCTGTGGAGAACCTAAAGCTGTGATATCAGGTCTACCCAGAGACGAATGTCCCAGCTTTGCACACATCCTTGATTTCACAAAAACCCTCCCACGTAGAGGTGATAAGTGGTCCCTCCTGTATATTGAAAACTGCACATGTTTCTGCATGAAAATAGTTTTCCGAAGAGAGAGAATTCAATTTTCCATCCATCCAGTCAGTCCTTCTGCTTGAAAATAATAAACCACTGCAGAAGAGGAGGCGGCAAAAACTCGTTTTATTCCAGTTCACAACATCGTGATCAAAGGGAATCTGCAGCCTGTCATAATTCCTCTTTTCAGAGACGCAAACGGCACAAGCTGGTAATGGCTTTGCAAACAAATCGTTTGAAATCGTTTTACCAGTCTCACTGACTTCGCACTATGAATGCAAAGGAATTTCGCTCTGCGAGTGTGAAGAGTTTTTGTAATCGTCTAGAGTCTCTGCTGGTGATGTATAGCCCTTCATGTAAGTGATAAGTGCAAATATGTTATTTGCAGAATTGCCCAAGGAATTGCTTAAATTTCTTCCTCAGCTCAACGCAGAAGCATTCAATTCAATTTCACTTCACCGAAACTTAACGCCTGCCGGACCGGAAATATCGCACAGTGTAAAAATTGCAGTCCCGTCTCATGTACACACGCACACACGTTCCGCCTGAATCTCTTCCGGAATTCAGTCTGGTTACCCGATGTAAATTCGCCCTCCCAACCAGGCCACAACAACGACGACAGTAACCGAAGTAACAGTTTTAAGCATTAAAGGCTTTACGACTGCCTCGGGAGCTATAAATTCTTGCAATTAATTTAATTTATACTTAATTGCTACGGAAACGGTTTCTTTCTGGCACGACGTCCCTTCCGTTTCGTCGATGAATTTTAAATGAGAAGGTGTATCTGGCTGATAATTGCGGTTTCGGTGAGGCCAGGGGAGGTGTTCAGTGTTCATTCCTCCCATTCCTCCTCACCTTGTCCACTTGGGCTGACCTTAATTACAATTCAATTGTGTGACCAGATGCTGGGAATCTATTGGGAGTCGCCTGCAGAAGATTGAGTGGGGCAATGGCAAGGTGCTGCTCCGGGTGGTAAACAAATAAATCTATCTCTGTTAATCTGGGGCTGACCAGGAATGGTTCAGGAAGCAACTTCTCTTTCGGTTTTCTGGGTAAAACTGCAAAATGTGCAAATGTCCTTTAGATGTAAATGTGTGTCTCGCAGTGGAACGATTTACGGGGAAAGGGAATTAGCACACTGTTTTGTAAATTGGTTTTGTGTCGTGTGAGAAGATGAACGCCGCTGGTGAATGTTGTATACTTGTATGCAGACTGCAGTCACTAGGATTAGTTATTGCGTTATTCGTCCATCTTAAGATCGCCAAGCAGCCTCGGAAACAAGGATTTGGTTGTGTGGAGCAGTTTTGGAAGGGAACTATAGATTTTCCAGACCTCGAACTGAAAGCTATTTTGTTAACAATCATGATATAGTGGGGAAAATCCGCGGTATTCGGCATGTGAGTATAGTGATAGATAAGTGTTTATCAGAGCACCACGGCAGTCATACTAAATGTTTGAAGCAATGAATTACTTAAGCCTGCGCCAGTGCCCATAAAAGTTCGGAATGCATTAACCGTTCGCGCAGGAAAACAAATTCTCTACTTCTTAATTGATGGACCATGATGCGTAATCTATTCGTCCACTGGAGCAACTTCTCACTGACTACCAAGAAAAGAGTGCTTGTAAAAGTACCATTTGTCTGCTTGTAAAAGTACCATCACGTTAATTTTCATGCGACTGTGGCTCTGACGATATACCAAAGCCATAACGTCGATAATTTGCATCACGTAACCCAACCACTATCGTCTCGTCTACGGTCTATTTTATAAATAGCGCTACTGGGCGCAATATATCTCTTGTCATATGCCAGCGCAAAGCACGATAAAACGATATTGAAATAGCTATGGTCACAAACCCATCGTCAGGACGATAGCGATTGGCAGTTTTGAGAGTACATGAAACAAACAAAATGATATCGTTTTGCCAATGTAGTTTTTTTGTTCGCTTACGCCACGCAAAACTCTCGTTTGAACGCACGATACTTGTCGTCCGTGATTAGACCCCTGGCCTTCTCAGCCTCTACTGACTGCTCGTATTTTTTTTATTCATTTTTTTATAAATTGTACTGTTCAAAAACAAAACGTGTTGGAAACCATAGCCACTTCCAAATATGCCGTTTATTAATATGTCCACCTCTGGTGCGAATAATTGCTTCCGCCGCCCGAAAAAAGCATTTTTAATTGCAAACAGTATTTTAGCCCATTCCTGGTTAAGAAACTATTAAACTTTGGAGCACCTCAAACAAGGTCCAAAGTTTGATAGTTTCTATTGCCGATCTTCACATTCAAAGTACCCCAGGCAGAGAAATCCAATGAACTTGCATCTCGAGATTTTTGAAGCTATTGTTTCGAAGGCATAAAGTGTGGACCGCCTTCCGCAGCAACAGGTCTACTGGCGATTTGTTGGCTTGTCTCACCGAAAAATGCAACCAATCTTTGCACCATGTAGGAGAAAGTAAGATCGTTGCGCCTGATATTTCAAAAGCATTTGACAGGGTCTGGCATCAGGCTCTCTTGTCCAAAATACAAGCTTTTGGCGTCGATTAATTTCTTTTTCAGTGGATTTGAAATTACTATTCGAACCGTTCAATTCATTCAATTCAATTGTATGTTATGGGTTTAAGTCTAATATTCACCATATTAACGCTTTTGTCCCCAGGGCTCCGTTTTATCTCCGACACTCTTCCTCATTTTCATAAATGATCTCCTGTCTGTCACTTCTAATCCAATTCACTACTTCGCTGATGACAGTACTCTCAGCTTTTCATAATCGTTTCTCGGCTCTCGCCCCTTCTCTTCGACCATTGACTTGGAAAGCCCATTAAATTCCGATCTCGACAGCATAATTGATTGGAGTAAAAAGAATAGATTATATTTTAATGCTTTCAAAACTCCATAACTTCTATTGTCAAAAGCGTTCTAAAAAAATGCCATGAAAGAAATAGTTTACCCCTTTTGACCTGGCAACAATATATAAGGCGTACATCTGCCCAAAGCTTAAGTACAACACTCCTATCTGGTCTGGTGCTCCTAAGACCTCTCTGCACCTACTATATAGAATCCAAGAGCGAGCGATAAAACTTATTCGTAATAATACTGCTGCGAAGTCAATCGCCTTGCTAGAACATCGACGAAATGTTGCGTTTCTATCACTATTTATTGTGTCAAAGTCATAAAGTGTGGAACTTTGTTTTTTAAACAATTTCGGTTGACGCGCGCCTTACGAGACGGTGCGTAGTCTTGTTGAAATGTTCACGGTCTCCATCCAAAATGATTCATTGATAATTACGGTAAACTGTTGCACAAATAGGAACGAGGAACGTCCATCGATGGTTATGGCTGCCCAAACCATCATTCTGCTATCTGATGGTTGTCTGAAGTTGTACAATTTCGAGGAACCTCTCTGGAAACCTAACTTGTTTATTTTGTTTGTTCACTTATCATTTCATAACAACAGACAACTCATCGGGGAAAACTGAATTCGGCATCTCACCACTTTAGTGCAAGCGCAGCAACTCAGTCGCTATTTCGACTCTAATATTTTATTACTGCTGTGTAAGATCGCATGCTTTATGGAACTTTCGGTTTCACACATTGGAAGTGAGCCCAAGCTCACTTTTCAATATGCGTTGCGCCCGACCAAAACTCACACGCAGAATCGAACAGACTAAGGGCTTCCTCATCCGCCTTTTTTTAACGTTCAGGTTTCCGCGCCATATAGTAGGACTGGGATGACCAAGCTGTTATATAAAGCGAGCTTCGTCCTTCGAGAGAGAGTTTTATTACCCAATTAGCCCAAAGAAACAACGGTTGGCAAGAGTGATTCTGCGTTTGATTTCGGTACTGGTGTTGTTATCCCTATTTACTGAGGGGCCAACGTGGACAAAATCCTTGACTACCTCCAAGTTTCTGCTGCCTAGTATGATGCTCTATCCGAGACGTCGATATTGTGTGTGATGACAGCATGTACTTAGTTTTGCCCTCATTTACTGCCAGACGCATTATAGCCACTTCCGTTTTAAAGCCATCAAACGCCTCATTGACGGCTCGCTATGTTCGACCAATCACGTCAATGTCATCAGCGAAAGCTAGCAATTGAACTGACTTTTGGAAGATCGTGCGTCTGGTGTTAACTTGTGATGTGATGTGTGATGTTAAAGAAGTCACATGACAGTGCATCGCCACAAGACGAATGTATTGTCTGTCTTCTATTAAAACAATTGACAGTTGCGTCGCTTATACAAAGTAAACTTTTCCCGTGTCTGGGGACGCATGCCTGGACTTTCTTGGAAGACGACAACATCAGATTTCGCGCCTCCTTAGGTTATTTCGCATGGGTTTTCCAGGCGGAAGCTTTCGCGATCCTAATGGCCACCAACTATAGTGCGAAGAATAGGTGGAAGGGACGAAGAATCTGTATCTGTAGCGACAGCCAAGCTGTGCTTAAGGCCTTATTCAACCCTTTAACCACTTCCCAGATAGTCCAAGAATGCAAGTCTTGCCCTTAGTTGGTCGGCAGGGTCCATTCGCTAAGACTTATCTATCATTTTTGCTATCATTAGACAGAAACGACTGCAGAAGACTTGTCGGTGTACTTACGGGACACTTCACCTTCGCTAAGCACCTAATTCGGCTTGGGCTCAGTAATGTCACCCTTTGCGACGACAGTGGAGAAGGCAAAGACACTTCAGAGCACTTTCTCTGTCAGTGTCCCGCCATTGCTCATATCAGGTTGAGGTTGTTTGGCGCTGATGTGGTGAGAACAGAAAACCTAAGTTCTTTATCACAGTAGGCTCATGTTCATTTTTCCGAAAACTAAAAAATTACATAAAATGAAGGCTACTGCCTGGTAGTACAGTAAACCAGTATTTGAGTCTGAGCGCTCTATCCCAGTATATCCAAACCTCCAACAAAATATAAAACTACATGTGGTGAAAAGAATGGGTTCACAAATGCGAGCCTTAATATATTTTAGGGGACGCTTTAGTCCATACAGATACCGATCATATCTTCGTCAGCAAGTTCTCGTTCTAATGTTCTCTCGCCAGCAGAAATGGCCTAAAAATCTTTTAGCGACACTGAACAGCGAAATTCGCGCATAACTATTTGACAATGTGCAGAAGTTTGAAAACTGTGCTGTGTTCAGTCCAGGATGTTACCGATCACAATCGTCATAGCCGTTTTTCCCAAACACACACTGCCTTGTCATTATGGCATCGACAGCTACATCGAATTAAAAACTTTTGCTTTCTAGTTTCGCTGAGATAAAAAAAAACAGTAAAGTTTCCATTCAGAGTGCGAAATTTTACTTTACAGCCAAAACGACTAAAAACTGCATAGTCCTGTCAAGGATGTCAACAACCGTCCCCTCAATGCAATAAAACAATTTGCAGTACGAAAAAATCTCGAAAGTTCTTGCCCAAGGACATATCGGTTTTCCTCTCTAGACAGACCATTCTTCTCCTCTTTTATGTCACGCAATAGTTTGGGTTAAACCTAGTCTGCAACAATCAAGCCTCTCCAGCTGGCACGATCTTTAAATAATCGCCGTCAATTTTGCATGCAGAGTTGGTTGGTGTTCTTCTTCAGCGATCCAATTTGTACGAAGTAGGACTCTCTACTCAATTGCCTTTCAACCAAAAACCTTAATTTTAGAAAGGAGTTCGATCGTCACTCTTCACTCCTCGAACCGCCACCAAATATTGGAATATGGCTTAAAGTTTGTTTTAAAATCCTCTCCGTCAGTGAGTTTCCCTACAAACCATGCAAGATGTAGTACATCTTGTCAACTCCCCATAAAATTGATTGACGCATAATCTGTATCCACACCTTCATCGAATATATGCAATAATCAACCAAGCAGAGCCCCTGATCAAGGATTTAAAAAGCGCAAAGTAGTCTACTTTCACCCTAGCGAAAGTACCTATTAAAATTCCAAGCCTAACATATTTTCAAAATCCATTCAAACACCAAATTGTTATTTATTGTCATGCTTTCGTACGCCCCACTGACATTTCAGCTCCCATTGCCACCTACGATCAGACGGCAAAGCGTTTGCTAACCCCATATCTTGCACGAATAAAAAATGACTCCTAAAAGGGGGAAACAAAATCAATTTCCATTCTATGCCGTAAATATGTGTTTGCCACATTCCACCCCGTATCCATATCCACTGATCCGAAAGGCATGGATAAAGGCATCAGAAAGTATCAAGAAAATTGGAGCACAGCAGGCTTACTCGTCTGCCGGAGCACCCTGTCTAACCCATTTAACAGCCGTATCAGTGGTCTCCTCCCCGTTCAAAGACCCGCGCACATTTAGTGCCAACTCGCAAGAATGACGGATACACTGAGGCCTGTTACAGCGGCTGGCATACAGAGGAGGTGGTGTGGTATCGCACAGCTCTGCCCCCTTCAATTGAACTGTCAAAAACTGTGAAGCCCAATGCGACCTCGTTTGACGACTGCCTACACGTGCTCGCATTGAAATGCAAACCTGGCACAAAATCCATAAAAGCCTGCATCGTCTGCATCCATGTGGGGAAAGACATTGGCGCAGCAGGTAGACTCCCTCGGCAGATAATACTGAGTTTATTAAATTGCATTTTAAAACGTTCACATCGGCGTTGTTGTGAATGCACATCGAACAACATCGTCCTCCTTATCCCTGTCGATGTTGTTGACGTACGAGTAATCGCAGTCCCTGTTGTTCCTTTTTGCATACATAAATATTGTGTAATCTCACTCTCTCCCTTTCTCTGTGAACTGGCAGGATAGTATCTTCGTTGTGAATTGTCACAAAAATGAATTTTTATTTGCCATCAGAGGTGACATACACGCGCGCACACAAGCGCAGACATATTTGCACATCTGGTGGAGGAGGATTCGACATGAAAGGGGTTGACGACACTGGATAAAGCGCCGTATCGCACCTATTGTGTATGCCAACGAATGAATGTATACAGTGGAATCCAGTTCTGAATAAAATCAAGTTGCAAACCAAAGAACACGGAATAATAATAAATCCAGCAGGATCCTAGCTCAAGTGATACGATGGGGAGAACGAACGAAGGGAAGCGGATCGAGAAAGCGAAATGCAAAACATGAGCGAGGAAATCAAATGAAGTCAATATCAGTCAATCCTGTGCAAGGATTTCTGCCCCGATTTCTGAGCCAACTTTCTACGGAATAAAAATTGAGTGTTAAACGCCACAGTAGTGAAAGCAAGAAATGTAAAAAATAGAAATAAACAAATGCGTTTTATTTTAATGAGTAGAGAGGCAAGAGGCAAGAGGCAAGAAGCAAGAGGCAAGAGGCAAGAGGCAAGAGGCAAGAGGCAAGAGGCAAGAGGCAAGAGGCAAGAGGCAAGAGGCAAGAGGCAAGAGGCAAGAGGCAAGAGGCAAGAGGCAAGAGGCAAGAGGCAAGAGGCAAGAGGCAAGAGGCAAGAGGCAAGAGGCAAGAGGCAAGAGGCAAGAGGCAAGAGGCAAGAGGCAAGAGGCAAGAGGCAAGAGGCAAGAGGCAAGAGGCAAGAGGCAAGAGGCAAGAGGCAAGAGGCAAGAGGCAAGAGGCAAGAGGCAAGAGGCAAGAGGCAAGAGGCAAGAGGCAAGAGGCAAGAGGCAAGAGGCAAGAGGCAAGAGGCAAGAGGCAAGAGGCAAGAGGCAAGAGGCAAGAGGCAAGAGGCAAAAGGCAAGAAGCAAGAGGCAAGAGGCAAGAGGCAAGAGGCAAGAGGCAAGAGGCAAGAGGCAAGAGGCAAGAGGCAAGAGGCAAGAGGCAAGAGGCAAGAGGCAAGAGGCAAGAGATAAGAAGCAAGAGGCAAAAGACAAGAGGCAAGAGGCAAGAGGCAACAGGCAACAGGCAAGAGCCAAGAGGCAAGACAAAAGACGCGAAATCAAAGAAACATGCTTGTTCCCCGGACTATGCCACTCAAATACAATTCAATTTGACGCAATCCTTTCGCATAATTCTCGCTCTCATACTCTCTTACATATTCTATCCTTCTGCAACGCGGGAATGTCAGAACAAAAATGATATCCCACTTGCTTTCAATCAAAGGATTGATTTACGATGGCATCATCCTCTTGGCAGCGCCCGGAAGCAAGAAGGCTTCACCAGACACTCGCTACGTTTCGATTTGATTTTCGCGCTCAATTCAATTTCGGCATTCTTATATTCCATTTTGCACGGCGTTTCGCATTCACAAATCAAGAAGGAAGCGATTTGCAGAAGCATACAATGCAATCGAGATGCACCCAGAACCCTCCTGAATATATGAATAATAATGGAGGCGGTGGGCGGATGGGATAGCTCCCCGCGTTCCGCAAGACAGCACAGCGACCCGCTGAATCGAGCAAACTGTTTATTGCGAGCAGCAACAGCGATGCGATGTATCGACCAGCGCATCCATTGTGTACTCTCTCCAACGGGGATTTGTATGGCTCCGCCATTGCGACGATTTCCATTCTCGAATTCAATTTTAAATCAGCGTTTGTTGTTCGCGAAAGCCCGCACTTCCGTCAAATGCAAATACGCTTTGCTAAGTTTACGACAATCCAACGTACGTCTGTGCTGTTGATTCGGTTAAATTGCAGGATGAGAGAATTTCTATTGGCGTCAGGAAGAGAGATACACCATTGGGGTGGTTGCACGAGAAAGACATGGATAGGGGTAATTAAATTCAGTTTGGAATGATTGGATTGATATCAAGGGTAGTCTTCACTATGTTTCAATCTGTACATGGACTGTGGTAGATAAGAGAGATAAGAGAAAGCAGTGAAATGCGACTTGCTGTGTTGTGTTCAAAGACCTGCAGTTTCCTCATTCTTGCAAGAAGAGGTAAGTAGCAATAATCTGCATAATGAATGCAATCAAAAACTCATTTGTGGTACGTAGGAAACACAAACGGGGACTCTCATATCATTCCGGAACGAGTCAATTCATCCACAGCTCATTTCAACCTGTTAAGCGAAGAGTGGAAACGGAAAACTAGTTTTCCTTTACGAGGTAGGCACATACTACGCATGCATACATAAATCAGATTCCCATCCTTCACGTTTCCATATTTGTGAGGAAATCATTTAATAGCCTTATCTGGAAAAAAGAAGCAGTGTTCAACTCAGAACGACCTGTGTTATGTGGTACCACTTAATTATATGTAAATTTCATAATCAACATACGAATCATTATTCGAGGAGATTCGTAGAAAAGATTATCTTTCATGTCGGGTCTAAGGTTGTCCGTGGTGGAAGAAGCACAGCAGTGATGTGGGTCTTGGTTTTCCGATTTCTATGCGCTGTTGCAATGATATGCTAATGAGCGCCAATGGAATTAAAATTGCAAAATCATCAAATGGGACACGTGAAATAAAACGAAATCTGAATACGTAATTTTCTGTCAAAATGTAATGAACTTTTGAAGAATTGCTTTGTGGTACACTGTGTTTCATGTTTAATGAATTTTCACTCCACAGGGAGAACAGTTTAAAATAAGACAAGGTCATCTTCTCAGATACGAGGAGTGTTCAATATATTCTCGGTATCGATATGAAGGAAAATGCGAATTCCATTCAAATTGTTTTTATTTTTCAATATAATCTCCCCTAACATAAACGCAATTGGAACATCTTGAAATAAGCCTTCTAAATGCCCAAAAAATAAATTTCCTCTTTCTCTGCAAAGTACCAGCTTATTGCCGACTTGAGTTCTTCATCAACCGAAACTCTTTCTCCACGAAGACATTTTCTCAAATCCGGAAATAGGAAATAATCACTAGGGGCAAAGTGTGGGCCAGGTCTGGGTCTAGTAGATGTTGGATTTCTTCGAAACCACAATCTCGAGCAGCAGCCATGGAAATTCGCGCCGTGTGAACGGGAGCGTTGTCATGAAGAAGCAACACACCCGCTGTGCGTTTACCCCGTCTTTTCTTTTTAATTTCCTCCAGCAAATTATGCAAAGTGGAAGCGTAGGATGTGGCGTTAATGGTTTCAACTTTTTTTGTACTCAATGAGCATGATTCCATGTTGTGTGTGTGACTTCTTTAACATCATCCTCGAGAAGATCGTGCGTAACTCACAAGTCAACACCAGAGGCACGATCTTCCAGAAGTCAGTTCAATTGTTAGCTTACGCTGATGACATTGACGTGATTGGTCGAACACAGCGAGCCGTCAATGAGGCGTTTGCTGACATTGAAGCGGAAGCGGCTAAAATGGGTCTTGCGGTAAATGAGGGCAAAACGAAGTACATGCTGTCATCAAGGAAGGACACACAACATCGACGTCTCGGACGGAGCGTCACACTAGGCAGCAGAAACTTTGAGGTAGTTAAGGACTTCATCTACCTCGGCTCCGCGGTAAACAGGGACAACAACATCAGTACCGAAATCAAGCGCAGAATCACTCTTGCCAATCGCTGTTTCTTTGGGTTCAAAAGGCAATTGAGTAATAAAGCCCTCTCTCGAAGGACTAAGCTCGCTTTATATAACAGCTTGATCATCCCCGTCCTACTATATGGCGCAGAATCTTGGACGGTAGCAAAGGCGGATGAGGAAGCCCTTAGTTTTTTCGAGAGAAAAGTTTTGCGTGCAATTTTTGGTCCTGTTTGCGTTGATGGCATCTGGAGGAGAAGATTTAATGCCGAACTCTATAGGCTGCACAACGCTTAAGATGGCTAGGCCATGTAGAGCGTATGGACACCACTGCTCCGGCCCGAAAAGTCTTTGAATCCGAGCCATTGGGACAACGCAACAAAGGACGACTTAGACTAAAGTGGCGCACACAAGTGGGGAAGGACCTCAACCAACTTGGAGTGCGCAACTGGAGACAGCTGGCGAAAGATCGTGCTGGCTGGAGAGGCATGTTGATTGAGGCCCAGGTCCACCCCGGACTGTAGCGCCACAAAAAGGAGAAGAAGAAGAGCATGATTTCCTTTGAGTCCCAAGAAACTGTGGTCATGAGCTTCCCGGCAGACGGAGTGACTTTGAAATTCTTCGGAGGATCTGTTCCTTTTTTATGCCACTACATGGACTCTTGTTTGCTTTCAGAGTCATAATGGTGAACCCAAGTTTCGTGCCTAGTAACAATTCGATCCATAACACCGTCTGCGTTCTCGGTACACATCTCCAAGAGCTCTCTACATCATGCGATTCTCACTTTTTTCTGAGGCGCTGTGAGCATTCGTGACACCCACCTCGCACTGACCTTTGAAAGGTTAAGATGGTCATGGAGAATGGTGTGAATGGTACCGGCTGAAAGCTTGGTGATCTCTGCCATTATTTGCACCTTTGTTCAGGCATCTTGTGGTCGCCGTGGCGTAGTGGTTAGAGTGCGACGCTCACACTCCGAAGGGTCTAGGTTCGATTCCCAGCTCAACACCAATTTTTCGAATTTTTCACGGCACCACCTCTTTCGAGCTGCTGACAACACTCGAAGAGTAATAACTGTCTAAGAAAGCTTCTCAAATTTTGCCGTTCGGAGTCGGCAAAAAACTGTAGGTCCCTTCCAGTTGACAGAGAACAGTTGCGCGCACAGCACGAGTAGTTGATGAGCAAGCTAGACCCTGTCCCCCTATAGACTGTAGTGCCAACAATTATTTTAATTATTAACCAGGCATCTTCAAGAACAAATTTTTGGACTTCTTTGATGCTTTCTCGAGTACAAGAAGTAGCCGGGGCACCGAAGCAGGCGTCGTCTTCAATGCTCTCTCTGCATTTCTTGAACTCACTAGACCACTTTTGTACAGTTGATAATGAAGGTGCGGAACCCTGGAAAACAGACACCTCTTCATAATAGTTTTTCGATGTTTTCCTTGCTTAGTGAGAAACTTAATTACAGCGCGATGCTTAATTTTCACCATAATTGTCTCAGTTGTCATTATGATTCTGTTTAACTAGAGATAAAAAGCGAATTAATAATCACATTTATATAAAATCCTACATGAATGCACTACAATAATAGTACAACTTTATAAATAAGTCAATTTATGATATAACCACAGCTTCACCCCAATACCAAGAATTTGAACGCCTCTCGTAGACGCTTGTGGGAGTCCCTTTTTTTATTCAAACATTTTTTGACCAATATGCTGCCAATCCCTTTTTCAACATGCTTCACCGCTTCAATTAGCCTGTCTTAGTTCAGAGTTTCAGAAGCCTTACCATGTCCACAAATAACACTAAACCACGATGACTTTCAGTCAAGCTTCTGCTGACGCAGTGGACGAATTCCCCTAAAAGCTTACCAGTATTTTATTTTTCTAAGCCCCATACGCATGTATAAGAGAATTATTCTTCTTGTGCGTGGAAAGTTCACAAAGAACACGGCTTCAAAAATCCCACGGAGGAACAGTTAACACAGGTGACTACCTAAGTAGTTTGTGCCTTAAATACTTTACGAAAAATTTTGCATCATCTCTTTTACTCCGGCCCGTCGTTAAACACAATTAAAGTCAATGGCAGGGAAACTCTCAGGATGCCGGCAGTGAAGTGAATGGAAACTTTAGTGGCACTCTTCCACCAGGGGACGAGAACTTTCACACTCCTCTTTTAATTGAATTTGTGTAAGACAAATTATTTCATCCGCTTAGCTGTTAAGATGTCACTGAGTTAATGCTAATTAAAGTTCGTCTTGTTATAGTTGTAATTTTCTTCAGTCATCGTGAGAGAAGTCATTTTCTTGACTTTTATGCACAAGCCCTCAGCCTTTCGGCTCTTTTGCCACAATTCCTTAAGATGCTGAAAGAAAGCAAACTCAACGAAAGGGCATCAAGGGATGAGTTATGATTTCGATGGTAAAGCAGAAAAGAAGTTTCTTTGGAGTTTCAAGTTGACTTTGCTGAAGGTTAATTTCAGTCAAATTGCAGTGGCCTGACTCCGAGACTTTCATCACAAATGTCTTATGTCCTTTCATTTGTGTCATCTTTTCACTCCAGTTCCTTTGCGACTACATATCGTGTGTATTTTTTATTTGCCCTTGCTCCACAATTTCTGTTCAGCTTCCCTAACACGAGCATCAATGGCTGTTTGCCTCTCCTACTCTCAAGTACATCATCATGGTTGGCTTCATTGAATTGTTCGTGATTCCTGCTGAGCAACCATTAACCCCATTCTATCCCTCCTCCCACTACACATTCCTTTTAAGCCCCACCAGCATCAACGTACTCCATTCTCTTGTTACCGCCGCTGAAAAACCAATAAAACCTGATCCCCAGTATCTCTGCGATCCGCCCTCCACCAGCAGGTATACAAAACAATTATCCCGTGTTTTTGTTGCTACTCCACCATCCACAGAGATTTTCAACCGTCGACGCGAAGACTGATGGCTGCGAGCACAAAGCTATGCCGCCTAGGTATCACAAGTCGCACAATGAATCCCGTTTCCCCCATTTCGCCGACAAGCAAATGAAGGATGTTCACGTTTGGCTGAGGATACCGCGCGATTGTGCTCCCGCCAAATCTTAAATATTCATAAAACCATAAACAGAGCAACGACCGAAGGCAGGCGTACTTTGCGAGAGGTGAGAAACGCACTCGAAGCTGTGCTGAAGTGGTAATGGGGCCGACGGCGCTTTATGGAATCCTTTCCAAATATCCTGCGGTTTTAACTTTCAGCAAATATCGTATCTCTGGCGTATATCTGGCGTATCGCAGGCGAACGCTACAACACGCAAATGCGCTGTTGCTTTAAACTTTTCACACGCGAACGGGGAAATTGTTATCGCGGATGTGAAGAGCTTACAGCCATGCTAAAGGTGCAGGTAACCCTGTTTCTGGGGGTGGGATGTCCTTGATTCTTGTATTAATGTGTTAAATCTGTCCAAAGGCGAGAGAATGGAGCGAGATGTGTTGCGCTAGTGGGGAACTTTTGTACCCTTAAGATGGGTTGTGCTTTTGAAACACCCTTTCTCGAATAAGGTACATACGCGCGAAGTTTTATGTTACTTCTCCCGATGGTGAGACGAAAGATTGATAACATGTGAAAGAGTTTGAAGCAGACTGATGTCTTAAGAGCGTGTCTTATGACACAGGGGTTATCCAACGTTGTTCAGATTTTGAGTTCAGACAATTTAACGCTAGGGTAGATGCTTCATTTTGAATGACTCAATGACTCTCGATCAGCTTTTAACAAGAGTGTTTTCTAAGGAGAACCTTCTGAATAAATTTTTGCAGTGTTTTGACATCCATGAAGGTCGTTTAAAATTGTCTCGATATCGATTTGAAGGGGGAAGCAAATTATTTTCGTTTGCCTCAATTATGACCCTGTGTCTGGTCCTCTTTAACATCTGTTCTCACCTTTATTGCATTTGCATCTTATTGTGGTCACAATGTCTGTCCTATTGTCTTCCCCTTTCTAAGAGACACTTGGTCGGAATGTCAATGTTACCCCAATCTTACATTCTTGCAACTGTCAGTCCTAAGCATAAGCCTTAAGCTGGTGTACAATCTTGGGAAATAAACGATGGCTTTGCTGGCGGAGCCTGGCTTGTATCAGATTGAACTCCTTTTAAGATTCATACAAGAGCCTTAGAAGGCTGGATGCAATTTCGCTGCTTAGTGTATATTTAGAGTCAATTTTATAAATCACATG
The DNA here is from genome assembly GCA_955652365.1 of Eristalinus aeneus. NCBI lineage: Eukaryota > Metazoa > Arthropoda > Insecta > Diptera > Syrphidae > Eristalinus > Eristalinus aeneus. Next base: position 25,105,022 of record OY019131.1, read on the forward strand.
AACACTATTTATAGTGCCATCGAAAACACTGATGGAGCAAGGGCCATCTTATGGCAGGATAGCGGTTGCAAGATTCCAGTGTCGAGAGTCACATCGACCGGAAGATATATTCTAGTGCCACGGTAGGTCAGGAGCCCCTAGAACTCCGATTTCAGCCTGACCGTACGGTATGTCCCCTTGTGGGAGAATCATGGCGGCTGTGGTTTAATACCCAACATCGCGGGCAGATTCTAGGTAAGTGTACGGTGCTGACTTGAGGACAGTACAGTACAGTACAGCCTTTCGGCAACTGGCCACTGTTGTTTTAACCAATTAAAATGTCTTAGGCTGGCAAGACACATTTTTTTCTTTAGAATCTAAAAGTCTATAATAATAATAATTACTTACCTTGCTGAAACTTCGATATTTGTGTAAAACCTGGACTAGGTAAGGCGGTTAGGAAACTTTCCCGGTTCAGTGTGGAGTTGCTGTAACCAAGTGCTGCGACCCGGAGAGCAGCAGAAGTTTTAGGAAATCCTCGCATCAAACTAAAGTGGGGAAATTGTCCCTCAAGCATGATCTTAATCTGGTGCTTAGATAACTTAGGCGCCTGGACTCTTGGGAAAATGGACCCTGTGAGAGAAGGCAAAATAAAAAGTAAAACCAAATTGCACATCTGCTAAATATCCCTTTCAAAAGCCAGAATCGATTCACCGGTCGATGGCGTTCCTCTTTAACTCTGCCCAGGCTGCAGTTCTTGAATCGATGGGAAAGCACGCTTCCAAACGTTATCTTAACCAAATTGTAAGTCAACCGTGCTTTGTGGGTGAGACCATGAATTTCAGACCACGAGGAAACTTATTCACCAATTTGTCCAAAATGTCAATGTTAAGTGAGATATGCTGTGCAAATGTCAACAGCTCCATACTTCCATTTCCACCACTTTTGGATTTAAAATTCAAAAAAAGCAAAGCCCCTGCAAGCACAAAAATCATTAAAAATGCATCAGCGATCATGACATGCATTCAGTGCATGTCACTCCAACCCATCCCCAGCCCACACTCAAAAAGTACAATATAATTGACAACCAGTGCACAGCTGTCGACATCTGGCACACACCACAGCCGTGCTCTCAACTTAATGAATTTCAACTGCCCCTCCAGCCAACTTGTCGCGCAAGTGTCTGGCACACTTGCAAATGCTAATGACTTCATTCCGCCTCAACAGCCCATTCACATACTCTCTGTGAGAATTATTAAAATCCACTAGACTGAGACACCAAGGGGCTGCTCAAACTCAATTACTTCTGCCATCACACCCGCGCCCAAAAACGTCCGCCCTTCATGGTTGCATGCTGCATGCCAACACCAGCAACACTTCAAAATGTAATAAAATTCAACCACCTCGAGTTACAAACTTTTGCCGCACAACCCAAACCAGGGGCGAATTAAACTTTTTCATTGGCACCACTTAAAAAGTCAACTTCGTCAAAGTTTGAAAACCGGGCGCCCCCAGTGCGGTGGCAGATTCCTAAAAGCAATCGCCTTTGAAATGCGAATCCTGCTGATTCCAGTGCAAATAAACACAGAACCGGTCACGTCAATCTATCGATCCTAGGCTCCTCGATTAAAGTTGCATCTCTGCAGAAACTTCAACCAAACAGGTGCATCCACTGCAGACGGGGTTTCATGCGTCGCTGCAGCCATGCACCGACCGGCGGCGACCAGCCTTAGCTTCCAATTATTTAGAGAACCATTTGAATTGCTATCGTGCTGCCGCCCCGGTGTGCACCCATTTGTGGCTGCAACCTAATTTAACGAATTGCCTCCGCCACACCCCAAGCTCGGTCAGGACGAGCTGACCACTGATCCGCCCCCGATGTGTATCTGCAGCAAAGCCAGAGCACTTTCGAATATTTAAGAGCTTCAATTTGCTGAGTTTCGGCAAATCATGGTCGAAAACCACTGCCTCCACCAACACCACCGCCACCGGCCGGCCAGCTCCGCTCGGATAGTGGACGCAAACACGGGCAGACAGCATCATTAAGCCAGTGGATTTAGGCCTGACCCACTGACCACCTGAGCCTCCAGAGACGACTGCTGCTCTAAGCATTTGCTGTTCGCTGTAATCTGTCTGAGTTGCTGTGTGCACTTAGAGCTATTCAAATGGACAGTGTCGTCGTTGTGATGGGCGTGAGACACTCGTCGCAAATGCATTACCCTCTTCAATGAGCCTTTGTTAGCAGGGAAGCGTTTCCACCCATCAGGTATGGTTAGATTAAATCCATATTGATCTCCGCTAGATGGGAGAAGGTGTATGCTTCCTTAGATATTATTGTGCGTTTGTACAGGGCTCCGAATAGGTAGACTTTTGAATAGAAGTTTCCTCTCAGACTTATTAAACAAGAAAACAAGACTTTTTCTTGGTGGGAAATGACTATGTTTCCTCTAGGAATGAATGAGACAAAGGACTATCACGCACATTGGGGAAGATACCTGTCCACGTTTGTCAAAAAAAAATGTTTTTGGATATTTGCTTAACATCTGGACGCAGGAAATTTGAATTCATTTCATACTGTAGACTAGGTCTGCTTCCTTTCACAAGGTGTAAGCCAAATTGAGCATGCCTGGGAACAATAGAAAACAAAATGAAAAAAGTGAAAAAGTGAAAGTGTGTAATAGAATTTGAAGATTTCTCCAATCTAACGTAAAACTACTTTAAATAAAGACGATCAAGTTCCGATCAAACATGGATCCCATTGACCAATAGCAGCAACAATCTTCCACTTGATCCGAACACAGGCTGAACCATTAAAGAGGAAGCTTTTCGCCATGTATCTGTGCTCTCCACTTAATTCACAGTTGATTTGTTTTCTTTAGCTTTGATTCGGGATTGCTCTGGTGATTCGAATTCTTTTTCTACGCCAATATTTAACGATATTATTTGGCTTCCAAACAGCTCTCAGCGAGGTCAAGTGCAGATATAACTTGCATTCATGAAATATCTTGCCAGCAGTTGTAGAATTTTGCAAGGCCCTTACCAAAGCCTGGTTATCGGAACAGTCAGTAACATCGCACCCATTCGAAAAATTTTGGTTTTCGTTTGAGGTTTAGAAATACTACAATGGAGCACTCAGACACGATTCCTTGTCCATTGTACGATTCCACATATTCTTCACAGTATATTTCGCAGCTAGAAGGATCGCAAAGGTTTGCATTTTTAAAGCAATGCAATTTTATCAATGTTGTTAAAATTCACTTAAGCGCAAGCACTCTCCATTGGTTTTATAGCCGCCGGAGAAGTTTCGACTTGGCTTCTTTCTAGCTTGAGATTGCAGCCAGAACCCATTCTAATCAGGTTTGAACACATTGTTGTAGCTGTAGTGAAAACTTCCAATCAACGAAATTGGGACCAAAAAGTACGAGTTCCGCAAGCTCAAAAGAACTCAACTACCTCACAGAGTTAAACCAAAGACTTTGTAGTAATGTATAGATGGCCTAAAGAAAGTAGTCCATAACGTAATGTACATTGAGTCCAAAGGGTCAAAACGTACCTAAAGGGTACAAAGTCTATAAAGTCTACAAGGGTTGAAAAGTTTTCAAAAATTCCAAAGGTTCCAAAAGTTCCAAAGGGTCCAAAGGTTCCAGAAGTTCCAAAGGGTCCAAATGTTCCAACGGTTCCAAATGGTCGAAAGAGTTCAATCGGTGTACAGGGTCCAAAGGGTCAAAAGGATCCAGAGGGTCCAAATTGTCCAAGGGATCCAGAGGGTCCAAAAGTTCCATCGGTTCCAAAAGGTTCACAGGGTCCACTGATCCAAAGTGTCTTAAGGGTCCAAAGGACTTAACGGATCCAAAGAATCCAAGGAATCCAAAGTGTACAAAGATTCCAAAAGTTCCAAAGGGTCCAGCGTTTCCAACGGTACTTAGTAGTCCAAAGTGTCCAAAGTGTCCAATGGATCCAAATTGTCCAAAGGTTCCAAAAGTTCCACAGGCTCTAAAGGTACCAAAAGCTCCAAAGGGTCCAAAGGATCCAAAGGTTCCAAAAGTACCAAAGAGTCCAAAGGTTCCAAAAGTTCCAAAGCGTCCAAAGGTTCCAAAAGTTCCAAAGGGTCCAAAGGTTCCAAAAGTACCAAAGAGTCCAAAGGTTCCAAAAGTTTCAAAGGGTCCAAAGGTTCCAAAAGTTCCAAAGAGTCCAAAGGTTCCAGAAGTTCCAAAGGCTCCAAATGTTCCAACGGTTCCAAATGGTCGAAAGGGTTCAAAGGGTGTACAGGGTCCAAAGGATCCAAAGAGTCCAAAGAGTCTAAAGGGTTTAAAGAATTCAAAATGTATAAAGGTTCCAAAAGATACAATCACAACTCCAAAACAGTGAAAAAAGTACTCCAGAAAAAAGATTTAAGTATTTTTCAAAGCTTTTCCAACGTCAATGACACTCTTCTCGTTCCGCGGATAACGATTGCAACTTTTTTCAAGATTTCGAGTGCCAAGTATCGATGTTATAACATTATATGACTTGAGGAAAATTACCCACTTTGTAGATTCCCTAGATTCCATTTGAGTATGACTTCTCCGTTTACAGTCCTTCTGGATGTAAATCTTTTTCTAATCACTGGAGTAATCCCTCAACTCTACATTAACCTTACAGATTCGTCATAGTAATCTAACTATCCACTGATACTTGAGTCGACATAAAGCACTGCAGCATCCAAAACAGTTTCGCAAGTTGTCTAGGAATTTCATTCGTAAAGTAAAAACATTGAAAATGTGACCATTGCTTGGCGTCAACACAGTGCAGACATGCTCTGACCTTGACCCCATTTCAGAAAAAAACACTTTCCCTCTCACCGGACTCTAGAAACAAAAAATCGTTCTAGCGCATCACGCATTCTTCAACTCACTCGACAGTTCCCCTTTAGACCTCTTAATTATTTCCAGACCAAAACAGAAAAGAAGGGTAAACAAACCCAGTCCCACCTAAGGTCACAACATTACTTGCAATGTTCCCTTCGCCCACCCTAAGTATTTAATTTTGCTAAAAAAAAACAACCAAAACAAAAAGCCACCAGAACCGAGTCCTTTTTCGCAGTCATCGTATATAATTACTGAATTAATTTTAATGACGTTTCAGAACAATGCTGGAAAGCAGTGTTTCCGCAACACCGCTGGATGAAAGGACGTGTCCAGTTTTTTGCCTGTGCCTCGCCACCCATTCATGACGCACCCAATTTCACAAATGGATTCGCATCCGTTTTGCTTAGTCTTTCTATTCGTTTTCTTATTTTCTCCTTTTCTCCGTTTTCAAGCAAAAAAAGGACCTACAGTTGAAAGATGCTTTTATGGATGCTAGCAAACGGAAAAAGGTTTCTGTGATTATTACTCTCAAGGATATTTAAATCATCAAGAGTTACCCGCTCTTGCTGTGAAAGGTGTCCCTTCTTGGAAATCACAAAAAAAAAGGGACACAGGACTTGCAAAAGGTGATAATTGTGTAAAAATGTTAGAAATTCCTTTGGGCTAGCGGTAAAAAGGGATCTGAAATTATGGAATTCGTCTTCGATTTAAGTTTGTGGGGAAAACACTCTTGATCTTGCGCTCTTTACGTTTTTGAGCGCAATGTACGAAGGCCGACTGAGTGACTACGGTGTACTACGCAACCTATCCTTTCTGATTTGACACACATAAACCTTGAACGTTCCACTGAAAGGTCCTACAACGAGCGCGCGCCTGCTTCAGTTCCATATGTGTATGCATCCTGTTTTGGAGCACTAGATTGAGAAAATTGGAGCTCTGAACACTTTGCTGCGCCCAGAAACCTAGCCTTCAGTAACGTCTGGAAACAAAATTAACTGCCTTAAAAGACACAGAGTGCTTTGAGTCGTCTGAGATTAATTTTGCAAAGAGGGAAAGCGATTTCATTCTCAAAAGAGTGGCAGAGTCTCAACAAAGAAAACAATAAATGTCTTGAATTTCTTCGGAAGGGGATGCAAATAAATTGCTACACGCTCAAATAATTCGCTGCATGTCCTAATCATGGCCATAACTTCTCTGTCTCCTCCATCTCCACCAGTTTCCTGTATTACCCGCCTCACGTTTGATCACAACGACGGCGCCAGTAAAGAGCAAGCGTACCATTTAATCCGCACAGTTTTCGCCAAATTAAATTCAAACGGAACAGCATTTACAAAGCTTCCCGAAGCCGACACACAAAATAGATGGCATATAATTTTCAATATTTCATCAAATCCTTTCGCTCCGCAATGTAGTCTGATAAAAATGACAGCCACTCACGCTGGTTACTGAAGCGATGATGGCGCCCAACGTTCGTTCAATGAACACAGCCAACGTGCGCCTGTTCCGCATAAAAGTGCTCCGCATAAGCACGGCAACGCAAAAAAGCTCAGAAACAGCCAATAGCTCGTCTAATGGCCATTTAAATGGCTTGTAAAATATTAGATAAGCTGAAAACTGCTTAATGTCTTGGAAATAATCAGCCATTACTCTTGTGACAGTCGTTCTGCCCCCTTTCAAACCCGTTGACGACTTTCTTTCCTGTGTCGGTCGGTGACGCCAACACCCGCGAAATTAAGTTGCTTCGTGGGGAACTGGGGTTTGTTCTGATTGCTTAAATGGACGAAGTTTTCACTGGTGTAAGCAAGGCAATAATTATCTCGCGTGTTCGCTAATATTTTGGTCAATTCGAAAGCACGATGGAAATGCGTTCAACGTCTGGGATTACGTGTGACATTGTGGGAGAAGGTGGCTTTTTTGTGGTGTCAATAAAATCTTTTTATGACGTCTGACAATATTACGATTGTAATAAAGCCAACTGCAGATGGTTTACGACAGTGCGCTAGTAGACAAATGAAAGAGAACGACGCCGGATTGAGTCCTGGGTACTTTTGGAGTTAATTTTTCAGCTACTTCGGGGGTGGGCGATGGGCGACGGTATCTTTGTTTATTGCTTGGGACATAGAACTGTCATATTCTTTAATTGTGGCACTTTTACTGAAGGCAGTTTGTGGTGAAGGGAAGGGGTGACTATGTGGTTGGTCTGCGATGATTTTGTGAAAGTGAGGCAAGGTTTTATGGAACGAGATAAGTAGCAGCAGACTTTCAAGGTTCTTTCTCCGGATTTTGGCGGTGGCGCTTGATGATAAATAAGACTGTTTGTGGTATGGAAAGGGGCATCGGATTAGTGAAGTGAGCATGTGACATGTTAAATGTAAGAATTTGTGAAGCGAGAATCGAGTGCAAAGATAAGTGAGTTCAAGGAGACTTAGTTATGGCACATGAACAACAATGTGTAATATTTAGGGGATCCAGGGTACTGTTTGAATTGAAGGGAGTTCAGAGAAGATGCGGGTTTCTTCTAACTTGATGGAGATAAAAGCGATTATGTGAAACGGTACGGGACTGTCATACTGATTTTTCAGGAATGTAGCTAATGACCATTCGTTAGGGCTTCCAATCTTAATAGCGACGTATGCCCGTCTTTTGTGTACCATCTACGAAATGCAAGATTCGATTGGACGAAATGTATAATAATAATAATTGCTGGCGCGATAGTCCACAGGGGGACTAGAGCCCAGCTTGCTGATCAACTGTTCGTGTTGTACGCGCTACTCTTCTCTCACGAGTAGGAGGGACCTACAGTTTTTTGCTGACACTGAACGCCGAAGGGGATTCGAACCTAGACCCTTCTTCGTGTGAGCTTGAACGAAATGTATACGAGAGTATATATCATACAAGATGGAATTTAAGTATCTAGCAACGGCCAACGGGTTGTCGTTTCCTTATACAACAAATTATGGACAACCTTTTAACAGCTAGTTCCGGGAACGATGATCTTGTTAAAAAATGTTCCTCTCCTCACTTCACATAACTTCTCATTTATTTCTCAATCAAAAGCTGTCACACCCGTCAGTCAAATTTAAACATTTCCTTCAGCTTGAATTTCTGAATTTTTCCCGACGTTGTCTTTGGAAAGTCCTTCACCACGCGGACATACCGCGGAATTTTGAAATGTGAGATTTTCCCCTTGCAGAAGCTCTTCAACGACTCTGTGCTTAGATCCTTGGCATCATCACGTAGCCGCACAAACGTGCATACCTCCTCCCCCATGCGTTCGTCCTCAATGCCAATGACCTGAAATCGACAAATCAGTCACGCCTCTTCCCATTCTGACCCACCTCTCACATAGTTCTCAATGATATCCGGATGCGTGTTCAGAAAGTCCTCGATTTCCTTTGGGAAAATGTTCTCACCTCCCCGAATGATCATCTCCTTCAGCCGCCCCACGATCTGTCCATACCCATCCTCGTGCAGCACAAACTGATCCCTGCAACTTCGAAATAGAATCATTTGACAACACAGCCGGCACAACTTACCCCGTCCTCAGCCATCGATCCCGGCCAATGGTCTCCTTGGTCTTCTCCTCGTCATCGAAGTACTCCAACATGACTGAATATCCGCGTATGCACAGCTCTCCTGGTTCTCCAAAAGCGACGGTGTTCCCATTCGCATCGATGACTTTCGCCTCTGTGTGATCAGCCACACGGCCAACGGAGTTGAAAATCCGCTCAGTTGCGTCCCCTGGCATTGACTGGAATGTCACCGACGTAGTCTCCGTCATACCGAAGACAGAGTTAATCTGCCGCAAACCAAGCACTTCCTTCATATCCTTGACGAGCTGCGGTGAACATGATGACCCGCCGATTACCGCCAGCTTGGCGGTGGTGATGGGGATTTGCAGTTCCTTCTGCCTTTGCACCAGATCCACGTACATTGTGGGGGTTCCGTGAATCACCGTGCACTCTTCGTTCCTGATGGCGTGTAGTGACTCGGTAGGATTAAAGCTAGGTGCCGGCAGAACCAGAGTTGCTCCAGCACTCATTGCCGCTGATATCGTGCAGGTAACACCGTACGCATGAAAAAGTGGAACCTGCACACAAATCCTTTCCCCTTCCAGTGAGTTTCTCACAGCTGCGTGCATGCCGTTGTTGACGATACTAACGTGGTTGAGCATTGTCGCCTTGGGATGACCCGTGCTCCCAGATGTGAATTGAATATTGCAAGTAGCATCTGGTTGAACGATGGACTGCACGGAGTCGATTTGCTGTAGGGCCTCTGAGCTACTCCCCATATTCAGAACGTCATCAAATTGAAACGCTCCGGGAAAAACGTCCTTGGAGTCAATGATGACCGTCTTCAGATGTGGAAGGTGAGTGCTCTTTACGTCACCAGGATGCGCGTCTCTCAGTTCGGGACAAATGCTCTCCAAGATGTTGTAGTACTGTTGCGTCTTGAACACATCTGGCGCAACGATGGCCTTCACCTTCACTTTCTTCAGACAGTACTCGATCTCGGGAGCTTGAAACGCTGGGTTGATGCACACTGATGACAGACCTGCCTTCGCCACGGCGAACATCGTGAGGTACCACTGAATTGTATTGGGCGCCCATATCCCCACCGGATCGCCATGCTTCAACCCAAGGCGCACGAATGCAGCGGCCAGTCGATTGACTTCGTCTCGCAGGGTCGAGAAAGTGTAACGCTTCTCCTCGTGGCAGGACACCACGGCTTCGACGTTAGAAAATTTTTCGGCTGCATTATCTAAGTGCTGGCCGAGTGTTATGTAAGCGAGTGGTTCCTTTCCAACGCAGTGATAGTAAGCGGGCTTTCTACTCCGTCTACCGACGGTTGAAAAATACCTTGCGCAGCCCCAACTAGCGCCCCAGAGTCCCAATATCGATTTCATTTCAAATTATCGCCCCGCGAAATAAAAACTCGATGCGACTATCGTGCGACTCCGAAGCTTATTCCAAACTGCTCCCCAATGTCTACAAATGATACCGCTCTCCCTTAGTGCGTAGCATAATCTTCAACCGATTATCTTTATGACCCAAGCAAAGATAGAGGCACAGTTCGTCTAGCTGACCCGAAATTCTTGGCACCGATGAGGCTATCGACAGCAACAGGCGTCTGGTGAGCATTGCTCTCCGAATTATCAGCTTAAACGTCAATTAGGAAGGTAGGCGCTTTTTTGTAACATCGCGTTCAGTCTTAGCGTTTGTGTTTCTCACACCGCGAACGGAGAGTACATTGACAGACAGAGGGAGTGTCCCGCACCCGAAACCGGATGCACAAATGATTGATTTTCACAACAGAAATTGATTAATAAACGCGCATATAGCCCCCGAGCAGGATATTGCAGTGCGGACATCCGTGATGTGTGCACGATTCAATTTCCTGAAGGATTTTGCGGCAAATTGAATTCCATTCACTACAGCAACGCGACTACTCGCGCGTACAGTCGTCTCTGCACGACCATATCCCTTTCCGTTCATCAATCTTCAGATAATCGATTGGCAATATAATTATCCACCACTTTCGCAGTCCACTTCCATCGTACCGCAGTCCTTGAAATAATTGCATTGTTATCGAAAGAAATGAAGTAATTTACTGTCTCATCCCCTGTGGGGAGTCCCACTCGTACACCCCCGTTCGCCGGAATCAATCCGTCAAACTGGCGGTAGATAAGAGAAACCCCCGTTAAATGCTCGTTCCCTCCAGATCGCAAGTTCGGCCGCACCGCTGCTAACTCACGAAAGAAACGGTCAAGTTTAATTTAAATTGCTCCCATTTAAGTTTTAATTAAACGAAGAAAAACTTCCATTCGACCCGATGTTTTGACTTTATTCCGCTCGAAATGAGTTTTAATTGTTTTAATTAAAAAAACAAGGCAGAGCGAAAAAATGCAAACAGAGCACACAAAAATAAGCGCACCTCTCAAGCCGACGCGGCGGTGCGAAGGGCTGCCGAAAGGATCCCAGACAGAATCTAAATGCAACGAGAAAGGCACTCTCATCATGCTGAACTATATAGTTGAGTGGAAGTAGTTTTCGGTTTTCGTTTTTTTTATTTTGTTTTCTTTTTTTTCACTGATTCACTTTGGCTTCAACTGCAAAGGATGCTGTGTGCGTGTGTTGCCAGCGTGGAATGCATTCAAGTTGGTTCGTCGGTTTTATACTTCAATTTGCTCACTCACTGATGGAACAGCGATGCCCCTTCTTTGACGTTTCCTTGCAAACTACGGCAAACGGAAACGAGGTCGAGGTGAAGCAGAGAAAAAATGAGAAGTCAGGAATTTTTAATTTGTATTTCGAATCCGGTGGAAGCTTTAGTTTGACACACAGACCCGCATACATAGAGAATGTTGATGATTTCGGTGAAATGCATTTATGGCTTGCTTGCAAAAACAAAGGTTGAAGCGAAGCCACCCGTTGAAATGTAAACCAGACATTCCTTCAAGGGGATTTTAAACCAAAGAATCTTAGAGCACAATTGCTCTTTCAGAGCACTTCCTTGCTAGGTTACTTAGCTGTTGCTTTGGGGCTTTAAAAATTAAACCTCTTTATTGTATGAACACGCGAGAAACGAGTTCCTCAACTGAGTAACTAAAAGGTTGGTGAAATTGGGGGCAAAAGCAACTTAACACCGTACACAAGAAAGCGCGCCTCCTTTAAAAGAGAGCTAAGTAGAGCCATAGGTAAGACAGGCGGTTCAGGCTAAGTCCTTTAGCTTGGTTACTCAAAGTGAGGAGCATACACTAAAGGAAGCCAGAGGATAAAAGACAAAGTTCGGGGCAATAACAGTTTTACATCATACAGAAGAAAGCGCGCCTGCTTTAAAGGGCAGCTTAGGAGAGCCGTAGGTAAGGCACCCCAAACCCGCTGCAGGCTAAGTCCTTTAGCTTGCTTACTCAAAGTGAGGAGCATATACTAAAGGAAGCGAGAGGATAAAAGACAAAGTTCGGGGCCATAACAGTTTTACATCATACAGAAGAAAGCGCGCCTGCTTTAAAGTGCAGCCTAGGAGGGCCGTGGGTAAGGCACCCCAAACCTACTGCAGGTTAGGTCCTTTGATTTGGTTAGTCAATGTGGGTGAGCACACAGCCGGAGGTTAAAAGACAAAGATCAGGGCAATAGCAGTTTTATACCACACAGGAGAAAGCGTGCCTCCATCAATGTCGGCAGTAAATGCTACAGGGATGGAAAAAGAAGGGAAGAGGTGAGGCTCAACACTCTCATGGTGGCGTGGTAAAAAGACATCTGCAAATATGAGAAACAGTATTCAGGGCAAAATAGATTTCTAAGCGTTCAGAACGATTTGCCATGCATATGCTCAAACTAAATTCCGGCTTAAGGTGTCTCCGAAACACCGCGCGCGTAAGAGCATGATTTTCAATAGTCGGCAAAATATTTTCAGTCAATGTGAAAATCCATGGGACCACACAACCTTGCAATAGTCTTTAGGTAGGTAGGTAGGTAGGTAGGTTAAGGTGGCTGATGAATGCACTTAGTCCCATACAGGACCTTTGTGCTGCCACACCATGTCGGAAGAACCTAAAACCAGCTGGAGCCGATAAAAAAGTTTAAAATGTCGGCGGGAGGGGTTTTATTGAGGTAATGTAGGCCGTTGAGAAAGTAGCTTCCAAAAAGCTTGTATCTGAGGCGCGAGAGCGCCGGGAATGCGCATAACAGGTGTAGGAGAGTTTCTGATTCTTCCTCATCTCTGAAGCTTCTGCAAAAATCGTTTGAGGGAACCCCTAGCCTGCTAGCATGCTCACCGATTAGACAGTGCCCGGTTATAGCTGCCATGACCAGGCTTATGTTAGATCTTTTGAGCGATACTACCAGGCTGGAGCGTTTGGGTTCAAGAGAGGGCCATACCTCCTTGGAAATGCGACAAAGATTGTGGTTAGACGACCTGTGATAAGATTGCGTTCAAGTGCAGTTCTGACTTACATGTGGCGAGAGGGATACCGAGGTGCGTGTGTTCCTGAAGTAGTGGTTGCATTGTGGCAAGCCTGGCTAATTTGTCTGCTTTACAGTTACCCGGAATGTCACTGTGACCTGGCACCCAGCACAGGCATATATTGAACTGCTCAACCATCTCATCTAAGGATGTGCGGCAGTTCATGACCGTCTTAGAATTTGATGAGGCAGATTTTAGGGTCCTGAGTGCTGCCTGATTATCCGTAAGAATAAGGATATCAGCTGAGGATATTCTTTTCCTCTTCAGCCAAGACAGTGCTTCAGCCAAGACAGACAGAATGGCCATTTCTTCAGCTTGGAACACGCTGCAGTGATTGAGAAGTCTGAATTTTAGACTAAGGTTAAGATCCTCAGAGTAGACTCCGCAACTAACGCCTTCGTTTGTTTTTGATCCATCGGTGTGGATGCACGTAGCGTCAGGAACCCATTGTGGGTTAGCCGACCACACCTTTCTTAACCTTTAACACTTTTAACACTTTTAAGACCTCTCATATCTCCCTGGCTGTCTGAGCGCAAACTAAACTTTCTTCAAATAGCAAAGCCCATTTAAGTGATGTTCCAGTAAACGGATTGACCCTTTCATTACAGGACACCAGCACAACCTATTCTTCGATGCCAAATACATTCAGTCACATCCATGTCGGCGGGCATTAGTGCAGCTTATGACGAAGGGCCTTATATGTCCAAACATACCTCGAGACCACCAGTAAAGCAGAATGCATCGCCATTCGAAAACCGAGCTAAAGCAGTGTACATCTCCCAAACAACGCCTTGCGAGCATGAACTTGAACGTGCTAGGTCCCTTCCCACCATCGTTCCCTATTGACTGTCATAGGCCGCTTCACGAAATGCCCACAGGACTTTTGATAATTAACATGACAGCTGCCAGTTGCGCGAATGCTCTAATTACAGGATGGGTCGCCCGCCATGGAGGACCTTCACAGATTACATCTGACCAAGAAAGATAACTCACCTCATCCATTTTTAGCAGTTTAACGGGTACGAAGCACTTAACGACAAGGCCTTTCCAGCCACAGGCCAAGGAGTGATTGTACAAGACCCTCAAAACAGCGATTTATTGCCGCGGCCCAGCATAATGGACGAAGTAACTGCCTCTCATTGTGTTAGCCTCCGACCAACCAAGGAGGAAGACATAGGAGCTTCCTTCGAGCTTTCCTGAGATGGGTTACGGCACCAAACTACATCTACTAGCGGACCTGTTGACTGAGACTTTGTTATGCACCTTTGACTCAAAATGCAACAAATCAGACCGCAGTAGACTGCCTGACACTCTAGCCTGTGACCGTTTCCTCGCAAGAACTTGCACATATCATTATGGCATCTATAAGTCCCTCACACGAAGGCCCGTTTAAAATTATTGGTTGACAAAACAAATTTATTTGAGCTCCGAAGCCGCAACGCTAAAACTTAATTTGAACGACCTAAAGCAGTGTACTTAAAGACGACGGTCGTTGAAGAGCCACTAGCCACCTCATTAGCAGCTGAACGGTCACCACCGTAACAATTGGCACCTCAGCCTTCTTGCACTCGAACAGCGGAAGTTTTCTGGGACCAGTGTGGCTGTGTGAGCGCAACCTAAACAAGAATTCAACTCAAACAGTTCACCAGAGGCCCGATTTCTCTTTCTTTTTGATAAGCATGCAAGATAGCACAGCAGCATAAAAAAGAAAATTTCTTATTTTTGATAACTTAAACCTGACGGATTAAATACGATTCCTGCGTTTTCTTTGTCCGCGTAAGACAACAGACAAACGAACTAGCAGAGCGTGCCGGTAATATTGACGTTTTTGATTTGCTCTTCCTTCGCGAGATTGTTGCGGAAACAGTCGCACTTTTCTAAAACAAAAAACACACCACACACTCACTCGACTTTGATGCTTGTCTTCAACCGCTCTTAACTGACGCTTTCAGCCTTGCCACAACAAGCCTTGTGAATCTCCGTAGGTTATCATTACGGGCCACGACAACTTTCTGTCGACAGTCAAATTGTTTCACCGTCACATTTTATGACAAATACCATCCTCGGCTGACAATTAAAACCACGAAACGAACGAAATTCTCAGCCACGCGAGAACTCAGGCCACTGCCACCACTCTACAGCCATCGCGGCCACCGGCATCAAATGAATTCGTAATGAATGTCAAACAGGCTATGTTACGCTGCGCAAAGCTCCAAACAAACCGGGCAGAGATCAACACACTTTCAGCGCATCATCCCAGTAACACACAACCGCTGGGATGATGCGCTGAATGCCACCCCGTTCACTGACTCGATGCCGCAGCAGTTAAACCGTAGGATCACTCGAGCATTAATATCCATTAACGTCAGTCCCTCGTGGCTGCTGTGCAGGCAGGTCCATCACTCAAAGTGAGAGACTGCCGTCGTGGGACGGCCCTCCGAAGGATGTTGACCAAAGCAATTTGCATATTGACTAAAATACCATTCGATACAGTCGTGTGGCCCAAGGAGCTGTCACTCTCCATCAATGAAGCAGCGATGTACTTTAACATCCTGACAGAGCAACCGAGCAAATGGCAATTCGGTAAATTCCTGGCGCTTCCCGTTGCCGTGACGTGCCAGCGATCATCGGTGAGGAACAAAAGCAATTTTTAAATAATGCCCTCATGGTGCGGCAGTGTGCGAGGAAGCGAAACGGATCCCCGGTCACAAGTAAGCCAAGTCCGTGGACTGTTGCCTACTTAAAGCTGTTCATGAGCACTTTTTCGAGCACACGCAAGCGCTTTTGCCCGACCCAGAAACGGGATTATTCAGTTAATTACTACAAGGGATGCTGCGGGTTAAGGACGTGTTCAATATTAAATGACTCATATTAATTACAGATGCATTGGGGCGTAAAGACGACACACCGCAGCAATACATAATCAGGACGCGCCACCCCTAATTTATTATCATTATTCGCCGGAGTGACTCCTGGGCTGAGGCAGGGAAGAATTGTATCACAAAGGACCAATTTGATATTGTGTTGTAAAGACAAAGGGCGTGCAGCAAATTAAATTTTATGTGAGAGTCCTTGCGTGCACCAAAGGACATCCTTATCAATGAATGCCTGGACGAATGAATGAATTATTTACTGAATCCCTTCGTTAAGCACCTCGACATGGTTAGTTCGGCTCCTTGAAGCTCCTTGGAATGAACCAAAGATACACGCCCTGGCTAAGGGAGCATAAAAGAATGGGAACGGAGGCGGTGGAGTGGGCCATAATTTCGGCAATACCAAGCTGGCTGAGTTGTTATTGTGCGAGAAATGATTAGTTAGACAGTTTGCTTATGTCGATAGAATTAAACGAACTCTACACAGGGGATGAGTAACATCCCGGGATCAGGACGTTTGGGGAAACACGTTCAAGGAGTTCGTGATTAATATTCATGCCAGTAACCGAGTCGGGATCCAGCTCAGACTCCTTAATTAGTCCATGCGTAAACGATGTCGGTGTTTCGAAGGCTGGCAATTCTGCCCGTCTGCTTATCGGCCATTGAGTGGAAAGTATTTAAGTTCAGATTGGGGGCCATTCGTATTTATGAGGTGTGAAGGTGATGAGATCTCGAGGATAATTGATTTGGAAGTGATTAAACGTGGAGAGGCTCTGTAATTTGATTCATTTGAATCCTGATTAGGGATTAGCGTTGCAGCTGAATGATGTTCGGATCTGTGCAATAGCGCGATTTGAAGTTTTCAAAATTTTAAGGATTTCCTTAGTTGGTGTCAATAAACCATTCTCAATATTTTAACCGACAGTAAAAAATCAAAACAAAAACAGAAACCAATTTATTTAAAATTTATTTGCTTCCGATCTCGTCCACTGTTCACAAACGAATGATTCTGCTCTCTGTTCCTAACCGGTAGTTCCTTTAAAATTTTTCTTAACTTCTGAGAAAAGCGTTTGAGATTGAGGAATGCATTGTATTTCAAAAAAGACTTCAAGGCCTACTACAATATGTTATTTCAATTCAATTTTTACTATTTGCATAAATTCAATGCTAATGAAGTTTGTTTTGCTCTATTACAAGCAATTTCAAATGAAAGTTAGTTATGGTTTGAACAAATATAAAATTGCTACTCACTCCTTAGCTGAGTCCTTGTCGAAGTCCCTGTCTAGGATTAACCTTATTAAAAACTATTCTTAATCCAACTGTCACTCTTATTTTGCAAGATGCATGCGACGTGTGTTATAAAATATGGTATTGAAAGGACGTAGCGAATCCCTAATTCTAATGACACCACTTTTTTAGAACTGCTGACAGCACTCAAGGAATACTAACTTTCTATGAAAAAGCTACTCAAACGATTTGGTAAAAACTGAGGGAACAGTAGCACTGAAAACAAAGCTAGGTCCTTTCCCTCGTGGCCTGTCGCGCTATTCAATGTATATACCCGTACGAGGGGCGTTCAGTATATTTTCGTCATCGGGGTGAAGCTGCGGTTATAGATATTAATTGACTTATTTATCAAATAATACTATTATTTTAGTGCATTCATATATATCATATAAATGTGATTATTAATTCGCGCTTTATCTCTGGTTAAACAGAATCATAATGGCATCTGAGACGATGTTGAAAATTGAGCATCGCGCTCTAATTCAATTTCTCACAAAGCCAGAAAAAATCAAAGAAATATTCATGAAAAGATGTTGGCTGTTTACCAGGATTCCGTAACTTTATTATCAACTATACGAAAGTGGTCAAGTGATTTCAAGAGAGGCAGAGAGAGCATTAAAGACGAACTCGCTCCGGCGCACCGGCTACTGATTGTACGGGAGAAAGCATCGAAGAAGTTAGAAAACTTGTTCTTGAGGATGCCCGAATAAAGGTGAAAAAATGGTAGAGATCACCAAGCTTTTAACTTTCATCATTCACACCATTCTTCATGACCATCTTAACCTTTCAAAGGTCAGTGCAAGGTAGGTGTCACGAAAGCTCACAGCGTCTCAAAAAAAGTGAGAATCGGAGCAGAGCTTATGGAGATATAAAATGAGAACACGGACGGTGTAATGGATCAACTTGTTACTGAAGACGAAACATGGGTTCACCACTATGACCCTGAAAGCAAACAAGAGTCCATGCAGTGGCATAAAAAAGGCACAGACCCCCCGAAGAAATTCAAAATCACTCCGTCTTCCGGGAAGCTCATGGTCACAGTTTTGTGGGGCTCAAAGAGAATCTTGCTCATTGAGTACGAAAGAAAAACGGTGAAACTATCAACGCCACATCCTACGCTTCCACTTGGCATAATTTGCGGGAGGAAATTAAAAAGAAAAGACGGGGTAAACTCACAGTGGGTGTGTTGCTTCTTCATGACAACGCTCCTGTTCACACAGCCAGTTTCCAAGGCTGCTGCGCGAAATTGTGGTTTCGAAGAAATCCAGCACCTACCCTATAGCCCAGACCTTGCCTCTAGTGATTATATCCTGTTTCCGGATTTGAAAAAATGTCTTCGTGGAAAAAGATCTTCGGATGATTAAGAACTCAAGTCGGCAATAAATGGGTATTTTGCAGAGGAAATTTATTTTTTTGAGGGTTTAAATAAGCTCATCTCAAGATGTAAAAAATGATCATGTTAGGGAAGATTATATTGAAAAATAAAAACAATTTGAACAATTGAACTCGCATTTTCCTTCATATTGATTCCGAGAATATATTGAACACCCCTCGTATGTATTGAAAGAAGGGCCAAATTAAGATAGACAATTCGAAGAGAGATTTTCAACATTATCCTCGAGAAGATAGTGGACTCACAAGTCAACACCAGAGGCATGATCTTCCAGAAGTCAGTTCAATTGCTACCTACGCGGATGACATTGACGTGATTGGACCAACACCACATGCCGTCAATGAGGCGTTTGTTGGCATTGCAGCCGAAGACAAAAATGGATCTAGTGGTTAATGACGGAGTTAACACGATGCATTTCCCAGTCAGCGAAAAGGAGAGCTGTCCCCTTGAACTGCCCAAATGCGAGCGTGTGCAATACGACACCTCTCATGCGCGGACCAATATAATGCGCGTGTGCAATACGACACCTCTCATGCGCTAATCAACATGATCCAGCATAGAAACGTTCCTAGGCACCAGAATGCTGACACACGTGCCCTTGCACGCGTAGGCTGTCCAGCGAATGTGGGCATAGGTGTAATTTTACTTTGAGTTAGATTTTAAGTCCATTCTGGTAGTAACCGCGAACAAATAAAGTTGTCAAGCTAAAATCTGTTTTCTTTAGAAGGAACAGTTATGTTCTCTCACGAGTAGAAGGGGCCCTACAGTTTTTTGCCGACCCCGAACCACGAAATTTGAGAAGCTTTCTTAGACAGTTATTACTCTTTGAGTGTTGTCAGCAGCTCGAAAGAGCTGGTACCGTGAAAAATTCGAAAAATTGGTGTTGAGCTGAGACACAAAGCTCTTGCTACAAGTAGAATTTCCATGTTGATTTTTTCCATGATAACGCCTTGAGACACAGCTCTACCGCTCGGAATTGACGCGTTCCGCTCCATTGTATAACTTCAAGTGTTTTACATTTGTTTTTCCCGCAGAGCATTTTGCCGCTTTGCTGTTTGCAGTTTTCTGCTCATTGCTTACCTAGAGCTTAGACTGCAAAATTATTTCGTTCGTAGGTTTACACTAGCGGCATTAATTAAAATTCATATGCCACTTTCTAAAACTGAATAATTTTATATCCAGCTTCTAGGCTTAAGTTCTCAAGCAAAATCTGAACCAGACGGCCTTAGGTCATATGGTAGAACGCCGTATCAGTCTCACAGTCTCTCACTGTATCGATAGTTCCCTCGTTTACATTCCTATTGCCCCTTCCGTTCAATATCCCAAACCCATAAATAGTCATTCTACGTCATATGTGTACACACTACCAGTCATCTCGGTTGAACACTGTCCATCACTTAACAGAGTGCGGAACACTTGTCAGTATTATGCAACAACACTTAGAAAATAGTACAAACACAAAATAAACTTTTCCGTCTCTTCCCTCAAGCCGATGCTTACAGAGTAATACAAAAAGCTTCAGATAACCCTATCAGCACAAGCAATGACTGAAGTGGTACTTCATTCAGCTAAGGCCGTCAGCAATAATTTCTGCTGCTCTTTCCAGTTCGTATCAAGTTTGCGAGAGCAACACAGTCGGCAAGTCCCACTGACAAAATATTGATCTGCGGTTTTGAAGAGTATCATTGTTCACCCGGTTTTGAAAAGTATTATTGCCATGAAATCAACTTCAGTGCTTTGCAGCATAAGCCGTCGTTTCGCACGCAATTATGCCATTACTCACAGAGCTCGCCGACAGCCCGCTTACTATCACTGCGTTGGTGACGAACCGCTAGCCTATCGCACCCTCGGCCAGCAACTCGATAGAGCGTCAGTGGATTTCGCCTCTATCGAAGCTGTAGTGTCATGCCAGGAGGAGAAGCGCTACACATTCTCTGCCCTGCGAGACGAAGTCAATCGACTGGCCGCTGCATTCGTGCGCCTTGGGTTGAAGCATGGCGATCCGGTGGGGATATGGGCGCCCAATACAATTCAGTGGTACCTCACGATGTTCGCCGTGGCGAAGGCAGGTCTGTCATCAGTGTGCATCAACCCGGCGTTCCAAGGTCCCGAGATCGAGTACTGTCTGAAGAAAGTGAAGGTGAAGGCCATCGTTGCGCCAGATGTGTTCAAGACGCAACAGTATTACAACATCTTGGAGAGCATTTGTCCCGAACTGAGAGACGCGCATCCTGGCGACGTAAAGAGCACTCACCTTCCACATCTGAAGACGATCATCATTGACTCCAAGGAGGTTTTTCCCGGAGCGTTTCGGTTCGATGACGTTCTGAACATGGGGAGTAACTCAGACGCCCTGCAGCAAATCGACTCCATGCAGTCCACCATTCAACCAGACGCCACCTGCAACATTCAATTCACATCTGGAAGCACGGGTCATCCCAAGGCCACGATGCTGAGCCATTTGAGCATCGTCAACAATGGTATACATGCCGCCAACAGAAATGCTCTAAGGGGTGAGCGGATTTGCGTACAGGTTCCATTGTTTCACGCGTTTGGCGTAGCATGCACTATATCGGCAGGCGTCAGCTCTGGAGCGACATTAGTGCTGCCGGCACCTAGCTTCAACCCCACAGAATCTCTCCGCGCCATAGAAAAAGAGCGGTGTTCTGTGATTCACGGAACGCCGACAATGTACGTAGGCTTAATCCAGAAGCAGAAGGAGATGAAGGTCCCTACTAAGAGCACAAAGTTGGCTGTTGTAGGAGGCTCATCGTTGTCGCCGCAGCTCGTTAAAGAAATGAAGGATGTCTTGGGCGTCAAGCAGGTTAAGCAAATCTACGGATTGACGGAGACCACTTGCACAGCATTTCAGTCGATGAAGGACGATGGGATTGAGAGAATCTTCAACTCCGTTGGACGAGTATTGGATCACCATGAGGCGAAGGTCATCGATGCGAATGGGAACACCGTCGCTTTTGGAGAACCAGGAGAGCTGTGCATACGCGGATATTCAGTCATGTTGGAGTACTTCGATGACGAGGAGAAGACCAAGGAGACCATTGGCCGGGATCGATGGCTGAGGACGGGGTAAGTTGTGCCGGCTGTGTTGTCAAATGATTCTATTTCGAAGTTGCAGGGATCAGTTTGTGCTGCACGAGGATGGGTATGGACAGATCGTGGGCCGGCTGAAGGAGATGATCATTCGGGGAGGGGAGAACATTTTCCCAAAGGAAATCGAGGACTTTCTGAACACGCATCCGGATATCATTGAGAACTATGTGAGAGGTGGGTCAGAATGGGAAGAGGCGTGACTGATTTGTCGATTTCAGGTCATTGGCATTGAGGACGAACGCATGGGGGAGGAGGTGTGTGCATTTGTTCGACTTCGCGATGGAGTAAAGGATCTCACACAAGAGTCTCTGAAGAGGTACTGCAAGGGGAAGATCTCACATTTTAAAGTTCCACGATATGTCCGGGTGGTAAAAGACTTCCCAAAGACAACATCAGGAAAAATTCAGAAATTCAAGCTTAAACAAAGTTTCATGTTGTGAATGGAGTAGGGATATGGGAACGAATAAAGGTTTTGTTGTATATTTATAAAGTGTGTCGCTCTTGAGCTCTTAAGTCATCGCCGATTCCCCTACAAGTCCGATAAACACACTGCCGGCTACAGCTACCAGAACAAGAACAAATCGTTACAAGTCATCGCCGAACACATCTGGGCCCAATAAAAACATATCTAATTCCAGGAATCAACTCATTAGACCCTTCCACTCTTGTCCCCAGATCCTATTATCGTCGGAAAATAGGCAAGCGCAAAAGAACAGCCACAGCAGGTTTTTAATCCGATTTTTTATGTACGCCCCAGAGCGCTGGGATCACACTGCCTAAGCCGCAACATCAATTGATCTCTGAGCGAGTGGAAGGGGCGGAGAGGATAACTCTCAAATTTAATGCAAATAAAAACGAAAGCACCTCGGATTGAAATAATCTCGAGATCTAATAAAAATGAAATAAATACATTCCCCCCCCCTCCTCCGCATTAAGCAGCCGCCATGGGGCGCCCACCCCACGTCGGTGTAATTACGCCGAATAAATTCGATGTAATCCCTTTCTGATCCCAAACTTAGCAGAATTTCACACCGAAATCCAGTGAAAAGAGGTCACCGAAGCACTGAGGGAATCTGGGATACGTGCACATGTACCCGTAATTGTGAACGGTCCTAATTACAACCCCGACACGCAAGAGCAACACAAAACCCAGCCTAACCCTCGAAGTCTATCTGCAGTCTAATTTACATCACAACTTTCCTCTGGCTAAGTGTGCGCCAGCAAGGACAGCGGGCGAGGGATTTATTAACTCGAACGAACAAAAAACAAAAAACACAAGACACATCGAAATAAACATTAGCTCAAGGCATCCTTGCGTATCCCCTCCACCCAGGTTTTTCATCAGTCCAAGGGGTGATGGGAAGGGAGAATCAAAAAAGGATAAGAATTCATCCCGCTCATAACGTCCTGCATCTCAGCGAGTCAGTGAAAAAAACACAAACCGCGCTGAGAACCCCATAGGGACACCACTTTGGTCGGGGACCGAGTGCTCCTCGGTGACTTCTTAATTCACGGCTGTGTAAGTCGAGGATTGCAGCCCAAAAAAAAAAAGCAATTAGAATACATTCAAGGCAAACGAACCGAAATGCGAATTGAAAGGATTTAAAGAAATGTTTTTTTTTTGGTTTTTGTTTTGTTTTCAACTTGTTCCAGGTCGATAAGAAGCACTGAAGGAGGGTGGAAGGGCAAGTGGGCGGCTGTCGGGATGGAAAAGTATTGCCTGCCATCAGAGAAAAGTGCCAGTTGGATTTAAGCGAAGGTCCAAAGCGGTCACTCTAGAGGTTTTCACGATAAATTTGATCTGAATGAAGGTCTTTTAATTTGTTGGGTCTATGTAAGTTTCTGGGATATGCCTCATTGCCAATCTATTGGCAAGCGGTTGGTAGTTTGGTGGACTTTGCGTGTTCCCTTCGTATTTAACTCAGAGACGGTCAGGTCTATGTGAGCTTTTAAAAATGTCGTGTGGGCCAGCCAGCAACGCGAACTCCTGTAATTAAGCCTGGGACCTTTAAAAAAGAAGGTCATTGAGCACTGCAAGTAAATGATGGTTAAGTGAAGCTGAACTCAAAATGTTGAAGTATTAGATCAATGACTAGAAAAACTAACTTTTTTAATCAACCATGAATATGCCAGTGAAAAATGGCGTATATCTTAAATCAGGTTTTTTTTATAATTGGCGCGCACTAAACGGATGGTTCATATCCTTAAATGAATGGAATTAAGACACAGTACGGGCCGAAGGAAGAGAGGGAAAGGAGGTACCGATGCACATTGGCTGTAAATGCCTGTGGATTGTAATCGGGGGGGGGGAATAGAGCTGGGAAGATCATTTCATATTCGTAAGATGCGGCTGACGAACGAGTCTCTAAACTTTTCTGTACGTCCAAAGATTGGCTTAAAGATGAACGGGTGAGCATTACTAACGAGGCGGGCATTGCGGGTGAATTTTTGAAGTGGAGGAATGCAGCTATCTATCTCGTTAGAGCATTTTTTGTTGAAATAGTGATAGAGACGCAACATTTCGTCGATGTTCAAGCGAGTCGATTGATTTCGCAGCATTATTATCACCAATAAGTTTTATCGCTCGCTGTTGGATTCTATCTAATAGGTGCGGAGTGGTCTTAGGAGCACCGGACCAGATAGGAGCATTGTACTCAAGCTTTGGGCGGATGTACGCCTTATATATTGTTGCAAGGCCTGAAGGGGCGAAATGTTTCTTGCATTGCTGTAAGAAACCTAGACATTTCGCTGCATTTTTGGCGATCTCGAATATGTGATCGTTCCAACTTAGTGTTGAGTTGATACACGTACCGAGAATGGAAAGTTGTTCAGTTTCAATGCAGGAGCCATTCATAGATAATGGCTGGTTGTTTTGGGAACGCTTGAGTGACAGTAGACAGCACTGAGTTTTGGAAGCATTAAATTCCACTCTATTCTTTCTACCCCAATAAATTATGCTGTTAAGATCGGAATTTAATGAGCTTAACATACGCTGCCGTTCCAAATCAATGGCCGAAAAGGAGGGACGAGAGCCGAGGAACGAATATGAAAAGCTGAGGATACTATCATCAGCGAAGGAATGAATTGGATTAGAAGTGACAGACAGGAGATCATTTATGAAAATGAGGAAGAGTGTCGGAGATAGAACGGAGCCCTGGGTAACATCAGCATTTATATGGTGAATATCAGACTTGAACCCATCCAATACAACTTGTATTAAACGGTTCGAAAGGTAATTCATTGAAAAAGAGACTCATTGACGCTAAAAGGACGCATTTTTCACAAGAGAGCCTGATGCCATACTCTGTCAAATGCATTTGAAATATCTTGCTTTCTCCTACATTGTGCAAAGATTGGTTACAATTTTCGGTGAGATATGCTGTCAAATCACCAGTGGACCTGTTGCTGCGGAAGCCGTATTGCCGGTCATTAGGAAGCTTCCGAGTTTCAAGATATTTCAAAAGCTGGCGATTTATCAGCGTTTTCGTGACCTTGGAAAGTAGGAATGTTAGTGCTATGGGTCGGTAGAAGGTGGGTGAAGATGGTTCGCCTTTTTTAGGGACGAGCAGGACAAATGCTGTTTTCGACTTACTCGGAAAAGGCCCTAAAAAGTAAAACAGATGGAAAAGCTTGCGAAGTGGTTTTGTCAGCCTAGAAGAACACCTCTTGAGAAGAACGGGGGGGATAATATCCGGACCAGCGGACTTGTGTACGTTTAGATTTTTAAGTACTCTCGCAATTGTACCAGTGCGAAATTGGACTTGTCCCATGGAAAAATTTACGCCTTCAAGCACAGGAGCGGACAGAGCGCAGGAAGCGTTGAGCTGGCTGCAAAATGTGCAGCTAACAAATTTGCTTTGTCCAAAGAGCTGACAGCTGGAATGTTATGTAAATGATCGTTGGAATTGAAGACGAGGCGAAATTCTTTACGTTTTTTCACGAATGACTGAAAGTTGTTGCTGCCCTTAAGGCAGTGCAGCACTTTTTGTCTCAACTTTTGATCATAGAAGAATTAAACACGTCTTATTAATGCATTGCAATCATTTCGGGCGCTTTTGAACTTTTACCGGTTTTCCTCAGAACTGTTGGCTTTGAATGTCCAGAAGTTTATTTCTCTCAACTGATAGCCTCTTTGCAGCACGCGTTTGCCTCCGGTTTGATACACTGCACTCTGTGAAGAATGAAGGATTTCATACCTGACAAAATTGTTTTTGTAATCATATTAGCTGCGGCTTCCCCAACACTATCGAGGAAGCATATTGACCAGTTAAAATCCCTCAAAAAGTTGTTTAGGCCACTCCAGTTTGCATTCCCGTAGAGCAAGACTGTTCTTTTAGGGATTTGCTCTCTAACTGAGTACGGAAAATTGGCTAATACGACACAGTGGTCTGACGAGCCTAGAGGCGACAGTATGTCAACTGAGTATTTCTCAGGATGAGATGTGGAAAAAAAGGTCCAAGGTGTTGACGGTATGATCTGCAATGTCAGAATGGCTCATTCACAAATTGTTTACCTCAGCAAAAATTTCAACACACCTTCCTTCGGGTGTAGTCTGGCCTGAATGTCGAAGCCAAGAAAAAATGTGTACTTTGAAATCGCCCGCAATAACGATTTCAGTGCGAGGTCACAGGGATACAATTCCTGAGATGGAGTCGGATAACGCATCAAACTCATTGAAAGTTGAGTTGCTATCCAGGTTTGGTATTCTATAAATAAAACAATAGTGGATTAACTGCTTACAGGCATGGAGTTTTAACCACAGGAAATTAAATTCCGGATTGAAACAGTTGAAGTATAGTGGTTGAAGTTGGTAAGCAACATCACTACTCACGTAAATAGTGAAACCGCGATGTGGGATATATTTTACACAAGGAACTGTTCGTATTTTATTTCTGGGAAATTGTGGATAGACGTCAATCATTCATCCCAGGTGCTATGTACACTGCTCATCGATATGAGAGAAGTTCGAAAAGGATTAACCATTGAAAGTGGGTTATCCCATCTTAATAAATGGCACTGATCTCGGAAGCAATTACCTACCTCAATGGCAGTTGTTAGCAGCTGCAGCCCAAAGAATTCGTGGAAAAGTTTATGGTTAATTAAGTCAGACCGATAAATCATCCAGAGAGTGAGTTCTACGTTTCTGAAAAGGAGATTTCAATGTCAGACACATAGAGCATCTTGACGAGCCCAATAAGTTTGAAGAAAAGAAATTGGATGATTTACTAGTTCAAGATATTTGCCAAACGCAAATCAAACTCGCAGAGTTAAAATCGTAATATTTCAAACAATTTCCGTTGAAGTTAAAAAATTCACATTTGAGATTTTCAAAAGCAGGAAAATTACATGTCATACGTGTTAAAATTGCTCACACGACAAAGATCCAGGTTCGATTCCTGACCCAACAACTCGAATTTTTCACGCCACCATCTCTTTCGAGTTGCTGACAATTCCCCGAAAATTAAAACTGTCTGAGAAAAAGGTTCTCAAACTTCGCCGTTCGAAGTCGGCAAGAAACTGCAGGTCCCTTCAGTAGCGCGCACAACACTAGTAGTTGATGAGCAAGCTAGGCTTTGGTCCTCTGTGGACTGTCGCTCCATATAATCATTAGTAAATGTTGAAATCGAGAGATATTGAGGAGAGATTTCTCAACTCGGAATTGCTTCTTGAAAGACATCGAAGGAAACAATCTTCGCACCGAATTTTGCCTAAAGATGGGAATATACAAAGATAACCCCAAGAAAAAAAATGATATGTAAAGCCTCGTCAACCGTTTAATGTACGGTTCAAAGGTCGTGCTCTTCTGGTCTTAGCATTGCATAGTACACCCACCGTTCTCGTGCGACCAGAAGGGAGGAGTGTACTATGCAATGCTAAAACCAAGCGAAAGCAATAATAGAGAGTGTTACCTACTACCAGAAGAATATACCGAAAGAAAAATAAAAGTGATTTTGCAACTTCTATATGCTCGGCCTTACGTGCCTTAAGCGCTGAAAAACTACCCAAAACCGCTGAAATGGGAGGTCATTCTCCACATGCCGTATTCACAAAACCTTCAAAACTTCAAAATGGCATTGATTTGTTGGTCATGTGCACTATTGGGGGAACAATGCACAACCTTGCTTCTTCCGGCTATTGGCTTTCGGACGGAAAACCTGAAAAGTTTGCTTCTTCCACCTATTGGCTTTTTGACGATTTGGGGGGCTAACCGTGGGGGTTTCCAGAAGAAATCGAAATAAGGCTAGAACGGTGCCAAAGAGGACTCGATTTTTAAAAGGAGGTTTTTAAAAATTATCAGTGAGACTAAACTATTTTGTACTCCTGCATAGAAATGTGGTTAAATAGACGAATTTCGTTTTTCCCTCATTTTCTCTATTGGCAAGAAATATCGTCTTAATACCAACTCCATACAGATGTACATTACTGCGTTTCCAAACTCTGGTTACCTGCAATGTGTTTTTCTGTTTTTATGCAACCATAGGGCTTGAGCACTGAAAAAAGGTTTCTGTTTCCAGTGTTTGTGTTCCTGTTGCCTGCTTGTCATAATCATTTCTTTCATCGTATTTAGGTAGTGTTATTTGTTATTTGTAGCACTTCGTAAGTTAATAACGTTACATACATATGGTTGTCCTTTAATGTCAAAAAATTTTATAGACAAGGTGACACACTGTCAGGTGTCATTTCTTTAACATCATTCTTGAGAAGATCGTGTATTATTCACAAGTCAACACCAGACGCACGATCTTCCAAAAGTCAGTTCAATTGTTAGCTTACGCTAATGATATTGACGTGATTGGACGAACACAGCGAGATGTCAATGAGTCTCTTGATGGCATTGAAGCGGAAGCGACTAAAATGGGTCTGTTGATTAATTAGAGGAAAACAAAATACATGCTACTATTAAGAAAGGACACACAACATCGACGTCTGGAACGGAGCGTCACACTAGGCAGTAGAAACTTTGAGATAGTTAAGTCGGCTACCTCGGCTCGGCGGTAAATAGGGACAACAACATCAGTACCGAAATCAAACGCAAAATCACTCTTACCAATCGCCTATTCTTTGAGCTCAAGAGGCAATTGAATAATGAAGCCTTTTCTCTAAGGACTTCGCTTGCTTTATATAACAGCTTGATCATCCCAGTCCTAATTTTTGGCGCGGAAACCTGAACTTTATTTAAAGTGGACGAGGAAGCTCTAAGACTTTCTGAGAGACAAGTTTGGTGTGCGATTTTTGGTCTTGTTTTGCGTTGATGGCATCTGAAGGAGACGATTTATCGACAAACTCTATGTGCTGTACACCGACATCCGCCTGGTCAAGCGTCTTCGGATACAACGCCTAAGATGGATAAGCCATGCATAGCATCTGCAGAGCGTCGGCCCGAAAAGTCTCCGAATCTGACCCATTGGGACAACGCAACAGAGGACAGTCTGGGCTAAGTTGGCGCAAACAAGTGGAGAAGGACCTCAACCAACTTGGAGTGCGAAAGAGGCAGCTGACGAAAGATGGTGCTGGTTGGAGAGGCATGTTGGTTGAATCCCAGGTCCAGCCTGGACTGTAGCGGCACAAAAAGATGTAGGAAAAGGGCTTGGGCACTAAAAGGAGGTTTCTGCTTCGAGTGCTTGTGAGGCTGTTACCTGTCATAATCACTTCTTTCATTGTATTTGAGTTGTGCTATTTGTTGTTTGTATGGCTGCTCTTCTTATGATATTAACGATACGTACATATGTTTGTCATGTTGTGTGTACATATTCTACTCCTGCGTGTCCTCGTTAAGAGCAACTGCTTAAGAATGTCTACTGAAGCTAAAGCGAATTGTGCTGTAACTGAATTGCAGGAGGTTAATCAAAGGAGATCGCAAATCAATTTTTAGATTTAACCGTGGTCGCCGATGATCCCGGTTTGAATCTTGGCTTGACTTCACTGGAGATTCTTTCAACGAATAGTCGCTGAAGCTAGTCCCCCTGTGGACTGTCTTGCCATTAAATATATTTACATGATTTCTAACCTCCTTCATTTTGACATAAGCTCACCTTGAAAACTGCCTTAACAACCTCCCCTCAGGCCGAATTTGTCAAGAAATGGATAAAATCTTATTTGAAACACTTAATTTATTCAGTTTTATTTGTAATTTATAAATCTGCCGTTTAATTGTTGGTCCTGTACACTATTGAAGGAACAATACACAAGGCGTTCCTGAAGAGTGTTTTTTGCTAGTACCTTGTGAACTACAGGTAGTTGGAAAAGTAGTGAAAAAATCGAAGTAAAACGCTGCCTTTAGTCAAACTGTATGAATGTCAAATTTATTTAAATTATTAATAAACAATAGAGGCTACTCATGTCTTGCGGTCAGCTACAAAAAAGGTAAAGCCACGCTTATAGAAATGCCACAAATATAATTCCTAACGTTATGATTAAGAACATGTGGTCGTGGTTTTGTGTCAACAGAGCTAATCCGAGTTACACATAAATCTACTCAAAACGAGTTATACCGATAAAATATAGCGAGTAAAAAAATACTGCAGACAATGTAAGCCGGTGTGAGAAATGATGCTGGGCGTGAACTAGCCGCAAATTGATAAAGACAATAGAAATCGATTTGTGCAAGTGTTTCGTACGTATATATGCTCGTATATTCTCTCTTTTTTGAGTTATGTATCAGAACATGTTTGTCACGGCTAACAGGTTGCCATTTGCAGGCAAACTTACCCATCTCTGCGAACACAAAATGGTTGCAACTTGCAACAAAGCAATTTGCATACACACAACACTAAAATCGAACAAATGGACAACTTCACTTCACAATATTTTTGTTTTCGATTCATCACGAAGCGGATGGCTTTAATTTGAGTTAGAATTTGGTTTGCTTCTATTCTAAGCCCGGTTAACTAGCCTTATAAAACTTTCAGCGAACAAGGGGACTGGTTGAAAATGCATAAGTGAGAACATAAGGTGGAGCGGGTTACCGAACAGTAATGCTCCCAAATTTCCCCAGACAGTACGAAGTGCTTTTATATTTCGGGATTGGGCAACCCTAGTGTTGCAATCTGGCAATTGCCAGCTCTATCGTAAAGTTTTATAAACTATACGTTCTCAGAACGTTTTGACATACGAACGCTATTTGTATTGTTTACAGTAACTCAAAAGATAAATCTCGCCCAACAAATGTTAATTCCATTCGTGAAAATTTTTTACAACTTTCGGCGTGGCTTAAATCAACATCAGTGCATCGATGAACTTAATTCAATTTTTGGAAATGAAGCTCCATCAAGGACCAGTGCTTATTGATGGTATAGTGAATTCAACCGAGGTCGTAGTTTACTCCAAATGAATTTCGTGAAGGTCGTCTAAAATCAGTTCTTGTTCCGAAAACCATTGATGGTGTGCTCCAACTGATATCGCAAGATCGTCATGTGACCTATCTTTAGATTGGGACAACCTTAGGCATTAGTGGGACCAGCATACATTCAATTTTGCATGAACATTTGACCGTCAAAACAATTTGTTCGCGTTGGATCCCAAACAATTTGTCAATCGCTCGTGTCGATTGGTCGAAAGAAATGCTCCAAAAATACGATCACGATGGTTTGAAACACGTCTATGACATTGTTACATAACCGAAACAGCAGTCGACTGTATGGGTGTTTCAAATTAAGCCAAATCCAACAAAAGTTGCTCGCACACGAAGCACTTCCAAGCAAACGGTCGCCTGTTTTTTCGGAAAAACTGGACATGTCGCAACCATACCACTAGAACAACGCAGAACCGTTGTTTCCCAGTTGTCTTTCAAGAAATCCGGAAAACCAACCGCCGAACATGGATGACTCTTCACCACAAAATGCGTGCTCTCGCACATCGGGTCACACAACAGCAGTTTTGAGCACTCAAAACATAGATTTGATGAGTCATCCGCCATATCGTCTTGACTAGGCACCGAATGACTTCTTTTTATTCCCGTACGTAAAAAATAAAATGAGAGGTCAACATTTTTCGACACCTGAAAAACCGGTTGATGCGTTCAGAATGCATGTTTTGGAGATACCTCAATCGGAGTGGCAAAAATGTTTCAACAATTGGTTCAAACGCATGCAAAAATGTATACATTGATCTTAATGGGGAATATTTTGAAAAACAATAAAGCTATTTTCTATGACTAATATTTGTTTTAGTTCTCTAATCCCGAAATATAAAAGGCAACCCTCGTACAATACAATACAATGCTTTCCTTTCAGAGCATTGTAAGGAAATTAAATACAGCCGCAATACAGACAAAAATGGATGTCAAGTACATAATACTGGCTACTGTGATGTCTTTGAAAATTGTGGCGCTATAACTTTTTCAAGGCTGAGAAACTCGTATTCAATCTCTAGTCGAGATGAATCTTAATTCATGTTCTTAATCACAAATATGATTTACAAAAAGTTGACAGCTTTCATTTTTAGGTCAAAACGGTCTTACTTTATTGACTTAGACATATGTATGTATATGACATAATAATCTTCATTGAAGCAAGCAGTTGCTCGGATAGATTGAGGAAAGTAAAATTATATAGGGCTTTGAGGGATTCGTGCCGTTTCTGGTCAACTGGTCAACTCCAGAGAGAAGTAAATTCACACCTTTTAATCCTTGTTCAAGCATTTAAGATCTTAATCTATTGACGAGTTAAACTTTAACTCGATGCTCAGAAGTATTCTTCAATTTGTTCTTGTATTAAAGAGATTTGTTTCAAAATGAAACCGAATGCGATTCTCTGCTCGGTTTTCGATAAGAGCCTTGATTATAATAATTGAGTGGCGCTACAGTTCACATGGGGACAAGGACCTAGTGTGCTCATCAACTATTCGTGTTGTGTGTGCTACTGTTTTCTCACGAGTAGAAGGAACCTACAGTTTTTTGCCGAATCCGAACGGCGAAGAAGCTTTTTCTTAGACAGCAATTACTCAAAAGAGGTGGTGCTGTAAAAAAAAAAAAATATCGAGGTGTTCAACCGGGAATCGGACCCAGACCTTTGAAATGTAAGTGTCGCCTTGTACCTACTAGGCCACGGCGGCCTTGCCTTGATCAGGTAGTGAAATGTGCAAAGAAGCCCCGTCTAAACGTCGTTCGTCTCGC
This sequence comes from Eristalinus aeneus, assembly GCA_955652365.1. Classification (NCBI taxonomy): domain Eukaryota; kingdom Metazoa; phylum Arthropoda; class Insecta; order Diptera; family Syrphidae; genus Eristalinus; species Eristalinus aeneus. The sequence continues at coordinate 25,137,590 of OY019131.1, forward strand.
TGTCAAGGTAATATTTAATCATGAGCAATGCTTTTCACCTCTAAAAACGGTAAAAGGAACGACAAAGTATATCTATACATTCCCTCTCCATATTGCCTTCATATAACTACTCCAAATAATATTAGAAACTAACAACAGATTCAAGAACAAAACTCCCACTACTTGTCCAGGTCGTCCGCATATACAAGTGAGTCTTTGCGAAAAAAAAATTTCCTTTTATTAAAACTCTTGTCAAATCGTCCAAACCCGCAGCTTAACGCTTCCAGTGTCGCATCAATATATACGACGCCTAACCCCATGTAAATAGAAACAATAATATCCGACTGACAAACGTCCTGTCTGACTAAGGGCCCCTCACGGCTCTTAATCCAACAGAGTACACCATATAAATGAAAAGCACAGCGTAAAAAATACATATCCTGACTGGAAACTGTCAAAAGAGTTTTTATGTGCTCCCTCGATGATACGCAGTTTTTTTTAAGCCGCCCCTGCCTCAAGCCTCGGCGGCTACACAGGAGTGACTGTGTATTTTGTCAGAAAACCTCTGGTTGTCGTGCTCATCGACATTGCCGATGTACCAGCGATATCGACTTTCCGATCAAGTGGATACCGGCAGTATTACATAACAGAATTTATTACCTTTCATTAAATTTCTCTGCCTGCTCGTTGTTGCACCACCCCCGAGCAGCCCGACGTGTGTTCGATGGATGCTGGGTCAGGGCGATGGCCCCCACCAAACAAGTTATTTTTTCCTCTTCTGCGTACGTTCACATCACTGTTCGCCGAGGATCGTATTATGGCAGGGAAGAGAACAATCCCTTTTGCAAGGGTTGGAGGGGGATACGGGCAGGTAATAAAGTTTACAGCCACCCTCGCCGTAATTTTTTGATTTTACACAGCATTCCGCAGCCAGACCACAGCCCCGCTTTTGTGTGTCGAAAACGTACGACTTGGTTATCATTGGACCCCTTCTCTGCTCATTTTTTTTTTTTTTTTTTTTCAGAAAAAAGGAAGAATTTCAGCAAAAAAAACAAAATTCCAGGGAAAGGGAATTATTATCTACGATGACAGCGTGTGCAGGTCGAGAATGAAAATCGAATCAATTTCTTCGCCAACCTGTATGGATCCATATATGAATGTGAACTTGAGTGTATACGTTGATACCGATTCGTAGACAGCAGCACCGCGGAGAGGGGCTTTTACACATAATCGATGGGTGGCGGTTGAGTTTTTTTTTTTTTTTTTGGGTACGTGTTGAGGCACGTGGGGTATGTGGCGTCGAAGAAAACGGGATATGTGAGACACATACGCGACTCTTCTTGAATTGGCATTATTATTCTCTTTGGGAGGCATTTTCTTCGTCGATGGGATATACAGCGATTTTCTAAAGGCTGCACTGATTCAATTTGGAGTATCAACGGCGAATGGGGCTCAGCTAATCGAGTTGCGAGTTTGAAACGCTCGCTAACAGACGTGTATCCGCAGTGATCGGGTAAATCTTATTTGCTTTTCTTCTGCCAATGAATCGCGGTAATCTGATGGTTGGCGACGAATGGTAGTGCTCTTTTGAAAGGAATTTATATTTTCATTAGCTGCTGTGGTATTGAAGTTTCCAAATTGTTCAAATTTCTGTTTCTTTTTATTTCTTATTTATTTCTCCTATGGCACAAGGTCATGTACTATCCTTGAACGAAACAATTGATTTATTTCATGCTCGATGTTACTCTTTCTTCTTACTTACCAGCACATTGAGAAATGAACTCCTATTCTTACCTCTCCGCACATGAAGTTTCAAGTGCTCCGACTGCGAACAGAAAACTGTGAACAACAGATCACTAAGAAATTTCAGGAACATATAGGGGCGCCAATAACAAAACTTACTAATTTTATATTAATTTTTTTGTTTGTGGCGCCCACTATATGTCCCGCGGTTTGTTGAGTGATGTTTTATGCGGAACTGAGTGAGCAGCAAAAAGACGAATCTGGCTGATTTGAAAGCTTGCCTACAGTCGCCGTTTTGCGGATGTAACAAATTTCCCGGTACCAATTTCCCCATACTTCATAAGGCACTTTGCGTTTAACTGTTCGACCCCATATGTGTTCGCACCCTTCTTGTTCTGGAGCTAAAGAACCCATAGCAGTTGCGTGTTGCTCAACGGCAGTCGCTATGTGGTTGAAGAATCCACTTCCTCGCCGGCTCTTTTCGTCGTAAGGGAGCAAATGAAACAAGTTTTTGTCATTTGTGTTGTCCCAACATTTCAACAGGGGACTTCTATTGCTTCAAACATGTCAATAAGCTCTCAGCAGATATAATGCCCTCGTGACCACAAAAAAAGGTAATCTATCAAATGACCTATTTGAAAGAAATGCGCATCGCGTCCTTTTTAAACGGTTTATGCAAATTAATGTCTCTATCCAGCAAATGGTACATGCACACACAATTTCTAACGAACTCGATTTCTGCATGTTCTTGATGTGCTTAAGAGCCCATGTGTCTAAATTTGAGGCGATTTATGTCTAAAATATTTTTTCCAACACTTATTTCAGATTTAAATATTCACGTTGATTGATGGTTTTCAGAAGATACCTTTAACACTTTCCATCAAAATGTAGTTTTCCTATTTTTCCAAACATCGCTGTGGATACTGGATATGGAACATTCTTTCACGAGCAGTTACTCAATCCGTAAATCGAATCGGAAAATGTGAACTTTTGAATAAAAGTATTCGTATGTTATAGTCTAAGACACCCTTAAAATCAACAAATTAAAATTTCTTCGTGCAAACCTTGGTCGGGAGGTATATTCGTTTCGAATTTCCTCTGTTTCGATATACAAGGTTGAAAGATTTGAAAAGTTTGAGAAAGAGAAGCTGACAGGCATCATTACTGCTGGCGCGACTATCATAGTCTGGTTTTATTCTCTATCAAAAATTCTGTTTCAACACCACCTCGCTTGAGGATGCATTTAACCACCTTCAAGCCCCCTTATCTTAATTATCTCTTCCGATTCAGAAATATGAAAAGTGTGACTCCGTCCTGAAAAGTTTCCGATTCCGAGCGATGGGGACAACGCACAGAGAGCGGACAAGGTTAAATTGGCGCACACCAGTGAAGAAGGACATCAACTTGGAATGCGCAACTGGACACAGCTGACGGAAGATCAGTTTGGCTGGAGATGCTTTGTTAGTTGCGAGGTCCACCCAAGATTGTAACGCAGCACGAAGAAGATGAAGTGGCAGAGGGATAGACATCACCATCAGAAGTGCGCCAACAGTAAGGAAACACGAAGAAGAAGAAGTGGCAGAGAGACAGACATCACCATTAGAGGTGCGACAACAGAGATCCGTTCCTGACTTCCATCAACAATTTGTTCCAACAGCATATCCAACATTTTTAGTTATCCTGGTCAAACCCATCTCTCCAGCAGTACATGGTTTCCCAGAAAATGATTTTCCATGCGGATTCCTCTTCTCTTATAGGAGCTTAGTATCCTGCTTGAATTTTGCAAAAGTATCGATTTTAAGACAGTTCGCATACAGTACGAATTTGTATCGTCTTCGAATTCATTCTTTCTCACAAGCAGACTCAATAATCAACCTCAAAACTTTTCCCTCGAACGCGGCTACAGACATTGGAAGTTGAAATTGAGTAGCCAACAGGGTGGTCCTTTTTCTGTAATGCTGTCATGACAGCTAAGGGATAACAATGCTTCAAATTCATATTCCGTAACTTTAACCGTATCACAGACAGACAGACGAAAAAATTGAAATGAAAGGAACTTTAATAAGAAAAAATTCCTCCAGCTGCTAAAAGAGTATTTAGGAATGGAATGCAAACAATTGACTGCAATCCCTTTCAGGTCCAATTACATGAAAAATCGAAAGCGAAATTTTACGGCAGTAAAGAGTCTAAGCTAAAAGCAGGTTTTCAAATGCTCAACAAAAAACAACACAAAATAGTCAAAAGCTTCTGTTCTATCATATTTAAAAGTTCTTAATAAAAGATTGCCAAATATCTTCCTTCCTTGCTTTTCATTCAATGCTTCATGAAAAGTGTTACAGTGATCGGATTTATGCGCCGTTTTGTTCGATAATTTGTTTCCATCTAGACGGCAATATCATATTACCCTCCTAGCAGAAGTTCCCCTCTCTATTTGCAAAGAACTCGGACAGCCACTTTTCACAAGCCTCTTTTGAGTTCAACTTCACACCACCAAGGGTGTTCCCCATGGACAGAAACAGGTGGTAATCACTTGGCGCTATGTCCGGGCTATATGGTGGATGCGATAAAACCTCCCATCCGAGCTCCCATAGCTTCTGACGAGTCATCAACGAAGTGTGTGGTCTAGCGTTGTCCTGGTGGAACACTACACCTTCCTGTTGGCCAATTCTGGACGCTTCTGGTCGATCGCCTGCTTCAAGCGGTACAGTTGTTCGCAGTAGATGGTAGAATTAAGCGTCTGGCCATTTGGGAGCAGCTCATAATGGATAATTCCCTTCCAATTCCACCAAACACACAACAAAACCTTCCTGGCCGTCAATCCCAGCTTGGCCACTGTGTTAGACGATTCAACAGCCTTCAACCACGACCGTTTTCGCTTGATATTGTCGTATGTGATCCAGTTGTCGTCGCCAGTCACTATCCGCTTCAAAAAATGGGTCGAGTTCGCTCCGTTTCAGCAGCATATCGCAGGCGTTGATTCGGTCCAGAAGGTTTTTATTGCATCAAATCATGCGGCACCCAAACATGAAGCTTTTTTTGGTATCCAGGCTTCTGCAGATGGTTTAAAATGGTCTGGTAACTAACTCACATCTCCTGGGCGATGTCACGAGATGCCACATGCCGGTCTAACTCGATGATTTCCATGATTCGATCGGTATTCGTCGTCACAGTTCTTCCGCCGGCTAGCTTATCCATGGTGTCGTTTTCACCGACTCTGAATCGTCAAAACCATTCCTCCGCGATTCGAAGGGGTAGAGTACCATCCCCCAAATCACCATTAGTCTCACGGAACTTTTCTTTACCAGATTTGTCTTTCACGAAAGAAAACTTTAAAATAGCGCGAATTTCGGCGTTAGTGAACTCTATGTTTACACGTCTATAGCTGTTGAACACAATATCCAAACTAATCATTCGTAGTGTCATTTTATAGAATATAGCAGGATCTTTCAAATCATGTAGAGTATAGATACGAGGTCTGTAGCGCTTTGTACATAGCCGGAAAATTCAAAAGACAAAAAGGGAAGGGAGATATTTGACAACCTTATATCTAAAAGTTTTTTATGTAAGGTGTTGAGGACAAGATTTCCCATGCCTTTTATTTTCAAGACATCCGATTCTTAGCAGTTCCTGCTGCGTTTCATTTGTGCTCTCGATCACTGTGCTTCCAAACAGCAAGGAAAAAGCCAAAAGAAGCACCCTTGCTTTCTCCATCGCTAATCATCTGAAACAAAGGGTTGGCTCTTCAATACCTCTGGAGTTTTAGATTCAAACAACATCCAGGTCAGAGCATTTTTTTATTTTTATTTCTTTTTCATTCACTTTGTTTGCCCACAGAGAGACGAAAATGGTTCTTTATCTTTCGAACTGCATCCACATTTTAGTTTAGGATTCTGTCTTCACCTAATTTACACGCTTTACCCACAGAACCATATGCTTGATACAAGGTAACCAAATTCACTCCGCTACACAACTTATTTCTCCGCAATCTTTCTACGAAGACATAATGTAATAAAAATTCAGCAGAAATTGTGACGTTTCACCGACGCTCTTTCTCGTTTCTTGGCGACTCCGAACGGCGAAGTTTGAGAAGCTATTTCATAGAAAATTATTACTTCTTTGGTGTTCTCAGCAAATCTATAGAGGTGGTGCCGTGAAAAATTCGATGTGTTTAGCAGGAAATCTAACCTTGGACCATTGGCGCGTAAGTTTCATATTCTACCTACTAGGCCACACTGAGTTTCATTTAAGCAGAAAAGATTATTCTCAAAACCAACCCTAAAAACATTTTTTCATTTGTCTGACACTCAAAAATCAATTGTTCCGCATGTGAATTTATTCTAATACTGTCAAGTTCAATTCCTCCCTAAAGTGCACTTCTCACAGAAAGCAAATCTAGCTCCAGGCTGCTGCTATCGCTCTGACACCCATAAGATTACCAATTTACTCAACGAGTACACGCAAATCAAATAAAAAGAAAACAACGAAGAACAATCACTCTCGTCGATTGCTTGGCATCCGTCAATTGGCAACTTCTTGGATAAGTGTGCAAATCCATCTTCCAGAGGCCCGACAAGTGCCACATGTTCCCTTCAGCATCGCACACAGGATGCCATCCAATTAGCGTTTCAATCGATCGAACAGCCCCTTAATGACTGCACATTTGTATCGTGTTCATATCAATTGAACAAAATCCCCCCTTAAGTGGGCCCACCTCGCTCACTCACTTAGTCCAACTCATTCCCGGTAATATCCTGCGATTCGTTCCGACACACAGACGAAACGAGAAAATGTGTTCCTTAATTATTCACAATTTTTTACTCCCTTGCAGAGCCGACGGCCGCATGAACGGCCTAACAGTGCCACGACGTCCAGTCAATACATTTTTCCAAATTGGCCCGACTGCAGTCAACCCCATTGCGAGGGCCTGGAAACTATTTATATCCTTCCATCTGCATTTGTACGATGATTAATTGGGATTTCGCTTATTTGTTCTTTGGTATCCTTTTTGGTCCTTTTTCTGGATCGTGGTCCTGGTGTTTCTGGTTTGCAATATGTAGCTGAATTTTATTAAGTTACGCTCTTTGTGAATCTGATTGGTGGCTTAAAGGATTCTGACTGCAGGGTTTTTGTTTTCAACAAAGCAGATCAACAAGTCACTCGGTGACAAGCGGACGCAGCAAATAGCCCCCCGGGCGTATCCTTTGCTTTTGCGGGCGAGCGAACACGCCACGACACCCGAACAAAGGAAACACGTTACTTCGGGAGATAGACTTTCAATTGAGCACCGAGCAACCTAAGTGAACACAATAAAGTCAGTGGAAGGCGATAAAGGGTCTTTGGCCAAAGAATTTAAGTCGCTTCTTCCCGCAAGGACGGAGCACACAAACAAAAAATGGGGAAACCACTGAAATGGGATAAGGGGGGAGGGAGAGAGAGAACAAAGGAACTTTATTAAATCTCTACGTGGTCCTTTTAAAATCCAACACCACGCCTGCCGCCGCCGCAAACCCAAGCTACCCGCCAGCAACACCTATGAAAAGAAACTACTGTAGTTTGTGGTCTTTGGTGTGGGTGTGCTTTTGTTCACACGCGTTGTGTATGTGTGTGGTTGTGTGTGTGGCTTGGGGGGTGGCGGAACAATGCACGTTTGGGATGTGAATGAGGTACTTGAGAATTGAGGGCTTCGTCAGAACCGTGTTTGCTGTGAGTGCACCATCTGGTGACAGTGGCGGCTTAAAGTATTGGGAGTCTTTTTATTTTAGACTACTTTCCCAATGAAATAGACTGTCTTGACGTTCAGGTCAACGAAGAAGGACTGAATGGATATGCTGAATATTCCCCTCCATTGAGGTCGAGTTGCCGACAAGAAAAATTCATTCCGTTCGAATACTTTTTGTTCTTACTGTGTCGAGTGTTCCCCCGAAGGCAAAATAACGAAATGCTCGCAGTTGGTTGTTACTCACAAAAGACTGCAGTGTTCTAAATTCATTCACCCACCTACCCCAACTTCAGCTCAATGACTGTGTGAACGAACACAGCAACAACAATTATTGTAATGGCACAAAAGTTCCACCCATTTAACGTTCGTAAAATACACAAATGATTGCCACCAACTGTGCTCGTAAAAGGAAAATGCAGCAACCTCCTTCGGTGCCTAAGTTACTGTTATGACGTCGACCACCGAATGGACCACCCCGCACAGTGGACGCATATCTGAGGAATCAGAAGTGATGCATAACGATGATGACTATCCCCGACGATGATGATGATGATAGGGTCTTCAAATCCAAGAGACTCACTTATGTCATGCGACCGCGCGTTTACGCCACCTCCACCAGTCCCTCAAGGGTCGTCGTTTGATGCAAGGATCTGATCACATGCTGTTGCAGGGATGAGGGGAAACCGAATGCTGCTACTGTGAGACACTTTGTACGGCCAAGTAAACAACGCGGACGTTCGAAAAGAATGTAGAAGCCCGGGAGGAGGACATGAATCAACAAAGGGACGACAAGAGAATGAAATTGCAGTTACTACAGGATACTGTTTGATGGTGAGTTTCAGTGCTGGACAAAACGGCTGTGCCTTGAAGGATATCATATTTTGCATGTCTGTAAACGGTAAACATGAAAATGTCTTTCATTGCTGAATAGACTCTTTTGGAGTGGGCAGAGGGATGCTTCTCAAATTGAACGCACAACAGAATGATGATGACAACTTATGGCAATGAAAGTGGCTTCTACTGCAGGTTGTGTTCAAAATACTGATGTTCCTTTTGTGAGGAAATTGAAGATGGAAGAACATGGGGCTTGGTCTGGAACTGAAACTCTAAACAAACCAGCAAACATGAAGATAGCTGCAGATTCTCAGAAAACAATGTCCATTGTAGTAGATATTTTGTTCCATGATGGCGACTTGCTTTAAAATCTCTTCCTATCAAACTCACACATTTCAAATCAATGGACAGTTGTGCTTTCGTCGTAAAGGGAGAAGGTTTTTGAAGTTCTCAATAACGCGCAATATAGGAACAGAAGTATATGTCATATGCTGTGGAACTACTGCGAGCTATAGGGAAGTTCAGTTTATGCTTAGGGGAAGCAATCAGAGTTCGAATATACAATGACAGAACCAAAAATACTAAAAGTCCAGAAATTGTTTAATTCCCGTAACATAGAATTATTCAATTACGAAATGAAACATTCCAAAGAAGTTGCAATGTAGAGGCATGAAGCTCCATGTACACCCCGAGTCACAAAGGTACATGAAAGGCCAGAATAGTGTTAACACCGCCATGTACATTTTAGCCATGTTACATTTTCAAGTTTGATCTTTTTGTGGTTTTGTATGTAGGTTTTCAGATATTGCGCAGCTACTTCTTCCTAAGTTTTCGGGATTTCGGAAGCCCTAAAAAACCCTTTGCATTCGTCTCCGAAGTAGGGTTTCTTCAGTCCAAATCGAGTTGAGACTCAGCATACAGTATACATGACTATTGTAGGAATAGTGATTGAGTGGCAAAATAGAGTGCAAAGTGGATGCTTGGGGTTGTAGAAGGAACAATTGCAATTTAAAAAAAACTACAAAGTCACACGCAACAAAGCATAACGATTTAGAAGTGTTTTCCTGATGGTATCAGCATTCTTAAAGGAGCAAATTCTTCCAAGAACGACACAACAACGTCAACACTTTTCGAAGAAATTGTAGTTGAGCAAATTGATTTCAACGTTCTCAATATTCACTCAACACATGCACAATCCTACCCTGATGTCTGGGACGGAACTGGATGGTGAAAAGCACAGTTCAAACAGCAATCTGAGAGGTAATAGCTTTTTAATTGCGGTCGTTCATACTTAATTCTTTGTTGGAATTGACAAAACAATAACATGTCCGGCAACTGGAGTAGAAGTTTCACATAAACATTTTTTTATATCCAACAAGGCGAAATTTATCGAGAAGAATTTCTACTGAACTAAAGGTATCCTACCAGCAGCTTAGGAACAAGGAACTTGGATCTTTTTTTGATCAAGCTCATTTATACGAATATACCAGCGGGGATTTGGGTAAGTTGAAGCGAGGAACTTGAATAGAGGAAGTTATTGAAATCTATTACATTCGTGTGGCCGCCGTGGCGTAGTGGGTAGAAAACGATGCTCGCACGCCGAAAGTCTAGATTCGATTCCCGGCTAAACACCTCGAATTTTTCACGGCACCACCTTATTCGAGCTGCTGACAACAATCAAAGAGTAATAACTGTCTTAGAAAGCTTCTCAAACTTCGCCATTCCGAGCCGGTAAAAAAATGTAGGTCCCTTCTACTCGTGAGAGAACAGTAGCGCGCACTAACACGAGTAGTTGATGAGCTAGCTAGGCGCTGTTTCCTTATGGACTGTCGCGCCATCCAATTATTATCATTAACATATTGTAAACCAACAACTTTTGAACCAATGCGCGTTATCCCTCTCGGCCTAAGAACAGCATTTACCTCAAAGCGTAATTTTGCACTTCCTCTCTATCCCGAAGTGGTTAGGTTGCTTAAGGTGCATTATACAATATTGTCGCAGAACCCACGGACAATTTTTATGTCGGCAAAATGCATGGTTTTCAGTGCTACCTTAAATCTCATTCTAAAGAGGTTACACAGAAGACAGGCACTTCTCCAAACCGCTGCAACAACTGACCTACGTGGATGGCATCGATATCACCACTCGTGCCTATGCGTTATCAAAAACGCTTTACGGCAACTGAAGGGAAGTTAACATTTAATCCGTCCTTAACCGATGCATATCGGCTTTTCTGAAATAAAGTTTTTTTATGTGTTAAGTTAGAAGTTAACCCAACGCACAACCCACAGCCTGGTAGGCCAGGCCCATTATTTACTCCTCGGGCAGAGGGGTTCGCTGCATACATTTGTTCACCACACAACGGGTGCTGCAATGGCTATCCAGAGGGCACCGTGAAGAGGCTACATGTCAACTAGACCTGAGCCCTAATGAGGATAGTTTTGGCAATTCGCCTTGATGAGCGCAATCAACAACCCTATCCCGCGTGGACAACCCATGCCCCCACTCAGGATAAATGGCAACCAGGTTAAGGGTTTTTCAAAGCGAAGGATATCGAATTGACGTCTATCCTCCAAATTCCTATCATACGCAGCCTTGCATCGATCTTGAAGTCTTAACTGTTTTGAAGATTTGTGAGTAAATACTGTGATGGACTTCTGTCGATCATGCAGTTAAAGTAGGGGATCACGTGGTAACACAAAACACAAAACATCGACATCTTAACTTCCCGCAATAAAGCCCCCTTTGCTTCCGAACAAGGGAAACGATGCTTCAGGAAGATTTTTATCAAGCCAAATCATAAAGATAAGTTCATTTTTGTAAAGTTCGCAGGATATTTCGTTGAATTCTTCCACTCTTGGCAAATACCTGTGGTTTTTGTTTATATTTGCCTTTTTTGGTTGGATGGCTCTATTTGAAGGTAGAATTTTTGTTGATTGATGAACCCGCAGAAGAATACGGTAAGAGAGACAGAGGGCGGAAAACTAGGATAAAAAGGAAGCGTGAGATTATGAGTCTACAGTATGATCATCTAATGTGTGTCGCGATAACGTGGTGAACAAGTGTCTTTAAATCGAGATGTGCGTCTAGTCGTTTACTCATCTTTCCTAAACTCTTACAGCACCATCTTTCCCGAACTGGTGACAGCGCTCGAAAAGTGCCAGAAAAGTTTTATATAGTTGGTACTGCTCGCTAAACATATAATTATAGGAGATAGATCTTGACCAGGTGTAACAGTCCATTTACGCCAACTGTGGGCTGTGGTGCACTATAGACTGTGGTGCCCTGTGGATTGTGGTGCCCTGTGGATTGTGGTGCCCTACGGACTGTGGCGCCCATGTGAACTGTGATGCACTCTGGTCTATATTGCCGTGTGGACTCCGGTTCCCTGTGGACTGTAGTACACTGTGGACTGTAGTACACTGTGGACTTTAGTACACTGTGGACTTTAGTACACTGTGGACTTTAGTACACTGTGGACTGTAGTACACTGTGGACTTTAGTACACTGTGGACTTTAGTACAATATGGACTTTAGTACACTTTGGACTGTGGTGTCATGTGGGATTTGCTGCTATGTGGAATATAGTGTCATAGGGAATGTGCTGCTATGTGAACTGCAGTGCACTATGGTGTCATGCGAACTGTGGTGCCCTGTGAAGTATATCATTGCACTGTGAACTATAGTGCCATGTGGACTTTAATGTCCTGTGGACTATAGTACCCCTTAGACTAAAACGCTAAGTGGGCTATATTGGCCTACTAACTGTAGTGCCCAGTGGATTTTCGTGCCGCGTGGACTGTAGTGGACTGTGGACTATAGCACCATGTAGATTGTGGTGCCGTGTCAACTGTGTTGCACTGCTATCTGTTGTGGAGTCTTAACTGTTTCGTTCGTTAATTTATTTTAATTGTGATAGAATATCCAAACGTTCCTCTACAGTTAAATTTTCTCCTTTCTTGATCCCGATATTCCTATTATATTTTTTTTTCTGTAGCAGCTGGTGCTTCTCCCATTTTCCTGTTCGTAGGTCAGGCAAATAGCCCTCTTCTTATCTTATCTCATTGTCCGGTGAGCTGAGGCATATTCATCCATCTATGCCTATGCTCCGAACGGCGGAATTTAAGAAGCTTTTTCTTAGACAATAGTTAGTCTTTGAGTGTTGTCAACAGATCGAAAGCGGTCATGCCGTAAAAAGAATGCGAGATGTTCAGCTGGGAATCGAACCTATTCCTACGTTGCGTGAGCTTAGTACATTACTCACTATGCTACGGTGGACACGGCTTTATTGTGCCCCATCTCTATCAATGCAGCTTTACGACATTGAACTCCTTTACGGCATTGGATTACATTATTTTTACCTAGAATATACCACTTTTGAAATATTTCCAATGCTAGATGAATTGGATCTCAGTTCGATTCTCGAGGGTAACGAGCCAAGTTGATGGTCTGATAACCACAAAATTTCACTCAGTCCACCGTTCAGTTTACTGACTTGTGTTAGAGGTTCTAAATGAAGATTCTTCACAACTATATGTCCTCTGCGACATATAGTTTTTTTGCTGAAATATAAATGAAATAGTAAACAGAATCAGAGAACCTATCACTTCAACGCATTTGAAGTTCAATGGAAAAGAAAAAGGGGCTTAGGAGGACATATATAGAAAAGGATCTGAAGTCGTCCATGGCAGAAGTATAATGGCTCCTCCCTAGCGTCGTATGGGACGTCTAAGCTTTTTCCAATGTTAATTTTTTCCCTTTATGGATGCAAAACTGCCTTGGGTCTCATGTTCCCTACAATTGGACTAGAAATCAACGTTCCAAGTCTGCAGTAATATCCCTTAGTTCCACACATTTGCTTGCTCACCTTTGTGTGAAAGAATCCCACCATAAGCATAGAACTGTCCCTATAAGACCGTGCACTGTTCTTCTTGCCAAACATTCGCATAAAGCCAACCCACAGACTGGCGAAATGAAAGAAAGAGCTTTTATTTGGTTATCATGCTGGTGACATTTTAATTTTGCAGATAAATTCCATCCCCAAAGGGACAAACAGATGGCACCGTCCAAGTAAGAAAATGAAGTTTATGGTGCAAAACCATTGAAAGTGATTTCATGCCATTTACTTGTGCATCCCTCTAGGCGGGGACAGGATGAGTGGATGCTTCAATGTAGGGACCCGAAGTCTGTGCGAATGAATATGCGATGAATGGGTTCTGTCTGGATGGCTGCCACCTTACAAGAATTAAGTCAAGAGAGTGACTGAAAATTTTGTGATGATTCAATGAAATCTCATGCAGAGATAACACATTCCGGGCGAATTCTTACAAAATGGACTTGATTTTGAGTTTACTTTCACTGAAGGGAGAGATTGGAAGATCGCTGGGGATTGTGAAAGAAAGACTTGTCAGCAGTGTAGTAAACGAAGAAATCAGAGCGTCACAGATGATTTCGTTCACAAAGGTTTGAGAGTGAAAACGTGACACAAAACCTAAAACATTCAATCTGATTTTTCAATTTTCCTAGTGAACTCTATCTCCGTTAGAGTGATTTGTAAAAAGCCTAAATGTTCTTTGTACCTTGAATAAAGGTACAAAGGACCTTTTGAATAAAGGTACAAAGGACATTTATTTCAAATGAGTATTTGGAGTGAGTTTAGACTTCTTGGCATTTCGAATTCATTACACATTTTATTAACATTTATGTATAGCCGTCGTTACGTGGTACGTACAGTGTGACACTCACACGGGGAAGCCATCAGGTTCCATTTCTGGACTGAACGAACCCCATTGGTCACGGCACTGCCTCTTTCGAAGTGCTGACAACAATCTTAAGGCAATATATATCTAGCGGAGTCAGCAAAGAACAGTGAGCCCTGTCTGTAAGAGGCATTAAAATTAGACGTGTTTTCGGTGTGCGTAGAATTCCTCCTGTCGAAAAAAAAAATCAAAAATTTTGCGAAAAAATGGAGTCAGAAGCTTAAAAATACCTGAAATGTTGACAGTGACATACGGTGAGTGTACTCAGGGTCATAAAAATGTTTTCAAGTTATACAAGTTTTTCAAACGAGGTCGAAAAGTGTGAATAACGACGCTCGCCGCGGACGCCCCAGCACATCTACAGCCGGTGAAATTTTGAAAAAGAGAAGAAGATTATGGAGAATCGTCGTTATGGAGAAGTTATTACGAGTACAGCTCTAACCGCGGGTAAGAATGCCTTTGCTATGGAAAGAGGACTGTTTTATAGCAGTCAACTTGACACCAAAGGGAATGTAATCTTCTACATGATTCGCATCCGTCCAATCATGGTATATGGTTGTCCTGTGTGGTTCAACGTGAGTCATGCCCAGATGGAAAAGATCAGGTTGTTCGAGAGGCGGTACCTGCGAGTCTGTCTTCGTTTATATCGAGCACCCGAACCTCTGTACAAGAAATTCTACCCCACGAGGTTCTATACAACGACGCAAACCTTATAAGGATAGATAATTTTATTATCAAGTTGATGCGGAGTCACATTGTTCGAGCCATGGCTTCAACCAACTGTCTGATCTTTTTACTACCCTAATGTAATGTATTTGAGGTTAAGAAGCAAAACTTACATGAATTCCAAGTTTTTTCCTTAATTTCTTTCCAGAAATAATAAGCATTAACTCTAAGTATTAAAAGAATTCGAAAGGCATTAGAATCTTAGGTTAGCTTTGAGTACAAAGGTTGCTTGTTAGTTAGTTAGTTAGTTAGTTTGACTTTTATTTTCAATAAATGTTTTACAATGTAAAGTTTAACCTAAGTCATTTATGGTTTGGCCTATGGCCGTCTACCAGGTTGACAAATTACATGCATACGTTTTACATTAAAAATCTCCATCTGTGATACGTTTTCTATAACAAAGTGCTGCTACTGAATAATCGTATAAGGCCTTACATCCCTTTTCTCCATTTGAGATGCACGTTACTTCATATTCGTCTAAAACAAGTTTTTCGAAAATTGCTAGTCGAAATTCTTTTGGAATCGGACAAACACCAATAAAATGTAAGATGTCTTCTCTCTTCCTCATGTTACATAGGTTACAAAGAATTGGTAAATCTGGTCTGTGGGGGATAAAGTTTAACTGAACGAGTTCTTCTCTCAGTTTAAAAATTGTGCTTATTTTTTCGATTGAGTGACTGTCAAGGAAGTATGTTTTTTCATTTAAAAAATGGTTTAGTTTGCTGTAGTAGTTCCTAAACGGTGAAGATTCAGCTTCTTCGACATATTTGTCATATGTGTGTCTACCAAAATTCTCCAAAACAGAGTTAAATTTTTTTCTTAAAAGATGAGGAGTCTCGTCCGCCTCAATAGACAGATTTAGACCGCATTCAGAAGCTGTTTTTTTCCATTCCTCGCAAATGTATCCGTTTGTTCTAATTATACTTCTTAAAACTACGTTTGGTAATCTGCATTCGCTCATCTGTAGTATTTTTAAAATATAGTTGAAGTGCATTTTGATGGTATACAAGAGCATCGGAGGAGTTCCCGTTTCAATATGTAGCATACAGTTGGGGGTATTTTTTGGTAACCGAAAGATCTTCTTCAAAAAGTAGCGAAGGAATTTTTCCACACCATCATAGCCTTTGTAGCCCCATACCTGAGCACTTTTCGATACATATTTATTTTTGAAGCAACGTTCCCAAATCGAACAGATAGCTCTTTTAGCAACAGCTAATTTTTCCTCAAAGTGTGGTTTCAAGTTTAAAGAGGACGATATTAGGATACCTAGGTATTTGTATCTGGATACTACCTCAATTTCTTCCCCGTCCAACTTCCACTTTTTGTTTTTAAAAATATTCTCTATTGAGATCTATATACTTTTTCATGCGTTTGAACGAAGCACTTTTACCACTCTGATGAGGTATCTCCAAAACATGCATTCTCAACGCATCAACCGCTTCTTCAGGTGTCGAAAAACATTGACCTCTCATTGTATTTTTTACGTCCGGGAATAAAAAGAAGCCAAGTTAGGACTATACGGCGGTTGACTAATCACATCATAAGATTTGATTACTAAGGTACTTTTAAGTATTTTTTTTCTAGCATGTAAGAAATCGAATTTGAAAAATAAAAAAGAGAAAGGAATGCATTAGAACACAAAATCAGAGAAATAGTTGAAGATCTTTGAATATCGGTTTTCCCATGTAATGTCCTTTTCCGGAAATTTAAGGCATGAAGCATGTGGCAGCGAAGTTTCTTTCAAAGTTTCTGGATTTTGAGTAAAGCAGAAAACGCATAAGCATCGGTCAGGGATTGTAAAGTGACGTCAATTGATGAAAGCGCGTTGCGACAGATCCTGGGAATGTGTTTATGACATCGAAACTAAAGCCCAATCGTCCTAACAAAAGAGCACAGGAGAGCCAAGGCAAAACACCAAACTCCAAGTTACCAGTTATACCGGTATGATGAGCATCAAGATACAAATGTCTCGATAGGAAACATTTGTTGTGAACGAGCCGTTATTTTTTTTTTATTTGTTTGCTATGACATCTGTGAAAAATATTTAGTATACATCAAGTCGTTGAACAGACACAACATATTTTTTCATCGTTTTAAAAATGTCGAATTTTGTACCAGAAAGTGATGAATAGCGGAAAGCATTAATTTTTTGTTTTCATTTGAAGAAAAGTGCTGCAGAGTCACACTGAATGCTTGTCGAGGCATATTGTGATCATTCTCTATCAGAAGCAACATGCAAAAGATGGTTTCAACTCTTCAGAAATAATGATTTTGATGTGAGAAATGAAGAACGTAAAAGACCACCAAAAAAGTTTGAAGACGCCGAATTGCAAACGATTTTGGATGGAGTTGACAATTTGAGTCAAAAGCAAATGGCAGCAATGTTAAATGTTGCACAACAAACAATTTCTGGCACAGTTGCTTAACGCGGACTAGAGGCAACGTTATATTGAACGGGAAAGATCCGGAAGTGTGGAAAATGGGTGCCACATGGATTGAATGAAAGACAGATGGAACACCGAAAAAACACTTGTGAAATTTTGCTTCAAAGATACGAAAGAAAGTCGGTTTTGCATGGGATTGTTACTGGTGATGAAAAATGGATTTATTTTAAGAATCCTAAGCCAAACAAATCATGGGTTAATCTGGGACAACCATCAATATCGACTGCAAAAACCACATCGATTCGGCAAGAAGACAATGGTGTGTGTTTGATGGGACCAGAAAGGTGTGCTGTACCACGAGCTCCTAGAGCCGGGTGAAACCATTAAAACTGATCGCTACCGACGACAAATGCTCAATTTGAACCATGCATTGAACGAGCAGCGACCAGAATGG
Source organism: Eristalinus aeneus (assembly GCA_955652365.1). Lineage (NCBI taxonomy): Eukaryota > Metazoa > Arthropoda > Insecta > Diptera > Syrphidae > Eristalinus > Eristalinus aeneus. The sequence continues at coordinate 25,155,188 of OY019131.1, forward strand.
GCCAGAAGACACGGTAAGGTAATTTTGCTCCATGACAATGCATCTACACACAAAGCAAAACCGGTTCAGGATACAATCAAAACACTTGGCTGAGAGCAGCGACTTGGTTCATTCCGACTACCATCTGTTTATTATCGATGGGACACGCATTGGCTGAGCAGCACTTTTATTCCTACGAGGAGGTCGAAAATTGGGTGTCTGATTGGTTTGCTTTAAAAGACGAATAATTTCATTGGCGTGGTATTCACAAATTGCCAGAAAGGTGGTCAAAATGTGTAGAAAACAATGGCCAATACTTTGAAAAAAATGTTGTTACTTTCCCATTAGTAATTAGTGTTTTATTTTCAAGTGTACCAGTGGTACACGCCGTTCTTACCGTATTAAAGTTAGACTCCGCTTGTGAGAAGGAATACGTCGAAAACTTCCTGAATTGTGGGAAAACAAATCGGAGCTTTTGCATTACGATAATGCACTCGTCATTGCTTGTTCGTATTTTTTTCTTTTTGACCAAATAACACCGTAGTCATGCTTCAGTCACCGTATTAACCACATTTTGCTCCCAACGAGTTTTTCTTGTTCTTAGGATTGAAGGGATCCATGAAATGGCTGCACTTTGCGACGATTGAGGAGACAAATACAGAATCGCTGAGGGAGCTCAGGGGCATATCAAAAATGAGTATCAGAACTGCTTCGAGGACTAGGAAAAACGCTGGCACAAGTGTATTATATCTAAAGCGACCTCTTTGAAGGGGACATATAAGAAATTGATGAATATATAAATATTGTTTGAGAAAAATGAAAATTCACACACAACACACTTGTGGCATTGAGTTCTCTCCCGAGCAAGGAAAGAGGAATCTGCAGTGTTTTGCTGACTATACAGATGTTTCATAGACAATCACCAGACCTTGAATTCTGTCGACATTTCGAAAGAGTGTAGGCGAGATGTCTGGTGTTCAGTCCAGAAATCGAAACTGGGCATTCGAACAACTGCGCCCCAGTAATTTCGTCGTAGAAAGCTATGCGTTCTTTATTGATGTAGTAATCTTAGGATGCAAGAAAGGACAATTAGTGTCTTCTTCTTTTCCCCCCTGCCTTGAGTCTGTTCCTATAAAGTCGCAAGATTATTTTATACACAACCTTGAACTGAACATGTTGCATTTATTAATGACCCCACATTTTTTATTTGTTGAAAGTAGTCAAGAAGCACTAGTATAAGCAAATTCTTAAATTGCACAGTTCGTTGCCCACTCTAGAAATAAAATGCAATTGCATGCTTAGCACGGCCAGTTGCCAAAGAAACAAACCTCACGCTATATGTGTAAATTAGTTCAATTTTATGGACAACTTGCCACCCACACAAATTTGTTAACTGTTACATATCCTATAGTATTGACAACGGATTTTTATTGAGAATACACCTACAGCCCCAAACTTTCCAAATACCCAGTAACCAACGTTATTCTGCCTGAAACAACAATTCAATGAAAACATAAAACGAAATGTCAATTAATTGACAACTCATCCACCGTGTATTACGAAATAATTCCCAACCCCCAAAAGAAATGTATATTAAGGACAAAGTGCAGAAAAACACGAAAAACAAAAACCCATCATCACACAGACTAAGAAGAAAGCTCGCCGTAATTAAGAAACTTTAGTCGATGTCATGGAGCACACTCTGCAAAATTTTCATCAGATAAATACACAAGTCCGCTCTTTGAGATGTCCCAGTGTCGCCCAGTGAAGTCCGTGGTTGCGTGATCCTTGCAAGTGCCGGACGCCTTCTGTCGCATGCTCGATGAATTTGCATAATAATTACATTTCGATGCTAATTAAGGAATAATCGTAACTTAAAGAGCTCCTGGGTGCTCACATCTTGTTGCTGTTCCACAGGACTGTCATGCAACCAGGCTCTGCTGCTTCAGATTTGGGGGGGGAGGGGAAAGGTTGCCAAAGGTTGGAAACTTCTTAATTAATCTCGCAAATGTGTGTTTAAGTTAGAATTGCAAAGTGGGAAAAAATTAACATTGTCAAAGTGTTCCGGGGACACTTTCAACTCACTCAAAAAACATGGGTGCAGTTTTTCATTTAGGCGCTTTTTGAAGGAGGAATGTCCTTGTTTGGCTTGATGTCCATCAACTGAATGATGTCCTGTTTCAATGCTTAGAGTATATCGAGCCATCTAAACCATTTCCTAATGACCAACAAATCCTCAGTACAGGTGCCAGCTCTAGATTTTACTTCAGCTCTTCTTCACAGCAGAAGGGACAATACAGACAAAGGAACCCGCTTTTACACTTTTTAATTCTTCCCTTTGATTTACTAGAGTTTTATCAATAACTGGAAAATATTAAGTGACGCTGCTGAATATGGCCACACTGGTAGAAGCGAAAGTAACCATGAAGTCAGTCTCTTTGTTTACAGTTCGCATTCAATACGCCTTTGTGCTGCTGAGTCCTGAAGACCCGAATAGTCACCGAATAGTTCTTTAGCTTGTGCTAAGCCAAAAAATATCCTGACTGCCTCCACGTTTCTACTAAATCAAGACAAATTCATCAGGAATGTCTGATTCTTCTCTGATTGCTCCCTCTGAGCAACGTCCACTCGCCAACCAGTGAAGCTCTTCAGCCACTTTTCGATGTCATCTCATTTTTGATGCGGGACTTCAGTAATTGGGTGCTTTATAAGCAAGTATAATTGTATCCTCGGAACCCTGCCAGCACTCATCGCACCCCGGACAAATGCAAATATTTTCCATTTTCTCTCTTATCCCTTCCACTGTGCGGAGGGGGGAGGACTTTATTGTGGATCCCGTGAAGTTGTGAGTCTTGTGGTGGGCAGCAAACGGCAGAGAAGAACGAGAAAGGATTCAACTTGATTTCTATCTCGACTCCGAAAAACTCTCTTAAGGAGGCATTTGTAGTCACTGTCCGTCGTTTGTTGCGAACTTGTCAGCTCGAGTCTATCTTTGTGTGTATTTGGACCACGATTACCATAAGGATGGTCCTTAGTCCGTGTTATTGCTTCTTGATGGTGTCTCGAAAGTGCCCTGTCCGTTCACGCGACAATTTTCTGCCCTCAGCACTGAGTGTGCCTTCGGGTTGGGCGACTCAATTAAAGGGTTGCCGGGTCTTTCTGCTCGTTATCTGATGACAACTGAGGCGGCTGGCCAATTGAATTAATTTTTAGTTGAATAAATTAGTGAGGAATGCAATAGTAGCTCCCGGACTAAAATATAAATTCTTTGGGTGGAGAGACGAAATTTATCGCTGCCGTTGGGCTTGTCATACCCGGATGAGAATCCGGCTTCTTATTTTTGTTTTGAAAACCAATTGAAGGGCTGACGTTGAAGAAATTAAAATTAGTCGAAAGTTACCAGTGCTCACACGTACATATATGTTGAACAACGTTACTGCGGGGTACTTGTCCGAAAACAGCATTTAATTAATTTTTTACAAAAAAGTTCATCAGATGAGGAATTGAGCATACGACGAGTTGTAGGTGCCAAATGTGTGTGTTCTTTGGAAGAATGTTGGACGCATTGATGACTAAAGAAAAGCCTGCCAGGTGGGTGGAATGTGAGAGTCATGGTCACTCAAAAGCAGACAGCTAAGAATACACAAAATATCTAGGAAACAATCTCCTTAACATCACGTACAAAAACCTCTCTGTCGTTTTTTTGGAACACCTGAAGTCATTCGTAAATAATTTAATAGGTCGTCTTTCGGTTTGCACCTTTATGTTAACTATATTTCCATACTCCGTCAGATTCTGCGAAATACCCAAGATGCGTTTATTTCCACCCTTCCATTTCTAGGCCGCATGTGTTAATGGGCATGGACGCCAGTTGCACTATAAACTGTTAAAATTTGGCACTCCTAAGAAACTTGTCAGGGTGTGACAACGGCGAACTCTCACCGCTCCGTCAATGACGGTAATAAATTATTAGAGACTTACGATATCAAAAAAAAAAATCTTAAACAAAACCACGCACAGTCTTAAAAAGAATAAGAAAAACTCCAAAATAGACGCGAAAAGCTACAATTTCCCAAAAGTCAGCTGCTATTTACGCGGATGACAATGATGCGATTGGAATAAAGCCAGCTGTCAATGAGGCCTTTGCTGTAACGGAAACAGGGAAAATATGTTAGGTCTGGCTATAAGCGAGAACAAAACTTGGAATCCGCTGTCATCAAGGAAGGACGTAGCACCAACATCGCGGGGTCATATTCATAATGGACCACAAATTTGAGATATTCGAAATAAAACGGAACAAATTGACATCAGAACCGAGGCTAAGAGCAGAACCTCTCTACAGACCACAATTTCTTTAGACTCAGGGGGTATTAAATAAAGGAGGAGAAGGAGGCTCTGAGCAATAATTTAACCGCCCTATCCTGTTGCATGCAGAAGTTCTCCTTTACATCACGTACAAAAATTCTTGTAGTGGTGCTTTAGTCGCGGGTGGACCTGGGCCTCAACCAACATGCCTCATCAGCCAGCACGATCTCTCGCCAGCTGCCTCTAGTTGCGCACTCCAAGACGGTTGCGGTCCTTCTCCACTTGTGTGCGCCACCTCAGCCTGGGGCCTCCCCTTTTGCTTTATCCCAATGGCTCAGAGTCGAAGACTTTTCTGGTTGGAGCAGTGGTGTCCATATGCTCTAAATGGTCTAGCCATCTTCAGAGTTGTATCCGAAGACTCTTGACCAGGTGAATGTCGCTGTACAGAACATAGAGTTCGTTGTAAAATATTCTCCTCCCGATGCCATCCAGGACCAAAAATGGCACGCGAAACTTTTCTCTCCTAAAATCTATGGACTTGAATTCTGGACGGTGGTAAATCCATATGAAGAAAATATTCATTTGGAGGCAGTTCTGTTTGGGAATTTAAGCCCCGGCTGTCTTAATAGCCTTAAGAGAAAAATTTTTAAAATGCGAACTCATTCGATTGAATGTTTGCATGCATATCAGTATGTTCTTTTACAGCGGATGAACAACGCTATTCGCATACAAAAGTCAATACATATAAAGACGATTCTCAATCAATTCAGTACGCGTAATTGGAGACAAATGGCGAGTTAACTCAGACGCAGTAGAAACTAGTTGGGTCCAAATGTAGTGCCAACAAAAAAGAAGTGTCAAGCTGAAGGGTGAATAAGAAGAAACTCTGCCGCATTAAGGTTCATGCAAGAGAGGAATCCTTTTCTTACATTCCATCTCATTGAAGATGTTGCTATAAGTGTAAACTGTACAACCACTTAATCACACAAATCTCCAGAAACTTTTTAACTTCGTTTCGTGCCCGATGTGGCGATTAAAACGTACCAGTGTAGTGCCTAACAATGCAGTGCCCCGACCTTCTTCAAAGAAATTAAACCAATCAAAAAGCTCATTTTTTGTCACACCTAATTAAACTAAAAATATGCCGGCTGCCTAGAACATACCACGTAAATATGGCGGGTTGGGTGGCGTATACGTATCAAAATTGCACATTTCTGTTTCGACGAGCAAGGCAATCTGTCGCAGGGCATTTCAGCGCTTGCAATGTCGATGCTACTGATGAATACCTGGAAGCATTTTTTTTTTCAATACCGGAGCTGGAGTACTGTTAGTTTGTTTTTGCGCCACCACAATATTCGAGTTGATTGAATTTATTGAATAAAACCAGAACGAAATAAATAACAACGTAGAGTCGTACGAAATGAGTTTCAAAAGTTCAACTATGGGCAGTCGCGTATTGGGAATATGGAATTGTTTTTGAATAATTGTATGGCGTGATAGTCCATAGGGGGGGCCAGGGCCTAGCTTGCTCATCAACAACTGCTATTGTGAGCGTTACTGTTTTCTCATGAGGAGAAGGTACCTACATTTTTCTTTTGTTTTTGAATAACAAAAGTAAAACGAAAAAGGGAATTTCAAAATATTACATCTTATAGCCACCGACAGCCCCAATGGATAAGCAATCTTATAAAAGAGCACTGTGAAAAGTTTGAGTTACTATCTCCCCGTAATATCCTTCTTAGTAAAATCAGAAACCTGTCAAAGTAATGCTGCACCTGAAGTCTGCAAAATGAGTTGATACACATTCCCGCCCAATAAAAAGTTTCAAAATTTCGACAAAAAATGCCAAATTCCCAGGAACATTATGTCGCAGTTGTCACAAGCTTAGGAGAAACGTTTTATAGGCAAATCGCCGTCGAATCTGTTACACAGAGTCCTTCTCTATAAAACAATTATAATAATTATATCGCGCGACAGTCCATCGAGGACCAGGAGCTTGTTTGCTCATCAACCACTGCAATTGTGCGTGCTACTGTTCTCTCACGAGTAGAAGGTACTTCTAGTTTTTTTCCAACTCTGAACGGCGAACTTTTAAGAAGCTCTTTCTTAGACACTCATTACTCTTTGAATGTTGTCAGTAGTTCGAAAGAGGTGGTGCCGTGAAAAATGCGAGGTTTTCAGCCCGGAATCGATCTTCGGCGTGTGTCCGTCGCACTCTACCCACTCCCCACGGCGGCCAAGTGGGAAGATTTTAGAAATATTAAAGTTCTAAAACTCTGTTCACAAGTTTTTGGCCGTCGCCGTCAAAGAGAACAGGTCATCTTACCGTACACAACACATCAGCGATGTTGGTTTCTTCGCACGTAAGCCTTTTCTGTCTGGCTCCACCTTAGGTTTCCGCGTCCTTTGTAGGGGCTTCCGTCTATTGTTGGATCTCTCGACAGGTCAGCAAGAGAGGGCGCGACTCTAAAGGATGCAGGCAGATCAGAAGTATTCTTCCAAACGTCAGTAAGAAAAGTTATTCCTGCTATCTCTTGTAAGAAAGACTCCAGACGGCTTGTTAGCGTACAAACGGGACACTTCACATTCACTAAGCATTTACTTTTGGTCTCAGTGCTGACACTCCAGAACACTTCCTCTGTCAATGTCCCACCTTTGCTAGGATCAGGTGGCAGCTTTTCGATGCTGATATGTTTAGAGCTAAAACCTTGGGCTCTTTTCACTAGAGCGCTCGTTGGTATACCTCTGGAAGACAAACAAATTACGTTAAATATAGGTAACTGCCTCTTTGTAAAATAGACCAGTTTTAAAGATTAAGTACTCCAGTGTAGTGGTAAAACACGAAGATAAAATAAATTGAACAGTCGGAGCGAAATTTGAATTCCTTAATGGTGTTGAAGACCAATTCCACAGAGTCTAAATGAAGTCCTTAAGAATTTTACAAAGAGCAAAACGTTTACAAAGAAAAAAACCTACAACATAATAATAATAAATAATAATAATAATAAATGGATGGTGAGACAGTCCACAGGGACCAGGGCCTAGCTTCCTCATCATCTACTGGTATTGTGCGCGTTACTGTTTTCTCACGAGTAGAATTGACTTACAGTTTTTTGCCGACTCCAAACGGCGAAGTTTGGGAAGCTTTTTCTTAGACATTAATTGCCCTTTGAGTGTTGTCAGCAACTCGAAAGAGGTGGTCCAGTGAACAATTCGAGGTATTCAGTCGAGAAACGAACACTCTAAACGCCGCACTCTACCCACTACTCCACAGCGACCAAATATATAATAGAGCTTAATTTTACAAGGGTGAATTCTTATGCCTCTTGGACCTACGAGGAACGTTCAATATATTCTCGGTATTAGGATGAAGCTGTGGTTATATATATTAGTTGACTTATTTATCAAGTAATACTACTATTTTAGTGCATTCATATAAATGTGATTATTAATTCGCGTTTTATATCTAGTTAAACAGAATCATAATGGCAACTGACACGATGATGGTGAAAATTGAGCATCGCGCTGTAATTCAATTTCTCACAAAGCATGAAAAAAGTCAAAGAACTATTCATGAAGAGATGGAGGCTGTTTACAAGGGCTCCGCACCTTCATTATCAACTGTGCAAAAGTGGTCAAGTGAGTTCAAGAGAGGCAGAGAGAGCATTGAAGACGAACCCCGCTCCAGCGCACCGACTATTGCTTGTACGGGAGAAACCATCAAAGAATTCGAAAAACTTGTTCTTCAGAATGCCCGAATAAAGGCAAAACTGATGGCAGAGATCACCAAGCTTTCAACTGGTACTGTTCACACCATTCTTCATGAACATCTAAACGTTTCAAAGGTCAGTACAAGGTGGGTGTCACGAATGCTCACAGCGCCTGAGAAAAAAGTGAGAACCGCATTCTGTAGAGAGCTTTTGGAGAGGTGTTATGGAGGTGTTATGCGGAGGGTGTTATGGATCGAATTCTTACTGGGGACGAAACATGAGTTCACCATTATGACCCTGATGAAGAACTCAAGTCGGCAATTCTTTTCTTTTCTTTTGCAGAGAAAGAGAAAATTTATTTTTTGAGGGTTAAAAAAGCTCAAGATGTAACAAATGCATTGATGTTAGGGAAGATTATATTGAAAAATAAAAACAATTTAGATTGGATTCGCATTCGCCTTCATATCGATACCGACAATATGCCCCTCGTATAAGAGGAACCAGTAAGTCTTCTACTTGTGGAATTCAGGCGAAGTTCATAAATCTTTCACCGTTTGTCAACAGAAAATCGACACTAGCTTTTGGAAAATAAAGAGTTTGGATTTAATGGAGATGCTTGTCAAGTCTTTTCTAGCTTCTTTTCCTTGTTGCGACCCACCCTGTCAGATTTTGAGTTTATACTGTATGAGAATTGCCATCGCCGTTGGTGCAGACATATATTACGTAGAAATCAAATCGAAAGATTCAACGGCTACTACTCAGTGCTGTCTAGACTTTGATACTGACGTCATATTGGCGCTGACACCGAATCCAATTTTAGGTCTATCTGAGAACCAGTTGATAGCGTTAATAGTACTCATTTACGAAAAAAAAATTAAGGTAATAAAGTCAACTTCTGTTCTTCAATCTCCTATAGGTACTTCGGGCATGATTCTGATATTTGCGGCTCCTCGATTGGGTCCATTTCATCGAAAAAGGAAAAGTCACCCAAATGTAAGAAGAAATGAGGGAGTGGGATGCGTGAAAAAGACGAGCTAAACTAAACATCAAACTTTCAAGAATAATAATAAAAGAACGAATTTTTGGTATTAGAATTATATAGTTTCTTATTAAATCGCTTGGAACATTTCTCAGTAATATTATATTTATGAACGGTCTGTTCTGCAATACAATGCATTGCGTGCATTGCAAAATTATAAATCGCATGAAATAATCAATAGGAGTAATTCTACCAAATTACCTTGGAAATATAAGTAGGAAAATTAAATATTTTATAAAGGTCGTAGCATAGATGTGCAAGGTTATGCGAATACACAAACTATTTAAACAATAAATCATAAAATCACGCGCATATCATTTCTGCGCCTAAACGTATGCAATAGAAACATACAAATAATAACCAGGAGTCTAAATGTCTTAGAATCGACCCATTTTTTATGTCTGGACTTTTATCAGTTTTTAGTCTCAAACACCGCCTAAACTAAGCTGATTAAAACCCCCTAATCTATACAATCTTTTCTTCGTCTCAGTCAGACCTACAAAACTGCATCACTCAATCGAGGGCTGCTAGTATCGTAATCATTCCGAACTTCGCAAGTATTAATATTCTTGGTTTCTTAGGTTATTTGCCCACACCTTGACGGTTTTTGGTTTAATAATATTTATATTTATAAAAACCAACACTGCAAGAAACCACGTTCAATATAGTGTTGCCTCTAGCCCGCGTTAAGCAACTGTGCCAATGTGGACACATTCTCCTATGATGTGCTCTTTGAAAAGCAACTTTGCGTTTCAAATTGTTTCAAACGTCGTGTAGCGCAAAAATTCTTGTAGAGCGAAAATCCCGCCAAACTTACTTTTACGCACCGCTTCCCACCTCATTCTCAAAAATTACATTCACCCATTATATCAGAGAGTACTCCCTAGGCACCATCGTTTCGATGGCTTAAGCGCCAGCAACTTGCTGCGATTTTATGGTAGTTCCTCATTCAATCGAATAAATACTCGCCACACAGATCCAAAAATCAGAAGCCATCGCCTCCGAGGACATCGTGGTCTGAATGTCACATCCACACTCATTCAAACACTTCTATGTACTCACACTCAGGATACACCTTCACCATACCGTCACCTTTGGCACGGCCCAAATGAGATTATCCCTTTGGCGTACGACAGCGTTTGCATTCAACGCTCGAATTAATGCGGCTTCAGCACGCGCTTATATTATTCTTCACACACACGATGTGACGCATGGGATATGCTATTAATAACAATTCTATTTAAAGCGGCTTAGGGCCAATAAACTGCGTCGTAAAGCATCCAGTAACCCACACGTTTAAGGCTCACAATAAGCCTCCTGAAGGGAACCCCTGGAAATTCCATTCAGTTAATTGCCGCCGGCGTAGAGGTTTCGCCTCGCGGTTTTGTGTCCCCTCTACCACATCTGGTGGGATGCGTGGAGCTTTAATTCCACATTTGTCATGTATTTAAGTGAACCACGGGCAAAGCCTTTCGGATATCCTAATGAAATTGTATCGTGGGCTTCATGCTGAGGAAGAATATTAATTTCGTCATGGCGCCCAACTTTTTACTGCCTGCATGCAGTGTGACACTCTGCTGGTGGTAACTGTTGGTCGCCGTGTGGTATTTATGGTGCCAAATTTGGGAAGGGGCTACACGCTTGTTGAAAGCGTCTATTGGCCTAGAAAGTGTTTATGACTTGGGAACATGTTCATTTGGATGATTGGAGGATTGGAATTATTTCTGAAAAATTTTTAATTGAATGTATTCTCAAGCAAGGCAAGAAAGTACTTTAAATTCATTTCAGTGATTAGAATTTGATTTGTCCAGAAAAAAACAACTTCTGTTACTGAATGAATGTACAGTACAATGAAGCAGAATCCGTTTGATATACAGTCCTATATTCATCTTCGGAATCCAAAAACTTGCTTAACAGTGCCGTGTAACAGAGCAGAATCTAGAAATTCATATTTCAAAGCCAATGGGAGGAAATTTCAGAGATTTGGCAATGCCGGCTGTGTTGCCAGATTCTCCCTATTCCGCGACAAAAGATATTCTATAGCGGCCTCTAGTTTCGCACGCACGTCCCCTTCATCTTGCATGTGTCAAGTCACGATCTTCTTCCACAGTTCCATTTCTTAGGAGCTGATTCGAAGATGCTTGGACGGATGTCTTTAGGCTCTTAACGATATACCCATCCTAATTGCTGAATTCTTAATTTGTTCATATAGTTCACTGTTAAATCTTGTTCTCCACTCAGGAAAATTAGAAAGGGAATCGAAGAATTTCCGTCTCGTAACAGCCAAAAGCAATCTGGTCCGCTTTGACAACAGCCCTACAGGCAGATTCAACGTTTCGTGCTTTGTTGGCCAATTGTTTCCTGAGGTTATAGAAGCCGAAGTTAACAAAAGTTATTCTTTGTTTGATTTCAACTATTTAGCCGTTGCCTGAGTTTAAAGTGGTTAATAACAAGCAAGGTTTTCGACAACCTCTTCCCGATTTTGAAGCTTCCTTTGTGACATTATGTTCGAGTGATATAGAAGTCTCCATTTACCTTTTAACCCATCTTTGTGGTGCTGCCATTGGGTTACCCACTCTATGCCAAATTCTTCCAAATAAGTCAATTCCATTCGACTTTTTTTCTTTTGGAGGTTGGGATATACTTCACTAGAGCGCTCAGACTCAAATACTGGTCCATTGTACTACCAGGCAGTAACCTTAATTTAATATAATTTCTTGGTTTTCCGAAGAAAGAACAGGAGGCACTTCTGTGATATAGAACTTAAGTTTTCAGTTCCCACCTCATCAGCACCAAACAGCCGCCACCTGATACGAGCAAAGGCGGGACGCTTACAGAGAAAGTCCTCTGAAAGGTTTTCACCTTCTCCACAGGCGTCGCAATGTCCAAGCCAACTTAGGTACATAACGAAGTCCCATTAGTACGTCGATAAGTCGTCTGCACTCGCTTCTGTCTACAGAAAGCTGCGGATTTCACACGTTCGGTAGCATACTCATACATCCTGCATCCTGGAGAATCACCCCATCTCTTGTTGTGCTGTAGCGAGACCAAGGACGCAGATAGACCCAAGGTGGGTTCGGGCCCTACGAATGCCTATTTTTAACCATGCCTCTGCTAGTTCATTTGCAATCTCGTTTCCCGTGATCCCATGATGTCGCGGGACCCAAACAAGTCTTAGCGAATTCAGCCTGCCGACCAAATAAAGGGAAGACTTGCATTCTTGAACTTACGTGAGCAATTATAAGAACTTCTCGAAAGTGTTTCCCCTGGCAAAAAGGTTTTGGACAATTCTCCAGAACGATGTACAAAACAAAGCTTCATCGTGCCTGCATTCTTGTTTGCATTCTTCCTCTTGCATGCGCCAAGTCAAGATCTTCTTCTATAGTTCCATTGATTCGAAGATGCTTGGACGGATGTCTTTCAACTCTTAACGATCTACCCATCCTAATTGTTGAATTCTTAAACTCTCAGCTAGTTCTTGCGAAGATTTATGGGGCAACGTGCATTCTCTATCGTTATTTTAAACAGACGATTTAGGTAGTAAGGCCAACATTAGACGTCGCGTTAGTTGGCGACACAAAGATTCTCGAACAGCTGGCGAGAGTTTTCTCAATATTTGCTATAATGTGAAATTTTCTCAAGCGTGGATTTTGTTAAGCAAGAGTTGATGACTGACCGTGTTATAACAAACGACTGGAGACCGATGCCCACAATTCAGAGCGTCCTCTTCCTACTGGACCAAGGAACTAATGCAAAGCCTCTAATTATTGAGCATGCCTTCCCCGGGTCCTAATTTACCAGGTTTACCAATATGAAGTGATCGTCAAGATACAAATGTCTCGATAGGGAACATTTGTTGTGAATGAGCCCTTATTTTTTTCTGTTTGTTTGCTATGATATCTGTGAAAAATATTTAGTATACATCAAGTCATTGAACAGACAATATCATATTTTTTCATCGTGTTAAAAATGTCGAATTTTATAAAAGAAAGTGATGATTTGCGGAAATCATTAATTTTTTGTTTTCTTTGGAGCAATCTGCTGCAGAGTCGCATCGAATGCGTGTCGAGGCATATGGTGATCATTCTCTATCAGAAGCAACATCCAAAAGATGGTTTCAACGGTTCAGAAATAATGATTTTGATTTGAGAAATGAAGAACGTGGAAGACCACCAAAAAATTTTGAAGATGCCGAATTGCAAACGATATTGGATGGAGTTGACAGTTTGAGTCAAAAGCAAATGGCAGCACTGTTAAACGTTGCACAACAAACAATTTCTGGCACAGTTGCTTAACGCGGACTAGAGGCAACACTATATTGAACGGGAAAGATCCAGAAGTGTGGAAAATGGGTGCCACATGGATTGAATGAAAGGCAGATGGAAAACCAAAAAAACACTTGTGAAATTTTGCTTTAAAGACACGAAAGAAAACCGGGTTTGCGTGAGATTGTTACTGGCTATAAAAAATGGATTTATTTTAATAATCGTAAGTGAAAAAAATCATGGGTTAATCTGAGACAACCATCAACATCGACTGCAAAACCATATCGATTCGGCAAGAAGACAATGCTGTGTATTTGGTGGGACCAGAAAGGTGTGCTGTACCACGAGCTTCTAAAACCTGGTGAAACCGTTAATACTGATCGTTACCGACAACAAATGATCAATTTGAACCATGCATTGATCGAGAAACGACCAGAATGGGCCAGAAGACACGGCAAGGTAATTTTGCTCCATGACAATGCACCTGCATACAAAGCAAAACCGGTTCAGGATACAATCAAAACACTTGGCTGGGAGCAACTACCCCACCCGCCGTATTCACCAGACTTGGCTCCTCCCAACTACCATTTGTTTTCATCGGTGGGACACGCATTGGCTGAGCAGCTCTTTGATTCCCACGAGGAGGTCGAAAATTGGGTATCTGATTGGTTTGCTTTAAAAGGCGAACAATTTTATTGCCGTGGTACACACAAATTGCCAGAGAGGTGGTCAAAATGTGTAAAAAAACAATGGCCAATGCTTTGAATAAAAAGGTTTTACTTTCCCATTAATAATTAGTTTTATTTTCAAAAAAAAACCGGTATACCTGGAACATGTGAATTGATGCACTCCTTTGAAGAAGTCCGTTCATCAAGTCAATCTCTCTGTACAACGGAACAGTTTTCAAGTCCGAGTACTCCAGTCTGGTTTTTCCAATTTCAAAGTCGTTCGTCTGCTTAATGTAACAATAACCAGTTCCAGAAACGTTCAAACTTCGTCACAGATGGATAAAGTATTTACAAGCTCTTCTCTAGTGTATTCTGTGTGGCCCTACTGGAAGTCATATAGTATCCAAAATTTTTCTCTGCCCATCATATGGCAAAAAAGTTTTTTCAAAAGTGCCAACAGCCGTTTGAAACGAAGACCCATAAATTGCATTTGCACAAACAAGGATACCCCTGAGTAGATTTCTGCATCGTTGACTGTAAATCGTCAGCGGTATTCGCGTGTCAACATCGTCAAAACATTCAAATGGAAAACAGATAGAGATCGCTTTTGCCAAAAGTTTCATTTTCAAGTTTTTCCCGAGGATATACACAATTCCCCCAGGCTGCGGGCACACATCGGACGGCCACAAACGTCCTTGTTTCGTTTGTTTTCTCGCACGGTCACACATCCGTGGAGGAGCATTGTTGAAGGATAAAACACATATCAAAGCCCTCAATCGAGGATATTGGTTCGTTTGCTGACGAAAAATCCCCATAAAATTGCATCACGTAGGATGCTTTTGCCGAAGCAGAAAAACACCGAGAAGAATTGCGGGTTACCACAGCTCACGCTGGCGCCCATTTCAAATTATCCAGTCACTCAGATTGTCCTGCCGTTGATTGTCACTTATTGAATAGTTGCTGACGAGGGATGGATGTGGATTTCTCCTTTTTGTAGCGAAAATTTCGATTGCTTTCCATTCGTCATGCTGACATACCCCTGGGTCCTTATGAACTGTGTTTGGGGCTCTTCTCTCCCGGAAGGTCCTTGTTTCATCGGCTCGAATAAAAGATTTCCATTTGCACAAAAAAAAACACTGGTGAACGCGATGCGGTGATAACCTCGTTCAGTCGTGCGGAAGGAACTTTTTCTTCGCCGAAGTTGGGAACAAATACAAATTGAAGAGTTGGCCACTTGAGCTTCGCTGACTGCTTGTTTGGTTCGATTGACAAGTGGCTTGGGTGCCGATAAAAGGAAGCCCTCGACTGCGAACGACGACATTGTTGAGTGTAAATTGAGCACTTCAGGGAAGGAGAGGAAATGGGATAGGAACAAAAGTACTCGGTTACGCGCGCTTTTAAGATTCATGATCAACTTGTAACGGAATGCTGAGTTGCGCGCAGCAAGTGGATGATTTAAATACGGACAACCTCCGTGAGCATCCTTGAGTGCTCGGTAAACTTGAGTTAACTTATTTTCGATTAATTTCGCATTCTTCCCGCGGGAAACGACTACCGATGACTTCATATTGGTGTCAATTTTCAATTATCGTTCGTCGGTTTTAGTGTGTTCAGGGACCTTCATGACTGTCATTCGCTCTGTAATTCGTTCATTTTTAGTGAGTGACTGAATCAATCATTGATTTGTTTCAGAAATGATTCAGTACTTCTAAGCGAATATACCGATTAAGCGAAGAGTAACGCATTGTTAGTGAGAAGACCGATACAATGAGTCGTACAGTGGAAAGGTATTGACCGATTTATTCGAAGTTGTGTGAGACTTTTTGGTGACCGAATCAATCGCGATTGACACAGCTCTGTGAGTGAAGTGATTGGAATTTATTCATGATGATTTTCTTCAGCAACTTAAAAATTAAAATTTCGTCGCTGTTTTCCCTTTGTGGAAAATGACCAATTGGGAAAACAAATGACCATGCGATCAAAGGCATATTTAATGAACAAAAGTTACCAATATTGGTCACAAGTGACCAATTTTGGTCACAAATGACCAATTTTGGTCACAAATGACCAATTTTGGTCACAAATGACCAATTTTGGTCACAAATGACCAATTTTGGTCACAAATGACCAATTTTGGTCACAAATGACCAATTTTGGTCACAAATGACCAATTTTGATTACAGATAACCAAAACGGCAACCTTGCCTGTGACCAGTGGATGATCTTTCTTTTTATCAAAAAGCTGTTAAGCTTTGGTGGATAGGTAAAGTCTAAGCTGGCCACATATATAAGATTAAAAACCGTTCGTTCAACCTAAGATAGTCCTAAGTCGAGTCAACAATTCTAGGTTCCCTTGCATCAGACTTATTCCGTTTTCCTCACATTTTCCAATCAGATTAGATGACTGCTCTAGCTGCTACACAAGTGTATATATATATATTGACTCTTTACAGTCGGGCTGGTAAAATCAGTCCCTTGTAAAACACGATTTTAATGTTTCTGGTTAGAAGTTTTGTACCAATAATTTCGATAGAATGATGTAAGGTCATTTGGCGAGGTCTCAGAGTCCAATGTCATGTCGTTTGTGGAGGTAACGTTTGCCCAGAGTTGATAAAGCTCTCATTCTGCATTGAAATGTTGGATGTATCTCACAAAACATGTTTCGCTTGACAGCGTACTCCCATCATGCTCTCACTGACCTCTCTCCTTCATCTGTTACGGTGGATGAACGCGACATCATTTGTTGGGAGACTTCTGGGTGCTCCAAAAATTGATGAAAAATTATAAATGGCTCTGAAAACATCTGCCTCTGGCTATATAAACATTTGTGGGATTCATATCACATTCATAAAGGACGCTTTGTTGGTTGCACTGTTCTGTAAAGAGAATTAGCAATTAAAACGACTTTTATCAAATAAATGAAAATTTAAAAAATAGTATTTGCACAAACCATGCAACTCCGGAATTCCATTTCGTTCCATTTTAACCCCAGAAAGTTTTAACCAATAAATTGTTTCTCGAGGGCTGTGGCATATTAGATAGAGTGTGACAATCACATATTAAAGGTTCCAGGTTCGATTCTTGGACTACCTCTTTCGACCTTCTGACAACGATCAAAGAGTAATGAGTGTCTATGAAAAACCTTCTCAAACTTCGTGTTTCGGAGTGAGTACACCCCCTGCAGACTTCTTCTGTTCCCGAAAGACCAGTATCACGCAAAACCTGAAATGTGCATGAGGAAGCTGCGCCCTGATTACATTGTGAAACGCCTTTTAATAATTATAATTGTTGGCGCGAAAGTCCACAGGAGGACCAGGGCCTAGTTTGCTCATCAACTGCTCGTGTAGTGCGAGCTACTGTTATCTCACGAGTAGAAGGAACCTACAGTTTTGTTCTGACTCCGAACGGCGAACTTTGGGAAGCTTTCTTAGACAGTTGTTACTCTATGCGTGTTGTCAGCAGCTCGAAAGAGGTGGTGCCATGAAAAATTCGAGGTGTTCAGGCGAGAATCGAACCTGGACCCTATGGCGTGTGAGCTTCGCACTCTACCCACTACGCCACGGCGGCATTTTATTCGGCATTGTTTTTATTTTCCTTTTGTGTGAGGGGTAATTCGGAAATACAACAGCGACAGCTCCCCCTCGAGGTGAAGTAACAAAGAGAGTTTTTTGAAGTAAGCAACTTTTATAACATTTTTATGCAACGCTAGTAAAAAGTTTCCGCTGCCATCAACCCATCATGTGGCGCGATATTTCAGCAGTGCGCACGACTAGCCCACACAGCAGCCAATGACATAGTTTGCAATTACATAAACGTTCTTCCTCTTTTTGTGGAGCTACAGTCCGGGGTGGAATCGGGCCTCAACCAACATGCTTCTCCAGCAAGCACAATCTTTCGCCAGCTGCCTTCAGTTTCACACTCCAAGCTGGTTAAGGTCCTTCTCCACTTGTGTGCGCCACCTTAGCGTAGGCCGTTGTGTTGTTCCAATGGCAAAGATTCGAAGACTTTTCGGGCCGAAGCAGTGGTGTCCATACGCTCTACTTGGCATAAACGTTATCGACGCTGAATTCAAAATTGAAATGGCCTACAAGTGGCCATTATAATGTGAAAGGGCGCCGCACTGCGTATGTGCTGACAATACAAATCGTTCTCAACGATTTCATCAACTTAATCCTCAGGTGTTGCTTGACTACAGCAAGGCACATTTCAACGATTAGTAATGTCAGTTAGAAAACGAGGAAACCGCAGCAAGGTTTCTCTTCTTTAGTTTTCAGTCTCAACATTGTAAGTTTCCCAATCGAAATTTCTCGTAATTTTCGCGTAATGCTCCTACCGTTTCAGTAATCAAAATAAAAAAAAAATCATTCACCCAGAGTTAAAAAATTAAATTTTGAATTTCCCTTAAGTCGTTACTTATTTCCTTGAAACCCTCGGGACATAGGACATAGTTCACATATGCGCACATCATCCTATTCAAAGGTCTACAGCATGTTTGAACTTCGCCCCAACATTTCCCCGAAGTACAGCTCTGCGCCACACTTGCCTACACCTCCTCACTGCTTTTCCTTCCTATGTAAAGGGATGGGGTACTGGGACTGTCTTCGCGCGTTAGGACGTATCCAATACACTGTCATTTCCTCCTTTGCATTCTGATTTACGTTTTCGAGGCTTCAATAGCTCATTGGAGTCTGTTTGGCCAAGCTATCCTACAGACATTCTTCAAAATATTTATTTACGTTTAATAGCTGGTTTTGTATGTCAATGGTGTCCATTTCCTAGATGCTGCAAACATAAGTCGAAGACATACGAGGGTTGCCTTTTATATTTCGGGATTAGAGAACAAAAACAAATATTAACTATCGAAAACAGCTTTATTGTTTTTCAAAATATTCCCCATTAAGATCAATTTTTACACTTTTGCATGCGTTTGAACCAATTTTCGAGGCACTTTAGCCATTCTAATTGAGGTATCTCCAAAACATGCATTCTGAACGCATCAACCGCTTCTTCAGGTGTCGAAAAACGTTGACATCTCACTTTATTTTTTAAGTACGAAAATAAAAGGAAGTCATTCGGTGCCAAGTCAGGACTATACCGCTCATCAAATCGATGCTTTGAGTGTTCAAAAATGCAGTTGTTTGAGCCGATGTGTGAGAGCTCGCATTGTCGTGTTGAAGAGTGATCCGTCTTGCGATTCGCGATTGGTTTTCCCGATTTCTTGGAAGACAACTGGCAAGCAAATGGTTGTGTACCACTCAGAATTGACTGTTCTGCGTTTTTCTACGGTTGCGACATGTCCAGTTTTTCCGAAAAAAACAGGTGACCATTTGCTTGGAAGTACTTCGTGCGCGACCAACTTTTGTTGGATTTGGCTCAATTTGAAACACCAATAGAGCCGACTGCTATTTACTTTCGGGCCCAAACGCATTCATTACCTGTCACGATATCATAGACGTGCTTCGAAGCACCGCGATCGTATTTTTGGAGCATTTCTTTCGACCAATCGACACGAGCCTTTTTTTGAGCGATTGACAAATTGTGTGGGATCCAACGCAAGCAAATTTTTTTGACAGTCAAATGTCCATGCAAGGTTGTTTCAATCTCACGATCGGTCGCATGACAATCTTTCAATATCAGTTGGCGCACAGCATCAATGGTTTCCGGAACAACAACTGATTTTGGACGACCTTCACGAAATTCGTCTTGGAGTGAACTACAGCCACGGTTAAATTCACCATACCATCAATAAGCACTGGTCCTTGATGGAGCTTCATCGCCAAAAATGAATTTAGTTCATCGATGTACTGTTGTTGAGTTAATCCACATCAAAATTTTAAAAAAATAATCGCACGAAAATCTTCCCATTCCATTTTTTGGGCGAGTTCAATGTTTTAAGTTACTGTAAACAACACAAATAGCGCTCGTATGTCAAAACGTTCTGAGTACGTATAACCTCAAAAATGCCAAACTTTACGATGGAGCTGGCAGTTACCAAATTGCAACACTAGGGTTGCCCAATCCCAAAATATAAAAGGCAACCTACGTAACATTTTGCTCATGGAGTTTTGCTTATAGAGCACGTTTAGGGCCAGTAAATAATATTTATAAAAAATATTTAGATTAAGCACTTTGTCTACCATATACGTTTCTTGAAGTTATTTAAAGATAATTCTTTTAAAAAATTAAGTACCCCTGAGCTTAAGAATCGTAGCTTGTCCCTTTAGGTTATAACATAACTTTTGCAGACCGTTATTGGCATTTCGATCACAGCGTAAGTATCCTTGTATAAGTTGATGATACGCGCTGCCAAGACTAATAAAAAAAATCAAAAGCCGAATGCATTTGCACCTTTATTGGTTGAATGGAGTGTTAACACTAAACTTACAAACCTACATTTATTCCTTGCATTTCCTGACTCAGCTTTCTGATGTTGCTCACTGTTGTGGGGAACGATGCGCCGTGCAGCAAGTGCGTCAGACGCTTGGTCAGCGTTTCCTCATTTCGGTGTTCGCACGTGCAGGTGTACTTCACCCCGTCTGCTGGTGTCAAGTTATATGCTGCACCCATTCAGTTCGGGGACACTGTTGTTATTGAAAACCAACTGCTAACTTTCTGGACTTCCTACCCGGCAATGCTTAATTGGGTGCTTATTTCAGAAAGGGCTTCAGTTTCCGCTGTATTTATCTTACGTCTCATTTGGCTTTCCTGAACTTTAGGTTGATAGCACACTGCGGAGTTGTTTCAGAAAAGATGTCGTAGTCCATCGCTTCCACCTATCACAGCATTGAACAGAGTACATCGTTGATTACCACCAAATGGCATCGTGGTGATAGTATGTAATAAAAATAATTGTTGGCGCTACAGTCCAAAGGGGGACCAGAGCCTAGCTTGCTCATCAAATACCCGTGTTGTGCGCGCTACTGTTGTCTCACGAATAGAAGGGTCTTACAGTTTTTTTTGCCGACTCTGAACGGCGAAATTTGAGAAGCTTTCTTTAACAGTTATTACTCTTTGAGTATTGTCAGCAGCTCGAAAGAGGTGGTGCCGTGAAAAATTCGAAAAATTGGTGTTGAACTGGGAGTCGAACCTAGATCCTTCGGCGCGTGAGCGTAGCACTCTACCCACTACACCACGGCGACCATGATAATATGTGCCCATGGCAAACTTTCCTTTGGGCATCAAACTCTTCCAACAACTAACCTGGGTGTGTATGATGTGCCACTTAGCCTGTGTAACTTCCGTTAGCATATTTCCGTCACACAAGCTCAAGTATAGTCAGATGCAAGGAACTCTCCCTACGAATTTACACAACTCTTGTGACTAAACTTTTCCAAATCTAAAAATGTAAGTAGATCCCATTAGTATCTTATGTGTAAAACCTTCTCCTCAAAATGCACTTAATGAACGAACCAACCATTACCTCGCAACACCCGACAGGGACTCTTCCAAATTCTGTTTAAATTCATTCTCATCAAATTCACTCACATGGTTTCCTCAAGAAAATGTCTGTCACTTTCTGGTCAATCTCTGTCACACTATCTGCATGCTTTCGCTCACATCTGCCTGTCGCAGTTCAGACCAAACAATTTCTTGGTGTCTGCATCCCCCACAAGTTTAAGTCTCTAAATTGAATAATTCCCAGCAAAAATTCCTCCGACTTAGAAATTAATTCATCTCCACATGCACACATATAACGCACGTCAAACAAACTTACACTATGACTTCTGTCAGGCTGGTCGGAGTGACACTAAGCCCCATTATAAATTTCATCTATCAGAAAACTTAAGCCCTGAAATGAGAAAACCAAAACACAACAGCATTCCTTGCGTCCCAGCCCCCCTTATCCACCGCCGGGTGGAGAAATTTTACTACTCGCAGATTTTTGGTGACCAGAAATGCCGGACATATTCCCAAGTAAATTGCTTCCCCAGAACTAACCACATAAATCTTTATGCACAAACATTATCTGGGCTCGTCCACCCGAGCGAAAGGACCCAGTACACAATACAACTTTATGTCGAGCCACATGGACATCAAATACCCACGCCCATGCCTCAGCATTGAAAGTTGTAAACTGTCCTGGAAAGGATTTAAATAATTTTGGTTTCAGAAAAAGGGATATCTTCCCGCATACAGTGAGAATCTTGTCTTCCGAAGGGATGTCTCTCTTGGAGATGAAACAATACTGTGTGCGGGAGTTCCGTGAAATTTTCTCCCACACCCTGAGTCGAGCTGAACATTATAAATCCCGCTAAATCTCAATCTGTATTGAACCGCAATATTGGCAGATAAAAAAGGATACATTCGGGTTGTGGGTGAGAGGTGGGGAAATCCTTGGAGAAGATGATCCGCCCCTTGGCAATCGATTTCAAGTTTCACGAAGGTCCAGATTGTGATTTCTCCCCTTGTGGCGTAATTTATTCACAACTTCGCAAATCCCCTGATTTGAATTATGCATTCTGTTTGGATTTACACAGTTTTGAATTTGATCCGAGAGATGGTCCCTTTTCGCTCATTTTCTGACTGACATCACACCGGCCGGGAAGATATCGCCTTTGGCCGGTGTTGAGCGCCCTCCATTCGCACCTAATTCATTGATTCGAATCTCAGAGATGCGGTCTGCCTGGGAGTGACGGCAGCAGAGGAGGACGCAAAACTATTCTCCCGTTTCTTCCAATTCAATGAACTATTTAATTTGGTTTTAATGCCACAAAGGATGTGAGGAGCGGCGGAGAATAAAAAGTCCATTCCACAGTCATATATCATGTCCCATTTGCAGTTGACTGGAGGCGACTGGGGACTAGGATGCAGTGGGGCAGCGCTAAGTGTCACTGGAGGTGCTGCAGAAAATGGGAATGACACGGTTCAGTGGAGCTCTATTGTTGGCGATGCCGATGGCTGTGGGGATGAGGCGCTACTTTGGCAAAGAATGAGTCTAATAAGACATTGATGACCTCCCTTTGTGGCATCGAAATTTGATTTCATTGACCGCAGGGGGAATCGAATTTATCACTTTCCGCAACCCCAGGTCAACCTGTCCCTTTGCGGGGAGGTGTTTGATTGACGTCCTGCAAATGGGGTTGAAAGTGTGTAATTAAGGACTGTCAAGCGGACGTGGACACCGAATGGAGTTCTTGTGTACTGTCCGTTTTGACAGATTCTGGATTAGCTTGAAAATTTTCTCTCAGAAGCGCCTTCAGATGTGTTTGTACTCTAAAGAGGCTGTTACAGACTCAAACACATGAAAAAGTTATTTTTCTGTGGGCTTTAAATAAGTAAGCACCTTTTTCATATATTATGTCAACATTGTGCTTATTATAGTTTTCAAGGTAAGAAAAATTAGCCAATACAATTCTGAAAGAAAACCATTGTCCTTCCTTTTTTGTTTGACACTTCAGAAAAAAAAGTTCGTTTTCTTTCCCCATCCGCTTAGTGTCTGGGTTTATTCCAGTTTTATACGCTTGGTCTTGCAAATGAGACTTCTTCGCTCTATTAAATATTCGGTCCGCAGGAATGGCGATTAGCAAAAGGGATTCTACGTTTTGACACTAATGTAGTACCTTCTTTCTAACTTCTAGAGTAAGACTATTTCCTCAACTACCTCAACATTTTTGCCATAAGACGTCATTTCTAAAATGTCAACTGTTCTTCCGCTCCTATTTGGTCAGGTGCTTCTAAGACCTCCCTGCACCTGCTGGATAGAATTCAAAAGCGAGTGATAAAACTTATAGATGACAGAAGTATTGCAAAATCGATTGACTCGTTAGAACACCGACGTAATGTCGCGTCGTTGTGACTCTTTTATCGCTATTTTAACAAGTAATGCTCAGATGAATTAGCCAGCTGCATTCCTCCCCTTCAAGAATTCACCCCCAATACACGCCTCGCTAGGAATGCCCACCAATTCACCCTCAAGCCCTCTTTCGGACGTACAGTCAAATTCAGAGACTTGTTCTTTAGCCGCACTATACGAATCTGGAATGCTCTTCCCATCTCGATTTTTCCTCCGCACTACAATCCACAGGTATTTAAAACCA
This sequence comes from Eristalinus aeneus, assembly GCA_955652365.1. Taxonomy (NCBI): domain Eukaryota; kingdom Metazoa; phylum Arthropoda; class Insecta; order Diptera; family Syrphidae; genus Eristalinus; species Eristalinus aeneus. Next base: position 25,179,191 of record OY019131.1, read on the forward strand.
ATGTGCATCGGTACTTCCTCTCCCTCTCTTCCTCTATACCTTCGGCCCGTGCTGTGACTTGATCCCGGCACTTAAGGGTACTCGCAACCCCTTTTGCACACGTCAATTATAAAAAAAAGGGAGTAACCTACAATACATGCAGTTTTTCGGTCTTCCACTTCTGTGATAAAATGCCTTATCATAAGACGTCATTTCTAAAATGTCAACTGTTCTTCCACTTTGTGTGGTGCTACAGTTCAGGGTGAACCTGAGCCTTCACCAACATGCCTCTAGAGCCAGCACGATCTCTAGCCAGCCGATTGCAATTGCGCACTCCAAGTTGGTTAAGGTCCTTCTCAACTTGTGTGCGCCACCTTAGCCTAGGCCGTCCTGGGCCTCAACGAATATGCCTCTCCAGCCAGGAAGATCTTTCACCAGCTACCTCTAGTTGCGCACTCCAAGTTAGTTGAGGTCGTCCCCTGTTGCGTTGTCCCTATGGCTCAGATTCAGAGACTTTTCGGGCAGGAGCAGAGGTGTTCATAAGCTCTACATGGGCTAGCCATCTTAAGCGTCGTATCCGAAGACGCTAAACCAGAGGCATGTCGCTGTAATCCCCACAGAGTTCGTCTTTAAATCTTCTCCTCCAGATGTCATTACACAAACAGGACCAAACGCAAGACTTTTAGTTCGAAAACACTAAGTGCTTCCTCATCCGCAGCAGGACTGAGATTTGCAAGCTTTTACACAGGGCATGGTTAGTCTTTTAAGGGAGGCCTCTATTACTCTATTTCTTCTTGAGTCCATTGAAACAGTGCTTGGCAAAAGTGATTCTGCATTTAATGTCCCCATTTACCGCGGTTTCGAAGTAGACGAAGTCCTTATCTTTCTGCTGCCTAGTATAACGCTCTGTCCGACACGTCCATGTTGTGTCCTTTCTTCAAGGCAGCATGTACTTCGTTTTGCCCTCAATAACCGCATGATCAATTTTAACCAAATCCGCTTCAATACCAACAAACACTTCTTTTACGGCTCACTGCATTCGTACAACCATGTCGATGTCGTCGGCATAAGCTATCAATTGAGCTAACTTCTGAAAGATCGTGCCTCTGGTGTTGACTTGTGAGTTACGCACGATCTTCTTAGGAACGACGTTAAAGAAGAAGAAGTTTTAAAGTTCTCGGGACGCTCGTTGTCAGCCTTGACGAAGCATCGAGAGTTGTCCATCGCCTTCTTATCAATCTGACAAGTTTAGTAGAAATAGCCAAAACTGTATAGCCCGTCCTAATGCACTTTGTCATGTGCGGCCTTGAAATGAACAAAGAGGTAGTGAGTGTCGATTTGTACTTCTTGGATCTTTTCCAGGATCTGTCGTAACGTAAATCTGGTCTATTGGGATCTTCACTGCCCTGAAATGAATACTGATAGGAATTAATTAGGCTGTAGACAAACGGCTGCTGACAACACTCAAAGAGTAATAACTGTCTAAGAAAGCTTCTCAAATTTCGCCGTTCGGAGTCGGCAAAAAACTGTAGGTCCCTTCTACTCGTGAGAGAACAGTAGCGCGCACAACACGAGTAGTTGATGAGCAAGCTAGGCCCTGGTCCCCCTTTGGACTGTAGCGCCAACAATTATTATTATTATAGACAAACGGTTTTAGACGCTCACACAATATGACAAAGAGGATCTCGTTAAAGAGGCCAATCCCTCGATAGTGAGCACAGTCAAATTCATTCCCTTTCTTGTAAACTGAACAAACGACACATATATTGCAATAAACGAACATGCTTTCCATATTTAACAGATCTATTGGTGCATGTGCCCAACCAGAAAATCTCCCCCTGCTACAAATACTCGTAGCCACTCAAACAATCCGTCCTCTCCAGCAGCTTTGTTTGGCTTCAGTTTCGATATTGCTGTCTTGACCACGCCTTCAAAGTGTCGAAGTAAGAATAGACAGCTGGTCAGGGCTCTTAAGTTGCCCTAGGTTCACTGGACCGTGCCAGCGATAAGGAGAATAGACCTGTAGACTACTGCCAACCAGCGCGAAAAACAATAACACGCACACAATTCGCTAACGAAGCGAGGCCTTTGTGTACTGTAGGCGCCATCAACTTAAACATTATAGCTTGCCCTTGTTACAGAAATCCACTTAAATCTAAATCAGATTTAGGTTCAGTATCAGGTAAGTTTGATAGAAGTCTTCACCCTTGATTAATAATAATAATAATTGTTGGCGCGACAGTCCACAGGGGGACCAGGGTCTAACTTGCTCATCAACTACTAGTATTGTGCGCCTCTGTTGTTCCGGCGAAGTTTGAGAAAATTTTTCTTAGACAGTATTACTCTTTGACTGTTGTCAGCAGCTCAAAAGAGGTGGTGCCGTGAAAAATATTGAAGCGTTCGGCCGGGAATCGAACCTAAACCCTTTGGCGTGTGAGCGTCGCACTCTACACACTACGCCACGGCGGCCACACCCTTGATTCCCTGACATAAAACATCTACGCCGACACACGTCCAGTGAGCAAAGGTGTATCCATTTAATGTAAAAGCGGATTTCAAAAGGGTTGCCTGTTGCCTTTAAATGATCCCCACACCAACTGTCTGGTTGCATCACCAGATGTACAGCTTGTAAAGAGCGCATTGCAGATTTCCACTTATCCTTTGAACAGCAACTAACCAGACAATGATTTATTGCACTCTCCACACTCCCTCGCTCTGTCTGGTGTATTCATATGTCAGACTTAAGAAAAATTTAATTTACCCCTTCCGAGACCACCCCTACATTTATCAATCTTCCACACCAATAGCACTCCTAACATCCAAGGGACACATGTTCCATCCTTCATTCGAAGCAGGGATCACTTTTGGACAAGCTGCTCAAATTGTTCCGTACCCCGAATGACACTGCAATGTCATGCAAATTGACTGACGTACTCCTAGGGTATCGCATTGCACCCCAAAAGACACATCGTCCATCAGGAAGGGGAAATGTTCCACCAACCACCCATTTGTTGAACCGAATTCCAAACTGGCACGAATGCTGTAATACAAAGGCAACAACAAACACCGAGTTAAGTTGCAGCAACACACACGAGCACACACGACTCCGGCGCACCCCCATGAACTATTCAACAAGCGACTAAATAAAGATAAACATCACACAACAGGAACAAGAAACCACGTTAAAAAGCAGACTGGAACTACAGTCGGAAGGAGGCAAGCAAAAAACCGAAGAAGCGGAGAAGGAGAAACTAACAAGCAAAGTGACGGCGTTTGAGTGGCAGCTCCAGTGTCACCCAAGAAGGATCCATCTTCGTGGCGCACGAAAATGCCGTGGAAGCGGGTGGGAGGCGGTCGTCATCTTGTGGGCCAGCATTCGCTTATCATTTATTGTTATTGCCCTTGTTATTGTGATTGCCCAGCCTAAGGGCCTGATCACGATAACCACGGCATCGTCTCGTCATAAGTACGTGGGGTCTCGCCGTATGTTTTATGTGGGGGCAAAGCTGTGCGGTGGCTGTGGGTGAACTGCTGTGAACGATGTGGTTAAGTAGGTATTACCGGGACGTGTCTTGGAAGGGGTCCGGGGACATTGCGTGATTCCGAGGAATTTTCCCTAAAGAACTGATTGGCTGATGCAAAACGTTAAAATGACTGGAAAGAGGTTAAAACGCGGCACATGGGTTGTGGCAGGCAGCAGCAGATCATCGCTTATGCACAAGGACAAATGTAAAAGCTTCTTCATTAATACAGTTCACGTGCGCTTTTAAGTGTACCCGTCTTGTAAATAATGGATATGCTCTCGGCCAGATGTATCTGAGTAAGTGACGAGTGATATTCTTCAAAATAATGCTAATAGATGAAGCCTGGCGTGTGTCATAGAGACGGATGCTCCTGTAAATTGAACCAAAGGAGTTGTTTTTCTTGTTGATCTGAATGGGGAGGAAACACCGACCGCATGGGACGGAAAGAGATGAAACATGGAAAGCTGGAAAACAAGGGGATATTAGAATGAGAGAAACTTCTGAGGGAAGCCATTGCCCTTTGATCGAATCTGTACCAATTTTACGCAGCAGAAAGGGACATCTAAAGGACCCTGATTCTTATAAATAACTTTCAACAACTGAAGCAATTCAGTTTAAAGGAAATCTAATGACACTGAATTCGGAGTGTGGATTACCAGTTTGGAGGAGTTTCGTCGGAGTCTACTTCAAAATTGAGTGGAGGCGCAACAGAAAAAGGAAAGGAAACTTATTCCCCGGAAACGCTTATAAGTCCTCATTTGACCAATTTCATATTTCGAAGTAAATAATTTGTTTAATCTGAAGTGCGATTCGTTTGATTTCTTTACGCGCAACTAGCTCCGAGGTTTTTTTTCGGGAGTTAAAAAGCACTCCACACCACACACTGGAGCACTCAGACATGAAAACTGGTTGTCTATACTATCAGGTGTATCAACCCAACAATAAGTTGGAACGATCACATATTTGAGGTCGCCAATAATGCTGCGAAATGTCTAGGCTTCCTTAAACTATGCAAGAAGTACTTCACCCCCTCTAATCTGGCTACAATATACAAGGCCTACATACGCCCAAAACTTGAGTATAACGCTCCTATTTGGTCAGGTGCTTCTAAGACCTCCCTGCACCTGCTGAATAGAATTCAAAAGCGAGCGATAAAACTTATAGATGACAGTAATATTGCAAAATCGATTGACTCGTTAGAACACCGACGCAGTGTCACGTCGTTATCACTCTCTTATCGCTATTTTAACAAGAAATGCTCAGACGAATTAGCAAGTTGCATTCCTTCCCTTCAAGAGTTCACCCACAATACACGCCTCGCTAGGAATGCCCACCAATTCACCCTCAAGCCCTCTTTCGGACGTACAGTCAAATTCAGAGACTCGTTCTTTAGCCGCACTATACGAATCTGGAATGCTCTTCCCATCTCGATTTTTCCTCCGCACTACAATCCACAGGTATTTAAAACCAATGTGCATCGGTACTTCCTCTCCCTCTCTTCCTCTATACCTTCGGCCCGTGCTGTGACTTGATCCCGGCACTTAAGGGTACTCGCAACCCCTTTTGCAGGCGTCAATTATCAAAAAAAAAAGGGAGTAACCTACAAAACATGCAGTTTTTCGGTCTTCCACTTCTGTGATAAAAAGCCTTTTCAGCTCCAAACACACAAACAAACACCACCGGATCCGAGTAAAGGGAGGACAATGACAGAGGAAGTGATATACAGTGCTTTCACTTTCTCTACAAGCATCGAAGCGGATTTCATCACTTAGTCTAACCACACTAAAGTGTTAAGCGAATGTGAAATATCCCGTTTGTACCTAAGCAAGCCGTCAGCATTGTTTCCTGTTCGCAGATAGCAGAAATGCCGAGGATTTCCATCTGACGCTGGAAAGAATGCGCTTGGTCAACTTGTATCCTGGAGAATCACACCATCTCTGGTTCCGCTGGTGGGCGCTATGAATGCCTTTTTTATCCGTGCTAAGCCTGTTCATTGGTAATTTTAGTTCCTGTAATTCTTTGGTGTCCCGGGACATAGACAAGCATTAACAAATCCAGTAATTAAATGCATTTCTTAACTATATTGGAACTTTTCTTTCGCTACAGACGCAGATACTTCACTCTTTTAACCTGTCCTTCACAGGGCTTGTGGTCGCCGTGGCGTAGTGGGTAGAGTGCGACGCTTACATGCCGAAGGGTCAAGGTTCGATTCCCAGCTGAACACCTCGAATTTTTCACGGCACCAAATCTTTCGAGCTGCTGACAATACTCAAAGAGTAATAAATTTCTAAGAAAGCTTCTCAAACTTCGCCGTTTGGAGTCGGCACAAAACTGTAGGTCCCTTCTACTCGTGAGAGAACAGTAGCGCGCACAACACGAGTAGTTGATGAGCAAGCTAGGCCCTGGTCCCCCTATGGACTGTAGCTCCAACAATTATTATTATTCACTTGGATTACAAAATCAAATTGTCATGAATGTTTATGGTATTTTAACAATTGACTTCACTGTGCAGTTAAAATTTGCCATACCCTCAAAATCAATCGCATTCCCCTTGATACCCACCAGTTCAATAGACGCATCGCCTCATCCGCCAAGAGTTTCATTTAGATTAAGGAGAACGGAAATTACATCTCTAGTTGGACTTCCATTGGTAAGGAAAAAGCATAATCACAATTGAATATTTTTAGTATTTGAACTTTTACGTCTCAACCAACTGTGCCAATCATATCCTAAGTTTTTACAATTTAGACCGGGTTACGAAAAACATTTGAAAGACAGTTAAACAGTTACAACTCAGAAACTAACTTCTGTATACATGATAAGTCCTCAGTTTCCAGAACAACAAAAGATTGCAAATATTGCCCCATTTACGAAGAATATTAATCGCCCTCACTTAAGGCCGACTTTTATTTCATGGCTAAGACATTTAAAAAAAAATTCTTGCCAATAAAATACTGAAATGTATTTGTCGTGATTTTGATATATAGCTGGTAATCCTGTTTTCGATCAAAGAACAGATTCAATTGAACTGTAAATAAAATATTAAGTGACCTCAAGTTAGCCCCAGATGATGGAAGCTTTGAATTTTAATTTTACTACATTTTCAAACACCTTTGTACAAAGCATTCTTTTGTAATTTTCAAACTCAGGCAGAACTTGAATTCGTCATCTACTTTTTCTGCACAATTAAATTGTAGCGGAATATAAAGAAGAAATTGTACTACAATTTGAGTGAAGCCTTGAAGAAAAAAGAGAAAAAGAATCACGAAATAAAGTTTGCTGGTTCTTAAACTAAATAAATTGTGGAATACTCCCACTTTTGGGGCATTATACGGACCCTCCACCAAATCGTGCCAGCGACACAGATATAAAAGAAAGATTTTATTAAAGAAAACATATGTCCTATCGACTCCACACGTCGCGACGTCATTTCCTCATCGTAACCTCAAACCATGGCTTCCCTGGTACCATCAGAGCATGTTTTCATCGAATTTTGAGAAATAGTGAGAGAATGGTTTGCGCAAATGGAATCCCAACCCTGCGCGGGAGGAATTTCTAAGAACGAAACAGAATACCAAGTGCCAGCATGCAAATCCGATATAATCCTAAATCCGCCTAATAGGTCTCTTCCAATTCATTTATGTACAGAAATTCGTAGTTGAGTAGTTTGGGTAAAAATCTCTCTTGCAGAAAGTAACTCTACCGAAAATTGTAAAACGACTTTTCGTAGAAATTCGTAAGCAGCTATCAGACATATGAAATGTCAGAGGTTTTTTTATTTTCGATTTAACAGCCATCTGCTGCCGAGCTGCTGAACAAAGTTTTTTCTTCGGCAGAAATTCGTAGGTTGGGGTAATATTTTGCTCTCTCGTGAGCTCTCTCATTTTCGAAAAAATCAGCTAATGGAACGCTTTTTCGTAGTTTTTCGGGCAAATTCGTAGACATTCGTAACAATTCATAGCAATTGGAAGGGATCTAATTTATTGAAAGAAAGAGTATGTTTGGGAATAAATATTTTTGTTGTTGTTGTTAATAATTGTTCATTTACTAAGAATATGAGCGATAAATTATTTTATTTCACATATTGTATTTGCTCAAATGATATTGTACAACTGTACCCTAGTCATTGTACCTCAGTCACTGTACCTCGAATCGCATGTTCCCGTCAGATCCAGACAACGACTCTGAAGAATAACATCAGGCATACACGACCCGTTCATCGTCAACAGCAGCATCATCAGGACATACGTCAATGCATCATCCGCCTATCAAGAAAATTCACCACCACGCCACTCGCTCCCGTATCGTACGATCATTCCCTTTCTTTCGGATCCAGAAAAGGGTAAACACGCGCATGCGCACACGCACGCAAATGTGAGTTCCCACAGAAATGCAAGTAGTGAACACATGACATGTTTGTGGATCGTGTTGGCCGGCCAATCGATCTTGATGGGTGTTAATGATTTCCTTATGGATAACTGCTGCAGAGATAAGCAAGCAAGCATTGATTCCCTTATCTCTGCTTAGAAGTTTGGCGTGGATAATTCAACTTAGTGCATTTTGTATCCACAACCGAAATACACTTGCCCGCATAAGTCTGCGTACAACCAAAAAAAAAGCAGAAACATCAACTTCAAACGCAAATTTTTCAGCTATTATAGCATGCATAGAGTTAATTTTTGTTTTATTTTATACACTAACAATTTGTCTTACTATTGGTTTTTAAATTCATTCAGTTTCCAAGAAATGGTAATTTAAATAATGTATTTCTTAAGAACGCATAAAAAACACACACGGAAAAGTCTGCGTACAAGAGGTTTGGAGCACAGAAAACTATTTTTTTATGATACTGTAGTAGCTTGTTGGATAACCCTTTCTTTGTAATACTTCTGCTAGACGTCTAGGCATAGAAAAATTTACGTTTGAAGTTGATGTTTCTGCTTTTTTTTCGTTGTACGCAGACTTATGCGGGCAAGTGTAAATACTTGTCGCTTTTATTTTTTGAAAGTTCGTGTGTTAACCTCGTCAATTTTCGGGGTGAAATTGTTTCCCTTTTTTTTCTTTTGTTGAAACAGGCAGCAGATATGTGTCAGTCGTAGCTGCTACAAGAAATGCTCAAATTAACGGATGCAATGCAAATGTCAACGAGAAGATAATAATAATAATTGTTGACGCTACAGTCCAAAGGGGGACCAGGGCCTAGCTTGCTCATCAACTACTCGTGTTGTGCGCGCTACTGTTCTCTCACAAGTAGAAGGGACTTACAGTTTTTTGCCGACCCCGAACGGGGAAATTTGAGAAATATTAGAAAATGGTGTTGAACTGGGAGTCGAACCTAGACCCTTCGAGGTGTGGCCGTACACTCTACCCACTGCGCCACGGCGACCACGAGAAGATACTGAAATTTATTTGGCTACACCAATTACCATCAAATATTCGCAGCATAATTTCCGTCCATAAGCATGTGGATTTTCCCATATATCAGACTGCAACGTAGCAGAAATGGTACCCCGAAACAATTTTTTAAAATCACAAGTAGTGGAATAATCGCAACGGTTGTACAAACAAAGCACTATTTCTACGCAACAAAGCCGATCTGGAGTAAGAAAGTCTGGGTTGCAACAAGAGCTTGTGATTCCTTTACTACTAATATTTATGTTCCACAAGGATCAGTATTGGGGTCTTTTCTTGTCTTTTTTTGACAATGATCTTCTTCGGGTAATTAAAAACTACAAATTTCACATGTACGCTTTCGTTAAAAAGAGACATTACATTTCACTGTCCATTTTGACAAACGTCAGTCAAACGGACCTGATTGGTTGCATAAAGCCGCTCTTCCAGAACAAATGGACAAGTCCAAGTCGTCGATATTTTGCAGGATATTAAGCAAAACAAAGGAATTCCTTAGCAGAATGTCTTAACGAAAAACATTGCTCTGAAAGCATAATAACCCGGAGAATCTTCACGTGCCACAAGACAAATTTACATTCCTATTGGTTGTGCTAACCAAATCGTTGTGCATTAGCATTTCGCCCCGATTCACCATTTTGGCGAAACGCCACAAACTCCGGAGCATAATCCACATTATACCCGCAGAAGTATGCAGCTGTTCAACCGACCGTTCAAAGATTCCCATTCATCTGACCGTTTATTCGAAAACCTCATCATTGTGGCATGCTTCCTGGAGCACTCTTAAGCACAACATGCGTCTCCATCAACTGCCTCAATTCCATACACAAGCATTTCGAGTTAATGTTCTGGGAAAGAACTCCTTGCCATCATGCGATTCAGCCACCATTGCAGCTCATTTTGCCACAAAGTTGCTTCAGATTTTCATAACCGGAATAGATATTAACCGGGCCCTTGTGAATGCAAGAAGATCCTCCTGATGTCTTGAAACAAGTGAATTTCCCTAGGATCCGGTGCCCCAGCAGGGAACGAGACGTAAGGGGACTCAAAAAGATATTCGTATGAAAACGAAGTGCACTTGTGTATGGAACATGTTACGGAGTGCGAGCTGAAGAACAAAACGTGCAGCCATAGCTTCAGAAATGTTCTTCCCTTCTTATTTATTGAAAAACGTACTCCGACCATCCTTAGAGGGATCCATTACATACAACGCATGTAGTTGTGCGTACATGAGTCCTTTAAGCACTCAACCAAGGACGATGGAGCAATCCTCGAAAGAAAGAAAAGGCAAACGAGTCGGTTTTGTTTTTGCGAGAGAGATTCTCCTTCAAGGATAACGTAATGATCCTAATGGATTCATAATTACAACAAACAGTATCCTGTTGTTGTTTTCCACTTCACCGCACTTTACTGCTTGAATGGTGGCCGTCTACGTTTTCCAAAGTGTTCAAGGATGCCGTCTGGCTGGCTCGTAAGCGGGTTGGACTTCAAGGGTTATCCGTGCACAAAGTGGATTTGGAAACTAATTCGATTTGTTTGTTTAATGTACAGATTTCTTGCAGGATTTTGTTGTGAAAAAAGGAAGGAGTCTGATTACGAAATGAGTGGAGAATTATGTTATGTCAACGTTGGAAACCGTGCTGGAATGAATTGTATGTAAACTGCAACACCCATTCAGCCAAGTTCCGCCTCAACCTCTCACTTTTGCCCTTACCAACATGATGACAATAAGACGACTCACCCCAGACACGACGACAACAAGCCGCAACTCTAATTTGTCAAAGCGATTGTGGTTGAAAACCGCGGCAATGTAATCCTAATCCTTTCTTCTGTTAACAACCCCCTCAGCGTAAACTTTATGGTGTTGCTTTCGATTGTCACCGAAATTGAAATATTACTGTAAATCGTGGGAGGCATTTATCATAACAGTTCCATCTGTTCCGTTCGCTTACAAATGACTAAGGGTACTCTCAGCTCATCTCCCTTGTCGTGCAAGAAGCCTAAGAGTGCATTGAATGCATTTAATCGAAATTGTTTGGGCAAATAGACGCACTTCATTGTGTACGTGAAGAGCATTCTGGGAACTTTATTGGACACTTCAACGAGACTAGAAACTAGAATGCTGATTTAATAGAATCCAAACACATACTCACCGATTTGTCAATACAAACATGTCGCAGTATTGTGGCCAGGAGGTGTTTGTTGTCAGTACACTTTGATGCGAGACAATGAGTGTTTAAACCAATGAATTGATTTGGGCTTTGGTCAATAACAAGAGGAAATTAGTAACTCAATGACTTCTATTCAAGGGAAACTGTCTTTCCTTCGTCGGGTTTTTTGGTCACTATTGATTCTCAATGAAACTAGGTTATTTCGTTGTTGTTATCCCCACGTTTCGGCAGGGATTGCTGCCTTCATCAGGGGATCTTTTTTATTGAAACAATGAAATAAATTATGTTACATACATACATAGTAACAATGCAATTTAACAAGTGGATAATAAACTTACATTAATTGTGTTGTTGTTACAAATGGATGTGGATGTTAGTCTAAATGTTCTTTAAAATTATCACAAAGAACAAAATTCACAATGAAACAAAATATTGAGCACTTCCGTGTGTGAAGATCAGTCAAGAATGATTTGAAATTTAAAATTTGATTTAAATACAATATATTTAAGCCGTTACAAGTGCTGAATATACGGCAGATATGTTCTGTATGTCCTGTTTCCTATTCATATTTTTGTTGGTCTTGATTATGTGCGGGTTTCCAGAGTGTACCTTTTGCTAGTATGTTTTTCCGTTTGCATTATTTTGACGTCATCAAGGTTGGGTAGATGGTTTGTCTGGACGCAGTGATTAGCTAATGCTGTTTTGACTGAGTTCTTGTTTTTGATGTCTGATTTATGACCAGCTAGTCTTTGACGAAGAAACTGTTTGGTGGTACCTATGTAGCATAAGTTGCAGGATTCGTTGTCATTGCCCTTACAGATATAGACAACGTCAGTTTTACTTCCTTTGTCTATATCTGGTTTAAGTCTGTTGAAAACCGATGCTAGTGTAATCGAAGACTTGAGCGCTATTTTTATATTGTCACAGCTACCATCAATTACATTCTTAAAATTTGTCGACAATCCAGAAAATGCCTAAATCTTCACAGATCTTCTGCAATAAAGGTGGAGTGATTTGTTCGTAAGACAGTAGGAGCACAAAATTCTTAATACTCAAACCAAAATTTATTGACTTCAAGTTCGCCATGAATATAAATTTGTCATAAAGGATTCATTATAGTTTCCTACATACCGCACGACTTTCAAACAATTTTTTCCATACGACATCTATCCAACAACTACATTGAGATTTAAATTTCGCAGGCTACTATCCTGCATTCGAATACACATTTATTTTATTTTGTTTTATTGGTAGACTAAAGAACATACACGCAAAATACTTCTAATGTTTCTGCCTCCCACAAATAAACTAAACATGCTTACAAATATGGGTTAAACTGTACACATAAAGTGAACTAAAAACAAACTGGGATACTTATTACCTTCAAGTTCAGCTTGAAATATCTCAGTCATTTTTTAATATATTAAATATGGAAATAAATTTAATATGAAACTGCACTTGTTTGATACGGTTGCAATAATCTAAACGCCTTTATTGTTATTTTTTTAATGTTAGCAACTAAAGGTTTAAATCAAAAATAGTGCAAATTCATCGGCCAAAAAAAAAACTGGTACACTTGTTTTCCAAAAGCAGAAATGATGTACCGTTCCTTTATATCCTTGTTGTTGATCAAAGATTACCTCCGCTATTCTGTCAAGCTGTTTACAATTGCATATTTATGTAATTAAATTTTGTTGTTGAAGAAATGGAAAATAAACAGACGTACCGTGACATGAAACTTTAATAATTGATTAATTTCTTCAGTGGTTAACAAATCTAAATCAACCACTTTCAATACCAGTATCAACTTTAATACCAGTATGAAAGTTGAAAGTAAAACACTTATTATTAATGGGAAAGTAAAACCATTTTATTTAAAATATTGGCCATTGCTTTCTAAACATTTTGACCACCTTTCTGGCAATTTGTGAATACCACGTCAATTAAATTTTTCGTCTTTTAAAGCAAACCAATCAGACACCCAATTTTTCACCTCCGCGTAGGAATCAAAGTGCTGCTCAGCCAATGCGTGTCCCATGGATGAAAACAAATGGTAGTCGAAAGGAGCCAAGTCTGGTGAATACGGCGGGTGGGGTAGTTGCTCCCATCCAAGTGTTTTGATTGTATCCTGAACCGGTTTTGCTTTGTGTGCAGGTGCATTGTCATGGAGCAAAATTACCTTGCCGTGTGTTCTGGCCCATTCTGGTCGTTTCTCGATCAATGTATGGTCCCACCAAACACACAGCATTGTCTTCTTGCCGAATCAATCTGGTTTTGCAGTCGATGTTGATGGTTGTCTCAGATTAACCCATGATTTTTTTCACTTACGATTATTAAAATAAATCCATTTTTTATAGCCAGTAACAATCTCACGCAAAACCGGTTTTCTTTCGTGTCTTTAAAGCAAAATTTCACAAGTGTTTTTTTGGTTTTCCATCTGCCTTTCATTCAATCCATGTGGCACCCATTTTCCACACTTCTGGATCTTTCCCGTTCAATATAGTGTTGCCTCTAGTCCGCGTTAAGCAACTGTGCCAGAAATTGTTTGTTGTGCAACATTTAACATTGCTGCCATTTGCTTTTGACTCAAAGTGTCATCTCCATCCAATATCGTTTGCAATTCGGCGTCTCCAAACCATTTTGGTGGTCTTTCACGTTCTCACATCAAAATCATTATTTCTTAACCGTTGAAACCAACTTTTGCATTTTGCTTCTGATAGTGCATGATCACCATATGCCTCGACAAGCATATGATGCGACTCTGCAGCACTTTTCTTCAAATGAAAACTAAAAATTAATGCTTTCCGCGAATCATCACTTTCTGGCACAAAATTCGACATTTTTAACACGATAAAAAAAATATGATGTTGTCTGTTCAATGACTTGATGTATACGAAATATTTTTCACAGATGTTATAGCAAACAGACAAAAAAAAATAAGGGCTCGTTCACAACAAATGTTCTCTATAGAGACATTTGTATCTTGACGCTCACTTCATGCGGGCATACCTGGTCTAAAGTCCTTTAAAGTCTTTTAAAGGTAACGGGTTTCTTCATCGCGTTTACGGAAGTGGAAGGCCTTCCAAAATTTTTACGGATCAAAGTAAACTAAGAATTTTAAGGGTGGTAAATAGAAACCCGAAGGAATCAGCTGTGGAAATTATCTAAATGTTCGCACACCTCACAAAAAGCCAGCCTTATCAGAAAGAAACATAAAAAAGCGACTGGAATATGCCAAGGAGTACGTGCAGAAGACGGATGAATTCGGATGAGTTCTGGAATCAAGTAATTTTCATGTGACGAATCAAAATTTAACATTTTCGGTAGTGATGGTCGACGCTTTGTATGGAGGAGGGACGGAACTGTTTTGGATCCTAAATATGTAAATTCTACATATAAGCATGGTGGTGGAAGCGTAATGGTTTGGGGGTCACTGGCAAGTTTTTTGTTGTTTTTGGTTCGCTTCATGTAGTCGAAGGAAATTTGACAAAGTTTGCATACGTTGATATCCTAAAACGTTGTTTCCCCGAAACCAAAGAAAACTTTGGACTAGCGGCGGGTGTAATGCTGTTGCATGATAATGATCCAAAGCACACAGCCAGTATAGCAAAAGATTGGTGTATTTGGAACATAAAAAAGATGTCCCCAAAGGCCGGGTCTTAATCCCATAGAGCACCTTCAGGCTGTTTTAGAAAAAGAAGTTCGAAAAAGAATCATTTGTGCCAGAGAAGAATTAAAGACAGCTTTGTACGAAGCAAAAAACTTCAACAAACCTGGAACGATCGATGAACAGAAGATCGCAGGGACTTATAAAAGTAAAAGAACAACACACAAAATATTAAAAAAAATAATTATCTTCATTTTTTGTAATTTTCCCAGTTTTTTTTTTTTTTTTTTTGTTTTTTTATCGGTGAATTTGCACTATTTTTCATTTAAACCTTTAGTTGGTAAAATTAAAAAAATTAACAATAGATGTGTTTGGATTACTGAAACCGTATCAAACTGTAGCTTCATATGCAATTTATTTCGTCTTAATATATTTAAAAATTGTTGAGATATCTCAAGCTGAATTTGAAGGTAATAAGTGTCCCAGTTTATTTTTCTGGTTCACTGTATGTCTGAGATGAAGCAGCCGGCGAAATTTGATTCTCACCTCACCTTTTGAACAGACATCATATTTCAAAAAAATGCATATAAACGAGAATATAACTTCTATATTTAGTTTTTTACCGTCTTTAAACTTGAAAATGTGAAGGAGACCTTCAGGACTAGATCCCAACACTTTCAATACAAACGCATTGTTTCAATCGGTACTCTTAGGGTGAACAAATCATTTCATTTTTCCCCACAGCATAAATATTTTCTCGCCCACGCAATGGAAATATTTCGACTTCGAACTAATTTCTTATGAATGTAGAACACCGTATTATAATATTTGTCCAAACTTTTGTACTTTTTGTTGATTGTTTTTGGATGAGAACTTCATTCAAATTGCTGACCGAAGTGAGTTTCCCAAGCTTATTATTCAAGCAGTGATATTTCTAATTTGCTTTGTTTCAAAGTTTTTTATGTATGCACAGTATTTGTGCCTGCAGTTGAAGATAGACAGAGCAGACTGCCAGGAACGCAGTGCTTTATACATGCAATGTGTGAATAAAACGAGGTCAACAAAATGTTACGTATTCGCCACCGTCACACAAAGGTGAGCAAGTATTTTGAATGAATAACTAGACATTATGGATGCCCCAATGCTACAACCACTTCATCTCATTTGAAAATATGCAAAGTAGACCAATGTGGGGTTTATAGTCTCCACATTTATCTCATATTTCTGTCCGAAACAATAAGAAAAGCCAAATTTGAAAAATCCGATCGAAAGGTTCGTCTGATTTCATTTTTGTAACCACAAGAAGCACTTTCTTCTTCGCCATTTTTACTACATTTGAACAGAATATGCTAAATAATTCGGCACTGCAACACGACTCTTTTACTCTTGTAACCACTCGTTGTGTCCTGCACCCTTAAAGTTCGGAAAGATGTTGGCACCTTTTTGGCCAATAAAACAGCCTTCTTCTTCTTTGAAGCGAGCTTGTCAGTTAAGGTCGATGGTAATAACTATACATTGAGCCTTTTAAGAAGATCTGTGCTTTTTCGACAGTACAGCACAAAACACCCTTTCAATTTGGTATCACATAGCAAGGAACATAGCTCTGAACTGCTGTCACGGAGAAGACGAATATAATGCTTAGCAAAAAAAGACATACTTTGAATACAGTAGGATATAACGATATTAATCTGTTACGAAACCTAAAGATTCATTTATCTCACGCATATACTGACTCCTGTGGCGTAGTAGGCAGAGTGCGACGCTCACACGCCGAAGGGTCTCGGTTCGATTTCCGGCTGAACACATCGAATTTTTCATGGCACCACCTTTTTCGAGCTGCTGACAACACTCAAAGAGTAATAACTGTCTAAGAAAGCTTCTCAAATTTCGCCGTTCAGAGTCGACAAAAAACTATAGATCCTTTCTTCTCGTGAAAGAACAGTAGCGCGCACAACACGGGTAGTTGATGAGCGTGCCAGGCTCTGGTCCCACTGTGGACTGTCGCGCCAACAATTATTATTTATATATACTATCAGCTGTCTTCCTTTTTTATATTGGGATTGAAAGGGAAGTGGCTTACACTGGTTTAGCGTTAAACACAAATTAGAACTCAAGGCTTTGCTGACACATACGAGATCTTTTAATGAAATTTTTAGTCACCCTTTTGCATAGATGCTGCGTTATTTCATTAATGAAGCGTCCAATTTCGTCTTTTAAGGCTTGAGTCGTCGTCGGTTTATTCTCATAAACCATCGATTTCAAAAAACTCCAAAGAAAAAAGTTCAATGGTGTTAAATCGCACTATCTGGGCGATGGAAATGGGCCTCGTCACTAAAGATGATTTTATCGGCAAAATCAGTATTTTCATGTTGTCTCTCCAATACCCAATTAACGAACTCCCTTCGCTGTGCATGCTCCGCTGACTTCAGTTCCTGAATCAATTGAACTTTGTTTGCATGAAGATGCAAATCTTTCATCAAAATTCGCTGCATAGTGGATTTGGAAACACCAATTTGCTGAGCTCGGTGTCGAATTGAGGTGGATGGAATTTGAGCGACATCATCACATACTGCTGCGATATTTTCGGTTCTCTTAACATCAGTTACAGATCCAGTTTCAGCAAATTTTTTCATTAATCGCTTTACATTTGACTCTTTTGCAGCATTATTGTAACCCCAAATTGATCGCAATTAGCGAACTGTAGCCAAAAAACTTTCGCCATTTTGGTAAAACAATTTCACAGTAAGAATCCGTTGTTCACTCTTGTAGCGCTCCATTTTTATTAATCTTATACCTTCTACTAACAAACAATAATAATTGTTCAAATGTCAAACAATGACAATTTAAATGGCGCCAAATTTAAATCTTGCGCTCTTGTTGGGACACCCTTATATATATACATATATCGGAACAGAAGCGCTAAAATTTTTAAAAAGACTCAGTCACATGGAGCGTA
The DNA here is from genome assembly GCA_955652365.1 of Eristalinus aeneus. Lineage (NCBI taxonomy): Eukaryota > Metazoa > Arthropoda > Insecta > Diptera > Syrphidae > Eristalinus > Eristalinus aeneus. The sequence continues at coordinate 25,196,837 of OY019131.1, forward strand.
TGGAAAATTGAGATTCAACTTAAAAAGTCTTCGATTTCGATCGACTGGGAAACAAGTCTTGCGAGGGATATACAAGTTAAAATGGATCTTAATCAATTTGACGTGCGGAGTTGGTGACAGAGGGACTTGTCAGTTGAGGTCGTGGTCTATCCCGGGTTGAAGTCTCATTCACAAAAGTGCACTTTTTGAAAGCCAGTGTGCATTCAGAAACGTCTGTACTTAACTCGAGACATTAGTAGAAAAGAGTCGGTTTCGCTGCACGGATTCTCGTTTAAACATTGGAATAGATGTTGTTTTTGTTTTTCAATTTTTTATAATTCGCCATGCCATGCCCCGCAATCAACATTTTGTAAAATAATGATGCTTTTTGACAGATGACAAAAGGTCGTTGCTTAAAATGGGCAATACAATGCAAAATGAAGTTATTTCATTCCATCAAAATAATTGTGTTTCATTTTTAAAAAAAATCCGAAATTATTCAATTGCCCACCCTATACTTCAAGTTACTCCGTAATTCTCTTTAAGGATAGCCCCGTACGGCTTCGGTATCTTCGTTTTTACTTTCTCTCACTAATCTCTTCTAAGCTTTGACTTCGTCAAACATGGCATTCTTGGCTGTAGGCTAATTTATGTACAGCAACATTCTGTCGGAAAGCGGTGTTTGGGCAGTAACCGCCATTTAAAAGTCTGCAGAAGGTTGCATTTTACCAGCATCGACTGCTACTTAGCTACAACTGCTTTAAATTCTAGTTTATATCCATGGAATAAATAATTGATGCTTTAAAGTTAATTTTCGGAAAACATTCTCATTCCCATTCGCGGAATTTCATATCCCACTACCATTCTTTCAACATTCCCATGGTTCTCACTTCTTTATGTTCCCAGAACTTGAGGATTGATTTCCTATTTCGACTTAAATGCGAATTTTTCATTATCATCATCTGCATGGGTTTGTCGGCAAAGTTATGTTGACATTAAAAGAATTTTTTCAAAGACATTCACCAGTTTATATCTCGTGGAAGCTTATCATCTGTAAAATAATTGTCATAATTTCTGAAACACACTTTAACGTGATGACAACTAACAGAAGCTTGCCTTGCCTCAGGGGAAATGCTGTGTCTTGTACAGAACGTGGTACAGTTTTCTGTAAGTCAATATGAACTGTGTTAGCGTGGTCTCGCCTCTGGTATAGGCTGACACAGACAATATATTTCCCAATGTATATTCCTAGTGATACAACCAACAGCCGAACTCCATGACAACCTTTGCCTCTCCAATTACCTTTTCACTCACCAGTACAAGACCTTTCGACTAAAGGCAAGCAGTTGTCAATTTTCTAAAGCAGTCTAAGAGCTCTCGGTTTGCCAAAAACTACTCATTCCTTGCGTGTGCTGATAACATGAGACTAAATCTTGATACGACCCCCCCCCCCCCCCCCCTCCATTGTAGATATTTAAATTGCAGTGTGATGTTAAGTTGTATCCACTTCTATCCTGCTTCGATGAATGTCCATCATACACCTCATGACCCAGCCAAATGGCCCAGGAAATTTCCCAACAGACTCAGCGTACTGACGCCACTCCGTCTCCCTTCCGGTGACAACTTAAATGCACAAATAGCAAAACTTGCTCCGGCACACATGCGGACAGTCAAGAGCACAGTTGCAGACTCATCGCCATCATCATAAGCATCCTCGGTAAGAATCATCATCCCTGCTCCTCGTCCTAGTTCTCGTTTACACTCTCGTCATCGCCACCTTAGTCTGCGTTATCATCGCCGTCTAAATGTTCCACTCCCAAATTCAATCTAAATTCAGAGGGAAATCCCATTAAAACTGTCATAATTAAATGTCAACATATGCAAATAGCGGAACGCAGACTGAAGGACAGCGTGCACCAGATCCCAGCATGCCTCATGTGCGTCGAGATTTAAATTTTCAATTTAAATACGGGCCAGAGAGTGCTGGTCGGCTCCGTTTTCCAACGAAGCACCAGCGATAATTGTTACATTTAGCTTCGAAGGATATCCTCACTTATGCGCTCCGAGCCTCCACAGCGTTCGTCTCTCTCTGCACAGCACGACAACCTGGTCATTAGAATAATTTTTGCTGGCTTCCACCAGCGTGTCAGATTTGGATTGTCCTTCAGCTGTTATGCAGATATGTTTCTGCTTGTGCCCGGGTTCTGGGTGGGGAAGCACACTCACTTATGGATGCTTGTGCAAGATTGTTGAATTGGCTTCACACACACACCGGTGTGTAATTGAAAATATCACTTAAGGGGCTGCTTCCGGTCAACAACTGCCGCATGGCTGTGTGCTGCAGGCGATGGTATCAATAGAATGGCAGTCTGATTTGAGTCTGTCATGTGTCCATTCGAGGACGATGCGTGTAGTTGCTTTAATTTTGAATAAGACGCCCTCTGCGAATGATGCGAATGGAACAACAGAGGTTATTAACCAGAGTGGACAAGGTTCCTTGTTGCAATGACAGACCTAGAGCTAACCGAGACACAAGCCACATCAACTTATGTCAGTAAAGTGCTAGTGAGCTCTCTAAAGTGCTCCTAAAGTTCTGCGTATGAATTCAGGTTGAACGGTCAATCGAATTTGGGTGAAGTATCCTCAATAAGGTTCACAGACAGAGGTCAGGAAGGAGGCGGCTCCTTCTAGGGTGCTTCTGTTCGCAGACCTAGGTCGGGAAATGCAGCCCCATCGCCGTCCTTAATGTATAGAAAGACTGATATCGGGTAACTTCATTTTCTTCATTTCACAAATCAAATCCATTACCTCTGCAGCAGCCGATGCACTTTCCCCCACAATCCGATGACCACGGTCCAAGTTTATTGAATTGATCCTTTGAAATGCTTTCCGCTACAGAACTTCAAAAAGATACCAATCTCGCCATTTCTCCCACTCCGTGCAATTCACCTTTTGAAGACACATACAACGTTCGCCTATGCATCGATGATTCTATGCATTCAGGTACCACATCATGAGCATCCGATTCCCCTTCCATTTGAACTCACTTCCACTAGCATTCGTAACTTAATTTGAAAGCTTTCCCCCGTCGGATCAACTTCTGGCATCATTTTAAATTTAACCAACGACTGGAACTTTTGTGCAGAAATTGTTTTAGACGGCTCAACGAATTGCAGAAACTTATTTAAGCAAATTTCACATCGACACCAGAGCATTTCGAGTTAAGGCGTCCATTATTGTGCATCCTGTGAAGCGGCCACTAACCCATAACCATTGCTGCAACCACCTCTCCCGGGGATGCAACTTGATTTGATTTAATCCCTAAGCAGGCGGTGATGTTTCGTTGTCCTTCTATCAGACCCCTACACTCACACACACTCCTGCAAGAACTGGAACCGGAAAGAGATCCTTTTGCATCGTGATGCTTTTAAATGTTGGTTGTACTTTTCTCCGACATCATGGTTCTTCCCCCGAGGACTGAGTGTGAGATGTTGTCGCCCAACTTACGATTATCCCGTTATTTACAGTCCTTGACGGAGTGTTTTCCCCCGTCATCGTCTCGCCATCGCCCGTAAAAAGTTTGTTTGGCAAATTGCAAAGCTCTCGCTGTTAGATGGTGCATAGTGATAACGTCTGGGAGCTCTGCGCACGTGAACAACTTCGCCCTAGTGTTCTTCTCGAGGTCCCTGCACCGTGCAGAAGCAATGCGCAGTTCTCGAAGTGGATGTAACTTTTTTATTGAGTTTTGTCGCGCTTCTTTAACTTGGTTTGCGTTTTGTTTTGACTTGGTCCTGTCGAACTGGTATTGATCCTAGTCCCCTTTACGTCAGCTCAGCAGCACAATCAGTCACATTTGACGTAGCCATCATAAATTCTTCGCTTCACAATGCATGCCTTTTTAAAATCCATGCGTCCTTTATCGCCACCACCATTCCGTCTCGGCAGTGACCACAATTCACAATCGTTGAACCTGAATAAAGCCAGAGTCATGCAACCGACTTTCCTAGGAGCGATGAAAAAATTACAAAATGGACCCAAACGTGAATTTTACAACCCTCGGGAGCTGTTCCATATTGATGTCGTCCGGAAGAGGATATGAGCCGGCACATCGCATGTTCCAGAGATAGACTATCGGCTTGGTGCACTCCTGCAATCAATATGCCGTCAATTTATGTGCCACTCTCGCATCTCATACGATTGGGTTTTTTGTGCTTTACGCACGGAAACCACTTCCGATGAATGCCGGCTGGGTGCAAGAATGGGACGTGTGTGCGCGCATGGAGACAATGAGGATACTGCGGCCATGGTGAAACAGTTTATGTTCATCGGTTCGGCGTTAAAGTTAAATGGAAAGTGGAATAGCTCATGGCTGGCAGCGATTTTAAAGTGCTTTATGAAGCAAATCGGGTGGCAGTTGAGGATCAGGCTTGTTAAGCATAAGACCCACTGATGTCTTGTTACGTTATGGGCAGTGATTTACAGTGGCTGCATAATGATGTTGTATATGTTGGAACTAACATTAGGGCTCCCAATGATATCCAAGTGATGATTCAACGCAGACGATGTTTTTTCGGTTTGCACAGCCTGCGTGAAAAATCCCAATCAATGACTTAAGTCATGGTCTGCAAGGCACGCACACAAAGTGAACGGAAGGTTTGAAGGAAAAAATGTCGGTGGTCCATATTCACAAAAAACAGGAATAATTGGGAACTGTGGGAATTGTGGCCGCCGTGGCGTAGTGGGTAGAGTGCGACGCTCACACGCCGAAGGTTGTAGGTTCGATTTCCAGCTCAACACCAATTTTTCGAATTTTTCACGGCACCACCTCTTTCGAGCTGCTGACAACACTCAAAGAGTAATAACTGTCTAAGAAAGCTTCTCAAATTTCGCCTTTCGGAGTCGGCAAAAAAAAACTGTAAGACCCTTCTATTCGTGAGAAAACAGTAGCGCGCACAACACGAATAGTTGATGAGCAAGCTAGGCCCTGGTCCCCCATTGGACTGTAGCGCCAACAATTATTATTAATTGGGAACTGCCAATCTTTGTTTATTTGTTTATTTATTCATCATCAATGGTTTTACAATGTGCTGATTACAATATTTTGTTGCTTAACAACGAAGAGAAAAAACAGGGTAAGAAAAATAATTCTATGTATAAATAGATAGTATATAAAATAATTCTATTTACATTTAATGAATCTGCATACATTTATGAATTTAAATGGATCGATTGTGAAAAATGTTTTTGATAATATTTTTAACAGAGTCTCTGCTCATTGAAATGTGAACTTCAGAAGAAACAGAATTAAATAACATTAAAGGCCGACTTATTGGATTATTTTGACCATAATTCGTACGGTGAATGGGATGATAGAAAACTTCATCTCTATGTCTTAAACTTACGTCTGGGACGTACAAAGAAATTAAGGCGAGAAGCTCTTCAGATTTTATATTGCAACTTAAAATGTCTTTGATAAGTAAAACACAGAAACAGAACTTGTCTTCTACTTTCAAGACTTTTTAAGCCCAAAAGAGCACATCTTGTTGCAGACCAGATCTTGTTGCCAGACCACCTCAGATTTCTCAGAACAAAACGAGTGAATCTTTTTTGAATTCTTTCAATTCTAATTACGCTATTCTCATAATATGGTGTCCAAATTACACCTGAATACTCTAGTATAGGGAGTACCAGTGATGAGAAAATTGACTTAAGCGTATAGGGATCCTTAAAGACACTTGATGTTCTTTTAAGGAAACCTAACATAGAGTTTGCTTTACATATAATAAAGTCATAGTGTGCCGAAAAAGTAAATCTTGTATCAAAGTAGATACCGAGATCCTTCACTTCTTTGACTTGTACTAGTAATTCGTCTCCAATTCTATAGTTAAAAGTCACCGGCGACAACTTTCTATATACGCTAACCGTCGTGCACTTCGCTATATTAAGTTCAAGGTGATTATATTAACATTGTCAAGAAGCCATCAAGGATGCTGCCACTGATGTGCTGGGTTTCACGTCACCACCCAGAAGGAACCCATGGTTTGACGACGAGTGCAGGCAAGCGCACGCAGCTAAACAAGACGCCTATAAAGCGACGCTGCATCGAACAACGCGAGCTGTTCGTGAACTCTACGAACAGAGAAGAAGGGAAGTGCACCGGCTTCTCAGAAGGAAGAAGAAGGAGCATGAGAAGCGCGCGGTCGATGAAATGGAAAGGTGCTTTGGCAGGAATGAAGTCCGAAAGTTTTACCGAAAGGTAAAACAGCTATCCGGAGGATACAAGGTTCGGACCAAGGCCTGCCAGGACTAAAATGGACAACTAGTAGTAGAGTCGCAGTCTGTGCTGAGAATCTGGAAGGATCATTTCTGCAGACTCCTAAACGGCGATGACGACCCAAATCCCGCTGTTAGGCAGAATGTTCCACTCAATTTGGACGATGATAGACAAGCATTCCGTCCCCCCGACTTAGACGAGGTGAAGATAGCAATATCCAAGCTAAAGTCGAACAAAGCTGCTGGAGCGGACGGACTGTCCGCAGAATTATTTAAAGCAGCTGGAGATGACCTGGTTGGGCGCATGCACCAGCTCATCTGTAAGATATGGTCGGAGGAAAGCATGCCCGATGAGTGGAATCTCAGCGTCGTTTGCCCGGTCCACAAGAAGGGAGACCCCTTTGACTGCGCCAACTACAGAGGGATTAGTCTCCTGAACATCGCATACAAGATCCTCTCTGCCGCGTCTGAAACCATTTGTCCATGACTTGATAGGTCCCTATCAGTGTGGTTTCAGGCCAGGGAAGTCCGCAATAGACTAGATCTTCACATTACGGCAGGTCCTGGAAAAGACCCAAGAAATGCAAATTGACACTCACCACCTATTCGTCGATTTCAAGGCTGCATATGACAGTGTGCATAGAGACGAACTATACAGTGCCATGTCTAGTTTTGGCATTCCTACCAAACTCGTCAGGTTGTGTAGGATGACGATGGAGAACTCTCGCTGCTCCGTCAAGGTCGGTACCGAACTCACCGAGACCTTCAATGTCAAAAAAGGTTTTAGGCAAGGCGACGCACTGTCATGTGACTGCTTTAACGTCATCCTCGAGAAGATCGTGCGTAACTCACAAGTTAAGACCAGAGGCACGATCTTCCAGAAGTCAGTTCAATTGTTAGCTTACGCTGATGACATTGACGTGATTGGACGAACACAGCGAGCCGTCAATGAGGCGTTTGCTGACATTGAAGCGGAAGCGGCTAAAATGGGTCTGGCGGTAAATGAGGGCAAAACGAAGTACATGCTGTCATCAAGGAAGGACACACAACATCGACGTCTCGGACGGGGCGTCACACTAGGCAGCAGAAACTTCGAGGTAGTTAAGGACTTCGTCTACCTCGGCTCCGCGGTAAACAGGGACAACAACATCAGTACCGAAATCAAAAGCAGAATCACTCTTGCCAACCGCTGTTTCTTTGGGCTCAAGAGGCAATTGAGTAATAAAGCCCTCTCTCGAAGGATTAAACTAGCTTTATATAACAGCTTGATCATTGCCGTCTTACTATATGGCGCAGAATCTTGGACGTTAGCAAAGGCGGATGAGGAAGCCCTTAGTCTTTTCAAGAGAAAAGTTTTGCGTGCGATTTTTGGTCCTGTTTGCGTTGATGGCATCTGAAGGAGAAGATTTAATGACGAACTCTATAGGCTGCACAGCGACATGCGCCTGGTCAAGCGTCTACGGATACAACGCTTAAGATGGCTAGGCCATGTAGAGCGTATGGACACCACTGCTCCGGCCTGAAAAGTCTTTGAATCCGAGCCATTGGGACAACGCACCTAGGACGACCTAGACTGAAGTGGCGCACACAAGTGGAGAAGGACCTCAACCAACTTGGAGTGTGCAACTGGAGACAGGTGGCGAAAGATCGTGCTGGCTGGAGAGGCATGTTGGTTGAGGCCCAGGTCCACCCCGGACTCTAGCGCCACAAGAAGAAGAAGAAGAAGATTATATTTACACCAATTACCAAATAAGTCAAGATCAATTTGTAATTTTAAACAATCAGAGACACATGAAATTTGTCGAAATAATTTAATATCGTCTGCATACATTAGAATTCCCGCAAATTTAAGAAGTTTTGGAATATCATTCACGAACAGAACAAACAAAAGTGGGCCTAAATGACTCCCCTGCGGAAGACCAGATATTACGTCTATATAATTAGATCTGAAACCATTTATTTGGATGACTTGTTTCCGATTTGATAAATAGGAACTCAGCCATGCTAAAAAGCTAGGGCTAAAACCTAGTTTGTGGAGTTTTTGTAATAATTTTCCATTATGAACTCTGTCAAACGCTGTTACGAAGTCAGTGTATACAACATCGACTTGCATTCGCTTCTCCATGGAGTTCAAACAGAAATGCGAAAATATACACAAATTTGTTGTGGTTGAACGACCGCTTATAAAACCGTGTTGTTTCGATGGAGTAATGGAGTTTTTCATAACAAATAATAGTTTTTGAGTAACTAGTTTTTCAAAAAGTTTCGGTATTACGGACAGCTTCGATATCGGTCTGTAATTTTTGAAAGGGTGTTTATATCCGCTTTTAAGAATTGGAGTTATAAAGGAGAGTTTCCACTCATCTAAGAATACCCCAGTTGATAGGGATTTGTTAAATAAAGCTTTTAACGGAGAGCAAAGTGACGATGCAAAATTCTTTAACAATAATGGAGGAATTTGGTCCAAACCTGCATTTTTGGTTGAATCTAAGCTGATTAAACCATTATAGATGTCCTCATCTGAGAGTGATGTTAAGTTGAAATTTGTTATAGTTACAATATCTGGATATAACAAATGAATATCTGATATAAATTCCGCATTATAGTTAGATTGAAAGAATTTTGCAAAAAGATCACAAGAAGATTGTGTATCAAAAGACTTCACAACTTCGAGTTCCATTGCCGATGGATACAGCGAACTTTTTCGTTTAGAACTCAAAAAGAAAATAAACAGCGAGCTGGAGAACATCAATGTGAAAGTATGTAGGGAACATTGGTGAATCATAAGATGCCTTCTCGATCATTAAAAGATCGCTGAGGTAGACTAAGCCATCCTGGTATATACGCACCTTTAGTTAAAGACATTCATGCAAACGTTTCGATAAATAACAAATGACTCAATTAGTCCCGGGATTGACGTGTAGGGGGCGCCATCCATATTATTTTTAGGAAGTACAAACATTCAAATGATACCTGTCAAACTTTCATGACAATCTGATATTACAGTGCTTCAAGTGATGCTACTTTCGCGATTTTCAAGGCAATGAAGAAAACAGAATTTCTTTTGTTGATTAAATACTGCCTGCAAGCTCAGCAGTGGCTTGAAAAGTATTACAGCTCCATCGAAACTAACTATTTGTCGATAGTATGCTGACTACAAACGTGGCCGTACGGACACTAACACTGCTGAACGCTTTGTAAGGCCATTTGAAGTAGTTACACCCTAAAGCGGGAAAAAAAGTACACAAAATCGTTTTGGAAATCCGCAAACTAAAATTGTGTGAGATAGCTAACACCTTAAAGATATCAGAAAAAAGTGTTTACACTATTTTGCATGAACATTTGTCCATGAAAGAACTGTTTTCGAATTGGATGCCGCGTTTGCTCACAATGAACCAAAAACAACAACGTATCTATGATTCTCAGAGCTGTTTCCCCAAAATAAACTGAACTTTTTGCATTAGTATGTGACCAAAGACGAAAGACGGATCCAGCACTACACTCCAGATTCAAACTGTCAACACGAGGAGTGGACAGCAGCCGGTGAACCACGCCCAAAGCGTTCAAAACTATAAGGGTCGGCTGGCAAGGTTATGGCACCAGTATTTCGGAATACACACGGAATTTTATTCATATTCGACTGTCTTGAGAAAGCGAATCAAAAGCGAATACCACATAACGATATTGGTGCATTTGAAGGAAGAAGTTGTCAAAAAACGGCCCCATAGGAAGAAGAAACCAATCCGTTTCACCAAGACAATGCACCGTGTCACAAGTCTTGAATTGCTTCCGCACCCACTGTATTCCCAAGATCTAGCACCCCGTGACTTCTACCTCCTTTCAGAACTCAAAAAGATGATCGCCGGAAAAATTTTTTGCAAATCCGTAAGCAGGAAATAATCACTAGGGACAAGGTGTGGACTATAGGGTGGGTATTGAATTTCTTCGAAACCCGTGTAAACAGGAGCGTTGTCAAGAAGCAACACACCCGCTACGAATTTACCCCGTATTTTTTTTTTTTATTTATTCCCGCAAATTATGCAAAGTGAAAGCGTAGGATGTGAAGTTGATGGTTTCACCTTTTTGTTGTACTCAATGAGCAAGAATCCCTTTGAGTCCCAAAAAACTTTGGCCATGAGTTTCCCTGCAGACTCCGTCTTTGAACTTCTTCTCTTGTTTGCTTTCAGGGTCATAGTGGTAAACCCATGTTTCGTCTCCAGTAACAATTCGATCCATACACCGTCCGCGTTCTCACTACACATCTCCAAAAGCTCTCTACAGCATGCGATTCTCACTTTTTTCAGATGCGCTGTGAGCATTCGTGGCACCCACACGTGCACTGACCTTTAAAAGGTTAAGATGGTCATGAAGAATGGTGTGAATGGTACCTGAATTTCCGACAGACGGTTTTTTGCCATGTTGACTAACATTTCTTTTCTTATTACTAATTGTTAAAATGAAGACCAATAAAGAATGTTTATAATATAATAATAATATAATGGTACCAGTTGAAAGCTTGGTGTCCTCTGCCATCATTTTCACCTTTATTCGGGCATCCTCAATGTACTGAAGGCCTCTCGTATTTTGAGGCCTAGGATAAGTCATTCTATACAAAAGGTATAGAAAAGTTATATCGGCGTTGGACTGATTATATCACTCTTGAAGGAAATTGAATAAATAGAACAGACACCAAATAAATTCAATGCGCAGTTTACAGAGAAAATAGTATAAATTACCCACAAATATGACATAAGAAAATACAGAGGTGGAGAAACGAGTGCAGTGCAATCAATGTTACTGGCTTAAGTTTCGACAAATTAAATAAAAAACATCTTAAGAAAAATGAGCATTAACAAAGCTCCCGGAGTAGACATTCTGGTGTCGAAAAACGTTGACCTCTTATTTTATTTGCCAAGTCATCAAATCAATGTTTTGAGTGCTCAGAAATGTAGTTGTTTAAGTCGGTGTGTGAAAGCTCACATTGTCGTGGTGAAGAGTTATCTGTCTTCGGCAGTTGGTTTTCCTGATTTCTTGGAAGACATCTGGCAAACAAATGGTTGTGTGCCACTCAGAATTGACTGTTCTACGTTGTTCTAGTGGTACGATTTCGACATGTCCAGTTTTTCCGAAAAAACAGGCGACCATTTGCTTGAAAGTGCTTCGTGCGTGAGCAATTTTTGTTGGATTTGACTCAATTTGAAACACCCATACAGTCGACTGATGTTTACTTGTTTAAATCCACGGTTCATCACCTGTCACGATGTCATAGACGTGTTTCGAAGCACCGCAAGCGCATTTTTGGAGCATTTCTTTAGACCAATCGACACGAGCCTTTTTTTGAGCGATTGACAAATTGTGTGGGATCCAATGCGAACAAATTTTTTGAGGGTCAAATGTTCATGCAATATTGAATGTGTGCTGGTCCCACTAATGCCTAAAGTTATCCCAATCTCACGATAGGTCACATGACGATCCTGCAATATCAGTTGGCGCACAGCATCAAAGGTTTCCGGAACAACAACTGATTTTGGACTACCTTCACGAAATTCGTCTTGGAATGAACTACGACCGCGGTTGAATTCACCATACCATCAATAAGCACTGGTCCTTGATGGAGCTTCATCTCCAAAAATTGAATTAAGTTCATCGATGCACTGTTGTTGAGTTAATCCGCGTCGAAAGTTGTAAAAAATAATCGCACGAAAATGTTCACGATATAATTTCATTTTTTGGGCGAGTTGAATCTTTTAAGTTACTGTAAACAACACAAATAGCGCTCGTATGTCAAAACGTTCTGAGTGCGTATAACCTCAAAAATGTCAAACTTTATGATAGAGCTGGCAGCTGCCAGATTGCAATACTAAGGTTGCCCAATCCCGAAATATAATAGGCAACCTACGTATTATGGGACCAACCTATCTACATCTTACATATGTAGGTTCTCTTCTACCGCTTTAAAGTATTATCCAGCAAAGTTGGGATAACTCTATGTAGATATTGGTAGGCATTTTGGATTTTAATGTTTTATCGCTAACTTCTTATCAGGGACAATAAACTCAAAAAACTATATATATGTTCCAATTGCTCTGAATTGCTACGAATGCCTACGAAACTAGTCGAAAAACAAACAAAAGGCGTTCCATTTACTGATTTTTTTTTATAGAAGAAAGAGCTCATGAGAGAGTAAAATATTTCCCCTCCCTACGAATTTCTGCCGACGAAAAATCTGTAGTCACCAGATGACTGTGAAAGTGAAAATAAAAAAACCACTGACATTTCATATATATGATAGCTGTTATATTTAATTCTGAGATTTTCTACGAAAACTCGTTTCACAAATTTCGACAGAGTTACTTTTTACCCAAACTTCTCAACTACGAATTTCTGTACAGAAATGATTTGGAACAGAACTTAAATTGATGAATAATGTCGAATTTCGTCTAGAAAATGCGTTTTTATTGGTTGGTCCCGGGACTTATTGAGGCATGTGTTCTTAGAAACGTTTGGATTAACTTAGAGTGTTCACAGACGGCCAGTAAGATCGTTCTTAATAAACTAAAATATATAACTAACTTTAATAACAAGATGTCAGAAAATAGAAATAATAAAAAATAAGACACAAAGATTTGAAGAAAACAAAACAATGACAGAAGAAGAAGAAATACACTTATATCAGGTTAACGTTTCGCCCATAAATTAATTGTGGCACGAGCTGTGTGACATCTCCTAAAAACACCGCAAATATGCACGTCGTGATTGCCCATTTGATAAGCGATAATGTCAGTTAAAATGGCTCTACAGCTGTCACCATTGACTGAAATGTTCTGGTCATTGTTGTTTTTGAAGAAAATTATTCCACTTACCCACAAAGCACATCAAGCAGTCAGTTTATGTCAACTTAACGGTGTCTCAACATATACTTGAAAATTTTCATCACTCTAAACGTAACCTTTTTTATTTATCCATAAGCGAGCTTCATCGTCAAACGAAATTTGCATATGAAAACTTAAATCAGCGATTATCTTGATCAATTATCTTGTTTGCTTTGCGTCGGTTGATTTATTATAACATTCAGTTAATACGACGCCCAGCACTCTTATCTGACGAAATATTTGCTGAGTCAACGTCTTGGGATTGGTTACCGTGAGCATGTTCCCACGGTACCAGTGAATGGAATCAAGTTGCATCGCGCCGGATACACACGCTGGACTTAATTTGCTGACACAACGGAATGGGCGGAGGAGCGTATGCTTCAAGCGAACATCGTTCGTAGACTTAAGTTTATTTCTAATTGTGCATTGTCAGAATTCGATAATTTTAGGAAAAAAATTAAAAGTATTAAACGGTTTTTGCTTGCAAGTCTTGACCTCCCAGTTCGCGTTTTCCCCTTTTAGGGATTCATTAATTCATTCCACAACAAACTAAAACTAAATCACATAACGGCTGAAAAAATAGTCATCAGTTAAAACAGCGCTACCAACTTTCAATTGTATACCTCTAAACACGAGGAATTAGAAAAAAGCATTTAAAAGTAAAACAAAGCGATGTTTCTGTTTGCCACAGGGGTTGTAATTTAGTTCCAGGCATCACAGAGATGAAGCTTTTTTTATCTGCCCATAATTTGCCTGCCACTAGGCAAACACGTGGAAACAAATCGAGCAACGGACATGCAAACAACGGATTTCCTCCAGCAGCGCTGCTAAAAACTGTCGGACTGTTAACGTTTGTCTAGTGAGTGAGTGTTGGTTGTAGTTGCATATATGATGAAACAATAGAGCTTAACCGGATGAATGTTTGTTATGTGGGAATAATTTATGTGGGAAAACAGCTCTGAACATGAAAACTGTGTTAGACGCGGATGCGATAAGTGGTTTGGTTTGACAGCTGAGATTAAGGTTAGTGGGAATAGTTAAAGGATCTAAAATGAATTTTAAATGTGCATGGTAGTGAGAAAATAATTGACAGCAAATTAAAACCAACCCTGATTGGTCAGTCAAATGAGCAAAATTGCAGGACGGAAAAAAAACCACTAAAATGCTAGTTATGTTGGCGCGAAGATGGTTTCGTGTTATTATCAGTAGGAAAGTAAAAATTTCTTAGACGCGGGTGCGATAAGTGGTTTGGTTTGACAGCTGAGATTAAGGTTAGTGGGAATATTTAAAGGATCTAAAATGAATTTTAAATGTGCATAGTAGTAAGAAAACTAATTGACAGCAAATTAAAGCCAACCCTGATTCGTCAGTCAAATGAGCAAAATTACAGGACGGAAAATAAAACCACTAAAATGCGAGTTATGTTGGCGCGAAGATGGTTTCGTGTTATTATCAGTAGGAAAGTAAACATTTCTTTGCTTGGTTGACCTATAAATGGAAATTTTTGCTGTATGTCCCTCGGACGATTAACGTATTCAGTATTTCAGTCAGTCTGGGTTGGGATAAATAGTGAAAAACTAGCTAAGCAGGTGCCGAAATCTAAAAAAGCCTACTAGTCCGTTGAGTCGAAATTGTTCAAACTAAAAATTCTCAGCATAACAACGAAGTGTACACAATGGCGGGTGTACACAAATGGGTGCTAAGCAAATAGTACAATCTCTTGGGCGCGCCCGAGAGAAAAGTTTCACAGGGAATTGTGGGCCACGTAGGAGGATTCGGAGGACACTACAACCATGGACGGTATGCCTTCTACCTCTAACCTGATGCTATAACATAACAAAAGCTCGATACACTGGGCTCATATAAGAGTCTAGCACCCTCTCGCACTCGGCACCCCACCAAGCCGTTTTGGCTTCTTTATAAAGACCATTGTATTGGGGTGTCCTAGTGAATGGAATGGACGCGTGATATGCTTACTTTGAGGGACAAGATCATTTTTCGATTGATGTGAAGGGTGGCGATATCTGTCTGTCTATTACATTCGGATTGGGGTTCATTTGGGAACACTGTTGCAGAGTGGTTCCCAAAAATTATGCTAACAAAAGTGGCTCCAATTTTCAATTGCCGTAAATCGTAAAACTTGTTAAGTCTATTACTGGATTTGTTGTGAAAAGAAAACAGAAGTCTTTCACGTAGCAAACGTTATTTCCCTTCACGTCCGTACAGGAAAGGACTATATTCCATTTAAACCGACCCCAAACAGTCTTAAACATCAAGATATATTCTTATCAATTGGGTCATTCTTCTAAACTCGATTCAACCTCGGACAGAAAATTCAACCAGAGCATCGTACACCTCAAATATTTCCTTTCCTCCCATCGCCCTTCCCTGCAAAACAAATAAACGACCTCATCTGCCTCACCGCCTTCTTGGCTAATTTAAATAATTTAAAGTAATGAGTACTGCTTAGTCAGACCACTCAACCGCCGACCTTAGTTCCAACGCCCGTCTAATTAACGCCGCCACACCACCGGGATGCCTCGAATTATGCAATAATAATTCCAGATTTTACCACCGGTGGTCCACGCAATAAAAACTACCTCCGAGTCTTCCCGCCATTCTGTCAGCTCTTCCGACTACTTGAAGGGACACTGCTGTTGCCCGACAATAAAAGCCAAGTGAGTGTCGTCCCTAACCACTTTGCGGAAGGCCACTGAGCCAAAAGTGGGTGTATGTTTATTTTGGCTGACGGGGCATTAGAGTGCGTCCATCGGTGATGGTGTTACTTTAGCTGTCGTGGTGGAAAGTAAACAACTCAGCTTAAGTCTGGCAGCAGATGGGGCTATCGATTTTGCCTTTACGGGAATTTGTTTCCTGTGATCCTTCAGGGGCAACGAGAAATCAATAAAATTTAACGGGACAACAACGCGTCAAACGTTTTATGGCGAGCACCCACAATTTAAATTTGCGTGATCCTTGTGCTAAATATTTAATGTTATGATAGGAGAGAAGTTTTCATTTGTCAGTACACCATAGAAGTCAGCAGAAGAGGGGGATGGGCTGTCAAGTCGAAGGCTTAGTAGGACGAACCGTGTGCTCCAAAGGGAATACTTTGGAGGGTAAGTCATGTGTTGTAGGTGGAAGGTTTGAAATGTTGCGTGTACAAGGCGCTGGTGGAGTTTCACTTCAATGGTTGCAGCAATCTTGTCCCATCCTTCTTCTACAGTTGCTGTGTAGAGGAGTGGGATCGTGACATTTCGGGCGGTGTTCTTATGAGGAAATACAGTCCTCGAAAAAAATATAGCACAACATGTAATTTGACAATTAGTTTTAATAGGATAATGGTTAATGACTTATATCCTTTTTTCTTATACCTCCCTGCGCCCCAGTAAAGCCACAGTGGTTTTGTACTGGATGCCTGAAGAAGTTTCTAGAAAATTCTTAACTATAAAGAAAAACTGTACATAACACCCCGAAAAAAAGATAGCACATTTTCACAAAAAATAAATTTTAGTTGCATTTTGGTGATCTTTGCGTGAACAATTGTGAAGGAAATCAAAGAAAAGGGCCTATTTTGTGATTTTATTTTTTCGAGAGTGCCAACAGTTGTAAAATGTGTAGAGGAAAAAAAATTAACTAGTGCCGAAACAAAGGTTATTACAAAACTGCATCAACAAAATTTCAAAATTGCCTATGTATGAAAAACTGAAAAGAAGGCGAAAATTGATTTCAAATTTCCTCAAAGATTCTTAAAATTTCGGAAAAAAGAGTAGCCCAGGGCGGCCAAGGGCTATCAGTGACAGGGATAGGCGCGCAATTCTAAGAGTTGCATCGAATTCGGGCTTAACAGCTCGCAAAATCACTGAACAAGCAGAATACTATTGAAGGAGTCTCCAGTTATTCAGCGCAAAAAAATTAATATGAAACCATCACTTACAGCAAAACACAAGGATGACAGCGTAAAATTCGCCATGGAGCATATTCATTGGAAAAAACGATGGCGTCGGGTATTATTCAAGTACGAGAAGAAGTTTAATCTCAACAATCCCGATGGCTTGGCATATTACTATCACGACTTAAGAAAAGAGGAGACAATATTGAGTCATCGGCAACAAGGTGGAGGAACGGTTATGATATAGGCTGGTATCGGATACCATTGTTAAACTGATATAAAGTTCGTAACACAAAAAATGGACAGCAAAAAGAACCTGGATTTGATTGCCGATGAAACAGCAGAATCAACTGGTGAAATTACGGGCTTGCCGCTTATTTTTCAGCAAGGCAATGTTGCGGTGCATACGGCGAAAATTGCTAAAAAATATATTTCAGATAACAACGTTGATGTTTTAGATTGGTCAGAACGATCGCAAAATATAAAAATTATTGAAAACTGTTGGGGTATTCTTGCCAGGGCTGTTTATGCTGAAAACAGGCAATACGAAAGTGTTAATGAGCTTAAACAAAGCATTGTAATTGAAACTGGCGAAAATTACCACAAAAAACATTAAAAAATTGTTTGAATCTTTACCAAATAGAATGGCAGAAATTATAAAAAATGTGGAGAACTACTCATTATTAGGAGTTAAGAGAAAATGAAACACTAGTACTTTTGATATTTTTTTTAAACTACATGTTGCAAACGTGCTAACTTTTTTTTCGCACCAAAAATTGGTATTTTTTTATTTCCTCTGTATTGCATTACTTTACTCAAACTCAACTCCATTCAGGAATAAACAGTATTCCAATTTGTGTTCAAAAATAAATTCACTGTGTTTGGTTTGTGCACAAAAATAAAAAAAATGTTAAAGAAACGAATTGTGCTATATTTTATTCGCGCACTGTAGTTGTGATGCAATTGTTGATAGAACTTTATACGTCTTTATTATGTTTCACTTAACTCTGTGACAAACATAGTAATTTATCCTGAGAATAGAAAATAAAATAACGGTGGTTTTACCCCCTGGCAAAGAGAATTTGATAAGCACGATGTTTTCCAGAGTGCTTATGTTACACCTGATTTATTTATGTTTCTAATAGCAGCACGTAGAGCGCCGAGAATGTAAAGGTGTTGATTATTGGTTTCTAATGTTGCTATTTAGCGTATTGCAGAAGAGATTTCTCCAACTCGAGTGTACAAGAGAGTGCGTATGGTTCTCTTTAAACGCTCTTATACACACGGACTTATCTTAACAAGGAACAGACAAAACGTAATGTCCATAATGTGTATTTATTTCTGTTGTGGATCTACAGTTGTTCGCAAAATGTAGCACCCTGTGCTCTAGATGTCGGTTCTAGATCGATGTCAACGTATGCAAAACTTTTGGCTGCCGGAGTTTTCATCTGATTCCTAACAATGTAGGTGCTTTCTTGACCAAGAGCACGGAGATTACAGCAAAGAAATATTATTGTCTATGTAAACGATTTGGTTGTACGGTAAATGTTTGTGATTCCGCTGCGCCGTGCTGCCATGAAGAAACTCTAGTCTCCGGACATTATGTACCGCTGCTTCTTCCGTTGAACCCGTTTTTTTCGGTTTTGCGACTGATGTTCAAATTGGAACCAGTACTCAACCGTTATGCGTCTTTCGCCAAAACGCGTTCTCAATATCTGCGCATCGTCCTGCATACCAAGTTGATTGAGCTCCCTTGCAACTTAAGTGCGTCATCTTAGATGCAAACCTCCTCTGTTTCGTTTTCTAAAATGGCTTGCAAGGCTCGAGTCGAACATATCCAACGTGTCCCAACAATGTAAAGTGAGTTATCCATTAACACTTAACAAGACTGTTGCAACCGTACAACTTGTGGAGCAAAGTTACGTTCAGACAATTGCCAGTTCTGCAAATATTGTAATATCTGTCACTGCTAAAAATGTCCAAAATATCTTACAGCATCTTACAATGACTTTACAACTTGTTTCTTGCATGAACCGTCAGACAATATTTTGAGTTCAGACGATTCGAAGACATTTGGGACAAATCCCACAATATTTACACATCTGACAATCGTTCGAAAATAGCTTTAAACCTTCTTCTGACAACATCTGACATCTACTAAACATTAAGTGGGATATTTCACCTCACAAGAACAAGGCCTTGCCCGCTTTTAAATTCAGTTATGCTTCGCCTTTATTAAAACTTGTCTGAGATAATATAATAATTTGTTGAATGCAGACAGCTCGGCTTTGTGTTGTAGTCACATAAAGTTGTGTTCCAGTACTTTCTGCACCAAATTATGAAGTCCGTCATTTTCTTAGGAGCGGCAAAAAACCCTCTTAGAGGAATGCAAAATTTTAGAAATGTATGGAAAGCGTTTGTGTAAGTTCTGTTATTTATGAAATGTAAAATCTCAATATGTGTTTTTCCGTACTCGAAATAAACGGCACAACACAGTACAAAATGGCGCAAATCAACGAAAATCTGTTCCCGTATGCCTACAAAGGGCAATTTTAAGAAAACCAACAAACTACCCAAAAAGCTTTAAAACAGGTAGGGTGGGGATATATTACTCGAGAGAGACAGCGCTCACTTGACATAAAGCCATTTTTTTTTGTGTTCTGGAACAGACTTTCGTTGATTTGTGATGTTTTATGCTGTTTTGTGCTATTTATTTTGGGTACGGGAAACACCTGCTTTTTCGACATTTGACTCGGGACCCAAGATATAGGTTTATATTATCTTGCTCCAAGTTTTTGCTTGTCCATTATGAGAGTCTGTCTCAGACGTAGCTGTTTCACGTAGCAAACGCTTTATTGAATTACACACTGTAATTGATAGAAGGTGTTAAATCTCATCAATGCCATTTACATAATTCAGAAGCTGAACAGACATTTTAAAGACCGTGTTCACACAAACTTGTGAGTTAAGATTTTTTAAAGAATGGTGTCTTTGAGGTCAAGTTAAAGCTCGTGGTGTACTGTCTGAACACTTTTTCAACATTTAAAGACTCGGAATGTTCATTGCCGACCTAGATAAACCATACTGAATACCCCATTGCAATTTCACAGAACTTTACGAATGTAGGAATTCAAATTAGACAAATAATAATCAAGCGTGAAACTCTCGAAATCACTTTCGTTGACAACAGATGTGGTACTCTAGATATATGAATGTTCTCCAGCGGACACCACCAGTTCTGTTCCAGTAAACTTCCTTACTCAGAAAACTACAATCAGAAAGTTGTTGTTTCACGTTATAAAGTCGATAGACTCCCACATCAGTTATTTTGCTAACCAAAGAAACATTGCTCTGTGAAAACCGAATGAACTCCTAGTAAGAAGTCGAATTTATCCACCACTGTTCCAAAACATACCAACAGCAAACAATCAAAATCTTTCATATTCGACTTCACCCTCAACATTCACAATAATTCGTTTTCCATCTGAATGACTTGTTAATTTTCTTGATCCTACCCATGTCAGCAAAATGCTCTGAAGTTTGCCCAGCGACTTGCCGATGCATTCTAACAATACAAGCGATGCATAAGACATTATACTGCGTCAACAAGGGTCATCCTTCATCAAGCATATTTCAAAATTGTAATTTTATCCGCATCTCTCGGCAAACAAGTCCCGATGCACAAACTCCCTCCGGGTACAGCAACAATTCCTCTCCAACACAATGTGCTTGCAATCAAAAATTACACAGCATTCCCCCTCCCACCTTCTTTTCTTCACCATTCCCCGGCTCAAGTTGTAACGTAGTACCGCTCCGGTAACCTGAACTCCTCTGCTCAGGGAAGCTGCAAATGTTTCATTATTCCGATAACACTAAACCTGGACGTATGCAGATTAAATGCCATGTAGATCGGGATAACAAAGGAATCGGCAGAGAGGGCAAGAGGAGACGACGAACGGGAGAAAAATTCTTGTTTGCGCACTTCACGTTTCCATAAAGAAACGAAGGGGTGGCTATTTGGTCAAATATTGTCTTTCGTGCACACGTGCACAGCTCGCCCACGGCTCGCCTCACACTGCGCTGAAATTGCAGACAGTCCCCATCTCTCTTGTTGGGTCTCTGGGATATCGTTTTAAAACGAATTGCATCCACAAAAGCCAGAATGTGGGGTGAAAAAACTTCACACAATGCCAGCTAACTAGACAGGAGCCAAAGGAAAGCAAGGACGGTTGCACAGGCTCTTTGCAGTCAGAATGCATGAGGGGAAAGATATGATGACACGAGGACCGACTACTGGAAATATTAACATGCACAATCTTGCACACTCGGGGCGCTGGAGAGGACAGGAGAAAAGTGCGTGAAAAGTGTTTGTACTCAAAGGCATTGTTGAAGTGAGGACATGCGGAGAGACGCATTTTCCGAAAGAGCATTGACACAGGAGTGTCAATTCGCACACGGAAATAATTCACAGTGAAGGTATCGTCCATTTGTGGAGACCCCATGTGAGGCAGAGTGTGTCAAAGGACGAGCGTCGGCAAAATAAAAGTGAATCAACCAACCGTGGGCGGTGTCATTTTGTACTCCTGTCTCATGGGTTCAAAACGTGTCATATGCTAAGTGCTTGTGATGCATCCAGAGCATCAAGTAATTGCTGAGGGCGGCATGCAAAGCGAGCAAAAAAGACCTAACTTGAGTTTAATTCACTCAACGAAGGCTTTGTGTGTGTCGGGGATTGATGATGAAAGGCTGAACTTTGGTGTTAATTTTTTCAGGCATAAAATTGTGGGTGTACGGAGCGCTACAGGAAAATGGGAGAAACATGTGTGATTGTCTGTAATCGTATTTTCCTTCACTTGCTTGAAGGGTTTAATCATGAACGGGCGTATTTTATAGCGCAGCTCGTATTTAAGGCCTTTGAAATATAAGAAGGGATACAGCACAGCCAGTGATTGTACTTTTCGACACGCACTTGAGTAAAGGAAGAGAAACTTATACATATTTGTGTACCACACGAAAAAGCCAAAAAGGCCCTCCTATGAAGACCGTACGTATAAAACAATGGACCAGTGAACCCAAACCCTGTAAGTTGAAGGTTTTAAGGGCAGCCGAGAAACGAACGGCAAAACTGAAGAACGAACATACTGAAGAACAATCACATGAAGAATTATGGGGGAGGACCTATGCAGAATGCCAATCCTAGGCCTATTCCTTCGTCTGAAGGAAGCTTGCCAATACTATGCAAGAGACGCGAAGCCATATTCTTAAGTTTTTCCTTTTGTCAACCTGTTTTTGTGAAGACAGTTTTTCTAGAGACAACTAATTTTGTAAAGTGAAAATTGAATCATCAAGCCCGTTCAGACGCCTTACCGTGTACATATATGAGCAAGGAAGGCTTATCTCTCATAAGAAGATCAGTAAACTAAAACTTACAAAACTCAAACTCATATTTAATATTCCAAATATCTGTTACTTTGTAGAATTAACTTCCTTTCAGGACTAACGTCTGATTCACGCTAAATTGTTCAATTTGCTATCATTTATGTTTCCTTGCTTTTCAACTGTACTTCAGAATAAATCTCCTTTTAATTCAATCGATATGGTGTACTTCCCTCCTCAGTTATTTCCGCAATAAAAGTTCTATAACTTGTACAAGTGTTTAAGCGCCTTCGAACAATGCTCGCGGATAGGTACTCCACTCAACGGCTTTTAATGGGAGCCCTTCTGTGAAGTGCATAATTACATTCGCATTGCTTCGGCCTTCTCCGAAGCGTCCTTTGTTAGCGTTCACCAGAATCGTAGACTTCCCGTTTAACTTGAACTTTTACTGCTTTTTTTTCAGACTTGACAGACAAATTCCATTGAACATGCAAAGAAATAGACAACGGCATTCTGCTCCAATTTTTCTACTTTCAATATATTTTAATTGACAAAAGTAAAATTAAATGACACATCAAGAACATATAACTTCAATTGTTTCACTTGAGTGGAAAGAAAAATATTCGATTTTGTTTTATTTTTCATAAATTCAAATTAAATGACTAAGACAATAGCTAAAATTTTGTCAAACAAGGAAAAATAAAACCCTCAACGAAATCTATTAATATTTTCAAACAGAGAAAACCCCAACAAACTCTGATCTTTGAAGCCTCAAAACAATAAAGTAAAGCTTAGTAAGCACGTAGCAGGGGACCTCAATGAGCACAGGTATACGGGTATAAAGTGAGCGTCAAGATACAAATGTCTCGATAGGGAACATTTGTTGTGAACGAGCCCTTATTTGTTTTTTGTTTGTTTGCTATGACTTCTTCTTCTTCTTGTGGCGCTAGAGTCCGGGGTGGACCTGGGCCTCAACCAACATGCCTCTCCAGCCAGCACGATCTTTCGCCAGCTGTCTCCAGTTGCGCACTCCAAGTTGGTTGAGGTCCTTCTCCACTTGTGTGCGCCACTTCAGTCTAGGCCGTCCTCTGTTGCGTTGTCCCAATGGCTCGGATTCAAAGACTTTTCGGGCCGGAGCAGTAGTGTCCATACGCTCTACATGGCCTAGCCATCTTAAGCGTTGTATCCGTAGACGCTTAACCAGGCGCATGTCGCTGTACAGCCTATAGAGTTCGTCATTAAATCTTCTCCTCCAGATGCCATCAACGCAAACAGGACCAAAAATAGCACGCAAAACTTTTCTCTCGAAAAGGCTAAGGGCTTCCTCATCCGCCTTTGCTAACGTCCAAGATTCTGCGCCATATAGTAGGACAGGGATGATCAAGCTGTTATATAAAGCCAGTTTAGTCCTTCGAGAGAGGGCTTTATTACTCAATTGCCTTTTGAGCCCAAAGAAAAAGCGGTTGGCAAGAGTGATTCTGCGTTTGATTTCGGTACTGATGTTGTTGTCCCTGTTTACCGCGGAGCCGAGGTAGACGAAGTCCTTAACTACCTCGAAGTTTCTGCTGCCTAGTGTGACGCTCCGTCCGAGACGTCGATGTTGTGTGTCCTTCCTTGATGACAGCATGCACTTCGATTTGCCCTCATTTACCACTAGACCCATTTTAGCCGCTTCCGCTTCAATGCCAGCAAACGCCTCATTGACGGCTCGCTGTGTTCGTCCAATCACGTCAATGTCATCAGCGTAAGCTAACAATTGAACTGACTTCTGGAAGATCGTGCCTCTGGTGTTGACTTGTGAGTTACGCACGATCTTCTCGAGGATGATGTTAAAGAAGTCACATGACAGTGCGTCGCCTTGTCTAAAACCTTTTTTGACATTGAAGGTCTCGGTGAGTTCGGTACCGACCTTGACGGAGCAGCGAGAGTTCTCCATCGTCATCCTACACAATCTGACGAGTTTGGTAGGAATGCCAAAACTAGACATGGCACTGTATAGCTCGTCTCTATGCACACTGTCATATGCAGCCTTGAAATCGACGAATAGGTGGTGAGTGTCAATTTGCATTTCTTGGGTCTTTTCCAGGATCTGCCGTTATGTGAAGATTTGGTCTATTGTGGACTTCCCTGGTCTGAAACCACACTGATAGGGACCTATCAGGTCATGGACAAATGGTTTCAGACGCTCACACAATACGGCAGAGAGGATCTTGTATGCGATGTTCAGGAGACTAATCCCTCTGTAGTTGGCGCAGTCAAAGGGGTCTCCTTTTTTATGGACCGGGCAAACGACGCTGAGATTCCACTCATCGGGCATGCTTTCCTCCGACCATATCTTACAGATGAGCTGGTGCATGCGCCCAACCAGGTCATCTCCAGCTGCTTTAAATAGTTCTGCGGACAGTCCGTCCGCTCCAGCAGTGCTATGACATCTGTGAAAAATATTTCGTATACATCAAGTCATTGAACAGACAACATCATATTTTTTTGTCGTGTTGAAAATGTCGAATTTTGTACCAGAAAGTGATGATTTGTGGAAAGCATTAATTTTTAGTTTCATTTGAAGAAAAATGCTGCAGAGTCGCATCGAATGCTTGTCGAGGCATATTGTGATCATGCTCTATCAGAAGCAACATGCAAAAGTTGGTTTCAACGGTTCAGAAATAATGATTTTGATGTTGTGAAATTAAGAACGGGGAAGACCCCAAAAAAAGTCTTCAAACACCGGATTGCAAACGATATTGGATGTAGATGACACTTTGAGTCAAAAGCAAATGGCAGCAATGTTTAATAATGCACAACAAATAATTTCTGACCGTTTAAAAGCTATGGGAATGATCCAAAAGTGTGGAAAATGGGTGCCACATGAATTGAGTGAAAGACAGATGGAAAACCGAAACAACACTTGTGAAATTTTGCTTCAAAGACACGAAAGAAAATCGGTTTTGCATCGGATTGTTACTGGCGATGAAAAATGGATTTGTTTTAAGAATCCTAAACGGAAGACATCACGGGTTAACCTGGGACAACCATCAACATCGACTGCAAAACCAGATCGATTCGGCAAGAAGACAAAGCTGTGTGTTTGGTAAGACCAGAAAGGTGTGCTGTACCACGAGCTCCTAAAACCTGGTGAAACCGTTAATACTGATCGCTTTCGACAACAAATCATCAATTTGAACCATACATTGGTCGAAACGACCAGACTGGGCCAGAAGACACGGCAAGGTAATTTTTTTCCATGACAATGCACCTGCACACAAAGCAAAATTCCCACGAGGAGGTCGAAAATTGGGTGTCTGATTGGCTTGGTTTGAAAAACGAACAATTGTAATAGCGTGGTATTCACAAATGGCCAGAAAGGTGGTCAAAATGTGTAGAAAACAATGGCCAATACTTTGAATAAAATGTTTTTACTTTCCAATTAATAATTAGTGTTTTATTTTCAAAAAAAACATACTGGTATACCTGGTTATCTACTGTGTGTCGAAAAAAATTATCCTCGAGGTGATGAAGAAAACCGTAGCGAGCATTCAATTTAAAGGAGTACGAGCAACCGCATACGTAACGGCTTCAGGCGACATAAGGGCAAAGGAACTATGTGGTCGCCGTAGCGTAGTGGGTAGAGTGCGACGCTCACATGCCGAAGTTTCTCTAGGTTCGATTCCCAGCTCAACACCAATTTTTCGAATTTTTCACGGCACCACCTCTTTCGAACTGCTGAACAACACTCAAAGAGTAATAACTGTCTAAGAAAACTTCGCAAATTTCGCCGTTCGGAGTCGGCAAAAAACTGTAGGTCCCTTCTACTCGTGAGAGAACAGTAGCGCGCACAACACGAGTAGTTGATGAGCAAGCTGGTCCCCCTTTGGACTGTAGCGCCAACAATTATTATTATTAACTATGAGGTCTGATCAAAATTTCGCGGGCTACGTACAGTCGAAGATCGAATGTTTTATTTTAATTTGCATTCGATTTGAAGTGAAAAATGAAATTTGGTGCTCAAAAATTCCTCAAATGTTGACAGCGATATACGGTAAGTGTACTCTGAGTCCAAAAAATGTTTACAAGGCGAAAGATAAATGTTTACGAGTGGCCGAGAAGAAGGGACAAATATTGTCCGACGTCGAGAATGTTGCACATTAAAACGCTCAACACATGGAGGACGACGTAATTTTGTATTTGGCGGCAGTAAAAAATCAAACTTTGCTTTATCTGATGGCACCTTGCACAAACACTTTTTTAAATTTAATAGAAAAACAACAAATTCTGCGAAAAATGAATGCATCAATATCGGGTTGCTTCTGGTGAATTGTTATTTATTTACACACGCTGCAAATAAATCATTATGGTGTGAGCCACCGGTGGTACACGCCGTCCTCAACATGTTAAACGCTAGAAGTCTTTAAGACAAACGAGGGTAAGTCCGTGCAACTGGCAAATAAAGGCAGAGTCTCGAAAATAGCCGCATCACAGCAATGTGCCAGGAGCAATGAACCGATTGGCAAAAAGACAGATGAGTGTATCGATTGATTTATTGGTATGACGGATTGTTTGGTAGTTTAGAATGGTGACGCCCTGGCGTAGTGGGTAGAGTGGGACACTCACACGCCGAAGCTCAAGGCTCAATTCCCGGCTGAACAGCTCGAATTTTTCACGGCACCACCTCTTTGGATCTGTTGACAACACTCAAAGAGTAATAACTGTATAGGAAAAAGGTTCTCAGACTTTCCCGTTCGGATTCAGCAGAAAACTGTAGGTCCCTTCTACTCCTGGTAGAATAGTGGCATGCACAACACCTGTATTTGATGAGCAAGCTTGGCCCTGGTCTCCCTGTGGACTGTCGCGCTATCCAATTATTATTAAATCGGAAATTCAGCGAATACAATCTTATGCAGTTCTAAACTGCGCACGACAGGCATTTTAGTCAAACCGGGATTTAATTCTGTGTTCTAACTTCTTAGCAGAGGCCTCGGACGGCATGAAATACTTTTTTTATTTTTTCGAATGCCCTCCTTCGAATGCTGCCCTTCGAATGCTGCCCTTCGAATGCTGCTCGTCGAGTGAGGACAGCAGACAAGGAAAAGAGGTTTGAATAATTGGTTAACGCTGGATTCCAAGATTATCGGATTGCTATTTACAATGTAGCTAGCACGATTAGGGAACTTGAGAAGGCGCAACGTGAGTTCATCTAATACTGCACGACACAGAGAAAAGCTGAAAGCCATCTTGTGCAATAAAGGACTAAGCGGGACGAGTCACAAAAAGATGATATTTGTCTATAGGTCTATAGGTGTGGTCGCTGTGGCGTAGTGGGTAGAGTGCGACGCTCACACGCGTCCATTTCAACAAAGGATGCACAGGGTCTAGGTTCGATTCCCAGCTCAACACCAATTTTTCGAATTTTTCACGGCACCACCTCTTTCGAGCTGCTGACAACACTCAAAGAGTAATAACTGTCTAAGAAAGCTTCTCAAATTTCGCCGTTCGAAGTCGGCACAAAACTGTAGGTGCCTCCTACTCGTGACAGAACAGTAGCGCGCACAACACGAGAAGTTGATGGGCAAGCTAGACCCTGGTCCCCCTTTGGACTATAGCGCCAACAATTATTATTATTATTAGTCTATAGGTGTTGCATGGTGTGTTGCCTTGCGCTCAGTGAAGGTATGCCAAGTCACAGAGACTAGCTTGTCCCAAGGCAAATTAGGAAAAAAATAAAAATTACAATCTGTCTTAAACGGGACACCGAAAACCCTGATTTATTCAGGTATCAGAAGTTCGTGCAATTTTGGGAGCCGTAAGTTTTCAAAACTCTGATGAGGTACAACTTCGAGTACTAGTCTGCGGGAACAACTGGTAATCGCTTTGAAAGTAAGATGGCAGGACAGATTTTTGATGCCTTGGACGCTGTCTACATGGGGATTGAATTAAAGTAGACCCACCGGATCTTCTCAGGATGTGTGTGTACAATGCCTCGGTTACATCCGGGTCAGAAGGTGGAGGAATTGATGAAAAGTTCAATAAAGCAACGATATTCCCAAGTATGCATGACTATTTGGTCTCGGTGACTGACGGTTGTATGTTCATATCTTTGATAACGTAGTGCAGTGTTCAATACCATCCTCCGACGAACAGCACTATTTTTATCCGTCCAAAGAATTGTTCCTTAAGGAAAATTTTGAAATTATCTGACTCTTGCTCTTCTCCTTTTTCTTTTGGCGCTACAGCCCAGAATGGATCTGGGTCCCTACCAATATTCTTCTCGAGTCAGCAAAATCTCTCGCCAGCTGCCTCCAGCTGGTTGAGGTCATTTTCCTCTTGTGTGCGGCTTCTCAGTCCAAGCCGACCTCTGTTGCGTTGTTCCGGTGACTCGGATTCGAAGCCCTTTCGGGCTGGAGCAGTGGTATCCATACGCTCCACATGGCCTAGCTATCTTAAGCGTTGTATCCGAAGACGCTTGATCAGGCGAATGCCGCCACACAGCCCATAGAGTTCATCGCCTTTCACAGAAAGTCGAGAAGATGTGAATGGCGACGCTCGCTTTGGACGCTCGCCCTGGACGCTCGCCCTGGACGCTCGCCCTGGAAGCTCGCCCTGGACGCTCGCCCTGGACGCTCGCCCTGGACGCTCGCCCTGGACGCTCGCCCTGGACGCTCGCCCTGGACGCTCGCCCTGAACGCTCGCCCTGGATGCTTCAGCACATCAACAACCGCTAAGAATTGTAAGAAAGTGAAGAGAATTGTTACGAAGAATCATCAAATCACTTTAAAAGAAGATGCTGAAGATGTCGACATATCGGTTGGCTCTTGCCATGCGATTTGTGACTGGCAGCGAATTTTGACAAAAAAAAGTGACATTAACGTCGCTCACGAATTGTTGAATGTCGTCAGCAGCGATTATTTAAGAGGGCCAAAACCGATGATGTATCATGTGTATATGTTTATGACATCGGAATCCATGTCCAATCATTCCAACGGAAGAGTAGAAGTGATCCAATGACCAATTCGCCAAATCGCGAAACACGCAAAACAGGTTTAACTTTTACGCCTCTCACAAACAAAATAAATATGCCATATGGTTGAAACAGTAAACAAATGTTCGAGACGAGGCTTCGCACAACTATCCCGCAACTGCTTGAAGCTCCATTTCAACAAAGGAAACACACAACTGGTTTCAAAGACGTCAACAAATGAACAACAAATGAATCTAGCCCGAGCTTTCAACAACTCGTGTTCTATTCATCTGTGACCAAGTTACTCATTAAAATTAATAAACGCGATAGATCTCCCGATTGTGAGGGCTTCGCAATGTCCTCAAATAAAAAACGTCGCGCCAAGGCGACTTCTCGGAGTGATAATGTTGAACAAGTTAATCGAAGAAATTATTATGCTCAATTGCAATGCCTCCCGGCGAATGATATGGACGATAATGATAGTAGTGATGAAGTGATTGATCCGAATATTAATCCCACCAAAAAAGTGCATGTCCCCACAATAAAACTATTGCATAAAAATTCGGAATTTGTGCATAATTTGATGGAATCCATAAACATCACAAACTATTCAATCAAAAAGTTATCCATTGGAATAAAAATTGCTTGTGAAACATTAGAATCGCGCAACCAAGTGTTAAGCTCTTTGAAGCAAAGAAATTGCCAATTCTTTTCGCACGACATCAAAAGTGCAAAATTATTTAAAGTTGCTCTATTTGGTCTGGAAAATATTGAAACTGACTCACTCAAAAATGAACTTTGTGACCGCGGCTTGAAATGCATAGAGGTTAAAAAAATAGTGAAGAAATATGAACACTACAGCGACACTATTTATCTCGTGTCATTAGAAAATGGTTCCATAACATTAAATGATCTTAAGAAAAACTTTAAGTCATTATTTTACACGCAAGTCAGTTGGAGTTTCCAGCGAAGAATGAAAGGTAAACTCACTCAATGCCATAATTGTCAAATGTTTGGCCACGGTGAGAAGAATTGCCATGTTAAAACCTATTGCGGTATTTGTGCTGGCTCTCACAATACTAAGGAATGTGTAAATACACACACCGCAAAATGCGCTAACTGCGGTGGCGATCATAAATCGAATGATGCAAGATGCTCTTCCAGAGCGAGGTACTTGGAAATTAGAGAAAAATCCATTAAACGCAGCACGTTTGCACATCAAAGCTCTTCTTCAAATCGACACATAGAAAGCTTTGAACACTCAAAAGCTCCTGCTGCAGCACAGATGACTCAACACAGCGCAATTGCATCGTTGAACTCTTTGTTGGATTTTCCTCCTTTACCTCGCCGCAGCACTCACGATGCAAATGATAGTATTAATGTTTTGACTGGACAGCTTCCTCAAGTAAAACGCACAGTGGCGTCGGTCGACCGCGGAAACAACAGCGTCAGCAGTAATAAAAATAGTAATTTATTTTCTTTTGAAGAAATAAATGAATTAGTTACGGACTTAATATCTGACTTATCAAAATGTAATTCTAAATTTGAACAATTCAAAGTTATTGCACATTTAGCTACTAAGTACCTGTACAATAATGTTAATTAATACAAATCTTAAAATAATTAATTGGAATGCTAGAGGTATAAGCAGCAAAAGAATCGAATTTCTAAATTTTCTTAATAACAATAATATTGATATCGGCCTAGTAACTGAAACTGGCCTTAATAACAACAGCTTAAACTTATCAAACTCCACTTACAAAAGCTATAGAGTTGATAGGTGTAACAGAAGAGGTGGGGGTGTTGCTATTCTTGTCCGTAGATCAGTTCAACACTCGCCTTTGCCAGTTATCCGAACACGTTTTATGGAAAATGTAGGCATTGAAGTAAGACATGAAAACAAAAGTATAAAAATATACTGTGTTTATTTTCCTGGTGCTTCTTCATCTGCCGAAAATAAACGACATTTTATTAGGGATTTACGAAGCCTACTTGTTACAGGTAGTGACGTCATTCTCGCTGGTGATTTTAACTGCCGTCATCGTGATTGGGGTTGTGTTCGTGCAAATACTTGGGGTAATATTCTTTCCAGGATATTATCCCACTCTGTATTTACTATTCGTTTCCCTCATAATCCTACATATGTACCCGCCGATGTGCGTAAAAGTCCTTCGATACTTGACATTTTTATCACAAATCGTCCTAGTCTACTGTCACAACCTGTCGCTGTGAATGACCTTTACTCTGACCACTATCCTGTTTTTTGTAAGGTTCGTTTCGTCAATAATGAACGTAAATCGTTTTCCTATAACTTTAAGGAAACAAACTGGACTAAGTTCAATTCCAAAATATACGAAGGACTAAGAGCCCTTTCCTGTGATTTGGATTCAATTTCTTGTAATCGCAATGTTGATACTATTGTAAATAGGTTTACCAATGTGGTAACCGAAGCAATTATATTTAGTGTTCCAAAAAAAGAAAAATGTACTTCTGATTTAAATTTACCAAATTACATTCTTCAACATATTAAGATCAGAAATAGTATTAGGAGAAATTGGCAAAGATATAGGCAACCTAATCTTAAGGTTAAGTTAGTTTACTTAAATAAGTTGATTCAGCGTCTTATTTTAGATTTTCGAAACTTTAAATGGAACCAAAAACTGAAATCTTTAGATAAAAATTGCAAGCCTTTTTGGAATATCGCTAAAGTTGTCAAACATAAAAATAGACTTATTCCTGCGATTATCTGTGATAACAACACCTTCTTCACAGACAAAGAGAAAGCAGATATATTATCTGAAACCTTCTCTGCAAACCATATTCTTTCAGGAAACTTAGGAGAAGCAGAAACTGAAACTCTCGTTAACGAGCAAACTGAAATATTTAATAATAATACTTATATTACTCCTAGCGCAGCGTTTGTTCAATCGAATACCATAAAAGGCTTTCTGAAAACTCTGAAGGTAAAAAAAAACTGGCGGCATGGACGGTATTAGAAATATATTTTTAAAACGCCTGCCTCAGTCAGGCATAAAATTTCTTACATTTATAATCAATGCATGCCTCAAGATGCAATATTTCCCTGATAAATGGAAAATGGCAAAAATCGTACCGATTATAAAACCAGGAAAGCCTGCAGAGAATCCCAGTAGTTATCGGCCTATTAGTCTGCTTAGCAGTGTTAGTAAAATCTTGGAAAAGGTTTTGAAAAAGCTAATTCTGGAATATACAATGAATAATGCAGTATTTCCAAATACTCAGTTTGGTTTCAGGCAGTTCCATAATACTTCCCATCAATGTCTTAGGATATGCAAACACATCAAAACTAATCGGTTAGCAGGCAAATCTACTGGTATGATCCTGCTTGATGTGGAAAAGGCCTTCGACACAGTCTGGCATGAAGGACTTATTTACAAAATGCTCAATCTACACTATCCCCCTTACCTAATCAAAATCGTCAAAAGTTTTTTACACGCTCGTTTCTTTCAAGTTTACGTTAATAGTTCTTCGTCAAGTCCCCATAGCTTTTCCATGGGTGTTCCTCAAGGCTCGGTACTTGGTCCTATACTGTACAATATATATACATCTGACTTTCCACATCTACCAAATTGCCAAGTGGCACTCTTTGCCGACGATACTGCTGTATACACCTCGCATGAGTATGCTCTCAACGTTGAGAATATACTTATAAATGCAAGTGAGATAATACTCAGTTATTTTAATAGGTGGAAAATAAAAATTAATTCTGAGAAAACTCAAGCTATCTTTTTCACCAGAAAAAGAAAACCTTGCTTTCTTCCTCAGAGTCCAATCCCTATTTTCGGAAGCCAGATAAGCTGGAATATATCGGTGAAATATCTAGGGGTACATTTAGATTCGAAGCTAACCTTTAGTTGCCATGTTACGCAAACTTTAAAAAAGATAAAGATTGCAAACACTTTGTTATATTCCTTAATAAACAGGAAGTCACTTCTATCGACTGAAAATAAAATTATTATATTTAAAGTCATCTTCCAACCAATATTAACGTACGGCTGCCCTGTATGGGGAGGTATGGCAAAATGTCATTTAAAGAGGCTTCAAGTAGCCCAAAATAAAACATTAAAAATGATCTGCAACTTACCGTGGCATTTTTCTACAAATGAACTGCATGCAATGGCTGGTGTTGAACTGATTAATGATCGTGTCGAAAAAATTATAAATAAATTTTATATTCGTTGTTCTCTTGCTGATAACCCTCTTATAAACAATCTTGCTGTCAATAGTATATCAAATAGTTAAAGTGTTATTCATATGTATCTATTATGTTATTTACGTACATGTTTATTGTTTATTTATTTATCCATCTTTTTATACACTTGTTATTTATTAATTGCTTATTACTATTTATTTATTTATTCATTCAGTTATCGATTTTTTGTTATTATTTATCATTTATATATTATTTATTTATTTATTTATTTATTTATTTATTTATTTATTTATTTATTTATTTATTTATTTATTTATTTATTTATTAATTTATTTGTTTATTTATTTATCTATTTATCTATTATCTATTATATTTATCTATCTATCTGTTTTGTTTTTCACATTTTTATTTATTTTATTTATAAATTATTTATTTTGGTTTGCTTGTTAATATTTTTTTTTTTATCTTATTTATTGATACAACAGTTTGGTTTGTATATCTTTGGTTCTTATGTATTATTGGTATTAATACTTAATTTTTTTTTTTTATTTTGTTATGAGGTTTTTTCTTGCGCTTTTCCTCTAATATCCTTAATGTTTCATAAACTTTTTTGTTCATACATAAAACTATTTTTTAGTAGCAAGGTACTTGTGTGCCAAATCTCTATATGTAAAATGTGCATTACTTAACTGTAAAAATTAATTTTTATGTGCCTAATAAAGATCTAAAGTCTAAAGTCTACAAATGAATCTACAAGGTCAACAGAAGCAACTTTAAAGTAAAGACACAAAAACAGAACAAAAGAATTAAAACAAACATTAACGCCCTGCAGAAGAAATTATTTTCGAACTTAAATTCAATGGCACAATATACTCCAAAATCAGTTTTCAAAACATCATCAGCCATCATCCCTTTTCCTACAACTTTAAGATCAACGTCGACAGAAATAGGCTGCACCAAAAAGTTCACACCGAACACGACACCAACTACAAACCCCGCAATTGTAGAAAAATGTACAAAATGCGGAAAGCCGTCTTAAAACTTAGGCTCAGGAACGCTGCACCTGCTTCAGATTGCCCGACAAAAAAAATGAACGCGAGACGAGCAAGGCACTGTGTTCAGAAAACACAACCACAACGAACATGGAATTTGTTTAAAGCTTTAGAGCCGCAGTGAAACGTGCAATGCAAGAGAGAGACTTTTCGACAACGGAAAAATCCACTACGGTCACTGAATTCACCAAAAGTTTTGTTGTTCATATGGCAGAGAAACACACAACTAGGTTAAATCTGCTTAAAGGTCTACTACACGCAGACAAACCAACGAAAGCACTCAGGAGTTCGTTAGAAGAACCTTTCGCCCGTCCAGCATTTTCACTTGTTTCACCCTCCTGTCATTTCTCTTGCCAGACGCAAAGTAAGTCGTTAAAACATAACACTTGCAGCAGTCCCAGGCTGAAAAATTTACCTAAAAACCCTCCCACTAAGAACTGAAAATTCAAGTCGACCAACATAAGAAGCGCAAAAAAACTCCGATATAGGTTCGACTGCTAGGTCCAGCCGTTCCATAAGCCCGCCATTACCCTTAATCTGCAGGCGTCAAATGAAAAATACCGCCCGAATAAACACATTAGACGCAAAGTATATTTTGCAAGTGACACTCCTCCAGGGGCTTTACGAAACTTTCCTTCGTTACCTTCGTCGGACCGCCCCACACCGTAGCTGTTTCCGTTTGGGTTCACGACGTAACAAACCCACCACTAGCAAGAATGCGGACACGAGAAATTAAGTAAATAACATTTAGATAAGAATACATTTCAAGGACGTAACTGAAGTGTTTACCATTGGATTCGGCATCCTCGTTGCGTCTCCCCCTGTAGTGGGGGCGTGAAATGTGTCATCGCAAGTGAAACGAGCTTCCGATTTCGCAATAAATAACAGAATAAATAAATGAATGAATTCTGAAAAAAGGACTCGACAGACGGATATCGACGACAGCGTCACTTGTAATGGAGGATGCGCGATAAGGAGACTATGACGACGCCACCCAAAGACTGCGTGGCACAACATATCAAATATGAATTTCGATTTTCGCCAAGGACGTGTGCAGACGCACGGTCTCCTGGTCGATGATTTAAACCTGTGTACCGAGCTGGAGAGCCGCCCCACTATTAGTTGTTTAAATATTTACTCTTAGATAAAATGCTCTCAGATACACTTGAGATACGCTCGAAGGGGAATAAGGACGATGTTTTCAGTGCTCGTCATGTCGTCTGTCGGTTCTTGGCCCCTCCGCATCAAGCACCCGTCTTTTAGACTAGGAACTCCTTTTGATGACGTCTCTGCCGAGTGTTCGCTCTGTAATTGAATTGGATGTGATGTTTCATGCACTTTTAGCATCTCCCGACATCCGGGTCTGTTGGATTTTAATCAAAAGTTAATTAGGGATGCACTAAGCAGTAAGCGTTGAGTTACTTGCGCTACACAAAATAGAGGGAAATGAATGCTCTTGGAATTATTTGAGAACGCATCTTCAAAAGAGAAAGTACCCGGCGGTGGTTGGGTTCGTGCGTATTTGTCTTTTACTTAAAATGTTGACGAAGGTTTTAAGGTTTGCTTGTTTTCACTTTTCAGCTCGTTCCTCAAGCTGCTTGAGGTGAAAACAAGAAACCCAACTTGGTTTGAACATTAGCTATGGCATGGAAAAGGGGAAAAGGTTGGCAATGATTTTACTTCTGAGTTGTAATCGAAAACAGAAATCGGTCTGGGAACGGAGAACTTTATCAGTCTTTTCAAGTCCTTCTCCTTACCGATTGTAAATCCTCTCATACGGTTTGGCAAGGAGCTGAAAATCACCGAATAATGAATAGGTTTCCATGCGAGTAAAACTGTGACAACTGGAGCTGCAGGGAGATTTTATGGGAGGTCTTTGCAACCAATTGGTTCTTTTGAAGATAAGTGACTGTAAGAAGAGAAAATTTCCCAATACTTTCAATACTTTGAAAAGGGTAGAGTAGATTCTCCTGCGAATTTCATTAGCTCGCACCAATCTACACTCACTACCCACCTTCTACATACCATCCGAATTGTTTTTCCTATTAAGCTACACATACACTTCATTGTTGTGTTCCCCTGCGTATACTGAAGATGTCACAACATTTTCTTTCGCAGACCCCCTTTCCTGCACCACAAGCTGACATTGTATTTTATCCCGCTTATTCATATTTCTTTTGTTCTTCCGCAGAGGACGTAAACAAGAA
Source organism: Eristalinus aeneus (assembly GCA_955652365.1). Taxonomy (NCBI): domain Eukaryota; kingdom Metazoa; phylum Arthropoda; class Insecta; order Diptera; family Syrphidae; genus Eristalinus; species Eristalinus aeneus. The sequence goes on from OY019131.1 coordinate 25,233,632, forward strand.
AGACCAGGCAAAAATAACGTTGTGTTTATTAGAAACTTTCTCAAGACTTCGCTATATATTTCATTCTCTAGTGCCGAAGTGGTCGCGTTATTATTTTGGGAAAAGTTTCGCTCATTTTGCTTCTTCGCTCTTCCTGTTCATTCACAATTTGTGTGCTTGTATGTGCGTTGAAAGGAATTTGCAAAGTTTAGCATATCTGCTGATGTTTTTGTCGCTGCCAAACTTCATCCAGAGCTTGTATCCTTTGTGGCGTACCTGCCTTGATGATAATTCTTTACTCGTGCTTCGTGAGTTTATGGAAAGTTGCTGCGGAAACAGCCTTCCTGCAGCGTGCGTCAAGTTACTGGTATTCTTGTTTCTTGCTGATCCCGTGGCGCATGGAAGCTATGCAAATTGATTTTACTTTCATGAATTCCGTTAATTTTATTCATTACTTGGCTGTGGCAGCAGGATTCTCAGACTGTGCCTCAGTGGTGAAACACGGGAAGATAAGATTGCCTGGAACAAGTAAAAAAATGCGATTGCGTTTTGCGTTGAGTAGCATGTTTGATTGAGGACTTGACTCTTCATCGAACTTTTGTACCCCCTGAATGAAACCGGTTGCGTCTGTTGACTTATTTGTTTCGGTAACTTTAGCCTTGTACCCGGATATACGCATGGGAGGGTAAGACACTTTGCAATAGCTATATCAATGTCGAATGAACGCGGCCGCTGTAACGTAGTGGGCAGAGTGCGACACTTATGCGATGGCTCAATGGCTCAATTCCGGGACTGAAGAGCAAAACCTCTTTCGAGAAATATTAACTGTTTATGGAAAACCTTCTCAAACTTCGCTGTTCGGAGTTGTCAAAAATTGTAAGTCCCTTTTACTCGCGAGGGAACAGTAGCGCACAAAACACGAGTAGTTGATGAGCAAGTAACGCCCTGGTCCTCCTGTGGACTGTAGCGTGAATTCGTTATGTTGTAAGATTAAATAGTTTTTCAGGGACTTATGGTTCATAAATTCTTTTTCCTTTTCTTCTCCTTCATGTGGCGCTACAGCCCGGGATGGGCCTGGATCCCCTACCGTAATGCTTTTCCGGCCAGCATGCTCCTCAAGCTGCGCACTCTACTTGCTTGCGCCACCTTAGCCTCTATTGCGTTGTCCCAATGGCTCAAATTCGAAGACTTTCTTGGCCGAAGCAGTGAGGTCTATACACTTATATATGGCTTACCCATTAAGCCATGTAAAGCCATACGATGAATGCAATTGACCAGACGCATGCCACCGTACAGCCCATACAGTTCGTCGTTAAATGTTCTTCACCAATGATAAAAACCTTGCGTATAGAGGAATCATTTTGACAACAGCTTAACGGGGTCTGAGTATTCAGGCATGTGCTGGAATGTTCAATTTACTTATTAAAACCTTTATCAATTTTTTGTGGCGTAGACCGGATCAAGTCACAGCACGGGCCGAAAGTATAGAGGAAGATAGGGAGAGTAGTGGGTAGAATGCGACTCTCAAACGCAGAAGGGTCTAGGTTCGATTTTCGGCTGAACACCTCGAATTTTTCACGGCACCACCTCTTTCGAGCTGCTGACAACTCTCAAAGAGTAATAACTGTCTAAAAAGCGTCTCAAACTTCGTCGTTTCGAGTCGGCAAAAACCTGTAGGTCCGTTTTTCTCGTGAGAGAACAGTGGCGCGCACAACACGAGTAGTTGATGAGCAAGCTACGCCCTGGTCCCCCTGTGGACTGTCGCGCCAACAATTATTATAATTACGTTCATCATTATATGAAACGGTATTTAGCCTTAAGTTTCTTTCTTAAGAATGTCTAGACCAAGGTATATATCAAATTCCAGATCCTTCTTCTGTTCTTCCTCTTTACGTTCTCACATTTCGCATACTTCTTATTTCTTTTCCAGAGATTGTGACTTATAGAACAGATACAGCCTTTGAACGTGGGAAAGCTTAATCCTCCGGACAGTCCCTGCTATTCACATGTGCTTTCGCATTAGCAAATTCGTTCCTTGTTTTGAACATAAATAATTTTATAATTTTCTATAGAGCTGATTTTCAGTTGCTATTTAAAAACAATTCTGTGTCTTGGGCGTTGTGTTTTGCCCTGCTGCTGCGCTCGTCTTTAAAGCCTGCTTTCCTGTTTGTCATCTAAGCTTTGGAAAAAAAATAGTGGTTTTCAAGAGAACACCCTTTGTGAACGCCCTTAAGTTTCTTCTTAGCTGAAGCACCCACAACATCTTTAATGGCTAAAGTCGCCTTCTCAAGTTCTCTTAACAGATGTTTTGGTCTCATTGTCTTCCATGTTAGTCCCTGCCAAATGCATTGCATATGCCAGTACAAGGTTAAAATAATCACGCGACAATGGACTACTTAATGTCCATAATTTTGATTGGAGGAACTGTTCCGAATCCCACGCTGCACTGTTTGCTCTTCAGCTTCATTAAATATCTTTTTCTGATGGATAGGAATGTTGGGTTCAATTTTTTTTTTGACGTCTTTTTTACTAGACAACCGCCGCGCAGCTTCAGGCTTAATTTCCATGACTAAATATTCTAATGTTTGTTTTCCATTCCCTAGCATCCTATTCAGAGTTCTGAAGGAAATTAAATAAAACGCAATAAAACCCAATTCATAATGTTAATTCATTTATTTCCTTTATTTAGTCCTTTCTTCTTCTTCTTGTTTTGTACTTCAGCGCGGAGTGGACCTGGGTCTCAACGAAAATTACTCTCCAGCCAGCTCGATCGCCTCGCCAGCTTTTTCGAACACCAAATTTGTTGAAGTTTCCCTCCATTTCAGTGCGCCAACTCAGCCAAGGCCGTACTCTGTAGCGTTGTCTTAATGGCTCGTATTCGAAGACTTTTCGAGGCGGAGCAGTGGTGACCATAAGCTTAACATGACTTAACCACTTAAAGCTGCTTGACCAGGTCCACTCCGCCATACAGCCCATACAATTCGTCGTTAAATTTTGTCCCCCAAATGCCATCTCCTCAAACAGGAGAAAAAGTCACACACTCATTCGCTTTTAGTAACGTAAAAGTTCAACAAAGTTGGGTATATCTTCTGAACGCATGTGACTCTGTAAAAGAAAATGAAATTAAGGTTGGGCCTTGTGCTAAGATGAAATTAAGGTTGGGCCTTGTGCTAAGACAGAACAAGATTGTTTGTTTCATTAAGTATAAGTAGAAACAAGTGAAAGCAGGATTCCGAAAACAAAATGCGAGAGCAATTTAATTGAATAACACTCCCACGAAATTCAATAGACCCCCTAATTAATAGACACACAATACGTGTGCAAAAGTTACAAGGTCCTCTGCACAGAGTTCATTGGTAATTATTCGGAGATTCGCCGAAGTGTATAGGCACCGCGGGTGGAAGCCCTGTAGCTCCCATTAATCAATGTAAACAAAACAAAACACGTTCTTGACCTTTAGAATCTGCCCCACCTTAAAACGGATAACCCACAAAATGTCTCAATTCAGAACATTCGAAACGTTCTTTAAAAGCAAAACAATACGAATCAATTGTATGTAAATTTTAGCACAATTTGCAAACACGTCAATTATGTGTAGAGACATGCGGGCACTTTAGTCTGGCTTCCCAAAGAGAAAACTGTACCCATGGCACTCGTTTAGCTTGACGTTTATCAAAGATAATGTAAATCGCCCCCGGAGGATACCGCATCCTCCCACCGAAGGTTAAGCCTTTGAATGCCATGAATAAATTCCACGTGAGGGCACACTTTCACTCGAAAACAACGAATATTTCATCAACAGCTATACCGCCCACCCCGATTGCCCCTAAAGTACACCCGGTAAGAACGCGGAAAGAACACTCAAAGCGAATAAGTCCCCCTCGACCTCACTCTCCTGCAAGGTGATGAAATACATTTTTTATTATGCACCACATTAGCCATGTGGGAGTTAAATGAGAAAAGAATAATCCGTGGGAAGCCGCCCACAAATGCGGCTTCAAACACAGAAAAGTCAAGTAACAGTGCACTGAATGAAATCTTTTCTGCATTCGGGAATAAACCGCCCTCTCTAGCCACCCCAACCACGGTGGCACTTCATCGTGATCATAAAGCGGTGACGAGAAGGGCACGGGTATGTGGTTGGTGTTGCTCTTTCTGGCGTTGCACATCCTGAAATAACATGTATGTTACACAGGGAATGCAAGCTGCTCGTTCCCATCACCATGCCATGGACGCGAACTGAAGTTTTGTGTGCATGCAAAACATTAAAAGGGATGAATGGCAAGCGGGAAGCGACGTGGGGGAGAAATAATTCGCGCCATAAAACTGGGAAAAGTAGTGGGAGGTGAAGTTATTGCGAAATTATGCAACCAGGTACGCTGTGCGAGCACAGTTGAAGGGCATGGGTGTGAGCGTAGGCGAGACCAACTTCCCCTGCCAAGAAGATGGTGGAAGTCTGGGATAAACAAAATTTATGCGCACTTTTTATGCGCATTTTAGTGCCCCACCATCCGATGAACGGTGCTTGGGGTGCATTAAAACTCATTTTTATGAATTTTGTTTTTTTTTTAATTTCATGATGAATATTAGCTTTCAGTATCGAAGTGAAAACAAACAAAGCAGATTTGCGAGCAGATTTGAATACAGTCGCATATATTTTTTTAATTTCGAAAGTTAGTTGGCAGCTTATGGTACTTGCTATGTGTGAAGCATGGGATTTGGTTCCACAATTTGATTGCATTGTATTTCGCCAATTAAAAATGAAAAGCAAATTGACAATAAACAACAAGTCTTTTTTATAAAAAGTGTTTATGTCACAATAAAAGTGTACTGAAAAAGCATACAAATTAAAAAAAGAGTTTAATATCTTTGACAGCTTTGTGTGTTTATTTAACCGCATTCAGAATGAAGATTTCAGCCGTCTATACTGGTTGAGAACCAATAACTAATCATTTATCAAATGGTATTGCTGACTACTTCCACTGATGCAACGTTCCTCAGTTATAACTTTTTTTCACATTTTTTTGTGAATCGCAATCGAATTTCTTGATTCTGATCTTGCTACAATATACTATGCAAGTCGTATTTTCGTATTACTTACAACCCACAGGCATTTCAAGCCAATGAGCACCGGTTACTCCTTTCCCTCGTCCTGTGAGATCACTTGAGGGTACCAAACTATTCCTGAAGCGCGCGCCAATTATTAAAACAAAGCATGATCACAGTAAACAGTACTGACTTGTCAGCATGTTATTGAAGCGGTTTTCTCTTTTAAATAGAATATAAGCACATTGTGAAGATGTTCAAATATTCACATCAGTATAACTTAAATCAAAATAATAATAATTGTATGCCGCGACAGTCCACAGGAGACCAGGGCCTAGCCTGCCCTAGAGTAGTGAGGACCTACAGTTTTTTGCCGATCCCAAACGGCAAAGTTTGAGAAGATTTTTTTAGACAGTATTTGATTGTTGTCATCAGCTCGAAAGTGGTGGTGCCGCGCAAAATTCAAGGTGTTCAGCCGGGAATAGAATCTGAACCTTCGCCTTGTGAGTGTCGCACTGTACCCGCTACGATACGGCGGTAACATATAATTTTACATATGAGGACCAATCTACACAGCTGTCTTCATAAAAATTTAGCCAAACATGTCAGAATTTAAGGATTTGCTCGTTTGGTGAAATTAAAATAGAATTGCCAGATGTATGAAAACCAACGCCAGGCAAAAGCCAAAAACACGTGGTGTGCTCTTTAAAATTTTAAGCACTATTCTACATTTTGATCCAAGTATATAGTCAACTTTAGATATAAAGATGAACGCGGTGGCCATATGGCCGATGTGTTATTCCACACATAACCTCATCCTGTCTACTTTACGATATAATAAAGAATTCGCGTTTTTTTTTAAATATCTGCGTTTTATTTAAAATTTAAAACTTGCGTTCTTTTTGGGACACTCTTTATTAATTAAACAAGAACGAGTATTGTATTACATACGTCTGCTCTTATTCAGAAAACGAATAAACATAACATATACACTTTATATTTATAATTCACAAATGTATATCAATTTAGTTAAGTTAGAGGCAAGTTCTTGTTTAAGACCAAGAGCTTCTATTTGTAGAATATCTGAGAATGTTACTAAACAGAAAATGTCTTCTAAAGTACAAAGCTAACAACTATAAATAATAAATTTGAATGCTAGTCAGATTTAGTCAGAAAAATATTCTTTTGTACCTTTCCAATATAATATCTTATTCCTTGCTTAGTCTTTATACAGTTTTGTTTTTTCAAGTTGTTATTTGATGTGCTTTCTGAAAAGAACGAAACCTTCTCTACGCGAGTTTAAGTCGATCTTACCTTATTTACAAGTGGATACATATGTTATGTTAAAACTTGTTAGGTATCTGCCGATGCATAGTGGGCAGAGTGTGACACTAACAGGCTAAAAGTCTCCGGTTCGATTCTCTGACTAAACACCTCCCATTTTTTCACAGTACCACCCTTTTCGAGCTGCTGACAATATTCAAAGAATAATAACTGTCCATAAATTTTTTTTTTAAATTTCCTAAAAGTAGGCAAGGCGTGACAGAAAAGTAGCCTAAGTTACGTTCCCACACTCCTTTACACAACAGTTTGAAGGACAGAATCTTAATTGGAGACTTCGGTCAAACTGTCCCAGACCTGAAGTCATCAAATTCGTTGAGAACTTACAGCTATCACGTCTCAGTCTGTTTGCGAAAACAAAGTTAATGTGTGAAACACCTAAGAAAATAGTTTTCACTGTTTGCAGTTTGTCTGAGCAACAATTAAAACACAATTGAAGAGTTGAAATTTAAGCTTCGGTGAGGATAGTCGCCTACCTTTTAAGAGAGTCTTTAATAAACTTTTTAAACAAAGAAGAAACGTATTCCGAAGAATACCAAAAGAAGTAATTCGGGCACAACACTTGTAATTGATGAGGAAACTAGGCCCTCTGTGGACTACATTGAGCATACAAATAGCATATTTTCTTCTTAAAGCATTAAAGCATCGCGCATTAATTTGATGGCTGCCACCAAATTATGTCCCCAGTCATAAATGGTATCGAAAAGTAAGCCTCTTACGTAGTTTGACAAAGGACTTATTAAACGAAAATGTTTAAACGCCAACTAATACAGTCATTCAACATATAACAATTTTTCTAAATTGCCTACGGTTCAGCAAATATTTGAAATCAAATAAATTTATCAGCAAGTACTTCTACTTACTTGAAGTATGACAAAAATAATCGATTTTTCTTTTGCATTGCGGAAAGCAATCTCAATCCTTACTGGCTTTATCATTTCTTGACGGCGTCGTTGCACACTGAGTCGACTTGTTCCTCTGCACACCCACCACCCAACCGCATTCACTGCCTTCCATTTAAAACAATCCAAGAACCTGTGCTCTAGGTGAACTTCTTGGAATTACTACCCTCGAATACCACTGGCATGAGGAGCTATGCGAATTCCGCGGATGCGATCCCAAGTTACGATAAGTACGCCGACCTGGGGATCCTTTCATTCCGTTTCTCCTTTTAACAGGCATTCAGCCACGTCGTACGCGTATCTTCACAATTCCGTCACATACATGACCGAACAACCGAGTCAGGAATTTTCCACGTGCCGCAGATTCCTTCAGCGAGTCCTGTAAATCACGTTTACTGTTGTCAACACATGCAAAGTGGACAGGGCCGAGTAACTTATGCCGCCAGGCATATTCAAAGCCCACAAAATAAACGACTCCACGCCCTGAACGCATTTGCATTTTTCGCATAACAGTTTGCTGTTTTCAGTGCACGAAAGCAATGAACGTAAGGCAATTGCAAATCAGGACGTTGTGTTCGCTTGAGGTGTTTCATGAATACGCATGGGTTTGTGCCCTGGTTTGCATAACTAGCGACGGATGCACGTAAATGGTGCTTGTTTGCTCTAAAGTGAAGCAAATTAGGTTTTAATCACCAAAGGTGAACGCAATATTCAAGTGTTGAAGGGGGAGTTTTGTGAATGAGCAGGGAATTCTCGTGGCTATGAATTTGAATAGATTTCGGTTTTGTGTAAGGGGACTTTGGGTCATAATTAGTTGGCTTTTCATACGCGCCTATTCGTATGTTTATTTAAATTTACCTTTGTGACTCGTTAAATTACCAAATAGATGCAACGGAGCACCACTCCTGGAACCCACTGTAAAATGTCGCTTATAAACAGCATGCTTTGGGGAACTCCATTCCAATAATAAATATAAGTGTTGCCTGTTGAGAGACGAAAAGTGTTTTATGGACGGCAATGTAGTCCATGAATCGAACCTACAATAAACCTTTGGTTTGCAATGGACAACTAACCCACTGCGTCGCTGCTGTTATTCGTACACCAAAACACAAACAGAACAAAAATAAGACCATATTTGTAATTGCAAGAAGGATCCAATTTTGAGTATTTTCATGCTTCGAAAACAATTCCTCTAACTCGAATTTGGAATCTGACTCACAGTCGCTAGATACCCCACAGGCCTTGCTCAAAAATGGATCAATGGCAGGGTCAGCGGGTGGCAAACTCCTCAGGCAGAGCCTATCGCAAAATAATTAGCCGCACATTATAAACCGAAACCATTGCTCTGGTGGTTGCCTGCAGTTAGGCGCAATCACATTTATGGGCAAAGTTATATTTTTAACCGACTTCTGACCTGGCCAAGGTAACATTAGTCTAATGTTGGCTTTCGAGAATATTCTGAGAAATTGTAGAACCGTTGAACGCTGCATGTGCTACACTCCTTTACCTCTCACTCCTGAATGCACACTCTACTCCTCAACTTCTTCTTGCGTCACAAGTTCTAAATAATTCGTGAGTACATATGTTACTTGTAATACTTTGTTTTTTTACCCTGCGTAAAATTAAAGCCAATTGTGTTTTTTGAAGCCACTTTTCACAAAAGAAGGGGCTGTACGTTCCTCAGTGTCAATGCGTACTATAGGTACTTTTGGGTCTGCAGAGGGGACTTAAAACTTAATACCGAATTGAATTGGATCTGTAGAAACTATAAATAACAAACAAGAGACAATTTTCGAAAGGTCTTTGGATTTAAAAGACTACTGCCTATAAAACGTTTGACAATGCTGCAAGGACAATGGGCAAAAGTGATGTTCTCCTTCCCCATTACTTGTGTTGTGAGGGTTATTGCCTAAAAGAAACCGTAGGTTCCCACTATCCACAGTCATGAGGGGGCAACAGAAGCGGCTGATGAAGTTGTACCACTACAGTCCACAACTAAATTCGCCCTTCTCGTCTGTGGCGCAAATCCATTTTTTTTTAAATTTTAACTCTGACACCTCCAGGGGAGTTCAAAATTAGCCTGACTTCTGGGAATCGTAAACTATATCTAAAACAAAAAAATTCATTGAATTGAAATAAAACTAGCTGCAAAGGGTTACAAAATGTCTCCTGCATGTTTTTATTTAAAAAAAGAAAATTTGCTCAAACACTTTTCCTAATAACATGATCCCTCATTGCCATTGCAACATATATAATCAACTCTGTCACAGTTCTTTTTAACAATATGTATATTCGTACGCAGCCAATCCCGAGTTTAACTCAGTTTAAAAAAAGCAACACAAACAAAAACCATTTAAGAAGCTCGGAGCAATGGAGCCTTCTGTAGCAACATTGCTTGGCTCTTGCACAACGCAGCATCCGCGCCGAAACTTTTGACTAAAATGTTTCGTTTGATCTAATTAGAAGTGGAATAAAAGGTGCAAACGATACTGTTCTGTTTGCTACCGAGTTCTTCTGCAAGAGAGTCGTAATATCCGAAATGTCTACTTTCCACAATGCTATAGAATGCAACTGAATATAAAATAAAAACGAATTGGTGGTTATTAAAAGCGACTTTTAATGAGAGAACTCGTGACTCGTTTCATTGCAGTTTTCCAGTTTTTTACTCTGTTTTACTTTTCATTTATTCGAGACAAACAAGGGTTCCACAATGTGCAACATCGCATTTCATATCAAAATTCCAACCATAAGCAATCTTTGTATTTTAATTTATCCAAGTACAAGCAACAACATTGGGGATAAGGCTCCGTTAACACACATATTCAACTACTTCCTTAATCTCATAAGTTTATATGGTACCACGCATGCATTTCCCTTTGTATCAAAACAAGAGCTCTCAAAAAACAATAAACTCCCGCATCATTGCCGACACGTTCCTTCAATTAACCTGCACGATCAGGCACGGCTCTTGTAAAAGCCCACAAGAATGAAATTGCAGGGTGTTTAAAAAGCATTTTGCAAGGACGCAAAGAAAAATTCAATGTAGCGTGCACACCTGAATTTCTGACCCCTTACGAGCCTTATCCATGTGACTTCGAGGGGCGTTGAGTTCTAAGTTGCATGACGTTTTGTGTCCGTGCACCGCAGCTAACATTCACGTCCATTGAGTGTCAATCAAAACGAAAAACACCCCCACTCGGCGGCATTGAGATGACCGCCCCTCATAGTGTGGCTCAACCCTCTCCCACTGTGACCTAATATGCACCTAAAGGCAACGACAACAGAATGCCTGCCGATGTGCTCACATGGTAAGCAGGGAAGAACAGAAGCAACGGGGGAACTTAATTAAAATCGCTACCTTGACGAAGCGAAACAAAACACTGTGTACAAAGAAAGAATTTTTCGGCTTATTTGCATTTTCTGAGCCCAGAGAGAACGGGCTCACACACAAAATATAAGCCGAAACAATTCAAAATAAATGCAAAAATCACGGAGAATCTTTTCATTTGAGTGCCCAAAACCGTGGCGGGCCTGGAAGGCAGCCCCTAGTGCGACGGCGGCCTCGCAATAAAGGCCATCGACATTGGCGCTCGAGAGCGCAGAAAAGGGTTACGCACACCATCCTTTAAAGAGAGGGAAACAAACTCAATTGCTGCCTGGCTGGTGGGTTAAGTTGTTTGTGGGACAGCGATTTTGTGGGGATTTGGGTCGTCTATAGAGAAGGACACTTCAACTTTTATTTCATTTCATTTGAAGGTCTCTCTTCCTTTTCTCCTCCCTCTGTATCCGCTTAATCCTTTATTCTCATTTAATTTGCGCTTTGCTGCGCCTTTAACTACGCGAGCCATAAACTCTAACAGGCGGCTGAATCTCTGACTGTCCGCATTCTTTTCGACGTAAAAGCGAAATGAGTTTGTTCCAGAGGAATGAGAATTTTCTGAAGCGTGCACTTTTTAATTACACTTCACTCGTTGTAACAGTACCGACCGAAAGCCGAGACTTCACCGTCGCGACGACTGCCGCCGCAGTAGTGGACAATACTAAGGTACTTGTACCCACCGACTTTGTGCTTCTCTAGCGCGGTGTCGGATGGAAGCTTAATTGTCACTTAGACTGACGGAAACGTAATGACAGTTCTTAAAAAAACAACGTCCATTAAAGCGGAAGGCATTCAACACAGAAACCATTCATTTCACTTCTTGGTTGAATTAACAGAAATGTTGTTTGTTTTGAGTAAAGGTAGGTGTGTTTTCTCTTGAAAATCCATTCCACGCTCAAACTGTTTAACACTTCAGCAGGCCACAAGCTATTTTTACATCCTTTTGTGGACGATTTTATTGGCCATAGTTCGTAATTTTCAGAATGAACGACGTTTGAATATTTTGAGCAGACTAACACTCTCGTGAAAATGACGTGGGAAATGTTAAAAGTCACATTTTGTGTTAACAAGTCATTAAGAAGGACTTAGGGAATGTAATTGAAATCGTGACGTAGTCGAGTTAATTTAACGACCGGACGATTGCGTTTGATTTTTAAATCACGTACTTCTGACGATTGTCGTGAATACTGAAAAGGCACCAGCACAATGAGGCACTGTTTGCGAAGAGACAAGCTTTTATAAATGTGAACAAATTAAAAAAATATGTAAACTGCCAGATGTTGTGTTTTGTAGATGTTTAATTCTCCGTAATGCTTTCACATTGTAGCTCTGAGTTAACTTTAAAAATTGGATTAACTAAAAAAACCTTGCCAACCACAATTTGCTTGAAGAATTTTTGTTACAGAAAATTGTATTCTTCACTTTAAAGGGGCGAGAAACGCAATCACGATTGTCGTTTACAAGTTACTGAATAAATGTAAGAAGGTGGTTGCCAAATACCTTAAAAAAAGACTTAAGTATCATCATAAAATGAAAAATATAATTGTACTGAATTGAAAAACATTTCTCCCTTAAGATGTGGCCTCCTTCAATTATGGTAATCAACGACAAAAACTTCTTATCTTGTCCTTCTTCCTCTTCTTGTATCGCTACAGTCTGGGGGTGGACCTGGGCCTCAACGAACATGCTTCTCCAGCCAGCACGATTTTTCGCCAGCTGTCTCCAGTTGCGCACTCCAAGTTGGTTGAGGTCCTTCTCCACTTGTGTGCGCCACTTTAGTCTAGGTCGTCCTCTGTTGCGTTGTCCCAATGGCTCGGATTCAAAGACTTTTCGGGCCGGAGCAGTGGTGTCCATTCGCTCTACATAGCCTAGCCATCTTAAGCGTTGTATCCGTAGAAACTTGACCAGGCCCATGTCGCTGTACAGCCCATAAAGTTCGTCATTAAATCTTCTCCTCCAGATGCCATTAACGCAAACAGGACCAAAAATCGCACGCAAAACTTTTCTTTCGAAAAGACTGAGGGCCTTTCCTTCCGCCTTTGCTAACGTCCAAGATTCCGCGCCATTAAGTAGGACAGGGATGATCAAGCTGTTATATAAAGCGAGCTTAGTCCTTCGAGAGAGGGCTATATTACTCAATTGCCTCTTGAGCCCAAAGAAACAGCGATTGGCAAGAGTGATTCTACGTTTGATTTCGGTACTGATGTTGTTTTCCCTATTTACCGCAGAGCCGAGGCAGACGAAGCCCTCGACCACCTCGAAGTTTTTGCTGCCAAATGTAACTCTCTCTCTGAGACGTCGATATTGTGTGTCCTTTCTTGATGACAGCATGTACTTTGTTTTGCCCTCATAAGCCACCACACTCAGTTTAGACTTTTTTGACTCAATGCCAGCAAATGCCTCATTGATGGCTAACTGTGTTCGTCCAGTCTCTTCAATGAACTGAATTTTGGAAGATTTTGCCTCTGGTGTTGACTTGTGACATACGCACGATCTTCTCGAGGATGATATTGAAGAAGCCACATGACAGTGCGTCGCTTTGCCTGAAACCTTTTTTAACATTGATAATCTCGGTAAGTTCGTTACCGACCTTGAGGGTGCAACGAGATGAGCTGGTGCATGCGCCAATATCCACAAATATATATACTTTACTTAATTCTAAGATTATTCTGTATATTATCGCGTTTTCAGAATGTACTTATAAAGTGGCGTCAAGTTGCTGATAAGTAACAACCGGAAAGTTGCCAAGTACGAAGGATTAAAGAAATTTTATCTTGAATTTAAAGTCATAAGGATGGGAAACAATACAAATAATAAATATAATACTGAGTTCCTAAATAAGTCTTAGGTCATTATTTTAAAATTTACCAGGAAATACTCGCAGATTCAACACGATCAAAAAAACAGTTCTTTAACACGTTGAGGACGGTGCAGTTTTTAGTATTAAGCATCATCTGGCGGCAGCCATAATCGAACATTGCTTATCTGGTGGCGCCTTGCACAACAAATTTTGTTTAGCATAAGAAAAAAAACAACAAATTTGCGAAAAATGCAAGCATCAACTTCGTGTTGCTTTTGTTGTCCCGTTATTTCTTAATTATTTTATGATTTTATGATTCTTTAAATGTAGGGCTGAATGTGAATGAACAATTTTTCAATCAGAAACAATCAACAATAAATAGTGGACTGCCACTGAGTTATAGCTTTGTTTTTTTTTTTATTTTGTACACAGTAATTTTCAAAGTTTATTTTTCTTGGTAAACAGAATTAAAACACATAACAATCGTTTGGCGCGACAGTCCACAGGGGGACCAGGGCCTAGCTTGCTCATCAACTCCCTGTGTTGTGCGCGCTATTGTTTTCTCACGAGTAGAAGGAACCTAAAGTTTGTTGCCGAACAGTGAAATTTGAGAAGCTTTTTTCTTAGACAGTTATTACTCTTTGAGTGTTGTCAGTAGATGAAAAGAGTTGGTGCCGTGAAGAATTCGAAAAATTCGTGTTGAGCTGGGAACCGAACCTAGACCTTCTGCGTGTGAGCGTCGCACTCTACCCACTACGCCACGGCAGTCAATAAAAACACATAACAAGCTACATTTTTAGTTTTAGAATTTTCACCGCCTATACTCGTAATATGGATGAATAATTGGATTCCTCAAAAGAGGATCAAGACTGAGGGTACTTTCTTCTTCTTCAGGGGATATTAATAATAATTTAGGTTGTGATTGGGAAGAAAAGAGTTTGTGACATGACAATAGTACACAAGAGTTTTTAGAAACGGATTCGGAATTTAAGAAAAGTAATTTGTAATATCAGTATTCGGAAAACGAGGAAATTTTGCAAGAGGGTTTTAATAGCGATGATCCATTCTCATTGTACCAGTTATTTTTGTCAGAAAATCTACTCGAATTTATAGTGAAGGCAACAAATCGTTACGCTTAACAATTTTACTTTAGAGTTGATAATAGTTCTTCATTCAACACTAGAAAACACCAAGAATCCTGGAAGCTGTTACAATGGAAGAAATAAAAAAATCATTGGCATACTCCTGAATTTTCAAAATGGACAGACAAAAGGTCAGTTTGCATGTTAACGACCTGCAACAATCATACTTGAATTTCGCAACTCAACTCAATTGTAAATGCATGGTACATTCATCAGAAGTGGGGTACTAAGCACTTGGAACTTTTAAAACTTAGAGAATATATAAGGTTGCTTTTCTGCTCTTCATTCAATGCTTCATAACAACGTTAAAGTGATAGTGCGCCGTTTTTTTTGATAATCTGTTTCCATCTAGACGGTAATTTCATAATACTCCCCTCTTAGAAGCGCCCCTCCTTATTTGCGAAGAACTCGGACAGCTACCTTTCACAAGCCTCTTTTGAGTTCAACTTCACACCACCAAGGGTGTTCGCCATGGACCGGGACAGGTGGTAATCACTTGGAGCTCTGTCCGGGCTATATGGTGGTTACGATTAAACCTCCCATCCCATAGCTTCTGACGAGTCATCAAAGAAGTGTGTGGTCTGGCGTTGTCCTGGTGGAACATTACACCCTTCCTGTTGGCCAATTCTGGACGCTTCTGGTCGATCGCCTGCTTCAAGCGGTCCAGTTAGTCGCAGTAGATGGTAGAACTAAGCGTCTGGCCATATGTTAGTAGCTCATAGTGGATGATTTCCTTTCAATGCCACCAAACACACAACAAAACCTTCCTGGCCGTCAATCCCGGTCTGACCACTGTTTGGGACGATTCACCGGCCTTCAACCACGACCGTTTTCGCTTGATATTGTCGTATGTGATTCATTTTTCGTCAACAGTCACCATCCGCTTCAAAAATGGGTCGAATGAGTTCTGTTTTGAGAAGCATATCGCAGGCGTTAATTCGATCTAGAAGGAATATCAAGCTTTTTGCAGCTCTTCTGCAGATGGCTTAAAATGGTTTTGCTGACTAACTCCCATCTCCTGGGCGATGTTACGAGATGCCACATACCGGTCTAATGATTTCAATGATTCGATCGGTATTCGTCGTCACAGGTCTTCCGCCGGCTGGCTTATCCATGGTGTCGTTTTTACCGGCTCTGAATCGTCGAAACCTTTCCTCTGCGGTTCGAAGTGGTAGAGTACCATCCCCCGAAACACCATTAATCTCACGGAACGTTTCTCTAGTGGATTTGCCTTTAACGAAGGAAAGCTTTAAAATAGCGCGAATTTCGGCATTAGTGAACTCCATGTTTACAGGTCTATAAATGTTGAACGCAATATCGAGACTAATCATGCAACATACAACCAACGCAACCTTTTTCAAATGAAAATTCATAAGACAAAAAGGCGGAAGGGACATATTTGCCAACCTTATATTATCGATTGGCTTGTGGATAAAATGACCACAGAACAAGCACATCAAAGAAGTACACATTTTCTTCAAAAGTATACTGGAACTGACAAAAAATCGCGGAAACGATGCAGTGAATGTTTTAAATCGTTGTCTACTCGGCGAGGCAGTAATTATGCAGAAAATAAAAAATTACAACGTTCTGTTGATTTTGCGTTGGTTTAAAATATTTTAAAAAACTCATCAAAACCAATAAATATTATCTTATTTCTATTTTATTTTTTTATACTTTATTTTCTTTCTTTAAAAATATGCTCAAAACTTTTTCAATAAAAAATTAGTGTTAATGACACATTTTAAGTTTAATTTTATAAAAAATTAAAATTCAGGACTATGAACATTATGAGACACCGGTGGGTGTCCTACAATTTTGGGTTAGTTGTAATAAAATTTTATTCATTCTCGACATAACATTCTTGTTGCTGACAAGACGCAGTAACTATTCACTGTTTTTTAAAAAGGCTTGTGAAATCTCGTGCCCCGCATTTGTTATTATATAAAACACAAGCAATTTCTTATTTAATTTTTAAAATAGTCCATTTTAACATATTTGGATATTTCAATCAAATGCTTAAAGAATGCGAGTAATAGTGGCAAAATAAAAAAAAAAATGATTTACCCTGCGCTCACAAGCGCTATAAACTTACAAAGTCCTATCAAACAGTCCTCCAATAATTCTGAATCCAAGAAATAAATGTCAGCAATGGCACAGTTCAAACGCTGCTCTGTTCGTTTTTAACCGCGTGGCCAAGGCGATTATAACTTTTTCAATCACGAAACTTAAGAACTTTCGCAAGCGCAATCAAAAACTTAAGTCCCCCGACCATGACCACAAGACGACTGACCTTGTACCTCTCCAAGAAAAATATGAATGCAGGCATTCAAAGCTAAAATGGAAAATCTTATTCATCTTAAACCCACGACCTGTTGAAACCGAGGAGCTCCCCACCACACAGGCGGTGCTAAGGCGAAATCGTCCCCTTTGTCGTCTGACACTCGACTTTCAGCTCCGACATCTTCAAATGAAGTCTTCTTCCTTATGACCGTTTCTAGTGATTTCTTTCGACATAGTTCCATAGACGACAGCAGCGATATGAGAAAATTTAATATCCCTGTGTGCCTTTGATGTTCGCACCCACAAAGTAGTGAGTTGAGAGGCCATTCGTACTTCATCAGTGGTGGAGTTGGCCAATGTATGTCGTCTCAAGTGGAATACGAAGCGTTTCTTTAAAATCCGCTTGTGTGTGAGGGGTGTTGTTATTTTTTATTTATATTCAAGCATTCAAAGGCTCCAGTTTTTTGTTTTGTTTTGAGACCTTTTTCAGAAGGACATGGTTGAACGATTGCAGAAGGGGTTAAAGTGAGTTGGCAGGAAGGGGAATTTCGTCTGTCCTTGTTTGTTGTCCCTGACTTTTCGCAACCGATGTGCTGCCTCACAATGTGTATGTCTGGAAAGTTTCTTGCATAAACGAAGCAGGGTTGCATTCCACAACAGATGCAAGGTTGGCGCCCTTCGGGGAAAAAACTGTGGTAACTTGGCAGCTGAACATGTGTTAGTGTTCAGTGAATTGGGTTTGCAAATTTCTTTCAAGCAGTTGCTAATAGACATTTTGGAACGGGTGCAATATTTGAAATGTAAAATAAGGCAACTCATCCGCTTTTTCAGGTCTTCTGCTTCAAATGGCACCACTGCCAGAAATAGATCATCAGACCGAAAATCGTAATTTTTTACCGACAGATCAAACAGCGCTAGAGAAGCAAACGATGGAAAAAACGGAAGATCTCATAACGTCATACGATGCACTGTTGTTGAGTTAATCCACGTCGAAAGTTGTAAAAAATAATCACACGAAAATTCCATTCCATGGGCGAGATGAATCTTTTAAGTCACTGTAAGCAACACAAATAGCGCTCGTATGTCAAAACGTTCTGAGTACGTATAACAACAAAATGTCAAACCTTACGATAGAGCTGGCAGTTGCCAGATTGCAACATTAGGGTTGCCCAATCCCGAAATATAAAAGGCAACCTTCGTAATAAGCGGGAAATTGAGTTTAATGTAATCTTTTATATCCTTGCATGAAGTGTGTGAAAAGTCGAGATTAAGCCAAATTTCTTATCAGATGTGTATTTCGGATAAATTGATTATAAGAAGTTTCAATAGAGGATTCCTTGTTAAACGAACGACAAATTAACGAGCAATACAAAAATTAAGACAGTCCTTTAATATGGGGTTAACGCCTTATCTATTAAGTTCACAACATATTAGTCGGTTCACATTCAAAGATGGCGGCTCCTGCAAGTTGTGGCTGAACTTGGAAGCGAATGCCTGCTTTATCGGAAAGGTATGACATTTGACAGCAATAATTAGTGTGCATCAGTGGGTGTTTTAGACAACATTACTTTTTATTGCCTCCTTAAAAATATACGGATTTGCCCTAAATAAACAACCCTTGCGGGAAGTTTTGATTTTTTTTTAATTGGAAGAAAAGTACAGCTAAAGCCCTGGAAGTTTAAGGTAAATCTACGTCGAACAATTGGTTTAGATGTCACAAAATTGGTAATTTTACTGTCGAATACAGACAGTTTAAAGATGAGAAATTAGAAGCTTTACTGAATCAAGGTTTGTGTCAAGGTCAAAGTGAGCTCGTAGAGTCGTTTGGAGTGGATCAGGTAATAATTTCCGTTCATTTAAAGAAGTTTTCATTTATTCATAAGCAAGGTAACCGCCGTGGCTTACTGGGTAGAGTGCGACACTCACACGCCGAAGGTCAAGGTGACCGCCGTGGCTTAGTGGGTAGAGTGCGACACTCACACGCCGAACGTTCAGGTTCGATTCCCGACTGAACTCCTCCAATTTTTCGCGACTCCACTTTCTTTCTTCTCAAAACTTCGCCGTTCGGAGTCGGCAAAAATATGTAGGTCCCTTCTACTGGTGAGAGCACAGTAGCGCGTACAACATGAGTAGTTGAGGAGAGAGCTAGGCCCTGGTCTCCCTTGTGGACTGTCGCACCATTATTATTATAAGGTAATTAACTTGAAACCGATAATTCAAAGGCAATTTTAAACCACGGAACTTCGTCATGAATGACATCAAAGAAAGCACCGGATGCACCGGATCATGACATGAGTTAGAAAAAGGATATAATACAATAGTCCCGAGAAAACAAAATACTATTCAAAGCCTTGTGAACGCATCTAGCATAATCTATATCCGCAAAAAAGAAGTCCAAGGTTCAAAGATTGTGCTCGGAATGTGTCGATACCAGACGGGTGTGATGGACTATGAGTCGCATAAACTAGGTGAAAACCGTGATGAGAAAAATGGTCGACTACATCTAATGAGTTTGAACCATGTTTTGCGTGATAAGCGGCCAGAAACCACTGAAAGGCATAAACAAGAGAATACGCAATATGACAACGCTCGGCCTCACTAGGCTCCAACGGTCACAAATTACATGGAAATGTATCGCACCCGCCGTATTTTGCAGACCTTACTTCTTCTGACTATTTCCTCTTTCGGAGAATGTAAAACTATCTTAGAGTCACTGGTTGGGATCATTTGAAGGATTCGAAGCATGGATTTATAAGCTTATCGATGCGAGAGAAAACTAATTTCAAAATATCCGTGGGAAACACTATAAGCGGTATATTTTTTTTAACACATAAAATGGACTGAATTAATTTGTACCACCAATATTTTAAAGAGTGTTGCAGTGTCACATTCCAGATATGCATGGTGCCCTCATAATTTGGTTGTATTTTTGTCTTATAAAATACAATCATTCCAGGTACAGAAACAATACGGGAAGCAAAAGCGTACAAAATACAAGCATTTTACTTGATTATTAGTGACTCTCAATGACACCACAGCAGAGGTTTAGTTATATATACACCAAAAATAGAAAGGTGTTCCATTTCTTCATTCTCGTTAAATGACATCGTTGGTTAGATATTTCCTTAATGATAGAACAAAATTGGGTTGTGGAAGCGCTAAATAGTTCTGTTTCAATCCATTGTACGATTTAAGTTGAAGTTACTGTTTTGTTTTCATTCTTACGATATTCCGCAGCTCCGAGAAGTGGTCTATTTGAAGGTGAAACTCAAATTTCAAAGACTTCAAACTTATTTTTGAACAGACCTCGTATGTTTTTAAACTTTAAATTTACCACCTCAAAAGATAGTAGGGCAGGAGATTCCGTGACAAACATAACTAATTTATTCAGTCTTTTAATTTTTTTAACGCAGATTGTGACATCATATTCTGAAGCACATAACAAAAAAAATCATCCTCTTTATATCAAACGAGTATCAATTAGTGAATAGCAAACGACCTAATGGCCAAATAATTAAACAATTTCAATTCACAGAGGTTCAAGTTGAAGGGCAAATCAAGAGCTCCTTAGATGAACCAACAAATCCCATCCTGATCCTCTGAGAGCTATCTTCAAAGCCAGTGGTCACCTTCCACGTTAATCCTCCCACCCACCACCCGCCTAAGCTATACACTACAGAATGCATCGACGACCTTAAGTGTTGAGCCCATAAACGCACGTTCGCTCGTAAAATTTCAAAGTGCGCCTTCACCTCCAATCGCCATTAACATCACTAAAAATCACACGTAAAACCTTCCTGTTGAGTATGCAAGGGATACTTTATGCGACTTTGATGGTGGTCATAAACTTACTCCATAAAAAGGAACTACAATGACGAGCGCCTTATACACTTGAATCAACGACAGGAGAGTCCATCACTCAACATACTTCTTAGACCCAAGGAGAATCGATTGCTCACTACCGAGATTCGAACATTTGCTCTTTGGCACTCAGTGTCTAGACTGCAACTGTCAGTTTCTTCATCTATCTTTTCGCTATTGGAATCGACTTTCTATTATTCGTCAGCGGCTATGAAACGTTGATCGAAGCATTCCCGCGTTCATTTCCATCATCTCATTTCACGTTTGCAATGATGTATCCTTTTCCGACTTTACCGCTGACCGCAACTCAAAAGCAAAAGTCATAAATCAAAACTTTAACCGCACGCCCATCGAACCGGAACAATAACAAATGAACACACCCTTCCCGCCCGCAAATGACCATAACCTCAATATTTCGAATGAAAACCCACCCGAGAGCACCTAAAGGAATTATCACCACACACTCTGTACGTCCGACTTTATGATGTAAACAACTTCCACGTTCGGAGGTGGAGAAGTCCCTATCAGACGGCAATATTTCATCGTCTTCCGCTAATAGTATTAACTTGTAAATCTTTCTTTCGCTCATTTTCGTCTTCTTGTACTGTTGAGCGCCTGGGTGATGCCGGTGCTTTCGATAGATGGGAGGGGAGCGAGGAACTTTGATTTTTATTTATGTGCCAAGTTTTCAGATTAAGGGCAGTTTCCTCTCGAAGTTTTTCCTGCTTCCTCTCGCTTCTTCCTGTTTCCCGCTTCTTTTTTAAACTTTCTTTTCCTTTTTGCGAAGATGATTCCTGTTCTTTTACCAGGAGGTGTGTTAAGGTTACCCTGGCCCGCACTCCGTCACTAAGAGCGTCGCCCTACAGCATGAAAGCTTGCCTTTGTGTTGTCGAGATTGACCCATAAATCCTGATATATGGTGGACAGTGTAATAAATTGGCCGCAGCTACAGTGGACTTTATGTGGATCTAATTTCTTTCTTTAAAAGAAAAAAATCCAATCTGCCACATATGTGTGCGTGTGTTTTTATGGTTCGCACATTTCTGTGTCGATACGCTTCGAGGAGACGGCGATTTATTGGGGAATTTGAGCCTTTTCAGTCGTTAACTGCCACATCGCACGCTCGTTAGGTGAAGAGTGCATGTCCAGCCTACGCGGATGGCCGCTGTCCAGCATGCGTGGGCTCGCGGAGTGCGGCTGAGGTGTTAGATGGACAGGCAACTCAGGCTGGCTGTAGCTGAACAGAGATCAAAGTTTGAACTCATTTTTCACTGGCTGATGAATTATGGGAAATCCGTTCCGTTTTTCATTCTTTGTTGCTTTCGTGCGTCGACAATGACGGCGAGAAGTGAAAAGTTTTTCCTCTAAAAACAAGAAACAGTTAATTGAGTTGGTGAAGCTTTTTAGCGCTCGAATGATTTGTGGTCAAGGAGTGCTTGGGGGAAAAATTGATTGTAAAGTACGACATGCGTGAGGGGCGTGCCTATGATGTTGATGTAAGGAGTAAATGGAACGGGTGTGTTGCGCAAATAATTGAAATTTATTGCTCAGCGCAGTGCGGCAGTTTGAGAGACGATGGAGGTGACCCAGTTTTTCCCAAGTCATTAAGGTCACATTCTACGCACTATTTATATGTTGAATTTCCTCTGGGAGTAAATGGGGTATCCGCACTGAAATATAAACCCGTAATATCAGTGGAAGTTTCAGGGGCGGCTAATTTATTAGTGCGTCGCAACCCGAAAATGAAGATGCGTGAAATGATTGCAATGTTTATTTTGATTCGATCAATTTTCAATCAATTTAAACGATTCTGCAAGAGGCACTGTGATCGCCTAAGATTTTTAAAACGTTTCCATGTGAATGCGCCACCAGAAAATCAATCATTGTCAACGCACACAAGATGCATTTACAAATAGAAAGCAGAATGTTAGCTTATCAGACACAGAAGTTTGAGTGAAACAACTTATGTTCAGATGAATATGCTAGTTCCTTTAGATTTTGATGTGTGTTAAGCAACCAATTTAAGATCTGCATAACAAAAGGAAGCTGTTAGACATGAAAACATGAAACTGTAGAGAAGCATTGGCTGGACTTGCGATATATAACAGACCACCTTCACCCTTACATCATGTGCGAGCAAAACTCACGTTCTGTGGCGGCATATAAGGACATGCTTATAAATATGTAGATCAAGACCGGTTCCCAGGAGAATGTTTCTTCAGATACTGTGAATTATTTTGTACCCTTTTCTGCAACTCAAGCTTTAATCCAATATACATACATTTCAGAACTCGATTAGTTTCTCTTCCAAATGCTTCTCGACTCTCTTCCGAGTTTTCGTATCATTTCAGTCCAAGTTCTGGTTCAAGTCTCGGTTGAGTATGGTTTGTAGTAAGGTAATGCAGTGCAATGTTGTGAGATGCGCTCTTTCATGTTACCAATAATCTGCAGCACATCACTGCCTGACACCTTTCATATGTTTTACTTCCACTATTCACGATATTCAATTGAACTTACCTCAAAAAGTTTAACTTCAAAGGAACTGAAAAATACAACGATTTTCCGGTAATCATTCATAGCGTGCTAGACGTAATAAATCGAAAATCCGAAAGTTTTTTTTGTCTCCCGTTGAATTTTTACAGATGGTTCCTTTTGCCTGCAATCCTAAATTAAATTCACGTTCAATTTCCTTCCACACTTACCTAAATCAATTGAGTTATGTATCGTAAATTAAATCCAAACTTGGATTGGATTAAGCACAATTTAAATTTCATTCACACTTAATTACATTGTCAGTGCTAAACCAAACAAAATTCGCATTCTCTTGTCACGTGTCACAACAAAACCAAAAACCCAGAAAAAATACGTAAAAAATATGAGTTAATATAATCACAGGCGCATCACCAACAACAGGCCCCATAAAAAGCAACAAATGACCAAATGAACCAAACTGCGATAAAGGGTCAGCAACGCGACCTAACCATTGGAAAACACCATCTCCACCCGCGCGGAAGTGGAATAATAAATACATTTTCCGCATTTTCAGGTCTTCCGGCTTTATTTGCATAAATAAATTTTACACTTTACATCCGACGTGAATTGAGGGTTCTGTCAACCGTCTGACCACCTGATGCATCCCACACGACATCAAAACAAAAGGATACCAAAGACTGGACTGGTAAATTGTGTATGTGGTGCTAATTAAACGGTCATGGAGCATTAACCCGGTGTGGCTGACCTTCGCGAATGGTGAGTGGCTGTGAAACTGCGCTTGCAGTCATAATTTCTGTGTCGAATACGGCACGGAACACAGCAACTAGCTGGTAGTCAACGCAATACTTAAATGGAAAAGTGCCGAATTGAACAGAAAACTCTGGAATAAAAGAGGGTGCATTGGAGACAGTGTGTACCACAAAGCTGGGTGACAGGCACCTGTTTACAAGGAATATTCACATTCATAAAACAAATTGCATAAGAATGCCTTGGAGCACCAAAATAAAATCCCAGGCAAATAAGGCTTCTGAGGAGTTGACTATTGTTAATAGATTTGATAGAAAGAACTAGAAAACAAAGGCTTTTCCAATGAGGACTTGACAACTTTAAAATTGATTTGTGAACGCACTCTTTCCTTAATCAGAAAACTGCCACTATTAAATTAATTCAATAAACTCAAATTTTTTGTCAAGATATAAAGGTAGTAGAAAAATGACCAACGTCAGCAAATTAATAAAATTTTTATTTTTTTAAGAAGCTCTCAAGTCCTCATTTGAAAACCCCTTGTGCGAAACCGAGTGCAGACAAGCAGTGTTACATTAAACAGCGCTGCCATTGAACACCTGCCAAAGTCAATTGACAGCATTTGAAGTACCACCATATTTGTTGAGTGTTTCCCATGCGGAACGAATATTGTTTAGTTAGTTGCCGCAGCGGTGTAATGGGTACGATGCGACACTCACGCCAAAGGTCCAGTTTCGATTCCTCGACCTCGCATTTTCAAGGCACCACGTTGAGCTGCTGACAACAGTGAAATATTTTTAATTGTCTATGGAAAAGCTTCATTAACTTCGCCTTTCGGAGTCAGCTATAAACTATAGGTATCTATACTCGTGGGGCGCACAACACGAGTAATTAATGAGCAAGATAGGTCTTAGTCACCCTGTGGACCGTCGCCTCGGTTTAAAGTCAGAAAACTCACTACAAAAGTAATGTTAATCATCATATTAGAAAGAAATTTTAACAAATTTATTCCGTAAAGGCGGTAGGGTATCGAAATACACCGAATCTGTTAGTCCAAATTTTGCTGATTATACAAATTGATTGATTTGGTTTCCCGACCTCCGCAGTAACAGTACGTTTCATTATAAACAAAAAAACAAACGTTCACAACAAATGAAGTTCGGTATAAATTCACAAAGCTGCAAAAGATCTCTTACTACTGTAATAAGAGATAACAAACGCCGATATTTCAAAGAACATCCTTATACAATAGGAATGTGGTCCAAAAATGTATCTCAGATAACTCACAAGTAATCGAGGAAATGTTGCTGCGTTTAGTGTGCCTTATGATCGTAAGGCTTTTTTTCTCCGTATTTCTTAAAACATGTCAGGAGGAAGACGGTCACAGGCAGTTCAGAATGATATGATCTATTGGTTTTTCATGGCAGTCGTTTAAAGATTATGACTTGGTCAAAAAGCACAACTAATTACAGATCCAGCGTGTAACGAATTTCCTAGTCGCATATTTTGAAGTTTTAAGTTTCAAGTTTTAAGCGGACGGACTACCCGCAGAAACATTAAAAGCAGCTGGAAATGACCTGGTTGGGCGCATGCACCAGCTTGTCTGTAAGATATGTTCGGAAGAAATCATTTCCGAATCTTAGTGTCGTTTGCCCGGTTCACTAGAAAGAAGACCCCTTTGACTGCGCCAACTATCTGGGGATCAGCCTTCTTAACATCACAAACAAGATCCTCTCTGCCGTATTGTGTAAGAGTCTGAAACGTTTTGTTCACAACCAGATAGGTAACTATCAGTGTGGTTTCAGACCAGGGAAGTCCACGATAGACCAGATCTTCACTTTACGTCAGATTTTAGAAAAGTCTCCAGAATGGCAAATTAACACTTACCACCTATTCGTCGATTTTAAAGCCGGATATGACAGTGTGCATAGAGACGAGTTATACAGTGCCATGCCTAGTTTTGACATTCCTACCAAACTTGTGAAATTGTGTAGGATGACGATGGAGAACTCTCGTTGCCAAGGTCGGTAACGAACTCACCGAGGCCTTCAATGTCAAGGTCGGTAACGAACTCACCGAGACCTTCAATGTCAAGGTCGGTAACGAACTCACCCAGACCTTCAATGTCAAAAAAGGTTTTAGGGAAGGCGACACACTGTCATGTGACTTCTTTAACATCATCCTCGAGAAGGTCGTGCGTAACTCACAACTCAACACCAGAGACACGATCTTCCAAAATTCAGTTCATTGACGTGATTGGACGAACACAGCGAGCCGTACTGAGGGGTTTGCTGACATTGAACCGGAAGCAGCTAGAATGGGTCTGGCGGTTAATGAGGGCAAAACTAAGTACGAGGGGCTTTCAATATATTCTCAGTATCGGGGTGAAGCTGTGGTTATATATATACAAATTGACTTATTTATCAAGTATAATAGTATACAACGCTATTACCATATTTTTGTACATTCATGTAAAATTTCATATAAATGTGATTATTAATTCGCGTTTTATCTCTAGTTAAAAAAAATCATAATGGCAACTGAGACGATGATGGTGGAAACTGAACATCGAGCTGTAATTAAATTTCTCACTAGGCAAGGAAAAAGTAAAAAGAACTATTCATAAAGCGATAGTGACTGTTTATCAGGGTTCCGCACCTTCATTATCAACTATGAAAAAGTGGTCAAGTGAATTTAAGAGAGGCAGAGAGAGCATTGAAATCGACCCCAGCTCCGACGCCCCGGATACTGCTTGTGCGGGAGAAACCATCAAAGAAGTCGAAAAACTTGTTCTTGAGGATACCCGAATAAGGGTGTAAATGATGGCAGAGATTACCAAGCTTTCAACTGGCACCATCCACACCATTCTTCATGAGCATCTTAACCTTTCAATGGTCAGTGCAAGGTGTGTGCCACGAATGCTCACAGAGTCTCAGAAAAAAGTGAGAATCGCATGCTGAAGAGATCTTTTGGGGATGTGTAGTGAGAACGCGGACGGTGTATGGATCGAATTGTTACTGGTGAGGAAACATGAGTTCACCACAATGACCCTGAAAGCAAACAAGAGTCCATGCAGTGGCATAAAACAGGAACAGACCCCCGAAGAAGTTCAAAGTCACTCTGTCTGCCGGGAAGCTCATGGCCACAGGTTTTTGAGACTCAAAGGGAATGTTGCTCATTAAATATAAAAAGGTGACGCCATCAACGCCACTTTGCATAATTTGCGGTAGGAAATTTAAAAGAAAATACGAGTGAAACTCGCAGCGGGCGTGTTGTTTCTTCATGACAACGCTCCTGTTCACACGGCGCAAGTTTCCAAGGCTGATGCGCGAGATTGTGGTTTCGAAGAAATCCTACACCCACCCTATAGTCCGAACCTTGCCCCTAGTGATAATTTCCTGTTGCCGGATTTGAAAAAATGTCGAAAAAGATTTTCGAATAATGAAGAACTCAAGTCGGCAATAAATGGGTATTTTGCAGAAAAAGGAGAAATTTATTTTTTGAGGTCTCAAAAAAGCTTATCTCAAGATGTAACAAAATCATTGATGTAAGGGGAGATTATACTGAAAAATAAAAACAATTTAAATTGAATTCGCATTTTCCTTCATATCGATACCGGGAATACATATATTGAACGCACCTCGTAAATGCTGTCATCAAGAAAGGAGACACAACATCCATGTCTCGGACAGAGCGTGACAGTAGGCAGCAGAAACTTCGAGGTAGTCAGGGACTTCGTCTACGTCGGCGCCACGATAAATAGGGACAACAACACCAGTGCCGAAATCAAGCGCAGAATCACTCTTACCAATCGCTGTTTCTTTGAGCTCAAGAAGCAATTGAGTAATACAGCCCTCTCTCAACGGACTAAGCTCACTTTATATGACAGCTTGATAATCCCAGTCCTACTTTGTGACGCGGAAGCCTGGACGTTACTAAAGGCGGATGAGGAAGCTCTTAGTCTTTTCGAGAAAAAAGTTTTGCGTGCGATTTTTGGGGTCCTGTTTGACTTGATGGCATCGGGAGGAGAAGATTTAACGACGAACGCTTTAGATGGCTAGCCAATGTAGAGCGTATGGACACCACTGCTCTGATCCGAAAAGTTTTCGAACCTCAGCCATTGGGACAACGCAACAAAGGACGGCTTAGAATAAGGTGGCGCACAAAAGTGGAGAAAAACCTCAACGAACTTGGAGTGCGCAAATGGAGGCAGCTAGCGAAAGATCATGCTGGCTAAAGAGACATGTTGTTTGAGGCCCAGGTCCACACCGGACTGTTGTGCCAAAACAGCAAGAAGAAGATATTTTCAAGTTTTACAGACAGTTTATGTAAATTGATGCAGTTTGATTTTTAGTACCACTGCAAAGGAGACTGCGAATGATCCCCGAGTTTAAGATGCATTTAAACTTACACTATCCAATTTTCGCCCAAATAGTCAAGTTTGGTTCATAAAAAGAAATTGTTAATCGAATGCAAGGAAATTCCAAATCAGGTAGAGCTGAATGGAAGCACGATGTGGTAAATCCTACCTTTAAGGAATGAATTTCAAAATAAAACGTACTCCTCAATTTCAACTTCTTTATTAAATGACCGATGGTTTATACGCTTGCGTAAAGACTTTGTCGCCGGTCAACGAATCCTCTCTGAACATACTGACAGTCCTCTCCTTTTAGAGTACTTGATTCATGATTTCTTTTGTTATTGTCTTACAAGGCAGTAATGTCAAAAAAAGAGGAGAATGGTAGTTCAACGTTATTTTCAGCTAAGCCGCAAGGCCAAGCTCTGTCATCTACAATCAATCGCCATCAATTCTAAGCAAATAATTTGCACTTGTTTGGGAGTTGAAAGGGATTCCTATTGAGCCTGTTTAAAGACGCTTAAAACTACTCCAAACTGTGTCTTCATCTTGGATGCCCCTCGGTATTAATCAAATCCTCCACAGATCATCAGAAGAAACATCTGTATAAGCTTATGCTGAACTATTACTTACAAGTATGGTTTATCATTTTCATGGCTACAGCTGCTACAGATAGCCAATTCTCAAAGAACCTGATAAGCACGCCCACTTTAATCCTTTCTTCCTTTAACATAAGGCTAACCAGCAATTTGGGTCTCTACAAATTCGAAGCTTGGGCGACTAATACACAGAAGATGACACGATGATGAGTTCACCCAAATCGTTTCGTGTCTTGCGTTATTTTCTTCCCGAACACACTGTCTTCTGCAGCAATATGGTCTAGTTTGAAAAACAAATTTTGAATATTTTAATGGGACAACCGCGAATGCAAAGTACGCTTGCTGAATAATGCTTAATGGATGATTTTCAATTGGACAATCCTAATTCGAGCAAAATTACGACTGCCATCATGGGGCTTTTCATTTCAGGAGCGCAGCACCCATGCGGATCGCTCGAATCGCGTATGGTCAGCGTAAGTGAAACAATTTCGCCGAATCCGCTCGGACACTGTGGCAAATGGGGCGAATGAAAAAGCCGCCAAATGCAGTGGACTAATATGAAAGCGTCATAAAATCAAAACTGTGGTAAAGGGAAATTTATGCAGCGTTTAGTTTGGTTGGGGATACTCCGCTTGCCTTTGTCACGAAATGAATGAAAACAAATGGACTTTGGGCCATTAAGTGGAATGAAGTCGAGCACGGGCATTATCATTTCTGCATCATAAGGTTTTAATTCAATTGTTTTGCGTGCTTGATGTTCGGTTGATGGCTTTTCCTCATTCTGTTTGATCGTATTAGTTAACTGTAGCTGATGCTATCTTTGACGAAACGGATAGATGATGCTTTTCAGAGGCAGGCTAAAGCAGGGACGGTAAATATCGAAAAGTGAGATCATCTTAAATTCCATCCTCAACTTCTACGCTTAAATTTGTGTCCAAGACCCCAACCATTGAGCACTTGCCCCCAATTTCGTACCCAGAAGGAAACCAATTTAATCGGCACTCCACCATTCCACAGTTGTCACTGCATGCAACAAATATCGAGCTCGCAGGACACTCCATTATCGCTCTCTTTGCCACTTAATTAGAAATCGACCGGAAAGCATAAAAATCCCCATCGACCCCCATTCACACCCTTCTATGCACACATACCCACTCGCATCAGAATGCCATATGCCAACGACAAGGAGCAACATTGAGAGGTCGCATTCGAGTGGGAGCGAAGCACCGTCCCGCAATAATAGTTTTGCAAATAATCAATTTATCGCAATTATCCGTTCGGTTGGCATGGAGGAACACAGTTGGCAGCTACAGTCACTAACTGTAAACTACTCGATTGGGGATTAGGTGAATTGGAATCCACTAAAATGTAATTTCACCCAAAGAGTCCTTGAAATGTAATGAACGCTGCCTGCTGCTGAAGGGAGGGGAAGTGCTTTTATTCTTAGCCCCTACTCTGTCATAGAAAGCCAACCGAGTGGGTGGAAAAGCGTTGAACTTCTCCTGTAACTAATTATGGGACACATTTGTGAACATGACACCCGCTTACCCTTTGCAAGTGAATGACAAAGGGTTTGAGGCCACCAAGGTACCCAAAGAGGTCCTTCTGCCGAAAACAAATTCTGGCGCTTTTCATATTATTGAAGTGTATTTTAGTTGGTGGTTGCTTCTCACACTCCAGAGAAAATAAATGGCCGCAGGTGGTAACGGGTCGTCACGCATGAGAGCTTCGGGTGTCTGAACTTCAAAAACCAGCGCGGTTGCTCAAAACTTTTGCGTTTCAAGTTGAAACCGAAAAAATCGCCGGGAATATGAGATAAGGTATTCAAATGATTTGTGACGGAAGTAAATTGGTAGGTTAAGTTAACTTTCTATCTTTCGCTTTCGCAGGATTGTGCGACGGAATGAGCGAAGCGACATCATGAAAATCAGTTTGAGAATCATATGTGTGTGTGTCATTACACTTAAAAAAGATGTTCACAAAAATATGTAAGAGGTTTAGTGAACGAACATTTATTGTTAAGGACCGACCTTAAAACACTTGCCCACTCCTTATATTTCCTTCCAAAATTTGCTGTGAATGCCCAGAAGGAATTTGTTTATTAAATCTTAATTCTTACTAAATGTAATATAAGTATTCACCACATTACCAACAAATAGTAAAAGTTGATTAGGAGGCAATTTCCATTTTAAGAACCTAAGTAGAATGGTTTATATATTCGATATAACACGTGAAGTATATATAAGTATTGGTTTGTGGAGACAAATAGTTAAGAAGTGATGCCAAATTATCAAAAACACCTACCTTGCAAACATTCGGATTTCTGCATCATAGACAACAACCTCTTAGCCAACAACTACCCCAGACACAGGCAATTACACACAGATTCAAACAATTATTTACAGACGTCGTACCCTGAACAAAATACAGGTTCACGTTTTGAAAAATTAACAACAAAATCCCTGTTTTTAGAAAGAGAACTGGATAATGAATTTTAATAAAGTTGACCCATCCGTTCTGATCTTGCAAATATATAATTTCAAGCAGCTAACTCGATTTATCAAATGTTATTGACAAATACGATCTGTTTCAACTGACTTGTATCAACATGAAAGCTAGCTCACCCTGGTGGAATTTTTTTTTAATGTATTTGAGTACATGAAACTTTGACGTTTTCTGTAGTAGTATGGAGAATTGTATGTAAACAAGATTTGTTGAAATTTGAATTGGATTGAATTCAAAGCAATTCAATTCGCAATAAACATTTAACAGTATAACTGGCAAAAACAAAAGCAGAAGCGAAGCTGGATCAATTAATGTGAGTATGAATTCATTGCATGCATCTGATTAATGGCAGACGAAAAAACATCCATGCAAAAAAATGATTGGAGATGAATCCGAATAGAAAGTATATTTTTCATTGTAGAGTCCCTATCTATGGCCCAATTTCCGAATACCAAGGAAGACTGCAAGCTCGACTTTGGTTTCGTTTCATGAACATGCCAAAAAATTCGTATAAGTTTCGGCAGGTTGACTTATTCCAGAAATACAAAATAAAAAATTTAAATATTACAGGTGAACCAGGGTTTAACATTAATAATGAAGTGCGGAAATTAATTTACGTTCCCGGATAGATCGAGCAAAACGTCTACAACGATCCTCCAACAACACCAAATGGCGCCAAAGATAATAAATAATAGGTCTGTTTCATTTGATTTGTGTACAGAAATTCATAGTTGAGTAGTTTGGGTAAAAATCTCTCTTGCAGAGTATAGCTCTACCGATTATTGTGAAACGACTTTTCGTAGAAATTCGTAAACAGCTATTTTGCTCTTTCGTGTGCTCTCTGTTCTACGAAAAAATCAGCTAATGGAACGCTTTTTCGTAGTTTTTCGGGTAAATTCGAAGACATTCGTAGCAAATTAGAACAATTGGAACGGACCTAATAACTGTATGGCACGACAGACAGTAGGGCCTAGCTTGCGCATCAACTACTCATATTGTGCGCGGTACTGTTCTTTCACGAGTAGTTAGGAGAAAATGTTGGAGAGAGAAGAAAATGTTTGGCTTGTCTCGTATTGTTTTTAATTGAATATAATAAAATCTGTACATATGGAATATTTCCATAATGGCTTGCTTAATTTTTTTAAAACACTCTTTTCCCAGAGATACTATTTGATTTGGAAACATTTTTTTTAAATTTACTTCGTAATCAATTTTGAACTTCCTGGTAGTGTGTCCTGATTAGCTTCAACCAAATCTGCCAAAGAAATCCTGCATTGGTCGAATGGGTGAAGGGGTAAGAAAACTTGCTGATAGATTAGGAGTGGGAATGGGTGAATATGCACAAGGGCGACAGCAGCAGATGCATAATCAACGTGAAGTTTAGTTTAGAAAAAACTAGAAGTTGTCTATTGATGCTGGAATAATCATCACATTATGCAAACAAAACAAAGTTTCTTGGAAATCGCCATACGTTTGGAAGAAAATCCCGATTTATATGTTTTCTTTTCCAAGAAGAATTGAGCACTACAGCGATAGTTTGATTGAGTGGGACGATTGATTGAATCTTATGAAAGCCGTTATTACGTTCTTGACTTCTTTGTTGTGACAACTTAGCCACTTAATATGGAACTTTTTGTAAGAATTTATAATAACAGACACTTTTGTAAAACAAGAAGCAATTGACTGAATATTTGTTCCGTATATGAACTCTTTTAAGTCATTCAAAATTTGAGACCGGCTGTAAATCTGGACACCATCGTATGCACCGTTTACAAGTTTACAAAATGAAGTTTCATCATTGCAAAATCATCATAGAAAGCACCAATTTGATGAAAATCCTTAAAAGTAGCACAAACAGATCTGCACCTATTCTCGTACAGCCATTCAAAATCCAAAAAATTGCATGCAACTCCAAAAAAATCACCAGAAAAACTAAAAATCCGATGGGAAAACAATAAAAATTAAACAATAAATATTAAACAATTTTTTAATCGGGCTTTCCGAGGGTATATAAGGCCGCCTAGGCGTGGGAGCGAGTTTATTTCTACGAAAAATCGCGCATCATCCCCCTGCAACAGTTCTTGGTGCAACTTTCCAAGAAGCAGTTATGCGAAACTCAAATCCATCCTAACCCAATCGTCAGAAACTTAAGGAGCTCAGTCCCTGGACAACGATTTCTCAATGCACACAACATGTTAAACGAAGAGATTTTCCCCCCGACATCTTCTGCTTGCGAGCCGTATCACTTCTTCTCCAGCAGTGATACAACCTATCATCGAGGTTGACCCTGAAAACAACCCCCACCCCCACCACTACAAAGGAACATCATCGACACACGTATCTGAACACCCCAATGTTAAAACAGGACATCGTTACATTGTAAATAATTCACTTGTACACACCCAAACTATGTAAGACAGTTGTTCATCCGTCGGGCCCCTATTGTTGAGCCGACACATATATATGTATATTCGATGTAGTCTTCAGCTTAAAAATTTTGAAATTGTAAATATTTTGTTCAATAAAGAAAAATTGAAAATTGGAGCGAGTTTAATCTGACGCGGGTCGTCGTAGGGTGCACGTAGTGGGTGCTCGTCGTTTATGTGTTTTTTCTCCTGCTCCCGCGTACTCGTGTTCTTCGAATGGTGTTGATGTGAATGCTGATTGTTGGTGGCTGGTTGTTGGTTGCTGGTTGTTGGTTGCTGGTTGCTGGTTGCTGGTTCCTGGTTCCTGGATGTTGGATGCTAGATGCATCGATGCTGCCTGCTGGCAGTCGTTGCCTGTGCCGCGATTGTCTCTTATTAGAATTCATGCCGCCGGATACTATTGCACCCTTGGGTTCTTACATCGTTTTTGTTTTTCATTCCATTATTCAATAACTATCCATCAAATGATATGATTGTTTTATGGTAAGCATGGTTAATAATGGTCGACACTTCAGAATTATGCAACGGTGACAAGCATGCGGTTCGGTACATATTTACCTTCGTGGACTTCCCATGAAGTCATGCATCTTCACGAAGCGATTAGGACTCCACTGCCTTTTGGACTACGGGCGGGTCGGTTCGGTATTCAGGTTTCAAGCATATCATCAATTCGTACAATCAGCGGTCGAGTCGCCTTAAATAGTAGCACTTACTTCTGTACTTTGTTTGTATTGCATTAATTTGATTTAAATTGTTGATGCCTTGAGCTATTCCAGTGAAGTAACCCTGAAGTTACTGAATGGAGCTAGGCATACTGAAGGTCACTTCCCATCTTAGTTGTTATTTGAAGGCATCAAGCTTGTCAAGTCAGGGTTGTAGGACGCTTTCCGTTAAGATGTAGAGTAGACAACGAACAAATGAATGCTTCACATTGTGGTTGCCGACTTCCATTTCGTTTTTAGTACTCAGAGAGATCTTCATCAAGCTGGTCAAGCCAGGTTGAAGAGCGCTTTCCGCTTAGAAGTAGATTAGAAAACGAATGGATGATATGCATCAAATTATGATAGACAACATTCTGTTCGTTTGTAGTAATCGGAAAGGCTCTCATCAAGCTTGACAGGTCAGGGTTGCAGGGCTCTTTTAGATGTGGAGTAGATTACGACCGGATGAATGCTTCACATTGTGCCAACATTTTGTTCGTTTGTAGTAGTTGGAAATCCTCTCATACATAGAGTAGACGAAGAACGGATGGTTGGCTTCACATTAAGATAGACAACATATTGCTCGTTCATAGTATTGGGAAATGTTGTCCTTGAAATCTGTCCAAGCTTTTACTTCTGTTCGGGGTTAAATTCACTAAAATTGCTCTTGTGCTAAAACTACTTCTTTGACTTTTTACACGCTCTCAGTACTTTATGCGCTACCGCATCGACGGAAGTATAAGTGGCGAAAAAGTTTTTTTTTCACCTCGCCTACCTCCTTTTTGTAGTTTTTACTGTGCATCTTGAAATTAAAATAGTTTCTAGGAGCAGCTATGAACCTCAAGGCCTTTGAATACAGTTTGAGGTATTCATGCAATTTCTAGTCCAGCATGCATCATTTAGCTTCAGATACTGCCTCCTGTGTCAGGTTTGATTGATTTAAGCAGAACTCCAGAAGCAGAGTCATACACTTCGGTGCCGGATGAAAGGAAGCATGTAAGTCAATTTATACCAATATTACTATTTGTTATATAATAACTTATTGATCAAATTGAGTTCCGTGAACGGGCATGCATGCCAAATTTACTTTTAAGCTGTTTCGAGTTTAGTTTTTCTCATAACCCCCTAAGACAGCAAACAGCTGCCTCTGAGGCTAGGTAGTGGATCCCTCAGGACCCAAACAGGTGCTCTGAAGCTAGGTATTTTAATGCTCTTTTCTTTTTTTCAGTTTTTTTTTCCTTTCTTTTCAGGGGGGGCGCGTCGCGATCGGCCATTTGGTTAACTACTTAAATGATACTTTCAAGGTGTCAGGTGATTTAACAACTTCCCAAATTTAATTTATAAAAAGAAATTCGCCTGCATTTGTAACATTAATTTTCCTTACAAAATTTAAATGACTAGTAACTAACCCTTTAGCCGCTTGTGATTCTACCGCAACCCTTTTAAATTTTATTTAATTTGTATTTTGATAGGCGGGTTCGCAACGGATAACGAAATCTTTAAAGAAATAGGTGCCGAAAATACATCGCAACGCATCGCGCCGGAATATGTCCGTTTTAGGGCATTAACTGCAACTGAAGCGGAACATTGAAATTGCAATTCCCAGATGTCACTTATTTATCCTCTCAATAAGTGAAGAAAAGAATTGCAGACAAATGCTACTTCAAGCAGTGCTTAAAACTTGGCCAAGTTCTAATTTTTTCTAGTTCTAAGCTTTCTTTAACAGTTCTTTTACAGTATGGTTGTTTCTCATTCTACGTGCCGAAGTAGAGAATTGCGATACTAGAAATGCTTAGTTTGTTTTGAGAAGTGACATGACAACAGTCAAAAATGAATCTCCCCCAAATTCGTCCAAAATGTTTTGACATTGACAAGACAACATGAAAACTAACGCCCCTTTGGGATGTTTTTTTTAATCACTTGAGCAATATACTATTTTGACATTCCAGCAGTAGTTTGGAGAATTGTATTTAATGGAGATTTGTCAAATTTATGAATGAAAATGGTGAAACTTTAAGTAGAAATGAAATAGGATCAATTTATATGGACATGAATTCAATGCAATTTGCTATTTCACACCCAAGATTTTTATTTATTGCAGAATTTTAAGGTCGTTATGAAAAATTCCGGATAATCGAGATTAAATTACATTTTTCAGCGAAAACTTTATTTAAATAAAATTGAAAATTACAAAATTTCTTATATAATTTTTGTTTTAAATTGTGACCTCAAAATTACATAAAATAATCGACGATCCATGTCAACCAAAGTATGTGGAATTCCAATCCCCGCACAACAGCTTTTGACTCAAGGAAATCTGATTAGTTCACAAAATTTGGTAAACGGATAAAAAATGTACGAACCTTACAGCAAAATGAAGATCTTAGTGATTCAGTAATGGTAGGTAGACTTTATTTCCGCATACAAAGTGCAAACTTTGAAAATGATTATTATTGGAGAAAGGTTCTATGAGTTTAGTGAACATCGTTAAGACATCAAATTATGGTCCCCTTTAGACCAAGAAAAACACCTGCAACGACCGTCCAACGAAACCAGCTAGAGCGATAATTGTTGCACTGTCTATTAAAAACGGGAAAATTAAAACGTTTAGCTTAATTCAAATATATTTCATTTATTATAATTAAAATATGAACTTATCTTTCGTTTTAACGTATTTCCCAGTAGTCTGTTTTTTAAAGTCGTCGTAACAGTAAAAAAAAAACAGCCTCCAATGATATGACAGCAATTTTATTAAATAATTACTCCTTTTCCAGAGACACTGATATAAATTGAAATTATTTGGGTTAATTAACAATTTTATTTATTTAATTTGCTTTGTCTATTTTCGAACTTCCCAACAAATCTCTTCCCGCTCGCGAACTGTCTAAGTTGTATGTATTTGTCGACGTTACAAAAATTCCGCTAAAAAAATCTTGCGTTAGGTAAATTCTTTTGTGTACAGAAATTCATTGTTGTGTAGTTTGGATAAAAATCTCTCTTGGAGAGAGTAACTCTGCCGAAACATTTGAAACGACGTTTCGTAGAAATTCGTAGAATTAAATGTAAACAGCTATTAGATATATGAAATGTAAGTGTTTCCTGTTTTCACTGGCAGTTATCCTCTGCTCACAGATTTTTCTTCGGCAGAAATTCGTAGAGAGGAGAAATATTTTACTCTCTCGTAAGCTCTCTCCTCTACAAAAAAAAAAAAAAAAATAGCAAAAAGTACGCCTTTTGTTAGTTTTTCGGCAAATTTCGTAGATATTCGTAACTATTCAAACCTATTGAAAACAAGGAAGGCGCAAATTTTGTCTACTTCTGATAATATACACATGGTTGTGTTTGTACCATACACATACAGCTGAACTTCGTACTGTTATTCTGTTGCTTTGTTAGCGGATATCCTTTAAAAGACTGGTCCGTATTCACGTCAAAAACAAAACAGTATTTCAGCAAATCAGATAATAAACAATGTTGAGTGTTTGAGTTAGGAAATATTTTTTTCCACAGATTTTCCTTGTTTTGTACTGTCAAACATAATACACTCAAAACAAGCCTTTTCAACTTCCGTCAGTAACTGAATCAACTGCGTCTTGTTCAACGCTAATGCTAAATAAGAATTCAATCCATCCACCGATGCCCTACACGTCCTTATCTCTTTTTTTGATAATTTCATCATTTTTATCATCATCAATCAATATTATAAAGTTAATATCATAATTTTCTAAAATGAGTTATATTTTTGTAGTTGCCATCTCTGGATTTTACTTACCAAAGGCGCGGACACAAAATTTGTTTCCTAGGGCGCCGCTGTACTCTGAATTTGGCGCTGTTGTCGCATGATGGGCAAAAATATGTTACCAGACATGTACAAATTAATTTAGAACTTTAAGCATCTCAAGAACTACATCAATGAAGCAATACTTTTGATAATCGCTTAAATAAATATATATAAATATACAATACGCATTTCGGGAATAAAAGCCTTGAACAAAATATTAGTTATTGAAAGAAAGGGAGAGAAAGGAAAATTTTATAGATGGATACAAGCAGAAGGATACATTTAATTTTATTAATTATTTAAAAAAATTGTATGTTATTAAAACTTGCATAAGAGTTGTTTTGTTTAGTAATGATTATATTCGAAGTTGTTTTATTTCAACTATGACCATGTACGTATCGTTTTTGGATATATGCTTAATTTTGAAAGTAATGGACAACCATATACATTATAAAAAATGCTGTCAATTGTTCTATAATTTTCTCATTAAAATTATTGAAATCATTCCCTATGTTATTATTTGAAAATGTGCGGGGACTTCACATCATAAAATCTTTTTAATTAGCTTTCCAAATGCCTTGCGTTTTCAAATATTTGACATTAAATTATTATATTTTATAAATGCAACATATATGCACCACTAAAGTTTTTATATATGATCTATAAAATCTACTGATATCAAATTGGCGTTTACAACTTTTACCAATTGAATATTGCAAAAACATCCTTTAACAACACCTGAGCAAATAATTGTAATTTTTCCTCTCATCATCTGTATATAAATTGTTTTCGAATTTTATATTATATATAATTAATATCTCCTTCTCTCAATCAGATGTTATTTGTATAACAATATGTGTCCATGGCTCTATGCATGGAATTCCGTGGAATCCAACCATTGAAAAGGTTGTACTAGATCGATGGAACAAAGCCCAGCTGTCTGTTATATACGACGCCCATGTACTCGGCACAAAGAGAAATGTCAGAATTGTTTGTCGTTTTGCTTTGTGCAACACCCTCCCCAAAACCAACAACCACTTTCCTTCATCACTGTTTTTTCGTCTTCTCGTGAATCAGTGCGAAAGAATTGTTTTTCTAATCATCAATATCTTCCTTCTACCTTTCTGTGTAAAGTGTAATAATTAGATTTAATATATCTGCTGTGTAGCAAAGTTCCACGAAAAAAGAAATACCGCAGCCGGTTTTTTCTGAGTCTATCGAATTTATCACAAGTGTTCTTTAGCCGCTACTCAGCTACCCAACGGTGAGTACAACCAAAATACATTGCAAATTGCAGAAATCTTATAGCTGGGAGTTAAATATCCCCGTAACCATGACATTTTCTCCATTGTTGTTGTTTTGTAAATACCAAATAAAAAATTTAAGCCCAACCCCGAAGAAAATGCCGGCTGTCCGAAAGCAGCAAGTCCAGTCTGATTACGTGTTAATTAAATTTAGAGAAATACATATGTATTCCTTATCTCCAATCACTGCCTGTGATACAGAAAGTAAAAAGAGTTAAGTTTTTTTTTCTGTTGTTTAAATGATACCCCCTGCTTGTGAGTCATGAATGTAATAATCAAAGCGATCACTCACTGAGTCAACAACGAAGCAAATGCTGAATGATATTTATTTTATTTTTAGAAATTTTTTGTTGATTTGTTGTTTTATCGAACCGTATATAATCTTTCCTTGCCCTGATAAAAACCACATACATATATGTATCACTTTTTGTATCAGCCATTTCCACTATCAATTCCCATTTTCTACTGTTATCCACTCATATTAAGTGTCATTGGCCAAGTGCATTTTGGAAAAAAAAAAAAGAGGAATCCAATTTTCTTGAGTGTGTGAGTGCGGAGTACAGGAATCGAGTACATTATTACTTAATTCATGCTCCTGTTCATTGATTTCGCTTATTTTCGCTGGTGAGGCTGCTGGTAGTGGTGGCGGTGATGTGTGGGGTAAATTTAGCTCTGATTTGCGATGCCCCTTCGTCTTCGGATATGTGTGCAATATCAAGGTTGCCACACGGTAGACGGACATGCACACGCAATGTGCAGTGTTGCAAGGTTTTTATTCTTTCCTTTCTTTTGTTTGTATTCTTTCTATTCTCTCGTGTTTCGTTGGTCAGTTAAATGACCTATCCAATATAGAGTTGCCACACTGTTGATATGAATAATCGGTTGTTTGTATACCTATGGCCTAGATCCTTTCCTTTGAATTGTAAAAAGTTTCATTGTTCCGAAAACTATTCTACGAAATGCTTGTTTTATAAATTTTAAACATTCGATGATGCTGAGGATGTCTCATCTGAACACTGCACCGAAGTGCACTGTGAAGAACATCGTAACAATTTTTGGTTTGAAATGCCCCTTGGATTATTTTTTCTACTCTCTTTTATACCTTAGGCGGACCTTACTCTAACACGGTTTAGTTTATTAAAGACCAAACAGATGCTAAGAACAATGTATCCTCATTTGTTTATTTTTGCAACTCACTTTCCTGTTCGTCTTGCTTTCAATAAAGTCCGTTAACCCCAGTTGCCTTTTCTAACTTCAGGAGTTGCTTCAAAATTATTTATTTGAAGCAACAGTGGGCTGGAGGAACTTTTATTCAATAAATTTTAATGACATTCATTCTAAGTGGCGATAAAGTGGCGCTCTCCAAAATTCTTCTGCCTATACAGTTGGACTGTCTTTGCTATCAACTTGTGTAATCAGCTCCAATAATTAGAAATGTGTTCACATCTCTTATCCAAGACAAGGGGGCTTCATTTTGCAATTATCGGTTGGTACACACTTTAGTAAGTTTGCCAACATCTCAACTCTTGGAGTGCCGTATTAAATCGGTTTGCTCGATATAAAAAGCTCTTTCCGTATTGCATTTTGCTTGATTGTATTTTATATTATAATAAAATTAAAATAAAATAAATAATCGCCTATATTTGAAATTCACATAAACATTGAATTATTTTATTGTTTTGCAAAAAGAAATATTTGTATGTGTGTAAACATCGGGATTTGTTTCTTTCCAAAAATGTCACTTCCTGTACAAATGCCAGTGAGTTCAGTTCTGATTAAAATCGGCCATGCGAAAACAACACATTTCTTTCATATGGGAGCAGAATTGCCATGGGATGCGAAGACCTGTGAGGCAAAGTGCAAACATCATTAATGATTCGAGTGATTGCACAAATTATTACGTTTGCCATTCCCAAAATGTCGTGTGAAATTGAAATTGTTTTTTAGAAGTGTTGCCACTTTCCATCATGAATTCAGTGATGCCATTTCTGTCATGCCTATTATGAAATTTTAATCCAAGGTTGACATTATAATAGAATTCGACCAATGAATTACGTTATCGGTTCCCAGAAAAAGTAAGAAAAACAATGTAACTAGTTATTACAAAATGTTTTTAATTGTTTTGAAATATTTGTACATCCAAAATTATTTAAAAAAAATATTTCCTGAAATCAAGCCTCATAAATTATCAACGATATCGTTTAGGTATATCGTCCGAAAGATAGTCGCTTGAAAAGTTACGTGATTACAGTCTTGAATCCTTGCTACTATAAAATACTACAAAATACTACTGCTAATCTGTGTTTCAAATACTTGACTTTAAATATAAGCTCATAAATAGCGAATCAGTATA
The DNA here is from genome assembly GCA_955652365.1 of Eristalinus aeneus. Taxonomy (NCBI): domain Eukaryota; kingdom Metazoa; phylum Arthropoda; class Insecta; order Diptera; family Syrphidae; genus Eristalinus; species Eristalinus aeneus. The sequence goes on from OY019131.1 coordinate 25,275,628, forward strand.
GTATAAAATATAAACCTGCATTTTAGGTTTACCAAAAGAAAATGTTTGTAAAATTATTTGTGGTGTCAGGATTTCTTTTTATGGCGCTGCACATTGTCGCCATTGTCTTCTAAAAATTAAAGTAAATTATACATTGTCATTTTAGGTTCAATATTACTTTTGGTTTTATAAACTCCTCCTTTGTCCTCCAAATCTGCAACTAATTTGAAGCGGACTTTAGGATTTCCGTTTTCAATAACGATAACAGCTGCCGATGTAAAATGTATACCTCTGCACTGGATTCGCTGGATTTCGTACGGCCTGCAGGTCTTATTTTCTATGAGCTATTTAGTGGAAGAGGTTTTGATATAATACATCATGTGGTTATATTGTCTTTAATATTATGCTGCCTTCTGAACATTGCAGCCTTGATAACGTCGATACGATCGCTAACAAAACAAGTAAACGTAGTACACCCATTACTTTTGTTTTGGCATTTAGTAAAATATCAACACGTTCTTAGTCAGATGAATTCTTCTAAAGTGCAATTGCTAAGCAAAAGAGGTTTTATTTAAGAATCAAATCAAAGAGGGTGGGAAAGAGGGATACGAATCTACGTATATCGTGCAGTAGCTCTTTATCATATCAAATGAAAAGTAACTGATTTCAATTGAAAAACAGTTAACGTAATAATAACCTACAGAGATAAGTTAAAAAGCAGCTAACTCCTAATCGATCAACTAAAGAATCACAAATAATAAGCGCTTTATAAGTTTTCCATGAATGTGCCTTTATTCATCACGATTCTTCTCTGAAGATGAAAACAAAGAAATTTGCGATGGAAATCAATCCCATTGGATAACATTTCAGTCATAATCATTTCTCAAATCATCGCTTCTTCTTTTGAAGAGGAAAGCAATCATCTCATCGCATTCAGCTTAACTCAGTTACCTGGTAACCCTATCGCAGCACCATCAGCTCCCGAAGCTTAGTCATTCGAGAGCATTTATCTTTCTTCACATCCGTTGGTATGTGCATGTGTGCACGTTCACACGTATTAAAGTATATCAAACTCCAAAGTGACGTGTACACTTGCATAGAACGAAGTTGAACGCTTTAAATGGGCTAGAGCATGCAGTTGCACACTTGTACAACAACCCATTTCGTCCAGTGGTTCCCCATGAAAAGGGAGGAGGGAACAGGAGAACGAAAACACTGTCTGCAAGTTTAGAAACCAATTGTGTGTGTCGTAACTTGTCGGTGGGGCGTTAACCTTATTCTTCAAATCACTTTGCAATACGATATCTACGGTATACGAATATCTTCCGGACCGAGATGACGATGAGTTTTGAGTTTTGTACCCCACACAAATAACTTCTCACGCCGTAGAAGGTTTAATCATCGCCTTTGTCATCTGAAGACCTTGTTTAACACGTCACATCTTCGAAGCACTGACTTTGTTTCGTTTTGAGTTAAAATGCCATTGATGACTAAATTTGACTCTTGATTAATTTGTGCTCACAAAACGCAACTTTAAGGCAGTCTTCACAGAGAGTTAAACAACAAATTTCCATATTTTCTTATTCATGAGACAACTACTATTCGACCAACGACAAATAAAGAGGGCTTTTGTTGAAAATCAAACCCGTTTGACTTGTTGAAAGATGTGGTTACTATCACCGCTGGTTTGTTGTTTTGCGCAGAAACATTGACGTGGTTAAATGAGTGTGCTTGCAGTGGTGGTCTGCGCCGCACAATTAGAAATCTGATGCTGCGTAGCGGTGAAGTAATTTAAATAAATTACTGTGCCCCGGTAGACGGTGTTCGGTTTTGTCTCTGTGGTAAGCCGTAATTTCGCTTTAAAGTTTATTCGTTGTTTGGTTTTGTGATTAAGAGTTGACGGTTTCCTCGGTTTTTCTCAAATGACTTCTTCGTACGTTGATTTAAGGAGGATCTTTTTAGGAATTTAAGCCGTTGGAGAAAATAGTCGCAATGTGGTTAGAATAGTACAATATTAAAAACTTCGTTAAACGACACCAATATAAATTCATTGAAGGCAGCAGCTTCTACCGTCGATGCCTATTTGTTACTTTTTATCGGAAATTAATTGGAAAAGGCGTGTAAATTTGTTTTGTATTATTTACATAAAAGACTTTTTCGATATTTTATATACAACGTACATAACTTTCTCTTTAGTAAAAATGTACAAGGATGTAAAAAACTATTCCGCGAGAACTCTTGCATATTTTGTGCTACAATGCATTAATTTTGTGTTCCTTTTACAATAGCACCCGTAAAAATCATACACTTTAAAATTAATTAAGAATACAAAATAAATAATTTAACTGGAACCCACATAGCATGCTCTGTTACTCTTCGTAGTATCCTTGATGTTTTGTCTGATAATGGCTAACAAGTCATATAGTTTGTATTCCGTTTTAGGACGGCTGGTTCAAAATTTTTGGATAACTGGATTCTAAATTGGCTTTAAATTTAATTTCAATTGGAAAAAACATAAACCGCCGGCCTAAAAATGTTTAAAATGGCGATATTTTGGACGCAAGTGGCCAAAGAAAAAAGAGAAGCTAAAGCCCTAGCTGAAGCTCAAGCCGAAGCTCTGGCTAAAAGTCAAGCTGCTGAAGGTGGGTTGAATCGTATTGGCAAAATAAGTTATTGGTGATTGGCAAAACTGAAACAAACTATTTTGTATGTTGTCGCCTGCGATGTGGCATAGTAAAATAAGGACTATGGCACATCGCATGAACAAAATGCTATCAGATGCTGTTTTATGTGGCATCCGTGGCATTATAAAGTAGAACTAAATCATAAATTTAAAATATAATTATCAAAGTTATTAAGGTTGTGTAACTAACTACGGGGCTCTATATCGCATTAGGATAAATTAAAAGTACTATGAACGAAAAAAAGTAACCCTTTCTTTGTAAAAACAAACTGTCAAAATGGTAAGAGTGCTGCCACACTCAAAAAACACTTTTGACAGAAATAAGAAATTCTTAGACATATTTATTTGATAAAAGACCCTTAAAGGATATTGTGATTGAATATATAACTTACTCAATTGAATTATAATTGAATGAATTATAATTGAATAAAAAACTTACTCAAGTGGAGCATAATAAACGAACACGACAGTCCAAGTATCTTACTTGTTTAACACCTAATAAACAACTTTTGTAATTAAATTGTTTGAATTTTGTTGTGAAATTATACCACGAACTTCTTTCATCATTCAATTGCTGATTGAATCCATGACCTTGCTCAACTATGTGCCTCTGTCACCTAGCCTCGAGTTTTGCAGTATTTTTGGATCAAACATACCGCCAATGACAGCTTCTTAAGATAAACTACGAAAAAACCCAAATAAAAGCTATGTGAAAAATTCCGTTTCTGACCGTAGCCCATGATCGAGGTCATACTCTACAAATCAGAAGAGAAAATCATCAAACGATTCTTTTTGTTTTGCAAATCGCCGACAAAAGAAATGATTCCAGCCCATTTGCTCCCACTTGCTTTTCTAAAATTATCTCAAGACAGTATTGTAAATGTTTTTCAACGAATATAAAATTATTAAAATCTCTTTTCTCTTTTTCTCTCGCTTGCTGTTGTTTATTTAACTTATGTTACCACAATCAAATGAAAGGAACGTCCATGTAGAAGCAATAAAATGAGAGGAGCGAAAAAAAGAAACAACAATTATCGTGCATACATATTTTTTTCTACGAGACTTAATAAATTATTCCTCTCACTGTCAGAAAAGATGCCACACACCGCCGTTTAGCATAAACCCCGAGCAGAAAAAAACTTTTCTCTTCCTTTAAAATAGCGTTAAACAAAATTTACCTCAACCACATGCACAGAACGGAAACAGAATTTCAAAAACAAAAAAGACGGCGGAACAAAAAAAGTTTGAAATGGAAATTTTTTACAAAAACAAAAATCAAGCAAAATAAACACACAATCCAAAGTTTGCTTCACTTTGGAGCAATGCTCAGTTGAGTTCTAGGTGTGGTTCCTCGCGATTGCGCTACCTTACAAACAGGATTCCATATTACCGGTGTACTGGCAAAGGGATTAAGGTCAATACCTAATTTATAAGAGTGCGTAGGGATGCGGGCGTGATGAGACGGCCCATTGTTGCCTAATTAGGAAATGGAAGTTCTCAAATGGAGCTGTAAACAGTGACGAGGGACGGGAGTTGTTGTTTAAACGTGAACGCGTTTTTGCCCTCAAACCGGTTGACACGTGCTTAACACGCAAATGTGGTGAATTCGAGTTTGAGCATTTACCTACATAGACTGGGAGGTAGAACCAGGAGTGTGTATATATGAATCAGAGAAGCATCAATGATTCCCATTGATGACGAGGAGTGGAAACATTGGCGAAACTTTCTAATATCACGGGGTGGTGGTTGGTTTTCCGATCCGGACCACGGGTGTTGGTGAGGTTAAGTGAGTCAAAATAAGGGCGGTTGTAAAGCGCACGGATATCGTCACCACGCATGTGTCATTTGAAACCGGATAGAAACAGGCATTCACTAGATAGAGAGGCAAGCACGAAAAGAGAGCAGTGACTCAGGAGGAGAGAGCGATGAGTGAAAGTGGAAGAGCAACAAAACGGAGTTCCCTTGATATTGCTACTTACAAAATTTCCTTGGATATCATGCAGACTCTGGGAAATCATCATCACCATCATCATCATACTCTCTCTCCATCTCCTTCTCTCTCCCTCCCTCTCCCTCCCTCTCCTTCTCTCTCTCTCCCTCCCTCTCTCTCTCTCTCTCTCTATCTCTCTCTCTCCATTCTTACTCTTTTCGCTTAGCCGCTTCACTCTCAACTTGACCAGAGAGACCTGGCCTGGTTGGAATTGCTATCTTCCGCCAATGTGCTGTGTAATGTCAAACGCGTGTACGCGCAAAAAAAAATCGTAACTCTCTTTCAGTTTGTCAAAACGCTTCCACCGCGGAAGCTGTGCGTTACTTTCGGACTGGTGGGTGAATTGTGATACAACGCGTCATCGGATGCAGATATCTAATGTATTTTTGCAACAGAATCTATCCAAAGTGAATTAATTTGAAAACTAAACCAATTTCCTGCCAACCGACCTGCGTTTAAATCGACGAATGGTTTCCGGTGCAATACGCGAGTGTAATGCGGTGAAAAACTATCCTCCGGATTCCTGACGGAGGTCCAGCATTTATTGTGTGTTCTGTAACATCATTTCGAGTATATACACGTTTTCGGGGTGTGTTTTGTGTTCGCGGTAGCAGTTGACCTAAATCTTATTCTTCCTTTTCCGTCGTCACTGCAGAGGTTGGGATTTAGTTAATCCCTCCTTTTTTTCCCTCAACTTATTATTCCATAGCTTTACTTGTTTGATGTACTGTGTCGTCTTTAGGTCATTCACTTAAATTTGGCTATTGTGTAGGTAGCACTGGTGATTAGTGCTCGGTACTCAAATTTCCTCCATAATAATTTCTAGACCCGGAGCTGATTGGCTTGAGTGCCTATTCTTTGCGTTTGGTGACATGGGCGAATTGAAGTCTACCGGGCCTCAACAAGATTGTTGTTCGCTTTTGTGTTGCTCGCATATAAACAGTGTTAGTGACGTTAACTGCTTTCAAGTGCTTTTTGCGAAAATTAACGCGGGCATTTCGTTAATCCTTATTAATTAATGCGCTTATGAGTCTGTCATACATTGAGGATTAACTCACATCTTTTTCGTTTCATTCTCTTGGCCAAGTCGAAAGGTGAAATAAAGTTTTGAATATAAGGGACACTTAGGAGTTGACTGATTGGATGCAAGACTGTAAATTTATGGGTGTTTGTCATTAGCAGTACTTTATAAATGATGTTAAACTTACAGTTTAACATTTTTTTTACTTTCAACTATAGACTGTTTTTGGTGAGACATAGCTCTTCTGCATAACGCTTATGGTCTTACCTCATTTCAAAATCGTAGCTTACAATTTGGAAGGATATCCACACTAAAACATTTATTAAAATAAGAATAATGAGGTTTTTGTTTTCACAGTGTTACTATAAGTGCAGTTTGAACTTCGTTATTTGTTCGCAGTTTGCTTCACACGTCGTCATCTCTTGAATTTCTCAAGCATTTGCCTTGAATTATTGATAACGTTAAGAAAGCACCATTTTTTCTTATTCGTTTAAACGAACTGATCAACCTGAGCAAACGGAGTAATTTGAACCGTTTTAATTTGTGTGATTCATGGTGTAACTTAACCATATTCTCTTATAAATATTGAGATTCTTAACCATTTTCTTTGGCTTCATAAAACTAACAAAGGACGCCTGTTTCTCTTCACATGTCACACATCAGTGTCTCATCTGTTGTTCTTCTCATAATCCTTTGTATCTTTTTATCAGTAGTAGCTTGTAAAGAATAAGATATCTACAGTTTTTGATGGCTTTTCTTACCAAATCCATTCAGCTGGTGTTCTACACTTACATTCTCTTTCTAATTCTGACCATAAACGAGTATTCGACCTCAACGATTTATTCTACTTTCTAGTTTTTACAATTAATAAAGTGGCATTTCTCTAGCACTGTTGAAATCTAGGAAACGGTCTCTCTCTCTCTCTCTCTCTCTCAAATTATTTTTCTTTCATATGTGAGGAAACTTCTCTGCCACAGTTGACAACACTTGGGACTGATCTCGGCTCTAAATCGGAGGACAACCTCTTAAGTCATTTTTATATTATTGGAATCACCAATCAATGTGGCAGAAGTAGAAAACATATTGCTTGGTCTCACAATTTGATGGAAGGTCAGAATTAATTTCGTAATTTGGAATAATTTGAAACTGCGTGACATTGTGTTGTTGTCATCAAATCACAGTGCCATGAAGTTTAACATTTTCTATTTAGCGTACACTTTCTGAACCAATAAGTACTCAGTACACAATACAGGACAGAATAAATGTCTGTCGAATACTCCTATATCACTAGCAATAGAGTGTGTACAAAACTTTTGCAGCTACTTGCAAATATCTGCAATAGAGCAAGCAATTTAGCAAATCTATTAAATCCTCCTGTGGCTGCCGTGGCGTAGTGGGTGGAGTGCGACACTCGCACGCAGACTGTTTAAGTTCGATTCCCAGCTGAACACCTCGAATTTTTCACGGCCCCACCTCTTTCGAGCTGCTGATAACACTCAAAGAGTAATAACTGTCTAAGAAACAGGCTTCTCACATTTCGCTGTTCGGCAACAAACTGTAGGTTCCTTCTATTCGTGAGAGAACAGTAGCACGCACAACACGAGTAGTTGATGAGCGATTTAGGCCCTGGTGCCCTCTGGACTGTCGCGCCGTAAAATTATTATTAATAAATCCTACAAGCTTGTGAATTTGACTTTTAATACATTTAAACAGTATTCACCCACACAGTGGTAGCTCTGCAAGTCTAAGGAATCATAGAAGTTCTAAACTACGAAAATTGGCTTATATACAAAAAGAACTTCATTTATTTGGCATGTACACTTTCAAACACCCAGATTTATTCTCTAAACTTCTCCTAGTTTAAACTGTCATAACGAAGTAAATTGTACCAAACCGCTCTGAAGCATTGACCAATTTCAGTGAAACTTCTTTCAAAAGTACAACAATGAAGTTCAACGCTCCAATCCGAAATTCAGCAACTTTAAGCACCCAACCACTTGAACAATTTCACAACCACAATCCGCTTCTTTGACCTGAAAGCAACAAACAAATAAACGTTTCTTTTTTTTTTGCGAAACGAATACAAAAAACCCTTAAGGGGCGGATTTTCTAAAGTTCGAAACCCCAACGCGTCCAGGAACCCACCGTCAATGAGCATTGGAAGTTCAAAGTCCTTTCGTCTAAGCTGCTGTAGAGGTGCTGCGCGCGCGGTGTGGTGTTCGGTCAAGTATATTTAATGCAATGTTTACTTGGTCGTCCGCCGTAAAGTGATACGTACGTTGCACCGTCATACTTTAAGGTACACAAATATGCATAATGGCGAGAGCATCGACTCCAACATCTGTGTCTCTCACACAACGCATACACTTCATCTGATATTCATTAATGTGTGTGTTGACCTGACTTGTTGTCGTCGGCTTTCCCAGTCTTAACTGACTCGGAACTAAAGAGGGCACTATTTGCCAAACCCTGTGAGTCGTTGGAGAAGGATTCCGTGTATGAATATTAAATTTGGTTTCGCCTTGAAGAAAGACGAGTGGAAAAAGGCGGAAAGAATGAAATATTAAAGAAGCCACGCTCTTAGCATTACTCTCTTTTATGGGCAACGTCAAACCATGAAAGAGGATAAAATATTTGCCCTAAAGGGTAACATTCCTTGAAAATGCGAGTAATGTCCCGATAACCAGTAGCGAGTCTGCCGAAGGAGCAGCACATCCCCAAAATGAAATTCTTTTCGTTAAAACCGCTTGAACGCCTTCCCGACAGTGGTGGCAGCGACGTGCCAGGGCCACGCGCATATGGATATGGATTCCTTCCAATTGACCTAATTAATCGCGGATGTGGTTCAACAGGGGAATTGATATATTCCAAATTTACACGAACAAATCCCCACCAATGTGGCGGTGATGGGTGGGACCAATGAAGGTGTTGCAAATGAAACCAGTGTGTGCCTAAAGCAAACATGTAAATTATCCTGTTTCAGTGGAGAGGAAGGATAGGGAGGAGTTCCCTTGTCAGATTTAATAGCCCGACACCACCTAGTCCTTTGTGTCGCCAGTCTTATATTTACACTTCCCGATTTGCAAACCAGCGAACTTTGCGCTTTCGAGGAAATTCACGTTATAAGACTGACTCCGCATGTAGGTCAGATGGAGAGGGTTGGGTAGTCTTCCTTTGATAAGAATTAACGCCTATTCTAAGGGAGATCGCATTATAAGATCCCATTGCAGAATTCATGGCTTTAGCAAATGAGACATTGAGTAGGCGGCGGCCTCTGTTGTTGCATGTAAGGCAGGGGTTGTGCAAGGGTTGTGCATAAGCGCAAGAAAATGATACACTCATTATTCTTACATTGAGCTCTTAGTATTTATCTGGGTCCACGTGCAGTCTTTTAAATTTTAAATTTCGACAAGAGTTCTGAGATCTTAAACGTGTTGTCTTTTGAACAGAATTAAACTTGACCAAACACACCTTGCTGGAATAGATTCAAAGTTCCTCTGGGAGATTGGGCAGTGTGTAATCAAAAGTGTTGTGGTTTTGAATTGCCATATAATACATAATATAATAAATATTTATATAATAAAATATAATATAAAAATATAATAATATAATAAAATAAATTATAATAAAATTTTGTTCTAATGCACGTTCTCATAAAATTTGCCCAGATATTTGTCGCACATCCATTAAGGAATTTACTGTATTGCCAGTTATGGGTCATCTATAATAAAGAACAAAGTTTCCACAATAAATTGTAAACGAATAGTTAGTTTTCATTCTATTGACGAACAAGTCACATCTTATAATCAAGTTTTTTGGGTGGAAACGTATGCATAAGCTCTAATATAGTGATACTTTAGACAACTTCTCCCTTAGCCTAACTCTATCCAGGACTAAACGCAAATTGTTTAAATCCTCTTCAGAGCATGTTTCGTAATTCGACAGAAGTGCAAATCATTCGGAAAACAGAAAACGATTAAGAATGCCACTGAAAGTACCCTTGAAATAATTTTGTTAGTGACGTAGTTTTAGCGATGTGTGTTCTCCGACTCTTGAATAGATTTGTGCCCAATTGCAAACTTCCCCAGTATACTACGGAGGTCGGCCGATTTTATGTACAATACCAATTGTGTATGTGTTTACCTCACTATCGATAGAAGTGGAATATAACCTATTAATAGAGCCGCAGCATACGAGTTTATCGTGAAGCATTGTTTATTTCCTTCTTCTTCTTCTTGTGGCGCTACAGTCCGGGATGGACCTGGGCTTCAACCAACATGCTTCTCCAGCCAGCACGATCTTTCGCCAGCTGTCTCCAGATGCGCACTCCAAGTTTGTTGAGGTCCTTCTCCACTTGTGTGCGCTACCTTAGTCTGGGTCGTCCTCTGTTGCGTTGTTCCAATGGCTCGGATTCAAAGACTTTTCGGGCCGGAGCAGTGGTGTCCATATTGTTTACTTTAGTGTGGATGATTTTAGAGCAAAACAAGCCTAACCTACTACGCCAGCAATTCAAAAGATCATTGTTTACTTTATTGTGAATGATTTTAAAGCAAAACAAGTCTAAATACTACGTCAGCAATTCTGATTCACAAAAAGAACTGAACTTTTATTTGATCTCCATATTTTTAATGGTTTAGTTAATTTTCCACATTTAAAAGATTTACTACAAAGGTTTTAAACAGTCAAATTCAGACAATTCAGGGTCTGGTAAAACCAAAAAACAAAAATGCAACTCTCTTTATTTCTCTCTATATTTTCCTTAAAATGAAAGCTTTTTTATAACCTAAAAGAAATTTCGAAAGCTTCATCGAAAACGAAGTTAATGTTTTCACTCAATAAAAAATGAGTAAACTACAATGGCTATTCCATTTAATTCCTTAATTATCCTAGTGTGGTGCGAACATTTAGCAGAAGTTCATCTCACTTTACCGTTCACTGTGTCACAAACAGATCACAAGTTATTTTGTCCTGACTTTCACCCCAACACTTTCCCGGCAAAGTTTTTCTAGTTTCAAATTAATTTTATAATCTCGGCTTGGGTTGCATAAATTGCGGCCTGTCAAGACAATATGGCGGTGCGGTTTAACGCAAACTTTATTGTTTCCACAAGTTGTTTCCTCAGCCGCTTAGCCTGGAAATAACCGCCTTTCATTTTCCAAATCAGATTACCGACGTCCAATTTACATCATAAATTTTCGTTCCTTCGGATGGCATTAAATGCCACAACCGAACTTCAATTTTACACAACAAAAGCTAGCATCTATGTACGCTGCCCTCCTCGAAAAGAATATACATTCGCGTAGGGGGACACATTTCTGCCTCACTGAGGGAAACGTGAAAACTCCCCAAGTAAGGTGAAATATACTCCTTAATGCCGCTTTTTCACATGACATTGACATTTGACGCTTATTCGTGGTGGCCATTGTTACTTGTGCTCATCATCATAGTTTCCGTGGCCACGTCAATGTCAATTGAAATATATCAACAGATACGTTGAAAGCTTGTCACTCACCAAAACGAACCGAAACAATACGTGATTTAGTCTTGCGGTTAGGTTGAGAATACCTTTACTTTTATTGGCGCTGCTCCTTGATGTACACATGTAGGTCAAAAGGCTCTTCGCATGTTGCGGGTTTGCCGTTGTTGTCGTACCCTGAAAAACGTGTTTTACCGCAATGATGTGTAATTAAATTTTGTTTCCCTCCCCGTTCAAGTTCACATTAGTTAAACGAACGTTGAGTGTGTATCATATTTGTGCGTGTCGTAAATAGCCACCCACCGAACGCCGCCGTCGCTTCATTCTAACTTTAGTGCGCGTCGCAATTTAACAGACAAGATTTCAGAGGGGGTGTTTGAATCAGACCCCGGTTTTTGAATCATGTTTTCGTGTTGTCGCTGCGCCAGCAATCCCAAGAAAGATGGAAAAATAACGAAAAAAGATAAGCAAAAACTTGCAGCAGACCCCGCAAAGGACAACAAAGACGCAGAAATCGAAAAGCCATCCGAGATAGATGGAACGACGACAATCGACGCAGCTGAGGCGCAAGCCACACCGCTGCCGACCGACAATGAGAAACAATTACAAAGTGAAAACGAAGTGAAAAATCCGATAAGTAACAACATAGTAAATTGTAGTGAATCGATAAAAAAGAACAATAACCCAACGGAAGCAGCAGCACCACCGCCAACAGAAGCAGTGTCCGAAGCATCGTCAGCCTCCACAACGACAAAGACGAGTCCCCAATACAACGGCGACGGAGTACTAAACCAGCAACAGAAGGAGAAAGTGGCCAGCTCTGGTATTTAAAATGCATTTTCCTTTCCTAACGCAACACACTCTATCAACTAACAAACCACTTAAACTCACGCACTAGCACTTTGAACGTTATTTTGTCTCCTCTATATGCATTACAGCGCCTTCTGCTAATGACACAAATACGCAGGATGACAACGACCACGCGTCGTCGGCTACCAATTGTACGTCACCAAACATGCCTCCGAATACTGATAGTGGTGATAGCACTGTTACCAGCAACAATGTATTAGAACACTTACCACTTAGTAATGAATCGTCATCGTCGCCACCACCACTATCATCGGCGGCGGTAGCAGCTACAGAAGCTGAGGGGCCAACAGAAAACGGTGGCGATCCCTCGAATTACACCCGTTCACCCCTGCCAACAACGACATCCACATCGACATCGACAACAGCCACAACGGCTACGACCATCAACGAGGTGCGACCAAAAAGCTGTCTGTCACGTCACAATTCGTCAAGATCGTCGATTAAGAAGCGGGTGAACATAAACAATAGCACCGAGATCATAGCCACACCTGACCTGCCCTCGATCGACGACGACGAGGTGTTCTCTGACTCGATACCGCCGCAGAAGCGCGAAAACATGTGCGCGCCGTACGTGGAGAATGGTGGTGACGGTCTTCAGGGACGCTTTGGCCTGCCAGAGTGGTTCAATGAGGAGCGATTCAATGATATGTATATAATCTTTCACGATGTTTCTTTCTTCCCTGGATGAGTTTTCTGCTTTGTGTCACTTATTGTTTACACTTCACACACTTCACTAGCACATATTTTGTTCTGTTTGAGTTCTTTTTTCATGTTAGCGCGTATTTTTCTTCGCAATTGTTCTATTTATTTTGGGATGGGGAGAGGGGGCACGATAAGCGGACGCGTTTGTTTGATTTGATTTGCGTCCTGTTGTGACGAGGATAGAAGCCAATTGAATTGTCTCCAGCTGGCAGGGAGACATTTCTCCAGAGATGGGGGTGGAGATTTTGATTTGCTTAAGTTTCCCACTGATTTATCCAAAGGAAACTATATTTGGGTTCCTCTGGAAGTTATTAAAGGCGAAGCGAACGTGGTCATTCTCATCAGAGATGATCGTCTCCTGCATCTCGTTCAAATGCTACATGTAATGTCGTGCTTTCTTGGTTTTGGAACTTGAAATTTAATTTCCGACATAACGACCTCAATATAGGTTAGAAATTTTAAAACGTTTACCTTGAAAAAGGTTACGCTATATAAGAAATGTAATTCATTTTCTTTTCTTCGTCATAAATATCGCGATGTTCTGACAGCTGGAAATAAGTTGAATGAATGCCAGGGCTCACATCAATTTTAGTCATATGCAGGTGATAATAAATTACTCGTTCTTAGTGCCCACGCACTGTCATTGTTAGACCGTATTCAAAGCTACTTATACTGTCTACATGCAACAGGAATCTGGCATCACTGATAATTAAATACCAGTTGGAAGCGTACAGTCTAAACTAGTATAAAAAGATATTGAAATTATTCCTTTAAGAACTATTGTTTTTTCCATTTTATGTCTCAGTTCACATCTCGTCGTTTAAAATTACACACAGTTCTGTTCTCAGCCAACTATATATTTGCATTCTAAAGCAAATTTGTTCAGGCTATGAGTTTTTCCAAATACCTTAGCGGAATGATTAGAATGCGCAATGATTTCAATATCATTTTGTCAAGCCCTCTCAGAGTAATTTAAGAGAATTACCTAAAACCACATGAATAGCTTTCTTCAACCAAACTGCAATGTGAGAGCACTTAAGAGTTGCCTAAAACTTCTAAACTGTACACCTACTTATTCAAACTCCTTCAATTTCGCACACTTTCAACCCTCTTCCGTTTAACCTGAAATCGTGGCACTCTGGAGGTGCAATAAACACTTCAGCCCACAAATGCGATTTATTTTTGTTTTTTTTTTTTAAATTGCGATTTGTTTCCACGAAACCCTACACTGAAAGTCCTTTAAGGAAAGTATTCGGAGAAAATTTTGAAGAATACATGTGACTTTAGCATTGGTAACTTAGCGCATGCTTGGAATGGGTTCTAAGTGATGTTTGCCTCAGGGTACCTCAGATTAAGATGAAGAAGGATTTTCCTATTACCGGACTTTGTTCGTTTGTATACGCATTCAAATTCATAGATCCTGTCAATATCACAACTTTTTTAACCAAGAGTTTACACAATTTTTAAACTATGAATAAAGGGAGTTAGCCTGAAAAGGTTATTTCATAACTCGATGATGTTCGTAATTTTTTTGTGTCACTTCTTAAATTCGATTTTCGTTTACTGGATGCCATCGATGAAAGGCCTTTTAGCGTGATGATTTTTCGAAGTGACGTTAAGATGCACTCACAGCTGTCCAGTGGAACTGTTCGTGCAGTCTGTTAACAAATCCGATTATGGATAAAAGCATTCATAACAAGTTTATATCTTTTTATGGAAAGACCTTGCACGAGCAAAACGTAGTTCGCAGTGAATTTTCATCGATTTCTTCTTAATTTTTCGCATCTATATTTCGAAGCTGAGATCTGATTTCAATTGAACTACAAATGGTTGTTCAAGTGGTAGTTTTGTACAGAGTTAGTGATTTTGTGGAATTGTATTTCTACTTTGGTTATTTATTTAATGTAACTTAACACCTTGAGAAGTTCTTCTTCCTTTCTGAACATAATCTGGCATTGACTTGTCATTTGACAAGTTCAAATGTGGGCAGCGCATTACTCTGTAAGCGCTCCAATAGATGTTACTAAATGCAATTAAGCAGTCGCGTAGTAGGAAAAATGGGATACTCACACGCGAATGTTCCAGGTCCACAAATGTCTGAACACATCACATTTGTTTACATTACTTGAGTAGCTGAATATGTTTAAAGAGCATTTTTTGCCAACGAAAAATCTTTCCAAATTACAACAGTCGAAAGAAAATTATATTTTCTTTCTCGTGGGTAAACTATTTCAATTATCAAATGCGTTCTCAAAAAAAAAAAAACGTTTGCCTTTGTTTCATCTTAGACATGACTAAACTGTCGCTCAATGAATACAGTTATCTTTAAACCGGCTGTTAACTTAGCTAAGACTTTGATGTTCATCACAGAATGCATCAAAGTCAAATCCTTGTAATTGTGTGTAGTTGTACACACCCGCGCACAACCGCCGTCATTTTCCATCGGTCCTTCAAGCTGTTGTGTGTCAGAAAGAAGTAAATACACCCAACCCTTAACATGAACACATTTCAACCCTTCACCCCAACTGTGAAAAGATAAATAGAACAATTGCTCTTTTTTGTCTCCATTTTACTTTTCATTTTATGTTGCTTACACACGTTTTACCCACTCACTCCTCCCTTCGTAGTTTCTTTGGCGCAATAGCATGCTCTTCCCTCATCCTTTGGTGAAACTGTAACAAACCTCTCGCTGCTGCTGCACCATTAAAGATAAAGCTTCCCAAAAATTCTTTCGTGTTCGTTTCAACCCTCGAAATTCATAACGTCTAACCATATCCTATCCCTTTTCCGCGCTCCTTTTAAATTAAACAAACACCCTGCACAATCCTTCGCGGGAGGCATATTCCTCGTGTAGGCTTTTTGTTTATGTTTCTCTTTAAATATACCTATCACGTACATATTTTAAAACTTTTTTTCGTGTGTGCCTTATAAAAAAAGCAACTTCATGGATCCACCTGTTACGCCAGTCGGCAGGGATGAGCTAGAGCTGCGGCGTCATCGTCTATATTCGGATTTGATAACAGCTGCCCAAGCGGCGGTGGATGGCCGGGTGCTGTTCAACCAGATCGGCTCCACTGCACCGCCACGGCAGCTACCCGAAGGTGATTTACTCTATATGTGTTCTGTTCAGTCTTGCGTTTTGGGGGACAAACCCTTTTTTTAACTGTTCGTTTTTTGTTTTGAATTCGAAATTACTTTTACGTTGTTCGTCTTGTTTGCATGCATCATTAAAATACTCGCTGCTGCTTGCAGATTCCTTGCATCATTCAGTAGATCTTTAAATTGTCTGCATTATAAGAAGAAGAACATAAGAAAAAACGGAAACGGAGACCTGCTTTGAGTTTCAAACCCCTTTCCGTTTGATTTAAAATTTAAATGACGACAAAGAGTGTGTTGAGTGTGAAGACCTAGTAAGAAGTGTGCAACGTATTTGCTCTGAGTGATGATATTTGTGTTTCCTAAGTTGGGCTTGGGAGATCACCGTTTTTTCCTTGTTTTGACAGCGGTCTTGTGAAAAATGACTTCAATCCATCACAGTTTCTAGGACATAATAAGGTTACGGCCGTAAAGGATTTCATCACATTAAAGTCGATTATTGTCCTCTTTGTTGGTTTTCTCTGGGCTCTAGATCTACTTGAATCAGAGCATGAGATGGGCAGGGGCTCATTCATCTTTATTAAGATGAATGAAGTGAGAAGACTTTATGTTCATAAGTTTACGGTGTTATTTCAAAGGGGTGTATTATTGGAGAAATAGGTTGAATGCATTTAAAGGAGCTGACATCTTAGTTGAGTAACTCTTTTTAAAGGGATGAGTCCATGTTCCTTTGTGGTCGTTGTAAAAAGTTGCTTTGGCTTCACAAATAATGATATGCTACGTGTTGGTTGGATTGTATCAGCACAAAAAATAATTTAATTGTGTTTTGTAGGAAATATTTATTTCCTTATCACTATCAACACTTTAAAACTTGGCAGCACTGTTCATAGAAATTAAACCGAGGTATACATTTTGTTGTCATCTATTCTAAGAAATTTTCAAACCAGTTTTAAAGTGAAGAGTTTCATTTGAAAGGTTGCATCATAATTGTAATTTCGCTCGGTTATGAGTACTGAATTTTTCGCAACATTATATGACACCCAGACATTTGCATTTAACTTCCATAAGTTACTGCTGACAACACTCAAAGAGTAATAACTGTCTAAGAAAGCTTCTCAAATTTTGCCGTTCGGAGTCGGCAAAAAACTGTAGGTCCCTTCTACTCGTGAGAGAACAGTAGCGCGCACAACACGAGTAGTTGATGAGCAAGCTAGGCCCTGGTCCCCCTTTAGACTGTAGCGCCAACAATTATTATTATTATTATTAAGTTACTTTGGATACCTTTGAATTCTTTTAATGAAATGGTGTAAAATTAGCAGCAGAGTTTATACAAAATAGGCAGATAGTGCAAATTTCCTAAAGCAGTACTAAAGAGGTCTATATATCTTTAATATATCTGGAGCACTTAACTTATATAAAACTAAACACATTATACAACATTATTTCACATAATATTCAGATTCAATTTGAAAAACTAACTAAGAATGTTGCCTATTAAAGTAATGTAAGTGGCTTAGAGTCATTTTATCAGCCGTTTCTCTTTTAAAACATTGAAATAATCCACAAATTATTTATCTACCAAAGAGTCATGAGAACCTTAAATAAACAAGCATGAATTCAATTAAAATGCAAAATAAATTCGGAAGTCCCTGTCAATGACAAACAGGCATTCTTATCTGCAAAGTTACACTCTAAACCCGAGAAAACTTACAAGCTAACCACCTAAAAACAGATTCTCTGTGTTGGTGAGCAACTACCACACATGTCAAAATGAAAACTTTATGTATTGAAGCCATCTCCAGTCTATACCGATGACGGTCATAAAAAAGCGGCCACATTGTTGTTTACGAACCAAATACCCATCAATTACCATCCGAGGTATAAAAAAACAAACAGGAAACGAGCTGTGTATTCATTCAGAGGAACTTACTGAAATATCCCGAATTTTCCCATTTTCTTGTGGTATCATTTTTTGAGTGATTACTTACTTCGGACAAATGAATAGAATGCCACACATCTGACCCTTATCGGCAAGGATAACGACGTCACATTAGACTTGGATTTGACAAAAGCCGGCCGGCAGTAACTGCTGCATATTGAAGTTGTCCTTCTCATAATCGGTGATTTGTGTTGAAAATTGAAGATTTATGCGAATGACATTTAGAAATTGATTGTGACGAGTTTATTCTGCCAGCAAATGAAGCTGTTCCATCATCCGTCGCATGTATTCGCATAGATAAGGAAAATTAATGAAAACGAAATGAAAGCATTTCAGATGAATGGTAGGAAAACGATAAAATATCAAGCTGCAATAATTTGTTGCTTTTTATTGCGATGCAGTCAAATTCAATTAAATAATTGTGCAGAGTTTGACGCCTGACGCTTGAATTTTTAGTTAAAAAACGTTTGATCTTCCTTTAAAGGTTATAACATGAACTTGTTCCATTTGCTAGCATTTTGGTTGCTCTTGATAAACTTTGTGAACAATGATATAAATTGAAAAAATAAATTGTTGACAATAAAATATTGTACGTAACGAAATACGTAAATGCTAACCGAAGAATGTAAGTCATAGATTATAAAACTAACTTACAACTTTTAAGTAAGTTTGAGAAAAACTAACCTCAAACACCTTTAAAAAGTTCATCGTGTGAAACACACTCGACTTGAGTGTGAATCACACTTAATCGCATCATCGATAGACAGCAGGCTGGTCGTTTGCAGTCAACGATAGTGTGGGAAAGATCGTTTTTCTAAATTTCAACATACTTTTATTTAGACTCCGCAGTCCACACTCTGGGTACGAAAATTTAACAGAATTGAAAAGAATTATATATTTATAATAAAAATTAATCACGGCAGAGAGTAGATCCAGAAGAAAATGTTGCGCACAGATTCGATGCCAAAATCGCTTAGAACAGCATGCGGTAGCGGCGAGATGCTGAAGAATAAATTTTAGTTTTGATTCAATATTCCGACCGAAAGCACTCGGTTCGCGTGAAAATATTCACACACTCAATTACGCGATTGGCCAAAAATAGATATTCACAAAGGAAACAAGTATCTACCCTCTTCCAATCAACAAAAGGGACCCGATTCGTTCGAATATAATCCACAAAATGTGCGTATATCAACCGTCTTCATTTCATTTATTACTTGCCACTAATCTGCGTACGTATTCACCTCATTCCCACCTCAGACATGAATCGGCAGATATCTTATAGTCTCAAGAACTCCCCATAATACATCCGTGTGACGTAGGCGGGATTGAATTTAAACAATTGCGCTGCTTATCTTATCTCGCACTAAGCACAGACTCAAGCACAACTTAGAGTTCTTTGAGAGGCGATTCAATGATTAATCACTCATCGTATGTACACGGGAATTATTCTACTTGATAACAATTTTCAAAATTCTCACGGATGTCTGTCACAATAGCGACTACAAAAGCATCAGCACAGCACTGTGCGACAGTACTGTGACATAGTCAAAAGCACGCAGACCTTGGAGCGGAGTATATCTGTAGTTGTTGTTTTTTTCGCGGTATTTTTACACATTTCCTAGAGCGGAAAACGAAATGAGCTCCCATACCATACCGCCACCGCCCGGCAGTAGCGCTCACGTATGACTTTACTGTGTGTATCGACTGTGTGCATAACGCGCGGTCTGAGCGAGCGAATTCGTAACTGAAAACGAAAATCATCCTAATTAGTTTAACAGATAGAATTATGTAAAATATACTGAGTCCAGATTCCTCTAAAAGATACAAAATAGGGGGACTACCGGACCAACCATTAGTTTGCATTTAATGGGTCAAACTCTGGGCATGTGTTGTGGGCGAACACTGATTATCAACGAAACAATAACCTGCAACAACCCAGGTAACCACCATCCCTGCCGCGAATGCTGACCAAATTTGATCTTGGCGATTCCGAAATCCAAAAACAACTGAACGTCCATAATTTTGTCACCCTGAAAAGTAAAGTGTGTTGCTCTGTGGAGTGTGTTCCAGTGTGTGTGCGCCTTGTGACATTGACCGTAATTTATAAATAAAAAATATGAGCTCAAAAATAGAATTATTTCGGTTGATTATTTTTGAATTCTGAAATACCTCCCCACAATTCAATCAAAATTCAATTCAAATTGATTTAAAGTGCATTTGTGAGCAATGAGAGACTTTTTTAAAATAACCCTGCTGTAGGTGTTACTGTGTCTATAAATCTAAAAATTGAAAGAATAAATAAATAAATCTCTTCTGTTGACTAGAAAAGAAAAGACGCGTTCATTAAAAAATGCTTCAATTTTCTTATATTTGATTTATAAATAAACAAAATATTTTTTTCCCTTTTCATTTCTAAATTGCCAATTTCACAAATGAATTTGTCTTGTTTTTGTTTAATGAACCGGGAGACGTCTGTTTGTCTTTTGGAAGCGTTAAGAAGAGAATAATAGGGCTCAGTAGTGAAGGTGATTGGGTTTGTTTTTCATTCTTTTTTCCAATATACGGGAAATACAGTTTCGTCATTTGAATTGTGGTTGTGTTTCGGCTCATAAGTTCATCATTGCTTTTAGGGGGACAATTAAATTCATTGCTATTTGGAATTGTGCATACAATTGTACACATTGATTTTTAAGGGAAGGAATCATCAAGAAGGAATAAGTATCCCATTATGACAACAACATTAAGTAATAATAAGTATCCCATTATGACAACGCATTTTTAATGACTTTTTTCATATGTTTCTCAGGAAAAAGGGAAAATATGAAAATGAATTCACAAAGAAACCCGTGGCTCAAATAATAATATTAGTTTAAATTTATTAAATCCAGCAATACCCTAAAAAAATAATTATTGAGGACAAAATCACGTTGATCGGAGCTTAACATGAAGATGATGCTGTGAAATCATCTTCACATACAGAGTACAAATTACTTTCGCTTAAGTTAGAACAATTTTTTTTTCAACGAATTAAAGAAACATTCTTTTAGGTTTCAAACAAATTCTTCCTGAAACTGATAGTATTCCTTCAATTTCTTCTAAGCCAAAACAGGTAAAGGCTGACTTCAACCAAAAATACATACATACAATACAAATTTTATAATAATTTTTTCTTAGTGGCGCCCCACATATGTCCCGGGAATTATTGAACCCCCTGAAATAACGGTGTCCCATTTACTTCTGAAAAATTTGTTCATGGTGTGCGCACTTATTACAAAAAAGCAATCGCCTACACATCATCTCTCACACAAAATTAAAAAAAACTAATGTTTTACATATCCAACACAGCATCCTTGTATAAATATGACTTTTTAAGTAAAATATACTGTCGAAGCAACAGCTTTCTTGGTTTTGCTAATTTTCTAAAACATTTTTTCACTCCACTTATCTAATTATGATAACGACAAATTGTAAATTCGAATGAATCCAATTTAATCATGGGCACAGTGTTGTGAAATTATATGAAATAAATTTTATTGTTTCCGTCATGAAATAAAATTTATCTTTGGGAGTTCCCTAATGTCAGATAACTCGGTAATTATTTTTTGTTTGTTTTATCGATATTGTTTGTTGATCTCTTAATGAATTGATTCAATTTTTCGAAACAGTTTTATTTTTACTTTATGTAGGATTTAGAAGGTTACATAAAAACAACGTTGTGGAATAAGTATAATTATTTTCTTGAAAATCGCTTCGGAGGTAGACAGCATTCACATTTTTTGGAGTTTTTAGAAGGACTAAGGATCCTCTCTGTCAGTTACCTAAATAGTTCCGAGTGAAGAGAAACTTGCAGGCGACAGTCAAAGTTATTATTTGAAAACTTAATCAAAGTAAAAAGGAATAAACTATCCAAGAGTATTACAAAGAGTTTTT
Organism: Eristalinus aeneus; assembly: GCA_955652365.1. NCBI lineage: Eukaryota > Metazoa > Arthropoda > Insecta > Diptera > Syrphidae > Eristalinus > Eristalinus aeneus. The sequence goes on from OY019131.1 coordinate 25,297,317, forward strand.
AGCACTGGACACTACAAAACGACAACCAATTTTCTGAACTTAAAATAACAATATAATTCGTTTTTATTTTCGAATTGTCATATATGTATTAAAAATTATAAAATAAGTGTGTACCAAACTCCGCGAATTGAATTGTCCTTGTATGCAGCCATAAAAATGGTAATTCTATTAACAATTTCTATTGGGAATTCTTAACGCCTGAGTGGTTAACTTGAATATAATCTCATCATTATTATGCATTTTTCAACATTCTTGTTATTTCCCAATGATCAAATGACCTTTGATCTCATTTTGAAATCATCGAATCGAATAGAAATATCAAAATCTTATCACGTTTGGCATTGCTTTTATTGCAATTGTTCATTCAGTCAGGCATTGAAAATTCATTTAAATTTCATAACACAATTTTTTGCATATGAATAGACGAGCACGTACTGTTTTTTCTTCTAAGATACAGAGAATATGTTCTTCATATGCTTCGTATATACATATAACCGGTTCGTAGTAAATAAACAAGATTTAATACCAAATTGATGAGTTGGAATACATCCATGTTACATTACATTCTCTGCGCGTTTGTTTGCCAACATACGCGAATATTACTCATTTGAAGCAGCACATCACACGTAAGTACAAGTTAAAAATGCGAAAGTCCATTAGGACGAGCATGGGCAACGGTTCAGAGGGTGAAAAATTATACTCACGTATGTAACCTAAAATCATGATATAACGAGATGTGGTCGTTTGACTGGGGTTACTGACTCAAATTAAGTGCTCGATAAATTGTGCGCTTCTGTCTTTAGGTAAGACATATAATGTCGTTTGTCTGCATGGGTAGCTTAATGGAAGGCTGTGTTTAGGGTTTTTTTTTCTAATTACTATATAGATGCTTCTATTTTATGGAGAAAGTATATAAAAAAAACATATATTTGGACATTCATACAAAAATTTATTCGGCAGAGTAATTAGATTTTATTGTATGAAGTGAATTAGATCTTACCCATTCCATGGTTCAGTCTCGCAGCAAACTGGCATTATGGAATCTTAGAACTAAGTGACAACACTTTTGACTTCCTTTTTTTCTTGAAAGACCAACAGAATGCAGAGCACAAGCGGCCAGACGAACTAGGTTTGAGTTTACCCCGAGGCGTAAGGAAAAATTTACAAATATATTTTAAAAGACTAATACGAAAAGTAACATGTAATAAAGGCATTCTAGGTTGCTTTCAATAGAAAATCCCCTCAAGCGACTACATTTTACAAGTGAGAGGTTCCACCATCCATAAAATGATATCATTTTCATGAAACTTCCTTAAAAGCTGCACTGAAATTAGGCTCTCAAACAAGTTTATAGCAACGGTATCGACTGAACATGTTATCATGCAAACTCTGTGAGTAGCAACGTTGATGATCCCATTACTTTATTCCATGTTCAACTTCAAAATGATACACCACCTCTAGTGCCTCCACATTAAATTATAACGATTCGAGCAGAAAAACTGCCGCCTTTTTCATTTATATGCGTACATCGAATATTTAGTGAACAAAAAATATCACATCGTCCTTGCTCCGAGTGGGACCGTACTAAAAATGACCCATTCTATACGATGGTATCAACACAGACTTGCACTGAAAAATTTACGACTCACGTTGCCTCACGCCCATACCTGCTGTAAGGGCTACGAGAGCTGCGTGGAATTCCGACTCATGTTTTTCCCTTTTAATTTGTCTTAATCGGTAAGTTTTTTATTTCATTCAGTTTCCGTTTTATCTCTTCACCCGTAGGACGTGTATTTGTCCTTGTTGCAATGCATAGCCCTTGCCTATAATCAATTTAAAATGTTATTGATGATGTACGTCCTTTAAGTTTGTATTTTTTATTTAAATGCAGAATGTGCATGCTAAACCTTTAAAAGGGAAATCGGTATAAGAAGTTTGCATATCCACTTACAAGTACTTTTTAATTTCAGCGTGTGACCCTGATATAAAGCCGTCAGTTGCAGCAGACCTTGAGCACTTACTCAACCGTTTGGAACGTCTTGTTGAACGACTTGAGCGTTCTGTGTCTGCACGAGAGTTAGAAATCGCCAACAAAACCCTCGACTCGGTGCTTGAAAAGAAGCGCAGTAGTTTTGACTTAGAATCAACTGAATTGCCGCCGATCCCAACTGCTGAGTCGGAAGCCGACGAACAACAGCTGAAGTCGAAAAACCTCAACGAACGCATAGAACGCATTGAAAATTCGTTAAGCAGATTGAACGATAGTTACAGCAAGGAGAACGACAACGATATTGACGGCAGCTTAGAAAACATACCAACAACAGTTCTCGAAGAATATCTGCCTGAGGAAGATCAATCACCTTTGCCACCACCACCACCACCAATTTGTGAAAGCATGAGTGTGCTAGGATATCAGGATATTGTAGATGGGCCCCTGAGTCAATATTTGACTTTGTCGCAGAAAATTGGCGGGGATGTTGCTGCCCATGCTAATTTGGTTAAAGCTGCTTTCGAGTAAGTGCACGCGAAGGGCTCAAATGAGAATGTAGTTATAATCTCAATTTTATCTTCTTTAATAGTGCGCAGTTGCAATATGTGATGTTGGCATCGGAATCAGCGAAACCAACTCAGGACAAGCAGATGCAATTACTAAAGCCAACTTCAGACCAAATCAGTGCTATCCAAAGCTTCAGGGAGAAGAATCGCGCTTCTCCATTCTTTAATCACCTGTCGGCTATTAGTGAGAGTATTCCAGCTCTCGGATGGGTTTGTGTTGTAAGTATTCAGTAACTGCAAATGCGAAGCCGAAGTTTAAACCTGTTTGTTGTTTCCAGACACCTACCCCTGGTCCTCATGTAAAGGAAATGAATGACGCCGGTCAGTTTTACACTAATCGCGTCCTAAAGGACTGGAAGGAAAAGGATCCCACTCATGTAGAATGGGCGCGTGCATGGATACAAACCCTAACTGAATTGCAGCAATACATTAAACAATACCATACCACCGGTCTAGTATGGTCAGGAAAGGGCGCAGCAGGTTCCGTTCCTCCACCCCCACCATCAATGGCTGGCTGTCCACCACCACCACCTCCACCAGCTTTTGACTTGGCCTCAATGTCACTGAACGATGGATCTGCCGACGAACGCAGTGCGCTATTCGCCGAAATCAACCAAGGAGAGGCTATCACTAAAAGTAATCTAAATCTATGGCATAAATATTTTTTCTCATTCGAATATATCCCATACAGACCTTAAGAAGGTTACCGCTGATATGCAAACGCACAAGAATCCAACTTTGCGTACTGGACCAGCACCATTCAAGGCACCACAACAATTTGGTAAATCCGCCGTTCCCGCAAAGGTTGATGTTGTTAAAGAACCAGTATTCACTCGAGATGGCAAGAAATGGCTGATTGTAAGAATCTCACGCATTACTTTTCAGAATATGTAAAGTTTTAACCCAATAATGTTTTAGGAATACCAAAAGTCAAACCCAAATCTTATCGTGGAAAACGCTGAAATGAACAACGTCGTGTACATGTTTAGATGTGAAAACTCCACGCTTACCATCAAGGGTAAAGTGAACAACGTTGTCATGGACTCGTGTAAGAAGTGCTCGTTACTTTTCGATTCTGTGGTCTCGTCCATCGAATTTGTGAACTGCCAAAGTGTCCAAATGCAGGTAAGACACAAATTACATATAGTCAAGTCCTTCGTTATGTTTTATCGGTTTCCCTTGTTACAATAGGTTCTTGGAAATGTTCCGACTGTTTCAATTGATAAGACCGATGGTTGCCAAATGTATTTATCAAAGGACTCCCTGGGTGTTGCAATCATCAGCTCTAAGTCGTCTGAAATGAATGTTTCAATTCCAATGGCCAACGGCGATTTTGTAAGTATCCAACTGCACATTGCACAAAAATAGCAAAACATTAAAATTGTTTTAATTTTTTTCAGATGGAGCAAGCTCTTCCTGAGCAATTCAGAACAACAATCGAAGGAACCACCCTTAAGACCGTGTGTGTCGACAGTCTCGGTTAAGATACTCTAGTATATAATCCCCAAACACATCAGTAAACCAAATCAACAGCAAACACCATCAGCCAGTCGTTGAGAACTTTTAGATATCATTAAATTAAAATTAAAATTAAAAACAAATATGTGTAAACAATTTTTTTACTAATTGTATGCGTGTGCGAAAGTGTGTTTTAACCCAATAAATAAGGGTCTTCAGTTGCACAATGTACTCGCACACTTTCGTAACAAAATTTTATCAATATTAACTTTATATTTAGCAAACGAGTTTGTTTCTTTTATATTTATGTACCAAAATAAACGAAAAAGTTTCTTTTTTTAGAAAACAAAACATAATTATCCCTGAGAAATGATAGAAAGTATTTATTGTCGGCAGTACTAAAGAAATTAAAACAAATTTAACCGTAATTCAATCAAAATTGTAAAATCCTCTATTGGAATTTATGCTAAAGTAGATAAAATAAGAGAACGATAATAAAAAGAAACCAATTTATACGTGAAAAGAATTTGTTATTTCATTACGTGTGCTTATTATTTAAACACATTCATTTGTGAAATAAATGTTTACGAAAAAAAACAACTCAACTCAACAACTCGAAGGATGATTGTGGTATGTATGCTTGGTAAAGTTATATGTTCCACGATCCCGTTTGGAAATGTTCCGTATGTTCCATTTCCGTAACTGACATGCCAGTTCATCAGTAATCTGTATTAAGGTTTTCGATTTAATTGGGCCTTGCATTTTAAAAGATAAATAGATGAGTTGAACATATAAGTCTTCAAGAGCCTACATAAATACATCTATAACATCGACGTGAAAATCAAAATAACAAATGCAAAGTTGTTGCAACAACGCCAGCAGGACAAAAATCACACGCTAAGCTTTTCTCTCTTTTACTTTTAGCAATATCTATGCAAACGAGCAAACTAATAGAAAATGCATAAAAGCGCCCTGCCGGAATATTTAAGTGCGTCAGTCGTGTGGAAGTCCAAATGCCCAATTTATTTATGTAAGATCTTATAAAATGATAAATGTAAACGCTAAAAACTGATCTGTTTCCGTGATCCTAATTTATCCTTTTCATTGCAGTCTAGACTTAATATTTAAACTTGTTTTATACCCTTATCAAACTTAACGATTCAGCTGGGGTTCTACACTTTTTGTTCTTAAACGTAAGAAGCCAAGTTCATGGTCTAAGGCCTGCGCAAATAGCAATCATAACCTGTCAAAGTCTAATTCAAACTTACTAGAAGCACCGCAGTTGAGCTTATCATCCACTTTTATTTAATGGCACCATACGGCATCCAACCACAGCCTTTGATATTAAATTTAAATTTTAAAAAATGTAAGGCTTAAACGTGAACATACAATGAGGTTTTACTTTGTAGATATAGATGAGGTGTCCGAGCACTTGCTTTAAGTGTTGTAGAAAAGCTCAATATAGTAAAAAAAAAAAACTTTTATTGAGCTTAATAATTTACACCTTTTTTCAAACTCGGACTAAGTTTTTAGCTTCTTATTTTATAACTGCAAATTTTACACTAACTCTTCTTCTTTCTTTTAATCAACTATGATATTTTTTTAACAACAATATTTTATTATTAAGGTTTTTATTTCTATGATACTATATCACCGCTCAATATCAACTAAATTCACATAACGTCTAACAAATTTCAAAATATAAACAGTTCAAGCATTATAAGCACAGATATGTATTATTGATTAAATAAACAACAAATAACAAAAAATGATATATATTTTTACAAGTTTAACATTCTCAAATGATTTACTGTGCACATAGAATTCCACTCGAGAACATTTCTAATTTTATGTACTAAACTTGGCATCACTTTCGTAGGAAAGAGAACGCCATACTTGCTTACCCAATTAAAGTATCCCTTTTTGTTTTGAATTTTATTTGACAGCCACAAAGCGAAAAACCAATTGCTAACGCTTTCAAACAAAAAAGAAAAGTCAAAACGCATTTGTTTAAAATTCCTTTATTTTTCAATAAGAATTTGTTATTTCTGGAAGTATCTCAATGCAAGAACCAGAACAGCAAGTTTCTGCAACTCAGCAACCGGCCGAACCGTCTTTGAAAACTGAGGAACCATGCGAAAAGGATCCCGAAAGCGACGGCGTGGAAGATGACAACGACGATGAAGTGAGTACTATTTTCCATTATAAAGCCTAGCCGCAACGCTAATGACTTCTTCCTCTGTAAGTCCAAAGGCGAAAACTTCGAAGGTTTTAATGGAACAGGGCGAACAGTGACATTACAAATGCTTATGGCGGCAAATGTCCTGCAGCCAGGGAAATCCACAATGACTATCGAATACCTAGGACAGAAATTCGTCGGGGATCTGTTGGCTGATGGAAAAATCAAATCGCATGAAACTGAGACAATTTTTCTCACACCAAGTGCTTGGGCTATGCACTGCAAGCGTATAATCAACCCGGAAAAGAAATCTGGATGTGGTTGGGCTTCTGTAAAGTACAAGGGCAAAAAACTAGACGCTTACAAAGCTACTTGGCTGCGAAAATGTGCTCTACAAAAGGACTCAATACCGGAAGATGGTATGTTCGTTGCGCATCGCTTTATTCAGTGGCATTAGGTTTTCTCAATGGTTTCAGATCTCGATGGTGATGTTGATAAAAAACCAGAATCTCCACAACCTGTCATTAAGCGGACTGTATTTCAACACAACACCATCAGTAACAGAAATGTTATGCAGTAAGTAGACTTTATTTCGGTTTACTTGCCTTGACTTTCTAAGAAGGCTATCAATTCGTTCGATTTATTTTTTAAATTTAGTGACGCAAATGCTTTGATAGAAGCCGTCCCATTTTCAGCGGTCAATAAATTGCAGCCATTTCTGTTGACCATCAACTCATCGGCATTATTTTTGGCCGATTTTCATTGTCATTTAACAATGCACGAAGTATGCGGCTATTTTGGTGGAACTTGGGATGTTAATTCACACAGTAAGTGGTTTGCAAATGATGATAGAATATTTTCTTATAATCAGTTTCCGCTAGGGCGTCGAGTTCCAATTTTTTTTTTCAGACCAATATGATAACTATAATGTGTGTTCCAAAAAGCCTTCCTATCCTCATAAAATTTTTCAATATATTTATCCATACAAATTCTTGTTTTTTTTCTTATTTAGCGTTGGCTATAACAAAAGCGTACCCATGTAGAAACACACGTTACGATAGGCAAAAAGCGGCTGATGTCGAACACGAGATACAGAAGTGCATCATGAAGGACCAACTTATACTTGTGGGATGGTATCATTCGCATCCTAAATTTCAAGCTGAACCAACGCTTCGTGACTGTGACTCACAATTGGATTATCAAATTAAGATGCGTGGGCCTTCTGAGGTTACATACACACCATGCGTTGGGCTGATTATCTGTATGGACACTCCTATCTAACGTATACTTTGGACTAATCACATAGGTTTTTCATCCCACTTTTACAGCTCCATATTTTGATGAAAATCCCACCATGGAATCTGTAGCGAAGTCCATTTGGGTTGTTCCACCGCCAGAGAATCGCCAAACCATGGAATATGGACGTCCGATGTTAATGCAGTACTCTGTTCTTCCGGATAAAGAATTTCCTGAAGAATTACGCAATGAAATCCAGGCTTGTGTTGACTATTATCAAAGATTCCGCAATGAACTTGTCAAGTTTGGATCAGTATATAAGGAAGACACCATCTATATGGAAAAGCTAAAGAACTCCCTCTACCCAAAATTTCCAAGAGAGGTTGGTGACAAAACTGTTTGGAACTTCATTCGACTAACTCTCGGCTTTGATGAGGAAGATGAATTCGTTCTGCCAGCTACTGCAAAGGTGGAAAATGTCAAGGAAGAAGTGAAACCCGAACCAGTTCAGGTTAAAGTTGAAAATATAAAGGAGGAGCCAGATGTGAAATCAGAGAAAACGTCTGCTAGCGAATTGAAGGTTTTGTCGCTTCAAGAGCAGCTTTGCCTTCCATCAGGATTGAATATGAATCCTACAAGGCTCTGCTCGCCCCTAGCGACGCCAAATCCCCCAGCTATTCCAATCCCAAGCACAACACCAATACCACCCCTGGTTCCAGGGCCAGTGTCGTCAACGACAAGTACAACTCCGACTGCTACATCATCGCCTCGGGACAGTCCTATCACAATTCCATCGAACTCTGCAAGTCCAGCTAAGTTTGAAATTCCAGTGCGGGCCAGTCCGTCACCAGCCAAGTCAGATACATCATCCAGTCGCACTCGCAATTCACCAGCACCAAGTCCAGGCAAATTTAGCGTGAGTGATATTTCCCGCAATAGTCCGAGCATCACACCAAACAAATATGAACCGCAACCATCGCCATTGGCCACGTCAGGAACTCCTGCCAATGATCTCATGGCAGCCAGTCTGGCTTCACTGGCTGGTCAACTACCTCCGAATTTCCTTCAAACTGACATTGCATCACTGTTCAGGGGACAGCATTCTAAAGACTATGGAAGTTCGTCGTTAAATCAGTTAGCAGCTGCCGCCGCAAAAGTCGGCAACAAGTCTAATGTGGATCATTCCAATCCACCCGCTCTTGACACGAGTGTCTACACCAGTGCGGCAGGTTTCAACATACCAGGTCCCTCAAGGCCACCAATAGAGCAGTCTTCTTCATCGTGCTCGTCAACAGCATCATCAAAGTCGCTGTCCAAGCAGGAGCGCGCAGAATCTCGTTCCTCGAAGACGTCAGCCAGCAACTCGTACAAAACAAAGTTAATGAAGGAGTTAGATGATCTTAAAAACGACCCTCTAAAGATGAGCGAACTAATGCGATCCCCAGAGTATGCAGCCCTTTTGCTTCAGCAGGCTGAGGCACTGGGCGCCACTACTCTAGGTACCCTTGGGTTTGGGGCTGACTTTTCATACCTGACCGGTGCGGGTAGCAGTGGAAATTCAAAGAAACAGCAAAACACTCCCCTGGCTGCTGACTACAACAACTTACTCCAGGCCTCGAAGTTGCTCGGTTATGACTCGTACATGCAACAGACTAAGACAAGCAACGACTTGAACGCATTCCTTCAACAGCAAATGGCTGGAGTTTCCGCTGCCGCATCGTCTACATCAACAAAAAAACAGCAGCAGCAAGCGCAGCAGGCCCAGCAGCAAGCTCCTCATCCTGATTACACTACACTCCTTCAAACATACTCTAAACTCTTTGACACAAGCAATCAGTATGGGTCCGGAAAGCCTTCTTCGGCTCACCATGAGCTTTCGGCCCTGTTAGCCGCAGGTGTTGGTGGAATGGCCGGGGTTGGGAGCGGTTCGAATTCGTCCTCCAACAACAGCAAGAAGAAGCAAGAAGCTCAACAGCAGAATGACATGCTTAACCAACTACTGCAGTCAGAGAAAAACCAATCGGACCTCAACGCATTGCTCTACCATCAGAACAAAGCCGCTGCAGATTTAAACGCTCTTTTTGCACAACCCTCATCAAGTGGTGCATCATCGTCCTCAAAGAACGCAGCCACTGACCCGGCAGCCTACTACAATCAACTTGCACAGGAGAAGATCCAAGATTACGCTGCGTTCTTCCAGCAACACCACGGAAAATACGGAATACCAGACCCGTTGTCCAAATCGACATTGGCTGCAAACAATCTCTTCATGTCGCCATCAGCGTTGCTTAAACTCCAACAAGAGTCCCTTAATGCAATGATGATGAAGCCACCAAAATCGACTTCGTCTTCATCATCTTCTTCCAGGGCTCGAGAGTCATCCGCTTCTCCGGCCCAGGAGCGACTCACACCCACCAAGAGCGGTCGTGACAGTGCGGGCGGTGGCGCTCAATCTGGCATCAAATACAATTTTAGCGCCGTCGACTTGGCCATATCTAGTGTATCGAGCAACACTCCATCTCCGTCCCCATCGGACGGCAGCGGTTCCTCAAGGCGTCCCTCAAATACTCCACCAGTGGATCTTAGCCGACTGTACTCGGAACTGGCGCCTCCCACCAAGAAGCGCATGGAGTTCTCGTCAATAGCCGATCTAGCCGCACCACCACCCAAAATTCCAAAACCCAATCCTGACCGGGATGACATCTTAAATCTGTCATCAAACGAGTGAAATAATTCGCAAATTGCCGAATTCTTACATTACTTACCCATATATCGCCCAACCTCTTTTACATCTCATTCTTCTAAGCATTCAAGTATCAGTAGCAGTATTTCCTGATTTTTGACACACCTCTTAAAACGGAGAACAACGGTTTTGCTCTTTGAATTTGAACACTCATACATGAGAAATAAATTATAAATATTTAAAAAAATGGAAACGTTTTTTCCTTTAAGCGTTTCATGGGTCGTACTAAAAGTTATAAGTTAACTTAAACCCTTAAACTTAAGTCCGGGTTTGACTTTAACAGGTTTCCAAGCGAGATGCCGCGATTACAGATGAGATCCCACTCTTCGCGATAGTACATGTTGCCTCGCATGCCAAAACACCCTTAAAAAATACAGATTTAATGAATTATTTTAAAATACGCACGGTCATCGGGTTACAGGAAGTGCAATGTGCCCTACACTCATTGGTTAGAATATTACATCATTCAAACAACGGGAAAAATTGAGCCTTTTTGGATTCGCCGCTATCCATCGTAATCAGTTCTTACACCATTTTCCCCTCTCACTCATATAAAATAATCTTTATCTATCCGAAACACTTAAGAGGGTAACCTGATTTAGTGGATTTAGTGGCAAGCCAAAAAAAAAGAAAATCTAGCAAATGGAGGAAAATGCGATTTCTTGCCCGACTTGCAAATGATTTTCATGGGAAGGGGGTGTGTCTCACACATTTTCGTGCTGTCTGTGTTCTATGTGCTGTAAGCAGAAAAAAATACACCTTTGTAAACTCTTTCGGAAAGTACCTTTTGAAGTTTGGTTCAGTTGAAATTAAAAAATTACAACTGTTCCGTTGCGTTAATTGAAACATAATATTTGCTGTCTGAAACAACAGCCACATACGATAAAACAAATAAAATCAGTCGTATGAAAAATGTAAATTTATAAATTTCTTGTTTGTCACTCCCCAAACTCGTTTTCACTCAGATTTGATGCGAAGCTAACGAAATTTGTTTACTTCGAAGCTCAAGCCTCTAAGATACAACGATCTAATATAAATAGCAACGCTGCTGTCTGGATCACAATCAGTTATAGATTCTAGATCCAGCAGTGGCTACAGTTGAGCGTGCTTAGAAAACAGTTATGAGTGAATATAAGGTAAATGTAATAACAACAATAATAATAATAGTGGTCATATGCCAATATTTAATTGTGAATTGTTTTCGAAGCGGTGTTATAAATCTGTGCAATTGTGAATTGTTTTTTTTTTTGGAAATTTTAAATCCTTTTCAGAAGGATTTGCTGTATCTAAGAATATCATCACGTTCGACATAAGTTTTCCATTTTTTTTAACAAACCTGTGATCCTCCCTCTGCAACTACTGCTCATTAACATAGTGGCTATGCGACCACATTGAAGTAAACAAGTGACTAGACCGAATCCAGTTTTATTAATATTTAAATAGCATTAAACGATCAGCAGTTTTTCTATCTTGAATAAATCATTGAATGTTGATTGATGCTTCTAGTAAGAACAAAATACTTTATTCAACTTGTGCAAGTTATATTTTTTCGGTTGATCGAAAATATACTTTTGAAAAAACAAAAAAAAAACGTTAAGTACACATGTACTTTTGATAAATATACAATAAAATTGTGACAAAAGAAAACGAAAGCTATTATTTTTAAAATTCGATTTCGTATTTTATGAAAAAATGACACTAATTCATGCACACAAAAACGCACGGACAGCTTTCAAACCACAACATCCGGGAACGAATTTCTTTCAATTGTCTGTACTCTTCGACTGGCACAGGCAGCTTTAATGTTTTCAAGAAGCTAAGCTTTCGTTTAGCAGTTTCATAAATTAATATGAAATAATTTTACTGGCCCCCAAAAAAAAGCTACAGAATTTGTTTAAAATATTTTAAAATATGTACACTTTACCTATCGAAATAATACTCACACCTAAAGGTTACCTACTCACACCTAAAGGGACCATCACAAGAAACAGAAGCGGATCTTCTTCCGTCCATGATGCAGTTAAGTTTCCGAAAACTTTGGTATATCATCAACTTCTAATTGTCTTAAAGTAGGTTTTTCTTAATCCTTAGTCCTTAGTCCGCCTTAGTTTCGTTTTTACTTAAGTAGACGTTGGTAGATCGAAATTTCCAACCCAAATTTTAAACAAGAAATCTATTTTACCTTCGCCTATCCACAAATAGTACCTATCCGGCTTTGGCTGTCATTTCTCGTCGGAGGACCCACGTTGCCCAAATGCACTACCTGAGGGTCAAAATTCTCCACAAAAATGTGCATATGGTTTGTACGCTGAACAATTGTCTGGTTCAGCATTTACAGCACCACGAGCGGAAAACACAAGATCGTGGCTGTATCGCCTTCGACCGTCCGTAGTTCATGAACCATTTAAGAGGTACGACGGCGTGCCGCACCTTACATTCGACTGGGACAAACAGCATCCGAACCCGAATCAAATGCGATGGAATCCCTTCGACATCCCGACAACAGGAAGTGTAAATTTTATCGATGGATTGCACACGGTTTGCGGAGCAGGTGATATTCGCGGTCGTCATGGCATTGCCATCCACGTATACCTATGCAACGCATCAATGGAGAACACCGCTTGTTACAACAGTGATGGGGACTTTCTCATTGGTGAGAGATGATTGCACACAGTTGAGCTAAAGATGAGTTAACTTGCTTTTTACATATGTGGCAGTTCCTCAGCAAGGTACCTTGGACATCATCACTGAATTCGGCAAGATGAAGGTGCAGCCAAACGAGATATGTGTTGTCCAACAAGGAATGCGTTTTGCCGTAAGAGTCGACGGTCCTTCAAGAGGCTATATTTTAGAAGTTTTCGACAATCATTTTCGTCTGCCAGATCTTGGACCTATCGGCGCCAACGGCTTGGCGAACCCGAGAGACTTTCAAACTCCAGTTGCTTACTTTGAGGATATTGACGTGTGCGGTGAGTTCTGGGCGATTGAATGTTCGATTTGCGGCGATTTCATGAATTTTTTTTTTCCAGAGTACAAAATAGTCACGAAATTTCAAGGAGCCTTATTCGTGGCAAAGCAAAAGCACTCCCCTTTCGATGTGGTAGCTTGGCATGGAAACTATGTCCCGTACAAGTACGACCTCTCCAAATTCATGGTGATCAATTCGGTCAGCTATGATCATTGCGATCCGAGCATTTTTACTGTGCTTACATGTCCCAGTTCTCGGGCTGGAACTGCAATTGCCGATTTCGTCATATTTCCGCCACGCTGGTCCGTGCAAGAGCACACATTCAGACCTCCCTACTATCACCGTAAGTACACTCAACCACGAAATAAAATTACCACATGAACCATGTACCTTAGGTAACTGTATGAGTGAGTTTATGGGACTTATTCTGGGAAAGTATGAGGCAAAGGAAGACGGATTTGTCGCTGGCGGTGCATCTTTGCACTCAATGATGACACCACATGGTCCGGATAAGAACTGCTTTGAAGGGGCCTCGAACGCCGTCCTCAAGCCAGAAAGAATCGCTGATGGAACACAGGTAAGCGGTGTCATCGGTAATGTATAATCTTGGGTATAAATTTGAATTTCTTTCTAGGCTTTTATGTTCGAATCGTCTTTGAGCATGGCTGTGACAAAATGGGGAGAGGAGACCTGCCGCAAACTTGATGCCAAGTACTATGAGTGCTGGCAAGCGTTGCAGAAAAACTTTACACTTTGAATTTATGTAAAATTAAAAATAGCGGTTAATAAACGGTATTTTTGTAGGAGAGTATATTTTTCTTTCTTCCAAAACAATAGTTGGCTGAACAACTCGAATTTTTTCGGCACCACCTCCTTCGAGCTGCTGATAACACTCTAAGAGTAACAACTGTCTAAGAAAAAGCTTTTTAAACTTCGCTGTTCGAAGTCGGTAAAAACTGTAGGTCCCTTCTACTCGTGAGAGAACAGTAGCGCGCACAACACGAGTAGTTGATGAGCAAGCTAGGCCCTGGTCCCCTTGGACTTTCGGGCCATATAACTCACTAAATGTAAATTTATAATTAATACATTCAATCAACTTCTCTTATTTCGATTAATTTAAAAATTAAAATTAAATAATATACATGATATCATTGAAATTCGATTTAAAGCTCACTTTTGGTTTTCAATAAACAAAACTGCAGTTACATCCGCGAAAATGCAATGCTTGGTTTGATTTACGAGATGGCAGAATACTTAATCCCTGCTTCTTTAAGAACTGTGCTGGCTTGAACGGTCCAGCCACACAGACCGCTGTGAAACCATTATCACTGATGCTTCTGTTCATCAATTAAACCACCATGATGTGCAGGAGCTGTTATTTCTACAAGACGGCGCAACAGCTTGTGCAACAATTGATGTATTAAAAAAAAACGTTTAGGAATTGCATAATTTCACAAAACGGACTTGTGCATTGGCCTCTGAATGCTATTTGACGCCGCATGACAGTAGCGGCATGTGGGCTGGTTAGTCTACGCCGATAAGCACGAAGCGAATGAGAATAGTCATATTGGAAAAAGTCATCGAAAATTTTGTCTCCAGATTAGACAACGTTCCAGCCAGCTCTGACGATGATGTACAGGAAGTCATTTTCAATGGCTAATGGGGGAAGGTTTTCTTGTCTATTAAAAAAAATTATGTTTGTTTCATGTCAAAGTTTTATATATTTATTTAAGCATTCTAAATGAATGTTTTGATTAAATACTCTCAGGGTGTTGTCAGAAGTTCGAGAATGGGAATAAATGTTAACAAAAACTAAATTGATGAAACCATCGATAAAGCGAAAAAAACTGTTTTCAGATTTCGGAACTGGGAGGTGATAACAAAGGAAGACACATAAAAGCGCATGCTCTATTGCATAATATTAATATTACGTTTTAAAACAAGTTATTTTTAGAAATGTTTTTTTTAAGTATTTTATAGTTTAATAGAGATCATATCAGTTTTGAGCACCAGTTAATAGGTATGCTTAAAAATGAATAAATTAAATTACATTTTATTGTAACCTATGATTAGATTACTTGTGGCTAAGATTTATTTCCAGTTTTGTCATCTATCACGACCTCAGTGTAACGTTATAAAAAATACGCGTTAATGTCTACAGTACATCGTTGAATACTAAAGCATTTTTTTTAAATTTATGAGTTCGAAATAATTTTATACTTTACATTAATGTGAATTTTGCCCATCGAAATTTCATCATTGCTTAAGGATAGCACAAATTTGGAATATCGATTCGTTTGGATCATTTTCGAACGAGCTAGTGCCAACCATTTGACGAATAATTTGAGTAAATTTAAAAATGGCTTCAAAAAATAACACAATAACACAAAATCAAGTGAAAAAGTTTATCTTGCACTCAAACGATCATGGGAAAATTTGACACATACAAAAATTACCAAAACATGTAAATTTGATTTTTCCACAACGGCTGTTTTTTTTTAATTTCAATTTTAAATAATTTTATTTTTAAATGTACTGTTACTTATTGCCACTGTTAAAACGAATAGCTATACTAAATAAAATTATTATTTTTCCGTGCGACAAGCCAAAACGAATTTTCAAATAATGCCCAATAGAATAGAAAGATTAAATGCAAAACATCGGCTTATAGTTTTGAAGATTCAATTCACCACTTTGAATTCGTTAGGGTTTCAAAACAAGAGTGTTGTCGTCGTTGCCCATGCGAATTCATAGAAATGGTATCGCAGAATATAGGCAAGAGTACCCATAATTTTTAGACTGTTCATTTCAAATAGGTGACTTGACATACATTTGATTTGAATGTCAATATGCACAACGATCATTAAAATGAAAAGATCTTTTTAAAAGATTTCCGTTTGACTCAAAAAGCGTAATTCTGTGGTGTGTAAATATGCAAGGTTTCAACAATATCTAAATTCACTAAAATGAGAAATATGTCCAGTACTGCTTCTGCTTTGTTTTAGTTTCTTCTGCAGTTTCCTACATAGATTAACATAGGACCACATTTTTGGAGAATGAGTGGAAGGACGATAGTAGATTCCATATAAGAGAAATAAATTTCTTATCAGGATCAATTAAATTTTTGATTATTCCATTAGTTGATATATACTTGGAGTTGAACGCAGAACTGAACGTCTTTTTCTTAATTTATTGCGGACGAGTGACGAAATATTTTCTTCAGGAGTTAAAAAAAGAAGTATATGCAAGCACCCACCCAAGGGCAAAATTTGACTATAGTCGAATGTGAGTATATACAACCAAATTAAAACATAAAATATACCAAATAAAACATTTGTTTGATTTTTTTAGTTTTCAATAATTCAACTTTCATTATATTTATAACGTAAAAAATGTCTTAAAGAAATTAAAAACTACCTTAGATTTAATTAGTTTAAAATTTACATTATTACTTCATAATATTTGCATTTCTCACTAAATACATCGTTATATACAACTTAACTAATTTTTCATATGAGAGTTTATGATTAACAAATTTAAGTTATGCACTCTGCCCTATGCGAAGACTGAGAAAAGTGCGATATTGAAACAAGACAAACTCTATCGAACATGGAAAACGATTGTGCTTCCAGAACACTTAAAAACATGGTAAATGAATCTAGCCTATATAGTCTCACTATTAACTATAACTACTCTTAATTAGACTTTACGGACTTATTTGAGGGAATAACTCTATTGCGATATTTACAAACCCGGTACTGACGCAGGAAAGGAACCTTTCAAAATGGAGATGTAGATGTCATGTTGCAGCATCTGAGGAATGCGAAAAGAACCATTTGGAGAATCCCACTTGTACTATCACAGATTAAAAGACACCTGGTGGCGATGGTGACGGGGAAGGTGGGCTTCCTTTACGGTCACCACCTCGCATCTTGTCCTAGAATTGCTTTTTTCTCGGATGCAAGAAATTGCATTTGTTGCCAAGACGACAATGACCCCGCATGAATTGCTTACACACCCGACCATTGTTGCCACCCGATAGCCAATCTTTGTTGTTACGATTAAAGTTGTTATTGTTGCCACCTCTATCCGCAATATTTTCCCCAGGTCCTGCTGGTCGCCAATTTCCTTCAGAATTAAAGGTTTTTCCGCCTCCTGATCGCCAACTGCCGCCACCGTTACGATTATTGCCACGATCATTTCCACGCCGATTTTCGGGGCCGGGGCCTGGTCCGTTCATGGGTCCATTCATGTGGCCTGGGCCATGCATTGGTCCAGGACCGTTCATTGGCCCAGGACCATTCATTGGTCCAGGTCCATTCATTGGTCCTGGTCCGTTCATTGATCCTGGTCCGTTCATTGGTCCTGGTCCGTTCATTGGTCCTGGTCCATTCATTGGTCCTGGTCCATTCATAGGCCCGTTCATTAGGCCTGGTCCATTCATGGGTCCCGGTCCGTTCATAGGTCCCATACCGTTCATTGGCCCTGGACCATTCATAAGGCCTGGACCATTCATAGGTCCACCCATTGGACCACCCATCATGCCATTCATGGGGCCACATGGACCGTTCATATCCATGTTAGGAATAAAATTTCCAGGACCAGGGCCAAAGTTTGGTCCAGGTCCGAACTGCGGAGAGTTACCCCCCATGGGTGGGCCATTAAAGGGGTTACCCATACCCATATTCATATTTTGATTCATACCATTTAGCCCCATCATAGGAGACATGTCGTCTGAGGGGCTATTTGGCGATAATCCACAAGGAATGTTCATATTTGGACTGCCCATGTTCATATTGTTAAACTTATTACCAGGCATGCCTCCTGGCCCACATAATAATCCTTGCTGCTGTGGGGGCATGTTATTGGGTGGTCCATTCGGACCATTATTCATTTGCCAATTACCAGGTTGTTGCGCCGCAAACGGCATAAAAGGGTTAAATTGATTTCTGTTGTTGTACATATCGCCGCCAGGGCTGTTTATAAAGGTGCTACCACTCTCATGAGGTGGTGAACCTTTCGGGTCTGGCCATGGCATACTAGTGAAGTCATTTACGGCATCTGGATTCCCTGTCATATCGTCCAATGGGATAACTGTGAAGTCTGTGTGAAGGATTGGCTCGATATCTGGTTCTGAGGGCGAATCTGGTATCATTGCATGGGAGAAGTACAAAGCACGAAGTGTGGTTTGTTCTCTTTCTGCTTGTATTTTTCTTTCCCGACTTTGGCTGCCGTCTGGATGATTAGGCACATCGTCAACTAACACCAGCGGCACCCATTCAGTCTGTGGAACCATATTGTCTTCAGAGTTGAAACCACGACGCACCATGCTAAGTGCATCCCGTTCGCTAAAGCGCTCCATGTTCTTCATATCAATGAAAGTCTTTGTAACATTAACACGTTCGTTTTCATCCAACTCGAAGTAACGAATCTGTTCCAACTGCTCCTGTGGCCTCCATTTGAGCTTCTTTTTTGGACCTTTGCGTCGGTGCAGCAAAAGAACGCCAGGGGGTCCATTCGGACCACAACCTGGTCCTGGTTTCTTCGGAACTTCGACGACATCTTCTTCTTCCTCTGCTGCCTTTTTGTCAGCATCTTCAACTTCCTTTGTCTTATCTTCACTGTCTTCCTGTTTCATTGAGTCTGATTCCAGTTCTTTACTACTACCTTCACTGGTACCATCAGACTTTGATTTTTCACTTCGAACGCGCTGCTCAATATCTTCCTTGACCTTCTTCAAAGGAATGTCATCATCATCTTCTGTATTTGCGGATGCATCTTCATCCTTTTCATCTTTGGACTCAGTACTGCCTTCCACAGACCCAGCAGCAGTCTTTTCCTCATCCTTACTCTCATCCAGAGTATCTTGATAGAATTTAAGCGGTGCCACCTTATTACCTTCGGGGCTGATTGGTGGAGACGTAACTCCATCCTTTCCGGGCTCCTTAGAGTTACGTTTGCGTTTACGCACCTCTTTTTTGGGAACCATCGCCGCAGAGAGAGCATCTGAGAAGAGATTAGTTTCAACAAGTGTTTGAACTGAAAAATAAAAGAAATAAAGAATTGATTAATAAATTTGTTAAGACTGGTATGCGTGGTTTTATTGAAGAAACATGTTGACTTTTTGTGTGCCTGTGCGCAGAGGTTTGTTTATGATTCATCGACAATGTTGATACCTGAAAAGAAAATTTGAAATACAGCGCAAAACTTCTGACGCTACTTTCCATGTAACATGTCCAGTGCAACGTTAGAGAATTAACCTTTTTGACCAACTATTGTATGTTGTCTGCAATTATACAGTTAAATGTAAAATAATGTGATTCACATAAGATAGCAGAAGGCATGGGTCGGTAGAGAACCATTGAACAAGTGGTATTTCAAATTCAAGCCGAGAAGAAAATACAATAAACTTGTCTACACTTCATGCTTAAGCAACATAACATTTAGAAGGCTCAGGTTTAAACCAAATATTCATATGAAGTATATGAACAATTTCAAAATCTCTGTGCACACGCATTTCAGTGGTTTGAAGTAGTCGAGCAAGCGCTCTAGGACGCCTTGACTATGAGAAGTTCTATAAATAGTGCATTTACTTCTTCCTTCAATAGCATTTTCAAAAACGAATGTTTACAACAGTTAACGTTATAAATCAACGTATATTACAACCCTGAAGGGTCATCAACTGACGGAAAGCACTGCACCGGTTTGATTTATGGTAATTTTCAAGCTTATGATGATTTGAAATCACCCTTAAACTCGCATTTGCAGCGCCTTCAATGGAATTTATGGAAGGTCGCTTATATGCATTTAAATCCCTTAAATTCAAGATCGACTAACAGCGGTTTCACAGTTACATCTATTATGTGGATTATGTAAAATAAGGAAAAAAACACGCTATTAATCCCAAACTGTGTAGCAAAATATATAAGTATGTATTCGACCTTCTTAAGACGCTTGTGGTTTTAAATATGTATTTATCGATGGCTTTTTGTTGGAGTTTAGTACTTAGTTTTTTGGAAAGATCCAAGGGGAAATGAAAACATAACTTCTGGATAATAAGATATACAAAGCAATTTAAGTATAATACGCATAATGTTCGCTTAAGTAAACCTAAAACCCTAAATAAGATAAACTCTGACCGAACATACTTGCAATTCCTTTCTATACAAAGGAAATGTTAAGTTTTTACTTCAAACTGAGGTTTTAAATTTGAAACCATCTATGATTGATTCGTGCCAGTGAATATTTGATGCGCTCAAACAATAATACTTCTCAATTCAAAGAAATGGCGTCAATTTCATTGAAATCCATTGGGTCCAGTTTTAAAAAGAGATACAAAAGTCATTCGTCAGTTAAATATTTAAAAAAAAAAAAACTGCGGAACTACTCATTAGTATTTCTGATAAACATGATTTCGGCTTAAAGCTTGTTTTGAAATGTATTATATCATTTTCGCTAACCGCATGTATCCCTCGCATTGAGTTGACGCAAACGCTGTATCAAGGGGTTCTATTGTACAGACATGCGATTGCGCATAGCGTTGGATTATTAAACTAGTTGTATACGTAAATCATAATCTTTTATTTCTTTCTCTTCGACCAAACCGATCGATTAATCTATCAACGCCTGTATGCAACTGATAATAGTGCTACCACAAGATGGACTAGGCAACGAGTTTTTTTTTTAAGATAAAGTCGACTATAGTCGAATTCAACGAATTTTAAAAATTCGGTTTTTGATTATAATTAGAGCAAATTAGTATGCAAATCGTGGTTTATCTCATTTAAGTTCCTTTGTCAGTAAATGTAAAATGTGTAAAATATAATTACAAAACAGGAATAGTTTTAGGCATGAATACAGAGAGACGCACGTTAATAAAAGTCGAAAGCCCAACGTCATTAAAGATTCGACTTCTTAAGACTAAATATTAAAAATACAGAAATAAAAGTCAATAATAAAAATACATAAACAACTCAGTATTCCAAAAGTGCAGAAACACAAATCCCTATCCTGGAGGCTTTTCTTGAATAGCTTAATCGAATGCCTACGAAGCCTATTTGCGGTGGAAAATTCAAAGAAAAATAATGGTTGAAAAAAAAAACAAGCGCGAAGTTCAATCGCGAGTACGTAATTAAAGGATTGAAGGAATAATGTTAATACAGTGGCGCCACCTGATTTATATACATATACAACACACATCTAAAGGCTATTCCAACCTAACCATACAGTCACACTTTTTGTATCTAGTACTTTAGTTATTACAAAAGATATACTGATCGCCATATGAAAGGAAATATGTCCTTAATGGTGGAGTTTTTAAATCCGCCGAAGTATTTGCCTAAGAGTATATTTCCCTAGTCATTGTAGTGGATACTCTTTAAATTATGTCAACATTGAATACATACACTTAACTTATATTAAATAAAAAGGATGGAAATTATCTTAAGCAGTATCTCTACATTTCGTCACAGAAAGGTGAAAAATGTGATTACAGTGTGTGTGTGTTAATATTCTTGATATTCACACAAACATGGTTAGGGGTGGTTAATCCATTTAATTCTAAGACAAAGAATTAGTGCATTCAAAGAGAGTGGAGGAAAGTCTTCATTTAAACATTATTCGCTGTAATGATTACAGACAAGAAACATTTTCAAAACAATAGACTGGCGCAGTTTGAATAAAACTCAGTCAACACCTGTTCTATATAGGTCGATCTCAAAACTATTAATGATAAATTAGATGTGGGTTTCTAAATTCTACATCTTTTATGGCAAATAAATTGGTTGTGGTTGCCTGCTGCAATTCCAGTCAAACCATATATAAAAATAAAAACTATATATGTATATATATAACATTCAATTCAAAACTGCGATATATAAAATGTACATCAGTAAAGAACATAAAGTATGACTAATCGGCTTTACTTATAGTCTGCCTGTAAGGAGCATGTGATGCAAAGGTCAAACAATGGCAATATTATTAACAATATTTAAGGGCGTGAAAGTTCAACTGACCTTGTGCTGATAATTGTTAGGACCTGCAAAACGCATGTAAACCATGAACGTGAAAACATAACTTTTCAAAGTATTGGGTGCTCGTCGATCTCAGCAAAACATCGTATAAGAATACATTCGTCCATATTAACATAATTCTCCATTGCCGACTTCATCCTGCTACTAATAACGAATTGTATACATTTAGAAATTTCAACATCATGCACAAGTCTTAAGCATTGTTTTTAGAAGGCATGAAAGTGGGGAATATCAACATGGCTATTATCTGTTAAAGGATCGTTGGGATATATCTCCATAAGTACGTCCCATCAAGGTCTTATGCATCACAAAAACACCTTGATATGTGCACATTTTCAGACTTAGTTAATTAAGTAGGATCAGACACGATCTCCGCCGCAAGGAGGCTACGCTCTTCCTAATTGAACTATAATTACTACTGCCCATCTGCATACGTGCATCGCAGGCTCGAACCAAATATTTGACAGACCCTTGCCTTCGCTAATTTCGCAATTTATGAATCATCTTTGAGTGGGTTGGGCAATAGCCGATTAGAACACGAAAGTACCTCGATGAGTCATCAAGTTTGTCAGAAGAAATGTAGACATTTATTTGGGCATGATGCCCTGAAAAGTACTATTACAGTTTCTCTATACAATGCCTACCATATATCATAAACTTAAGTGTTTGCCTAAACTTATAGACCTAATATACTAAATTTCAATTTTTATCCTCAGACTAAAACAAATTTAATTGAAATCAATTTTTATCTTTCCATCCGAACGCCACAAAACAACAATCCCAAGCATGATTGATTTCGTCATCCATATTTTTTCAAGCCAATGTCTTAGAGAATACAAATGCAGCACGATCTATGTAGCGAATATCACGTTTTGTATTCGATTATTTTGCTACAGAGCTTTGGGTTAATTGGCTCAAGGATATTTCAGTTTTATTTTGAATGAAAAAAATCTTTTATTTTTTCATTTTATCTTCATTTCTTCATTTAAAAAGATTCTTAAAGCTAGAATGTTTATGCTATGTATATGTATTGTTTAAATGGCTCGCACATATATATAGATGTATACGTTGCACGCTCGCCATTGTGAAATTGTTTAAAGAAATTAAAGTAGCATACTTAACAGTATAGGAGAATATACACCACCTGTTGAGTTTCATATTCGAGAGAGTGAGAGATAGAGAGAGCCATCTTTTTCTTAATAAAAAAAATTAACTTTGCAGATCAAAATGTTTTGAAACGTTATTCGAACAGTTCCGCGAAATTAAGACGAACGCCAGTTACATGCTCTGTATTCACTTCTTAGGATCAGGACTGCTGATGAATGACAGAAGACATCACCCAATCGAACCATCACTAGCTGATCCAAATCCAGTGACGCAGCTTCGTCAATATTTGCCCGCATCCCCAAATATTCCTACATACTTAAGGATTCGTGTGCTGTATCATATTTGTCTAAAATATTATCCTAACGCACTCAGATGACACACATTGATGACTCCTCTTTCCTCATCCTCTATATAAACCAGTCAGTCGCGTTTATTCTTGTCCAGATTCCTGATTTTGTTCTTTCAGTCAACTGAATCATAAACAAAGTTCCCCACGCTGGATACACAGAATGCGCAACACCCTGAAAATAGAAAACAAAACGATTTAATATGATCTGCGTAAAGTAACTTACTTTTCTTTGGTGGTATAAGTTTGATAGCTCCAACTTTTTCAACAGTAACGTTAACATTGTTCAAATCAATCTTAGGCTTCTTCTCAGCAGGCGCGTCCTTTAACAGTGACGAAGAAAGTGAACTAGGAGGTGGAGATGATCGCTTCAGAGACAAGGTGCTTGGAATTGCTGTGCCAGGCAGAGAAGCAGAATTTGGCTTTTTTAATCCCTTTCTCGATGGTGGTGGGGGCGCCTCTTCCGTTAAGCCATGACTACGGAACTGTGATTTGTAAGTCTTTACTGTCTTAGCTTTTTCAGTGTCACGGCGAATCTCGATTGACATTGACGCCTTTTTCGAGGGAATAGTGATAGAAGTGGGTTTCAGTTCTTCTGATTCATCTTTCGGCTTCTTGGGGATCTTGCCAAGTTTGTCTAACGACGGAGAAACGAGTTTACTCAGCGTATCTTTATCTTTTTCCGCTTGAGAAGCTGGATCTGTCTTTTCCTTCTTTTCGTCTTTACCTTTCTTCGAGGATGAGCTAGAACTAGAATTTGCTTTGTCTCTGTGGCGATCCTTATCTTTGTCCCGACTTGAGCTGCTCGATGATTTGCTCGAAGACGACCTGTGTTTATCTTTGTCGGAACTACGCTCTTTGTTTGAGCTGCGTTCTTTTTCTTTTTCCTTGTCTTTATCACGGCTCTTGCTATCGACTGAGCTTCTGTGAGAAGATGAAGATTTCGATTTGCTTGACGAACTGCTGCTGTTTTTCGACGATGATGAAGATTTATGACTGGAAGACGATCTGTGCCCTGACGAAGAAGAGGACTTCTTGTCCTTATCTGAACTGCTACTGCTCGATTTTGATTTTTCCTTTTCTCGTTCTTTATCCTTTTCTCTTTCTTTATCTTTCTCAGAAGACGTCGCCTCTTTGTCTTCTTTCTTTTTTTCGTTCTCTTTGTTATCTACGACGTCTTCATTCGCAGCGGCTTTTGTAGAGTTCTCTACTGCAGTAATGTCTTCCTCTTCACCCGTAGATTTAACTTCTTCCTCGTCTTCTTCATCATCTTCATTGTCCGCTTCTTCTTGATCCTCTTCTGCTGTTTCTTTAGTTTCATCAAGTTGTTGGTTCTTTTGAAGTGTATCAACACGCGCCCACACCTGTTTGCCATCCTTGATTACGCATTTCAAGACCAGGCCTGACTCTGACGCTTTCTTTTGTGCGGGAGTCGGTGGGAATGAGCTTGCAATTGGCGGTTCGGTCTCTCCCAATGGATCTTCTTCAATTTGATTAGTCTGTCTTATCATGCCATTTTGTGTTATTTTCAATGGAGTTGTAACTGTATCTCCTTTAGTAACTGTGGTCGCGCCCACTTCAGTTGGTAAATCATTTGCTTTTGGTGCCATTAGTAAGGGAGGTTGTATATTGGTAGCATCACCAGTTACCACTTTTAACCACTGTTCAACTAGTTTTGATGCCAAAATACGCACACCTAGGGGAAACAATTTCAGAGAAGGATACTATTAAATTTAACTGTTTAACACAAGCAATTATGTTAATTTTTGCAGCACGAAGTGGAGGATGATCACGCTCTTCGGAAAAAATACAACCTTCTACGCGGAGAGCAGCACTACCACTAACTTACAGTTCTGCTGTTAAATGTTTATACCTAGAAGAGAAATCTCTGGCTCGTGAAAGTGAGTCATCAAATCAAAGTGTGTTGTGTTGAAGTCACATAGGGGTAAACTAGTTGGTGATTCACTTAATCAAGTTCAGTTGTATGTATTTAATGACATGGTTTATCATGTAAGCATACATACATAACAACAATTATTGCAATACATGATCTTTAAATGAATGTGTGTAAAAATCACCACCACACATAGTGTGCACAACGAGTAATATGTCGATTAATGGTGAAAGTAAAATAATTCATTCTCCTACTTTGTTGTGTACGTTTCTACTCCTGATAAACGAAAAACTTCGGTTTAATCTCTTATAAAAAATAGAGATCTGATTCTTCAAAAAAATAAATCGCAAATTAAGAATCTAAATTATATCAATGTGACAATATTTTTTAAAACTTTTTAAATGAATGGGGACAGATAACACGACTACACAAACAAAGTTAACACACATAAACCTTGAATATTTCAACTTATCAATTTTTACTTTCGATTGGGATTTTTAAGGAAAACAAAATAATTATTTTACAGTTTACCATCTGTTGAAATCTTGTTTTTCACTTAAATCAAATAGTTACCGAATTTATTTAATGAACTTAACAAAGTCACTTATAAAAAGTACTTAAAGCAGAAATAAAAGAACTGTCACAAGTACAGTAGACATTACTAAAAGTACAGACATTTTCTGTCTTGTAAAACTACCGTTCCCTCCACTTCGTCGTACATAGAAAAACATCATCTCCCACAATAGATACATAGAAATTCTGTTAAAATAGAAAGACAAAAATAAGTATTTTAGAAGAAACTTACCTTCATCGTCTCCATCCTTGCATAGGCCCTTAACTAATTTTGGTGCTGAATTACTTTTCAGCCGTTCCACGTCGACCGGACACAGTAAAAGTAATTCTAAAATCTCCTGCACCAATGGCCAGTTTTTAGCTCTAATAGCATCACTGAGCCACATGTGCGTTAAACTCCATCCTCCAGCACCCATAAATTCGCCCAATAATTCAGTTTTTGTACATTTTAAAATTTGTACATAAATGCATTTAGAGACTAATTTTTTTGAATATTTTGTCATTAATCTATAAGTAAAAATAGAATGAAAATATTTACAGTGAGTATTTTTTGTATTAATGATTATATAAAGGAAGTAATTATTGAAAAAAATTTTACTCACCCTGCAATGCGTTTCACTTCACTTTCACTCAAAATGCCGCCATGTTCGTCAAGCAGCACTTTAAGGCATTTCAACAATTGCAATGGAACTATTCGTGGCTGGACAAAAAAAAAACACACACACATAATTAGTTTAATCTACGGTTAAATTATTCTTTGCGAAAATCACATTTTATGAGTTCTTACCATTTTTGATTCTTCTCTATGGTTGTTAATTGTAGTAGATTTTTTATGTATGAACAAACACGTTGCCGTGCGTTCAAATACGATGCAAATGTGTTTGAGATAAATTGATTTATATTACGTAATTGCTACGCGAGCATTTTCTCCTTTTATATTTTTTCAAGTTTATATATTCTTCACCTGTCAATAAAAAAAAAATTATTATCTTTTTGTTGACTTCAATTTATTTTTACATATATATTATATATATATGACTGTATACACGCATCTATTCATTGTTTCATACTATAAACTTATCCAAACATTGTTTAATTTTGTTATTTGAAATTAAAGAAACTCCGTTTAATTCTCCCGAGATTGCTTGTATATATCCAGTGCGCCATTATTTTGGCACGGGGTGACCACGCAAAAGGCGCGATTATGACTTTGCTTTAAAGATGCCAATGCCAGTTTCTGTAAATAGTTGTTTACATGTGTGTACACGCTACTTGAACCTACCCTAATTAAAACCCGTAAAATTGAGCTTTTGAGGAAAATAGTTTTCTTTGATTGTTTATTCAGCCAGGTTTTGCAATACCAGATTAAGTCATTTGGTTCAAAATTGAATTAAATGTAAACCCTACAAATAATGTATAATTTTTGTTTTCTGTATATGACAATTTTCTACTCGGTGTTCGGAAGGTCTTACCATCGCAACGATCAGCAGCAAATAAAAAAAATGATTATCGATAAGATTCCCTCATAATCTAACCCCGACAAAAAAAATAAAAATAATTTCACACTATAATGGAGCTTATGCAGCATGCGAGTGTTATAAATGCTCACATACGAAGTGCCTTGTTATAACGTGTAAACGTTTATAGAGAATTTCGACCTAGATTTCTTAAAAAATGTGAAAGCATTCTTGAAAAAATGTAAGTTGTACACTAAAGTTCAAATGGTTTTAAAAATGCAAAACCAATCCTTTTATTTTGTTGGAATATAGCAAATCGAAAACTCTTTCAACGTTCTGTGCCACCCATTACATTTGTGTCTCCACCCTAAGCTCCAGAAATTTTCGAGCAGCCCATCTCTTTCTATTCTTTCTCATGGAACAAAAATCTATTACAATTTTCTTGGGATCAACAAAATGGCCGCCACACCCAAGCCGAGGAAATATCGATTTTCATTTTTCACTTAATGGCAAATAAAACAATTAACTTCGCATACCAATTTTTTTCCGAAACATGCATTGTTTACAAAATGTATCATTTTGCGCTGTCGTACACAATTTCACCGCAGGCACAAATTTCTCGCTGATTTTGATTTTTCTTTGTTCACGAGACGACTTTCACAATTTTCGTTAAGGCTTAGAATCTTCTTGCGTCACTACGCAGCCTTCAAATCTTTTTTTTTCAAATTCCCATTGTTCTCACAAATTGCTTGAAATATTTTATTCGAAATATTCTTAATAGCTAGCAAATAAATTATTACAATATTTTTTTTTCTATGTTCATTCTCTTGCTTTGATGGCGTGTATATATATATATAATATATATGTAAGTCCTTAATGAGTTGCAAGAAAAAAAATATTCCACAGAGAAAATCCTAAAACACGTCCAACTCACCCGCAAGTACGACGAATTCTGTTTTAATTTCGTTGGCAGAACTACTTTCGTTCCACTGTTTCATTTCCATATTGTTTCTTTCGAGACTTGATTACTTAATGGTGTTATTACACTTACAGCACCAAAGCAATACGCTATATAAGTGAATCAATTTGTTTTTATGCGGGAAAAATTGTTAATTTCATACTGTTCATATACAAATTTTTATTATTATACACAAGTTTTGGTTATATAATATAACGTGTTGCTTTACTTCAGATATTTTTAACAGTTCTGGTTTGGCAGCATTTCCTTCGTATAATTAACAAAAATTTGCTGTCAACGGCCTATTTTATTTGTTAAGAGGAGCAAAAACATATTTGGTCAATTGTCATAGAAAAGAGTTTTAATTTAGAATACGTTTAAAATGGGAAAAGACAAACATCGTAAGAGAAACGCTAGTTCCAGTTCGGAAAGCGTGGACAGTGCTGAAGAAGAACGTCTGCGAGATCTGAAGGAGAGAGATGAATTTGCTGAAAGACTCAAAAAGCGCGATGAAAACAAAACCCGGAAAGTCCTGGAATCAAGTGGAAGCCGCAAGGCATTTGAAGAAGCAGCGAAAAGGCTCAAATTGGAGCATGATGATCGCGACAAGGTATTGCCACAGCTGAGAATTCAATCTCGAAGAAAATACCTTGAGAAACGCAAGGAGGATAAGGTCGCGGAATTGGAAGCAGATATTCTTGACGATGAGTACCTCTTCGATGACTCTGTGTAAGTACTGAAATGAATGATATAAGCCAAAGAATTTATAACATATTTTTTTAGTTTAACTAAACGTGAAAAGGAAGAGCGGGAGTATAAGAAACAGTTGCTAACTATCGCTAAGGAGCATGAAAAAGCTCGAGAACTTGAACGTGTTCAACGCTATCATATGCCACAAGATTTGAAAAAAGGCGAAAAGGAGGAATATGTCGAAGTTGACGATAGGGAAAAGCATCCCAACTCAGAACAGAAAAAATGGGAACAGGAACAGTTGGCCTCAGCTATGTTCCAATTTGGAGCTAAGGATGCTAAATCTAAGGAGGAGTATGATCTACTTCTTGATGATCAGATTGAGTTTATCCAAGCTCTTACTATGGATGGATCAAAGAAAGACAAGAAACCCGAAATCTCTGAAGCAGAGCGGCAAAAAATGGATATTGAAGAGACTCGGAAATCTTTGCCTGTGTATCCGTTTAAGGATGACCTGATAGCTGCTATTAATGCTCACCAGGTAAGTTCAAACCGAGCTATGACTTTCCAATTGGGCAATCTATTTTTTGGCGAATAAAGATTTTGATTATCGAAGGTGAAACGGGTTCTGGAAAGACTACTCAAATTCCGCAGTACTTGGTAGAAGCGGGTTTCACGAAGGACAAGAAAAAGATTGGCTGCACCCAACCTCGTCGTGTGGCCGCGATGTCTGTTGCAGCTCGAGTGGCGCAGGAAATGGACGTGAAACTTGGCAACGAAGTAGGATACAGCATCCGATTTGAGGATTGCACTTCGGAACGGACGGTTCTTAAATACATGACTGATGGTACCCTGCACAGGGAGTTTCTCTCAGAACCGGATCTGGCGTCCTACAGTGTCATGATCATCGATGAGGCGCATGAGCGCACTCTCCACACTGACATTCTCTTTGGATTAGTAAAGGATATCGCACGGTTTCGCCCAGAACTTAAGTTACTTATTTCGAGTGCCACACTCGATGCTGATAAATTTTCCCAGTTTTTTGACGATGCTCCAATTTTCAGAATTCCTGGCAGGCGTTTTCCGGTGAGTTCATTTAGTAAGCCTTCTAGTGTCTTATATCCTTTTGTTTCAGGTTGACATCTTCTACACAAAAGCTCCAGAAGCAGATTACATTGACGCCTGTTGTGTATCAGTTCTTCAAATCCATGCTACTCAACCTTTGGGCGACATCTTAGTGTTCCTGACTGGTCAAGACGAAATTGAAACCTGTCAAGAGGTGCTCCAGGATCGCATAAAGCGCCTTGGGTCAAAACTTCGTGAACTTCTTGTAATTCCTGTGTACGCCAACCTTCCGAGCGACATGCAGGCAAAGATCTTTGAGCCAACCCCGCCTAATGCCCGAAAAGTTATCCTTGCCACGAACATTGCGGAGACATCCCTTACGATCGACAACATTATTTACGTTATTGATCCTGGCTTTGCGAAACAAAATAATTTTAACTCTCGCACAGGGATGGAGTCGCTGATGGTGGTACCCATATCCAAAGCGTCTGCCAATCAAAGAGCTGGGCGGGCTGGAAGAACAGCACCTGGCAAGTGTTTCAGACTGTATACTGCTTGGGCATACAAACACGAATTAGAGGATAACACAGTTCCAGAGATTCAACGCATCAATCTGGGTAATGCGGTGCTCATGTTAAAGGCTCTGGGTATTAATGATTTGATTCATTTTGATTTCCTGGATCCACCACCTCATGAAACCTTGGTTCTCGCTTTGGAACAGTTGTACGCTTTAGGAGCATTAAATCATCATGGAGAACTAACAAAGCTAGGACGTCGGATGGCCGAATTTCCTGTGGACCCAATGATGGCAAAAATGCTATTGGCTAGTGAAAAGTAAGCCCACAGTATTCATTGTTAGTTTGTAACACAAATATCTTTTTCTTCCTCAGATACAAATGTTCGGAAGAAATGGTGACCATCGCTGCAATGCTCTCAGTCAACAGTGCGATATTCTACAGACCGAAAGACAAAATAATTCACGCAGACACCGCTAGAAAAAATTTTAATCACATGCATGGCGATCATCTTAGTCTGTTGCAAGTCTATAACCAGTGGGCGGACACAGACTACAGCACGCAGTGGTGCTATGAGAATTTTATTCAATACCGGTCAATGAAGCGAGCTCGAGACGTACGCGAGCAGCTCGCCGGCCTAATGCAACGTGTAGAGATTGATATGGTTTCATGCCTGCCAGAAACGATTAATATTCGAAAGGCAATCACTGCGGGCTACTTTTATCACGTAGCTCGACTATCAAAAGGCGGTCACTATAAAACAATCAAGCACAATCAAACTGTCATGATTCATCCAAATTCCTCCCTATTCGAAGAGCTTCCGCGATGGGTTCTATACCACGAGCTCGTGTTTACGACGAAAGAATATATGCGTCAGGTGATTGAAATTGAGAGCAAGTGGTTGCTGGAAGTTGCGCCACACTACTATAAGCCGAAGGAACTGGAGGACTCAACGAACAAAAAGATGCCCAAGACGATGGGAAGATCATTAATGACCGAATAAATAGACTTCACCAGTTGTTTTGGAATTTGGGAAACCTAAATAAATGTTTTTCTTATTTTGTTAAACGACGACAAAGTGTTTTAAGGCGAAATTTAGTTGCAATTTGAAAATTATTGTGTTCAAAAATAACAAACGCGCCAGAGATTTTTTTTGTCAGTCTCGATGATATGAAATCTGTTATGAAATGAAAAAATTGTCTTGATAAACAAATTTGTCTATACAGATACAGAATAATTTTAAATTAGCTTTCGAATTACAACTTTGTTAAACATTTAAAAGAACATAATATCGGCATTTACGACAAGATCTAGTTCAGCATAAATGAGCAAATATAGATAATACGGGTATTTCTTTGAATATTTCTGCGCTTTTAGAAGCTAAATGCCTGAGAAGTTTTAGGAAATGCAAAGTTGGATATAGTTTAGCTTAGTTCTCAAATTAATTGCTTTTAAACTTTTCCGAAATAGTTATGAGTTTGATCCCAACAAATTGGTTTAAGAAAAAATAAACAGCATTTAAATTTTTGCAAATGTCCACAAAAATGAGCATGTTTTCTTTTTTTGTATAGAAGCACTTTTTTTAATGCATTCAAGCAACTGAGGTTAAATTTTGGTTTATCCTATTTTCCGAATCACTATCACATACATTGTATTTGTCACAATTTTAATACATAATTAAAAAAGGCACTTACAGTAGAAAATAGCGTTCGAATAAGTATGTCATTTTAGCAATTTAATACGGCGATCTTAAATTACTCGAGCCTTGGTGTAAAATAAAGTGATTTTTGGTTTAGACTTTGAATAGCGTATCGTCGTCGAGGGCTGCATCGTGTCATTAATTTTGCTTTGAGTGTGCAATTACATGAATGCTAGAATCATTTCTTAGCAGTTGCCTTTCAGTGTTTGTTTTATATGATATTTCAGTTCATAAAATATTCATTCGATCATGTATTCTAATAGTTATGTCTATCAAGCTGCGGTCATTTGCCTTTATCTTGATGACTGCAAATACTAACAAAAAAAAAAATATTTCGAAAGCATCGGACACATGACTGATTGTTCCATCCCTAATGCTCTTTGTAAATTTGCATATGTCAGTCCAAAATCTTTAAAGATATAAGTTATTGAAGGAAAATTAGACAGGAATTTTCAGAACAAATCAAAGTGTAAATAAGTACTTACCACCAGATATCCACAGAATGTATTTTCAAAATAAGTAAATACGGACACAATTTATTGACACTTTCGTTTTCTTAATTTATTTAGAAACATACGTTCCTTTTTTAAAATTTACAAATTTGCAAATAAATATTAAGTTTTTCTTTTTAGTTTTGTGTCTACGTTTTGCAATTGAATTAAATGATTTTATTTGAAAATATACAGATATTATTTGGTAACTGACCTTCGAAACAAAAACAAAATGAGTAAAACAGTATAAAATGAATATACAGTAACTGTTTTCTTCGAATAATATTAATTCATAAATTCAGCTATTCGTTCCGTTATTTATGTACACATCTACGATATATTTCAATACGAAAAAGATTATTGGAGTTTATTTTTTGTTGTTACTGCTGAATTTCAACAAATAAGTGAAGAATCAGTCTTAATATGTGTACATAAAAACCATCCATGCTGTGAATGAAAAAAAGGAGAAAACAACGTTAATGAACAGATCAAAATGGAATAAGAATATAAAACAGTAAAGAAAATAAAATAGTAAAAGTTACTGATAATGGAATGTCGGAATTGTAAGTCCCAATTGTAAAGAACGTTCGAAAATTGTTCCACCCTTTAAAATTTAACGGGCGCGTGCGTGTCGTATTCTCTATAACTTCAATCAGCAAAAAGATTATCTGTTCCGTGCGAAAAGGACCAACAAAACCAGGACCAGGTTTGGAACACTTATATAGTAGCATATGCTCAGGATTCGGATCGGAATCTATTCTACTTCTTATCTGGGCCATTAGATTTAAGCAAATTAAAAATGGAATGGATAGGTGCGAAACGAAAGTTTTCATAACTGAACTTTAAGACTTCGAATCTTGACTTAATATCCCCCTACGCTCTTTTATGATATTCAAAATAGAAACGTATATTCTAAAGCCTGTGAAAGGTTAGATATCTAAACGTAAGTTTTTTTTTTTCGTTTTTTAGGATTATTTATAGCACGAACGTTTTCATATTCAAGCGTTCTGAATTTTGTTCCTATTACTATGAATGATCCATTAAAAAAAAATGTTGTTTTCAAGTCAACGTTAATTCCTTTAAAGAAATTAACGCATTTATATAAAGTTAAATAAAATAATAACAATATCAACGACATATAATTAACCGGATTATCGTTAACACCTTCTATACGTTCCATCTTTTACATATACATCAATCTCCTTTTTTAGCTGCTCCTTGAAGAATCTTTTTTTTTTGCTGCTTTTCATTTTTAAACCGTAGTAAGTTCTGGCCGCCGTAGCGGCCATAGGTAGAGTGCGACGTTCACACGCCGAAGGTCTATGTTCGATTCCCAAGTCAACACCTCGAATTTTTCACTGCACCACCTCTTTGGAACTACTGACAACACTCAAAGAGAATTAACTGTTTAAAAAAAGAAACTTCGCCGTTCGGATTCGGCAAAAAACTGTAGGTCCACGAGTAGTTGATGAGCAAGCTAGGCCCTGGTTCCCTTGTGGACTGCCGCGCCAAACAATTATTATTATTAAACCTAATTAAATACCTACTTCGCCCATCAGTAAAATAAGTAAATCAAAGGAACTTACCTCTACGTTAATAATTGTTTTGTTTTCTTGTTTCCATTTCGAAAGCAAAATCTTCTATCATGATATATATTAACACTATAAACGTATAAATGCTGTGACGAGACTCGATGCATATCAACCATGATGATGTCTATAACTCTTTTTCAATCTCCGAATCCGTGTCCCCATCATTCTCCTCCGGATGACTCTCACCGCTCTTAACTTGATTATATGCTTTCATTAAATGTCTTCTATTCTTTCGCCGGATTGCCTTTATCATTGACGTCAAGGCTAGGGTCGACCGTGTCATCGAAATTAGCGTTCGAGTCCTGCGTTTTATTTGCTAAATTAGATTATCATGGTAGCACAGTTTTTTTGTTTTTTTTTTTTTTGTGAAAGAAAAAGGAATAAGAAAAAAAAGAAAAAAGAATACGAATAACGTAAAATAAAAGCATTTGGAGAATCAGCAAATTTTGATATTACTTCTAGCATAACAAACGTTGAAACTGTTATCTCTAAATTGAATTCTAGTAACCACAAGAAGAAGACAAAAAAGCAAACAGAAATTCGTTTTTAATCTTCAAACATTTAAGTAAGGGTGATAAGAGAAAACTTTTAGCTATGGAATATTATAAACACATTGGATTTAAATAGCCATGTCACACACAGAATGGATGGGGAAAAAAGAGCCTGGATGTTGTTAGAACTGCAGACCAGCTATGGAAGAATAAATAAGACATCGAATTGGAGGGATTTTTGGGTATAAACACAGCAAACAGTAAATCTGAATTGCATGTCAACTGATATGATTTTTTACACAACCTCATTGACTAGACATTCCAAATCATTCGTCACATTAAACCTCTTAAAATTTAACGAAATGAGCGTTTTTCTGTTATACAATTTTAAACAATTAGCACATTTTACTTTGGCAATAAAAATATTTTTCGTGCGATATTCGGAGAGAGAGAGGGAAAAAAATTAGAGAATGCAATGTTTAATGTCGCGGGTATAGATTGGCAATGATTTAACCACTTAGTTTTTATTCCAAAACATAAGTATTTATTTTCAATTAGAAGCAGGATAAATTATGTTATCGTGACCGCTGTTGTAAAGTTTATAACCGACGGCGGGCGAGGTCGATTCCAATACTTCACGGCACGACTTTTTCTGAGCTGTCCAAGCTTCTCAAATCATGCCGGTCGGAGTTTTCAAATAAAATTGAATCATTTTTATTATAAAAGCCCTAACCACAACGCATCATAATACCATCATTCCATCCTCTTCAAATAGCAATACGTCTACCAATATTTTATTCCAATTATCAACATGTTATGCCTTATTAACTGTAATTGTTTATCTCAAAAAGTCTTTCCTTTTAATTTGCATGTGAAGACGTTGAAAGTGTAAACCAGCACCCTCTGACATATCTACACGTGCCGAAATTGGAACAAAACAATTAAACAAGACCACACTGTTAGTAACTGTAATCGTGGTATAAATTTACTGTAGTTGTTGTAAAGATCTTCGTATTCAACATTTTCAGAAATTTAGCCAAATTAAAGTACCTGTTATATAAGGTAGTTTTTTTTTACTTTAAAATGTGAGCTCCAATCAAGGCGTCCCTCCCTCTCTGTATTGTATCAGAAATTCATGAATTATGTTGTTGATGGCATAAGTGCTACAATAAACCCTCGATTATATTTTAAAATAGAAAAAAATGAGTACATCAACTGGTAAAAGAGATAGATGTGGGTGCATAAATTGACATAAAAAATCCTGCCTTTGTAACAAAACAAATATATTTACATTATTTTCATGTTTTTAATAGAATTTTCATAGGCGAGATTTTAGCAAAACAATATAAATATACATACAAATCAGTTTTTCCTATTTTTTTTTTAGTAAATTCAATAAGACATGCCACAGAAAGTGATGGAATAGGTAAACAAAACCACTAACCTTGTCTTACATAATAAAAAAAAAAAATATGGTAAATCTGAACGAAACAATACGATTATATTTCAAACCAATGAAAACAAAATCAAAATCGTAATTCAAATCGAATTCAACTTACTTTTCGACCCCAGCCTACACTACACACACTCTACAGTACATACTTGGGAACATAAAAGGTGTCGCGCGTGTAATAATTGAAACAAAATTTTATATTTTTCAAATTTTATTTCATGGTCTGCTTTAAATTTGAAATGTGGATATACTATATATACCGGGGTTTTTTATTATATATTTTTTGTTTTCAATACTGTTTCATGTTGTGGGTGTGTGTAGAATTAAAGATATTTTTCTTAAAAGGTAATCGTTGAAAAAATAGATAAAACATTCTGAAAAGAGTGTGTGCGAGTGTGAATGTGTGATATACGTATGGTGTGTAATTTATTATTTATTTACATTCAACAGGTAAACATATAGATTTTGATTTGTTCCGTGTTTTAAATTTTGTCGGTATTTTTTCGTGATTATCAATTACCGACTATAAAGCTAATCAGAGACAAAATTGTTGAAACAATTACAACGTATACGGTGGCAGCGATTATGATTTTAAAATCCATCTCAAGAATTTGATGATGTAATCCTGCAAGAAGGATGGTTTCGGAATTCATTTAAAATGTAAACATTAGAATGGTTTCCAAGTTAGTGTTTTTAAGTTAAATCGATGATTTGTTTCTTAGCATACATTAACACACATAAAAGCAACACAGGTGGATGACCGAGTTTTAAAAGACAGGTTATGCTACACACTCAGAGTTGTTTCAGTTTAATTAGTGAGGCAGGACGATTATGGGATCATGCAGTTACAAATAGCAACTGACATTTGTTAAAACATGTTTCCTTTTTTGTTTAATTTGTTTTAATTACGTTTCTCATGGATATGCAATTAAGTAATAATATTAGTGTCTTTAATATATATCATCAATATTTAATTATTTAAACCAACCTGGCGATTAGTTGCATTTTAAATGGAAATTCAAATTTGTTTTGTTGTCATGTTTCTATTACTAAGAAGAGGGAGAGAGACAGAAATTATGATTTTATGGACTTTTGACTGACAGTCATGTTCATCCAATTAAATGTGTATTCCAATAATGCATGTAGTTAAATTAATTACGCGCTGTAATTACAGTAACAACAATGAAGACGGTCTTTGATCACATTAGGGATTGCAATTTATATTGAAGTTGATAAAAAAAATCCATCCAGAAAATGTAACCATAACTAAGCAAATGTTAATGACAAATTTTGAGCCGTCCAAAATAGTCCAGTGGAAAATGTCGTCTAGTAACATAGATAGCGAATTCATAGGAAACAGTAATTTAAACTTATTGAAGTTAATAAGAAAAATATGGATATTTTTACTGGTCAAAGGTTTTAATATTAGGTAGAAATATATCTTTTTATCCATCAAAGAGTACAGGCTGTGCGACATATACCAATTGTTAATTTCATATACTACCTCAAATAAACAATTTATTAAATACTAATAAATATAACCCTTGTTTTAATCATGTCGTGGCCTGATCAAATCGATTTCGTTTCATAAAGCATTTAAATCATACCTTGTAACGGTATCGAAAAAAATTGCACATCCAAAAAAATTAAATTAAATAAATTCTTTAATTTTATATGATTACAATAAGCGTCGGTGCAGATTTTTTTAACTGTCAAAATTAATTTTTGTTTTTCATAAATTCAAAAAATTGTTTCCAATCGAATAATTAATCATATACGGATTGCATTGCGTTAGAAGTCCTCCTGGAAGGTCAACACATTTAGAATTTGACGATGTAAAAAACTCATGAAATAAGTTCAAGGAGTTCAGCGTTACATTAGTTTTTAAAACTTTATAATATTGCAGACTTGGTTTTTATAACTAAAAAGGTTTGATAGGCGACGCCTAAGCAACAATCTGGTCACAGGCTTTTAATAGTGGAACACACTTACGAAAGTATTGTTATGGGTCAGGTTCTTATGCGCAAAAAGCACGATCAATCGGATTATGTTTCATTAATTAAGCCGCATCACATTCATAGCCCAGGCAGAATAACCAACCTGTGAAACGCGACATTGTCAGCTTCTCCCCAGCCGACTAGTCATAGAAATATAAATGTTGAAAAAAGTAATGAATCAGTTACGTCTGTAAGAATAACTTTTTTTTTCGTTTTGTCATCTTTTTCTTATTTATTGTGTAAATGGTGTTCTTGCATTAATATTAACTGTTCTTATGTTTTCTGTGTGATTTCAAGAATTCAGACGATTTATGAAATATAATGAATTACTAAACCCAAACAACACTAAGACACAGACTCAATTTTATAGGTAATCAATTAAAATTACAAATATACTTTCAAAGTTTATTATATGAAAGTAATGAAAAATACGTTTTCTTAGTTAATTATAAATGATAAATACCCAGTGGAAAAATAGAATTTAGCAGAAAATAACAGACGCTAATTTCTAATCATTTGTGTTTAGAAACACATTGACGCACAGTATAGCTCTATTAATTTAGATACTTATGAGCAAGCAGCTGTGTTTGTATTTTATATTCTATGTTCCAACTAAAATACTTAAAAATTTCACAACTGAATACTTGAAAGCACCATTAATTGTGCTCCACACATAATTTTTTGTCGTTTTTAAATCATTCCACAAGAAACACCTTTCAACAAAAAAAAATAAAAATATGTATATTAATAATTAACCAACAAATCGATTTTATCCTAGTTCTAAGAAATACAATTAAATTTATGTTATGTTCTAAGGAAAAGTGAAATGAAATACACACCGACTAAGTAAGAATTTCACCCTCGAGGAATATGTAGTAGTTTTAGTCTCCTCTTAGCGCTACTTATTTAACACTCAACACAATCAAAAATTACCTACTTGCTTACTCAAGTCTACAGTTATTGGTCTTTATTTTTAATTCAATTCTAAATTCTATTTGTATTGTTTTAAAACTTCAGTACGAATGAATCCCAAAGGGTAAATGTCTATGAGATCAAATCAAAAAATCACTCGGTATTAGGTTCGTTCTATTGTGTTCACATATAACCGACTTACGACAGTGTAAAGCACGACATCGCCAGTATATTGATTGTATTGCTCGCCAAAAACCCTCAAATTTTCAAGATTACAAAATACAATGTTACAGGTGAGAATATAGTTCATTTTAGCAAATTTATTTTAATGAGAAAAAAGAATATGGTGACTGGTGGGCGAATGATTTGGATAAGAACAGAATTGATGTTAGCAAATATTTCAAAAATTAAAAACAAAACTATTTGCTCTTGTACAAAATACAAAAATTTGTTCCGTTGTTTGTTTAGATCTTCTTTTTTTGCAAACTAAATAATATTAATGTTGTGTTCTAACTAGAGAGCGGTTTGTGCTTACCTTGCGGGTTGGAGACGGCGGAACTTCTAGATGATATTTCTGCTCGCAGTATTCCTGTAGTAACTTTATTCCAGCTTTACGATTTTTCGAATAGCGTGCTTCCCATGCATCCAACAATCGATTGTAGTAGCGCGGAACTTCTGTATACTTAAGGTATTTGTGTGTGTTGCATGTTGGGAAAATCCGTTCAAGTGGCGCACACCGTGCCAGCTCATCTTCGGCTACAATTAAGCACCGCACATCGTCCGGCGTGAGGTTTTCAAGAATTGAATTGATGTACTAAAAATCACAAACGTTTACATATAACTACACGGGGAAAAGCTGCTAAACTTACATCATCTCGATCTTCCAAAGACTTCCTCGTATATTGGTTATGCTTCACTTTTTCGGCTCTTGATAAGTAGTTTACATAAATACGTTTATCGAAGCATATTGAATCTGAGTTAATCCCTAGCT
The DNA here is from genome assembly GCA_955652365.1 of Eristalinus aeneus. Classification (NCBI taxonomy): domain Eukaryota; kingdom Metazoa; phylum Arthropoda; class Insecta; order Diptera; family Syrphidae; genus Eristalinus; species Eristalinus aeneus. Next base: position 25,337,720 of record OY019131.1, read on the forward strand.
TCATTCCAATCTCTTTTTGTTTATCTGGAGACAACCTTGGAGGAATCTATGTACACAATAGTGACAATTAATTGGCTGCAGTCTTGAGTATGAATTCAGATAAGCTCACATTATATAAAGCTGTATTAAGAACACCTTGAACCAATGGAGCCTTAACGTGCGCGTCCAATGGTAGTTCAGAATGAAGTGACGGAGAGATATTCACTTCCAGGAGCCAGGGCACTAAATCCGCGTCTAAGAGTACATCGAACCCAAACAATTCAAAACAGCTGTACTTGCTCTCGACATTTAGTTTTATCATGCTGTTAATAGCGTGTTCACCGGCTAGTATAGTACGCATAACGAGATTTCTCAGTGCATCCCACAACCGATCTGTGTGTATCCCCCGATTCTCTAGATACGTCCATAATGACTTTATCGTCCACTTATGACCATGGCAGGCATTCACATCCTCGTTCTTATGATAGTTCGAAGATAATTTGTTGATGCTGTAGTTGGTTAAATGCATACAGCGTTCATTAAGAGTATCTGTTTTTGCGCTATATTTCACTTTTGAATGTCAAGAAAAAAAAATAAGGTCAATGTTACTCTTATTTGCATTTTACACCTCACCTGATGCAAATCTCGCCAATCCATTATGATACATATAGACTCTCAGAGGATTTATAGACGTCACCAGCACATAGAGTCTTAAATCGAACTTGCTTCCGTTTATTAGCAACGGTCGTTCAATGTACCTGATGGAAGTGCATAATGTTTAATTTTAAATAGTGTATATATTTAAAATACTTAACTACCTTTGAACAATTAACGGTTTTCGCTTCGGAATCTGAGCCCATCGATTTACTACCCTTATACCAGCACCTCTTGCACTCGCTGGAGGTTTTATTATCCACTTGGTGTTACGTTGTGCATATTTTGGCCAAGATTTTCGTAGAAAATTTAAATCGGATGGCAGAATGTAAGTTCTAAAGAAGAATATGTGTACGAAAATTTCTCTTTGCCGTAAATCATCAAATTGAAACTTACTTTGGCATAAAACCGAACTCCTTTTTGCCATACTTAATAGTTAGCTTCTGTAAATTTTTCCAACATGCATCTTTTCGACCGATTTTAAAAGAACCCGGTAAGTGATTGATCTTCTGATATGGACGTATTGTTTTAAAGCACGGACTCTTCATATGTTTTCCCCAAGTTCCCATCCAGTCATTTGTTTCTATCAAAGGAGGACAAACTCTCAATACAATCTTAATCTAATTCCCAGACAAAACTCACTTTTGAGCAAACGAACACCGCTATTTGCGAGGACATGTCGCACTAACTTTGGCATTACATTGGTTACTTTCCACTTGAGAATTTTGAACAGTTCTGGTGGCACATCTGGACCACGTTGGGTATTCGATGAAAATGCCAAATATGGAGGAACATTCGGAAATAAACTGGGCACTAGTAAAGATTCTGGATTGACTAAACTTTCCTCAGAGCACTGAGGGGTAACAACATTCGATGATTTGTTCAAATTCGACATAGGCGATATAAGCTTATCATCGCTATGAGAATTTTTGTACGCATGGGATCTGTAACCATCTTCATCGGAGTCCGAGGTGGAAAATGTCGACTCAAAGCTGTTGTCGTTCACATCTGAGTCTGAAAAGCTCGACTTTATAGTTTGAAAACGATGTCTTTTCATTTACTTACCCCTATCAGATATGTCGTAGTCATCCTCAACACTGCTGCAGCTACTACGGCGATCTGAAAGAAGTCTTGTTGGAGATGGCAGTTGCACTGGTTTTTCTTGGCTTTTATTCCTCATCGATTTCGTATGAGTTGGAGTTGGGGTGACAGATTTGGCTTTGCGGGAATAAACTTCATATTCAGCTACCGAATCATCGCTCGGCACACACGATAATGACGGCGATTTTGCTCTGCTTCGTCTGTACTCGTAAAGACGATTCAGCGACGAGCCCCGCCGATGATTAATTGGCGACGAAGGGTGTCTACTATTCGAACTTTGAAACAAGTGACGAGCACTTCTTGGGCTAGGAGTATTGTTGTATAACAGCACACGCGCGGGGGAGTGCCTCTTTGGCGTTGCCGGAAGTTTTACAGTACGTCTTTCGTCGACATTATTAAATTTCATTGTCAACTGCTGGTCAATCAGTTTAGTGCTATTGCGATCTATCACAGACAAGGAATGCTGCTTGGACCAGGCGCCATTGGAGTTCAAGGCAGCCAACTCATTTGGTTCTGATTCGCTGCGTGTACGAAATTTACGCTTCGAATTAGTTCGTTCAACATATTTATTATCCTTATTACCATTTACGATTCTATAAGCGGGCGATTCGTGTCCTTTCACTGCATTAGAATACATTTTCGGGCTATAGTCCCCCCCACAAAGCCATTTTCCGTCGTTGTAGAGAATATCGTTGTTGGGCATTTTTTCACGGAGTACTGCAGACAGATTGTCACCAATCTCGTCTTCCAAAGCCACCATGCCATTGGCACCTTTTGTGATCATCGACATTTTTCCCTTTATAGCAATTGCTGGGGCTCTTTGTGCTCTTTGCTTGTGTAGATCTTGTTGTATGTGGGTGCGATGCCAATGATTGCTATTCCAGGCCGGGAAGTTGTAGTTCGAGTGGAAGTCAACAAAGTTGTTACTAAAGAAGGGGGATCAGAATTAATTTTTAATGCGTTCAAAATATGTATACTAAAAAAAAGTGCAACAATAACGAATATTCCCATAAAATTCAGTGAAATTTTTTTCATAATTAAGATTGCTTTCATTGAATTTCAAGGGAATGAGGTGTAAGCGTAAACATATTCCAAAATTACGTGGAGGTTACGTGATGTGATGCAACATTAGGATTGTTATCATTGTCATTTATTATATTATTATTATGTTTACTGATGTACTGATGAGTTTCACTAATCCTATCGAGTCTGAGATTTGAGAGACCATGGAGCGCTGTCCTAGATGGGGGAATAGGGGGCGTGCCATGTTTAACGATTGGTTTGAATCCATGCGGATAGTACAGGTAAACTTGATCGTCTACAAAAACTCCCGAAGCGTTATAGTTCATGAAATTTGAATTGTTCATTTTATTTTAAACTGCGGAGCATACAGGAAAAACAGTTAAAAGCTGTTAGATGTAATTATTATGACCTTTATTTCATTTGCTCATAAAATACATGCAAACGCAAAACATTATTGAATATTGAATAGAAATTCGGTAAAAAAGCAAAAAACACATCAGTAAATTAGGAAACAAATGTCAAACAAAATTTAATTAACCTTTTAAGCGAAAGAAAATCTATGTATGGTACAACTCAAGAACATGTACAAAATATGCAAACTATACTCAAAGGATTGATATATTGTAAATTCAAACTCAATTCAAACATTGGAGTGGTTCTGGGTTTTACTGATTACATTCAAATATTTTGAAAACATACAAATTTTCCGAACTACATTTGTGCTTGTTCAACCTAATTTCTTTTGTTTGGGTACAAAATTCCCATTACGGATGGATGGATTGTGTTATCGCTAAAGATGGCTCTTCGTTTTCCATACTATAATAACACCTTATTCAGAGGTAACTATAACTAATCTGCCCATAAAGGAACACTTATATCAACCTAACAAATAAATCAATACTTCTTTACTCTCAAACTAAAGCCAATTCAACTATCGCATAAATATTGATTTATTATTTAATATATTCTCTAAGAACAGAGTACATTGAACACATAAGCCCTTTTTTTAAGGGACAACTTGAGTTCACGTATGGGGTGAGAAAAACTTGAATACTCTAATTGATGACACTTCGTCACGTGATGCAACCTCCTGCCCCAACTAAACTAATACGAATGTGAGCTTAATCGAAAACGATTGCCGCAACTAACACAATATTTTCGAAGTTTATGCAATAGGTACCCGAACGAGCTACGACCTTAGTAAACTGTAGCCATTTTCCTTACTTAATGAACCCTGAAAGCTTCAATCAAGTAGGCTCCAAGTGGAGAACTTGTAAATTTCAAATGGCGCCTCAAGTTGATGAAGTGAGATAAAATTAAAATCATTGTAATTATCCATAATTGCCTCTTGTATAGGGGCATACAAGCTGGGTGCAAGATAGCAAGGATAAAGTTGATTCTGATCGTTTTAGAGTGTACTCAAAGAATGTAGTTATTTATTTTCTTGTCATTTAGTTAAAGGTGAACAATAAGGAATTTGCAGGGGATGCTCTCTTTGTTGACTTAAACGAAACATTCAACGATGCGAAAATAACACTCTTGAGTTTTAAATTGTCACAACTGCAGAATTGTGGCATGATGGAGGAAGCGGTTGGCAACAAATGCCTTTAAAAAGGAGGCAAAATATTTCTTTTTTGCTGCTTTTTTATTCTTCGTTGCACCCTTTCCTTTATTGTCTAGTGTATTCAATTCATAATAGAACAATAAATGTGTACCATTATCCTTACAGTAAACTAGGTTGCATTTTGCTTTCTTGCATAAAGGAACTAAAAAGGCAAGTGTCCTTGCCATTGTCCTTGTATTCAGTTGATGTAGATCAAAAGCAGACTCTTGGGGGCGAGTGTCGCACAAGCTAGGGCCGGCCAGCATACGGTTGTGTGGCATGGCATCAAGAAATCGTGATATAATGCAGCAGAACCACTTACTGCTAAACGTTAATATTGTTGAGTGTGGTAGCTCTTTTGTCTGAAGTGATAAAGATGATTTTCTTAAGTTTTGCCACAACTTAAGTAAACTGCACTCAAATTTAAAACAAAAACTGTTTAAATGTGTAAAGTAGGTATGTCATAAAGGAAACTTAGACAAAGTGCTGTTTGGCTTATTTATACTAGGGAAACAATAGTCCTTTATTATGTTTCTGCTGGAATACTAAAATCATTTACTTCCAAAAACTCGAGAGGGAAATGGTTCAATGACAATGAAAAATTATTATTGTTAATACCTAATTAGGTTAACAAATACGAGAGCCAAAAACGCCAAGTGGTTAGATCCTCTAGATTACCCATCAAATCATTAATTTTACTCGCGATATATGAATGAATGTAGTTAGTTCACAAAGTGTAAAATGTTTGTAAAAACTTTTATGTCTTTAATTTTAACTACTACACATCGACTTCATTCTGTCTTTAAAAGCTTAGATTATGTTTGAAAATTGCAGAATTCATTATATTTATTTATCAATTTACAAACGGGGCTTGTCATATAAATTAAGCAATGAACATTCTCTACAACCCACTTAAAAGCAGTTTGATAGCTGAAGGAATCCACACATTTATTACAATCTTGATTCTCTTTCAAAGCTAGATTCTTAAGAAAGAATCCATTTCTTAGAACAGTATTTCTCTTATGTCATTAGTAATTATATAAAATAAAAGTGGATAGCAGTGTTCTTAATGCCATACATACAAATGGGGTAAACAAACTTTAGAAGTTGCAGATAATGCTCGATAATACATTGGTTATAAAAAGAACAGGCAACACACATTCGCGTAAATTTTACACACTTCGGCGTGATGCACTTGGAAGGTGTTTGCACGCTTTTAACACAAAAGGACAACCAACGAATCTAGCAATCAAAATCAATAAACAGTTAAGATAGCATAAGAAAGCAATACTGAAAGTTTTGCCGCATGAATAAATTGCACCCAGACACGAGAAACCATATGCAAATTTCAGTTTCTACTTCTCACAGCTTAACGGACTTTAAAAATAAACTTCTAACCAATTGAGCGTATACATCATACATACCACTTACAGAAGGGCAAAGATATACGAAATATAAATCAGCATGCAAACAATACAGCTTTCAAAGGACTATAAAAATGAAAATCACATATGAACAGCAACTTATGTATATATAACTCAAAAAAGAACAGAAATAGAATATAATAGATATTGAATCCATATTTACCTTTATATGTGATACTATGTTGAAAGAATTTGAACAAAAAAAGAATATTTAACGCAATATGTTATAAAGCGCGAAACTATTTTTTATACACATTAATAGCCACCCCACAAGGACGTGGTGAACGTGTTTTTTTCTTATATTTTATCAGTTTTTTCCACGCGTAAATTGACACATGTATATAATCATTGAGATGTTATACGCAATTTGTTTAATATATGTTTTTGCCAGGAGAACAGAAAAAGAAAAATTAAAAACCAAAAATTAGGGAATAAAAATGAAAAAACGTGCGTCGAACTACGCGCACCCCCTCTACAAAAACGAGGTTGTTGTTTTCAAACTGTCACTTCAGTACTGACAACAGAGTTACACGGCAAAAGAATTCTTCGCCTCGTTTTTAGAATTTTTTGTCAAATTGTTCTGACATGTGCAGAAATGTACATAACAGGGATGTTAGCAAAATTGTTTACTATTTCAAAAAAATAAGATTAGTTTCTAATTAGAATGTCATAATCCGATACTGATAGAAGAAAAATGTTCGAAATAATTAGAAAGTACGTTTCCGAGGTTGTGAAGTAAAATCAGAATACACAAAAACTATTAACAGTACTAGTATTTAGCATCTTAAATTTGAATCGTACATAAATGAAAAACCAGATATTCTAATTGCAAGTTTTTTCTTTTCAATTTAATCTATTTAAATGCAAATGTCTAAAACTGTTCAAACATCTCTTCTCTGCTATTCTACTTTAAATTCATTCACTATTTATAAAACATTTAAGAGGGTGGAGCCTGTTACATAGGTATAAATGAAAATATTTTTGATATTTTATTATATATAGATATTTTATTTCATAACTTTTTCGTAAATTAACAATATTCTAAACTAAAGCTATTTTGCCTCTTCACTTGTAGAAGTACTTTCATCTTTCGTGTTTTCTTCAGTTGAATCTCTATTTGCAGCTTTTGCGTGTACATCCAAAATGTTGACGAATGTATTCTGATGCGACTCCAAATTTTGCACAAGCTGACCACCAGCCATATTTAGCACAGATACAAATTGTGCCCTCATAACCTCTAAGCTCGGTAGACTTGCATAGTCAACAAACTCATTCCGACTCATAAGTCTGTTTTCCAAAATGCCACCAAGTAATAACATTTGGGGTACTTTTTTCGTAATTTTTAGCAACGGAGCAACTCGCTGATCTTGCGAAAAAACAATACAATGATTTGATTCAAACAATGGTAGAATAGCTTCGTATTTCGTATTCTCAACAGCCATTCGAATAATTTTTTTTCCATATCGTTTAAATGTTATATTTTGTCTGTGCAACGCTACCCGAACTTTGAACAGATCATCCTCTGCAATTGGATTAAGGTGGAATATACCAACCATTTTTGAATGTTGCAACCAATTCAGGACTTCTTTCGCAATAATTCTATTATAGGGATTTTCAACTTCAGTCTGTAGTTTTGTTTGACTTTTTTTAAAGCAATTCAATGTCGGTGGAAGTTTATCAAAAATCGGCTGAGTTACTGCTATTACCCGAGCGCGCTCATAATGCGGCTTTTGTGGTCGTTGGATGTTAATTTTACCTCGGAATCTTTGAAATTGAACCAGAGGTGTTTTCGACTGTAGTAGCACTGGAAACAAGCGACACATTCCGTATAGATTGTATAACAGAGGTATAAGACACATTTACCTTGCTTTATTATGTTCGACATCGTATATGTTTTTGATTAGAGTTTGCTTTGAAATGCTTATTATCAATTGTGTATATTGTCAACTTCTAGAAAAGGCGTTTTATACATAAAACTTATTAAATACACGGCAAATAAAAATATATCTCAATTCTCTCGTGGTTCGGCTTTACCTTTTGACAATTGTCAAAAAATAACATCTGTGTACAAAACATTCGATTCTCGAAGCACGTTCGTAACATTGCCAGGTATGGAATTGCGTTGCAGGAATCAATTATTACGTATGGAAAACTACAGTAGTTATTGTTGCAGAAATAAAAAAGGTTTTTATTTTTTATACCTCCTTAGACTTCTTTTAATAGAATTCATTCTACAGAATTATTAAGAAATAATAATTTTGAAAAAAGTATAGGAATTACACCCAGAGTAATCATATGCAAGTCTTTTACAAAATATGAAACCTATTATCAGTCCTTACAAATACAAAATTTGGGACAAGTACGATTAAATTTCATTTTAATTACATAACATTTAATTAAATATTTTCAATTGGTAGATTCCACGAAGAATGAAATTTTTTGTAGATCCAGGCAGTGATGTTTCATTTAAAACCGAGGGAAACCCGGAGTTAACAGCAGGGGCTTCAATAACAATTGAAATATGTGTTGAACCAAGAAAAAAAAACAATATCAATCTACCTCGATATTTTTATGCACTTACTGCACATCCAGACATCGTATTTGAAGTTCCAATATTAGGTTTGTGTTTTAAGGTATTATTTGTTGACTTTTACTAATCATTTTGCTTAAATTATGGTATAGTTCTTAAAACTCCCCCTGAAGTCTTTGTTCCTTCATCTATATACCTTTACAAAGTTCCGGCAAATACCACTACACACTTTCAGTTTATCATTTACAATCCCTTTGAATGTGATCTTCAATTTACCACACACTCGTGAGTTACTCGGCGTTAAAATTTATAAATGTTATGCATGCGATTTGAAGTATTCAATTTTTCTGCCACAGCACATTTGAAAATATAAAAATATCCAAATCGGAAGAAGTTTTACTCGCAAGAAACTTCTGCAAAATACTTTTAACTGCTAATATCCCAAATCAAATTTTAACCGAAAGTGTTGTAGTTAAGATTAACGGTAAGTTTGTAACAAACCTTAAAATGTAGACAAAATTGAAATATTTATTCCAGGAAAGTGCTATAAAATTGATGTACATATGGAACCTTCCGACAAAATTATTCATTTGAGTAGTCATGCTTTAGAATTCAGTGATATGTACATGGGCTTTAAGCAAAAGAAGGCTCTACAGATATGCAACAAGAGCTTAGAAGATGTAAGCTTTGAATGGACTCCCTCTGCAAATTCCCAATCCACCCAAATATCTACTGGAAGTGAGGAGCTTAGACTTAATGATATTTTAACGATTAAGACTAGGGTAAGCAAATTAAAGCTTATTTAAGATTTGAAGATTATTTTCAATTTACAATGTACACTGCAAATTCTCTGGAAACAAAAATATTTTAAGATAGAGGAATTTATCTATATTTTCTTTAAAGTAAAGCAAAGGATGGTCGCCGTAGCGTAGTGGGTAGAGTGCAACGCTCACACGCCGAAGGGTCTAGGTTCGACTCCCAGCTTAACACCAATTTTTCGAATTTTTCACGGCACCACTTCTTTCGAGCTGCTGACAACACTCAAAGAGTAATAACTGTCTAGGAAAGCTTCTTAAATTTCGCCGTTCGAAGTCGGCAAAAAACTGTAGGTCCCTTCTACTCGTAAGAGAACAGTGGGCGCACAACACGAGTAGTTGATGAGCAAGCTAGGCAATGGTTCCCCTTTGGACTGTAGCGCCAACAATTATTTATTATTATTAAAGCAAACGAGTATTTTGGGTCTGCATTGAAGCAACTTCCTTATTTACATTTTGTCGGCTGCGTTTTTTTGTTTTATTAACAAATACATTTATTTAAAAAAATACAAGATAAATAAATATAGAAAAAATAAAAAATTGTATTTTTTTACCCCAAGTTGTGGAAATGAGTTTTAAAAAAAAATATTCTTTAGAAAATAAGCATATAAACCTTTATATGCTCCAGTTCTTTTTCTAAAAATATTTTACTATTTATTTTCTCTTGATGATTAATTTTCAGCGTGGATGTATATCTTCCTTGAGTTCAGCACTTTCAATCATTACACTTTCTCCTCCAATCGCAAAGTTCTCCGAAGAAGAGGAACCTCCATACAAAATAAACGTCACCATTTATTTGCGTTGTCCACTTATCAACTCCCAATTCTATCAACTTCAAATATTGGGAACAATTCTTGGACCAAATATCGATATAAGTCCCGCAGATACTGATTTAGGGAATATTTATGTAGGACAAGTGATTTGTCTCAGCTTCGAAGTAACTAACAAAGGTAAAAATAAAAAAAAAAACACATTATTTATTCCCTAGGTGACATTTTGTTTTAAAGGTCCAATTAACGGTGAAATGTATGCAAAGGAGTGCACTGATGAAGAAGACATTAAATGGACAATAACTCCAAGGTCAATTAATCTTGAGCCGGGACAAAAAGGAGCATTTGCTTTGAAGCTCTACAGAAAAAACCTTGGGAGGTTCTTGACAAAATTTACATTTAAGATAAGATGTGGCAAAGCAATTCCAATTCTCTTAAGGTAAAAAGTTTATCCAATCAAAAGAGTTTAGATACAAAGAAACTTTCCACTTCAGAGGTAACTCACTTGCAGCCCATGTTAAAATTTGGCCAGATTCATTTGAGTTAAGTGAAATACCAGTATGTGTACCCCAAAAAAGATTTGCGCTTATTGCAAACCCACTTCCAGTTCCAATTGTTGTAGAGCCGTCAGTTTTGAATGAGGGGACCGAAGATCCATTGATGTTGTGTGAAGACTATTCGAATATCTTCCTTCATACAAAACCAACACTTCACAAAATATCTCTTATGCACGATGACGAAGAGATGATCCCTTGTTTCTCTGACTTTGAAATCAATAAATCGAATGCCGTCGGAAGAAAGATGAGTGATGTCAGTTGTTTATTCAAAGACAAGATACTGGACGATATTCCAGCAATTGCAGATGAATTTCTTCAAAATATCAAACAGCAAAGTCCACAGCATCAACCAGAGCCCGCAACGAAAATAATCGACGTCGCCTTGGATTGTATTCTCAGTCGCTTGGATAACTTCGAGGAGTTAAGAGAGAAGCAAAACTTCAAGAGCATAGATTGGGAGATTCTGCCAAAAAATCCAAAGGAGATAGCTATTGAATATGAACGATTTTACCTGAAACCCAACGAATCAAAGTCATTTCCCATTGTACTTATACCCAATTCGGTCGGACCAAACAGCAAAACTATACAATTCAGGTCTTGTCCCCTGGGGGTGGATCAAAACGAGATTAAGACCGCAATAAATTCTTCGAATATGACTACAACCCTACGCCTTGAATACAACTGCGTTGTTCCAGATGTTGTTCATAAGGACGAGATAAGATTTAACAATACCGTGTACGTAGACAAATCAGAGAAATTTGAGATGCAATTTACGAATATACAAAATGTTCCCGTTTTTATCTACTTTAAGCCCCTCGTAAGAACTACCAAACTTTATACGTCCTTTACCAAACTCATGTATTCTCTACAGCCAGATACAATTTTCGGGAGTTTGGAGGTTTCAGAATCCCATCAGAAGTGTTTAATTCAACATGGTCAAACGATCACTGTACCAGCGACAGTGACGTATCGAAAAGTCGGGAATGTGTCCCTAGCGGGAGTGTAAATTTATTTTTCAGTCCAAACTATTTAACTTCCATTTTGTTATTCAGGTTTAAAATTGTTGGAAGACACACAGACTGCGCATTTACTATAGTTGCTGAAGTTTTGCCACCGAAAGTTCATATCACACCGGGAAAGTTATTCAAAAAACAGCGGGTCTTAGAAAGTACTAGAGCGAAGGTTTTGATTGAAAATACAAGTCCGACCATTGCAAAATTTTCTGTATCACTTGTAAGTTTTTATATTTTTTCTATTCTGCTAAATCATCTGCTAAGTTTTAAATAATTGAATAACAATAACTGCAATTTGAAAATGTTAAAATACATAAACTACAAGCGAAACTCAATAACGTTTCTGTGCTGTGAGTATGCTATGCATATCTTTAAATGAGTATGTGTATACTGATATACATGGAGAACATTTTGGAAATGTTTCCTAAATTAAAACTAAAAGCTTGGTTATTGAAAGCATTACTTCTAAGCAAAATATACCGAAAACACTCAAATTTTTTGCAAAATTAATCTTTTGTGCGATTGTTGTTAATACTCCTAGCGTAATGGCTTACCCTTATGTTTAGCCAATTAAATTTGAATTTATTTCAGCCTAAGTATTACTCCTTCATAGAGACATACGTTTCTAACCTATCTTTCCTTATAAATAATGGACAAAAATGTGTACAATCTTATAGCATCGACGTATCGGCTTACATCGGTTGTATTTAATGCATTATAAGAGAAATATAGGAGACATAATTCAATCTGATGATTTTAATAATTTTGTTTAAGTTCAAGCAGACATTTCTCCATCAAGGCTTAGTATCCAAGATTAACCAGAAAAACTATATATTTCTTCCATATTCCAAATACATTGCAGGCAAATGATGCAAATCAACACGTAGAGCCCTTGGGCGGACATCTTGCACCTGGTCAAAAGATACTGCTCTTGGTTTCCTCTCGTTTTTCAGACCCGGGTGTGTACAAAAACCTCATCCATGTACACCTGATTCATGCAGAAGATATTGTAAGTTTAATCACGTACACCACCTCAAAAATGAGTTGAAATAATTTTATCCTCAGAGCATTCCAATTCAGTTCAGGGTTGATGGTATCCCCCTTACCTTTTCACCGAACATAAAGCGCGGATTCGATTGGGGTACAATATATAGATGTGATGAGGGCCAAGAATGTCACATTAATATATGGAACGATGGCAAGATATCTTACAGAGTTATTTTTATAAAACAAAAGCCAAAGGGAAATTTGGTGCCGCCAGTCTTTTCAAATGTGCTGCCCCAGGCTGTTATAATAAACCCAAAGGACCATGCTTCAGTTAAATTATTTTTGGATACATCAAAGAGAGTTCAAGTGGATGAGACCTACTCTGTGGATGTGGTGGGTGAAGATAACAATCGTTATAAGTACGTACATTTTTCATGCAAGTGTGACGTAATAGAGCCAAAAATTATTTGGAACAAGCCAGAAGTTCACTTGGATTATGGAAACGAACATTTCTCTGGTATGCAAGCATGAAAGAGTCTTTGTTCACAATAACTGATTTCATTGTAGATTCCGTTGCTATAGCTAATGCAATGCCTTTGAAACTAAATGTGAATTTAGCTGTTTCTGGATTTTTCTCTCTCATCGATCCAGATACATTGAGTGGCAACAAGACCTACAATTTTAAGCTTGAAGGCAAGACAACAAGGCACCTTCTTGTGGAATTTAATGCGACTGAGAAGGACGTTCCCGGGTTATGTCAGTTCTTTGATGGGATTGTTAATTGCAAGGCCAATGGCATCCAACAAGTAAGCGTTTTCCATTTCTGAGCCCCTTGATTTGAAATTATAACACATTTGCCTGCAGAAAAATCTTAAGCTGTATGCGAAAATTATATACCCTAAACTCGATATATGCAACCCCAAAGTACAATTTTTTACACAAAATTTCGAGTCATACGCTCATATAACGCTACGGAACGATGGTTCACTTCCAGCCAAGTTTCACTGGAAGACCGGATATACCCGGATCTGTCAGACTGCTTGTAAAGACACATATAAACGTAGTTGTGCGAAAACAATATCGGAAATTATCCTTAACTTACCTGATGAATATCTCCCATGCATTCCTAAGTTGATCAATACCACCTCTGAAATCTGCTCCTCCAATGATGAGTATTACGAAGACAACAATGAGGAATCTATCATTAAAGATGAATCTAATCAATCATTCCTATCAGTAAGAGCAGAGTCAAAAACTTCTTCGTTAATTTTAGATGAGATTAAGAACGATTTAGCTTCAATGGAGGGATCAAAACATATCTTCGCAAAAAAGGATCAAGCCGATGAACCATTAAAATCGTCCTTTAAGCTCAAGGAATCATCACAATATTCACTATCATATCTCGATATGATTTCTCATGCAGTTCAAATCGAGCAGATTTTCCATTATCTTGGAGTAAAAATTCGAAAACAGGAAAATATATCTGTCCAAACAAATACTCATCAGTTTGGTGAATATGGCCAAGGGGACAGAGAGAGATTGGTAGTGAAGTTCCAAGACAAAAAAGGAGTAGTTTTACCAAAGACGATTCACAAGGCATACATATTTCTTCCATGCATACCTAAAGGTAAATGTAAATAGACGTAGTATTAGACATTTAGGTTTTTTTTTTCATCAAGGTTGGACGTTCATTGGCAAGTACAGTCTGGAAGTTGAGAGAGGTGAGACTAAGAGACTAGACTTGAGTGTGAGCAACCTTAAAGGCGGAATACACATTTCGCAGTCGGATATCAATGTCGGAAGACAGGTATGTTCCCATTAAATACGTTGTGCCCGCCATAAAAATACGAAACCATTAGACCACTTCAACTTATAATTATTTATCAAAGATATCCCTAACTATCATACTACTTTTCACTCCACTGTTCAATCAATCAGTCCTGTATCAACTACAAGCTGATTAATAAAACATCTCCATACTTCAACTATGCATGCCATTTGATTAAGAATTTGGCTCGACAGTCCACAGGGGGAGCAGGGCCTAGCTTGCTCATCAAATACTCATGTTGTGCGCGCTACTGTTCTCTCACGAGGAGAAGGGACCTACAGTTTTTTACCGACTCCGAACGGCGAAATTTGAGAAGCTTTCTTAGACAGTTATTACTCTTTGAGTGTTGTCAGCAGCTCGAAAGAGTTAGTGCCGTGAAAAATTCAAGGTGTTCAGCCGGGAATCGAACCTAACCCCTTCGGCGTGTGAGCATCGCACTCTACTCACTACGCTACGGCGACCACATTGGAACAGATAGTTGTCCAAATTCCACTTAAAGCGATATTTATTAAGAATTATGGAAGAAAATCCATGCAAAGCAATGCATTCATCTTGTGCAATATATCTTTGTCTGAATACCGTTAAATTCGTCTGATGATATTTATATTCTACTGAGTTAATGGGAGATATAGTCAAAGCTTACCCATCAAAATGCGCTGAAAATCCAAATTAAAAGTAATTATCGGAGTTCTACAACAAATCTTTTGAAAAAAAAAACCGTCGCAAAATCGGGTAGACAATAATTGCTCGAAGACAAATTCTAAGACGTTAATGTGTTCTTCAAAAGATATCTTTATCTGAAAATTGAATAGAGTATGAGTGGAGTATAAAATTTAGTGTTTCTCTCGTGAAAAATTGAAGGAAGATCATATTAAAAAAAAAAAAAAAACCCCCACTGGGAGTGGCTAGACGTGTGTCACATGTAGCATGTATATTTTCCTTTGTTATTCGTTCAAATATGAACTAAAATGTCCTGACTAATAGACATCGAGAAATTTCGAATAAAACTCACGGTACATTCAAAATGTGCGTGGCCTGAGAAGGAGTGTGAGGAAATATTCAAAAATTGTTTATATTTATAATGTTTGTAAAGCAATCCCTGTTACATTCTCAAACTAGAAGCGATAGTGACAAACATTTTCTCTACAGTGTCCTGAATATTATTATTTGACTAACAGCAATGAAACCAGTCATCAACTTTTATTTAATTGAATCATTTTTAATTTTGTATAAGTTACAAACGTATGGCGTACACTCTCCGTGCGAAAAGCACCAACTTATTCAATTAAACGAAATTCTGAAACAAAGCAGAACTTTCGGTCACACAACCAAGTCGTTAACAGGCCACCTATCTACGGAAATATTTCCATTAAATATTCCTTAATTTTGTAATGCTCATGAAAATATATAAATAATAAATTTTATTTAAAGTGACAAAAGTACAATTCTTTAATAAATTCAAACTTTGTACTTTAATTTCTTTATAATAAAAATATTTACCGATAATAATCGTTCAACTTTCATGTAAAGTACATATCTTTAATTTTTTTCTTTACTCAAAACTACATAAGCACAGTCACCTTAGCTGGCAGAACCAATGACATAATTCGTCCAATTAGACCAATTACCGGATGACACATTTAAATTGCATTTGGGATTACGTATTAAATTACATTGACATTCATACGCAGGCGGTTTTAAGTAAAAAAATTTAATTTGTACATTATATTTCCTAAAAGCTCCCCCTTTTTCTTTCTTTCCTCCATAATTGCTTCAGATTGAGATTTGTTTTTCTCATATTCTCAAGTATTAATGTTATGTTGGTTACCATATTACCATACACTTACCACGATTTCATAGTAGTTAATATTTTGCTGTCGCCGTTTTACAGATTTGGTTCAAGACCTTATCGCAAATAATCGACGTAACCAATCCCTGTCCACATGCTATTAAAATTAAAATAATTGATATGATCAAAAAATGCGATATACACGAAATGCTAATTAAAGGCTCTTTGAATGTGACTTCTCAGAAGTGCTTAATAGTGATGCCTGGAAAAAAGTACGAATTAAAATGTCAGGTCCTACTTGGGTTATGCTTCAATTTTGTTGATGATATTAGAATTGAAGTAAACAACAACACAACCGGAATACCAATTCAATTTCACGGTTCTGGACTTATGCCAATGATTTTCCCAATGTCCCTCAACAGCCTGACTCGCAAATCAATGGACACGATAGAAAATTATTTGACAATCCGCAATGTTTACAATGATTTTAAATCAAAAAATAACTCAAAACATGGATTACCACGTATAGAAGACACTGAAGAGAGCAATGTTTCCACTTCAATAACAATGCAAGAAGAAGAGGATTTAGAACTAAACAACTTAAGTGACACATATGCAATCCAATATCCACAAAAAATCGTTGAACTGCAATATTCTGAAGTAAGTGGCCCAAAAGCGCTAGAAATTGAACGACTGATAGAAACTTTGAAATTCAAAGCAGAAATGGAAAAGTGTTCAAATTTGAAACAACACTTCTATCAGTACTTTTGTAAATGCATGTGCTTTAGTGATGATGAGTTCAATCCGGTCGTCAATCTGAACTTGACTATTTGTCGACCCGTTCCTTGGGAGCTATCTGCCTATGTTCTGCATATGGGTGACATTGCTATGAATGAATCAAGACATTTTCAGATTTATTTAACATTCCTCGGTCCTGGAAGGGTGTTTTTGTCAGCTAGAACTAAAATTGATATTCCAGGTCTTATGGTTTGGTTCAATAATTGCCATGATACAAAGTAGGAAATATTTTGGGAAATTAAGCTTAACAAAAGTTTCTAATTGTAAGTTATTTCTTTTAATTTTTAGTCATAGCAATTCCTTCATTTTCTACATGCAATCACCGAAAGAGAACAAACAAAAGCTATATCGAAACCAAATGGAGAGAGACATAGAATCATGGGAAAGTCAATCTGGAGCAAAACTAACTCATGCTCATTCATTTGATTTTGATTCATCTGGGGTGCACAAACGTGAAAGGAGAGCCAGTAGGGACCTAAAAACAAAGGAACATTACAATAAGATTAGTTACCCAAATAAAGTTGTCAAAGACCCTCTTATCCTCGCCGAAATCTGTCAAGTTGACAATGGAGATTGGCATGATACCACGTTCCAGCTTGACGTCCTATTTACGGCTCTAGAATCAAGTTTTATGATAAACCAAGTTATCGATGATTATTTGTTGATAGATGTATGTACACTAGAATGTCTTCTGTTCCCTTAAAAAAGGTTTATGTTTCCTCTTAAAAGGTGCATCTGGGACCTACACTGCCAATTCAAATGAAAGGACGGATAATATGCACAAGTTCCAATCAAATTAAAAATCAACTTTGATAAAAATAATCACATTTCTGAAATAAAAGGTGGGGTAGAGTGTATTTAGAAACTTTAGCAGTACATATTCAATTGGCGGTAAAAATAATGGAATATAGCTAACACCGCAAACGAACTTCCTAATGCTGGGCCAGCAGCTTTTACCCAGCCCCAGAGACTGAAACGAAAGTACAATATAAATTTAATGCAAAAACTGAAGGCACAGTTCCTTACTCGTAGTCATCAGGGTAGTATTTATATGGTTCCGTAGGCATTTCACCACAATTTGATATCACAACTGGTTCCAGTGGAGCATCTTCTATATCGGTCTTGACCTAAACAAAGTTAAAATACATCAATAAATTTTTAAATTTTTTAAAATACTACGATACTAAAAATCGTAAATCTCAGCTTTAATCCCGGTCATATATCACGAAACACGCATCAAACTTGCCAAAATCCTGGGGTTTTGTTCCAATATGGAACTCGCACAAAAAAGGACCCAGGTTTAACTGAGTTATTAAACTAGCGTTTTTCTACGGTATCAACTTTTAAAGATAACATTCGTAACTGACAACAAATGGTAAAAATGTTATTTTTCAAATTTCGACATTTAGAATCGACGGTCGACTGTAGGTGCTGTTGTTTTTAATGAAATAAAACAAAATACAATCCTTCGTGTTTCTCTGAAAACATGAGGCACGCTTGAAAAGATTAAGCAATGAAGAATAAAAAAATTAACGTCCCAATTTAAATATTAAACGCACTAGAAAGTGACAATTACACGGTTAATTTAATTTTTTTTTTAATTAACCACCATGCCGTGGCAGTAAAAGTTCATCAAATATAAGCATTTTAAAAAGTATACTTTTCGTCAGAATATGACCAGATTTAAGGAATTTGTTTGAAGAGTGAAAACGTGTGTGTGAATAATTTGTTTTCATTTTGTACGAAATGAAAATGAAATACTTTTAAAAAGTGAAAAAAAAAACAAGTATGACATCACTGATATCACTGTTTAGCGTTTGAGTGTTAAAAGTAGTAAAAAACATTTCTTGGTCATATATGTATAAATGTAGGTCTCTTATATCAAAACCTCATAAACAGTTCCTTTTGTTCCTGTTTCACTGTATAATTACTAAGCCTACTTACAAAAGTAGTATCTTACATTTTCAATATCGTATACAACATCCATTCCTTCAATAACTTTTCCGAATATAACGTGTTTACCATTCAGCCATTTTGCTGTTACTGTTGTCACATAAAACTGACATCCGTTAGTATTTGGTCCGCGATTTGCCATTCCCAGATACCCCGGCCGATTATGTTCAATTGACAAATTCTCGTCGTCAAAGTATTCGCCGTAAATACTTATTGATCCTACTCCATTTCCTGATACTATATCACCGCCTTGAATTATAAATCGATCGATTACTCTATGGAACTTCGATCCAATATACGTTGTCCCATTGATTCCTTTTAGACAAATGTGGCGGAAATTCTTGACTGTTTTTGGCGCTTCCTCTCCAAACAAACCGAAAACTATTCTACCAATTGGTTTTCTGTTCACTTTAACATCAATGTAAATTTTAGATGTTATCGTAAAACTGAGACTATTTACGCTCGCGATAAAACAAAGAAGGAATAATAGCAAGTGCTTCATTTTGTGACCGTTCGAGTTCAGTTGCTTATTAGTGACTGACGCTTGATTTTTTGATTTAGTGTCGTATAGAAGCCATACATGATATAAGAGATTGGATATTGGAAAATTGATTTTCGACTTAAGTTTATTTTTGCCAGAAAAAAAATGAAAAGAAAAAGGAAAAAAACAACAACCCCGAAAGATTGAAAATAAAAAGTTCAATGTACCTAACTAAGTCCCAAAAGGCTGATAGAATATATAAGAATACGATCTATGGCGTTGTGAAATAAAAACAAACATATTTTTGTCTTTATAATTAAAGATTCACCTTCATATTTATAGATTATTAATAAAACACTTCAAAAATAACAATTATCTTCGAAAGTAGCAAATAATAAAATAAAAAATATCAAATCTGAAAATTAACGTAAATATCATACATTTTTATAACATCATGATATTACATAACTTGTGAGTTTAAACACATACATAGTCCCATGTCAACTCTCGGTAGCTGTTGAAATTCAATTGACAATTCAAGTAAAATGTCATTTTTTGACAAATTGACTAAATATGCCCTTAAAACAAATAAGTTTGCGTTAAAATAGTACAATTTTAAGATAGAAATACATATTAATTACAAACTGTGCTTGCCTTTTCCAATTGAACATGGTCACTAAAGAAGAAGTTGATACACCTGCCGAGAAAAGAGCCAGGGTATCAAACGAATCGACCTCAACAGCAAGGGTAGTAAAAGAAAATCGATTTGTTTGCATAATTGTGGAAAGAGAATTGCCGTCTTCCAGTAATTCTAACTCTATATTAGAAGATGAGTCAAATCGAAGGACACCTGACGAAGATCTAGACACCATAAGCGCGTTTATGCAACTTGCAACAGAAGAAATTTCAAGCAGCAAATGCAAAGAAATTGCCGAAAGGATAACCTCTTCATTTGCTACAAAACAAAAAGAAATTTCTAAAAGTAAGGATGTGGAAATTTTAACGGAAACTGAGTCACATCCTTCTGCTGCAAGCGGTACGTTTAAGATAAATAGCGATTTAACGTCAACAACAGTTGATGAAACTTTAATTGAAAATGAATTAACAGAAAAAGAACTTTCTATGATAATCGAAGATGATCCACTAGCCGAAGATCCGCAAACTAAAGAAGTATTACGCACATCTTCAAAGACCCCATCCACTGAACAAGTCTCAGCTCCTAAAACACTAGATAACTTGATATCGGATACTTCAAAGTTATTATTAGACTATGAGCTGCGTATTCAGGGAAAATATATGTGTGATGTAATTGAAATACCAGAACATATACTCGTTATTACTATACCCAAAGCAAAAGAACTCAGACTTTCGAACAGTGATAAATGGCTTAATAATGAGGAAAAACAAATTCCGCGATCGTTGCTGGACATACCTGCAGATATTTCAGTCACTCGAACACTAAGTGAAGAAACGAGGAAAGTCCGTGGAGCGAAATCATTTTTTACAGAAGATATTGATTACGTTTACTATATGGGGGAGGACGAAACTCCAAGAAGAGATCGAGATATACAAGTTGATATAGAAACAACGACAAAAGATTCTGAAAGTCAATGTGATGCAGAATTTGACATAAGCTTGATGAGTAGTAACTCCAAGTTACGGCCAAACTGCCCTGCGGATTTAAGTAAACGTGAATGTCTTGTTTGCGGAGAAATATTGCCAAATTACTCAGCTCAAGTAAAACATTTTGCTTTACACGACAATAGTGTACCATCACTTTGTTCTTACTGTGGTGTTACATTTTCAAGTGCAGAAAAATTACTGGCTCATGAAAAGTATTTTCACAGCGATTTCATATATGAAGCGATGCGGTGTCCTAAACCGTTTTGCAGTAAAGCTTTCTATTCTAAAAAACAGCTGCACGATCACATTGAGGAGCACATTGGAAATTTAAGTTACAAATGTTACATATGCCTTCGTACTTTCAATTCCTCTCTTCAATTATTCCGCCATCAAAGAACCTCTAAGTTTTGTTTGAAACGAAAACAGTTAAAGCAGAATATGTTTTTCAGAAGGATGCTAGAGTGCTAATTTCTTAAAATACAAACTATTTTCGTATTGGAATCTTGCTATTCGTTTTGTTTCATTATTTTCGTTTTTATCAGATACACAGAGTCAAATATTTTGGATTTGAAACTTAGTATAAATGAGCTTGGTTTTGATTTTCTTCAATCATTTCCTGATTCACATTGTCAAGTTCGACTAATTCTGAAGAAAATTGATAGAAAAAATATAACTAATGAAAAAAATTCTCATCTCTTATATATTATATACATATATTTATTTAGTTGTTAATTTACACAATTTTAAGTAACTATTACTATCTCCAACAGTTTCTTTTCGATTTATGCATATGATACTGAAATAAAGAATGAAATGAACGTTGGCATTTGCTACATCTTTCTTCAGTCTTTTTAGCATGGTCGTCTATGTGCTTGAAAAGCTGTTTCTTAGAATGAAACGCCTTGTTGCAATACAATTTCGGACATCGAAGCGCTTTCTTTATTTCAAATCTATTTTTTCCATGCTTTTGTTCGTGCATTCTTAATTCATCCGGCTTTTTAAAATGACGCCCACATTCAAAACAAAGTAAACTATCATTTTCGTGTATTAGAGAATGTCTCTCTTTGGATGCATAACTAAGTGCTATTTCGCCGCATATATGACATTCATATATATTGCCGTCATCAGTTAGCACGTGTGCTTCAATAATATGGTTTATCCATTCCAGTTCCACGTTTTCTTCCGTCGGATCAAATACGTCTTCGTCCAGATCGCATTGAACTGAGGCATCATTCGCTTTGCATTCCTTTTCACTAACTTGAATTTCTCTTTCGCGTTGCACTACATTCATAGGCCGGGAGTAGCGCACATACTTAATACGATGAATGTGTTTCGGCAAATCGTTGGTTTCGGTTACACTCTCTCTTTGTGGGCTTTTCCTTTTGATTAAGGCTTTATGTTGCTTTATAATTTCCCGGTTCTTTGACTTTATACCAGAAACTTTGTTGTAGGTTCTTTTCGATGGA
The DNA here is from genome assembly GCA_955652365.1 of Eristalinus aeneus. Lineage (NCBI taxonomy): Eukaryota > Metazoa > Arthropoda > Insecta > Diptera > Syrphidae > Eristalinus > Eristalinus aeneus. Next base: position 25,360,114 of record OY019131.1, read on the forward strand.
AATTCTCTTTCGCGTTCCACTTGTACATATTCTGGCAGAAGATCATTTGGAGGTATTATAACAGTGTCTTCTACTTTAAAGGCTGTAAGAACAAATATAAACTGGGGTAAATCTATGACTTTTGTATCTTGTTTGTTGGTCTCTTTGTACTCTTGACTTTCGAACGCAAAACCTCGAGAGGAACATTCAACTTTACTCTCAAATTCGTCCAAAGCATCATCCGAAGATTCTGATTTGCAATAATTCTCATATTTATCTCCACAATTTTTATATTCATAAACATTTTCGCTGTTTAAAGTTGAATCTGCTTGCACAGCTTTACACAAGTTTTCAAATATTTCATCTATATCATCACAGCTATTCTCTTCGACGTTGAAGACACCGTTCTCATCGGCCCCATTAATTTTTGAGTTAACAACTTCTGCAGATATTTCTTCCGACTGCGCATACATTTGCTTAGTCAATCTTCAAATTTATTTAATTTAATTTGAATTTAGATTACCTACATATAGTTTAAGGCTCTTGGCAGGTTGAAAGATGGAAGGTGCATCATAATTATGACAAAAATGAGGAAGGGCTTAAGTGATTTTTATTTTTTGTAAACCAAAAAACAAAGAAAACTATACAGAAATATTTTATTTATTTGCAAATGTTCATTTATAACAATTCCTTGTGGGGTTATTTATTTTGTAATTTGACAGTTGTCTACTGTTTGACGTAAAGATATATACGTCAAACTGTACATTGCCTCAAGAAAAAAATAAGAGGACAGTCAACTCCCTCGTCTCACGCCCTTGAATTCATTGTGACAGCGTTTTTTTAACATTTCCCCTCCTGAACAGCTGATTCACAGCCATGATTTTTTTTAAAATGAGAATACGTGTGAACTGCCTAAATGGTGACTCTCCTCACTCTTCAAACTGTTAGAAGAAGGGGCATATAAATAAAAAAATTGGAAGAGAGAAGGTATAATGTTTTCCAACGCAAAATAATGTTTGCCGATAGCTGCGTTCAGAAATGATGTTTGTAAGGCAGAAGCTGCATCACAAAAGCAATATACTAAAAAAATGTATGATTACTTTAAAAACAAATTAAGGACATAAACTTAGTTTAAACGCAAAAATTTTCTTAATAGTTCTTAGGAACAATTGAAAATTACAAAACACTGAATAACTGCTACTGATTTTAAACACTAAAACCCGTTTTCTATACATATGTATCAATCTTATAATTATTGTAATATTATGAATGAAATTATTTTTGTTCTTATCACCTGAAATAATACTCAAAAGGTATCTTGAATTCGTATATATGTTCTCATTTTGAAGCGACTTAATTGTTTTAAGTATATTTAATGGGTTTACAATTGTCATATATCATATCATGTTTCGCAGAATATATTCGTTTTATTTTTATTGTTGTTCTTTTCATTACACGAAATATGTTTAATATTTGTTGTTGTGTTAGGTTTCATTGTTTTTAGAGATTACAAAACCTTTTATATTGAATGGATGTCATTTCTGCAATAAAAATAACATTTTGTAAGAATTATATGTAACACCAAATATTTATTTTAATTATAATACGCGTAACTCGGAACATCAATTGATAATAAATCTTTCCCATATGTGCGACTTTTCAGCACGAGTTACTCTCCTCTTTTCCTACATATTTCACAAGTTATTACATATATAAATGCTATCGGATTATCAATTTATTAAAAATAAATCATTTTAAAGTTTGCGTAAACAGTTTGCAGTCGATTTTCTGAACACGTTTTGTTGACTGTACACAAAATGGTTGATAAATCCACGAACAGTTGACAATTTATGAGTTTTTGACACTATTGAAGGCATAAATTGACAAATCAAACGCCATCTTTTCAATTTTGGAGGGGAAAAGTAAACATGTATGAGTAATGAGAAAATGTTCGATGATACGTAAATAACTTTCAGAATTTGAGGTTAATTCTACTTGTACACGTAAACAAGTCATCAGATGTTCAGTTGACCATCTCCTTCCTTATTGGTCTCTAATTGCCACAAACAAATGGCATTACCAGCTAAAAGATAGTTGTCAAAAGCATTACCAGGTTGATATGGAGTTCAGTAATACAATGATACGAGAGTACTTGGCTATTCTAAGTACTGATTTGAATAGGATGCAACGCTTAAATCGAATTAGTAATTAAACCAACAAACCAATAGAAATATCATGATTAAAGCTGTACACAAGACACAACGGCTACATGTCATACTCAAAATTAAATACATTTTCAATTTTTGTGTCAAATGAAATCTATTTGCAAAATTAAGAAAACAATTTAAGCCTCGATTCGTTTAATAGAATCTATATTAGGATTTTTATAAATAAACATAAATATAGTTTTTTAATGAAGCTTTATTTTCGAAACTGAAGCAAGTTACTAACAATTGCGTCTCGTTCTAATATGTACCCGTTTTGGATATTTTGGCCACCAGGTACTTCTACATGTCATCTGATGACTGTGTAGTTTTAAAGCAGAATGGAATACTTGCTTGCACTTCTTGCATTTATGTTCCGACCTTCTAGTGTGCTCTTCAACGTGATTAAGTAATTGCTTTTTTGAATGAAAAGCTTTTTTGCAATGAATCTTAGGACAGCGTAAAGCTTTTCTAATTTGACTTCCGAAATGTCTTTTGTTTTCGTGTACTTTTAGTCTGATTTGACTCGAAAACAAGCGACCGCATTGGAAACACAACGAGCTCGATTCCTTGTGTGTATCGGAATGTTTTATGTGACAATCATCCCCAATAGAGATCTCTCCACATACTAAACATTCAAACATTTCGGTTTGTGGTGACTTAACCGAGTCCACATAATCAGTATCTTCCTGAGCATCAAATTCATCCATTGACTCATCCGCTGAAATACCAATGTCCACATTACTGACCATATCAGATACCAACACTTGCACTTCACGTTCACGTTTCGGAATGTCAATTTCAACGTTGTGTTTTACATACTTCATACTATTTACTGGTGCTTCGATCTCTGTGTGCTGCTGTAACACCGTCAAAACACAAATGTATTCCGGAAGCTCAATGACATCACACACATGATCTGGTAATACCAACCGATAGTCACTTAATTTCTTAGGCAAACGTGACTGGTTGTTTTTAGGGAGATTTATGTCTGGATAGGCGCTTTTCAATAATGTCTTTTTAGTTTTAGAAAACATCTTTTCCGAGAAGTGCTTTTCACAAAGCATTGTGTTAAAGTAGCAGTGTGTTAACCCGATTCTCTCCAGCCATATCTTTCTGTTGAATTCTAAATTTGGAAACTTATATAAATGCTCAGGATTTGGGCATTTTAGAACACACTCCTCTTTAGCATCGTCAGCATTATCCGGAAGAAGAACTTTGGCATCGTCTTGAGGTCGAAAGACGTGTAGAATCCCCTCTTTATGGTGTTCTTGATTAATTGCAGTTTTAATATTTTGTATTGGGTTGATAAGAATTTCTGGATGAGACATTTCCGGATGATCCTCAATGGGAAATGGTGGATCTAACATCGCTCGGAAAAACTCCTGCATCTTTTCCTCATCTGGCTGGTTGTTGGTTTCTACCACATCGTGATTTTGTTTCTTAGAACGTAACGGAGCCCCTACCGGCCAATAATCAACTTTTAACGGTCCCTCCACCGATGTGAATATTGTTTCTCCTGGAAGGTTAATATCTGGGACGGCACAACGAGTAAGCCGAAGAGCTCTCTTATGTGTGAACATACGTGGTGAAAAATGGTTTCTGCAAATTCTAGCACTGCTGAATCTAATTGAAGGCATACTCAATTGTTCTATCCAAATCTTTCGCGATCCTTCATCCTTTGGAAATTGATACGTGTGTTTTGCATCTCTACATTTTAGAAAACATCGGCTATCTTTAGATACAATTATCTCTGCCCTCTGTTGAGTAAGCGGCAAAAATACTGGCCTTCTAATTGACCTATTTCTTTTCTCCGTGATTTTTTTTGAACTGGCTTGTTGCGATTTGTCTTTTTCCGGTTGTGATTTGTTTTTATCTGGTTGTAATTTGGCTTCAGCAACTGTTCGATGTACTACAGGTGATTGCGGCATCTCTTCAGATGTTTTCGAACTTTCCTCAGGCGCCATTGGTTCTTCATCGACTTGTATAACTTCAACCTCAGATTCCTTCCTTTGAATCGTATTTTTGTTAGTAGAATCATTTACTTTATGCGTAGGTTTAATGGAGTCTTTAAACAAAAAAGCGATTATGGGATTGGTTTTGACGATTTTCAACACTTCATTGTGTTGATTTTCCGTTTTTTTGTTTACCATAGTATTCGAGATATTAAGTGTCGGTTTCGACTTCAGTCTCCTTTTATCGACCACAAACATATCGTCGGAGAAGTCATTGTTGTCCTCAACTGTCGGGTTGTTGGGTGTTACTAAATGGCGAATTTGTTTCTTAGGTCGTAGCGGAGCCCCTACCGGCCAATAATCAACTTTCAATGGGCCCTCCACCGATGTGAATATTGTTTCTCCTGGAAGATTCATATCTGGGAACGCATAGCGTGTGAGTCGAATCGCTTTCTCATGAGCATACATACGCGGTGAAAAATGGTTTCTGCAAATTCTAGCACTGGTAAATCTAACTGAAGGCATACTTAATTGTTCTATCCAAACCTTTCGTAATTCTTCATCTTTTGGAAATTGATATGTGGTTTTTGCATCGCTACACTTTAGGTAGCATAGGCTATCTTTTGATACAATTATCTCTGCTCTCTGTTTAGCAAGCGGCAGAGGTTCCCCACCCAATTTTTTTGTTGGCTTTGTTTCTCCGTTAGTACAATCACTTACTTTATGTGTCGGCTTACTGACATCTTTGAACAAATGAACGATCTTTGGCTTGGTTTGGCCGCTTTCATTTAGCTGGCTTTCCATCCTTTTGTCTAATAAGTTCAATGTCGGAATTGCCGACAACTTAAGTCTCTTTTTATCCGCCTCAAACATATCATCTGAGAAGTGGTTGTTGCATATTCGGGGCAATCTATTATTACTGGGTATGTTATCCAAGCTGAGTTTATTTAGCCACAACTTTAGGATCGCATCGTCGTGGGGAAACTTGTAATATTCCTTAGAGTTTTTACAACCCAAAATGCACTCCAACTTGTTTATTTCACAATGCTTTAATATATTTTCCATTAAGACAGTTTACTTTAAATACTTAGAAAATTAACATATACCTTCATTTAAATGACAGGCGACTGGCACATTGTCAACTAATCAGCCTGTCATGACAAAAATTACTGTCGTTCTAGTACTCGATTTTAACTAGTAGAAAAGTAGTTAAATATTCTATATTTCAATAAAAAAATGTCTTACACGAACAAATTTGAGGGACTTTTGTTGTAAGAATAATTTGAAGAATTCGAATCCTTAAAAAAATTATTGTTCAGCAGGGTGTAGCAGAAATAATGTGCATATTTTAAAGTTTTATTGGAAATAATTTTTAAAGTGTTGAAAGTTTATTTTCCTTCTTAAAACCACATGTGCTTCCCACTCTATTATTATTATTTTATTCCATGATAACTTATTATTACATAACACAATCACGGATCTGGAATATTTATGCAAAAATAAAAGGATTACTAACAAAAGTCATAAATATCAGAGGCTTGATTTACTATGATTAAGTCTTAAGGATTCATGGAATTTGGTCTTTACATGTAACTTCAAGGTTCGATTTTAGTTTGGAATTCTTCAACTAAAAATACTTTCAAAATGAAGAAATATGGTATTAGCGAAAGAAAAATCATTTTTTTTCCCCAGATTTGTGCATTAAATATACAAAGTGCATAATAAACTGTTAAATTAATTATAACTGTGGAAAGACTCAAACATCGATTCAGCGACTATCTTTTTTTGTATAAAACACGGTTTGCATCCATCCTGTGCTTAAATTATTTGACATATGACTGTGGAAATATGCCATGCAACGTATAGGAAATTGTAAACATCAATTCGTTCTATTCCTTAACTTGCTTGATCTATGTTATTCGTTCATTGAACAACAAAAAATAATTCAAAAATAAGGACATAATCTTACGTGCAATAAGTGCTGACCAAACAGTAACAGTAATAATATATGAAATAGAAATGAATTCAATAGCAACAAATTCTCCAAATAAAGTTAGTCCTTTAATGTTGTCCACAGCCTTAAATTCACCAAACAAGGTAAAGAGTTTTTTCATATTTATATCTTGAAATCCATATAAATGTAAAAGTACTTATTTTTAGACGAATCCACATCTTAGTATTGTTCCTTCTACCCCAGTTGTACCAGTCGGTCCAAAGGATGCACCGCATGAAGTTAAAATCCAGTATGTGCCGATTTGATATTTGTCCTCTCCAAAGTAATGATTTTATTTTCCAGGAATGTGGTTGCCACTGTTTCTGTAGGATGTGAACTAAATCTACAAGATATCAATTTTAGAACACGCAACTCAGAGTACACACCATCCAGATTTCATGGTGTTGTGATGCGCATGAGAGAGCCGCGATGTACAGCATTGATCTTTCGAACGGGAAAAATTATCTGCACTGGGGCGCGCAATGAGAGTCAGGCACATCTTGGTGCTCGCAAATTTGCACGGATTTTACAAAAACTCGGTTACAAAGTGAAATTTAATGATTTTAAACTGCAAAATATCGTTGCAACGGTTGATCTTCGATTTCCCATTCGTTTGGAAAATTTAAATCAAGTGCACGGACAATTTAGCTCGTACGAGCCCGAACTGTTTCCTGGTCTAATATACAGAATGGTCAAACCTCGTATGGTTTTACTGATATTTGTTAATGGTAAAATTGTATTTACTGGAGCTAAGACACATAAGGAAATAATGGAATGTCTAGATGTTATATATCCGATTTTGCAGAGTTTTCGAAAGAACTGAATGTATGCTATTTTTAGTATATCTTACAAATACTTTAATATATATGTATGTTATTGCAATAAATACTTTTTTATTTCTTCTATTATTATGTTTTAATTCAATAAAATTGGTCAACTGGTCAGGAAAAAATACAACAATTTCTCAGAACTTATCAAATTATGCTATAACAGATATAAACAAACATTTGTTAACCCAATAAAAGAACAGGCTTCCAAAGAGAATTATTGAAGTGTATAGTAACCGTAGCCGTAATCAAAAAGTTGCACTGATAACATCGTGTTGGCTAAACTGTCAAAAGTTTATGATTAATTTCTTGTATGCTTTATGTAGAAGCATTTTCTTCGCAGTTGCAAAAAATAGATGTCGAAATGGAGGAATCTCTCTTACCACATATGCCCCACAGTGAATTATTAGTAAGCGAAAATCCAAACTTTTAATAATTATTATAATAAGCTTTCTCATTATAGAAATTCGAACAAGAGTACGAGGAAGCAGAAATTGTTACAAATGAAATTACTTTTAACTACGCATACGCCTTGATTCATAGTAAATACTCCGCAGATAAACACAAGGTGCATGTTCATGTTTGGTATCCCCCCTTTGTTTTTAATCAATTTTATTCTAAACCACACTAAAGGGTATACAACTATTGGAAAAACTAGCTCAAAGTGACGTAGCCAATAAAAGGGATTACATATATCTACTGGCTTTGGGAAATACAAGCATCAGACGCTATGACGAGGCTATGAAATATTGCGAGGCTTTTTTAAATATAGAACCAAATAACAAACAAGTTATATCATTACAGGTACAAGGGGTACGCTAGTGGTTTTACCTAACGATAACGAGTACCTTCTTTAATAGGAATACATGCGAAGAGACACAAAGAAAAGAGTAGCGATCACGGCTGGTCTCATTGGACTTGGTGGAGTGATTGGATTAATTGCATCATTAATGGCAAAATAAGTACTTTTCTGCTTTTTTAAAACACGGCGTTCAAGAGATCTATCTCTATCCTATCTTTTGTTTCTAAATGTTTCACGTGTATTTGTTTTATTGCATAATTTGAGTTGTTGAAAAGCTTCATAAAAAGTGCATTGCAATTATCAGTAGTTTATGTTTTACATTGTTAATAATTTTTTTTTCTACGAAAAGTAATATGAATAAATAAGCAGAAGATAACTTTTTTGATCAATAATCGGTTTAAAATCGTTTGTTTATAACCAATTTTTCCCCAAGAATGATTTACACTTTGCGTCCTAGAGAACACTTTGTATAAGGAATACGTTTTTTTTTTTCGATCCAATTAATTTGAGAATTAAATATTATAAAAATAATCAAAATAATAAAAATTTATAAATCAAAATATATTTTATAAACATCGCATATTGCACTCTTTGAACACCTCTCTCTACTTAGTTTAGACCAGAGACCAATAATGGTTTCTTCTTTAGACAGATGGGTCTAGTTTAAAATAAAAAACAACTTTTGACAAGCATCAAGGTTTATTATTTCACCCAAACACGAAAATAAGATAGCAAATGCCTGAACGCAACAGATATGTTATGAGGCAAACAGAGAAAGCTATACTTACTAATTTTTTGATGATTTGGGGAACCCCTCTTACTTGTTCTGTGGCAAAATTTCATCTGATGTGTACTTGTGACTCATATAGAGTTTAATTTGTTTTGCGGAATTAATTATTATCTGCCAGCTATCAATAAGAACGAAGTAGTAATAACATTTCACCATGGAGGAACTTTTGAACGATATTGTGCCCCCGGATGAATTGGAGGTAAAATCAATTTCCACTTTAATGAAACTTCAGTTTTATTTACGATTTTTATATTTTTAGAAATTTGAAAAGAAATATACATCATCACCAAATGCATCTAATGAGACGACGTTCGAATACGCTTACTGTTTGGTTCGGAGTGAGTATACCAATGACATAAGGAAGGTAATGAAAATGTTATAGATTTTGTTTTGATTTGCTTGACGGTTTGATCTTTTAAGGGGGTATATCTCCTTGAGAAATTAGCGTCTTCTGATCCGAGCAATAAAAGGGAATACGTCTATTATTTGGCATTGGGCAACACACGAATGAAGCAATACACAGAGGCAATGAAATACTGTAAGGCATTCTTGGAAATAGAACCCAATAATGATCAAGTCCTTTCTCTACAGGTAAGATATTAAATTGTGTACATTAACATAATATGCCCAGAAATTTGACTTTTCAGAAGTACATCAAGGAACATCAAGACAGAGATATGATTAAGGGAGCAGCAGTTGCAGGTGGAGCAGCTCTTGTTTTGGGTGGACTAGTTGGACTAGGAGTTGCCTTAGCCAAAAAGTAGAATCACAATTTCCTTTTTATATACCAATCTGTTGAAATTATCTATGATTTTTTTGAAATTTTATATTTATAGTAAAAAAAAACAAGACAATTGAAGACTGCACTCTATCAAATGCACAGTTTACACATGCATACATTTGTATATTGGTGGTGTAAAAATGGAAGGGTTCCGACGTGTCTGTAAATAATATTTTTTTAGTAGAGTCGTAAGATTCTTTAGCTGTTATTAAATAACTTTAAACGCAACTCTATTAAATAATTACTTCACTTGGCTGAGACCAAATGTGCATCTTAATGTTTGTTAAAAGTTCCACTTTAGTGGGCATACATACGTACGGTTGTTGCAAAAGGGATGGGAATATTTTTCGTGCATGATTTCACGAAATGTCAAGGTGACACCATTTGCTACCCATCTTCATATTTTCATTTGCTTAACATCAAAGTTAAGTTTGTTGTACACACATGTTTGAAAAACAAATACGATCTTTACATTGTCTTTATTATCAGATAAAACTTGCTTTCGATTTCGATTTCGTATTGATGGTGAATGGGTGTCAAAGAACTGTTTAAAAGTCACAAAGTACGATAAACGCCTGCAAAGCCATATCCATCTCATCCATATATCTCGTAATTGTAAACAACTTTCATGTCAGGATTTTGAATGGTACCAGGTAGAAAAATATAAGGAATTATTGGTCTCTGGTAGCAGGTTTATGATAGGTTGAAATGTTGTTTTTGTTTTTATATGAGTTAAAGCTCAATCTCTTTGTTGCTTTCTCAGAAAATGGGACCTAATTCGCTATGAGCCATGTAAAGAAGAAAATATATTTTGCCAATATGTTTGATGGGAGAAGCTTTTCCCACAGACCACCAAGGTGGTTTGTGCTTTTCCCTAATTTGTCGCCGACCTAGTCTCGGGCCAATAAAACTTCAAGTACAAAAAGAATTATTTGATCAATTACTTGTATTGGTACATGCTTGCAATACCGATATTTGACTTTCTGACATGAAAATATTTGAGAAGAGCCTTTACCTACACACTTAGAAAGTACTACAAGATTCTTAAACAGTACTTGCAAATACTAAGAACGTTTGAGTACTTAGGAGGAAAGTAATGTACGTACTGCAGTTTGTTCTTTCATTCCTAGTCTCGAACAGAGATAAGGATTCTCTTATCTCTGGTCTCGAAGTATGTAAGCACCTTACAGCCCTGCCAATTCAAAAAATTTGTCCGGTTATGTATGCATTATTGCGAAGGTTCTTAAGAAAAGAACCCTCCACTTGTCTCTGGTTCCTAGGGAAATGTATGAACCAGGGATAGTTAGTATTATTATTTTGGTATAAATTTGGCTAATATTGGTAGTTTGATATAAGCTTTTTATAGTTTTGTTCCTTGAATGAACTCGTTTTAACTGTCATATAGGTATGACACTTCAAATGTCATGTGAATGTCAACAAATTTGTTGCTTCCAAATAGGAAAATATATTCAAAGAAAAGGTTTTTAAAATTTATAAACAATTTCTCAAAAAAACAATGGCCAACACTCAGGGAGTGGATGAAACTTTCGAAAGTGCAGACGTAAATAAATTCCCAACATCTTTAATACACTATAAATATACACTTTTGTCCGTAGTTTGATGAGGATGATTTGGGAGAAGAGCAATTTGTAACTACATCGGCAGGACGAAAGCGTTTGTTTAGCAAGGAATTGAGATGCATGATGTATGGTTTTGGGGACGATAAAAACCCTTACACTGAAAGTGTTGATTTACTAGAGGACTTGGTGATTGAGTTTATAACTGAAACTACACACAGAGCAATGGAAATCGGACGTACAGGTCGTGTGCAGGTTGAAGACATTATATTTTTGGTGCGTAAAGATCCTCGAAAATATGCTCGCGTAAAAGATTTACTCACAATGAATGAAGAATTAAAGAAAGCTCGTAAAGCCTTCGACGAAATCAAATATGTTGGTAAGACGGCATTTTTAAAAGTAAATTCCAGATTATCTCACTACAATACTTTTCAGGAAACGAAGCTAAAATTAAGTAAAATACGGATAGTTTTTACCTACTAAATCTGATATGTACTGATAAAGAATATTTTAAGAGAACGCTGAAAATACTTGTTTACTTTGATGGTTGTTTTGATGTGATCACTGCAATATTTGAGGGTCATTCTAAGTTGCAGGTCTTTCTCATATGGACGTCGTAAAGCTTGTTTTCATAGTAATAGCTGTATCAACAATACAAAACTTGGCTTACTACAGACACGAAAGAATATTTATCTCAGCTTATGTTATCATAGAAAAACCAAGTTTTCAAAATCCGTAATTCATTTATTAAGAACAATAAAAATTGCGAGTCAGTAAAGGGGATATGATATATATGTATGTATATACATCTTGGTGCATAATTGTACGTCCTAAATTTAAGTGTACACTAGTATTCTACCAACGTCCACGTCCGCCGCCTCCACGACCTCCTCCACCGCCACTGCGTCCGAATCCACCACCACCACCTCCTCCACGGCCACCGCCGCCGCCACCACGACCGCCGCCGCCACCGCGACCAAATCCTCTACCACCGCCACCGCCGCCACCTCTTCCGAATCCACCCCGTCCGCCACCTCTACCACCACCAACACCACCAGATGGACCTTTTTTCTTTGGGCCCTTAGCTTGGGGGGCTTTTGGTAAAAATCTACCAATAGGCAGTAGCTTCTGTGGATCAATGAATAACTTCTGGTGGGACTTAAAACTGCTGGCTTTCATGTTTTCAGACAGTTTTATCGAGACTGAGTAGTCGCGAATCGTACCGAATATTTCGTCAATTTTACCGATTTGTTCCTTATTTTCAAGGTAAATTGGTGCATTGAAGTAAGGTACGTCCTCAATCTCAACTTTACAAACTAAATCATCTTGGCATGGATAACTGAAATAGCCTAATGGAATAACACGGTCGGGTGGCCCACTGTCGAAATTGCCTCTACCACCACCACCTCCTCGACCACCACCGCCACGGCCTCCGCGAAATCCTCCTCCACCGCCGCCACCACGGCCTCCTCCACCACCACCTACAATTGAAGAAACAAATTAAATCAACAAACTATAAAATTCAAAAACCTTGCACATACCACGTCCGCGAAAACCACCTCCACCTCCGCCACCACCGCCGCCACCGCGATTACGGAAAGACATTTCTTTTTATGTTAATTTAAAATAAACTTTTTTAATAAAAGTCCTGTGTTAAAATTTCAATTGTACTTAAGTAACGCGGAATCCTTCGGCAATTGAAGAGCTCCACGAGGTTATTTAAAAACAAATTTTTGAAATGACAAGCACGTGTTTAGTTTACAAAGTCTGCATTACCATTAATATGTCTAGCCTTCTCTCTTTCTTCTGAAAGTGAAAAAGTACTAGAACAAGCAACATAAACAGAAAATGCAGATATATTGCAGATTGTTTCTCAAATAAATTTGAGGTGTCTTTTTAAAAATTTGATTGTATTGAAACAAGAATTGGACATGTTTAAAGATCGCGTAAAATTTAGTATAAAATTAAACATATAAACTACGGGAAAAATGGAAGATTATAAATTAAATAAATTAATTAATTAAATAAATTTGAACGGTTAAATAGGGACCAGAATTATATGCTTTTTATTACCACAAAATTTAAATCATATAATTTTTTGTACTCCAGAGTTCACATCCGCATATAAGCCAGAGACCAATAGGAAATCTTTTCTAAATGTGTGTCTTTTGAGTATGTATTACTCTCTCGTTTTTCTACATATTTCATCAGTTATTATAAATATAAATGCTGTCAAATTATCCATTTATTAAAAATAAATCCTATTTAAAGTTTTGATTACACTAACTTGCGCAAACAATTTGCAGTAGAATTTCCGAACACAAAATGGCTGACGAATTCACGAACAATAGGCAATTTACGAGTGTTTGGCACTATTGTTTTTGGTGGCGAACGTAAAGATGAGTGAGTAAAATGAGATAATGTTCGATGTTACGTAAATAAATAACTTTCAGAAATTGGGTTTTTATCTACAAGAACACGTATTTAACAGTCGAATGGTCGATCGACAAAGAGGAAATCAGCTGTTTGATCAGCTGTTTAGTAAACCATCTCGGTCTCTGATAAAACACACTAACTTACCTACCGAATCTTATGTCCAATTGACATTTTAGAATAGTTCAGTCTAACCTCGCTAAAAAAGGTAAAATAATAAATTACACAATGTTGTCTTTATCGCGAAAAATATCCAGTTGCATTACTCAAATAATAAACGTCCAGGGCAAGTTTTCCTCAAATTCAGTAAAATCGTTTTCAGTGTCATCGTACCGCTATTGTTCTGCAATTGAGAAATCCGGAGGTGATGTTCCGAACGACACAGGAAACACGGAACTGACTGCTGAGGATTTGAAGAAACAAAACTTAGACCGAACTAAAATAATTCCAGTCGAAACGAGCATAAGGTACTTGAATAGCGCTGCCTACAAAGAAACTTATGGAAACTATTTAGTTTGGGAGCAATATCGGTAAGCATTTGATGTGCATATATTGAGTACAAGTGATTATGACCAAATTTTACAGCCGCAATCATAAAGGTTTGTTCGCTCCACGTAAAACACGCAGGACGTGCATTCGGCAAGGGAAGATTTCTTGTGGTAATCCCTGCCCAATTTGTCGTGATGAATATTTGGTATTGGATCATAGAAACGTGGACCTGCTAAAGCAATTTATATCGCCACAAACTGGAGGTGTCTTGAGCTATTCCAAGACAGGTCTTTGCCAAAAGAGACATTTTGAATTACTAGTTGCTGTAGAGCGCGCAATGGATTATGGTCTTCTGACCTTCGATGTACCTTTTCGGCAGTTTGATTATTCGGAATATTACTCTCAATTAAATAAGGGCACGGACCTACAATAAAAACAACATTAAAAAAATCTAAAATCAAATTTATTAATATGACAACAGAAAACAAACAATCAGATTCGGCAACATTTGTGGTAGTCGGTGGAGGGATTGCTGGAGTGTCGTGCACTGAAACAATTTCATTCTTGTGTCCTACCGAGAAGATTATTCTCTTAACTGAAACATCTCTTATAAAGGCTGTTACAAACTTAGTTCCGCTTGCAAAGCACGTATTAAAATTTGATGTTATGGAGCAATCAGCAGAGACTTCCACGAAAAATAATGTGGTGGTAATCGTAGACAAATTGAAATACATTAAGTCAAAGGAGAAATGTATCATAACTGAATCTGGGCGGGAACTTTCTTATAAATACCTCTGCCTTTGTACAGGAGCTCTTCCAAAGCTCATTGAGAGCGAGAGTAAATATGTGATTGGTATACGAGACACTGATTCAGTTTTGGATTTTCAAAAACGACTTCAATCATCTCGAAGTCTTGTACTTGTTGGAAACGGAGGTATAGCTTCTGAAATAGCATATGAGGTAAAGAATATAAAAATTCATTGGGTTATTAAGGACGCACATGTATCATCGACGTTTGTTGATCCCGGTGCTGCGCATTTTTTTGAAATCAGTCGCCAACAAGTTGGAGAAGCAGTAAAACCAAGCATTGTTAAACGTATGCGATACTCTGATGGGGAACACATTAGCCCAAATACACCGAGTATGAAGGGAGCCGCTTTAGGACCCGATTGGCATAGAAAAATCAATGTCATTGGTCCAGTCAAAGACTTAGAGCAGCCCATCAAAATTCACCAAAAAACAGAAGTGAAGTCAATTACTGAAACCCCAACAGAGGAATATCCCCTACTCATAAGATTAACGAACGATGTGTTGATTCCCGCCGATTTTGTTGTTTCAGCTACCGGAGTTGAACCCCGAGTAAGCTTTCAATGCGATATGGAATTTATGAAGGGTCCGGAAGGTGGGTTAGCGGTTAATGAAATGATGAAGACTAGTATTCCGGGTATATATGCGGCTGGAGATGTTTGCCATGCTGGCTGGAATCTTGCAGCCCATTGGTTTCAGATGCGATTGTGGACTCAGGCAAGACAAATGGGTGCGATGGCAGGACGCAGTATGGCTGCAGAGCATTGTGGTGATGTGGTGTATCAGGATTTTTGTTTCGAACTGTTTAGCCATGTAACAACACTTTTTGGATACCAAATAGTTCTCCTTGGAAAGTATAACGGTCAAGGCTTAGGTCAAGATTATGAGATCTTACTTCGAATGACGCCAGGAAAGGAATACATCAAATTCGTCCTTCAAAATGGTCGACTGCAGGGAGCAATTCTAATTGGGGAAACTGGCTTGGAGGAGACATGTGAGAATCTAATATTAAATCAAATTGATTTGTCGCCTTTTGGTGATGACATCCTTAATCCGGACATTGATATCGAGGACTATTTTGATTAGTTTATACAGAAGATCTGATTGTTTGTTTTATTAAAGTAAATAAATAAAGTCTTGGCTGTTTTTTTGTTTTTATATATTCTGCATGTGCAGACATTGATATCGAGGACTATTTTGATTAGTTTATACAGAAGATCTGATTGTTTGTTTTATTAAAGTAAATAAATAAAGTCTTGGCTGTTTTTTTGTTTTTATATATTCTGCATGTGCAGAACTGAACACCAAAACCCTGATGTAAGTTCCTGCACTGACAAGAGAAACGTAGAACGTATCGTTAATGGACATTTCGAAAACTATGTTGCAACGATACAATTTTTACTGCGTATGATTTCAGACAAATTAAAGCGGAAACAGATCTGCAATCTCAAAATATTTGTTTTTAGAGGCTGTGAAAAGTGAACTTTCGTTTGTTGCAATTGCATGCAATTAAAAATAAAACCGCCCAACATCGACCAATGAGATACTTTTATAAAGTCTACCAAGGGACACGTTGATTGAGGTGCGGGTCAACATACTATGTTAAAGCGCCATTCACGGAAAAAATATACTAGCTCCAGTGTATGCTTGTTGTATATTTTTCAGGTTATCTTATTTAATTTTTGAGGTCTACATCCCTACATACTCTACAATATCCAGAAATTCTTTAGGACGGCTAAATTATTTCAAATATTAACGTCAATAGTACATTAAAGCAGTTATTTAACGATTTAAAACTGAAAATATACTTTGCAGAATAGACAAATGAGGAATAGCGTCGCTAACTTGAAAGCGTTGCCTTAGGCAACGTTTTTTAAGAACACACAAACGCTTCTAGAAATATCTAACGAAGGACGTGCTTTCAGACAAAAATGAATGCGTCCTTTTTGAATTTATCGGCCCATTTTGAAGCTCATAAGAATTTCATACGTGGTGTGGATGAGGTAATCCGTCGTCTCGTGTTACATGAAAAATACTTTTCAAATTATAAATATTTTTTAGAACAACTGCCGCTTCTTTAACAAGGTCGAACCAGGCAGCCGCTGCAAATACATTTCGGTAACGGCACCTTGCACTGAGGGCGTAACTGTGTTCAATTATGGCAAAATCATATTCTGTGACTTGCCTAAGTATATGGAAGTAACTCTTCCGAAGGCGTTGCTTATTCTTTCTCTAATTTGCTTCTTTTACTTTTTATTTCTGTCTGTTCTCACATTGCTTGTGTAAGTTTCTTAAATAATTCTGCTCTTGTACTCATTCGAGTATTTGCAGAATTCCAAACATGCTTTATTTAGTTAAGGCATTTGAGTTGAGTCAGCATAATGCCGGAGCTACAGTGCTTATATTGTTTTATGGATTACCGGATATGTTTGCAACTCTGATTCAATTCGAAGGTGACACAGAGCTCTTGGTGAATGAGATGATGGGCATCAGTTTATACCTTAGGGCCTTTCAAAGTGGTCTGCTGATATACAATTCCCCGTTTGCCATATACGGAACATACTTTATTCGCGATTCTATACTTTTTGGCTTTGGGATGATTGTGGTGTACACAGTAGTGGCGAATGAGGATCAGCAGACCAGTATTTTTGAGGGAATTTTTGGAATGGTATGGTATCCAGCGTTGTGTTACCTCGTATATCTTCAGCACTTCTCCACAAAAGAGGGTAAGTTGTAATAGCCAACGATCCTCCGTTTATACCGTGCTTTTTACTAGCAAGAAGAAGAGCAATGATAAGAGAAATACCGGATGAAGAGAGAAAAAATCTTGAGCTTACCAAAGAAATAGCTTATATGCCAATTCCACTTCCTTCAGGTGTGCCCCACCCACTTAGACTGGGAATGTTCCGGCAGTTCTGTTTGGTATCGAATGTTTACAATAAATATAACTTCGGTCACTTGGCTCGTTGGCAGCAAAATATTCTCATACTTGGGGTTCGTACATATATAGCTCAATTTAGATACGACAGGCGGGTGCTAACACTTGATAAAGTTCTACTTTGCAGTTCCCATAAAACTGGCTTGTCCCATTGTTCACCCAATGGTAGCTGGGTACTCATGGTCAAGGCTTCTTATAGCTATTAATTTATTTATTTCTCCATTGTTATACTATATAATCGCTTTACGGAAAAGCGAGTACTTTATATTAATCGTTGGGATTGGGATACTGTGTTCGAGTATATTCTTGTGTCTTACTCGCACGGATACTCCACGATTCCTAAGTGTAAGTTTCGCTATATACATAAGTTTCAAAAAATCATTTAAGTAAATTACTTATTTCAAATTGTTCAATTGGAATACAAACATTACTCTCAAAGATATTGGCAATTTATGGAGTCGTATTCGAAATCTGGGCAATACGGTTTTGTGAAGCGGAAATAAATACAATTTTATTACTAATTGGCAATATTGTGGGTCTCAAGCGAACAGTCAGTGGATGTACACTCCTATCTTGGGGAGATTGTATCCCAGGTAAGTATAATAATGAGGAATATGATATGAGGCTTAGTTAATTTTCTAAATGGCTTGCAGCCGCGTCACTCTGCTTTAAGTATGAGGCATCCTCTGCTTCATTATTTTTCTCATATCATTTTTTTCAGTTTTAGAACTGAAAATTTATTAATAAAGAAATCGCCCACAAATATATAATACATTATATGCATTTGAAAAATAATTGAAATGTATTTTAACCTTAACATATAATTTCTTGGCTTTGTGACTAATAGGCGTAAATTTCGGTTTTATAGAATTAATTGGTTGGTTGACAATGACACGCTGGAAACTTAATGCTTTACCACTAGTAGGATTCCTTATTGCTCCTCTTTTTAGTAAGTGTCCAACTTATTTTTACTTTTACTTTATTTAATGGTTATTTTCACATAGACATGGTATTTTCAATTGGAGCGCAAATTATTAAACATGCAATTGAAAAACGTAGTGTATATGCATCGGTAAGGATTGTACAACCGTTCAAAAGTAATTATTTACCCTTGTTATTTAATTTAGACAAGAGCAGGAGACGTTGGTCAAACATGTACATGGTTCACTTGCGTGCATCACTTCGTGTTTTGCTTTGCAATATTATGTACGAATTTTCGCCTGAGGAAGAGTGTGGGCATATACTCTATACTGGTGTATTTGATATTTCTGCTTTACTTGTTATTAAATCAACGTAACTTCATTCATGCTTTTGGGACTGATCATATAAATGAAGAACTCTTTCAAGATCAGGACTGGGCTTGAAGCATTTTATAAATTGTTTGCAATATAAAATATTAAGTGCACATCAAACAAATCCTGTCTGAAGAAATAACTTTTGGCTTAGACATTTTTTCATATTACATACAAAATATTTTTCATTTTAATTATTTAAACCTTCTCAGAAATATTATGACTTTAAAGCTTAAAATCAAAGCGTAAATATATTTGTCTTAAAAACAAAGAACAAGTCGTTTCCGTTATTATTTGCAAGACAATAAGAATTGAAGTTAACCCCTATTTCCTTTACTGTTCTACTCTTTTCAAAATTTAGTTTATGAATTTATGAATGGAATTTCGTATCTGAAAAGCTATAGATAAAACTTCATTTTTAAGATTTCAATAATTAGACAATGTAAATAAACCATTGGGAAATATGTGTAAACGAGAGATAAGTTTAAATTTTGTTAAGATAATTTAAATATATTTGAGTAAAGGTAAACGTTTTTATTTTTTCCTTTTTTTTAATGAACAGTACAACATTTATCGCTCTATTTGGTTTTGTTGGACCATCGTTGTTGGCGGTTTACTGGGTCAAAACGGAATAGTTGGATGGCGCTACAGTCCACAGGGGGATCAGGGCCTAGCTTGCTCATCAACTACTCGTGTTGTGCGCGCTACTATTCTCTCACGAGTAGAAAGGACCTACAGTTTTTTGCCGACTCCGAACGGCAAAATTTGAGAAGCTTTCTTAGACAGTTATTACTCTTTGGGTGTTGTAAGCAGCTCGAAAAAGGTGGTGCCGTGAAAAATACGAAAAATTGGTGTTAGCTGGGAATCGAACCTAGACCCTTCGCACTGTACCCACTACGCCACGGCGACCACACTTTTAGGTTTTTATAAATTGAGTTCACAGTGATATAACACGTCCGCTGTTTTCGCCCCTGTGCAACATACCCACATTTCTAAATCTATTCAGATTGTTAGATATGCTGCGGCAAGTTTTCTTATAGCTTACAGGATTTTTTTGGCAGATTTAGTTGAAGCTAAACAGGACGCACCACCTTTTGACAGTTCACGAGCAGAAAGTTAAATGTACGGGATATAAACTAAAAATATTGATTTGCTTGGTCTAACCGCGAAGATAATTTGATGTCTTAAAGATGTTTACTAAAGTGCTGCTCCTCATTATTTATCAAAGAACTTTTGTCCACCTGCTTCTGCTTAAGGTAAAATTACCGTCGAAGATGAGTAAGATGCTGTCGACGTCCGGGGACATGAGGTCCGTTCCAATTGCTCTGAATTGCTACGAATGTCTACGAATTTGCCCGAAAAACTACGAAAAAGAGTCCCATAAGCTGATTTTTTCGTAGAAGAGAGAGCTCACGAGAGAGCAAAATCTTTCCCCTCCCTACGAATTGCTGCCTTAGAAAAGACTGTGGGCAGCAGCACGGCAGCAGATGGCTGTCAAATCGAAAATAAAAACACCTCTGACATTTTTTATATATCTAATAACAGTTGGATATAGAAACTTCGAAAAGAAGTTTCCAAATGTCTAAGCAGAGTTACTCTCTGCAAGAGGGATTTTTACCCAAACTACTCAACTACGAATTTCTGTACACAAATCAATTGGAACATACCTATTATAATCCCGTCTTCATTGGAACCACTGTCCTCAGGTGATGTAGATTTACCTGATAAACCACATATGGTTCCATCATCATTCAAATATTCGAGGAATTTTATTGAATGTCTGCCAGATGGGAGGTATATACTGCCTGATGCCTTGTAAATGTTAAGAACATCCTAAAATTTGGAATTGTTTTGTAAGGAATGTTTTTAAGGCCATGCGTTTTACTTACTTGCAAAGCAGGGCACATTTGTATTGGGGTGCCCTTTCCAATTAACTCTCCAGCCAATCGCAAGAATTGTAGTTGTTTTTTAAAAGTAAAAGGTCCCGTTACAATATAAGCAATTGATTTACCTTTGTCGACTGTCTTATCCAAACCTTGCTTCACGTACTTTTCGTCATCAAATTAAAGTTTAATATATCGGGGTAAATAAATTGACTTTTTTATCAAGTAATACTATTATTTTGGTGCATTCATGTAAAATTTCATATAAATGTGGTTATTAATTCGCGTTTTATCTCTAGTTATACAGAATCATAATGGCAACTGAGACGATGATGGTGAAAATTGAGCATCGCGCTGTAATTAAATTTCTCACAAAGCAAGAAAAGGTGAAAAAACTATTCGTGAAGAGATGGTGGCTGTTTACCAGGGTTCCGCACCTTCATGTGCAAAAGTGGTCAAGTGAGTTCAAGAGAGGCAGAGAGAGCATTGAAGACGACCTCCGCTCCGGCGCCCTGGCTACTGTTTGTACGGCAGAAAGCATCAAAGAAGTCGAAAAACTTATTCTTGAGGATGCCCGAATAAAGGTGAAAACGATGGCAGAGATCACCAAGCTTTCAACTGGTACCATTCACACCATTTTTCATGACCATGTTAACCTTTCAATGGTCAAGGTGGGTGCCACGAATGCTCACAGCGCCTCAGAAAAATGTGAGTATCGCATGCTGCAGAGAGCTTTTGGAGATGGACAGAGGTGGACGAAACATGGGACAGAGGTGGACGAAACATGGGTTCACCACTATAACCCTGAAAGCAAACAAGAGTCCATGCAGATGCATAAAAAAGGAACAGACCCCCCCGAAGAAGTTCAAAGTCACTCCGTCTGCAGGGATGCCCATGGCCACAGTTTTTTGGGACTCAAAAAGAATTTTGCTCATTGAGTTGAGTCAAAAAATTTGAGTCATTGAGTCAAAAAAAAGGCTGACACCATCAGCGGCACATCGTACGCTTCCAATTTGCTTAATTTGCGGTAGGAAATTAAAAAGAAAAAACGGGGTAAACTCGCAGCGAGTGTTTTGCTTCTTCATGACAGCGCCCCTGTTCACACGGCTCGCGTTTCCAAGGCTGCTGCGAAAAATTGTGGTTTCGAAGAAATCCAACACCCACCCTATAGTCCAGACCTTGCGTGATCATTTCCTGTTTCCGGATTTGAAAAAATGTCTTCGAGGAAAAAGATTTTCGGATGATAAAGAACCCAAGTCGGTAATACATGAGTATTTTGCAGAGAAAGAGGAAATTATTTTTTTTTGAGGGTTGAAATAGGTTATCCCAAGATGTAACCAATGCATTAATGTTAGGGGAGATAAATTGAATTTGTATTTTCCTTCATATCTATACCAAGAATATATTGAACGCCCCTCGTAATCTCTTCCTAGATTTTTCTCATTTCTGGATTCTCCAACATTTCAATTTCACTTTTGGTCATAGTCAAACGCAAATGCAGTCGCATTAGATCTCTGATTTGTGTCGTATGGAGTGAGTCGTTTAGTTCTTCACCGTCAAAATAATTTGATGTCTTAAAGATGCTGCTCCTCATTATTTATCAAATAACTTTTGTCCACACGTAATAATTTTTAAGGATTGTATTTTGTATGCGGAAATAAAGTCCAACTGTCATTACTTAATCACTTATGATTTTATTTTGATATAAGGTTTGTACATTTTTACTTTGTTTACCAAATTTTATGAACTAGTTGAGTTTTTTTTGAGTCAAAAGGTCCAGTATTGGGATTAGAGTTCTACATCTTTTGTGTTGACCCGGTTAAACTTGTGTGCTCTTATGAAATAATTGGTCTACAAGTCTGTTGAAAAAAATGATCAACATCCAGACCAAGACATAACATGAAAGCAAAAATTAAGTAAAATCTTACGTATCTTACAATTATGCCTCTAAACATGGATCACAAGATGTTGTCGAATATTTTATGTACTTTCCTTCATGGCAGGGTTCTTATCTTCAGCTTATGCTTCCACCTCGTTCATTTGCTTCCTTGGATTGTCCAATACTAGCATAAGTATTCCTTCCTATTCTTTGCCGGATCCATGTTCATCAAATGAAAATCCAATCGTCTGCCAAAAAAACTGTCATAAAGCGCTTTTATGCATTGAATTCATACTCAAATGTTTGTGAATTTCGCGGAACATTTTGTTTAAACCTCTAACATTTCATTTATATTCCGTATCTGAAAAGCTATAGGTAAAACTTTGTTTTTAAGATTTCAATAATTAACCATTGTTATTATATTTTTGGCTTTCTTTGCTTATTACTTTTCTTGAAACAAAATTTTATTTTAGACTGTCATGATATCAAGCAGAGACCAATAGGTTTGGTTTCAATATCAAGATAAAAGAGGTTTCTGTTTTAAATGGATAATATCCAAAAAACTTTATTCATTTCTCACAGCTATAATTACATCGATTTTGGGTTATTTGTATTGCTATTGTTTTTGAAATAAAGCAAGGCATTTACGATAAAAAATTAAAAAATTAAAAAATGATAAGAATATTTTATGTGTACCTACGAGTATCTTCTCAAAGTAAATTTATAAAATACTGTTTTGTCTTTTCACTTGTATAATTCTATTTTATAGTGACATTTAACTTTTAAACGGAACATATTTTAAATCACCGATATAAATTATTGCGATCATTCCGATATGTTATTTAATAATACAACTTGGCACCATTGGAACAAAACAGCAAGTGATGCAAATATAGTCATATTTAATTTTGATCGAATCTAATTGTTGCAAAAATGACACTATATTAAAGGAATTGAACTGTCCTAAGGCAAATATTAACACCATGGGCTAGAATAGCCATATTAGAAAAAATATGTCATATCAAATTTATTACGATCTAAATTAAAATAAATTATGTGTAAATTAAAAATATATAAAGAAATGATATGAAAAATAAGAAATACAATACATCCTTAACACAGGTAAATGACAATGATGTACATGTAGCCTTAACCTTTAAATGTCAAAGGATTTGAGTGACTACAATCACTCGACAATTGTGTTTGTTTGAAATCTGCATCATAAAGGTCCTTCATATTATTGTGAAATTGCAAACAAGTAAAAATCGTTAACATTTTATAATTCGATTCAACTTAAAAGGCGGGAATCTGAAATTGGTGCTTCGCATCAGGAAATTTACTAATCATCCGGCTTCATAGTTATGTACGTATACCCGTTAAGCTTACTGCAACAGGTTTACATAGACTGCTCCATATTTGACTATAATGAAATCTATTAATTGAAGTCATATAAATGCAGTGCTTATCTACATTATTATTTATATAAATGTCATATATATTCGTATTAAACAACCCCACAATAAGCAACCTCAACAACAAAATACTATTAGTATTGGATTTGTTTTATGTTTGTTTATCAAATTGTTTTTCTTTTATCTTTAGGCCAATATCAACGACACCTTTATCAACATGAGTCGAAATGGTCAATTTCGTGTTAAGAGTATCGGTGAGCTATTGCCTGCAAATAGTCTTGTTCCATTTAACTCGTCGGAAATTGTTATAAAAAATGAACAAGAACCAAACCAAACGGATTGCGTGGATTTGACAGACGACGACTTTGTCACTCCAGTAAAAAATGTTAAGAAAACAACAAGAACGACAAAGAAGGTTCCGAACGCGACGGTAAAAATAAATAATGCACCCCAATCTAGAAGTTCGATGAGAAAATTACAAAAGAATTCGGAAACGCAAACCAAACTAGATACCTACTTTCCAACAAGTTCACACGTCAAGATGGCTCCAAAGAAAGAAAAGATACTTGTTGACGTAAGTGACGATAAAATATTTTCGGTTGAAACTGGAGAAAGACAAGTTTCTAAGAGGAAGCCACTACGAAGGAAATTGATTCAAACCCCTGAAGGGGTAGTGAAGAGTAGGACTTCGAAATTAACTAACAGTAAAGAGAATTTAGTCATGGACCAGAAGCCAGATATAGTTGATCTTTGCTCAGATTCCGACGAGGAAAAAGAAAGCAAAAAATATAAGCCACCTGATATTGTAAAAAGGCCAACAACAGTTCGTTCAGAGAAATCACTTTGCCCCTCATACAAAGTAATTGAAGGAACAACTTTTGCGGTAGACGCATTTAAATTCGGTCGCATAGAAGGAGTAACTGCCTATTTCCTGACACATTTTCACGCCGACCACTACATTGGCCTTACGAAAAAGTTCTCAATGCCAATTTACGCATCTAAAATAACTGCAAATTTGATGCGAGAGTTTATTCCAGTTGATGAAAAATTCGTGAACATTATCTACGTAGATCACACAATAACGATTGATGGCGTTCAAATAACTGCTATTGATGCTAACCACTGCCCAGGCGCTGTAATGCTTTTATTTCAGTTACCCTGTGGGAAGCGCATTTTACACACTGGAGATTTTCGAGCCTCACAGGAAATGGAACATCATCCGCATTTGGTTCAGAAAAATATAGATATCCTTTATCTTGATACAACATACATATCAAATAAGTATTCCTTTCATTCACAAACGAAAAGCGTATTCCAAGCCATTCAACTCATACAAGAGTTCAAGGAGAGGAATGAGGGAAAACGAGTTCTATATGTCTGCGGTGCTTATCTAGTGGGGAAGGAGAAATTCTGGTTACAAATCGCTAAAATGTTTGACTTTAAAGTGTGGACGGACGACAGGAGAAGGAAAGTGATGCGGGCAATAGATAATGATGAAATTATGCGGAGACTAGTTGCTTCTCCCAATGACGCCGATTTGCATGTGATATCTCTTATGACGATAGGCTATAAGGGACTGTATGAATATTGGAAGGGATATAGTGAAAGGTTTGATATGATATTCGCAATTAGACCTAGTGGATGGGAGAAGAATTCAAAGCCGCAATACAGGGGCGATGTGAACGTTGTTGGTGTTGAATATTCCGAACATTCTAGTCATGACGAGTTGCGGAGATTTGTTGGGTTTCTGATGCCAAAGGAAGTAATAAGCACTGTGCCCATTGGGAAAGATCAAACAAAGTGCTCGGACGTTCCCTTGTCCTGGTATAAAAAAGAGTATTTTTCGCCAATCAAAAAGCAAACTTCAATAGTCGACTATTATAAGGTAAATGATAAGCAATAACAATTCCAAAAGATTACTCCTTTTAAGTGAACATGTTTTGTTTTGTTGTTAGTTAAAATTCCTGTACATAGCGCATGGACAAAACTAATATATGTAGATTTGTATATTTTTAAAACTTTTTTGTTTTACTTTTCAAAATAATTGTCCAAGAAGAAAGTGGAGCATGCACGTCTGTTCAAAAAAAAGCATTTTAATAATGAATGAATTGCCCATATCACTTCGAAAGTCAAGCTATTTTTCGTGGTTATATATATAAACTACATCTCGGAATTTGATCGCTCCAGCTCCCTCTATAATGTTTAAGGTACGTTTGTGATTGAGTCAAACATATTTTCCCTTTACTGCTGGTGCAGTGTGAAAATTCAAGACAACCATTGCAACCAGAAAATAATTCCACAGAGCTTTACAAAATAAAATCTGTGTATGTATATTTATATTCTCAAAACTGAAAAGCCCAATTGCTGCAGGGCCAACTAAAACATTCAGTCAGTATCGTAATTAATCTCAACAACTGAATCATCTATTTCTATTATTTCACCGTCTTCAAATTTCGAATGAGTTGTTTCTTTCTTTTTTGATGTACGCTCATTGCTTTCCGAGAGAATACATTCCAAAGTTTTTGGAAAGCCCATTTCTTTTTCATTTAAAATAAAAATATTTGCCCGGCAGTCCGAAAAGTTGCACTCGCCACTCCAGGGAAGAGTCCCGTGTATATATCTGTAAAAAAAAATAATAAGTTTTTCCGTGTCTTCCGTGTGTTTCCGTTCCGGAAGCTTACTGCGTCAAATCGTCCAGGCAATTCAGAGTCAATACTTTTCCCTCTGCTTTATTGTTTAAACCATTGGTTTCATAGTATATTCCACATTTTGCCGATTGAGATATAGTGCATTTCTCAAAGTAGATGTTTGCGTTGCCACCAACGTCGATGCCAATACGACAGTTTCTGATTTTGCAGTTTTTAATAGTAACTGATGCTGTGTCACCGGTCACCAAACCGTTTGAGAAGTTCTCTAGAACACAGTCTTGTAAGTGTAGTTGTGAGCTGCCAGAGCACATAATCCCTTGCTGTGTTGACGACTTGCCATCACCGACAATGGTACAGTTTTTAAGGACTACTTTTCCATTTTTGACCAAGATTCCCGAACGAATATTACGACAATCCAATTTTAGATTGCTTAAGGTAAAATTACCATCGAATACGAGTAGGATGCTATCGTCGTCCGGAGACATTATAATCACGTCTTCATTGGAACCACTGTCCTCAGGCGATGTAGATTTCCCTGATAAACCACATATGGTCCCATCATCATTCAAATATTCGAGGAATTTTATTGAATGGCTGCCAGGTGGGAGGTATATACTGTCTGACGCATTGCAAATGTTAAGAACATCCTAAAATGTGGAACTGTTGTGTAAGAAATGTTCTTAAGGCCATGCATTTTACTTACTTGCAAAGAAGGGCACATTTGTATTGGGGTGTCCTTTCCAATAAACTCTCCAGCCAATCGCAAGAATTTTAGTTGTTTCTCAAAAGTAAAAGGTGCCGTTACAATATAAGCAATTGATTTACCCTTGTCGACTTTCTCATCCAAACCATGCTTCAAGTACTTTTCGTCATCAAATTTAATCTCTTCGTAGATTTTTCTCATTTCTGGATTCTCCAACATTTCAATTTCACTTTTGATCATAGTCAAACGCAAATGCAGTCGCATTAGATCTGTGATTTGTGTCTTATCGAGAGTGTCGTTAAGTTCTTCATCGTCACTAAGGCCAATTTCTAGGTATTCCCTTCGCTGCTGTATGTATCTAGCCTCGGCTAACAAAGTTTTTATATGTGCAGCTAAAGATCGCTTCATGCTCTTTTTTTTTAAATCGTAACAAAAACGAATCCTTGATTCTAAATGTTTTTCCACCCAATTTAAATCATCATCGTTGTCATTGTCCCATGGCATCCAAACATGAGAATAAAAAAATCTTAAACGATCTATACAATCGGCAGTACGTTCAATGTTCAAGGCCGAGTTTTCTTGCATTATTGTTGGCCATAGGTCCTCCAAGTTTACTTCTTGTGTCTCTGGCAGATGTACATCATCATCTTGCACTGCCATAATGAGAAAGATTGCTTTGAGTTCCTTGAAAAGAACCTGTTCCACCATGCCAAAAACAACTGTTGGATACCGCAAATTTAACTCTTCACAAATAACACGGGGTATTTTCCAAAGTGCCTGCCAGCCTTATGAAAATAATAAACAATGCAAAAATTTGTAAAATATATTTATAAAATTCTTTTCTTACCCGCTGGCTCAATTTGAATTTCGATATAGTATGACCACTCGAGGCGGACTCGTGAAGCGGCTATAACATCATCTTTCCAGCTCAAAACATCCATTGATTCCTCAAGACGATCAAGCAAACATTTATCAAATTCATAGACATCCATTTTTGTTTATTTTTAATATTTTAGAGGACAGACAAATAACTTCGACCAACTCGGAAAGTTTGATTAAAATTTTAAACTGTCAAATTGAATTTGAAGTTATTTGAGTGATGCCAATTCATACAATACGACTTTTTTTCATAATGGACTCAAGCGATCTGACAGGTGTCATTGTGGTTGACATATCGTATTTGTACTTTTTTAATTTTTGGGTGAAGTCAACAACGTAATTTTGTTTAACGTTTATTTTATAGGTTTTAGACATATGTATTATATATCTTCTCGTGTTAGTTAGTAGAGGTAATAGATTACATTTGTGGAGTGATATAAATTTCTCTTCTAAATAAATTAGAAATTTGGTACTTCAGAATTTGTGGTTGAATGCTTTGTTTTGAAAACAGTTTGTTGTTGTACTCTTAAATTTTATTTTTCGCGTTCGTTGGCCATTTGAAGTTTTCATTTTGTATGGGGTATACCCCAACATGACGTCAGTTTTTGAAAACAACAAAGTCAACTGTATCTCGCACTTAGCACCACAAATATATTTTTTATGCCAGATGAATTTAAGTATTGAAACACGTGAACATTAATAGCTCTATATATACCTACTATATCATGGGCGGAAATAGTATGTATAATTTCTTTAGTAACGATTAGGTTTGTCGAGTTTAATTCTAATAGTTATTGTATTAGGTACTTGAAACATTTGCAGTATTTATTGGCGCGATAATTTTTTATTAAAACTTACGTGGGAGTAACGATCCTTTTTGTCAAGTATTGCCGTTTCGTACGTTTTATTCTAAATTTAGCGCGCCACGCCTAGTATTGTCCCCCATTTCTATTACTGAAGAACCAAACTAAGAGTGATTGTGGTCTTCAAAGGAATAAATCATGATAATAAAAATGAAATAAAACAAAATAAATAGATTTCATCCTTATCAAATTGTAACATCAGCAAACAGCAAACACGAGTTAATACGATACCAATATTGCTGCAATTGTTTCAGAACCTGTAAACAATTGTTGAATAACCGTTTTAATTTATAGTTTTGTCATACAAGGTAATATAATATATGTTATCTAATTTACAGGTTCCAGCCAATTTAAGATAAAATGTCCAACGAAAATTGGATGGGGAGATTATCAGACACCGCCCGAGAATTACCTATTATTAATATTGCGATACCAGGTGCATTACTGAGAATGTCATTACCTAAATATAAAAATGAAAACATAAATACGTATATTATTAGGCTCTCATAATTCAATGACCTATGGCATAACTTCTAAATCGAAGGTAGCACCAGATTGTGAGACGGCAGCTCGCAGGATCAATGTTATCTTTCCTTGTTTTGTAAGGCGATGGGCAATCACACAATCAGCCGATGTTACCGAACAGTTAATGCTGGGAGTAAGGTAAAAAAATTAAATACTCATTATCATACAAGTGGATAACTTCATATAAAGATATTTTGATTTGCGAATTTGCCAAAACGAGGATAAATACTTCTATTGTCACGGATTGTACGCAATGGAGATCTTTCCCCCACTCATCGAGATTATAAACTTTTTAGATTCCCATCCCAAAGAGTTTGTCATATTGGATTTTCAGCACTTCTACGCAATGGAACCAGAACACCATTATAAGCTGCATTACCATCTGAAACAAATGTTTGGAAACAAACTGTATACGAGAGAGGAAGGACCACTTTCTCAGTGTACTCTTAATACTTGCCATGCAGAAGGAAAGCAGGTTTTGATCATCTACCGCTGGCGTGCTAAGCAGATGCCACGAATTTTTTGGCCAAGCATGAGTTGGCCAACACCATGGCCGAACGTTTGCAGTGCAAAGAAACTTGAAAATTTCTTGGACGCAGCTTTGCTGACAAGACAACCTCAGAATGGATATGTTTCACAATGTATAATTACTCCGTCCTCACGGTACATAACTTTGAGGTTTGTTTTGTTTCAATTTATTAATTCGAATATAGAGTTCACAAAATGTATTACAGGTTCTTGTCTTCACTTCGAAGCAGTGCCAAAAAGGTTGATAAAAAGCTATGCCCTTGGATCCAAGCTCAACAACCAGGACCATTTAAATACAAAGAGAAGCCAACTGTGAATGTGTTTATAGCAGACTTTGTTAATTTAAAAGATGGTCAATTCTGTAACTGGGTCATTCAGCTTAATTCGACATTAGGCGAAAATGACGCTTGATTTGTCACTGCACAAACAAGGACTCACTCTGTGATTTAATTTTCTGGCCTCTAAAAGCAATATATTTTTATTCGTTTTTATTATTGTTACAGTTCAATGTATTTACACTATTTTGCAAGAATGAAAAAGTTGAAGTTTATTTCAAATTTTAATTGAGTTTGTTATTTCGTCTCAACTAGACGAAAATGCTGCTTCACATATAATACGTTAGTTTACATCCGAAAATAAAAAACATTTTGGTTTGTCTAAGGAAATGAAATGAACTGATATTACAATTTGAAAAAGAAATTTAACCCTATTTATCTGTTCCTGTGGCAGCGGTGGCGTAGTGGGTAGAGAGCGACGCTCACACGCAGAGGGTCTAGTTTCGATTCCTGGCTGAACATTTCTTTCGAGCTGCTGACAACACTCAAAGAGTAATAGCTGTCTAAGAAAGCTTTTCAAACTTCGCCGTTCGGAGTTGGCAAAAACTGTAGGTCAGTTCTACTCGTGAGAGAAAAGTAGCGCGCACAACACGAGTAGTTGATGAGCAAGCTAGGCCCTGATCCCCTGTGGACTGTCGCGCCCTACAATTATTATTTATCTGCTTCTCTTCTTACAATTGTGTTTTTCTCAAAAAAATATTTTCAAATATCGTCCTCGCGGCCAGTGGCCGGTTTAAGGCCTGTTGAATTACGGAGCTGTCAATAAGTTTAATGTGCGAACTGTGCAAACATGTTTAATCTCAAACTGTTTCAAAATGAATCTGTAAAAGTGGTCTCAGAATTTTGCCCGTTTTACATTAGAAGAGAAAAGGCAAGACTCGAAATTTGAGAAAAGCAGGAGATGAACTTCCCACATGTTAGATGGATTAACTGTTTTAGACAAACACTTAAAAGTACATTTAACAGTTCAATAAAATTGCATTTATTTGTCAAATCTTAAAGAATTTTAAAGACACAGAAATCATCATAAACAAAAAATATATAATGATAAACGGAGAACCTACAAGTACCATTGCCTTAGGTACCATAAAATCTAAAATCCTATAAATAGCGTTCAGTCTAGAAGAAATCTAACGGACTTTGGTGTCTTCGTTGGTGAGATATTATTGTAAATGCCCTCCCTAAGCGTCAAACGTAATCCATGCAAGACGCCATCCAATTGTTCTATTGACTTCCGAACCAGTGTAATTTGCTCAACATCTACATTATTTTTTGATTTATTTTCATCCGAGGCAAAACGTTCGCACAACTTTTTCAGTTTCAATGTTGACCGGTGAATGTCTCTGATATGAATGTTTGCACAACCAGCAAAATCTTCAGGAACAGACGGAGACATTTTCTCCTTGCCGGGTGTCCCATCATCTTCATCGTAGGTAAGCATCTTTTTTGTACTTCTTAGAGAACAATTAAGGACTGCTGATTTCGTGAGATTTTCTTTTTTATTTCCGCTATTTGATGTGAAGATATTCTGAAGTTTCTGAAATGGCTGTTTCATTATCACTTCCTTCACTAAACTCAAATTAAGAGAAATGCGGCTTGAGTTCAATGAGTCACTAAGTGTTTCGTCTAAATTCTCATCCAAAGGTTGCCAATCAATGTCTATGCACTTAAAAACGTCTTTTCGGTCTATTTCATTATCTCTTATCATATCTAACCACACATCTAAGCGAGCTGTTGGCCATTCGGCTTTGCGACGATTTTCCCGATCGATGATAAGAACCACCGCACGGAATATTCCGAACTCATCCAACATCTGTGATTGTTTGAAATCCAACTGAAGACCAAGACTTCGGCATCTCTGAGTTGCTTCTTTGACCTGCAAAGGAAAACGAGATGTAGATGGTTATTTAACAAACAGTGTGGGTGAACTTTTTCCGTTGATATGTAAGTAAGCGACAAGAAGAGATTTCACAAACAAAAAATTGAGTTCAAATTAGATAAGACGAAGGCAAGTGATTGATTCGTTTGCCCATGAATACGGGATGATTATTTGTGATCCCGTTTGGTTGCTCAAACGGGTAAATTTATATCATTTTGCTTGCTTAACAAATTTGCACAGTTAAATGATAAGTCTGTCAGCCGGCGTTTAGTCAGATTAGATTCGGAAGGCATTTTATTAAGAACAAAGTACAAATATGATACAAACTACAGCGAAAGGCAAGTTCTCAATATGCAGTTATACCCTAAAACTAACCATGAAAGAGCACATAACCGTTTAGAAAATCTGTCTTACCAAGAAGATATTGATTCTATTTCGAACGCTTGGGATCAAAAAACTGTTGTTACACGACATACAGTTCAGATATTTCATACACTACATACCAAGTGTAGGGATCTGTAGAAATAGAACATAGAGCTAACATTTAAACACAATTTAAGGAAATACTTTTTTGGATACACGATTTTCTTTCCATTTTCTTTCCATTGACAATAATTCCGTCCGAAAGCAATGTAATGGTTTTTCGAAAATGACAGATATTTTTTCTGTCTTTACTAGAATTCAAGCAAGGTTAGATGTTCATACAGTATCCTTAACTATAACAAATGATTTCACATCAGCAAACGAATACCTGTGTCAATCAATCTAAGGACATAAGGTTCCAAGGAGAATAATTACTTTTTTCTATAAACCCCTCTAAGACAGTGATCTGCTATAATTGAGGGGTCACTTTTTGCGAGATCACGGCATACTTAAACCCCAAGTTAATTAACGAGCGTGAACTGATTATATTTCCCACTAAAATGCAAGTGTTCAATAAAATCGTTGGTAAACAACGTGATTAGCATACGAATAGAGAACAATTTTCAATTAACTACAAAACGTTCAAATTGAAAAGTGCTTCTTTTATGGCAGTATGCCAAGCCAAGTGTTTATGCGTCAATATACTCACCATAAGTTGTGTCTTATGAAGACTTTCCTCGCTCGGATGCTGCATAATTCGATTAATATCATCGAGTAAAGTCGATTTGTATGAAGGTGTATATTCAACAACACGTTCTTCAGTTGTCTTTTCTTCCAATGCTCGCTTCTCGGTCTCCAGGAGTTCTTTGTTGCATTTGAATTTGAATTGTTCAAGCTCCAGCATTTCCATTTGCTCTTTGTAGTTTCGTTCGTTTGCTGCACGTTCCAGTTCAATTTGTGAGAGCGCAGCTCGTTTTTCTTCATCTAACTCACGTCGAAGTTGTTCTTCTTGTTTTTGTAGAATTTCTTGATGCGCCAGTTGGAAGTCAACAACCTACAGAGAAATAATAAAACGTTCAATTAGTTTTGATTAAAGGACGGTTGATGGATTAGGTTCAATGATTAGAAGGTTAGCGAAATATGATTAGTTGCATTAGACGAGAAAAACAAAAACTTACTACACTCTTACTCCGTCGCTTTGAACAGAACGGGTTTGATATTCGGAAGTAGTGAGATCCACCAATGACCAATCGGTCACCATGGAACATTTGATGTCTCCCGTGGACCAGTTCGCCATTCAGATAAGTTTCAAATTCTTCGTTGTCAGGAGTTATATACAGCTTTCCGCTTGTATTTTCAATTGTGCTAAAATACAGTTGACAAGGGTCATATATGTCGGATGATGATATCTAAACAGGTACTCTTACCAGTGATGATATCCAACGAGGGGTCCATCCAGTACAATATCCGGCTGACTGCAGTAAATTGACGTTCTCGTGCGACCAATTTTTACCACACCAGCTGGCAAGATGTAGAACAAAGTTCCCGACAATATTGGATCCGCCGCTAAATTCACTAAGCACGCTTGTTTTTGTTCGGTCGACAGCTCCATAGCTAAACCCTTTCGCTTTAGCAAACGAAGCTCAGATTTGCGTTGATCTTCGGCTTCTTTTAATCTTTCTATCCATGATTTTTGAGCTCTGTTAAGCTGCTTCTCTGTCTCAGCTAGTTGCTGTCGCAAGGCCTCAACTTCACTTTCATCAACGGATGTTTCAATAATTATTTTCCTGGGTGCAACACTATTTGTGGCCGACAGTCGCTTTTGTCGTTCATAGTCCTGACGAAGAGCTTGTAGACGTTCGACCTCAGCACGAAGTTCTCGAATGATTTTATCATGCGGATCTTCGTTCACTTTAACTCGATTAACAATTGATCGAGCTTGGCAAGCGTAGCGCAGTGTGGCAAGAGTTTCATCAATATGTACACTTGCTGGAGAGATTGTGGCCAACATCACAGTTTTTGAATTGCCACCTAAGCTTTCCTAAGGGACAAAAAAAATCATGAAAAATTATTTAAAAGTATGTTTGATGTTAAACAATTAAATGATCGCACCTATGTGATGTGATGAAGGGAAATAACCTATGAATAACATAAATCCGAAAGATTATTCTTAAAACTCTTACACAAATGTATCTATTTATCTATACTAAGGGACGTGTCCTCTACGGCAATATAGTGACAGCACAGCAGCAAAACGCCACTTGTCTGTACGGAGTAAAATATGCAAGGTAAAGCTGCTGTACGATGTTGGGGATTCGGTGATATAACGGGTTGTTTGAGGAGCCAGTAAACTATTTGGAAAAAGGTTTTCAAGTTCTTTTGGAAAACCTTTATTATACGTGTAGGAAATTTATACGTTTTCCCATTAAATACTAATATTGAATAGTAATATAAGAATTAATTTATGAAGATGGTCTTTTCAACCTACTTCATCATTCATTCGAGTTATCAATCTTCACCTTTCCGTTTTTGCACTCTATCTACTTCAAAGGCGAAATAGATTAATATATTTGACAGATATAATAAATGTTGCGAGGTTTTTACTTTTTTATAACTGAAAAAATTTCGACTTTGTCTCATTGTTGTGGATTTTCAGAACTAACCAACTTTTAAATAATATTCAAATGTTTTGTATTGCTACAAACGTTACATTTTTTGTATTGCTACAAACATTACATTTTTAGATTCACTTTTGAAAATTATCTTAAAAGAAACAGAAATGTAGGATTTAGGAATATTTTAGAAAATGGTTGACTCAGGAAGCAAAAGGAAGTGTTGTCAAAATCAAAAAAGAGTGTCTTCGTTTTTATTTTCTAATAATAGAAAAACACATTTAAGTTACAATCTGTTGCTTTAGCAGATACCCTGAGGTGCGCACATGAGTTTCCTGCCCCAAAGTGCGTTTTAAAAAATTGTCATTGAAAGTACTTGAGCGATAAGAAATGAATGGAAAATGTCATAAACAAAAATTAGTGTTTATCACTTAATACATTTGTGCCAAGGTGCGGCGCAAGTGAAAGCAATAGATATGAATATGGAATTATTTTTTGTATTCTTCTTGCAAAATAATCTAAAAATAAATATATTTCGCGTTTTTTTTACTTCCAATTGATCGGCGGAACTGATACGAAATACTCCAGCCGGGTGTGAGTTTCAGTTCGAATGACGTATCTTCTGGCGACCTTGTGCATCTGACACATATCGTTTGTTTACTTCTGGTACTAATACAACGCCTTTATATGTGTAACTAAAAAATAATCACCATTTCGTCTCACTCTGTAAGCACGTAGTTCTACATCTTATTGCGGTGTTTAAATCTTATTAGTTTTCTGACTGTTTTTATATAATACTATTACCTTTTTATTTATTTATTTTATTTTTTTTATAAATGGTGTAGCTTATAGCTAACTAACAAAGCAAAATAAAGAGTTAACTTCGCAAACAAGAACTTCAAAATTGCTCAAAAGTATTTTATGCAGAATAAATTTAATGCTAGTGATATTCCCTTTTTATAACTCTGAAACGGTAATCTGAAAAGCATGACCCGCAGAAATAATCTAAAACGCTAAGGGAATTATTTTTTCACCATTTGCATCAAAAAATAAGATCTAAATGAAGGTAAAAGTTTTGTACGTTACACAAAAAAAGATTTGATTTGAAGTGATTTCGGAATAGCTAATCGTCTGTCCGGATTCAAAATTTGTCCAATATTTCGTGCTAGATTGAATTACAACCAATAAATAAGCTTTTTTTGCATTTAAATTGCTATTTTGAAAAGGATTATCTCTTAAATAACATATGCGTGTATTCGGAAACTTTGCACGGCTAAACTTGCGTTTTCAAAAATAAAACACCAGTTCACATTACATTTCAAATTAATAATCAGACCATTTCCGCCGTTTTTTCTGCTGGGGTAGTTCTTGAATTTTGAATGTTATGTATTTATCCCATTTGTCATTACGTCTGTTTCTAATTCTACTTGCATTTGGCGGGTATTAGGTTCTCATATCCCGCCACAAGGCATATTTTGTCGTGCATTCAATGCTGCTAGCTTACACATACATATATCAATATCTGTATTTATGTAACCAATAACAACGTACAAATCTGAACAAGTTTGGATAGCTGCGGGTTTATTCAGTTTGTTTTGCTATACTGTGTTCGCTAGGCCTTCAATTACTATTGTGAATAGTTTTTCAAAACCTGATTTTTTCAACGTCCTATACAGGAAAAAAAATAACTACTAACCCTGCAACCACCTCAAATATTGAACTATCTTTATACGATCATCAAGAAAAATACAAAGTATCTAAATAATTCTAAAAGATTGTCTATGGTACATTCATAATTAGGGCATAATCAATTGACTGTTAATGTTTAAATTGATTCATTGTTTTATACACATTGTTCCGCTTATCTTACAGACTTGATGGAGTCACATTTGCAATTTTATTACGCCTTTTTATTTGATTCTACACCTATCCAAGGCTGAGATAGTGACATCAAACCTAAATCCTCGCTTAAATAAAAGTATGAAAAGATAAAACACAGATGTAAAAAGAAGGTAGAAGGAAGCTCCAGCTGATAAAGAAGAACAAAAAAAAAATAGAAGACCAGGATAGGGTTTAAAGGAAAAAAATAAACAAAAACTATTTCCAATGGGTAAACATACACACACACACACACCAGATACTATATTAAACGACAGCACGAGTAAGAATATAAATGCGATCGGTACCCTGCGGCCGCAAACATGAAATCATCCAAAACATCGTCCGACTCTCTCTTTCTCAGAGCTTATTTGTTATCGCAAGTACATTGTGTATCAGACTGTTTGTGTGCTTCCCTCCGCACCGCGAAGATTGTACGCGAACTCCACAAACCACCCTGCCAAGCCCCCCATCGCGTTCAACATTCTTCACCGTCGTGTTTTGCTCTCTACACTCTCCCGTCAGTCTTACAGTACAAACAAAACGCGGGAATTTATTTCGTAGCAAGAGATTGCGGCCTTTCAGTTTCACTAAAGCCTTTCAATGGTGAACAAGAGGCGTCAGTTAGTCGCTTAAAGACAACAGCAAAAGCAAATAAATCAAGAAGCGCGCAGGAAATAAGAAAAGTTGCAGACTACTTTTCGTTTTCTTTTTTATTTATTCCAAGTTTATTTTTCTTGTCTTTCCGAAAACCCTGGTTGGTTTTTTGAGAACGCGTTTTACGTTTACCTTTTTCTTTAATAATTGAATCTTATGTGAAAGAAAACGTACAAACAAGTGTCAATGAACGCACTATACAGAGCTCTTGGTAACTTTTGAAAACAAAAAAAGCAGTGCATCCGAGGATAGACTCATTTACAAAAATTAAAATAAACAACAAAGTGTGAAAATAAAAAGCAAGAATAATGGATGTTTGCGGAGTGTATGTCGGCGATTCATGCATGTCCTTTGGATCGGTGAGGAATCCGTACTACCGGGACTATGAACAATTTCCATATGGCACGCTGGAGAATCACTCGAGTACCATTTGTAAGGATTCGTACAGCAGAGTACAAGGTACAGTCGCCCATCATTGCATCATTCAATCAACCGAATTTCCCGTCACATCTTTGACATCCCCTTTAACCTTATTTTCCCACTGACATAATCCGCACTTTTTTGCATACCGCCATTCGTCGACAAAGGAGGTGTGGTCGGTTATAGAGAGAAAATTGTGACGTCTCCCCTCCCCCGTGTGAATCATTAACAATAAGACAAATATTTAACCCAGAATATTGTTGCGTAGATGTACTCCAAAAGGTGTGACGTTACATTAAACTGTGCTTAAATATTTTTCTTTTGAAAATATAACCAACACAAACACTGTGACAGGAAGCACATGAGTGGTCTGTAGCCGAATTAAGAGCAGATTTCTATAAATAATACACATTCGCACACACATGAGCCACTTTAAAGCGCACGTCTTGTGTTGGCATTTATGGAGTTGTTGTTGTGTTGCTTAAATTAAGTAGGCACGTAGCTAGTGGTTGCACGACCGGTTTTTCTTTTTTTCTTGCTCCATCCTCCACATTCCACAGTCTGGACTGAATGCATTGACGAAGGCTTAATGCAGATGACCTTTCCTCTAATGAAGCACACGACTAAATGAGGAAATCCGCCCAACAAAGGCTTAATATAGATTGTTGTAAATGCGAAAATAAATTTTTATTTTGTTTCGTTTTTTGTATTCCAACTTGAGAAACAAATGTTGTTTAATGTTTAATGTAGTTGCCAGAAGTGAATCAGTTTTTAGGGAAACGTCCGACAGACCGCTTGCGATATCGAGGACTATATACATGTTTTGTTTGGGTTGTTTGTATTAGGAAAGGAAAAAGTACCGCACAAAAGACGCTTAAGATAAGGTAAAAAAATAAAATATAAATAAATAAGGCACCGATTCTAACCTTTGGTGTTTATAAGATTAGCTGGCAATCTTTAAAAGCTTATCTTTTTCGTTGTTAAATTTAAAATATGTTTGTCAACGCTTATTCCCTATAAGTGTCGATACATCTGCATACATTAGACTTTGTTACATGGTTTTGGAACTTAAGTTTATGTTTGACTTTAAGAAAGCATCTTAATGTTTAAGAATGATTGGATTTTGCTTTCCAAATTTAGATACATTTTGATACAAATTTGAAATTGAAAACAGAAAAGTTTTATGTTGGCAACACCAAGCCTGATAAGGTTCAAAACTTGCAAGTGTACCTGTACTCGCGCCTGCACGATTTTCGTTGAAACATGTTGACCCTTCCATATATCTATCCAATGAACACCCACACGACACAAAACACAAATGCGAGACATTGCGAGAGCGAGGAATGGCCTCTCCGCTCAGAAACAACATTCGTGTATGAAAGCATAACAAAAAAATGTGTGACGTGCGTCCTTGCACGTATACACCACACCGTTGGTACTGATGGCGTGCAAGCGTGTGTTTTTATTATCAACTTGGCACACATTCAAACTATTTTGTGGGCCAATTTCTATTGCTCCTCTCTCTCCCTCTCTCTCTGTATAGATCATTCAAATAAATTTTTCTTTAGGATTTGATACCCAGATGACTGTCAGGCGTCTAAGTTCACATGACCTCGTGCACGTGTGAAGATGTAGTGTTGACTCAAAATTCAACAAAAACTGGTAATCAAACATTTCCGCACCTCGACTTCGTGAAAATCTCTGACGCCACAACCTTGCATTTCAATTAGACTTCTTGTTGGCACTTTGATAATTAATATTCGTCCGTGGCTTAGTTTTAATATTATGTTTTCAATTATTTTGGAGGATATTTTACGATTAGGTTATCGATTGTTTATGTTTACGTAATTAAACTCGTAGTATCGTTAAAGATAAGAGAACTCCATTGACACGCTCCAAAGAAAAGTGTTTAATCTGTCACGTAACAAGGTTGAGTTCTGCGTTAGAGGAGGTAAATTTTGAGATATAATGTTTTTGTTGCTGTCTATGTTGCCCCCATAACAAATCGATCATTTAAATGCGTTCTCTCTTTGGAACCCGTTTCAGTAGAATTGAAGAGTTTAACAATGAATTAAATTATTTGCCGGATGATTGACGGTTTGGATTAGTTGGTTAAATGCTTTTATTGCATTCATTGTCTACAGAAAGCACTAATTGGGTACGGTTGCTTTCTATTTATTTGAATCTTAATATCTAAGTATAGTTCCATAGAATAGCGATCTTATGAATTTAAGATCAGATATTGTAGGCGCTAAAAAATTGTGTGTTTTTAAGTAAACAAACTTCCAAAAAAGTGAGAATTAAACTGTAATGTTTTTGTACAACAAATTTATAATACTTTAAAACTTTCTTACAACTGGGTCGTGTCAAATACAGATATTTTGGCAAGCAATTCGACAAAGTTAGACAAGGGTGCAACTTTCGAAGTATTTATAAAAATGACACACGGGCACATAACAAAAAGTCGGCATTGTTCAAAAATGCACTCATTGTATAAAAAAATATTGCAAATAAACAAGTGATAATCATCGACTATTGCATCAAACAAACTGCGGAAACATGATTCATTTTAGGTATGACTTCAAAGTCATTTTATTACTAACCCACGTGTTTTGTCAGCACGCCGCAATTCAATGAGTTATGAATTGTAAATGTGATTCGTTTGATTGCCATAAAATTGTTGTTTGGAGTCGATTTTGCATAATGAGAATTAATTGTCGAAATTTACTGCGGTTGAAGTCTGAGAAAAATATGTAAAATGGGATTGCACAAAACCGGCTAAAGTTCGCAAGGAACCAGAGCATTTCCACTTCAGTAAATCCCTGAAAGAAGCGAATTACTAATAATTATCAACGCTCTATCTCTAGACTAAACACTTAATTAATTGTTATGAGTAGACAATCATCTTCGCCGAAATTAGAACTTGACAATACTGACATCTATTAGTCAGTCAGTTAGATTTATAATACTGACATTTACCAATCTGCCTCAAAAAGATTTACCATCATTATTACAGTTTTTTTTTTTTTAAGAGTGCGTCTCTCACACGCCGAAGATCGAAGGTTCGATTCCCGGGTTCAACACCCTTAATTTTTCAACACCACCTCTTTCGAGCTGTTGACAATACTCAAAGAGTATTAACTGTCTATGAAAAGTCTTCCCAAACGTCGCCGTTCAGAATCATCGAAAGCGCGCACAGCACGAGTAGTCCAAGATATGTCGACTTTTGTTGACGTATTACTCGAAGATATACCATCCGTCAAATTTTCGATGAAATAGTTGTGATAAGAGAGGGAAATACGTAGATACCGAATATTGTTTGGTATTTTTAAACAAAATATTGCCAGATTTTTTGATCTCTTAAATCGAATTAAAATTTTGCCGAAAGCTGTCTGAACTCACCCAGTCTTCATTAATTTAAGAGGGATTTCATTTGACAATAAGGCACCCAAAGAATAGTTTAATTTAATTTTAACCTGTAAACTGCAAGTGCCAGGTATAAGAAAGTGTTGCAAACAATTTAATTTGTATTTCTAAAATGCAGCTTTAAAAAAGAATTCGTGTTTTTGTGCAAAAAATACGAAGAAATATTTCTTATTTCAATTTATAATGTAAACCTTTTTGAAAGATGACGGAAAAAGAGAGACAACACAATTGTCTATTTCTCAGAGTTTTAAATGAATGTCCGTCTAAATAACTAGTAATTTATTCCGAAAAACAATTCAACACATTTTCATTCAACAGTAATGGTTGGCAAGAAATGCAAAATTTTTGACCTTAAAATCTTTAGGTCAGTTTGTTAATTTAAATTGACAAATACCTGTGATGAAAATGCATTGTGTTATAAATACTCGATACTTCACATTGATTAACATTGATAACTTTTATTGATTTGTAATATTTAATTAAAACGCATTAAAATATTGACGCTGTTACTTGAATTGTCACTTCGTGTTGTAGTGTGCTTACGAGTATGTGTTCATTATTCTGGATTTGATGAAAACATTATGCAATATACAACTTGCTCGCAATTCTTAACAAATTATTTTTCAAGGAGAAGTAAGATTTATTCCCACATCCGTCTTAGAGCATACATGAGAAAAAGAAGATGAACATATATGGAGCAAAGCCGGAGACAAGCGATAACAAATCAGAAGAATGTTGTTCGCAAAAAAATAAGCAGACTGTTGGGAAATATGCTTTTATATCTATTTGTTTTGAGACCATATTACGGAATCGGAAAAAAATTATCTTTTTTTTTTTAAGTCAAGTGTCTTTCGAAGACGCTGTAAACAAGATGTGGACATGTGATTTTTATCACGTTTTGTTTCCAGACTATTCTGATAAGAAGTCTGAGAGCTGGAAAACATTTATAAAATACCTTTATCTTTGTGTATATCGTGGCAATTGGTTCAAAGTCAACTTTAGATAAAGAAATCACATTTGGAAGTTAATGAAAAAAGCTTTCCAGTTTCAAATCGATATCTAACTCAAGGAGCGAAGTTTTATCTAAATGGACAGTTCTTAGTTGTCTAGTTATCATGTTTCTCAGTACAAATAATTTGATTTGAGATGATCTTTAACTTCAAATCACTGCAATTCCTGAGGATATTTAATTTCATTATTGCTTTAATTATTTTTAGAATCTGATAAGATAAGAATGTATCTGTTTCACACCAGTGATTAATTCCAATGTGCAGACCGACAAGTGTTCGTTGCTTGGTTCGTATCGATAGAACGCTTATAAGAATCGAACGCGTTACGATTCATGTTTTAACAAAAAAAAAATGTAAACAATGTCGAATGCTGTTACCTTGTTATTGGATACCCTTTCCAATAGTTGAGCATGGTCAGCTGAGTGTAACATTAGTCTCAAGATCAATCTCAGTTCAAAGGAGAATATGCATATGCAAGCTTAACATTGCGTGCGAATAACTAATGCAATATACAGTGTTCCTTTGAAACCGGTTTCCCGTA
The DNA here is from genome assembly GCA_955652365.1 of Eristalinus aeneus. Taxonomy (NCBI): domain Eukaryota; kingdom Metazoa; phylum Arthropoda; class Insecta; order Diptera; family Syrphidae; genus Eristalinus; species Eristalinus aeneus. Next base: position 25,403,422 of record OY019131.1, read on the forward strand.
CCATTAACACATGCCCATGTTCTGTGGAACGTAATCAGCGTGGATTACATTATTTTATTGCGCTCTGTCTTGCATGAAGGATGCATAGAAATTAAGATTACTAGTTAACCCAAGTTGAACTTCCGGCCTTCTTTTTGCATTCCTTTTAGAAACTTCTGGCGAATTTTGATGAGTTTATCGGCGTTTTATTAAGTGATCAGAGAACGTTCGTAGTACGGAACAATTTTACTATACACAAGCGTTTGACTTTGATAAGATTCGAGAATGTGGCAAGCGATATTATATGTTTATGAATGCCCACAAATGTTTGTTATTAGTACACAATACCTTTTATCAAAGATATCTAGAAAATGCCTGGGTGCAAATAATTGCGGGACTATAATTGGGGACTGATTTCAAATAAAACCTACAATGTCTGTGGTTAATTATATTAAAGATTAGATATATTAGTTCGCAAGGACTGGGTCGCAAAATGAATAAAAACTCAAATTGGATGTTACAGCTATAACTAGTATTTATTTTCTCAGAAGATAAATTTAGCAAATGTTTTCAGTCCCAAGTCTTCAGAGATTGTTTTACAAGGTAAATAAGCTCCAATACCTTGTAGGTTGTTAAAAAGACGGACGATAAGCTTATATAACACGATTAACATTTTTACGAAGAATGTTCAATTGGATGGGCCCCAAATAAACAGCTGTAGGCTTTTCAAAATGTTTGCAATTAAGTTATTTGAACTAACGTGAAATAAGTAGGTCTTCCGCTATTGTCGATTTTTGTACTAAAAATTTTATCATTGCAATAGCAATGGTGGTGGTTAAATGGTGGCAAAATTTGTAATCAGAATGGAATTAGCCACCTATCATAAAAGTGCGGTCAATTTCGCGAAGTTGGTCGTATATTTTACAGACCACCGTGTACACAATGGTGTAGGTATAATTTCGAGCGGCTCAATTTTTTCTTATTTCTAGATAGATTTCTCAAAGATATACAGTGGCAACCCAGTAGATTTCGAACAATAGCATTAGTCACACAAAGCGGGATAGCCAGCTTTGTTATTAAAATGCATTGTGGAAGTACAATTAAGACTGCCGGTAAGAAAAGAAATATTATAGATTACAATTAAATAGCGTTAACTCAAACTAAATAAGTGAGTAATTACACACCATTTTGGGTTGAAGCGATTCATGACTGGAATTCATGAGCGAACAATGGAGGATAAAGATAACAAGGAAAAGAAAGAAAAATATTCAGTCGTTCGTTGACAGCTTGAACCAGTCTGTTAATAATCCGGTTGATCTTGACGGTGGATATGACATCCAAATAAGTTGAATGAAAATGACAATGCTTACGTGCGAATTAGACAAAATATCGGCACAAAAAGAAATAACATCTATCTTGTCCGACCGTTAATCTCAGTTATATCCTTTGATTCTAGATCATGTTTCAGACTTTTTAAAAGAACAATATTCCTATTCTTCTATCTCATTAAAGACAGCTGTGTGCTGAATCTGAGAAAAGTTTTCGGTGCATAGGCGAGTATAACCTTTGCATTTTTTACTTATTCTGACATATACATTCACAATGTAAATTAAATGAAATCGTATTCTTTCACATCAGGTGAGAATGAACTCACTTACGATTCTGAAACAGTTTGATCAGCAATTCAATTGAGACTGTGTATCCCTTATTCATCATCACACTTTGATTAAAAATTACCTTCGTTTCATCTTTTTTCAGAGAAGTGTTTACAAACAAAAGCTGAAAAAATCTCAAAGAAGGAATGCCCCTTCTGCAAAGAGCACAAGAAACGACCGTTGACAAAATACTTGCGGACTCGTGTTATGCGTAAGCATAACGAGAGTATTTGCGAAGAGGAAGAGGAGCAGGAAGAGCAAGCGAATGCTGAGCATCACAATCATGGTGATGAACATCAAAAGTAAATCACTACCGCACCGAAGCGTCCCTCTCAAGACAACAGCAACTTCTAATGTAAACCATATTACCACTAACTTGAATTTTTGTTTCCTGATTTGCAACGAAAAGGTTGTTTTCCGAACAACACAAATAATTGTTTTTTGTCACTGAATGGTACCTCTTATAAATTGGTTTCACAGCTAAAATAAAAATTAAAGACTGAAAAGACATACGCAATACTTTTGGCTTATACTTCGCTGGATCACGGACGAATACCACCAAGCCCAGAACAGTCCAAAAGAGCATTCACATCCAAAATTTAAGAGGAAAACGACTAAATTTTTCTTTGAAATATTTCTTATTTGTATCATTTACTCATTTTGTCTATATTAGACTCCAACACACGCATACATACACACTATTGTATTTATTTTGTAAGAATTTTGAAAAAAAAAAAACAAAACAATCATTTATTGAAATATTACAGTTATCAAACGTTTATGAATATATTAAATTAATAATTCTATGGCAATGTTAAAATTTAAGGAATAATTTATACATGTATATTGTTTATGTAGGCGAAAGAATTATTACGCACGGCGATATTTAATTGTTTATGAAGAAAAGCAAATTTTAAGAATAACAATTTATATGTGCTTTTTACAAGTTTTTACATCCGTAATATAGATGATATTCAAACAATGTTTGTAGCATTGGTTGTAGAATTTTGTTAAGGATTTGTATATTTTTTCAAAATATAATGGAAATAAAACAAATATTTATCTATTTGCTATTAACATTTTAGTCACTGATTTTGCGTTTGTAGCCGCAAAGAATTTACAGCGAAAAAAAAACACGCACAAAATAAGTGCTTGCCTTAAGGAAAGGTAATAGTAGAAACAATTTTTTTCGGGCTAATATCAACTTTCACGAAATGGTAAAGTTAGGCCGTGCTTTAAAATTTTGTAAGATTTACAGGTAAAAAAATTGCAAAACAGTTTTATGTGAACTTATGTAGAAACTAATTAACAGTGGATGTCTATTTAGTTCTTTGGTGTTTGCAAGGTTTAAAAGTTAAGTCCCGGGAGTTATTGAGTGATCTGTTTACCGGTCAAACTATTCACGAATCATTTCAAACAAGTAACGCCGCATAGGATCCTGTATTTGAAATTAAGGGGCTGTCCCCTTGAACCCATGAAAGTTGGTGCAATCAAATGGGCACTTACAGTATCGGACAAAACATTTGCAACTCGAACAGAAACTTCACATACTTTTGAATACAGAACGTAATTAAAGAAAACAAAAAAAAAAAAAAATCATGAAAATCCAATAAATATTTCTTAAGTTATGATACATTATGCTAAGGAACTTAAAACTGTCTCGCAACAAAACAATTGCAATTTTTAATTCAAATGGGAAAATATATACCAAATATACCGGTATGAAGTGAGCGTCAAGATACAAATGTCTCGATATGGAACATTTGTTGTGAACGAGCCCTTATTTTTTTTTATTGTTTGTTTGCTATGACATCTGTGAAAAATATTTAATATACATCAAGTCATTGAACAGACAACATCATATTTTTTCATCGTGTAAAAAATGTCGAATTTTGTACCAGACAGTGATGTTTTGCGGAAAGCATTAATTTTTTGTTTTCATTTGAAGAAAAGTGCTGCAGAGTCGCATCGAGGCATATAGTGATCATGCTCTATCAGAAGCAACATGCAAACGATTGAATGGATTGGATGGAGATGACACTTTGAGTCAAAAGCAAATGGCAACAATGTTAAATGTTGCACAACAAACAATTTCCCATAAAGCTATGGGAAAGATCCAAAAGTGTGGAAAATGGGTGCCACATGAATTGAATGAAAGACAGATGGAAAACCGAATAAACACTTGTGAAGTTTTGCTTCAAAGACACGGAAGAAAATTGGTTTTGCATCGGATTGTTACTGGAGATGAAAAATGGATTTATTTTAAGAATCCTAAACCAAAAAAATCATGGGTTAATCTGGGACAACCATCAACATCGACTGCAAAACCATATCGATTCGGCAAGAAGACAATGCTGTTTGTTTGGTGGGACCAGAAAGGTATGCTGTACTACGAGCTCCTAAAACCTTGTGAAACCGTTAATACTAATCGCTACCGACAACAAATGATCAATTTGGACCATGCATTGATCGAAAAACGAAAAGAATGGTAATTTTGCTCCATGACAATGCACCTACACACAAAGCAAAACCGGTTCAGGATACAATCAAAACACTTGGCTAGGAGCAGCTACCCCACCCGCCGTATTCACCAGACTTGGCTCCATCCGACTACCATTCGTTTTCATCGATGGGACACGAATTGGCTGAGCAGCACTTTGGTTCCTACGACGAGGTCGAAAATTGGGTATCTGATTGGTTTGCTTTAAAAGACGAACAATTTTATTGACGGGGTATTCACAAATTGCCAGAAAGGTGGTAAAAATGTGTAGAAAACAATGGCCAATACTTTGAATAAAATGTTTTTACTTTCCCATTAATAATTGTGTTTTATTTTCAATATTTTGTGGCAAATCCTTTCTTTTCAATCACTGCCTTGCATCGCCGTGGCATGGATTCAATTAAATTTGTTAAAATATTCGTGAGAATTTCATTCCAAGCTTTCTATATTGTTGAGAAAAAATTGTCCGCATTTCGTACATCAACCCGATTTATTTTTTGTTTTACAATTTCCCAAAGATTCTCGATGGGGTTTAAACCCGCTTTTTTTTAATTTCGGATCGAAATTAATGGTTTTTTAGCAGGTGGAAAGTGCCCAAATTAGCTTCGATCAACCGACGAGATATTGTTCTAGCACTTACAGTTAGTTGGAACTTTTGAACCAATTTCGGCGCAGATATGAAGGGATTTATTTCACTTTTCGTGCCGATAAACTGTCCATTCGGGAGCTTGTTCTACGTAGTCGACCGCCACGATGCACAAAAGATACTTCTTTTGTTTTCTTATAACGATCAATAATCCGGGAAAACGACGATTTGTAAACGATATATTTTATAGATATCCTTTATTTTATAGTTATCCTTTTGTGAAATGCCTGATGTGAAATCGTCCAAAATACGCTGCCTTAGCGCATTACCAATCTTATTAGGTACCATTATTGAAATTTGCAAGAACACGCGGTGTGCTAAAAATTATTTACGCAAGTGAGTCTGTACAGTTGTGTTCATAAAAGTAGTAGTAATTATACGACTTAGAAAATTAGCAACATATTTCTAAGAAGATCCTTTTTCCAAATGTATATCGTTTTATTGTATTTTCCGGTAACTAAGATACCACACCAGAAATAAAAAATAATAAATTAAGGCTTACTTTCTCATTTTTCACTCATTCAAGCCTGTTCATAAAAATATCAGTGTTTTTTTGTTTTTCCATATAGTGTCTCAGAAATTATAGTTTAGAGTTTAAAAAATATTTGTGTATTCTTGTTTAAAAAGTGAATGTTTTTGTATATGTTGTCTTTTATTAGCATACTTTAAAGTTAGAAATATGGGCCGATCAAAACATTGTACCGAAGATATGCGGAATTTGATCAAAAAATTGCGTTCGGAGGGAAAAACATATGCCAAAAACGACCAGGAAATCATAGGATGTTCAGCAAAAATGGTCAGCAATGCGCTAAACTGAAAAGCTAGGCCCGAAACTCGCGGTCCAAAAAGAGTGACGGCTAAGCGAACTGACCGAAAAATTATCAACATGGCAAAGGAGAACCCTTCAATAAGCTCCAGACAGATAAGGGATGAACTCCAACTTCCGGTGAGTGCTGTGACGGTTAGAAGACGTCTTCTAGAGGCTAAACTACCAGTTCATAGACCGGGAAAAGTACCGCTTTTGACAAAAAAAGCATATGCAAAAAAGATTGACATTCGTAAAGTTTCTTATAGATTAGCCTAAGGAGAAATAGAGGAATATTCTGTGGAGCGATGAAAGCAAAATAGTCTTATTTGGGTCCAGGGGTCGTCGGGAAAATGTAAGAAGACCAAAGAAAGAAAAAAACTAATCCCTGTAATACAGTTAAAACTGTTAAACACGAAGGAGCAAAACTAATGATTGTGGCCTGTTTCTCATATAATGGGGTTGGGTCAATATATCCTATCAAGGGTATAATGGACGGTGCTGAGTACGTTAAAATTTTAGAAGAGGTTATGCTGCCATATGCCGAGGAGGAAATGCCACTAGTATGGGTATATCAACAAGATAATGACCCAAAACAAACGTCAAAACGGGCAAAATCTAGGTTTGATGAAAAAAGAATAACCGTTATGGAGTGGCCAGCACAATCGCCTGACCTAAACCCCATTGAGAACTTGTGGGGCGATGTTAAATGTTCTGTCTATGAGGCCAAACAAAAAACCCCAAGGAATTGTGGGAGGTAGTGCGAGACTCATGAAAAGCTATATCATTTGAGAGATGTCGGAGTCTGGTGGACTCAATGCCACGAAGATGCAGCGCAGTGATAAAAAAAAAAACAAAGTCTTTGCTACAAAGTATTAACGGTAAGCTGTAAATAACAATGATTTCATATTATTTCATTGATTTCTGTTGTCTAGACACAGCATAATTCTAAACACTGTTATTTTTATGAACAACTGCGAAATATTACTACGACAAAAAAAAAAATAGTTAAAAGTTATGAACAACGTTTATTTTGTGATATACCTGTTAAGACTGAAATACTTTACTTTTGTATACGTTTTTTGATAAAATTATAAAACAATTTGAAATAATAGAAAATTATTTGTCTTTTTTGAGGAGTACTGCTATTTTTATGAACACAACTGTAGGTAGCGAACTTCTAACAAGTGATCAATGCAATATTACTCAGAATAGGAAACAACTGCGATGCAACGATAAATATGCTGTTGAGCGTTGCGGTCACTTCAGTTGCAATTGTTTTGTCGCAAAAAAGTTTTAAGTTCCTTAGCATAATGTATCATAACTTAAGAAATATTTATTGGATTTGCATGTTGTTTTCCTTAAATACAGACCTTCAAAAGTATGTAGAGTTTATTGTGTATTCGGATAAAAAGTATAATAAATTTTATGAAATTTCCAAGTTTCTGTTCGAGTTGCAAGTGTTTTGTCCGATACTGTATATTCTAACTTTGTAAGCATGACTTCTTCTAACCATTTCATATAAAGAGTTCTTCTGTAGAAGCGCTCAAATTTTCTTTTAATAGGAACGACAAACGTTTTTTAACATATCATTGGATCTGTACAAAAAACTGAAAAATGTCTCAACCGCAGCAACTTGAAGCAAACTGTAGCGGGTGGGTTATTATTGGGCAGGCAAAAACATCGAAAAAAAACTAATACTCGTATTTTGTTTGGATTACATGCCGGAGGTATCATTGGGCAATGCTTTTGGTTCACGATAATAGTCGCGGCGACTATGGCGAATGATATCGCACCATGAGAAGGGATTATTTTTGGTGTCAAATGCAATGTTACAAACTTGCATTATATGTGGTTTTAACAGGACGGTGACATAGCAAATGTTTCCATCGATTTAGTGAAGAGTTTTGACGTTTGCGTTATTTCAAGATGTGGACCCGTCCCTCTTAACTCTTTTAACGACTGTTTTCTCCGGGAAGTCATTGGTCTACACCAGCAAGCCGGTAACAATAGATGAGATCAAAACCAAAGCTGAACGTGAAATAGCTTGAATCTAGACCAATTTCTGAGCAAAAAAGAGGATTAAACGACATATATGCTCGACTTCTATATATGTCGTTTATATATATATTAAATAGTTGTTGAATGTTATCAAGCCACAGTTTATGCAGGTGTACAAACAAGAATTTTGTTTTAATTTTGCTTGCAATCGGCGTTGTTTGCTGAACTCAGTGTTTACAATAAATGGGAATTCCCAACTTTATGATGTAAACATCAATCAAAAGACGTATGTAAAGATTACATCGTTAATTAATATTATAGGTTATTACGTAATATTATTCAACGCTTTGGCAATTAGGAAAAATCAACGTCTCATATAAAAAGGAACATGTCGTGACTTTACGCCTGATTTGTTATAACATAAATTAGGGAACCATTTTGAGATAATTCTAATACTCGATACCTCAGATAATTACATTTTTTAACCAATAACAGTTTAAAGCTCTTCATATAATTTATGCTTACCAGCTAGAAACTTATCAATGTACAATCTAACTAAAAATGTTGTAATAATAATAATGTACATAAAAATCTATTAGCCGATTTAATGGAGCGTTTAAAATTATATAATAATATAATATAATGAGATACTAGTTCTGATCAGGCGCGAGATGGTCAAAGTCTTTTTGTTGTTCGAAAACTATTTTTTCGTTGTTGCTCATGATCGATCGAACGTGGTATTTTTTTTAATGATATTTGGTCAAACAACAAATGTTTTCGTTCAGAGGTCAAATGTTAATAACTACCGACATTTGCAAGCCACATTAAATGCGTCAAGTGTTTATTTGAGGTAGTTAACAAAGTTTCCGGTTTTAACTTTTGCCATGACCATTAGTCAAATGTTTCAGGAATCGGGATTAGCTTGTTCAGAAACTGCTCTAGGTGTTCCCCGACAGGTAAAAGGAACCTTCAATTTTTCGATATATGAGAAGGTTTTTCAATGATAATTTATACGCTTCTGCTGTTAGCTACTCCAAAGAGGTGATGCCATAAAAAAGCCAGCCATTCGAGTTAATTAAATGAAAGTTCAAAAAACGATTTCGATCGGCGAAGTTTGAGAAGCTTTCTTAGACAGTTATTCCTCTTTGAATGTTGTCAGCAGATCGAACCTAGACCGTGTGAGTGTCGCAATCTTCCCACTACGCCACGGCGGCCGAGATATACAGAAGATAACTAAATGCAAATTCGAAATGCTTCTTCTACTTCTTCTTGTAGCGCTAAAGTCCGGGGTGGACATCCGTTGTGTTGTCCCAATGGCTCAGATTCGAAGACTTTTAGGGCCGAAGCAGTGGGGTCTATACGCTAATGGCCTAGCTATTTTTAGCGTTGTATTGCTTGTATCTTTAGCGTTGATGCTTGACCAGGCGCATGTCGCTGCACAGCCCATAGAGTTCGACCAGCTGCCATCAACACAAATAATTCGGAAACACATTGATTAATTTACAGTATCTATTCTATGTAGGTTTACCCTTTTTTGCGAATGCTAATATATTGTTCTAAAATATTTTTGTATATATAATCGAATTTATCACCCCCGTGGTATGCACAATTTTTTACATTAAAAGAACTGCTATAGTAAATTTACATAGTTCCTACAGAGCTAAAACAGATTTTGTTTAACTTCTTATTAAGCTCTGATAAAAGTCAACAATAAAAAAATTTAAAAAATGAATTTATAGCAGTAAAATGAACGATAAAACTAGCTTACCGACTGCAATATCATATGTGAAGAATATCTACGCCCGGGTATGTCTCAACCCCCGATAAACAGTGAGTAACTCTTAGATGATCAGTTGTTTGTGGATTCAATGCATGAAAGGGTGAATGAAACTAATAAAAGTTTATCAGCTAACGCGTTTGCACGAACTTATCGGCAACATTTTTTGTCCCACGGAACTCTAGAGGAAGTGGTAGCCCCTATCGCATAACGCCCAACTCCACCAACTTACTGTTGAACATTTCTCTGCACATAAACCGCAGAGACCACACGCACTCTATGATTGCACCGATGTTTCCTTATGCCTCACATCTAATCCAGACTTTATTCTATAGGAACACTCCAAGGTGACAAGCGTGAAATTTAATAGCTACGGTCGCAACCTAATCGCAATACTAACTATCGCAATACAAACAATACGCAATACTACAAAGTCGACGTATTGAGAGCGAGAGAACATTTTTATATTCTGCGTGATTCAAGGCTTTCGAAAAATCGTAAACAACTTTAGACAGCACATCAGAAAACAACAACGACCAAGAGAGCAGTCGCCTTAAGATGTTGACAAAATTGTTAAGAAGCATTAACCAGAAAGCGCACAAGACAAAGGCCGCCGAACAGAGGAGAGGTAAGTCAAATAAATAAATTCTTACATTTATTTATAAACTGCTGGGCTGGGTGCCAAAGGAAAATCTCTATTTTGTTGGGGCAGTCTCTAAAAAGAGGAGGGATACAGAGGCGAAAACATGTTTAAGGGGTGTGTTCCCTAATCTTCCTATAAATAATTTTTTTGCAGGTTGTTGACTTGGTGAATGATTGTTGAGTCAGTTTGATAATTGCATTTTAATCGGTCGTTTGTGTTTGGTTTGTATTTCGTCTGCATGTTTCAAACAGTCTTCCTCGAAAAACTCTTTTTAACTGAATTTAAATTAAGACCTCAATGGTAAAAACTTTTAAACACCATTTAACTTTAAACATAAAGTAAATTAAAGTATTACATTGGTGTCAACAATTGGAGTGGTGAGATTGACTGAATTTCGTATTAAACTTGGTATTAACTTTAGGCAGTATCTTGCTATAATGCCAAATACTTTTTTTCAAAAACCTTGTGTAAAAAATAATATTTGTAAAGACCCTTTCCTCCAAATCTTTCTATCTTTACCGCGCAGTTAAGGAATGTTCATTCTCATCTTGACGCAATTGCAATTGATTGCTTTGAAGCATATGAGTGATTAATATTTTTTCAAGGAATATTCCGATATCAATTGTTTCGATATCCGATAGTCCGATAAATGAACCCAGACAGCAACAACAAATGGGGGAAGCGAATTTTCTATCGCCAAAAGCAAATTTTGACAGAAATATTGTTGAAAAAAAAAAAATACAATACAAGCTTTTTATATGTCAATTTTTGTTGCAACAAAGAGCCCCATTAAGAGTTGCAAATTTAATATCTGCATTGATTGGCGAACTGTTGGCAACACTCAAAGAGTAATAACTGTTTAAGAAAAAGTTTCTCAAATTTCGCCGTTCGAAGTTGGTAAAAAAACAAAACAAAACAGGTCCCTTCTACTCGTGAGAGAACAGTAGCGCGCACAACACCAGTAGTTGATGAGCAAGCTAGGCCCTGGTCCCCCTGTGGACTGTCGCGTCAACAATAATTATTATTGGTTGGCGGAGAGAATATTAAAATGACGCCAGTATGCTGTAAAAATGTATAAACACTCCTTTCATTCGAAAACTCTTCTATGTCGCAAAAAATATGTAAACTATGTCGAAAGGAACATGATTTAAAAGTGTTAACGACACTTACGCAAATACTGTGTAAATTTTAAAACTTTGCAATTTTGAAATCCCCAAAAACGATGGAGTGGTTCTATCAAATTTGATTTGCGAATGCAATAGGCCTTTGTATCTACCCCATTATTTAAAACGGCATTCGATCAGACAAAGCATAGAAGTTAAACTATTCACTGTGCAAATGTGCACTAGTTTTTTGTTTCCTTTTATTGATTTCTTTATTTTGTATGTATAATCACGCATTTGAAACCGTTGATATAGCACCTTTGGACACTTGATATTCCTATTTTCTATTTACAGATGACCTCAAGACCACAAAGCGTACGACGACAAAATGCAAATGCAACCCGCAGCTGTGCAAGTGCAAAATTCACAAGACTGTTGTTCATCGCCTTAAAGATCGAATGCACTTAATGACCGACATTATCTACTAGACGCTTTATGTTTTTGTTTCGTTTCTTTATACGACTTTACGATTTGTTATAAAATTTGTTTTAAATAAAAAAAACAGCAAAATGGAGAAATTGTTACAATATTCTTGTGTTGTTTTTTTGGCCTTTTGGTTAGCTGGTGCAATGGTGATTAGTATTGTGCATTTGGAGTATGTATTTCAAAGAGATAAAAGTGACGTCGACTTATTGATCCGCTCGCCATTGATAACGTACAGATAACACGTTGAATAAAAGTCAAAAACTGTGATATTTGTCGTCATTAGACAGCATATCATCTGGACGGACTATAAATAAAGTAAATGTCCCAGTTCAGTGAATGATAATAAATCTGCTGGATGTTAGAGTTCAATTACCGGCTGTCTGCTCGAAGTAGGATATGTTGTTGTGTTGCAACTGGATTTAAATGGAGGCCGACGTTGTTGACGCGAAAACATCGTGATAAAAATCTATGCAGATTGTTATTAATTTGCAAAAGCAGGTACAGCACAATATTTATGACTATAAACCGTTGATTAATCCTGTTCAACTTGTAATTTATACAAAACGGGTCTATTGAAACGAAGAACTAAATGTTGTTGGGAGTTTCGTAATTCTTGTACTAGGCCTACAGCGCTATGGCAGAATGGTAAGAGACACAAGCATTTCAGATTAAAGCTTCTGAACTAACGATTTTATATGAATATAACTTCCTCTTTTAAATGCGTGCGGTCCTAGAACTGTAATCATATATAAAGCTGACTTTATTTAATGCAAGCCAACTTAAAACTATTCCTCTTGAAACTTACTTATTCCAGGACAAAAGAAAACTTCTTAGGTTTATTTTGATTCCGCCCCCCGGACCCTTTCGAATAAGTTTTTTGTTTGGTTCACATGTCCTTTTGGAATTAACACCGTGTACAAAAATTACGCAGGAGATTGGATTGCAGGGGGTTTACAGTCTTGAAAATGAATTTCATCTAGCTCAGCAAATTGTAACTGAAATCGCTAATTTATAACGTAGTCTCTCGCGTTTTGTATGTATGTGATATGATGTAGTCGGTAAGAGAATCGACAAACACTGGAAAGGGATCCATGTTTGATTCTTAGTCTGAAAACATCCTTTGTTATGCCATCAGCGCCCAGATTTTCTATGTAAAGCTTTTTAAGTTTCGACCGCATTGAGTTCAAAGACACTGTAGGTTAAGCTATTAGTGCAAGTACAAAAGTAAGCATAAAACGGATTACTGCAGAAGCTGGCGATAAGTGGTATGTAGTAGAACCAAATTTAGTTTTATTTTTTGCTTAAAGCTTGTAAATGGGTCATTTTATAATCTTCAACATCGAACATGCCTCGAAATGTTTAAAACTTGTCTATTATGGACAACGATATTCACAAACGCGCTACTAGTTCTTGCAATGACCAGTTGAATTTTTAACGGAAAAGAGAAACAATGAAGCTGACTAATTTACGTTATGTGCTGTATTTGTACAAGTTGCAGCAGTTCGGTTTACTGGTTAGAATATTTTTCACACATCACTCTATATTCGTAAGGGAATATTTTTTGCTAATGAAAGCAGCAATTACAAATACCTGCAATGTTTGCCTCTAATACGTAAATGCACGATTGTCGTTTGAAGCTCGCTGCTATGTTGACTTATTGAATAACGTCTAATAGAACCTGTCTAACGAACTAAAAAAAACACCAGTATTCTGTAAATAGTTATTTATATTCTGTGTTTCACACTTAAAACCGATTCTTATGTATTCGGCCAGTGTTAGCGTTAAACAGTTTTAAATTTTTTACGCAGTTGCAAACCCATTACTAGTTTATGCAAAAGTTTTAGTTAGTTATGCCTAATTATTAAAAATTAATTTATGCCTAATATGCCTTGCATCATTCTACGTTTTCTTGAATTTCAAGTAACGGAAACTGTTTCAGATTTTATTTTCAAATGAAAAAGCGGTGACTGCCACAAGCAAATAATTAACGAATTCATGTTTATCATTAAGTGTCGCATGAACTATTTATCTACTCAAGGGTCCACTTCACTACGATCGCATAAACATTACTGATAAGAATGCAATAAAATACTCACCCTCAATAGCCAGGTCAGCACACTTTCTCGATATGGGACGAAGTTGCTCTTTGATTTTGGGTCTGCCAGCTTGGAAATTACTTTGCCCAGCGTTAGTAGACTTTTATTAATGCTTACACCCTCCCTTATCCTATCGCCATTCGACCCGGTGTGCGTAATGCGCTCACTCCCGGCTAAATCAACAAGGCTTATCTTACTGCGTCGTGTCTGTCTGACCTTTTCTCCGATGCTATCCCCAGCATTGCCTTCAATTTCCGATAGATTCAATATAATATTGAAAATAGAGTGAGATCTAGAACTTTTGTCGTTCATTCCTGTGGCTGCGGTGGCACGTTGACTGTTTCCCACGGCCAGCCAATTTCGCAGTGCAGAATATGACTCGACAGGGTTTATGCTTAAGTCAACAACGTATGGTCCCCAGATTGGGTGTTCACGCACTTTGAGAGCGCTCTTCTGTGCACTGTTGTGCGATTCACTGTGTCCAGACACGCAGAGTAGGTCGTGTATCTTTTCATTGTAGATTTCGAAGTAACTAACTTCGATCTCAGAGCGAAGTGTGTCCTTAGTCGCTTCAATTCGACGAAAGAGTTCATGGCAAAACCGAGGAATTATACCTGCCTCGGTATTGGTGGCAATGTCATCACTATCATCCACTTCAATTCCCATCATACTGTAACTCTTTCCAGAGCCAGTTTGACCATATGCAAACAAACATGCATTGTAGCCTTCAAAAGCTCTGTCAATTAGTTCCAGCCCGGTTCCTTTAAAGACTTCTTCTTGATTTGCGTAGTCTCTGCTGTCTACATCACAAGAGTAAAATGCTCTGTCATATTGAAAGCAATGATTTACTCCAGCCGAGTTATCCGCTGTTGTGCCCGTATAGACACTTACTTCATTTCCCTTCACCTGGACTACGTTCGTCACTCCTGGATTTGAACATTCTTGGCCATTAAGTGGTCTTACGCGAACAGCAACTGTGAGGTTGCTTATTTCAACATCTTTCATTGATTTTGACATCACGTCTGACTCCTCCAGCGTTGACTTTTCAGATCGACGTGAAGAGTTGTGGCTTTTAATAGATGTCTGCGGAGTGCTGCTAATATGTTTCTTAGCACTCCGCGGCGTTGTTATAACACTGCGTGGCGTATTTTTAGCGGATCGGAACAGCGATGAAGGAGTATAGCACGCATTGAGAGTGGTGCAAGTTTTCGGTTTGAACTTTTGCGTTGAAGCTGGAGTTTTTGCAGCTGATGTTGTTAGAAATGGTGTACCCGCAGTTTGATCACCTGAGACATTTTCATTTGCTTTCGACGTAAACAATGGTCGCGCAACACGTTTGTTCACAGAATTTGGTGTGGAATTATTTCGCGGTGTGCTCGCTTGCAGGAATTTGTTTAATCTTGCATTACTTGGTGTAGTTTTGGATGACATTTTTTGTGTTTATAGATAGCTTACGGGATGCACTTAATACCGGGTAATAAATATACGTCTAATTCAGGAATTTACATTTAAAAGACAGATAAACAATTTACAAATTTCACGAACACGTCCGTTTATGTTTTTGAGTTTTCTTTTAAATAACTCCGACAGTTGCATTCAACGTCAAGTTGACTTTCAGTTGCGACTGAATGAACTCGATGCTGAATTGGAAAACGTCATCAATTTTTAATGGTAAGGTGGTGTTGAAGACTCAACCAAATTGCCTTTATATGCAGCCGTATTGCAACCAAAATTGTAAATTTAATAGATATATATAAAGATTTTTATTAACTTAAAGTGGAGGTAAGACTGAGTCTTGAAAATGTACATAGCAAGGGAACACGAAGAAATTATGAAAATAAAAGAAAAGGAATCCATTCCAGACCTACCTTACCATTTCAAGGTTATGTCATCAAACAGAAATGTCAAGCAAATCTCATATCCCAGAAGATAACAACAATTCCATTGCATCTCGTTTACTCGCTTCGTCCAGAGTATATTTCATCCCCTTCATATATCAAATACGATAATCGGACGTCGTGTTGGACCAGTTTTGACATTTGCGGTTCTTTTGCTGGAGATTTTGTTTTGGGAGGTCTGACGTGTACGAAAAATTGTTTAAAATCCTGTTGGATTAATTGACTCATAAGTACATCACAGAAATTCTACACTTGCCAGGATGGGAACCGTGCCGCAGGAGCCTGAAGTGATGATTCCCGACAGTAAACGGAGATTTAAGCGCAATATAGCAATTGCGTTGATGGTTCTTATTGTGGTTTTGTCTTTGCCGGCTGTTTGTAAGTCTCAAGTTGTTCATAATAATCCAAGTTTCAAATACTCCCGGGAGGCGAATGAGAACTTTGATAAGAATGCCGCAAATTTACATGTACATGACCACCATCATCATCACCATGATCATGAACATGATGATCACCATCACGGCCACGACCATGGCCATAATCATGATCATCATCATGATCATAATCATGACCACCATCACCATGATCATGAACACCATCACCATGATCATGAACACCATCATCATGACCACGAAGACCACATTCATGAACATCATCCAACCGAGAAGAAAGGAATTCCGGCACAGCTTGGTAAGCTTAATAAAGTTTCCGTTTTTGACGTACTCTATGTTCACTTTGTTCTAGATATGAGTTCCATTTGGATTCACTCGATTGGTTCGACTCTTCTTATAAGTGCCGCACCATTTGTGCTTCTGTACATTATCCCTCTAGACAACAGCGAAGCCATGCGTCCGAGGTTGAAAATTCTGCTTGCCTTTGCTTCTGGTGGTCTCCTGGGAGACGCTTTCCTTCATTTGATTCCACATGCGGCCCACCCGCACACCCATGGTGACAGCGACCACGATACCCATAATCATGACCACCATCATCATCATCACCACGATCATGACGAGAATGGACATAGTCATGGTCACGACATGTCAATTGGCCTCTGGGTCCTCGGAGGAATTATTGCATTCCTTGCCGTTGAGAAATTCGTCCGCTTACTCAACGGTGGTCATGGACATAGCCATGCGCAAGAATCCGCTCCCAAGAAGTCACCAACTCCAGAAAAGGAAAAGTCCAAGTCGGATGAAAAGTCGAAGAAGAATGCCAAGGTAACCGTAAAAAAATCGGCAAAGGTACCCGAAAAAGAAAACAACGAAATTGAAATCGCTGGCTACCTCAACTTAGCGGCTGACTTTGCACATAATTTCACAGACGGATTGGCCATTGGTGCCTCATATCTAGCTGGCAACAGCATAGGCATCATAACCACAATTACAATTCTCCTGCACGAAGTTCCTCATGAGATTGGCGACTTTGCCATTCTCATCAAGAGTGGCTGCAGCAAACGAAGAGCGATGCTGCTGCAGCTATTAACCGCACTTGGTGCCCTCGCCGGCACTTCCCTAGCACTGCTGGGCGCTGGCAGTGATGCAGCGGCTTCTTGGGTCCTACCCTTCACTGCCGGAGGATTTATTTACATCGCGACAGTGAGTGTCCTTCCCGAACTGCTGGAAGAGTCAACCAAACTTGGTCAGTCACTGAAGGAGATTTCTGCGATGCTCGCTGGCGTTGGACTTATGGTCTTTATTGCAAACTATGAATAAGTATCTGCCTGCCGTAGGCGAAGAAGACTGCTCTGACACATCGATTGGTGTGCAAGTCGAACGGAAAGGTATCTTTTAAGTATTGTGATTGATAGATTGAAGCTGGAATTGTTGTATAAAAGGTATAAAGTAATGAATGCATAACAACTTATTTTGATTGTAATTATTTTTTATACAAATAAAGATAACTGTCTGTCAGGAACTTAAATCATTGAAGTGAATTGTTTTTGTGATTTATATTGTATAATATCTGCATTTTTAGGTTAAGAATTGAATTCGCCTAGAATGATAATTACCTTTATCTGAAGTTATCTGAACAGAGGATAAGTTGCGCCCCGTTTGCTGCCATAAATTATCATGAAAGTGTGATAAAAGACTCAAAGAGTGAATTTTCAAAAATAAAATTGAAACAGAAAAAAATATATCGAATATATATTGAAACAAAAAAAAAATTTGTTGCAGAAATGGTTGTATGTAGCAATAAGCGCGAGCAGTTATTATTATCTCTCACACTTGTTAACAGTTTGAAGAAAATTAATATTCGCTGCAAAGGGGATAACACAAACGATTCAGTTTGACGAGCATGCACAATTTCTTATTTATCTATTCTCCAATTTCCTTGTAATGTTGTCTTATTTTTCACCAATTCTTTAATGATGGAAATTCAAAAAGCGAATGGCAAATTGAGTCCAAATTGCCTAACTTTTAGAGGGAAACCCACTTAGACTTTCTTACCTTCTGGACAATAACTTTTATTCAAGCCATTGCTTCTTTATTATGACTCCATACAATAATAATAAACCATATTTGAAGATAAATGTACACAGCTGTAAAACATATGCATTAATTTATTTAAAAAACAAAACATACATCAGACTTCACAGCCCTGCTCCACACGCAACAATAACTTTAACATTACAAAAACAAAAAACACCTCATTCCTGCGACATGTGTTTTTTGATCTCTTCTATGCAATATTTTGCCTGCTCAACAGATTCGTCATCATTCATCTTCTTGCCCAGCTTATAGGCAAACGCACACGTTTTCTTAGCTTGCTCTGTCATTCCCTCTTTTAGATAAATCAAGCCTAAGTTTGCTTGAAGTACTCCCTCCATGGTTGCTTCAGGGACTGTCTTAATTATTTCCAGAGCCTCCTTCAAATACTGTTTAGCTTGTGCTGTATCATTCTGCTAGGATCTTTATTTTAAGTAAATGTGGGTGGATTGAAGAATCTTAATTACTTACTCCTATCGCTGTTACACTCAAGTTATTTAGAATTGGCACCAATTCTTCGTATTTCTCCCCAAAGCGTTCAACGAGAATACGGTAGGATTCTTTAAACATTTTCATTGCATCAGCGTATTTTGCCTGCTCCACGAGTAACTGGCCATACCTGAAAGTTGAAAAATACTTTTTATTGTTTATTTTTATATTTTAACAAATACACATTTAGCAATGTCATTTTGGGAATTAGAAAAATTAAGAAAATATGGAAATACTGTTTTCTTGCTACCTTTCGTTCATTTGTTGGAAACATTTTCGACTTCGTTCTGACAAAAAGCGATCGGTTTTGCTTTGGTCTTGCGAAAGAGTTTTTCCATTTTCAAGCCTTAGAAGTTAGAAGTTATTAAAGAACTACTAAAAAACGTCCAAAAGAGAAGGAATCTATTTCGAAGTAGCAGAGGAAGACTCTGTAGACTATGCAGAGCCAATAATCATTGTAAAAGTAATTTTTCTTTCCTTTTTTACACGCAAATAATTCGTTCATTATATAACGTGCATGGTCAAATTAATATGTAGTCTGTATGGTAGCTTTTCCAAATTCTGTTAGTTTCTTCGGAACATTTTTCCTGATTTGTAATCCCTTGACATATAAGCAGTCTAAGGAATCATTGCATAGACAGGATCAGAATGGCAGTTATTAAATACTTTGCGCAGTGGGTGACTGCATCAGACCTGGAAGAATATCTGTCTTTCAGATTAAATGCGTTATATTACTTATTTATAAAAGTGCAACTCTAAAAAATACCGTCTAGCGAAGGATTTTGAAAGTTGATTTCTTATTCTACTTGTTTGAGTGCCAAAAATGATACTCCTGAACTGCCTCCAGCCAATATTCAAGCTTTCCTCTACAATATGGAAATATGGAGTCCAATTTTCTACTATAAATTAAAGTAGAATATCATGATTTTATGTTTATTCCAAAGTGGCGTAAAAGAGATTGCCGCATATAATATTTACTCCTTCAATATGCTCACTTACAACAGTAAGGTAGTAAGTCAGTTCTTGAAAGGTGTCGCGTTCATGACACCAAATATATTTGGAATCGCCTCCATGCATTATCATTTCCGGGTGTACAACATGTATATGATAATCATGCAATGTCAAAAATTATAACCAACGCCATGTGGTGAAAAATAAAAGCCCCAAAACGACCGTAATTTATTTCATGTCAATCTTGAAGTGTTTATAAAAAAGCAACGAAAATTTCCCACAAATTTGAAGAGTTCCTTAAAAACAAGTTTCAGTTTATTCGAATTCGGATGGGGGTTTCATAATTCGTGATCAGATACTTGTTCGCACTAGAATTCTGTCTCAAGTTCCTGCTTGGCCAGCTTTCAAAATACTCGATTGCGCCCCTAATTATGAGTAATCGTTTCCATTTAATTGCAGAGTCTTTAAGTCCTTAAGAAGCCAAATTTAACGCCTGTTTCAACTCGTTCCGAACACTTCTGGGGCACTTATGTACGTACATAGCATCTGACTGATGACGTGTTAGAGCAGGGTTCCCCCACCGACTAGACTGACTCATTCCGCCACTATTGCGATCCGGGCCGAGTGGTGGTCACTCAATTAAGTACATGCATAAAAATTCGCAAAAATTGCGCGAAGACGCAAGCAAACAGAAAAAGCCCCTTGAAGGGTAAATATATAAAAAACGAATCTGTTGTTGAATTTATTGTTAGCACAATGGTTTGCAGCTGACGGGGATAATAAATTTACTTGGTTTAGGAAATGTTTAAGTGTGCACTGAAAGGAACTTGTTCTGACAAATACTGCTGCCGGCGCGTCATGCGACATGAAGTAATTAAGATGACTATTTAAACGACTGTGACTATTGGTGGAGGCATTAGTTCTTTGATATCAACCATTCAAGATGAAGTTCTTCATTGTGTCCTGCATGTTCGTTGCTGGAGTCGTAGCAGGAGGATACGGTGGTGGTGCTGGTAGCTACGGAGGAAGTAGGAGTAGCGGCTATGGAGGTGCTTCAACGGCTCATGCAACTGCTAGTGCTAGTGCGAGTAGTACTAGTTATTTAGGATCTCTAGGCGGATTTGGCACACATGGTGTTGGAAAATACGGCGGTGGAGCCGGAGGATACGGTAGTGGATTTGAAGGTGGTCTTGGTGGAGTTGGAATCGGGCTTGGAGGACTTGGAGCTGGAACTGGTCTTGGTGGCGTAAGCCATAGTGGTGGTATTGGCAGTGGTTATGGATCCAGTTCCGGTGGTTATGCTGGTGCTATTGGAAATAGTCATGGTGGTGTTATTGGCGGCGGTCACGGAAGCAGTGCTACTGCTGGTGCTGATGTTAGTCATAGTACTGGTGTTGGATCCGGTCATGGAGGCGCTCTTGGCAGTATTCATGGTGCTGCTATTGGTAATGGTCATGGTGGTTCTATTGGCGGCGGTCATGGGAGCAATGCTGGTGCTGTAGCAGGCAACTCTGCTGTTGGATCTGGTCACGGTGGCGCTCTTGGCAGTACTCATGATGCTGCTATTGGTAATGGTCATGGTGGTGCAATTGGCGGCGGTCATGGAAGCAGTGCTGCTGCTAGCGCTGATGCTAGTCATAGTGCCATTATTGAAGGTGCTCACATAGCCAACTCTGGCGTTGGATCCGGTCATGGAGGTGCTCTTGGCAGTATTCATGGTAATGGTCATGTTGGTTCTATTGGCGGCGGTCATGGGAGCAATGCTGGTGCTGTAGCAGGCAACTCTGCTGTTGGATCTGGTCACGGTGGCGCTCTTGGCAGTATTCATGGTGCTGCTATTGGTAATGGTCATGGTGGTGCAATTGGCGGCGGTCATGGAAGCAGTGCTGCTGCTGGCGCTGATGCTAGTCATAGTGCCATTATTGAAGGTGCTCACATAGCCAGCTCTGGTGCTGAATCTGGTCACGGTGGTGCTCTTGGCAGTATTCATGGTGGGGCTATCGGCAATGGTCATGGTGGTGCTATTAGTGGCGGTCACGGTAGCAGTGCTGGTGCTGGTGCTGATGCTAGTCATAGTGCTATTATTGAAGGTTCTCACATAGCCAGCTCTGGTATTGGATCTGGTCATGGTGGCGCAATTGGCAGTGAGCATGGAGCTATTTCTGGTTTGGGATCTCATCATGGAAGCGTTATTGGCAGTAGTCATGGAAGCAGTGTCGGCGCTGGAACTGGACATAGTGGAGCTATCGAAGGCGGTTATGGAGGTAGTTCTGCTGCTGGATCTGCTCATGCTGGTACTGCTGCTGGAGGTGGCTATGGAGGAAACCTAGGTGCTGCTTATGGTGGCGCTATTGGCGGTGGATATGGAGGAAGTTCTGCTATTGGATCCACTCATAGCGGAGTAATTGGTGGAAGTCACGGAAGTAGTGCCGGCGCAAGTGCTTCTGCCAGTAGCAAGATGCGAAGTGGATATGGTGGATATGGTGGATACCGCGGTTAAAAAATATTCTTCTCATTCACACTTCGATTCAAAGGATTGTATTATAATAAAGTGTTCAAACATGCTTTAAATGAGAGATTTTGATTTAATTTTTTTTTCAGTACCAAGTTTCAATTAGTCACAAACAAAATGCAAGTTTAAAATTTCGGTTAGGACGAATTTAGCAAATATTTAAATATTTGTATGGAATTGTTTTTTATTCAGTTTGCAGTTTAAATAATACCCTATACTATCATGGATATCAGAATCGCATACAAAAACACAACTTACCAATCAGAAGTTACGGCTTTGAGATATTGTAAATCTTCAGAATCTGGTAACTTTTTTAAGTTCTCTTCAATTTTCGCCATAGTCCATTCAAAACCTTGCAGGGCCTTTTCGTAATGCTGTTGAAGATGTGCCATATGTGCCAATTTAGAACTCATGTGAAGAATCTGTAGATATCATTAATACATGAAAATCAATCGAATTTCAGGAGAAACAATGCCTTTACCTTACAACTATCTTCAGTTTCTCCACTGGCAAATAGTCTCTGCATGACGTCCTTGAACAATTTTTCCGCCTTCTGGAAATGACCTTGCTCCATTGCTAAGTTTGCCAGTACATCATAAACATAGGTAACACCATCTTTGTGTTGCAAGTCCTGTGCCATTCGAAGTGCTAAATGCAACATTTGTTCGGCTTTATCGTATTCCTTTCGTTGAATAGACAGAATTGAGCGTTTTATGGTCATGATAAGCTTGTCTTCAGGAGTTTCCTCCTCTTCGTCAGCTTTCTTAAATAAATTAAAACCCAAGATCAATCCAATGGGAGCAACAGTAGTCGCACTTCGTGAAAATGAATGTGACTGCCTCGATTGCTCATTTGTGATAGCTTCCAGTAAACATCTTGAAGATTTTGTATTGCCGCAAGGTCTCTGTTTCAGTGATTGGTTGTTTAAAGTACGATTTAATACGCGAGAAAAACGGGCTAATCTTGTGAAATTCATAGCTGAAACCCACTTATGTAAAAACGTAAACAACGACTTCTACATGGATTTCTACCCGTAGACCTGTTTGTATAACGATATTTGTATACTTTTATTATCGAACAGGTGACCGCTTGGATGCGTTCGCACGCTGTTCCAATTTTCAAGGATGGTAAGGTGGTGTGAATAAATTAAAAACCGTAATCTACTACATTTCGGATTTATCGAAAAGAGAGAAACCAGCAATACGGCTCTATTTTATGTAAACGCTAAAATGATTTACTTTCTCGTACGCAGCATTTGTGATAAATGAACGGATAAAAATTACATTTGCACAATAAATTTTTGCGCAGAACTTCAATACAAGCACAACATTTTTGAACAATCTTATTTAATTTTTAGTTCGTAGCATTGTATATCGCTTCAAGAAACATTTCCGGTTTTTTTTTCCTTTTTTAATGCTGGGAACAAATGTACCTTGCATTAAATATAACAAACTTAATTTCAATTTTCAGAATGTATAAAGTACTTTTTAAATGCCTAGTATAAGGGCACACAATTAAGCTAAACTTTTGCTTAAGACGATATTTTTGTTTGGTATTGCCCGTTGCAAAAATTTTAATATATTGTCTATTTACCTTATTTGGGGACGTTGCAATTTCTTTAGCTCTTAATATAAACTTAAAACTTTTGACGTGTAAATGACAAATTTTAAGGTTAAATTAAACTGTATTTAACTTTCTTTTTATTAAAGAAGAGCCGTAGATCCAAATACGTCGTCGTAGCATGGTTCATATTAACAGTAATTTTTCTGGTAAATTAAGGTTTCGTCAGGTACAATAAAAGAACAAGGAAAAGTTATAAAATTCTATCAAAAGCTTGCACTTCAACTATTCGCGTTGTGCGGGCTTTTGTTCTCTCACGAGTAGAAGGGACCTACAGTTTTTTGTCGACCCCGAACGGCGAAGTTTGAGAATCTTTCTTAGACAGTTATTACTCTTTGAGTGTTGTCAGCAGAAGAGAAAGAGAAGATGCCGTGAAAAATTCGAGCCGGGAGTCGAACCTAGACCCTAGCCCGGCGGCGTTATTTTTGAGATATATTAAAAGTTGAGAGGAAATGGAATAATTCATGGGTCTCCTATCAGAGCTCTTTTATGCGTGATATGTTGTATTCGTAAAAAGTTATTATAATGTTAGTCTGTCATTGTCTTTTTGATTATTATGCAAATTAGATGCATAAATTATAAAATTGACTGAACAGCGGCTGTAGAATGTTGTCTTTTGTTTGGTTTAAGGTCATATATTAAGTTTGTATTTATTATAGCAAACAAAGGCAATAACCGTGTACCCCTAGACAGAAGAAAATATTGGGCTTATTTCGTTAAAGAATGTGATTCTAGATTCAACATTAAATGCGGACCTCGGTATATAACTTCAGGTTCAAAGAGAAAAATGAGTAAAACATTTATTTTTTATATATTTATTTTGTAAAAGCGCTACATAAATGCCTACATACAGTAACTGTAGTTATACCATCGTAATTCTCTTGGTACAATCTTAAATTAGTTTGTGACACCGATTTAACTTATTCACTACTTTTTCAACAATAAATTGCAATTAATTTCTGCAACGCTTAATTCCTTACAAATAGTATTGCATTATACGGAGTTATGTTTTTTTTTCACATTTCAAACAAAATAAAAGAAAACCATCATCTTGGGTTAATTTTTGGGAAATTGGTAGGTATACATATTTCTTGTGGAAAATGCTTGCTTTCGCATGTGGCCAGCTTAGGCCGGTGTATGTGTCCATACACAAAGTACAATATAATAAATATATGTGTATATAATATATTTGTGTCTTCTCTTGTTTAGTTTGATAAAATTGCTTTCGAAAATTAAAATTAAACCTCTTCCACTTGGGAAGCTAACAAACTTATCAGTTTTTCCTTATATTTCCTTTAATACATTTACAAACTGATTTAAATAAAAGGCACAAAATATAGCTTTTTGAGTATTTCGTATAACGTTTGTTTTTATCTCGTACGATATTGCATAATTATGTATAGATTATCCTAGGGGTATACGAGTATTTCTCAAAACACATGTTGCTTGTAATATATTTATTCTAGAAAAAGAAGAAAAAGAAGAAATCAAAGAATCAAACTTAAATAGTAAGTCTAGTACATTTATGTTTACTTATGAACTAATTTGAATTTGTTTGTAATTCTACTTTACAAACTCTTTAATGGATTGGATAAAAGTTGCAGGCATTTTGTTTCGTACAACGGACATGTTCAAAAAAGGGACGTTTTGTGTAAGCTCGAATTCAAGTTGGGAAGTTTTATTTGTACTTTACTGGTGTGCAATTACAAACTATTTTACAAGAATATTTATGTCGTAAATTAAATAAAGTAGAATAATGAAAATATATAAAACCGAGGCATATAAACATGAAAGATAGTAGGAACTACATTTTGTTTCGTTATGTTTTGCCGAATTCAATTTTATGGAATTGGAGACCATTCTTCATTTTTATTTTATTTGTGATATTACATAAGTGGTTATGGAGCTTCGTAAATCTGCATGAGATGATTCAATTCAGTTGACCGAATAGTTGGTTGGAATAGTTCACGAGGTATAATACTGGATGCAGTTCATTTTCGGAAATCAGAACAATACAACGTTTCTGAATATGGATGGAATATAGATTAGAATAAATACTGCTTGTTTTATATGCAGATTGAAATGAAGACACTGGACGGGAACAGGAAACGCGTTTTGTTAAGAAAACATATTAAGGTTGCAACTGCTAAAATAAAATTGCAATGCATGGAACAGATGAAACTCCCATTAGAATATTTTATATTGATAAAATGTTTGTTAATACATATGTACTTATATGCCGTAAAACGGAAACGAGACAATAACAAGATCATTTTGGGAAGTTTAAACATATGAACGATAAACGATGATCAGATAAACGATAAACGTTAACAAAACTTTCAAAGAAATTATATCTACAAAGATTCAATACATGCATTGATCAGATGTTTTTTTCTTATAAAAAGGATTCAAATACGGAGTATAAAGACACGTGCTGCTGCCTATAGCCTTTGCCGGAGCGTAAAGGCGATTGGTGATTTCGTGGTGGCTTAGAACGGGTTTTTGAAAATAGAATTATCAATTAAACCATGTTCAAGGGTGTACTGATTTGTGAAAGGCTATACAGAGAGATTTTCGCTAAATGTATCTTATGTCAACTGGGTATAAGAAAAATTATTGGTCATTTACTCTGTGAACAAGGCTATGAATCTGCAACAGAATAAAGCTAAAAAATATAACATTAGTTATTTTCTTATCAGAGCCTTCATGTTCGACAAGAAAAGGAGAAGGAAAGTCCTATGGGAGTCCGGTGTTTATATTTGCTCAGGTTCATAACAATCTGATGCTTGAACCGTTATACATACAGTGTTACGGCAAAATTAACTGAAAAACCAAGAACAAAATAGAAATAAAAATAACAACCAAATACAATTTAAAACTTATTAAAATTTCATTTATTTATTTATCTCTTTTTTGATTTTTGCTCAATAAAACAAAAATTGTTCGATTTGATTATCAACAAAGCATAAAAGTATATGAAAACTAAAAACTAAAAAAACTTAACCAAAACTGAGGTAGACTTATTAAATAATAAAAGCAAAATTAAAATACAATAAAATAAAATATAATGCGTGTATTCATTTAAGTTCATTGTTCATTCTCATAAACTAAATGAAAATATATTATATTTATAAATGTATAGAATTACTATAACCTAAAATGCCCTTTCTACATGATTAATGATTTTGTTTGGTCCTTAAATATATAAAAACTAACAAATTTAAATTAAATTTAAAGTGTGTGTATATAGCTTTGCATATCTGAGGGTTCTGAGGTATTCATTTGTCATTTAGTTGATTTCATCTTTTCTGATTTTATAATTAAGTATTTTATTTTGCTTTTTTTTGAAGTTATTCGCATATTTTATGCACTTATGTTTAAAAATTTATTAAGGTTGTTTCAGAAAATAATTAATCATTTATGAAACAAAAATTACTTAGGTAATAGTTTATGTACGTTTTTTTCATATATATATATATATATATACTTTTTTTTAAATTGGCAAGATTTATTGATAAAGCATTTGTTTGCTTTCGTAAGTGATAGGAGGCATATATTTAATATTTATTGTAAAGAATATATTTGTTATCACTTGGACTGCTTTTGTTTTGCTTTGAGAGTTTGAAATGAATAACCTATGAATGAGGCAGCTGTCGTTATTACATTGTTGAGTGTTCACTTCACTTGTTTGTTTGAGGTAGTTTTTCGGTTAGTTGTTAGAATATTATCTTTGTGACTATGTTTTGTATAAGAAAATGGTTTACCGTTTGTATTATTTGCTTTTGAAAATTCTTTATTTATATGGAATGTCAGACAACCTGAGTTTAAAGTGTATTTAGTTGAATTTATTGATTGTGCTGTTAAAAAGAATTTTGTTTTGGTAAATGGGTTAAAATTCCTGACTTGTTGTGCGACAGTTTGTAAAGAATTTAGAAATCTGCGAACACATTATTGGTTGCACGTGGGTACAAGATTTAGATTCAAAAAACGATCTGATTTGATGAATGATATTTATGACATTTGCGAGTCTCTCTTCATTTATACTTTCTGCGATACATTATGCTCATAAGCATTTTTTGCAAGTCAGCAATATTTAAGAAAATGCTTTGTAATGTGCTTGTCTAGTTTGTAATTAGTTTACTCCACAAATTTTCATTTGAGTTTTTACAAAGATAACACAACTTAAAATATGGACAAAATATGGACATCAGCATACAATGTTTATTGGATTTAAGTGTCTGTGAGTTTATTGTGTGGTTTCACCACGATGTTTAGAATTCAACGTGTGCAAGAAGACTGCTGTTTGAATTGAGATACTCAACAAAAAGATCATAAATATTGCTACACTTTCGAACGCAATGAAGTACAAAGCCGGGATAATATTTTTTTAACAGCACAAGGCAATAAATGGCTTTTCTATTTTATAGATATGAATTCATTTATGTGGATCTAGTCCTAGGATGGAGGACAAATGGAAAACTTGCTTTTTACTGGAAGATTTTTTTTTTTTTATGTAATGAGTTTCTTTACTAAATTTCTAATCCACTTTCTGAATTGTAAACAAGAAACAAACAAATAAATCAAATAAAGTACATTTCACGTGTTTTCTTCAAATTTAAATTAATGGCACAATTGAATTAAAAAAAGTAATTGTTTATGAACATTTTACCATTTTTTTGTTTGTACACCAATAAAAAAACGAGATATGTTAAAAAAAAATTGAAGGAAATAAAATATCTACATTTCAGCGAGCAGTATTCAATCAACTCTGCAATAAAATACCGTACTCTTCATTATAATCTAACTTAAAATCATTTTTTTTTTCTTTAACTATCCATTGTTGTTTTCTGTTTATAAATAAATTGCGATTATTATTATTTCCTTTCAATAATATTTTATGTATAATATAATTTGTTTTTGTTGCTTTTTTTAAATCTTGTTTTTGCCATCTACGATGAATTAAGTAAAACTTTTTTTTTGTATATTTATCTCTAGTAATGTATGTACACAGTGAATTTCCTAAAAATACTGCTTAACATTTATGAAAAAATCCATTCTCAATATCTTTCTAAATTGTTCATTAAAAATATTCTCTTGTTGCTTTTTTCTAATTCATTTTTAGTTGCTTTTGTAGTAAATCGTATTTAGTGATGCGTATACACTGATTTGATTTTCGAAAAAAAAATTCTTCTTCCTTTCTGTGGTATACATCGGTAAGGCTTCGCGTTTATATACGAGTTTATATATCTCTTGGTATATATGAATGCTTGTTTTGTGTTTTTCATATTTAGCTATAAATAAATATTTTTACTCCACATTATTTATAAACGCATCGAAAATTTCGAAACAAACACAACTTTAATCTAAACCTTTGCATCTAAAGAAATTTACTTATAAAAAAACTGAATTTATGTAAATATGTGGGTGGGGAGGAGTGATTCCGAATATATCTACGTGTTGTGAACACCCTCATCTTCAGAGTAGTTCTCTTCAGCATCGGAGTTGCCGGCATCGTTATTGCTGCCTGACTGGTTATTGTCCAGACCGAGGTCCATCGGTTCCGAGGAATCGCGACGGATGTCAGTGCCGCTTGGACCATTTGAGGTTGGCATGCTCAAGTGGTTCCCAGAACTGTTCGGCGAATGATGACGTATGGCAGGCTCAATTGTTAGATCGTTGCCTCCACCGAGACTGTTCAGAGGGTTGCCACCGCCGTTGTTATTGTGTAAAACATTCTGACCGAGACGTGATAGATCAGAGTTTTGGCCAAGTTTGGAGAGATCAAAATGCGGTGGAAGTAGTCCTGGCGGCAGTTTATCCAAACCATGTCCCATTGCGTTGAGTTGTGCCATTTTGGCGGCATGCAGAGCCGCAGCTGCATGCTCTTGAGTCATTCCCATGCCAGCTAAATGAAAGATGATAGACAATTGGTATCTTCTAGAAATCATATTTGCTCATACTTACCAAAAGTGTTCTCCGTAATAAATTGTAAATACGTGTCCAACAGAGATTGACCAGCTGCCGTGCTTGTGGGTGGCAATGGTGTGTTCATCATCATATCCTTGGACTCGGTTGGACTCTTCAGACTCATCGATTCATTCCGGATTCTTGTAATTGTTGTGTTTGTGTGGCCAAAGTTGCTCAATAGACTCTCGTGGTATCGATTTATGTCGTTACTGCTGCCTCCGTATCCGCTGCCAGTAGTTAAATCTTCTGGATCATCGTCTTCGTCGTCGCCAGCGCTGCGTAAATCTAATTTTGATCCTCCCCTTTGTGCGCCACTAGTCGGTGATGCCCTGGCTCGTAATTCAGCTGGAGATATTTTTACACCAGCTTTAGCGAGTAGTCTTGAGGCCAGCTCAGGGTCGAATGCACTTGGCATTGGAAGGACTGGCAGATCTTTTGTTGAAATACCTCGATGCTGGCGCGACATGTGCGAATGTAAGGAGTTTCGTGATTTCGCAACGGTTCCGCAGAGCACACAACGGTAGCCAGGGCAGACGGTGTGCTTATCTTCCAAGTGTGTGCGTAACGTATGGGCGGATCGATAAATTTTACCACACTTTGGGCATGGACGGGGATCGGTGGCACGGACGCGCATTTCAAGTGATCGACGAGAGACTGAAAAATAGAAGTGATTTGTGAATTATTAAAAAAATGTTTTTTAAATTTGTTTTTAAGAAAGAGACAAGTCTGCGAAATTGATTCACTTGTCGAACGAAAATTGGGAAACGAAAAACAATGTCACAACTAATAAGAAACACTTGACACATTTGAGTTAAAGTTTTTTTTTGAAAATATATTTGCCATCTTTTTCTTCATTTGTTAATAGTTTCTTTGGTATACGCTTGTTCACTTTTGTTTGCCATAAGATTTACAATATTTTCTGTTAATTCTCTTTTGGATTAACTGTTTTCTTTTAAAGTAAACTTAAGATAAATAAATAAGAAATACGCAATATTTCTGAATAAAATAATTCATAGATGAATCAATTGAGTGAACTTAATTTCAATGTGGTTTGTTTGGATTTTTTTTTTCATTTCAAAATAACTAAGCTTATTTTTCATATTTTAAAAAAATATCACTGAAATAAAGTTTCGTAATCTCTTTGAGTTTACATTTAAAAATTCAATATATTAGTTTCTTGTTGTTGTAGTAGTTGTTTAATAGGAACCTGTATTACGTATGCGTAACTTTTCTTAATGGATAGTACTTTTTTATGCTCTTCTTTGTCTATGCTTGTATATTAGGTTTAGTTTTTTTTTTATTTTTTGAAAAAAAAAACATACATTTTAATAAGAACATATTCTAGTGGAAAAATGATGAACTACACAATGAATGTGATCATTTATATCGTTAAGTGAAGCATTTGGAGAGTTTCGCAGAAATTTAAAGAAAATCCTGCGACTTAAACTGGTGCAAGAGCAGGCACAAATAATTGCAAGTTTTCTACTTTAAACGTGACCTTTATGTTTACATTTACTTATTGTCAAGTAAAGTAAATCTAAGTCGCTTATTCTTTTTAGACTTATTCCAAATCACAAGTTTATGTAATAAAAAAACCATAATTCAATTTTTGGAATCTGCTTGATTTGAATGGGACAATGGGTTGCAGCACCACCAATCGTTCCTTTTACAATAATTATTCTAGAGAATCTGTAATCAATTTTGTAATACGTTAAAAATACGTTGCTACCTGTAGTTGGGTGAAAAAGAAAATAGAATAGGTGACAAAAGTTCAATTTTGATCCAGAACTCGAGCAAATAAAAGTTTAAATTGGTTATAATCAAAAAACAAACAAGGATCAACACTGAATTCTTTTATTGCAAGCAAACTGGATTTAAAAGAGTTGATGAAACTCTCCAAAGTTCATATAAAAATAAATTTTTCCAACCAAGTTGTTTCCTGTTTGTTTTACAAAAAAATGTTAAAACTTATTTCTAAATATTTCTCTTAAATATAAATAAAATAGTTACTTTCCTTTATATTTTCTTCAATTTTTATGATGTTTACATTTTCATTGTTTTTTTCTTTTTTTTGTTTAGAAAAATTGAGCTCTTACTATATTCAATTTTCAAATTTATTTGTTTTTTTTTATGTTTGGCTAAAAATATTGGTATGCAGGCACATTCTATTTTGTTTCTTTTAAACTTATTCATATGTATCTTATATGTTTTAATATTATTAATTTGCTTCATTTATCTACATCTTCTTTTATTTAATACTGTTTACACTTTTTTATTCAAGTGTTTGTTTGATTTCATTAAGTTACTGTATTTCTTGAATACATTTGAACATGTATTGTTTAGATACTCTTATTAGCTAATAGGATATTTTTATTTTGTTTTGGTTGTTCTCTTCATAAAGAGTGTTGTTTTAGGTTTTTTGTGTTTTTTGTATTTATTTACAATATGTTTTAGCTTATAGGAACATAACAATTCATTTTTATAGGACTACAGTTAGTTTAGTTTCTCTTGACTTAAAGCTGATTGCAAAATGATTGTTTTTGAACAAAAAATGTGAATTTTTAAAATAAACATATTTCTTTATCCAATAGAGCGTCTACAAAAGTTGGAGATGGTAGAGGTTTCGTCTTCAACAACGATTTAACTTTTAATTGATTTTACGAGAAAACAGGGTAAAATATTTCTACGCCTGCAACACTCATTCTCACTAGATAATAAATAAATAAAAAACACAACATAACAAAACGTAAATAAACAAAAACCACAGAAGGAATCGATGATTTTGACACGTATTTTATGCGGCAGTTAAACTATTATCTGCTTAGTAACTTTTGTAGAAACCTTGGCTGAGACAAAAGGCTCTGAATACTCAAGGCAATCGGGCATGCCGCATAGTTCTTACATTTTGTTAAATGATGTCTGAATCTAAAAAGGGAAAAAACATTTACAACATTTGGTTATTCGAAACGTTGAAAGAAACATTTCTAACCAAAACTTTGAATGAGCGGAGAAAATGATTTTGTGGCGGCGTTATTCATGGAAGAACAGAAACCCATTGGTCACATCCGATTTGGATATGTTGCTCAAATAATCATTCAAACACAAACAATATGTTAATTTAACCTTCTTCCTCCAATCTTGCACCACTCAAAAACTAGCCACTCTCACAATTTCATTTGAAGTCTGGTATGCCCGAGAAGGGCCCACCGGACGAGCGCATTGCCTTCATTTTCGCCCACTGTAGGGTGTGTTTGATTCGCATGTGATTGCGAACTGAATTGGGATGAGCGAATCGGCGACCGCACTCTATAACCGGACAGACTGGACTATCCCGTGGGTAGTGTCTATCGAGATGTTGGCGAAACACCCTCTGCTCCAGAGGGGTTTCACACAACGGACACGGCAGTAAGTAGTTACTGTTTGCCGAAGCATTCGCAGTTGTGGAGGCTGCTGCTGCTGCGGCTGCAGCAGCGGCCGCCGTTGTATTCTGTAGGATCTCTGGAAAATCTCGCGACCGACTCAGGGCTATTGTCCGCGCCATAAAGAGATTCGCTGTTAGCTGCTGCTGATGAGATTGTATCTCGTCAAGATGCTGCTGGCTGATGCTGCACTTATTCTCGTGATGATGTCGCTGCAGGAATTGCTGATGCTGTTGCTGTTGTTGTTGGTGTTGATGATTTTGCTGCTGTTGTTGTTGATGATGGTGATGCTGTTGCACCAACGAATGAAACAGCGTTGGATCAGTGCTCTGAGTGTTATTATTGTTATTGTTATGTTTGACTGTGAGTGACATTGCCGATGATGATGAATCATTTGAGTATTCATTTGATGATGCATCCAGAGATGGAGAACCAACTGGCGATCGAAGCGCTGGCGGCAATGATGTTGGACGATTTGTTGTCGTTTCATTGACATCACTGTTACTGATACCGTTGCATTCGGTTTTTGGAAATTTTTTTGAATGCGCACTTTCATCACGCGCTGCATTCTTTGAATTATGCTCTTCCGTAGTTGGATAGGAATCAATGGCTTCCTCCTTGACATTGGCTATAAGTCCGTATTTATTTTGAGCATCTGCAAACCGTTAGACAATGCAATGGATTGCAGTGTTAGAAGATTACATATTAATTATACATTGATTTTTATTTTTGTATTGTTTGAGAGAAGAAGAATGAGCTGATTATTATGTATGTATGTGAGATAGGCTAATATAGAATATGTATAATGTACTATTTTTGTATAAAAATCATTCGCAGCCATTTTCGAGCACTTTATTATCTGACCCTGATCTGTATAAGTGTTTTGATTTGCTTTTTTCAATTTTATTTTTAATTGAATTTTGATTTCTGCTTTATTTTTGGTCTTATGTTGAAGATGAAACATGATCGGATCATCAACAAAATCTCAACAACCAACAACAACAGAACTGAATTTATTCATCCTTAATTTGCACAAAAAATATAAATTTCTGCTTTAAATTTTAATAAGGGTTTTACATTTATTCTTTTTTTTTTTTGGTTTTTGTGTTAAATCCACTGCCAATTTGTTTGTATCCTTAAATTATAAACTTAATTTTTTTTTGTTTCTATCGCCAATTTATTGTTTTATTCAGTTCTTATCGTTATAATAATAATACCAATTTTGTTGCCAATTTTATGTTAGTTTTACTTAATTTTGTAAAGAATAGAGTTTAGTAAAAATGTAGAAAGGGGTACATTTGATTTTGTTTTTTTTTTCTTTATGATTTAGATTGGATTTTGAGATCATGGTCGTTAGATTAATTAATAAATAATATAAAATGAAAATGTTTATTTCGAGGTGCAACAAAAGGTTAAGAAAATACAAAAAAAAAAAACTAACAATGCGTTATGTGTACATAATATACAACTGATAAAAACTGAGAATACTTTTAACGTTTGACGAAATTTCAGTGACATCCCATTGAAATGCATATAGCTGGTCGGTATGGCAGATTGGGGGTTTTTACCGGATTGTCAACATTAGAGCGAATGTGTATTTGACTCATTTTGTTAAAAGAATACAGTCAAACTTATTGTTACCCAGTTAGTACATGACAAAGTCTCATACATTTCAACAGACAACAAAGTAAAATCCAAGCCTTATAATTTAATTGTGTTTTATAACCTTTTCTTCCCCTTTGCCCATATCAACAAAGTTGACTCTCCCAGACAATAACATGAAACAAAGCAAAATTTCATTTACAACCCAAGTACGATTCCAAACCGACCCAACTATTGCCACGAAAGGAATTTTCTTCATCTTCGTGTAATGTTTAGTACTAATGAAAACGCAATGAAGGGTTAACCCCCATCCCATCCCATCACCCCACGGCAGTCAGTCAACTCTTGAACAACAAAAAACCATGGAATAGATTACCGTAAAAACAACGCGGTGCGGCTAGAATA
The DNA here is from genome assembly GCA_955652365.1 of Eristalinus aeneus. Lineage (NCBI taxonomy): Eukaryota > Metazoa > Arthropoda > Insecta > Diptera > Syrphidae > Eristalinus > Eristalinus aeneus. The sequence continues at coordinate 25,438,462 of OY019131.1, forward strand.
TGACAAATTTATAAATTATTGCGAGATATGGATACGAGGTCGAGGAACAAATTACCATTACCATTACCATTATTGTGGCAAGAAAAATAGTTGTTACCAATCACACCCCTGCATATTTTGTTCGCCGAGGAAGAGAAACAGTGACGATCACAACAACAATGACGACTACAAAACGATGTTGATGACGAGAAGGCACAAGCATGAAAGCATGAAGGCACAGGGCTTGGAGCAATAAAAAGGGTTGGTTGTTGTACTCGTCCTCGTCTCCTAGGCCCATCCTATTCAATGTGGCGCTACCCTAACGCAATCTGCATGCACACATAACAATAGTAAGACATTCCGGAATTACTATATTGAATGTTATAATCGCGTGCCGAACGACTGTTAACAGCACCTTTCCTTTAGCGGTGGAGGTGGCGCGGAAAGTGAAGAAAACATCTTCTGCGACAGAGGTGCAGAGATGGTGATCGAACTATGAAAGGAACCAAAACTAAAAGTATATAATGACATGTAGATCCGCTATAAATCACATTAAGACAAATATACGCCAATACTGCATATGAGACACGTACACTTGCATACACAGAAACGGTGGGTTGACGGCGGGGGCAGAGAAAGGCGGATTGTTATTGTTATTGGTCCTCGAATTCCCGAAATGTTTTGGGTGCGCACTATGTGCTTGGAATACAAAAGATTACACATTTATCGAATGTGGGAGTGTGCTTTTTTGAATAGCATGAGAGGGCATTAAGAGGATACAAAAAATGAATAAAAAAAAAATTATGCAGGTATTGGCCAGAAAGGGTGGGGCGATGGCCGAACGATTTTGATAAAAGTTCAGCGGAAGAAGGTGAGCTGCCCTACTGCCTTACCCTGTTCGATTTTGATTGCTTTCCGTTTCTGCCAACTCCTGTTGAGTTATGGCAGGCAAAGGGGTAATTTTTTAAATGTGGATGTTTCTATCTAGTGTTGTTTTTATGGGAGTTTAGATGATGGATTAATCGCTCAGCGGCACGGTATTTGTTTGTTTTTATTTTTGAGTTTTAACAGAGGTTTTGATCTTTGATTTAATTCGGTTGGATCAAGTAAAAACTGGATACATGTAATTGCAGTGAGATGCCTTACCTAGAGATTCTCCGAGCACAGTCAAAATCATAGGCAAAAGCATTTTAGGAGAAATTTCTTTCTAGTGAAAAAAAAGTCTTTTTTTTTAAATAGATACGAAATTAGTATACTACAGTGAACGCCCTCACTCAAGACGACAAATAATGATTTCTATGAGTCAAAATCAGTTTTGAAGTTTAAAAAAATTCAACTTGTAAGAGTACAATTTACAGGATAAATATCCACTCCAGGATCTTCCAAATACACATATCTGATGAGGGAATTGTCAACAGTCTTCAGGGCTTGGCTGTTTTGAAGAGAAATACACGAACGAACGCACTATTACGTGTAAGTGGCATCGCAGTCATCGCCTGCTGTTTTAACAATAACTTACCTTACGAAAAAAACAACATTTACGTATATTTTCAAAATTGATTTATGATTATTACGCTCATAATGTATCCATTTATTGCCGTTTGATACACATTCATCGAGTCATCCACCCAGCCCGCTTCTCTCACACCCGACTCGCATACGTACACGCACACGCAAGGTCCTGCCTAATTAAATTATATTTTCTTAATCAAATCGATTGCTATTCAATGTTTTTAGGTGTGCAAAACTGACTAAATATATCCCCTGCCACTTACCAGCAACGCAGTAGCACAAAAATGCGTATAAATGGGTTGCCCTAAAAACACACCATAGGACATACACGCAGTCTGAATTGCGACGAGGATTTCGGTAAGGAACGGCTGCGGGGGACCGTTGGGGTGCGCTGGGCCTGGCAGGCAACTTTATGCGGCAGAGCAGAGAACTCTATTGGCCACAATCATTTTCGATTTTGACTATTCGCGCTTCGAAAGGAAAAGTGAAAAACTAGGTGTGTGCCAGTGCTTCGCTTCTTTATCCTGCCGAAAAAACAAACACAGCGCTATGGCACGTACAAACACGTTACAGTTGAACGCGTATGCGACTGATGTGGGACGGGGGCAGAATATGACACGGACAAGTTATAAAGAGGTCCTTCGGGGGCTAGTCTTATTGTGTGTTCCATTGGTCTCTTTCGAATTACTGCCGCTTTATTAATAAACGTGTTTTCAAATTGCATGCCAAAGTCTATCTCCGCAGAGGGTCTGGGTGGCCTAGTGGGTGTTTGCCGGAGGATTTAAAACTAATGCGGACCGAGAACGCAAATCGACATGTTACGGACATATTTCCAATACAGCCCACAGCCCTTGGCCCATCGTCCGATAACCAAAAATAAATACATTATGTAGATTCTAAGGGTGTGTTTAATGCCTCTTATGGAGGGATACTTGCTGGCAATGGTTGCGTTTTGTGGGTGCAAATGTTTTTATTATTCCAATATTGAAATCGAAAATTGTATGGTTTGAGTGAAGTCAGTCAGACCCATTGGGGGTGTAGAGGAGCTGTCTGATGGTGATTTACTGAAGTCTCTCACTCTCACTTTGGTCTCTATGCAGATGTTTGCATTCTGGTTAAATATGGTTGTGCTAAGAAGGGCGGGGAACTAAACGAGCATAGCATTGAAATAAGAAGAAGGCAGAAACTGATAATGAGTAAAAATTTTGATAAAATCAAATCAAACCAACAAATTTTAGGAAATTGAGAAAATTTAAAATATTGTTGCCAAATTTTGGTTCTATTGTAGAAATAGGCAAGGAAGCAAAGAATGTTGCGAAAGAAATGTGAAATTTTGAGTCGAAATTCAAAGGAAATTAATAATTAACCGACAGTGTAACCCACTGTTTTGTAAAAAAAAAATACTTTTCCGTCGTAAAAAGTTTTTTTTTGGTTACATTTGTTTTGTTTTGCACTGTTTTGTTTATTCTCTATTTACTCCATGATGTAGGTAAGACCGCTTTTAGCCGGCGCACTGCATTATCCGTTCCTTTTGCTTTCAGAAATTTAAATGCATGCAGTTCATTTCAAATAATTATCTTTCATATCTTTCAATCCCTGAACTGTAAAACAAAGTGGACCTCTATGCATTCTTCCCAAGTTCACCATCATAACCCCTCTATGCTCAAAGACCGAAAGTACACCTCACCGAAGCTAATCGAATTAAAACGAGCAAACACACTTCGCAGACTCTGAAGGTCTTATTGATCACTCATTCTCCCACGCTCCTGTCTTGTCTAAAATTTGCACACTGGCACACGATTCTTCCCACGGGGGTACCATCATCGGACCAGAAGTATAAGAAGAACGACGAGGTTGTGGGTGGGAGAGAGAAGGGGACATATCTCATTTCTACAAATCTAAAACGATGATGTCCAACCACTTCATTTAGCCCTATATAAATAATCTAAAACGAGAATGAGCACTGAACACTGAGCACATCATCTCAGAGACTAACGTAGCCAGTGGATGAGAGCTCGGGTGTGTGGGGAAGAGATGGACTAGATGCATAGATCCATTTTAAAATAATGAAATTCGGATGCATTTCAAACAAAAGCCCAGCCAGAGGAGGGGACTATCTTTAGACATCGCACAATTTTATCCTTGATTATTATTTTGCAGCGAAGTATGATGATAATGAACATTGGGGTTGGGTGAGAAGAGAGAAATTCTATAAAGGATTTCGAAGCACTTTTCGCAGCAGCACAGAGGTGAATCACAAAATGAAGCAAGGACCGTAAATGCCTTTTCCTCTCAACTATTTCATTAAGTGCATATTGTCTGCACATGTTTGTGTATGTGTGAAGGTGGATGGGAGGGATGTGTTCGCATTTCTACACTCAATAAATCTGCGTCCTTTTTTTGCCGTTAACCTCACCGCCCCTAAATTGCCATTTTGGGGCGACCGGAGACTTATATGTGCATAATTAATGAAATTAAATACAAAGGACAATGCTTGTTCTTCTTTTCTGTTCGCATGCAAGAACAAATAAGGCAAAAATGCGAAGATGTGCACAGACGAGTGCAAAATTTTCTATTTTCAAAGGGTTTCATCGGTTTGAAGTTGTAGGTGAACGCGTTTTGTCCAGTCCTTTATTTTGCATTGAAATCGACAAGGACTACGACAACCATGATGATGTTGATAGGAATGAGGGGCATGGTGAATGGGGTATGGGTTTGGTAAAAAGGGAGCGAACATCAGGCTGACTGAGAAGAAGATGAATGCTGCGATAAGAGAAGTGCATGTCAATTGAAGTATGAAATTACATTAAATTTTAGTTGCCGATTCAATTTGGTTTTAAAGTTGAATAAGTTTGCATTCAGGCGTTAAGTTCGGGGAGTTGGGATGGAGATATCGAGGTTCGCTTCTTTCAAATAGTTTTGTCTTTCAATTTTCAGATTCAATTAGACATGAATGAATGGAGGAGGAGGGTTTAGAAATTTCCTCTGAATCTTCAAGTCAGTTTAGTTTTACAGCGGGAGCAGGGACTAGCTTGGTCGTCAACTACTCGTGTTGTGTGCGCTAATGTTCTCTCACGAGTAGAAGTGTCTTACAGTTTTATGCCGACTCTGAACGGCAAAGTTTGAGAAGACTTTTAATAGAACGTTTATACTCTGTAAGGTGGTGGTGTTAGACTTGATGCCGTGAAAAATAAAAGGTTTTCAGAATAGAAATCCGAATATTTTAATTTCAATAATGAGCATTTTTCTTGAAAAAGTTTGCGGCAGTTTGCAGGAATTGGCAACATTCCGTGTCCGTATAAAGTGTCGACATCACTGGAGATAAAGGCAGAATCATGTCGATAAAGTAGTTAAACAATTTTAAGATTTTCTGAGGCAAGTCTTTTTAAACAATCCTACAGTATTTAATAATTTGTTTACAAATCCAAGAGGAATTTTTTTTATATTACATGAGAGATATGGTAATATAGAATTGGATCTTTTGTTTAAAGTGCAGAATAGGTCTTTATGGTATAAGAATATTAAGTTTAGAAAGTGTTCAGATTCAGTATGCATCCGTAATGAGGTTTGGCCCAACTTGCAAAAAACACAAAACATTTCATGTCATTTTGTACTTCGTTTCAGGTCAAATTCTAATTTTGAAATTTCACTTATTTTACGAGAATAAACAGTCACAAAATGAGGCCTAAAATCATATAAACTTGATCGAACAAAATTTTGATCTGGGATAAGGTAGTTTTCATATTTTTTCTAGTTTTTTTCTTAATTGAGATTTAATTGTCTTTTTTAAATATCCTAATTTCTTTCTCAAATACATCCACAAATGGAAAAATTAAGCAACAAACTTAGGCTTTTCTTCATAAACCCCTTAAGATCAATTTTTTTTCACTTAACAATGAATAGATGTTATTCACATTCTGCCAAATAGATTTTCATTCGAAGAACGATTTTTCTCACCAAATAAATTAGAATTTCATTTGATTATCATTGAATACTAACATAGATAGTTAGTGGTGGGCATGCGGCAGTGTGCTAACGAAGTTTCGTGATATTCAACCGTTAAATGTCATGATAAAAGCATTAACAAATTGTTTCATTCTCTTGTGTCGGTACTTAAAACATTTAAGTACATTCCTGTCATACATGTGTACAATATATAGTTCCCATCTCTCTTCTCTATTCAATTTGAAAATTACGTAGGGCGTAGGACGACCCTTTCAAAGTTCAGTCACTTTTGATGAATTGGCATCACTAGAACGATGAACATAGCTAGTCGTTGACCATGAGAAGATTGAAAACAGAAAAATGCTCATAAAATCGTCTACAATCCCTAACTTTTGCCCGCCCTTGATCCGGCGCATGTATTGTAATTATAATGTAAAACAATAAAATGTACTCGGCAATAATTTATGTTTCACTGATTTCGCATAGAACTCGCAACGGCAATGGATAGTGTGCCAAAGTGAAACTGCAATAAAACGGGCTAAAACGGAGGAAGGAAGGCAAAAAAAGAAAAAGAAAAACAACACGACCAGGACTCGCCGCCGCTGGAGAACAAGTGAAGTAATACAGAGAATATCCGTATCCGAAGCTCGGCCGTGACGGTGGCGGGGTGGGGGTGTGTGTACTGAAACATACATAATAAAGATCCTTTGGAATCGTTAAAACTTTTGCCGTAAATCTTTTTTCTATACATGCCAAAACACAGTACCGAGAGGTCCATACACAAAACGACGACGACGACGACAATGACGATGGCGGTGGTGGCGTGGTGTGGAATGCGATAGTGGTAGGTACAGCGGCGGCGTTAAAACGCCAAAACACAAAAACGAAGGAAACTATTAAATTTTCGATGAATTTAATGGCAGGGTGTAGTGGCGTTAACAGGCTCTCTTGCACGAGTGACGGCATGGTTCGGTGTGGTGAGTAAAGGGATTGGGGGTATAGGCCGAAGGGAAAAGATGATGGTTTCGGGTTTTGGGCTATCCACCCACTAACACATATCACATTCGAGTGCAGACAAAACAGGACAGCACTCGAGAGGGTGGGTTAAATAAGCGCGCAGACGAGGGCAAATTAAAACAAACCCATTATGAGGCTGAGACCCTTCGCTGTTGCCCAGGGTGTGGTGCCTGTGTATCTCTCTTTATCAGCGAAAGCAATAAAATGTACTTATTCAAATGTATACAGATACATAAACATCGGCTGATATATTACCCTCGCTAGGCCCAAGCGTAGAAGATAGAAAATAAATCCAAAACTATTTTGCGATTCTTCGATATCTTGATTTGACATAACTTGTCATGGACTCCCTCGTGCCATGGGATGGGTTTGAGGGCTGCGATTCGATTCGATTGAATGACAAATGACGAATGGGATGGACCAAAGAATATGGTCAATCGGTCAGTCAATTTCCGTTCCAGATCAATTTATTTGATGTCTCAAGAGAAGCCTAAAACTGTCGTTAAATATGAAAAATTAGAAGCAAAGAGAGGAAAAAATTGGAAATAACACCAACCCCGGTCCCATTTCCAACCTTGCGACCCACCCATCCTACACCTCCCCAGCGCTGGTGACACAGAGAATGGTGAAGAATCAGCGAAAATGTCAACAAATTAAATCAAAGAACTATAAAATTTTTATTTGGGGCCAGCACTGTTGGTAGTCGGGCAATCTTAGGATCGTAAAAACTTTCAGATTATATTGTGTATGTCCGAGCTGCGTTAAAGTACTGGAAGGGGGGATGAGGAATTTCATTTCATTCCAATTTTTAGGATGACAGATGAAAGGATAACACATTGCTAGAGCTATTTTTCTGTTGACTCTTACTTATTTATGCTTCCATTTTTTTGTTCGTACCGCTTTTCCCGTTACAATAGCCTTTGCAAACAGATATGCTTTTTGACGGGGAGAAACCGTCACTATGACGCATATGCGACTGAATGTTGATTGAAATGTGACGGAAGTTTATGAAAGGGAAACACTACCTTACCGTGGCTGATGTTTCAAATACCATCTTGATGATTTACAAATTTTTCAGTTTCAAATTTTGTTTTGAACTGTACCAACCATTTTAAAATAAAATAGTTTACTTGTGAGAGAACAGAAGCACGCACAGCACAAGTAGTCTTTAAAGAAGCAATACCCGGTCACCTTTTGGTATCTAGTAAAACAATATTCAAGGACTGAGAAAGTGAAACAAGATTAAGAAGAATGGATATGTTGCTTGTGTAGATACATTAAAACCCCAATTTAAAAGTTATTTTAGCTGAATAGAATAGTTCTTCTTTCAAAATTCACATCGTGCAATTTCAGTACAGTTTTCAAAGTCTGCAACCCAATAAAAAAACGTTTTCACATATAAACGCTCGACTCAAACTGTGCAAGCAAGTGTCAAACACAAAAATATATAAAGCAATGTAATAGTCTGGCTCATTCGGTAAATCGTTATGATGTTCCTATTACACTCGTATCGAAAAAGTTTTGTCACGAATTGCATCCAGTTGTCGTGTTTTGAATGAAGGCACAAGGACAATTCCTTCCGTCTGCCAATTTATCGTTTGATTTGAAAGATAAAATGGTTTTACCCGAGAGATTGAAACGATTACAAGAACCGAGGCTTCCCAAATCTAATACAGAGTATTGTGATTCCGCAAAATGGCAGTGTTTGAGAAAAGCTTTGTTCATTCACGTAATACATTTTTGACATAAAATTGTCAAAAATAAAATGATCTACAAATAATTTGTGGCCGCCGTTGCGGTAGAGTGCGACGCTCACACTCTTAAGGTCTAGGTTGGATTTCCGGCTGAACACCTCGAATTTTTCACGTCACTACCTCTTTCGAGCTGCTGATAACACTCAAAGAGTAATAACTGTCTAAGAAAAAGCTTCTCAAATTTACGAAAAATTTGAGCAAAATTCGAAGAATCAGTTCAGTTTCTGTTTCACTTTACCACTCGGTGGTCATTGTCAAGCGGAAGGTCTGGCTAAACTTGGTAAACGGTTCTTAAAACACCAATTTATATCAAAAACATGACAAGACATTAAATTGTTCAAAGGCATTTACAAACAGTTGAATACAATCATTGATTTCTGATAAATTCATTCAATTGGATTATTTCACGAATTTTTGAAGCACTTTTTCGTTATCTTCGAGCTAATCGTCGAACTAGTCTTTGAGCTAGTAAGAGTAATAACTGTCTAAGGAAAAGCTTCTCAAATTTACGAAAAATTTGAGCAAAATTCGAAGAATCAGTTCAGTTTCTGTTTCACTTTACCACTCGGTGGTCATTGTCAAGCGGAAGGTCTGGCTAAACTTGGTAAACGGTTCTTAAAACACCAATTTATATCAAAAACATGACAAGACATTAAATTGTTCAAAGGCATTTACAAACAGTTGAATACAATCATTGATTTCTGATAAATTCATTCAATTGGATTATTTCACGAATTTTTGAAGCACTTTTTCGTTATCTTCGAGCTAATCGTCGAACTAGTCTTTGAGCTTGTTTTAGAGCCACCTTTGATCCTGAGCCAGAAAGGCAATCTGACAACTGTAAGAGTGGCTAGATCTATTCCCAATGTACAATTTGACGATAAAACAGAAGACTGTTTAAAAAATAAAGTGACTACACCGTGCACGTCGAGAATCAAACGGATAGAAGGGAAACTTTTCGCATCATCATCAAATCGTGCGCAGTTTCATAGTGCAAACCTGTTGATTTCCTTCGTAATCCACTCCGAATGTTCTCAAGTTTTCTTTTTGTAGTACGTCTGCTTCACTAGCTGCATTCATTACTTCTGAGATATCCACAAACTTTACATTACCAAAGGAATAACCATTTGAATATCAATAAGTGCGTCATAAAACTAAAAAACTAACATCCGCCTCGATTGTCCGCATAGTCCGAGAGAGAAAAATTACTTTAATTCAGCAATATGAACAAGAAAACAAACAAACAAATCTATATCACATAAAGTTTTGCATTTCAATCGACATCTGTCAGAATTGATTTTTGATCCTTCGAATTGCAAACGAACGCATGAATCGCAGGTTTTTTTGTTTAGATAACACTGCTGTGCGTGTGGGGGGGAGAAAGGATAGAGCACATGTTCTCAGCTTTATTAATCCATTTCACATATGTCATCACGGTGGAGGGGGGCGGACGACGTATGTTTTCTATTCTCCTGCCTCAAGCTGACCAAGGATATCGTACCTCCTACACTTCAGAATTGGAACACAAAAAGGATGTGTGTGTGTACCGAAGACAAAGAACACACTTACGGCGGGGTACAGAAGAGCAGAAGCAAAAAAGAAAAAAAAACATTATAAACGAAAAACCTAAGGAAAACCAAATCAAATGCCGGAGGAAGAGCAGCTGACCTGAGGAAAGTTTTCGCTGCGCGTGTGTTTACTTCAATTCTCTATTTTAGATTTTTTTCCCTCCACTCGTGGCCGGGTCCCACGTGCACGGCGATGGGGGTTGAATGAAATAAAAAAAGGGAAACTTTGCAAATATTACGCTCAGCTCTTGCAGCTATGTGAAATCCTCTCCTCCCAGCATCGGCTATTTCTTAGCTTGGAATCCTCTTCGATTTCATCCGAAGTGAAAAGAAACAAAAACGTGTAGAAAAAGGTTGAAATAAACTTAAAGACACTCTCGCATGCGGGCCCAGCTCCACACACGACCGTCAATTGATATGAGACACACTGCGGATAGGGGGCAGCAACACACATCATTCTTTCGATCTCTTCCCCTCGCCGGTTCTACCGTAAAATGAGAAAAGTTTATATGTCTTGTTTTTCTTTTCTTACTAAGTTTTTTATCCTTAAGTTTTTCGTTTTTTTTTCTTCATCGTCGTGTCCTTCTTAAATCCTTTTTAAGTTTCAAAATCGAAATGTGTGTACCTCTTCTACTACACCTTTCTACGACCACCACATAACGGTATATGAGGGGAAAGATTTTCTCATCCTTCTACTTCGTGCAACACTTCAGTGATGTGTTTGCTGAAGCTTTTATTGGTCCTCGGCAGGAATCTTCAGAGAAAATGTTCGGGGCTTGTATTATACGAGCTGCGTACTGCTGGTGCCATTCAGGCACTCAAACAGGCCCACTTCTGTGACGATGAGAAAAGTGAGAGGCTAGCATAGTGGAAACACCATCCTCGAGTGACCGTCTGCCGACCGTTTTTTCATCTTTCTCCTGACTCGCACTTTGCACTACAGTCAGAGACGTTTTCATGAAGTTACATCATTTTAATACGCGTTAAGCGTAGTGCATAGGTTATGAAATGTTTGACTTCTATATGCAAAAAGGACTTCAAAATATTAGTCCAAATAATCCAGAGTGTATCAAGGCTCCACATGCTGAGAGTAGCATATTTTTCCTGGGAGAGCAATGCCGCTGAATTGTCTTAGTGAGTACAAGTGTGCTAGCAGGTCTCAAAAATGCATTGAGATTTGTCGGTATGGTAGTAACTTTAAAATGTTTTAGGAATAATGAAAAGCATTAGATATTTTCCATCGGAAAGATAACTATAATGTGGCTATAGTGGTATGTCTGACTGTTGTAGTGATCATGCGGTGTAACATATTCATCCAGTCCTTTACGTTAATTAAGGCTCTCGGGATTACAGTTGTTTGAAAATAATAAAGGATATTAATTTCCGTTCACAAACTCTTGCCTTGCGTTCAGATATGAATACACGGGTCGGGAAACTTTAAATATGTTACTACAATTTGTTTGTCCTCCCTCAATCACATAGTGTGGCTAATCAAATAATTCAATAATTTCATTCAATTCAAATCCAGTGACCTTATGAAAACATAACGCACTGTTCATGAAAAACTACACAATCCTACAATTCACCTAACAACTTTACATATAACTGCTATGTAGGAATAAATTTGAAATGACTCAATAGGAAGACAGATAGTATCCTCACCTAAATCGGGACCCTCTACCACTCACCCAACCATCCATCCATTGCCACCCCCGAGGGTACAAACACTTGGATGGAATTCCCATCCACCCCCTAGATCTTCCTCGCGTCCTTCTGCCCCGTGAATGTTCCATAAGTGTTGGGTTAGGAGGCTATAAGTTGATTTAATGTGCTTTCGCCGTTCCCGCCGTCGCTTCTCCATCTCCCTTGCGAATGTAATGTCCGTCGAGCACAATTACATATGGACACATTATTATCCTTCCAGAAAGTGACGGCCACAGAAATAAGAAAAGACGAAAGAAACAACGCACACACGCACGCATCGTTGGATTAAAGTAAGGGATTTTGTTCCTGGAATATCTCTCACAAGGATATCGTCGTCGTGCCCTCTTGCGTGCATGCACGATTTTTGTGCGTTTGTGTATGTACAGTGGTCTTCACTTCTTTTGATTTAACTCCCACGCCCATCGGCCCATAACTCATCCATCAATTTTCACTTGCAACGCACACATTACTCTCCACCACATATGATGATATACTTTCGTCCTTTTTCCACTGTCGCTCTTCACTGTACATGTGCGCTCGGTGCGATGAAACGGAAGACGTTGCTGTGCTGCATAGTAGTCGGGGGCTGCTTATTGGCCCTATGGCTAGTCATAGGCATTTTCCGATTTTACCGAAAGTACTAAACATTTTCACTATCCTTTTGCACAAGTGGCGCAAAGGACGTAGGAGGCGCGGAGGGGGCATGCCTGAGGTGGGGGAGGGGGTGAAACCCTCATCGTATATCAAAACACCAAAAAGGATGTGGATCATGTTAATGTGGCTGAGTATGCGTGAGTGAGTGAGTATTGGGATACAAAAAAGGTGGATTTCCCGGCACACAAGTCATACGGGTGTCTATATCTCTGTCTGTCTGTCTGGCTTGTCCGCCAGCCCTGGGTGCGTGTGTTGGTGTAAAGGGGGTGAGCGGTACTTGCCTGCTGCAGGGAGAGGGTGCAAAAATAAATAGAAGATCTATTCCTCTGCTTAAAAGTTCCGTTCCGCAAAGATGGATGACGGGTGGTGACGCGGTGTGGCGGCAGAATGGGCGCCTCTTCGGGTGACCAGCGGCTGGAGTGTCGGGTTTTTTCGCCTCTTCTTCCACACTGTGTATCACTACTGTGTGAGTGAGTAAGTGCACTGGTGTGAGTGAATTTTATAAGAGGTAGGCAAAGAAAATGTGTGTGCAGTGTGGTTGGAGTTGGTTACTTGCCAAAACTTTGAATTGAAAGTGCTGCCGGGGTGTGAGGTGTCCCGCCTGCCTTCCTGCGGGGTGTGGGAGGTGGACGTTCTATGAAAGTTTCAATCCTACTTCTTGTTGGATTGCCTTCTTTTTGTTGCTGTTTTGGTTGCTTTGTTTCTGTGTACTGGGCCTGACAGTGTTGTGCTTTATGTTGGACCGTGATGGTGAATAGGAAAAGGCTTAGACCCACAGCACACACGACTTGCGCCACTCTAACGAACAAAACAAAGACGACCAAAAACTACACTACGTGCACACGTACATCCACACCGTCCCACGGCATGGCATCCTGAGCGCAAGAGGTGGTGTTTCGCTGAATGGAGGCTGTCAGCTTCGGGGGAGAGTGGGAGTCATCCTGAACGGACAGAAAAGTTGGGTGGTGGCAGAGTTCGGTCGAGTTGGGCTAGCGAGGAAGGGCGGCTGGATAAAACAGTGAAAAGCAATAAATCAATACGGATGGTCCGTATACGTAATGGATTTATGTGAAGGTTATTTAGAAGGATATCTTTTGCACAGAGAGAGAGTACTATTTTGAAAACTAATGTGTGCCTTGTGTGGTAGATAGACGCACACATTCGCCCGAGCGTACATTTGCACACACGGTTCCGGCGTGTTGTGTCTACGTCTGTGTGCAATTGGGAATCAGTACAAGTGAACGAGCTTTGTATTATAATAAGTTTCGAGTGTTTTTTGGATGTGGGAGTGGGGTACGTACGTGCCCAGAGTAGGAGACGACGTATTCAACTAGACGATAGGGGGTGAGGCTGCAAAATGGGTACGGAATATATTTGAGTATGTAAACATGGAATGGAGTTTTGAGTTTGCTGCTTTTTACATTTGATAAATGGCGATAAATTAAATTGGAATATGTAAGGCAGTGTGTCTGAGGTGGGATGGGTTCTGGGGTGGTGGTAGTTTTTGGTCATACACATGATGGATTGCGAGGAACTATTTGTAAGTGGGTGTTTATCGTGATCCTTTCCTTTGTTTTGTTTGTTTGTTTCTCTGTTTGCTTTCTTCTTTTTTTGGGGGGACTTTGTTGGATATGTTACTGACTATGGTCTGATTAGGATTGTTGAGATAAGCATTGGGGCCTGACAGACGATGTGAAATGGATTCAATTGGGTTTTAATTAAAGAAATAATTAAAATTTTGGCAGTGGGGAGGGAGGAACGTGTATTATATCACTAATATCAAATTTACAAGGTAATTTAATGTTTAACTGAATTGACTTCGAAGAAAAGCAAAAATCGGAAAACCTTCTTAATAATCTTCGGCCTATTTGCTTACTTTTAAAGTGATACTGGTTCATAAGCTGTTTTTTCGGTTCTTTGGAAAGTGGTGAACGTTAAAGAAGTTTTGTTTAAAGTGCCCTAACTACGGTCCATTTACACCACAAATCAGGATGCTTATGGTTTCGCGTGCCCTTCTTTATCCCTTTTACATTACGGCGGTGTTTGCCGACAGCTGAATATGAATTCGGCCTTAAATTATAATTTAATTTTGTCAACACTTCTCCGGTTTTAACTGAAAATGATTCCAATCAGCCTCTTTAATGATCGCTTACACATATTCCGTACTCCTACAGAAATGGATATGGATCTATCCAAACAATTATAAGTAACAAACACTTGATCAACATGACAAAAATTAATGTAAGAATTTTTTTACATTGTTTTTATAGCGCTGTTTCGATTACGGGAAATTAACAATACATGAGCGAAATACAAAAATGTCAAAGCCGACGTAATTAATAAGAATCAAACAACCTGCCTTACCGACATTAATTTAATACTTCACCGTGAAAATAGACATATGTTCATCAGGCTTGAAGCGGTTAGTTTGCCAATAATGCAAGCCAAATTAAAGAATATGTAAAAAAACAGTTTTTTTTAACTCGGTAGACGAATCACTTTCTGTTTATGCATCAGTTACACTCCAAAAAAAAATGTGTTCAGCTAACTGAAGATCCAGCAAAGCGAATAAAGTTTAATAAAAATATTAAACTTAAAAAGTTTTAGCTCCAGCCAATCGAATATATACAAAGCTTATGACGCAAAAAAATCTGCCTTTATCAGCTGGCAAAGAACAATTTAACCTTATAATCGATTAGGAACTCTATGAGCCTGAAGCTAAAGGCTCTTCAGTCACTAAATGCACTACTGTTAGAAATCCAAACGTAACACACAAAAGACATACATATTTCTTTTTCGTCAAATCGTTTCGCTCCCCCTCCATACTCTCTTTCTAATTCACTCTTGACCGCAACGTACAGCCAGGATATTGCCAACTATTGCCACCCCCGTCCGGTGATGAACGGTTAAATTTCATCGCCTTTCTCGCCACCGCCACTCTCCATCCTCGACCTCGGACCGACGGATTTTGATCAGTTTTCCTTTTTACGCATTGCCTCTATCAAATGATACAGTTTTCTCCCTGTCCAGCAACTTTTGACCTATAACCTTCACTACATTGCAGAGCCCAAAACCGTTCACCACTCCATGCCACCTCAACTCGGTTCCGTCCGCATCGCTAGTATACGTTGGCAAGCCATCAAAAAACAAAGTAACCTCTGCAAAAACTCTCAATCAAACCCCAATGCCTAACAAATCGAAATTGTGGTGAGAAAACAAAGTGCAAAGGACGAAAGAACAACAACATTCGCAAAGGCCCACCGAAAGAGGGAATAGGCGCGGGAAGTAGGAAAGAGAAAACGAGGAAGAGAGTGAAGAGTCCATCTGCATGCGAATAGATGTTTGATAATGGTGTCGAATGAAAGACAGACGGGCACCGAACCGTGAGCGGGAGGGGGTGTAGGTGAGTTAACTTCATTTCGTAATTTATGACTACACATAGAGAATGACCAAAAAATATTGAAATATTATCCCTGGTCATTATTCGAAGCACCCAGTGAAATACATCACACGGCAAATCGTTTTCGCTTCGGGACTTCTGCTGATGGCCGTCGTTCTCTCCTCGGACATTGGGCCAGCCTAAAAACAACCGACAGAGGAGATACAGATATTTGCGCCATAAATTTTAAGGACAACATCACCATCGCCATTGCCACAAACTAATACACCAATTGAAGTAGAAGCAGCAGCGGCAACAGCAGCACAAGGACGTTCTGATGTTGACTCAGGGTGAGAGAGAGCGAGATGGTCGTCACTTCACCGGCGCAACGTGTACCGAGTTCGACTTACATGCTGTGTGTGATGTGGTTGTACTCGTATATCCTAAGGTATACTTCAAATCATTGTCTGCGAGGGCTGCGGCTGGTTTTGGCCCAGCGTGGCGGTGTTCGCCGCTGGTTAATAGTTGAATACATGCCGAGCGTCGCGTATTCGATGAATTCTATCTAGGCCACAAGCTGTCTGCCCTCTGCGGGGGTGTGCAAGTGGGGTGTACGGATCCCAATCGAGGAAGGAGAGGAGTTGTAGCTGGTTTGGCATTTGGCATCAAACACACCTTTCACAGCAAGCCTCGCATGTCCTTTTATAATAATACGCCTTGGGTACGAAATATCTGATCGAATATCGGTGAGTGTACTCGTGCAACGATTGGGGTGGGGGTGCACATACTATTCGTGGACAATAAGAAGGATCCTTTTGTGTTTGAATTTGAAATGTTTTTGCACCGACTCCAACTCCAAACCAAGTTCCCACCCACACCCGCAAGCCACTGTCATTTAGGTGACCCCTTTTAATATAACTCATCCATCCCCGCACCACCTCGGCTATCTTAGAAAGGGATACCTAAGCGCAGTAGGACAGTGCTTCGATATAGCTTTCATTCGACCTCCGACGTCACTCCTTCCCCAGCCTAACACATCTAGCCAGGCGGCCTTTGCCTCGCTTCTCGTGGTAATGTGTAGTGAAGGGAAGAATCGAAATAAATTTATACATTACACCTACTTACGTATGTATGGCAATAACTCATCCATTAAAAGGGATAACTATGCGGATAGCATTGAAGAATAAGAGACGCCTCAACTTCCCACCCCCCATCCACCAACTACAACTTCCCACACACAACGGACTCAGCCCTGGGCCGACCCGGTTCGGCTGAACTGTGTGTGCGAAAGGTATGCGCTCAGAAAACACAGCACATACGTCTTCTCTTCTTCTCGTTTACGTTTGGAGATTTATTATGTATGCAAGGATATACAGAGGATAACGTATCCTTCGAAATCCCTTTCACTATGTCACTCTGAACGAATAACCAAACACACAATTCAAATTATTAGTTTGTCTTTTGTTTTATTTTTTCTCTCTTTCCATTTCGCTGTCTCTTTTTAACACGCGCACATGCGGTTTTTTGGTCCTTATCGTCCTTTGGCCGTTTTGGTCTTTCCTAGTTCTCCATTGTTTTGGCAATCCAATTCGAAAATTCAGGACGGAAAGCAGATAGTTTCGAAAACTTTTTGATATTCAATACAAATGATTTGACGTGTGCGTATGTGTGCGGTTTTCAGTGTGTATATGTTTCGGTTGTGCAAAGTAGAGTGGGAGCTAAGTTTTTAAGCAAGTACACAAATGGCACAAATGGAAATTCAAATTATCCTCAAAGAGGGCCCAGGGACAGGACGTAAGGAACGTACACATACACCCAGTAGTTTCCCGCCCCCCTGGCCAAAGGGCAACTTGCGGCACATTGAAATAATCCTCGGGGTTGAGATTTGGAGAGTTTTGGAAAACCTATACGTATGTGATATACGAAGAGTGCACAGAGAGCGAGAGAGTGCGATCTTTTTTGCCGATTCTTCGCCTGCTTGAGGGTCTGCCGGACCTGGGGAGATGCCCTCTATTGCATGATGGAGTAATGTATTGCAAGGAAACGATTCTTTTGTCTCCCAGCACATGTGGAACGCACATATATACTGACACGCGGACGGGGAGATGTGCCAACTAATTTATATGTAGATTTATCGGATGTAATGCGAAAACAATAAGGACACACGAGGACGAGGCGAGTGTGGTGGGTGGCATGGGGATTCTGCATGAAATACTCGTTTTTACACATGACCACAAGTGACATGGAAAAGGTGTTGTCAGGCTTTTTTGGTTGTCCTCCAACCTGATGTGGGGTGGGCAAGGGATTTACGTAAGCTGATGGACGCATAGTGGACGATACGATATCGAGAACAGATGTACAGAAAAGGTTGAGGGGCATGCTCTTACTTGAAGCAATGCAGGTGATTATTTGTCGCAATGCAGTGCAAAGATAAATCTTTGATGCATAGACGTTTTGTTTTTCTAAGGCATTACAGACTTCAAATAAATCATATAGAGTCAGTAATATTTTCATCGATTAGTGTGTTTGGTTGGGCGGAAGGCTCCATGTGTGAGCCTGGCAATATAGTGCACTTAAACAAATTAATCCTTTATTCGTAGAAGTCAAGCAGGTTGCGATCGTAAGATGCATCATCTAATTGTGTAATGAAAAGAGTTTAAATGCAGTTTAGAAAATCACAAAAATGTAGAAGATTAAAAGCAAATATCAATTGGAATGAACGTTGTGATCTTTTGTGTGGGTAAGGTAGTCTATATATTTCCTTACTTTATATTTTTAAGATGAAATATAAAAAAATTATTGCAGTATTTTAGTAGAATTATGCATCGATTCATACTTTTAACTTTCAGGGTAAATTCCTAAAGAGGACTTACAATTATATAGGCATCAGGGAGCCCAATATAGGGTAGTTAATATTTCCTTAACGCACAATAAACTGAGTTAAGATATCTACTGAGTTTTGTGTTAAATATAAGTGCGCTTCAAGCCTTAAATTAGCATATCCAACCAACATATATGAATTCAATTTACAACTGATGAATTTTCAGATTAACACTGTCATAGGATGATACAATTGTAGTAGACAATACATCAATATTACACTTCAACACTTCATACTTTAATACTTCATTACTACACTTCAGTCAAAATATATTGAAACACTTTGTAAGTCAAACATACGGTCATTTAAATTGAAATAATGCCGGAATATTTTTGTAGGTTGTCTTGACCTCCAGCTAATTGCTGGCATTAAGATGCCACTAAATGAACGAAAAGTTTCGTTTCTAAAACTTTGAGAGTACGTTGGTTTTAGGGTGACATTCCTTTTCGCTTTGAAAATGTTTCAAAGATTATTGTAAAATATTGCATGTGAAGATGTAGTCTCTCTAGGACTAGAACTAAAAATTTCTTCATGACGCATTATTTAAAAACAGAATCAAAAATTACATTAAGAACTTTTTTTAAAAAACAATTCCAGCCATCACCACCTTACCATTACTGGGGGTAAGGTGGTAACAGCAGTATTAATTGCTGCCCGAAAGATACTGCAAAATGAGTATTGAAACACCTAAACACAGCATAAATATCTCTTTAAAAAAAGAATTTGCTTTATCTAGGCAATTTTAAGTATAACCATGTTTAAAGAATAGTATCGCCTAATCCGCATAAACCACCACAGACTACCATTCCAAGTCTATTTTCATTGCTCATATGGTGCTTACATACACATATATACTTTCTTAAGAATTGTTCAAATCTAATCCCCATCTCGTAACTATACCATCACTATCTCAATTTTCCTTTGCCCTTAAAACCCATTAGAGGTGCACTTAGAGGCATTTCTTTGACCATTATCCCACAGACGCTTCCATGTTTTTGTGTGTGCGTGTGTGGAAATATCCAACAAAACAATGAAACCACCAACTACCCATCCGTCTAGCAGCACACATCGATGTAATTAAAAAAGGATCAAATTTTCTTCATTATCCATTACACCCTTACCAACATTCAGCCCGCCACCAGTGGCCCTCCCAATTCATCTCCTCGACCGAAACATGAACACAATTACTATCATAGGTTCCTTCCTTGGCTCAGGATCAGCCGCAACCAATTGATGGTGTACATATGTGTGAGGAGGATGTATGTTACATTAAAAATCCCAATTACACAATGGATGCCGCGCCATGCGTGTACACACTTTCATCTATACAAACAAACATGCTGGCCGAGTGGTAATATATTTATACGGAGCACTAAAGTAAATATCCTTTAGGCGAGTGCCAACACTTTTCCCAACGCGTACAGAGCTAAATTTTTATTCCTCTGATTACCACCCTATCCGCCTCTGGCCATTCGGTTGCCGACACTGCCGCCGCTGCCGCCTTCCGTCTTGGCCTTGCCAGCACATTGCCTAATGCGTGCTATATTTACATTAAATGTATTTGGAATAGCACAGCACATCTAAAAATTGAACAAATAACCTCCTCCGCCTTCGCCTCCGTTCGGAGTGTTCCGTCATACAATCCACATCCTTCGAGGAGCAGTTTGCCTCTGTTGTTGTAGCAGCTGACCAGAAGTTGGGGAGAAAAGGGAAACTCGCATCTAAATGCATGAAAAGTTTTTACACATCCCATCCATCTCCTATACTCCCGCCAGTGGCGCGTCCATCATATTCTTCTCTATTCGTGTTTGTGTCCGGCAGACGATGACGACAAACACGTTTTCGATAAGAGAAGAAAAACGGACCCGATGCGTGTACATGCCTTTCTCGAGTAAGAAGTAGTTGCAAAGGCCTTCAAGAAGACCCTAAGTTGGATCAGTAAAAGCAGGGAACAGAAGGCAGGGCACAACACCAGAGGAATAAGAAAGCGCAAAAGGGATATGAAAATCGAAATAGGATATTAACTTTTATCGGGAGGGTGGCGGGTAGCGGATGACCAAAGAGGAGGCGATGGAAAATAGATACAACAATACGTATCATTTCCACATCCCCCAACCGCTCAACCCATCGCGTTATCCCCTTCGCACCGCACACAGCGCACTACACAGCAGTGGCAGCAGTAGTTGAGAGTTACGTCCGGTGTTTGGCCCCCGACAATACAACACCACTGCGTCCTCTTCCTCTCTGGCTTTCTAGCCACAGCAAATGTGCGGCCTCCTCAGTGGGCGGAAGCAGGGTGTATGTGGCAGATTGTATGTGTATGTGTGTATGTCCTTGAGCAGAAGGAAAACGTTTCTTCTCCAAACCGTACCTAAAATGCTATTAATCTATATCTACAGATCCATCTATTTGCCGGTTTGCACGCACGTTTTTTCCGCTCGTCCTAGATACACACAGATATCCCGAGTCATACCGCTCGGCCACCGGAGCAACGCAGAGTGGGAGCCGAAGACCAGTACCGACCGACTATCCTTCTGAATAAGACGGATGTGATAGATAACAAATAGATTGCGTGGTTCCTTATTCTTATTCCACCTACCGACACCCATCTCACCTCCCATCACATTTCATTGCGAGATACGGCGCGCAACCGAATTCGCACACACAACAACAACACCAACAGTGGTGGGGAAAAACAAAAAAAAAAAAGGATAAAACTTTTCCCATATCCAAGCTGTTTCTAATGTGAAGAGAATGTCCTTTCTCCTTGATCGTTTTTTTCACATTTGAATTATTTCCACCCCTCCCCGAACTCGCCGACATCGGTCTTTTTAATACAAGAAGTCCTTGCGAATTGTACTCGCCCCCGATTTGATGCGTGCGTGCGTGCGGCATGTGTGTGCGTGTGCATGTTTGCCTATGTGTAGTGGGTAACTTTTCCACATATCTAAGTGCCGGAAAAGGACTTTGAATCCCCCTGCCCACGCGTCTCCCTATCAAGCACCCTTCTTGTTCGCCCACTTCACTCTTCTCTCAATTCAAATCGAGGCAAACGGAAGGATGGGTACTAGGACACACTTTTCTACCGACGATACCAGTATCCTTTATTTTTTAGTTTGAAATTGGAATTTCGCATTCGAAAATGTGTCCAGCGCCACCAGCGAGGGGGTGGTGCCGCTGACTGTCGGCGCTGGTGAATCTGAAGGATATTGGAAAATGGTGTGAATAAATTGTATTCCTCTTCACAAAAAGTAATATATTTGTGTGCTTCTTTCACTCATCTACACAAGAAGGAAATGTTGTTTTCTCTCAAAGAGTCGTACACACACACACACGTAAGAGGACACAAAAAAGTGAAAGAAAACAATTTGTCTATGTACATCAAATTGTTGTTTCAGTGGACATTGACAAAAGGCTTACGCCGAAGGATCCTCGAGAGATACAAAATAAAACGGCGAAATTGTTTTCTTACATCGATGTGAAAAGTGTGCTGAGGGTGGACGCGGGGAACACTAAAAAGGTGAAGTCCCCAGTCAAGTTGCATGTTTTATGAACTGGCACTTTCGGGTTGAATGTGTTTTCTTTGAGTAGACTTTTTGGGAAGTTAGATGAAATCGACAGAATAGACATTTACCTCGATTTTGACAGCTAAAGAATGTATTTTAAAATATTTGTGTTCCTGGGCAATCGCTTGGGAATATGTACTCTTCAGTGAGTAAAAGAAAGCGACCCAAAGAAAAGTGGTCAGCAGTAAGAGATGATATTTGTTGAGTTTGAATGTTTTACCCGTGGTTTTCCGTCCACTTTTTACGAAAGACCTTACAGACTTTTTTTTCTGAAACAGTTTTGGTTTTTATTTGTTTAAATAACTTGCTGCCAATGCTAGAATTAAAACTATAAATTCAAATGAGTGTATAGAACTTTTAAGAAAATTTTATTAAAAAAACGTAAAGTAATTTTATTTCCTATACTTTGTCACGCTTAATATTTGTCTTCAATTATTTGAAGGGAAATTTTGATTTTTATTGTAACGTGAAGTAATTGTCGGTAATGTAGTCAAAAATAGGTTATTTATTACACTTGTAAACTTCTGCGACTGGAAAGCACTATAAAATAGTAACTGGTTCTATTTGGTACAATTAAAACTGAATGACGATGGAAAATGTGTTACACCATTGTCGAACGACGGAATGATAGATATTAACGAAGATTTGGGTATAGATTTGAAAATAAAAATTTGTTTCTTTAATCATCTTCTTCTTTCATTAATTACATGTATTAATACATCTTGCGTATACACATTATCGATTCCTTCTAAGTTTCCGATATTATTTGAATAAAAATAAAAATCAGTGTTAAGTTTTTTTTAATTTTAATTCAACTATCTGTTGAGCAGGTTGTAAATAATCTTTTAAACATATGTAAAGGTACAAAATTTCCTGACAGATTTTGGGAACAGTTTTCGACAACTTTTGAATTGAATAAGAGCGGCAGCGGACGATAGTAAACAATTTTGATATAGAAATTCCGTATATCTCCAGGGAACCGAAAATGTGTATTTAAAAGTTTTTGTGATAGGCGTGATTGGAAAAGACAAAGATGCAAACACCGCATTTGCAAAATATTCGAAAATGTAGTGTTTCCCGAAGCGGACTCGTCCATTGACGCAACGATATTCTGGATGTTGTGTGCAAGAAATTTGGATGGAGCATATAACTCAAGAACGAACATAATGAGTAAAATGAAAGTTCAAAGCGTGATAAATTAAAATTCTCTGGACCCTGCCAATTTCAAAAGAAAAATCGAACTTCCGTGATATTGGCATCAAGAATTTTAGATCTCCTTTCGATTCTGCCACGTGTACGTGAAATCTGATCACAATCTCTCATCAAGTGCACTGAGAGGATCGCATTGCCAATAATTTAGGTCACCCTCAAATATATATTCTACCACCCTTTCACAGACGTGGTTTTTGTAACGTCCCCCTATCATTCCCCTCTGTATACAACCCACCACATACATTCCAGTAGACCATTCATATCCTTTGATCAAGAGTCAAGATGAAAGAATTGCGAACACAGAGGAAAACTGTAAAATAAATAATAAACATTTGAAAGTCGTATGTGCGAAGGACGGTTACGGGGAGTGGGTGAAATAGAAAACCCAGCACCTTCTCCACTCCACACTGACCATGATGGCAAATAAATAAAAAAGAAGAAAAAATAAAACGACACAAAAGCACGACAGGAGTCAAATAAGAGTCCAAGACGAAAGAAACACCCTTCGCATCTAACCACTAGAGACCTGGGTAGGAATACAAAATGAAGAAAACGTTGCCGTGAATGAAATCATTGACATGTGATGTTTAAAGTTTATATTTGATCGTCCTCTGGCCGCCCGTCCTTCTTTGTTGGGTTGAAATTTTGCATTTTATTAAATAGAATCGGTCAGCCAAAGGACACACAAGACACACATCTTTACCTTTCTTTGGTCGTCTTCTGCTGTTCTGCTCTCCAAAGAGAAGTTTTAATATTTATTTTGTCGTTTCGCATGTCACCCCGAAGATGTTTTTCTAGGTCAAGACGGGCTCTGATGGGGGCGAGAGGAAAGGCAAGGCCTTTTAGCCTTTTAGCCACTCACATGTGTGCCAAAATTCAAATTTATATTTGTTAATCAAAGTGGACGCACAAACAAATACACCCGAGTGTAAGGGGGACGCATTCATATTTGAAATCGGGGATGGCGAGGATAGTTAATAGGTTTACATCTTCGTTTCGTTTTTTTTATTTTGCGTGCGTTCGCCCTTTTTGGTGAATAAATGTTTTTATTTAATTCGAATGTTGACTTAAATTTCAATATGTCCTGTGGATGTGAAATGGGGTTAAGGGAATGGTTGGATTCGAAATGAATCCAGTTTGGGATGAGCAGTTTCTTAATTTAGGAACTGACCATATGTTTGAATTCGGATGGGGATGGGGAATGTCTTTTTTGCGACTTTTTGACGCGTTCCCGGTCTCGAATTTTTTACGGCGCCGCCTCTTTTGAGCTGGTGACAATACTCACAGAGCAATAACTGTCTAAGAAAAAGCTTCTCAAGCTTCGCCGTTCGGAGTCAGCAAAAAACTATCCGTGAGAGTAGTTGATAAGCAAACTAGGCCTGTTCGCCTTTAGGACCGTAGCGCCACCCAATTATTATTATTATGTGTTCCAAAATGTGTCATCGAAATAATCCCTCTACAAGCAGCCTTTCTTGCATTTGAGTTTTTCTCATCAAGAAATGGAAACAAGGACGACAACGCGATTCGCGATTTTCTGGCGATTCCCTGGCAATATATTTCACAAACATTGATTGCCGTTGGGTTGCCTGAATGAAACCGGGATCAGATTTAACAAGTTCTCTACGTTCTTTTCCTGGGTTGACTGAGCTCTGTATGTATGACCACTTTACCGACACATACATTACCATCCAGTCTACCATTGCCCAAAAGCAGAAAAAGAAAAGAAGGTGAAGGGTAATAGGTCATTCGATGACAACATTCACTGACGTCGCAGCAGTCCACATATTGGGAGGTGGGGAATTGTTGACGTTGGCCTGCTATTTGAAGCAATCCGAAGTGGATACACAACAAGCATCCAAAAGAAAGGAGTCCGGTATCCAGAAAAGGGACGAAAACTTAAAAACAGTTTTATTTCGTGTTGTCATGTGTTGTATCTTGGATGTGATGTCCTTTTTTTAAGTATTCCTCCATCGAAATGAGAAAAGAAAATCGAGAGACGAAAAAAGGGGCGCTACTAAAACGAGTGACCCATCATTTTTTCTTCTTTCTTTTCACATCCCCCGCATCTGGCGTTCACACAACAACAACGTTTTCGTATCCCACTTTTGATGACCATTTCGATTTGATGTCGCTTCTCCGACCCCTCGCCACGGTCTTTTGCTCTATCCCGTTTGACTATTCACGTGTGTCCTTTGTAGGATTTCCAATTATTCTACTACTGGTGTGCGATTTCATATTCCTTCGACTTATAGCTTTTATGACGTTTCCTTATTGAATGTTTATGATATTAAATTCGATTTGTGTTCCTTTCCCTTTCCTTCCCTGAATCACCCTCAGTCGGCATTCGCATTCATCGTCATAAGTTTGGATCGTTCTCACTCACCCACCCACAGGGTGTGTGTTTCGTTTTTTTTTTTGTTTTCCTGCTGGTTGTGCCTTTTTTTGCTACTTTGCCATATTTATCTTGCACGCTTAGAAGTTAAGCCGGTCTTGGGCTATAGTTTTCCTCATTCAAACTGACCCGAATCGACTGTCCAGCACCACACCCGTGCAAAGAGGAACAGTGGGTGGGCGACATTGAGCAGGCAGCATGGCATTTATTTCAAAATGACGTATGTGTATGGAATATTAAAACGCATAAAACGCTATTATTACACAATATCGACGATCGAGAAAAAAAAATGAAGCACACATAGGAAAAGGATAAGGCTGAACGGAAAACAAAACAGAAACTCTGGGGAGACGACACATGCCCCCGGAGAGCGGGGTCCGCAGAGAAGTCCGGCGAGAAGTGCCATCTAAAGATATAGAAAGGACATAACCGGCGCTATTAGGATGGTCAAAAAGTTGATCGCACTTAAACGATGTGATATTATCATTTTAATGCAATATATCCTTGATATTACTAATACACAAGTGGTTGGTCGGTCGGTCTGCAAGGGGGCGAACAGAGGACGTACATGTGTACGGATGTGTGCTCGTAGGATATCCTTTCAGCAATGACCATTGAGGATAAGGATATTATTCCATTTTTTTCATATTTTTTTTCTGATTCTCATTTTCTCTGTTTGGTGCGCGATATTTAGAGCACGTACGTTTTTTTCCAAATCCACCCACACGAGCGCCAATAAGAGAAGGCAGACAAGTGTGGTGTGTGTATGTTTGTGTGGGGAGCTGTGTTGGGGTTGAGGTCCAAACTGGCGGTAGTGCGAACCGGGGGAGTCGAGATGGAAGAGACACTTTGAGAGTACTCTGCGAATGGGGATCGAAGTGTTTGCAATATCCTTGTGACTATAAGATTTTATGGTTATTACGCTTTCCGATGGTACTGAGCACGGCATCAGCGGCGGTGGGTCTGTATGACGGCTTGCTGTTTTGGGATGGGAAATCATAGTTGGAAATCATATTCCGTTATTATTCATTATTGTCAGTAAATGTGTTTTTCGATATTTTTTTGAAGACCTCCCCCAACGCCATTGAATCTATGGTTCACTTTATAGCACCCTTGATGGAGTAGTTTAACTGAGTATCGAAATGACACTCTGGTTGGGGAATGTGAAGTGAAGAGAGATGGAGCAATGTGTGTGACTTGATTGTGAATGGGTTCAATTTGATAGTGTAAGTGTAAGCAAGGGATCTATTTGGGGAACATACGGACGGATGTAGTTTCTGTGGGGGCGATGAAATTAATGGCTAAATGCAGGTATGGCTACTAAGTCCGTGTTTATATGACAAAACTGATGGTATTCGTCGTTGGAATTATGGTTAAGGGCTGTTCGAGAACGTCTACAGGATTTTTGGTACCAAGAAATTGCGAACATTGAGTTGTCCAAAACGAATTTTTGAAAATCGTACAACACACAATTGCCTGTTATAGTTTGCTTCCTTAAAACGTGACTTATGGTTGTCAGTATTCTTGCTTTTCATTAATCTTCTACCTTACCGACGTTTAAACTGAAATTCGGAAATGGTACAGTGCGAACGATAAAATTCGAACAATTATTTATTTTCTTAAAAAATCCTTCAAATTGTCCTTGTTGCCTCAAAAGGATGTCACAGAAATCAACAAATATTTATAATATAACAAAAATCAAACACAAAAAACATTCTAAAAGAAAACATATAAATAATGCGAAACACAAAATAAAGTTCTATAAACAATTAATAAATTTACAAGAGGCAAATATATATATTATATATATAGATATATATAGTTTATAAGAGTACGTTTATGTTCTTTCATTAATGTATGCATTTTATCTTACAAAACAAAAGTATTTATGTGAACTACAGGCAGAATACAAGCTTAATTCTTTTTAAAACTCACCAAAATCATTAGCACCATGAATTCCTGAGGGTCCCGGCAGGAGGCCCGGTATACCTTGTAGTCCTAAAAATGCACTTGGGAACGAATGAGATCTCTGATTGTCCAATGAACCGTTCATACTGTCCATTGTGCCATCCATTTGGCCATCACCGCGATCCGATGGTTCTGTGTCGCTGCTATTTGAATCTTCACCGGCACTTTGGGCGTGCAGTGATGCCAAATCGGGATGTTTCTGCAAAGAAAGCACACATCTCCGTTATGCTGGCTGAAATTGTTAAGTTTTAAGGGTCTACCCACCTGATTGCCACCCATTTGTTGTCCGCTTTCGAGAGCCTGGCTCAAGAGTGAGTCCCTTAATTCAAGACTACGATCCCGATCTCGCGATGTCTCACGGCTGTGGTCACGATCACGATTGCGTTCGCGTGTCAATGGATGCTGACCACTGGCATTGCTGCCACTGCCCAGACCAACTGTGCCGCCGACCGAAAAATCTCTGTCGATCAGGAGACGCTCTGGACTGATGCCGTGTTGGGCACGGAATAGATCTGCACTTTTGATGCGTTTCTGTGGTGGCGGTGTAAGATGGCTCGTTCGGTTGTCGTCCGACAGATCCCAGTGGTGATTCGACTGTGTGAGTAGAGGAAGAGACAGAAGGATATTTGAATATTAAAAATCATGCTCGTGGCGGAAAGTTGACAATTCAATCTTGCAATTGGCACTGTCTACTTTACTTTGTGCTGTCTTACAGGCGACGGCGATGCTTTGAGCTCTTGTACTGCGGGTGTAACGTTGGATATCAGCGCTGCTGCCACCGAGGATGGGGTGGCGCAGTTGCTGTTGCTGTTACTGTTGTTTATGTTGCTGGTGTTGCTATTGTTACTGAGATTCAGATTATTTCCCAGAGGGAGTTTCGTGCTTGTGACGGATGAAAACTTTGATGCAGGACCGTTGTTGACATCGGCCAGACCGCGGATCTGAAGCAGGTGAGCGGTCTTTAGGAAGTCGGAAAGCTGCTCGTGACTGACGTTCACTTCGCCATTGTACATGAAGCTGAAAATAGAGAACAGATGACATCATTGAAGCTTGCCCCGAAAGGCTTTAGGACTTACCTCAGCAAGTTCTCAACATCCTCGGAACGAATGTCACGCAGGATGACAATCGGATGCTCGCACGGGTTCGCTTTGAGAAGCTTTCGGAAGTACGGACTACACGCGCTGAGGACCACTTTGTGTGCGGTGAATGATCGTTGATCACAGGCGAGCGTGACATCAACAAAGTCCTCCTCGTCCCTAAGGTGACGGAACGACGATAGTATTGACGTCTGAAAATCGTTCCATTTGAGGGCATAGTGCTGCTGTTGTTGATGCTGCTGAAGTGAGTGATGTAGATGAAGGTGTTGCTGTTGTTGTTGCTGCTGTTGGGACTGCTGTGACTGCTGCTGCTGTTGTTGTTGGTCATTGTTGTGACTGGATGGCGATGGGGACGTCGAGATGGGTGGTGGTGGTTCCATTTTGGCCACCCCCGTGTTATTGTTTTCTGTCGTTTGCAGTTGTGTTGATTCAGTCATTTAGGTTGGATTGCTTTATTATTATTTTTGTCTTTCGTGTCTTCTGCTCCCTTCCCTAGCGATGGAATGAAATGGGTCGGGATTATGCCTTTACGATAGTTGCCGCCGCCAATTCTTTTTATTGTTTTATGCACGAGAACTGTGTGAATTAGATTTCTTCTGTTTTGTATTATCTTCGTTCGTTTCTTTGTCTTTGACCGCAAATTGGAAAATTATATCTTTTCTTTAAAATTGTGAAGTGAGTGTCAGGGTGTAAGTGTTTATATGTGTGAAACAAAAGAGAAGTATCCAAACTAAAAGTAGAAAGCGTATCCTTGCCGAGAATATTTGCTTGCTTTCGCTCCCTTGTATTATAAATTCATCATTATGCGTGTATGTGTCCTTTTTCCGTTGTTTTTGGGGAAGGGGACCGATGGTGGTTGATCCTCGCTTAGTGATAAGATGGAAGGGAAGGGCACTATATCCAAAATATAATTTGCTTTGAATTTAATGAAAACATTGTATTGTTGTCCATTTTCCTTGTTGCGTCATCGCTGTTGGAACTCGAATTGGTGTTGCTGATGACTGCTGTTGTGGTGCTAGTTTGTTTTTATTTTTTGGAAATTGTATTCTTTACGTAGACAGACTGGACGGAATCTAAAATGAGAACAAGGAATTGAAATGGGGTTAGAAAGATTAAACAACTTTAATTGGAATATAAAAAGCTATTAATTATTTTAGAGTGGGGCTCGAACTATCGATTAAAAGCTCGAAACTTAGTTAACGGTATACGCTTACATTCTTTTTTAGCAACACAAATATGAATTGAATGAAATCACAAAACAAAAAGGTATGATGTGTCGGTAAGGTAGTTAAGGAAATTTAAATATTCACTAAAAACCAGAATATAATCTTCTAATGAACCGTCTAACGCCATAGTTAAATAGTATTACTTATATTTTGATTCAGGTCTGTGTGATGAACAATAGTTTAGCTAATTGATGTCAATTTTGAGATAACGTGTTAAATGAGATTTTTTCTGAAATTCTTTTTTCGTGTCAGTCAGTCAAAGATCAATAGCCTTGAATAAAAAACAAGAACCAATAGGCTAAGCTCATAAAACTCAAGATTTTGTCCACAACCAGCACTCGTCAATCCCACACCTGCAGTGTCTCCACCTTCTAATCCATCGCTAACCAGAATGCCTGCAGCCTCTAAGTTCTCATATCTTCTAAAGGCACATTACCACAAGGCCTTAATGCAATTAAATCGTATTTTTTCATTTTATGACACATGATCTTTGAATCCAGAGAGCCAAGAAATTCCATTCGATCTTTACTGCCTCTCCTATGCTTACTAAGGGGAGTCGTCCCTTCAAACCAAACCAGACGTGGTGAAAGTGCGCATAGAGATAGTCTCTCAGTTGATTAAGGGCAATGATCCTTTTGTGTGTGCGTAGGTGTAACTCGTAATCTTTACAACGCCTCTCAGATCAATGGATAGTAAAAAAAATAAAACACTTCAACCTCCGGTTTAATTAGTGGCACTTATTTTCACCTTGTCGCGTCATCATCACTGTCCTAACCACATGCTCTTAGACCACAGAGAGATTGCCCATAAAGATGGTGCCTGTGATGTGTATGTCAAAATGGGCCCACAAGCTATGTAATAAAAATTAAATCTTGCTGCTCCGATAGTAAATGCTTCTTAGAACAGTTAGGACACACAGAATGACCAGTGATTATGTTGTGATCTTGAACCGGGGAATGGTGACAAACATTTGACAGAATTTGTCAAGTGTGGCAAAAATATCTACTTGGTCGATTTTTGAGGCCTCATTTTGAAGCATTGACAAATAAGAAGAGAATCCGGTCCAGAGTGGCAGTTTGACAGTTATTTTTTCTTTTTTTTTCCTGGCAAGGAATTATCAAAAGATCAGAATATTTTTTTGTTGAATTTTGTTAATCAGTGATTGAGGGTTTAATGCGTTCCTGTTTAGTTTAGTTTGCGTTGTCAAGTGGACGACAATTTCGATGACCGCCGCAAAGTAACTATTTTTGAGTGATACAATCTGGTATCGCCCCCTAAGAAAATTAGGCCGAAGGTGAAACCGGTTGGTATGTGTTTATGTTCAAAAAGAAGAAAAGTTTTGGCAATACTGTTTGATTGGTGAAACACTATACTTTAGGCTCTTCCCAAATTTATTTTCATCCTGCGACATGGATGTCAAAAGTTTTTCAATACACTAATCGTAAGGATGCGTTAATTTCCAAACAAACACAACTCTCACCGTTTAGACGAATCTTCCTTCAGTAACATAATTTGTCACTTTATTGACCCCCTTATAGTTGTTTGCCTCAATTGAAATTCCATCCCCAACAAATAAAAGTGCAATCACATTCATTGCGATCTGCTGTGAACCCAATCACTTTGCAGTGTGCAAACACGTTTGAGACCCAAATTGCAACAGAAATTTGCCAAAGTACCACCGATTCACCAAAACCGGCTGAAAAACTTCAAAGACCCAGTGCATGACAGCGCTACCCACTGTACGTGCAAATGAGGGGGACAAAGCGAAGGAGCAAAATATCAAAAAAGACAGAAGAAAACAATCCAAAAACAGGAACAGGAACAATGGACGTTGTACGAAATTCACTTGACGTCAATAAACTTACATGACCCTTGCACACATGAACCACACACCACATCACACGCCCCACCGAGGCGACGACTTTGCCGACTGAGACGCGAAGGATGACTTTTGCGTTACACACGCTGCCATCTCTGTGGAGGAATGTATTAATTTTTATTTGATTGCCAAGGATTCGTCCTAAGAACGGGGTATGTGTAGGTGTAGATAGTACAATAGCGGACCAAAAACTTTTGCATCCCCTCCGTCTCTCACACGCGCACCACATTAAAGATGGATTAGGGGGGAAACTTTTGATTGATTACAATAACTTTAGAGAGGTCCTTTCATGTACGGGGTGCGCCCCGTACATATGTGTAAATGAGTTTTTCGTAAAAGTGCCTCTGTGTGGTTTCTGAATTGAAGGCTGTTTGTTCCATGGGGCAATGCCAGAATTTATTTGATTGAATCGATGGACAGCATCGACGAACGGGGATGGAAGGTGGCGGGCTATTGGGTTAACATAAGGGGCTTGTGAATAATTAAGTGAAAGCTGGTAGATTTGGCTGATGAGGAGGACTGAGAAGTAAGTTTTAGGGGTGAATAAAATTTGACCTCCTCTGCCAGAATAATGGTTATTTACGAAAAAGTTTTCAAGTGAATTGATCAGACTAGTGCTGACTGCGATTTGGCAGGATCATAATTTTAGAACTTAACCAACGCAAATCGAAAAGTTTTCATCTAGAGTTTATACATGGCATCTCAGTGCGATGAACTTTTTTCCCCGTAAACATCAATTTTAACGGAAAGATCATATAAACCCTCCCATCCGCAGCCAATATTCACACCTTGGTTAAATTCCCTCACACTCCCGACCGTCGCAACATTTATCTCTATCCATGCCGATAAAATGAATTGCCCACGATTACACTTCACATTAAACTAATAAAATCTCAGAAGCTGCTCCCCCCTCTCCCTCTCCTCGGTCGAGAATAAACCTTTTCTCGTTTTGTTTTCATCTTTTTGTTTTTTTTTGTTAAGATTAAGTGAACACATTCCAAAACAACAAATTTACGCAAAACCCAGCGAAGCGCCCGACTGTATCTGGAGAGGTATCTGATCTCATCTGTACCTCGCTCGTCGTCCAATACCAGTACGCACTCGCTCCCATCATTAATTACCCGGTCGAGGGGTCATAGTCGGACACAAGACAAAAATCAATTACGCTCACTCGAATCAGTCAGACGGAAAGAAACCAAAAATACAAATTACAAGAGATAATAATTGTTAGATCGTTAAATTGGACAAGTGATGTTTATAGATACGTTACGCGCCCGTCTCGGGCTATTGTCTGTATCTGAGGGATCTTCTGTTGGATCGTAAAATAGATCACAGGTTGCGTACGCTCGTACAACGGAAACTCTGTACAGATTTGAACTTGCGCTTCAAAGTGGTAGACGATGAAGAAGATCTTTGCTCGGCGATGCGGAATCCCGGGTAATTGATGTTCGGTCATTTTTCAAAATAATTACAAGATGCTACTCGCGATCGCGCGACGGCGATGAGCACTTGTTGTGCGCGGTGTGGTGGCTGAGACGACGGGTGCTTGTACCTTAAAGCGACTGCCGCAACGCATGAAAATATTTATTCACTCATCAATTATACAAGATTGGAGCATTTAAAATCCAATAAACATTGAGTGATTGGATTGATGTACGGGGAGGGACATGCGTACGCGGTTTAGGGAGGATGAGATGTGTGCTTGGTGGTGTGATGGGGCGAAACTTCTGATGGATTGGTAGCCATGAACACAAATTAGGCTCGCAACTGAGGCAGATGTTGTTGCAATGGGATTTTAAAGGATTTCCATGTCGTGAAGTTTAAATAATTTGGTTTGGACTCCGAATCCCATCTCTGAGTGATGAGAAACTGCTGAGAGACTAAAGTCATAGCCGAGAATATGAACGCAAGGTTATAGAATATGCACGTTGAATGTAAAACTTATTTGAGACACTACAAAGTCGATGGATACATTAGACCAGCAGTAACAATATACAAATCCCCTTATGGGGTTTGAAAGAATTCAAACTGTCAAACCAAGACAAGGTTTAGAAGAACACATTCAGTGTTGATGCGATTCTCGAACAGAGAACCAGAAACAAATGGACTATCTGGGACTCTATTTGAAGTAGCCTGACCACACCTGAGTCAGGGTGGATTCATACAGCTCTCAAGTTCAGGACCACAGCTGGGTTGGGCTTCATTCGCGCCACAAAGCTGTCCCGCCAATTGGTTTTGGCCCGAAAACATGACCACGTACTCAAAAATGAAGTGTTCTTGACAAATATGGACGACAAACATCTTCACTCATGCTGCTACCCAAACGACTGTCCTCTGAAAGCACACCTTCCGCAAACAGCGCCTTCGCTTTTCGGAGCAAAGCGACACAAGTTCTAGGTCAATTCGTCCAAACATAGTCCTTATAAGGTGTTTATTGCATATCATATACAAATCTCCCCCAACCACTCTCCGCGGCGATGATGATGACGACAAGGAACAAACAGACCCCCTGCACTCAGTTCCCAGCCTACCGCACGGATAATTGCTTTGTTATTCGTGAGTTTCTTCTTCGCCGTTGTCGCCGTGTCCCTTTCGTTGATTTGAAAGTTTGTTCAATAATAATTATCTTTTCGCCTAGAGAACATGTGAACCACAAGACCGAACCGACGACAAACAGTGGGGCCATAAATACCATTTTCTTTTTCACATGTGAATACATTTGAATAAAATTTCGATGTGTCCCTGTAAGTCTGATTACAGCCGCCGTCGCCGCACAATCTTGTTGTGTCATCTCTCTCTCTCTCTTGTTGACTCTCCCCAATCCCGCTCTCCGTCCCCCATTCCCCGTGTGCTGTGATTGGGACCCTAAATCATGTGATTATAGACCGCTCTGTACAATTTATTACAACTTTTGTTCGAAAATCCATTAATTGAAGATTTCTTAAAAAAAGAAAGAAAAACTAAAATCTCTGAAGAATCATAAGCGATGTGGTAGAGGATATAAAAATTCCCCCGTTTATGTCCCGCGGTACAGTCACCAAAGCAAGCGGCCAATGAAGCAATGAAGTACAAAAGTCGTGAACAGAAGAATGAGGAGGTGGGGGAAGAGGGAGCACCACCAATCCATAGGAGGTCTATGGGTGGCATTTTGAATTATTGTTTTACTACCCGAACGAAAATTGGGACACATTGGGACACACATGAGACAGAGAAGACGCGGCTGTTTAAAGAATGGCAAGAAGGAGAAAAGGGAATGAAAAAAAAAAAACCGAAATAAGTTTACTTGTGACAACATTGTGTCCATCCAGCACAGCGGATGTGCATGTGCGACTTAAGAAACTACTTCGAGGTTTTAGCGCTACGAAGCTGGTTCGTGTTTGGCCGCAGCGCCGGCAACCGCCATTTGATTGCGGGTCCTATTAGTGAAGCCAAGCAAAAGAACTAAGCTGGCCCAAGCTATGTGTTATGCTTTGACTGACTGACTGCCGGCTGCGACGAAGACTGTTGATCCATGGTCGCAGAAGGAGGATAAGAGGACTGCCGGTGGGGGTGCCTAAGTGTTGTGTGGCATTATTAGGCATTAAATTTACGAGCGGTATTCTTCTATCGGAATGACATAAACAAAAATTCAATAGAAATACAAATTTATAAGATGATGCAAAGTCAATGGGGGCGGAGAGGGGTGCAGCTGCTTCAAGTGGATGTACGAGACTGTGTATTTGGCACAGTCAGGAAATGTTATGAGGTTATTGTTTTATTTTAAATTGCGCTGCACCACTACCACCACCACAATCGCGAGTCGCAGTCAAGTGGGAACCATATGCGATGCAGGGGGCGAAACGGACGGTAGCTGTGTGCATGTTTCTTGTTTGTTTTCAGACTGAGAGTGATTCTGTGAATTAACTAGAAATTTGTTTGGAACTTTCTGGTTGTGCAAAGGGGCTCTGCTGTGGAAGCGAATTGAATGATATCGAACAAGTGATCTTATTTCTAACAAATTCCATAATGGAAAACAGGCGTTGTCGTTTACTAAACCTGGTTTAAGAAACACGTGATCGACATACTGTAACTATATAGTGTTTTAGTTTTGATTCTGTCTGTCTACGAAAATGGAAGACAGGATGAATTCATTTGAGATGTGCGGAAAAGGGGAAAAAAGGGGATTTTTTGACAAACTGAGTGACGGTTGTTGTTGAGGCCTCTTCGAACTGAAACGCCACACTTACTTTCGGCCAGAAAAGGAGAGGGAACAAGAAAACAGCGAAAAGTCAAACAGATCATGCAATTTATGATTCCGTGTTTTTTTTTGTTTTCAAAATTCCATTGAATTATCAACAATCATTATTTGTTGTCACAAACATGTGACAACAAATAATACGAGCAATTTGATACCGTTTCCAAACTTTGGTATACTTATTCAAAAACAACAATAGAAAGTAATGCCATAGTGAATCGCTCCTTTTAACTGTCTGAAAAATGTAATTTGAATTAAAGCATTCCATCGAAAAAGTCGAAAAGCACTCCTTAAGCCACATGTTCCACAAGTCACAAGAGAGGATGTCCAAGAGTTCAAACGTAAAATCTTTTGGAATACGTAGTTTAGTCCAACTTTGGGTAGATTAATGTTAAGATAGATCGATCGACGTGAAGTTCGATGAGTTGGCTGACTGGCAACAAATTACATACATTACAGGGCCTATAGAAGAAGGAAGTAAAACAACATTTGTTCTGTTAGTCAAAAGCGCCATGTTTTCAATTTGTGCTCATCCTTCATAGAGGTCAGTGGTTTTTAGAGGTATAGATCTTTGAAACGTGGCCACCGTGGCGTAGTGGGTAGAGTGCGACGCTCACACGTCGAAAGCTGAACACCTGGAAATTTTTAACGGCATCACCTCTTTCGAGCTGCTGACAACACTCAAAGACTAATAACTGTCTTAGAAAGCTTCTCAAACTTCGCCGTTCGGAGTCAGCAAAAGACTGTAAATCAGTTCTACTCGTAAGAGAACAGTAGCGCGTACAACACAAGTAAGTTGATGAGCAAGCTAGGCCCTGGTCCCCCTGTGGACTGTCGCGCCAACAATTATTATTAGATCTTTGAAACAGAATACAATAAAGATGATTTCCTTAAATTCACAT
Source organism: Eristalinus aeneus (assembly GCA_955652365.1). NCBI lineage: Eukaryota > Metazoa > Arthropoda > Insecta > Diptera > Syrphidae > Eristalinus > Eristalinus aeneus. Next base: position 25,475,331 of record OY019131.1, read on the forward strand.
AAAGTTTAGCTAGGTAGGTTAAGGTGGCTGATGAATACACTTAGTCCCATACAGGACCATTGTGCTACCACACCATGTGGGAAGAACCTAAAACCAGCTGGAGCCGATGATAAAGTTTAAAATGTAGGCGGGAGGGGTTTTATCGAGGTCATGTAGGCCGTTGAGGAAATAGCTTCCAAAATGTTTGTGTCTTAGGCGCAAGAGCGCCGGGCATGTGCATAACAGGTGTAGGAGGGTTTCTGGTTCTTCCTCATCCCATCCAATGATGTTCCTCGAGTTGTCAATAGTTGCGGACTTATTGACGTGGAGTAGCAACTTCACGTATCCCTACAGAAAATATTTAAGCGGCGTTAATCGCACGACTTTTAAGTCCATTTCAGGGAACTGTAGCGTGATACTATTTGGCTTCCATCTATAAATCGATTTGGAACGAGCTGTGCTATATGATGTGCCGTCTGGTTGACCACAGCTCCTGTACATGATGATTGTTTAATTGATGAACGAAAAAGTCAGCAATCATTACTCTATAGCGGTCGCTGTTGACTATAATGTTTTAACCTGCTTTGTTTTTAAAGATGAACGGACCAATTATTCCACCAGCCCATAGAGAACACCAAACATTCAGGGTTTTAATGATGTAACGGTATCCCAACATGCAATTCAGGATTACCATCACGTCGGATTTTTTCAATTTTTTTTTAGTTGTTTGAAGTTTTTTCAATAAGCAGATTCATTCATTCATAAAAATTAAAATCAACGGTTATCTTATTTCGGACCGAACTTACACAATTTGGAAGAATTGTTCAGGCGTCAGACTATTCTTGTTAAAATGTCAAACCAAACTTGACAGCTGACAATATTTCATTAAATTAACAAAGCGCTGCCACATCAAAGTTCTAAATTCATAAGAAAGGCTCAAATTAGTTGTATGATGTAAGGTCTTGACAGTTTAAAAGTCTTCCTCTTGTGGCGTTACAGTCCGGAGTGGACCTGGGCCTCAACCTCAACATGCCTCTTTAGCCATGACGATCTTTCGCCAGCTGCCTCTAATTGCGTACTCCGAGTTGGTTGGGGTCCTTCTCCACTTGTGAGCGCCTTCTTCGCTGTACAGCCCATAGAGCTCGTCATTATATCTTCTCCTTCAGATGCCATCAACGCAAACAGGAAAAAAATCGCACGCAAAACTTTTCTCAGGAAAAGACTACAGATTTCCTTATCAGCTTTTAGTAACGTCTAGTTTTCCATGCCATAGAGTAGGATTGGGATGATTAAGCTGTCTTATAAAGCATAAATGCTGAAACACTCCAAAAGTAATAACTGTCTAAGAAAGCTTCTCAAATTTTCTCTGTCTAAGAAAGCTTCTCAGCAAATGCCATTAATTATTATTGTTGGCGCTACAGTACAAAGGGGGACCAGGGCCTAGCTTGCTCATCAACTACTCATGTGGTGCGCGCTACTGTTCTCTCACGAGTTGAAGGAACCTACAGTTTTTTGCCGACTCCGAACGGCGAAGTTTGAGAAACTTTCTTAGACAGTTATCACTCTTTGAGTGTTGTCAGCAGCTCGAAAGAGGTGGTGCCGTGAAAAATTGGTGTTGAGCTGGGAGTCGAACCTACACCCTTCGGCGTGTGAGCGTCGCACTCTACCCACTACGCCACGGCGACCACAAAATGCCATTTGGATTCAGCAAAAAACTGTAGGTCCCTTCTACTTGTGAGAGAACAGTAGCGCGCAACACGAGTAGTTTATGAGTAAGTTACGCCCTGGTCCCCCTTTGGACTGTATGGCCAACAATTATAATTATTATTATAATTATTATGTATATAAAGCATAAATCCTTATTACTCAATTGCCTCTTGCTTTATTACTCAATTGCCCAAAGAAGCAGTGATTGGCAAGAGTGATTCCGCGTTTGATTTCGGTACTGATGTCCTATTTACCGCGAAGCCGAGTGCACAGGTCAAGTTGACATACAGCCTCCTTGCGGCGCCGTTCTGAATAGCCATCAAATACCCGTTGTGTGGTGAACCAATGATTGCACTGAACCTCTCTGACCGAGAGTTTACATAATGGGCCTGGCCTACCAGTCCGTGGGTTGTGCGTGAGGCTAACATCTTCACCACGTAAAACAACACCAGTTCAGAGACGACATCATGCCTCAGCTTAAAAGTATTCAACGCAATTTTTTGTCGGTTATCAATTTCGCTAGTTGCTGTAACATTCGTAAAACGTGCCTTGTCTGCATTTTACAGGTAAAAGTCAATTAAAGTGTCACTTTGGTTGATTAAGTAGAGGAGAAGTGTTTTAAGAGTCAGTCAGTAGCTATTGTTCTTCATTTTATTGATGCGTAGCGCCAAAACCAAATCTCAAGTCCAAATCGAGAATCAAAATTTTGATAATCTTATTTAAGCAGCAACACCTTTCCTTCTGTGGACCGAGAAGAAATAATACGTTTGATATTGAATCTTTCACTACTTGTCAAGTAACAAATGCTACGCACCAAGTGCAGAATTCAGAATCTAAGAATCATCAAACCGATTCAATTAATTTCCATAAGATGCTCTCATCTCCTGCCCTAACAGAATTCCCATGAACTTGTTGCTCTCGAATAATAAATCGTATGAAAGAAAAAAAAAACGAAAACAAAAAAAAACTCATCAAAAACAATCTACACAAACATGACTACTTGGCAAATAATTAAAGCTTCAAATCAAAGCCCGATGCGTTTCCCATTGTCATCCACAGATTACATCCCCCTCAGCGCACCCCGACAAGCACCTGCATAATTGCAATTTGTTCATTATCCTCATCAATTGGATTTGATAATATCATTTGCATTTTTTGCCCGCTTTTTGGTTTTGTTTTTGGGCAATTGTATAAACATTAAAACATTTTCTAATTCAATGGCAAGCAGTCGATGCCACCACCGCCATCACCACCATTCGGCACCGCAATCTCTTTACACAAAACCCCACGCAACGTGGAAATTTTCAACCCAAAATTAATGATTAACATTTTCGCAATTAGGCAAAATGCGTTTTTTTTTCGATTGCCAAATTTTGGGGAATGCGGCGGCTGCACTTCAAATTCTGGTGATTTTTTGGAGGGGTGATTGTTTAAATCATTCATTAGGTCGTGTGTGCACCACGGGTGATCCATGTGGCGCACCCATTTTACAATTAGATTTTGGGCCCTTGTGTAACAGCGGGGGACATGGGGAAGAAAAATCCTAAATACCAATATTAAAACTGTATCTGTCTAATTATCTCAGCAAATAAATTCAAATTGCATTGTCGATGATTGGGAAAAATTGCACAAATTAGATACATTTGCATCTGGTACCCCCACATGGTTCTCTGTGTGCACCCGTCAAACGGTCATTTGCGATGCGCTCAGTAACAAAATGATAATTGTTTGCACTTTTTTTTTCCATGCCGTAGGCCTGCTGGATTGAATGAGATTATGGTGTGAAGGGGGGTGGGTGAGGGGCGGGGGGAGGGTGGATAAACGTTGCTGCGCAATTATTATTTCATTGGTCACATTGACACATGCATTCATTAGATATCCATTGTCAATAAAATAGAAAATTTTAACAAATTAATTAAAAATAACGGTTCGGTCAGCAAGGGGTTGGTTTTCTAATTTTCCACCGAAATTATCATGCAATTGCACATGACTGCAGCGGATCGGATGAGATTTTAGATACGTGCGCCTCGTCGCTGATTTTATTCCCTTCGCTAACTGAAAATATTGATGAATCAGATGGTGGGGCAAAACGACTCCAGGGAGGAGGACAAGCTCTATATCAGCGCGTTAGACAAGAGCGTCATAAAAATTAAAAGTAAATATTAAATTGAATAATTCAAAATAATTGCTCGCGAACTAATTGCGTTAACCATTTACGCAAATAATGAGATTCAACGTCGTCGTTGTCGTTGTCGTTGTCGTCGTCCATTCAAATGTTTGCCATCCTCTCTGGCTGGCTCTATGTGGATCCATTTGCTGGTCTGCCCTGTTGGGTGAACGATGAAGCGGCAATGTTTTATACATAGGAAGTGTGACAGGCTTTCTTGCTGGTTGGCCGACTGACTGGGTGAAGAAAGATGCTGCAGTTTGCCTTCCATATCGGTTGGTTTCCGAAAAATCACCCAAACGACAAACCCAACCTGAGCTCTGCGATACATACAAATTCAATCACTTAGCATAGAGATACTGGAGAAATTAAAATGCCCAGGGTTTGTGTGTCCGTGCTTTGTCTTTGCCTTCGTCTTCGCACCCATCCCATCCCTCGGAGAGATTTCTTTTGATTTGATTTTATTGTCATTTCAGTTGTTGTGTGTATGTCAGATAAATTTTCAGACGGTTGGAAGGACGGACGGACGGTCGGGAGGGCTGTCGGTCGGCTGCCGGGCACCAGAACTACACATGCGTATAGAGAGTGAGCGAGCAGCTATGAACGAAATTCATGATAATTGAACTAATTGAGTAATTTCATTTGAAAAAGTCGTGTTCAATTAATTTTCATGATTTTTTTTGTTCCCCTTCCCCTCCAGTCCAAACATTATCTTCAAACTTGGGTACACCCTGGATAGATGTGCCGCCCTGCTACTTATTGCTTTCCTTGCACACGCTTTGGATACTGTATTTCCAATTTTTTTGTTTTCGTTCATTGTTCAAAGATTCGTGTGCTCTATGGAGAGATGTGTTTGTTCTTACGTGCATGCTTATTGTTGTTGTTTCTTTTAATTTTAACTCGGAGGACAATAAGTGTATTGTCTTGTCTTGTGGAACGTGCATTCGAGATTAGCTATTGACGGCTATTACGATGCATGTGTCAACGAGTAAATATTAGTTTGGGGTAATTCAGTAGATGGCTGAGGTCTGAGAGGTGTTAAGATCACTACAATTGAATGTGTAAATTAAATTGAGGTTTCTGTCGCTTACCCCTTCTCAGCACTGTTGACAAGCGCAACAACTGATAGACTGGCTAGTGGGGGATGGAAAATGTGTCACAAAAGAAGATGTAGAATTTTGGATTATCAGTTTTTTTTTTCTTTGGTGCGCTTAACAACAGTCTTGGTGTGAAGTTTGTGCGTACATGAGAGTTTGGATCTCGAATTTGTACTGGCTACTTAATCCCTCCAAGTACCCTCCCTTTGGTATTAACCGCTAAGCAGAAGAACTGAAGTGAGTTGCGGTGATCTTTAGGTAGATGGTTTCTCACCCGTACGTTCCATAGAAGCAAAACTTGAAACAGCCGCTGAAGGACCAAGCCATCGTGTTACGAATGAGGGGTTCGTTACAGACTACCATTCCACTGACCACTGTTTTTTAAGTGATTCTTAGGAAAATCGAATCAAATTGAATGAAAATCGACCAAAACACTCCAAGATTCTGTAGAAGTAAGGTCCTTTTGGTAAAGCGCAAATCACTGTTCATCTTTTGTAGCATTTCCAATATCGACTCCGTCACCATTACCATCATCTTAAGTTCATGATGCTCATTTTTGCAATTAAACGCATAGTTTACCCAATCCCGTAGATTGCAGGGGTATGTCACAAAGACACAAAGAACAAGATACCTTTTTCCTTTTTTGATTTTGAATTGTGAATTTTCGAAAGGAAAACATGGTGGCTTTTTTAAAAACTATTCTATTAACTATAGATAATGTTTAGAAATCTTGGTTTTGTGACATGAAATTAGAGATTTTTTCATGTTTGAGGAAGCCTTTAGCCTGTGAATGTAATTAGTATTTGTACACAGGTCTTTTTCTTCATCAGATGGGCAGAAGGTTACACATGCATGTCACACTTCTAGACTTAACTGGCTTTGAATTGAACCGGCATGGAAAAAACTTTGTTGTCGATGTAATTACAGGCTGTTGCCTTTTATATTTCGAGATTAGAGAGCAAAAACAAATATAAATCATCAAAAATAGCTTTATTGTTTTTCAAAATATTCCCCATTAAGTTCTATACACTTTTGAATGCGCTTGAACCAATTGTCGAAGCACTTTTGCCGTCTTCGGCGGTTGGTTTTCTTGATTTCTTGGAAGACAACTTGCAAACAAATGGTTGTGGACCACTCAGAATTGACTGTTCTGCATTGTTCAAGTGGTATGCTTGCGACATGTCCAGTTTTTCGAAGAAAACAGGCGACCATTTGCGTGGAAGTGCTTCGTACGCGAGCAACGTTTGTTGAATTTGGCTCAATTTGAGACACCCATACAATCGACTGCTGTTTACTTTCGGCCTCATACGCGTAAATCCACGATTCATCACCTGTCACGATGTCATAGACGTGTTCCGAAGCGCGATCGTATTTTTTGAGCATTTCCTTCGACCAATCGACATGGGCCATTTTTGAGCGATTGAGAAATTGTGTGGGATTCAAAGCGAACAGATTGTTTTGACGGTCAAATGTTCATGAAATATTGAATGTATGCTGATCCCACTAATGCCAAAGGTCGTTTCCATCTCACGGTAGGTCACATGAAGATCTTAGAATATCAGTTGGCGCACAGCATCAATGGTTTCCGAAACAACAACTGATTTTGGACGACCTTCACGAAATTCTTCTTGGAGTGAACTACAACCTCGGTTGAATTAACAACACTGGTCCTTGAGTGAATTACGACTACGACCTCGGTTGAATTTACAATACTGGTCCCTGATGGAGCTTCATCGCCCAAAATTGAATTAAGTTCATCGATGCACTGTTGTTGAGTTAATCCACGTGGAAAGTTGTACAAAATAATCGCACAAAAATTTTCACGATTTAATTCCATTTTTTGGGCGAGATGAATCTTTTAAGTTACTGTAAACAACACAAATAGTGCTCGTATGTCGAAACGTTCTGAGTAAGTATAACCTCAAAAATGTCAAACTTTACGATAGAGCTGGTAGTTGCCACACTAGTGTTGCCCAATCCCGAAATATAAAAGGCAATCTTCGTATTTCAATGTCACACACACACCAGAGGTATTGCGGAATAGTCTACATGGGTACCAGAGCCTAGCTTCTTTGTTAATTCAATTACATTTGTTGTGCGCGTTAAAGGGGCCAGTTTATTGTCGACTTCGAACAGCGAGATCTACAAAATTAAAACTAAACAAGTTTTTCCTTTCTGAAACGACTTTTATTAAACTAGACATGTGTCCTGTTTTAGACAGTTTTGGTGAAAGGCTCTAAAGCTTATTGCATGTGGATGCGTCAAAGTTTTGGTTTTAATCAAGCACACTAATGCCATTTAACATTTTGTCTTTTGTTTGATACGTTTCTCTTGTTTTTACTTCTCAATTTTTCTCTTCAAACAGAACATAGGCTAACGATGCATAAGATATTTAATATAATAATAATAATTCTTGGCGCTGCAGTCCAAAGGGGGACCAGTGCCTAGCTTGCTCATCAACTACTCGTATTGTGCGTGCTACTGTTCTCTCACGAGTAGAAGGGACCTACAGTTTTTTGCCGACTCCGAACGGCGAAATTTGAGAAGCTTTCTTAGACAGTTATTACTCTTTGAGTCTTGTCAGCTGCTCGAAAGAGGTGGTGCCGTGAAAAATTCGAAAAAGTGGTGTTGAGCTGGGAATCGAACCTAGACCCTTCGGCGTGTGAGCGTCGCACTCTACCCACTACGTCACGGCGACCACAAGATATTTAATATGTTGTTGAAAAAAATAATCCATATGGCAGCTTTTTCGCAAAACAAGCTAAAAAGTGGCACAACAAATTTTGCTACTCATTTGTTAAAACGGTGGCCGTATCTTAGTATTTAGAATGGGAGACTCATACGCCGAAGGCCCCAGGTTGATTCCCGAGCGAAATATTTCTCCCTTTTCACGGCTCAATTTTCACGAGCTTGTCAAACTTCACTGTCGGAGTCGGCATAAAACTGCAGACATCTTCTACTCGTGCGAGAACAGAAGTGCGCCCAACACGAGTAGTTGATGAGCAAGATAGGAGTCACTGTGAACCCCATTTACTAAAACTTTTCAGTTTTACGACCACTTTTAAAAACTGCTACTCTGCTCTCTTTAATGATTTCCAAATGCTGCTTGACCAGATTAGACCACCAGACAATGTACCACACACTAAGTAAGGATCATATGCGGTTTAAAATGTTAGAAACCAGGCAGTGGAAGGGTTTGATTGATGATTGAATTGATTGAATTTGACAAAAAGTGTTTTGCAGCATATTTGAAACTAGCGAGTAAATAAGTCGAAAGCAAGAACCCGCAGGAGTTATCGGCAATCATATTTATTTGAAATTTTTTCACCTACTTCCATGCTGAAGACCTTAAAATTCCATTCCCTGAGCTTGAGAAGGAATTCTTTTCACCTTGTTCCATTTATACAAACTTTCAACATTGAAAAGGATTCCCAGACTAGTCAAGTAAACAAGTTGGCCCAGTGGTCTCTTTCGTTTACTCCAATACATTCAAATCTCAACAAAACCATAAAGTCTCTGTCAAAATGTACAGATTTCACTAAATCTTCGTTACCTAGGTGATATATGTTGATAGCCAAACAAATTTAACGCGTTTATCAAACCAGGCAGCTTTCAGCTACTCATCACTATGATCAGCAACTTGCCAAAATCAGAATGTAACATCCCTGACTCACATATCACGCAAGCACAAAAGAAACACATTCACACTCATAAAATGAAACCGAAAATGTGCAAAAGTGTGTCCAACACTTGAAAAGCTGTTATTACTTCTCCCAACTAAATCGAGTCGTCGTGTTGGCACCTTTTCGTCACTTGAAAAACCTCAAAGACCCGGATATTCAATTAGAAAGACAAACGCCGTAACGGCCCGAATCATACCGTAATATTTAATTATTTTCTTTCATTAGCACATTTTATTGATGTTCGTGTACAGTATCTTTGTGCCGGATGGCGGGCATTTTAGCGGCAATACAATGTGCGATTTTTTCGTATTGTTTTTTGGGTCCATTATGCAATGTTTCTGTTTTTATTTGGTTATGAAATTTCAGCGATGAAAAAAAAACACAACACAAAGCAAAACAGTTTCACTCCGACCGCATTGTTTTGGGCGCTTAAGTCAAAAGATTTGAATTGTTGCTCGGAATACATGCCCACCGAAAACTGTTAGTATGTCAAGATTAAATAGTTGAAGGTACACAACCAGCTGCAGTGGTTTTTCAATTCGATTTCACTTCAAAACCCCCCTTTCGTACGCGGATGGCGCAGTCAGTGGGTATTGCTGCTGCTGCCACTGCCGCTGACCAATGATTGTAAGGTAAATCCCATTAAATTTATTCACATTTGTCATTGGATGTGAATTAGACGATGAGAGATTTTTTAAGTGCTTTTCTGTTGGAGTGAGGAACGGGAGAAACGACAGCATTACGTGCATGATGAGGAGAAAGCCTCGCTCTGCCGCTGTGCTACAATGATGAAGTGTATCTTAATTAAATGTATCTTCTTCCACTGGTTATGTTAACTAAATTTATTTGGGAAATAGAGTGAATGCATATCTGTGTCGGTTTTTTGAGAGGTATTGCTCGATGAGACTCATGGGGGAAATGATTTGTGAATGAAATTCGGTCAATGAATGACATCAGACGGATTGCGTGTTTTGGTCAATCTTTGCGAAAACTTGTATAATTTGTAATTGACTCTAGAAAGAGTGTTGGATTGTAGGAGCACTGTGCAAATTTAAACTTGTTCTCGTTTCTGGGGCGGAAATCGTTTTCTAGTGATGTGCTCAACTGGTTGAAATTGATGCTCTGTAATCTGGTAAAATTCAGGCGTCACATTTGCTGTTTAATTATTTACTTCTATGACACTTGAGATCACTTCAGCATCTGCTTATATTGTTTATACTAAGCTCCAATCATAATAATTAATAATTGATGGCGCGGCAGTCCGCAGGGGGACCAGGGCCTGGCTTGCTCAGCAACTACTCGTGTTTTGGGCGCTACTGTTCTCTCACGAGTAGAAGGGACATACAGTTTTTTGCCGATTCCGAACGGCAAAGTTTGAGAAGCTTTCTTAGACAGTTATTACTCTTTGTAAAATTTTGTGCTGTCAGCAGCTCGAAAGAGGTGGTGCCGTGAAAAATTCGAGGTGTTCAGCCGGTAATCGAACCCTTCGGCGTGTGAGCGTCGAACTCTACCCACTAAGCCATGGCGGCCACTAAGCTTCCATCACCTTTGGATTATTTCCATAGATAACTGGTGAATTTTGAGAATTATAGATCCATTGAAAGCTTTTGAAAACTCAGTAAAGGCTTCCAGTTTTCGACAGAAAATTCGAGAAAACAATGTACGCACCACTTAAAGTTTAAATGTTTTGAAAGCAAAAGAAGTCTGTGACAAATTGTCAAATCAACAGAAATTTGTTAGACGGTTTGACGGAGAGGGGGGAGAGGGGGGAGAGGGGGGAGGGAGCGTTAGGGAAAGCTGCTACAAATTAACTGAACCTATGAAGGCTTTTTGCTGTCAAATTGAATATAAGATCAATTTCAATCAAAATTCTGATCATACTTAGTAATGTTCCAAAAGTTCAGATCATATTTTAGAGTATTTCAAAAATTCTGATTATATTTAAAATGGTGGAGTGCCGCTTTCGCAAAATGTTAACAATCGTTGGACATCAAAGAGACTGTTCGTATTGTTGCAGTTTGTTGAACTTAACTTAAAAAACGAGAACTTTGTTCAGATGGAGAGTTCGACGATTTTCTAAATCTATTTGATAAAATTTTTGCTCCAAAATGTCTTTGCTCTTTTTTGCAGTTAAAATCAATTTGAAATTCACAAATAAAAAATAAAAACAATTATAAGCCCTGCGCATTTTGAAAGTTACCAGAAGGTCATTTAAAAGATAAATGTTCAAAGAAAAACGTCCAAATTTGGTTTGAGGGAAAAAAACAAATTTCCAGATCGCATTCCTTTATTATGCCTAAGATGAATCTGCTGTTTTTCTCAACAAATCCTTGTCACATTGCCCTATTGAAGTAGTTTTTTCTTGACCTCATAAAAATTTGGCCAACTTTTTATTCCCTCGCAGAGCAACAAACAAACAATAGACAATTAGCTTTAGTTTCATCATCTGTATTTTACAAAGCCTGTCGCTCTCTCTCCATCTCTTTCTGTGGACGTCAGCAATTAAGTCACTTTTAATGAGTTTTAACAGTTAGCTTCTGAAGCATCACCCTGTAAATGTTGTATATCATCCTCGTAAAACAAGCACAGCTTCAGCAGCAAACAAACGACAACAAATTTAACGACTTCTGATTTTTATGACAGAAAGTATATCGATAAGATGCGAATGTGGAAAGAAAGAGAGATAGAGTGAGACGCAAACATAACACATAGATCACTTGTCTGTGTTTGATGTCTTCATGTTTTACACATCAACTAGTCTGAAATTGCCATTTCTGTTTCTGTGCTGTCTGTTTTTCTGTGAGTGATGTCTTTGACCACAATTTGTCAGACTGAAAAATATGTGGCAAGAAGTTTCTTATCTGAACAGTTGAGTTTGGAATAAAATCTGAAACTGGGAGTCGGGTTTGTGCGTTTGACCTGAGACCCAATTTGACACAGTTGTCTTCGAATGGTCTTTTGTACGAGGAATGTTAAATTTAAGAAAGAGCTCTTGGGAACCTATTCCCAACTGAAAATCGACACCGAATGAGCTTGACAACTTCATTTTGAAGGCACACTTCAAGCAATGACCTTTTAACCAGAGTAAGCACGTTAAGTGAGGACAGTCCATGACTGGTATTCAAAGCTCATGACAATACCCAGCAATCACGTATTTCCTGGCACTTTACAAAATGTTCATCGCTTTACTTCTGCGCTGCAGCAAGCGATCTAATCGCCCCGTTAGCGCGAAATGTTTATTTTCATTTTTCCAATTTGTCGCCTACCCTCATTGAGTAAACAAGTAATTGACATAATCGCACACAAACTCTAGTCCAGACCGCCCTTAGGCATAATTCCAGCAAATACCAGTGCGAGTGTCTAGGGTTTCTCTTCCTCAGAATCAGAAACTCACTTGTACGCCTTCAAATTTCGCTTAGCTTTCCGTTTGCGCGCACTATAAACAATTGAAGCATCAACCAAAGGAATTAAAGAACAAAAAAAAAAAATGATTAATATTTTCCGGCAATTCCTTATGAAATACCGAACAGCAGCGGGAATACTTCATAGTTGAGCGGAGGCACAGATAGCGCACAGCACATTAAAAGCATTCAAATGGCAGCGCTAGCCCACTCCGAGACCAAGGCAGCGGCAGCACAAAGATCCAAAGATACATTCGCATCTTCGCCAGTGTAATGAGCAACAAACCTAAATATTCAAAATCAATTAGCAATTTGGAGGAAATAAACAATAATAACAATAATAATGCTTTTAATTGAAACATTACGATCTGCCTACATGTGCGCCACCGCGCTGATGTTGGCAATGCACGAACACACCCCTACCGTAGCCCCCACCGCGTTCTCGGGCACACACTCGTTTGCGCCGAGCACAAGGCGAAATTATCTTTCGAATTCAAATGGCAGCCGGGGTAGTGTACGTTTGGGGCACCTCGAGCTATCTAAGTGCAAGTCCATTAAAGTCGTCCAAACGCGCTTCCAATAATGAGCAATAAACGCAAATAATGCGGTTGCCGTCTGTCCAGGGGCTGCGCGGCGTGTACTAGGCTCCGCATCAATCGATCGAATCAAATTCATCGCAGATACCTCGTTATGAAGACATTTTTGCTGCTGATGTGGGACGGATTGTAAGTGTGCCCTCGCACAGTGTGGTTCTGACGTTCCGGCAAATTGTCGAGTGTACTGAGGCGAAACTGTCGAGAAAGAAGTGTATCATGCATGACGGTGGTGATAGCAATGACTCTTCTCGATCGGAAGCGGGGAAGCTATCAAATGGGAAACCAATTTTCGAAGCACACAACAACAGTGTGCTCATCTTTTGTGGATCAAATTTTAATAATAAGATGTAAGAAATTAAGGAGGGGTAAAATTTTGTTGGTGATAGTGTGAACTTTTACTCGCAAGTTCTAAATTCTAATCCGCAACTGAACCTGTAATCCACCTTTCAACAGGACCTGCTATTCATCAGCATCACATCGATCGGGCTATTGATAGCAGTAAGTTAGCGCTGTTTTAGCTAATTAAACTTCAGCGTCCAATGCCGGCATTGAACTGTAGGTCCGCTCCACTCGTGGGAAAAGGCATCACATCGATCGAGTCTCTAATAACAGTTAGGGAGCGTTGATTTAGCTTATTTAACTTCAACATTAGATGTGGGCGTTAAACTGTAGGTCCACTACACTTGTAAAAAAAACTGAACTTATTTTCATTTTATAAGTCAGGTCATGGTTTGTTGTAGATTGTAGAAACTGGCCCTAAGCACCGAACTGTGTAAAGCTTCGCTGTCAGTTGCCGATACAGTACACAGTAAACTGGTGAAGCCTCGCTGTCCACTATTCGATAAAGGTATACACTCGTTCGACTTTTTCACACAGCCCGTGGCAAAAAAAAAAAACAGTCAAGACGCGAGGATACTGCTACTAGGGCGACCAGAGCTTGGATAAGCACTTGAGCAAAGTCCACGGTAAACTTTATTTTCATAATTAATGAAAAGTTCGTAATAAACTGAAACAATTTAACGTCCCGTGAAGTCAAATGAAATTCTGACTAAAACGCAAATCCCTTCCTACTAATTTCCATGTGCATCCATCTCATTCTGACCTTGACATTGTCTGCTGCAAAGCGAATGGGAAAGGGGAATGCATCCAGCCTTACCCTGTCGTCGATCAGTAGACCTAAGAGATCATCAGACATTTGAAAACCATTAACGCGGGGGCCTTTCATGTCTTATTTTAAAACGGAGACGCGGATGGGATTGGACCCACACAGAGCTCAGGAAAGTCCAGTCAGTTTGCGCACAGCACACTCGTGCACTTGCCCCAAAAACTTAATATGAAGGAGGTGAATCCGCTGAAACATGATGCGCGCAAGTACACGCTGTGCACCCCATCCCTCCATCTGTGTGTATGGAAAGTTTAAAATTGGTTTTATTTGATGGTTAATTGATTTAACCATTCGGCCATGTGAAACTTGTCGTTGTTGCTTCCCCTCACTTCGCCGTCGCAGAAAATTCGCGCACATTCGTGTTGTTCATTTTTTTTTTTTGAGTGATTTGCCGGCGTTTCTTTTCTGTTCTCTGATTGAGGTTATGTTTGGCGAGTGAAGTGAGTCCGCAGTTGACTACGACAATGTAGACAACAGCAACAACAAAAACAACGATGACGATGATCATGTTTAACGAGACAATAATGTCATGTTGCTTTGATTAAGCGAAACATTTTTATTAAAATAATTACTCGTTGGGAACAGGAATTAATTGAATGATACGCGACATCGGACGTACTAGGGGCTGCAATGCATGTGGGGCAATGTTAATTTGTCCGCGAAGAGATTTAATTCGTTTTGTTTTCATTTCGTCAGTTTGATTGAGTGAGTGAGGAGGATCACGTGAGGGGGGAAAATGTTTATTTCTGTGGATGATTATGTGGGGATTGATTCACCTTCTGATTGTAAATCGAACTGACACTGGTTGGTAGCCGAGATTAAGGAAGAAAGAGTTAAATGGGAAACGAATAAAGATGATCTACGAAATCATAGTTAAAAAGTTTTTTGTATTTAGCATCATCTGGCGGCAGCAAAAATCAATCGTTCGGCGGTGCCTTGCACAAGAATGTTAACATTTTGAAGAAAAACAACAAATTTTGCGAAAACTGCACACACAAATATCGTGTCGTTTCTATTGTACAGTTATTTCTTTACACACTAATAATAATAATTGGATGGTGCGACCCGACAGAGCGACCAGGGCCTAGCTTGCTCATCAACAACTCGTGTTGTGTGCGCTACTGTTCTCTCACGAGTAGAAGGGACCTACAGTTTTTTGCCGACTCCGAACGGCGAAATTTAAGAAGCTTTCTTAGACAGTTATTACTCTCTGAGTGTTGTCAATAGCTCGAAAGAGGTGGTGCCGTGAAAAATTCGAAAAATTAGTGTTGAGCTGGGAATCGAACTGACACCCTTCGGCATGTGAGCGTCGCACTCTACCCACTACGCCATGGCGACCACAATCGCTTATCGACACAAAAATGAAAACGAAGTGAGTATGTTCTGGTGGTTTGCTAATGAATAAGTCGAACTGCGTCAATAGGCTTAACTGAGAGGCTCGAATAATTTATGGATGAGCCAGTTAAAGACTACTTAGCACGATTTAAATAAACCTGGGATCTGTCCCATACAATTTTTCAACATTTATTTTAAGAAGATCAGATGAAAATCACAATTACCATAAACAAAATGATCTTCAAAAGTACTGTTGAGCTTGCTAACGTGGGTGACATTGACTTTACTGGATGAACACACGGAACCATCATTGAGGCGTATACTGGGGCTTAAACGGTGGCAGATTAAACAAACCCGGAAATTACAAAAGGACGCAGTTACTTATACCCTTGGAGGGAACTTTACAATTTACTGGTAAGACTTCGAGGAAATCAAGGACGTTGCCTTTAGTGATTTCGCAGCAAATAAACGGTGTAGTTTAGGTATGAAATCGACAGAATTACACTGTCAAGCTGAGTTTGAACATAATTTGAATTATGGATAATATGGTGGCCGCAGTATCGTAGTGCGGCGCTCACGCGCCGAATGTCTAGGTTCGATTCCTGGTTGAACACCTGGAAATTTTTCACTGCACCACATCTTTCGAGCTGCTGACAACACTCAAAGAGTAATAACTGTCTAAGAAAGCTTCTCAAACTTCGCCGTTCTGAGACGGCAAAGAACTCTAGATCCCTTCTACTCGTGAGGGAAGTTGCACGACACGCGTAGTAGCTGAGCAAGCTTAGCCCTGGTCCTCTTGTAGACTGTCGCGCAATACAATTATTAAAATCCAAATACATAACACATAGCTTTGGATGCCATTTAAAGCTAATGAGGAGATCTTTTGTCTTACTAAGGGGAAAGTTCTACGATATTTTTTGAGTGCTCTAAACATGATGACATCTAAAAGAGAATTTTCGAAACAACTCTGAGCTACTGCACACAAAATGGAGAATGACTTCTGCTCCTCTTTTCGTCTTGCAACTTTTGACAAACAAGTTAAAGGAGGATCATCGTATTTTTATTCATTCGTTCACTTGCTGATCTTAAACTCAAACAAGTCGATTGATTAGTTTTATTAACACGTTTCTCAAATATTCAGAGTAGGTAAAATCCACTAGGTGCATTTTACAAGAACAAACATAGCACAGGCTGCAGGAGCAGTTGCTGAAGAAGCCAGCTAGCTAGTAAGGCTAGGGAACATAATCACGAGAACATTAAGAGGGTTATGAGATGCATATGTTAGGAGGAAGACCTAAGAACATTTTTAAAGAAATAAATGTGTAGTCTCAATCAGAAACAAATTTGATGTCGACCCAAAATTAACTGACCTCATAAAACTTTGACCAAACACTGTAAGAAGATGGTTCGATTTACACTAATTTACAGGCACTCACATCCCCTGTTTTCTTAATACGTTCAAAGAATGTAAGTTAGAAAAACGCCTTGATGTAAAGAAAGCTAGGAAGCACACCGATTGCTTTGTTCGTAATTTTCTGTCGGCTATCACACTGCACAGAACAGAATTAAATGTTTTTACTCTTGGTTGTGTTATCTTGCTGTATCCCATACATGTCCTATGTTCCTACCAGAAACCAACAAGGTCTCTGGTTCCTTTATTTATTTTATTATTACCGTGATTCACCGATAATTCACATTTGGTTATTTTTGCCTCTAACTTTTTAGTTTCTTTTGACAATTCAAAGTCGAAAGTATAAACATTTTTTTTTTACAAGCTTATTTAATTGAAAGTTGATTGTCTCTGTGTTCAGTAGGCTTTAGCGCAGGAATACTCGAATACAGGCAGGTTATGACCGACAAAATTGTTTGGCTTTCCATCTTCCAAGCAACAAGAGCACAAATACCAGGTATACCGTATGAAGTGAGCGTCAAGATACAAATGTCTCGATAGGGAACATTTATTGTGAACGAGCCCTTATTTTTTTGTTTGTTTGCTATGACATCTGTGAAAAATATTTAGTATAGATCAAGTCATTGAAGAGACTACATCATATTTTTTCATCGTGTAAAAAATGTCGAATTTTGTACCAGAAAGTGATGATTTTCGGAAAGCATTCATTTTTTGTTTTCATTTGAAGAAAAGTGCTGCAGAGTCGCATCGAATGCTTGTCGAGGTATATGGTGATCATGCTCTATCAGAAGCAACATGCAAAAGGTGGTTTCAACGTTTTAGAAATAATGGTTTTTATGTGAGAAATGAAGAACGTGGAACACCACCAAAAAAGTTTGAAGACGCCGAATTGCAAACGATATTGGATGGAGATGACACTTTGACCTTTTAAAAGCTATGGGAAAGATCCAAAAGTGTGGAAAGTGGGTGTCGCATGAATTGAATGAAAGACAGATGGAAAACCGAAAAAACACTTGTGAAAATTTGCTTTAAAGGCACGAAAGAAAATCGGTTTTGCATCGGATTGTTACTGGTGATGAGAAATGGATTCATTTTAAGAATCCTAAACGGAAAAAATCATGGGTTAATCTGGGACAACCATCAACATCGACTGTAAAACCAGATCGATTCGGCAAGAAGACAATGCTGTGTGTTTGGTAGGACCAGAAAGGTGTGCTGTACCACGAGCTCCTAAGACCTAGTGAAACCGTTAATACTGATCGCTACCGACAACAAATGATCAATTTGAACCATGCATTGATCGAGAAACGACCAGAATGGGCTCGAAGACACGGCAAGGTAATTTTGTTCCATGACAATGCACCTGCACACAAAGCAAAACCGATTCAGGATACAATCAAAACACTTGGCTGGGAGCAGCTACCCCTTTCGCCGCGTTCACCAAACTTGGCTCCTTCCGACTACCATTTGTTTTCATCGATGGGACACGCATTGGCCGAGCAGCACTTTGATTCCTACGAGGAGGTCGAAAATTGGGTGACTGATTGTTTTAAAAGACAAACAATTTTATTGGCGTGGTATTCACAAATTGCCAGAAAGGTGGTCAAAATGTATAGAAAACAATGGCCAATACTTTGAATAAAATATTTTTACTTTCCCATTAATAATTAGAGTTTCATTTCCAAAAGAGAAAAACGTTTTCATACCGGTATACCTGGTACCTCTTCTCACACAAACTGATTTTTCTTCATCAACTGGATTTTTAAATCAATGAATGGCTGTATTCTTAGGTTTAGGTTAAAAGCATGATCATTTTTTAAAGCTATAGATCTAAGTCTAGAAATCCCTTCATCAAACAAAGCTTCCACAGAACCCATAACGAAATGAGCCAAATATCACGCTCCCTTTGAATTGGCGAGTCCTGCTCATAAATCAATCAGCAGATAGCTGCAACAACCTCCACACCCTTTCGACACTTACCTTTTCAACAATGCCTCAGTGTTGCGACCGACTCATCAATTCATAGGCTCGTTATATCTGAAATAAAACCAAACAAAGGAAACACTCGTTTATACCTCGTTCACGGTCATAAATGCCTTAGAACTAAATTGACACTAAATTACTGACTTAACTTGTCACCCAGTCATCCCCGATAAAACCCAACCCCCCACCCCATTGTCCCTCTGAACCGGTCAACATTCATCGAACTAATAAAGGATCACAAAATATTTCTTATTACCCATCAACAATGCCCACCCACCCTCGAATAGTCCGCCAAATGGTCAAATGGCCACACCACCAATGGAGTATGACCACATTCGATTGCATGTTCACTGGGCATAGCAATTACAATTACACGAATAGGGCGGTTCGGTTTTTGAGGCGGCACACTACGCAGTCAGCGGTGGCAGGTGTACAGCAGTGTACACCACCACCTCCAGTCTCCTCTGAAGTAGATAATAATTCTAATAACCGCCGCGCGTTGGTAATTACAAATGAGAAAAGGACCCTTGCCGGTGAGCGGGAGCAACGAGAAGGAGCAAAAAATTACAACGAAATTATGAATTCATTATGAAATTAACAGTTATTGTGAAAAAAGACGACATTCATGTCCTTACTGACGCCATCGGCCGATGGAAGCGCCTCCGACCGAGCATTTCACCGCGTGGTCCACTTTCAATTCGCGACGGCCCACGATGACGGTGTGGGGTCCTTTGTACAGTTTCTGCCTCTGAAGGACGGCAATTAATGTAACGCCTATCGCACTTAATTTCAATACCACCCCCCAACGGCCACAGCGCCCACTTCATCGTTCGCCAAATCCATCGTTTACCGTCAAACTTGTATTCGCCGAGCGTGTGTGCGTGTGTGTCGATATCGGTGGCGGTGGCGCGTTATGAAAGTGAAATTACACCGGAATTCTAAACACGGTAATCAAGCCGGTAGATCCGTTTTGTACTCTAGGCCCCGCCGAAAACCAGGACCTCAAATGGCCGGCTGGCCAGCGCTGGCTGGCGACCGCTCTCTAGGTGAACATTTTTTATTACCTCTCATTTACAGTTGTTATTCACTCAAAGGTGTGTCATTGCTTGTAATTAATGGTTACCAATTACCATTTTACTTTTTTTCTGTTTCCCTTCCTTAACAAACCGCCGACGCCGAAACTCTGAAACTGCCGCCCACCCCATCACGCCAAGGGGTCCTGGTCTGACCATCAAACAACTGTCGCTGGCGCGCCGGTCAAGTCGGCATTGGCATTTAACGATTTCGGTATTTATTACCGGGACGACGATGGCGTAAATTAATTTCTTGACTTTCATCCGCACCACCTTGGTCACCACCCCCTCGATTTTTATGTGTGTGACGTCGATGTACACGGCGAAGGTGGATGGGGCGGTGATTGAAGAATCCAAAAATCACAGGTTAGTATGTCGGTTTTTTTTCCTTTGCCATCGTAGTATGCCTCAGAGAGTAGATTTGATTTTTGGGGACTCCCTGTGTGAGTGTGGTAAGGAGTGCTGTACAGCGACAACGTGTGCGGTGGCGATGGTGATTTACCTTTAGGTCATCTCTTGGGTCGGTAGGTGACAAAGTGTGTAACTGGATATCGTTTTTGGTGGTTACTGCTTCGACCGGCGCGCACATGCCAAGGGTGAGTATTTATTTCCTGTGTGCCATGGTTAATTTTAATTCCACAACAAGTCGACTTCCTCTGTAACAGGGCGCGATGCCTTTAATTGGGGTAATTAGGTAGACATGAAATTCTTCCTTTTTTTTCTGACATTCTCTGTATGTGTGTGTGTGTGTATATGATTGGGCATATAGCTCACCAACAAATTGGATTGAGTTAAAGTGAATCTGATAACGGATAAGAAGGATGAATGTGTCTTGAAAGGCTGCGGGGGCGTTCAGTTGAGTTGTCACGATATCGATGGGCGGGATAGGGTCAATTGGGGTTTGGTTTGCGGATATCCTTCGTGTGTTCATTGCAGGGGTCTTGACTGGTTGATAGGATCTCGAAGGTGTCCTGGATGTTTCGTTAGACAGTGATAAAGATATTGTTGCGGATTTGTAGTTCGAGGCGAAGAGGAGTTGTTAGTAGTTTTTGGGGTGCAAAACAAAGAAGGAAGTGTAGTTTTCGAATTTTGCTTTAGACTTGTAATTTTAAGCCTGAAGTCTTTCTATATCCTACCTTTTGTAACCCGGGACTCGCGCTGAGGCCCAAGTCCACCCCGGACTGTAGCGCCACAAGAAGAAGAAGAAGTAACTCGGGACAAATGTAAATTCAATGGTTATGAGGAGAAACACGCAAATTCGGTAAAGGGAATACACAAGGTTTAAGAAGCGTGCTCAATATGTTTGCTTTACTTTCTAAATTTTTGTTAGCCTTGGGTCTAAGAAATTTAGGATTCACAAATCCAAATCGATGAACATCAGCATTGTGATGAACATCAACATTGTCAACAACGAAGGTTGTTTACATTTTCAATTTAAATAATCGCAACTACCATCCTTAAAAACTTGCACAAAAGTGCGTATTGTTTAAATTCGTTTAAAATTAGAACTTGTCCCATATATCGCAATTATCCCTTTGCTCCATTATTAAGTACTTCTCGTCGAAATCTTCTAAATTCATTTGCCCTCCCTTAGTGCAACGGTATCATGATCTAATCATGACCGAACCATAATTGATATTAATTGTCATGCATCAAGTCATCAGCTACCCAAGCATGCATGCAACCACCGCAATATGAGATGTGCACTCCTCAAGAAAAAACCCCTCCGGTCGGCCAATATTCTTTCGAATATGAGTTCAAATCTACCTCCGGCGTCCGTCATTTCCACCGCATCGCTTCTTTCCCTTTGCCGTGCGTCGCATCGCTTTCAGCCGTGACTGACAGCCAATTCGTATGCACAAATTAGGAAGCTTAATTACGTCTATTTGCGAGTATAATTGCATTTATTATTGTTTTCTCTTCCACTCTTAATTATTTTATTTACCAAATGCCACGGGTATCTTCTGGATAACCGGCCCTGCCTTCGTGCTCTGCAACTGTGTTTTATTACTTATTTCACAAATTTATTACATTCTCCGGCCTATCTGGCTTTAATTGTTTAGCGCGCCGCTATTCAAAAACAGAAAATTTGAAAGAGAAAAAAAAAATTGTAAGAAGAGGGGTTACTTCGTAACACCACACCCGGACCGCGTCCCCAAACAAAAACCGCCCAAAAAAGAAAAACACAAAAAAAAGATATAAAATGCAATAAAATATTCGAAAAAGAGCGAATAGACACTGCGCACAGAGTGTAGCCGTGTATCAAAGTCAGTTGCACAAACACACGGCTGCCCTGCCTCCGCCACATAATGCTCTTGTTCACAGCAGTGTCTCGGCACTCTTTTTTTTCGGTAAATCGAAAGGACGTGAGAAACCCCCAAGAAAGTACACACAATTAAACGAAAGAAAGAAGCAGATACCACGATAGCCTAGATACCCCAGATACACACATACCAAATTTTCTTACGTTTCGTATTTACAAAAAGAAATTAAAAAGATTTATTACTCTTTTATTCGGGTGTTTTTTTTTCTTCGGTGATGGGGTGCATTTTTTTTTTCGTCAGACATACGCGTGCTACCTGAAGCCGAACGATGAGGACTGACCATGACAGTCCGAAACGAATTCATGGCGTTTCACTACCTGTTTCGTTTGGAGATCCTTTGAATTCTGTCGGACATTCGGCCATCAATGGAGTCAAACTGCGCTGGTAGACAAGAAGAGAACATTAACAGTCTACGCCGTTTTCGGGCAATGAAAGTGAAATTTGCTACTTGAAGCATGTTCGATGATTTCGCCTATTATTTTGGACAGACGACGCGGGTGCACTCAAGGGCCGGTCGATTTGGAAAGGAATAGTGATCGATTGTGTTTTTACACATGTTCTGGATTTGCTTGTCAGACGTTGGTTTGTCCTAGTGGACTCTGGTGAGTATTTGAAAAAAAAAAGAACAGATATGTTGACATCTAGAATCAATGCCTTCAGAAGGCTTTTACTGTCGTTTCAATGGTATCCAAACAATGTGGCTTTGTGACTTATGGAGGGAAGGCGTTCAGTCATTCAAGTGAGGGACAAACCACACTTTTAACATCTGTCAAAATAAGAGCTCTACAATGGGGAAGAAGAAACTCATTCATATTCATATAAATTTGATGATGAAGATGAAGTGGCCAGTGAGTAAAACGCGACCTTTTCGAAGGTCCCAGGATCGATTCCGAGGCAACTCTTTGGAGTTGCTGACAACACTCAGGGAAAATCTTTTCAAATTTCAGCTTTTTGAGGCTGAAGACAACCTCTTTCGAGTTGCTGACAACATTCAAAGAAAAACTTTTCAAACTTCGGCGTTTTGAGTCGCAATCTATGGGCTCCTTCAACTTGTGACAGAACAATAGTACGCACAAAACGAAAATGCATAAAATAAAGTAGACACTGGTCTCCTCGTGGATTGTTGCACCATCTTATGTTATATATGCACATGAAGGGTGTTTTTTAGAGGAACAGAACTATACGTTGGCTACGCTCTTTTATCTCGTGGCCATTTTGTTAATTGTTAAGCGATTTACATCGCAATGTGGACAACCACATGATTATTTAGAATGGTGTAGGTTGGGTGGCCGCCGTGGCGTAGTGGGTAGATGTGAATCTACTACACGGCCCTCATCCGGCCAGTCATGGCTGCTCGGTGTGGTTGAATGTGAGTCCTTCCCAAATGGAAAAGATGAGTATCTTCGAGAGACAATACCTTCGCGCCTGTCTTAAGGAGTACAGAACCCCGGAATCTGACTACAAGAAGTTCTATTCTAATGAGTTCTTGTATAAATAAGCAAACGTGAACAGGGTTGATAATTTTATTATTAAGCTGATTCGGAGGCATGTTGCATGAGCCATGACCCCTGAGAATGATCTCATATTTGGGGCCTACTACCCAAATGACCAGTACCACGAGAACGCTCGCCGGAGGAGTTTCATTCCACCGGAAGCGTTCTTGTATCTTGACCGCATGGATTGATCCAGGATGCGGGGGGATGTCCACTCATCTACATTGTGGCGAGAAGGACAGTGGACAGGCGACTAATGAAATCTGCTTAATGGGAAGATGGCTCTCATCTATCATATATAAAGGGTGTCCCAACAAGAACGCAAGATTTAAATTTGGCGCCGTTCGAATTGTCATTGTTTGACATTTGAACAATTACTATTGTTTGTTAGTAGAAGGTATGAGATTAATAAAAATGGAGCGCTACACGAATGAACAACGCATTCTCATTATAAAATTATTTTATCGAAATGGTGATAGTTTTGCGGCTAAAGTTCATCTTTAGTGACGAGGCCCATTTTCATCTTGATGGCTTCGTAAATAGGCAGATTTGCCGCATTTGGGGAGAGGAAAATCCTCGAGTGATTCACGAGAAGCAAATGCATCCTCAACGTGTCACTGTGTGGTGTGGATTTTGGGCTGGAGGAATCATTGGACCTTTTTTTTTATGAAAATCAGTCTAGACAAGCGCAACAGTCAATGGTGTTCGGTATCGTGAAATGATAACCAATTTTTTCGTGCCTAGAATTTAAGAAATGAATGTGGCGGGGATGTGGTTTCAACAAGACGGCGCCACATCTCATACAGCCAGAAAAACAATTCAATAGCTGCATCAATCATTTCCCAGTCGTGTTATTTCGCGTTTTTGAGCCAGAATTGACTGCCTAGGTCGTGACATTTAACATGATTGGATTGTTTTCTTTGGGATGTTTTGAAGTCGATGGCTTATGCGAATAGCCGACGACGAGCCTTAAAAGAGGAAGTTGGACGCCGCATTAATGAAATACCGCAGCATTTATGCAAAACTGTGATTGAAAATTTCATTAAAAGATCGGGTATGTGCCAATAAAGTCCCGGCGGCCATCTGTTATTCCGCACATAACCTCATTCTGTCTACTTCACGATATAATAAAGAATTCACGATTTTTTTTTAAATAAGTGCGTTTTATTTAAAATTTAAATCTTGCGTTCTTGTTGGGACACCCTTTATATACAAAAAAGGAATGTTTGTATCAAAAACACCTGAAGTTTGACAGTTATTTAGAAATTGTTATTCGATTTATGCTGATTTTTGAAAGCTTTGGATAAACCATATGTTATAAAAAACACAGCCGAATGAAATTCGAGGTCGGGAGACGAGGGAGTTGACTGTTTCTTTCCCTGTTTGTGTGCTGATTAGAAAAGCAATAGCCGATAAATGGTCCCTGTGGAGTAGTGGATATTGTGCGACGCTCACACGCCGAAGGTTGTAGGTTCGATTCCCGGCTGAACACCTCGGATTTTTCACGGCACCACCTCTTTCGACCTGCCGACAACACTCAAAGAGTAAGAACTGTCTAAAAAAGCTACTCAAACTTCGCCGTTTGGAGTCAGCAAAAACCTTTAGGTCCCTTCTACTCGTGAAAGAACAGTAGAGCGCACAACACGAGTAGTTGAGGAGCAAACTAGGCCCTGGTCCCCCTTTGGACTGTAGCGCCAACAACTAACTAACTAGCCGAGAAACCTATCACTTAGTTTGGTTTCCAAAATCCACTATTGATCCTTGAAAGATATCCCCATCCGTCGAGAGCACAAGCGTGTTTATTTCACGTGCCTTTCTAAAAATGTGTAACTAACTGTTTCATCTTCTTCAATATTCTTTTCGTGGAATTCAGTCTCTCCATATACTGCTGTGTAATTTGACAGCGGTACTCAAATACAAAAAAATTCTTTCTTTTCTTTCAGCGTTTTATTTTTAATCGCTCTCGCTGTTTACAAGTTGCATATTGACGGCTTGTTACCGTCATGTTACAAGCATTCCGCACCAAGTGTATAAAGTCGTGGAACGTTTAGTTGGGAGAATTCAGTTTGTTTTTGTAAATAGATTTGGCATCGGCTTCTACTTTAAGTGACGACGTGACGCTTTCTAAAGTTGACTGTGAAAGAATATGCCAAGAATGTTCCAAATGTAAATTTGTTATTAAAATGACACAAAACAACGTCACATTTCACATAAGTTTTAGTATTGCCTGATTGACTTAATTTGACCACAATTTCGTGTGGAAGTTTTTCGATTGCCAAGATTATATTATTTTATATTATATTTTTAAAGCGCGTTTTGTTTAATTGAATTATAAGCATATAGACCCAGTCTCTAGTTTCGCTTTAAAAGGGGGAATTACGACAGTTTGAACAGAAATGTTGCAGTTTCTTGACAAAAATAACGATGGAATCAAGTTGTCACAGTTAAATCGTTTTGATATCTTTCTTATATTTTTTAAGTTCAATGACATGTATATTCTTCAAGATTAAATTATTCAAAATTCAGTTTTAAAACCTTAACTGTCATGGCGGATACCTTAACGTTTCCTCTTTTCTCCTACACAAATCAACTCTAACGCAGATTTCCTTAGCCACTCCGTATTCTTTAAGTTGTATAGTGCTAATTGCACCTTTGACAGACAACTGATTTACGTAGTCTCCTGAAAACAACACAAGCATAAGATGAAATCAAAATAGAAAAAAAAGGCCGAAGAAAAAATGCAATGACATAAATAAATAAAGAATCTCTTGAGCTGCGGAGACAACCCGCATCTATTGCCCACTTAGCGAGACCCGAGCTCAGCCAACACCTCAACTCAAATGCAAATAACCTTTCGGTTCACATCTTCAGATCATCAATAAAAATTTACAGAAACACAAAAAAAAAAACGAACAAAAATACGATATCTAATAAGTTTATGCGCGAAATGTTGACGACCTACTGGGTCAATGATTTCTTAAGCTCCACCACACTCCA
This sequence comes from Eristalinus aeneus, assembly GCA_955652365.1. NCBI lineage: Eukaryota > Metazoa > Arthropoda > Insecta > Diptera > Syrphidae > Eristalinus > Eristalinus aeneus. The sequence continues at coordinate 25,501,742 of OY019131.1, forward strand.
CGTCACCATGTTTTCGCGTTTCGTGGGCAACACACCTTGAGCCGACACCGATCGGCGAGAGGTGGCGCTGCTTTAGAAAACGTAAACCAACATTTTTTATTCAGAGAATCGAATATTTGAAAAACCATTAATTTGGAGAAGCTCGAAAGAAAGCTGAATCCGCATTTTAATTCGTTGTAATTGATTGTATGTGACCATCTCTTGGGTATTGGTTGTCCTACGTGGATGTGGGGGCTGTGTGGAAGTCCGGGTCGCAGTGAGAGGCACATTCGTGATTGTACTGGACAGTGAAAGCAGTGGTGAGTGCCTGTGAGTGATTTGCTGCAACAATTGGTTGCTAATAGGGTTTGACTTCGACTCGAAAATTTGCATTTTTATGTGAGCCATAGCCTGATAATGAAACTCTAAATTTGTGTCTCTATTTTAAGCAGATCTCTGACTTGTTTCTTTTTTTGTTGCTTTTGCCAGCAACGGATTCAAGCTGAACATTGGAATTGCCGTGGAAAGAGGTCATTTGCTTTTGTTCGAATGAAATTCTTTCTATGCTGAAATCTAAGTTTGGCAGCACTGTTATTTAGGTACAAAAACTGTCATAAACAAGCTCAGATAACACATCGTCATCGCGACAGAATCAAAATAGGAGATAAACCAACCGCTAAATAGTCATGTTTCTGGTCTTTTGGTTCTGGAAAGATTCTTGCAAATAGATAATGTCGATAAGTCCAAGGTCGAATTCGATTCCTTTCTAAATTGCGAACCAGTTTTTCACCTACATCCAATCTCACCGTCCATCTGGTCACACTGATCGCGATTTGTGAATAATTTTCAGAATCACGGTGGACGGATGACAGATTGAAGTGGATGCATCGATTAGGTCGTTTTTATCAATTAACTAAATTTATATTTTTTTTTTCTGAAATTTAAGACTCGAAGATTTCTGCATACATTGACTTTTAATCGATCACTTTGATCGATTTAAATTAAAACTCTTCAGATCGATCAATTAAATTTTCTCTTCGAATGCAAATAACTGATTCTTTATATAGAATGTGTAATGCGATGGCCTCAGGGGTTTTCTATTTTCTGAAGCACCATCAGTCATGATCGGCTATTCGTGGAGATCCCTTCGAGGGAAGCTGAGGTGAAGGTTGAGACTTCTGACAAGATCAATGTTTTGATGTCAATTTTCCAGGCCCACTTATAATGCGTCTTCAGTTTTGACGTTTTCTTAAGCTTGCTTCAAGAAAGTGTCTTTATTTACGAGTTATTTACGATCTTCGCTATTCTAAGTACTACTCGATAGACTTCAGTTTCCTATTATTATATTTAGTCTTCCGACCTAAAGAGAGGAACATAACAGACTCTGAATTTCTTCAAATTTGTATTGTGGTTGTCCATATCTCAGGGCATCTTCAGCCTTCCTCATGATTCCTTAGGTACTCCAACTGAAGCAGACAATTCAGCTGCACGAAATTAATCCGCAATGTTACAGAACTCACTTTCAGTGTCCATAAATTTAAAAAAGTATTAGACACACCCTGTAATAAGAGTAACAGCAAATGTGACTGTATCCCCTTGACATTTGAACAGAATGCAACCTTTACCTACACGTGACAAGAACAAAACAATTTTTTTTCGACGGCACAATTTTTTCCCAAATCAAGCAATGAAAAACATAAGCCTTTCAAAACGATCACAGGATACTTACATGCCACTGGCCCTTATCCTGAATCGTTTGACCCGCAAATAGAACATGTACCCTCTGTACAGTCGCATAATTTTCAAAACAAGTTACCGTTGCCTTTGGAAAATCCAACAAGGCCACCAGTAACTCCATACACACGCACAAGTACTCTTTATCCTTGTCGTCCCTTGCCCAAAAATAGACGATTATGTGATACACCCACAAGACCCCGCCGACAAAAAACAGACGACACCCACAACCGCTGGCATAAGGAGAGGGCGAGCATCAGAAAAAAAAAAGATTTCGAAATGCACAATTAAGCACGCATTGGCATTTCTCGACGGCCGTAATTTATTTTAAGGATTACTTATTCCTCCTACCCCACACAGAAAGGAAAAAAAACAACGCCGCCATGCCCTTCACTTCGATACGTCGTTCAAAGCCTCGACAGGTACACCCCCACTCCACGGTGTGCACAGGTACATGCACTAACTCGCGCAAGACTCTGATTCTCCGAGGACCACTCGAAGGATTCACACACAAACAATGCCGGCACGGAGGGAAGTGAAAAAATAATAAATGAATTATTTATCGACGAGATAAGCGCAAAGGGACAACGTAAATAACGTCTCGTCACTTCCCAAACGAGGGTCATGTTGCACGAATGCAATTGCGAGACAACGTGAAAAGGATCAACGCCTTGCGCCTTGGTGTTAAGAAGGTCCTCTCTCGCCAGCACAATGCTCTCAAGCAGCCCTCACTTGAGCGGGTGCAGCAAAAATAGCGCACGGCACAAAACCAGTGCGTTGGAAGACAGAAGATCAAGTTCGAAATTCAAAAACCGAGATCCTTTTGTTTTCATTGGCGTGCCATCAGCTCGAGCCGACAATCGGTCTCACATATGCCAAGTAAATCGGGGAAAATTCGGAGTCCGCCACATGATGGCCCGGACAAGCCGTGCTGTGTGCTAAATGTGATGAGATGACGATTAACGAGCGGATGAGTGCGCAAGGAAATGTGAAGAGGGTGAGCCGGCGACGACGACCACAACGACGGCGGCGGTGGAGGTGATGATGATAGTGATGAGTGGGAAATTCCCGGCGGCGCTTAGTTGTTATTGTTGTGCGTTGCTCCGTTTTCTCGGTCTTTCCGACGACGATAACGCGGCAATACAACTCAAATGCTGTGCTCGTGGATTTCGTGTGCAATTTCCGTTCAATTAGGGGGGCGTGGGAGCGAGCTTGGTTCGGTGTGGTGGAGCATCATCGCATCAAACCATCAAACATGACGGAGAGAGAAATACACAAAGCGGCGGAAGAGTCGACAGTCGAAGAGAACCAAAACACCGACACGCGGCGACAGCCAATGCGAAGTGAATTGAGCGGCGACATGAAGAGAGCAAAGTCAACGCACCACAGCACAAGCGGTTGTCTGCAAAAGGGCTGATGGCTGGTCGACTGGCTGGCGTGGCGCTATGATAACGATGGGGTAGTGAGAATGCCGGCGGCGGCCCACAGCGCGATGGCACACGACTGGCGACAGACAGCAGACGACGACGTTGTGACTGCGATTGCAATCTGCAAATCTGCATTCCGAGGTTTTTAGTGCATGACTCTTCCTCTCTTCTGGTCTGCTGGGTTGTTGGTTTGTTGGTTTGCTGGCTGCTGGCAGATTGTGCTTGGGGTTGGTTGGCAATCAATGAAATGTTTTTTTGCGTGATTTTTTTTTCGCGTTGTAAGTGTTGCTGAGTCCGATGGGCAAATGAATTAAGTAATTGAGAGATTTGAAGCAGAGGCAAGTTGGCAATTCTTTATGCCTTGTGGTGCAAGACTGAGGGTCACTCTGACCCGAAAAAGGTTCGTTTAGATGTCAGTAAGACAATTTTATGAAGAAACTTTTCATTTAGAGGGTGTAAGGTTTGCCATTTTTCACGGTTTGAAGATTGGCAATAGCTATGAGCACGGTGAAGATTGGCAATAGCCATGAGCACAAGCATCAAGTCTTACGTCTGAACAGAAAGATCACTTCGACATAAATTTGTATTTGGATGGATTTAAAGGTTTAAAAATGGATGTAAGTGTGTAGCTTGAGGTAAAGAAAGCTGTTGCCATCCATTTACAGTTCTTTTGTGGGCAGTAAAGACAGATCTTGTAAGAGGATTATTTTCTCTCTGATTTTTCTGAGGACTTCTTCGTCATGGTTTAAACACTGACAGATCAGTTACAAATTGATAAATTCAAAAAATCAATCATCCGATATTTCGAACCAAATTTAAATTTTCCATTTGAAACTTAGAGGCGATCCGACTCACACGGATTCATACCGAATCATCGGTGCTAGTTTGATTTGTCCAACCAAAGGTGCTGTTTTGAATGACCATGTTTTAGTCTACACGATGGTTATACAAAATGATACGGAGACACATAAAGTTGTTGTTTATTTGACAAACCTGTTCACATCCAGTTGGCCTAAGCTGTAAACCTAACCCGGCCGTGAATTTTTCTGTTGAAAGATTTTTCAGGTTAAGCTTCAAATTTAGAGAGTAGAGAAAACTCCGATTTTACTGATGTCTTGAAGAATCCTTTCTTTGACACAATGCGTGCACAAATGGATGACTTTTCTGTGGCTTCTCAAAAGCGAAAGACCTGTCTATAGAGCGATCAATTATTAAATGAATTTATAAAACTGCACTTCATTTCATAACTCCCCAATGGTAACATTTGCATGTGGGAATTACTGTAAGATAACGTAAAAAACACTGTCACATTCACTCTCTGCAGTTTTTTCCGTTCCACTTTCAGCTCTCTTTCAAACACTGTGCAACATCGACAGCAGCAGTTACACTCACCATCGACATTTTCTCAGTTTAGATCCGTGGCCTCTATGCGCCATTCACCCCTAGCTTCCACCGCACCGACACAATAATTGTCGTCATTATGTGATTTCCTTCGCCATAAAGTGCACAATATACCCCCACGTGAGCCATATACTGCTTGCTGCTCTGTTGACTGTTCGTGCGCCTCTGTCTCTGCGCTTGAATGAACGTAGCCCCGTTCCATGCCCTACTCCACACGCTCCCGTCTCACCGCCATCTGCTCCCCATCCACAGACCAGCAGTTCACCCCCGGCGGCGGCGTTCTTCACCTGACACATAACGATCCAAACCACACGTTTTAATCCTGTCTACGAGAGCCGAAGAGCTGCAGAAAAAAGGGGGAAAAGGGAGGCACGAGGAAAAAAGTCGCGACACGTGCTTTTTCAGCTGTTTTTCAACGAGAGTCAACCACCAAAACAGAAAACACAGCCGGGCTATACGTAGACATGGGTGTTTAAGGCCAAAACGGAAACCAGAAAAAAGAACGACGGAAAACGCAAAAAAGAATAAGAGATCAAAAAGAGAATGAGAGCAGACACAGAGAGACGCGAAGCACAGACGAACAGCAGAACAGTAGGTACAACCGAAAGGAGGGTGAAATGAGGAAGAAAATAGCAATGATGTCGCCTGCCTTTGCCAATATCCATCGCTGCCACCGGCGCGACCCTGCTGATGCAGCAGCAACAGTGCAAAACGTCAGATTTTGAATCAGACATGACTGGCTGGCGCACAAGGAAAATCCCTGCACTTTGATAAACGTGCAACGTGGAATGGAAATCGAAATCGAAGAGAATTGCTGCGACTGCGTTAGAATCAATGGCAACAGCAGCGCAGAAAAAAAGCAATTGCATTACTTTGTGCAGGGGCGATGGGGAGAGATGAATGAAATTCACATGCGGCTCCGGCAGGACGATGTGTGCGACAAACACACAGACTTAGCGAGAGAGTTTTATTTGCTTAGGAGCGAGTCAGTTTGTGTGCGCCTCTGGTGGCCATTTGTGAAATGGGAACTGGAACTGTGTGGGAATTTGTCAGTTAGCAGGCTGTTCCGGTTCCACTTGACAGTTGCACTTGCACACATGACTTGTGTGTGCATATTGTCGAAAGCAAAAAAAGGCAACTTCTTTGGCAGGAGATGGGAAAACGGGTGTCAGGTTTCATTGACATTATTCAGGTGGACGCCGGGGATCCTAATGGAACGTTGTTTGTTCTTAAAACAAAAACATTAAATTAACTAAAAACGTCAGATTTCGATGACAGCCGAGTGACAGATAGATGTAATCAATTTATTGAGTGAACAGGTGACATGGGGATGGAATGAATGAGTGTGGGAATCGTCAGCAATCGACGCACGACTAGATTTAATTTGCCAATCTCGAGAACAAAAACTGGTCTAAGTAAAGTAAGTCTGTCAGCGGCCAAAAGTGAAACCCTTGAGAACAAGAAACTGGTTTAAATAGTAAGTCTGCCAACGTCTAAAAGTTAACCCTTACCACGTACGAAAGCCACGAAGTGATTAAAAATCTGTTAATTGTCAGTGGCTGGCAATACTGTGGTCCTTGCGCATAGTCTAAGATAAATTGGCTCAGATTTTTCAGTTTTTTACTGATTAACGCTATATTGCTAACATTGGAATCTAGTTTTCGAGCAAACATTTTGGGAGATCGTATGGGGGTGTGCGAAGTGTGATCGGTAATTAAACTGTGTTTTGTTGAAGAAATGCGAAAATGAAGCGAATATTGAGATGGGGGTGGTGTGAGTGTGAAATGTTTGCCTAGTTGTCACGTGTGTTAGCTTTAAAGCAGCTTTTGTTTTTGGACGGAACATCATGTGATTTTGGAACGTATATTTTGTTGAAGCAAAGTTAAACAAACTTACCAGGAAAGGCCTAATTTTTCAGCAGACGTTATGGAATCACAGGATTTGAAACAAAACTTTTCGTGGTGGGAAATGTTGATTCAGCAGACGTAACATACATACATACTCGTACTTACATCGATGAATGGGAGAAAACATACAGGACTAACATTCATATGTACATCGATAGGAGGATGATGCTTTGCTTGCAGTTTAGACTGGCTTGGGGAACTGCTTGTAAGTCAGACGAAATCTAAAAGTTTTCAAATCCAATATTAAGACACGATCAAACTTATGGAAACCTTGCTAGTCTTGCAAAGTGAGAGAAGTTGCCGAGTGAAAAGGATGAACATTGATTGACAGGGGCTCTTCCACATTGCTACAAGAATATTTCGTTGTGTAAAAGTGTGTAAAAAGTCTGGCAGTAAACTTGAGCTGCCAAGTCAATCCTTAGGAAGTCTTTGTTTGGGCGCCAGTTTTTGTCAAAATTGAAACGATTCCTTTTGCAACCCACTTATGACCAACTCCACAAGCAACTGAGATACCATCATTGACACTTCCATTTGTCCCCTCGCCAACCCGTATATTGTTCGGAGAACCTGTTTTTGTTTCGGTTTTCCCTTCACGTCTCGAACCTCATCTGTTCACTTTGCTGTCTTATTTATGTCCGAAATCTCTCGTTTCCTTTGTTGATTTTAATGATTTCTTGTGCGGAAGCTCCCTTCTTTCTAGACTCCGTTTGTTTTACACCCCCCCTTGGGGACGCAACATTTTTACTTATTCGATTTATTTTTTTCATATTACTTTTATTTTGTATTGATTTTTCATTTGAAGTACTCGCAGTTAGTGTGTGGTGGGCGGTGCGGGTGGGGCGCGAAAAAGAGTGGCATTTTAAATAATCTTAGTGCGACAGCATGAATTTTTGCCATCACCCATGCAAGCTGAAAAAAGTGGGTTAAAGTACCGCAATAGCACACACAGTGAAATGGTAGAACGTGTACTAGCAAAATATCCTATACCACCGCATTTGTGACCCCCATCCACAGTGTATTTATAGAGAGTGTGGAAGGGGGGGTGATTGGTGTGTGGTCTTACGCCGTAGTTGTATCGTGTTGTGTTGGACGAAATTCGGATTCGAACTACATAGTTGTACACAGAGGCACACAGAGCGCCATCACCGCCTCAACAGAACTCCGCCACCTAGTGTCAGCTCCTTCTCGCCGACACCGTCACGTGTATTTTCTATCTATCTATCTAACCACCCTTTTTAGGTTTTCAATGGAGTGTGGTGATTTAGTCCTTTCCCATTGCACATCGCCGTATCCCACCCCCGTTCGTTCGTAACCAGCAGCAGTAGCCAGCTCAGGCTTGAGTGCTGCGCGGGTGAACGGTGTCCGCGGTGATGATTCCTTTTTCCATCATCCCCCCCTCAACCGGCGTTCGCTGGCGTTGTTTTTGTTTCGGAATTTCGCCTGAAATTTTTTGCTGTTTTTGTTTTTGTTGTTGCCGCTATATTCTTTTTCGTCTTCCGCCAGAGCATGTTTCGCCTTTGCGTCCTTACGCGACGGCGATAATGACAAATGGTGGGTGGGCTGGCGGGCGGGTTAGTGTTTGTGTGGCTGTGTGTATCGAATGGCGCACGGCAGTGGTTTATTTTAAGGGTGACCACAATATAAGTAAGTGGTTGGCAATGTTGCTGCGAGTGGAGCAAGTGGAGCGGGCGGCGGCGGTGGTGATGGTGTGGCGGCCGTGGTTGCTGCCGATGATGACGCCGGTGATGGGTGGGGGCGCTGGTGTGGTATTTTTAGGGAAAAGGATGGCTCTGACTTTGCCATGAATTCATTTTACGCGGAAGTGAGTAAAAGACACACCGTTAGGCTCGAGGTGGCCATGACGGATGAGATGGGTTGGCAAAGTCGGGGAGGGGGCCACTGGGAAAAGAGTTGAGACAAAACGAGGAAAAAATAAAGCACAATTCACAGTTGGAAGCAGTAAAAAATTTTCAAATCAAATGTATCGAAAGAAAAAGATAATAAAAGTCGAAGGATATTTGATTTTTTTGCGCGCTTTCCCGAATGTCCTTCTCGTGCGTCTTAACCCTTTGCTGGTCTACGAGCGGGGCGGCGTTTGTCCATTCTCCCGGCTTGGCATTTTGATTTTATGAATTTATAATTGAATACGTTTCGCCGGGTGGACGGGTATGGTGGAAAGTGGGGTTTGGTGTTTGTCTTGAGGTGTTGTTGCAGCCGGGGCAAGACTTCTCTTCATCTTATTACAACGATGATATCATTTATTGTATCTTTTAGAACTAATTTCAGTTGAGAGTGATGGAGTTTCTGGCTGGAGCGGCCAAAGATGGGTGTTGGCGATGGTGAATATTTGGGTCATTTGCATATTGAATTTCGTTGCGAAAAGGGAATATTGAATTTTAAGGTTTGAAACTTCGATTTTCCCACAACTTTCGTTTTCACTTTAATGAGAAGAAGGAGAAGGAGTCCTGGAACTGTAGGGATGACTGAAAAGAGATCGAAAATTACTAGCACTCAGCACTCAATGGAAATGTGAATCCAGGTGAAACAATTGAAAGAGTTGTTGAGTTTTTGATGTAAGAAACTCTTTTTTTAGCCACAAAGAAAACAAAGAACGAGGAAATACATTGTCAGTTCATTTTATTGGAATCCTTTTTCCATCCCCTCAGTTTTTAGACATAACGTCATGAAATGGAGAAGTATGCGAACACGCTCAGTTTTTAAATAAGAGAACTTCATCCCCATAAAATGCGAATTTTGTTTCACTGTTCGAATCGTGATTTGAAATTAGAAACTGGCTTCATAGGATCGTGTGGGTCTTTGGTAATTCAAATTATTGCGTGGTAAGAATTTGGTAATTCAAATTATTGCGCAAAAAGTTCTTTACTGATCATAATTTTTAATGAAGTCTTTCCTCAGAAAAAAGGGAAGGTACTTGAAGTAGTACATGACACGCCATCATTGGAAATAGTAACTGCGATTGGAACTACATATATCTAGCAACGAGTTGTCAACTTAAGAAGCAGATTAGAACAAATTCGAGTCTACAATAAATCACCTTTTAGCTGTTAACCCAATAAGCCTTCAACCCGATTTTGCTAAATGTACAAAATAACATAATCCACTACTTTGTGGGATTCGTGTCAAAGATTTTCCGTCTTAGCCGAATATAAGTTTGTCTTTTTTTCGTAATCTTGGGGAAACCTTTTATTTTTTTTTTTGTTTTAAACAAGGGTACGTTATGTGGCCGCTCTGGCGTAGTGCGCGACGTTCACACGCCGAAGGGTCTAGGTTCGATTCCCAGCTGAACACCTCGAATTTTTCACGGCACCACCTCTTTCGAGCTGCTGACAACACTCAAAAAGTAACAACTGTCTAAGAAAGCTTCTCAAACTTCGCCGTTCGGTTCGTTCGTTCTAAAACTATAGGTTCCTTCTACTCGTGAGAAAGCGCGTACAACACTAGTAGTCGATGAGCAAGCTATGCCCTGGTCCCCCTATGGACTGTCGCGCCAACAATTATTCTTCTTTAACATAATTTTTGAGAAAATTTTGCGTAACTCAAAAATCAACACCAGAGGCATGATCTTCCAAAAGTTAGCTCAATTGCTAGCTAGACGACATTGACGTCATTGGACGAACACAGCTAGCCGTCAATAAAGCGTTTGCTTTCATTGAAGCGAAAGCGGCTCAAACAGGTATGGCGGGTAGTGAGGACAAAACGAAGTACATGTTGTCGTGAAGGAAGGACACTCAACATCAGCGTCTCGGACAGACAGCAGAAACTTCGAGGTAGTTAAGGACTTGGTCTTGCACGGGTGCACCGTAAATAGGGACAACAAAATCAGTACTTAAATCCAACGCACACTTGACAATTGTTGTTTCTTTGGGCTCAACGGGTAATTGCGTAACAAAGCATTCTCCTGGAAAACAAAATTGGCTTAATATAACAGCTTGATCATCCCCAGGCGCGGAAACCTGGATGTATCTTAAAGTAGATGAGGGAGTCCCTAGTCTCTTCGAGAGAAAAGTTCTGCATGCGGTTTGTGGTTCTGTTTGCGTTGATGCCATTTGGAGGATGTGGGATTTGGTTTTACGTGATCACCTGCCTTTCCGGCTTATATCACGCGGTCTATCTTCCCAGAGTCGTAAGTTACGCAAGACTAAACGCCTTAGTTACCCAAGTACCAAACTGAAATCATGCTTGAGGGGCAATCACCCCACCTTGGTTTGATGCGAAGCCTTTCTAAAACCTCTTCCACTTTCTGGGTCACAGCGCCCGGTTGAGAATGCAACTCCACACTGAGAAGGGATAGTCCCCTAACCGTTTTGCCTAGTTGTGCTTAAATAATGAACTAGACAAGTCAGCACAGTACACTATCCTCGACTCTACCCGCGATGTTAGGTGATAAACCACAGCCACCACGATGCTCCCACAAGGGGGCCTACCGCACGGTCAGGCTGGAACCGAAGTTTCAGGGTTTCCTGACCTCCCATGGCACCAGAATATAGCCTCTGGTCAAGCTGGCACTACCAGTCAGGTTCCCTCAAAGCCTGGGAAAAGACAGATGGTCTTTTCTCCATCTATGTTTCCGTTGTCGCTATAAATAGTGATACGGATGTGATTTTGAATCATGTGATTCATAAGTCCAGCCACATCATCTGGAAGGCATTTGGAGGAGCAGATTCAACGACGAACTCTATGGACTGTACAACGGAATTCACGTAGTTAAGAGTCTTTGGAAACAACGCCTAAGATGGCTAAGCCATGTGGAGCGTATGAACAGAATAGTCTTTGAGTCTGAGCAATTGAGACAATGACAAATAGGAAGGCCTAGCCTGAGGTGGCGCCCATAGGTGGAGAAGAAACGCAATCAACTTGGTGGCAGCTGGCGAGAGATCGACTTGAGCGGTATGTTGCTTGAGGCGCAAGTCCAACCCGGACTGTACAGCCACACGAAGAAGTAGAGGAAGGAAGTTGCTATTGATTTATGATAATGGATACAAGCGTTCAGCAATGAATCCTTGGCATCATCAATCCTAACATTCCAAGGAGAGTTTCAATTGGAACTTTTATGGAGCTGAATCCTCTTGTAGACAAGATCAGTAGCTTGATGGATTTTTTATGAGAAAGTCAGGCACTGTTATTAGGCTTGATACTAGCCAATTCTAGTGGCTGGCCTAACGTGCTTATTGGGCAGCAGATCTTTCAACGAAAAGATCTAGTGCTAGGAACGAGTATTTTCGAAAGAGAAGCTTCGCTGGTGATCTCTGATCGTTTCCATCGTTTGCATCTGACGAAGAAGATATTACAAACAGTTGGGGGTGAACGTTGTAAAGCGTCTATGGCTAGCTCGACCAAGGCCAAAAAACGAGTGATTGGAAACAAAGGAAATTTAAATGGAAGGGCGTACATATGTAGGGGATGATGTACTTCGGCCCACATATTGTTAAAGAGGCGCGTAAGGTGACAGAAATCGAAAATAATTTCTTACAAACTGTCCAACTCATTTACATCCACCAACTGGGCAGTATCACATCTCTTTCATCCACAGTCCACCATTCATTGGTTTATCCGCAAATTACCATATCCTCATCCTTTGGCGATGACATCCCTTAGCAAAAACCAACAAATTTTCCGATCAAGATTTCACTCGGCCCCCCCCCATTCCAACCGAAGCGCATTCGACTTTTGCGATTTTTAATTACATATTCCTCTGAAGTTGAATCAAGTGTATCTGTGCGGTTGCGGCACATTTAAAAGAATCCAAACCAATCCACCTCCCATCCACTCCACGCCCCACAACGCTGCCATTTAGAGTGAATGCCAAAATATACAAAAAAAAAAAAAATAATGCGGTTTCTCATTTGGCATCTCCTCCAAACAACAGCAACAACAAGGCAAACAGAAAGAAAGGATAATTAGTTCACTTATTCTTAAGAACAAATGAAACAAAAACAAGACCGAAATACAGTCCTTCCCCTTGCGGGGGGAGCAAAATAAAAAAAAAAAAACGTTAAACTCTGAAAATAATTGCGTAGCTGGCCACAGAGTTATGTAAAATTGTGACAAATTAAACCTCACAGCCCATAGATGGCGCCGGCTGGGTTTCCCATGGGCGTCGCGGGGACGCGGGAAAATGCAGAGACTGGAGAGTAACAATCATTTTCGCGTCCTATTTTTCCTCATTTCATTTCAAAGATAAATTAAAATCTTTAAGGCAATTAGCCACAGAGAATCATTGAATCCGCGGAGAGGAAGAGGAGGGAGGAGTCGTCCTTCCCTCGGCTGTGTGTGTGTGTGTGCGCGGGGAGATACATTTTGGCAATTATAATTCGATTTGAATGAATCTTTAGACATTTCCTTGTGTTCTTATTGATTCCACGCCCGCGGATGGACTTTTGTTTCGTTTGATGGATTGACTTCGGACGATGCTGCCCTGAGCGCTGTGCCGAAGATGCACTTGATCTCGGTGGCGGTTCATGTCGAAAATGTACTTTTCGTGTGATTAATCAAAGCATCGCCTCTGTTGGTGGCTCGACACGGTTTCCATCTTACCGACACACAGCCTCACGCGCGCACACACACACGGGCCGGCAGACACCCTCGAGGCTTGGGGAAGAGTCATTAATAGCCGCGGTGTTTGTCTTTCCCGTTTGAAACTGCTGCCGGAATACTCAGACCGACCGAGCGAGTTGCATGTGCGGCGATGGGTGCTTGCCGTGTGGTACCTATTCAACGTGAGATTTTACATAGTGCCACTAATTACATGTTGGCCACGGTCCATTCGCACGATTTGTTTTTTCCTCTCCCACTCTTTCCATCGGACTCCGGCCGGCTGGGGGGTGTTTTGAGGGCAAAATTTAATACCCGAGAGGTGGGTTTCATCGATGGACCGGGCTCGGTTAATTTGATCCGAAAGTAATCCATCTCGAGGTCTTGGGGATTCCATGGATTAAAGCGTGAAGAAAATTAGGCACTTCCCCACGCACTCACAGCGGCCAGAGGTGGCGACAAGATGTCGATGACCGTAAAGGAGTGCAGTTAGTTCGAGTTTAAGTATTTTTTAATCGATGACGATGCGGCAGATTCTACAGCCTGATCTGATTTCGAATAATGAGGCTCGCTGGTGCGGAGCAGGGTTTTGATTAGGGAAAGGCCAGCTGCTCTTGGATAGGGTCGATTGAGCGCTTCATACGTGTCAGTCGACGTCGGCGAAATGTTTGTTTTTTGTATTTGGATGGCGCCATCGTTGCGTGATCACTTCAGCGCTCTGTGGCGGCGTGCTTTGAAATGGAACTCAGAATTTAGGAGAAATTAAAAAGAATGTGATTCTAAGGGTTAAATTTGAAGGAATTCTAGGAATTTTAGAAGCGTGTGGAGGATGTGTCTTTGCTTAATTGCGGTGCTCCTTGACACTCTTGGTGTGATTTCAATAGTCACTATATAAGGCTTGAAAAGAGATTAGAAACTAGAACTAGAAAACTTTCTAATGCCACAAAGAAATGCGAACATTTTGTAAATTAAGTCAAGTTTCACACTCACACTTTTGCCTGACATCAGATTGACGTGCAATAATGCTCTTTTTTTCCCTTGCATTTGTCACATTGCTTTAATGACTAGGACAAGGACATGCTCAATTAAATGGTTTTAGTCATGCACTTGCAGTATTAAGCCTTTTTTTTATTTTCATTGCATTTTTAAATGTTTTAATGATTTCCAAATGTGTTTTAGCTCTATTTGGGGCTTCGTTTTGTGGGGAGTACATTATTGTTGAATGTGGAAACTGTGACCATATTGTTTGGTTAATTGCGACTGCTTCGATTTAAAGTTATTGTCAAGCGAACCTCTTTCAAAGCTCACGCTTATGTTGATATAAATGTGATCCTTTGACAATTAACCCGTTTTAATTTAGATTTACTTCATCTTTTCAATGGGAAGGATAAATTGAAAGATCCTAGAGATCAAAAAAAGTTAAAAATGATTGGATCCGATCTCAGATTACCTTACATAAGGGGGAAAATGATACTCTTCAAATGTGCTCGTTTCTAATTTTGTAAGCCAAGATAAAATCGTTGCACTTACATCTAGTAAAGAAGACATGTGAAAGTTAATTACAGCTTGTCTAAATTAACGATCATGTGGCAACGATAACATTATTAGCTGCTCAAAATTGTAGTACTGCACGAGCGTACATTTCTCGACAAGATAATCCAACGTGAATTTTTATACTTGCGATCGCAACCACGTATCACTGGTGCACAACTTCCGTCGGCAACTTTTTGGAACTTTGTTCAGAATATGAATTAGCGCTATTTCTTTCTTTCAATAATTTTGTATTGTATATTTCTACTTTGTTGTGCGATTTTATACTGAATTTTGTCGATCGAAAAGAAGGAACAGTTTTGAACGTTTATTTTCGTTTTAAAATAGACAAGACATCAGTTACTAATTTGTTTGTCAAATTCTAGCAGACTATTTGAAATTACTAGTATGGAAAAGGTAGTTTGGAAAAAATTCTAGCAGACTATTTGAAATTACTAGTATGGAAAAGGTAATTTGGAAAATATTCGAGTGTTGTTTGACTTATATTTGTGTCAAAGCTATGTTCTTACATATCGATTACCTTAGGGAGTCTAGCAGCTGCTGTTTTAATATCTGTCTCGTGTTTATTGAAGCAAGTTTCACCATTCAAATGAGACATATTCTTTGCACAGTAGATTTGTTGGTCATTAAGGAATTGTGTACTAAGAAAGCATCCTTAAAAATAAACGACGAATTTTGAGAAGTAATTTGACGTTTAAAAATTCATATATTATCTGTCCGAAAATTTAAGAAGGTTTAGTCTACGCGATCAAGCAATTTGGGCGAGTTTTTTAGTTTTTATATCTGAATATCGGTTGCATGTTGATAGTTTTTGACATAATATTAAATTTTATTAAATTTGGCTGTTTTTGTATCTGAATTTCGGTTGCAAGTGGATAGTTTTTGACATAATATTAAATTTTATTAAATTTGGCCGCCGTGGCGTAGCGAGTAGAGTGCGACGCTCAAGCACAGAAGGTTTAGGTTCGATTCCCGGCATAACACCTCAAATTTTTTACGGCATAACCTCTTTCGAGCTGTTGACAACATTCAAAGACTAATAACTGTCTAAGAAAGCTTCTCAAACTTCACCGTTCGGAGTCGGCAAAAAACTGTAGGTCTCTCCCTTCTACTAGTGAGAGAACAGTAGACAGCACAACGCGAGTAGTTGATGAACAAGGTAGGCCCTGGTCCACTGTGGACTGTCGCACCATACAATTATTATTTAAGATTTAATCTTATTGCCCGAATATAGGATGAAAACCTTGTGATATAGGATGAAAACATTTGTGATCAATTGCAGAAGTTTGAAGATATTTTTTTACATAAGTAAAAACATGGTAATAAATTCGTTTAAGTATCATTTAATAAATTCGTTAAAAATGATAATGAAAAAGCAATCTGCTGAAGCGTGAATGAATTCATTTTTGCAGATAAACAAAATAAGGAATTATATATTAACTGTCTTCTCAAATACATCGGTTGTGCTTTAGGCGTCCTTCAGTGTATATTAAGGGTATTTATTTAGGACATCGTCGAGTGTTTTCCAGCTTTCTAAAGTCATTTTACGTTTCACTACAGAAATGGACAAAGGAATGGGTTTTAGTTTTTTTTTTAGATTTTACTTGAGACAGATTTTTTGTTCTGAAATTCATTAAGTTTCAGTACTCTTGCCACTGTTCCTCTACTTTACACAACAGAAGGAGCAACAATTATTTGCAAAAATGTAAACTGTTCGTTGTATTTAAATCTTATTTCTTTTAAATTGCTTTAAAAAAATTACAATGAAAAACAACAAACTTAGCATGTGCATTACTATTTGTTTTATTTTTCAAGGGCTGTATTCTTTGCAGTCTGGAAAGTAGTAAACTCCAATGAAAATATCGCAATCAGGGTTTAAAACCTCCAGTATGAATTGATTACCTGCAAAAGCATATACGCACAGAGTGCCTTGATCTTGACCCTTGAAATCAAGTAAAAACACCACTTCTCTTTTCCCTTCCTAAACACTACAAAATTTATTGAAGGTTTTTGTGGCTTTTCCTTCAAATTAATCTGTGATATATCATTTAAGGACTTGTATTAATATTTTAGTAGTAAGGTAATATGACCGCATCTCTAAAAATGTAAGATTCAAACACATAAATGTAATCTATTGCCACAATAAATAAAATCTAAATCTACGCACAGAGTACGCATCGACTAAAAGGAGCGAATTTACGAAATCTCCGGCAATTACGAGAAACTTTTTGCTGCATATTTTGTACGGAAGAGATGAATATTACTTAAAACTTTCAAAAAGTTGTTTCGTACACATTCTTTGAATCCTTTTCCCTCATTTGCTTATTGATTAAGAGTATTGTTTATTGAGAGGAGGTAATTTTTACATTTTGAATTTATAAAATGCTTTCAGCAATTAGACATACGCCTAGTTTGTCCAGCAATTTACTTCCAAGTACCTTTCTTCTGATTAGCGTCTTAACCCAACAGTAGTACTTTTGAATCAAGAAAGAACTCTTCCACATGAATAAACATAAATAATCCTGCCTTCGACCAACTCTACTAAAGTTAAAAAGACGTTAAGAAATGGTCAAGTTTAAAGGACCCTATTTGATTAGAAAATTTGTGGAGTTTTTAAAGTTTTAGGAAGGAATTTAAAACTCGATTCCAACGGATTTTTTTTTTTGAAAGTGTATCAAAGTAGTCTAACTCTGACAGTGACCACTTTCCGATTGTTTGAAGCCACCTCCAAATAGCTATATTTAAAAAATTCCTTTCCTTCCAAATAACACATCCTCAGTAATGTCAACAACCCGAAACGTATTTAGCCGATTTCCAGCTGATACTGGCAAAACAGGAGTTTACATAACCAGAATTCGCAACCACTGGTTGCCAATTCTCAAATCTGTCATCTGTCATCCGCACAATTTGTCAAACTCCCTTGGTTAATCCAACACAAAATTTGGCAGCACTCACCTTTCAAAATTTAGTCACCAACATAAACACCGGAAACTGCAAACGAAATATCCTTAACTTTCGGCTTGTTCTGAAGTCTCATTGAATCTTCTTCTTCGCGCACAAAACTAAATCAGTCCTTCTTCAGACTTAAAATATATTATCCTTCAAGTCACTGTGTCATCAACTCTATGTACAAAGGTATGTATTTTCCTTTGATTTCGATTCTAAAACGTAAGCTCAAGCAAAAGGTAAATTTTTTTTATTTCTTCTTGTATCTATTTTCACACTGCATGCAAAATTGCATTCACTTCAAAGCGATGACAGATAAATCAATTCAAATTAATTAATCAAAACATATGCGTTTCCGCTTTTTATTGGATTTTCTTTTTTAATATTTCTTTTCTTTTGTTTTCCATCCGCGATATGAAACACAAACTGAAAGAGAGAACAGAAAATGATTCGCTTAATTTTTTTTCCTTGCTTTCACTGACAGAGATTCAGACACTGAATGGATTAACGAAACGAAGAACAAAAAATTATAGTAAATCATAGGAGAGACTAATGCAATTTTCTTCACTTTGTACTGGTACACCGTTGTGCACTGCACACTTCACTGTTTCTCTTTCGTTCTAGATGTCATGTCATAGAGAGATTCACTCTCTTCGATTGCAATTCTAGGCAAATCATTAGAAAAAAAAAAAACAAACCGAAACTTGCAGAAATTCTCAAAAGAACAAAAACAATAAATTCGAAAAAAGTAAACAAATAAGCACTCGGAATGGGTTTCAAATTAAATAAATAATCAGTTATGTCACAGCCGGTATGACAGAAACTCCTTAATCGAGATTTGTATTTTTTGTCTACCGGTTTTCAGAAAAAAAGGAACATTTGAAAAAAATAAAAACAACAAAATCACTTTAACAATTTTTGTGTCAGATAACATTCACATGTCATCGATGGTCAACCCCGTGATAGTGCACACAGTCCGTTGCAGATGCAATATCTCTCGAGTTCGAATCTTATTTTATTTTTATTAATTAAATTAAGTTTATATTTAAGGCGAACCGAAACAGAATCAAAAAAACAATAGACTACACTTCTCGCTGTCTTTCGCTCTGCCGACCCACTGGTGGGTGTGCGAACAGAGGCAAGCGCAAATAAAAAAAAACACAAAATAAATAAATAAAGAGGAAGAAAACAGCGATAGAAAAAAGAAACGCACAAACGGAGACAGAACACAGAAAACGACGAGAGACAACAAACGACGACGGATACTTGCTATCCGCCTGATTGCTAAAAATGTACTGACATTATTACTTCGTTAAAAAACCTGAGTAAGTGTACAACCTGCGCACATTAAAATTAATACACAATGAACAACAAAACATACGTAACAGCACAACGACTTGAGCCTTGTCTCGTCTCGCCTGCCCGACCGTTTGTCGCTTGTCGTTCGATCGTTCTTGTTCGATTGCGTTTCGGATTCTCTCTTTCACGCTCTCCTGCGTGCGCGCTCTCCGTCTCAGTCGTCTGTTTCCACACCAGCTATGCTGTGAAGTGTGTGCTTTTCGTTTTTTTCCTAAACAACAACACAACATGCTGCATAGCGAAACCAAACCACAGAATATCAATCCACCAGCTCTACTCAACGCGGTCGTGTGCAGGAAGAGATACACTCTTTGGCCGGCAAAGAGACAGGAAGCACATTCCACCATTCTCCTATCCAACTATCCAACAAACCTCTCCAGCACAGAGCGCGGCTGTCGGCACGCTACTCCACCATCAAGTTCGTCCAGAACTACTTGGCACACGGTGGACTCACTTCGAGCTTCGAACACGTTGTGGTGCGTAGAAAATTGTATTTATTAGGAGAGAAGTGAACAATTGAGAAGCTCCAAGTACACATCACTCATTGTGTGGTTGGAAATGTGTGTGCCTCGGTGTGAGTACTCTGCTGGTCGTTTTTTTGAGTTGGATTTCGGATGCAAATGCTATTCATTGGTCGTTGGGCGGAAGCAAATGAAATGTACGCTTAAGATTGGTTAATAACCGAAATGGTTGTTGAGTGAGTTTTGTTGGTTTGGCTGGCTGTGTGATTGTGTTTGTTTTTTTTTTGTTTTTCTTTATTTTCATTTGTTCGACTTAAAGTACACTCGTGCGAGGTGGTTAATATGAGTATGGATAATTGTTTAAAATGTTGGTCTTCGCTTGGTGGTTGGCTGTGGTGCTGGCTCTGGGATTTGTTTGAGTGTCTTGCATTCGATTCGTCACGGTCTTTGACTGTTGTCTTGTTAGCTGTGTGCTGGCTGACGGTGAAAAACGGCAGAAGCCGAGAGGTTTCTTTTTATCAACTGCGACCTTTCAGGCGGAAAATTCGGCTGGTTAACGGCGGACTGTTAATTAATTTCGACCTGCGATGGAAGGGTTCAAGCATGTAAGGGTGAATAATCTAATCACACTGAGAATTGATCGCGGGTCTAAAAAGAAACAGCTTTCCTTGAGTTCGATCCAAGGAAACATATGTTTTGGGCTCATATTTGTTAATTATGGATATTTTGGACAAGAGCAGTTGCTAGGAAAGAAGTAAATGAAATTAGAAAAACAAACCACAAGTCTTAAGACAAAATCATTATTAAAAATGCAGATGAAAAAAAAGCAAACAAATTTGATTTCTCTTTACTTTCACAAATCGTTGAACTAAAAGAATTTTTAGCTAAATGTTACAAGCCGATTCTTAAAGGAAGCAATGACAATAAATCATGAGCAAAGTCCATATGCCAGTGTCTGGTAAAAGGCAATTTAAAAAGTAGCTTAATTCGATCCGGACACATTGTTGCATACGACCTGAGATCAGTAAAAAATGACAATGAAAGATTGAGGAGAGAGAAAAGAAAATTTGGTTCATTAGTCAAAAAATGCAACAGAAGATCGAGTCTAATACGTGAATGAGAATTTTTCGTCTAAAACAAAAACTTGGAAAAGTTGAGCCATACATTTTGTATCCATTGTTAAAAACTGTCAGCTTATAGTTTTCCTGAGCTCGAATGAGATAACAAAATCAAGACCACAAGGCGAACGTTTGATCGATAAAAAAGAATTTTCAATATAAAGACTAAAATTTGGCGCCATTCGAATTGTCATTGTTTGACATTTGAGCAATTATTATTGTTTGTTAGTAAAAGGTATAAGACTAATAAAAATGGAGCGCTACACGAATGAACAACGCATTCTCATTGTGAAATTGTTTTACCAAAACGGTGAAAGTTTTGCGGCTACAGTTCGCAAATTGCGATCAACTTGGGGTTACAATAATGCTGCAAAAGAGTCAACTGTAAAGCGATTAATGGACACCATTTGACTATTTTCTTTGTGTTTTTTTGAAGTCGATGGTTTATGCGAATAAGCCGACGACGACACAAGCCTTAAAAAAGGAAGTTGGACGCTGCATTAATGAGATATCGCAGAATTTATGCAAAACGGTCATTGACAATTTCATTAAAAGATCGCGTATGTGGCATCAAAGTCGCGGCGGCCATCTGGCCGATGTGTTATTCCACACATAACCTCATTCTGTCCACGTTACAATATAATAAAGAATTCACGATTTGTTTTTAAATATCTGCGTTTTATTTAAAATTTAAGACTTGCGTTCTTGTTGGGACACCCATGTAAAGTAAAATATTATACTAAATATTTTTTAATATAATATTTTAATAAATAATAAATTAAATAATCTAATATTTATTAAAATATACTATTTAATCACCAAAATGCAAATTCTCTGAATGTTTTTTCTGTTAATGTGAATGTCAATATATGATCATTGCCATCATTTTTTGAATCTGGGCCAAACACCCAGAAGTGCACGAAAAGCTTATTCTATTGGTTTTTATATGGATGTGAATATTAAAACGGACCAAATAAGTTCGAGAGTTATGTCGATCGACATATCTTGTGGTTATTTCTTTTATAAAAGTGTGTTTTTTCAGAGTTATATTAGTTCATGTTGGCAGCACTGTTTTAAAAAGCAGCCATTTTGTTAGTTGTCAACCCAATTATTTATAGATTGGTTTGGCATTTTAACATGAATCCGTTGATCACTCAATAGCGGTTCCAATTTGTGCACATTTCGCATAAAACAAGATTGCCGTGTCTCAAATTTTGATTTATAAGCGAACAAATTTTGGTTGAACGGAGGCTTCTTCTTCTCCTTCGGATGGCGCTACAGTCCGGGGTGGACCTGGGCCTCAACCAACATGCCTCTCCAGCTAGCACGATCTCTTGCCAGCTGCCTCCAATTGCGCACTCCAAGTTGGTTGAGGTCCTTTTCCACTAGTGTGCGCCATCTCAGTCTAGGACGTCCTCTGTTGCGTTGTCCCTGTAGTTCGGATTCGAAGACATTAACATTGAACGGAAACATTAACAAATAAAACTGCTTGGAATAATAATTATTCTCAAGAATTTATGGAGATACCGTTATATTTACAAGTACTAAGTGTTTGGTGTGCTTAATAAAAGTGACTGTTTGGTGTGCTTAATAAAACGGACTGTTTGGTGTGCTTAATGGATTGATAGAATGGTTGATGCCGTCTTCTGGAAAAGCGATGACGTCCAATACGTTACAGGCAATAGTAATCATTAACGCGGGATGATTTCTGATTTTTGCGTTAGGCAATTGAACAATCATGATGTACCCGAATTGTGGATTTAACAAGTTGGCGCAACATATCTCAGAGCTAGTGTCACAATTTATTTATTAGAGAAGACATTTGGTAACCGCATTGCCTCACGTTAAGGACTTGGCTTTCAAGATCGTTCGATTCAATACCGTTTGGCTATTTTCTGTGGAAATATGTTAAGTCGCTAATTTACGCTGGTAGAGTAGCGTGCTGGAAAGATGGATTGGAGAACAAAATCGCAACAAAATTGCCGGTATCCCGGCACAAATGTAGAACACAGTCTTTTCAATAAGTTCTCCTAGGTAAGACTACGCCCGGGAGGTGGAGGTCGTATATACTGTGATCGTCAAAAGTGAGTACCATAAACAAATATCTGATTACTGTATAAAGATGAAAATTGGGTCAAAAGGGAGCCCAAAAAAAATTAACACAAAAAGAAACAATGATATTTCGTTTTGGAAAAACATTGTATTTAGTGATGAATGCAAATTCAAAATTTTAAAGAGCCATATAAGAAAAAAAAAAAAAATTGGAGAGCAAAAAATGAAGAATTTACTGAAAAAACTACTAGGCCGGTCGTGAAACATGAGGGAGGTTCAGTTATGGTTTGGGGGTGTGTAGCAGCATCTGGGGTCGGTAATCTTGTCTTCATTGATAGTATTATGAGGAAGGAAGATTATCTAAATATTCTCAGGACCAACTTGCAACCGTGTGGTCGCCGTGGCGTAGTGAGTAGAGTGCGACGCTCACACGCCGAAGGGTCTAGGATCAACTCCCAGCTCAACACCAATTTTTCGAATTTTTCACGGCACCACCTCTTTCGAGCTGCTGACAACACTCAAAGAGTAAGAACTGTCTAAGAAAGCTTCTCAAATGTCGCCGTTCGGAGTCGGCAAAAGAAATGTAGGTCCCTTCTACTCGTGAGAGAACAGTAGCGCGCACAACACGAGTAGTTGATGAGCAAGCTAGGCCCTGGTCCCCCTTTGGACTGTAGCACCAACAATTATTATTAACTTGCAACCGAGCGTGGACACATTAGGTTTAGCTAGGAATTGGATCATTCAGCAAGACAATGATCCTAAGCATACGTCACGTCTTGTTAAGGAATGGTTGCTTTTAGAGGACTCCAAAACAGCTTTATCATCCCCCGCAATCACCGGACCTTAACCCAATAGAACACTTATGGGAGCATTTGGATAGAAGAATTTGACAGTGTACTATTAACAACAAGGAAGACCTGAAAAAAGCTATAACAGAAGAATGGTCAGAAATTTCCCCCGATGTTGCCAATAAACTGGTAATGTCTATGCAACGTAGACTCAAGGAAGTAATAAAGTATAAAGGAGGACCAACAAAGTACTAAATTTAATATTTAAGCAATAAATAAGTACATTTGTTGATAGAAATGTATACTGCCTACTCACTTTTGACTCGTAATATATGAAGTAGTTATAATTTTTATTAAAAAAATATATTTGTTTTTGTTTTGTACTAATATTAATTAAATTTGAATAATTGATCACATTGAATAAAGCTGTTTTTGTGTATCAGTTGAATTTGAGTTTTGTTGTTGTTTTTTTTCATCTTTATACAGTAATCAGATACTTGTTTACTCACTTTTGAAGCTCACAGAAAGTTACAATGGCAGAAAATTATTTCCCAAAAAAAGTAAATCCCACAACAATTTAAAAAAAAAATTGTCTTTCATTATTCCACATTAAAGATCTACTTTAAGAAAACACCCTTTGGCTGATTAACAACATATTTTACTTGCGCCCTCATTCTTTTTGGACTTCTTTTGTGCAGATTTTACTCACAATTTTGTATAAACTCATTTTTTTAAATATAACCGAAGTTTGTGTTTAACAAAATTTGTGTATAGGGACATTTTGCCTGCATTGCCCCACATTCTTCTTTAATTACTTTCCTTCTCACTTTCACTGTTGAAATGAGTTTGATTGTACTTCATATCCTTACCTTGGACAAATATGTGTGTTAAGAGAAGAACAGGGTTTAAAACTCCTTAAGTGTAGGAGTACTAAATGTTCCCTCTTCCCCCATTAGCTAGACGGCCCGTGGATAAATTGAGTTTTAAATTCTGCAACAGATTTCAATTGCAACGTTGTTGGTTGGTTTAAAAACTCTACACATCCCTTTGAAGGTGCCAGAAATGTGTGCCTCTTGCCCCTATTTATATAGTCAGACATAATTGTTTATTATTGGAATTTGTTTTTCAATTTTTCACTTTCCTTCTCTTTGTTTGCGTTCCTCTTTGAAGAAAGTAAATTTTTCTTCAATAATAAAAAAAACACATGAATAATGTGTATTCTGTCACTGTGGCTACGTGCAAGTTTAGCACACACCGATCATAGATCGCACTTGGAAAAGTCATTCAACAAGAAATCACAGCCTGGGCTGTTCTGGGAATTAAGCTGTCAAGTATGTACATGTGTTGAATTCTTTTGTTTTCCTCCCCCAGCAAAGCCACTTAGTCCATACGGACTGTTTTATTTTTGATTTGACAACATAAATCAATTCGTAGTGTCTGTCTGTTCGGTCTGATCGTTAGAACAACTGAGCCGATTGCCGTGAATCTACAAAAAAAAAAAAAAAAAATGGTGTCAGGAATGACAATAACTAATTTTTGTACACTTTGTGTATAAAATAATGAAAAATATAATTAATCCACTCTGAGCTTTGTCATAAATTGGAGTTCAGTCTGAGACCGACTTTTGTTGCGTTCAATTTAAAAGAAATGTGTTATAAGGTTAGGCTTGGTTGACTTCTTTACTTGAACTCTTATTTGAAAATATTTCTCATCTACAGATTTGGGTCTTTGCTTTAGTCGAGTCCCTGTACTTATTAGCCCGTATAATTGAGGGGCAAATGGTGGTTATGATGCAATGCGCAGTTTCGTTTTGTATAAAAATGGGCTTGGTTTGATGCCCGAAAAGCAAAGAGTTGTTGCTAACTCAAAGAAGAAAAGACGCGCACCTTAAGGGGTTTCAGATCTTAAAAAAGAAACCAAAATAGACCGTGAATCATGGATTTCATACCAGGTATATCGAGTGTTTTTTTTTTGAAAATAAAACACTAATTATTAATGGGAAAGTAAGAATATTTTATTTAATGTATCGGCCATTGTTTTCTACACATTTTGACCACCATTCTGGCAATTTGTGAATGCCACGCCAATAAAATTGTTCGTCTTTTAAAACAATCAGAGACCCAATTTCGACCTCCTCGTAGGAATCAAAGTGCTGCTCAGCCAATGCGTGTCCCAACGATGAAAACAAATAGTTGTCGGAAGGAGCCAAGTCTGGTGAATAAGGCGGGTAGGGTACCTTCTGATAGAGCATGATCACCATATGCAGCACTTTTCTTCAAATGAAAACAGAAAATTAATGCTTTCCGCAAATCACTACTTTCTGGTACAAAATTCGACATTTTTAACACGATGAATAAATATGATGTTGTCTGTTCAATGACTTGATGTATACTAAATATTCTTCACAGATGTCATAGTAAACAACCAAACCAACAAAAAAAAATAAGGGCTCGTTCACAAAAAATGTTCTCTATCGAGACATGCATGTATGCACGATTGGCCACAGTGTGCTTGATAACTACATAACTGAGCTTCCGAGTATCACAAGAGTGTTTAATTTTTTAGCAAATTGCTGTCATTACTTATGATGATTTCGAAAAACAAACTTCAACAGCTTCATGAATTTAAGTCAAATAAGCTTTTATTCTTGTCATAACTATTCACCCAGACAAGCATGAAAACTGCCTCATTGGGACTAATGTTCAATCACAACACAATCTTAGTAAAAATGTTGAGACTTTGAAATACTTTATACACCCAATCCCATAATCATAAAAAAGCTATAAAGCTATTAAAATCTTTTCAATATAGATGAGCAGGTTGATGTAAAGACCCCAAGTCAATGCATTGATCGGGAAGAATCTACCTACTTGGGGTTCATTACACTTTATAAGGAGCTTAGAAATTACATGCTTTGTGCCACGCAATTTACTTTTGGAAATTGCAGGCTACCGTGGCCGCCGTGGCGTAGTGGGTAGAGTGCGACGCTCACACGCCGAAGGGTTTAGGTTCGACTCCCAGTTCAACATCAATTTTTCGAATTTTTCACTGCACCACCTCTTTTGAACTGCAGACAATACTCAAAAAGTTATAACTGTCTAAAAAAGCTTCTCAAATTTCGCCGTTCGTAGCCGGCAAAAAACTGTAGGTCCCTTCTAGTCGTGAGAAAACAGTAGCGCGCACAACAACAACACGAGTAGTTGATGAGCAAGCTAGGCCCTGGTCCCCCTGTGGACT
The DNA here is from genome assembly GCA_955652365.1 of Eristalinus aeneus. Classification (NCBI taxonomy): domain Eukaryota; kingdom Metazoa; phylum Arthropoda; class Insecta; order Diptera; family Syrphidae; genus Eristalinus; species Eristalinus aeneus. The sequence goes on from OY019131.1 coordinate 25,528,254, forward strand.
GTCGCGCCAACTACATATATAGAGTTATACAGTGCCAAGTCTAGTTTTGGCATCCCTACCAAACTCGTCAGGCTTTGTATGATGGCAATGGATAACTCTTGCTGCTCCTCCAATGTCGGTAATGAATTCACAGAGACTTTCAATGTTAGATAACCCGACGTAGTTGGTTTGAAGAAGTAGAAGAAATATTTCACGCCTCTTGATCTGGTAACAATCTTTAAGGGGCTTAAGTATAATCTTCCTTTCTGGTCTAAAGCTCCAAAGACCTTCTTGCAGTTACTAGATAGAACTCAGAGAGCGATAAAACTTATTAGATGTTACGAGGGTTGCCTTTTATATTTCAGGCTTAGAGAACAAAAACAAATACAAATCATCGAAAATAGCTTTATTGTTTTTTAAAATATTCGGCATTAAGTTCTATACACTTTTTCATGCGTTTGAACCAATTGTCGAAGCACTTTTTCCACTCTGATTGAGGTATCTCCAAAACATGCGTTCTGAACGCATCAACCGCTTCTTCAGGTGTCGAAAAACGTTGACCTCTCATTTTATTTTTTACGCACGGGAATAGAAAGAAGTTATTCGGTGCCAAGTCAGGACTATGCGGCGGATGACTCATCAAATCGATGTTTGGAGTGCTCAAAAATGCAGTTGTTTGGGCCGATGTGTTGTGGTGAAGAGTGATCCGTCTTCGGCGGTTGGTTTTCCTGATTTCTTAGAAGACAACTGGCAAATAAATGCTTGTGTACCACTCAGAATTGACTGTTCTGCGTTGTCCTAGTGGTACGGTTGCGACATGTCCAGTTTTTCCGAAAAAACGGGAGACCGTTTGCTTGGCAGTGCTTCGTGCACGAACAATTTTTGTTGGACTTGGCTCAATTTGAAACACCCATACAGTCGACTGCTGTTTGCTTTCAGGCTTATACTCGTAAATCCACGATTCATCACCTGTCACGATATCATAGACGTGTTTCGAAGCACCGCGATCGTATTTTTGGAGCATTTCTTTCGACTAATAGACACGAGCCTTTTTTTTTTTAGCCATTGACAAACTGTGTGGGGTCCAACGCGAACAAATCTTTTTGACGGTCAAATGTTCATGCAATATGCTGGTCCCATTATTGCCTAAGGTTGTCTCAATCTCACGATATGCCACATGACGATCTTGCAATATCAGTTGGCGCACAGCATCAATGGTTTCCGGAACAACAACTGATTTGAGATGACCTTCACGATATTCGCCTTGGAGTGAAGTACGACCTCGGTTGAATTCACCATACCATCGATAAACACTGGTTCTTGATGGAGCTTCATCGCAAAAATTGCATTAAAGCAATTGTTGTTGTTGAGTTAATCCACGTCGAAAGTTGTAAAAAATAATCGCAAGAAAATTTTCACGATTTAATTCCATTTTTTGGGCGGGATAAATCTTTTAAGTTGCTTTAAACAACACAAATAGCGCTCGTATGTCAAAACGTTCTGAGTACGTATAACCTCAAAAATGTCAAACTTTACGATAGATTGCAACCCTAGGGCTGCCCAATTCCAAAATATAAAAGGCAACCTTCGTGTCACTTTGTGTTTCTATTTTATTCATATGTAGCTTTATTTTCAGAAAATATACAAGTATTAGTCCGGTGAACGAAATGAACAACTTTGAAAAATTTTAGAACCCTATTTCGATAGTAAGTTTTTCGTCTTGGAAATGCCTATAGATGCCAATAGAAATGCCTCAAAGGTACGATTTGATCAATTCTTGCTTGTTTTTGTGGAGAATCGTAAAGGAACGATTAATGCCAACAAATCAGTTTTAAAGTCAAGGCCAATGTATTAAACAATCTACAAGATCCTTTGTTATGAGGTGGAGAGCGCCTGTGCACAACAGCAAAGTTAGCCAATGTAAGCACTAGGACTTAAATGAAGTTGTGAAAGGAAATGTTTATTTTGACCAACAAAGTTCCTCTTCACTCAGTCAACGTTTAATCATTACCAGATTTGGTTAAAAAAAAAAAAAAAACTAAAAATAAAAAAAACTCAGTCGCTCATTTTCTTCTCAACAAATCCCTTTCCAAACAGGAAATCCCAAGAAGGAATCCATCATCCGCTAACATAGAAGACGCGATTCTTGATCTCACATTCGAACAACACGGCGTCCCAAGGCGGCGCATTAATTCATCTCCAGTCCGGTCAACATCCGAGCATCTAAAAGCGTCTGTCAAGCTCTACGAAATCAACAAATGTCATCTGACACAAAACTAAGTCACTCCGATGTGTCTATAGTGTCCCTGAATTCCTGCGAAAAAGAAATCATCCCCGAAAGAAATTCCCAAAGACAAAATCCTGATTTATTGCCCCGAATTTGTACGGCATCTCCTACCGAATCCGATAGATTTATTATTCTCTTACCCGCGTCACAGTTGCATTCGCCGAGTTGCATCACGAGTGTAACATTTTCCAAACAGGTGCTGTCGGAGTGGAATGGAATCGTGCGTTCTCTGGACTCCGTCGCGGCGGACTCCAGACTGGAGTGTGTCGCGTTCTGCCTTTTAACGGAAGCAACGCCATCATGAGCACAAATGCAGTTGGAAGATACCTCCGCAGAGCGTGCCGAAAAGTCTTCCATCCGCTGCACCCCATCGCCGGTAAGGGCCTCCATGTCTCCCCATCGCGCACACAATACTCCATGTGCGCGATGATCACGACGACCATCTCGGGCGCGACAACATCGAGGGGGTGCCGAGGACGGGGATGGCGCGGCGGTGGCGGAAAAAAATAAATGTCTTCTTGTTTTTGAAATAGAAAATAATAAAATATATCTCGACGTGTAGGCGGTTAATTATTTTCAGTGTAGGTAATCAAACTATTTATATTCGAGCATTTGATATGAATCCAGTGTACACAGCACCGTTATACCTTCATGGATACACACACGCGATCACGGCGCGCTGATCGTCGTCGATGGTGAAGGCGACAAAACTTTTGGATTCATGCTTTTCTAATTAACATAGATATATAATTTATCTTGAGATACACTGCGCAAGGGAAGGAGGAGGCTGGAGGAGACGCACAGAAAAAATTGTCTCCACCGCTCGAGAATATGAAAAAAGACACAAGAAGCGAATGGATATCGCGTACACGACAGGAGATGCGCGAGAGTGTGTTATTTTTGAATTTCATTTAGATTTTCGATTTAACACAATTAAAATGTCCAACTGAAATCTCACTTGATGTTTATGTTTGTTCTTCGAGCTGAGTAATTAAGCGCTCGGCGACGGGCGAGTGTGTGCGTGCTTGTGGGGATGTGTGAGAGCGTCTGTCGGATGAGAGATGAAATAAGTTCTGTTTAAGATTAAAGATAGAATAATAATGAAATGATTTTTCGACAATTATTTCCTTGAGATGTCACGGGAACGAGTGGCGCATTGAGAGATGTGAAATGAAATGGATTGCGTCACGCTACACACGAAAGTGCCACACAGAAGAGTGACCATCTGCGATTGAGGTGTGGTTGTTGGCCGTTTGACTAGCAGCACTGAACGGAGAGAGCAGAGTGTGTAGTGATTTCTTTTTTGTATTTTTGAGGAATTAATAGTATGAAGCTGTCACGGGGGGAAAATAACGAGATAAAGAAACATGATCGAGGTGATAATCTTTGGAGAAGATAAATGACCTAGTTGATCATTTCTGCATGAAGACTGTGCTTTGCGGGTGTGGGAGCTGATTTTGTGCTTCCCTCAAATGGCGACAGAGGTTTCAAGAATGGGTTCGTGCTTACGGAAGCTGAATTTTTGGGAATTTGAAAGCGATTCGAAAAGGAATTTTGAAAAATTGCAATCTTCCAATTCTGATCTTCACCTTGTTTTGGGGAGCTAGAGAACAATGGCACGTAGGCAACAAATAAACATATTATGAACCTCCAGGGGTTTTCTGTGACAATTGAGTAAAAGGGACGGGAGACATTTCCCATGTCTTTCTCTTTTTGCAACTACCAACGAAGTCGCTCTGGTGAACATCTGATCTGGTGGCGTGTGTTGTGCTAAGAACTGCTTAAATTGCAGGCGATCTGACTTACCTCACGCAAAAGAAAGTGCGTTGGTTGTGAAATTTTCAAGCAAAGGCTTTCTACGAATTCGGAAATATTCGATTTGGACATCATCCCATCAGTGCAGTGAATAAACGCAGAATCCTAGTGGTTTTCATCTGTACATTGACAGGATGGCGCGAGAGTCTGCAGGGGATCCAGGGTGTGGCTGGTTCATCAACTACATGTGTTTGGAGTGAGTAGAAGGGGCCTACAGTTTTTTGGCAACTCCGAACGGCAAGGTTTGAGAAGATTTTTATAGCCACCAATATTCCTCGGGTGTTGTCGGCAGCCCAAAAGAAGTGGTGCCGCAAAAATTGCTAGGTCTTCTGTACGGGAATCAAACTCAGGACATTAGGGGTGTGAATGTGTGAATGCCGGACTCGCCTCACTACTATTGGCGCGACAGTCCAAGGAGGGAACAGGGCCTAGATTGCTCATCAACTACTCGTGTTGTGCGCGCTACTGTTCTTTCATGAGTAGAAGGGACCTACAGGTTTTTGCTGACTCCGAACGACGAAGTTTGAGAAGCTTTCTTAGACAGTTATTACTCTTTGAGTGTTGTCAGCAGCTCGAAAGAGGAAGTGCCGTGAAAAATTCGAGGTGTTCAAACCTAGTCTTTTCGGCGTGTGAGCGTCGCACTCTACTACACCACGGCGGCCATAATGTATCTAAAAGGAAAATGAAGATAAAGGACTATATTGAGTGCAGTAGTTGCAGAATTGATAGCTTCTAACAAAAAGCCAGGAAAACTTTCGAAAGCGTCTTCCAATATTGTTTTTTTTTTTCAATTAAAGCCGTTCACAGAATTATGACCCTTATGACTGGTGCCTCCAGGTTTGTATTTATCGGTTGAAGTCAACAAAATTTGTACTCTAACTTTGATAACAACGATTTTTACAACTCCTTACCATCTCTTAATTTGCGCTGTTGACATTCTCGCACATTTGTGGAGTCCATTTTTGAATCAAAGTCCATTAGTATAGGTGTTAGGAGGTTGACTAAGTTGGAATATTTTGCAGCTGAAGAACGTAATTCCTCGTCGGCTGTTGTGGTCATTGAGGAGCAAATGAAACTAGTTTCTGTCATTTGTGTTGTGCCGACATTTCGAAAGGAGATGCTGTCATCTTCAGGGGATTTTTGTTTATAGAGACAATAGAAATAATACAGTATTGGTATATGTTTGTAAAAATGGGTTTGTTTAATTTACAATTTGGTTGCTTTTTTTTCTCAAATTTCGCCGTTCGGAGTCGGCAAAAAACTGTAGGTCCCTTCTACTCGTGAGAGAACAGAAGCGCACACAACACGAGTAGTTGATGAGCAAGTTAGGCCCTGGTCCCCCTTTGGACTGAAGCGCCAACAATTATTATTATTATTATTGGTTTTTATGATTAAACGTTTCCAAATTCGTTGACATTTTAAATTTATCATTGAATTGAACTACTGGCATTGAAAATACAGTATTTGAGCCAAAAACTAACATTGCGCTTATTGTTGGCACTTCGTCGGGCGAAGATCAGCCTTGATGTTTGTATGTAGGTGTCGTCAATTGTCCATTATACCGATACCGCCGATATGTTTTGTGTGCCCTGCTTTCCGTTCATATTGTTGTTTTTTCTTATGATTGGAGAGCACTAAAAGGATTGTCTATATCCTTCAGTGACCGGAATTAAGACACAGAACGGGCCGAAGGTACAGAGGAAGAGAGGGAATGGAGGTATCGATGCACATTGCTTTTATATGCCTGTGGATTCTAATGGGGGAAAAAGTGGAAAAGCTGGGAAGAGCATTCCATATTCGTATGGTGCGGCTGAAGAACGAGTCTATAAACTTAACTCTACGTCCGAAGGTTGGCTTAGGAGTGAACAAGTGAGCATTCCTAGCAAGGCGGGTATTGCGGGTGAATCCTTGAAGGGGAAAAATGCAGCTGCCTTACTTATTAGAACATTTTTTGTTAAAATAGCGATAAAATAGTGAATAAAGACGCGACATATCGTCGATGTTCTAGCGAATCGATTGACTTCGCAGCATTATTATTACCATTTTTTATCGCTCGCTGTTGGATTCTATCTAGTAGGAGCAGAGAGGTCTTAGGAGCACCAGACCAGGTTGGAGCCTTATACTCAAGCCTTGGGCGGAGTTTCTAATGTGTACCTTTTGCTGGTATGTTTTTCAGTCTGCAGATGCATGTTAGTTCAGGCCCAGATCCACCCCGGACTGTAGCGCCACAAGAAGAAGAAGAAGTCTAGCATGTAAGAGAACAAGGAATAATAAATAAAAATGCAAGAAACTCAAAACTCAAAACTCAATAAATGTTTTGATTCCCCGCCGCGTGTGTAGAAATAACGGTACAACAGAAGCAACATTATATTGGTGTGTGCCTTTTTAACGAAATTTGTTGTATTTCTTCAAAATGTAAATATTTTGTGCAAGGTGACGCCACGAGTGATTTTTGCTGTTGCCAGATGATGCTAAGTACAAAAAACTATGCCGTTGTCAACGTGCTGTAAAAATACGACTTCATTAATCTCTTCTGCTTCGAAATCTTAAGTTGAAACGTTCTTATCAAAAGCCAAATAGGCATTAAGGCAGCTCTTCGATCCTCCCACTCATGGTCTACATAAGCAACTGTGATCAATAGTGGATGAGGAAGCACCTAGAGGAAAATATTTATTGGTTTACGTGTTTGGCAACAAGATTTATTGTAGATGGAAACCCTACTTCGTTCACACTTGCAATGAAAAGGACATCATCGTTTGGTAGGTCTTCCATATGTTGGAATGAGCATTAACTAACTTTCTGACCATAACTGGAAATAGCAAGCGGAAGACCATAAGGACTCTCTCATCGTTCTTATGTATTTGGTGAACTATGTGCTTCTGAAAAAATACTGTCCACAGCATTCAGAGTTTTTTGGAAACTCCTCAACTGATTCAGTCTAATCTTGTATAATCCTCGAACACTCACAAAAACAAAAAGTAAACAGGAACTAAAAGTATTGACAACTGATCACCGTATGTCTTCAGGTGTCCAAGACAAGTTTTACTGACTTTATGATTTTCATTCATTAAAAGCACTCATAAATCACAACTTGAAAGTTGCAGTCTTACGGTGTTCTATGCTCAAGTGTGTATTTTGTATCGCTGCTTTCGATCGTTGAAATGCGATCCGGCGATAATGTCAAACACATTTGGTGAATGGATTCGTTGGGATAGTGTGAAAGATGAGATTTGTGTTAAACATCGCAAGTGAAGTGGAAGTGGTTCCGCAATTAAAAATTTATGTGCAAACGTGTCGTAGATTTTCAATTTTAACACTCCTTCGATAAAGTGGTCTAGTTTTGAATGAATGATCGTGTTCTACTTCTGGCTGTGGTGCAAGTTTATGGAGCTGGTCTGTTGCTGGCGCAAATTTTATTTGTACAGAAAGAGATGAATGGTTGAGGTGTTATTAATGCTGGCATGGAAGCAACTTCATGTAGCTTATTTTTGTGTATGAAAATACCTGTAAACGTAACGAATGTAGCCTAGAAGCAAGATTGAAGCGATTGAACAAGCGATATCAGGACACTTAGAGTTTTCAAACCATTATTTTTGCGTACAAACTTTAAGAATTAACCTAACCAACCAGAAAAATAGTCGTCAATTTGTGAGTTAGTGGCTGGGCTTAATAAGAAAACAGTATTTCTTGTATGATCTATAACATGGCAGTTTTTCTTTACGGTTTTACAAGTGTTTCTAAATTATACTGGCGTGTTTGCCTGTTGATTATTGGACGTAGACCTCTGATTCCAACTCGGGTTAAGCACGCAGCACATTGTTGTTTATTGGAAATCATGAATACACCTCTTCACAATATTCATAGAAAAAGAGGACGTCCTTTAAAATTAGTTGCGAGACTTCACTCATTGGATGTTTTAAAAAAAAGCCCTCAAACAAATAACCTGCAAATGACACTGTGGACTTTATATTGTATGTATACATTGCTGACCGCCGTGGCGTAGTGGGTAGAGTGCGATGTTCACACGCCGAAAGGTCTAGGTTCGACTTCCAGCTCAACACCAATTTTTCGAATTTTTCACGGCACCACCTCTTTCGAGCTGCTGACAACACTCAAAGAGTAATAACTGTCTAAGAAAGCTTCTCAAATTTCGCCGTTCGGAGTCGGCAAAAAACTGTAGGTCCCTTCTACTCGTGAGAGAACAGTAGCGCGCACAACACGAGTAGTTGATGAGCAAGCTAGGCCCTGGTCCCCCTGTGGACTGTAGCGCCAACAATTATTATAATTATTATACATTGCTGACGCAATAGAAATGTCAAACACATTTTGTTATTTGATAGTTGGTTCTTAAACTTTTGATCGGCTGTGTGGTTTTTGTTTTGCGATTGTTGAAAAATGGTAAATCAAATCGAGAATATTTTTCCGAAAAGGAAAAAACTCATCGCAACTTTACAAAAAGTTATTTGCTATTTATGATGACGAATCTTTTTAAGAACGGCGGTGTCAAAATTTTTAACAAAATTCGTTCTGGTGATTTTTCAGTCAAAGATGAAAAACGCTCTCGTCATCCAGTTGAAGGAGATGACGACCAATTCGAAGCAATAATCGGTTCGGATCGTCAAAGTAGAACACGTGAGATTGCTTCATGTTTCACATACATGCATTGAAAATCGCTTGAAACAACATCGCTATGTACGGAAACTCAATACATGGGTTTCTCATGAACTGAAGGAAAATAATTTAACACAACGCATTGACATCTTCGATCCGTTAGGGAAACCTAATGAAAATTATCGATTTTTTAAAACGATTGATAACTGCTGATGAAAAATGTGTTGGTAACAACAATGTCAATTAGAAAAGATCGTGAAGCAAGCCAGGTGAACCAGCTCAAAAAGAAAGTTATGTTATCACTGTGGTGGGATTACAAAGGAAATGTCTACTTTGAATTTTTACCACCCAACCGAACGATCAGTTTAGATGTCTACATTGAGCAACTAACAAAATTTAACAATGCAGTTGACGAAAGCCGCCCCGAATTGATAAAAGAAAAAAAGGTGCTGTATTCCATCATGACAATACTAGGCCACACAAATCTTTGGACATTCGGCAAAAATTATTGTAGTTTGGCTCGAATCCATAGGGGGCCTAGCTCAGTCATATAGTGCACATTGGATGGCACGACAATCCACAGAGGGATCAGGGTTAAGCTTACTAATCAACTTCTTATATTGTGAGTGGTAGTCTTTGTCCCAAGTAAAAGGGAACCCTAATTGTATTTTCCGACACCGATCGGCGAAATTTAAGAAGCTTCTTCATACACAGTTAGTACTCTTTGAGCGTTGTCAGCACACCGAAAGAGGTGGCGCTGAAAATTTGCAAGCGTACGGTAATCGAACCTGGAACCATGTGAGGGCGAGTCTCTTACTCTTTTCAGTACACTAAGGCAATTTATACAGTTTTCTAATAAAATGGAGCCAAAGTGTTCATCTTACCAAATAGGAATACCATTACTAAATATGATCTTTCAAAGCAGTCTCTTTAAAAATGTGTTCAAACTTGTGCACCTCCAAACAAAACGTTTCAACTAACTTTATTTTGAGACTTGTAACGAGATCGAAAGTTTTTATATTTCACATAAATTTATTGTTTATTTTCTTGTGGTCGCCGTGGCGTAGTGGGTAGAGTGCGACACTCACACGCCGAAGGGTCTAGGTTCGACTCCTAGACGAATTTTTCACGGCACCACCTCTTTCGAGCTGCTGACGACACTCAAAGAGTAATAACTGTCTAAGAAAGCTTCTCAAACTTCGCCGTTCGGAGTCGGCAAAAAACTGTAGGTCCCTTCTACTCGTGAGAGAACAGTAGCGCGCACAACACGAGAAGTTGATGAGCAAGCTAGGCCCTGGTCCCCTGTGGACTGTAGCTCCAAAAAAAAAATTATTATTATTGATGTTTATTACGAAAAGCTCTCTTATAATCGGAAGTGTTATCACACACAATAAAGCGGTTTGCATAATTAAAAAATGATGATTTTGCCTTTGAAGACGATGAACGTCCTGAGCACCCAAAAAGTTTGAAGATGAAGAACTGGAAGCATTGTGTTGCCAAACAAAAGAATAGTTTGCAGATTCTTTGGGTGTCACTAAAGCAGCCATTTAAAAACGTTTAAAAGGGGCTGGATATATTCAACAGCAGGGAAATTGGGTTCCACATAAACAAAATCACGTGAATTAAGTTATATACATAATACCTTGAGTTATAAATATTTTTCGTAGATTTTACATAGTAGAAAGTTTAGTTATTTTTTGACAACTTTTTTTCTACATAAGTTAGTGCTCTTTATCAAATATTTTAAATATATTTTTCTGGAATATCACTACAGCGCGGTGTCTCTTTGTTCTGATATAACTGCTGTCGCTGGCGTTAAGTCAAAGGCTTTACTAATGCCACGAAAGATCAAGAGCGTACAACACATTTTAGTGACATGGAAGCATAGTTGTTGAGCCGTGTCTAGTGTACTATGCTAAAGCAGTCTACAATGTTTGAGAATCTTTGCAGCTGAGAGTAGAGGTTCATAATTAGGTCCTATAACCTGTACAACGAGAGATGTGCTTGAAAGGACTCTGTGTCTGTCTAAGAGAGTGATTGTCAAGAATAAACTCAGTTCTTAGCTTGGTTTACAAATGTATTTAGTTTTGTGTTGTCTGACTGACTCCCGGAAAAATGTATCTGGTTTTATCGGAATATTAAGACGACTAATCATGTATATTCATATCTCATATCTCTCACTGTCATTTGCGCCGAATGTTATATACGAGTTCCAAAGTACATTTGTCCTTTTAAATGTTTTCTCTTAATATTTTTTAAATTATTAAACAATGTCATTTCCGAAGAAGGCAGTGAAGCAAACATTGAACATTAAAAACAAAGAAAACTTTAGCAGAACTGATTGTCTGAAATCGTTATCAAAAATTAAAAAAATCTTTATTTAAGAACAAGGTGCAAATATTCTTTATGTGAAAACAAAAGTCAAACTAACGTTTCCTGCTTTCCGTTTTGAATAGTTCCATCACCTATGCCCAGTCTTCCGGCCGTCAGCGCACGCGGACAGGAGGCTCTTGACATGATCGATAGCTGGTGTACCAGGAATGGGCTTTCCGTCAACCCTCTTAAAACTGAGGTTGTTCTCTTTACGAGAAGGAGGAATATGACTGGTTTGGCTCAACTGGTACTTAAAGGCGTCAATATCCCACTTTCCAATGAAGCCAAATATCTAGGTGTTATCCTGGACAGTAAACTTCTCTGGAAAAGACACATTGAGACGAAACCCTCCAAGGCGCTGTCAGTCTTCTGGCAATGCAAGGGAGTTTTCGGCAAAAACTGGGGTCTATTACCCAAAAGATCCGTTTGGATCTATACGGCAATGATCATGAAATGAAAGACCACTCCTCTCTTATGCATCAGTCGTTTGGTGGAACAAGCTTTCGCGCAAATACGTGACTGCGGCTTTCACCAAGTTTCAAAAAACAGTTTGTCTCGGCTGCACAGGGGCTTTCCCCAGCACGCCTGGCTCTGCTCTTGATGCTCTGATTAATGTCCCCCCTCCCCTTGATCGCCACATCATGGGATGTACACTCAAGGCCATCTCTCGACTAAAAAGGAATGGTCTTTGGTTTAACTCGCACTGGAGCTTTGATGACCTCGCACACCGCATCTCCTATGATACTACTCTCATGGACATGCCGTCTGATGCGAGGTCGCCAATAATACAGCTGCGACGCTTTTACAAAGTCAACTTTCTACGTGTCCTGGACTGGCTGTGGCCAGAAACTGAACCGGGAAAGGAATGTAGTCGGATATTCACAAGAAAACGGAGGGTTCTGGAGCTGGGGCCTTCGTGGAAAACGACAACATTAGACTTCACGCCTCCTTAGGAAATTTCGCGTTGGTCTTCCAGGCGGAAGCCTTCGCGATCCAAATGGCCACCAAACTACATTGTGAAGAATAGGTGGAAGGGAAGAAATATCTGCGTCTGCAGCGACAGTCAAGCTGTGCTCAAGGCCTTACTCAACCCTTTAATCACTTCCAAGATAGTTCAAGAATGGAAGTCTTCCCTTAATTTGGTCGGCAGGCTGAATTCGCTGTCTGGGTCCCTGGTCATCACGGGATCCTGGGAAACGAAACTGTCGATGAACTAGCTAGGTTAGGTTCAGCAGAGGCATTCGTAGGACCCGAACCCACCTTGGGATTACCCGCGTCCCTGGTCAGGGCCTCCGTCGATGGTTGGGTCTCCCTACAGCACAACCAGAGATGGCGTGGCTCTCCAGGATGCAGGGTGACCAAGAGTATGCTCCCAAACGTCTGCAAAAAATCCGCTTCTTTTCTGCTATCTTTAGACAGAAACGAGTGTAGAAGACTTCTTGGCGTATTAATGGGACACTTTACCTTCGCTATGCACCTGAGTCGGCTTGGGCTTAATGATGTCACACTCTGCGATGCCTGTGGAGAAGGTGAAGACACTTCAGAGCACTTTCTCTGTCAGTGTCCTGCTTTCGCTCGTATCAGGTGGCGGTTATTTGGCGCTGATGTGGTGGGAACTGAAAACCTAAGTTCTATACCACAGAAGCGCATCTTGGTTTTTCTTTGGAAAACCAAGAAATTACATTAAATGAAGGTTATTGCCTGGTAGTACAATGGAACAGTATTTGAGTCTGAGTGCTCCAGTATAGTTGATCCCAACCTCCAACAAAAAAAAAAAAAAACGTTAAGTGGATTAAAAGAACAAATATGTTGTTTTCTAAAGCCACATTTAATTCCTTTTACTGCGCTGCAAAATAGTGGCAAGCTTTGAACTCACATTACATAGATTATACACATACACAGACTGAAATACTTTGGATTTTAGGCTACTTATCAAAAACACTATAAGCAACATTTTTTTTTCAGAGGTAATATCTGATATGCTTCCCCTGTAAATTAATTGAAATCCGAAAAAACAATTTTTGTTGCTTTACAAAATTCGTTAAAATTTGTCTGAGTCCCGGGATACCACGGGATTATGGAAAATGAGAAAAAATAAATTCCTAGATCGAGATATCTATCGAACACACGTTAGGACTGCCGGTGTCCCTGCTTAGGGCTTCTATTGATAATTGGGTCCTTCGACAGCACAACGGGATATGGTAGGACTCTTCAGGATGCAAGTTGATTAAGTGTATACCTTCAAACCCGAGCAAAAATTCTCTTCACAGAAAAGACTGCAGACGCCTTGTTGGCGTACTTACGAGACACCTTACAGTCGCTAGGCACTTAAGTGTGCTTTGTGATGAAACTTTTTGCAAGGGCACTGAACAATATTTTTTCTGTCATTCTGTTATTGCTCGTCCTTGCTGGCATCAGGTCACGGCTGTTCGGTACTGGCGTGAGTGGAGTCTAAGACTCTAGGTTCTCTATCACAGATCACAGAATCGATTTTCGAAATTTCTTTAAAAACTAGTGAAAAAGAAATCGTATAAAATGTAGGTTACCTCCTGGAAGTACAATTGATAAGGTTTTAGTGCTCCAGTTATTCCGTAAATGATTTTGTTTTGTATTTGAGCCACAGTTACATTACCATTTTGCTAACGTCCAACAAGAAACTATCTAAACAAAAATTGACACTTTATCGTATTGTAAAAACATCGTAAGATATCACACTATCCCGCTTTGTGTCATTGGAAAACCATATCTATTTTAATCTTAAGAATTATCTTTTCGCAAGATTTATTGACTAAATACCAGAAAATAAACGACATGTCTTTCTGCAAACACTTTGGGGAATAGATTCCCAGGAGGATTCGGTTTCTTTCTTGAAAGAATGGTTTTCTTTTCGCTAAAGTACGGAATTACAATTTATGACGGATCAAAAATAATTCATATCTGCAAGATATAAAGAAACCACCCAAACTTGCACACAAGTATGAAAGACAATAGTGCGCAATCTAATCTCCATCGAAGAATTGCAACACGGAAGTGCTTTTTTCTCATTTGGATATGACAATCCATTTAAACCCACGTGAACCCTCTTCCCCAAGCGCAAATAGCCCACCGCGTGGCTTGAGAATTCAAAATCTCTCAAATATGTGCATAAATCTATTTAATTTTCCTCAATTCAAATTAATTCTCTTTGTGTCTTGTGTTTGTTTGTATTATTTGCTTTTCATAATACTTTTTGCCAAAATAAAAAAATAAAAAAACATTGTTTGTTGAACAATGCCACCTCGACGCAGAGGAGAGCGAAACTCGTACGTAGGCGTCAGCGTCGTCGTCGTTGTTCACACAATCAAGTCTCTGTGCTAATGCGCAAATTAAATTTATTCATTTTAATTCTTCCCCTCCACTATCTATTTCCAAATAAACAAACAACCAAGTTTGAACCGAAAAAAAGAAGAAATAAAATAAAATCATAATAACGCAATAAATTTTTCCACAGAGGTGTTTTCTCTTGCCGGCGACCGACCACCGACCACCGGCGAACAACCAGCCATTGTCCAGCGGCAACTATTAAAAAAATTTAAATTTATGGGGATTTGTTCAGAAAGCAATTTCTACAAAATGGTCTAAATATCCTCATACGGCTGTACAAGCCCGATACACCCACCGGTCGTCGCTCACTCACCAAAAAATAACGCTAGCCGAAGCCCCGCATCAACTCATCATCTTTACCTCATTTAACATTAAACGAACTATTCGGCGCTGCCTCCCCCTCCCCCTTGTAACCCACTATAAGGCAGTTAAGGCGTTTGCGTATCTTCATTACACAGCGTAGCTACTTTATGGGAGGGCAAGTGTATGTGTAAATAAAGCCCCCCTTCCCAGGCAGCAACCGAGAAGTACACCGCAACAAGGCATAGCACATGAAAAGAAATAAAAAAATGGGAGGTGCTCCAACTAAAATGTTTATCGCAGATTGGACAAAGCCACCACCACCGCACGCCACCTACCCAACGCGGAGCGGAATAATAGAGACCCCACGACCAACGAATCTTCCGCCACTACATTCGAAAAGCAACAACAGCAAGACACATTGAAATTATTTTTACCTGCTTGTCTATTATTTACTTGAACGCACAGATACGGACACACGCAAGACCTGAATCATACCTCTCCGCCTTGCTCTCGCTCTCCCCGCGGCCGCTCGGCGCCTCACCAATAATAAGGCAGCTCGTCGAGCACAGCAAACCTTATGGAGAAACTCTGTTTTGGGGTCTTTGGAGAGACGGGAACTGCGATCTCGCTCGGAATGGAATCAAACCGCTCGTCGCAGTAGGACCCAACAATAGTTGTGCGCACCGTAGATACAGTGCGGCCCACACTTGAGACGGTGCGCGGTGCGCGAGCAGCGTAAAAATCATTTCTAAGAGATATTTGTCAGAAAAAATGATCATTCCATTCGCTGACTAGATACATACTCTTGCTAAGTGTAGCGATGACAGAGAGGACGAGCGAGAGAGAGATAGAAAGAGCCGAAATTTGAAATTGTCTCGAGCATAAACGGGAGATCGGCGGGGGCACCAGTCGAATTTATGCAAAGTCCGGCATGAATATAACGAGACTAATGTCGTGTGTCTTTGGGCATCGTTGCATTAGCATAACCGGTCGACGCGGCGAAGACGACGGTGGTGGCTGTGGATCTTTCTAGTCGATCGACAGTTGTAATAATGAGTTTTTCTTTCGGTGTGGTGTATGCGTGGACACTCTTTGAAAATGCTGCTGCTGCTGGCAGTGATGATGGCGATGAAGGTCCATGAGGAATGACGATGGCGGTCGAATTTGTAGAGGGGCGTATGTGGTTTCTGAATAAAGCGGTATTTGTACTTGTTCTTATTCTTCTTCGCATGAAAGGGTTGCCTAAATTGGTAGATATTAGCCGCAAATGTGTGCAGTTGTCATAGCGGATGACTGAGCAGAAGCAATTTTTGGATTTGCTCTGAAACGCATTTTTAGAAATGGCGCCCAACGTCGGGCTTTTAATTGGATGCGAATAAAATTTTAAGTGTGTAGAAATTTGGTTGCTTTTCGAAGAAGGAACGTTATTTTACTTCTCATTTTTCATGTTTCCTGAATGTGGGACCTTTTAGTCGGCTTTGATCGAATTCGGACTTATGAATCATGAGTTCAAATACACATGGATCGCGATTGTGTAAATCTATTCCTCGTGAAAGAATAATGCGATCGAAAACGAAACAATGAACAGGCTTTTGATGTCTTTAAGTCAGACCCAGACTAAAAACAAACTAATCACAAAAGAGAATAAAATAACTGAAGGGAAACAAAACCATCAAAAGAGGTGTGTAGAATTTAGAAATTCAGCTGGAATAGGTCACAAGAAGCTGATATGGTGCTCTAGATTGGTTTTTGAGTACGATATATCTTTAAAAATGAACACTTCGAACAGTAGGGTACTGCAGTTAGAGCTTATAAGACTCAAAAAACCATTGGCAGCGGCCTGCCTTTTATTGAATACCCTTAAAATCTCAAGGCTCAAAGAATCATGAAACCTATAGAATTGTCGGAATAATAAACTGAAAAAATAACGATCTACGTGATACTCCTGATCGTTGGGGACTGAACCGAGTCACTCTGAAACTCGCTCAGAATTTGACGCTGCCTGCATTAACCATAGAAGAAGACTGGAAATGTTTTCGAGGAGTCATCAACGAAGCTGCCACTGATGTGCTGGATTTCACGTCACCACACAGAAGAAACCCATGGCCTGACGACGAGTGCAGGCATGCGCATGCAGCCAAACAAGACGCAACGCTGCATCGAACAACGACGGCTGTTCTGCATCGAATAACGAGGGCTGTTTGTGAGCTTTACGAGTAGAGTCCCTTCTTCTCTATTCGTAAAGCTCACAAACAGCCCTCGTCATTCGATGCAGAACACCGGCTTTTCAGAAGAAAAAAGAAGGAGGAAATGGAAAGGTCTTATGGTAAGAATGAAGTCCGAAAGTTTTACTGAAAGGGAAAATAATTATCCGAAGGATACAGGGTTCGGAACGAATCCTGCCGGGATCAAAATGGAGAACTCGTGGTAGAGGCGCAGTCTGTGCTGAGTATCTGGAAAGATCATTTTTGCAGACTCGTTAACGGCAATGACGGCCCAAATTCCGCTGTTATGCAGAATGTTCTACTCAATTTGGACTATGATAATCAACAATTCGGTCCCCCAAATAAGATAAGGTAAAGATTATAATAGTGGTGGTTGCCGTGGCGTAGTGGGTACAGTGCGACGCTAAGGTTGGACTCCCAGCTCAACATCAATTTTTCGAATTTTTTACGACACCACCACTTTCGAGCTGCTGACAACACTCAAAGAGTAATAACTGTCTAAGAAAGCTTCTCAAACTTCGCCGTTTGGAATCGGCAAAAACCTGTAGGTCCCTTCTACTCGTGAGAGAACAGTAGAGCGCACAACACGAGTAGTTGATGAGTAACCAAGCCCCTGGTTTCCCTTTGGACAACAATTAATATCTTAATTTTAACTGGCAACCGTTTTATTTACTGTCAGATTAATTATTTTTGGTTTTATTTGTATTGTAATATACTGTTGTCAGATATATCTCCTTTCGCCTTTTTGTCTTTCGAATTTTCCGGCTATGTACAATGCGCTACAGAGCTCGTATCTGGCAATACTATACATCATTTGAAAGGTAGTGACATAACCTATAAAACGATAGCCTATAAAACGACGCTATGCATGATTAGTTTGGATATTGCTTTCAACAGTTATATACGTGTAAACATGGAGTTCAGTAATGCTGGAGTAAGGGCTATTTTAAAGTTTTCCTTCGTTACTCGTAAGGGCAAATCCTCTAAAGAAACGTTCCATGAGATTAATGGTAGTTTGTGGGATGGTACTCTATCACTTCGAACCTCGGAGAAATTGTTTCGACTATTCAGAGCCGCTGAAAACGACACTATGGATAGGCCAGCCGGCGGAAGACTTGTGACGACGAATACCGATCGAATCATGGAAATTATCGAGTTGGACCGGCATGTAGCATCTCGTGACATCGCCCAGGGGATAGGAGTTACTCACCAAACCATTTTAAGCCATCTGCAGAAGGCCGGATACAAAGAAAAGCTTGATGTTTGGGTGCCGCATGATTTGACATAAAAAAAAACCTTCTGAACCGTATCGACGCCTGCGGTATGCTGCTGGAACGGAACGAAGTCGACCCAATTTTGAAGCGGATGGTGACTGGCAACAAAACATTGATCACATTCGACAATATCAAGCGAAAACGGTCGTGGTTGAAGGCCGGTGAATCGTCCCAAACAGTGGCCAAGCCGCGATTGACGGCCAGGAAGGTGTTACTGTGTGTTTGGTAGGATTGGAAGGGAATCATGCACTATGAGCTGCTCCCATATGACCAGACGCTTGATACCATCTACTGCAAGCAACTGGACCCCTTGAAGCACGCGATCGACCAGAAGCGTTCAGAATTGGCCAACATGAAGGGCGCAGTGTTCCACCAGGACAACGCCAGACCACACATTTCGTTGATGACTCTTCAGAAGCTACGGGACCTCGGATGGGAGTTTCTATCGCATCCACCATATAGCCCGGACATAGCGCCAAGTGATTACCACCTGTTCCTGTCCATGGCGATCGCCCTTGGTGGTGTGAAGTTGAACTCAAAAGAGGTTTGTGAAAAGTAGCTGTTCGAGTTCTTCGCAAATAAGGAGGGGGCCTTCTACGAGGAGGGTATTATGAAGTTGACGTATAGATTGTAGGAGGGGGAGGATTGAGGTTCGAGTGATGGGCGATCGGAAAAAAACAACTCTCACACAGTTCCTTATTGTACTCGGTCGATAAACGGAAAAAAAGGCAAAAACATATTTTGTCTCCTATTTATAATGAAGCTGTATTCGCGGTCGATAACCTGATCAGATGGATTGAGCAAAGCTTTTGCAAGTAAGCATGTAAGCCGTTTACTTGGTGTTCGAAAACAAATCTAGAACAGGGTGATTAGTTCTATTTATTTATTTTTTTTTCTGCTACAAGATGGAAACAGATTATCGAACAAAACGCATATTTGAACTAAATCCGTTCACTGTAACACTTTTTATGAATCATTGAATGAAGAGCAAAATAGCGGAAGGGAGATATCGTCTAACGCCTAAACAACCATTCTTAGTTGTGAAATTTCGGGCTAAATATGATAAATATTGCCGTTTTTCTCATTTTCTTCAAACAGGAATTTTATTTTGCCGGGAAGCTGAATACGTCAAAAAACAAAACAAAACTCCTGTATCAAAACTAATGACTATTCTTAAATGTATATTTAGGCAATATTACATGCAGAAAAACTGATTGCTTGATGTGCTTCAAGGTTTGTTGCAGTAATTAGTCTGAACTTCTTTAAAAACGATGCTGGCCAAATCGAAATAGTCAATGGCAACTGTATTTAAGCCACGATTACTGACTATGTCGTACACAGATCGAATAACCATCAAGAGCAGGAGCTGTAAGTTCAATGAGAAGAGTTCGTTGATTTATTGAAGGAATTCTTAAATAACCTCTTAGATCATGCAATGCAAACGCGTTTGATTATTTTCTGTGGGGATGTTCGAAATTGCTAGTACTAGTGTCCACTTAAAGTACAAAATTCACAGCGTTAATAACAATAAACGGCCTCAAATGTAGACCTATAGATTGGACAACAACCGAATCAGTCACATATAAATTACAACACCCAAAAATGTCTTTCTTTCGAGTAAAGTAAGTCCCATATCAATTTAAAAATCTATATTTGTTTTATTTTATGCTAAAATTCAACATTTCTAATATTCATATGTAGTAAGTTTTATTTCGTTCATAAGTTTACAAAGCAGTCCACCGCTACATTTACAATTCAGAGATTTGATATATTGATTCATGTTATATATTTCTACTGAAAATATTTAAAAAACTAGATACATATTAAGTAGTTGTTTATAAAACCATTCAATACAAAAAAAAAAAAAAATATAACTAGAATAGGTAGACAAGAACTAGAGTAGATAAAGTTCTATATGAACAAAAAAATAGGTAACAGTCAGTGAGCAATGTATACAACTAAGAACCAATATAACATCAGTCTTTAATGAATATGTCCATTTACCAGTGGATTATCGGCTAAAATACATCTTTTTCTTCTTCTTCTGATGGCGCTACAGTCCGGGGTGGACCTGGGCCTCAACCAACGTGCCTCTTCAGCTAGCACGATTTGTTGCCAGCTGCCGCCAATTGCGCGCTCTAAGTTGGTTGAGGTCCTTTTCCATTTATGTGCGCCATACCTCTGTTGCGTTGTCCCTGTGGTTCGGATTCGAAGACGTCCTCTGTTGCGTTGTCCCTGTGACTCGGGTTCGAAGACTCTTCGGGCCGGAGCAGTGTTGTAAATCCGCTCTACATGGCCTAGCCATCTTAAGCGTTGTATTTGTAGACGCTTAACTAGGCTCATACCGCCGTACAGCCCATACATTTCGTGGTTGAATCTTCTTCTCCAGATGCCATCAACGCAAACATGACTAAAAATCGAACGCAGAACTTTTCTCTAGAAGAGACCAATGGCTTCCTCATCCGCTTTTAGTAGCGTCCAGGCTTCTGCGCCGTAAGGCAGGACAGGAATGATCAGAGTGTTGTACAAAGTCACTTTGGTCGTTCGGGAGAGGGTCTTATTACTCAATTGCCTCCTAAGCCCAAAGAAACAGCGATTGGCAAGAGTGATTCTGCGCTTTATTTCGGTACTGATGTTGTTGTCCCTATTGAACACGAAGCCGAGATAGACGAAGTCCTTGACTACCTCGAAGTATCTGCTGCCCATAGTGACCCTCTGTCCGAAACGGCGATGTTCTACGTTCTCCTTCGATGACAACTTATACTTCGCTTTGCCTCCGTTTACCGCCAGTCCCACTTTAGCCGCTTCCGCTTCGATGCTAGCAAACGCCTCATTGACGGCACGCTGGGTTCGGCTGATCACGTCAATGTCATCCGTATAAGCTAGCCATTGAACGGACTTCTGGAAGATCGTGCCTCTGATCTTGACTTATGAGTTACGGCGATCTTTTCAAAAAAGATGTTAAAGAAGTCACAACCTTTTTAGACATTGAAGGTCTCGGTGAGTTCGGTACCAACCTTGACGGAGCAGCGAGAGTTCTCCATCGTCATCCTACACAATCTGACGAGTTTGGTAGGAATGCCAAAACTAGACATGGCACTGTATAGCTCGTCTCTATGCACACTGTCATATGCAGCCTTGAAATCGACGAATAGGTGGTGAATGTCAATTTGCATTTCTTGGGTCTTTTCCAGGATCTGCCGTAATGTGAAGATCTGGTCTATTGTGGACTTCCCTGGCCTGAAACCACACTGATAGGCACCTATCAGGTCATGGACAAATGGTTTCAGACGCTCACACAATACGGCAGAGAGGATCTTGTATGCGATGTTCAGGAGACTAATCCCTCTGTAGTTGGCGCAGTTAAAGCGGTCTCCTTTCTTGTGGACCGGGCAAACGACGCTTAAATTCCACTCATCATATCTTACAGATGAGCTAGTGCATGCGCCCAACCAGGTCATCTCCAGCTGCTTTTAATAGTTCTGCGGACAGTCCGTCCGCTCCAGCAGCTTTGTTCGACTTTAGCTTGGATATTGCTATCTTCATCTTGTCTAAGTCGGGGGGACGGAATGCTTGTCTATCATCGTCCAAATTGAGTGGAACATTCTGCCTAACTGCGGGATTTGGGTCGTCATCGCCGTTTAGGAGTCGGCAGAAATGATCCTTCCAGATTCTCGGCACAGACTGCGACTCTACTACTAGTTGTCCATTTTGGTCCCGGCAGGCCTTGGTCCGAACCTTGTATCCTCCGGATAGCTGTTTTACCTTTCGGTAAAACTTTCGGACTTCATTCCTGCCAAAGCACCTTTCCATTTCCTCGACCGCGCGCTTCTCATGCTCCTTTTTCTTCCTTCTGAGAAGCCGGTGCTCTTCCCTTCTTCTCTGTTCGTAGAGTTCACGAACAGCTCGCGTTGTTCGATGCAGCGTCGCCTTATAGGCGTCTTGCGTGCGCTTGCCTGCACTCGTCGTCAAACCATGGGTTCCTTCTGGGTGGTGACGTGAAACCTAGCACATCTTTGATGGCTTCTTGACAACGTTTCCATTCTTCTTCTATGCTTAGTGCAGGAAGCGTCGAACTCTGGGCGAGTTTCCGGGAGACTCGGTCGGCAAAGTTCCCAGCAATCAGCTGCGATTGTAGCTTTTCGACGTCAAACCATTTTGGCCTTTCTCGACTCCGTTGCTATCTTGATATCCGGGTTCTTACCTTGTCTACAACAAGGTTATGATCCGAGTCAATGCTTGCACCTCGGGAGGTTCGGACATCGAGAATACTGGAGGAGTGTCTGACGTCGATCGCAACGTGATCAATCTGGTTGACGGTTGATTGATCAGGAGATCGCCAGGTTCCTTTGTGAATGTCCAGGTGTGGGAACCGCGTGCTATCCACAGAGAGGTTTCGCCCCGAGGCGAAGTCCAACAGCCTGAGTCCGTTTCCGGATTTGTTGTCGAGCAGGCTGTGTTTACCGATAACTCCAGCAAAGATGTCCTCCTTTCCCAGCTGAGCGTTGAAATCTCCTAGAACGACGAATTATTTTTTTTTATTATTATTATTATTCGTGAAGGTCGTCCAAAATCAGTTGTTGTTCCAGACACCATTGATGCTGTGCACCAACTGACATTGCAAGATCATCATGTGACCTATCGTGGGATTGAGATAACCTTAGGCATTAGTGGGACCAGCATACATTCAATATTGCATGAACATTTGATCGTCAAAAAAAATTTGTTCGCATTGGATCCCACACAATTTGTCAATCGCTCAAAAAAAGGCTCGTGTCTATTGGTCGAAGGAAATGCTCCAAAAATACGATCGCGGTGCTTTGAAACACGTCTATGACATCGTGACAGGTGATGAATCGTAGATTTACGCGTATGAGGCCAAAAGTAAACAGCAGTCGATTGTATGAGTGTTTCGAATTGAGCCAAATCCAACAAAAGCTGCTCGTGCACGAAGCACTTCCAAGCAAATGGTCGCTTGTTTTTTGGAAAAACTAAACATGTCGCAACCGTACCACTAGAACAACGCAGAACAGTCAATTCTGAGTGGTACACAACCATTTGTTTGAATCATGACAAGCTAATCGAAGGACTAGAGCATGCTGGGATAAGATGGTCGCGAATTAGTTTAAAGAATATCTACACAATAGACAATTCTGTGTAAAGATAAACCAAACTTGCAGTAAAAACGAAAGTGTACAATATGGAGTCCCACAAGGGTCTAAACTAGGACCGATTCTGTTTATTTTATACACTAACGAGCTCTTACGAGTATTTAAATTGGCAATACCATTTGCTTTTGCAGACGATACAGCGATAGTGGTGCGTCATAGGTCTCTGCATACGGCAACCGAAATAATGCAGAAAGAGTTTGACAGGGCAGTCAAATGGTGTCACGATCACGGACTTGTGATCAATGCGTCAAAGACTAAGATGATGCACATACGAAGTCCACAGTTCAAGGCCACCCAAGAACCAATACTCTACAGAAATAACTCCTGTAACAGATCAATTAGTTGTCCAATTGAGATTGTTGAGAACTATAAATATCTCGGCGTCACAATTGACAGCAATTTTCTGTGGGATACGCATATTGATAAGTTGCGCGCAAGCCTTAAAAAAGCTTTGTACGCACTTACACATTTAAAATTTCATGCCACAACGCCAGTGTTACGGCAAGTTTATTATGCTTTGGTGGAATCTAAACTAAGGTATGGCATTCTTGCTTGGGGCAGTGCTTCTGCCACACATATCAACAAACTTAAAAAACTTCAAGATGCAGCACTCAAAAAGATAGCTCCATATAACCAACGCAACACTCCAGAGCAATCAAACTTTAAAATTCTCTCGGTAGACGACATCTTTAAGATGACCTTAATCCTGGAGTACTATGAAGACAGTCGGTTTATCGTGCCAATCCAGCATGGACTTAATACCAGAAGACGGGCTCAAGGTATGCTACATGAATCCCGTTTTTACAACAACTACGGCAAAAGAGAGTTTAGGTGCAGTGTACCAAAAATCCTCAACACCCTACCTCAAGATCTAAGAAGTATTTCAAATATAAGAACAAGAAAATCTCGAATAAAAAGTTTCCTTCTGAATAACACAAACATTTAAAAACTATAAAGTCAATTTTGAAATTTTTTTTGAAATTTTTTATATAACAATTTAATTTGTTGTTAAATTGTATAATTTTATTATGAATTTATTGTATGTAATGAATTATGTTTATATTGAACTAAGTTTACTTAAACAGATTTTTTTATATTAGTAAAGCAACCTTCTGCAGAAAAGCCTAATAAGGCTTCGCAGAAACACTTGATTATTGTTAATTAATAATTTGAATAATAAAAATCAATCAATAAAAAAAAAAAAAAAGTTGTCTTCCAAGAAATCAGGAAAACCAACCGCCGAGGACGGATCACTCTTCAACACGACACATCGGCTCAAACAACTGCAGTTTTGAGCACTCCAAACATCGATTTGATGAGTCATCCGCCGTATAGTCCTGACTTGGCACCGAATAACTTCTTTTTATTCCCGTGCGTAAAAAATAAAATGAAAGGTCAACGTTTTTCGACACCTGAAAAAGCGGTTGATGCGTTTAGAATGCATGATACCTCAATCAGAGTGGAAAAGTGCTTCCACAATTGGTTCAAGCGCATGCAAAAGTGTATAGAACTTAATGGGGAATATTTCGAAAAACTATAAAGCCATTTTCGATGATTAATATTTGTTTTTGTTCGCTAATCCCGAAATGTAAAAGGCACCTCTCGTAGTCCCCATGTTCCTTTTATTCCTGGCTATTGAACTCTATTCGTGGCCGCCGTGGCGTAGTGGGTAGAGTGCGACGCTCACACGCCGAAGGGTCTAGGTTCGATTCCCGGTTGAAGACTTTGAATTTTTCACGGCACCAACTCTTTCGATCTGCTGACAACACTCAAAGAGTAATAACTGTCTAAGAAAGCTTCTCAAACTTCGCCGTTCGGAGTCGGCAAAAAACTGTAGGTCCCTTCTACTCGAGAGAGAACAGTAGTGCGCACCACACGAGTAGTTGATGAGCAAGCTAGGCCCTGGTTCTCCTGTGAACTGTCGCGCCAATCAATATGTATATATATTGAACTCTATTCAAATCGATTGCTAAACACTCTACGTAAGTCAACTACAAGCTTCCAAGGATGTTTCATATGAAGTTATGCTCAAAACAATATGCACAGGAGTCGTTACTACGCGATGCCCTACTGTCATAAGAATCAAGTCAATAGAAAGTTTAAGAGCTTGATCAAAAGGCCACTTGGAAAATTCTCCATATATTTTGCAAACTGCCGGGTTGTCTTTCTGAATAGCCATTACTTGCCTCTCTCACATCCTTCTTTGAGGCAACGCTTTTCTTTTATCCGCGAGCATACAGCAAAATATGCATAAAAATTGCATGCTGAGGAAGCTAAAATCCAGCACTTGCTTTACTGCACATCGCTTTGCTACCAATTTAATTTCCTTTGTCATCAAATCCCAAACTTAAATCCCAGCACACAGCCACGCAGCAAACCTTCAGCGGGCCTAGGACAGCCAAACCTGCAAAGTGGAGGGAGTGGGAGGAAAACCTAAATTCCCCCTTTCCTTTGGTTGCGCATAATGAGTGAAGGAAAATCATCAAATACTGGGTCAATCGCTTATCTATCGAGTACATCGAGCACTCCATCGATGAAAATAATGAAAATACCGCACTACACTGCATCCACCCGAAGGATTCGTTCAAAACACAAAGCCAAACGATGAAACAACCCCGAAAGTGCACAAGCACTTGCGGCACCACTTGCAGCAGCGGTTGCCTCGGTGGTGGCTGAGTGCCGGCTGAGCCTGCCGCATTGCATATCCGCAAAAATTCATTCACCAAAAACATCTCGAAACAATGGTATCGGCCGCCCGATAATCTCTGTGCATCGATTGTTGTGTAAGCTCGCCCACTCATACCATTCCTCTTCCAGTTACAATGGTGCACGCTTAGCGTTGCTGCATTATGCATCATCTGACGAAAATGGTTTGTAACCAATCTGCCGAGTAACCCAGATTGCAGCCAGTTTGTCATGCCAAAAGGAGTTTTTCCTCTTCAAAGCTTCTTTGCCTCACCATGCCCCTGTCCTGGCCATGCAACCCCTCCGCGCAGCCGACGAGGCGACAGTCTCTGGTGCTTTGCTCAATCACGATTGACACCAAAGACAAAGGCAAACAGGGATAATTTTCCACAGACCAAAAAGTGGATGAAAACATAAGCAAGCTGACATCGAAAAATTAAAAGAATGACAAATGGAACGTGTCACTGAGCTAGGCGGCGCGTAGGGTGGGCAAGGTGAGAGGAGAGTGCTTTGCTTTCGGTTTTTGCTTCTGTAACGCCGTTAACTAACCGCAAATGATGTGCGGAACAAAAACCGTCATTCGTCAACCCTGGTGGAAAGCTCCTCTGGCCCACCACCCTGCATGCCTACCCACATCACCAATGTTGCCACCTGACAACCGACAACCGTCAGCCGCCAACCGACCTTCCTACACTACTACCTGCCAGGCCGTCTGCCTGATCGCCTGCCTACCTTTGTGCTTGCTCGCACGCCTGTCCGCCTGGCTGTCTTCGTCAGCGCGCTTTCGCTTTGAAGTTACACATTCCCTGCCCCCCGTGCTGCCTGTCGGTGTCGTGTTTACGAAGAAAGCTGGAGGGAAGAAATCTGCGATAGTACGTATACGCCCCGGTAACCCAGTGCTGTCGTTGAGGTAGGACTCCGTACTCTGTGGGGGTGTACGGCACGCACACACCCAAACATCGTCCCTTTCTGGGCATAAGATTAATACGGACTCTCTCAGATGATTCCAGCTGCAAGGCGGTGTTTGTGGTTATTTTTAGAAACGGCCAATCTCAGATGTGACGTCCAGCTGGCTTGTGCACATTCCTGTCTACGTCAGGACATTCCTGTGTGTGTATGCGATGGAATGGAACTGAATGTACTGTTGTGTGGGGGGTATGCAATGGCGCATATTTACCGCGCATCGAGAGAAGACTGCATCGTAGACCAGGTGGTGTGGAGAAGAATGGAAGCCGCGTGTCAACAGTGAAGCTGCAAAAAGGGTTTGTTGTGTGGGGAAAATCAGTAGAATATCATGCTTTTGAGAGCTTTTGGTTTGAGTATTTGATAAGAATGACTTTTCCAGGCGTTCAGTTCTGAGTAACTAGGTCGCAGTAAAGGAAGGAAATCGGTTAAAAGCGACTCATTGGAGAACGATATTGCCGCAAAAAGAATTTCTGCTTAGGTGTGGATGAAGTCGACGTTACACTTTCAGTCGGCGTCAACAACCTGTTTGCAAGGATGGCCTGTACTCTAATGAGGAAGATTGTTTTATCCAAGTGCCAGCTTGTTTACCAACAATAAAGGACATCTCTGGATTCCAATGGTTTCCGACGAATTCACAAACCACCATCGTTGTAAGCTTAACCTTTCGGAGTACTGAGAGCTTAACCAAAACTTCCCCAGATAACTTTGACCAAAGCTTTCACTTTTCTGCCACCAAATCATACACCACCCACCACCCTTCCGTGCCGAAAAACCCCCTGTGAATGCACCAAATTCCAGAGCCACCTTGTCCCCGCGAAATGTAACACCCCGAGCGTGGTAAAGAGAGAGTCAAACACCGAGAGAGAGAAAGCAAAAGTCATCAGTAATATTGTATCATAGTTTCAATTCAACTGAGTTTCCATTTGAGCGAGGCGTACACGGCTCTTGCTGGCCCTTTACTGTCAGCCACCACCACAGAGAGTTTTGTTCGCTTTTCGCTGTTGGGTACCTCGTCCTCGCTGTCGTGTTCGGTTTATTTTATTCTTTCCAGTGAGCAAAAAAATAAAAGTAACAGGAAAAGAATTCAACAGAAAAAGCAAAGCCGAGGAGAGAGAAATAACGAAAGTAAATAAATTAATCGAGGTGTTGGTAATTTGTTTAAGAGGTGATTAGCGACCGTTCGTTCCGTAATTAGTCGCTTCCGGTGTAGGTAAGAATGTGATGTGCCAGGGTGTGAGAAGTTTTTTTCAAATATCTTAGCGCTTTATTGTTTTCGAGTGCATTTTCGGGTTGGAAACGGGTGTTTTCGAATTAAAACAAATTGTGCAGGGGGAGAAAAAATTGATTTTTATGTGATTTTGTGTTCTGTCGGGGTGTCGGTCGATGTGGCCCGGGAATTTCTTCTCGTACCTGCCTGACATATGCAGGAAATTACACTTCTGTGGTGGATTCTGATGAAACACTCTCGGGCGGAGCGGGGTGAAAATTACATAAATCAATGGTTTGATTTGGAGTGCGGTTCGGTGTATCCGTCGGAGGAAGAGCTGCATTTCAGTTTCGAAAAACCCCCAAAAAGTTCTCATAAACATAACCTAGATCAATAATCGATACAAACGTATGCACATGCCGCTCGCCATACAACACCGTTATGTATGAAAATGTGTATATATCTGTGTGTTTGAACGAGTGCTCGTAGCAGCTTGCATCTTAATTGCAGTCGTGTGCCTTCATGTGTTTGACATATTCTGTGCAGCAGCAGCTAACAATTCATAAGCCTCATAGTCAGGCGTTAAGTCTTTCTTTTTGTCTTTTTTGTGTTTCATCCTCGCTGGAAGTGGCATCGCCTGCGGGTAGCGGTGGGGAGGTTCATAACATCATTAAATTTTCATCTTTCACTCTTTCTTCTCCCTCACCCTTGTAGGGTCAAACGAAGGCGTTGAGGGAGAGTATCGTCAGCAGTATTCGGTGCAAGTGCACCCGAGCAGTGCACTTTAGTTTGTCTGCATAAATAATGGTGGCTCGGAGGTGTGGAGGGAGTGGGGAGTTATTTGATCAACAGGCATTTTACTGCAGTGTCATTTGTCTATATCACCCGCAGACTCCAATCTTCGATCGAACATCGTCAGTTTTGAAATCCTTGGAAGTCGAAAACGCATGTTTTTGAGAGGCACGTATGGGTCTTTTAAGGGTTATCGCACTCAAGAAACTGCTGTTGTGTTGCTGATGTGCTCTGGCAAAAAACACAAACATATATGTTCTACGTGCTGGCCTACTTCTTGAGTGGCAGAGGAGTGGAATAGGAGGGCCTGTGTTTGGAGCTTTTTCCCAACCAAATGGGACTTGGACCAAAATGCAATTTGTAGCTTTCTCCTTGTTTTCACCATTTTTTCCATTCCTTTGCCGTTTTGCTGCTGTTTCATAACAGCGTTAGCAAACAAATCACCACACGAGAAGAAAGGGCAGTTAATATCGCGATGGGAGGAGTGGTGGAGGTGTTGGGAAATGAAATCACATCGCTGTGCAATTGCAAAAATTTCGAGAAACTCTGCGAGTAGGCAAATGCGCCAGGATCCTTGTCATTTACACGCTGCTGCTTGGCAGTACAATGGCAATTACTCTTCCCACCAACAACCCCCACTGGGAGTGTGGGCCGGAAAACACCCCCGAATACACAATGACTTCTTGCGGCGTGTTGTAAGTTTGACACCGTTTTTTTTTCCTCCTTGCCTCCCTTTTCGTATTTTGTGAGTGCTGTGTGTGGTGAATTATGTATTTGCTGGTTCAGTTCGACTCGCAGCTCGGGGCTGACTGAATTTGCTCAATGGCACAGGTTTGTTGGGCCTGCTGATGGTATTGAGGGGACTTTTGTAAGGTTTCCTCATCGTCATCATGACATGTGAGTGCGTGGTGTTAGTAAGAATGTCATTAGCCTGTTATCCGTACGGCGCTGAGGGTGGCATAAAGAGAGAGTGCTGGCGAATCAGCGGGTGGCCGGGGGATGTTCAGTGTAAACATGTGGAATTTGTGGCAGTAATAGACAACGGTTACAAGGCAAATACGAAAAGGTGAACGATTGCGAGGCCAATACATCGGCTGGGAGGGATCAGGCATACTGGACTGTAAATAAGCTCAAATCGTCGGTTCTTCGGGCAAACAAAGTGAACAATCGTTTGAGGGGATTAAAAGTTCCTTCAATTGATTTCGAAATTGAAAAGAGGGTTAAGGGACGATTAATAACTTTTCAAAGGTCCCCAGACAGTTCAAAAAGATTCAAAATATAGCCCGTGACTGATGTCAATTTGTTAAGAAGTGAGGGGATAGTCGATGATATCAGAGCGGCTTCTTGGTATAATTGAATTTTTTCTGCCACCACCACTCAGGCTACTGCCACACGTTAGATGACGTCAAATGGATTGTGTCCGGCCTACGCTGTTGTGTCCTGAGACAGCCGCTGACGTAAGACCAGGAAGTAAATGTGTCTTAGTTCTATTTCATTTTTTCAACTCGCTTCGACTTTGGATAATCTCGTTTCTAAAATCGATAACGAATTTGGATTCTTTTGCGTTTGTGGTTTGGATGTTATTTTAGAAGTTCGCAACGAAATGTTGATGGGGACTTAAAACAACAAACAATTCCTAGGGTTTCTACTTTAATTCTGCTCGTATGGGCTTGGATTTCTGTTACTCTTCTTCAACTCGGGCCAGAAAATCCAACAAATTCTTGCCATTGATTTGAAGGCAAATAAGGAGTCTGATAAAATATAATCCCACTTGCTCAATTTTGAAGTTTTGATTGATCGTAAAATCAAACAAGAGACTTGAATTTATTTCATAAGAAGTGTCTTATAATAATTGTATAGCGCGACAGTTCACAGAGGAACCAGGGCTTAGCTGGCTCATCAACTACTCGTGTTGTGCGCGCTACTGTTCTCTCACGAGCAGAAGGCCCTAGAGTTTTTTGCCAACTGTGAACGGAGAAGTTCCGAGAAGCCTTTTCTTAGACAATTATTACTCTTTGAATGTTGTCAGCAGGTCGAAAGATGGTGCCGTGAAAAATTCGAAGGCATCGAATCTAGACCTTCTGCGTGTGAGCGTCGCACTCTACCCACTACACTACGGCGGACACGAAGTATCTGCTTCGTCCATTTTTTTCAAAATCAAATTGAAGTGCATAATGCCATAGACAAAAAACTTTCTTTTCCAATTTAAGACTGTTGAGCAATCTGAACTATTTTTATAAAGATTTCTAGCAACCTTTTGGGCAAGGCCTTAAGTAATTTTGAAATACTACACGGAAATAAACTTTAAGGCATTTCGGTGTAAGGCCTACTTTTCTTGTTAGTTCTTTTCTAAACCTTTCCTGAGCATTATGGGTTTAATTTTTCAAAATACCAGTGAAAATAAAACACTAATTATTAATTGGAAAGTAAAATGATTTTATTCAAAGTATTGGCCATTGTTTTCTACACATTTTGACCACCATTCTGCCAATTTGTGAATACCACGCCAATAAAATTGTTTGTCTTTTAAAACAATCAGTCACCCAATTTTCGACCTCCTCGTAGGAATCAAAGTGCTGCTCAGCCAATGCGTGTCCCATCGATGAAAACAAATGGTAGTCGGAAGGAGCTAAGTCTGGTGAATACGTCGGGTGGGGTAGCTGCTCCTAGCCAAGTGTCTCGATTGTATCCTGAACCGGTTTTGCTTTGTGTGCAGGTGCATTGTCATGGAGCAAAATCACCTTGCCGTGTCTTCGGGCCCATTCTGCTCGTTTCTCGATCAATGCATGGTTCAAATTGATCATTTGTTGTCAGTAGCGATCACTATTAACGGTTTCACGAGGGTTTAGGAGCTCGTGGTACAGCACACCTTTCTGGTCCCACCAAACACACAGCATTGTCTTCTTGCCGAATCGATCTGGTTTTACAGTCGATCTTGATGGTTGTCCCAGATTGACTCATGATTTTTTCCGATTAGGATCCTTAAAATAAATCCATTTTTCATCGCCAGTAACAATCCGATGCAAAACCGTTTTTCTTTCGTGTCTTTGAAGCAAAATTTCACAATTGGTTTTTCGGTTTTCCATCTGCCTTTCATTCAATTCATGTGGCACCCATTTTCCGCACTTTTGGAACTTTCCTATAGCTTTCAAACGGTCAGAAATTGTTTGTTGTGCAACATTTGACATTGCTGCCATTTGCTTTTGACTCAAAGTGTCATCTCCATCCAATATCGCTTGCAATTCGGCGTCTTCAAACTTGCTTGGTGGTCTTCCACGTTCTTCATTTCTCACATCAAATTCATTATTTCTGAACCGTTGAAATCATCTTTTGCATGTTGGTTCTGATAGAGCATGATCACCATATACCTCGACAAGCAGCACTTTTCTTCAAATGAAAACAAAAAATGAATGCTTTCCGCAAATCATCACTTTCTGGTACAAAATGCGACATTTTTAACACGATGAAAAAATATCATGTTGTCTGTTCAATGACTTGATGTATACTAAATATAAGAGACCAATATTATTATTCCTTATTCGTTTCTGCTAAATATTTTTCACAGATGTCATAGCAAACAAACAAAAAAATAAGGGCTCGTTCACAATAAATGTTTCCTATCGAGACATTTGTATCTTGACGCTCACTTCATACAAGTATACCTGGTACATAGGTTTTAACAAGTCAGAGCAGATAAATAGATTGATAAAAGCCCAATTTCTTTGAGAATATCCAAGACGTACAGACCAAACCCCACTACCTCTTCGTCGATTGTACAGCCGCGTGTCACGTCTAGTTTTGACATTCTTAGAAAACTTGTCAGATTGTATTGGATGACGGTGGAGAACCCTTGCTGCTCCACCAAGGTCGGTCACAGAGACCTTAAGTGTCAAAAAAGAGTTTTAGACAGAAGACTGCCATGTGACTTCTTTAACATCTTTCACAGATCGTGTGTAGCTCACAAGTGAACATCAGAGGCACGGTCTTCCTAAAGTCGGATCAATTGCTAGCTTACGCTGACGACGTTGACGTGATTGGACGAACACAGCGAGCCGACAATAAGGCGTTCGTTGGCATTGAAGCGGAAGCGGCGTTTCATTGGGGTCAAGAGGGAATTGAGTAATAAAGCCCTCTCGAAGGACTAAGCTTGTTTTATATAACAACTTGATCATCCCAGTCCTGCTTTTTGGCGTGGAAACCTGAATCTTACTTAAAAATGATGAGGAAGCCTTTAGTTTTTTCGAGAGAAAAGTTTTGTGTGCGATTATGTTTGGTCCTATTTGGGCTGATGGCTTTGGAAGGAGAAGATTCAACGACGAACTTTTTGGGCTGAAGGCAGGTATACACCTAGTCAAGCATTTTCGAAAAGAACGCTTTAAATGCATAAGCCATGTAGAGCGTATGGACAACACTACTCCTGCCCGAAAAGTCTTCGAATAGGTGTCATTACGACAAAGCAACAGAGGACAGCCTAGGCTGAGATGGCGCACACAAGCAGAGAAGGACTTTAACCAACTTGGAGTGCCCAACCGGATGCAGCTAACGAGAGCACGGATAGTTGTTCATCTGATTTTGTTCTTCTTAGCTGCTTCTGAAGAAGCAGAGCTGTTCAAAGCGGCTGGGGATGAGCTGGTTGGGTGCATGCACCAGCTCATCTGTGAAATATGGTAGGAGAAAAGCATGCCCGAGGAGTGGAATCTCAGCATTGTTTGTCCATTCTTGTCCATTCTTGTCACTGCTCCGTCAAGGTCGGTAACGAACTCACCGAGACCTTCGATGTCAAAAAAGGATTTAGACAAGGCGACGCACTGTCATGCGACTTCTTTAACATCATCCTTGAGGGGATCGTGCGGAAGTCACACGTCAACACCAGAGGCACGATCTTCCACAAGTCCGTTCAATTGCTAGCTTATGCGGATGACATTGACGTAATCGGCCGAACTCAGCGAGCCAATGAGGCGTTTGGGACTGGTGGTAAACGAGGGCAAAACGAAGTATATGCTGTCATCGAAGAAGGACGCAGAACATCGCCGTCTCGGACAGAAGGTCACTATGGGCAGCAGATACTTCGAGGTAGTCAAGGACTTCGTCTATCTCGGCTCCGTGTTGAATAGGGACAACAACATCAGTACCGAAATAAAGCGCAGAATCACTCTTGCCAAACGCTGTTTCCTTGTAATAAAGCCCTCTCCCGAACGACCAAAGTGACTTTGTACAACACTTTGATCATTCCAGTCCTGCTTTACGGCGCAGAAACCTGGACGCTACTAAAAGCGGATGAGGAAGCCATTGGTCTCTTCGAGAGAAAAGTTCTGCGTGCGATTTTTGGTCCTGTTTGCGTTGATGGCATTTGGAGAAGAAGATTCAACCACGAACTGTATGGGCTGTATGGTGGCATGAGCCTATTCAAGCGTCTACGGATACAACGCTTAAGATGGCTAGGCCATGTAGAGCGCATGGACAGCACTGATCCGGCCCGAAGAGTTTTCGAATCCGAACCACAGGGACAACGCAACAGAGGACGTCCTAGACTGAGATGGCGCAAACAAGTGGAAAAGAACCTCAACCAACTTGGAGTGCGCAATTGGAGACAGCTGGCAAGAGATCATGCTAGCTGGAGAGGCATGTTGGTTGAGGCCCAGGTCCACCCCGGACTGTAGCGCCATCCGAAGAAGAAGAAGAAGCTACTTCTGAAATATGTAAGACAAATTCATCAAAGTTTGTTCGAAGTGGCGATGCCTTGTGTCCTTTCTCTTGTGACAAAGAAAATTTTCTCTCGTGAACCGTACAAACGACTGTGAGTCATGCTTCCCTCCAACCACATGTTGTCAATGAACAAGTGCATTCGTTCAACCAGCTCATCTGTAGGTATTTTTGAGAATTTCGCGGCTGCCTTTTAGCTCGATGTGATATCCAAAACTTTGTCTACAGTCGAAATTCTTGCTTATAGCTCTCCAGATTGAGTCAGAAATGTTGTGTGACTGCGATATTTGGGTCACCATCACCGCTATAATGAGTTATTCCAAATTCTAACTGTTGTTTCACAGTTTGATTTGTTGGGAAATTGAAAGGCTCGGTCAAATTGAACTTAGTTATCAAAGAATTGTTCTATTTTCGGACATTTTAAGTATGGACAATGTTTAAGGATTTGGCCAGCTTATGACAGTCTTAAGTTTGTTTAAAGGTTTGGTAAGGCAGCAGAGGGAAAGATCAGCCTCAATTATATTTAAATACTTTCTTCAGGAAGTCCTTCACTTTTATAGTGAACTAGAAAAGGCAAAAATCAAGACTTTCTCATCTTTTTTAGGAGACCAGTAGCGCAATACAATTTAAAATAACTAACAAATCGTCACTCATTACGTAGTTCTTGAAAACCGAAGCTTCTTAAGTATCTTCTGCTTAATAAGAAAATTGTGAAAATAGCAATAACAAGACCTCCCCATGAGTGGGAAACACCCGCGGTTCATCAATTAATTAACGAGTTCACCATCGCCATCTAAGACCGCCAAAGTGCTCCCCATGCACCACACACTGCGCCGCACAAAAACAGAAAAAAACCCACAAACAGCAGGCTGAAGTTGAATTCAGTTAGAATTTTGCGCGAAAATAATTAAATTGAGAACAATTGTCAAGGGAATGATCCATTATGCGCGCAGTTCACGTAACTGGGAATAGGTGTGGACTGTGTGGAGCACTCAGTCCGCCCACGGTCGCTTGCAAATCGAGGACGAATGAATGCGCCTTTCATTTGAAAACGAATCCAATTCGTATCACCATCGCATGATACACACGACCAACTAAACTCATGTGTTTGTTCCGTTTTTTGCTTTTTCTGTTTTCTGTTTTTCTGTGTTTCGCCTGTTGACGTCCTTGATGAGAGGAGGCGCACAAAGAAATACTTCAAAGGATACGAGAGTGTACGCTGTGCTGTGTGCGAGATATCGCGCGGTAGGCATTCACACCACTCCCTCTCAGTGTGAACGAGATGGGACCGCTGTCCAATTTAGTAGAGTCTATTTTTAAACTTCTCCACTAAAAGCTTTGAAGAAGACATCATTCCGGATGATGACATTCGTATAGAGGAACTGAAAGACACCCGGCGACAGAGTGCTCCGATTGGAGAGTGTGTCCTTCAGCTGTGCGCACTGCTAGTGTAGTGGACCGTCAAACCGTTGAAAAGTGCGTTCGGGTGGAGTACGTGGAATGAAAGGTGAAAAGTTGAGTTCTTCGCTTAATTGAGTTGACACAAGAAGGGTTTTATTTGTTTTCGGTTTGATTTCGCCTACATTTTCACTGACAGAGGGAAGGTGAAACGTAAAAAAGGAAATATCTGAACTCCGTTTCGAACACACGAAACAATGTAATAAGATCCACCCCGATTGGCGATAACCGACCTCGCCGCAAGGCAAACATTTCATTGACATCAATTTTCTACAAAAAGATGTTTTTGTGAGTAATGTTGGTAAGGAGACTGTCTTTAAAATGAATCAGCGTGGCCAGAAAAAGGAGGGGAACTATTTATTTAGCCTGGATTTGTGTAGTCGCCCAAGTTTGTGAAGTTTGAAGATGCCTGGACACCATAACATAAATCCGAGTATATTCTTCCCTGCCTTATTGTCTGGCCAGAGTCAGTCCTGGGCACTGGGAAAGTCGACTTTGTCAAAATGGTGCAACGGATTTATTTCAGTCATAGCATGAAATGGCATCTCATGGATATACCCTTTCATGCTATGGCTGATGTTACAGGAGACGCTATTCGCGAAGGCACCAAAACTCCAGTTCGAATTGAACCTGAAGCCACTTTTCAGGTCAACAGATGGCCCTGATTTTATTAATAATAATAATAGAGAGTCCAAAGAGGGACCAGAGCCTTGCTCATCAACTACTCATGTTGTGTGCGCTACTGTTCTCTCACGAGTAGAAGGGATCTACAATTTCTTGCCGACTCCGAACGGCGAAGTTCGAGAAGCTTTTTCTAAGACAGGTGTTACTCTTTGTCAGCAGTTCGTGGTGCCGTAAACAACCGAGGTGTGCAGCCGGTAATCGAACCCGGACCTTCGGCGAGTGAGTCTCGCACCTAAGTCATGGTGGACACGGCAATGATTTAATGATATGTATATCAAGGGGAAAGAGATTTAGCAATTCATTAAGAACAGAGCCATTCGTGCTGGGAAAGCTAAACAGCAGACAAAACACTCCGTTCTTTCAAACTTTGTGAAATCAGCTGTCACGTACTTACGAGAAAATTAATTTCACCAAACAACTATTGCATAAGAGAGAAGAGGTCTTATCATTACCGTGTAGATCAAAGCCGATCTTCGCTGCGATAGGCTCCAAGTTTTATCAAAATCTTCTTTACTCTCCCAGATAACTGACATCGCTTTGGAAGTTCAATGTGTTTTTTCTGAAGAAGTTTTGTTTATCAGGGATAACTCCCAGGTACAACGATATATCTTCAGACACCTTTCAGACACTAGTATTTGCTTAAGAAACAGCACCATAATTTCTTGTAGAACTATCCAATTTACTTCTTAAAATTTTGTAATGCCCTATTTACAGAGATATAAGGCTTATGCCACAAACTTCAAGCAAATTTATCCGTTTCCTATTGTTACAGAAAAACTTAAAAAAAAAAACACTCACTCCTGAAGTTCCTCAAGACTAACTTACGTGAAAAGCAATTTGTAGCCGTCATGGTTCAACTATCCCAAGCGAATCGGACCTTGTTGACATTCGAGGTCCTTTCTGCACTCCACCCCCACACAAGTCAAAGGAAATACTTCAAAGTTGCTTACAACAGCACTTGCGTACACCCAATGGGTAACTATGTGAAATTATACGTTCGTACGCATCAAAGAATTGCTGGCAAGTTTTCCAGTTTCATGCAATTTATAGGAGAACTAAAGTTACTCTGTAATTTGTGCTACATAACATTGGAAGCGGAGAGAATTTTTTTTCTGCAGGATTTTCAGAAATTCTGTGTTCCTTGCTTGGTTATGTATAGAAACTTGCCTTCAATTTTAAATCATGCATTTTGCTTGTAAAGCGTAGAAATTTATACAAAACAGAAAAACTAATCAAATGTAATCTTACTTCCGTTGCCTGGTTCAAGTGCAGAGTTGTCGCTTTTTCGTTTTTTTTTTCTTTAACATTGTCAACCGTTATGTAACGAAATTGTTAAGATATTGTAAATTTAAATTAAATGAAGTACAATGAGTTGGCAACTTAGTAAATGCGAATTGTTTTAGAAAACAAAAGACGTGATCTTTTGTTATCTTATAGGCAGCATCATAATTTAACGTTCATAAAACGTCTGTTTGTTGTCAACAAAAAACTGAACCAGGTACAATTAGGCATCATCATCATTGTTTACCATTCAATGAGCTTTTCAAAGATCGAAATAAAAAATAATCAGATAGTGCAAGGTCAGGACTACATTGTGGGTATGGCAAAACATCCCAACCAAGTTACAGTAGTTTTTGACGAGTGACAAAGATGTGTGTGGCCTTTATTCAATTCGGGCCGCATTTCTTTCATTGCATTGTTCAATTTTTTTAGTTGTTCAATGTAGGCATCTGAATTGATCGTTCGGTTGGTTGGTTAAAGCTTAAAGTAGACCTTTGTAATCCCACCAAACTGAAAGCATAACTTTCTTTTGATAAATATCAGCTTGTGATCAGAGTTGGGCATAAAATGAAATAATGACTAATGACTAAAGAAACATGACTAAACGTTAGTCATGAATAAGTTATTTGCCGGATTTATTCATGACTAACAGTTATTCATGAATTTTCGTTATTCACACATATGATTGACGTTTATTCATGAATAATGTGTAGTCATGACTAACTCCGTATCATGAATAACCACCAATAGCGGGCATGTCTGAATTTACACATATATTTGCATATCCGGTAACGGAACCTTTTTTAATGACAAGATGAATTTTTTAATGTCTGGTATAGGTTTCATGACTGATGTAATAGATTTTGTGCTATAAATTCCTGACCATAGGAAAAAGTAATTAGCATAAAAATGACAAACTCGGATATGGAGTTAATATTTTACACAGTGCTGTATATATTTAAGCGGCCAAATAACCTATAAATGATAATAGTAGAGTTCATTTCGTCTGCACAAGAGGTTACATAACGTCACTATTTCCGCTACAACAACTGACAACGGCAGCAACTCCCTTAAGGCATTCAAAGAGTATAGTGCAGAGATAAGCAATGATTCCCTTATCTCTGGTATGGTGTGAATGATATTCGCGAAGAATATGAGAATTTTGACGATTGTGTATTTGGTAATTTGGATCACGAATTTGATAACAACGATTCGGAGAACTCCTGGTCTGCTCAAGGTGTTTTTATACACGTTGATTTTCCTATAATTTTGCCACAACGTATAAAATGCTGCACTCATACCCTTAACTTATGCTGTTCAGCAGACATCTCCAAAAAAAAAACGAACTGATAAAAATGTACAGCCTATACGTGACCGGGCCATGATGAGGTGTAATTTGCTTTGGGGAGCTGCGTCTCGTCCCAAGTCGGCCGATGTCCTAGAAGAGCTGCTAGGTCACACACTTACAAGACCCGGTGAAACTTGATGGAACTCCCTGTATGATACCTTTAAACGAATAATTCAGATGGGTGCCAAATGCGAGGAAGTTTTTCATGCCCTAAAACTAAAAACTAAATTTAGTACGGACGAACTTTCACATATTGAAGAGCATTTGATGTGTATAGAAGAAATGCTCTTATTTAGTGATTAATGACTAATGATTAACTTATTCGAATAACTCATGAATAATGATTGACATAGTCCTGAGTAATTTTTTGCGAATAATGAATAATTTATTTGTCAGTCATTATTTTCATGAATAATTAATAAATTAGTCATTAGTTTGAACAATGCAACTAATGACTAATTTAGTCATAAGTCATTATTCGACTAAAATTTGCCCAACACTGCTATTGATGTTGCTTGAGATGGTTTAACTGGCTTGCTCCACGATCTTTTCTGAATGACATTGTTGGTTACAACCCATTTTTCATCACCAGTTATCAATCGTTGTAATAATGGAACATTTTCATTACGTTTCTTAAACAAATAGCAGATGTTGATTCGTTGTTTTAAATTGTTTTTTTTTCAGTTCTAGAGAAACCCATGTATCGAATTTTCATCCATGGCAAAGTTCTTTAAAGCAATTTTCAATGCATGTATCTGATATATGAAGCTTCTCTGCAATCCCACGTTTTGTATCGTTAACATCCGAATTGATTTTTGCTTTAATTTGGTCGTCATCATCTTCAGCTTGACAACCAAAGAGTTTTTTATCTATGAGTGAAAAATCAGCGGAAAGAACTTTGCCAAACCAATTTTGACACTGCCGTTCTTTTAAAGCATCATCACCATAAACAGCACACTTTTTGTGAGCTTGTGATGCGAAACGCAATTTATAATTTAATACAAATTGCGGAAATAAAAAGGTGTAAAATGTAAGTTTCGGTAAAACTCTGAGGGTCCCTTCTACTCATGAGGGAACATTACTGTGCACAACACTAGTAATTGATAAGCAAGCTAGACCCTGGTCCCCCTGTGGACTGCCGCGGAATACAATTATTATTTAATGGTTTCACTTTTATCTACGTTACACATGATATCAGACTGTGAACTTATTCGAATGAATCGGTGGTGATTGTTTCGCAACCAACATTATTGTTGGTCAGAATGAAAAGTAAGGACCCGAAATGTCAGCCTTGGGGAACACCAGAGGTTTTAATAAATAGGCTGATTGTTCATCCGGTTGCCAAATGGAATGAAATGCTTGAACGCTTCTTCTACTTTACGTCATTTTATTGAAGTACATAACCAAACATCGTGGGGGCTATAGCCCTACTGAAGGGATACGATGACATTATTTTTCAACTTGCAGTTTTAATATACACCTTGTGGAGATTTGCGTTTATCAGAAAGAGATGACTTCCTCTCTGCCCTATTGCGTGAGTACCAGCTCATCTGGAAGATATGGTCAGAGGAAAGCATGCCCGATGATTGGAATCTCAGAGTCGTTTGCCCGGTCCACAAGAAGGGAGACCCCTTCGATTGCGCCAATTATCGAGGGATAAGCTTTCTTTACATTGTGTGAGCACCAGGTCATCTGCAAGATATGGCCAGAGGAAACCCGATGAGTGGAATCTTAGAGTCGTTTGCCCGGTTCACAAGAAGGGAAACATCGCATACCAGGTCCTCTCTGCCGTATTGTGTGAGCGTCTGAAACTGTTTGTCCATAACCTGATAGGTCCATGATAGACCAGATCTTCACTTTACTGGAAAAGACCCGAGAAGTGCTAATCGACACTCATCACCTGTTCGTCGATTTTAAGACCGCATATGACAGTGTGCATAGAGACGACCTA
This sequence comes from Eristalinus aeneus, assembly GCA_955652365.1. Taxonomy (NCBI): domain Eukaryota; kingdom Metazoa; phylum Arthropoda; class Insecta; order Diptera; family Syrphidae; genus Eristalinus; species Eristalinus aeneus. Next base: position 25,569,730 of record OY019131.1, read on the forward strand.
TACAGTGCCATGTCCAGTTTTGGCATTCCTACCAAACTCGTCAGATTGTGTAGGATGACGATGGAGAACTCTCGCTGCTCCGTCAAGTTCGGTAACGAACTCACCAAGACCTTCAATGTCAAAAGAGGTTTTAGACAAGGCAACTCACTATCATGTGACTTCTTTAACATCATTCCTGAAAAGATCGTGCGTAACTCACAAGTTAACACAAGAAGCATGATCTTCCAAAAGTCACTTCAATTGCTAGCTTACGCTGATGACATTGACGTGATTGAATGAATACAGCGAGCCGTCAATGAGGCGTTTGCTGGCATTGAAGCGGAAGCGGCTAAAATGGGTCTGGCGGTAAATGAGGGTAAAACAAAGTATATGCTGTCATCAAGAAAGGACACACAACATTGACGTCTCGGACAGAGCATCACACTAAGCAGCAGAAACTTCGAGGTAGTTAATCACTTCGTCTACCTCGGCTCCGCGGAAAACAGGGCAATAACATCAGTACCGAAATCAAACGCGGAATCACTCTTGCCAATCGCCGTTTCTTTTGGCTCAAGAAGCAATTGAGTAATAAAGCCCTCTCAAAGGACTAAGCTCACTTTATGTAACAGCTTGATCATCCCAGTCCTACTTGGCATTTACATTTAGAGCCTTCGGGCCACTTGCATTCTGTGCAAAGTGAGGAAAACCTGCAAACAATAATATAAGGTTGTCAAATATCCCTTCCTTTTTTGTTCTTCATTCAATGCTTCATAAAAAGTGTTACAGTATAGTAGTTGTGTGTGTGTGTAGTATTTAGTTACAATAGTTCAAACTTGCGCCGTATTGTTCGATAATCTGTTTCGATTTAGATGGCAACTTCATAATATCATCCTCGTAAAAGCCCCTTTCCTTATTTGCAAAGAACTCGGACAGCTACTTTTCACAACCCTCTTTTTAGTTCAAATTCACACCACTAAGGGCGTTCGCCATGGACAGGAACAGGTGGTAATCATTTGGTGCTATGTCCGGCTATATGTTGGATGTAATAGAACCTCAAATCCAGCTCCCGTAGGTTCTGTCATCAACGTCATCGTGTGTGACCTGGCGTTGTCCTGGTGGAACACTACACCCTTCCTGTTGGCCAGGAAGGCCACTCAGTAAGCAAGTTGAGAGTCGTTAGCACATTTTAATGGCAAAGTAATCCCTTCAGACTGTGGTAGGCCCGCAAGCATCAAAGGAGACATCTTATCACACAAGACTTTAATGTTTATAGCTTAAATTTGTTGAAAGATGATTTTTCTACAATATTTTTGAGATCCTCTTTAATTATTGTGCTCCTCATAAAAGCCTTAGGGTCACGACAAGTAAATTGAGCTATCATCGATATGTAACATCATTGTTCCAAAGGGTGAAAAGAATAGGTCTCAATACTGCTCCTCGTGGAACACCAATATTAGAAGTAAAGGGATCAGAAACTACGGCAATAAGTGATTGAACTGCAGATTGAACACAGTTGTACATGTACACATTTGTACATTTGTATTAATTCGACGAAAATTAAAGTTCTGTTTAGTTTTGAAATTAGTGGTGAATGGTTTATAAAAGCAAATGCTTTTGAAAAATCTATTAAAACCAAAACTTCAAAATGTTCAACTTTTAAAAATAACCTCAGTCAGGTATACTTCTCTACCAGCAGTTTTCCAGTTGCGCTTCGATCGAAAATGGGACTGCCACCTTGAAGTAGTTTAGTACGATTAATACGTGTCAGTATTTGATCGGCAAGCATTTTCTTAAATGCCCTAGCCATAAAAATAAGACCGAACCTGATGCTCAGGACTTCTTTTAACTAATGTCCAATGCTGGTTCCAATTAGTTGTTGCCATTTCTTCCACAATCAGAATTGCGAATGGCAGAACATTGAACATGTAACAGATCAAGATCTAGAGCGGCCTGTAATTTTGCTGAATCAGCCCAGTTCAAGAAACAAGTGTGATATTAAAGAAAAAGAAGTTTCATTTGCATCATTCCTATTCGAAGATACGAATTCGTTCCCCGCCTTTCAACCTTTGTCCGCACATAAAACATCACATGAAAAACAGCATTCATGCATTCCAGAGGCAATCTCAAAAGATTTAACTCAAACTCAGCCCAGAACTGCTGATACCGGTCTGTTTCCTTGGGGATCAAACTCGAACGACATGCTCTTGCTTCAACCCCACACTTGACCATCTTTAAACTTGTAGTCCTATCAAACTGCACAGCAGCCGCTGCAGCCGACCGGCAGTTGACCCAATGTCGATTGCATAAGGTCAGCCGGAAATCCCCCAGTAGACACCTCACCGATCCCATCCGCACTGAAGTCCTATCCTGCCGAGATAAAAACTTTTTGCCAATAACTCTCCATCCAATTGCAGTTCCATTTGGCCGATGATGGCTCCTCTGGCAGACAAAAAAAGCACTTTTCCCAGAAGTCAAACCATTTTCTTATCTGGCGCTGGAAATTGTTTCGAAATGGGTTCGGGTCGGTCACCCAATGAATGGGCTGGGGCCTACAGAATGTCCTCATCGCCAATATGCATGTGTGCCATATTCAGCTTAGTGACCTCTCGGTGCACTGCATCGCCGTCACCCCACTCGCGACAGGCGAAAGGAGCGCTCCCCCTTCGTTTGTTTTACGTTGTATGACTTTATTAACCCAATTCCAGGAGAATGACAAAAACACCAGGAACTGACTGTGGGAGCGGGAGGGGGTCACTTCGGTACGAACAAAAAGAGCGCAGCACAGCGGCGCACACTGTGCAGAGGAGCGTTGTGCCGTGTAAGTGGAGCGCGTGTCTGAGTGCTATTTTCACTCACTCACACATCACTCCCTATTGTGATATCTTAATAACTGCAGCACACACAAAAAGCAGCCCACAAGGAAAGGACATAGCCACACATCGTGATTGCCTCTCCGTCCATTCATACGGCGCTGGCTGGCTCACTTACCTTTTCACATGCGGATCTTGCGTGCCGAATCGCAACGTGTTCTGTGCTTTTGTTCTGTGTGCAGCAGGATGTCCCAACAAGGACCTGTGCGGAGCGCAATACGCCACTCTTATAACGCTGAAGTGAAACTGTTTTGTGAGATTTCCTATGAAGGACGCGATACAACTCACACATCCTAAGAGATCCATGGCCAACACCCATCTGTCGTTGTCTTGTTCATTCGGTCCTCCCCACCGCTGCCACTGCCACCCAGTGGACGAAGCGTTCGTGCCTGAAATCCGCTCCTTATTTTGTTGTCTTCGGCAAGGCACAGCTCAAAAAAAAGAGAAAAGAGAAAAATTCTGTAATGCATTCTCTCCCTTCCCCTCTCCTTCCTTGTCTTTAGCTGTGTGTGCGGGTGTGAGTTAGAGTCTGTTCGTGTTTACAAAGTGCAAAGCGTATTGCAATAGAAGCAAAAAGCAGAGCAAAAGCCAGAAAAAAAGCAAAAAGCCCAGGAAGAAGTGTAAAAGTAAAAGGAAAAAAAAGTGCGAGAGAAAGAAAACTAAATGTGAATGTGTCTGTGTGGGAAGAAAAATCCATCGGTGAACGGAGGTATCGTGAACGTAGTGGTCGTCAATCAAGAGTGCACCAAGCTGGTGTGCTGAAACTGGGATGAATGCCAGACATCTAGATTCATCCTTATCCCAATTGGATACGAATTGTCGTGATTTTCCGAACGGTTTCGAGGAGAACCTGCAACTACAGGTGAGTGCTACTTTATATCTCTTTGAATTTTTAAATGCGCCTTTATCTGTATGTGTAGCGTTGGGTAGAAAAAATCCATCCTTCAATTATTCACACTGCAAAACACTGTCCCAACATTACCAAAAGTGTATGTGTGCGTCTGTGGGTAGGGGGTGGCTTCAGCGTTTACACTCACATTTGTCAGGGATATGCGGCTGTGGGATTAGGAAAGGAATCGTGTTGAGATTTAATTAAATTACACAAAGTCCACGGGAAGGAGGAGGAGTGTATTTGAATAATTAATCGATTTGAGGTTGTAAGCAAGTGTCCTGTGAGTGCATTTGAAATGTGATGACTTGGCATTGAGTGGGTCTGCCTGCAGGGATTCATCCCCACCATTGTTTGATTCCTCCTTGTCCCATTCAGAACATGATGGGAATGTTGACGAGGTTTCGGTGACGGTCTGCTATCAAGGATGCGACAGGGAGGTCTGAGGAAGTTTCCTAACCTATGAACTTTGGACACGGTAGAATGAAAACAAAAACGATGGATTTTCGAAGCCAAACAACGAGACACATTTTTTTTTCTTTTGAAAACTGCCATACAAGTCAATTATATGTAATTTGTACGGGCAGAGCTTTGAAAGAACAGCACTGCTTTTACTTAAAGGCTGTGGGGACAAATCTTTAAGCTTACTGATACTGGGAAACTTACATTTCATTTAATGGATGGCGCAACAGTTTCCAAAGGGACCAGGGCTTAGCAACTTTAACTTCGAAATTCCCTTTTCGAAAAAAAACTTAGTTTTTTTTCTTGGACAACTTCGTCCGCACTTTATTGAGTCTAAACTAGAACTGATCTCCAGAACATATTCATATTAAAATATAAATGTTAATTTTGCTATGTTTGCACAAGTGATCGATGGTTCCACGAATTGCATTTTCGCGTTTCGCAATTAGAGCGGATGTGCCGCAGACGATTGGCATGCAATTCGTGGGGTCATTCTATCCCTTGTGCATTACACGTTTATTATATTATATTAATTTTGGGAACCTTCGCTGCGATCGGTGTTTTAATGTTTGTTGCGGTGGGAACCGTAACTCTTAGCCCCATCAGCAGCTACTCGTCTTGTGTGTGCTAGTGTTCTCTCAAGACAAGATGGGACCTCCGGTGAGTTGCAGATTTTTAACGACTGAGTTTGAAGAGGATTTTCATTAAAAACCCTGCCTTTTGAATTTTTTTAAAATTTCCGAAGAGGCGGTGCTGTGTTCGTACAATTACTTAGGAACTCGAAGAAAGGGAATTTTTCAAACGTGGCATGCAGGGGACGCGTACAGTTACTTATTGATTAATTCATAAAATTCTATCAGGCATCTTAAAGCCATGCAAAAATGAAAATACTTGCCGCCGTGTGCTATAGGTAAGTTCGACACTTACACGCCAAAGATTGCAGAGTAGTTTTCTTAACTAAACACCTCGCTGAACTGAAGCTGGGCCCTAGCACCTTACGGGCTGTTCTCCATTTACGAAAGTTGCCTTTTATATTTCGGGATTGGGCACCAATAGTGCTGAAATCAGGCAACTGCCAGTTCTATCGTAAAGTTCAATATTTTTGAGGTTATATGTACTCAGAACGTTTCGATATACGAGCGCTGTTTTTATTGTTTACAGTAACTTAAAAGATTCATCTCGCCCAATAAATAATCGTGAAAATGTTCGTACGATTATTTTTTACAACTTTCGACGTGGATTAACTCAACAACAGCGCATCGATGAATTTAATTAAATTTTTGGCGATGAAGCTCCATCAAGGACCAGTGTTTATCGATGGCATGGTGAATTCAACCGATGTCGCAGTTCACTCCAAGACCAATTTCGTGAAGGTCGTCCAAAATCAGTTGTTGTTCCGGAAATCATTGATGCTGTGCGACAACTGATATTGTAAGATCGTCATGTGACCAACCGTGAGATTGTGACAACCTTAGGCATTAGTGGGACTAGCATACATTCAATATTGCATGAACATTTGACCGTCAAAAAAATTTGTTCGCGTTGGAACCCGCACAATTTGTCAATTTCTCAAAATAAGGCTCGTGTCGATTGGTCGAATGAAATGCTCCAAATATACGATTGCAGTGCTTCGAAACACGTCTATGACATTGTGACAGGTGATGAATCGTGGATTTACGCGTATGAGGCCGAAAGTAAACAGCAGTCGATTGTATGGGTGTTTCAAATTGAGCCAAATCCAACAAAAGTTGCTCGTGCACGAAGCACTTCCAAGCAAATGGTCACTGTTTATTTTTTTGGAAAAACTGGACATGTCGCAACCGTGCCACTAGAACAACGCAGAACAGTCAATTCTGAGTAGTACACAATCATTTGTTTGCAAGTTGTTTTCCAAGAAATCAGGAAAACCAACTGCCGAAGACGGATCACTCTTCACCACGACAATGCGAACACATCGGCTCAAACAACTGAATTTCGGAGCACTCAAAACATCGATTTGATGATTTATCTGCCGTATAGTGCTGACTTGGCACCGAATGACTTGATTTTATTCCCGTGCGTAAAAAATAAAATGAGAGGTCAACATTTTTCGACACCTGAAGAAGCGGTTGATGCGAATGCATGTTTTGGGCGATACCTCAATCAGAGGGGCAAAAGTTCTTCGACAATTGGTTCAAACGCATGCAAAAGTGTATAGAACTTCATGAGAAATATTTTGGAAAACAATAAAGCTATTTTCGATGATTAATATTTGTTTTCGTTCTCTAATCCCGAAGTGTAAAAGGCAACCCTCGTAGTAGACCAAAATTTGGTGGCATTTTCAAACACAGATGTGACAATTTCAATAACAACCTGAGAAAGTAGCTGCCATGTAGAAGAGCGTTGCTAAATCACAGTTCTATGCCAACATAAATAAGGAACATGAGAAAACTCTGTGTTTGATGGAGCTTTTGATTTATTTTTAAAACAACGTTTAACTTACATTTGTTGTGGAGGAAAATTTCAATTAATTCAACTTTTATAATTGCAACTGTCTTTATTCAAAATCGCCGCTGCCAGTGAAGGTCAACGTATTTATCAACGTAGTTTTTTTTTGAAAATAAAACACTAATTATTAATGGAAAAGTAAAAACACTTTATTCAAAGTATTGGCCATTGTTTTCTACACATTTTGACCACCTTTCTGGCAATTTGTGAATACCACGCCAATAAAATTGTTCGTCTTTTAAAGCAAACCAATCAGACACCCAATTTTCGACCTCCTCGTAGGAATCAAAGTGCTGCTCAGCCAATGCGTGTCCCATCGATGAAAACGAATGGTAGTCGGAAGGAGCCAAGTTTGGTGAATATGGCGGGTGGGGTAGCTGCTCCCAGCCAAGTGTTTTGATTGTATCCTGAGCCGGTTTTGCTTTGTGTGCAGGTGCATTGTCATGGAGCAAAATTACCTTGCCGTGTCTTCTGGCCCATTCTTGTCGTTTCTCAATCAATGCATGGTTCAAATTGATCATTTGTTGTCAATAGCGATCAGTTTTAACGGTTTCATCAGGTTTCAGGAGCTCGTGGTACAGCACACCTTTCTGGTCCCACCAAACACACAGCATTGTCTTGTTGCCGAATCGATCTGGTTTTGCAGTCGATGTTGATGGTCCCAGATTAACCCATGATTTTTTCCATTTAGGATTCTTAAAATAAATCCATTTCTCATCGCCAGTAACAATCCGATGCAAAACCGATTTTCTTTCGAGTCTTTGAAGCAAAATTTCACAAGTGTTTTTTCGGTTTTCCATCTGTCTTTGATTCAATTCATGTGGCACCCATTTTCCGCACTTTCGGATCTATTCCAAAGCTTTTAAACGGTCAGAAATTGTTTGTTGTGCAACATTTAACATTGCTGCCATTTGCTTTTGACTCAAAGTGTCACCTCCATCCAATATCGTTTGCAATTCGGCGTCTTCAAACTTTTTTGTTGGACTTCCACGTTCTTCATTTCTCACATCAAAATCATTATTTCCGAACCGTTGTAACCATCTTTTGCATGTTGCTTCTGATAGAGCATGATCACCATATGCCTCGACAAGCATTCGATGCGACTCTGCAGCACTTTGCTTCAAATGAAAACAAAATATGAATGCCTTCCGCAAATCATCACGTTCTGGTACAAAATTCGACATTTTTAGCACCATGAAAAAATATGATGTTGTCTGTTCAATGACTTGATGTATACTAAACATCAGAGACCAATATTCCTTATTGTTTTCTCCTAAATATTTTTCACAAATGTCATAGCAAAGAAACAAAAAAAAAAATAAGGGCTCGTTCACAACAAATGTTCTCTATCGAGACATTTGTATCTTGACGCTCACTTCATACCGGTATAGCTGGTATATCAAAAATTTGACTGTGGAGACTTCGGGTCTTTGAACTGATCAGCTGAATTGCACTTTTCTAAGCCATAGCGAGATTGCATTATCAGTGTCGCGCTGGCACAGTGTGTGGTGTATGAACTCTTCTATTGACTTTTTTTTTCTTCTACATATTTTTGGGTAACAGGAGCAATAAAAAGGGTTCTCAAATTTTGCTCCTCCGACTTGGCAACTATCCCTTAAACCAAGATGAGAAAGTGATAAAGAACCTTGTCTTTGATTTTACTCTTCAACACAAAACGAAGGTTGCTACCAATAGAGAAGACTCAGTGACGATAGCATCCAAACACTCTTTCTTACTCAGCAAGTTCAGCAATGCTAATTTAAAATTAGTTTTGACTATTCCGTGTATTTGAATTCCATTTCTGAGAACATGATGACGACCTCATCTTTCTTATCCTAACTTAAGCCGGTTCTACAAAAAGAATAATGTTGGCCCGCTGAGAATCTTCTCAAATTGCGATTGAAAAGAGTTTTGCGAAAACAATATTTTTAGTTTTCAAAATTGCTTCCGCATGTTTATCTGCTTAAATGTCAAGTATAACCAGAAATCCGCCTACTTTGTGAGGAATATTTTTTGTGTTAGACACGTTTGGACACTTGACAGATGTCCACGAGGGAAAACGAACCCGCCTGATGTCCTGCAATACATTTACTGTTACAAAGTATTAATTTTTCCTTATGCACTACCAATCACCTTTGAGAATGACAAAGAATTTAAAAAAAAATCAAACAAAGAAATGCAAAGACAGTTCATTAATTTTTGGCACTCGCTGGTAAATCAAGCCCTTCTCACCACCCCGACCACCTGTAGACGACATCAGGCATCATGCACTGAATCGAAGAAACTTGCTCTCAGAGGCCAAAACCTGAATTCAAAATTTAATTTTAATTCAAAATTATCCGAAAACCCGAGACGTGACTTCACAGTTCACACAGGGGCCAGTTGCCAGTGGCGGCCATCGATTCTGGTTTCTCGGATACACGCTTCCTTCTTCCCAGGCTCTGACCCACTGAAGTTCAACCCAACTACTAGTCCCAACTGCGGCAATCGATAAAACAACGACTTTTATGGTAATGAGTCCGTGTCATAAAGAAAAACTCTCTCGGTGTGGACTAAGCCGGGGAAACAATGGCTCGTCGTTAAAATCGACTAAACGCAGCAACAACGACCGCAATTAAGGGGAGATTAAATTTTTTTTTTGAATATTCTCTGATGTGATTGGGGTGATCCGAGCCGATCCTAAATCATCGAAGACCGCGAGGAGAAATGTGCCTCAAATCGATGATGATGGGGTTTGACGTTGTTGTCATCGGTGCGCTGCCGGTTTCATAACTGAAAGAGAATGATGTGCCTTGGGAAGAGGGGGGAGAAGGTTGATTAAAGTCTACCTAATGCGGATGCAGTTGGAAAAGATACGCTCGTATGCAAATTAGATCTCGGTTACGTTGCATGCGAGTCAGTGAGGTTTTGTTTTAGAGAAAGGTCAATGCGCCCCGAGCGTTCTTCGTGGAGTGGGGATCTCTTGATCTACCGGCTATGCGTGTGTGTATTTGCCTCAGTCAGGGCTTAAGGTGTATTTATGATTTCGACCGGGAACTAATTGCGGCTTTGTTGGCCGTGGAAAAGATCTGAAAATGAGGTCAAAGATAGTCCCAGATGACAAATCGAATGGCTCTGCCAGCAAGACGTCTTTGTCTTCAAATCGAATTCTTATAGGTCTTCGTTGCCTTTAGTTTGAAGCCAACGGCAGATCACATTCTGCCTTAAGTTGTAGGCAACGACAGACCACATTCTAAAACAAGTCGACCATGAATCACTTTGCCACCATTTTGCTGTTGCAATCATACAACTGTGATTAGTTTCAGGCCAATACTGGAATTGCAGTCTCGACTGCTCTGAGGGCCATTGATCAGGACGAAATTTTGAGAACCCCTCACTCAACAGACATCTTTAGTCCGAAGTTCTGTGTCATCTGTTCGTCATCCGTTGACGGGACGACTCGACTAAGACAACTCGACCAAAACTCCATTCACAGTTCTGCTAACCTGGTGAGCAGTGCGTTTTGCGTGCAGCGCCCTCCATCACGCCCAAAAGTCAAGACCGTGTGTCATGTCGGTGAACCGAAACGAACGTTATCCACCTTTCAACCCACATCACCTTAAACGAGCGCAATTAAATCATTCCGCTGAGCCAAAGGTGAAACGCCTCTCTCCACTGAGAACATTTTTTAATTGTTTACTGCAGACAGACGCTCACGCTGCCCTGTATGCCGTGCTGTGCCGAGTGCGCAGCCAAGTAAAGCTCATTTCGTCTCCGTCCCGTTCCAGGGCCGCACAACCCTTCACCTCGTCGGGCGTGTATGATGCGAGAAGAAAGGCGCACTCCCCCTTCACTACAATGACAACAAAATTATAATTTAAATCATCAACTAATGAATGCGGCAGCGGTCGGACATGTGTGTGTGGGTTTTGTGGATTTAATTTAAATTTGAGTCGGAATTCCACTTGTCTGGCGCTAAGTTTTCGATAAAAATCACGAAAACGGTGAGGAGCGCGATATGACACGCACTTAACGTGACTCGAGGATTGGACTGTGCACGCGACACACGAAAGACGGCGCGGATGTCGACGACGATGCATCATGAAGACGGACAGACTTGGTGCGGCCGAATGCGTGACGCTATCCACATAATCAAGGGAAACATTTAAAAATCCTGTAAAATGTTGGAATTATGAGCCAACTAAAGTGGTTCACGAGTGGAGTGGGACGGAATCATGAATCTGGTCACGAAAGGTGGCGGCCGATGGTGGTGGCGATGATGCTGCAATTGACTTAAGGCCTCCTTGAGGAATGACATTGCGAGTAAAGTAGTGTGAAAGAGCAGGAGAAAAGTGGGTGAAGGACGAGATTGGAAAAACGCTTTCCCCGACAATAATGCGATGCATAAATTCAAGTGACGACAATGGAGGAAAATACGCAGCGTCAGCGCGCAAAACGAGCTTCTCTTAAATTTTCGCTAATGAATTTCCCGCAGAAAGTGATGCAAAAGAGGAAGTTTGTAATTGGTTTAAAAGACACTACAGCTCATCAACTGCTCAGCGCCCTTGTTTGAGGATAGCTCTGTGAACTCTCGCACATCCTCTATTCGAATTGTAACTAATTTAATGGCCAATTGTCCCTTGTTCGGAAGAAGAAGCAACCAAATCTCTTGAGCCTTATATACCAATCCCTGTTTCATTCCCCAGCTCGTGATGCACGCCTAACCACCGCCCTTGGGATTCAAACAAAGTCATAACCTGCCAGTCTTAAGTCCACTTACAGCAAATCTTTCTCATAAATGTGATCTTTGTTGCCGAGAAAGGGTTTATGATCTGTCATAGCGCAGCTTAGAACGGTACAATGAGCAGTCCCCTCTGGATAGTTGAATTCCAATAGCCTAATGAATCCCAACGACCGGGCAATAAATCTCCAAATTACCCCTAAACTTTCGGAGCATAAAACCCGAGGCACGTTGCAACAGCTTTGCATAGATTTCTATCCTTCCCCGTCATGCCACCATTCGCCACAGCCACAGCATGGGTACGGCACAATGGAGACACATAGGAACTAGCGTTAAATGCCAACCATTACCAATTTAAATAGCGTCCAACGACATGTGGTGCCGCGACAATGTGAATCAAGTTTAATCTCGGCTAGGAGACGAGATTTTTTCATCTCTCGCTCAATGTATCAACTACATTGCTTTGCTCTTAGGCCATCGACGCTACACGTTGGGATGCTTTCAGCTTCATTTACATTAGTCACCGATATTAATGTAAGCCCTCCCGATAAAACAACAAAAACAACAACAGAAAGAAACGAGGCAGTAACACGATTTGAAATAAACAAAGAAGACTTCACGGATACAAGTGAAGAGAGAAATTCAAAAGCCCCCTCTCCCATCATAAGTTCACCAGCATTCGGCAGTGAAGCCATTTTCTCATCGTCTCGCGCCTTCTTTTGTCACTAATTGGAATGGATGTATCTTCAAATAAGCATTTCAATAAAAAGGTAATTTCTCAATAAATCTCTGAATTATACCGGGCTGCGCTGCGCCTGTGGTGGTGGTGTCTTCACACGCAAAGAACTAACTAGCACGCCACAAAGCCAACCAACTAACTAACTAGCGCCAAAAAACCTATTCAAAAATTCAAATTTCCACTATGGCCACGACGATGTCCACACGGAGAAAGAGGCGCTGCGACCGGCTAGCCAGCCAGGTCCAAAGCCGAACAACCCAACAGCCGAGCAGCGAACAACGAAACTAGTATCATTAGTGCGATTAGCATAATGTTAGCTTCGGGAATTGATACTAATATCTTGTACTTGCACAGGTATGATGCGATAAAACGTGTGTGGATCGTATATGCCACACTTGCGATCCACACACATCCGTGCCGAGTTTTACTCGGAATTCTGGCATTTAATTGGGGCCGCGTTCGATGGTGTGCGCGTTGTTTTATTTATAGTGATTTGTTGTTTTTTGTTTTCGTGATTTGCTTAAATTGTTAACTATGATCGAATATACTTGATTAGATACATAATGCCGAGGTATTCGGCTGTTATGGTGAATTGGTTAGCCTTGTCGTTTAGTCTTTTGTTGTTTTTTGTTTCTGTTTTTTAGTTTCGCTTAATTTTACTCGGTTATATTTTAGCACGAATGTTTTAGAGCATTTGTATGCAAAATGCCACAGATTGCTGTGGGCTGTGTGAATTTGTTAATCAAGGTTGACACGGATTAAGTTTCAAATAGGGATATTGGATTCCTATGCGTGGCTACATTAGGTGGTTCTAAAAATAAAATTTCATCAGAGAGGAGATCCCGATTTAGCGATTGTAAATTAATACATATATCATCAATTTCTTGGAGCTTTTTTTTAGAAGGGTAAGCCACTTTAAAGCTTCTGCCTGGGGACTGTTACTTACGAAAATGTTATCCCCCGAAAGTAATAATAATAATAATTGTTGGCGCGACAGTCCATAGGGCGACAAGGGCCTAGCTTGGTCATCAACTAATCGTGTTGTGCGCGCTACTGTTCTCTCACGAGTAGAAAAGACCCACAGTATTTTGCCGATTCCGAACGGCGAAGTTTGAGAAGCTTTCTTGGACAGATATTACACTTTAAGTGTTGTCAGCAGCTCGAAAGAGGTGGTCCCGTGAAAAATTCGAGGTGTCCAGCTGGGAATCGAATCTAGACTTTCTGGGAGTGAGTGTCGCACACGAATTGTCTGGCCGCCGTGGAGTAGGGGCCACGGCGGCCAGACAATACGAGGTAATTCCTCCTAATATACAGAACTGTGTTTCCTTGATATATATTGTAGTTATGCTACCATTTGTGAAACTTCGCCTTTCATCGTTCATAAATATTTTCAAACATAATTATCCAAGTTTGATGTTACCGAAAGGATTTGATTTTATTCTGTTTTACCATAAAATTAAGTCGCCAATGAACCTCATTGTCCCATCGTTTTTTCACGAAAACCTGCTTTACTGAGTTGCGTTCACCTAGAATGCCTATCAGTTCTTCCTTAAGATATGAATATAACTTTAGAGGTTTGTTCCATACGAATATGGATTTTCTTCTTCCATTAATCACGATCCACTGACATTAAAGACCGAAGTGCACCGATGCCTCCTTTCCCCTTATATTTCCATACATGCGGTCAGTCCTGTGACTTGATTTCGATTACTTTATATCAATAGCACTGTTCGTTTATCTATTTTCCTTGAAATGATTGGTAACTGCGAAGTGATGCATGACTCCCTAACGCAGTACGCTTTCCCGTGATTGTTTAACCTTTTTTGCAGATTCATAACACCAAACGTGTTGGATCACAAACGAGTAAACCACTTTGCCGTTTTCCACAGCTATCAGGTAACTTTGCTAGTTGTCTTGAAAACAACGCACTCAACATCAAATAACTCGAATTTCAAATTGAACGCATTTGAATTTATGTCGCACCTCACCTCGAACCACATAACAAAACGTCGCACGAAGTGACATTTACCATAACAGCAATTAAACAACACCACACATAACCCATCCAGTGAGCATATCATTCAGAGTGAAATTAAATTCATTGTTATTATTTTTTGTTTTTTTTGTGTATTCAATCGTGTTTGTTCCTAAAAACAGTCCATGACACCATCCCGCCAAATCGTTTTACTCGCTTCACGTTCGCCTCACGACAACTACGCAAACGCTTTAATAAAGCATCCCCCGCCCTGCCGACGCTCGCTCGCTACCGCCTCATTCCGGGCCGATTATTATTCAGATTTGCCTTAAATTCATTAAATGTTAATGTCCGAGCCAGTAAACGCTGAAGACTGCCATAAAAAAAGATTCCCATTTAAATTGATTTGCTAGAGAAATGTATAAAGTGGATTTCTTTTTTTCTGTTGTTGTCTCTCTTTGGCTTTGTGCTTTCTTGAATTTGGTTAATTTATTAATGAAATGTTTGTATACTGATGACGGGTGGAATTCTTAGCCGAGGTAGGTGAAGACACCCTGAAGGCCCTCGGTGGCTCGGAATCTGGAGGCGGATACCCAACTCTGACGGAGGATTACGCAAGAAAGATCATTTTGCTCGTAATCGCAGTTCGCACTTAAACGCGATCCAAATTTTGGATTAAAGCCAAACAATTTCAAAAGTCCACTCCAATTATTCAAAAATTCACTGATTGACGATCATTTTTCTTGTCATTTGCTTGAACAGCAACGAGAGACATCCTTCTTTCGGCAAATTCGCATGAGCTCAGGCCAAGACTAAGGAGTGTCAAAAGTCGATGCACGTTAGCCATCCATTCAGCATTCCCTTGGCAACCAAATCTTGAATCAATCAATAAAGTATCACAATCACAATGTTTCGAAACCTGTGTAGAACTGCGTCATAAATTCCCTTCTCCAGCTGTCATCGAAGCACGTGATCGCGAAAAATGCACCACCTTCCACGCCATGCCAGACCACTTCGACAATCGTCATCAAACCAGGAACTACTGATATCTGACCCACAAAATTATGCAAATTCACGCCCGTCATTCTAGATACATTTGATTTTACCAAACTTGACCTTGTGCCGGCGAGAACTGGAAAACACCAAAGCAGGCAATAAAATCAAGAACACAATTTACACCGAAACTCCGATCGGCAAGATACCCGCAAAACCGAGCAAATCCCGTCCCCACCGATCCCACAGCCCAACCGCAATTTAAGCAACAGCGGCGGCGTTATAATTAAGTGCATTGTTCCGTTTTTTGAAATTAATCTGAAGGCAGTAAGCGAATTCTAGGAATTCCGTCTGTGCGGCACTTAGAGGTTCCCATGGCCGATCTTCCACACCAGCCGGCACCAGTTTTCGGCGGACCGAAATCCCATTAAGCGCGGTTCCACCAGCGAATGAGGTCCACAGCCAGTTCGGATTCTGCTTGTTCTTGCGCGATGTGTGTAGCAAGGTACTTTATGAGTCGGTGCCAGTCATCGGTGGGGGTGCGCACAATGGCCTCAAGGGCCTGGCCAAACGCAATTGTGTTGTCGATGTGGATGTTCATTAAGCGAAGGACTTGTGCAAAGGATTGACATTCCTGCTGATGGACGTGACGAGTTGTGCGCAGGTTAATGATTTCCGGAAGGAATTCCACGCAGCTGAATCGATCGGCAAAGGATAAGGCGCGCCATCAGCGAAACGGTCAGCAGATGAGGGTTTCCGAGAAAGCGGCTATTCCGCGAACGGACCACAAACGAGATCATTGAAATGTCGAACTGCGTGTCTATTAATTACGCTCCGTGCTGGGATATTAATGCTCTTGCGCTGCGGTTGTGTAAGGAGATTCGCATGATAGCCGGGCGATTCAATTAATCATGCACGAGGACGGGAACTAAAATTGGAGATACGCTCACTGAGCATATGGGCGCACTGGGATTTGGCTGTACGGGCGTGTGTGGAGGTCTGTTCCTAGAATTCGCTTGGTAATGGACGAATTTGGCGCAATGCAATGTGCATACATCACAGGGGCAGGCACTGTTGGCCTTGATGATGTCTGGTATTTAAATTGTTTTAAACTAGGAAAAAATGGAATGCTCGACTACAAAGATGTGAATGTCTCTGATTTGAGTGGAATTTTTAGTTAAAGTCGGTTGTTTATCTAGTTACGATAAGCCGTCAGCAGTGTTGTTTTTATAGAATTCTTGGGTTGCCAGCAAGTAAACTCAGAAACTTATCTAGCCACAGTTTGAACCTGACTATGACTGATTGTAGAAGCGCTCTGCCTATCCAATGCTACTGTTTGAGGTTATTTGTGTAGATTTTTTCTATTCAACCGCACTCCAATTGAAAACTTCAATTTCAGGCCCCCACATGAATTCATGGAATTCGAAGCAGCCGCCCTAAATGTATTAGATGACGCGACAGTCCACAGGGGACCAGGGTATAGCTTGCTCATCAACTACTTGTGATGTGCGGGCTAATGTTCTCTCACGAGTAGAAGGGACCTGCAGTTTTTCGCCGACCCTAAAAGTTTGAGAACCTTTTTCTTAGACAGCTATTACTCTTTGAGTGTTGTCAGCAGCTTGAAAGAGGTTAGGCCGTGCAAAATTCGAGGTGTTCAGCCGGGAATCAGACCTAGACCTTCGGCGTGTGAGTGTCGCACTCTACCTACTTCTCCACGGCAGCCAGGGTGCAGCCCATATATCAGCGTTAAAAATTAAAAAGCAGAGGCAGAGACATCCTTACATTTTTTTAAATATGCAAAACTTCCAAACAACCGGTACGTAAGGACTTTCTAAAGTTGTTACTCGTAGCTAGTGCAACGGATTGTTTCTAGAAAATGATTGCACAAGTTTAATGGAATTTATTAGCTGGCAAAATACGAGTACAAGAAGCTACTCATTTTTTGTTTGGCAGAGGTAGAAAACCGTCCTAATATAGTGGACATTCCAAATGCTATACTGAACCAAGAGCTCAATGTCTAGGATTTTTAAAAGCAATTTGAGAAATGAAGATGATGATCTAGTTGGGCGCATGTAACAGCTCGTGTAAAAGATATGGTCGAACAAAAGCATGTTCGATGATTGGAATCTCAGTGCCGTTTGTGAGTTTTTCCTTTGACTGCGCCAATTATTGAGAAATCAGTCTTTTCAACAAGCAATTTACAAGATCCTCTCTGCCGTATTGTGTGAATTCCTGAAACCATTTGTCAACGATCTGATTGGTTCTTATCAAAATTAATTCTGGCCAGGGATGTCCACATAAGATTAGATTTTCACTTTAGGGCAGATCCTGGGAACGACCTAGTGCAGATGGACACTCACAACCCACTCGTCAATTTTAAGACAGCATATGACAGTGTGGCCGCCGTAGCCTAGTGGGTAGAGTACAACGTTCACACGCCGACGGGTCTAGGTTCGATTCCCGGCTGAACTCCTGGAATTTTTCACGGCACCACTTCTTTCGAGCTGCTGACAACATTCAAAAAGTAATAACTGTCTAAGAGAGCTTATCATACTTCGCCGTTCGGAGTAGCCAAAAAAATGTCGGTCCCTTCTACTCGTGAGAGAACAGTAGCGCGCACTACACGAGTAGTCGATGAGCAAGATAGGCCCTGGTCCCCCTGTGGACTGTCGCGCCAACTACATATATAGAGTTATACAGTGCCATGTCTAGTTTTGGCATTCCTACCAAACTCGTCACGCTTTGTATGATGGCGATGGAGAACTCTTGCTGCTCCTCCAATGTCGGTAATGAATTCACAGAGACTTTCAATGTCAAAAAAGGTTTTAGACAACCCGACGCAGTTGGTTGAAGTGTTAGAAGTAATCTTTCACGCCTTTTGATCTGGTTACAATCTTTAAGGGGCTTAAGTATAATATTCCCTTCTGGTCTAAAGCTCCAACAACCTTCTCGCAGTTACGAGATAGATCTCACAGAGCGATAATACTTATTAGATGTTACGAGGGTTGCCTTTTATATTTCAGGCTTAGAGAGCAAAAACAAATATTAATCATTAAAAATAGCTTTATTGTTTTTCAAAATATTCCCCATTAAGTTCTATACACTTCTTCATGCGTTTGAACCAATTGTCGAAGCACTTTTGCCACTCTGATTGAGGTATCTCCAAAACATGCATTCTGAACGCATCAACCGCTTCTTCAAAACGTCGGAAAACATTGACCTCTCATTTTATTTTTTACGTACGGGAATAAAAATAAGTCATTCGATAAGTCTGGAGTATACGGCAGATGACTCATCAAATCGATGTTTTGACTTTTCAAAAATGCAGTTGTTTGAGACGATGTGTGAGAGCTCGCATTGTCGTGGTGAAGAGTGATTTGTCTTTGGCGGTTGGTTTTCCTAATTTCTTGGAAGACAACTGGCAAACAAATGGTTGTGTACCACTCAGAATTGACTGTTCTGCGTTGTTCTAGTGGAACGGTTGCGACATGTCCAGTTTTTCCGAAAAAAACAGGCGACCATGTGCGCGAGCAACTTTTGTTGGATTTGCCTCAATTTGAAACACCCTTACAGTCGACTGCTGTTTACTTTCGGGCTCATACGCGTAAATCCACGATTCATCATCTGTCACGATGTCATAGACGTGTTTCAAAGCACCGCGATCTTATTTTGGAGCATTTCTTTTGACCAATCGATACGCGCCTTTTTTTGAGCGATTGACAAATTGTGTGGGATCTAACGCGAACAAATTTGTTCGACGGTAAAATGTTCATCCAATATTGAATGTATGCTGGTTCCACTAATTCCTAAGGTTGTCTCAATCTCACGGTAGGTCACATGACGATCTGGCAATATCAGTTGGCGCACAGCATCAATGGTTTCCGGAACAATAACTGATTTTGGACGACCTTCACGAAATTCGTCTTGGATTGAACTACGACCTCGGTTGAATTCACCATTCCATCGATGAACACTGGTCCTTGATGGAGCCAAAAGTTGCCATCGCCAAAAATTGAATTAAGTTCATCGATGCACTGTTGCTGAGTTAATCCACGTCGAAAGTTATGAAAAATAATCGCACAAATATTTCACTATTTAATTCCATATTTTGGGTGAGATGAATCTCTTAAGTTACTGTAAACAACACAAATAGGGCTCGTATGTCAAAACGTTCTGAGTACGTGTAACCTAAAAAATGTCGAACTTTGTGATATAGCTGGCAGTTGCCAAATTGCAACACTAGGATTGCCTAATCCCGAAATATAGAAGGCAACCTTCGTATTATGCTGCGAAGTCAATTGCCTTGCTAGAAGATCGACGCCATGTTTCTGCATTATCCCTCTCTTATCGGTGCTTGAAAAAAAATAGTCTAATGAATTATCCAACTGTATTTCTCCCCTATTTACACGCAATATAGGTCCCGCATTAAAGGCCCACTCGGTCGCCCTCGAGCACCCCTAAGAGCGTGCAGTTAAGCATGGAGACTCGTTCTTCAGCCGCACAACACAAATATTGGAAGGTCTTCCCAGCTCAACTTTTGTCCCTCATTACAATCCAAAAACATTTAAAAAGAAAGGAAAGCAGGAGGTTCTTCCTCTTTTCCTCGGCCCGTGCTGTAATATATTCCCGGTCACTTAAGGCCTAGGGGTACCAATTCATTTAGCACGTGCAAATTATAAAAAAAAACCTGTCACATTACATTCTAGATGAATTGATGGGGCACTCGGTTCAGTATCATATCCATAACTTATAATAGTGTTAACATAACACTGTTATTAGTGTCAACGGAAACACAGATGGAACCAAAGAGCATTAAGGCAGTATGGCGGCTACCAGGCTCAGACATTAAGGCAACCATACTGTTAGTATCAGCTTGACCAGAGGCTATATTCTGGTGCCACGACAGGTCAGAAGCTACCGAAACTTCAATTCCAGCCTGACAAAGCGGCCGCCTTGTGAGAGTAATGTGGTGGATGTGGTTGAAAACCTAATATCTCGGCCAGAGTCCAGGTTAGTGTACTGCGCTGTCTGGACGAGTTGCTTGTTAACCCAAAACTAGGCCTGGCGGTTAGGGAACTTTCCCTATTCAGTGTGGAGTTGATTTCTCAACTGGTAGCTGCGACCCAGAGAGGGGCAGAGGTTTTAGAAAGGTCTCACTCCAAACCAAGGTGGGGTGAGTGTCCCTTAGGCATGATCTTAATTTGGTGCTTGGATAGCTTGGGCGTCTAGTCTTGCGTTATCTGCGATTCTTGGAAAAATGTACCCCGTGATATAAGCCGTTTATGGCAGGTGATAACGTAAAACCAAATTCCATGTCTGCCGCATTACATTTCAGCTATGATCTAGCCAAATCCCATATCTGTTTCATTCCGTTTACAGACAGGAGACTTTGGACGAGTATATTTGATGAAGTTTCTCAGTTTTGCGTTCCATGCGGGAAATTTCTTCGGGAATATCCAAAAAGCGGTCAAATTATGCGGAAAAAGGCTGAAAAGCGTGCTCTGGTGTGTCTTCGTCCTCGCCATTGGCATCGCAGATGATCTTATCGTCAACGTAGAATATGAAAGTGTTTGGCACCAAAGTACATCGGTCAGGAAACAATAGAAAAACCGCGGAAATCTTATAAAAGTATCGAAACATTCATTGGTTTCCATGCATCCTGTAGAGTCATGTCACCTCCAGAAGCTTAAGAATTGACAGAACCTTAACCATTGTTAGGAAACTTAAAAAGGGAGATCAGTATTGGTTCGGTTAATCTCATTCTTTTCCGGTAAGTTTATCTCGTAATCCTGTGGAGACATAGAAAAGTTTCAGTGAATTATGCTGGAAAGTCTCGCAATCTGGAACAATTTTGGCAGTTGATCAAGGGTTGCGCCTTCTGCACATCCTGGATATCGCTTACAAGTCAAATGCATTGCCCCTTCCAGCTTTTACTTTCAGAAATCCAACCAAATACCTCTTCTTTCAATTCGCAAAATGGTTTTTAGAGTGCATGTGATGTTGTGAGGCCCATTTTTATTCTGGCAAGTCTTCCAGTTGAAATTGAAAACTCGGTAGAATGCAACGCACACACTTCCAAGGCCCCAGATTCAAGTCCCGGTCTGAACACCTCTCATTTTTCACGGAATCATCTCTTTCGAGCTGCTGACGACACTCAAACAATGACAACTTTCTATGCAGAAGCCCTTACTTAACCATTCCGAGCCGGCAAAATATAGTACCTTTTGTGAGACTCAATAACGTAAAGCATTCCGCATTCTGGCTGCCGTCGCGTAGTGGGTAGAGTGCGACGCTCACACGCTGAAGGGACTAGGTTCGATTCCCGGCTGAACACATCGAATTTTTCACGGCACCACCTCTTTCGAGCTGCTGAGAACACTCAAAGAGTAATAGCTTCTCAAACTTCGCCGTTCGAAGTCGGCAAAAAACTTTAGGTCCCTTTTACTCGTGAGAGAGCAGCAGTGCGCTAGCAAAGTAGTTGATGAGCAAGCTAGACTCTGTACCCCTTGTGGACTGTCGCGTCTTTCAATTTCTTATATTCCTTATCCACTGGCTGCTAATTGTAATTTATTTAAATCGGATCTGGTGTAATTGCTTCCAATGTGGGAACACATAAAATGCCCTTTTACAAATCAGCATAGAAAAAAGCTTCAGTTACACTTTATAAATGCAGTCAAAATAAGGAGCAGCCATTATCTAAAAATTAAAATCTGTGAGAAAATTCTCCACAGGAACAGTTACCTCCCATTCAGTTGATACCTTTAAACTTATCTTAAATTTAATAAAATATGCCATTGATGCATTTGAGAGATTAGAATCCCTTCGCAGTAAATTTCCAATAGACCCTCCGTCGATGGCGCCTGTGCATTTCCCGATGAAAGCTTACCGATAGGGTTACATACGACCAGATCCATCCCCGGTATACCGTAAAATGTCCACTAAATGCTCATGTTCAGCCGAACTCTAAATCATGACGTCGATTATGTCTTGACGACTGTCGGACTGGTGATTCTGTAAAGAAACCCACAAATCACCACTTAATTCCAACGATGATCTCTCCCCCTTCCCGCGGCCTACACTATAAATCATGGTAACCCTGTATCGGGTATCACCAAGTGCGTGCCTCCGGGCTCAAGGCCCGTCCACCGTTCCCGTCGCGTCTTGCGATGGTTTCAATTGTGAACAAAAGTCAAAGTATCCAAACCTCGGTTTGATTGTCCTCCAAACTCTGCCGCGGGGTCGTGAATCCATAAATATCGAATGAAATCGATATCTGAGTGCCTATCACATGTGATTGCGTGCACTAGTACCACTTTATGACCCACACTCACGGGTCCGCAATTAAAGCCGAATAACAACTACTAATCCGGCCGGGAGGCGGGCAGCAGGCGGCAGGCGGCGGTGTACAGTTAACATGTTAAGCCATCCAACTCAATCGATGACGGTTCATGTGACAATGCCTGGCGAGGCATTCGTTCTTCGCCCAAAAACG
The DNA here is from genome assembly GCA_955652365.1 of Eristalinus aeneus. Taxonomy (NCBI): domain Eukaryota; kingdom Metazoa; phylum Arthropoda; class Insecta; order Diptera; family Syrphidae; genus Eristalinus; species Eristalinus aeneus. The sequence goes on from OY019131.1 coordinate 25,592,336, forward strand.
AAACAAAAGGAAAGCCACCAGTACCTGTAGGCGTGTTTAATAGCCCGCCATCAAACAATTGTGAAGACACTTAATTTAATACTCTCTTCGTACAAATCAAGGTACAGGCCGAGATCTCGCCGCTCGCAGCTCACAGACCAAGGCGCACAGAGTTCAGAGCTCAACGCCGAGAGAGACCAATGACAGATACAATGGCACTCGTAAAAGAATAATCAAACCGGATTTGATGGATCGAACGGATGGATGGGTGTCTTGGCGAAGGGAGAGGACAGGAGGCAGGCAAAGATAGTGCTTTGTGTGTCGACTCTTCGCCAACCAGCGAACGGTGTAGTGGACCATGTTTGGTGGACAAGTGACAAACGTAAAAATGTTCCCTGCACACAGATACGGATACAAGCTAGATAATTGACCAGATAATGGGAAATTACACTCGCCGGCCGAGCCTAAACGCGGATGGCAGCGACCTGCATTTTTCGGAATAAATTATCAATTACCTCGTCCGGACAAGAGATGGGTTTGTATCTTGTATCTTGTTGCTAGATATTGTTGTTTTTTTTTGGTGTGCGTGTATCTGCGGTGGAATGCCATTTAATGTTGGAGGGGCCTAGTGGTGTGCTTTGTTTTGTGGGAGAGCCCGCTGGATGGGCGACTAGTTTGAAGGTGACAAATGGCGACTTATTGAGGTCGATATTTGTAATAGTTGACAGGTAAGGTGGATTATCTTCTTTTGTCAACTTTCAGTGCTCAGGTGGGCAGTTGGGGAGATGAGAGAATATTTTGTTGAGAAATTTCGCCCTGAGGAGGAGCATTGTTTGAACTTTCGTAGTTGGGAACAGAATTCTTAAAAACGTGGGACGTGATGACGATAAGAGTGGCATGGAAAATGCTCTTTTCAATCGATTTTATGAAAAGAGGATATAATTTGAAAACGTGCTTTTACGGACGGAACTCTCCAACTAGCGCCGTGTGTTCACACGAAGCAGTTTATTCTGTACGCTGTGAGTTCTAGACAGGAATATGGAACTGATGTGAAGCAGTTGGGCTAATTTTTGAAGTGTGCATAAATGGATCTGGAACTGCAACGCGCAATAGTTTCAAAAAGAAAAGAACTTACTCAACCAAAGGGAGTATGAGTATGTGTATGTATGTATGTATGTATGAGTAAAAGGGCACCATCTTTTTAGAGTTAAATCAAATTTAGACAAATTGGTAAAATACAATCCACATAAGAAGCTTGCTCAGAATGGCAACGTTGTCCTCTGGCTTCATCATGCCTTTTAACACGTCACTCATTAAGTCCCGGGACTGACACATGGGATGCGCCACAATGCGTCCGCTCACAATTTACCAAAATCAACAACGTATCGATGTATCGATGATTCTGAAAGCTGTATGGACCTATTTCGCCAGAACAAAGACGATTTTTTTGTCACAATGAGTGAAACATGGATCCACCACTACACTCCAGAGTCAAATCCGTAGTCGGCGGAGTGGACAGTAGCTGATGAACCACGCTCAAAGTGTCCAAAAACACAAATGTTCGTTGGCGAGGTTATGGCATCCGTACTTTGGGATGCGCACGGAATTTTATTCATCGACTGTTTTGACAAAGGCAAAAGACTCAACAGCGAATACTACATGACATTATAGATGATGTGACTGGAGTTTATAAAACACATGATTTAAAAATGACATCCGCATCAATATTTATAGTAATACTAATTGTTGGCGCGACAGTCCACAGGGGGACCAGGGCCTAGCTTGCTCATCAACTTCTCGCGTAGTTCTCTCACAAGTAGAACTGACCAGCAGTTTTTTGTCGACTCCGAACGGCGAAATTTGAGAAGCGTTCTTAGACAGTTATTACTTTTTGAGAGTTGTCAGCTGCTCGAAAGAGGTGGTGCCGTGAAAAATTCGAGGTGTTCAGCCGGAAATCGAACCTAGACTCTTCGGCGTGTAAGCGTTGCACTTCACCCACTACGCCACGGCGGCCACCACTATTTACAGTGACTTCGGAAGAAATGATAGAGAAAAGGCCATCTGTGGCGGGATGGAAGCTAACAGACTCAGGCTTTGAGGGAACCTGAACTTCGGTTCCAGCGTGATCGAGCGGTAGGCCGTTGTTTACCACCTAACATCGAGGATAGCGTACTGTTCTCACTTGTCTAGCTAGCTGTGCTTATTTCCGTTTATTTTATTCAAAATGTCTGGTAAACTTATTTCCGTTTATTTTATTCAAAATGTCTCTTTTTTTCACATTTTTAATTTCGTTTATTTTAAAAAGCTTTTGTTTCGATCAAACACGCATCTAATAGTTACGTAACGCACCAAGCTTCTTCTTCCTCTCCTTCTTCTTCTTCTGCTTCTTCTTCTTCTTCTTCTGTTTATTCCTCTTATGATTCTTTTTCTTCTTCTTGTGGCGCTACAGTCCGGGGTGGACTTGGGCCTCAACCAACATGCCTCTCCAGCCAGCATGATCACTTGCTAGCTGCGTCCACTTGCGCACTCCAAGTTGGTTGAGGTTCTTCTTCAATTGTGTGCGCCATCTTAGCCTAGGCCGTCCTCTGTTGCGTTGCCCAATGGCTCTGAAACGAAGACTTTTCGGGCCGGTGCAGTGGTGTCCATACGCTTTACATGGCCTAGTCATCTTAAGCGTTGTATCCGAAAACGCTCAACCAGATGCCATCAACGCAACTATCGTGGTCTTCTCTGGTCTTAAACCACGCTGATAGAGACCTATCAAGTTATGGACAAACGGTTTCAGATAAATACGGCAGAGAGGATCTTGTATGCAATGTTAAGAAGACTAATCTCTCGGTAATTGACGCAGTCAAAGGAGTCTCCTTTCTTGTGGACCGGGCAACCGACGCTGAGATTCCACTCATCGGGCATGCTTTCCTCGGACCATATCTTACAGATGAGCTAGTGCATGCGCCCAACGAACTCATCTCCAGCTGCTTTGAATAGTTCTGCGGGCAGTCCGTCTGCACCACCAGCTTTATTCGACTTCAGCTTCGATATTGCTATCATCACCTCACCTAAGTCGGGGAGACGGAATTCTTATCTATCATCGTCCAAATTGAGTGGAACATTCTGCCTAACAGCGGGATTTGGGCCGTCATCGCTGTTAAGGAGTCAGCAGAAATGATCCTTCCAGATTCTCAGCACAGACTCCGACTTTACCAGAAGTTGTTCATTTTGATCCCGATAGGCTTTGCTCCGAACCCTGTATCCTCCGAATGGCTGTTTTACCTTTCGGTAAATCTTTTGGACTTCATTCCTACCATATGACCTTTCCATTTCTTCATTCTTGTTTTACCTTTCGGTAAAACTTTTAGACTTCATTTCTACCATATGACCTTTCCATTTCTTCATTCTTCTTTTTTCTTCTGAGAAACCAGTGTTCTTCCTCACTTCTCTGTCCGTTTTCTTATATAGCACTGCGTAATGGGCGCCTTGTTTGGCTGCGTACCCATGCTCGCAGTCAAAACATGGGTTATTTCTGGGTAGTGACGTGAAACTAAGCACTTCACCTTTCCCAGCTGAGTGTAGAAGTCTCCTAGAACAATCTTGGTGTCGTAGGTAGGGCTTCGATCGTAGTATGTTCTTTCTGGGAGACCATGGAAACCATCCTTGGTGTTGTCGTCGTTCTTCTCTGTCGGGGCATGGGCGCAAATAAGGCGTATGTTCCCTTTGTATATAGGATGTTTTTTATTTTGCTTGTGAGAGGCTTAAAAGCTTTGCTAGCATTAATCCAAAAATCCTAGTATTACAATCACAAGCCAACCAATGTAGTCTATGCTGTAAAAATTCCAATACATAGAAATAGCACTTGCTTAAGGCTCAAACTGAAAACAGAACTTTCGCCTTCACAAAGTTAATTGTGGTAAATTCTTTGGATATAAGCGCAGTCTTCATGCAAGATTCTTTGGTAGCTGTGCCCTAAACGCCTAAATTGAATTTCTCTACAATGTTTGTAGAATTTTCTCAGAAGTTGCAGTAGAACATAAGCATGACCCCTTCAGTCTTAAAGCAGTTCCCAAAATTTCAATGTTATGTTGGCGAAAATTCAACGTCATGCAATAAATTCCGATAATGTGAAAATGCAAAAGCATATTGAAGCAGTCTAGAGTTCTTGGAGTCACTGTTAGAGGTTCTAACATGCACTGAAAGCAGACGGTGAACTCGAATAGAGATATGTCACATGTCTAGTTTTTATGAGTTAAAGCACTTTAACGAAAATTGAAACACTGTTATTGTCATTGGCCGAACTCGGTGAAATTGAAATTTTACACTTTCTTCTTTCTCCTTTGTTCAATCAAATTCACACGGTCTTTGCACACTCCTTTCTCCATATTTGATCTTAACTAAACTCCCCCACATGGTCACGTATGACTAGCTCTTCACCCACAGGCCTCTGCCTGTGTCTTTGTCACAAAACAAGATGGACAACTGGAAAAGAAAATCAATGAATGCCACAAAAGTCGTTAAAATCATGAACACCAGCCCCTACTGTGTCATGTCATGTATGCATCAATCCTACCAATTCGGCGGTGATTAGGCCAACTATCCCACGCTACTGTTGCCAAACTTTGTTGACCCCTGCGTCACCCGTAGTCACTGACAACGCCACCGCCGTCAGTCGCCAGCTAACATTTTTCAACGAAAATGGATTCATAGATACCCTCCGAATCGAGGCGCTACTTTCGAGCTACGTCCCCACCTCCACTCGGCAAGCACTGGGTGAACGAACTAAACATTTGGACTGTGCCGAAGAAGATTTTGTTCAAATATCCGCATTCGCCGTGATAGGCGAACCCGCATCAGAGGCGGAGAAATGAATAAACCCACACACTCAGCCACGGATACAAACGCGTGCATCGCCGACCGGTGATTAGCATAATATTGTTACGCGTGTCGGTGGCAAAGTCAAAGTAAATAGGAACGGTGTTGTATCCCACCTGTGCCTTGACGCTTGGCTGCAAAGTGACCGATGATGCAGGCGGAGGATTTTTAGTTTTGTTTTTAGAAAGTTTTTGAAATGTAAGGGGGTTTGAAAGGAACTTCCTTCAGCCTTGGGGCGACCTTAGGTTTGTTAAGATTCACTTGTTGTGGGGGCCTGGTATGCGGACAAGTGAAAGGAACTGTTGGGGAAAGGAAACTATTTTGTTTGTCACATTGACACATCAGTCAGTGTTTAGAGTTTGAATTGGGTGCCATTGATCATTCGACAGCTGAGTGTTTACAAAAGGCAAAGTAGGCAGCTCAGAGATTTCACCAGCATTAATGTCTCTTCACCTTTTATCGATATCGTGCGAAATAACTGCACAAGAAGTAAGGAAAAGAGGAAGGCTATTGTCAAGGCAAGACAATTTTCGCCACCACGAGCAGCAATCAAAATTCGTATCGCAGCATACACAACAACCAGGTTTGCCTCACTATTCCGGCAGTATAATAGAATTCAGCGCAGCCTCCGCGCATTTGGAAGCAATTAACCTTAAATCCCGTCACAAAAGGAAACCAATCAACCGAAGATAAATCGTGATAAATGTCGCGAGGAGCGTGTGTGCATTAGAATGCATATGCCACAAACCGGTTCCTTTTGGCGTAATGCGTCAAACGGAAATCGCTTCAAGAATTTCGCTCAAAATAAGTTGATTTCATTGCTGCCACCCTACACAAGTTTGCATCGCACTCCCTCAATTTTCGAAACCAAGCTCTTCGCACTTTGACAAGTATCACGCACAGGCAGGGCGCTTTTCCCTCTCAGCACGGGAGATACACTTAATCGCTGGATCTATCTCCTGCCAGATATATGGATAGACACTCTCGAAAAGCAAAACGCCAACAAGTCCGCCACCACAAGTCAAGATCATAAAAACGCTCCAAACTGTCATCTTAATCTTTTTTTCTACGGGGATGTGTGCGCTGGGTATATGTGTGTGTGTCGGTTTGAATAATAAAAATCCGATTCGTTTGGTTTCGTCATAAATCATTTGTGCGAACTTTAGATGATGTAAATTAGGGTAACGACCTTTCGCGGACAGAAGTGTGACACCCGGGTTCGTTGATTGTTTTACTGGGGTCAGTTCACGATGAACAGTTAAGGTTAGTTTTGTTTTTCTTTTAGCTCTTCGGCGTTTTTTGTTTTCATACTCGTGACGGCGGGTGTGATGACGAGACGACAACGACGTAAAGAGCTATGGCTCCGTTGAAGTGGCATCAGCAGAGAACTAGAAGCATTCTTCGATTGGTGATTTTTAACAGATATATTAAATATCTCTCAAATATAAGCCCTAAAATATAATTTTTTTTAAAATTCAAATGCCATTGCATAGAATTTCCAAACTGTGTCAACAAACTGCGTTCACTTAGCCTTCAGGTAGAATTTTAAATTTTATGTGACAAGTTGTTGATACTTCAGAAAAATGCTAATCGTCATCATTGCGCACGTTGAAATGAATTTTGCAATCTTGGGTAGTCAAAGTTTGCCAGAAACCGGCCGGTCACTAGTCTCCAGACGGTAACTATGAACAGTTTCATTTTAAGAAGTATTGAAAAAATATATTCGAATTCTTTAATTCTGTCGTGTTTTTTTTTTAGAGGTATAAAACTTTAAATTAAGATCACTTTTGTAACTGATGGGCGTTTTGATAGTTGTGAAACAATTCATTTTAGGCTTCATTTGGCAATATAAAATGAATAGAACAAATATATGAATAAAGAGATGCACAATAAGACTACTGCAGATCCCAAATTCCAGTCATAAGTGAATTCAGCTTACAGATGTGGCTCACTTTTCGTTGAAGGAATATATCAATAAACAAAAAATCAGCTGCCCCATCTTTAGATGATAATCCTCAAGTATATGTTGAGACACCGTTATATCCACAAAAATTAACTCTTTGGTGTGTTTTATCCCTTAGTGGAATAATTGGGCAGAACTGTTTTAAAAACAATGGTGACCAAAACGTTGCAGTCTATGGTGACCGCTATTGAGCCCTGAAAAGTGACGTTCTGTTCACCAATTAAACAACCATGATATACATTCCAGGTATACGGGTATGAAGTGAGCGTCAAGATACAAAAGTCTCTATAGGGAACATTTGCTGTGAACGAGCACTTTTTTATTTTTGTTCGTTTGCTATGACATCTGTGAAAAATATTTAGTATACATCAAGTCATTGAAGAGACAACATCATATTTTTTCATCATGTTAAAAATGTCGAATTGTGTACCAGAAAGTGATGATTTGCGGAAAGCATTCATTTTTTGTTTTCATTTGAAGAAAAGTGCTGCAGAGTCGCATCGAATGCTTGTCGAGGCATATGGTGATCATGCTCTATCAGAAGTAACATGCAAAAGATGGTTTCAACGGTTCAGAAATAATGATTTTGATGTGAGAAATGAAGAACGTGGAAGACCACCAAAAAAGTTTGAAGACGCCGAATTTCAAACGATATTGGATGGAGACGACACGTTGAGTCAAAAGCAGATGGCAGCAATGTTAAATGTTGCACAACAAACAATTTCTGACCGTTGAAAAGCTATGGGAACGATCCAAAAGTGTGGAAAATGGGTGCCACATGAATTGAATCAAAGACAGATGGAACACCGAAAAGACACTTTGCTTCAAAGACACAAAAGAAAATCGGCTTTGCATCGGATTGTTACTGGCGAAGAAAAATGGATTTCTGTTAAGAATCCTAAACGGAAAAAATCATGGGTTAATCTGGGACAACCATCAACATCGATTGCAAAACCAGATCGATGCGGTAAGAAAACAATGCTGTGTGTTTGGTTGGACCAGAAAGGTGTACGAGCTTCTAAAACCCTGTGAAACTGTTAATACTGATCGCTGCCGACAACAAATGATCAATTTGAACCACGCATTGATCGAGAAACGACCAGAATGGGCCAAAAGACACGGCAAGGTGATTTTGCTTCATGACAATGCACCTGCACACAAAGCAAAACCGGCTCAGGATACAATCAAAACACTACGCGCCGTATTTGCCAGACTTGGCTTCTTCCGACTGCCATTTATTTTCATCGATGGGACACGCATTAGCTGAGCAGCACTTTGATTCCTACGAGGTGGTCGAAAATTGGGTGCCTGATTGGTTTGCTTTAAAAGACGAACAATTTGACTGGCGTGGTATTCACAAATTGCCATAAAATTGGTCAAAATGTGTAGAAAACAATGGCCAATACTTTGAATAAAATGTTTTTACTTTCCCATTAATAATTAGTGTTTTATTTTCCAAAAAAAAACGCTCATTTCATAAGGGTATACCTGGTAGTTTAGGAGTGACTCACGAAAGTCCTCTGTGGGACCACGTCTTTATGACAAAAATCATGATACTCGACATTGCAGGAGATAAGTCACTGCATACTTGGCTGGGAGCAGCTACCCCACCCGCCGTGTTCACCAGACTTGGCTCCTTCCGACTAACATTTGTTTTCATCGATGGGACACGCATTGGCTGAGCAGCACTTTGATTTCTACGAGGAGGTCGAAAATTGGGTGTCTGATTGGTTTGCTTTAAAAGACGAACAATTTTGTTGGCGTGGTATTCACAAATTGCCAGAAAGGTGGTCAAAATGTGTAGAAAACAATGGCCAATACTTTGAATAAAATGTTTTTACTTTCTCGTTTACAAGGTATAAAGTGATCGTCAAGACCCAAGTGTCTCGATAGAGAACAAAAACGCTCATTTCACACCGGTATACCAGATACATATAAGAGCTGTGGTTTCACCAAGATGGCGGAACATGTCACACAGCTCATGACATGCAGCTCATGCCACACTTGATTTATTGAAGAAGACGTTTTGCAACCGAATAGTTTCAACTTACGAATCCTTGAATGGCCTTCAAGATCCTGTGATTTATCGCCGCTTGACCTCTTTCTGTGGGAGTGGGTGAAGAAGCTTGCCTATGCCGATGAGACTAAAACGATTGAGCATTTGGAGGATAAAAATCGCCGCGTTTTTACCTCTAGGCAGTCAGAAAAGTTGAAAGAAGCTATCTAAAATTTGCTTTTTAGTTTTATAATGTCAGAAGATTAACTTTTTTAATAAAATAAATTTTATGCAATTTAAATAAAGTTTTCATTATTTTATTCCATTTTAAGATTGTATACCTCTCAGAAAAACACACTTTCCAAATCAAACTCTGATCGACCTCGGTATTCGGTTCTCATAACCTTTCAAAGTTACGGCGACTCACCTGTTCATGAATCCCACCGTTTCAAATGCCAGCTAGGACGACAGGTCTTCGTCTGCGTCATCATCCGCGCCATTAGAAGGAGAAAACAACAAACTCCATAAAAAAGACCTTCAAGTCGTAGCACCTTTGTGCACACACACTCCTCTTGAGGTTACCAACTGTCAAAGGATCAATTGAATGCAGCTCGTTACATGAAATAAATTAAATTGATTACCAATCAAAGCCGACCCCCGTCTCAGAGCGTCTATAAATCTATCAAACGTTCCTCTTTATCTCTTAATGGTCCCAGAGCCTCGTTTCGGTACGGCAAACAGACGTCCTTGTTGAAAGGACGTTTCCAGCAGAAGGGAAAACCGACAAGCGGTCCCAGATGTCAGTGTATGACAAACAGATGAAGTGAGTGCGATTTTTCCCCACCATTGCACTCGAACTACGGTAACTGCTGCATGCTTTTGTACCTGTCAGAATGCCACGGTGATATGGCCTGGTCTCTGCCCGATCGCCGGGCATCCTGCATGTACGATTAAATTACATTCGACTGCACTCGGGTCGCGTTTGATTCTCCACAGATAGCCGATGCACTGCACATGCATTGCCAAGTGAAGGATTCTCGAGCGTTTTTTTCTCCTATTAACTTCTTCACTTGCAGATACAAGATACAGTCGTATCTTAATGAAAAATGCATTACTTGGAGGAGAAGCGAAGGAAGAACGGAGGGAGAGAGAGGGCTTGCGAGGAAAGGGTCCACTTCAGGTAACCATCTCCGGGACTGAGCCAAGAGCGCACTCTCAAGGAAGCGAACGTATCTAGGTACACCACGACCGGGTAGCATCTCAAATGATGTTTGCGAATTCGTCCTAAATAAATAAACACTTGTACTTCTTGGATTGTTCTTTGCACTGCTGTTGAATATTTTCTTGTGTTTATCTCGGATTTTTTTCGGTTCTCCAATTGTTTACCTCTACCGAGTCCTGCCTTGAGAATCCTTGATAATTGAATGGCGGAAGTCTGTGTGGGAGCAAGCGGGAAATGAATTTTGGTAAATGAGTCAAGAGGGAGTAAGCGATTGGGGCGGGAAGTCACTCAAGGGTTGGACTAAAGGGAGTCAAGAAGTGTGTGCTCCCACCGGAATGGATAATCGGGAAACGGTGTCATGTATCTTGACATCGATTCGTTGAGGATAGAAGACAATTGACGAGAGTGCTTGCTGGTGGTGGAAGAGAGCTCTTTGTGTTTAAATGAATAGTTGCATACGTCCATTGAGATCTACTTTTGAGGGGCAAGTGAGAGAACGGCTGTATCAATCTCCTGATACGGAAATGTGTGCGATTTAGGTTTCAGGAAGAATTAAAGCCTTTCAGCAGATTTGTGCGTGCAATTTTAGTGAAAATTAGTAGAAGTCTATATAGGATTTGATTGACAAAAGTCTTAAAGCATACAAAAAATGATAGGAGGTTTTGAATGAGAGAGTCATAGTTTTCGTTCTTTTAAATCCAGTTTGATTTTGACGTTCATTAGAAGATTATATTTTGAAGAAGTTTGGTGAAGTTATTTTCCTTCCACATTAAAAAAGAAACACCGAAGATTCTATTAAAGCTATTCTATTATTATTCGTGACCGCCGTGGCGTAGTGGGTAGAGTGCGACGCTCACACGCCGAAGAGTGTAGGTTCGATTCCCAGCTCAACACCAATTTTTCGAATTTTTCACGGCACCACCTCTTTCGAGCTGCTGACAACACTTAAAGAGTAATAACTGAAAGCTTCTCAAACTTCGCCGTTCGGAGTCTGCAAAAAACTGTAGGTCCCTCCTACTCGTGAGAGAACAATAGCGCGCACAACCCGAGTAGCTGATGAGCAAGCTAGGCTCCGGTCCCCCTTTGGACTGTAGCGCCAACAATTATTATTATTATTATTCTATTATTAATAAATAACGTTCTTTTTGAATTTTCCCAGTCATCATCTTCTTCTTCTTTTTGTGGCTCTTCAGTCCGGGGTGGACCTGGGTCTCAACCAACATGCCTCTTCAGACAGCACGGTCTTTTGCTAGCTGTCTCCAATTGCGCTCTCCAAGTTGGTTGATGCCCTTGTGTACGCCATCTTAGCCTAGGCGTCCTCTGTTCCGCTATGCCAATGGCTCTGATTTGAAGACTTTTTGGGCCAGAGCAGTGGTGTCTACACACTCTACATGGCCTAGGCATATTATGCGTTGTATCTCAAGGCGCTTTTCCAGGCGCATATTAGTATACAGCGCATAGAGTTCGCCATTGAATCTGCTCCTCCAGATGCCATCAACGCAAACAGGACCAAATATGATTACACGCAAAACTTTTCTCTGGAAAAGACTTAAAGCTTCCTCATCCGCTTTTAGTGACGTCTAAGTTTCCACGCCATAGAGTAGAACTGGGATGATCATAACGTTATATAAAGCAAGTTTAGTCCTTCGAGAGGTCTTTATTACTCAATTGCAAATCTTGAGCCCAAGGAAACAGCGATTGGCAAGAGTTATTCTGCGTTTGATTTCGGTACAGATGTTGTTGTCCCTGTTTGCCGCGGAGCCGAAGTAGACGAAGTCCTTGACTACCTCGAAATTTCAGCTGCCTAGTGTGACGCTCTGTCCGAGACGTCGATGTTGTGTGTACTTTCTGGATGACAGCATGTACTTTGTTTTGCCCTCATTTACCGCCAAACCCATCTTAGCCGCTTCCGCTTCAGCGCCTGCAAACGCCTAATTGACTGCTTGCTGTATTCATTCAATCACGTCAATGTTATCAGCGTAAGCTAGCAATTGAAGTGACTTCTGGAAGATCGTGTCTCTTGTGTTGACTTGTGAGTTACGCTCAATCTTCTCGAGGATGATGCTGAAGATATCATATGACAGTACGTCGCGTTGTCTAAGCCGTTTTTTGACATTGAAGGTCTCGATGAGTCCGTTACCAACCTTGACGGAGCAGCGAAAGTTCTCCATCGACATCCAATCTTACGAGTTTGGTAGGAATTCCAAAACTAAACATGGCACTGTATAGTTCATCTCTTTACATGCTGCCATATGCGGCCTTGAAATCGACGAATAGGTTTTGAGTGTCAATTTGCATTTCTTGGGTCTTTTCCAGGATCTGCCGTAAAGTGAACATTTGGTCTATAGTGGACTTTCCTATCCTGAAACCAATCTTTTAGGAACCTATCAGTTTATGGACAAATAGTTCCAGACGCTCACACAGTACGGCAAAGGGGATCTTGTATGCGATGTTATGAAAACTAATCACTCGGTAATTGGCGCAGTCAAAGGGGTCTTCTTTCTTGTGGACCGGGCAAACGAAGCTGAGATTCCACTCATCGGGCATGCTTTCCTCCGACCATGTCTTACAGATGAGCTGATGCATACGCCCAACCAACTCATCTCCAGCTGCTTTGAATAGTGCTGCGGGCAGTCCGTCTGCTTTATTCGATTTCAATTTCGATATTGCTACCTTCACCTCGTCTAACTCGGGGGGACGGAATTATTGTCTGTCATCATCAAAATCGAGTAAAACATACGGTCTAACAGCGGATTTTTTTTTCATTTTTATTTATTTTAATTAATTTTAGTTAAGGTTTGCTATTAGATACATATTGATTTTTTTACATCACATTTCTCTTAACTACTAGTTATTGTACATTCCAATTAAATTTTAATTAAATTGGGGCCGTCATCGCCGTTAAGGAGTCTGTAGAAATGATCCTTCCAGATTCTCAGCATAGACTGCGACTCTACCATAAGTTGTCCATTATGATCCCGGCAGGCTTCGGTTAAAACAATTTTCGAGGGTCGCCGAACCTCGCGTGAGACACCTACACGCCAAATGTTCCAGGTTCAATTTCCAGACTGAACATGCCGTATATTTCGTGACAAAAGACTCGAGAAAACTCATGTCTTTATAAAAAAAAGTACCTGTGGAAAGGAATCTTTGATTGATCTAAAAAGCATGCGTAGTCGAAATTCATTTCAGGAGAAGGATTCAAATGTTGTGCAGGGGTAAAAGCCCATCAAATAAACTGAACAATCGCGTTTGTCTTTGCTTTCCAATTATAATTATTATTGCGGTGATGTGATTAAGTTTTCGTGCCACATTTAGAAGAAGGAGATATAAATTGAATGGCACAAGCTCCAAGGAACCCCCAGCGAGTCCCAGTCGATAACATTTTTCTAGAACCAGCTAACTTTGAACGATATCAACAACTGCCAGACCTACTGCAGAGATTTCATTGAAAAATTCGAGCCGATCAACTACGTAAATGAACCCGAGACCTTGCAATATGTACAAAATTTGGTGCTTAGTAAAATAATACATTTGTGCGTACAATAGACGATTGGAATGATTTATTACTCAGTGCCAATCTGGATTCGTAGTTTTGTTTTGACTCCTTTCGAAAGACGGCCTTTCGACATGGCAATGTCAATATTGACCAGCAAAGCGTTTTATACTTCGTACGATATTTGGATAGTTAGTAATAAAAAAAAAACAAAAAAAAATTGAAAAGTGAAGGAAAACTAGATAAGGCCCACAACGAGCGCTTGGTTGATCTTCGGTGCTGCAATGTCGAGTATCATGATTTTTGTCATAAAGAAGTCCTCTGTGGGACTTTCGTGAGCCACTCCTAAACAACCAGGTATACCCTTATGAAATGAGCCTTTTTGTTTTGGAAATAAAACTCTAATTATTAATGGGAAAGTAAAAACATTTTATTCAAAGTATTGGCCATTGTTTTCTACACATTTTGAAAACTTTTCTGGCAATTTGTGAATACCACGGCAATAAAATTGTTCGTCTTTAAAAGCAAACCAATCAGACACCCAATTTTCGACCTCCTCGTAGGAATCAAAGTGCTGCTCAGCCAATGCGTGTCCCATCGATGAAAACAAATGGTAGTCGGAAGGAGCCAAGTTTGGTGAATATGGTGGGTGGGGTAGCTGCTCCCAGCCAAGTGTTTTGATTGTATCCTGAGCCGGTTTTGCTTTGTGTGCAGGTGCATTGTCATGGAGCAAAATTACCTTGGCGTGTCCTCTGGCCCATTCTGGTCGTTTCTCGATCAATGCATGGTTCAAATTGATTATTTGTTGTCGGTAGCGATCAGTATTAACGGTTTCACCAGGCTTTAGGAGCTCGTGGTACAGCACACCTTTCTGGTCCTACCAAACACACAGCATTGTTTTCTAGCCGAATCGATCTGGTTTTGCAATAGATGTTGATGGTTGTCCCAGGTTAACCCATGATTTTTTCCATTTAGGATTCTTAAAATAAATCCATTTTTCATCGCCAGTAACAATCCGATGCATAACCGATTTGCTTTCGTGTCTTTGAAGCAAAATTTCACAAGTGTTTTTTCGGTTTTCCATCTGCCTTTGATTCAATTCATGTGGCACCCATTTTTCACACCTTCGGATCATTTCCGAAGCTTTTAAACGTCCAGAAATAGTTTGTTGTGCAACATTTAACATTGCTGCCATTTGCTTTTGACTCAAAGTGTCATCTCCATCCAATATCGTTTGCAATTCTGCGTCTTCAAACTTTTTTGTTGAACTTCCACTTTCTTCATTTCTCACATCAAAATCATTATTTCTGAATCATTGAAACCATCTTTTGCATGTTGCTTCGTATAGAGCATGATCACCATATTTCTCGACAAGCATTCGATGCGACTCGGCGGCACTTTTCTTCAAATGAAAACAAAAAATTAATGCTTTCCGCAAATCATCACTTTCTTGTACAAAATTCGACATTTTTAGCACGATGGAAAAATATGATGTTGTCTGTTCAATGACTTGATGTATACTAAATATCAGAAACCAATATTCCTTCTTGGTTTCTGCTAAATATTTTTCACAGATGTCATAGCAAACAAAAAAAAAAAAAAAAATAAGGGCTCGTTCACAACGAATGTTTCCTATCGAGACATTTTTATCTTCACTTCATACCGGTATACCTGGTATATCATATAAGGAAAGGATAATGTGAAAAAAAAAACATGAAAGCAGCGAAAACCGTTCTCTCGGCAAACGTGATCAAGTCGTGAACCTATTGGCAATGTTTTCTAGGATATTAAAGATTTCATCTTCATAGACCGGCTTACATGTAGAAGATGCATGTATGAGACGCTCTATGCATTGGCAAAGAAAAAAGTTATCTTCAGCCATGACAACAAATCACATAAGTCGAGTTAATCTGCGCTACTCGCCATAATCTTCGGATATGCCTCAGGTGCTTTCATTTTATGCTCAAACTTTAAAGGATACTCAAGTCTTGTGAGGTAATTCCGGAAATGTGAAGGCCCTTGGTAAACTATTTGTTAGAAAATTGAAGTAATTGCGGCATTGCTGGGTTGAAAAGGAAGAAAATTGCCACAACAAAGCTTTTCTCTCGGAAATACTAAGAGCTTCCCCAACTAACTTATATTGAAGGTTTTGTTGTGCTTCCTTCAAAATTCAAGTTCTTGTCTTGTTTCCTTTTTTTTTTTTTTGTAATAACATTTTTGTAATAACTTTTCAGAAGTAAGATATGTAATCTGTAATTAATAATATAAATGTAAATAAATGTATTTGTAAATGTATCTGTAATTAATAGTATATTGTAAAATATTGAAGCCACTGTAAATTTATAACGAAATAAAGCATTCTTTCTATGTATCTAAGAGCTTCCCCATCTGCTTGGAATAACGTCCAAACGTTTCCGACGCATAGAGAAAGCCTGCGATGTCCAAGCTGTTATGCAATGCCAACTTTGGTTTTCTGAAGGCGCTTTGACTAAATTGTCCCTTGAATCCGAATTTTCTGCGTTTGATTTCCTTACTGATGGTAGAAACATTGTATGGAGCAGCAGTAAACAGGATGACCTGAGCCTAGCTTACACATCAACTATTCGTGTTGTGCGCGCTACTGTTCTTTCACAAATTAGAGTGACCTACAGTTTTTTACTGGCTCTGAGCAACGAAGTTTGAGAAGATTTTTGGCAGAAAGAAATATTTTTCTAGTATTCTTCTATTCTTTAAGTGTTGTCAGAAGCTCGAAAGAAGTTAGGCCGTGTAAAATTCGAGGTGTTCAGACGAGAATCGAACTTGGACCTTCAACGTGTGAGCGTCACACACTACTCACTAAGCCTCGGCGGCTCCAAGTACTACGGTTGTTGTGCCAATCTATCTCGTAGCCGAGGCAGATGAATTCCTTGATTACATCCAAATTCCTGCTGCCAGGTGTGACGCTCTCTCAGTGACGTCAATGCTGTTTATCACCATATAGCATTTATTTCGTTTTTTCTTAAAGTAAGTTGACCATATGCAAAACCACGACCACAGGCAAAGCAATAAAAATCGCGAAATAAAAAGTCAGTCTTACTTCAGTTGGTGAATCATTTGTACATCACCAAGAAGATGACAGAATACAAATTCATTTAATTAAATACTAAGCGAACACCTGTTAATAATAATAATAATTGTTGGCGCGACAGTCCACAAGGGGACCAGGACCTAGCTTGCTCATTAACTTCTCCTGTTGTGCGCGCTACTGTTCTCTCACGAATAGAAAGGACCTATAGTTTTTTACCTATTCCGAACGGCGAGATTTGAGAAGCTTTCTTAGACAGTTATTACTTTTTAAGAGTTGTCAGCAGCTCAAAAGAGGTGTAAAATTTCAAGGTGTTCAACCGGGAATCGAACCTGGACCCTTCGGCATGTGAACGTCGCACTCTACTCCCTACGCCACGGCGGCCACAGCGAAGCGACATTTTGTCAAATTAAGAAACATAAAGTAGGCTGGAACCAAGAAAACGTTCTGTCTTACGGAAATTAAAATCAAACCTAGTCGTGTCCACCCAGTCTCATGAATATCCCCCAAACCATGCCCCAAAACCCTTAAAGCATTCATCCTCAGACGAGTAGTCGGGTGTGTCAAAGATTCGAATTGACACCTCAAGACTTGAGAAGGGTTTTCCTCATACAAAACGCAGGTCAGATACAATCATTTCGATGCTTTGATTTTCCCAAGAAACATGCTCCACTGACAGGACCCAAATCTCAAGCGAATCTCTCCCACCAATAGGCCTTCAATTTCTGGTACAATTAATACCAGTAATCCCATTATTACCGCTGACCACGAGCACAGTCGCTCGGATGCTGGCGCCATCTCCGACAAAGGCGCAGCGAACAAATCCACAACACAAGCGCCAGACACAAAGGCCTGACACTTACTTATGATTAGTTATCATGTCAACATTTGACATGCCATGTCAACCACTGTCAAACATTTCGGTTTGAGCGGCCTTTGATTGATTAATTATGTGTGTGAACGCGGCCGGCTCGCTCGACTGCCTCCGTGTGTGTCGTCGGTTTTTGTCTCTTTTCTTCGCTTGCGCAACACACCGATGAATGACTCTTTGTGCGCGGTTGACGATCGGTTGGTGTTTGAATAGACGAGGTCTCAACTCTTTTACCGTCGCGGCGCGCAGTACCACCCCGCAAACAATCACGTCTGTGACTTTCTAACGCCGCATGTGGCTTCGTATTCAAAATATGTGCTCGATGAGGACCACTTTGATTGGTTTCTATTGGCGGGATAAAAACCTCTTTGCGGGGAGACGGGCATACGGCATCAATCTGACTGACAGTTGAGGGAACAATCCAAATTGGAAGTGTGCGCGTATGGTTTTGGAGACTCTTCACAGGAGCAGCGGCGAAGACGGCACGTGCGGTGTGTCGAAGGCGCCACTCAAGGAGGCCCCTCAGTGCTGTGTTGTGTTTGCTTGTGTGGCTTGAGGGAAAACACTTGACAATCGGATGACACCATTTGTCATCGAGTGACACTCAAGTGACAGTAAGTGGCGGTAGCTGAGCCGGTACTAGATTCAACGTGCGGTTCAGGTTAATCCGTTTATGTTGCATAGGGATTGTGATCGTTGAATGTAAGCCCTTTGACGGGTGTCAAATTTGTTTGGGAATGTAACGAGATGGTGCTCATGTATGGAAGTCACTCGGTCTTGTAAACAGATTTGTACATGACAACGATTGTCCTTTATAAGATTCTGCTTTCTATTGTAGGACTCTGTCCTCTAAAAAAAAAATTAGTTGATGCGTACAACGCCTCTTGGCGGACACCTTTTCTTCACAGTCACGGCTCCGACGACTGCTTGCTTTCACCAAAAAGTTAAAAACTCTTCCTGCCAAAAACCCAGACTGTTGTTGTCAGATTCATTCCCCCGCTCAATTTATGGGCACATTGCAATTCGTTCCCCTCGCCAACTCTGAAAACACAAAACGACGCGATTAATACTCTCCCTCCCGGGTCACAGCCATTTAGATCTTGCGCCACCCAACTTAATAGTTTCCCCCCTCCCCCGCACTCCTGGAGTACGGAAAACTTCATAAACCCGAAACGCTTCAGCATGCACCCTTTCACTCATTTAACGCCACGAAATAATTTTTAATAGCTTTCGCGTAGTTTATGGCTCGCAAAATCTTCAAAACGCAACCAACCACCACAGACAGCAGTCCATTGGACCCGCTCTCCTTCGGCAAAGCGCCCATTAAGTCCACCTCCCCACTCCCAGTGTTCACCGGCTACACGCATCTAAGCCAATTATTAACTGCCCCATAAATAAAATTAAATTTGTTTCGTATAGCCGAAATCGCAGAGCGTCGCGTCGACGCCGGAGCGAGCGTTTTTGTTTCAAAATAATCTTTTTCATGCTTGAGGCCCTGCGCTGCACCACAGCCAGAGGAAGCGTCCCAGAAAAACATGTAAAACGAAGTAATTAAATTGCTCTATTGTTCACCTGGTCTAGCCGCGACCGGAGTGCCGTGTGTGTGCCCGCAGGTGAAAATCGAAAATCTACGCGCCGCCGCTCTGCAACATTTGGGCATCGTGAAAATGGAGGTACCTACTCGGGGGAATCAACTCGACAATGTCGACCTACATTGCCGAGTGCCGGCCGTCGTGTCACTGAGACGCACTCCGGGAGTGGGTATCTTTGGTGCTAATTGGCAAGAGCACAAGTACACTCAACGCCAGCACCGCGACTTGTGCGATAGGAATCTGTTTGTGGCCAGGGGAGGGAATGGAAGTGAATTTAATTTTCCTGTTGATCTTCATTTACTGTGGGCCAGAGATCCCCCAAGTAGCGTGCTCCTCACAACGGAGGCTAATGAGGCCGCCAAGCTGCAGTCTTTCATTGTGCTGTTGTGTGCCCAAATTACCGTCGAAAAATGAACTAATTTCCATCGGGGACTTGTTGAAGAAGATAAGTATCTGGGAGATTCTCTCGTTGCTTCGCGTCTTTTTTCATTTTTTCGGGTCGTCTCCCACCCTTGCTGACATGGTGAAATGCAAATTTATTACACCCCGCTAGAGATGTGTCAGTTGGCTGTCATAATTGATTCGAGCTGTCAAGCTGCCAAGAGTGGGGGCGTTAGAGCTGCAGAAGCGACTCCAGCAACTCCACAATGCGGTCTTATGCAAATGGCGGAGTAATTGTTTCCGTAGCATTGCGGGCGAAATGGCGAAAGAAGCTTCGTCGTCGAACAATGCGTGGGTGACTGCGAGAGCGGTGGGAGTCCACCACTTGTAAGTGGGTCGCATCGCATCGCATGTCCATGTGGAAGTCGTTCGTCATCTTTACGGTGGAATCAGCTCAGTCCTAGTTCAGTGGTTTCTTTGTGGCAGTGCATTGCTGGGCACTTCGCCCGGAGACGGTCGCATTGCAAAGGGCCCGGGTGGTTTCTGCGAAGGGCTAAGTGATAACGGCTGGCTATTAGGTCGGGTTAAGTGGGCGGCGTGAGGGATTGCCACTCCGGCTATTCGTTGTGCTTCGGCTGACTCCTTTTGTGGAGGGGTTGATTCGTTGGTGTTCAATCTGTGAAGGGTGATGTAATTTATTGTTGAGGGGGTTTCTCGGATAACTCGCCGTGGACGGCCCTGTGTCTTCTTCTTTTTGTGTGGCCATCTCTGCAACGCTTTCCCTTGCATATGATGGAGAAGAATGTCGTCTTTGTGTCGAGCATTTTAACGAGCGACTATGTAGAAGCCACAAGCGGGTTTGTGCTAATTTGTGTTGAAGAAGGAGTCCGCTGAGAAGTTTACATATTTCTGAGTTGACTTCTGTTTCAAAATGGACACGAATGACTATAAGCACCTCACTTCTTAGGAGTTCCTTAACAAACTGAACATTTAGAAGGGGTTGCAAGTACATTAATTGTAAAATATTTAACTTTCAAAGAAATATTCAAGGAATGGGTTCAGGGGTAGAAAGAGAGTTTCCAAATTTCAAATTTCCTTCAGGGCATACGGTCCATTCTCAAAAGATGGCGCCACCTGAATGATGTGGCTGATCTTGGAAGGGATTACCCATTTCATTGGAAAGGTGCGATCTTTGTTTGAATGTGATTCAGCGTCTGTAGCAGACATTTTCGATGAGGCATAAAACCAACTCTTAGAAAATGTTCAGACTTGTCTTAAACAAACAGCATTCGGGAGAAGTTTTGTTTTTATTTTGTAACTTGAAGAATAGTGCAGCTGAAGCCCTTCGATTGCTGGTAGAAGTATATGGTGAGTCTGCTCTGACCGATAAATCATGCAGAGAGTGGTTTTGACGCGGCAAAAGTGGTCACCCAAGTTCTTTCGACCTCTCAACTAATTGCACTTATTTCACAAAATTGGTTTCGATCGAAGTAATGTTTCATTCCGGATATGTATCCAACTGCAAAGATCGGAGCAGTTCCTATTTGAAGCCGAATATGTCAATGCACGTAGAATGGAGGTGGGTTTTGTCGTTCAATAAAAGAGTATTGATTTGGCAAGAAATCGATGGCAAACATCAAGCAAGCATATTTTTAAAACAATCGACAAAGCTTTAGGTCTGATTTACTTGTTGTCCAGATTTCTGATAAACTGCTGCTTGTGATCTTCAGTTGGTGATTGTGTCAAACTTTTCGAGGGACAGAATAATTTTGAGCTCTTGCCTTGTGCGATTTTTGTTGATATTTCGTTGATATATGATCTGCAACTTGCAATTTATTTATACCACTTGTGTTTTAGTCTTAAAAATGCCCAAGACCTTGTGCTTTAAGTTGCACTTCTCCGTCCATTTTGAGTGTCTCAGTATGGTTAGCACTGAATTATTAATCACAACGAATGCTAGAGCTTTGGCTTGGGCAAACGCTAGACTTAAGGGTACATGTTAACATTATTGATGCACATTGGCAAGGTTTGTTTTGTACCTTTTCAAAAGCAAAATATCTTATGTGCTGCAACGAAGGCAACAAATCGGCTACTGCAAGGATCAGCACTCCTATAGCCTTAACTGGTCATCGTGGATTTCTCGCTTAATTTTACTCCACGTTTGTTAAGTTACATATCTGCCTGTATAGGAAACTTGTAACGCAAATATTGCCTCCAGAATTGTAATGTTTTGTGGAACAATGGGTGTTCTCTTTATTCGTCGCTATAATACGTGAGCTTTAAAATTGAGAAGCATGTATTTAAGTTCGAGGCCTCAAACGGGCAAACGAATGTGTATGCTGCGGAGATGTAGTCCCGCTTGAGATGAAGCGTTTACAGCAGAGTGAATGATCACTGTAAAACAATCAATAATTATTGTAAGATGTGAATATGATAACTGGAATGCTATAATCTAACATCCCTGTACTACAGAGCAACTTCAGACCAGTCGAAAACAAAACTCTATAAAGGAAGCATACACCAACAAGGGGGAAACTGATGTGTAGACTTAGAGACATGCAATGCTCAACGCAATGCTTCAACTCACAACAGGCGTAGACAATGTTCTGATTACAATGATGAAATGTTAAGAAGAAATAGCCGCCATCTTGCGCAGGATAGGCAATAGTGCAGAAAAATCAAATACCAATAAGCCCCAAAAATTTCGTGGAAACCTGAACGCTACTAAAAGCGGATGATTAAGCCCTTACTCGTTTCGAGAGAAAAGTTTTCCGTGCGATTTTTGGTCCTGTTTGTGTTGATGGCAACACAAAAAGGACCTTTCGCCATTTCGCTCGCAATGCTGCGGATTGCAGTATTGTTTCCGTAGCATTGCGAGCGAAATGGCGAAAGAAGCTTCGTCGTCGAACAATGTTTGGATGACTGAGAGAGCGGTAGGAGCCCACCACTTGTAACTGGGTCGCATTGCATGTCCATGTGGAAGTCGTTCGTCATCTTTACGGTGAAATAAGCTCAGTCCTAGTGGGGGTGGTTTCTTTGTGGCAGGGCATTGCTGGGCACTTCTACCGGAGACGACATGCGCCTGAACAAGCGTCTTCGGATACAACGCTTAAGTTGGCTAGGCCATGTAGAGCGTATGGACGCCGCTGCTCTGGCCCGAAAAGTTTTTGAATGTGAGCCATTTGAACAAAGCAGAGGACGGGCTAGGCTAAGCGGAGAAGGGCCACAACCAACTTGAAGTGTGAAACTATAGGCAGCTAGCGAAAGACCGTGATGGCTGAAGTGACGTGTTGGTTGAGGTCCAGTTCCACCCCGGACTGTAGCGCCACAAGAGGAAGAAGATGAAAAGATGAAGAAGAAGAAAAGGAAGAAAAAGAAGAAGAAGAAGAAGAAAAAGAAGAAGAAGAACAGGAAGGAGAGGAAGAAGAGAAAGGGGAGGAAGAAGAAGAAAAAGAAAAAAGAACAGGAAGAAGAAGAAAAAGAAAAAAAGAAGAGGAGGAAGAAGAAGAAGAAAAAGAAGAGGAAGAAGAAGAAGAACAGGAAGGAGAGGAAGGAGAAGAAGAAGAAGAAGAAGAAGAAGAAGAAGAAGAAGAAAAATGAGAAAAAGAAGATAAAGAAGATAAAGAATAGGAAGAAGAAGAAAAAGAAAAAAAGAAGAGGAAGAAGAAGAAGAAGAAGAAGAGGAAGAGGAAGAAGAAGAAGAAGAGGAGGAAGAAGAAAACGAAGAAGAAGAAAAAGAAGAGGAAGAAGAAAAAGAAGAGGAAGAAGAAAAAGAACAGGAAGAAGAAGAAAAAGAAAAAAAGAAGAGGAAGAAGAAGAAGAAGAAGAAGAGGAAGAGGAGAAGAAGAAGAAGAAAAATTAGGAGAAACAGAAGAAGAACAGGAAGAAGAAGAAAAAGAAGAGGAAGAAGAAGAAGAAGAGGAAGATTGAGAAGAAGAAGAAGAAGCCCCAAGAATGTAGTCACTTTTACGTTGGTAAAAGTAATGAGTAAGAGTTTTGCTTCCCGATATAGAACACCTTCCAAAAAGCAACCTCGTGGAATGTAATTTGGACAACTGGCGCTGTGACGTATAAGAGTCAAGACTGGCAAGTTAATCGTGGTAGTAAAATGATCTGCTGATATATATCTAACATTTTCTTAAATTTTACGCTGCGAACAACAAGAGATGAGTTGCAATTTAGTTTAATCACATACAAAAAACGTTTCATCGATTTTTTTTGAAGTTCGAAACGCTAAATCCACAACAAACGTATAATGCTTTAATAATAAAAAGTAAAATTTGGATGGCGCGACAGTCCACAGTCAGTCCACAGGGGGAGCAGTGCCTAGCTTTCTTATCAACTTTTCGTGTTGTGCGCTCTACTGTCCTCTCACAAGTAGAAGGACCTACAAGTTTTTGCCGCTTTCGAACGACGAAGTTTGAGAAGCCTCTTTTTAGACAATTGTTACTCTTTGAGTGCTGTTAGTAGTTCGAAACAGGGGATGCGTGAAAAGTGCGAGGTGTTCAGCCGGGAGTTGAACTTGGCCCTCGGTGTGTGAGTGTCGTCCTCTACCACTCTACTATGCCACGGCGTCCCCAATGCTTTCAATTATTTTAAGTTAATTATAAATCGTGGAAAACGTTTCAATGATAATGTCCGTTTCATTGCAGTTGTAATTTCCTCCTTTTAATGGTTTTTGAAGTATGACTCTTGATGTCTCCTCAGTTATGACAAACCTATTTTGTTTACCACATCCCTTCTCGCATCATAGCCCAACACCACCTAAGGCCTTTATTTTCTGCAACTAGTCGAGTTGTGCGTACTTCTTTTCTCTCACAAGAAACAGGGGCCGTGTTTTACCCGCAAAATTTTAGAAGTTTTAAATACTCTTTGAGTGTTATCAACAACTCGGAAGAAAAGGTCCTTCGAAAAAATACAATATTTAAGCAAGAAAAGTAACCGGGTGTCTTTAAAGTGTGATCGTCGTTGTTACCTACTACAAAACAGCGACGCGTATCCATATTTACTCTTTACACTAACGCAGATTGAGGACGAACATCAAACAGTTTGGATCCAGACTTGGAGATTCCATGCTTCAGAATTTTGAATTCAGAGATCTGTAGTGAAGCATTTATACAATGTACCCTCTAAGTTAATATAAAGTAGTTGACGACCCCTACCTGACATTTGTCCTAGTCGCATATGTTTACAGAACGCTGTAGAAAAAGTGTGATTCGTCTCTGAATCCAATCCAAGAGTCTAAGTAGCGTCAAATCATCAAGCATCACTTAGTTTTGAGTTTTTATGTGCCGTTAAAGATAACTGAGGACTATTGAGTAATTGATGGAAGCCAAATCTCGTTGGAAGAATTTATTGGCTGTCTTAATTCTTTATTTAGTAGAGTAGAGTAGAGTCCACCATCGTTGAAAACTGTGTCAAATCGTGCGTGTGTCATCTCTTGTCCTCTCCTGTCTTCTGTTATGTATTTTGAATTCTGATTATCATCTCACGACAACCAGCTTAGCTTCCCATCACGCTGGAGTCAGACTTGCATTTCTAAAAGAAAAAAGTGTTCCAATTAAAAAGCGCTTATCTTCCCTAGAGTTTCATCTCTAAGCACAGATTCGAACTGCAAAGTACACGACAGCAATGCTGGGAACCGATTGAATTCCAGCGACAATCTCATCTTCAATCCTCAAATCGCATTCTCCAAGCCTGCCCCGCATCACCACTCCCAAACGTTCACTCTAATCTCGAACTACTAGGTATGAGCGCACGGAGGTGAATTGAAAATTCCATCAGGCTTTCTCATAGACAAAAGGCACACAGAGAAGGGAAAGAACACTCCACTCTTATTTTGGATTTATCCCCGCATCCACGCATCTATAGATCTGTCTGCGACGAATCTAATTTATGGGCAATTATTGAACTTCATTATAGATATTTAGAGACGTAGCCGAACATATCTGAATCTAATGCTCACGGCGAACAGACGAGAGCGTCAGAGGAAACCTGTCTACTTATGTACCTGGTGACCATTACAATGTGTGTGCGCTGCTTGTAGGGAGGTCACTCAACGTATCATCCACAAAAAGTATCCAACAGAATAACATAGAATACACGAAATAGATACACGGGCGCAAAGGAAAAGCAATAAAATGTTCTCTTTGCATTAAAAGAAATATTTAATCTGACTTACTTACGGACGAATCTTCCCCCACCTTTGTCCCGCGTGTATCCGTGTATCTCCGTGAGAGGGAGAGAGAGAGAGTGTGAGATGAAAGGCCCAAGCAACGAACTAGTCAAAATTTACATAATTTCCCTTGATCGCCGGAACATTTCATTTGTTAGCGCTACACGGCTGGGCCGGCAGCAGCAACTTAGCACTGTCACTGGCTCCTGAGACCCAATACCTGAGAGTGACTGTGCGGCGACAAAACTCGCCTCCAGTGCAGGGGAGAGGCGCAGAGAGAAATATTAATAAATGAGTACCTAAATAAAATGTATCTATTCTGAGTGGAATTTTTTTTATCTTCTAGGTGAATCTTCTCTCCTCTATGAAGTTTAATGCCGTCTGATTAATTTCCTTGCGTCTATTCCCTATGTTCGGACGGGGTAAGCGGGTCATTGTTCCCCCTTCGCTTGAGATACATTTTACATTCCATCGAATGGGGAGATTTATAACCGTTTGCTTGTACACATAATACGTGTGTTCTCTCTCTCATTGAATCTGATAGGGCTTTGGGGCTGGAAGTGTATATTCCTCAAATAACACACAACGTTGGGTCTTGCGAAAAGTCTCCCCGAAATTGAAATCGAAACGAAACGAAGACGAACTCCCTCCAATGGTTGTGAGACATCTTTTCGTAGTTTTTGACTTCGCGTCTATCAGATGAAATTGAATACCTGTCTGGTTTGAGGTTTATTTACTCGTTGAGGACGATAAGTATCTCAGTATTCACTAAGTGCGAACGTGAACGAGGGACTGTCGTAAAATTTGGATTCTGTTCCCCTTGTTATTTTGTTTTCATTTTAACGACCTTTCTCTATGCGTTTAATTACCTTAACAGAGTATTACTCAGTTTTTGCTTCTGCGACCGGCCTGCTGGGAAGAGAGAGCAATGCTTGGTGGGTAGAGATCTTCTTCAGTTTTATTTTGATTGCTGGTGGATTGCACTGCGGTAATTGTGTATTGTTTTCCCTCAAGGATACCAATTACTTCACACTTTCATCTGAGCGCATGAGAGTATATGGATGAGGAAGCGGCAGAATTTTGATTTTATGGCTGCTCTGCAGTTATGAATGGAGTGGTGATTATTAGGAAATGCATCCTTGGTTACCATCAGGGTTCGTGGAATTGGCCAGAATTAGCAGATTGTTTTCAAAATTTTACTTTAACTTCGAAGGAGCTTGAAGTATGTGAAGTAATCCAAATTGGAGCAAGTTTTGGTGCTTTGTAGGAGGATATCAGTCTTCTTTGTGCTAGAAGGATAATTTCTGTAGACTCCCTACCGGCGATGATGGCCGCAATTCCGCTGTTAGGCAGAATGTTCCACTCAATTTGGACGATGATAGACAAGAATTCCGTCCCCCGACTTAGATGAGGTAAAGAAAGCAATATCGAAGCTGAAGCCGAATAAAGCTGCTGGTGCGGACGGATTGCCCGCAGAACTATTTAAAGCAGCTGAAGATGAGTTAATTGGGCGCATGCATTAGCTCATCTGTAAGATATGGCCGGAGGAAAGCATGTCCGATGAGTGGAATCTCAGCGTCGTTTGCCTGGTTCACAAGAAAGGAGACCCTTTTACTGCGCCAATTACCGAAAAATTAGTCTTCTTAACATCGCCTACAAGATCCTTTCATATTGTGTGAGCGTCTGAAACTGTTTGTTCTTAACCTGATAGGTCCCTATCAATGTGGTTTCAGACCAGGGAAGTCCACGATAGACCAGATCTTCACTTTACGGCTGATCCTGGAAAAGACCCAAAGAGTGAAAATCGGCACTCACCACCTTTTAGTCGATTTTAAGAACGCATATGGCAGTGGTGGTCGCCGTGGCGTACTGGGTGGAGTGCGACGCTCACACCCCGAAGGGTCTAGGTTCGATTCCTGGCTGAACACCTGGAATTTTTCACGGCACCACCTCTTTCGAGCTGCACACAACACAACACGAGTAGTTGATGAGCAAGCTAGGCCCTGGCCCCCTGTGGACTGTCGCGACAACAATTATTATTGTTACTATGGCAGTCTGCATAAAGACGAGCTATACAGTGCCATGTCTAGTTTTGGCATCCCTACCTAGATTGTGTAGGATGATGATAGAGAACTTTCGTTGCTTCGTCCAGGTCGGTAACGAACTCACCGAGACCTTCAATGTTAAAAGGGGGTTTAGACAAAGTGACGCACTGTCATGTGACTTCTTTAATATCATCCTCGAGAAGATCGGGCGTAACTCACAAGTTAACACAAGAAGCACGATTTTCCAAAAGTCACTTCAATTGCCAGCTTACGCTGATGACATTGAAGTGATTGAACGAATACAGCGAGCCGTCAATAAGGCGTTTGCTGGTATTGAAGAGGAAGCGGCTAAAATGGGTTTGGCGGTAAATGAGGGCAAAACAAAGTACATGCTGTCATCAAGAAAGGATACACAACATCGACGTCTCGGACAGAGCGTCACACTAGGCAACAGAAACTTCGAGGTAGTCAAAGACTACGTCTACTTCGGCTCCGCGGCAATCAGGGACAACAACATCTGTATCGAAATCAAACGCAGATTCACTCTTGCTAATCGCTGTTTCCTTGGGCTCAAGAGGCAATTGAGTAATAAAACTCTCCTCGAAGGACTAAGCTCGCTTTATGTAACAGCTTGAACATCCCAGTCCTACTTTATGGCGCAGAAACCTGGACATTAGCAAAGGCGGATGAGGAAGCTCTTAAAGGTTTTGTGATTTTTGGTCCTGTTTGCGTTGATGGTATCTGGAAGAGAAGATTTAATGTCGAACTCTATGGGCTGTACAGCGACATGCGCCTGGTCAAGCGCTTTCGGATACAACGCTTAAGATGGTTTGGCCATGTAGAGCGTATGTACACCACTTCTCCTTCCCGAAAAGTCTTCGAATCAGAGCCATTGGGACGACGGAACAGAAAACGGCCTAGGCTAAGATGGCACATACATTGACATCAACCAACTTGAAGTGCGCAATTGGAGGCAGCTAGCGAAAGGCCGTGCTGGCTGGAGAGGCATGTTGGTTGAGTCCCAGGTCCACCCCGAACTGTAGCACTATAAGAAGAAAACGATGAAGAAAAAGAAGAAGAAGAAAAAGAAGAAGAAGAAAAAGAAGAAGAAGAAGAAAAAGAAGTAGAAGAAGAAAAATGAGAAGAGGAAGAAGAAGAACAGGAAGTTGAAGAAAAAGAAAGGAAGAAGAAGAGAAAGAAGAAGAAGAAGAAGATGAAGAAGAAGAAGAAGAAGAAGAAGAAGAAGAAGAAGAAAAAGATATGTGCAACTCTTGAAAGATGTGATATTGTTGCCGGGCTGGTTTTAGTAGGGCTAAAGTTAGCACCTGATGTACAAATTTGAGTCCACCTCATTAGTACAATAGACCAGTTTTCGAGTTTGAAAGCTCCATTGCAGTGTTCTCAAACGTCCAGTAAAAATAAATCCAATTCTGTTCTGTTTTGAGTAGTTACTTTTTTCAGACACTCTTAGAGCCTTCAGTACTGAGCGATTTGTTACACATGAGAAGTCCTGTCGCTTCCAACAAAAATGCAGCAACATTCTCGTTAAATTTGGTTGTACCACCGACCCTTCGATTTTCCTAGTGACACCGTTTGTTTTAAGACAGAATTAATGCAATTCACAAATATAGGGTTGATGGGCAAACAGCCCACCGTTGGAACAGCATCGTCAGCCACTACTTCTTTTGTGCGTTCTACTGTTTTAGCGAGTCGAAGGGACCTATGGTTTCTGATCGACTCCGAACGGCGATAGTGAATTATAGCACTTTGAGTGTTGCCAGCTCGAAAGAGGTGTTGCTGTGAAAGAATGTGAGGCATTCGGCTTAAGAATTGAATCTGGGACACGTGTGTTGCACTTTATCCTCTTCAACACGACGGCAGATCTCTTGCAACCATTCTAACTCGGGAACTACCCTACCCTTTTTGACAATGAAATTACCGAAACGAAATCAACGGACTTCAAAACTCTTCATCGCTTTACACCATCAGCGCCTTTATATCCAATATTGGTGTCTATCTTTGAGCTAATTAATCACAAAACTGACTGATTGTTTCTTTAATTTGAGTCCAATGAAACCAATAAAGCTGTGCTAACACCATCTTTTAAAAAGCCTTATTTTTGCTGCACTTGAACATTTTTTTATCATTTCAAAGAATCGTTTAATCCTTCCAAGGACTCCATGGTGTTGTCGAATTAAATCAAATCAAACCAAATACAAACATCCGAATATCCAGTATTTCCCATGCACAGATCCTTGTCACGATCATTCTCAGTTAAACGTCGCATATCGCATCAAACACCTTTCGTTTCAATCATCTCGAAAAGTAAAGTATCACACCTACGTGATGCAGACAATGACGTCCCCCGATTAAGCAGCACAGTCCAATATGCAGTGCAGTTCCTCTCCTTCAATTGCATCTCGTTCATGGAACTGATTTTTTGTTATTTGTTAAAGAAGGCACAAAGAGTGGCGACAAAAAATAGAATTTAGAGCAGTAAAAGATTACAATCTCTGCGTTCTAACATCACGTACGTACGTGAAACCGATTTTCTCCATTCTTTCTGGCGAACAAAGGAGCAGTGTGACCAAGGGAAGGTGGGCAAGTGCGATAAGAATTAAGGAAAAAGGACGAAACCGATGAGTCGGACAGAGAAAAGATAACAAACCGATGTGCTGTCATCCTTGTGTGGGCTGTGTGTTATTTCGAATTAAGTATCGAGCGGGCAAGAGGAGAGTTTGACACGTTTCGACAGCTCCAGAAACTGTGCACCCTTTGTCGGTGTGTTCGCTCGGGATTTTGGGTTTCGTTCTTTATCATGAAAATTGAATCATTGCACGCGTGTGCATCTGCGTTCGGTGTATAATTGCGGTGAGACGGGGAGGAGATAAAAGGATTTCGCCAATTTGACTGGCAATGCGTTTATTTAATCCGTTTACATCTCACTGTGGCGAATTTTGAGAAGAGAATGAAAATATTCAGCCGAGGAAGGACAATGAAGTGCAATGTGAAAAATCGCGTAAGATTTTCCTGAATTAAATTTCGATGGAGCTTCTTGAAGGAGCTGAAAAGAAAATCTTTGAGTGCCAAACTGGTTATGTACCCCAAGTCCCTGAATCTTTTGTCTTGAGGCCTTGAGTTGTTTGAACAAGGTAGTTTGTTCCAGAGTCGCCTTTCGTGGTCCTTTTTGCCGTTGTCATTCAGTCTTTTGCTTCTGAGTCTGAGCTTGTGGCTTAATCGAGTACCACTTGTCGCTTGTCACTAAGTCTCTTATCACTTAGTCGCTTGCCTATTGTGGCTTGTCGCTCAGTTCCTTTTTGTTGTATCGCTTGAGTGGATCGCCAGAGAGCTACTATTACATAAGTTGCTGGTCGCTTGTTTCTGAGCCGCTTGTTCTGAGATGCTTGTTATTTATTCACTTGTCCTGGTATTTCTTATCGTTGCCATTCAGTTTCCTGTTACTAAGTTGCTTACTGCTCAATAAGTGACCTAACGCTGAATCGCTTGCCACTAGTAGCTTATCCCTGCAAGTCGCTTGTTGTTTATCGTTCCTCGTTTGTGTCTTGCCGCTTGTTGTTTGTCGTTTGTCGCTTATCGTTTATCGCTTGTAGCTTGTAGCTTGTCGCTTGATGTTTGTCGCTTGATGTTTGTCGCTTCACGTGTGTCGTTTGACGCTTGTCGTTTGTTGCTTGTCGCTGGTTATTTGTCGCTTGTCGTTTGTCGCTTGTATCTTGTCGTTTGTCGATTATAATTTTTCATCTGTCGCTTATCGTTTGTCGATTGTTGCTTATCGTTGGCGGCTTATGGTGTGTCGCTTATCATTTTTCGTTTGTCGCTTCACGTTTGAAAAAAAATGATTGTGCTTTGTTGTTTGTCGCTTGTGGCATGTCTTTTATCGTTTTTCGCTGGTCGCTTTACGTGTGTCGTTTGTCGCTTACAGTTTGTCGATTATCGATTGTTGCTTATCGTTGGCGGCTTATGGTCTGTCGCTTATCGTTTTTCGTTTGTCGCTTCACGTTTGAAAAAATAAATGATTGTGCTTTGTCGTTTGTCGCTTGTGGCATGTCGTTTATCGTTTTTCGCTGGTCGTTTTACGTGTGTGGCTTATCGTAAGCGGCTTATGGTGTGTTGCTTATCGCTTTTCGTTTGTCGCTTCACGTTTGAAAAAATAAATGATTGTGCTTTGTCGTTTGTCGCTTGTAGCATGTCGTTTATCGTTTTTTGCTTGTCGCTTTACGTGTGTCATTTGTCGCTTTACGTCTGTCATTTGACGCTTGTCGTTTGTCGCTAGTTATTTGTCGCTTGTCGCTTGTATCTTGTCGTTTGTCGATTATAATTTTTCGTCTGTCGCTTATTGTTTGTCGCTTGTCGATTGTCGCTTATTGTTGGCCGCTAATTGTTTTTCGTTTATCGCTTCACGTTTGAAAAAAGAAATGATTGTGCTTTGTCGCTTGTCGCTTGCAGCATGTCGTTTGCCGTTTTTCGTTTGTCGCTTATCGTGTGTCGCTTACCGCATGTCATTTGTCGCATTTCGATTGTTTCTTGTTGCTTATCGCTTATCACTTGTCGCTTGTCGTTTGTAGCTTAGTAGCTTGTCGTTAGCTGCCTAACGCACAGTCAATTGTCATTAAACGGCTTGCTTGCCGTTTGTCGCTTTACGCTTAGGATCTTACCGCTGAAAGGCTTTCGGGACAGACACTTCTCGCTAATTTTCAACTGTCACTTGTTAACTTATTGCGACGTAGTCGTTGCAGATGTGTGATAGTCGTCTCATTTGTCGTTGAATGGCTTTTTGCTGAGTGGTCTGTCCCTGAGACACTTTTCAGAATGCTTGCAAGTGAGTTTGAGTAGCCTATCACTGCTTTCCTTGACAGTGAGTCTCTAGTCGTATAAAGCTTCAAGGCACAGTCATTCCTTGAAAGGTTACTCACCGCTCATTTACTCCTGGTCCAAGATCTTGAGAGATATGTGCACAGAATCCTTGTGCTCATCGGTCAGTTATTAGCTGCAGATTTGCTTATCTAAGAGTTTTTGTTGTTAACTCTCTCTTCCCTACTATACGTCGCTCATTGCAGGACTTTACCCCGTCAGTATCTTGTATGTCGTTTGTTAGGGCACTGGTGTCTGTATAAAAATACCGTTGACTGTCCAAAACCCCTCGCGCCGACTTTATTTTTGACAGGCACTAGCTGAACATCGTCTACTTGTCGGTATCTCAACCCGATTATTCCCCATTTGAATTTAAATTCGGCCAGCGCCGGAGAATAGAACTACGATCGCTCGGCTCCCCGCTAATCGGTCTTTGACCCATCCAACCACCTCCCCGGGTTTCCCCTAGGAACACGCTTAGCGATCGCCGCTAATGAGCTCAAATCAATAGTTTATTCGATCTTAATAATAATTTCTCATTAGTTTTGTCCCCTGACTTGAGTTATTTGTCGCGCACTGCCGTGCTTGGTGCTTTGCATCGCCATCTGCGTCAGCGGGATGAGATACGAAATTCCCTACGAATCTACATTAATTCAACTGAAAGAATTAGCAATGATGGATGGACTTGTTGGTGGTTGGGTCGTGCTCCGTGCGCGGAAAAAGAGAGCCACCTCGATAGTGGGTCAACGCACTGCTCAAACAAAGGTAGAGGTGTTAGTCACAACTATTTCGACAGAACAATGGTACATGATATTGATTAATAATGCTACGTGTGCGGCGGGGACCGGGCGGGCTCCATGCACATAAATTATTTTAGCACCACTTTAGTGAAAGAAGACGGAGAGAGTGGTGTGAGGTATGGCAAATTTGAGTTGGGATATCGAAATTTCGTTCCACATGAATTTCGAGTGTGTTTTGGTAAGAGGGGATTTGTACATGAGGGAATAATATTTTTTAACAGTTTAGCTATAGAAGTCCGCATTGGTCCTGTACAAGTTTGGAACCCAAATCTTTGTCATGTTGAGTCATGGTGTTTCCTTTCTGATAACAGTAGTTACTTACCTTCAGTTGCCCACAGCAAGGTGATCTATGTCACTCTCTACTAGCATGCATAGCAAGGATATCTTAGTCCTCCCACATCATATATTTTGACAGTCTCTTCATCGTTTGGTGAAGTCCCAAACTCTAACTTCGTTTACATTCAAAAATTCAAATCAAAAGCAAATTCAATTAAAGCAAAATCAAATTCAATTCAAAAAGCTTTTCACAATATCTTGTTATCCAAAGTTGAAAATCTCGTCATAGGTTTTCCAAAGTCGCGTGGTTTGTCACTCAGTTTCTTGCTTGTTCTTAGTACCTTCTTTGAATCAATTATCACTGAGCAGGTCGTCAGTGGGTTCCTTGTCAAGAAGTTGCTCGTCACTTGGTTGCTTGTCGCTCGACTGTTTGTCAGAAAGTCGTTTGTCGCTCAAGTGTCTGTCACAGCCGAATCGCTTGTAGCAAAGTCATTTGTCGCTTGGCGCTGAGTATTTAATCGTTGAATGAGTGTTCTTACGTAATGAAAACCTTTAATTTACTTTACAACGGAGGGAGCTGGCCAATTTTTAAGAGCAGGGAATATCCAAAAGCGGAGGTCATTGTGCAGATTCGCAACAGCAGTACAAAGGGCGTCACTAGAAGGGGATATGTTGGCCAAAGTCATACTCACACAGGAATGGTTTATCACTCACTAGGTCAAGCAGAATTGAAGACTTGTCAATAAGCTTTTATAAAAATTGTTATCGTCGTCAATGAACGAACAAAAGAACTGCAATTTATTAGATGTGAAGAACTTATACAAAAAAGCGAAATCAGAAATAAATTAGCAGGTGTTTACAATTTTAAAGGAGAAAGTTTCAGCATGTCAAAGACATTGAACGTAGTTTACCGAGGTTTATCCTACTTTATCCCTTTTTCATGAAGCGTTCATTCACCAACCTCCCATCCATCTTTTCATTAAGTGGCAAAAGTTGGTGCGTGGTATGAAATAGGGAACAAGCCTGGGCATGATAATTTACTCAATTCAAAAGTGATTATGCGAATAGTGATTAATATAAAGTCGTTTTCCTCCCAAGTTATTGACGTCCTATGGTTTTATTAGTCCCACTCTTAACCAACGAATGTGCTGCAATTCGCATTTCTAAGCAAGTATATTTCGAGCAGATCTTCTTGCACTAGAGGGAGCTTCAAAAGGTTAAACATGCTTAAAAAAGTTAAACATTACCCTTGGTAAGGATAGCGGAGGTGCATTAAAAGTTCTCAAAACGTTGCCTTTATTGCTTTTTCATTGCTAAAACATACCCTGCTAACTATCTCGGAATCTTAATGTCTTTCTAGTATAAGTCACTGAAAACCAGTATAACTCAAATGAAACGATCAATAAATTTATCAAAATATGATTGAGTCCAACGCAGTCGACTTAAATCCAATAGCAGCCTCAGTAAAAGGAATTTGTTGCACCGATAGCTAGAAGAGCCGGCGCCAGTTGTCCGCTAAGTTTCTCAAATTTCTGTCAGTTACAATTTACAATTCCCTTCCTTTCCTACTAATGTCGTTAACCAAGCATGTGATGATCTGTCAGCAGCATGTCACTATGTTCTCTTGCAAATTCTTCCATTTCGTAAGGTATCGATTGCAAATTGGATTTATAGCAGGGTTTGAAATGAAACACACAACAAACGCGAGCTTGGTGATTTGTTTCCTGGATACCACTTTTAAAATTTATACGTAGGTTGCCTTTTATATTTTGGGATTGGCCAACCCTAGAGTTGCCATTTGACAACTGCCAGCTCAATCGTAAAGTATGACATTTTTGAGGTTATATGTACTCAGAACGTTTTGACATACTAGCGCAATTTGTGTTGTTTACAGTAACTTAAAAGATTCATCTCGCCCAAAAAATGCAATTAAATCGCAAACATTTTCGTGCAATTTTTTTACAACTTTCGACGTGGATTAACTCAACAATAGTGCATCGATGAACTTAATTCAATTTCTGGCGATGAAGCTCCATCAATTACCAGTGTTTATCGATGGCATGGTGAATTCAACCGAGGTCGTAGTTCACTCCAAGACGAATTTCGTGACGGTCGTCCAAAATCAGTTGTTCTTCCGGAAACCATTGATGCTGTGCACCAACTGATATTGCAAGATCGTCAGGTGACCTATCGTGAGATTGCGACAACCTTAGGCATTAATAGGACCAGCATACATTCAATATTGCATGAATATTTCACCGCCAAAAAAAATTGTTCGCGTTGGATTCGACACAATTTGTCAATCCCTAAAAAAAAGGCTCGTGTCGATTGGTCGAAATAATTGCTCCAAAAATACGATCGCGGTGCTTCGAAATACGTCTATGACATCGTGACAGGTGATGAATCGTGGAGTTACGCGTATAAACCCGAAAGTAAACAGCAGTCGACTGTATGGGTGCTTCAAATAGAGCCAAATCCAACAAAAGTTGCTCGTGCACGCAGCACTTCCAAGCAAATGGTCGCCTGTTTGTTCGGAAAAACTGGACATGTCACAACCGTACCACTAGAACAAAGCAGAACAGTCAATTCTGAGTGGTACACAACCATTTGTCTGACAATTGGCTTCCCAGAAATTAGGTAAACCATCCGCCGAAGACGGTTAACTCTTCACCACGACAATGCGAGCTCTCACACATCGGCTCAAACAACTGCATTTTTGAGCACTCAAAATATCGATTTGATAAGTCATCCGGCGTATAGTCCTGACTTGACACCGAATGACTTTTTATTCCCGTACATAAAAAAAATAAGAGTTCAACGTTTTTCGACACCTGAAGAAGCGATTGATGCGTTCAGAATGCATGTTTTGAAGATACCTCAATCAGAGTGGCAAAAGTGGTTCGACTATTGGTTCAGAGGCACGCAATAGTGTATAGATCTTAATGGGAAATATTTTGAAAAACAATAAAGCTATTTTCGATGATAAATATTTGTTTTTGTTCTCTTATTCCGAAATATTAAAATCAACTCTCGTATTTCCCTTTTATTACTTTTAAGTAGCTTTCTACTTCTGATGAACAATTTTAACCTCAACCTTTACCCCTGGCAAGACTACGACTTTCAGAAAACGGTACTTATTCCTTCATTTAACAGACACCTGTGAACGGATTTCCATCTAAACATCTGCAATGAGGTTCCTAGAAGTCAAGCGTAAAGAAAATAGTCTGCGTTCTTGTTAGGACTACCGAGCTGTTGGCGAAAAACTGTAACCAGATCTAGACACTGAATTCTTGGTGAATTGAACTATTTGTAAGATCAACTCTTAATGAACTGAACTATTAGTGAATATTTGTGTACACAATAAACTATTAGTGAACATTTTAAAGTTTCCCTAGAAAGCTGACTTCTTTTAAGTCTTCATCCACTCTTCACAGCCATTTAATGTGTCTAAAAAATATTGCCCACGTCAAAATCCCACTCAATATAAAGGTTAAGATTTGATGGTTTTTTGCCTTGGGCTGTTAGGGCGTTTGTAAGGGCCCATTCCATAACCTAGGAGAGCTTACTCTCCGATCGGCTTCAAAGACTGTAAAGTACTCAATTCCCTTAAATGTATAAGATTATGCTTCTTCACAAACCTCTGTTCTAAAAAAAAAAAAACAATTCAACTTTTGCAAAGTTACCATCCCACACATATTTTTTTATTTACGATTCTCTTATTTAGACTTCAATCGATTTCAAAGCTGAATTAATACTTTTTTAAACAATTAAAACGACAACAAGTCCGTAATTAACGGTAATTATGTGATCTTTGTGTAAAGATTTGAAAATGTCACTTTTCGTAAGTTTTCCAAAGATCGCCTTAGATCTTCGATTTTATAGCCGCAAAGACGCCACAAGGACGCTTTGATGTGTGTATCCCAACGGACATCGGCGTAAACTTGTCGCCACCGAATTCCCCGTTGACTTTCAATTAAGCTTGCAATTAGTTTAAGTTTGCTTTGGTGCGATGAAAAACTGCTGCTTAAATTGATGTGTTCAGTATTCTTTTGCGTAGATATGAATTAGTTGATATATCGATACCGAGAATATATTGAACGTCCAAATATTTCATTTTTACGATATCTGAAAAGCAATTAGCTTGGTTCACGAATATTTCGTGAACAATTTGGCATTAAATTTCCTTCGCATGACAACCGAGAGCACGTTTGTCCAGTTGATGGTTCTAGTTCGCTCACTTTTCGCATAAAATGGCAGAAATTTCAACTGTTTTAAGTTCAGTCTTAGCTTTAGCTCATCTGTACTTGGCGTCTTGTTGAAATAGAGCAGTGGCCTCATGTGTAGCCTTAAATCACATAAATTAGTCGGCCTTTCAATGCGTCCATTGCTACGAATAATGCAGACTTTAAACTTACCCTTCTCTGAGTCGATTGTAACAGATGCGATGTGACTTGTGACGCAGTCCTGTTTTAACCACAACCTGTCCAAATCTACATTTTGTCGTTGTGGCCTTTCACACGTACGTGGCGGAAACCACCATCAAAATAAAAATATGGTCCAATGACACCTACGGCATGTTATCTAAAGAGAACAGTATTTTTTCGTGATGTTATGGTACCTCGTGAAGCACATGTGGATTGCTGCCTAGTAACGTTTATTTTGCTTAATGACAAACACCTTGAGCCTCATCACTGAAGATGATTTTTGGATAAAAATCAACATCGATTTTAAAATGTTCCTTCGCCCAAGTAAGGAATGGGCGATTATTAGATTTATTCAAAGGTTTCAGTTTCTATATCAAATAGATCTTGTTACGAAGTGGATCGGAGACTTTTCGCAAAATTTTTCAAAACGACGAAACTGAGTTCCCCCAACATCGTGGGAATCATTGATTTGGCATTGGAACAGCGTTTAACGTTGAATTGTTGATGTGACAGGTAAGAGACGGCGTCAAAGAAAAGTCTGATTGCTCTTAAGGTTGCGGTAACTAAAAGCGAATTTTGAAATTAATTAAAATAACTTGAAAATGTTATATAGTTAAGTACTGCTCCATTACAATTTACCAACTAGAGTATAAATGCCAAGAAAGCTTTAAAAAAATATGGTATCGTTTACCGTATTGTGGCCGACGTGGCGTAGTGGGTAGAGTGCGACCCTCACACACCGAAGGGTCTAGGTTCGATTCCCGGCTGAACACCTCGAATTTTTCACGGCACCACCTCTTTCGAGCTGCTGCCAACACTCAAAGATTAATAACTGTCTAAGAAAACTTCTCAAATCTCGCCGTTCGGAGTCGGCAAAAAACTGTAGGTCCCTTCCACAGAGAGAATAGTAGCGAGTAGTTGATGAGCAAGCTAGACTCTGGTCCCCTGTGGAATGTCGCGCCAACAATTATTATTATTATCGTTTTCCGTTCCTGTAGAAAAAAGGTTTTAACGTCCCAATTGAAGAACCCTTTATGCTTTCTTCAACTTGACAGACAGAGCTCAACTACCTAAGGCATATGTAAAGACTATTGTCCCTCTTACAAAAACGTTTTATTTGATCTCTTATACAGCGGTTCACAAGTCAAATTCGACACAAAAAAGAAAAACGCTTTGGAATTGAGAACAATGAATCTTATTTCTTAAAGTAAGTTAGTTAGTTAATTATCAGGCACACGAACCATGAAGGGTCTGAGCCTTAGCAATTCCTGCCTTTCATCGGTGACGCACGCTACTTCCATTCATCAAGACCAAGTAGTCTTACATCCGCGATGACTTGGTGTTTGTACCAGAGGTTCGGTCTTCCTCTCCTTTTCGAACCAGGAGGCTCGGATTTGAAGACCCTCTTTGCTGAAACGTTGTTGTCCATTCGCTCGATGTGGATGAGCTAGTGTAGTCGACTAATTTTTGCCTTCCGGACTACATCCTTATCCTTGTACAGCTCGTAGAATTCGCGGTTGTGTTTCTCCTCCCTTCGCTTTCCTCGCAGACGAGACCATATATCCGACGTAGAATTTTTCTTTCTAAGGCGCGGACGTAACAAAGGCGGATGAGGAAGCCCTTAGTCTCTTCGAGAGAAAAGTTCTGCGTGCGATTTTTGGTCCTGAATCCGTGCCATTGGGACAACGCATCAGAGGACGACCTAGACTAAAGTGGCGCACACAAGTGGAGAAGCACCTCAACCAACTTGGAGTGCGCAACTGCAGACAGCTGGCGAAAGATCATGCTGGCTGGAGAGGCATGTTGGTTGAGGCC
This sequence comes from Eristalinus aeneus, assembly GCA_955652365.1. NCBI lineage: Eukaryota > Metazoa > Arthropoda > Insecta > Diptera > Syrphidae > Eristalinus > Eristalinus aeneus. Next base: position 25,632,170 of record OY019131.1, read on the forward strand.
CAGGTCCACCCCGGACTGTAGCGCTACAAGAAGAAGAAAAAGGCACCAAGAATCAGCTCTGCAGCCTTACTTTATGTCCAGCTTTCTTCTTCACAAAGCAGAACTGACAGACATAGGGTTTTGTAGAGCATGATTTTGGTTCTTCGAGTCAGGTGTTTCGAGCCCAGTTGTTTTGACAGACCAAAGTAGCATCGGTTGCCAAAGGCGATTCTACGTCGGATCTCCACTACGGAGTTTACGTTTGCTCCTAGGTATACAAACTCCTTTACTACCTCGAATTTAAGCTGTGGATTGTAACGTTTTGGCCTAGGTGGTGTGCTGCGGATCGTTTTCTGCTCGACAGCATATATTTGGTTTTGTCCTCCTTGACCTTTAGACCAGCTCGCTTGGCCTGTTGGCCTCAATTGCCGTGAAAGTTTCCACTACGGCGCGCGAAAGTTTCCACTACGGCGCGTGAAAGATTCCACTACGGCGCGTGAAAGCTACCACTACGGTGCGTTAGGACCGCGCAATAACGTCGATGTCATCAGCCTATCCCAACAGCTGGACTGACTTGTAGAAGATAGTGTCTTCCGTGTTGACTTTTGCCCGCTGCACTATCTTCTCCAGTATAAAATTGGAGAAATCAACGACTGCGCATCTCCTAGCCGAAATCTGGTGCAGGTCTCAAACGGTTCACAGGTTTTTAAACCGCACTGCACGCTGCATCTCGTATGTGTTACCGTAGTACAACACAACCGGATCAATTTTCCCGGGATCCCGAATTCGGCCATCGCTTGGAATATCTCCTTGCGATGAATGCTGTGGTATACGACTTTATAATCGATGAAAAGATGGTTAGTATCGATTTGAAACTCGCTGGTCTTCTCCAGGGTCTGCCTTAGTTTGGAGATTTGGTCTGTAGTCGATTTGCCGGGCAGGAAGCCGCACTGGTACGTGCTGATTAGTGCGGTGCAGAACGGCTTTAGACGTTCACACAGTGCGCTGGATTTCTTAAACTCATCCACTATTCCTACTGGGTCCGTAACTAGATTATCCTCACAATTTCAAAGAGCCTAGGTGATTTTTCTAAAGCCTGAGGCCAGGCTTTTGGCTTATTTGTACCTAAAAGGCTTGCATTTTTTGTTTGTCCCTAGACTCTTCGATATCCTTGAGCTGGGAGGTTTCAAGAGACCTTTTATTCGGGCGTAGAAGATTTTTCTCCTCCCGTCTTCTAGCCCAGTACTACTTCTCTTGCGTTGCTCTTGTTTTCCGTTGCAGGGCGTCAGTTGCACGTGTTTTCTGCTAACACTGGGTGGGTTTCTTGTCGGTGGTGGTAGGTAGCCTAAGGTAGTTCCCGCCTCTAACTCTTTGATGGCCGAGCGGCAATGCAACCACATCTCGTTGGCATTTGACGTAGGCATTTCGGAAAGTCTATCGGGGTGCTTAGGCGCCCAATGTCAAAAGTTCTTAAAGTAAACCATCATTTATTATGACATTAAGCTAAGATTTATTTTACATTATAAAAAAAACAAGTTCAATTATATGACTGAAGAAATAGTGAAAAAAGAAAACTTCTTCTTATTTTTGAGTGTCACGCGGCTTGAGAGCCACTGTTGGTTAAAAGTATCACATTTCATACAAACTCAAATTCTGACAGACGCAATTGATATTTACCAGAAGTAATTCATTTATATTAGAACCTTCGGATGACAATTAATTTGTAACACCATTTTGAAAGCTCATATATATAAGGTTGTCAAATATCTCCCTTCCTTTTTTTGCTGTTCATTCAATGCTTCCTAAAAAGTGTTACAGTGATCGGATATAGTTTCAATATGCGCTGCTTTGTTCGATAATCTGTTTCCATCTATATGGCAATTTCATAATAGGCATCTCTTAGAAGCCCCCTCCTTATTCGCGAAGAACTCGGACAGACATTTTTCACAAACCTCTTTTTATTTCAACTTCACACCACCAAGGGCGTTCGCCTTGAACAGAAACCGGTGGTAACTACTTGGCGCTATGTCCGGGCTATATGGTGGATGCGATAAAACCTCCCATCCGAGCTACCGTAGCTTCTGACGAGTCTTTAACGAAGTGTGTGGTCTGGCGTTGTCCTGGTGGAACACTAAACCCGTCATGTTGGCCAACCCTGGACGCTTCTGATCGATCGCCTGCTTCAAGCGGTCCAGTTGCTCGCAGTAGATGGTAGAATCAAGCGTCTGGCCATATGGAAGCACCTCAAAGTGGATGATTCCCTTCCAATCCAACCAAACATACAGCAAAACCATCGTGGCCGTCAATCTCGGCTTGGCCACTGTTTGGGGCTTCAAGCGGTGCAGGTGTTCGCAGTTGATGGTAGAATTAAGCACCTGGCCTTATGGGAGCACCTCATAGTGGATGATTCCCTTCCAATCCCACCAATCACACAGCAAAACCTTCGTGGCCGTCAATCTCGGCTTGGTCACTGTTTGGGACGATTCACCGGCCTTCAACCTCGACAGTTTTCACTAGATATTGGTGCATGTGATCCATTTTTCGTCGCCAGTCACCATCCGCTTCAAAAATGGGTCGAGTTCGTTCCGTTCCAGCAGAATATCGCAGGCATTGATTCGGTCCAAAAGGTTTTTTTGTGTCAAATCATGCGGCACCCAAACATTAAGCTTTTCATTGTATCCAGCCTTCTGCAGATGGTTAAAAAGGTTTTGTGGCTAACTCCCATCTCCTGGGCGATATCATGAGATGCCACATGCCGGTCTCGATAATTTCCATGTTTCGATCAGTATTCGTCGTCACAGGTCTTCCTCCGGCTGGCTTATCTATGGTGTCGTTTTGACCAGCTCTGAGTCGTCGAATCCATTCCTCCGCGGTTCGAAGTGATAGAGTACCATCCCCCAAAACACCATTAATCTCACGTGTCTTTAACGAAGGAAAACTTTAAAATAGGGCAACTTTCGGCGCTGGTGAACTCCATGTTTACACGTCTATAACTGTTGAACGCAATATGCAAACTAGTCATCCATAGCGTCGTTTTGTAGGTTATGTCAAGACCGTCCAAATGATGAAATGATAGTATTGCCAGATACGAGCTCCGTAGCGTAGTAGTATATAGCCGGAAAATTCAAAAGACAAAAAGCGGAATGGAGATATTTGGCAACCTTATATGTACCATACTATCATTTCCGTTTAATAATGTGATTTTTGAAGTAAGTTCGATGAGGCTAGTTGATTAGAATTATAAGCCAGCTTTAAGAATGTTTCATGCTTCGTATAAGCAACGAAAAATAATCAATGGGATGTTCTAACCCCTCATGTGAGCTTGACTTCAAATCAACCTTCAGTAGCATACGAGTTTCTCATTTTGACAAAATCAGGAAAAGGTTTGATTGTTCATAAATAAATACACACGAAGAACAAAATTTTCGTAACTTAAATTTCTAATGCTGATATATGTACTTACAAAAAGTTTGTCAACTCAATTAAACCCCGAACAACAAATTGACACATATTTACAACACATCAGCACATATGTATAGTATTTTCAAATTTGATTTAATCATAAAATCCTATTCAAAAAATACAAAATCTTATTAGTTGTCAAGGAGATTTAAACAAAATTCATTTCATTAACATTTCAGGAATCTTCACCAACCCTCACCCTAATTTCATCGAAAGTAAGTAAAAATTGGTGCATTTTCTATTTATTTATACAAATTCATTAGTTTGTCTATTTTTTGTTCTCATTTGACGATGTGTTTATGTGTGTTTTTTGGACGTATTTAATGCGCGTGGGTGTGATTTTGAAGTGAAACTTTCTACACAGCGACGTAATGAGGTCGATGAGACTGAAGTGAAATGTGAATCGACGAAAAGTCATATCGAACATATATTTAAAGTTGTCAAACTTATGATGTGTGATATTTCAAGAAATATAAAAACTGTAGCATTTTACAGAGAAATACATTTTATTTCTTTCAAAACTTTTGTTTTTTTATTGCTTGAGGCTAAAGTTTTAGAAATTTAAAAAAATTATATTTTACATGTGATTTTTGTTTCTCTTTTGAGTGAATTGTTTTGTGAAACATTTCTATCATGGTGTAGGGAAAACGCCATGTGTTTGAAAGTTTTGATGACGAAACCATGCTAAATAAAACATTTCAACCCAAAATTGGCTATTGCTCTCGCTAGAAAGGGTTTTTTTAATTTTTAAGTTTAAGATCGCACTTTTCACAGCAATTACAAGAAGAATTCCGATAACTTCTTCTTCTTCTTCATGTAACGCTACAGTTTGGGGTGGTTTTGGGCCTCAACCAAAATATCTCTAAGCGAGCACGATCTTTCGCCAGCTGCTTCTAACACTCAAAAAGTCCCGGGACATATAGGGGGCATCACTAACAAATATAATATTAAGTTAATATATTTTTGTTCATGGCACCCCTTATATGTCCCGGAACTTATTGACCTCAAATCTGAACTCCCGTAGCTTCTGACGAGTCATCAACGAAGTGTGTGGTCTGGCGTTGTCCTGGCGGAACACTACACCCTTCATGGTGGCCAATTGTGGACGCTTTTGGTCGATCGCCTGCTTCAAGGGGTCCAGTTGTTCGCATTAGTTGGTAAACTCAAGCGCCTGGTCCTATGGGAACAGCTCATAGTGGATAATTCCCTTCCAATCCCACCAAACACACAGCAAAACCTTCCTGGCCGTCAATCTCGACTTGTCCACTGTTTGGGACGATTCTTCAACCACGACTGTTTTCGCTTGATATTGTCGCATGTGGTCTATTTTTCGTCGCCAGTCACCATCCGCTTCAAAAATGGGTTGAGTTCGTTCCGTTCCAGCAGAATATCGCAGGCGTTGATTCGGTCCAGAAGGTTCTTTTTGCATCAAATCATGCGGCACCCAAACATCAAGTTTTTTTTGTATCCAGCCTTCTGCAGATGGCTTCAAATAGTTTGGTGCCTAATTTCCATCTTTCGGGCTATGTCACGATATACCACATGCCGATCTAACTCGATGACTTCCAGGATTCGATCGGTATACGTCGTCACAGGTCTTTCTCCGGCTGGCTTATCTATGGTGTCGTTTTTACCGGCTCTGAATCGTCGAATCCATTCCTCCGCGGTTCGAAGTGATAGAGTACAGTCCCCCAAAATACCATTAATCTCACTTGACGTTTCTCTAGAAGATTTGTCTTTAACGAAAGAAAACTTTAGAATAGGGCGACTTTCGGCGCTAGTGAACTCCATGTTTACACGTGTGTAACTGTTGAACGCAATATCCAAAATTATCATGCATATTCTCGTTTTGTAGGTTATGTCATATGATGTATAGTATTGCTTGATACGAGCTCTGTAGCGATTTGTACATAGCCGCGACATTCAAAAGAAGAAGAAAGTGAAGGGAGATATTTGAGAACCTTTTAAAAACACATTGTTTTCCTTACACCACGATTAATTTGTTATAATCAAAATATATGCTTTTTTTATAGTTGCAGCATTTTAAATATTTTATTATTATTATTTTTAATTAGAGTTTTTTGAGTAAAAGTATTTCCAGTTTTTGTCCCAACGACATGGGCGTCTACATATTTCCTTTAATTTCGAATATCCATTTTCATGGAGCCATTAATTAATTTTTCGAACACCGCAGTAATGCTTGACAAAGCATGCTGTTCCCCTTGTTCAAGATAATATGTTGAGCTCTCTGAATTGAGTACTTTGAAGCTATGCATTCTAGCTATCATCTAATCATTTAATGAAATTATCTGTGTGTATTGAATAGGACCTGTAAAATTTTTCTTTGTCTACTTTTATTATTGCATTTTTGATAGAACTCTTCGAAAAAGGTTTGAAGGAAATTGGCGTTTTTCAAATAGACCTACTATTTATTGCCACATATAGGAAAATTTAGTATATCTTTGTGAAATTTCCTTCAAAGATTTAAAAATATCTACAATAAACCATATTTCTTTAAACATGATAATCTCTGTGACAGTTTCAGACAGGCTCACTCACTATGTCCCGAGAGATATCCATTGTCGAATTTGGATTATTTGTTAGTGAAGTCCCCTATATGTCCCGGGAATTATTGTATTACTGAAAGAAGAAGTCATTTTGGTAAAAGTCTTGCTTTCATGAGGAGAAAATAAAACCTTCTCATGAAAGTCAATATGAAAAACTTTCTGATGAGTAAAGTCACAAATTTTTCTCTCCTTTTTTATGAAAAAACAATTTCGTGATGGTAATAAAATGAGTATGTATGTAAAGGGTGTCCCAACAAGATGTAAATTTGGCGCCATTCGAATTGTCATTGTTTGACATTTGAACTATTATTATTTTTTGTTAGTAGAAGGTATGAGATTAATAAAAATTTAGCGCTACACGAATGAAGAACGCATTCTCATTGTAAACATGAAAATGCCGATTTTGCCGATAAAATCATATTTAGTGACGAAGCCCATATCCATCTTGATGGACGAAGCCATCGCATTTGGAGTGATTCACGAGAAGCAAATGCAACCTCATCGTGTCACTGTGTGGTTTGGATTTTGGGCTGGAGGAATCATTGGACCTTTTCTTTATGAAAACAAGTCAGGTCAAGCGCAAACAGTCAATGGTGTTTGGTATCGTGAAAGATAATCTATTTTTTCTGTGCCTAGAATTGAAGAAATGAATGTGGAGGGGATGTGGTTTCAACAAAACGGCCTCACACCCCAAACAGCCAGAGAAACGATTCAATTGCTGCATCAGTCATTTAAGTCTTGCGTTCTTGTTGGGACACCCTTTACATGTACAGCACTGTGCAAAATAATAGCACCATGTTCGAATTTCTCACTATTTTGTCATTATTTTGATAAAAACTTTTTCCTCCCGTCATGAAAACACATCATATTTTTTACACAACATACTTAACTCATCAGTAATAACACTCTTAAACAAAATAAGAAAAAACAGCATTCTGAACTTAGAAAAAGCCTGTTACCCGGAATGACACCGAATTTCGGATTGTGCAAAATAATAGCACCAAGCACAAAAGTGTATATGAATGAAGTAAAAGTCAATGAAATAGTGAAGTTTTTTGTTTTTATTTTTGTTATTTGCTTAGTACTTCACGTATAACCTTTATTTTTGAGATCAGCGTCACAACGTCGTGGCATGGAGCCGCTTAAGGCATGACATCGCTGAACAGGGATATTCTCCCACGCAACCTCCACAATATTCCACGCTGTTTTGTACTTTTGCAAGTTGCATCTCGTGACATCGCCCATGAGATGGGAGTTTGTCACCACCCAGGCTGGATACAAAAAAAAGCTTGATGTTTGGGTGCTGCATGACACCCAGGCTGGATACAAAAAAAGCTTGATGTTTGGGTTACGCATGATTTGACGCAAATAAACCTTCTGGATAGAATCAACGCCTGCGATATTCTGCTGAAAGGGAACGAACTCAACCCACTTTTGAAGCAGACGGTGACTGTCGACGAAAAATTGATCACATGCGACAATATAAAGCGAAAACGGTCGATGTTGAAGGCCGGTGAATCGTCCCAAACAGTGACCAAGCCAGGATTGACGGCCAGAAAGGTTTTGCTGTGTGTTTGGTGGGATTGGAAGGGAATCATCCACTATGAGGTGCTCCCATAAGGCCAGGCGGTTAATTCTTCCATCAACTGCGAACACCTGGACCACTTGAAGCCCCAAACAGTAGCAAAGCCGAGATTGACGGCCAGGAAGGTTTTGCTGTGTGTTTGGTGGGAATGGAAGGGAATCATCCATCATGAGGTGCTCCCATAAGGCCAGCCGCTTAATTCTACCATCAACTGCGAACACCTGGACGGCTTGAAGCAGGCGATCGACCAGTAGTGTCCAGAATTGGCCAACAGGAAGGGTATTTTGTTCCACCAGGACAACGCCAGACCACACACTTCGTTGATGAATCGTTAGAAGCTACGGGAGCTCAGATGGGAGGTTTTATCGCATCCGCCATATAGCCCGGACATAGCGCCAAGTGATTACCACCTGTTCCTGTCCATAGCGAATGCCCTTGGTGGTGTGAAGTTGAACTCAAAAGAGGCTTGTAAAAAGTGGCTGTTCGATTTCTTCGCATAGAAGGAGGGGGTTTCTACGAGGGAGGTGTTATGAAATAGCCGTCTAGATCGAACAAAACGGCACATATTTGAACTAAATCCAATCACTGTAACACTTTTTATGAACCATTGAATGAAGAGTAAAAGAGCGGAAGGGAGATATTTGACAATCTTATATGAACAAAAGATTGCATTGAACTTGCTAATCTTGAAGGCGGCTGTATAAAAAGTAGGGTAAACAAGTGTTAACCACTTCCACGGAATTAACAAAGCTTTAAAAAATAGTTCCAAGTTCTCTTCCTAGCCTTTTCATTTTATTACTGAAAAGCTTGTTGTAATTAGGTTCAATTTCAAAAGATGGCGTCACTTGCAAGTTGTAGTTGATTTTGGAAGAGATTTCCTACTTCATTTGAGTGACAACACTCAAAGAGTAAGAACTGTCTAAGAAAAAGCTTCTCAAACTTCGCCGTTCGGAGTCGGCAAAAAACTATAGGTCCCTTCTACTCGTGAGAGAACAGTAGCGCGCACAAAGAACTTCCGAGGACACTTCACCGATATGTCACAGTAAAGCTTGACATCCGAATAGATGCCTAAGATGCTGTTGACTATTGTTTTATGACTTTTAAATATAGGAGCTGATTCTGTGACTATCCCACAATCGCCTTTAAAATACCTCAATATGCGTCTTCTACTAGATCAAGAAATGTATGTATATGACACCATTTTATCCTTACTCATCGGATTTCATCAGCTAAAAAGGAAATTGTGAACCACCCTGCTCAGATGTTACTCACTCTCATGGAAAGAATTGCGATAAGAAATAAAGGGAGCGTCAACAGTTCAAGAACTCAGATGTGCCCCAAACTGAGTGGTAGGTTGTCAGTGAAACGAACAGTCAGGCGCTAGGTTCTTTAGAAAAACAAACCGCCGTTAAAAACACGTTCCTGACTGCAAAAAAGACAAATGGAGGAGAAAGTGGTCCTCAATGGTTAAGAATATAAATTACGGCCTAATATTAAATTCCTAACGAAGGTCCTATAATTTTTGCGCTTATATTTTGAATTAACACAACGATGCTTTCTGTACATCTGTGTGTTGAAATTTGTATGCCTCTGTTGTAGGGATTACTTTTGCATTGGCAATTCAGTTTCGATGGAATACAAATCATACTAGTAGTTTTTAGTGGGTGTTCAAGTAGTAAGGCAGCTGAAGGGCAGAACCCTTGACGTACTCTACTACATTCAGAGGATTTGCAACCTTTCTTTGTCAAATTGAGCAAATGAACCCTAACGCTTCAACGAAAAAGGGTCCTTTGAGATGCCCAATTCGGGAACAAGATCCACAAAAGCGAAGTCGAGAGACTTCGGTCAGCATGGTCGAGACCCCCAATATTGCACCGCAGTTGTTCCTCAGGTTAAGTGTCCTGTAAAATGCTTGTTAGTGAGCTTCGATGAATTAGAAAAGGAACATACCATACCAACATACCATGGTATCTTGATGCTCACCTTATACCGGTATACCTGGTAAGTTGCTGTCTTTTTCTATCTTTTCTTTTAGGCAATCTTCAGTTTGTGTTCTAAGTTCTTAGGCGATCTTCAGCTTGTGTTCTTAAGGGAAAATGTAGAAAAATAACTAAAAAGTCCATCGGTTATGGACGTACTAATAAAGTAAATGCTTCAGAGTTTAAGTCATCAATGCCAAGAAGATAGCTTGCACCTTCCTGAGGCGTGCCACATAAATGCAATTTGAATCGGAACCACAGTCTAATGAAGTTTCTTCACAACTTTCTTCACCCATCCGCCACCCACAAAACTTCTCCAAATGGCTCCCAATGCACCCGGGCAACTTGTGTCAAATCACGATCGATAGTTGTCAATTACCTTGCGACACATCCCACCAACCGTGACGGGCAAACTTTCCGTGCACACGCTACCCGGGGAATTACTTTGAGTTATGGCCAATCCGCATCAAAGACGACATTCCATCCTCCCCAAAAGTCCCCAGACACCCGGCAATCGTTTCGAAATAGACTCCAACTCGCCCATAGGTCCAAAAGCCATTGCATTTGTCGCCTTTCCGCCGATGATATATTACAAGCATCTTAGCCAGCAGTTAGTCTCCATCATCCAGGCATCGGGCGCATACACGCATCTTCACTTACCACCTAAGCGCGCATGCAGCCGGCAGTGCATATCAAAGGGGGGTCGCCCTCTCGCTCTCTCACCCCTTCCCAGGCACAAATTGTTTCCAAAAATTCAAAAAGATTTTCATTTACCTCAATTTGTGTCTCCAGAAGGGAGAGGAGGCGAAAAGATAGAGAGACGGAATCCAAACGCCCAGTGTGTTGCGACTGTACGCAAGAGTATCTGTGGGTATAAATCGGGAATCACACAATCAATTTATACACGAAAGATGAGAAACCAAAAATGTTTTCGGGTCTCTCTTGTCGTTTGGTTCTCAAACGCTGTCTTTTTGTTCGTTTTGGATTTTTTTTTTTGGAATATTTATTACCCGAGGAAATATCTTTTTACGTGTATGCTTGTCGCTTAGGCACATCCCCATACACGCAGAGCGCTTAGATGACGAGAGCATACTCGTATTAGCTCCAGATACGTATACCTTCCAGATACACGCGGCATTAGTTTGGGATCCAACAATTTCTCGTTGCTTGTGTAGCCTCGCCGGAATAAAGACGATGTATAAAATAGTATCGGCGACATTGTGTGTTTCTAAGGTGTATGATATCAAAAATGGACTCAAATATAGTAATGGTAATTATTAGAGAAGATACTTTTTATAGAACCGGTCATCGGTGGATGGTGGTGTGCGTGGGGAGAGATGTACGCGGTCTTGCACGTTGTCGCGCATCTTCGACCAGCACTTGGAAATTTATTCAAAAATTGAAATACGAGATACCGGGTTGTTTTCTATTTCTTCTGTAATTGTCTGAAAGATACAGATACGGGGGAACTGCTGAACCACTGAGGAATGGGAACAGATCCGGAAATATATAAGCAGTTGACAGCAGAACGGCCCTAAGGTGGGGGCCGTTTCGTGTCGTGTTTTATTCGTTTTTACAGTAAGCACCTCAAGATGACTGGTTATCTTGGTTGGGTACTTAAATTTAGTATCGGTGAGTGTAGAATCGGATAAATTAAACCTATTGTTCGGGGAACTTAAGTGGGATTTTTGAAAAGAAAGAGAATGCGAAGAATAATCGATAGGCCAGAGGTCATTGGAACCACATAAGTTAAATTTTGTTAAAAATGTGTACGGACCCTGAGGAGGCTGGAATGATTTACTACTTTCTGGTTTTTCTAATTGTGAAGAGAACACTCTTTTCTAAGGGCGCTAAATGGGCAGGAATAAATTTTAGAACATTTTTGTTGCTTCACGGATGCACCACTTCTGCCAACATCTTGTTGTAGTCCAAGCGATATAGTTTTCTAAAGAAACCGTCTTTTATCACATTCGAAGATGGACTGTCACCGTATTCTGGCGATGCGAAACATCTGAGGTTCTGGACATTTTCTGCCTTTGAACTACAAAACTTTGCTCAAGTCGGGGGCAATAAAAGTTGTCTTTAAAGAAACGTAACCGTTATTGAGGGGTCACACTGACAAAATCAGTTACTAAAAAATATAAAATATCAAAACACAAACAAACATTTCTAAGATTCTTAAAAAAAGAGGAAATAATATTCCGCCACTGAGAAATGAATCAAACCTCTGCATTTCCCCCAATGAAAAAGCTAATCTTTTAGCTTCAACTTTAACCAAAAATCACACGGTTTCAGCGCACCTCAGTAATACCAACACTACCTCGGAAGTAATCGCCAACAAAACAAATAAAACATCTGTTTTATTTGACGATACTTATATTGTCTCATCTAGCAAAGTTAAAGGACTCATTAAGTCCTTAAAACCTAAGAAAGCAGCTGGTCTAGATAGAATGAACAATCGATTGCGTAAGAAATTGTCATCTAAAGCTATTAATCATTTAACTTTAATTTACAACTCATGTCTTAGACTGTGTTATTTTCCTACAAAATGGAAAATAGCATTAGTAGTGCTTGTAGGCAAAGTTGGTAAACCCAAAGATTAAAATGATAGCTATAGATCAATAAGCTTGCTTAGTTCCATTAGCAAGCTATTCGAAAAAATTGTTGAAGACAAACTACATGATATCTTGAACGATAAAAACATCTTACCTAACTTCCAATTCGGCTTCAGAAAGGGACACAATACTAACCACCAAGTAATAAGAATTAAAAATTTTGTGATTGATAAACTTAAACTGAAAGAATCCACGGGGCTTGTTTCGCCCGACATAGAAAAAGCATTTGACACGGTCTGGCATGATGCGTTAATTCACAAGCTCTACAAATATAATTTTCCAATCGCAATTATTAAACTGATCCACAGTTTTTTAAGTGACAAAAAGTTTGTGGTCAAAGTTTTATATTACACATCCTTAGTGAAAGATATTCAACATGGTGTACCCCAAGGATCCATTCTTGGCCCAACGCTTTTTAATATGTATGTTTCTGACCTACCTTGCCTCGGTAACATTAACATTGCAATGTTTGCCGATGATACTGCCATATTTGCAGCAGTGGCCTTATTCACTGATATAAATAATGTACTACAAACAGCCCTTTACAAATTTGAAGAGTATTGTCAAAAGCGGAAGATAAAACTTAATGCTCAAAAAACTCAAGCTATTTAGTTCACCAAACGTTAAAAATTTTGTTATCATCCGAATAATAATCTAAGGCTATGTTCCTTGGATATCAGTTGGACAGAACATTGTAAATATCTTGGTATTGTTTTGGATAAAAATCTTAGCTTCGAGAAACATATATCCACTGCCATTGATAAAGTAAATAAATTGAAACGAGTTCTCTATCCATTAATTTCTAGAAATTCAAAACTTAGCACTGATAACAAACTATTAATATATAAAGCAATCTTCCAAGCTAGTATATTATATGGAGCTCCTGTCTGGGGCGACTGTGCAAAAACTCATAGGTTAAAATTGCAGAGATCTCAAAACAAACAGTTAAAAATTATATTTAATCTTCCGTGGTACTACTCGCTTAGAAGATTGCATGTTAAAGCCAACATCAACTTGATAGATTTCCTCATCAATAAATATAAAATATATTTTTATGAAAATTGTATCTTATCAGAAAATGAACTTATAACTCAACTTAGTATGAAAAATTACTGAATTGAACGGGAAATGGCAATAATAGTTTTAAGTATCATTTACATAAGGGTTTTTGTTTGTGGTTTTCTATTGAACACATTAATTTTTAGAATACTTAATTATATAATATTATATTTTAGTTGTAAATGTACGTAGATTTCTACATCTCTAACTCATGAAATATGTAAAATGTACAATGTAACACGTTAATAATAATTGTTGGCGCTACAGTCCAAAGGGGGCCAGGGCCTAGCTTGCTCATCAACTACTTGTGTTGTGCGCGCTACTGTTCTCTCACGAGTAGAAGGGACCTACAGTTTTTTTGCCGACTCCGAACGGCGAAATTTGAGAAGCTTTCTTAGACAGTTATTACTCTTTGAGTGTTGTCAGCAGCTCGAAAGAGGTGGTGCCGTGAAAAATTCGAAAAATTGGTGTTGAGCTGGGAATCGGACCGACACCCTTCGGCGTGTGAGCGTCGCACTCTACCCACTACGCCACGGCGACCACGTATGTAACACGTTAACCACAATAAAATATAATGAAATGAAAAAACAGAAATTCCAGTATTTTTGTCAGAGTATTGGAAGTGTCTTCCGTAGGAAACTAATCTTTCTTTGTCGCAACGGTATGGCATTTACTTCTATTACACGGTTTCAACCTGCAGAAAGGGTTTCGTCTTTCTTTTCTTTTAGAAGCGTTTCATCGTTTGATTTGTTCCATCTATGCTTGGATACGTGTCAGAATACAAAAATTTGGTCCTTCCGAGTTATGTATTCTTCGGTGAATTTAATTTAGTTTTCGGGACATATGTAGTTTAGCACATTACTTAGTGGAAACCTTAACCTTCTCCGCACAAATAAAAGCGCATTTATTTATAAAGGGTGTTCCAATAAGAAAGCAAGATTTAAATTTGTCGCCATTCGAATTGTCATTGTTTGACATTTGAACAATTATTATTGTTTGTTAGTAGAAGGTATAAAGTTAATCAAAATGGAGCGCTACACGAATGAAGAACGCATTCTCATTGTGAACATGAAAATGCCGATTTTGCCAATAAAATCATCTTTAGTGACGAGTGTCATTTAGATTTTGATGGAATAGGCAGAATTGTCGCATTTGGGGCGAGGAAAATCCTCGAGTGATCCACGAGAAGCAAATGCAACCGCTACGTGTCACTGTGTGGTTTGGATTTTGGGCTGGAGGAATCATTGGACCATTTCTTTATGAAAATGAGTCAGGTCAAGCGTAAACAGTCAATGGTGTTCGGTATCGAGAAAGATAATCTATTTTTTCGTGCCTAGAATTGAAGAAATGAATATGTATGTAATGTGGTTTCAACAAAACGGTCTTACACCCATACAGCCAGAGAAACAAATTAATTGCTGCATCAGTCATTTAAATTTTGCGTTCGTGTTGGGACACCCTTTATAGATAAATGCACTTTTATTTGTGAGGAGAAGGTTAAAGTTTCCACTGAATAATGTGATAAACTACATATGTCCCGAAAACTAAATTAAATTTGCAAAAGAACACATAACTCGGAATGACCAAATTTTTGTATTCTGACACGTATCCCACGTACAGCGCGCGAATAAAATATAGCACTATTCGTTTTTTTTTTACATTTTCTTAATTTTTGTACACAAAACAAACACAGTGAATTTATTTTTGAACACAAATACTTCTTATTCGTGTAAAGAGTTTTTTTGAGTAAAGTAATGCAATACAGAGGAAACAAAAAAATACCAAATTTTGGTGCGAAAAAATGATTTGCAGCATGTAGTTTAAAAAAAATATCATATGTATTACTATTTCATTTTCTTTTAACTCTCAATAATGAGTCGTTCCTCCGCTTTTTTTAATATTTCTGCCATTTTGTTTGGTAAAGATTTAAACAATTTTTGAATGTTTTTTGTGGTAATTTGCGCCAATTTGATACAATCCTTTGTTTTAGCTCATTTACACTTTCGTATTGCCTGTTTTAATCATAAATAGCCCTGGCAAGCAGACCCCAACAGTTTTCAATAATATTTATACCTCACGATCGTACTGGCCAATGTAAAACATTAACGTTGGTATCTGAAAAATATTTTTTAACAATTTTCGACGTATGCACCCCAGCATTGTTTTGCTGAAAAATAACCAGCAAGTCCGTAATTTCACCAGTTGATTCTGTTGTTTCATCGGCAATCAAATCCAGGTACTTTTCGTTGTCCATTCTTTGTGGTTCGAACTTAATATCAGTTTTACTATGGTATCCTATTCCAAACCATATCATAACAGTTCCTACACCATGTTGCCGACGACTCAATATTGTCTTCTCTTCCTTTAAGTCGTGATAGTAATATGCCAGGCCATCGGGATCGTCGATATTAAACTTTCTCTCGTCCGTGAATAATACCCGACGCCATCGTTTTTTCCAATGAATATGCTCCATGGTGAATTTTACCCTATCATCCTTGTGTTTTGCCGCAAGTGGTGGTTTCTTTTTAAATTTTTTTGCGTTGAATAACTGTAGACTCCTTCAATAGTACTTGAACGTTTCTTACATAGGTTGTGACACCTGCTTGTTCAGCGATTTCGCAAACCGTTAAGCCCGAATTCGATGCAACTCTTAGAATTGCATGCCTATCCCTGTCACTAATAGCCCTTGGACGCCCTAGGCTACACTTCTTTCCATAATTTTTAGGGTCTTTAAGGAAATTTGAAATCACTTTTCGGCTTTTTTCCAGCAACATACTCAATTTTGATTTTTTCTTGGTGCAGTTTTGCAATAACCTTTATTTCGACACTAGTTAATTTTTTCCTCTACCAACTTAACAACTTTTGTCACTCTCAAAAAAATAAAATCACAGAATGGGCCGTTTTCGTTGATTTCCTTCATAGTTGTTTACGCAAATATCACCAAAAACGCGACAAAAATTCCTTTTTTGTGAAAATATGCTATCCTTTTTTCGGGGTGTTATCTACAGTTTTTTCGTATAATTAAGGATTTTCTAGAAACTTCTTCAGGCACCCAGTACAAAACCACTGTGGCTTTACTGGGGCGCAGACAGGTATAAGGAAAAAATGGATATAGGTCATTAACAATTATCCTATTAAAACTAATTGTGAAATTACATGGTGTGCTATATTTTTTTTATGCGGACAGTACGTGTTACATCCCCATATCCGTGCACAAATTAAACGCGGCCTGCTCTACTTCGCCAATGTGAAAGCTGGCGTTTAGAAGTTCAAACTTATGTTTAAGACTTCTCGAACATATATTGGTTTCTTTGGAAGATTTGAATATTTTCCTTTTCCATATCAACGATGAATTTTTCAACACTACATTTTAAGTTTTGTAATTCACATGATGAAGTTATTGAACAATGTCAAAACTGTTAAGGCACCATTTGAAGACTTTTCTTGTTTTCAAATTTCTTCGGTTTCTCAATATCGATATCAAAATTTTGTGGGGGGACATATTTTTTTTTAATTCTAGGGTTTAATATTTCTTTCAAAAGACTTAAAGAGAAGCTCGAATAACTTGAAAGATCTGTCAATTAAGAGCAAGAAGACTCGGCTACCCCACTTTGGATACCGGAACGAACCTTATGTACTCACGGGTTCAAAACTTTTATTCATTCAGAAACTGACAGGATAACGGCAGCACTGTTTTTTTTTTAGAAAAAATAGATGTGTTCCAGTACTTTCTGTACCAAATTCTGAAGTATGTCATGTGTAAAGGAGTACGGGAACGCATCTAAACACAATATGTAAGATATGTCATTAAGAAATGTCAAATTCTCTTTAACGATACAAAAAACAAAAACAACAACAAAATTAAGGACACATACACAGAGATAAAGGCCCAATGCTCACTTATTTCTGTACGTAGACCAATTAGTTTGACAGAAAACCAATAACCTACCCACAAAAATTTCTTTTGTCAAAATGGGCAGGGTGGAGAAATATGTTACTCTTTTGAGAGAACGCTCAGTTGACGTAAAACCCATTTCGGAATACGGGAACGGACATTGCGTTGTTTTGTGTTGTTTTTTTCCGCTACAGGAACACACCTAATGTAAAATATCCATCACTCAAAGTATTGTACCAATGGCGAGTATTTCAGCGTTTGCAAGTACTTTTTGATCGCTACAGCCACGTGCCTGGGTAGCACAATGTTGCAAAATCACTTTGTCATGCCTTTCGATCGTTTCAGACCGTTTTTCGCGTAAAAACGACTAAAAATAATTAATCGTACCTGCGCACATTTCCTATCAATGATTTCGCTTAGGTTTAGAAACTCATAGTACAACACACCCGTCTGTTCCTACACATATGCAAAGCATGATCTTTGAGCCGTGGTTATCGTTCGCGTCGATGTAGACGATGATGGAAAGTTTTTTCTTCTTGTGGTTATCGTTGAATGTACCTTTTTCATTTTGAGTCGTGAACCAGTGCAAAAATCCCTTCCTTTAATGTCCTTCAAAAAGCAGGTTCGTGGTGAATTTAAATTTCTCTAACTGAACGGAACTTGTTCCCTGAGTCAATCCAAACGTTTCTGCGAGGTCGCTTTGCGTTTAACACGGACCTTAAAGCAGAATTGCATTCAGACCCTTATCTTCACATTTTTTCATTGGCCAAGAAGCTTTCTGTCTTCTTGGAGCGTCGAACGACCCCCAGGATGACTCATCAGTCGGAGCATTTATTCAAGACAAACTTCTACAAGCATTTGATGCCCTTGTCAGTAAAAAAAATCAAAACTTCCAAAAAACACTGTTGATTTAAGACAAACATTTTCGAAGAAGCAAAACAATGTTCTTGTCTAAAACAGATGCTGATGCACACTAATCATTGCTGATAAATGTCACACCTTTCCAATGAAGTAGGAAATCTCTTCCAAGATCAACCACAACTTGCAGGTGGCGCCATCTTTTGACATTGAACCTAATTACAACAAGTTTTTCAGTAATACAATTAAAAGGCTAGAAAGAGAACCTAGAACTATTTTTGAAAGATTTGCTAATTCCGTGGAAGTGGGTGACATTTGTTTACACCACTTTGGATATAGCCGCCTTTAAGGTTAACAAGTTCAATACATACTTTTGTTCATATAAGATCAAGTCAAATAACACCCTTCCGATTTTTGCTCTTCATTCAATGCTTCATAAAAAGTGTTACAATGATCGGATTTAGTTCAAATATGCGCCGTTTTGTTCGATAATCTGTTTCTATCTAGACGGCAATTTCATAATACTCCCTCGTAGAAGCCCCCCTCCTTATTTTCGAAGAACGCGGACAGCCGCTTTTCACAAGCCTCTTTGGAGTTGAACTTCACACCACCAAGGGCGTTCGCCATGGACAGGAACAGGTGGTAATCACTTGGCGCTATGTCCGGGCTATATGGCGGATGCGATAAAACCTCCCATCTGAGCTCCCATAGCATCTAACGAGTCATCAACGAAGTGTGTGGTCTGGCGTTGTCCTGGTGGAACACTATACCCTTCCTGTTGGAAAATTCTGGACGCTTCTGGTCGATCGCCTGCTTCAAGCGGTCCAGGTGTTCGCAGTTGATGGTAGAATAAAGCGCCTGGCCTTATGAGAGCACCTCATAGTGGATGACTCCCTTCCAATCCCACCAAACACACAGCAAAACCTTCCTGGCCGTCAATCCCGGCTTGGCCACTGTTTGGAACGATTCACCGGCCTTCAACCACGACCGTTTTCGCTTGATATTGTCGTATGTGATCAATTTTTTGTTGCCAGTCACCATCCGCTTCAAAAATGGGTCGAGTTCGTTTCGTTTCAGTAGCATATCGCAGGCGTTGATTCGGTCCAGAATCATGATTTGCATCAAATCATGCGGCACCCAAACATCAAGCATTTTTTTGTATCCAGCCTTCTGCAGATGGTTTTAAATGGTTTGGTGACTAACTCCCATCTTTTGGGCAATTTCACGAGATGCCACATGCCGGTCTAACTCGATGTTTTCCATGATTCGATCGGTATTTGTCGTCACAGGTCTTCGTCGAAACCATTCCTCCGCGGTTCGAAGTGAAAGAGTACTATCCCCCAAAACACCATTAATCTCACGGAATGTTTCTCTAGCGGATTTGCCTTTAACGAAGGAAAATATAAAACAGCGCGAATGTCGGCGTTAGTGAACTCCATGTTTACACTTGTATGCCTGTTGAACGCAATATCCTAATCATGCATAGCGTCGTTTTGTAGGTTATGTCAAGACCTTTCAAATGATGTATAGTATTGCCAAACGCGAGTACTGTAGCGCTTTGTACACAGCCGGAAAATTCAAAAAACAAAAAAGCGAAAGGGGGAAATTTACCTTACATATATGAAAACAGATAAGAAGAAGTAGGCTCTAGGGCTCCTTAAAGTTTGAAATGAAATTTTGGAAACTTACATGCTAGCATAAAATATGATAAATTGATCATTCAATTCCTCTCTCCTAGTCCTTCTCTCATTGACTGTCAATTATAAATCGACTTGCGAAAACAACGGAAATGAATCCCGAGTCAAAGTCTGTTCAAATTTTGGATTTCAAACTCGATGTTCCAATGCAGGAAGCTTCCAGACATCGAATTTATCAATCAAATTTACGATCACTTTGTCTCTATACCAAACATTCGAAATGTACACAAGGTACCTTTTCTCAAAAACCCTTTTGCCGGCAGTAATCTTGTCTACAAACTTTTTGTGAGCGCAAGTTGTTTGTTCTCGTATTGGTACTACATTCAATTCCTTTCCGATTATCTCGGTTTTGCCTTCTTGCCATGTCTCCAGTGGAAACCTAAATCTGTTAACTAGTGCTACTCGAACTCGATTGCCAATAGTGTGCTTAGCTTTTCTCAGAGTTGATAATGAAATCTGTCATACTTATCCGCTTCCATTTTTTTCAAACACGATAGTTTGAGTGACTCATCGACGCTCATCGAAAACCAGCCCAAAAATGGAGGTAGCTTAAAACAGAGTGACTACAAACCGTTCCTAGGATAATTTAAATATTGGTAAAGTCAGACCAGAACAGAATAAGAACATTCCTGTTTTTCTTTAAAATGTTTTTGATCTTCTGCTTCTGCCAAAAAAAACACCTCCAAAGGTTACCCCAAATTTGGAGTAATAATTACTTGACCGTACAATAAATTATCCGCTTTTCCAAAATTAACTGAAACTACTATGTGTCATTCGACGTTACTCAAGGACTGCCTCCAGCGCCTGTCAGTGTCTTGCAACATTTCAATGGTTTACTCACCAATAACTGACCGCACGCTATGCGGGATCTTAAGAAAGACCGCATTTAATTCGTGTTACAGCCGGCACATTCATCGAGTCACCGAATGTCTTTCCACCTTGTCATCCCATGAGCCCGCCCAAAACCAAATTTTATCCGCTGACCAAATGCAGAAGTGGCATCTTACTCATCCGGTCATCGGCTAAGTGCAATTACGTCCGAACAACTATCTCTTACCAAGCAGCAGCAAAAAAAAGCCCCAAGTACGCCGTGAATCACTGCTTCCATTGAAACCGGCTTCAAACAGCAATTGCTCACCGCGTACCAGTCCGGGGAACAACGAATTCTTTTCACAAGAATCTACCTTCCGTTCCATTGCATCCAAAAGTAACAAAGTAACAAACCTCGCATCCCAATCCGCACAACAGAGGACCAACTGAAGAGATTGTCTCAATTGAGTGACTCATCGAATTCGCCAGAAAGCCCCACCGAACTGTGTGAACACTGAGACAACGACGGCGGCAACGGCGGCGGCGACTCGTTACCGCGGCGCATTCGACAGCCGCATTCACTCGTACATCCGGAGGTGTGCGCCAGGAGAGATCACGGCGCGCCAATGAACAGGAAAAAGCTCCGGCAGCAGCGTCCACAAACAAAGAACCAAGCGAACTATTTTTATATCGCTTGCTCTCAACTTTAGTGTCTAATTGGAACGTAAATCACTTGCATATTAAATTATGGATTTAATGGCGGCCAACAATTTCGGCATCTCCGGCGGGACTGGGCGGCCGGAGGCTGGGGCTTTCGTCGCGTCGCCAGGAATTTGTTTTTGACTCAATTTTTTCTGCAATAAATTATATCTAAGCGTTATCCGTACGCTCATGCGGGCAAACACTCGTTGTCGTCGACTTGCTGGGGGGGACGAATTTTTAGAGGTGACTAAGCGGGCGCTGTGCACGTCACTCCAGCTGGGGGTGGCGGTGAGAGTGTTTTCTTGGCGCTTACGGTTAATTTTCGCTTTGAAATAATTTGGCAATATTTCACAGCATACTTTGTGGACACTTAGCGAAGTGCTTGTCGCGTTTAATGGGCTGCGTACTGTCTATTAGAAACACAGGAATGCTATTAGCCGCCGAAACGATTGCCAGATGAACACGCCGCGATGTGTTTATGGCCGATGTGAGTGGCCACATGCGGGCAATTGTCGCCGGAGACACATGTATTTGCGGTGATCAGCGAGGAACTACACTTCGGAGCTCATTGTCAAGAATGATGTGTCGCTTGCAGCGCTGATCTGTCAGTTTCCACACGAGTGGGTGAAAATTCAAACATCACCAGCAATTCGTTTGATGCAAAAAAGTAAGAAAAACACACGATTCTGCGCCTCCGTTGCACTGCTCGTCGGAAGGTCTATTGGCACAGAAACCGACATTTTGCTTGTTCCTGCCAACTCCCAGCTGACAGCAGAAATCATTCCGGTTCTCCTCAGCCACTCTCACTCACCAGCGACTATTTGCAATTTAACCTCATTCGAATCTCGTCGTATACAAAAACCGGCAATCTCAGAGCCGCCACCGTAATAAACTAAGATAGCCCTCTGGTCGAGCGGGGCAGACATGCAGCGCGAGAAAGTGTTTGTGTTCAAACGCTGAAGAAGTCCCTGTTCAAGGGCATTCCTGTTTCATCCTCCTACCTCTGTTTGCCACGATCGCTGTGCACTGCAGACGTCTTTAGCCTGAATCACATCATATGTGCACAACGGAGATCCCTTCAAATGCACACTCGTCGACCGGCGTTTGTTTCCCGCCCGTCGTTGTTGGCCCCCTGACTGGTTGACTCTGCAACTGCTCGTCGTTCCACAGCCGGTTTTGACGTTTTTCGTTTTGTGGGCTTTTCAATTTGCCGCATTTTATTGCGGTATCACGTCACTATTCTGGAACAACCTACGGGCGTGCTTGCGTGCATCTCCGAGCCATGTCCTGACAGTGGGGGGATCCTGTCGCCGGCACAACAAACGGCTGACAGCCGAAATTCACCAACACACATGCACGTGCGATTAAAGTAGACGGATGGACACTTAATGGATTCGTAGAAATACATTTCTCGTTTTTTCTGTTGGTTCAAATAATAAATGTACTGCAATAAAAGTGTTCCTGGGCAATGCGTTGTTTGCGCATTGTCGGTGCTGTTGATCGGGTAAGTGTGGTGCGGTGCTGAGGCGCTGTTGCTGCTGCTAAAATATAAACGCGGATAAATTTGGAGCCTTAAACGATTTGGCAGAAGGACTAATTGCGCTCTCCTGCGGTTGGGCTGTTGAACATTTAACGAATCGTTCAACGCGATTTATTGTCAGCAGTTAAATATGCCCAGTGCGGCCGTTCGGAGCCGGCGTTGAGTCGTGGCGGTGGTAAGTCTTTGGATTAATTATCATCACAAGGGACAGATGGACACGCCCAGATTCGTTTGTTTTGTTTTTTTCTGCAGCGGTTTTCCGGGAGATTGGGGAGCCGGTGGCGACTTCGGATGATTAGATGACATAGGAACGTCATACTGGATGGATACTAACCGCCACGATCATCAAATAAGATTAATTTTTGATAATAAGAACTTCGCCTCTATGCCCAGCTGCTTCTAATGGGAAAAATTGGTTCGATACAATTTCAAGATTCTAGAGTGTCAACCGGTTGACATATTAAATCTACTTTTTACGCCCACCTGTTATCGAATGTGTTTAAATATTCTAATGTATGGAGCCTTAAAAGACGCCTCTCATATTGATCTAGATTAAAACAAGAAGAAGTCCATAAATCTAACAACGAGTGGGCGAGTCTTTCGATACCCGTCTTGCCCCGTTTTTCCATTATTTGTTTGCGTTTTGTGTGGTTGCTTGATGTCACTGCTAAAAAGTTCTCGGATATATTTTGAATTTCAGGGTGGTCCTGCGTACATGCCCCTTAAGGATCAGCTTAAAGTTCAAATGCCACAATAAGCGCTGGGAAAAAACCAACATTTCAAACTGCCTCCATTTCAGTTGACATCATGCATCATGTCGCACATGCTTGATACTACAGTCTGCAGTTGAGTTTGACTGTAACTACGAACATAAATCAAACCTGTAGTTCAATGTCTGACACTTCATTTCTTTTGGAAGTAAGGTTAGGAAAGGCTAGAGCTAAGGCACAATCACCCATAGGCCACTTTTGTGAGAACAGAGTTTTCATATGCAGTTATCGCATTTCAAAAACTCCGTAGTCCAAGCTCAAGTAGAACCCGATTGTTGCACAGGGTCCAGGCTCTGATTGTCTTAAAGAACAGATGCAGAAGGAAAATGGCTGCGAATATACAAGAAAAAAGTCAGCATATATAAAAGTTTCATTAATCCGTTTCCCAAAGATGGAGCCACCGGCAAGTTGTGGCTGATCTTGGAAGCGATTTCTCACTTCATTGGAAAGGAGTGGAATTTGTCAGCAATAATCAGAGCGCATCAGCGTCTTTTTTGTCAGTAACATTGCTTATTGTCTCTTCGAGAATGTCCGGATTTGTTTTAAATAAATAGCATTTGCGAGAGTTTTAACTTTCTTTTCTAACTGGCAAAAAATATTTCAGCTTATGCCCATCAAATGCTTGTAGGTATTTATGGTGAATCTGCTTCGACGGGTAAATCACGCAAAGAGTGGTTTCGACTCTTCAAAAGGGGTGATTTTAACGTTGAAGACAAAGAACGCCTTGATCAGTCCAAAAAGTTTAAAGATAATCAATTTCCATGCCAAACGCAAAGCTAACTCGCGGAACCGTAAGGGGTGACTCAGCAACAAATTTCCGCTTGCTTGAAGAAATGTGAATTTTTAGGGAACAAGGAAATAAGTTGCCGTATGAATTGAAACCGAAGAATGTTCAAAGGTGATTTTTTACGTGCGAGCTGCTTCTTGAGAAATTTTTGCATCAGATCGGTACTGGTGACAAAAAGTGGATATACTACTTCTTCTTGTGGCGCCACACTCCGGGGTGGACCAGGGCCTTAACCAACATGCCTCTCCAGCCAGCACGGCCTTTCGCTAGCTGCCTCCAATTGCGCACTCCAAGTTGGTTGAGGTCCTTCTCCAATTGTGTGCGCCATCTTAGCCTAGGCGGTCCTCTGTTGCGTTGTCCCAATGACTCTGATTCGAAGACTTTTCGGGCTGGAGCAGTGGTGTCCATACGCTTTACATGGCCTAGCCATCTTAAGCAGTTCGTCATTATATCTTCTCTTCCAGATGCCATCAACGCAAACAGGACCAAAAATTGCACGCAAAACTGTTCTCTCTAAAAGACTAAGGGTTTCCCCATCCGCTTTTATTAACATCCAGGTTTCCTCGCCATAGACTAAGACTGAGATGATCAAGCTGTTAAAGCGAGCTTAGCCCCTCGAGAGAAGGCTTCATTACTCAATTTCCTCTTGAGCCCAAAGAAACAGCGATTGGCAAGAGTGATTCTGCGTTCAACCTCGGTACTGATGTTGTTGTCCCTGTTTACAGCGGAGTGGAGGTACACGAAGTCCTTGACTACCTCGAAATTTCTGCTGCCTTGTGTAACACTCTGTCCGACACGTCCATGTTGTGTACCCTTCCATGACAAGGGCATGTTCTTTTTCTTACCCCCATTAATCACCAGACGCATTTTAGCCGCTTCCGCTTCAATGCCAGCAAACGCCTCATTGACGGCTCGCTATGTTTATCCAATCACGTCAATGTCATCAGCGTAAATTAGCAATTGAACTGCTCTTTGGAAGATCGTGCCTCTGGTGTTGGCTTGTGAGTTACGCACGATCTTCTAGAGGATGATGTTAAAAAAGTTACATGACAGTGCGTCGCCTTTTCTAAAACCTTTTTTGACATTAAAGGTCTCGGTGAGTTCGTTACCTACCTTGACGTAACAGCGAGAGCTCTCAATCGTCATCCTACACAATCTGTCGAGTTTGGCAGTAATGCAAAAACTATACATGGCACTGTACAGCTCGTCTCTATGGACACTGTCTTATGCCGCCTTAAAATCAACAAATAATGAGTCGCAGCAAGGACTGTTTTGTAGCAATCAAGGGCCTCCGCAAGTTGTTCGGCTGCACGTGGCATGTAAAGGGACCTTACATTCCACGTGCAAAATCGAAAATCGTAGTCCTTAAAACGATTGCTGGGGTCGTTAACAGTTAACCCGTCTTTTTCCAGTGCATGTTATCGTCTCTGCACTGGTGTTGTTTTACGTGGTGAGAAAGTTACCCTCACGCATAACCCACTGACTGGTAGGCTAGGCCCATTATTAAAGCCCTCGGGCAAAGGGGTTTGCTGCATACATTAGTTCACAATACAGCGGGTGTTGTGATGGTTATCTAGAGGACGCCGCGAGGAGGATATTTGTCAACTTGACCTGTGCACTAACGAGGATTGTGTTGGCATCTCGCCTTGTTGAGCGCAATCAACAACGTTGCCTTGTGTGGACAGGCCCATGCCCCATACGATGAATACAAGAAGAAGAAAAGAACTATGCAAAGTTTGGTGAACCCGTTCAACCATCGCCTATGTGCTCAAGGAAAAACGACCGAAGGCTTGGAATGGTGACTTTGCAACACTATAATCCTCGGTCCCACTGCCCTGTGGGGGTCAACAACTATACGGATATGCTGAAATGGCATATCTTGCCTCACTCTCCGTATTCTCAAGACCTTGCCCTTCCATTGGGATTTTCGAAAGATGTAAACCGATTTAATGTGTCACCGGCTTGGGTGTTTTTAAGAAATCAAATAATGGCTCAAACATAAGATCTAAACAGAGAGGACAAATATTTTAGAGACTGCATTCAAAAATTACTAAAGAGATAAGAAAAGAAGGCACTTCCGACGGACTAGTAATGTATTTTTCCCGAATATTTCTTCTTATAAAATGTTTGAACACAAAAAAGGGGCAAATTAGTTTATGTTTCGACTGCAACCGGCAACGGTAAGAAGATCACGAAGAAATGGCATAAACTTTTAGCCGATAAGCACGTGACATATGTTTGTTAAGACCTTTAGGATTTTTTTCTTAATAACGTTGTATAAGTAACGCAACAATTGAATAATTGTGGTGACAAAATTGTATAATTTCATATTAATAATTAAAAACAAAAGTTTACAAAAAAGTAGCCTTGTTTTATTATTTCTGATACTGTACGGCGTTGTTTTTTGTCGCTTGTATTTAGATTCAGCCTTCGGTGAGCCTACGTCACGATTTCATTATATTTGTGTGTTCTGATAACGACGGCGACACAAGACGAGGCCGTATGTATGTTAGAAAGTACACAGAATTCGAAAATAATAAATTTCCAGGTTCAGAACTCAGAAATGCCCAAAGTCACGGAATATTTGAACTCATGACTTGTTTAAAAAATTTATTTTAGTGGAAATTTGTAATGTCTTTTATTTTTGGTCATTAATATTTTCACTTTTTATTCTCTTTGATCACTACCGTTTTTTGGCCTTTTGAGATTTTGTTTAAATTGAAATTTTCACGTATATGAAACTTTCACGTATATGAAGCTTAAAACTTTTTTTCAAAAGTTTGTCCCGAAGAATGTTATAAAGTCATTAATAAGCACAGACTTTCCCGATTGTGTGGCCGCCGTGGCGTAGTGGTTAGAGTGCGACACTCACACGCCGCATTTATCACGACGCCACCTCTTTCGAGCTGTTGACAATGCTCAAAGAGTAGTAAATGTTTAAAAAAAACCTTCTCAAACTTCGCCGTACAGAGTCGGCAAAATACTGTAGGCCCTTTCTTCTCCTGAGAGCACAGTAGCGCGCACAACACGAGCAGTTCATGATCTGCGCCTTGGATCCCCTGTGGATTGTAGCGCCATCCAATTATTATTATCATTGTTCCCGTTTGTACGTTTCCTGATAGAAGGTGTTTGAGTATCATATTCTTCATTTGCCCAGGCGGCATATCGGTTTTATAGAAATCCAACTCTGCCACAGTAGATTGCTTCGTATTCAAAACCTGGCGTCATTTCCTTAGTACGACATTTTTTTTCTGCACGGCAGGAGAATCAGTCCATGCAACACTGGCAATTTGAGGACAAGTCTTATTATTCATTTTCTCATTTTTAACCAGGAGAGAATCTGAACTCAGGCTTTTTAGTGCACTTACGAAACAAAAACGAGCTTGTCTCCGCACGTTTAAATGACTCCAATTAGCTTAGCCTGATCGAAGCTAGAGCTTTTGAATCTAGTCCAGTTGTGGAAACACAAAGGCGAGTTTCAATTCAGCCAACAAAACAGACAAAAATTAGCGAAGGCATTGTACATGACCCTGTGGGCTCCAGCTAAAATCCCACCCTCCGGAAGATTTGCAAAAAAATCTCCAGATTCTAACGCCTGTCGTATTCTACTCTGCGCTCCATCAGCAAGATCGAATTCGGATCTCTTTTTTCAGAGCGAAATATTCAAAGTCTTCTTTTGTGCTTCCATTATCCATCCCCGCCAATGCAATAAAGAACTCCCAGACTGGTCTCACACCAACACCATCATCACGGTTCATAGTCCCGATCCTGTTTCTATTAAGCACAACCGACTCCCCCATTAAATCTCGACTTAAGCGCTCCTGCTGGTCGGCGACCACTTTTGGTTTAATTAATTTTTCCAAGAACTGCGTTAATGCATCGTTGCCGCATTCCCCTGCCGGACAGGGAGCATACTCGTACTTAGTTTATTGCAAACAATAAATGTTGGAACGATAAATGGAGAATCATCACTTGCACTGGCGCAGCCGAGTGGCACTGCTGTTGACGGTGACCTTCGAAATTGCACACAACACGCTCTGTTCGCTCTGTTCTGCGCGATCTCACCTCGGCTGGGTGTGGTGTGGCTCGCTACCTGCGTGGCGTCCTGTACTCGTCCCCAGCCGCCACTGTCAATTTGTTCGAATGTCAGTTCGTCAGTTATTTGTACATTTAGCAGCGACGAGCATGCTCAAGGGATGCTGCATACTGCTGTTGGCTTGTAAGTAGACTCGTGGGATACGGAGCCCGTGTGTGCTTCCGATGTAACCGCTGGTGTAAGTGGAGTGTTGATGTACAGTGAGCAACAGTAATAACGTAGGACGTACTTAAAAGAAAATTCATTTGCGCTGTAGATGCTGCAAAATTGTCACCTCCCGGGCAAAGACACGGATTCACGTCGTTCAAAGATTGAAGCAAAAATATGCTGCACGTTCATGAAGTGTCAGTTTCTTTACTTTACGAAGTGAACCGTGTTCGTGTGTTGCAAAGACAATTTTACGAACGTTTTTGAAGTTCATTCCACCACCAATTCAGCGACTCACTGCAAAATCAATTCTTGACCGAAGCAGAGTGCTTCACTGATTCATTTCACTGTCAGTGCTTCGCAAGTGTATGCACATACTCCACTTGTGGTCATCATTTCCAGACATCCCGCACCCGCATGAAGCCACCGTCAAGCGACTGACTTCCTTGGGTGAAGTGACGTGCCCCACGGTGTTGACGGCGACGATGACGACGCCGTTGATCCAGCATGCCCTGGTGTGCCCACCGCTTCCACCGCGCCCCCTGTCACTGTCAGCTAGCCAACTTTTGTTGGCGTTTTCGTCGAAAATCATGACAGACACATTCACTTCGGAATTGCATTAACCATTTAATGGTTTTATTATGTTCCTTTATTGATTGAAAAATAACTTTTAAGTGCGCATGCGCAAAGGCGAATATTTAACTCTGGCCGAGGCTGCCTGAGCGACGATGACGACGAAGAAGACGCCGGCCGTCGGTTGCGGCATTATGTGTCCTACTGGCACGGCACGGGGAGGCAAGGAATGTGAATACCTTTGTATCTCCAGCATCTTTGTGCGCCTTGTTAAGGGGCTCTGCGCTCTGCTCGAGCGCACATTTATTATTTCTCAGGTATACCTGTACTCGCGCAGATCTGCATACACACTCGGTCGGGCGGCCGAACCACAAGGATGGACAGCAGATATAAATGCATTCGTACCCGGTCGTCGCACTTAATAATGCTTAATAAATTGGATTTTATTTTGCCTGGCATTTATGACTAAGGGATTTCTGCTTATTTTTTGCACTTCCCCTCGTCTCGTCGTCTTGCGACGATGTGCGAGAGCTTGAGAGACTGCCACTGACCAACTCTGAACTCGAGCTGAAATTATCAGAACGTCATTGCATCTTGGTTTGGTTCAGTGCAGCGCAATTAAAGTGCCTTTTGTAATGAGGTTGCTGCTTTTTGCCGCGATGCGAGAGTCAAGAGAGCGCACGTACGTTTAACTTGCTGTGTGCTGAAGTGGCCCGAAGACGAAACAATAATTGACACGTGAGGAGAGAGAGACAGATGCCAGGGAATCGCATTTTAGCCACAGCGACGAAGTGGTCGACTTCGAATCCGGATTTAATGACTGGAAACATTAATTTAAATGTGTAATGGATTTCCATTATTTTTGTTTCATTTCATTTATTAATGCGCCTCGATTATGCCCGCCCTCCAGCCGTAGGTTAGGTACGTTTTCTTTTGTTTTTGATTGTTCGCTGGTCCATGCACTCATAGTTGGTTGCAGTTTAGAGCTGTTGCGCTGATGGCATTGAGTTTAATGGCGACATTGCCTTGCAGCGGGTTGTGTTCTCGTTGGGTGTAATGCAAATGTCGCAAGTAGGCAGCTATTTAGGCGGCAAGGCTTAAGAAAGATCCAGTGTAAGGTCACCCGAATAGCAAAATTAGTGTTCGACATCAGGTGCTTAGACTAGCAACAAGCAATAGTGTGCTGCAGCTATTCTGTGACTCGAACCCTGCACGCACTCAATGTGGAATTTAAGTGTGGGTTCGAACCAATATTTTACATTTCTTCCACCAATATTGGCTTTCAAGGCAAGTGTATCAATTCAATTCATTCAGGGGTCAAGTGCTGGAGTATTTGCACAAAGACTGGTTCTAGCGTGACACATACAATGAATGACATCCACCGATTGTGTTCCCCAGCCATAGTGTCTAGTTTTCATTCAGCAACTATCACTTTGAATAGATGCCACCAGTCCATGTCCGCCTAATTGACAACCAACCACGTCGGTTTGAAGCATACCTTTAAACGGCTTAGTCCAAGCAGTTTTCTTAATTTGTGATGATGGCACCAGCAAATCCAAAAGAAATTAAATAAAACCACGCGTTTAAACCAATTATAATCCCCACAGCCTCGAAGGTCAGCTTCCAGAGATGATGATGAGGAAACACACCACAAGTCCATCTCACACGCAAGTTGCTTCAGCATATCGCACCGCAAATACAATCTAACCGCGCGGATATTTCACCTGCAGTCCTACTAGACAGCTACATTAAACGCCCAACTCAAGCGAAGGGAACATCAAATGTTTCTTCCGAGAAACCATTCCGCTCAGCGCCACCGCACAACGTATGGCACACATTCACCTCCTGCCGTCACATCGTGGGTGATAAAATTTTTTTATTACTCACACACTTTATGCCGGCAATTAATTTTGGCTCGGAAGTGCCAAAACTCAGGAACAGACGAAGCTGCATGGGGACGCACGGGCAACCGCAGCGCAAGAGATCCCGAAAAACCTCACATAAAGTACGCGCAGATACAGATCAGGCAGCGGAACAACTTCAATTCATTTCCATTCCATCGAAACAATTATCTGCGGTGACTCGTTGCACGTCTCCATCCCCGTCCCGGTACTCTACCGCACTGACAAGCGCGAGTCATACTCAGATGCGCGCCTCAGATACAATGCGCACCGACCGGCGCATGTCCAGGGAGACGCAGGAAATCCTTGAACTTGTCCTCAAAATATAAATATGCAACAATATTGCCTCTGCCATGGTGGCTGAGTGCGACTTAGCCTCGGCCGGACCATTAAGAGAGCCCGGCTTTAAGAAGGCTTAAAATTGAGAGAAAAAAAGTCACACGTTCCTCTGCCCCTGTCCTCGGCAGACCAGAGGTGGGATGATGGAACAAGGCGAAGTGCTTTAATGCTCTGCACTTACTCATGCACCGTAACACGAGTGTATCGCGGACGTGCATGTTCCCACTGGCGTCCGGCGAAGGTCGGGACAAGCGAAACAAAACCTGCGGATAAATGAGATTCCTTAACACTCCGACTCCACTTTGTGTTCAATGCGGAGACGGGAGAGGCTGGCAGACGGGCTCCATCATGCAACAAAAATGCGAAACTTCAAGTGTTTGCTGTTTGAGCTGCGCAATCGGCTGTCCCGTGCGACGACTGTGCAGGTGGAGGTGGCGTTGGAGGAGGTGCTCCGATGAGTGAGGTCGCCTTCAAGAGACGCGATTGCCAAAAATACACACACTCACGCGAACAAGAAAAATGAGACCGAGGTTCATTTCCGAACGGACTCTGGGGTCTAATGTTACGACGGGTGTAGCATTTGTGAGCCCGCTCCCCACCGCGCCCTGGCTAGTGGACGTCCAGCAACGTCGCTGAGGACGCTTATTGAAGTTGAAATAGTGGAAGGGGTGCCTAAATGAGTTTTGACTACGGTCTGTGGATGCGGCAGATTTGGCAGTGGCCCGGCGTGGTCCAGGAGATGACCAAAATACTCACGGCTGCAATAGATGCGGTTAAGCACGAAGGAGAGTCCCGCGAAATTAATGAAAAGGCCAGTGAAATGCTGTAGGGGCAGAGAGAAGACAAGCCGATAGCTGTCCGATGTGTGTACAGTGGTTCATTAATTATTTTGAGTTTCGTACGTCTGCTCCTCCTTTTCGCACTCGCACTCCCGAGGCAGGGAAACGTAATGCACCATTACTTGGGATTCTGGGTTTGGTCAAACGATTGAATGACAATTCCTGGAAGTCAAAAGGAATTTTTATTTTCGCTTAGTTGGCACTTGTCAATTTCACTTCCAGACTGACACGCAACCGCTGATGACTTATGCATCCACGAGTCCAATGCAATGATAAACCTTGATATTACGAACACCAGCCACCTTGATGCTGCATTACGAAAGGGATGGACCGAAATGTGTAAATGTGTACATCGAACACTTGGAAGTTCATAATTGGATTTAGATTTAAGACCTACAGACAGGGGTTCCCAACATCAACTCTTTTCTAAAATCCTAATTTTGCTATAAAAAATTGGGAGGACTTTACATTTAATGATTTTTCAGTTTATTTGACTCAAAAGTCATGCGATGTGAATAGTGAAAATATTTCCAACTGTATAAGGCAATGTATAATCTATTCACAGTCAGCCGCGATCCGACATAAACATTTCACTAGACTGATTCTGATTCTGGGTTTCTGAACACAGGGACTTAAGCAGGAGGCTGGTATTGGTATAATTAGCGAAATTATACCTGTGAAGACTTTGGAGTATGTCAAATCGAACTTCAGTTTTGAAAATGGCATACGATGGGTCACACGAGGTGAGCTCTAGAAAGTTTCATAGGAGTGACAGTTCCCCGTTGAGTGCCATTCAATATCTATACACCAAATGTTGCAGTTTTTTTCGGATAACCCTTGGCCTTCGCCATGGTGGCGCCGTGTCTTCTCTATGTTTTGGTATTATATGACTGGATATAGCAACGCATCCACATTAAGAAATATTTTCACTTTGGGAGATTTGAGGGCAAGTCATCTTCTTTTCGCAGAGGACTTAGTCGTCCTGCCATCCTTCCAGACGAAGATTTAGTGTGAACTCGATTTTTTTGTGGCCGTATGTGCTGATGCTCAGATGAAGGTAAGGCGGGTGCAGTGGCCCGGCGTGGACAGACGTTGTGGTCATTTCCAATACTCAAGTTCATTGAACTCCACATGTTGGTGGAGTGCCACTGAAACAGGTGGAAAAGTTTAAAAATCTCAGGTTCTGGTGGGAGGGGGAATACTGAGTTTTCTTGTAGAATTGGAGAAGCTTCTTTTTCTTCTTGTGGCTCTACAGTCCGGCGTGGACCTGGGCCTCAAACAAAATGCCTCTCACCAGCACGATCCTTCGCCAGCTGTTTTCAACACATCACTCAATAAGTCCAGGGACATATAGAGGGCGCCACTAACAAAAAAAAATTATATTAAATTAATATTTGTTGTTAGTGGCACATCTTACATATTCCGGGACTTATTGAGTCGTCTGTTAGTGGCGCATTCCAAGTTGGTTGAGGTCCATCTCCACTTGTGTGCGCCGATACCGTCCTCCGTTGCGTTGTTCCAATGGCTCTGATTTGAAACTTTTAGGGCCGGAGCAGTGGTGTCCATACGCTCTACATGGCATAGCCATCTTAGGTGAAAAACTGGAAGACCAGTAGTAAGAAAAATCAATTTTGAACTTAGTGTTGTGTTTCACCTCTCACCGATGCATTTGACATTTAAGTAATGAATACAAGCTGCCGAGATGCTAAAGTCACTCTCTAGGACAGGAAGACGAACGGAAAAGTGCAGAATGCAATGTACACGAAGATGAAGACTATACTTCGATGATTTGGCTTCGTGGTACGGATTTCCTCCAATTGCCTAAAATAAAATTCCAGTAGATAGCTAACAGTTCGACGGACCTAGTGCAAGGTGGTTGGACCGAGTCCATAAACTGTTTGCGATTGGAATTAGCATGATGACTTATATGCAATGGCAGAGGATGGTGATCTCTCTTGCGTGAATCGTTTCCACCAACAATTTAGTGCGGGCCCTTGAAAATAACGATGCTGATGGTAATATTTTTAAAAGAACGACTAACATTAACATTACGCTATGAAGGAAGGAAATTTTAGTGAACCTGTGGAGCATGCTTGACATCAAAATCCGCAACTATCGACTATTTATTGACGCTCGCTGTAAGAAGAGATAATTTAGAACCGTTATAACATACAAAGAGTCTTCAGTTTCATCTCGTCCTTTATAAGACACCACGGAGTCAAATTTACTATTTATATGGGTGGCCGTCATGGCGCAGTGGGTAGAGTGCGATGCTCACACGCCGAAGGCTGTAATTTCGATTCCCAGCTCAACATCTCGAATTTTTCACGGCACCACCTCTTTCGAGCTGCTGACAACACTTAAAGAGTAATAACTGTCTAAGAAAGCTGCTCCAACTTCGCCGTGGGGAGTTGGCAAAAAACTGTAGGTCCCTTCTACTCGTGAGAGAACAGTAGCGAGTAGTTGATGAGCAAGCTAGGCCCTGGTCCCCCTGTGGACTATCGCGCCAACAATTAGTACAGTCGCAGTCTGTGCTCAGAATCTGGAAGGATCATTTCTGCAGACTCCTTACCAGCGATGACGGCATCAATTCCGCTGTTAAAGTTCCACTCAATTTGGACGATGATAGACAAGAATGTCGTCCCCTCGACTTAGATTTGAAGATAGCATTATCCAATCCTAAAGTCGAACAAAACTGCTGGAGCGGATGGACTGCCCAAAGAACTATTTAAAGCAGCTGGAGATGAGTTGGTTAGCCGCATGCACCATATGTAAGATATCGTCGAATAAAAGCATGCCCGGTGAGTGGAATCTTAGCGTCGTTTGAACTGTCCACAAGAAAGGAGACCCCTTTGACTGCGCCAATTATAGAGAGGTCAGTCTCCTTAACATCATATATAAGATTCTCTCTGCAGTTTTGTGTGAGCGTTTGAAACTGTTTGTCCATGACCTGATTGGTCCCTATCATGTGGTTTCAGACCAGGGAAGTCCACAATAGACCAGATCTTCACATTAAAGCGGATCCTGGAATGAATCCAAAAGTACAAATCGACACTCACCACGTATTCTTCGATTTAAGGTTGCATATAACAGTGTGCCGTGGTCGCCGTGGCGTAGTGGGTGAGTGCGACGCTCACACGCCGAAGGGTCTAGGTTCGACTCCCAGTTCAACACCAATTTTTCTAATATTTCACGGCACCACCTCTTTCGAGCTGCTGACAACACTCAAAGAGTAATAACTGTCTAAGAAAGCTGCTCAAATCTCGCCGTTCGGAGTCGGCAAAAAACTGTAGGTCCCTTCTACTCGTGAGAGAACAGTAGCACGCACAACACGAGTAGTTGATGAGCAAGCTAGGCCCTGGTCCCCCTTTAGACTGTAGCGCCAACAATTATTATTATTATAACAGTGTGCATGGAGACGGGCAATACAATGCCATGTCTAGTTTTGGCATTCCTACCAAGCTCGTCAGATTGTGTAGGATGACGATGGAGAACTCTCGCTGCTCCGTCAAGGTCGGTAACGAACTTCCCCAAAACCTTCAATGTCAAAAGAGGTTTTAGACAAGGCGACATACTGTCATGTGACTTCTTTAACATCTTTCTTGAAAAGATCGCGCGTAACTCACAAGTCAACACCAGGGGCACGATCTTCCAAAAGTCAGTTCCATTACGAGCTTACGTTGATGACATTGACGTGATTGGACGAACACAGCGATCCGTCAATGAGGCGTATGCTGGTATTGAAGCGGAAGCGGCTAAAATGGGTCTGGCGGTAAATGAGGACAAAACGAAGTACATGCTGTCATCAAGAAAGGACACATAACATCGACGTCTTGGACAGAGGTTCACGCTAGGCAGAGGAAACTTCGAGGTAGTCAAGGACTTTGTTTACCTCGGCTCCGCTGTAAACAGGGACAACAACATCAGTACCGAGATTGAACGCAGAATCACTCTTTCCAATCGCTGTTTCTTTCGGCTCAAGAGACAATTGAGTAATGAAGCCCTCTCTCGAGGGACTAAGATCGCTTTATATAACATCCACTTCCTCCCAGTTCTACTTTATGGCGCTAAAACCTAGACGCTGCCAAAGACGGATGGGGAAGCCCTCAGTCTTTTCGAGAGAAAAGTTTTGCATGCCATTTTTGGTCCTGTTTGCATTGATGACATCTGGAGGAGAAAATTTAACGACGAACTCTATGGGCTGTACGGCGACATGCGCCTGGTTAAGCGTCTACGGATACAACGCTTAAGATGGCTAGGACATGTAGAGCGTATGGACACCACTGCTCCGGCCTGAAAAGTCTTTGAATCCGAACTATTGGGACAACACAATAGAGGACGGCCTAGGTTAAGGTGGCGCACACAAATGAAGAAGGACTTCAAATAACTTTGAGTGTGCAACTGGACGCAGCTGACAAAAGATTGTGCTGGCTGGAGAGGCATGTTAATTGAGGCCTAGGTCCACCCCGTACCCGTAGCGCCACAACAAGAAGACAAGACATGGAGCAAGATCCTGTTGCAAATTTGAATTTGCTACGGAACGTCTCCTCTGAATTGAGTTAAACTATTCTATTCTGCTATTCATCATACCTTCTATTGGCTTAAAACCTCCAGGGCCTTCAAATGTAATACAGCCCCCAAAACAGGACTTTGGGAGGGCATTTTGGCGCTTGAACGATATGCCTGGGTTTGGGTTTTTCTTTCGGAGTTTTTTCTCACTACACACCCCGAATCCTTGGTCCTAAAAGTGACTCTCGTCTGAGAAAACAACTTTCTTCCAATTTTCCACTATCCATTCCTTATGTTTCTGAACCTAATTTAGACGCTTCTGCCCCGTTTTTTTGGTCAACAGCTGTATTTTTCAAAGGCTTTGTTGCCTTTCGATCAACTTCCAAAAGACGCCTACGGAATCTAGACGCATCTACCTGAACGCCAGCTGTTGTCCACTCCCTTAACAAATTAAAACTTGCGATGCCAGGGTTGATTATAATATTTCTTATCTTAAACTTCACTTCAACTATCTTAAACGATCTTAAGCTTTATCGTCATGTATTGTTGTTTTACGTTTCCGCCTGCAATGACCCTTCCGATTGGATTCAATTGATCCAGTGACCTTGTGTAGAGCAATTTTCCTTGAAACACTGGATTTTGAAACTCCAACGTTAGCTGAAATCTCTCGGATTGTTTTCCCAGCGTGTGGATGTAACGCAATGACTTGACACTATAAGAGCTTGACTGTTTAAAAGCTCTCTCCTTAAGTCGCTCTAGTACTTTTGGTCTGACAGAAAATACACTCCGATGGATTCGAAATTATCAATCTCTGAGTGATCTAAGTTCGCTTACAGGCTGGGACTTTTTTTTCCACAACTTGAAGGTTTACTGTGAACGATTTAAAGAACAAACCATTCAGTGAAGTCAATTCAAAAACGTTCTCAAGAAAAACAATTCCACCCAGAAACACAAATTGACCCAAACTAAGTGAGTTCATTTAAAAATTGTATTTTTAGATCTTAAAACATTTCAGCAGAAAGAATTTACGATTCATTTCCTTCAGTTTCAAACAACACAGAATTCAGCTCCTAACAAAAACGCGGAACCCTTCCATTTCACCTCTGGCCCACATCCCACCAACCCCTTTCAAAGCACACGCAATGCACAAGGTCCTCCTTCTTCACCATTTCACGTGAAGGTTCCGTTCCACATGAATACATCTTCAGTCCGCCGCCATTATTCGCAACGATTGCATGCACTTCCTCAGTCTATTGGTACCTCTTCAGTCTGTCCTTTTGCCAAAAAAAGATGTCCATTACCAACACACAACTCCCTCTCGTGCAAGATCTTAGTCAGTTCCATCCCATAAACCGCGGCCACTCTTACCCCGTTCCCGCAGCATGCCGTATGCGGCAAGGCGTACATGACACATATCCTACTCATGGTGCGGCGGTATCTAGCAACGACAACAGCAATGTGTCCTGCCGCCACCACCCCTGCTGCTGTTCCTGCTGCTGTGGCCAATTCCAGGAATTGCGGTCGCGAAAATTTCTGTCGACCAACCCACAAGAGCACAACACGCCACATGCACAGAGTGCGACCAAGTGAGCGAGCGGAGGGCATACCTACACTCCGTATGTCCGTACATTGCGAAAAAGTATCTAAACCCAAAAACAACCAACAAGAGCCGGTCAGGCTGGCAAAATAAGAGAGTCGGCTGCCGTTGCCGCCGCCATTCCGCTTCCATCATATGGAACCATTAAAGCCGACACCGTGCACACAGGAACCCATCATACACATGGTTGCCAGCCGTCCGCGTTTCGTTCCCAGCCAGCGGAGAACCGACAGCGCCCGCTGCACCCTCGGCCCTCCCGAAGGGTGGAAGAAGAAGGAAATTAGCAAAGCGAATAATAAAATTAGAAAACTTTTTGGCAGCATTCTGTGGCAGGAGTTGTGCGCTGTGGTCTCCTCACAGACCGGTACCCATGGCAGAGCCAGCGCACGATCTGGCCTTGAATTGAACGCAGTTGTTTATGGCCGTTTGTGTGTCGAGATGTGGCGTGCTCCATATTCTGCTCAATGTGCTGTGGCTGCGCCGGTGCGCGAGCGGTGCGACGGCGGTCTCGGTCTCGGGTACGCGCGTTAGACTTGCAATGACTTAGAAAAGGATTGCGTTATTTTTAGAAACCCTGCTTGTCCATGTCGGCCTGGAGGTTTGGTCTTTTTTCTTTTCTGCACTTTTTCGTTGGCTCTCCTGCCTTCCCCTTGCGCGATTTGGTGCCGTTTGGTTTGACTTTGTGGCTCTAGTCGGGATCTGGTGAGGCAATGGCAATGGCAATGGCGGTGCCGGTGTTAATGTCTGCGTGGCGGCATATGTGGTCTGGTCTGCAACCGGCAGGCATTAGGAAGGTATCTATTCAATGTGTCCCCTCCGCCCCCATTCCGAGGGACCGCGTTGATGGCTAAAGGATGTTCGGCGTTTAATTATAATGATTGCGGTGTGCTGTGTCTTGGTTCTTGTTTTGGGATGGTTGATGGTGATGATGATTCGAATGGGCTTTTGCTTTGCGACAGGGAATGGGGAAGGGGGAGCTGATTCCCTTTTTTCGAGGCGCGAGACTCAAGGTGTCTGCTAGTCTTGAGAATAAATTAGATTTCAATGATTTTGATCTGTGGACTGGTGTGCCAGTCTGTTTCGAAGGGAGTCAGGTACTAGGCAAAGGATTTAAATTGAGAACGGATATCTAATGCTTTATGGTCTCGCTTTGGCTTATTCCACTTAAATAGAGTGATTACGTGGAATGAACGGGTTACGTCATGAACTGAGCGGAAAGCGTTGTCAGACAGGGATTCGCAATGGGCAACAGAAACGTGCAGCGGGTGAAGAAGCGATTTGTCTTTTGCAAAGAGAAAAGTTGTGTGCCACATTATTGGTCCTGTCTTGTTGAACGGTTTATGTATACCATATAAACGTTTAAGTGGTTAGGTAAAATTAAGCGTTTAAAAAATATTGTTTCGGCCTGAAGCGTCTTTGTGTCCAATCTACTGAAACACCGCAAATAGATGACTTCTTAAAACCAAATTGGGGAAGTGATGTCTGTTTGCGAGAGACCACTCGAGCTTTAGATTCCTATTCATACAGACACAGGAACACTTTGTCATTGAAAATTTGAAAAAATCATAAAAAAAATTCGTTGACTCTTTGAAGGAATAGAGAGGTACCAACAGATTTAATGAAACATAAGACTACGTCCGAAAGTTTTTGCGTTTTATGATAAAACTGTGCTCTAGAGCAGTCAGGTCTAAAAAAAATGTATGTGGAGTATTCGCAAATTATTCGAAGCTAACCTCAATCCGGTCCGTTTTTTATGTTCAAAAATTATTTTATTGAAAAAAAAGGAAAACTCAACTCAACTCAAATCACTCAAAGTACTGACCGTCGGTAACGATTTATTTTTCTTGTCTCTCTATTAATTTTAATAATTTCAAATACTATCTCTAAAAAATGTGTCCTCTCTGTCATCTATCCAATTTTTGAGTCTGATTCTTTAGTTTGTTCAAAAGACCCGACCGGTGATCTCCAAAATGTCAAGATCTGAAGTACACGCGTACAATACGAGCTATCATTTTTGGATTCCTTCGTAATTTTTTACCCCGACAGCCACGTCGGATCGGGCGTTACAGATGTTGCAAAAACATTTACCTTAGAGACTTGTTCATTAGCCACATCACACGAATATGGAATGTTCTTTCCAGTTGAACTGTTCGTTCTCATTATAGTCAACAGGCATTTACATTTTTTTTGAAAATAAGTCACTAATTACTAATGGGAAAGTAAAAACATTTTATTCAAAGTATTTGCCGTTGTTTTCTTCACATTTTGACCATCTTTCTGGCAATTTGTGAATACCACGCCAGTAAAATTGTTCGTCTCTTATAAAGCAAACCAATCAGACACCCAATTTTCGACCTCCTCGTAGGAATCAAAGTACTGCTCAGCCAATGCGTGTCCCATCGATGAAAACAAATGGTAGTCGGAAGGAGCCAAGTCTGGTGAATACGGCGGGTGGGGTGGCTGCTCCCAGCCAAGTGTTTTGGTTGTATCCTGAACCGGTTTTGCTTTGTGTGCAGGTGCATTGTCATGGAGCAGAATTACCTTGCCGTGTCTTCTGGCCCATTCTGGTTGTTTCTCGATCAATGCATGATTCAAATTGATCATTTGTTGTCGGTAGCGATCAGTATTAATGGCTTCAATAGGTTCTAGGAGCTCGTGGTACAGCACACCTTTCTGGTCCCACCAAACACACAGCATTGTCTTCTTGCCGAATTGATCTGGTTTTGCAGTCGATGTTGATGGTCCCAGATTAACCCATGATTTTTTCCATTTAGGATTCTTAAAATAAATCCATTTTTCATCGCCAGTAACAATCCGATGCAAAACCGATTTTCTTTCGTGTCTTTGAAGCAAAATTTCACAAGTGTTTTTTCGGTTTTTCATCTGTCTTTCATTCAATTCATGTGGCACCCATTTTCCACACTTTTGGATCTTTCCCATAGCTTTTAAACGGTCAGAAATTGTTTGTTGTGCAACATTTAACATTGCTGCCATTTGCTTTTGACTCAAAGTGTCATCTCCATCCAATATCGTTTGCAATTCGGCGTCTTCAAACTTTTTTGGTGGTCTTCCACGTTCTTCATTTCTCACGTCAAAATCATTATTTTTGAACCGTTGAAACCATCATTTGCATGTTGCTTCTGATAGAGCATGATCACCATATGCCTCGACAAGCATTCGATGCAACTCTGCAGCACTTTTCTTCAGATGAAAACAAAAAATTAATGCTTTCCGCAAATCATCACTTTCTGGTACAAAATTCGACATTTTTAACACGATGAAAAAATATGATGTTGTCTGTTCAATGGTTTGATGTATACTAAATATTTTTCACAGATGTCATAGCAAACAAACAAAAAAAAAAATAAGGGCTCGCTCACCACAAATGTTCCCTATCGAGACATTTGTATCTTGACGCTCACTTCATACCGGTATACCTGGTAAGACCTCCTCTTCTTCCTTGTTTCCTCTCTTCTCCGCTTTCTGTCTTCCTGGCTTCCTGTGTTTCTCGCTTCCTCTCTTCCTCGCTTCTAATCGTCCTCGCTTTCCCTCTTTCTTCATACTTTCAGATCATGTTGTGACTTGATTCCCGTTACTTGAGGGCACCTAAGTGACGGGAATCAATAAAAAACACTCGTCATGCCTTTCATTCGTTTCTGGCAATTTTTCATGCCATGCATAGGTCAAAAGCATTAGTTGTAGTCGAAGACGCTTCTCATTAATGGTTTCGCCTCGTTTGAGTAGTTCTTAGCACATTACACCTGTCAGGACCCAACATATGCATGACCTTTGAATTTTGGATGTTTTCCATTGGCGCTGATATGGTCGATGACGGGACGGGTTCAACAAGCTTTGCACAGAATTCTTTATCTTCTTGTTCCACTTTTCATCTTCAGTACTGAGTTGAAGCAAACATCCCCTCCTTTCATGCCTCTTAAAAAGCAGTTCCGTTGTAAGAAGTCGTCTTTCAACATCTCTCGGTTCCAACTAGTACGGCACCCAATTCCATTACTTTGGATTTAATCCATGTTTCTTTAATTGATGTGGTCGCCGTGGCGTAGTGGGTAGACTAGTAGAAAGGTATAGGTTCGACTCCCAGCTGAACACCAATTTTTCGAATTTTTCACGGCACCACCTCTTTCGAGCTGCTGACAACACTCAAAGAGTAACAACTGCCTAAGAAAGCTTCTCAAATTTCGCCGTTCGGAGTCGTCAAAAAACTGTAGGTCACTTCTACTCGTGAGAGAACAGTAGCGCGCACAACACGAGTAGTTGATGAGCAAGCTAGGCCCTGGTCCCCCTTTGGACTGTAGCGCCAACAATTATTATTATTCTTTAATTGATAGAAAATTATTTGCCGAGGCACTCCAAACGATTCTGCGAATTCACTTTGCTTTGATCTTGATCCAGCAAACCCTCTTTTTCTTAATCTTTGAACTTTTTGGGTTGGCCAAGACGCTTGTATTCGACATTAAAATTATCACTTTTGAAGTGTCGAAACAATTCTCCGCCTGATTTATCAACCGGAGCAGATTGACCATAAACTTCTACAAGCATTGTATGGGCTTCAGCTGCACTTTTCTTCCAACAAAAAAAAAAAGAAAATCAGAACTTCCAGCCAATCTCTTCTTCTTCTTCTTCTTGTAGCGTTATAGTCCGGGGTGGACCTGGGCCTCAACCAACATGGCTCTCCAGCCAGCACGATCTTTCGCTAGCTGCCTTCAATTGCGCACTCCAAGTTGGTTAAGGTCCTCCTCCACTTGTGTGCGCCTTCTTAGCCCAGGCCGTCCTCTGTTGTGTTATACCAATGGCTCTGATTCAAAGACTTTTCGAGCCGGAACAATGGTGTCCATACGCTTTACATGGCCAAGCCATCTTAAGCGTTTTATCCGAAGACCCTTGACCAGGCGCATGTCGCTGTACAGCCCATACAGTTCGTCGCTGAATCTTCTTTTTCAGATGCCATTAACGCAAACAGCACCAAAAATCGAATCTAAAACCTTTCTCTCGAAAAGACTAAGGGCTCATCCGCTTTTAGTAACGTCCAGGTTTCCGCGCCATAGAGTAGGACTGGGATGATCAAGTTATTATATTGTATACCGAG
This sequence comes from Eristalinus aeneus, assembly GCA_955652365.1. Classification (NCBI taxonomy): domain Eukaryota; kingdom Metazoa; phylum Arthropoda; class Insecta; order Diptera; family Syrphidae; genus Eristalinus; species Eristalinus aeneus. The sequence continues at coordinate 25,675,580 of OY019131.1, forward strand.
CTTAGTCTTTTAAGAGAAGGCTTTATTACGCAATTACCAATACTGTTTATTTAATACAAATTCGGAAATTTTCGAAAGAGTCGAACAACATTTTTGTTTTCTAAAATAGACGCTGATCTACACTTACTACTGTTGACAAATGCCACATCTTTCCAATGAAGTACATATGTGATTGTTTCCAAGATCAGCAATAATTTGCAGGTGGCGCCATCTTCTGAAAATGCAACTAATTAATTTCTCTCCCATAAGCCAGGTATTGTCAGGGGAAATATAACCCCACCAACACACCCTTACAACAATAATAATAATTCCAAATGTTTTTAAAACAATTGCAGGGAAGGGGCGTTCAATACAGCTTTACCTTCGTCATATGCTTTCTGAAACTCATCCAAAAGGCGCAAGAACTATGATCGGGGAAAGTTAGCAAGGTTGAACAGACAAGATGTATCTCGACAACAGTCGTACTTGTGGCCACCCAACCTCCGTGTACCACTATGTCCCAGAACAACGGATCAATATGATTGCCAAACACTATAACAACCGTTGCTTTTCCATGTCCAGTAAAATTCACAGATTCCTCCCTTCCCACACTTTCATGGCCGCTTTTATTTACTGTTCGTAAAATAATTCCCTTTCTTATCAGATTATTGATGAAAAACAGAAAGAAACAAGACCTTCGAATTGTTCCCAGGCTACGAGTTGTTTTTTTTTTTGTATTCATTCAACATTTTCTGTGATCTCTTTCATCCCCCGTCACTATCACTTTCTGCTCCTTACGCTTACTCTCATTCCGCCAATAATTCTGAACTAAACACCCCACTCGACTTCAGCACACCATCCTCAAACAACATCCCCCACAGAGCGCGACGGTAGCCATCAGTCATTTCTGTTGACGAAGTCTATTTATAGACTCCACTCCTAGCTCCTAATTACCGCCAATTGCTCATTTAAACTTCAGCACGAATGTGGGACGCAAGTGAGCGCTTCGCTTCCCTATACCAGTTCCCAAGCGATGCCGACTGACTTGCAAAAATGTATCCATTCCTGCGCGAAGTGCTGACTTCCTCTTGCGCAGGCATGCAGCTCGCGATCCCCATGTGTGGTGTCTTGCATTCGAATTACACGCGTGTGCGCTCGCGCACATTTTCCCATCCCAGTCAACCCCAGTCTCGGGATGACATCATTCCCCACTTAGACGGAATACACACCACACTGCACACAGAAGGCGTCTTGTGCCGAAGCCGATCATTTCGAGGAATTACCTACCTGAAGTCGCACAGAGAAGTGCCAAAGCGACAAACAAGTCTCGGCATCCCGTCAAATCCGCGCGTATCCGATGCTATCATCAAATTCAATGTCAAATCGCCGGTAAATGATTTGTAGCTGAAGTTAACGAGGATCCTCATTGTCGTAGGTGACTTCTCGTGTCTTGGTGTCATCGCTGCGCTGATTTAGCTGCGGGCGGGGGTGGAGGTACATACATGCAGGTAACAGAATATCTCGATCGATGCCAAAAATTGCGAACAATAGATTGCGGCAGCCGAACAAAGGAGATCAGAGCAGCCAGCGATTCCCAGCATCGCCGGAGGTGACCGCATAGTTGGGCGCTCATGAGCTGTAATAAATTTCGTTTGCAATTATGATCCGATAAGGAAGGCGGGGGGCTTCCGAGAATAGTGACAGGCGGTCTTTTATTCGCTGAGCAGTGGGTATCGCTTATGGGGCGCGATCAGATGGTGGGGCGGGAGTTAAGGTCGCGTTGATGACAAATCCTTTAATAGGATCATTTGCTGATCGGGAGCACTTAGAGGGCTGTGTGGGAACGGTTATGGATATTTTGGGGATCAGGTAAGACATCGAACTTGGGGCTCGACGGTGATCGCTAGGAGTAAGAAGCGGAACAGCTTATCGTTTGTGTTGAACTCAGCCATGGTCAAAACGATAACGGCGACGGCAAACACCATCAAGGTCATTGCTGCTCTCCACAAATAAGCGCACACGCACTTCACAATCCGCTTGTTGGCCATTATTGCTTTAATTGATCGAAAACCCTGCACCAACCGTCGTGCTTGCCAAGTGCTTGGCAACATCGAGGCCGTCTTCACACAAAGAGTGTGCGATGAATGCATGAATGACCGCGCACTGCTCTACGTCTTCTTCTTGCCGGCGTCGACGACAGCGGCGTCTATGCCGTGGTCCTCGTAGACAAATCGGTGTTGACGAAATTTCAAAAGCATCTCAAATTCGCGGCGTCCAGCGCTCCGCACCACGCACACTAATTGAATTATAATTCCAACGAAGATGCTCTATGAATGTTTCACCACCGCAGTCGGCTTCCCAATGAAGGCGCTCACTTGTTTTATTCAATTTTTCAGACAAATGCCCGAAAGTTATTGAATATTGTTAAATAATGTGACCATGCGCGGAATATCTGATGCCGGGGCGGACGGTAATTGCGGTGCTGGCAAGTGATTTACTTTGTCATTAAGGCGATTTCGTATGGGCTCTGGGTAGCTTATGATTGATTTGAAGAGGAGTAACGTCCGCAATTATAATTTTTACTGCCCCATGCAATGGCTGTGAGTGGGGAGGCAAACTGTGATGTCATTGCATGAGGCGTCTGCATTGTCAGACATTCGTTGACATATTGACATGAAAAAATTTGGAATTCTAAACGACGTTGTTCAATCGTGTTCTCTTAGCTTGAGAACGAGAACGTTTTCAAAGGTTTCCTGTCGGCAAGTAAAGTTTTACATGTGCTTCAAGGCTACTTTAAACTCAGTCTGTGAGTTGGAAAACATTCAGTGGCTTCTGTCGGCAGAGTGAGTTTCGAGAAGTTGTAGAATTTTTGCTATTTATAGAAAAATTCGCAGTTAACTATTTGTTCCTGTCCCTGATTGAAAGTTCTGCTTCGGTGATAACACTAGTTTCCTTATCATTGAAGCTTCAAATTACATAGTTAAGACATGAGTTAAACAGGGACTTCTTTCAGAGAGCGATTACAGTCTAACCCAACAGTAGAATAATTGTAGGAGATGAAGGAATTGTAGGGATGAACATACGAGAGTTGCCATTTATATTTCGGGTTTTGAGAACAAAAATAAATATTAATGATAACAAATAGCTTTATTGTTTTTCAAAATATTTCCCAATAACATACAACAATAACTTTTGCATGCGTTTGAACCAATTGTCGAGGCATTTTTGCCACTCTGATTGAGGTATCACCAAAACATGCGTTCTGAACGCATCAACCGCTTTTTCAGGTGTCGAAAAACGTTGACCTCTCATATAATTTTTTACGCACTGGAATAAGAAGAAGTCGGGACACACAGGACTCATCAAATCGATGTTTTGAGTGCTCCAAAATGCAGTTGTTTTTAGCCGGTGTGTGATTATCGTATTGAAGAGTGATCCGTCTTCGGCAGTTGGTTTTCCTAATTTCTTGGAAGACAACTGTCCAACAAATGGTTGTGTACCACTCAGAATTGACTGTTCTGCGTTGTTCTAGTGGTACGGTTGCGACATGTCCAGTTTTTCCGAAAAAAACTGGCGACCATTTGCTTGGAGGTGCTTCGTGCAAAAGCAACTTTTGTTGCATTTGGCTCAATTTGAAACAACCATACAGTCGACTGCTGATTGCTTTCAGGCTTATACGCATTAATACACGATTCATCACCTGTCACGATGTCATAGACGTGTTTCAAAGCACCGCGATTGTATTTTTGGAGCATTTCCTTCGACCAATCGACACGAGCCGTATTTTGAGAAATTGACAAATTGTGTAAGATCCAATGCGAACAAACTTTTTTGACGGTCAAATGTTCATGCAATATTGAATGTATGCTAGTCCCACTAATGCCTGAGGTTGTTTCAATCTCACGGTCACATAACGATCTTGCAATATCAGTTGGCGCACAGCATCAATAGTTTCCGGAACAACAACTGATTTTGGATGACCTTGACGAAATTCGTCTTGGAATGAACTACGATCTCGGTAGGAATTCACCATACCATCGATAAGCACTCGCCATTGATGGAGCTTCATCGCCAAAAATTAAGAATTAAGTTCATCGATGCACTGTTGTTGAGTTAATCCACGTCGAAAGTTGTAAAAAATAATTGCACGAAAATTTTCACGATTTAATTCCATTTTTTAGGCGAGATAAATCTTCTAAGTTGCTTTAAACAACACAAATAGCGCTCGTATGTCAAAATGTTCTGAGTACGTATAACCTCAAAAATATCAAACTTTACGATAGAGGTGGCAATTGCCGGATTGCAACACCAGGGTTGCCCAATCCCGAAATATAAAAGGCAACTTTCGTAGAAAGCCAAAGAAGAATTTATCGTGAGACAGCGACAGAAATACGTGACTTCTTATAACTTGTGATTTGTTAAGTTTTTAATGAAGTTAGTCATTTTGAAGCGTTGTTGACATCAAGCATGACCAAAAAAATATTTTCCCCTGCCTTTGTAAATAGGAAAATGTTCCCCTTGAGCGTCTGATTTGCCAAGCAGTTTTGCTAAAATTTACTTCAAGACTGATGTTTTGGATTGCACACACAACGTGAATACACAGAATTCCCTCCATTCAGATCTGTTCTTTTTCTAAAGTAATTTTTCTCTTTTCAATGAACTTATAACATAGAGCGGACAAAAATTGTATGTGTAATTCTCTCACTTTCTTGGACGACTGCTATGACTAGATCGAATTTTTAGACAAATTCTTGGACATTCTTTACAAAAATTCTAAGGATCTAGTAGAAAAGTCACATTCAGTGAGTAAGCAAAGTATAACACATCACTCAATGAGTCCCGCCACTGATAAGCTAGGCACTGGTAGCTCCTTGAACTGTCACGCCATCCTATATATACAAGTAAATAAAACATCACTCAATAGGTCCGGGACAGACATATAGGGGGCGTCACTAACAAAAAAAATGCATTTAATTTTTAGGAAGTACAAACATTCAAATGATATCTAACTTTTTGTGACAATCTAATATTTCGATTCCTTTTTTATATAACGATTAATCTTTGGCCTTATAATATTCTCCAGTTTGCTTCAGTTTCGGTGATCACCTCCTCATTCGAGACATATTTTTTCCGACGAGCATCGTTCTTGAGGTCTGGTCGCTGAGGGTCAGATCGGTGAGCGCGGAAGCAATTCAAATCCCAATATGGTCATGGTAACCAACCACGATTTACATAAATCGTGCTTGCTGGAGAGGCATGTTGGTTGAGGTCCAAGTCTCCCTCGGACTGTAACGCCACAAGAAGAAGAAGAAGCCAGCGACTTGGGACACGGTGAATTGGGTTGGTGAAAAACAAAATTTTTTTTCTTCATTTGGGACCGTTTTTTGTAATTTCTTCCTTAAAATGCAATTAAAATGCCATGTTGAATTCGCTATTGATCCTTTTGCCTTACTTAAAATAGCCGATGAATACGATTCCGTGCGCATCCCAAAATACGGATGCCATAACCTTTCCAGCTGCGCTTTGTGTTTTTTAACGCTTTGGACGTAGTTCAGCGGCTACTGTCCACTCCGCTGACTGCCGATTTGACTCTAGAGTGTAGTGGTAAATCTATGTTTCATCCTTTATGACATATTGATGCAAAAAAACCTGTTTGTTCTGGCGAAACAGGTCCATACAGCTTTCAGAACCATCGATACGTTGTTGTTTTTGAGTGGGCAACCGCGGCAACACTCAAAGAGTAATAACTGTCTAAAAAAGCTTCTCAAAATTCGCGGTTCAGAATCGGCAAAAAACTGTAGATTCCTTCTACTCGTGAGAGAACAGTAGCGCGCACAACACGAGTAGTTGATGAGGAAGCTAGGCCCTGGTCCCCCATTGGACCGCGGCACCCATTTCGAAAACAGCTTTCTCATGGACAAATGTTCATCCAAAATAGTGTACACACTGCCTTCTGACATCTTTAAGGTGTCAGCTATCTCACGCAATTTCACTTCACGATTTCCAAAAACGTTTTTGTGTACTTTTTTTAAGTTTTCAGGTGTAACTACATCAATTGGCTTTCCAGAGTGTTCAGCATCGTTGGTGTCTGTACGGCCACCTTTAAAGTCAGCATGCCACCGACAAATAGTTGTTTTTGATGGAGCCTGTCCTAGAGTCCCTGTAGCACTTTTCAAGCCATTGCTGAGCTTGCACTATATTATTTTCCGCAGTGTTTAATAAACACACGAAATTCAGCTTGTCCATTTATTTAAAATCGCAAAAGTAGCGTCACTTGAAGCACTGTCACATCAAATATCATTTGAATATTTGTACTTTCCAAAAATAATAATAATTTTTTGTTAGTGGCGCCCTCTATATATCAGTCCCGGACCTATTGAGTGATGCTGGCGCGACAGTCCACAGGGGGACCAGGGCCTAGCTTGCTCATCAACTTACTCGTGTTGTGCGCGCTACTGTTCTCTCACGAGTAGAAAGGACATACAGTTTTTTTCCGACTCCGAACTGCCTAGTTTGAGAAGCTTTTCTTAGACAGTGATAGTGTTGTCAGCAGCTCGAGTCAGGAAGCGGGGAATCGAACTTGGACCTTCGGCGTGTAAGTGTCGCACTCCGCCCACTACGCATCAAAGGCTTTCATCGGAGTGTCCAGCTTTAATTTGTGAACTCACACTTGACAGCACCACCTGTGATAACTTAATTATAACTTAAAATGTGTTTGAAAATTTTTTCCAATTTTTCTGTTCGAAGTTGAAAATAAACTGTAGACTCCTCCACTTGTAAAAAAAAAAAAAAAAACATGCATTGCACGAAAATTTGGTAAATATTATGGCCTAGGTCCATTATAAACTGGCGCCACACAATTTTTTTTTAATCCAAAGGAAAGAAGTGGGCGATTCAAAGAAAGAATGAAGTGAACAAATTTTACCCAATTGAAATATACACGTCTATAACTGTTGAACGCAATATCCAAACTAATCAGGCATAGCGTCGTTTTGTAGGATATGTCAAGATCTTTCAAATGATGTATAGTATTGCCAGGTACAAGCTGTATAGCGCTTTGAAGATAGCCGGAAAATTCAAAAGATGAAAAGGCGAAATAGAGATATTTGACAACCTTATATATGAAATAATCCTATGAAGACAAACCATTAACAAGTTATGAACCATTTACGGTAGCGGGCAGGGAGGTTAACCTTCTGTAGGTTTTCTGAACTCTCGTCCAGAATGAACTCGCCCTAAAAAAATCATTTATGCAGATCAAAGTCAGAAAAGGAGTTGATCTTTACAAACCTGTTACGTCAAAATAAAAGAAATGCATCGAGAAATGTTTAAGTTTTGATTAATTATTTGAAGGTTGGGTGACGAAAGCTGTCACTATCGAAACGAAACCTGAAACATGCCAAAGTTAATTTACGTTGACTTAAAGGCGTTTCATATTTTTAATTTTCATACTTTCTTATGAAACATTTTATCAACTGCCTTGTTCTTACTTAATAAACTCCGTGATATTCGTTTCTCAGAAAACTAGCTCCACTCTTACTGGACAGTGGGACTCATCAAATTTAGAAAAACAATTAATATTGTATTCCCCAAATAAGCCGGGAAAATTGAATACAATACAAACAGACGCTTTGATCCTTGTGGCCACAATGAGTAAACAAAAAGGGGAATAAGTCATCAGGAAAATACATTTTGCTCATAAACAAATGTGTGTACTAAAAAATAGGGAACAACTTAAAGAAACGAGAATACGCTCGATTGATTGTGAAAAGTAAGTTTATATTGCCAGGTGACCAGAGCTGCTTCAAACAAATGAAATCGAGTGTGCCAACTGAAAAAACTACCAACGAATTGTGTCACTTTTTCTAACTTCTTTAAAAATATTTATAGGTTGGCGCTACAGTCCACAAGGAGACCAAGGCCTAGCTCCCTCCTTAACTACTTGTGTTGTGCGCACTGCTGCTCTCTTACGAGTAGGGGAGTCTACGGTTTTTGCCAACTTCGAACGTTAATATGTGAAAGATTGTTTTAAAAACAGTCTTTGAATGTTGTCAGCAGCTCGAAAGAGATGGTGCTGTGAAAAATGCGATGTGCTAGTCCGGGAATCGAACCTGGGCCCTTCGGCGAATGAGTGCGGGCTAAAGTCACCACGCCACGGTGCCAACTTAACTTCCTTAATGCATTTTCCTTCTTTCGTTGTATGCGCTATCTCAGACGAGAAACTCTACTGTATACTATACTCTACTATTGTCTTGCTCTTCAGTCCGGTATCTTTGTGACCCCGCTATCTTAAGCGTAGATTGGCCAGGTACATGAGCCATTGAAGTTTCTTTTGGAGACATAACCACATCTCTAATTGGTTTCCTTGTGTCGGCTTAGAAGAATTCACTGATAAAATCAAGCTTTATATCAGAGTCATTGGTTCCATGGTAAACGTGTGTTTAGCCCTCCTTTAGGTTCAAACCAAATTGGTCCCCTCAAATAATTGCTTGCTACAGTCCAACGGGGGACCAGGGCCTAGCTTGCTCATCAACTACTCGTGTCATGCGCGCTACTGTTCTCTCACGAGTAGAAGGAACCTACAGTTTTTTGCCGACTCCGAACGGCGAAATTTGGGAAGCTTTCTTTAGACAATTATTAATCTTTGAGTGTTATCAGCAGTTCGAAAGATGTGGCGCCCTGAAAAATTCGAAAAATTCATGTTGAGCTGAGAATCAAACCTACACCTTCGGCGTGTGAGCGTCGCACTCTACGCGACGCCAAGGCGGCTACAAATTGGTCCTCTCTGTATCTGTTAAAAAAATCTCTACAAGTTCGCCGCTTTCAAGTCAAGTTCATCTGTGTAAAAGCAGCTAAATGGACTGTTGAACGAGCATACATCTGCCTGTGGATTGCGTATATCTGTTTAAAAGTCAGTGAGGTTTATATTGAAAGTCACGGATTGCGTATTTGTAATCCATTTTAGTGTAGACTGCCCTGCTGCGACACAAATAATGTAAGGAATTCGTAACTAAATCGGGATACCCACAAAGTCAGCAAATTATTTAACGGTTGCTTTGCTCTTCATCACCGTGACAGTAACGGGTTTTAAAACTGTCCTAAAACAGTTCCCATCAAGCCACTGATAAGCTAGGCACTGGAAGCTCCTTGAACTGTCACGCCATCCTATATATACAAGTAAATAAAACATCACTCAATAGGTCCGGGACAGGCATATAAGGGGCGTCACTAACAAAAAATTCATTTAATTTTTAGGGAGTACAAACATTCAAATGATATCTAACTTTTTGTGACAATTTAACATTTCGATTTCTTTTTTATATAACGATTTAACTCTGGCCTTAAAATAGGCTTCAGTTTCGGTAATCACCTCCTCATTCGAGACATATTTTTTCCGACGAGCATCGTTTTTGAGGTCTGGTCGGTGAGCGCGGAAGCAATTCAAATACCAATATGGTCATGGTAACCAACTACGATTTACATAAATCGTGCTCGCTGGAGAGGCATGTTGGCCCAGGTCCACCCGGACTGTAGCGCCACAAGAAGAAGAAGAAGAAGCCAGCAACTTGGGACACAGTGAATTGGGTTAGTCAAAGACAATTTTTCTTTTTTCATTTGGGACCGTTTTTGCAATTTTTTCCTTAAAATGCAATAAAAATGCCATGTTGAATTCGCTAGTGATCCTTTTAATAATAATTGTTGGCGCTACAGTCCGAAGGGGGACCAGGGTCTAGCTTGCTCTTCAACTACTCGTGTTGTGCGCGCTACTCTTCTCTCACGAGTAGAAAAGACCTACAGTTTTTGCCGACTCCGAACGGCCAGATTTGAGAAGCTTTCTTAGACAGTTATTACTCTTTGAGTGTTATCAGCAGTTCGAAGGAGGTGGTGCCCTGAAAAATTCGAAAAATTCATGTTGAGCTGAGAATCAAACCTACACCTTCGGCGTGTGAGCGTCGCACTCTACCCACTACGCCACGGCGGCCACAAATTGGTCCCCTCTGTTTCTGTTAAAAAAACGATATCTACAAGTTCGCCGCTTTCAAGTCAAGTTCATCTGTGTAAAAGCAGCTAAATGGACTGTTGAACGAGCATCCATCTGCCTGTGGATTGTGTGGATCTGTTTAAAAGTCTGTGAGTCTTATATTGAAAGTCACGGATTGTGTATTTGTAATCCATTTTAGTGTAGACTGCCCTGCTGCGACACAAATAATGTAAGGAATTCGTAACTAAATCGGGATACCCACAAAGTCAGCAAATTATTTAACGATTGCTTTGCTCTTCATCACCGTGACAGTAACGGGTTTTAAAACTGTCCTAAAACAGTTCCCATCAAGCACCAAGAAAATTATTCAGGCTTCTATATTTTCAACGGTCGTCCGTCGAAAAAAGTCGACGAATCGAATGTCACAAATCACTTAAGACTCTTAGATCGACTCTCAGACACTCGTACACAGCTGATATCGAAATCCTCAAGGCTGTCAATATCACAACGTTTAGTTCCTTCATCGTTCTCTTCACCATAACACCCAGTGAACTGCCCATTACCTGACCAACACAAATCCTTCGCTTCCTCAAGCTCACAAGAATTGCATAATAATTTCCATGCATCCATCGTCCCGGGAGATTACATTTCTTGCCAGGCCCTACGCAAACGCATCCATTGAAACCGAAAGTTCTCGCCAATCTTCCACGCTCGATCTGGTTGCCCCAATTCCGTTCCCCACATAAATCTACACACACGCATCAAGCAGGAATCCCCACCGTCTGGGCATCGCTCGTACGCATGCCCTGCCCCATATACACACTCCGCCAGACGCACTTTCGTCCTCACTACCCCAGCGCCGTCTCTGCAGAATCTCTGGAAATTCATCTTCCTTCCGTCCTCAAGATCGTATGTAGGTTGAGCCGTTCTTCAATTATCCCGACGCAAATCTATGCCACAACTGCAGACGCAATCCCCCCTCAGTCCAACCCGCAGACATTTCAAACGATCAGATCGGCAGCGACTGCAACGAAGTAGAGCTGAAGCTGGCAGTAGGCTAATATGCCCAGGCAGGGGGTATGCTCCTACTCCCGTACTGCAACCGTCGTCGGCTTGGTCGTCGTCAGCAACAACCAAAACAAATGAAGAGGACACACATGGACTGATTGGAAGGAAGCCACCGCAGTCCACCAGCCGCTGCTGCTGCCGGCAGCCAAGCCTAAGACGATGACGACGACGACGACAACAACGTCGGCTACAACCGCGATTGCGGTGGAGTCGCAAGCGCAGACGGAGACGAGGCGAACGAAGCGGACGAATGCGACGATGATGCAAAAAGAATTTCAAAGTCAAGGTTAAATGTTATGTTGGTTTCCACAGTTGCCTGCCCCTCCCACTCCACCTCCTCCGCGCAGCTGCTCCTCCGCTGTTGTTGTTTTGATATGAATTCAAGATCAAACCGATCCACGTACCACGTCTGTACGTAGTGCACGTTGTGGTAGTTTTCGATGGCGGCGGCAGGGCAGCACCAGTGGGACTGCGACGGCGACGAAGTCAAAGTCGTTGTTATTATCATTCGTCCCGTTTTCCGCGCAGACGTGCGGGCCCAAATTGTTGTTTGGGTTTGGGCTGTCTGTCCCGTCTGCTCCGTGTGCGAGCGGCCCTGCCACAGTCGTGGTATTCTCAGCCCAGCGCGGCGGGGCGGCAAGGACCGAGGGCAGAGCGCAACGATTGCGATAATCGGCGTTAGATCAGCAGACTATGGCCAAGGGAGGCAGGTGATGGGGAGGATCGATGTCTGGATGGCTGGAGTACACGCGGTTACACATCGACAAACTGAGAGTATGTGCCGTGGAATTAAATTCACTGAAACCGAACTGCAAACGGCGGCCGACGGCGCGACTTGACATTGGTGTCCTCGGCAGAGTGTTGATACGAATGCGCAACGGTCCCTTCGCAATGGAGGCATTTTTTTTTTTGCTCTTTTCTGGGCTCTGTGACATACGCGTCGCTGTATGAGTGCCTGTGTGTGGCGGAGGGTAATAAACATTTGACAGATATTAAGTGCTCCCATAGTATGTGTCCAAGCTGGTCGCACAAAGGATGACGGTGACGGCGGGCTGCAGGGAAATGTTTATTTGGAGAGTGAAACTCAAGGCGAAACGCTTTAGCGGGCAATTAGTTTTGGCAAGTGTTTGGTGCGCATTTCGAAGTCTTTTTGTGCCTCCGACTGTTTAGTAGAAAAGTGCTGAGTTAGCAGAGAAGAGGGGCAAGAGGGAAATGGATCGGAACTTGAAGTACCTGCCCACCTCCTGCGTTCTCCAACTGATGTGACGCAGAAACGAATTTGACGCAGGTACTTTGAAAACAACGGAAAGTTCTTCAAAATGTCTTCAATGGACGAAAAAGACGAAACTTCTTAAGTTATGTCTGACTATAAAAAAAGGCACTGAATGGGATATAAAGTCATTCGAAATCTCTAAATCCATATAGCGATAAAATATTGAAGTGAGATAGAACAAATATTTGCCACATACCAGCTCCACGTGCGCTGGCAAACAAAAACGACTTCTTCCACAAAAACGAGGGTCCGGGTCTCATTTTTGTCGTCTTCACGGACGTATTAGGAGACGATGTGATGCTCTATCCACCGTGTTCCGCAGGTTTTGATGAGTGTCAACTTTCTGTTCAAAATCAAAACAACATCACTTGCAGGGTAAAAACTTTAATTAAAGAAGTTATCGGCGTTGGGGTGGCCTATACTTTGGAGATTGTGTAGACGTCAGAAAAACGATTTTTTAGGCAGGTTTTAAGACGAAGACTCCAACATGTTGTTGTTCGTTTTCTAAGCTAAATCCAGTCGTTAGTGGTATTGAAAAAAACTGTAACCTCACTAAAACTAAAGATATGGATGTCCTTGGTAATTTTGACACGGATAAAACCATTTAATCATCCAATACTAGAAGTACACTTAAATATAAGAGTTTAAAAAATATGGTTAATTTAAATTTTTCTCAAAAAATATTTATTTATTCATTTATTTCTATTTTGTCCCCCTCAAAGCAGTCGTCCTATGATATTATACACTCGTGCTAACGTTTATGCCAATTTTCGGAGCAATTCTGATTTTCGCATGCGTTTTTGGAGCTGCTCAGCGATTTGAATGTATCTTCTCAATCCCAATCAATCAATTTCGGGAACAAGAAAACGTCGCAGTGGGCCAAATCTGATGAATACAGTAGCTGGGGCATCACGGTATTGTTATTTGTTCGAAAAATTACGAACAAGCAACAAAGACTGAACAGGTGCATTATAGTGATGCAAAAGCCATGTTTTCCCAACATTCCAGACGTTTTCTTCGTATTGCTTATCGTATAGACGCCGCATAACTTCAAGATAATATTCCTTTCCGACCGTATGACCATGTTGTAAGAACTCCTGATGCACTACGCCACTGTAATCAAAACGAAACAGTCAGCAAAATCTTCACATTTGTTCAAACTTGGCGTGCATGTTTTGACCTTTGCTCTCATGGACGCTTCCATTTGGACGATTGGATTTTGGTTTCAATTTCATTACCACATACCATGATTCGTCACCAGTTATGATCCTTTTTAGCAAACTGAATGGCTTTTGTCATCATTCAACAATTCCTGAGGAATGATCATGTGACATTTTTTGGTTAGAATTCACGACCGCACGCTTCATGACCTAAATTTCCAAAAAATTTCATGACATGAGCCAACCGATGTACATCCATCTTCAACAACTTCTCTAACAGTGATTCGACGATACTCCATAAGAATTTCATTTCTTTTCTCAAGACTTTCATCAGTTGTTGATGTGTTGGGGCGTCCATTCCAAGCCTTGTCATTTTTTTCGGCCATCTTTGAGAAACTGTAAAAGTTTGAAAAGTTGTAAACATTTTCTAACCAAGGGTACATTCACTGTATGTGACGCCGTGGCGTAGTGAGTACAGTGCGACGCTCACACGTCGAAGGTCTAAGTTCGATTCCCAACTCAACACGAATTTTTCGAATTTTTCACGGTACCACCTCTTTTGAGGTACTGACAACACTCAACTTCTCAAATTTCGCCGTTCAAAGTCGGTAAAAAACTTGGTCCTTTTTACTGGTGAGAGAACAGTAGAGCGCACAACACGAGTTGTTGATGGGCTAGCTAGGTCCTGGTCCCCCTGTGGACTGTCGCGCCATACAATTAATCACTACATTCACTATATGCCACTGTCAACATTTTGAGTGTTTTTGAGCATTTTATTCCATTTGTTACACAAAATTGAATTTGATCTATTCGACAGCAGGGATTCGCCGATCTCGATCGATCATAACGAAATAAATGAAAATACCAGGTATACCAGTATGAAGTGAGTGTCAAGATACAAATGTCTCGATATGGAACTTTTGTTGTGAACGAGCCCTTATTTTTTTTTTGTTTGTTTGCTATAACATCCGTCACAAATATTTAGTATACATCAAGTCATTGAACAGACAACATCATATTTTTTCATCGTGTTAAAAATGTCGAATTTTGTACCAGAAAGTGATGATTTGCGGAAAGCATTAATTTTTTGTTTTCATTTGAAGAAAAGTGCTGCAGAGTCGCATCGAATGTTTGTCGAGGCATATGGTGATCATGCTCTATCAGAAGCAACATGCAAAAGATGGTTTCAATGGTTCGGAAATAATGATTTTGATGTGAGAAATGAAGAACGTAAAAGACTACCCAGAAACGTTCGAAGACGCTCAATTGCAAATGATATGGGATGGAGATGACACTTTGAGTCAAAAGCAAATGGCAGCAATGTTAAATGTTCCACAACAAACAATTTCTGACCGTTTAAAAGGGAAAGGAAAAAGGGAAAGATCCAAAAGTGTGGAAAATGGGTGCCACATGAATTGAATCAAAGACAGATGGAAAACCGAAAAAACACTTGTGAAATTTTGCTTCAAAGACACGAAAGAAAATCGGTTTTGCATCGGATTGTTACTGGCGATGAAAAATGGATTTATTTCAAGAATCTTAAACGGAAAATATCATGGGTTAATCTGGGACAACCATCAACATCGACTGCAAAACCAGATCGATTCGGCAAGAAGACAATGCTGTGTGTTTGGTGGGACCAGAAAGGTGTGCTGTACCACGAGCTCCTAAAACCTGGTGAAACCATTAATACTGATCGCTACCGACAACAAATGATCAATTTGAACCATGCATTGATCGAGAAACGACCAGAATGGGCCAGAAGACACGGCAAGGTAATTTTGCTCCATGACAATGCACCTGCACACAAAGCAAAACCGGTTCAGGAGACAATCAAAACACTTGGCTGGGAGCAGCTACCCCACCCGCCGTATTCAACCAGACTTGGCTCCTTCCGAATACCATTTGTTTTCATCGATGGGACACGCATTAGCTGAGCAGCACTTTGATTCCAACGAGGAGGTCGAAAAGTGGGTGTCTGATTGGTTTACTTTGGTCGTCGTGGCGTAGTGGGTAGAGTGCGACGCTCACACGCCGAAGGGTCTAGGTTCGACTCCCAGTTCAACACCAATTTTTCTAATATTTCACGGCACCACCTCTTTCGAGCTGCTGACAACACTCAAGGAGTAATAACTGTCTAAAAAAGCTTCTCAAATTTCGCCGTTCGGAGTCGGCAAAAAACTGTAGGTCCCTTCTACTCGTGAGAGAACAGTAGCGCGCACACCACGAGTAGTTGATGAGCAAGCTAGGCCCTGGTCCCCCTTTGGACTGTAGCGCCAACAATTATTATTATTATTGGTTTACTTTAAAAGACGAACAATTTTATTGGCGTGGTATTCACAAATTGTCAGAAAGGTGGCCAAAATGTGTAGAAAACAATGTCCAATATTTTGAAAAAATGTTTTTACTTTCTCATTACAATTAGTGTTTTATTTTAAAAAAAACGATCATTTCATATGGGTATATACTTGTGGCTGCCGTGGCCTAGTGGGTACAGTGCGACGCTCCCACGCCGAAGGGTCTAGGTTCGATTCCCAGCTTAAAACCAATTTTTCGATTTTTTCACGGCATCACCTCTTTGGAGCTGCTGACAGCACTCAAAGAGTAATAACTGTCCAAGAAAAAGCTTCTCAAATTTCACCGTTCGTAAATAAACTGTAGGTCCCTTCTACTCGTGAGAGAGTACATATAATTATTATTATTATTATTATATATTTGAGTTGCTGGAAGTGGAGCTTTATCAAAATTGCAAACGCGAGGAGGAGTAATTATTTCGTTAAATAGGGTACTCCTTTGAAGGAAACTACTGGGTCTGGGGGAAACTTAACTTAACATAACTTTACTCGTAGATTGAAATCGGTATTACATCATACAAAGATTTGAAAAAAAAATGAATGCTTCGATTTCAGAGGTTTTTTAACAGCAACTTAAGTAGTTAATTCTCATCATCACATACAACAAATACCAGTAGACTCAAAACAAGCGCACCATTTAGAATATCACAAAACACATACAAACCATGCTCAGAAAAACACATTAAGTAGCTGTAGTTAAAATTCAAAATTTTCGAAGAAGCCTCGAATTGAAAAAAACAACTTTTAGATCGTTTTGATCATATTGTAAAACGATAGAACTCGTAGACACTAGATGCATATTAAATAAAAGGTCTCTTCTGGAAAAGTCTAATTTCTTTTTAATGTTTTCATTTTCAGATATAACTGGACATGCCTTATTATTAATTAAGAAAACAAAAGTCGAAAAACAAAAAAGAGCAATACACACTTAAAATATAGAAGTTAAAAAAATAGAGAAAGACAAAAATATATTACTCAGCGTTAGATTTTGCGGAACCAACAGGTACAGAATATTTATATAAGTTATAACGTACACTTTATATACCACATATACATATAAATATACACATTCATCGATGTTGCCCTGAGACGCAGGAGTTCATTGTTATTGATTATTGTTGAGTTGATTCGGAAGTCACTGCGTAGGTTTTAAAACATGTAGGCACTATTGCACTTGTGTTACCCAATTGTGTTGCACTTAGTCATGGGATAGTCTTTTTAAGAATTAAAGCCAGATTTCCGATTTCCTCGAGCGCCGACTTAGAAATTGTGGCAGCTGTGACATGACACTTCGGCATGCGTGTAATGTCACAAGTTTGATATCTGAGTTGAGCTCCTTTCATTTGTTTTTACTGTACCACATTTTTCAATTTCTTAACAACACTCACGGAATACTTATTACGAGGTTGCCTTTTATATTTCGGTAAAACAAAAACAAATATTAATCATCGAAAATAGCTTTATTGTTTTTCAAAATATTCCCCATTAAGATCTATACACTTTTGCATGCGTTTGAACCAATTGTCGAAGCACTTTTGCCACTCTGATTGAGGTAAAAACCGCTTCTTCAGGTGTCGATAAACGTTGACCCCTCATTTTATTTATTACGTACGGGAATAAAAATAAGTCATTTGGTTCCAAGTCAGGACTATACGGCGGATGACTCATCACATCGATGTTTTGAGTGCACGAAAATGCAGTTGTTTGAGCCGGTGTGTAAGAGCTCGCATTGTCGTGGTGAAGAGTGATCCGTCTTCGGCGGTTGGTTTTCCTGATTTCTTGGAAGACAACTGTCCAATAAATGGTTGTGTACCACTCGGAATTGACTGTTCTGCGCTGTTCTAGTGGTACGCTTGCGACATGCCCAGTTTTTCCGAAAAAACAGGCGAAAATTAGCTTGGAAGTGCTTCGTGCGTGAGCAACTTTTGCTGGATTTGGCTCAATTTGAAACACCCATACAGTCAACTGCTGTTTACTTTCGGGCTCATACTCATAAATCAACGATTCATCACCTGTCACTATGTCATAGACGTGTTTCGAAGCACCGCGATCGTATTTGTGGAGCATTTCCTTCGATCAATCAACACGAGCCTCTTTTGAGTGATTGACAATTTGCGTGGGTTCCAACGCGAAAAAAAATTTTTTGACGGTAAAATGTTCATACAATATTGAATGTATGCTGGTCCCACTAATGTGGGTAGTGGGTATAGTGAGACGCACACACGCCGAAGGGTCTAGCTTCGATTCGCGGCTGATCAACTCGAATTTTTTACGGCACCACCTCTTTTGAGCTGCTGACAACACTCAAAGAGTATTTTCTGACTAAGAAAGCTTCTCAAACTTCGACTTTTATAGTCGGCGAAAAACTGTAGGTCCCTTCGACTCGTGAGAGAACAGTAGCGCGCACAACACGAGTAGTTGATGAGCAAGGTAGTCCCTGGTGTCCCTGTAAACTGTCGCGCCAAACATTATTATTATTATAAATTAACAGTGTCTCACGATACACTTCACTCTAAAAACGATAGTTTTATTTATTATTGTTTGCAACAAAATTCGCTTATGAAAATTGAGACCCAGGACAGTCTTGCTTTTTTTTTTCTTTCATTTATAGAATATACACAAGTCTTGAGCTATTCGTGTTGAAATGCTAAAAAAAACTGAGAGGAAATCAATTGACGTCCGACAGAATGGACGGCAGCTCAAGCAGTGTTGCCAACTCAAAGTGGTACACCCCTAAAAAACACTCTAACTAAAACTGTTCCTTAAATTTATGATCTTGCAAATGGGTTCACCGTACTCACTAAGCGTAAACTGATTTTTATAGTCGCATAGTTCAAACTTGCTATGTTTTATTTCATCCAAATATGGAGCTCAGTAAAGGACCTACAGCTACGATTCGGTCAAAGAACTCCACCATTCATTTGGTTAACGAGTAGAATGAGGCAGAGCAGTATTATCACTATCAGGCGGAAGGACCTTGTGTATTATATATAGGAAAATAAAAGACTTAAGTTCTCCTTATGGGGGCGCCACTGTTATGTTGGTTGTAAATGTCAATGTGACATTTACTTCCAACGTTGAGTGTGCGAAGATCTCTTTTTCAACGTGTGTGCTTTCCCTATTTTAGTTGCATAGACTGATATAAGAGCTTACGTTTTTAGGCTTCGCACTCCATTTAAGTTCTTTTCTACGGTGTGTTTTCCTGTAAAATTATCTGAATATTCACTAAAAAGAAACTACTTAGAATATATATTTGACTCTGTCCTGCTTTTAGACTCCATTTTGTGGCATTTCCAATTTGCTTAATCCTCCTTGAAACTCTTAATGAAATATTCTCGCAAAAGTATTCTGTTAAAATAAAGTTTATAGCAATAAAAACTGCACACTCTCGATATGACTTCTCGGTAGTTCTCTCAAAAATTAAACCCTCCAACATCATTCAACCAATTCTTCAAAAAAGTTTCATTTGCCCTCAAGTCAATCACAACACAAACAAATTAGATTTTGATTCGCTCTTGCAAATTTCGCATTGAAAGCAAGCAGAACTCTGCGGTAGATCCACGTTGCAGTCCTTCCCATCCAATTATCCGCAAATAGTTTAAGTCAACATTTGTATCTGGAGTGCAGTCGTTAGAGTTTCACGAGCAACCCGGCTCTACATCCTTCGGGGTGGCTCTGCTGGTCAAAGTCCGCGAGACAAAATCCAACTCCAGCCAGCCATATTTTTGCAATTTATGGGACGACCCTGGGCAGTCCTCGCTCGCTATCTATTTCGCGTAGGAGAGAGTCCAACTCTCGACCAGATGGCAGTCGGCGCCCCTCATCTACATACATCCTGCAACGTGGTGTATAACAACTTCCGACACACGCACACACGCTCACTGCAACTGCCAACCATGTAAATTATGTTCGTATGAATAAATTTGGGTTACGAGGTAAATTGGCGTGGAAGACCATCCAAACTGCAGCCCTCCCGCGCGGCGCTGTTAAATAAACAAATTCCGCGAATTTCACATGACAAATGAGGGCTACCCTGTAGCTGATACCTTTACGGCCGCAGACGCGCAGCCTGACCGTGGCTGTGTATGGGCGCGGGTCCTCTTCCGCTGTAGGGCGATTAAATTTGAATGGACCGCCTTTCCCTGCCGCGTCCACCGTCGACTTCCACTTCATTCTGATGCAACATTTTGGCAAGTAATTGCTCGCTTATAATTTATTGAAGGCGAACAGATGCTTAATTGGATCTCAGTTTAGATGCAGTATTTATGACAACTCCTTTGCGTCAAATCAAAATTCGAATCAATTCGATAGAGCGTTTTTCGGGGACAAACTGCAATGGAGCGACAGCACATGCGAGCTCAATAAACAGATCAATGACCCCGAAGATGCACAGATACTTCGAATTTGTCACAACAACTTAGTACCCAAGCTGCCGCGAGTACGGGTAGGAGGTGGACCTAGAT
This sequence comes from Eristalinus aeneus, assembly GCA_955652365.1. Taxonomy (NCBI): domain Eukaryota; kingdom Metazoa; phylum Arthropoda; class Insecta; order Diptera; family Syrphidae; genus Eristalinus; species Eristalinus aeneus. Next base: position 25,695,859 of record OY019131.1, read on the forward strand.
CCATTGCTGAGCGTGCCTCTGTGATGGCGCAGATAAAAATAGAGCACCAATTCGATTTATGAAGGAAACAATGCCACCGAATGCAACGTCCGCAACTGAAAATAGTTTTCAATCGAGAAATTCACGTTGAATCGGCTCGGGGACTTTTCGGGGGTACATTACTCTCTAATGGAACGGGCTCAGGCGGGGGCATGTGTCTGCCGCAGTGGCCATGGAAAAATGCCTTCGTTTGAGTGAGCATGAAGTAATTCAATTAGGCGAGGAATACCAACGTTTCAGCAATTAATGAAGAGGATTTTTTTTTTTTTGGGAAATCGTTGAAGAATTGAAACAATTTAGTTAAAGAGATTTTTGTTGGCAATTTTTGTTTTTTAAAGAAATGTATTAAAATGTGGTTTCTAAGAAGAGAAATTAATGTAGAGTTGTCTTACACACTCGACATTTTTTTTTTGCGGCGCCATATAAGAGTCTCTGATAACATTGTAGATACACCCAATACATGCTAATTTTTCGATGACCGAATTGTTTAGAAATTTATTTGATATCCGTCAAAGTACGCTAGTTCAAAGGACATAAAGTGTGCCCACATGGGTTTTAACTTTTTCTACTTTACTCTGCAATCCCTTGACTTTTTCTTTTAAACTCCTTTAATATTTACCAAGTTTACTCATTCAATTGGTGTTTTCGAAGTTGACTTTTGAGCTTGTCAAGTAACTAAAAATTTAATTGAGCCGTCAGACAACCACAGCTCTTGTGAAACTACATATGTGCGAAGTTTTTGGCAAAACGATCACTGAATATAAGCAGATGGTGATATGCAGAATTATGGTGATGCAAGACATTTAAAGAAACGACGCAAAGTGGGGCAGAAATGACCGTTTGACGGCGATAATTGTAAGCCGTTTAGCTGAGTTAACCAAAATATATTTTTCTAAAGGATTTCGGTGTGCTGAATTAAAAACCAAAGTCAAAATAACTGTAACTACTCAGGTTTCCGAAAGAACCGTTATAACATTTTAAAAATGGTCGTCGCGACGCAGGGTGAAGAACAAATTCCGCAGGACACATACATTTAATTGTCGGTTTTTTTTTGTTATGTTAGTACGAATTTCGTTCCATGTCCGAAACCAATAGATATTCTGCATCTTCAGTAACTTCTCTAATACGAGGGCTGCCTTTTATATTTCGGGATTAGAGAACAATAACAAATATTAATCATCGAAAATAGATTTATTGTTTTTCAAAATATTCCCCATTAAGATCTATACACTTTTGCATGCGTTTGAACCAATTGTCGAAGCACTTTTGCCACTCTGATGGAGGTATGTATCTCCAAAACATGCATTTCGAACGCATCAACGAACACTTCAGGTGTCGAAAAACGTTAACCTCTCATTTTATTTTTTACATACGGCAATAGAAAAAGTCATTCGGTGTCAAGTCAGGACTATACAGCGGATGACTCATCAAATTGATGTTATGGCTGTTCAAAAATGCAGTTGTTTGAGCCGATGTGTGAGAGCTGGCATTGTCGTGGTGAACAGTGATCCGTCTTCGGCGGTTGGTTTTCCTGATTTCTTGGAAGACAACTGGTCACCGTTATGTACCACTCGGAATTGACTGTTCTGCGCTGTTCTAGTGGTACGGTTGCGACATGTCCATTTTTTCCGAAAAAACAGGCGAAAATTTGCTTGGAAGTGCTTCGTGCGTGAGCAACTTTTGCTGGATTTGGCTCAATTTGAAACACCCATAAAGTCAATTGCTGTTAACTTTCGGGCTCATACGCGTAAATCAACGATTCATCACCTGTAAGGATGTCATAGACGAAGCACCGCGATCGTATTTGTGGAGCATTTCCTTCGATCAATCGACACGAGCCTATTTTGAGTGATTGACAAATTGAGTGGGATCCAACACGAACAAATTTTTTTGAGGGTCAAATGTTCATGCAATACTGAGTGTATGCTGGTCCCACTAATGCCCAAGGTTGTATCATTTTCACGATAGGTCACATGACAATCTTGCAATATCAGTTGGCGCACAGCATCAATGGTTTCTGGAACAGCAACTGATTTTGGACAACCTTCACGAAATTCGTCTTGGAGTGAACTACGACCTCAGTTGAATTCACCATGCCATCGATAATCACTGGTCCTTGATGGGGCTTGATCGCCAAATATTGAATTAAGTTTATCGATGCACTGTTGTTGAGTTACTCTACGTCGAAAGTTGTAAAAAGTAATCGCACGAAAACTTTAACGATGTAGTTCCATTTTTTGGGTGAGATGAATCTTTTTTACTGTAAACAACACAAATAGCGCTCTTATGTCAAAACGTTCTGAGTACGTGTAACCTCAAATATGTCAAGCTTTACGATAGAGCTGACAGTTGCCAGATTGCAACACTTTGCCCAATCCCGAAATATAAAAGGCAACCTTCGTAGTTATTCGACGATTCGATTCAAATTTCTTCACTTTCTCAATATTTTTTTCGGTTGTTGATGTACTGCGTCATCCAAGGCGAGTGTCATCATTCACATTTTGTCGGCCTTATTTGAAAAGCTTGTACCTGCACCTTTGTTTTTTGATCAGACCTCGTAATTCCCCATGAAAAATCTTAATCAAGAATTTCACGAATCGAAAGGAATTCAAGATGTAACACACAAGGATTCAAGAAAGAGTAATGTCAGCCTTCTAAACTAATTTGTGGGGCATTCCTCAAATTGGGACGGTGTTCATCCCATTTATCAGATTTTTCTGTACCTTAATAGTTGACCCATGTCTCATCTTCAGCCATGAAACGTGTTATTTTAACTTTCTACTTGGAATGCTGTGTTTTACACTCGTCAATAGGACCCTGTCTTGCAACAAATTGTTTTTCATAGACCTCGTTTTAAGCTGTCTTCCACATGCAAACTTTTTTTTTATCAAACTTCGCTATTAAAAAAACAAACCGATGTAAAAAAAATAGTCTAAGAACAAGTTAAATTCGAATTCTGCTGTTTTTGAGGTTTCCTATGGTTATATTCTTATACTGGAGCTTATCTTACTGGCATCATTTCTTTTTTTTTCTCCCCGCCGTGGCGAAGTGGATAGAATGCGACGCTCACACGCCAAAGGTGTAGGTTTGATTCTCAGCTCAACACCAATTTTTCGAATTTTTCACGGCACCACCTCTCTCGAGCTGCTGATAACACTCAAAGAGTAATAAGTGTCTAAGAAAGCTTCTCAAGTTTCGACGTCGGAGTCGAAAAAAAACGTAGGTGCCTTTTACTCGTGAGAGAACAGTAGCGCGCACAACAAGAGCAGTTGATGAGCAAGCTAGGCTTTGGTCCACCTTTGGACTGTAGCGCCAACAATCATTAAATTATTATCATTTCCTTTGTAATATGCTACACTGCCAATTTATCCTCTTTGTCATCATCTGACTGACATCTGTGCAAATTGCACGACAAATTTTTAACGAGCCTTGGCGAAACTCATCTGTTTGCGTGAGTGAGAATTACAACTGAAAGCAATAATAATAATTGTTGGCGCTACAGTCCAAAGGGGAACCATGGCCTAGCTTGCTCAAACTGAAAGCAAACGAAAGATTTAACTCTGAACTTGCTCTAAAAAATTGCTCATTGATGTCAAATTTAGTGGACGAACTAATTTCTCTGACCAGTCTTCAGTTCGAGTCTCATACCGCACAAACTCTTCTTATGATGTACATTTGTCCTCTTATTTTATCGACGAATCTCTGGAAATCAGAAAGTTTCTCAAAATGGCACAGTCCGTGGTAAACGACATATCAATTCTACTCAACCAGTTTTAGATGTGTTCTACTATCTGTACAAAATTTTAAAGTCTGCCATTTGTTAAGAAGTGGGGTAAGTCCCTTTCAGAAAGAGGCAAAATACGAACGAACGAATTTAAACCAAATATGTAAAGTATGTCATTAAGAAATGTCAAATTAACTTTTTCGCTACAGAAAACAAAAACAACATCAAAATTTGAGACACATACACAGAAATTATGGGTTAATGCTCACTTATCCCTGTACGGCAACGAGATAATATGTCAATGCTCACTTATCCCTGTCCGCTCAACAATAACTTTGACAGAAAAAAAAACCCACAACCTACCTACAAAAATTTCTTGTGTTAAAATAAGCAAGGTGGAGAAATATTTTAGTCTCTCGAGAGAGAGCTCATTTGACGTATAGCTCATTTTTTCGGTTTGTGTTGTTTTGTACAGTTTTATGTTGTTTGTTCGAGTACGGGAACACACCTATTATATCAAAAAGAGGAACTTTTAAGAAACAAAACATAGCCTTTTGAACGCAACGTCAATTTTCTCAGCAACTTCTATTTCTATTTTCCTCTCGCGAATAGAATGACTTTACATTTTTGGCGATTCCGAACTGCAAAATTTGAAAAGCTTTTCCATAGACAGTATTTTCATGTCATGGCAGTTAGAACTCTTTAAGTGTTGACAAGAGCTTAAAAAAGGTGGTGTCGCGATACAATGCTAAGAGCTCAATTCAGGAATCGAACATGGGACCTTCAGCAAATGCGTGTCGAACTTTATCCAGTACGCCATGGAGGCCCCGGATTATACCGCCCCATTTTCCCGACATTTTTTATACTTCGTCACTGACTACATCACCACTTATGAGGAAATAATAAACTACTGAAACAAACGAAATGAAAACAGAGAAACGATGAGTAATGGAATGCACACGGATTGATGGATACCAATGGAGGAAATTGTCTCATCTCACTATTTTGCACTGACTTCCCGATTATTGCAGAGCCTTCCAACAAAAATTAAAAAATAAATGAAATCACTTGTGGTAATGGATGTGATAGGTAGTAGATTAACAGATTGAAACATAGACAGCATAACTCTTTGGAAGTTATGCGTAGGCCGAATAGTAACTTTTCAAAGAGGCTTCTGAAGATGGCGCTTCGATATAATTTATCTCCTTTTAAAGAATGGCATGAACTTGCAAGCACACATGGCATTGTACTTAGACTTACTGAGGCAAATTCATATGAATGGGAGGATAAACTGTACGAATGTATAAGTAAAGACAATGAGAAGATGTATCGAGCTCGTACTTCTTCGTCAAGATCTATGTACAAGCTTCTTAACCATACACTAGTGCTCAGTAACTGCTTTAAAACAGAACTCTCAAATAGACAAGTTAGCACTATTTTTAGGGCTAGAACTGAACTGCTGAGTCTAAACTACATACCGCACCGACAAGATGTTAATGCTACCTGCACACTTTGCAATCGCAATGAAGTTGAAAATAGATACCATTTTATCGCGATATGTCCTATACTACTAGAACTACGTTTACTTTATTTCTCAGAAGTATCTCTTACACTTGAAGAAACGAAGAATATACTGAACGGCGCGGAGGGGTTCCACCCCTGCTCTATCGTTTTTGTATTCATGCGTTGAATTACCGTAATAACTTCATCGAACAGTAAGGTATATCATTTGTATAACTTAAAGTATATTAATTTGGCCCATTGTATTACAAGTATTTTAGGTAATGTCAATCTCTGACAGACGGCGTTTTGCAATGTTAAATAACATTTCTTTTTCTATTACTAATTGTTAAAACGAAGACCAATAAAGAATGTTTATAATAATAATAATAAAACTCTTTGGAAACGACATCGGAAAAATCTCTGATGGTATCATTTTATGCTCTACATAATTAAGAGACAACGGTTATATGGATTCCTAACGAATGTGGTGTTCCTGGGAATACAGATATACAGGGTACCATGATTTACAAGAAAGATGTCAGTCGTCAACTGCAAATTAAGAATTCAAGCAGTGAAAAGACACCTTTTTAAAGAAGTGCTTACCAAAGATGGAATGAAGTAAGTTCCTCGTAAATATGAAGACAGTTATTGCCAAAATTCTGTCTCTCAATGAGCACAAGCCCTATCCGGATCGCAAAAGTAACATATGTACGTGTGACTATAGACCTACTAAATGAAAAGAAACCATGCAAGGTAGTTAAGCTTCCCGTACAGTGACTTGTTTTTGTGCGTGCGAGTTTTGTGAGAAGATAGTTCAATGATTCCTGCCCAGTTCTTGAAAGTTGCAAGAATTTGATCGAGCGCAAATTTAAAATTTCTGATATTGAAGTAGAACAGATCATTTTTCCGACAAGGCCTTTAACACCAAACAAAACAGAAAAACCACAGTAATTCAGTCACTTGGTGTCATGTGACATACCAGGCTTGAATTAAGTGTGCTTCTGCTATTTTGCCCATGCAACCATATCCACTTCTTGAGATTATTTTTGAGTGGGTTCCACAATCAATTAAGATTCAAGAACAGAAAGGCCTTACACTCCGTTTTACCCCCTACGCGGTTACCACCATATACCACTTCAATTCAACCTGTCACTTGTTTATGAATCCTTATTCCTTCCAAGAGTTTTCATATCAAGACTCCTACACGTCCTTTTAAAGTTACACACAATTTTTTCCAAGTGCAATTCACCTCTGCAGGTGAATTTACGACCCAGTCGCGACAGAGAAACAAAAACTTCTCATCTAATAAGTCTTTCCCGTTTGTTTCGCTCGATTCCAATTTGAAAAACTGCCCGTAACGAAATGTTCCTACCGGCACGCCGACGACTTATTGCACTCACTTCCAATGGTAATCCTTCAATTCGCAGCAATCACTTGCGGCAGCGCACCGAGCAAAAAACCCAACAAACTCCGACACAAACCAAATCCGTCATCATCCCGACCGTCTCCGCCATCAGTGCTGGTCGGAATCCTTTTTTCGTGCCCGGCATCCGCCACAACTGCGCAGCACAAGCAAGTTAATGATCTCGACCATGCCACAAAGCAAAAAACTGACCACGAAATCGAAACCCAAAGCTGACACGATGACGACGACACACACAAAAAAAATGGTAGACACGAGCTAAATTTGAAACCGTTTGGCATGTGCCCTTAAGGAAGCAATTGGCCTGTCCGTCTGCACAGAAGTAAGGAGCGCCGAGTTGGAATAGCGAACGCACCTGCTGCTAATTTTATTTCTCTTTGCAGCAACCCCCCCATTCAGTTATTCCCTTTTGTGTGTTTTATTGCGGAAGCACTTCTCTAGCTGGCGCAAGCCATCTCATACCCCGAAAGGATAACCGATTCATAAAAATTAAAATCGACTCAGTATCACTGCAGCGCGCTGAGCGCTACCTCGTCTCCGAGGCTCGAGGGGGCCTCGCGTTATTTATTCATGTCCTTATTTGCTTTCTCGCCTCCCTTTCGTTCACAGCACACCACGCGCTAATAGGGCGGTATGCTTATTCAGTCCTGCCGCCACCGAGTGCCGAATGATTCAGGGCAGGGTGTATAAATCGATAATGACATTGTATGTTTTCTGTTTGTGTGTGTGTGTTGTAAAGGCGGATATGTGCGCGGTGGTAATCTCCTCCGAACGGGCAGGTGGGGTGGGTGGAAGTTGTTTGCTGTCGAGGTGCTTGTCGGCAAATTTTATTAGCACCATCACACAGCCACTGACACCGACACGGTTACCGTCACCGTCACCGTCATCAATGTGTCGGCCGCCCCCACTCAGTGCACCATCGGAGACTTTTGTGTTTTCTGTCAGAAATGTCAGGCAGCTGGGGCAGGAGTAGATTCCGTTGTTTCAGGGCGCCTTGGGACTGCTGCAGCTAATTAATTTATAAACTTATGACGGAGGTTTGTTCCTATGATAAATTTTAAAAGGATTTCGGCGCCCTCCCGTTGCCCACCAACGGCTGCAGCTCACTGTTTCATTGTTTTCATATTCAGGCAGGTAGTCTTTGATGTAACCACTGATGTGCGCCTAACTACTGCTCGACTAAAGTGATACCCGGGAATGTGATGATGACTAAATTAGTGAGGACGGGCTCAAGGATGCAGCGCCAGCAGCGAGCAGCGTGTTTTTTGAAATGAAATTGTTGACAGAGAAGCACAGTCCTTGAACTGGCTCGGTTGCAAGGGTGGATGATCCTTTCACAACAAAGGTCGAATAAGTGTGGCTCATTAGCTTCTGTTCGAAAACCGTGTGAAGAGCGATTGGATGGAAATCGAATTAATTTTGCTTTGCAATCGTAACACGAATCGTAATCTCACACCCAACCCATCAGCAACACTCTTCCACCCATCGATCCCGAACACCCTAGTCTGTATGACCTTTCCGAGACAAAAGACGCCACACTGTCCCACAGCAACCCATCCCATCCCTTTTCTCACCGTGCATGCATGTCGTGTGCAGTTGTCACTGCACTTCTCCTTGAATTACATCGCTGTGTCTGATACTTCTTGTGATTCTTTATTTAATGCCACACCCCGCACCCACCGAAACGAGACAAATGTCCTCATGTTAATGGACACAACCGGAGAGCGCGAGAGAACAGACGAGAACAACAAAAGGAAACCGAAATACCATCCAATTTCTCCGTTGAATCGTTGCAATAAATTTCCAAAGCACGGCGGTCTGCAATTAGACAGAGTCTCCGACTGCACTGAAGCGAGCGCGCTGCACGGAGCCACAGTCACCAGAGAAAGGTACGAAAGTAGTTCCAAAAATATAACAGCCTACACACGAGGTGCACTCGGTGGCCCCCGTGCATTGGGTGTCACACGGAAGGGAAGTGACACGAGAGCCCGGACGGGAGGACATTAAATTCTAAAACAATCGTAATTCTTGTGTGGAGGAAGCGTAAGTGTGCTTGTGTGTGGTGCAGTTTGTCTGCCTTTGAAGCGCGCTGGTGGGAGGAAGATTTTAATGGGTGCCTGCTTTAAATCGGAAATGAGTTTGGGTGACAAGCGTTTTTAAGAATAGAATTCAACTTTAAGCGGGGGGAGAGAGCAATGTGCTTTTGCTTCTGGTGGAAACTAAAAGAAGGAGATGATGGCGTTCAATTGAAACAATGCGCGAAAGGATTAGTTCAGAACAACTTCCTACATATCAGATCTGCTTCACCTCAAACTCGAGCATAGAAAGTCATTTGATTTCCGACAATCTCCCCAGAGTGCCAGACGACCAAAGGGCTCCCTCCCAGATACATGTTCATACTCAAACTTCGATCGATCTTTTACAGAATCTATCCCACTTCTTCATAATTAGCATAATTCTGACAGAATTTTTCTCATTTCGAGGTCACATCATCCACGCACAACTTTTCTTGTCACTGTCCTACTCCTGACAGATGCCAACGGATTGGCCGCCCAAGCGCCGACTCTCAATTGACATCTCTTGCCAACCGTTGCCCACATCCACATGATTGATTGCCGCACCACACCACAGCTGGACAGCGAACGTCGAAGAAAACAAAACGACACACGGGAAAACCAAACGAATCTATCCAAGTCTGTAATTATCGAGCGCGTATCTTGTAATGAGTGTGGCCGGGGGGACTTCAGATTAAACAGATACACACAACAAGGAATGGAATTCCAATCGTTTTTGAATTTCATCCGATTCTACACTCCCCGGGGAGTGAGTGGGCAACAGAAGCACCAACAGCAGCAAACATTCACAAAAATCTATCGTTTGTAAGGGGATAGCCGGTGGAGCCGGAGGGATCATTATTAAGTCCGCAATTGCCTGCGTAATTTGTTTTGCTTGGGGAGGAGGGGCATGCATGTACTGAGGCCAAAGAACTCTATAATTAGCTGCCAGAAAAACAAAAAGACTCGAAAGCGGAGAAAAGATAGTAATTACCGTTGCGCTTGTGCAAATTGAGCAAAATTTTCGAATTTCCAAGTGTAATCATTCCCAAATAGACATCGCAGCAACGGTAAATGGTGATGAGAAGCAAATCCATTCAAAAATAAAGTTTGATTCTTTTTGAAAACTGACGACGATTCATTTGTGTGCGGTTGTGAGAGTTCACCATGTGCAAATGTGTTTAACTAATTAAGGGTGTTCCATTGGGGCTTTGCAACTTGGAATTTAATTTGTGAATGCTCTCGTTCACTATTCGACACACTATCACCGTCAATTTCGGTTTAGTAAACTTTACATGATCATTATGGCCACGCAACTCAGGAATTATTTTAATAAAATTCTTAATGCTCCATTAACCTCTCCGCTATTTCAATATGCAGCCCCTATGCTCTTAGACGAAAAGTTAGATTCTGCATTTACCCTAGAAGAAATCAAAGAAGTAATAAGCAACTCAAAAACAACTAAAGCACCTGGTATTGATCGCATCCCGTTTGAGTTCTATAAAAATTGCACTTATGAATTTATGAATTTTCTCACAATTGAATTTAACCGAATATTTGACTCTGCTAATATCCCCGATATATTCAGAAAAGCAATAATTTTTCCTCTACACAAAAAAGATGATTACAGGGACCCGAAGAACTACAGAGGAATCACATTTTTAAACACTTCTGCCAAGCTGTTTGCCTCATTAATTTACAAAAGATTGATTTCAAGCTGGATTTAGAAAAAGTTATTCTACAATCGACCAGATATTCTGCTTAACAAACATTGCCGAAACATATAAGAGAAAGAAAAAAAAGGTGTATGCCTTTTTCGTAGATTTTCAAGCAGCGTTTGATTCAATACCACGTGAAGCACTCTTTTTCAAGCTTTCGAAAATCGGCATATCAAGCAAAGTTATAAGAATTTTGAGAGCCTTGTATGAGAACAATACTGCACATGTATGGGATTAGCCAGTTGCATTCCTCCCCTTCAAGAATTCACCCGCAATACACACCTCGCTAGGAATGCCCACCAATTCACCCTCAAGCCCTCTTTCGGACGTACAGTCAAATTCAGAGACTCGTTCTTTAGCCGCACTACACGAATCTGGAATGCACTTCCCAGCTCGATTTTTCCTCCTCATGACAATCCACAGGCATTTAAAACCAATGTGCATAGGTACCTCCTCTCCCTCTCTTCCTCTATACCTTCGGCCCGTGCTGTGACTTGATCCGGTCACTTAAGGGTACTCACAACCCCTTTTGCACGCGTCAATTATAAAAAAAAAATGGGATAAAGGCTTAATTTCCGACGAGTTTGAAACTTCAAGGGGTGTTAAACAAGGCTGTACTCTAAGTGCACTACTTTTTATACTGTACATCAATGATATAACAGATGATGTCAAAGGTGGAATAAGATTCAACGATGTATCCATTTCCCCGCTGATGTATGCTGATGATATCGTCTTTCTGTGTGACACTATCCAAGGTATGCAATTAATGACAGGACAGGATTAACGATTTCTGTGAAAATTGGAATCTGACTATAAACCTTGGTAAATCAAAAATGATGATATTCAGAAACGCAGGGGGACGCGTCTCATCTTTGGAAAAGTGGAAGCTGGACGGGAAAGAGATTGAGGTAGTATCCAGATACAAATACCTAGGTATCCTAATATCGTCCTCTTTAATTTTGAAACCACACTTTGAGGAAAAATTAGCTCTTGCTAAAAAAGCTATCTGTTCGATTTGGGAACGTTGCTTCAAAAATAAATACGTATCGAAAAGTGCAAAACAAACTTTATTCCACTCAACCGCAGCTTCTATAATGCTCTACGGAGCTATGATGGTGTGGAAAAATTCCTTCGCTACTTTTTGAAGAAGATCTTTCGTTTACCAAAAAATACCCCCAACTATATGCTACATATTGAAACGGGAACTCCTGAGTTGCTCTTGTATACCATCAAAATGCACTTCAACTATATTTTAAAAATACTACAGATGAGCGAATGCAGATTATCAAACGTAGTTTTAAGAAGTATAATGGGAACAAACGGATACATTAGCGAGGAATGGAAAAAAACAGTTTCTGAATGCGGTCTAAGTCTGTCTATTGAGACGGACGAGCCTCCTCATCTTTTAAGACAAAAATTTAACTCAGTTTTGAAGAATTTTGGTAGACATACATATGACAAATATGTCGAAAAAGCTGAATTTTCACCGTTTTGGAACTACTATAGCAAACTAAACCATTTTTTAAATGAAAAAACATACTTCCTTGACAGTCACTCAATCGAAAAAATAAGCACAATTTTTAAACTGAGAGGAGAACTCGTTCAGTTAAACTTTATCCCCCACAGACCAGATTTACCAATTCTTTGTAACCTATGTAACATGAGGAAGAGAGAAGACATCTTACATTTTATTGGTGTTTGTCCGATTCTAAAAGAATTTCGATTAGCAATTTTCGAAAAACTTGTTTTAGACGAATATGAAGTAACGTGCATCTTAAATGAAGAAAAGGGATGGAAGGCCTTATACGATTATTCAGTAGCAGGACTTTGTTATAGAAAACGTATCATAGATGGAGATTTTTAATGTAAAACGTATGCATGTATTTTGTCAACCTGGTAGACGGCCATAGGCCAAACCATAAATGACTTAGGTTAAACTTTACATTGTAAAACATTTATTGAAAATAAAAGTCAAACTAACTAACTATCTAACTAACTGGTACAGGACATGAACAAGAAGTGTTTGCAAATTAAAAAAAATTAATTTTAAAAAAGTGAAAACATTCTCAGTGTTTAAAAATAATTTTCAATTTTGGAGCGATTTCAGCATTACCCGCTTCTTCTTCTTGTGGCGCTACAGTCCGGGGTGGACCTGGGCCTCAACCAACATGCCTCTTCAGCCAGCACGATATTTTGTCAGCTGCCTCCAGTTGCACACTCAAAGTTATTTGAAGTCCTTCTCCATTTGTGTGCGCCACCTTAATCTACCCCGTCCTCTGTTGTGTTGTCCCAATAGTTCGGATTCAAAGACTTTTCAGGCCGGAGCAGTGGTGTCCATACGCTCTACATGGCCTAGCCATCTTAATCGTTGTATCCGTAGACGCTTAACCAGGCGCATGTCGCTGTACAGCCTATGGAGTTCGTCATTAAATCTTCTCCTCCAGATGCCATCAACGCAAACAGGACCAAAAATCGCACGCAAAACTTTTCTCTCGAAAAGACTAAGGGCTTCCTCATCCGCCTTTGCTAACGTCCAAGATTCTGCGCCATAAGCATTACCCGCTTAATTGTTCTAAAAGAGTGTAGGTCCGCAAATAGTATAATTTTAAGATTCTTGTCCGCAGGAGCTTTAATTGCTTTTAATATTTAACCTGGATTACCATCGGTAGATTTGAGCGCGAAACTAAGCCAAGCCATGGGGAGGGCATTCATAATGAATTGTTGCCATCGTGTAGAAGTAAAAGGCATTCAATCAAAATTCAAAAAACATTCAGTCAAAAAACTGTAGGCCCCTTCTATTCGTGAGAGAACAGTAGCGCGCACAACACGAGCAGTTGATGAGCAAGCTAGGCCCAGGTCCCCCTGTGGACTGTCGCGCCACACATTTATTATTATTATTTACTGCATATAAGCAATGATCGTTACTCAAACTCTTTTTGAAATCCCGATAAATCATTTCATCAGCTACGAAAATATTAAGAGTGGGACGGACTTGATTAGGGAACGGAAAGACAAACAGGAATTATCAAGGTTCTGTTCTTTGGAAAAGAAACCTTACAAAACCATTTGTCCAGGCCTTGACTAAAAAGGGCGAATCTTCGTCACCCACCTCCTACCGGCCCATAGCACTAACGTCCCTTCTCTCCAAGGTCATAGAAACGCTGATAAACCGTCAGCTTATGAAATATCTTGAGTCCCGGAAGCTTCTTAATGACCGGCAGTACGGCTTCCGAAGCAACAGTTCCACTGGTGATCTGATGCCATATCTCACTGAAAAGTGAAACCAATCTTTGCACAATGTAGGAGAAAGCAAGATTGTTGCGGTTGATATTTCAAAGGCATTTGACAGGGTCTGGCATCAGGCTCTCCTGTCGAAAATGCATGCTTTTGGAATCGATTGTCTCTTTTTCAATGGATTAGAAATTACCTTTCGAATCGTTCAATACAAGCCATTTTGGATGGATTCAAGTCTGATATTCACAAAATTAATGCTGGTGTTCCTTAGGGCTCAGCTTTGTCTCCGACACTCTTCCTCATTTTTATAAATGATCTCTTGTCTGCTACTTCTAATCCTATCCATTCCTTCGCTGATGAAAGTACCCTCAGCTTTTCATATTCGTTCCTTGGCTCATGTTCCTCCACTTCGGCCATAGACTTGGAACGGCAGCGTATGTTAAGCACATTAAGTTCCTACCTTGACAGCATAGTCGATTGGGGAAATAAGAATAGAGTGGAATTTAATGCTTCCAAAACCCAGTGCTGTCTACTGTCGTTAAAGCGATCACAAAATAATCAGCCGTTATCCATGAACGGCACTTGCGTTGTTGAAACCGAAAGACTTTCCATCCTCGATATGTGTATCAACCCAATAATTAGTTGGAACGATCACATATTTGAGGTCGCCAAAAATGCTGCGAAATGTCTAGGCTTCCTTAAACGATGCAACTTTACCCCCTCTGATCAGGCTACAATATACAAGGCCTACATACGCCCAAAACTTGAGTATAACGCTTCTATTTGGTCAAGTGCTTCTAAGACCTCCCTGCACCTGCTGGATAGAATTCAAATTTCAAAAGCGAGCGATAAAACTTATAGGTGACAGTAATATTGTGGAGTCGATTGACTCATTAGAACACCGACATAATGTCGCGTCGTTGTCACTCTTTTATCGCTATTTTAACTAGAAATGCTCAGATGAATTATCCAGTTGCATTCCTCCCCTTCAAGAATTCACCCGCAATACACGCCTCGCTAGGAATGCCCGCCAATTCACCCTCAAGCCCTCTTTCCTTGATTCTCCTCTACTCCACTCCACTCCTCTTCCCTCTTTCTTTGACTGTACGTCAAATTCAGAGACTCGTTCTATAGCCGCACTACACGAATCTGGAATGCTCTTCCCAGCTCGATTTTTCCTCCTCATTACAATCCACAGGCATTTAAAACCAATGTGCATCTGTACCTCCTCTCCCTCTCTTCCTCTATACCTTCGGCCCGTGCTGTGACTTGATCCGATCACTTAAGGGTACTCGCAGCCCCTTTTGAACGCGTCAATTATAAAAAAAAATATGTGACATCTACCACAATTGCTGCAGGGGGGATAAGTAGCGCTTAATAGAAAAAAAAGTGTCAAGCTGGTGATTCATCAAACAATCCCCTACTTATCTTTTCGGAAAACTTTCAATGCGTACATTTGATTTCGAATTTCTACTCCTGCACAGTTCGTTGCGATGCAATGGCTCTGATTCGGAGACTTTTCGGGCCGGAACAGCGTCGTCCATACGCTCTACTTGTCCTAGCCATCTAAAGGGTTGTATCCGATGACGCTTGACCAGGCCGTAGAGTTCGTCATTATACCTTCTCCTTCAGATGAAAAAAATCGCACCCAAAACTTTTCTCTTCGGCAGACTAAGGGCTTCCGCATCCGCTTTTAGTAATGTCTATGCTTTCGCGCCATTGGGATGATCAAGCTGCTATGTAAAACAAGCTTAGTCCTTCGAGAGAGGGCTTTATTGCTCAACTGCCTCTTGAGCCGAGAGAAACAGCGATTGTCAAGAACCATAGGTGGCGAGTGTTGATTTGCACTTCTTAAGTCTTTTTCAGAATCTGCCGTAATGTGAAGATATGGTCTATCGTGGACTTCTCTGGCCTGAAGCCACACTGATAGACACCTATCAGGTTATGGACAATTGGTTTTAGACGCTCACACAATTCGGCAGAGAGGATTTTGTATGCGATGTTAAGAAGGCTGATCCCTCAATAATTGGCGCAGTCAAAGTTTCTCCCTTCTTGTGGACCGGGCAAACGACGCTGAGATTTCACTCATCGGACATGCTTTCCTCCGACCATGCTTTCATCCGACCATATCTTACAGATGAGCTGGTGCATGCGCCCAACCAAGTCATCTTCAGTTGCTTTACATAGTTCTGCGGATGGCAACCTTAAAAATTGTGACATCTACCACAACAATTGCTACAGGGAGGGAAAGTAGCACTTAATGAAAAAAAAGTGTCAAGCTGGTGATTCATCAAACAATCCCATACTTATCTATTCGGGAGGTTTTCAATGCATTCATTTGAGTCAACATTTTTAATCCACACCTGCAGAGTGCGCTGCTAAAGTATGATAAGGAGAAGTAAGCAAGAAATCAAGCTTCACGGAGAGAGCACCGTTTATTTGGACAAGATGGCTGTGCAAGTTTTAAGTAAAAAATCTTACTCTTCGATTAAATTAATGATTGGGCAACTTCTATTTTTTGTTGATAGTCAAGAAAATTAATTTTTAAAACTGTTTAAAGTACAGACCATGTACGGGGGGCGTTCAATATAAGTTAAGTCGCAAAATGTTTTCCTCCTCCACACATGTTCCACGGAATCATCACAGCACCAGCAACGTTCCCACAAGAAGCAAACGCTGACCTAGCGTCTGGCGAAACGTAAACATCAAGTTGCAGTCAGCCACATTCCATCGTACGGTATGCAAAAATTCGAGTGTACCCGTTTGAGCAGCTCATCGTTACGGTACCAGTTGCTGGGTATTTAAGGTAGCGTAAGTTAGATTATAGAGTTAGTCTTAAGTGAACAGTGTAGGGGTAATTATGCCCAAATAAAAAATAAATAAATTTTTTTTAAAGAAATAAACACCCAAGTGTTTAAGTTATATTCTCGGTATCTGGGTGAAGCTGTGGTTATACACTGATGGACAAAAGTATTTCTAATCTGCTGTTATTTACATTAAAATGCGAATAAAATACGGCACAATGATGCGATTGCAACACTTTTTTTTTATTTCATATATCCAGAAAGAATGCATGAAAATAACCAAAATATATTATATAAACCAGTACAACAACAAAAAATAAACAAAAATAATTCAATAATTCAAAATTTGCCTGGACAAAAGTATTTCTAATTTAGATTTAACTTAAAATAAATACGCTATTAATTCGTATTTAATAATTTATTGGATTTCCTTTTTGCTTGATCACTTCCCGCAATCTATTCGGCATGGATTCCACCAAATTTTTTGTTACGTCACTCCCAATTCTGTCTTATTCTTCTTGCAGCAATATCTTAAGATGTTGTTTGGAGGTAATATTGTGTTGTCGCACCCGTCTATCTAACACATCCCATAGATGCTATTTGGGATTGAGATCTGGGGATTGGGGTGGTGTTTTCAAGGAATGAGGGGTATTATAAAGTATCCATAGACGCACGATTTCAGCAGTGTGCTTTGGGTCGTTATCTTGTTGAAAGTAGAAATCGTTACCCAGATTTAAGTTGTCAGCACTCAATTTTTAATTTTCCTTTAGGATCTTACGATAACTTTCTTTTTCCATTATTTCATCTATAAATACAAGTTTCCCCACAGCAGAAGCTGCCATACACCCCCAAACCATGACTCCATCACCCCCATGTTTTACAGTCAATTCCATATTTTTTGCATCCAACTTGGTGCATACTTTTCGCCAGGTTAAAATACGTCCATCCGATCGGTAAACACAAAATTTGCTTTCATCAGAGAACAGAATTTTCTCCCAAAACGATTTTGGTTTGTCTAAATGCTCTTTCGCAAAATCAATCATCTTCTTTTTGTTCACCTTAAAAATGAGTGGTTTTCTTTTACAAACCCTAGCTCTGTACCCCTCATTTCTGATAACTCTTCGGATTATTCGAGGGTGAACTTCTGTTCCAGAGCTGTCTTTTTTTTCTGATACAATTTTGGAGGATGGTGTTTTGGGATCTTTCTTTATTATTAAAATAATCTTTCTCTTGTCTCTCGCTGTCATTTTGCACGGTCGGCCACTTCTGGGCTTACTTTTAAAATCCGACGAATTTTTGTACCGTTTCATAGTTTTGTACACAGTAGCACACTTTCTTTTAACAATTTCACTAATTTTTTTTTACTGGTTCACCTTTTTCGTATAAACTTTGAATTATTATTCGTTCCTCAGGAGTGGTTTCTTTACCTCTTCGCGACATGAAGTTTACTTTGAAGCGGGATAATTGTTATCAAAACATAACAGTAAATACTTGACGTTATAAATGCACTTTGTGAAGCTTTGTTTGTTTATGTCGATTTTGGAATACTGTAGCTTAGTTGGAAATTGAGAAAATGAGACGATGATAGTGAAAATTGAGCATCGCGCTGTAATTAAATTTCTCACTAAGCAAGGAAAAAGTCAACAAACTATTAATGAAAAAATGGTGGCTGTTTACTAGGGTCTCGCACCTTCATTATCAAATGTGCAAAAATGGTCAAGTGAGTTCAAGAGAGGCAGAGAGAGCATTGAAGGCGACCTCCGCTTCGGCGCCCCGGCTACTGCTTGTACGGGAGAAAGCATCAAAGAAGTCGAAAAACTTGTTCTTGAGGATGCCCGAATAAATGTGAAAATGATGGTAGAGATCACCAAGCTTTCAACTGGTACCATTCACACCATTCTTCATGACCATTTTAAACTTTCAAAGGTCAGTGCAAAGTGGGTGCCAAGAATGCTCACAGCTGCTCAGAAAAATGTGAGAATCGCATGCTGTTGAGAGCTTTTGGAGATGTGTAGTGAGAACGTGGACGGTGTTATAGATCGAATTGTTACTGGAGACGAAACATGGGTTCACCACTATGACCCTAAAAGTAAACAAGAGTCTATGCAGTAGCATAAAAAAGGAACAGACCCCCCAAAGAAGTTCAAAGTCACTCCGTCTACCGGGAAGCACATGGCCACAGTTTCTGCGACTCAAAGGGAATCTTGCTCATTGAGTACAAAAAATGGTGAAACCATCAACGCCACATCCTACGCTTCCACTTTGCATAATTTACGGGGGGAAATTAAAAAGGAAAGACGGAGTAAACTCGCAGCGGATGTGTTGCTTCTTCATGACAACGCTCTTGTTCCTACAGAGCGAGTTTCCAAGACTGCTGCGCGAGATTGTGATTTCGAAGAAATCCAACACCCACCCTATAGTCCAGACCTTGCGCCTAGTGATTACTTCTTGTTTCCGGAAAAATTTCTTCGTGAAAAAAGATTTTCGGATAATGAAGAACTCAAGTCGGCAATTAATAGGTATTTTGTTTAAATTGTTTTCAAGGGTATATCAAGATGTAACAAATGCATTGATGTTAGGGGAGATTATATTGAAAAATAAAAACATTTTAAATTGAATTCGAATTTTCCGTCATATCGATACCGAGAATATATTGAACACCCCTCGTATATTGGATTCAAAAACTTGTATATTTGCAGCAGGCCGTTCCCAACGGTCGAATGGTCGGTCAATTTTCGAAGACTTAGCCACTCATTTGCCTAAAGTTCGATATAACCTTTGATTCTCAACGCATCTTTGAAACTTCAATTTGTATGCATTGACTAAGGATTTGGAGTGGAAAAGGGGAGGAGCTAAACATCTAAACATTCAGCCACGTAAATACGAGGTATACCGGAATGATGTAAGCGTTAAGATACAAATGTCTCGATAGGGAACATTTGTTGTGAACGAGCCCTTATTCTTTTTTTGGTTGTTTGCTATGACATCTGTGAAAAATATTTAATATACATCAAGTCATTGAACAGACTGCATGATATTTTTTCATCATGTTAAAAACGTCGAATTTTGTACCAAAAAGTGATGATTTGCGGAAAGCATTAATTTTTGGTTTTCATTTGAAGAAAAGTGCTGCAGAGTCGCATCGAATGCTTGTCGAGGCATATGTTGATCATGCTCCATCAGAAGCAACATGCAAAAGGTGGATTCAACGGTTCAGAAATAATGATTTTGATGTGAGAAATAAACAACGTGGAAGACCACCAAAAAAAATTGCAGACGCCGAATGGCAAACTATATTGCATGGAGATGACACTTTGAGTCAAAAGCAAATGGCAGCAATGTTAAATGTTGCACGACAAACAAGTTCTGACCGTTTAAAAGCTATGGGAAAGATCCAAAAGTGTGGAAAATGGGTGCCACATGAATTGAATCAAAGACAGATGGAAAACCGAAAAAACACTTGTGAAATTTTGCTTCAAAGACACGAAAGCAAATCGGTTATGCATCGGATTGTTACTGGCGATGAAAAATGGATTTATTTTAAGAATCCTAAATGGAAAAAATCATGGGTTAACCTGGGACAACCATCAACATCGATTGCAAAACCAGATCGATTCGGCAAGAAGACAAAGCTGTGTGTTTGGTGGGGCCAGAAAGGTGTGCTGTACCACGAGCTCCTAAAACCTGGTGAAACTGTTAATATCGCTACCGACAACAAATGATCAATTTGAACCATGCATTGATCGAGAAACGACCAGAATGGGCCAGAGGACACGCCAAGGTAATTTTGCTCCATGACAATGCACACAAAGCAAAACCGGTTCAGGATACAATCAAAACACTACGCGCCGTATTTGCCAGACTTGGCTTCTTCCGACTGCCATTTGTTTTCATCGATGGGACACGCATTGACTAAGCAGCGAGGAGGTCGAAAATTGGATGTCTGATTGGTTTGCTTTAAAGGACGAACAATTTTATTGGCGTGGTATTCACAAATTGCCAGAAAGGTGCTCAAAATATGTAGAAAACAATGGCCAATACTTTGAATAAAATGTTTTTACTTTCCCATTAATAATTAGTGTTTTATTTTCAAAAAAAAACTCTCTTTATCATTTGTACTAAAAAAGAAAATGCTTCTTAAACTTCGCCGTTCGGTGGCGGTAAAAAACTGTACGTGCCCTCTACTCGTAAGAGAATAAAAGCGCGTAAAATACGATTAGCTCATTTTCGGAGGCTGTAAAACATTTGAAAAAACTTTTAAAGTGACAGATCTTACAATATTTGCAGGTCTTCTAATCGTGAATATAGCTAATGTGAATACAGCTTAAATCAATTAGTGACATCTAACTTAATGGCCGTCAGTCAAAATAGTGCTGCCAAGTTGAAGTCCTCAATATCTAAAATCACACTGCATATTAAGTGCAATTAAACATTCGTCTGGGATAGTGTAGGCTCATATGAATAGTGTAAGCTCATATGTTTTCAAAAGAACTCCGATCTGTTAGTATTCCAGAAATTTGGTGTTCTCTCTTTTTTTCAACTGTGAAGGTTTTTAAAAAAAATATTCCGACAGCTTAATTATTGATAAAAGATCAAAATTATAGGAACAAATTTGCAAAGTCAGTCATCAATCCAAAATGTTCGAAACTCAAGAGAACTCAACATCTTCCCAGGATATTGACATGTACACGACATGTAATGATACGAAATTTTGGCGAACAACTCCGAATGGAGTATTCTGTAGTCGAGTTGAATTCCCAAAGATGTCAAAATTGACACCAAAGCAACTGTCTAAACCAGCAGATAAAAGTTGTTGCTTGTGACAAAGACTCAATCAATCTGTTTGCAGCTTTTGCCATTCCATTGCCTCTCAAACAATCAGAACAAGTGAGTGTTAGGAAAAATTTACTTTAAGTGGTGGAGAAGTAGAGCTTTCGTTTTTAAGATATGCTAGACTAAACATACGGACATGACAGTTTTCTTAACGTCCATATACACTTAGCGAGGGCATGGACCTCAAAATGTGCTTACTTTACACATATTGGACTAAACATACGAACAGCACAGTTTTCAAAGCTTCTATATACACTTAGCG
Source organism: Eristalinus aeneus (assembly GCA_955652365.1). Classification (NCBI taxonomy): domain Eukaryota; kingdom Metazoa; phylum Arthropoda; class Insecta; order Diptera; family Syrphidae; genus Eristalinus; species Eristalinus aeneus. Next base: position 25,717,453 of record OY019131.1, read on the forward strand.
AAAGCATGGACCTTTAAAATCTCCTTACTTTACACAAATTTTACCATTTTTTTCAATAAATTTATCTAAGCAACCCTTAAAATCAAGCGAATTTTTCCTGTTTTAAATTACACAAATAAACAAACGCTTTGGACCTTCTTTATCTGTCGCCCAGCGCACATGCAATTAGAAACTACACTCACCTCAGTTCGGACTTATTGACTTCCTTAGAATCGATTCAATTCACTCAGCCACAATTTTGGGGGATTTCCTTGAACAAGTTTCCAGTAAACACAAATCCCCTCCAGTCACGTCCATTCCGCGGTCTTGAGAGGCCAATTATGTGCCGCCCTGGCGGAAACTTCATTCATGTTCTCTTGCAGGCACAATTCCGTTAGTTTAGCCTTGAACGACCCCAAGGAGGTTCCCCTGCACCATAGCGCAACAACAATTTATCTCGAAATCTTCAAGTTATGCTCGCCGCAATTATCCTCAGACACATGCTGCTGCCGACGAATTCTATCACGCACCGGACCTACATGGCCCCGTCGTTGCGGTCTAGAACTTTATTAATCGCTCATCGACGGGTTCCAATGAACGATCGGTGGCCGAGTAAATAGCTCTCCGTCTAATTACGGGTCTAATGTATCCTTCGGCTATATCGGGGCCGCTTTGTGGCATCACCGCATCTCGGAGCTCAACACGAGGGGGCTACCTGTTACTGAGAAGCCGATGCAGTGGACGTCGACGTGTTGCTGCCGGGGATGTGCGTTCAAGGTTAGACGCATAACTGAAATGTATCCCCAAACAGAGTACGAACGGGAATTAATTGCTGCTCGATGCAATTTGCTGGTGGGTACGAAGAAACGAAGACGTCTTCGACAACGACGACCAGTAGCGTTATGGCAGTGCGGCTTACCTGCAATTATTTATGCTGGTCATTGGGGCTTTGCTTTGGGGAGTGAGTACCTGGAAAAAGACGTGATCGATGATATTTTAGGGTTCCGAGGAGGTGGTGCTGCTTTAGGTGTTTTCCAAGTAAAACTCTAAAAATTGGAGAAGCCGCATACAGAAACGTGGGTTATGGGCGAATTTAAGTTTACGATGGCATGACGACGCCACAAACTGAGCCTGATCAAATATGTCACTCCAGCTGGCACTTTCTCTTGCCAGCTACTTGCACCAAGTAGTTTGAAATGTTTATCCTTTTTCTTCTTCTTGTGGCGCTACAGTCCGGGGTGGACCTGGGCCTCAACCAACATGCCTCTCCAGCCAGCACGATCTTTCGCTAGCTGTCTCCAGTTGCGCACTCCAAGTTGGTTGAGGTCCTTCTCCAAATTTTTTATCCACTTATGTGTTTATTCGCCACCTTGGACGAGGACTTCCTTCGTTGCGTCATCCGAATGGCTCGAATTCGAAGAGCTGGATTTTGAGCACCCAGTCATGGAACCGTACACAGCCGACTAGGCAGATGACGAAAACAGTCCTTGAACCAAAGTTGACAAAAAGTCGCAAGCAAGGATTTTTTTCCTTTTGTCGTTTTTTGTTAAGTCGCGGTTTCTAGGAGCAGTACCACGATGATCAAGGTGTTACACAAAGCCAGTTTGGTCTTCTGCAAAGAGCTACCAGTTGAGCCCTAAGAAACAACGACAAGAGGCTTCATTTCGGTACTGAATGTGGCTGACAATTACTGCGGTGTCGAGGTAGAGCAATATATTTACTTCCTCAAAAGGTGTGCCGCTCATTGTGGCACTCTGACCGAGACGGCGATTCTGTGCGTCCTTGTTGGATGACAGCGAACGTTTTGCTATTTCCTCGTCTACATAGTCTCTCTCTCTCTCTCTTTCTCTCTCTTTCTCTCTCTTTCTCTCTCTTGTATTTACAAAATGTTTCAAAACAGTGGTTATCGGGTGCTTGTATGCACTTTGGGTTGCCGTTGAATTTTAGTAAGGCGCTGAGTCTAACTGAAATTTTCTGATGCAAGGATTGTGGGATTACATTTTTTTTTTTACTGTGGGATTTATTTTTGCATGTTGTACATTTCTCATACTGTAAACGTCTAGGATATCGAAAGAAGCCCATTACGGATTGAACTTAGCTCATACTACATTAAGAAGCCCCGATATGAATGGGATCTTAAATTTTTTTTGGAATTTTACAACGGTTATAAAAAGTTAAATTTATCCTCGTCGAAAATTCGACAAACCAGACATCTTTCAGCTTGAAAGTCAGTTCAAATTTGAAATTTCTTCTGGAATGCCTTTTAAACTATAATTAAGGAATAAATCGTCCATAGGTACCCACTGCACACCACAGGGTTAGAGCTTTTTTTAAACTTTTTATAATAAGTATCTTCCATATGAGATGTGTCTTCGAAACCCGAAAAATTTGGCTGCGCAATGCTTACTTTTCCGTAGAACAAACTTCCCATACATCGGTAACATTTCCCCCCTAATGAGCATTCACGGTGAGTTTCATTTCCCCATCGAATAAAATGCTTCAAAAATTTGGCAAAGCCATGAACATTCAATGAAATACTATCGAAGACAAGATCCACGCAACGAAGTCGTTTTGTGCCATCTGGCGAGGAATGGCTGCGAACATTTACATTGCTATTGTATACACAAACTCTCATGGACTTACTTTCTGTCATTGTGAATGCGCCACGATGAATTCATATAAAGCAAAGACAAGTATATATAAGTACACTTGGCTATGATGTAAAACAGGAATGTGTAGATTCATGGGATTTTTTTCATTGGTTTTTGTAACAGAAAAGAAATTTTAACAGCTGGGACTTTCCATTTGGACTATTTTTACCAAAAGTACTAAGAAAATACACCGACGTGGAAGTTTCATCTTTTTCTGAAGATAACGGGAGGAATAAGTGGAAATAAGAGACAACATGTGCTTAAACCACATGTCGGCCATGTGTAAAACTGTTAACACAGGACATCGTTATATTGTAAATAATTCACTTGTACACACTCAAACTATGTAAGACAGTTGTTCATCCGTCGGACCCCTATTGTTGAGCCGACACGTATATATGTATATTCACTGTAGTCTTAAGCTTAAAAATTTGAAATTGTAAATATTTTGTTCAATAAAGAAAATTGATATTTAATGAGTGTAAAACTTGGAATTGAGCTCAGCAATTTTCTTTCACAGTAGCCTGACGATAAGCAACAACAACAAAACATATGGTCCATTGAAACCTCCAATATTGAATCTGCATCATACAGTAGGTCCGTTCCAATTGTTCTAAATTGCCAAGAATGTTTACGAATTTGCCCGAAAAACTACGAAAAAGCGTTCAATTAGGTGATTTTTTCGAAGAAGAGAGAGCTCATGAGAGAGCAAAATATTTCCCCTCCCGATGAATTCGGACCGAAGAAAAATCTGTGGGTAGCAGCACAGCAACAGATGGCTGTCAGATCGAAAACAAAAAAACTTTTGACATTTCATACATCCGATAGCTGTTAACAAATTTCTACGAACAGTCGTTTCACAAGTTTTGGTAGAGTTACTCTCTGCAATAGAGATTCTTACCCAAACTACTCAACTACGAATTTCTGTACACAAATCAATTGAAACAGACCTAGTGATCTTTTCACTGCCTCGTGAGTCACGTGAGGATTTCTGCATCTGGGTTTTACGTCAAATGAGCGCTCTCTTGAGAGAGTTAAATATTACTCCACCCTGCACATTTTAACATAAGACATTTTGTGGGTAGGTTGTTGGTTTTCTGTCAAATTAATTGGTGTGCGTGCAGAGATAAGTGAGCATAGACCCATTATTTCTGTGTATGTGTCTCAAATTTTGTTGTTAGTTTTGTGTTGTGACTTTGACATTTCTTAATGACATATTTCAAACATTGGGCTTGGATGCGTTCCCATACTTTGCCTTTTTCTAACAGAAATTTACCCCAGCTACTTAACAAATGGCAGTCTTCTACAGTACTGGAACACACCTAATGTTTCAACGACTTCAATTCCTATATTAACTACAGTTCTGTTCATAAGAAATAGCAATAGTTACAGGACTTAGATAATTAGCAACATATTTTTAAGAAGATCCTTTTTCCAAATGTATATCCGGTTTTATTGTATTTTCCGGTAACTTAGATACCATACCAGAAATAAATAACAAAGGCTGACTTTCTCCTTTTTTCACTCATTCATTGAAATCTATTGATTGAAGCCTGTTCATAAAAATAGCACGGTATTTTGGTTTTACCATAAAGAAATTGTTGTTTAGAGTTAAAACATTTATTTGTGTATTCTTGTTTGGTAAGTGAATTATTTTGTATATGTTGTCTTTCATTAACATACTTTAAAGTTAGAAATATGGGTCAGTCAAAACATACCGAAAGATACCGAAGATATGCGGAATTTGTTAAAAAAAATTGAGTTCGGAGGGAAAAACATATGCTTCAATCCAGGAAATCATAGGATATTCAGCGAGAATGGTCAGCAATGTGCTAAACTGTAAAGCTAGGCCCGATACACGCGGTCCAAACAGAGTGACGGCGAAAAATTATCAACATGGCAAAGGAGAACCCTTCAATAAGCTCCAGACAGATAAGGGGGAACTCCAACTTCCGGTGAGTGCTGTGACGGTTAAAAGACGTCTTCTAGAGGCTAAACTACCAGCTCGCAGCCCGCGAAAAGTACCCCTTTTGACAAAAAAGCATATGCAAAACAGATTTACATTCGCAAAGTTTCACAAAGATTGGCCTACGGAGAAATGGAGGAATATTCTGTGGAGCGATGAAAGCAAAATAGTCTTATTTGGGTCCAAGGGTCGTCGGGAATATGTAAGAAGACCAAAGAATGAAGAAAAAAAATCCCCGTTATACAGTTAAAACTGTTAAACACGGAGGAGCAAAACTAATGATTTGGGCCTGTTTCTCATATAATGGGGTCAGGCCTATATATCTTATCAAGGGTATAATGGACGGTGCTGAATACGTTAAAGTTTTAGAAAACGTTATGCTGCCATATGTCGAGGAGGAAATGCCACTATTTTGGGTATATTACCAAGATAATCACCCAAAACATACGTCAAAACGGGCAAAATCTTGGTTTGATTAAAAAAGAATAACCGTTATGGAGTGATCAACACAATCCTTTGACCTTAACCCTATTGAGAACTTGGGGGGCGATGTTAAAAATTCTGATCATGAGGCCAAACCAAAAAACGCCAAGGAATTGTGGGAGGTAGTGCGAGACTCATGGGAGGTTATACCAGTTGAGAGATGTCGGAGTCTGGTGGACTCAATGCCACGAAGATGCAGCGCAGTGATAAAAAAACAAAGGCTTTGCTACAAAATGCTAATGGTAAGCTGTAAATAATAATGATTTTATATTATTTCAATGATTTCTGTTGTCTAGACACAGGATAATTCTAAACACTACTATTTTTATGAACAACTGCGAAATAGACCAAAAAAAGTTAAAAGTTATGAACAACGTTCATTTTGTGATTTAGTTGTAAAGACTGAAATACTTTACTTTTGTACATGTTTTTTGAAAAAATAATAGCACAATTTCATAGAAAATTATTTGTCTTTTTTGAGGAGCACTGCTATTTTTATGAACACAGATGTGAGTGAAAATCTTTTCGCAAAATTCGTCACAATCGTCGTATGAATGATTGACTTGAGCTACTTTGTCTCACTGGCATTAGAACATTGTGCAGTCAATAAGGTGAATTCAAATTTCTTTTACTAGACGTCAAATTGTTGACGTGGCAAACAAGCGATGGCGTCGAAAAATTGTCTGAACGCTCTTAAGTTGCGGTGACTGAACGCAAATTGGCAAGCTGTACTTCTCGATGACTATTCGGCAATGTCTAAAAACGACTTTAAAAAATCGAGACACCGTTTCCTGTTCTTATCAAAGCAATGTTTGAGCGTAAGTAGTGGAAAAAGTTGAAGCACAAAATTTGTAGAGACAGTGCCTTGTTTTTGAGTAATAATAACAATTGGATGCCGCGACAGTTTACAGGAGGACTAGGGCCTAGCTTGCTCATCAACTACTCGTGTTGTGCGAACTATACTTCTCTCACGAGTAGAAGGGACCTTCAGTCTTTTACGCCTCCGAAAAGCTAAGTTTGAGTAGCTTTTTCATAGACGATTGTTACTGTTTGAGTATTGTTAGCAGCTCAAAAGAGGAGAGAGTTTTGGAGAGTAACGTGAAATCTTTGGTCAATTTGTTTTCGCTTGTAAAGACAATTTCTTTTTGACAGAGAAAGCGTCGCAGAATAAAATTATTCACTGACACTTGTTTTTCTTGGCTATAAATGCCTTTCTTTCTTAGATGAGAATCCCAATAAATAAATTGTTTCCCAATGTTGCCTCTAATGATTCTAACTTTTAAGGATCACAACATCCTAGCGTCACTGCTTGCTGATATTGGCTACAATACCTAACAGCCCGGACCAGAGATGATGGAATGAAAGTGACGATCATCGTAGACCAGTACAAAGATTGCCATTTATATTTCGGGATTGGGCAACCCTAGTGTTGCAATCTGACAACTGCCAGCTCTATAGTAAAGTTTGACATTTTTGACGTTATACGTACTCAGAAGTTTTGACATACGAGCGCTATTTGTGTTGTTTACAGTAAAAGAGATTCATCTCGCCCAAAAAATGGAATTAAATCGTGAAAATTTTCGTGCGATTACTTTTTACAACTTTCGAGGATTAACTCAACAACAGTGCATCGATGAACTTAATTCAATTTTTGACGATGAAGCTCCATCACAAGGACCAGTGTTTATCGATGGTATGGTGAATTCAACTGATGTCGTAGCTCACTCCAAGACGAATTTCGTGAAGGTCGTCCAAAATTAGTTGTTGTTCCGGAAACCATTGATGCTGTGCGTCAACTGATATTGCAAGATCGTCATGCGACCTCCCGTGAGATTGAGACTACCTAAGGCATTAGTGGGACCAGCATACATTCTATTTTGCCGAACATTTGACCGCCAACAAAATTTGTTCGCGCTGGATCCCACACAATTTGTCAATCGTGTCGATTGGTCCAAAGAAATGCTCCAAAAATAAGATCGCGGTGCTTCGAAACACGTCTATGACATCGTGATAAGTGATAAATCGAGGATTTACGCGTATGAGCCCGAAAGTAAACAGCAGTCGACTGTTTGGGTGTTTCAAATTGAGCTAAATCCAACAAAAGTAGCTCACGCACGAAGCACTTCCAAGCAAATAATAATAATAATAATAATTGTTGGCTCTACAGTCCAGAAGGGGACCAGGGCCTAGCTTGCTCATAAACTACTCGTGTTGTGCGCGCTACTGTTCTCTCACGAGTAGAAGAGACCTACCGTTTTTTGCCGACTCCGAACGGCGAAATTTGAGAAGCTTTCTTAGACAGTTGTTACTCTTTGAGTGTTGTCAGCAGCTCGAAAGAGGTGGTGCCGTGAAATATTCGAAAAATTGGTGTTGAGCTGGGAATCGAACTTAGACCCTTCGGCGTGTGAGCGTCGCACTCTACCCACTACGCCACGGCGGCCACCAAGCAAATGGTTGCCTGTTATTTTCGGAAAAAATGAACATGTCGCAACCGTACCTCTTTAACAACGCAGAACAGTCAATTCTGAGTGGTACACAACTATTTGTTTGCCAGTTGTCTTCCAAGAAATCAGGAAAACTAACCGCCGAAGACGGATAATTCTTCACCACGACAATGCGAGCTCTCACATATCGTGCATTTTTGAGCACTAAAAACATCGATTTGATGAGTCATCCGCCGTATAGTCCTGACTTGGCACCGAATGGCACCGAATGAATGAAACAAACTTATATCTCGACCAATATCGGCCAAGAAATGGATGAGTTATACCCAGAGCCCATGAGCAAGGTCTTGGAAAATTATCCTTGGCACTTTAGAGAAACTAGTCAAAGTAGTGAAGTAAATGAAATTGTATTTGTATAACACGTCTTGGTGCAGCTTTCTTTTCCTTTTTTCTTTTCTTTTTTTCTTTTCTTTTTTATGTTTCGTATTGTTGTTTTATTTTTCACTTTGTTATTTTTTATAAAATATCCTAACACAACCTTAACCAATGTTAATAGGCCGTAGTGACTCAACTATCCCGTTTTTACCATAAGAAGCTAGCGGCATCGAAAGGTGGTTCTGGTGCAACCACCAGCAAAACAGCCGTTCTTTGGCAGAAACTGCTCTATTGCTGGTAGAAATCGCTCTACTGAACTGTAGGAGATACTCGCGGCTACGAGCGAGCCGCTTGAATTCGCTAAACTTTGCCGTGGAAATAACAACGATAGAATAAAAAGCCTTTCTCCAGTTACCGTCTAAGTACTCAATCAAACCGTTGGCGAGCGAACTATTATTCGCACAGTTTGTTGTAAGAATTTCAATTTTGGGCCCTTTTAAAAAAAAAGTCCTAAAAATGCTAATAATTTAATGATTGGGTAGCGCTACGTTCCACAGAGGGCTAAGGTCTAGCGTACTCATCAACTACTCGTGTTGTGCGCGTTATTGATCTCACACGAGTAGGAGGGACCTACTGACTACGAACGGCGAAGTTTGAGAAGCTTTTCCTTAGACAGTAATTACTCTATGAGTGTTGTCAGCAGCTGGGAAGAGGTGGTGCCTTGAAAAATTAGAGGTGTTCAGCCGGGAATCGAAGCTGCACCTTCGAAGTGTGAGTGTCGCGCTCTACCCCCTAAGCCACAGGGAGCTATTAAGCCGAAAATCAAGTTCTCCACTGTTTTGTTTATGTGGAATCTCCAAAGAGCATAACCTTCGCGCGGTTTCATAATTCCATGCAGGCGCAAATAAGTTTAGATATTTTAAGCCTTTAAGAATCTTCTTGTTCAATGAATAAGTATACGGTGCGCCTTCCAATTAAGAAAACACTAACGGCTGCGAGTTTTTCTCTGCCAGTACTACAATTTATTCTTCTAAGATCTCTGTGGACCTATAATCAATTTGTAGGAATACACATCTTCATCAATTTCCACAATCTCGCATGACACATTTAAAAGAAAATGAAATATATTAGCAAAGGGAGATTTTCAAACCCACTCGATCACTTTTCTGCCACTTCTTCACTAGATTCGTTAAATTCTACACAAATCCATGAAAAAAAAGCATGTTTTATGAATCGGAATGATGACGCCCCCGGTCTCATTCGCATGTGTGTCATACGTGTCATACATGTCATATATGTCAAGTGAATAGACCTGACATTCGAATTTCAAGGCACCACTCCTCCCACACGTTCCTCTCGTCCAGCCGATTTGTAGTAATTAAGTAGTAAGTTAAGAAAATTTACGATTAACAATGCATTTTGGACACACTCATGGCTCACACTCAAGCTGCATCGAACTGTAAATAATCCTTTGTCCCTGCTAGACAGTTTAAAACAAATTCATTCCCATTGAATCTGTCACCGTGTGTAGCACGCGTCTATTTTCGGCACAACAATATGCTGCGAGTTTATTTATTTTTATTTAATTTTCTATGTTTTTTCTTATTTATTTTTGTTGAGTCTTTTAATTGAGATTCTCAATGAGTGTTGCCAGCTAGATGAAATGGATACAAATTCGGCTGTTATAAGCATATCGACCTGAAGCAAAAATTGTAATTGATTGCAGTTGCGGAACACTCGCCACGAGTTATATCGTTCTACTTTACTACAAGTTGTTACTGTGAAAATTCTTCAGCCGTGCATATAAGACGTCTTAAGAGGAATTCTTGTGTCGTATACAATGCAACAAATACAATTTAATGCTCACAAGTGAAGCTTGTTGAAGCAATGCAATTTTTATTTAACACTCGTATGCATGTTTGTTTTAACGACGACGAAATGTGTTTTAAAATATTTTTTAAAATGAAGCCGGCAGACTGCTGGTCACACAACCCAATTATTTTTCTGGGTTGTGTGAACTATCTGCCGGATTAATTAAAAAAAAAAAAAAATACTTCAATATAGGCAGGGGTGAACCTGGGACTCAACCAACATGCCTCTCCAGCCAACACGTTCTTTCGCTAGCTGCCTCCAGTTGCACACTCCGAGTTGGTTGAGGTCTTTCTTCACTTGCATGCGCCATCTCAAGCATTTCTAAGCTCCGCCATATTCCTGGTATCACATTTTTAAAAATCTCCTTTCCAGCCAGCACGATCTTTCGCTAGCTGCCTCCAGTTGCACACTCCGAGTTGGTTGAGGTCTTTCTTCACTTGCATGCGCCATCTCAAGCATTTCTAAGCTCCATCATATTCCTAATATCACATTTTTAAGAATCATATTTCTTTCATGTTTTCTCTTTCTTTCTTGACTTACTCAGACTTACTGTTAAAACATGCACCACATCGGCTGTTCACCCACAAAAAAATGACAGTCCATTCTCAATTGTTTACGACTTCTGTCAGGTAAAGAAAATTTGGGAAGCGCTACTGTCCTGCAAATGTTTTCCAATTGAAGACCGGATTTGACATATTACTCATGAGCTAGCAATCTTTGACAATTCGCAGTCATCGGATGCAGACTGTAAGGGTTTTGCTTTTTATTCTACTCTTGTGACCGAACATCATCTCTTTCAAATCGTGAAACTTAGTTCTCTGGCGAAATAAAAAATGCTTAAATATACGATATATCGAAAGGCAATGACAGTAACAATTTCTTGAGCAAGAGCGGCTTTAATTTCTTGTCCATCCTTTGAAATTGTATCCTTTCAAATCCTATTCTCCAGTTCAACTCGTTGCGCGAAACCTGCTCCTTTCAGTAAACAAATTTTTGAAAGCCCCACAGTTCAACCTTTTTTGCGATTATTTCACCTACCCCGAACAACTTGTCAAAATTTGACAACCACTGCCTGTCACTGTTCTGTCAAACACTCCTTCAACTAAGTCTAACCTCAAAATTTGTTCACCCCTGGCAATGTCTCCGTGAAAAATAGTTGTGGTACGAATTTTCATTTCTTCGAGTGAAACAAAAACAAATCCAATTCGTTTTCCCTGAGATTTTGTCGCCACTTCACATCTCCACTCGCTTCCTCTCACTCATGCTCTCTGGGAAATGAGAGAAAAAATAGAAGAACTTGTAAATATACAACAAATCTTTAGTTGTGGATGAGTGTCTCTCCTTTTGAGATCGCACGCCAGTCGTACAAGTCTATTTATTTATCTTCGCGTTCTGGTTTGCCTTTGCGGATGCTCCACATCGCGTCACATCACACTGCACGATCGCGGGGAATTTCCGATTTTTCCACATCAGCCCGGGGTCGAGAGCCGGAATTTCTTTAATTGGATTTGTTCTTTATTCTACTCATCAACTGCGTGTGTGCGCTCGCCCCTTAAACTTCCCCCAAAAGGCCGCGGCGAGGTGCGAAAATTCCTTGATATATCCGCTGCTGAGTAATCGCATTCCAGGAAGCTGTCTTAAAAAGTGCGATAGAGACTCGCGAAAAAAATCTCACCCAGTTTGAACTGGAGATCTACGGAACAGCCACGTTTTTGTTCGGCTCCCGGTGTGTCGCGAAAAGTCACCTGTACGGTCGGAAAATTTATGTAATAGTGCGGGTTCTGCCTCCGAGCTACGAAAGGAGGTTAGTGCAACGTGTCTCTGTGTGTCGTCAGCAGAGAAGAGAGGGCGCCACATTCGCGACGAGCCAGTGTGACCTAAATTGTTGTGTTCTCGAGTGAGTGGGCTCAAAGTGGCAGCCCTCATGTGCAGCTGGGCGTGAAAGCCCTTGCTAGTGCGTGCATCTCTTCTTTTTTCGCAGACGCTTCCTCTTCCATATCGCAGGATAGGGAGTCAGAATTCAGGCAGAATCCTCTGAACAGCTGATAGCCACGCAATGAAGAAACTACATTTGGGCGTGAAAAACAAAGACCACCACCATCATCGTGGCAAACACAACTATAGGTCGCCATTCATGATTAGGAGCAAGAATCGACGGGTAAGACACACACTCCCACACTCACCTACTCGCTTTTGTGTCACACTTGTCAGCGTGCAAATGTATAACCTCTCGGTTGCCACCGCACGGGGTGGTATGTGTCATTTGGTTGAAGGAGATATTTTTAACAGCTCATTCTGTTGCTGTATTGCAAAATGGATACACTTGCAATACACTGGGGCTTGCTGATGGCTATTGCCGTCGCGTTCGTCGCTCTCCCCATCGCCGTTGGCGACTGAGCGCTTCCGCCGCAAACGCGTCGAAATGATGGCTTCTCTGTAGATGGCGATTGGGTAGGGTGTATGGCGTGTTTGATGGCTGTGATGGCTAGCAGTGAGTTCTTGTTCTTGAAAATAAACAAATTCTTCGTTTTTGGAATATTCATGCGTTCATCTGAACGTCTGCCCGAAATGAACTCGATTTGTAGTTTATTTCACTCGGATTTGTTGATATTACCATCCGCGTAGGTACAATGACTCTTGAAAAACACTTCGCCGTTCGATTTATGTTGTCTTGAAAGAAGCGCTTGTTTTTCTTTTTTTTAGTCGTAACAGGTGTCATTTATGTTCTTTTTTTCATTGTTTTCTTTTGCTCACTTTATTACTTTTTAATATTCGTTCGAGAAGTTTATAAATATAAATTTTTATTGGAACGTTAATGAGATTCTGTGCTTAATCCTTAGATTGAGAGTGTATCTATTATTTCATTAAATACGTGTCTCGTATAAAGAACTATGACTGTTTCTTTAAAGAGAAACAGCAAGAAAACAATTTACCAAAGTCAAGCATTGCCTCAGAAGTTAGGCAAATAAATCAAATTAATTCGATCAACTGGATTTTCTGACATTCTTTCTTTAAGCTTTGATTTGTCTTCGCTTCGGTGTGAAATATTTTAGTTTACAAATATTAAAGAATATTACAATCTCAAATAACAGAACAACTTCATTGTCGTTTAAGTTACACTGTGCAAATTTTGCATTAAAACAGCTCAATAATTTTGTAAATCAAATTTTCTCCGCGGGATTTTAGCACATTTTTGAGGACAAATAATTGTAGGTCTCTTCTACTCGTGAGAGAACAGTAGCGCGCACAACACGAGTAGTTGATGAGCAAGCTAGGCCCTGGTCCCCGTTTGGACTGTAGCGAAAACAAGTATGATGTGAGCGTCAAGATACAAATGTCTCGATAGGGAACATTTGCTGTGAACGAGTCCTTATTTTTGTTTGTTTGTTTGCTATGACACAAAAAATTTTTTTAGTATACATAAAATCCATGAACAGGCAACATCATATTTTTTCATCGTGTTAAAAATGTCGAATTTTGAACCAGAAAGTGACGATTTGCGGAAAGCATTCATTTTTTGTTTTCATTTGAAGAAAAGTGGTGCAGAGTCGCATCGAATGCTTGTCGAGGCATATGGTGATCATGCTCTATCAGAAGCAACATGCAAAAGATGGTTACAACGGTTCGGAAATAATGATTTTGATGTTAGAAATGAAGAACGTGGAAGACCACCAAGAAAGTTTGAAGACGCCGAATTGCAAACGATATTGGATGGAGATGACACTTTGAGTCAAAAGCAAATGGCAGCAATGTTCAATGTTGCACAACAAACAATTTCTGACCATTTAAAAGCTTTGGAAAAAATCCGAAAGTGTGGCAAATGGATGCCACATGAATTGAATGAAAGGCAGATGGAAAACCGAAAAAACACTTGTGAAATTTTACTTCAAAGACACGAAAGAAAATCGGTTTTGCATCGGATGAAAATGGATTTATTTTAAGAATCCTAAATGGAAAAAATCAGGGGTTAATCTGGGACAACCATCAACATCGACTGCAAAACCAGATCGATTCGGCAAGAAGACAATGCTGTGTGTTTGGTGGGACCAGAAAGGTGTGCTGAACCACAAATAGGAGCTCGTGGTATAGCCTGATGAAATCGTTAATACTGATCGCTACCGACAAGAAATGATCAATTTGAACCATGCATTGACCGAGAAACGACCAGAATGGGCCAGAGGACACGCCAAGGTAATTTTGCTCCATGACAATGCACCTGCACACAAAGCAAAACCGGTTCAGGATACAATCAAAACCTTACGTGCCGTATTTGCCAGGCTTGGCTCCTTCCGACTACCATTTGTTTTCATTGATGGGACACGCATTGGCTAAGCAGCGAGGAGGTCGAAAATTGGATGTCTGATTGGTTTGCTTTAAAAGACGAACAATCTTCTTGGCGTGGTATTCACAGATTGCCAGAAAGGTGCTCAAAATGTGTATAAAACAATGGCCAATACTTTGAATAAAATGCTTTTACTTTCCCATTAATAATTAGTGTTTTATTTTCAAAAAAAAACGAACATTTCATACCGGTATACCTGGTATTCAACGGTTCACAAACATTGGTAGTAATTGAGTATAAGTGATGCATGAGGGTAGATAAATCCCTTTCTGTTGTCTAAAGACTTATTGGTTGCTTCCTTCAAACTATCCAGTTATGCAAAGTGTAGAAGATTGAATCCTCCGTTTTGTCTGTTCTAAGATCCAAATTGACATGTTCCTTTCAATTTAAGCTCCAAGCGTACATAGGCTTTAAATTTATTTATTGTTTGATGTGCCAGAAACTGTTTTTTTCATTGTGGCTTTTTGAATTTAAATGAGTGAGTGGGGTAACACGTTTCGGTAGAGGTTGGTGCCTTCATTAGAAGGTCTAAATTTAGGTTGTTATGTTTTTAAAAATTGTCATACAATTGAAATAAATTTGCAATTCTTTATATGCTCATTAAATAAGACGACGATGAAAAATGTTTTTTCCACATCAAAATATTCAATTTTTTCAACTTTAACAAAAAGCTTTAGTTGTCTGCTTTCATTTACAAAGATTCCTTTTCGATCCTTTCCAACAATGTATGCAACAATGTCTTATGCCTTCACTATCTTTCGACTTTTCTGACGGCATCTACATCTGTCTTGATCAATCTATTGCAACATTTTTTGCAGTGACAAGCTGATCAGTGTTTAATCATTGACACAAAGCTTTCTATCTTTCTTGTATATTCACGTCGGTAAAACACAACTAACAGCCTATACAATAAATGAAATAATAATAGATAAAATAATAATTCCTCATCAACTGCTCGTGTTGTGCGCGCTACTGTTCTCTCACGAGTAGAAGGGAACTACAGTTTTTTGCCGATACCGAACGGCGAAGTTTGAGAAGCTTTCTTAGACAGTTATTACTTTTTGAGAGTTGTCAGCAACTCGAAAGAGGTGGTGCCGGGAAAAATTCGAGTTGTTGAATCCAATCTAGACCTTCGGCGTGTAAGCGTCGCACCACCTTACAATAAATGCAGCCCTTACAATAAATGGACTTTTGAAACACGAATTCGTTTGACACAAGGGGAATTGTTGTTCAGGTTTATTCAAAAGCGCTCGTCCAGTGAAAAAACCGTGACCAATTTTACGATGAAATAATTTGTTATGGATTCAGTCACAGTTCATTGAAACCATAATTAAAGCAATCGCTCTTAAAAATTGACACTGACAGACAGCAATCTTTATTTTTTGCCATTACCTGTTTTTTTCTTAAAAAAAGACAAGCAGAAGCGTCCTTGACTGAAAGCTTTTGACATCGATCAGTACAGTAGCACCGAAAAATTGTCACCTGATTACAGCAAGCTTGGAACAGGGAAAGAGAAATATACTTTTTTGTTGGATATTAGAAAACTCTGCTATCCACATTAGACTACTGCACTACCAGGCAGAAACCTTAAATAAATTTAATGTAATTTTTGGCCTTCGGGGGGAATACCAACAAGCAATTCTATGATTAAAAGTTGAATGTTTTAACTCCAACCACATGACGACCTAACAGCCGGCACTTGATCTGAGTAAAGGCGCGTTGTTGATAGAGGAAGTGGTTTGCAGTATCTTCACCTTTTCTGCAGGCGTCCCAGAGGTTTCATCACTAAGCTGCCTGCATCCCGAGTTACGCCATCAGAGATATGATGTACTGTGTTGTTGTATCAATACTCATGTTTTGACTTTAGTTTAAGATTTCAGCTGAAGTTACCCGTTTTTAAATCATGGGATACTAAAATGTCACAGTTTTCTTCAAAACTTTGAGGACGTCAGGCCCAAGAGGATCTTTTCCCGCTAATCACTTTAAGCCCGCTCCCTTGGCTGTGGATTCATCGAATGCAGATAACGACTGTAGGAATCATCCCTTGTTAGATGATGAGACATTTGACTATCTCAAGAAAATCATGTGCATTCAAGTCTGTTTTTTTAAGAGTCTATTTACATAAAAAGGCTAAAAAAAAGTTTGCAGATATTGTCAGCATAGGTCCGGAGTCTAAGAATATATTTTGCGCACCTTCCGTAAATAGAATAATCACGTATTGACTTGAGAGTTTTGACTGCCAAACGGTTGAGCAAGGTTTTAGCCACACCTTTTCTGTTGCTACAGAACCCCCGTTTTTATTTGTTAGGACCCAATGTTTTCCGCTTAGACGTCTGCACAAACCTGACGTGGTATACCGTCTATTATTGTCGTCTTCCAGACAAAGACCGACTGAATGTGAACATTTTAACCAAGCTCCAAATCGTTTAAAAAATCTTTTCAAAATATACCCAGAAAATTAATTCAAGGTTTTTGGTTTTGCAGAACGGCCTTAACAATTAAACAAATTTAGCACGGTAATTTCGCGTCATTCTCATACATATGCAAATTAATTTATTTGTTTCCAAGTAAAAATAAGAAAACGGTAAGACGGTGCAATTTAGATATTACAAAAAAGAGATGCCAAAAACAACTGGACCGTTCGACGACTGGATATCGATTACTGCACCGTTCGAGGTCTGGATCTCGATTGCTTTTGTAGGATGCTGCTCGGAGTAAGTCACCTCGGTATTCTTAATCTGATGTGTTGTGAATGGGAGTTGAAATGTGAACCGATGCACATTTTTAAAAACCATTCCGATGCCCAAGTGGTTTCTTGGATTTATGGGTCGCTTGGGTCAGAAACCAAAATGTTTATGAATTCCAGATTGTTGTGTGTCCAGTGTTATTTACGATTTGATCGAAGTGTTAACTTGCATTATTCACCATCAGATGCCTTGAATTCTTTCATCACTGTATCCTCCTCCCCTAGCTTAGATTATTTTCCACGACATACCATGTATGTATTTCCCATTTTAAAACTATGCCAACGGGATTGGGTGAATCTTGTGGCCTTCACTCACTTATTGAAATATTCCAGTTTGCGGGGTTCTCTATCTAGGGTTCAACAACAATCTTTTAAATAAGTTAGCCGAAGAAAATGAATTAATTTTATCCAAAATTCTCGTTTCGATATTGCCAAGTTTTCTTCACTAGAAGACACAAGAGTTTTCCTCAAATCATACACTGAAAGGACAAAACCAATGACATTACATTGAGTTGCTTTCAGATTTATTAGGTTAGTCCACAAACGAAGACGTTTCCCACCCTCTGAAACATTCTTGATGCAGCAACAGTCCCGGAATACATCGTCTCTTCCGAAATTCCACATCAATTGGTTAAATATTCACGAGCTGCCGTCGACTACAATGTATCGCGCACAGCTCCCCTGAATGGCCTCCTCTTTAACCTCGACTCTCTAAACAGAATCGTTGTCATAACAAATGACTCCGACCACACCAAGAACCACCCCCTTCCTCCGCATCAGCATGAGTAATCTAACTCGGCACTGACTGCATCGTCATAACTTTAATTTTATGGTATCTGTCGCTGTTTTATTTACCACTGGCGCATGGAGGAACTCTAGACCGCAGGACAGTTCCGTTGCGTGTGTGGGCCGTTCGGCGGAGACGGCAACACATACATATTACCACACTGTATTTGTTCGCCACCAATTAACCCTTTATGACAAGTGCTAATTTTTAACGCAACCCCACCCCACTCCTCTCAATAATGTAAAACACGTCCTTGTTAAAAGGATTTGCCTTCAATTAGTTGAAAATATCATTTAAAAGGTAGATTATTGCCACCTACCCTTGCACTTAGGTAGCAGATGCATCGTCTGCCCTCCCTCTCCAATGACAGAGCGAACACAAAAACTCGCTAGTCATCCGGTGCACGTGTACGGTTGGAATTATATTTCTATTTTTTCGCCTCTTTTTTCGAGTCAAGAAGTGTACACAAGATGTGTTCATTGCCCTCTCTCTCCAGTTCGAGCGTGGTGCAGTGCAAACAAACAGTTTACAGTCGATTGTACAGATGTACACAGTGCTCGCCCGCTCACCCACACACAGCCGCAGGACGAACACTTATAAAGTCATTTGTATGCGGCACACTTTGGGCTGCGTTAATAAAATGTCACGTCACCCCCTTTTCGAGTTGTTTCGCTCCCGCCTTCCGTCGCAGTCATCCCGATGGCTGTTATGCTTTGGCTGGAAACATTGCTAGTAAATGATGTGTACTTGGAATGGCCTGGAAGACGGAGGACGTATTCCAGCTGCGAAGCTTTTCATTACGTTTCTTCGAGCTTGCGTCGGCCAATTGGAAGGCGCATGCGTTGCGCAAAGAAGAGCACTGGAAATGTCAGTGTTTTGCTGTTTTTTTGTTTTCATCTTCTGTTCCAATTTTCAAGAGGAAGAAAGGGTAAATACGCGTGCACTCCAGAGGGGCATAACCTTGTTGTAAGGGGCCATCGATGTATCGACGAGTCACTCATTCTGTTTGAGGTCAGCAATCGACAAATGATCTTGTTCTGTTAAGAGGACACTCACTTTTTACGGATGTTGTGGGAGAATTGATGGCAACAGGTGGCAATTGCCATTACATTCGAAAAGAAATATGGATGAGGAAGTTTATTTTTGGGAGATTTTGCAAGGCACTCATTGAGCACGCTACGGGAAAATATTATTTTCCACTGATCTTAATAAAAATCGTCACTTGCTTTCTGAAGCTATTAAGCTTGTTTCCTGAAGCCTTAGGCATGAAGACTCACACAGTCTTAAATCAAAAGATTTGTTCTTTCACATATTTGATCGATTTTTTCAAATATTTGTAAAGATCCCCTATTTTTTGAGATGTTTACAAAATGCTTCGTTGTAACTCGGAAATGACAAGTAGATGATTATTCTTTTAGCCAAGGCGAGCGAATATTGAAATATTGCGAGTACATGACGCGAATCGCTAAAATCAACCATGGCAAAACCGAGAAAACGAAAAACAACGTTCCGAAAAATCCCTTTGGAGAACTGACAAAATACCGCAATTCCAAAATTTTGTTTAAAAAAATCGGACATGCAAAAATTATGAAATATTCTCTTAAAGCTGTGACTACCAAATACGTAAAAAATAACTGGGGAGACAGCTTTCCTCAAATTACCAAACGAACTCAAACGCTTGTACCCCAAGCGGAAGGGGCGAAGCGTCGCCTTTGACTTTATTTGAATTTTGTCAGAAAATGCCTGGTGACACTTGGGTCTGTTCCTGTTCTTGGTTTTGTTTTCGTTTTCGTTTTCGTATGTAAAGACTAAAGAAAAGGATAGAATGGAAAGTAAGAAGGACTTGTAACAGAGTCTAAAGATGGGTAAGGAAGGAGAGAAGCTAATACTTAAACGGTCTACAGTACGTCGTATATAAATTCTTTATACATTTTATGTTCTAAGAAATTACTCCATTTTGCGATCACCGTTAATGGGCGAAGTTCATTCAAACCTTTCCAATCATTTTTTGGAAAGATTAGCTGACAAAAATGCTTCTCCACCTAGTCGTATATTTATGAGATAAAGTTCGAAACCATTTTTCGAATACGATCTTTGTTTTAGTTAACTTCGTTAAAAAAAAAGTCTGACTAGCACGGCAGTTCAATTTAAGCGACCTTTTGAGGTGCAATTACAGTACGAACTCTGTTAACGCAACCCTCAATTTGCGCAACTCCTTGCAACACTTGAGTTGTTGCAAATGTTGACTCTATAAGTGCGACTTTTCAAATGGACTACCTCGGTTAGTCCAACTATTTGTGTAGTTTATTTGCATGCTCCATATTTTAGTGCGTTAACTCAGTCGTTATTTTACAATAACTTTTTTTTTTGTGGCTAGGCGAAATTCGTCCAGAATGGATGTTACACGAAATTTTTCCAAAATGTCTAGAAGAAAAAAAGGGAAATTTTATCCGCAGTGAATAATGGTGTCCGTGTTAATGTACTTTTGGAAATAATATAATATAATATATAATAACATAATGTCGCAAATCAACAATATGCCGGCTAAAAGCAAAGGAAAGCAGTCTTATGCAGTTTGTGGCGAGAGCTGAATCTGGACCTGGGAAACTGGGTTCTGAATATTAACAGATGGAAAACGTGTTATACGAATGGTTTCAAAAGCAAAGAACTAAGCATATTCTGCTTTCTAATGAAAATAAAAAGTCAAAGGTTGCATTTGCAGGACAAAATTAAGGAGAAACTATCGTTTAGCGCAAGCAACAGTTGGATTGAGAAATTTAACAAACGAAATAGTATTCAAATGTTAAAGATTTGTGGTTGTCTAACAAACGTGAACTTATCGAACCGTTCGTAATGAAATTTCAAGAAAATATGCCGAAACTTAATTTAACCGCTAATCAAATTTACAATGCCAACGAGTCTGGGTTGTTCTACAGGATGTTTCCAAACAAAACAATTTTTCATTTAATGAATCGCTAATACGAGGAGCGTTCAATATATTCGGGTTGAAGCTGTGGTTATATATACGAGGTGTGTTCAATATATTCTCGGTATCGATATGAAGGAAAATGTGAATTCAATTTAAATTATTTTTATTTTTCAATATATGGTAATCTTCCCTAACATCTTGAGATATGCTTTTTCGAACCCTCAAAAAAATAAATTTGCATAATACCCATTTATTGTCGACTTGAAATATTCATCATCCGAAAATCTTTTTCCACGAAGACATTTTTTCAAATCCAGAAACAGGAAATAATCACTAGGGGCAAGGTCTGGACTATAGGGTGGGTGTTGGATTTCTTCGAAACCAAAATTAAATTATGCAAAGTGGAAGCCATGTAGAGCATATGGACACCAGTGCTCCGGCCCGAAAAGTCTTTAAGTCCGTGCCATTGGGACAACGCAACAGAGGACGACCTAGACTATAGTGGCGCACACAAGTGGAGAAGGACCTCAACCAACTTGGAGTGCGCAACTGGAGGCAGCTGGCGAAAGATCGTACTGGCTGGAGAGGCATGTTGGTTGAGGCCCAGGTCCACCCCGGACTGTAGCGACACAAGAAGAACAAGAAGAAAGTGGAAGCTTAGGATGTTGCGTTGATGGTTTCACCTTTTTTTGGTACTCAATGGGCAAGATTCCCTTTGAGTCCCAAAAAACTGTGGCCATGCGCTTCCCGGTAGACGGAGTGACTTTAAACTTATTCGGAGGGTTCTTGTTTGCTTTCAGGGTCATAGTGGTGACCCCATGTTTTGTTCCCAGTAACAATGTGATCCATAACACCGTTCGAGTTGTCACTACACATCTCCAAAATCTCTCTACAGCATACGATTCTCACTTTTTTCTGAGGCGCTGTGAGCATTCGTGGGACCCACCTTTCACTGACCTTTGAAAGGTTAAGATGGTCATGAAGAATGGTGTGAATAGTACCAGTTGAAAGCTTGGTGATCTCTGCCATCATTTTCACCTTCATTCGGGCATCCTCAAGAACAAGTTTTTGGACTTCTTTGATGCTTTCTCCCGTACAAGCAGTAGCCGGGGCGCCGCAGCGGGGATCGCCTTAAATATTCTTTCTGCCTCTCTTGAACTCACTTGACCACTTTTTCACAATTTATAATAAAGGTGCGGAACCCTGGTAAACAGCCAACATCTCTTCATGAAAAGTTTTTTGACTTTTTCCTTGCTTAGTGAGAAATTTAATTACATCGATGCTCAATTTTCACCACCATCTTCTCAGTTGCCATTATAATTCTGTATAGCTAGAGATAAAATGCGAATTAATAATCTAATAATCATATTTATATGAAATTTTACATGAATGCACTAAAATAATAAAATAAACTTGATAAATAAGTCAATTATTATATATAACCACAGGTTCACACCGATACCGAGAATATATTGAACGTTTTTCGTATATATTGCCTTATTTATCAAGCCATACTATTATTTTAGTGCATTCATGTAAAATTTGATATAAATAAATGTGATTAATTCGAATCGTAGCAAAGATTTCTTTTAAGATTAATTCTTTATCTATTTTATTCTGATTTACATAGTCATTTCATCTAAATAAATAACCCATTTGAAGTATGGTGTTTTATTTAAAAATACATAATCCAATAATTGCAGCAACCTCGGTTATTGCAACCGCCATAATTTCTAATAAAGGGTGATTTTTTAAAAGCTATAGGAAAGTTTTTCAAAAAAAAAAAACATAAAATTCAGAAAAATGCATGAAATCTTTATTTAAATCGATAGTACGGTCCATATAATTTAATGTTTGAAGATTATTTTATGCAAATGTTGACCTTGACTGCGCCTCAAATGGTCCATCCACTTAGTCCAACATTGGCATACTCTTTCCAACATTTCGGCCGGTATCTCACAAATAAATGCTTCAATGTTGTCTTCTGTCTGTATAGACATGAGCTTTAACATAGCCCCCACAAGAAATAGTCTAAAGGCGTTAATTCGCACGATTTATGCGGCCAATTGACCGTTCCCGAACGTGAAATAAAATTTTCACCGAACTCGCCTCTCAATAAGCCCATTGTTGCGCGTGCTGTGTGGCATGTGGTACCGTCTTGTTGAAACCACATGTGATGCAAATCAAGCTCTTGGATTTTGGGGAAAAAAAGTTGGGTATCATCTCACGGTAGCGCTCATTATTTACAGTTACGTTACGATTCGCATCGTCTTTGAAGAAGTACGGTCCAATGATGCCACCAGCCTATAAAACGCACCAAACTGTTACTTTTTCTGGATGTATTGATAGCTCTTGCAATGCTTCTGGCTGATATTCACTCCAAAGTCGACTATTTTGCTTATTTAAGTACCCTTTGAGTCAAAAATTAGCTTCGTCCATTTTTGACCATAAAATGGAAGAGGCGCGCAATGAACTTTCTTAACAGAGCACGCATTTTGATAATAAAATTCAGTAATTTGCAAGCGTGCGTAAGACCATTCATAGTTAAATTATAGACCAAACTGAAGATATTTGACAGTGAAACAAAACACGAAACGTGTGTCAGTTGTTTAAACCAATTTTGCCAAAAAGATAATAGCTAAAAAATCACCCACTGACTGCGTAAAATGAGTTTGTACTGTACATGTTTTCAGAATAATACACGCTCCGCGTGTTTTCTCTTTCTCAATGATTACACATTGTAGATTCTTCTCTCTTCTAAATCACATTGTACACAGTTTACCAGATTTTTTCGGAGTTTCCGTTATCCGTTGTCGTAGGAAAGATAGCGACTAAAAAAGATAAAATAACATGTCGTAATAATATTAGATTTAGAAAACTGAATTTCGGTCTAGTGTATTAACTAAAGAGTAATACAGTTTGCTTATGCAGTTCTTGCATGGATTCTCAGAACAGAAAACAAGGAGAATTGTTACGAGATTTGTATCCGACATCACTTAACAATCGCATCCTTATATACTTTCTCATATGCGCTTCTTGACGAGAGGTCAAAGTTAGAAGCATTAATTTCTACTATTTTTTACGAACATCATCAATCATTCGGTAGCAAAGTGATTGCGGTTTTTGAAAGTGCTCTATATCCGAAAAACTTCAGGCGACGAGATCATGTGAATGACCAATGAATGAATATAGAAATCTGAGCTTTTCCTCTCAACCGTTGTTTTAAAAAAGGAATTACCAGAGATTTCAACAAAATTACTAGTTATTGACCAAATAGCTTGAAAGGGTAAGCTAGCCGTCACACATTGGAAGGTACAGCAAGAGTACAAATTATTTATTTTTGAGTTCCATAAATATGATCACTGTTGCGCATTCTTGGCTAGTTTACTGAAATGTCTCATTCACAAATCACGAGCACTGTTAAGAGTAAGTTTGATTGAATCTTAAAAATCAAGCATATACCAGTGACTGTAAGACACCGCTTAAGGCCTTCCCAGTGAAAAAAAAACTTTTGTTCAACTCAACCAAACATTGAACTTAATTTCTAGTAAAATAATTGCTCGACGTGTAAATATTTAACTATATTTCCTTACAAATACCGTTAAATGTTAGAAATCGTTCACGAGTCTGTTAAATCAAATACGAAATATATGCCTTTCGGAATTAAAAATGGATTTCATCAACGATACCTTTGCCAATGCAACAATGGAGGACTACACGAGGAATAGAATATATATACGAGGTCTGTTCAAAAAATAAGGTGCTACTTCCAACATTTCAAATGTTCTTGAGCACTTAATCCCATTGAATGCAAATACTTTGATCCATATTTTTTGACAGCAGAAAATCACATGTGAAAACTTGTACGCCTCTCACTAAGAAAATAAGAATACTATATAGCTGAAGCTGTAAACAAATGTTCCAGAGAGGTGTACCAATATAACAAAATAAAAAAATCAATAATAGGAAGTAGCTCTCGAAATTTGAAAATTAATATAAAGTTGCCAAATATCTCCCTTCCGCCTTTTTGTCTTTTGAATTTTCCGGCTATGTACAAAGCGCTACAGAGCTCGTATCTCGCAATTGAAAGGTCTTGACATAACCTACAAAAAAACGACACTATGCACGATTAGTTTGGATATTGCGTTCAACAGTTATAGACGTGTAAACATGGAATTCACTAACGCCGAAATTCGCGTTATTTTAAAGTTTTCCTTGGTTACAGGCAAATCCGCTAGAGAAGCGTCCTGTGAGATTAATGGAGAGAAGCGGGGAGGGAGGAGAGAAGCGCCCCGTGAGATTAATTATTAATGGTGTTTTGGGGGATGATACTCTATCACTTCGAACCGCGGAGGAATGGATTCGACGATTCAGAGCCGATGAAAACGACACCATGGATAAGCCAGACGGCGGAAGACCTGTGACGATGAATACCGGCGGAAGACCTGTGACGATGAATACCGATCAAATCATGGAAATCATCGAGCTAGACCGGCATGTGGCATCTCGTGACATCGCCCAGGAGATGGGAGTTAGTCACCAAATTTTAATCTGCAGAAGGCTGGATACAAAAAAAAGCTTGAGGTTTGGGTGCCGCATGATTTGACGCAAGAAACCCTTCTGGACCAAATCAACGCCTGCAAATATGCTGCTGAAACGGAATGAACTCGACCCATTTTTGAAACGGATGATGACTGGCAACGAAAACTGGATTACATATCAAGTGAAAACGACCGTGAATTAAAGGCGGTGAATTGAAACGTTGAAGGCCGGTGAATCGTCCCAAACAGTGGCCAAGCCGCGATTGATGGGCAAGAAGGTTTTGCTGTGTGTTTGGTGGGATTGGAAGGGAATCATCTACTATGAACTGCTGCCATATGGCCAGACGCTTAATTCTACCATCTACTGCGAACACCTGAACCGCTTGAAGCAGGCGATCGACGAGAAGCGTCCAGAATTGGCCAACAGGAAGGGTGTAGTGTTCCACCAGGACAACTACAGACCACACACTTCGTTGATAACTCGTCATAAGCTACGGGAACCCGGGTGGGAGGTTTTATCGTATCCACCATATAGCCCGGACATAGCGCCAAGTGATTATCACCTGTCCCTGTCCATGGCGAACGCCCTTGGTGGTGTGAAGTTCAACTCAAAAGAGGCTTGTGAAAAGTGGCTGTCCGAGTTCTTCGCAAATAAGGAGATTGCTTCTACGAGGGGGTATTATGAAGTTGCCGTCTAGATGGAAACAGACTATTGAAGAAAACAGCGCATATTTGAACTAAATCCGATCACTGTAACACTTTATATGAAGCATTGAATGAAGAGCAAAAAAGCAGAAGGGAGATATTTGGCAACCTTGTATTATTTTTTGAACTGATTTCGAATATAGAGTATTGGTTTCGAAACATATGTACATTCGAGAAATTGTAGCTTCAAAAATTAGGGGTAAAAAAGAAAGTTTGTCGATTGCGAAATTTTAAAAGAAACATCATCATAGTCTAACTTCTCCAGTTACTCCTTCCCCTAGTCTCATATTTACATGGGATGTTGTTCTTTTTCATTCTTTTGTCAAGCATTTCAGTATGGAGATAAATTTATTTTGCAAACATTGAAAATATGTTGAAAGAAGTCACTGATTTTTGACCTATCCTAAGCCTCAAAACAGCTGCGTATTAAAGACGAATAAATGAATCCAACTCACGTGATAAGTAGGCTAAGATCCAGTTGAATGCTTGTAAGATGGAGCACCAAATTTGAATAATCACAACGTCCACGGTGTGCAGAGCTGCACACAGTACTGCGGACGAAGAAGATTGTATTAAACATTAAGTTAAAAATTTCTAAGGACCCAACGCTTGCTTCTTACTGGAACATAGAATAATATCGCTATATACAACATTTAGCGTCATCAACCAAAACATAGCATAAAATTGTAAAACTAAATGGCTTGCGGACCAAAACGTTGTGAAATTGATCAAGTCTATACAATAACATCCCTGCTTCGAGAGTACCCAGCTTCCGTCAATCGCATATTCAAGTTTGTTACTTAGGGAAAAACAAAACAAAACATTGATTGCAATTTTCAAAAAAAAATTCCCCTCTGATGACCCTACACACATCGTCAATGAACTACCACGCGCTTACCACGCAAACACACCCACCCCCACTCCATCCTGAACAATATGCAAATATTTGACAAACGAATAGAAAATGAAAATCCTTTTCCTTCTAACCTCCTGCCAAACTTTTGTTGCTGTTGTTTTGCAATTTCATTTATCAGAACAAACCGAAATCGCACACAAACATATGCAGACGGCTATACGCACACTTCAGGCCATGATCCAACGAATAATCATTGCCCACTTCCTTTAGTGGGTTAAT
The DNA here is from genome assembly GCA_955652365.1 of Eristalinus aeneus. Classification (NCBI taxonomy): domain Eukaryota; kingdom Metazoa; phylum Arthropoda; class Insecta; order Diptera; family Syrphidae; genus Eristalinus; species Eristalinus aeneus. The sequence continues at coordinate 25,744,408 of OY019131.1, forward strand.
GAAGTAAATGCGAAAACATCCTCTGCCCACCTCGGCCCTCATCCGCATAGTTCCCCCCCATCCACGACACTGTGACACGCATTCCTAAACACAAACTAAACGGGAAGCTTTCACCCAATTTTCCGAAACATTCCAAAGAGAGCGAGATAAAGACTCTCTGGCTTTCCTGGAATGAAAACACACGGAATTTGAATTTTCCCTTCAACTGAGTTGCCCAAACACACTTCAGCAATCGAAGCAGTGAAACGACGGCGACTAGACAACACAATTTCTTCCGACAGACCGTGTATGTGCGTGTGCGAGAGAGAGCGGATCCTCGGTTCTATAAGCGTATTCGGGGGGCAAAGATTTTCATTTTTCGGGTTTTTGGTTTTCTTTTATACCTGTGAAGAGTGTGCAGTTAAAAATTTATTCAAAATTTGCAAAATTTGAAAACAAACGTGGCGTGGAGAGAAATAAGATTTTCGAGAAAGCTGAAAAAAGGGTGTCCAGAGAAAGTTTTTCACTCTCCCTCTCGTCCTTCCGTCCCCAGAGTCCCTCTTCAACAAGCAAGTGAAAATTCTGAAAGAGCGAGAGAGATAAGGTCTCACATCGGTTCCATCCACAAAACAGATTTCCAGTGCGAATTTCGGTGAAGGAAATTCAAAGAGGAAAGTAAAACAATACACAAAAGAACTGAAAATACGATTTTGTGAAAAGAAAATTAACTTCAGTGCGAAGCGGCAGACGGGTGTGCAAAAAACAAAGAAATCCAAGAAATCAGTCCGCGAACAACAACAATCCCATCGATTCAAGGCTGCCAGCAATGACGGAAAATGTTTCGTATTCGGTTAATTAAAAAGCCATTGTGAAGTGAATTTTGACAACAACAACAACTGGGAAAGGGGAAAGTTGAGTGAAGCAACAAAACGGGGGGGCGAAGCTGAAGCGAAACAGAAAAAGAAATTCTACACATATCCATACATACATCCGTGTCCTCGTCCCTTCCTACAACTCCTCGGTTCATTCACCACCCATCGTCGTAGCCGCCACAGCCGCCGTCGTTGCCGCGATTTCACTTTAATTCGCCGCGAGAAGTGCCGGCGAATTTGTGCGCGTACGGAGTACGAAGATTTTCATTTTCCTCGTTGGCGTGTTCCAATAGATTTTCCAGGATTTTTCGTCTTTTCTCCCCTTTCGAAATCGGGTTCGAACTTTGGTTTTCGATTTGTGGTCGGATTTCCTTTTTCGTATTTTCGTCCTGTTCGGTTTGTCATTCTCACTGTCGAGAGCATTTTTGTTTTATTGTGACTTCTGTCATGCGGCAAAGTGGAGGTTAAAGTTAATTGTGTGACGTGTGTGTAGGAAACGGGTGCGAGCGAATTCGAGAAGAAAATTTTCATAGGTGTCCCCACAACCACAGTCACCAACACGGACACCATCAGCGCCGCCAGCCGATAAGAAAAGTGAAATAAGTGAACGAATAGGAGAGTCAGCTCAAGTGGAGAGAAACAATAACCCTATTGAAAGGACATTAGGGTTGATATTTGTACAAAGGATACCTTAGGGTTTGGGTGCCACACAGCGGGGGCACATACTCTCCAAAGGACATCACATCCGAAAAATTGTCGTCCCTCCCCAACGTGTCTATTACCGTTTGAGTCTGTTGTGTGTTGCTCTGCTTCGTATCGAAACACGGAGCAGAAGAGAACTGAGAATAAGAGAAGGAGTGAAAATACGTCGTGTTCATCCATTTTTCTTTCCCCTGTGATTCAGTGCGCCTCCTCTCCCGCTTGCTTCCTTCGGTCACCGACGCGTAATGATAAGTCATAATTTTCATGTGTAAAATTTTAAACCAAGTTGGAATCCATCATCACCTTCATCCCCATCACTATCACCGCCATCATCGCCATCATCAATGTCTCCATAGTCATTCGCCTCCCAAATGATTTGTGAAACGCAGCACCTAGCAGAAGAATTCTTCAGTTTTCACCACGTCGATGGACATAGCTGATGCAGATGTCTCGTATCGTACTCGACCAGTCCTTGCAGCGCACATGACATTAGATTAGACGTCCGCAGAAGTCGGGGATATGTTCACTTATGCAAAACACCCACACATTGGAGCAGAGTAAATTTCGTGCATACTGCTCCGCCGTTTTCTTTGTTAATTTTCGTCTCATTTTACTATTGTTTCCTATTCGCCAACTGCCCAAATACCCGGAAAACGGGTATAAGAAAAAAGTGACCCAATCGCGCGATCACACTGACGTTGCGATTTGAAACCAAAATAGAAAATCAAAATACAGAGAACGAAACAGTCGGTGTTTTGACTCTTTTTTTTTCGAAAATTGTGTTTTATAAAATTTGATCAAAATATCATCATTCGAAGAAGATTACAGGGCTGACCGGCCCATGGTGCAGAGAGCATCCTCTTCAGATGCCCCATCCATATCGGGGGGCCATCATCGGGAGTCTCGGTTTGGCCTGGGTGGTTACTCGTCATACCAAAGTGGCTACAATAAATTGTTTACACAGGTTCGACAAGTATTTTCTGATTTCCGTGTATTTTGTTTGAAAGAATATTTTCACTCCTCCACCCCATTTACATGCGTGTATCCTTCACCTCTGACATTTGCTGTGTGTGAGTGTGTGCTTGTGTATGCATGTATTAGGCTTGTCAAAGTGACAGAAGTCGTGGTGTATTCGTTTTGTTTTAGCATTTAAGTGAGTTAAAGCCATTTTCGATTATCAAATTTGAAAGCTCTTTGGATTAATCTGCTTAAAGTGACGTTTACACACGTTGGCCTCAAGTTCGAGCATGGCGACGACGAGACGCGGCAATGGTGGGGTTTCCGTAATTGCTGTATTCTTGGGGAGCCTTTGAACTTGGGGAGATTGGAGTTTTATATTGTGTGCGAGAGGAATGCTTGATGCGGGGGGACGGAAGGTTACTCTTGACGTGCTGATGTCAAAGATTCAATTATGGGAACAAAGTCACACCAAAAGCGAATGGCGGATAGTATTTTATTTGGCAATTAAATTTTCTTTGAGCTGAGGATGCAATGTGGAGCATGTTTTGTATTATGATTAACTTGTTAATGAAAACAACTAAAACACAAAACAACTTCTTTTCGTCAGACAAAGGGAAATGCATTATACATATAATGCAGAAGTAAAAGTAGGAAAGAAATTTATTCAAAATTTATTTAAAAATTTATTCAAAAATTTATTTAAAAATTTATTCAAAACTTCAGTTTTGAAGTTTTCGTAACATGCAAAATTTTACTAGAATTTTGATTTGTTTTCTTCTAAGACAATGTAGGTCGGTCGCTGTAAAGGAGATATTGATTCATTGAATATGGGCAAGGATCATCAGTGAACTTAGTGCTACAATCTTAATGCTTCTTTATGAAGCACCCGGTGTATATAAAAGTTACACGGGAAAAGAAGAATTTAAAAACTCCTTAACACATGCACTTCTAAAGCAAAATATGATATAAGTTAATGGACAGGAAAGTTAAGTGCTAGTTGTCCGAAATTCCTCTTAACATTGCAACCTTTCTTTGATCGTGAATGCGATTTGTTTGTTAGCACATATGGGGCAGACTTAATTCTTTTCATACTTATCCACCAATAAGGAGACGAAATGTAAGTCGAATGAAAGCCAAAGAACTTAGAACAGTTCAAAAAAAAGTTATGTGTTTTGAACAGCCCAGAAAAACTCAGGCGTATACGCATTTTTTGTATTTTATTAATTTTATTACTAAAAAGATTAGTGGAAAAATTCGTTATTAATGAAAGTACAGCTCCATTCACGTATCCTGAATTTAACATTACCCAGTTTCACTCATTGTATTGGTATATAATCATTTTTTGCTTCTGCGATTTCCCCATGGGACTATCTTCCGCCTGATTTAATAATTAATAATAATTGGATGGCGCGACAATCCACAAGCTACCAGTGCCTAGCGTGTGAGCGCTACTGTACTTTCACGAGTAGAATGGACCTACAGTTTTTTGCCGACTCCGAATGGCAAAATTTGAGAAGCCTTCTTAGATAGTTATTACTCTTTGAGTGTTGTCAGCTGCTCGGAAGAGGTGATGCCGTGAAAAATTCGAGGTGTTCAGCCGGAGATCGAACCTAGCATCGTCGCATTCTACCCACTACGCCACAAAGCTCACCAAATTTGCAAACAATAAATTTGATTGCCGAATTCGAAAGAAAACATTTTTTCCATAATATTCGTAATAATAATAATTTTTCCTCTTTTTTTATAATTTATGTTCCATCCTAAAACTATAACGTTTTTTAAGTTATTTATTTTTGACGCTATATGTTGCAGCAATATGTATGAAATTATTACTTCATAAATGAAATGAAATCTTTAGGGAAAAGCAACTTTTAAAGAAACCACATATTTTACATCTCCACGTTTTGAGTCAGCGGTAAGCGCTGCAGCGAGCTTGCCACATGCTTGGTTTCCTGTAAATAGTTTCCCTGGTCGAACTGTAGTGAAACTTTGGAAGAAATAGAAACTTATTGTCGTCCCCAACTCTTGAAATATGTAGCCAGAATTTATTCTGTTGAAACACTCGCTACTACCAGGTTTTGAACGAGAGTTGCGTTTCAGCAATCAAAGAACATATTTGCCATTACAGACAATTAAGAGCGGTAAAGAAAACTCCCAACCTCCCACATTGCCATGAGATTCACTAATTGATAGTTTTCGTAACAATCCTTGTCCAATAATGGACGAGCCTTGTTGAGCAAAGCTTGTATTCTTTAATAGTAATTAATAATTGAACAGCGCGACAGTCCACAGGAGGACCAGGGCATAGCTTTCTCATCAGCTACTCGTGTTGTGCGCATAACTCTTCTTTCACGAGTAGAGGGGACCTACAGTTTTTTGCCGATATCGAACAGCGAAGTTTTAAGGACATTTAGCCAGCTTCTTCCTAAACAGTTATTATCCTTAGCGGCCCGACAGAGGTAGCTTGGAAAATTCGAGATGAATCGAACCTTGACCCATAGCGTGTGAGTGTAGCCATTACGCAACGGCGGTCAGATTTGTATTTTTTATTAAACACAACAAAAGTCGAATGCATTGCACGTTTAAATAACTTGAGTGGAACACATAAACCTTAAATAAAAGAAGAGGATTTAAAACCATTTCAAGTGAAAGTGTTGAATTTTAGCTCATATTGAAAACCGCACAAGTTTCCAAATTTTCCTTTGTTTGTATCAAATTGAAATTGCTCCCATCTAATCATAAGAATATACAACGCGGAATTCAGTTCTGAACAATAAAAAATGAGGAAATTCAACCCAAACATTTTCGAAAACATTTCGTTTCCTCTAAAAACATTGCGTCATGTTGAATGAATGCACTTTCCTGTGCTTCACTACTGTGGGCAAAATATATTGAGAAATTACAAATACAATAAAAAATACGTAATAAATAAATACGTAAGAATACATAACATTTCTCTCAAAGCAATAACAATGCACATGTGTTAACGTTGCTTAAAAACGCTTAAGACACCTTTTAAAGTTTTCTCTCTGAATAAAACTATTGAAAAGTTGATGACGTTTATAATTTGCAATTCGGCAAAGATTTGGGGTTCTCAACAATAAAAGTAATTATTCCAGTTGTACACAGAATAGGTTTTTATTATTTATGAATGCTAACTTCTGCATAATTTAATGTTTAAAATATGAAAGCGTGGAAATGGAACACCCACTTAGCACTAGAAATAGTACACCACATTGTTCAAATTTTATCGGAATAAAAAAGTTCCTTTGCGCGAATGCATGCGCGTGTTGTGTTCGACTGTATGTAGAGCAATCAACAATATGTAGAATTTTGTCGTTAGGATCTACAACATTGCTCCCAAAATCACTCCCTTCTTATGCTTCCTTCTAGCATATTCCGAAACCGTCATCATATGACCCACAGCATCAAACGTGTTATTTCGTCCTTTTAATGCAAGAAGTTTATTTTCTTTCATTTTACTTTTATTTTTATTATTATTTTGGGACCAGGGCCTAGTTTGCTCATCAACTACTCGTGTTGTGCGCGCTACTGTTCTCTCACGAGTAGAAGGGATCTACAGTTTTTTGCCGACTCCGAACGGCGAAATTTAAGAAACTTTCTTAGACAGTTATTACTCTTTTAATGTTGTCAGCAGCTCGAAAGAGATGGTGCCGTGAAAAATTCGAAAAATTTGTGTTGGGATGGGAATCGAACCTACACCCTTCGGCGTGTGAGCGTCGCACTCTACCCACTACACTAAATACAAATAAATAGTTCTAAATAATACAAACGGAATAAAAATGTAAGAAAGTTATTAAGTACAAAAAATGCAGTTTCCTCTCGATAATTTCTAATCTCCAACTGTAAGAACAATAAGTATGTCTCCAAGATATTGCGTCCCCTCTCGCAGAAGCCGTGAAAAATTGGGAAGAGTTTCAGTTGCTACAGTACACTCATTGATTCCACACCGTATTAAAAAATACATCAGTCAACTTAGGCAATAAACAAGACTGAAAAATCGACTTAACAGCCAAAAGATTGAATGCCGGGCGCCAAAGAATAAGTCAGAAGATGCAAAGAGCTCGTACAATGCTGTGACAGATGTACATTTATTTTTTTAATTTGTAAATAACAATTTATTACTTGCAATAAACCGATTCACCAGACCAGTATCTGAATAAAAGCCCACAATTCTGTTTTCCTTTATGAGGCACAGTATCCTTAGTACACAATCCAAGATCTTATACAGTTTTTTTTTTCTTCTTCCAAAAACATAATTCAAGTTTCACCGTTCTTGGTCCAATGCATGTTTAATACCCCCTTGTTTCAAATGCATGTTTTTTTATTATAAAATTACTTTGTCCTCAACTTGGTTGAGTTTTTTTTTTAACTTGGCACTGGTTCAAAAATCTCGAATTCTTCTCTGTCATATGGGTGACCTGTTTTGTGATTCCCACTCCATTCCATCTACAGCTATTCCCTGCTTTTAAGGAAGTAAAGGCGAGCAAATAAGGAAACACGCTGCTTCTCTTAATTAAAGACTGCTGAAAGTGGGTCAAAAGCTTTCAATTTATGAGGCATTTAAACATATCTCACTTTCTCCGGGCTTTGTGTCGCCTCTGCATTGCTAATTTATCGTTCATTTGTGCCAGGATTACGTCGCCTATGGAGATTAGATTTGCCCGCTGATAATATTTAAACTTTGACAAATTTGGTTGAAAATTCGTTTTATTGTGAGATTTGTATATCTTCAATGCCAAGAAAATCTGAACATTTGACGATTTGTCAGATCTTTTATTTCTTAATATACTTAATCCTAAGTTGCAGCTCGTTCTATAGCCGCGGGTAACCTCCTCCGTCATACTCAGCCTTCGTCAGTTTTCAACATTAGAATCACTCTCTGCTCTTCCCTGTCCCATTAACATTTACCCACTGTCCAACCACACTCAATTGGGGCAAGTTAATTTGCACTCGACTGCGACTAATTCGTATTGCTTCATAGACTAACTGATTCAAGAAGATTGACAGCTTCGGTGAAAACAAAGCGCTCTTTTATCCTATTTGGGAATCTTAGTTGAAGGTAATCCCAAATTGTCCCCTACCCAAGAGCAGGCGGCCTCGTTGTCCTTCATCTATTTATAAACAAAACACCGTTTCATTCTTTTGCAACACACACTCGTTTGCCTTCACTTCCACTCCGCAACAGCCTCTGAATCACACCCCATCTGGACTTGCGCAGCACTTCAGCCGGATCTACCGAATTCAGTTTATCCAACGGAGGGGTCGCTCCTGTAAACGAATCAATCAACTGAATGCACTTCTAATGAAGTAATTTAATTTTACATCATTCCCAATGAATTATGCTTCTTCCGTACGGTGTGCGGGATTTGCTTTTCTGTATCCCTCCATATCCGTACATTGTTCACAGGCATTTCATTTTATTGATTATCCTTCCGAACTTAACTCGTGGACATGTAAGGGGGCGAGTTGGAATTTGTCAATTGAAGGGAGGCGCTGCAAAGCAACCATGAATTTTAAAATTTTGCCTAGATGGTATTTAATATGGATGGTTTTTTGGTTTAACTCATTTGCTTTGCGGCATCATCTGCATGCTTTGCACTGAAGTAGGAGACTGGTTTTGCTTGAATGTAAGTCGTCTTTGCAATAAAGAGGGAATTATTACTCGACTTCTTTACTAAATTATTAACAGTTTTCCAAATGGCTCTTAAAAACAGAGTTATCGGCTTAGAAACAAATTAAACGTCTTAATCAAAATGAACATTTTATGACGAAGTGTTCAGTTCAGGTGTCGAACCTGAGACCTACAACGTGTGAGTGCCGCCCTATGTTCAAGTACTTTTTCCATTTTAGCACTGTTAACATTTAAAGGCTAAAGCTCATTAAAAATTTAAAAAAATGTTGATTGATACTTTGTGAAGTAAACATGCCTTACCCCATTACATTTTTTAATTTAAAATTGCTTCGTCAAATCTTTGACATGGCTCCAGAAGATAATCAAGAATGAGTCCCATTGAATGGAGGCTATTTAAATAAAATGAAAATCCTTAGACGTCAATAAAGAGTGCGTTCCATTGTAGCTGCACATTCCGCCCAAAATGAGAAATGTTTTTTTACAAGACATAAAACTTTAAGCTGGCAACATTTTTGGTATGGCACCCATTTTGTCAGCTGTTAAGTGATTTCCTTTTTGCAAGTTTGCGTTTTGCTTTCAACATAAAAAGACGATCGTGTGAACAGCGCATTAAAGTTGTGCTAAACAAGATTGCCGATAATTCTAATTTTATAAGTAAATTTTGGTATGCGAAGAAGCTAAAGCTGAGCAAAACTGCCGAATTTGTAGCGATGATAAACCTCAATTGTACGTTGTGAAACCATTATATCCACAAAAACTGACTATTTAATGGTTTTTATGGGTTGGTGAAGCAAATCGTTCTCTATTGCAACGTTGTCAACATCTTTTAGAAAGTGAAGGCCGCTGTAACGTTGCCAACATTGATTTTTTTATGATTACTGAGTTCTCTGTACAATCAATCGGGCAACCATCATACACAGGAGCTTGGACCTCAGCAGAACGGCGCAACGTGTGCCGTAGTACGCATCATAATTGATTTATTAAACGAAATGTTTGAAACAGTTTGTCCATAACCTATCAGTGTGGTTTGAGACCAGGAAAGTTCATAATATACCAGATCTTAGATCTTACGGCAGATCCTGGAAAAGACCTAAGAATTGCAAATCGACACTAACCACCTATTCGTCGATTTTAAGGGCGCATATGACAGTGTGCATGGAGACGAGCTATACAGTGTCATGTCTAGTTTTGGCATTCCTACCAAACTCGTCAGATTGTGTAGGATGACGATGGAGAACTCTCGCTGCTCCATCGATCTCGGTTACGAACCTCGATGAGTTCAATCCTTCAATGTCAAAAAAGTTTTCAGACAAGGCGACGCACTGTCATGTGACTTTTTGAACATCATCCTCGAGAAGATCGTGCGTAACTCACAAGGGAACTCCAGAGGCACGGTATTCCAAAAGTCAGTTCAAAGCTTACGCTGACGACATTGAAGTGATTGGACGAACACAGCGAGCAGTCAATGAGGCATATGCTGGCATTGAAGCGGAAGCGGCTTAAGTGGGTCTGGTGGTTTATGAGGCCACAACAAAGTACATACTGTCATCAAGAAAGGACACACAACATCGACGTCTTTTACAGAGTGTCACACAGGGCAGCACCAGAGACAAGATCTTCCAAAAGTCAGTTCAAATTCTAGCTTATGCTGACGACATTGAAGTGATTGGACGAACACGGCGAGCCGTCAATGAGGTGTATGCTGGCAATGAAGCGGAAGCGGCTTAAATGGGTCTGGTGGTTAATGAGGGCAAAACAAAATACTGTCTGTCATCAAGAAAGGACACATAACATCGACGTCTCGGGCAGAGCGTCACACTAGGCAGCAGAATCTTTGAGGTAGTCAAGGACTTCTTCTACCTTGGCTCCGCGATAAATAAGGACAACAACATCAGCACCAAAATCAAACGCAGAATCACTCTTGTCAATCGCTGTTTCTTTGGGCTCAAAGGGCAATTGAGTAATAAAGCCCTTTCTCGAAGGACTAAGCTCGCTTTATATAACAGCTTGATCATCCCAGTCCTCCTCCCAATGGCTCGACGCGGGAATCTGGACATTGCCAGGCGGATGAATACAAGGCGGAAGAAGAAGCCCTTAGTCTTTTCGAGAGAAAAGTTTTGCATGCGATTTTTTGTCCTGTTTGCGTTGATGGCATCTGGAGGAGAAGATTCAGCGACGAACTCTATGGGCTGTACAGCGACATGTGCCTGGCCAAGCGTCTACGGATACAACGCTTAAGGTGGCTAGGCCATGTAGAGTGTATGTACACCATTGCTCCGGCCCAAAAATTCTTCGATTCTGAACCATTGGGACAACGCAACAGAGGACGGCCTAGACTAAGGTGGCGCACACAAGTGGAGAAGGACCTCAACCAACTTGGAGTGCGCAACTGGAGGCAGCTGACGAAAGATCGTGCTGGCTGCAGTGGAATGTTGGTCGAGGCCCAGGTCCACCCCGGACTAAAGCGCCCCAAGAAGAAGAAGAAGAAGAAGAAACGAAACTTTTGTAACCGTATATTTTACATATAAACATTTGAATTAAGTTTTTTCGTGTAATTTAACACGGCTTGACTATGTTTTTGCAAATATGTGTAGTCGCTATTCTATGCCGAAGAGCCCGAAACCATCGCCATCTTGGAGGAGGACAATAATAATTCCCGATATATGAACAAATATCATCGATAACGGATGAGACTACTTCCGAGTCTGAAGTCACTTTTAATTCTTAATGCTAAGAGATTAAAAAAAGGAAATTTGTTATCAATTTAAAAAACCAAAATCATGTTTGCTCAGTTGCAATTTCACAATTCTATACCTCTATCTGTGGTCGCCGTGGCGTAGTGGGTAGAGTGCGGCGCTCACACGCCGAAGGGTCTAGGTTGGACTCCCAGTTCAACAACAATTTTTCGAATATTTTACGGCACCACCTCTTTCGAGCTGCTGACACACTCAAAGAGTAATAACTGTCTAAGAAAAGCTTCTCAAATTTCGCCGTTCGGAGTCGGCAAAAAACTGTAGGTCCCTTCTACTCGTGAGAGAACAGTAGCGCGCACAACACGAGTAGTTGATGAGCAAGCTAGGCCCTGGTCCACCTTTGGACTGTAGCTCCAAAAATTATATTATTATACCTCTATCTAAAAAAAACGACCTCTATAAGCCATTCTTCCGAGTGTCTAATGATGTGGTCCTCTTTCCAACGCTTGACATTACCTACAGTTTAGTTTCGTAGAAAATTGACATTGGATGGAGAGATATCCAAATAACTATCTAAAAATAGTTTAAGATTTTCTAATCTAACACATGCACTCGATCTCTCCTAGTCTATTCTGTCAGTTCGAAATCTTTGTTACTTGAGTATCCATTGATTTCAACAACATCGAAAAACTAAGGAAATTTTATTTGAAAAACCGCACTGCTGTTGATCGTTCTCTGAAATTGAAGACTCTTTTCTTGAAAGCATTTAACAAATGAGGTCAATTGTTTCCATATTGTCTGTCGTAAGCTGGCTACCTACTCTCTCCAAATGCAGGTGCACATTAAAAATGATATATTTTCTCATCTCTTATTTGAAAACCTACAGCCTATTCATTCATTTATTCCACGCTTTCTTCTTCCCGAAAAATAAACGGTCCATCCTCCCCTCAATGAAACTTGTACAACCGCCTCAATGCGTCGAAATGTCTAAAAATAAAACATCTCGTCGATAGTGCTCGGCCATAAACTTCGCCATCGACTACCCTACGAGTGGGAGTATTCAGAAACTTGCTCAAGCAATTAACGCAAAAGAAACGCCACCACCTTCAGCTCTATACATTGGAATTTTGCAGTTAACCGCGCAATAAACACGCCACCATCGGAGCACCAACAGCAGCAGCTGCTATAAATGAAAAATGTCTAATCAAATCATTTCAGATATTTACTGCGGATTTTTCGTTAAATCTTATTACAAACAAACCGTGCGCAGAATATGCTGCTCTACGCTTCTGGCGGCTGCGACCCGCAAATCCAAAATAACGGGAAAAATCAAAATATGTTGCGGCGAGTTTGTGTTTACATGTTGAACGCCTATGACCTCGCTAGCAGATCGCTTGACGCAATCCGGGTTCTGTTCTGATTGACCGGCAAGTCAATGGTGAACTTGCGTTAATGTTAAAAACGTTTTACTTTTAAAAGAAAACATATTTTCGAAAAGCACTCACCTCGAAAATTAGCCGGCGCCTATGTTTACAACTGGTCTTTTTGGTTCAGCGGGCATGCACTGGATTTGGTTGGTTTTGGATTCTACTATAAGGGAGTGTGGCGCCAACTTTGTGTGGGACTTTTTTCCTGATCTGTATGTCCAGCACGTTTTCCTTATACCATATAGAGTTTTTTACCTTGATCACCTACACTGACCCGTTATGCATTAGGTCCGTGGATTTTTTCCGTTATTTTAGTTTTGGCTGAACTAAGTGTAACGCATTTTTGGAATTTCCATAGGGACGTGATCTGCCGGCACCGACATCTATGCCAAATTTCGCGTAACTCAAGGGGATTGTTGTTGGAAAACAGTTTTAAATACGAGCACTTTTTCCGTTCAAGTAGCCATGTCTTCTATCGGCTCAAAACGTTAGCCACTGAGAATTCTCTCAAGTTCAGCAAATACCCAGAAGTCCCTTGACATTAATTCGATTGAATTTAATAATGAATTTGAGGATGATGGATGCGTTCCTAAAACGATTCTCCAGCTGCTTCCACTTTTATACAACAAGTAAATTTAGAACTGTTTCCTAGTGTGTGCTCTCTTACTGACGAATTTGGTCTCTGATACATTGTCTAAGTCTCTTGGATTTAAACTATCTTCAGACTAGGCTAGCTGTATCTGTTCGGTTGACTAATCGAATGCTACTTCCACTTTCCACTATTCCACTTTCCAATGAAGCCAATATGTTATCCTGGAAAGAAAACTTATTTGGAAAAGACACATTGAGACAAAACCCCCAAGGCGCTGTCAGTCTCCTGGCAGTGTAAGGGATTTCTTAGCAAAACCTGGAGTCTATCACCCAAAAGATCCGTTTTGATCTACACGGCAATGATAAGGCCACTTTTCTCATATGCATCAGTCGTTTGGTGGAACAAACTTTCGCCCAAATACGTGACTGCTGCTTTTACCAAGCTTCAAAGAGCAGTTTGTCTCGGCTGCACAGGGACCTTCCCCAGCACGCCTGGCTCAGCTCTTGATGCACTGATTAATCTCCCTCCCCTTGACCTCCACACTATGGGATGTACACTGAAGGCCATCTCTCGATTAAAAATTAATTTGGTTCAACTCGCACTGGATCTTTGATGACCTCGCACACCGCATCTCCTATGATAGTAGTCTCATGGACATGCCGATGTTACCAATATAAGGTTGTCAAATATCTGCCTTTTTGTCTTTTGAATTTTCTGGCTATGTAAAAAGCGCTACAGAGCTCGTATCTGGCAATACTATACATCATTTGAAAGGTCTTGACATAACCTACAAAACGACGAAGCAGATTATCGATGGCGCATATTTGAACTAAACTCAATCACTGCAACACTTTTTATGAAGCATTGAATGAAGAGCAAAAAAGCGGAAGGGAGATATTTGCCAACCTTATAATAAAGTTGTGACGTTTATACAAAGTCAACTTTCCCCATATTCTGGTCATAAACTAAACCGAGAAAGGAATGTAGTCGGATTTTCACGGACGGCTCCAAGACGACGGAAGGTTCTGGAGCTGGGGTCTTCGTAGAAAACGACAACATCAGACTTCACGCCTCTTTAGGTAATTTCACGTCGATCTGGCGATCCTAATGACCACCATCTATATTGTGAAGAATATGAGGAAGGGAAGAAGTATCTGCGACTTTAGCGACAGCCAAGCTGTGCTTAAGGCCTTATTCAACCCTTTAACTAGTCCAAGATAGTTCAAGAATGCAAGCCTTCCCTTAATTTGGTCGGCAGGCTGAATCCCCTAAGACTCGTTTGGGTCCCGGGACATCACGGGATCTTGAAAACGAGATTGCCGTTGAACTAGCTAGGCTTGGTTCAGAAGAGGCATTCGTAGGGCCCGAACCCATTTTGGGACTATCCGCGCCCTTGGCCAGGGCCTCCGTCGACGGTTGTGTATCCCTACAGCACAACCACAGATGGCATGACTCTCCGGGATGCAGGATGACCAGGAGTATGCTCCCGAACGTTAGCAAGAAATCCGCGTCTTTTCTGAATGTAGACGACTTGTCGGCGTACAAACGGGACAATTTACCTTCGCTATGCACCTCAGTCGACTTGGGCTTAGTAATGTCACCCTTTGCGACGCCTGTGGAGAAGGTGCAGACACTTTAGAGCACTTTCTCTGTCAGTGTCCCGCCTTTGCTTGTATCAGGTGACGGCTGTTTGGCGCTGATGTGGAAGAAACCGAAAACCTAAGTTCTATGTCTTTGGAAAACAGAGTGTATTTGACCAGTATTTGAGCGTGAGCGTTCCAGTGTAATATGTCCCAACCTCCATCAAAAAAAATATTGAATGCTGCTTTTATGCTTAGCTGTAGGAATGTAGTGCCACGACAAGAAGAAGAAGTTTGGTTAACAAATCGAGCCTGGGACCTTCGGTGTTTGACACATTGCTTAGTACGCTACGCCCGGCAAATTAACAGAACATGCTTATTTGTTTTGAATTGTGTTCTGTATTATTTTATATTAATTCTCAACAAAATGCTGAAATGTATTTGTTGTGCAAGTGCCGTGATTAAAACTCGTCCTCAATCCGTCTGGTCATCCGCATCGTGGTGCTTTTGCGGCGGCTGTTGCTAAATCATTAACTGATAAAATAGAAGAACGGAAAGATTTTGACACTCCTAAAAAAAGGCCTTCAGGACCCTTAAATTCCCTTCCGCTGATATTGTCGTTGACGCCATCACAAAGGCCACTTAAGTAAGTTCATATATACCGGAAAAACAAGTAAACAACAAACAAATAAAATAAAAAGAAAAGGCTGGTAAAGAAGAATTTACCTGCCAGAAGTCCCGGAAAAATACCACTACTGTCAAAAATCAACCTACTAAAACGAACCAAATTTGCAAAAGGAACCTGAAATGGAAACTTTCTTAATGACGCAATATGTTATGGACGGACGAATTCAAAATAGTTATATTTGTTAGTCCTGGGACCAGGACATTTGTCGCAGGCGAGAAGACCAAGAGTTTCAGCGGGTAAGGACAGTTAACCTCGGTGAAGCAAAAACTAACGTATATGGATGCTTTTCCTATTATGGTACTGATCCCATTTTGTGGATAAAACCGGCGATGATCGCCGGAGTTTATGTCAGCCTAATGAGAGGAACCACGCTACCTAACGCAGAGTGGAATATGCCGACTAGATGGATACAGCAAGACAATGGCCCCAAACATATGAGCAAACTTCGACACCTGAAGAAGCGGTTGATGAGTTCAAAATGCATATTTTGGAGATACCTCAATCAGAGTGGCAATAGTGCTTCGACAATTGGTTCAAACGCATATTCAAAGTTCGGCAATGTCAACTTACTCTGGTATGATCTGTTTTCCGACCGATCATGTGAATTTTCGGCAAACACCTTACTTAGTTGGTATTGCACATCCAATCATTATTCCCGTAGCTCAATTCTGATTAACTGCATTCAGTCTCTCGATTAATAAATTGCGTTCACAAATAAAAAAGAGTCGAAACATTTCTAGTGTCCTAAGGATTTTTTCATAATTTTTTCATAAGATTTTATCATCAAACGAAACAAATTTCACTTCCTTCATTCTGGTTACTTTCACACAAAAAGGCTACTTTTCTGAAGCCGCCAATATTGGAACCAACCTGTCCCCAACACAGATTTCTTTCGAAAAACTGAACATTTTCGCAATAGCAGACCGTAGTGTACAACAGATCCGGGGTGTACCGGTTCGATCAAGTGGCTTTATGGATTGGGAAAAAAGAAAGTCTTCACCACAGCGAATTCGAGTCTTTTGCGAATCGATCAAAAGCCAACCCCAAAAGTCTTACGGGGTAATGCTTTTTGTCCACTTGTAGATACGGTGCTTCGAAGTCACTCACTTCAACATAAACAAACAAAGAGTCTATAGAAAATATATACAAGTGAAAGCCATCTGAAAACTTATGAGACAAAGGTCCATGATACTCACGGTACCCCAAATTTCTTCAGACTTTACATGGAATTAGATGCATATTATTTTAATAAATTAACTTTTTTTAATTTCTTAAAATATGAGACATAAAGCAAAACCTTATTTTATTTATTTATTAAATTTATAAAAATGTATTTTAAATAAACTCTAAACCGTTCATTGCATTCATCGTGATCGGTCGGATGGTGATCACGCAGATCGGTGTGGAATTAATTATCAAGTGGCTGTAACTTTTGTTGAGTCTATATTATACTCTCGAAGTTAATTTCTCTTCTTTCTAAAAGTTTTTTTTTCGAAAAAAAAAATATTATTCTGTATGCTATAGAGCACTATCCAAAAAAATAGCACCATATTCGACTTTATCACTAATTCGTCACTAATTTCTCACTAATTTGTCACTATTTTGCTAATTACTTTTCCTCCCGTCATGCAAACACATCAAACGTACTACACAACAACTTTATTCAATCAATAATAAATCCCATAAACAAGACAAGAAAAAAGTGCATTCTGAACTTGAAAAAGGTCCGTTATTCCGAAAGACCGAATTTCAGAGTGTGCAAATAATAGCACCAAGTGCAAAAATGATAAATATGAAGTAAAAGTCAATGGAATAGTAAAGTTTTTTTTTTATTTTTGTTATTTGATTAGTACTTTACGTATAAGCTCTCTTTTTGAGTATAGCCTCACAACGTCGTGGCATGGAGTCGATAAAGGCCTGACATCGCTGAACAGGGATATTCTTCCATGCAACCTGCACAACATCCCATAGCTGTTTTGTATTTTAGCGCTTTGCTTCATAAACACCTTTCTTTACATCTGTCCTAAGGTTTTCAATGGGATTCATGTCCGGAGACTGAGCTGGCCACTCCATAACTTGAACTCCATTGCTTTGAAAAAAATTCTTTGATCAGTTTCCTTGTATGTTTGGGGCCATTGTCTTTCTGTAGAATCCATTTAGTTGGCATATTCCACTCTGCGTTAGGTAGCGTGGTTCCTCTCATTATGCTGACATAAACTCCGGCGATCATCGCCGGTTTTATCCAAAAAATGGGATCAGTACCATAATAGGAAAAGCATCCATATACGTTAGTTTTTCCTTCACCGAGGTTAACAGTCCTTACCGGTTGAAACTCTTGGTTTTCTCGCCTGCGACAAATGTCCTGGTACCAGGACTAACGAATAGAACTATTTTGGATTCGTCCGTCCATAACATATTGCGTCATTTAGAAAGTTTCCATTTCAGGTTCCTTTTGCAAATTTGGTTCGTTTTAGTAGGTTGATTTTTGACGGTAGTGGTACTTTTCCGGGACTTCTGGCAGGTAAATTCTTCTTTACTAGCCTTTTCTTTTTATTTTATTTGTTTGTTGTTTACTTGTTTAACTTGTTTTTCCTGTATATATGAACTTACTTAAGTGGCCTTTGTGATGGCGTCAACGACAATATCAGCGGAAGGGAATTTAAAGCTCCTGAAGGCCCTCTTTTTAGGAGTGTCCAAATCTTTCCGCTCTTCTATTTTATCAGTTAATGATTTAGCAACAGTCGCCGCAAAAGCACCACGGTACGGATGACCAGAGGGATTGAGGACAAGTTTTAAGCATGCCACTTGCACAACGATTCGACAAAGCAAGTCGTTACCACTCCGCTTAAATACATTTCAGCATTTTTTTGAGAATTAAAACAGAATAATACAGAACACAATTCTTATTTAAAATAAGCATGTAATGTTAATTTAACGGGCGTAGCGTACCTAGCAATGTGTCAAACACCGAAGGTATCAGGCTCGATTTGTTAACCAAACTTCTTCTTCTTGTCCTGGCACTACATTCCGAGGTGGACTTAGGCATCAAAAAACATGCCTCCAGCACGATCTTTCACTACCTGCCTCCAGTTGCGCACTCCAAGTTAATTGAGGTCGTCCTCCACTTGTGTGTGCCTCTTTAGCCTAGGCCGTCCTCTGTTGCGTTGTCCTAATGGCTCAGATTCGAAGACTTTTCGGGCCAGCGCAGTGGTGTCCATACGCTCTGCACGTTAAGCGTCCTCAACCAAACACAACGCACTTTGTCAAAGCTTCACTTCCTTCAGGGTTCTACTACACTCAATAAATATAAACTACCTAGAAAGGGCTTTTCAAATTTCTTCGTTCAAAGTCAGAAAGGTACACTTCTCTTCTTCTCATAAGAGAACTCCAGAGCACACAATACAAGTTGTTGCTAAGGAAACTTAACCTCATTTCCATTGTAGACTGTTGCACCTCCAGTACTCGTATACATTATAAATAAGACCTTTAAGTTCGGTTTTAAATGCTAACTTAATTTATTTCTATTCATTTACAAAGAAAACCTAGAATGGAAAGTTATAAAATTCTTCATCTCCATTCGCGCAAAATCGCGAATAAAAGTTAATCAAATTCCAAAAAAAATTCCCACCAGTGGCATTCAATAATATCAATTAAAAGTATTACACAACAAACGTAAATATGCTCAGCAGGACAAATCACTGCACTTCAGTTGGGATATCGTAGGCAATTGGATATAAATTCATCAAAGTCATAACAAAGTCAAAACTACTTCTGTGTCGCTTTTTATCATTCTCCACGCTCAAATTAATTCTGCTGGAGCTGCAAGGACAACCAAAACGACGAGGCCGTCGTGTTCGGTGGCACTGAGGCTAAACATCACAGAAGCTGTATTGTCAAATTGCTTTGTGTTTTCCATTAAATGCTTTTATGCGTATCAAAACATTGTACAGCAACTTCATGGTTTCTTTGATTGATTAATGTCATTTAACTGCAAAAAAATTCATTCATTTTAAAAACTGATGTCATGTTGGGAAAAATCGAAATAATTCTTGACAAAAAGACCGTGAAAAATTGGATCTGTCATTTTATGGAAACTATGTCTTCCGTGTCTCCTCTGTTCATTCTGTTGTCATTCAAAAACATCCTGCCGCTCAAGTATGCACACACGCACAAACTTCTACTCTCCTCCGACATTCAAACAAAGAGAATAAAACTCTTGCATAATTATTATGCTTTACCTGCATAAGAGGAACTTCAAATCAGGGAACACCTTAATGGAATGATTTGCCTTCGCTTGGATCGCTGCCAATCGAAAGCAATTATTTAATGGAAATGGTTTTTGTTTGTCACAGAATGCTGGCTGACATTTTGATGCGGCAGAAATAGAACAGAACTATAGAGCGGCCCGATGCCAGAAGCTAAGGTGGAATTGATTCTTGATTCTCTTGGCCTCCTCCGTGGCACAATAGAAGGTGATTCCGAGGTGCATTATGATTTAACCTTCGAGTTCATTGGCTGTGACTTTCATCAGAGACAAAGGCAGATAGGGAATGGATAGCTCATTGAAAAGCGATTTTTGTTCATTTCAATTTCTTCATCGATAATCGAAGGATTGCTTCAATTTGGTGGAGCCAATGGAAACAAAAACTTTTAAAAGCATTGTCCACTGCATTTATGGCTTATTATTGTGATTTTGTAAAATAGCTAAAATGCAGATTTATTTTGTTGAAATTTTCGCGAGAGGATTCAAAGGACGTGGCCATCGTGGATGAAGTTTCATTACTGAGAACATGGATGGATTCAAAGTTGTATATGCTTATTGAAAATACAAGAACTTATTAGTATCTTATTGGCATACACAAAGTAAAACACTAAAACATAGGTTATGGCAATGAGTTCGAATTTAAAGATTAGCCGAGTTTTTAACCCGGCACTGTCTGTCGCCTGCCTTCTTCTTGTGGCCCTATGGTCCGGGTTGGACCTGTTCCTCAACCAACATGCCTCTCCAGCCAGCACGATCTTTCGCTAGCTGCCTCCTATTGCGCACTCCAAGTTGGTTGAGGTCCTTCTACACTTGTGTGAGCCACCTTAGCCTAGGCCGTCCTCTGTTGCGTTGTTCCAATGACTCGGGTTCAAAGACTTTTCGGGTCTGCGCAGTGGTGTTCCTAGCCATCTTGAGCCTTGTATCCAAAGACGCTTGACCAGGCGCATGTCGCTGTATAGCCCATAAAGTTCGCCGTTAAATCTTCTCCTCCAGATGCCATCAACGCAAACAGGACCAAGGACTTTTTACATCTCTTATTTGGTGAATACAAAGCTTGAACCGAAGTCTGCCGGGACCAAAATTGGACAATTAGTAGTAGTAACGGTGTTGAGAATCTGGAAAGAACATTTCTGCAGACTCCCAAAGGCGATGACGACCCAAATCCCGCTGTAAGGCAGAATGCTTCACGCAATTCGGCGGATGATGGACTAAAATTTCGTGACCCCCACTAAGAAGAGGTGAAGACAGCAAAATGGAGACTAAAATCAAACAAAGTTGCTAGAGCAGACGGTCTGCCCACAGGGCAATTTAAACAGCTGAATATGATTTGGTAGAGCTTATGCACTGGCTTATGGTCGGAGGGTGGTTTAAGGGCAGAGTAGTTCACAATTGATTAGATGTTCACTTTACTACAGATCTTAAAAAAGACCCTTACGCCTATGGCATTGACTTCATTGGAAGAATAAAGCTGGCATTGAAGCGGAAGCGGCTAAAATGAGTCCGGCGGCGGGCAAATCGATGTACATGTTGCCGTCAAGGAAGGACACAAAACTTCGACGTCTCGAACAGATAAAACTTTGAAGTAGTCAAGGAACTCGTCTACATTGACCCCGCCGCAAATAGGGACAACAACATCAGCGCCGAAAGCGCAGAATCATTCATTCCAATCGCTATTTCTTTGGGCCCAAGAGGCCAATCAGTAACAGAACCCTTTTTTGAAAGACTAAGCTTGCTTTATATAGCAGCTTGATCATAACAGTCCCTTATGCCGCGGAAAATTGGATCTTACTAAAGCCGAATGTGGAAAAGCCTTTCTGCGTACGATCTTTGATTCTGTTTGGATTGATGGGATTTGAAGGAAAATATTGATCAACGTACTCTATGGGCTATACGGCGGCATGCGCCAGGTCAAGCGTCTTCGAATACATGATTAGGCCATGTAGAGCGGATGGACACTATTGTTAGACCGTAGGGCATATGGACACCACTGCTCCGGCCCGAAAATTCTTCGAATCCTAACCATTCACACAATGCAACAAAGAACGGTCTAGGCACAAGTGGAGGTCCACACCGGCCTGTAGCGCTATTCAAAGAAGAAGAAGAATACAACAGACAGAACCAGCTGTAGTTAGTCCTTTCAACGTGGACAGTGTTAAAAAAAATTATTGTAATAGAAAAACCGTCATCCAAAATTATTACTTTCAGTATGAATTTTTAAAAGGACGGTTAGGGAAGCATTGAGGGTCCACAAAGTAAGATTTTAGCTCGCGCCTCACCTCTTGATAGGGACTCAATGGTGTGTCGTCCAATTTAAACATTCTACAGTATCAAAGGCGTATCCTTTTATTTGTAGAGGGGAATTTCTGGATCTAAATTCACTTCATATTCTTATAGGACAGACAAGGTCAATGTAAATAAAACATAAACTTTTTAACGAGACGAAGCTTCCTCTAAAAAAGTGCTGTAGTCGAAGGCAGACGTAAGTCTCTATCCAAAGCCCTCCTCAGCATCGCGGCAGTTGCCTAAAGGATATATTTTCTAAGGTGCCTTCCCACTTGAGCTAATTTATAAAAAGGGGCCCTTGGTTATTTTTTAACGAAGGGTCAGACTTTTCGAGTCGATTATCCGCACTACATGATTCAGCCATCCTACTCGTGATTGTTTGACTAAGTGTGCGACGCAATAGAGGCCTTACTTCGAAAACAGCTTCCGATAGCGTCCAAAATTACACCAGATAGCTGTATATAAGATATCACAGTTCATGATAGAGTCAACTTTTTTTCTTCAAGAGAGGGATCCGCAGATAGGTTATTCCTTGAGCTAAGAGTAGCAGTTCCTCCACAAATGTTAAGCACGATCTTTGCAAGTAGGATGAAAAAAAAGGTCACGTAATAGGCCATCAGCATGTCTGAATATATAATACTTTGATTTTAAGGTCTGTGTGACTCCACTTATTAGAAATAGTTATAGTTGCGACACCTTTCTATACGATCTGGCGAGCTTAGTAGGAACTCGAATTTTTGACTTGTCACTGATAAGCACGTCTTGTTTGTAATACTGAATGTTTTCTTATGTGTTTTCCTTTCCTTATGAAGTTAAACACAAGTTCTTAAAAATCGCATTTGAGTAAAGATGTGTATAAAGCGGTAAAGCAAAAATTTCATTTGACTCTTCATTTGTGCCCAGAAAAAGAAAAATACTTAAACTTAATAAACTACTGTAAAAATCATAAAAACTCCTAACATTTATTTGTTTTTAAATCATTATTCTAATCCGTTACAGGGTTCTGCCGATTCAAATTACTCACAACCGTCATCCGATCTGTCGCTAGACGAGGAAAAGGAATCGCTTCGGCGAGAAAAGGAACGACAGGCCTTAAGCCAGCTGGATAAAGCAAGGGTAAAACAACTGACAATACAAACACATTTCCATGGATTTTAAAGAATAAGGATTGTATGTGTGTTTTGTTTTTTTTTTTTTTTTCAGAGTAAACCCGTTGCGTTCGCTGTGCGAACAAACGTTTCATACGATGGCACAATCGATGACGATTCACCTGTTCAAGGTAGTGCGGTGTCATTTGACGTTAGGGAGTTTCTTCACATCAAGGAGAAATATGACAATAACTGGTGGATTGGCAGATTGGTCAAAGAAGGCTGTGATGTGGGATTTATACCCAGCCCCGTTAAGCTAGAACATATTCGAATGCAGGTTCGTTTTCAATGTTTGTTTTTTATGAGTTGAAATTTGCATTTCAAAATAATTTGCAATTTTTAGGCATCGGCGGCAAGATCTTCAAGACTGTACGCGACAAAAGGTTCATCTAGCGGGAATTTAGGTGGAGTACCAGGTGCGGAGCCAGCACGAGGTAGCACACCCCCTACACCTGGTATGACACACTTTTCACTTCCTCCGTTTTTAGTTTCTTTCGTTTTGTTTCTTTTTTATTTCCTTATGTTTTTTCTTTAATTTTTATTTGTTTCATTTCTTTTTTATTGAAATATCGTTAATTATAAAGTTGAAACGATTCCAGTTTAATAGGAAAAAATGATTTTTTTTCGAATACAAAGGAAATCATTGGATAGATTTTTCAAGTACTCTCAAAGTCTATGCAGTTTGTGTGCATAGATGTTTTAGCAGAACAAAATTTAATTTACCCAAAGGACAATGACTGATGTTGCTTTTTAGTTTTGATTTAAATTTTGATAAAACAAATTTAAAAAAATTGTTGTTTCTTACAAAAAAAGAAAAAAAAAGGTCAACACGATCGTCAACCAGGTTTGATGTATCACTTATTATTTGAATCCTCGATCATTCAAATTTATTTAGATGAATTTCTTTCAATATATTTCTTGTATATCTTGTTTTCTAAAAAAAAATATCCATTCCAAAAAATTTAATTTCAACATTTGTTTTCTAGTTTTTTGATTTTTTTCTGTTCTTTATCGTTTATTCCTCATACAAACAAAAAACAAATATGATAAAGGCAGAAAACGGACTGTGGATACATTTAGGATAACAATAATATATGTGTGTGCCTGTGTACAAAAAGTAGAATTGGTTGTTTGCCTCAGTGCGTCGACCATTTGCGTTATGTATACGGTCCGATTTTCTCTTCGAAATCAATACTAAAGTACATTTTATTTTCCTTCAATCGTGGCACTACACGCTGGTTGTAATGGGTGATTTCTTAAAAGCTGTAGGAAAGTTTATGTCAGAAAAAAACATAAAATTCAGTAAAATGCATGAAATATTTATTTGAATAAAGATTGAAGATTATTTTATGCGACTGTTGACCTTGACTGCGCCTCAAATGGTCCATCCACTTAGTCCAACTTTGGCATACTCTTTCCAACATTTCGGATGGTATCTCACGAATAAATGCTTCAATGTTGTCTTCCAATGCGTCAATTGAAGCGAGATTGTCTGTATCGACATGGCCTTTAACATAGCCACACAAAAAATAGTCTAAAGACGTTACTTCGCACGATCTGGGCGGCCAATTGACCGGTCCCGAACGTGGAATAAAATTTTCACCGAACTCGCCTCTCAATAAGTCCACTGTTGCGCGTGCTGTGTGGCATGTGGCACCGTCTTGTTGAAACCACATGTCATGCAAGTCAAGCTCTTGCATTTTGGGCAAAAAAAACGTTGGATATCATCTCACGGTAGCGCTCACTATTCACAGTTACGTTACGATTCGCATCGTCTTTGAAGAAGTACGATCCAATGATGCCACCAGCCTATAAAACGCACCAAACTGTGACTTTTTCTGGATGCATTGGTAGCTCTTGCAATGCTTCTGGCTGATATTCACTCCAAAATCGACAATTTTGCTTACTTACGTTTCCATGAGCCAAAAATGAGCTTCGTCCATATTTGACCATAAAATGGAAGAAGCGCGCGATGAACTTTCTTAACAGAGCACGCATTTTGATAATCAAATTCAGTAATTTGCAAGCGTGCGTAAGACCATTCATGGTCAAATTATAGACCAAACTGAAGATGTTTGACAGTGAAACAAAACACGAAACGTGAGTCAGCTGTTTAAACAAGTGTTGCCAAAAAGATGATAGCTAAAAAATCACCCTTTAGAAGAAACTAGGTGCTGATCTCTCGCGTACTTTCCTTCAGACACT
This sequence comes from Eristalinus aeneus, assembly GCA_955652365.1. Classification (NCBI taxonomy): domain Eukaryota; kingdom Metazoa; phylum Arthropoda; class Insecta; order Diptera; family Syrphidae; genus Eristalinus; species Eristalinus aeneus. The sequence continues at coordinate 25,769,457 of OY019131.1, forward strand.
CCAAGGTACAATGGTACCAAGCAAAAACGACGTGCGTTGTTATATTTAATTTTTTACACACCTCAAACGCCAATGTTGGTTAGGATCTCTGGTAGTTGCAAGCGAGTCAGACCATTTATTTAAGGTTGAAAATTATTTTACCAGCGTTTATCCGACAAAAAACAAACTGATAAAAGTATTTATCTGAAAGTACTTAAAAGATTATTGAACTATATACTGTTCTACTAAACATACACCATTCAACTACGCCCAAAGAATCATCAACCGGAGCAAACAAAATCCCTGAAAAAGAACCAGCATCCACGCTTCCATAGGTTCACAATTGAAACAAACAAAGAATTGGCCATACATTTATTAACTGAAACAGTTGTAAATGTTTTTCCTTGTAGTTCATGTCAAGTTGCAAAACTAATGATGTTCAATTTGAAAAAAAAAAAAATTGCTTAGCATCCGTACGTAGACGCATGCACACAATTTGCTAAACGTTGTTGCAAAACGTGTGTCCAACCATAGCATACGCTCTTTGTGTGGTATATGGTGCGGAATAATTGGTTCTTGTTTGGAAATGGAAGAGTTCTTGTAGTACAGTCCAGACCGAACGAGTAAACATGACACAATTTATGATACTATAAACAATATCGTCCGAGGTGCAGTTACCTTTCGTTCACTAGACATGCAAGATAAGTTTAAAGTTATTAAATGTATATTATTTATTAGAGCGCGGTTATTTGTAAACAGATTTTTGGAGTGTATCCTTAATCGTAGCATATTAAATTTCCATTAGAATCGACAGGTCAAATAGACAGCATAGCTCATCATGAAACATAGGATCGTCGGTTAATAATAATTGTTGGCGATACAGTCCAAAGGGGGACCAGGGCCTAGCTTGCTCATCAACTGCTCGTGTTGTGCGCGCTACTGTTCTCTCACGAGTAGAAGGGACCTACAGTTTTTTGCCGACTCCGAACGGCGAGATTTGAGAAGCTTTCTTTAGACAGTTATTACTCTTTGAGTGTTATCAGCAGTTCGAAAGAGGTGGTGCCGTGAAAAATTCGAAAAATTCATGTTCAGCTGGGAATCAAACCTACACCTTCGGGGTGTGAGCGTCGCACTCTACCCACTACCCCACGGCGGCCACATATTGGTCCCCTCTGCTTCGAGGTGTTCAACCGGGAATCGAACTTCAGCGTGTGAGCGTCGCACTCTACTCACTACCCCACGGCGACCACAGGGATGCAGTTTAGTTATTGACAAATTTAGAGATTTAAAATATGGCTACATTTTTATATGTTAAGTCATTTCGTTTAGCTTAACACAATTTTTCTAGAACAGCAAAGTACAATTTTTACAAACCGTACTTAAACGAAGCTGTTTGAAAACAAAAGTAAAAACACGATCATCATAAAAAGGTAGAGTTGTCACGCAACAGTTAACTTCAAAATGTAAGCAAAATATTAAACTGTAAAGTCTCCTGCAACCCCTAGACAAAGTGTCGAATTATAGGATTCATCCTCGAAAAAAAAAACGGATCCACAAGAATCAAAAGTCTTTGTAATGTGTTTTTTAATATTATAAAGCACTAATTTTTCATTTATGAATGAGATTGCGTTTTTATATTCCTAGTCTCGTGTTTTCTTAGTTATAGAACTTGCAAATACAATACATCAAAAAGCATGTAATTAAGCTTTAATTCCAAATTTTAATTAAATGACAAAATCGCGGCGACCTCCATGTGGAAAACCAATTTATGGGCTCGTAACGTGGCACGGGCTGTGTGACATGTTGCGCCGTCTTGTTGAAACCACAGTACCTGCCCATCGTTAGTGATGAAAACAAAAGTTAGCGTCATGGCAGCCGTGGCATAGTGGATAGTGCGCGACGCTCACACGCCGAATGTCTATGTTCGATTACCAGCTGAACACCTCGAATTTTTCACGGCATCACCTCTTTCTAGCTGCTGACAACACTCAAAGAGTATTAACTGTCTATGAAAAAGTTTATCAAATTTCGCCGTTCGGAGTCGGCAAAATACTGTAGGTCCCTTCTACTCGTGAGAGAACAGTAGCGCGCACAATATGAGTAGTTGATGAGCAACCTAGGCCCTGGTCCTCTGTGGACTGTCTCACCATACAATTATTATTATTATTATCATTATCAAGGGTCACCATTTACTGTAGCGTCCTGGTCAGTATCTTTTTTAAAATGGCACGGACCAATTACTCTACCAGCCCATAAATCAGACCACACAGTTGGTTTTGTGGATGTAACGGTATCTCTTGATGGTTTGCATGACATCAAATACGACAGATTTGTTTATAAACGTATCCATCGCTAAGCAAAATTCGATTATAAAATTAAAATCACGTCAATCTTGTGTTGTGTCCTGTTCACCAAATCTACGCCTTACTAGCTGGCGTCGGGCTGTGTGCACATGTTGAAATGCCAAATCAAACTAAAATATATAACTTGATAGCTGGCAATGTGGGTACTAGTTAATATAGTGTTGCCAAGTAAAGTCTGCTTCTACTGCAAAAAATATTAAAGTAAATCAAAAAAAATTAGACTGAAAATAAAATCGTTATCAACACTTAAACTGACTTGTTTATTTAAACGTTTTGGAATTCCTTATTTACTTGGTTATCATAAAAAACAATACTTTAATTCTTGCTTGAACTATTATGGATAAGGACCACATAAACCTTTTTCTAGTTTAAGCAGATTTTGTTCATTTCCATAATCGTATCGTATTTGATGTCATGCAAATCGTCAAGAGATATACTCGATTAATTTTCTGAAAAAAAGGCGCCAGATATCAAATACGGTGCAAAACCACAATGATTATGGAAATGAAAAAAATCTGCTTAAACTAGAAAAAGGTTTATGTGGTCCTTATCCATAATAGTTTAAGCAAGAATGAAAGTATTTACTTACTAGAATTTATTTTTGAGTTCAGTTACAGCTAATATTAATATTTATTCTATTGCATTTTAAAAACGAACAGTCGTATAATAACCATTCTTAGGTATATCGACTTGGTAGTTGTGGTTCTATACGATCTAGATCTCAGGTCTTATTACTACAAAAATTTAACCCACAGCCCCAGTTCGGTCTCTATTAGACACCATTCTCTCCATTATCATGCGACTTTAATGGAGTTTCACTTACCTTAAACAAAAAACCTGCCCAAACAGTACTGGCCGCCGTGGCGTAGTGGGTAGAGTGCGACGCTCACGTGCCGGAGGGTCTAGGTTCGATTCCCGGCTGAATACCTCGAATTTTTCACGACCCCACCTCTTTCGAGCTGCTGACAACACTCAAACTAAACTGTCTAAAAAAGCTTCTCAAATTTCGCCGTTCGGAGTCGACAAAAAACTGTAGGTTCCTTCTACTCGTGGTAGAACAGTAGCGCGCACAAAACGAGTAGTTGATGAGCAAGCTAGGCCCTGGTCCCCCTCTGGACTGTAGCGCCAACAATTATTATAGACAGTACAGCTGGAAGTCAGCATTGAAGTGTAGTAAGGTTTAGGCTATGATTCTCAATTCGGATATTTATTAAACTACAAGGCAAGTTGATTCCGAGCTCTGAATATTGCTGAAAATTATATATCTCTTGTTATTGCGTATTTGGTACGCTTAAGAAATCAGATGTTCGAGTGCTTATAACTATGAGACAAAAATGAGTTTAATGCGACTTTCAAAACTCAAATCAATATTATCTCTCCAAACACACACCTACACAAACACACAGAACAAGTCTCCAGATTTTCATGGAGCTAATTTCAATTGACTTTTTTCCTCCTGTCTGTATTTAGTTTTCTTGTTTTTCAAATTTTTTCGTTAATTTTTATTTCGTTTAAATTTTTAGTTCTTTATTTCACTAAACATTTCGTACACAGTCCCCCACAGTGCCGTCGTCCTAGACGAAAGCGGCGTCTTGTCCGGCTAACTCAAACTCGCATGCTAACACTTTTTGTTATTTACAATTAGTTTTCGAAAATCGCTAATTGTCAAAAAATAAAAAAAAAAACAAAGCTAGCTTTAGTGCACGATTCAAAATCAGTTTTCTTTTTTCCAATTAAAATCGCTTCAAAATTTTCTATATGTTTGGCAAGCAGTGAAAGTTTGTTTGTCACTAGTTCTTGAGTTACATAGATAGACTGGGCTTTTGAACAAGTAGCGAAAAATGTTTATATGTAAAAATTCACACCTCCTCTACCTCAACCAAAACGAAAAGTGTATATTTTTGTCTAATCTTAAGTTCATCTCAGTTCTGCCATTCCATTTTTTTGTCTGCAAAGCACTACAACCACCACCACCACCACTTTCATTTAACAATTAAAATGAAATCGGTTTTGAAAATATTTGTACTTACTACTAATAGTTCTCATTTGGTTTCCGTTTCGAACTTAATGCAACATCATCTCTCAGACTTAACAACTCTCCTCTCTCAGTACTCTAGTTAGACCTAGCTCGAAAATAAGCAATTTTTTCAAAAAAACCATTTATTCGCCTAACAATAGTTCAATCAATCATTTTTTTCGTCTTAACAATTCTCACAAGCAAATAACAGAAAAAAATATGTAAAAGATCGCTAAAAAAAAATCAAAATTCAAAATCAAATACATTTTCAATTCACTATGGCGCCGTAGTGAGTAGATTCACAATTTCATCATAGAAAAAAATCCGTATTTCTTGATACTAATATTAGGCGACGAATCAGATTCCATGGGTCCATCACGCCACGGCAAAACACCACTGGCCACGCCACCAACCAAGGAGAAGCGCAAGCCGTTCTTCAAGAAGCAGGAGACATCATCACCCTATGACGTTGTGCCATCGATGCGTCCTGTTGTGTTAGTGGGTCCAAGCCTTAAGGGCTACGAAGTAACCGATATGATGCAGAAGGCTCTGTTCGATTTTCTCAAGCATCGCTTCGAAGGCAAAATAATAATAACACGTGTTATGACGGATATTTCATTAGCGAAACGTTCCATAATGAATAATGCGTCAAGACGTGCCATTACGGAGAGGTCAAATCGATCGAATTGCCTGTCAAAAGTACAAGAGGAGATCGAGAGGATATTCGAATTGGCGAGGACCCTGCAGTTAGTCGTACTCGATTGTGATACAATCAATCATCCGTCACAATTAGCAAAAACTTCACTAGCGCCAACAATAGTTTATTTAAAAATTAGTAGTAGTAAGGTGAGTTTACATCTGATATGACAATTTTTTGTATAAATGTTAACGATTCGATGAATTGTGATTTTTAGGTTTTACAGCGATTAATCAAATCACGTGGTAAATCCCAGGCGAAAAATTTATCCGTACAAATGGTCGCCGCTGAAAAATTAGCCCAATGTCCACCGGAAATGTTCGATGTTATTTTAGACGAAAACCAGTTAGAAGATGCCTGCGAGCACATTGCTGAGTATTTAGAAGTAAGTATTTGACATGTAGTGTTCTGTTTAGTTGCAGTTATATATAACAGTGCTCATTTCACCGTCATTGTGGGAGGCAGTGAACTTTTATAATTTTTCATCAATACAGCGGTTTGGTGGTTTTCGATTTCACACTACTTACAGTTCATCGGCTTCTCATCTTCAAAATATGCCAACAGCACGAGTTTCTAGCATACACGATTCGCAAGACGATATACTCAATTATGGCACCCGCTCACCCAGCGAAACTGCAGTCTGGTATTCGTTCGGGGGGTAGGTAAGCGATCTACGCTCTGCTCAGGGCCCTCTCTCCTTCAGGCTGTCTTGATTTGAAATGGATCTTCATGATGAATGAGCATAGATCATGCCAGCTCTACAGAGCTCATCATAAAGGGGATATTGTCGGCTTTTAGTTGGGTAACCATGTGCCTCTCTTACGAAAAAAACGACTGAACTTATAAAATTACGTGCTCTACACCCTCCTCGGCCTCCTTGGCAAAGCGGCGAGTTGACGTGTCCAAAACATGTAGAGAGAAATAGACAGCGGTCATGTTCATCAAGTACTGTGGGAGTTAAAAGTTACGCTCCCCTGTTGATCTAGATATCCAGATCTCGACGACTGGAATGAACATATGTGTCCATCTAATCTGACATCATCAGATATGATTCTGAAGCCACAGACAGTCCGTATTGCTCAGAGTCAGTACGCCGACGCAATCATCAGTTTCCGTCACCCTGAGATGAATGCGCTGTCCCAAATTTAAACTGCATAGAGCAGAATTAAACTAACTACTCGTGAGAGTAGGATTCTGCGCGCATAACTTGGTCCACCGATATTTGTAAGAATTCGATGGAGTGCTCCTTCTTACTGGCATAATTTAAATGTTTCACATAAGAGAGCTTGTTGTCTCACACAACCGCAAGATACTTCACTTACTGCATGGACCTCATTTTCGACTATAAAAAAGGCATATTCCATATTACCACCGTCTCCGATTTGTGAACCGCAGGGTACAGACCCGCATTTTGGAGCCACTCGTTAAAGACCGATATCGCTGTTTTGGCAGAAGCCGTCTCGGTAAAGCCGAATACCTCCGCTCCCTCTAAAAACGATAGTCGTAAAACGCTATCTAGAAGGCTCTATGTCTCATAGCCCGAAGACTACAGTTCTTCGAATAAGGGAAAATCGTTTCCTATGGATGGCGTTGTGGTTTTTGAAGACATTCATTTCTAACCCTTTATATCTATCTTTTTATTGTAGTGTAGTTAAATTTGGGAAAGGATTAGCATCTGGCGTAGCGTTTAACTTGTTTAACTTATTTAACCTCATTTTAGTGATTTAGATAAATACCGTGATAGTTATAAATGCTGTCTCACCCATAACGTTAAAAAATAATTCCTTATCATCATATCATTAAGCTCAGATAACTCATTTATTGCACTTTCTTCTTCTTCTTCGGATGGCGCTACAGTCCGGAGTGGACCTGGGCCTCAACCAACATGCCTCTCCAGCTAGCACGATCTCTTGCCAGCTGCCTCCAATTGCCCACTCCAAGTTGGTTGAGGTCTTTTTCCACTTGTGTGTGCCATCTCAGTCTCGGACGTCCTCTGTTGTGTTGTCCCTGTGGTTCGGATTCGAAAACTCTTCGGGCCAGAGCAGTGCTGTCCATACGCTCTACATAGCCTAGCCATCTTAAGCGTTGTATCCGTAGACGCTTGACTAGGCTCATGCCGCCGTACAGCCCATACAGTTCGTGGTTGAATCTTCTCCTCCAGATGCCATCAACGCAAACAGGACCAAAAATCGCAAGCAGAACTTTTCTCTAGAAGGACCAAGGGCTTCCTCATCCGCTTTTAGTAGCGTCCAGGTTTCTGCGCCGTAAAGCAGGACTGGGATGATCAAGGTGTTGTACAAAGTCACTTTGGTCGTTCGGGAGAGGGCTTTATTACTCAATTGCCTCTTAAGCCCAAAGAAACAGCGATTGGCAAGAGTGATTCTGCGCTTGATTTCGGTATGGCAGGAATGACGTCCGAAATTTTTACCGCAATATAAAACAGTTATCCGGCGGTTACAAGCCTCGGACAGAATCCTGCCGGGACCAAAATGGACAACTGGTGGTAGAGTCGCAGTCGGTGCTGAGAATCTGGAAGGATCATTTCTGCAGACTCCTTAGCGGCGATGACGACGCAAATCCCGCTGTAAGGCAGAATGTCCCACTCAATTTGGACGACGATGAACAAGAATTCCTTCCCCCCGACTTCGACGAGGTCAAGATAGCAATATCGAGACTGAAGTCGAACAAAGCTGCTGGCACGGATGAACTATCCGCAGAGCTGTTCAAAGCGTCTAGGGGTGAGCTGGTTGGATGCATGCACCAGCTCATCTGTGAGATATGGTCGGAGGAAAGCATGCCCGACGAGTGGAATCTCAGCATCGTTTGTCCGGTCCACAAGAAAGGAGACCCCTTCGACTGCGCCAACTACCTAGGGATCAGTCTCCTTAACATCGCATATAAGAATTTCTCTGCCGTATTGTGTGAACGCCTGAATCCGTTCGTCAACAACCTGATAGGCCATTATCAGTGTGGTTTCAGGCCAGGGAAGTCCACAATCGACCAAATCTTCACACTGCGGCAGATCCTGGAGAAGTCCTAAGAAGTACAAATGGACACCCATCATCTATTCGTCGACTTCAAGAAGACGAGCTATACAGTGCCATGTCTAGTTTTGGCATCCCTACGAAACTCGTCAGATTGTATAGGATTACGATGGAGAACTCTCGCTGCTCCGTCAAGGTCGGTAAAGAACTCACCGAGACCTTCGATGTCAAAAAAGGATTTAGACAAGGCGACGCGCTGTCATGCAGCTTCTATAACATCATTCTTGAGGGGATCGTGCGGAACTCACACGTCAACATTAGAGGCACGATCTTCCATAAGTCCGTTCAACTGCTAGCTTCTGCGGATGACATTGACATGATCGGCCGAACCCAGTGTACCATCAATGAGACATTTGCTAGCATCGAAGCGAAAGCGGCTACAGTGGGACTGGTGGTAAACGAGGGCAAAATTAAGTATATGCTGTCATCGAAGAATAACGCAAACCATCGACGTCTCAGACAGAACGTCACTATGCGCAGCAGACATTTGGTGGTAGTCAATCACTTCGTTTATCTCCGCTACGCGGTGAATAGGGACAACAACATCGGTACCGAAATCATTTATTGCACTTTACCGATATTATTTTCACATCTTAGGTGTTTATTGTGATGAAATGTAGGATTTTCTCTATAGAGTTGCTTGTACCAGGAAATTATTGCAGCAACCCACTTTTGTCGATTTTAAGCAGGTTGTGAACCAACAGACAGTTACATATCCAATAGTACTTTTACAAAACAATAACAAAAGAAAGCTGCTTCAAAAAGCTCAAGCTGCTTCCTCGCTCGGTAGCCATTTCACTGAGTTCTTCGGAATTTGATTTAAGACTTTTTCAACATATAAGGTGTATTCTCGTACCCTAAAAGCAACACAAAACAACACAATGTCCGTTCCCCTATACCGAAAAAATGGATTTTACGTCAAATGAGCGCTGTCTCGAGAGAGTAAAATATTTCCCCACCCTGCCCATTTTTACACAAGAAATTTTTGTGGTTAGGTTGTTGGTTTTCTGTCAAATTAATTGGTGTGCGAACAGAGATAAATGAGCATATACCCATTATCTCTTTGCATGTGTTTCAAATTTTGTTGTTGTTTATGTTTTCTGTAGCGAAAAAGTGAATTTCACATTTCTTAATGGCGTTCCCGTATTTTGCCTCTTTCAAAAAGAGATTTTCCCCTACTCCTTAACAAATGACAGGCTTCAGAAGTTGGTACAGAAAGTACTGGAATACGTATATTATTTGCAGTGATAGTAAGAAACATGTCAAAGTGAAAAAGAAACTATTGAAAATACGTTCAACTTAGAATAACTTCATTGGACGGACAAATCAAAATGTAAGTGAAACGTTTGCTGGAAATGACACCAAATCGGCTTAAATGGATCCAGTGTTAAACAAAGGCAAAGCAAATTAAGCTGTCAGGCATCCTGTATGTCACAGAGCATTACAATCAAGAATTCGTCTTCTTCGGCTACGAAGTAAATAACAAACAGAATAACAACACATTCAACTCTTAAAGGGGCAAACTGGCTTTATACAAAACATGCAATGTTTGCTCTGCTCTGCGAAACATAAATCTTCAAGAAAAGCGAATCGGTCGCTTTTTCTTTAAGAGCAAAATTCGGACTTAGAGATTTTTGGTTCTGTTTGCGTTGGGCAACATCCAATTGCATACTCTATGGGATGTACAGAGAGATGCAGGAACATACAAAATGGTTGGCACATGTAGAATGAATAGGTTATAAGGAACTTTTAATTTCGAGCCAAAGGGACAACGATGAAATATGATGTCTACGTCCTGTATGTTACAGACAAGTGTAGAAGGATTTTAATTAATTAAACGTCTGAAATTGATGGTAGATAGCGAGAGATCGCCTTATCTGACAAACTTTTGCATACCCAGATCTACTCAAACACAAGCATCGTTTGGAGGGAATACTCTTGGGAAAATTGATCGTTTTTCGTTTCAATTTTAGTTTCAGTAGTAGCTCAGTTTCAGTTTAGTAGTGTTTAGCAATCTGATTTTTAAAATCTTCCTTGTTCATAAAGTCGACATTCTTGACATTCTTTGAGGACACCCCGGGTCTAATGTAGAAGGTGAACGTAAACAATGCTTTCACCATTATTGTTTATTGAAGATTAACTAAATAGTGGATGGATCGAAATCAAAATCTATTGACTTCATTTCTATAAATGAAATTAACACTCAATGTGCCTCAAGAATCACAACTACACATTCGAACGCAATAAAATGACAAAAATTATTTCATTTACAGACATATTGGAAGGCAACACATCCCGATATTAGAGCGGCTCCATCGATACCTAGACCTCTTCAATCTCAGGAAGCATCACCATCGGCGGAGCAAGCACGAATGGGTCCAACACCACCCGGTAAGACAAAGCCCACATCCCACTCTCTTCCACAGCTCATAATAATTTCATTCGAAACGATATCAAGCCCCCCATAGGTTTCATGAAACTGAATCCAAAAATATTTCAAAATTCTCATTTTAACTTGATTTTATGATTTCTTATTGACTTTCGTTTTGTACAAAAAAAAAGAAATTAATTTACTTTTGAATTAAGTTTCCTATACACAAAACAATAAAAATACAAATCCTCTTGCCATGGACCCCTGCCATCCATTGAATAAACATGACAGCACTAAACTCTTTCACAACATTTAAACATAAATTAAATTCAATACAAATGCATACAAAATAAAAATAAACTTAAATAAAAACAATATAAATTTAAAATTCTAATTAAAATCCAAAAACAAAAAACAAACAAATTTTTAATTTAAATAGCGGATAGGGAGGGAAAGGATGCTAATCAGGATAAATATCCTCCAGAGGAAAAGTATAATGACAGAGAGAGGGAAACAGACAAAGAGAGAAACATAAACAGAGAAAGAGAAAGAGACAGAGAAGGAGAAGGAGGCGAAAGAGAAAGAGACAGAGACAGAGAAAGAGACAGAGACAGAGACAGAGTAAGAGAAAGAGAAAGAGACAGGGAAAGAGAAAGAGAAAGAGCAAGGGAAAGGGACAGAGAATGGGAAAGAGAAAGAGAAAGAGAATGGGAAAGGGAAAGGGATATAGAATGGGAAAGGGATCGAGGTAAAATATACCATTTATTTATAACAAAAACTCTTACTGTATGTACTCTCTCTTTTGTACTGTTCCTTCTACACTCTTTTTGCTAATTAATATGTATTACATATTACATACATATATTTATTATCTAAACATTATTTTATTTATCTAGTGCTTTCAATTTATGCTAAGCAATTTTTATTTAGTTACAACTTAGATTCAATATATTATCGTAGGTTATTTTTGGTTTCTTTTTTTCCATCCTCATGTTATACAATTTTTCTTTGCTAAATTATACATATATATGTATGTATTTTCGAGGCATATAGATTGTAGATCATATTTGTAGAGGTTCTTTATTGTGAAAATTTGCTAGCGGGCTACTTTCTATACCTGTTTCTCAAAACGTGTTACTTCTTATAGATGTTAGAGACTTCACCATCATTAAGTAGCAACTAATTTTTAAAGTCTTTGACATTAACATAGAGAATCATTAAGGAACAAAAGACGAGTTTCGTCCTTTATGTTTTTAAACACATTCAATAGCTTAGCTTGTGTAAACAACTGAAATCCTATCCTTGGCTGAGAACAGTAGAATATCTCAAAATCTAAGGTAACCAACGGTTCACAACACTTAGAAATTCTTCTTCTTCAGATGGCACTACAGTCCGGAGTGGACCTGGGCCTCAACCAACATGCCTCTCCAGCTAGCACGATCTCTTGCCAGCTGCCTCCAATTGCGCACTCCAAGTTGGTTGAGGTCATTTTTCCAGGTGCGCCATCTCAGTCTAGGACGTCCTCTGTTGCGTTGTCCCTTTGGTTCGAATTCGAAAACACTTAGAAATGCATTACACAATTATAACACATCTCAAAATTGACACAACAGAACTCAAAATTGATATCTTCCTTTTTAAAGGCTACTTAGACAAGCGGAATTAAATTATATAAGTTATTTAAGATATTTTATCTTGTAAGGATGCAACCTATTATTATTAAGGATGCAACCTGCAGGGATCAACGGTGTTCTTGTATATGACAAAGAATAAATCAAATTCTTGAACATTTAATAACTTCTCAACCAGCCCATCAAAAAACAAAGCACATCTAAAATATCTGAAAAAAAAAAAAAACAATTTAATCTCTTCCAGCCTTCACTCCAGATGATATTCCCGGCACCTATTCGATATATTAATACATCCAGCAGGCCCACATACAAGTCCTCTAATAAAATCCTTCATTAAGTCAAAAACAAATTATCTTCCAAACCTAAACGCTTCAGCCACCAGAATGTCCGCAGGTGCAGATACATGGTTTTCTACTCTACTCTCGATTCATGTGCTAAACCTCTAATCCACTAACTGTGACTAACTTGTGAGATTCAAAAACAAGTCTTCACCGACAATTGTTTTTAACTAATAAAATAACCTCTGTCATCATTGTCTTTCGAGACAGTCTGAAAATTCACCAAAATCTGGTTGTTTCCTTACAATACTCACATTAATCTGTGTTCATTGATTAATTAATTTTATAGTTACTCCGGGTGATGTTCGCATCTTTAAGCAACTTTGATCAAAAAAAAGCGTCTATTGAAATTTTATAGATTTAAGACAAAAACGTTTATCGTAAGTATCAGATACACGAGACCTCGAATATGCCCCGTATAACCACACAGTTTAAGATTTTTGTTAATTTAAACAGTAAACAAAACTTGGCAGTTAAAAGTTTTCTTTTACCCTCGAAGTGATGCTTAAATATTTTCCATTGCTCCTGAACTTTTAGAAAGAAAATCATTTTTGCTTTGGTTTCTTGCCCCTTGAAAGAGTGTGGTTTTACTCATTAATTCTATTTTCCACGCATTTCATTTTTGAGAGGTGCACAAGACTTTCAAATCCAATCCCTACCTTTTCACTTCGTGCTAAGTAAAAACTCTCAAGTCCATTAAGTACAACATTTTTCGCTGTAAGATCTTTCACAGCTTTTGAACTTATGCCAGATGGGTTCCCTCCAAGAACTCAGCAAAATTTTCTTTTCTGGCTTTGCCACTTTAAACGAATACACATATCATTGCTTTAAGGCACACAGGATGCTAAGAAAGTTACATACATCTCACAGACTATAACTAACTAAGTATAACTATAAATTAAGTCAACATTTTTGAGGTGGCAGCCACGCCTACACTGCACGTTAGACTCCGAGACTTCGATAGAAATAAAAATTGTAACGTATAAGCTAAAATGACAAAAATTATACAGCAGCGTTTACCAGAGTGACTTCAATTGTGTTAAATACCACTAAATAGGTAAAAATATTTGACATAAAGAATACAAGGTTTATGTACCACATTGTTTCCTGTATATCGTGATGGTTATATATAAGTACCATAAGACAAGTAGCAAAACATCGCTATTTTTCCATAGTAATGTATGGGTTGCATTTTATATTTCGGGATTAGAGAAAAAAAACAAATATTAATCATCGAAAATAGAGTTAAGAAAACGCAACTATTACTTTTTAAAAAATATTTTATTCAGAGCTGTGATAGCTCGTACTCTAATTTACATTCTAAATTCACAATCGTTCGATCTGCCTTTTTATACATAAAAAATGCTGAATTAACAAAGATTATTGTTAACAAAATACGATACATAAATTTTGATGAATTGCAAAAGTTTAATTTGCACGTGCAGGTGACTTGATTGCACCCGCGGGGTATCAGATTTCTTCGTGTGGCTTCGGTCATCGTAACTATAGTTTTATTGTTTTTCAAAATATTCCCCATTTTTCATGCGTTTGGACCAATTGTCGAAGCACGTTTGCCACTCTGATTGAGGTATATCCAAAACATGCATTCTAAACGCATCAACCGATTCTTCAGGTGTCGAAAAACGTTGACCTCTCATTTTATTTTTTACGTACGGAAATACAAAGAAGTCATCCGGTGCCAAGTCAGGACTATACCGCGGATGACTCATCAGCTCGATGTTTTGAGTGCTCAAAAATGCAGTTGTTTGAGCCGATGTGTGAGAGCTCGCACTGTCGTGGTGAAGAGTGATCCGTCTTCGGCGGTTGATTTTCCTGTTTTCTTTAAAGACAACTGTTAAACGAATGGTTGTGTACCACTCAGAATTGACTGTTCTGCGTTGTTAAAAAGGTGCGGTTGCGACATGTCCAGTTTTTCCGGAACAACAGGCGACCATTTGCTTGGAAGTGCTTCGTGCGCGAGCAACTTTTGTTGTATTTGGCTCTATTTGAACACCCATACAGTCGACTGCTGTTTACTTTCGGGCTCATACGCCTAAATCCACGATTCATCACCTGTCACGATGTTATAGACGTGTTTCGATGCACGGCGATCATATTTTGGGAGCATTTCTTTCGACCAATCGGCACGAGCCTTTTTTTGAGCGATTGACAAATTGTGTGGGATCCAACGCGAACAAATTCTTTTGAGGGTCAAATGTTCATGCAATACTGAGTGTATGCTGGTCCCACAAATGCCTAAGGTTGTGTCAATCTCACGATAGGTCACATGACGATCTTGCAATATCAGTTGGTGCACAGCATCAATGGTTTCCGGAACAACAACTGATTTTGGACGACCTTCACGAAATTCGTCTTGGAGTGAACTACGACCTCAGTTGAATTCACCATACCATCGATAAACACTGGTCCTTGATGGAGCTTCATCGCCAAAAATTAAATTAAGTTCATCGATGCACTGTTGTTGAGTTAATCCACGCCGAAAGTTGTAAAAAATAATTGCAAGAAAATGTTCACAATTTAATTCCATTTTTTGGGCGAGATGAATCTTTTTTACTGTAAACAACACAAATAGTGCTCGTATGTCAAAGCGTTCTGAGTACGTATAACTTCAAAAATGTCAAACTTTACGATAGAGCTGGCAGTTGTCAGATTGCAACACCGGGGTTGCCCAATCCCGAAGTATAAAAGGCAACCTTCGTATAGAAGATGCTATGGAAAATGAAGATGAAATAGGAGTTAAAGCGAATTTACTGTAAAATATTATGAGAATTGCCTTTTATTGGAATATGGAATATAATCACCAACAAGATCAACTTCACAGAAAGTTACAAGGAATACAAAATGAGTTCAATAACTTTACAGGGAGTACACATTACGAGTAATTCGGTCATCTCAATCTTCAGTCATGATCTGAACCCCTTCCTTTCATCTCTTTCAAATAGCAGTTCCGAAGTAAAAAACGCTATTGGACGTTTCCGGCTTTTCAGTTTATTGTTTTTGAACAATTTAAACTTTCTTTAAGCGAACGAAAGTTGATTGCTTGCCTTTCGGTGTTATCGGCTTTCCAGTTGGTTGCTTTTCGACAAATCAAAATTTCTTCAACTGAACGAAAATTGTTTGCTTAGTCAATCCGAACGGTTTTGCAAGTTCAGTTTTTAAACTATTTGGGCTGTTCAAAAGCTCTTGGGCTGTTCAAAATGCACCGAAACCACTCTCTGCTAGGTTTATTGGTCGAAGCGGATCCACCATAAATTTATATAAGTAAGCGTCGGTCTTACCTTCCTTCCACCAAAAAAACCAAATTCAAAACATCCAGCAAATTCTGTTTATATAAGACAAATACGGGAAATTTCCAAAGAGGCAAAAAACAATATTGTTGCCTAAAACAAACTCTGAAGCACACTCACAATTGCTGAAAAATGTCAAGTCATTCCATTTCGCAGATGGCGCCATTTTTTGAAAAAGAGTTAACTTGTAGTCCCCGTGATATTTTTGCTTTGGCTGTAGCTTCCATTTGGAGTTTGAAATTGACATTACTTTAAACACAAATTCTGCATTCAAATTTGTATTTAATAATGAGGAAAAATTAATTCTTGAACATTCTCTTAATTACAAAGAAGGTCTCTTGGTGTACCAGAACAAATTCGGTTTGACAAAGTTATTTTGTTTTTACCAAAAAAATAGAAACAGACTAAAATTGTTTAAATAAAATCATAATTGTCCTTCCTGAATATTTATGTCACCGTTGTCTCTTTTCTCTTCTGAAACATGAACGCACAAATTTTATAAACTGTGTAATCCACAATTTGCCATCATTGCAGTTATAACTCAAGCAAGAATTTGATGTGATTGCTTTTGTTAATTAACGTAAGAACCAAACCAGAACTCAAATATTTATCACATTCCTTTCTGCTGCCACATAAGTTGTACAAATATTGTATTAAGAACGTTTTAAATTAACAGTTTCTATTAAGACAGAGGGGATCTTCAAAAAACATTTTTGTAATGTTCTTCCCGTGTGCTATTCAAAAATGTTTTTACCATCAACAATATTTCTTAAAAAATAATTTTGGGGAACAAACGGGCTCAATGAAGTTTCTATAACAATTGATTGTTCACACACCAAAGCCGCTCGGGTGCAAAAGCTAATTTTCAGCGAATTTGTCTTCTATTTATCTCTGCGTTTGAAATCGCAATCAGTAGGCAAGCAATTGATCAATCTTATGGATACACAAAAATGTATGGTTCCAATACCTTTTTTGAAATATGCAAATTAAAGCAAAAAAACATAAATAACAAAATTTAATCAATCTATTACAAAAATAATTATATCAGGGTCACGTTTTCGACATAAAGTAAACAGAAAATACTTTTAAATGTTATCTTAGGGCAAAGAAGAAATAGAAACATGTAGTAAAAACGTAAATTGATATATACCTTGCCCAGATTTCTGTTCAATGTGTGATTTTGGCAGGCTTTAAACATTTGACAATATGTTCAATTCTTTAGATATTCTCTAACAAAAAAATTTTATGACTTTCATACAATCGTTAATTTGGATTCCCCTTTGAACTGGTTCTTCCTTTTATAAAAGGGACAATAGGCTTAGTGCTCCTGCAAACCTGTCCAATGGAATGCCATATACTGGCATTCCTAAACTGCTAGATTATGTATTCTGTAGTGCAGTGCCTATCTATCCGTAGTCACATAAGATCTGTTTAGTTTGTTAACCGCTTTCCCCTTGAACTTTTCCAGTGTATTGTTGGCAAATCTATAAACAATTTTCTTTTGGTTTTTGTTTAATTTTGAATTCACTTCAAATAGCATTTCGATCTTAATACAGCCTTAAATCTAAATAAACATAAACTGCATGAAATCAAAAGTATAAAGAACACATAAAATAAAAATTAAACAATTTACATTTAAACTATAAATACTATATATACAGTTCTAGCGATTTGTTTTCGTTTTGTATCTAAACAGTATATACTATACAGAGTACTGCTAATTTGTTTCGTTGTGTTTTGACAGTTTTTGGTTTGGTTTGAATTTGTTTGATTTTTTCGGTTTTCCTGGATTCTTCCCCTAAAGAGTTGAGTTTTGTAAATCTTACCCGCTTTCTTAACTAAACAAGTATCAGAATCAATTCTAGTGAGATTTTCTTTTCATCCAGGTGTTTCCTACCACCACAGTCGACGGCAACCATCAATACGGCATGAACGAGATCGTGAGCGTGACCGAGATCGTTACGATCGGGAACGTGAACGCGATCGCTACGATCGCGATCGTCTGGACCGATTGGATCGTGAACGTGAACGCGAACGTTTGCACGCCCGTGAACGAGATCTGATGCACTACGATTTGAACAGTGAAGAGCTTTTGGACGAACGGAACTATGGTGCGGATTACACGAGAGGCGGTGGCGGCATAATGGCTGGGGCAGGGTCTAGAGATATTGGTCATCATCATTTGCAATCATCAACATCTGGGATACATCATAGTCGAGGCGGTGGTGGTGTTGGGATCGGTGGACGCGTCGATGATATTGATCTTATGCATGATCGCGACGATCGTCGGTATCCGTCATCGTCACGCCGTGATCGAGGCGATCCATCACTACCACCACCATCGTCCAGTCGACGCGATCGTGACGAATATAGTCCACATAGAGGCGGTGGGAGTAGTAGGAGAGTACTTAATGCCATGTAGGAATCGTGGATATAGGGGTGGGATCAGATCGATTATAATAAGCAGCAACAGCATGACCACGAAGAAAATAATTGTATCGATATTGATCATGATATTGTTCAAAATTCAAACAACAATCATGGCGATCCTAAGGATTGTCACATAGACATGAATGTTGTCGATGTTGATAGGTTTTATTAAGGAGATTACAAGTCTATAAAAACACACTCAAACACATTTTTTTTAACAAATCAAACAAGATCAAGTGAAGAACAACATTTGAGCGATATTTTGTTAGAATTTCCTTTCTCTTTTTGATATATAGAACATATAAATGAATACGAATGAAACACAAAAAAAAAAGAACTTAAGAATCAATCCTTTATAGCCTTATTAAATTGCGATATTAAAACATATATAATATATGTATGTGTATATTCAAGAGATTTTTGCATTTTTTCCTCTCTAGCAAATTAATGATACAACATTGAAAGTTTTTCAGCTCTTTTCAATTCGTTCACATTATTTTTTTGTTTTTCTTAATTAAGTAATGTAACATGAGAAAGAAATAATTTCTACAAGTGCCAAACTTTTAACGAAAAAAACAAACTAAACAAACTTTCAACCCTTAGTTAATCTCTTTGGTTGACTTGATTAGTTTTTTGTTTAATTTGTAGTATACATTTAATAAAACATAATACGTATATATGCTAAGAGGAGCCTAATGTGTCTTAAATTCTATAAATATTTAATAAAACCCAAAAGAATTAAATACAAAATAAAAAAAACAAAAAAATGCATATGAAATATTATCTTGATCAGTTATACATCTAAGTGTCAGCTTTAAATGAACAAAAAGAAAAAACAAAACAAAAATGAATTTTTTTATGAAAACAACATATATTTATGAAGTGAAATAAAAAAATGAAGTATATAAATGTGTAAATATTAAAGTATTTATGGATATGTATTAAGTAAGGTCGAGATAATATTCCAGCGAAGGCATATGAAAATCTCCTTAATTGAATCTATGTGAACGGAAGGTACATTCAAATAGTTTTACGAAATGAAAACAAGTGAAATGTAGTTTTTATGATTATTTTTGTTTTCTTTAATTATATTATCTACATACAATGTGAACCACAAAAAAAGGCAAGTCATCAGAAGAAGGTTATGATATTGCTTTCATTGACCTTTGCTGATGCATTTGATTTGATGCTTTGAAACTAGAATTCCCTTCAACTCTATAGATTTCACTGCCCGCAACACAAAACCTGGAAAAAAATAATCAAAACTAAACTTGATAATCTTGTGGCCAACGTAGCGTAGCGGGGAGAGTGCGACGCTCACATGCCGAATGTCTAGGTTCGATTCCCGGCTGGACACCTCGAATTTTTTTCCGGCACCCCCTTTTTCGAGCTGCTGACAACACTCAAAGAGTAATAACTGTCTAAGAAAGCTTCTCAAACTTCGCCGTTCGGAGTCGAACGGAGTCTCACTGTAGGTTCCTTCCACTCGTGAGAGAACAGTAGGCTGCACAGTACAAGTAGTTGATGAGCAAGCTAGGCCCTGGCCCCCTGTGGACTGTCGCGCCATACAACTATTATTAAACTTGATACTTGGAAGATTTCTAATCTCCTTTGGAATGGTTTTCAATAAAGTACATGGCTCTCATCAGGATCTGCAATCTTAATGCTTCCGTCATTTGTGTTTTTAGGTACTAATTTCAAAGAGTGCCCATTAAGAAAGGTCGACTTTCTGTTGCTTTAAGAAAATCTCAACCGTTATTCTTATCGCTCATGATTTGTTGCCCGTATCAAGTCTTACACGATCAGTTCCACTTTGTGCATTTCTTTGATTCATCATTCTAATTTTTTTAACAGGAGCCTTTTATAAAGACTGTGGCTGGGTGGCTCAATCAATTAGAGATTGAGATATATATTTAATCTCTTAAAAATCAAAGAAAGCCATAGAGGGAAGATATCTATCAAATGCATAAACCTTCTTTACTCATAAAAGGTTTCCATCTGTTATTATTCGCGAATCTCTTTATAGAAGTCAAAACACACAAAAAACGCGCAAAGAAGATGTCGCAGTGTTCTGAAATTTGATAAAGCTACCAATTATCACATAAAAAACGTGCAAAGGAGATGTTGCAGTATTCTAAAATTTAATCAAGTTACCAATTATCATTCTTCACACATTTCTATCTGGCTTCCTTTTACTGGTTCACATATACACATACACACATAAAGTGTTTTTTTTTTAAGATAACAACAACTGCAAACATATGTACGCGACAAATGGATAGCTCTTTTAAAACAAACATGAAACTATCCTTTGACTCAAACGAAATCGGCACAAACAGAAACCAGTCGCGAGCTTTTAAATATCCTCTTCTATGTCTTCTACCTTAAAGAACATACATATAAGTTACACATACAATAGATGCTTCAAAGAAACCTAAAAGTGCAAAAACCGTCTACACTATAATTTTCTTAGCATTGATTTTCGTTTAAGTTTTTGCACTTTTCTTTATGATTTGTATTTTTGTTTCTTTTTGTCTTCTTAGTTTAAAGTAGAAATAGAAACATATATATAGCAAAAAGTGAAAACAAAATTTTAAAATTTCGAAGCTTGTTTTTTAATCTCCTCTTTTGGTCTCGATAAAATTATTTAAGAATCTGATCTGACCTACTCCTGAGTACTCTCTGTGCAATTCCAACCGTGTACATGAATAACTTTTTTCTTTTACTCCTTGGTTTTTGTCTTCAGTTAATGCACTGTTATCGTTATTTTGGTTTTGTTTCGATGTCGGATTATGTTTGTTTTGTTAAATCATTCAAAGTACTCATGCAAAATTGTGTTTTTTTATTCAAAACTGAAGTTAATCTTGTTCACATTTGCCATTGTTTGTTTATTTTTCGTTCGTTTTTCACATGCATTCATTGAAATCGATTTGAACAATCATGAGAAGTAATCGAATTGATCATTGCACCCCTTAAAACTAACTGTTATATGTAAATGTAATGAGAAAATGAAATAATTTTATATGATTCGAAATTAATTTCATATTGATTTTAATCAAACATTGTAGTGCTGAAGCGTATTTTGAGATTTCCATTTAACTTTAAGCAGAAAACATAAGCCGCAGGGCTGCGAGGAAGGATGTACATATTTTGTTGGCAGATTTGTGAACTGTAAAAATGCGTGCGCGTGTGGGTATCTTGTGCACTAAACCTCGTGTAGAAGTTGGATAAACAGATCCTTAGGCCGCCTTCAAAACTATAAGTGGACAACGAATTCTCATTCCTATCAAGAAATATTTGAACAATTATTTTTTTCTCAACAACAGATTACAGATTTAGAAAATTAACACTGTGTAAATATAAATACATGTATTCAAGAAATTTTGCATACATTCCTTGGTTTATAGACTTTTACTGTATTCTCGCTATACACCCAAGCAGACTATGACTGTTATGCTGCTGACGATCGACGATTTGAAAGTTATAAACCAAAAATGGCTAAATCCGGAAGTGCCTTTCCTTCCTAACTGAAATTGCCACTAAAATGGTGTTTCGATTACTCCCCGAGTCCCCTTTACATTCAAAATATTAAATACCTCGGCTTTAATTTTTTTTAGTTTGTGTTTTCGAGAAGAAATATTCCATTTCATATGTAGTGTGGCATAATATTTGAAATTTGCTTTTACGTCATTACAACATTACTCTCTTCCATCTGGCAGCATAACAATCGTATTTTGATCTTGCATTCGAATGCTAACGGAAGAAACGCTAACAACAATCGCGTTAAAAATACAAAAATTTAAACACATCAAAAACCTTGCGTTGAAATGAACACATTAAAGTATTTAAGTTAACATACTAATGTGCAGATACCCATCTAATGTACCAACACTACACGCTACCACTTCCACGAACAAAATACGCTCAGCTAACAAAAAAAGTATAAAACCATCTTCGCTGTAAAAAAAAATCACATTTCTGAAATCTGTAGAAAATGCGAAAACTTTATTTTCTATAAAAAAAAACACAAACATAAAAATTCCAAGAAACATTAAAAAACACTTGTAATATAAACAAAAAAAAAACCGACACAGAGTTCACACAAAAACGAAACAAAATGCAAACAAAGAGAAACCAAATTATGTCTAAAAGTTAAAAAAAAAACCAAAAGAAACTTGTGTGCGATCTGTCATTGTTATTGTAAACAATTTTGCAATTTACAAAATTTCCTTTTCTCAATTTATAAATGCAAATTCAAATAAATGATAAACCAAAAAAAAAACAAAAACAATTCTAACGTCGAATATATAAGCACCGGCTATTTTACATAGTTATATATACATATATATATAAAACAAATTTAAATAAACACTTAATAATATCTTAAAACTTAAAACAAAACTTATGAATGCAAAAAAAAAACAGAAAATGTATGACACGATAACTTATATTGTTAAATACTATTGCTAAATCCAAAACAAAGAAATTTTAATACAGCAAAATTACACGCTAGATATAAACAAAAAGATTTTATGAAAAAAAACACAAATAAAAAAAATAGAAGACAACCAAAAAAAAAATTCTTGTATAAACGTTTTTCGTTTTCGGTTTCTACAAATAAGTTAATGAATTATAGTATAATTATTAAAGTATATTATTATATAATAGATTAGCTAAATTATAAATTACTTTTTAATATGACAAAACAAAAACAACAACAAAAAAAAACAAAAAATATAATAATCATCTTTTTTAATATCAAGAAACAAAAACCAAACAACTGAAATCAATCCAAAGGAATAACGCGACTTTGTTCTTTTTTTCCTCTTTAACATGAGGAGACTATAATACAAAAAACCAAAACTATGATGTTACTGTTATAAAGAAGAGTTTAAGAAGAAATGATCTTTGAATTTAAACAATAAAAAAATCAAATTTTTCTTAAATTCAATTTGAAGCAAAAACAAGACAAAAATAAAGTTATAAATAAATGAGAAACCTTTTAAATAGAATTATTTTTCGTCCGTTTTTTAATGAAAAAAAAAAGAAACAAAAATTAGTAAAAGTGAGAGAAGAACAAAAAAATATACGAAAATACTACTACACATTTATTAGCAGCAAATTTATTTTTTAGCTATTTTTCAAAAGAAACAAGAACAATTTTGAACAAAAATAAAATACGAAAGAAAACAAAGTGAAATGGAAAATTTATTTCCAAAAGGGAAACAATTTATTGTAGGCACATGTTTAAGTTACTATGATATTTCGATGAGTTTGTTGTTGTTAGTTTCGTTTTTGTTTTTAATTTATTTGCAAGACTTTGCTGTGCTCGATACGATTTAAGTGTATCTCCGCGACAGACTTGCGTTTATGTGCAGATGGTTATGAAAATTTTTAATGCTATTAGCATACAATTTAAGTTCAGTTTTTTGTATTAGATACACAAGACTATACATTTTTGATTTTTCATTCGTGTTTATCATATATACATATATATTCATATAAATGATGAAATTGTATATTGTTTTATTGCTTGGTTAGCCGTTAAATATGTTTCAAACAAAAGAAAGATAAAAAAAATATAAAATGAAAAAATAAATAAATAACAAACAAAAACTTTTCAAGATCCAGAAAAAAATCATTGATTTTGTTTTATTCGTTAAAGTTTTTTATTTGGTTGTGACTTGTAAGTATAAATGATGTTCACAAACATCTTACATCGGTGATATTCGCCCAATATGTCGCCGCCATTTACCAACAAATGGTCAATTACGTCAACTAAGCATACATCCAACTGACAAGTGCGTATTTGGATTTACGTGATCACTTGCCGTTGAGGCATAATACCACGGGGTCCATACACCCGTAGTCAGGACAACGCTGACTAACGCCTTGGGGTGATCCCAAGTACCAATTTGAGTTCATGTCTTAAGGGACAATCACTTTTCCTTGGTAAAGAGCGAGGCCTTTCTAACCTCTGCCGTTGTGGGGGTCACAGCAGCTGGTGGAATGCAAATCCACATCGAATCAGAAGTAAATTTTCCAAAACTTTGTCCGACCCAGGTGATTGGGGCAGATCAGATCATATAGCACGGTTGACTACTTCCAATTGTCCACGCGATTTGGGTATAAACCACAGCCACCACGATACTCCCACAAGGGGGCAAAACGCAGAGTAAGGCTGAAGTTTCAAGAGCTCCTGACTTCCAGTGGCACCAGAACTGTAACTGTGCTGCTTTCGGTAGGATTCCTTAACATCGAGGTCCGATGGCCTTATATTCCTACTCTAACCTAACTATGATGCTGCCGTACGGGCAGCCATTCTAACTCCTCGTCTGCTGAAAACTTCCCTAGCAAAGCCCTGTCTGGTGTCTGTACCCTGTCTGGTTTGGAGAACCATACTGACGTCGTAAGTTCCATCAGTGCAAGATATGTCCATAGCTCCAAGGTCTCGAATGTCATCATAAAGAGGACATTGGCACAACAAGTGCAACCAATCCTCTGAGCAATACCCGCACAAGCAAGCCTCTGAGTCGCTTATGGACCTTTTGAACAAGAATGAGTTTAAGGAACCGTGTTCGGTAAGCAAGTAGCTCACATGCATACCAAAATTAAGACCAGCAGTGAACTTGTCACCCTGTTATTTGCGCAGGTCTGCCATCTAATAATTGTTGGCGCTACAGTCCAAAGAGGGACCAGTGCCTAGCTTGCTCATCAACTGCTCGTGTTGTACGCGCTACTGTTCTCTCCCGAGTAGAAGGCACCTACAGTTTTTTGCCGACACCGAACGGCGAAATTTGAGAAGCTTTCTTAGACAGTTTGAGTTGTCTGCAGCTCGAAAGAGGTGATGCCGTGAAAAATTCGAAAAATTGGTGTTGAGCTGTGAATCGAACCTACACCCTTCGGCGTTTGAGCGTCGCACTCTACCCACTACGCCACGGCGGCCACAAGTCTCCCATCTACCCAGCCATTTTCGTCTGAGCAGCTAACCTAGGAGGTCTTTGCGCTCATTAAGAGCTAGTCCCTCCAAGACACTAGAGTAGATCTGCTCAGCATTTGGTGCTGGGATGCCTCTCTTAAAGGTGACTGACAGCATTGTTTGAGTGATTTTCGTTATGTTTAATAAACGCTGAACACCCAGACCCTACTTTTAAAGACTACAAAGTGCACAGACCTTGGGAAAGGTAAAGTCGTAAGATGATGTGGGGTTAATTTAAAGATATTATTTGTTGTATATTATTAACCACGAACGAAACTAAATAAAATTGTATGTAATGGATAGGCCAACCGTTCATTAAAGGACAAATTCCCAGCATATTCAGCAAGTAACTTGTGTCATGCCCGCTACGCTTTCTCACGAGCAGAAGCGGCCTATAATTATTGCCGACTTCAAATGGCGAAATTCCAAAAGCCTAAGTTTAAGCTTAAGAAGTCATTAATGTTGTCAGCATCTCGAATGATATACATTCGTAAAGATACCTCGCTGGTATTCAATGTTGGAATAGAATCTGGGATCTTTGGCAGGCGAGTGTTGCACTTCCGCACTGCGCCACGGCCCTCTTGGCTGCTCAATTTAATATTAATTTATAAACTTTCATAAGCTCTGATTATGAGACAAAACAATTTCAATTTTTGGGTTCGAAATCTAAGGAAAAACTATCGACTATGGCCCATATTAGTGACATAACATATCAAAGTGCGCACAAAACATGTGTGGCTGATTAACGATGACAGAATTTAAAAGGAATACTTTTCCACCTATAATACGGTTATCGACTTTGTCAACAACATGAAAATGTCGGAATAGTCGAGATATCAAAAAAAAAAAATTTTTATGAACAGGACATTTTTTTATACGCAAGGTCTATCCGAAGATAAAGCTTTAAATTTTACCATTTTTACGGTAGAGTTACTCTCTGCAAGAGAGATTTTTACCCAAACTAACCAACTACGAATTTTTGTACTCAAATCAATTGGTACAGACCTACTATGCTCTGATTGTTATTCGTTTTTAAAGCATTCTTGTTGCATTGTTGAAGTTGTTGAGTATTTGCAGAAGTAACTCTTACAAACGCCAATTAAACAAGGAGAATCAAATGGAGGTGCACAGTAAGAAATAAAGTTCAAAACAAATTAAACAAACTTTATTTATTTTTTGTTCGTGAACTTGACTACTACCATTGATCTCGGATATCTTATCTCAAGGCAAATGTTTTGAAATAACTATATAAGCATTGTATTTCCCCCTTTCAACTGAAGATAAAAAATCACTTCGGTCATTCATCATTCATGCATACACATGGGAAAATAAGCTTCAAATATTTCCTTAGCAACGGTAGAGTGTAACCAACAATGTTAAGATCTTAATTACCGTACAAATTATTTAATTTAACGGAAAAAATAATACTAAATAAATACATATTAGGAATAAATAAATTCATGAATAATCTGTGATGACATCATTTGATAAAAATTACTATTCGTCAAAAACATTTTTATTCCAACTATTTGTACCCATTTAGCTTACTAAGACTGGTTCAGTAATGTTTTATTAATAATTAATTCTAAATATACGAGTACAACTACGATAAAACACTTATGTAGTACAGCATTTAAATACAAATGTGCTTTAGATTCACCCAAGCTCCTTAACTCTCTCATTACCAAAGGGAAATTTCCTCCTACAAAAAATTCCCAGGGACTGAGCCAAACGTCATTCTTTATGTCATCCACTTTGACAATTCCCAGAAGGAAAAAAACTAAAAAAGGAAAAATAAAAACATAAGTTCATACATTACAATTGTTTTCTTTTATTTTTAAATGTGTTTGAATTTTATTTGTAAAGAAATTTTAAAAATACGGGAATGGACTCCCCGCCTCGAAACGACGAATGGATGCCTCTGGCCACACAACAACTTCGATTGAGACATCTAATTCGAATAATCGGCCTTAACATACTTTGCAGTGATAGATGTAAACTTTATTTTACTCTTCATCACAAATTGAATTGTCCAGCGTTTTACAAAAGTGCTATAATACAGCATTGCGGCAATAATGAAGCAATACTGTGGGACTACATATCGTGTCCAGAAATTTATAAATCAAATTTACGAACCGTATGCATACGCGTATGGGAGGAGAACACAACAAGTTCGGGATCGTTGAACGCCCAAGATAAAACGTTGTTCACTTGGCGAGTTTGGTTTTCTGGTCTAATACTCACTGGGAGCTGTATAGATGCAAAATATTTCTCCAATACGTTGATTTTTCAATTGAATACACATTGCTTTTCATCCCCCGAGCACTTTTCGAGCTTCTCACTTGAAAATAATGACTATTTATATGACACCTTACACGACTTTGATCAGAATGCCATCAAAGTGCACAGCACGGAGGTACGAGACCTACGCGATAGAAGTATTACGCGAGATATTCTCAACAGTGATTCAGCATCGAATACAACTCAGAAAAGCATGGAACCAGTTAACGATTTATGCGGAATTCGATGTATTTCTGCCCAGCGTTTGAAGTCCTCGACACGGCAAAGCTATAACCTAGAGGCACTTCTCCGGATTCAAAAAATACAAAGAAGCTGCAAACTACTGAAACAAGATCTGAAGGATATTACCGAGCAGATCATCAATCACAATCTGAGATACAGAAGCAATGTGTTCAAGGGACGCACCATTGACTACTTGCTCGCGGACATCGACCAGACTAATCCTATGGCCAAAGTTGAGTGTAGGGAATTGAGCAAAAAAATCGAGCAACTACGATTTACATGCAGTCTCCTGGAGACAGAGCGGGAGCACAGTAGGCTAAGAAACCAAGAACTGATAAACAGATTACGGACTTTAAAAGAGTCGAGAAGAATCAGGAGCGAAGCACTTCGCGAAAACAAGGCCCAACTGGAGGACGAGAAAGCAGTGTTGTGCAATCGAATTAAAGTGATACTTAATGGTGTTAAAACGAAGAAAGATATCGACCAGAAGATATACAAGCGTCGAAGTCTACTATGCTCGGAGTTGAAGCACATCTATCCAATTAATACAAACGTGCGCGGTTGCTTCACAGTGAGCAATATCCCACTCCCCGACATGGATTATCTCAGTACCAATCCCCTGCAGACAGACCATACAAACTTTCTATCCCCCGCAACGCTCAGCGTAACATTAGGATTTGTCGCACACCTTGTGCAGATCACCGCAATTATCTTAGACAAACCGTTACGATTTTCCCTGCAAAGTAAGCCATCTATCCCGCCAAAGCAGATTCTCTACGGAATATATCTACTTAATCAAAATATAGCGCAATTAAACTACGATATATTCCAGCTGAGACTGGATTCGCGGGCAACTATAAAGAACTTCTTGAAACTATTTTATAGAATAATCAAGGTGGGCGAGGACGAAACGGACGGAACTTTGGACATCCTGGATGATGTCGATCGAATAGAAGATTTTCCAAAGCCGCGATCCTCGCTGGATGTCAGTAACTTGCAAGTAGAGCGAATATCGCGGAGAAATGCATCGGCCACCGACGACAAGCGGTACCACAGTGACGACGATTTAAAGGTATTAGTCGAGCGTTGCCTTAAACATTCATATTCTCACGAACGATTAGACAAGGAATAGCAAGTAGAAGTTGTATGTAAAAAATGTAAAACCATTATGATGTACATTTTAATAAATTTAAATACAAATAGCTGAAGGTATGCTTTTCTATTGGTAGACAGATGGTTTGGAAAGAAAGATGAGTCATTTGATACGAGGTATAAGTCATTTATCTGGAAATATGAGATAAGTAAAGCGCAGCAAAATAGTGTGTTATGCGGTCTCGGAGTGGGACTGAATGAGGCGTGACCATTTATTTACTCAATGGAAAAATCAGACCTGATAGTGGTTGACTGACGTGATTGGCGTCCATTTCATTTTCTTATTCCCCATTAAAAAAGGAACGAATGTTTGCTGTTGCAAGAAATATAGCGAAAGCATCGTATTTAAAAAAATGATTTCTTCATGATATTCTTCACTGGAACACGGTTTGCAGTCCTATTAAAATATATATTATAATATGAGAGTTCCGTTTTTCGTGTTTTGTTGACGGAAGGAACATATTTTGACTGAGTTTATTCGTTGAAGAAAGTTGTTCTTTTTTACAGATATGTTGATATTACTTAATGTGGAACATGTACACCTAGGTATATGAAAATTCAAATCGCTTCCGTATTTCGCGTGTTATTTAGAATAGTCGTTAAAATGATTATACTTAGCACTCTAGTTCTACTCAAGAACCAAACGTATGAATAACTATGATACTTTGGTCTGAATACCAAAGCTCTAATCATCCTCTCTTTATCAATGGCGGGAACGTTGTGAAAACTTTCTAACAATTAGATTTTAGAACTAAGAAATGCTTATTGTAGCAATAATTAACTATTAGGTAATTGGAATATAACACCCGCAGAATCTGTTCTTTCTACATTCACTCCTTCAATCATCCCAAGTTACTACAAGAAATTTCATAAAAAATTTCAAATGATTTTCACCTGTATCGGGAAAATTCTGAACATTGCAATATTTATCTTTCGGAAATAAAATCTGTGTCCAACACCGAAGCAATAAAAATCTGAACACCTATTTTTGTAGTGCCTACTATTTGGAGCACAATAAAAAAATTAAAGTTTATGCTTGTAAATCCAAATAAGCTTAAGGACAAGAAAAACTAGAAAACATTAAAGTGATACTAGAGCAGACGCTAATGTATGTACAAAACCCACATTTAGCAAATTTGAGGTAAAAGTATTATAGAGATAATAATAATAATATTAATTATATGGCGCAACAATCCACAAAGGACCAGAGGCTTACTCGCGCATCAACTACTCATGTTGTGTGAGCTACTGTTCTCTCACGATTTGAAAGGACCTACAGTTTTGCCGTCTCCGAGCGGGGAAGTTTTGAGAAGCTGTTTCATAGATAATTAATACACTTTGTGTGTTGTCAGCAGCTCGAAAAAGGTAGTGCCGTGAAAAATTTGACGTGTTCAGCAGGGAATAAAACCTAGGTCACGGCCACGGTTACAGACATTAACTAATTAAAGACTTGCACTCGTGTAGTTCTCCGAATAAAAAAATTATTCAAACGCCTTAGATGTCAGCTTCTGATTTCTTATCATCAAAATGGAAGTACTCTAGTGTAGGTTTGCATGCCTAAAAATATTTTCAAATTTTATGTATTTTCAAAAGGAAGCCGAATTTAGAAGTCATCACAACCCTCACAATCAGTCGTTAGCAATTTATTCCCCATTGTGATCTCAAAACGAGTGACTACCGAATAAAATCAATTTCCAAAATATACACAAAAGTTCATACAATACAAAATGTAGCAGTTTGTTGTTCATATTCATTTTTGTTTATTTTCGTTGCTGAATTCAAATGAACAATACATAGCCCAACGTGTTCAATTTTGAGCGTTATCTTTTGCCATTTATTGATCAATGTTTGTTTTTCAATTGTACATTTTATTTAAGCTGTTTTCCAAAACAGAACACTATAATTAACAAGAGGCTGTAAAATAAAATAAATACAATATTCGCTAAACTAAATTAATGGCATCCTCATCATAATCTTGGACCATCTATAGTACATCAATATACTGTAGCAGTGTTTGGAAATGGGAAAGACAAAAAAAAAAAAAAACGGTAAATGGAGAAATTAGTTAACTTTTGGCGGGTAATCTCAAAGAAGCAGTAAATATTCGTCCAATGAATAGGAACATTAAAATTAATTTATTATAATCTCTAAACTATACGTTTATGTATAAACATCACAATACGCAAATTTATTGAAAGTGTATTTTGCCCATCTCTTGTTGGCGGTTACTTTAAATCAGGCGTGCTGCTTCCATGGTGTGTGGTCAGTACTCATAGGAAAGACATTGATTTTTATTTACCAGCAGGATACATTGTTCGAATACTGCTTCCAATAATGACCATTAACCCCTTGTTCACTATCAGGTATGCAGCCCATGTCTTTACGGCTGAGTTTCTTATGCCAATTCATTTTTCTTCAAGCCAAGACCAAGAAATACCCAATATCTACTCGAAAACTCGCCGTATTTGTAATCATGTTATGTTGCTGTCACTGGGCTCATGAATTTTTGGGTTGAAGAAGGTCAAGTGTTTGGCTTCAGTTTCCCGTTTTGTTCGTTTGAATTGATTAGTTCTTTCTACTAAAATAACTAGAATTATTTAATGAAATGAGATCCTAGCTCATTCTTCTGTCTTGTGTACTCTTTTGTTTCCTAGATCTATCCGCTTCATTGGTTTCTCATGACTGAGTGGATATTTGTGCAGACGATAATAAATGTGAAGGTTTTGTTGTAGTTCTTTGTAATGATTTAAAGTTCTTCCTGGCTTAATTCTACTATTATTTTCATTGATTGCATCACATCACCTTCTCCCGTTTCACTTAAATCACCTCTATTGTTCTCAAAACGAACCATAGAGTAGGTCTGTACTATGTATTTGGTAGTTCTCGTCATCATTTCACGCTCTTCTCAAAACGAAGAAGGAAATTCAAAAAGGAATATACGTTAATATATATCATAAGCGACTTGCTACTGACGAATAGATAGCAATCGTTGTTGTTGTTTGAATAGGGGTGTTTGAGTTGATTTCGTTAGATGTGCAGTTTGGAGGCTTGCGCACTTAGCTCGTCCATGCTCTTGCGTGCACTCTCGGCCATGTCGTCCAGGGACTTCTTGGTGGTCATTATCAGGTCGTCTGTGCTTTTGGCGGCGCTCTCAGCGATTCCTTTTACCTGTAGGGGGGAACAACAAACACGCTGTGGTTCACAGTGACAGTTGATGATATTGATCACAACCAACCTCTGAGTTAATGCGTCCTATCACCCACTCCAGACCCTGGCGCCCTTTGCCCGCGTTTAAGCTAATTGTGGATGTGAGAAGATCTTCCATGTAATGACTTAATGGCACTCCCCGCACACTAACTTGAGCCTCTTGCTTTAGCAAAGTCTTTGAAGAATCCTTTGGATGTGGGACGTAGTAGATCACTTCATCGATGGAGATGTGGCGGCAGAATGTCAGGTTCATTGTCTTTAGAACCATTTGTTTGTTGGCTGGATCCACTGTTGATTTCTCGCTGGCAAAGCATACTTTCGCTGTTCCAATTAACTGAAATCAAATAAGAAAAGAGAAATTAAATTTAATTATATTTTTTGCACTGGTGTGCACGTGTTCTAAAAATACTTTGCGGCAATGAACTGTGCATCGGTGTGCATATGAAACCCTCGTGATTTGAGTCTTTGTGAGACATTCGCACTCTAAAATTAAAGAAAACTTGAACACAACAAGGACCAAGGGATGCGCTACACTTTTGAAACTTTAGACGCAGTTACGAAATTAAATGTTTCACTAATCGCAAATGCAATCACTCATGTTTGCAATGCACTCTGATATTTTGTTGTCATGAACATCAATTGCTGTTTGTTCACAGTCGCCGTTTGGTATGTTTCTGTTTAAGAGAAAGCATCGTCAGGATGTTTACAAAGTTGTTGAACTTCCTATTTTTGGTTGTTAAAAGAATTCACTCGCGTGATAAAAGTTCAAAATAATCTTCAATAAAAATGTTTGTTTAAAGAAATAACATTTTTCACAAATGTGAAAGTGTGTGGAAGCGATGTGTTAAAAGTTAACATACGAATCTGAACAAAACCACTAAATTGGCGATTATGTGCAAATAAATAGAACTACAGATAATTTTTCTGGTCATATGGGCACTTTTACAAAGTAAAGATTGCTGTAGCTTTAATGCGAATGAATAAAAGTTTTTTTGTTTTTAAAAAACAATGTAATGATCTCTCTCTAAGCCAACCAATTTCTACTACGATAAGAACTTTTTGCTAGACCAATAGACCATTTGCAATAACTAGTATATGATTAATTAGCGGCACAGTCCGCATGGAGACAAGAAACCTCATATCTCAGACGGGTTAAAGGGAAAATTGAAAAACTTTTTGCACTTTCTAAGTTGGACTTTCACATGTTGGAGCAATTCAAAAGAATGGAGGTACAAAAACCTATTGGACCTATATCTACGATATAGCTAAAGGCGTACTATCGTTATCGTTAGAGGTGATAGAATCCGTCATTTGAATGGCGGATAATTAGTTCATACTTGTTCAATGTCATTATGCAAGCAGTAAACAAAAAAAAAATTAAAGTCTTAATGGTCTCGCTTTACTAATACATTCAGTGATGAGATTAATTTCTATTCCCTTCTTAACTTCTTGACATGTGCATATTATGCAAAAATCCACAAGACATCTTAGGTAAGAAATATAAAAAACAGCTAAGAGCTTTATGCTTTAAACAACTAAAAGTTTATACGCCTAGCGTCTTGTTGCCAATCACGTCAACAAAATATCAATCGCTTCAAAAATAATTATCTAATCAGTTTAAATTTCAGTCTCGGTGATAACAAAATTTTTCGACAAAAAATATCTGTTTTCTACTTTTCATAGTTACTGTTTCATTGTATGCCCACTTGTTCCTGTCCTAATGAGATATCAAAAATTAATCATACATTGCTCTGTGCAATGGCTGGTCCGAAGTTCAAAAATCAAAAATAGATTACAACTCAAGGTCCTGAGAAAGTGAACAACATTTTTCAGAAGAATGTCACAAAGATTTACTTGTCTAGGCGTTTATTGAATTTTCCCATTCATTTGTTGGCTATAGTCCAATGAAAGGAAGTTTGGTGAATGCATGAATCAAGTTCAAGGTCAAATATGGTTTCCGTCAATAGTCGAAGACTTCATCACTTAATATTAGAATAAAATGTAAATCAATCTTCAGAGTCACTCAACTTACCGAATGTGTCCATTTAGGAAAACACCATTTTGATTGCACCAGTCTGTGTGTATGCAGCACACCATCGACCACCTTACGCTCTACAACATCTGTGCCGATAATCGATGGGGTCATAGGATTTGGATATTTGCGCCATGCTGCCTGTGTGACGGTCTCCCAGGGATGGCTGTGAATGAAACAAACAAAAAAATTGTTAAAAATACATCTCTCTTACTTTGTAGAGACAATCGAAGGCATTGCGGGGGATATTTCAAGCACAATGATGTTGCCAAGAATTTTTAGCTTGTTGGTTAACTCGTGCTTTTTTATTGACGTTGATTTTTGCTGACGTTGAACAGCGTATAAAAGCTAATTCCTATGTGTTGTATAGCCATAATCTGTTCGCTGTTTCGAGGTTAAGAGTGGTGATTTAATGTGTTTTAAAAGCATATAAATGTAAGTTCCTCTCTCGGAAGTAGAGAGCAGGTGCCAAAATGCAAAGTAACTTCTATTTACATTTGTCGGAAATACAGAAATTGCAAAGGCGCATGGCCTCAGTTTTTTTTTTTCACTTATTCTCAAGTTACAAAGCATTCTGAGTACGCAAGAGATAAAGCGAACGCTGAGGTGAAAGGTTGATGAATTACGCTGCGAAATTATTCAGATCTACGAACACTTGAGAAGTCAAAAATGGTCACATTGGCGATTTACTTGTGTAAGTGTGAGAGTTAAAGGCTCGAATACTAATAGATTATATTTTGTCCTGAATAAATGACTACGCATTATTCATTCCTAAACCAGTAGTAGTTTATAAAAGTGGGCTGCAACCTCGCATAAATCCGGAAATGGTTAAAGCAATGATCTCCTCTAACTAAACTAACGCATATTATCTCTACCTCCTCCTGCAGATGCTAGTTTTCTACTAGATGCTAGTTGCACACATTCCATATTTTTCTATAGTATAAAGAAATAAATTGCAATTATAATCGATTTCGTTCTATATTTAAATGTATTATTTGTCTCAAAGGCAACGTAAACAAAGTCCAATGATGAAGCAGCGACAACAAATGAATCACTAAAGCAACCACCCCGCTGGGTTGCACATGTTGTGTGTAACCGACGAACTACCTACACAAGTCATTGCAATAAATTACGGAGGTGCTAATTCCTTTTGTGTTTTTTCTTGAAACATTATGATGTCACTGAAAAGAGACCCTTTGCAAGTGAAATATTTGCAAAGTATCTAATTGAATAAATTTTCGTGCTATTTTAAAATTGACCTATTCCTTCTAAACACCTGTTTGATAATTTCAATAAATTTAACTGAAAACAAGTATTTCAAAAATTGCAAAAAATTAGCACCTCCTCCAAAATCGAGTTCGATATAAGCGGTCATATTCGGATGGAAAAATAACAGTTGAGATCTCTCTAAAAAAGAACATCCGTCATGAAATTTTTCCACTTATGCCCCTGCTGCTTTGTTAGCCCTTCGATCGCGGCTCCGCGTTCAATTAATGCATCAGCATCATCTCACAGCAGCGGGGGTGGCACTTCAAGTGCTAAAGCATCGGCTAATGCTTCCAGCAGCTCTTGACAACGGTGTGAGTTAAATGAATTTGCTTTTTAATAAACAATGAAGCGGTCTGTTTTTTAATTGTATTTCTTTTTAAGTGGATCAATCGCACAGCGTATTAAAACTATATTTACTTTATCCTTTTACCTCATTTAACATAGCGTATCCTGTTGCATTTAATATCCATCAAACTTTTGTCGCTTAGCTTTGTACTACTCGTACTTATTGTTTGCTTTTTTTAAAAAGGAGAACACAATGATAGTTATTTAGCATATATTGAATTCACGTTTTACAAAGTTGTCAGGCCGGCAAAATAATTGTCTTCCCTACATCTTTCTAATATTGCAGTATTATGCACGAATTGGTACATGATACATGTAGAAAAATTCGAATTGGTACATGATACATGTAGAAAAATGACAAAACACACTGTAAATACCGAACTATAAGAATGAACCTTGTTATCCTTTTAACGACATTCGCAACCCAATAATAAACGATAAAGTGAAAACAATGAAATTAAATAACGCATGACATGGAAACTCAATTGACGCTCGCGGCGTCGACGTCAGCACACTGCCCTAAGATTAAAACTTTAATTCATTTGACATTGTTGTTACGCTGTCAAGTGACACAACACACTTAATCTACGACGGCGTTCGTTTACCTTGTCTGTAAGATGCATTGATTTGTTTACTATGACGCAAATTTTTCAGGTTGCACAATGAAACAGCAATTGTGGATTGCCCTCGTTTACATATTTCGTATCGGACAGTACCTTCAAAAAGTAGTCACTTGAAGCATCATTTAATAACGAAAGACTCGCAAAAACATTTTTTAAACCTATTATAAATACAATCCTCAATGATGACTGCAAAATTTCGTTTAAACCCACTCAGTCTGACTTAAAGCAAACAAAGTGTTAATTCATGGAATTTCCGAAACCCCCTCATCGTCAACTGAATTCTGCAAACCCATCAACATCAACTTCATTATACACCAACCCATTTAACGTGTTACCAAGCGATACCGTAAACACAGACGAAACAGAGCACAAGTACATTCCAAACACCTTCGTGAGTAAGTGCTGTACCTTTTATAAGTACATTCCCATTTCGCTGAATCTTAGTCTCTTATCAACGAGTAGTTACAGACGTATGTAATATCATAACAGAAACGTACACAAATTGTTTAACTATTTCGCCGTAATAAAAATTGGATCCTTGACCTAAAGTCACTCAAGTCAAGGATCAGAAATCTGATACCACATCATCGCCATTGTTTTTGTAGAGGTCAGTGTCAACAAGAAACGAAGTTCATCGAAAGGAAGAGCAATCCATATTTTGACCAAGAAAATAAAAAGGTTGATAAACCCGAAGAAAATATTATCAAAGCCAACAAACTGAGATAGATTTACAACCACTGCTCATAGCTAGCCGTGTAATTCATAAAAAGGAAACAGGTTACGAGTAAACAAATTGTCGTGATATACTTTTAAAACGTGCGTCACTGATCGAAGTTCAAAAGCTGCTTTGCCGCTCTAATGAAAATTAAACAAAAATTTAACCACATGTCTGCCGCCATTCACTTACTAACCCACACGCGAAGTACGAACGTGAGAGCATGTGAGTGATTTCCCTTGTTGCTAGGCGCTCCACTGGGTAGTACTTCTGATGTTCACTGCGTCAAACTGGTTTCTAGTTGCCACCAAATTTCATATCAACCTGCCAAGTTTACCTCATATTATCGTTTAGAAAATTCTTTGCCGCCTATTAACAGCTGAAGAGCTTTTCTTGATTTTCATTTCGGTTACGTCACGGATTGATAGGCCACCTCTGCTGCATCTATTTGACCGAATTTTTAAGATGGACAATGTCACTGAGTTGCATCACACCTGGCGCAGCCAATTATGGGTTGTACAATGGCAACACGTTCATTGCAATACAAGTAAATTCATTGAAAAACGAAATGCAACAAAGAAAAGAAATTATCAACTTGGGGACAATAGGCTTTTCCAGGAAATTAATTAATGACCAATTGACTTTTCTAATTGTCATTCACTTCAATAACTTACTTAAATGTATGTTCCGATGTCCAGATTTTCATGTTTTAATATTGATTTGCTGATAGATTTCGGAGGAGAGCAGCTGAAGATGAACAGATATTTGATGTGTGTTGTGTAATAGGTTTTATCAAGTAAATTGCAATCGACGAGACAGCACAGAACACAACACAATGAAGAAGAAGAAAATATCGACTATTTAAATTTGATTGATTTCGAAAAAGACAAAATGTGTATCTTTGTATTAAACCGCACTGTAGAAATCAAAAAAATTGTAAGCAAGAATTTTCTTTCGACTTCAATTTTATATCTGAAAAATTCTTGACTGTGCAGATGACATTCGCGACTCGCGTGAACAACTTCCTCAGCGCGCTGAACGAAACCAAAAGAAACGAGGCGTCAATAGAATGAACAATTGTAGATTGTTGCGGCGGATTGAGGGAGTTTTATATTCCATGTCTGGTGAGATTCATCGAAGGAAAGAGACGGACTTAGATTTGATTGAGAGCCGCGTTGCTGATGCAGTTTTTTTAACTTATATTTATATTAGGTCTGTTCAAATTATTAAGTACCTAAGATTATTTTTTGTTTTCGCAGAAGTGAAAATTCAGACATATCAATGCGTTCAAGGTAAGATCATTTGGGAAAATTTATCATAGAAACCTTCATTCGTATTTATGATTGAATAAAAAATATCCGGCTTAAATTGATGAAGAACATATCAAGCTTGGCAAAAGTGATATACGTCTAATTTTGAGAATGCTTAAGGCTCATTGCGCAGTAAAAAACCTTGCAAAGTAATGTTATCTATATATACCTTGCAAAGTAATGTTATCATAGGAACTGAACTTCTCTGGCAATTGAGAGAAAGAAAACAATCGGAGCATTCTTTTCAGTTATTTGTTCAATTGACCATTTCCTTCCCTATTTGGCTCGGATACTTTTGTAGCAACCTGGATGAACTTGCTGACGCAAAAGATCTATAACATTAAGAAAAACTAACTGACTTAATTAATTATATAAGGAGGATAAGTGAAATTTTGGGATTTCTAATGGAACTGGGAACATGGGGCAACACAATGGTTCCACCAGTAAACTAAATCTGATCCATCAAAGTGCTAAGTAGCCAACTAAACCTAACCTAATCTCCAAAGACAGTCGACGAATGCATTCAAACGACAATTCAAACGGTTTTGGCAATTTGTGGCAATGTCGTTAACCAAATCGACGTTTTAGAACTTTAAATGATATACTATCTATGCCTATGATTTATCATTCAAAATACAAAACTATAAAAAGGTTTTGATCTCTTGCGTTTCCACCTTCTGAAATTGGTCAGATTTATATATAAAATAATGATTATTTATTATTTAATTTATTACTTTAATTTAATTTATTATTTATTATTTAAAATAAGAAAAATCCAATTCGACAAAACCAGGGATAAATGAGGTACCTGGGCAAGACTTTAAATATAAAGTTAAAATACAAAAACCGAAACTAGTAACCTATTGAACACATTTCAAAATATACACCCTGTTTTAAAGCACTTGTCATACGCAAGTCATTTACGAATGCAAACAAAATTTTGACAACAAAAATGCATCCTCCACTTGTTACCGATGTTAAGTAGTTTAAAAGTCATATTTTCTTAATCTTCTGTTCGGCACAAGCCGAAAATATGGTTTACAACCAGAGATAATGTCCCTTATCTTTTCTGCATATAATAATACTGGGTTGCTATATTAATTTTAAAAAGAAGTTTCAAATGTTCGCACTGAATGAGTCGGTAGAGGCCAAGCACCGGATGTGTAAACACGACAGATAATTCAATCTTTATGTTTGCCTTATTAAAGTTCTAACAAAATGAAATGGACACAACTATATAAGTTTATCCTTGCTTCAACCGCAGGTGTAGTGTTTTATTGTGAGTTTCTTGTCTATTACGTTGTTTTGTCCCAGGTTAGTGAAAGTAAAGGTTAAAGAATATTTCATAATGATTTGCCTCTCAACAGTGTGAGTGGCCAGAGCTGCAGGGTCATGATGAGACTACCGCGCCAA
Organism: Eristalinus aeneus; assembly: GCA_955652365.1. NCBI lineage: Eukaryota > Metazoa > Arthropoda > Insecta > Diptera > Syrphidae > Eristalinus > Eristalinus aeneus. The sequence continues at coordinate 25,809,200 of OY019131.1, forward strand.
TACAACCGGTAAAAGCAATAATTATAGCTGACACACATCTGCTGGGACCAATAAATGGCCACTGGTTAGACAAATTTGTAAGAGAATGGCACATGCATCGGGCATTTCAAACAGCGGTAACTGTATTTCACCCCGAAGTCATCTTCATATTAGGTGCGAAAAATAGTCACACCTGTTGCAGTGTTAATTAATACCTTGTTACGCCACTTTTAGGGGATTTGTTCGATGAAGGTCAGTTGGTGAATGATGAGTACTTTGCGCAATTTGTTCAACGATATCACCAGCTCTTTTACACACCGAAGAACACACGTGTGATAAGTGTTGCTGGAAATCACGATGTAGGGTTTCACTATCGGTAATTAATAACCACACAATAAAATACATTTCCATTATGAATATTTCTTTGCAGAATGCACCCTTTTTTCTTAAATCGGTTCAAGACAAATTTCAATAACACAGGAGTTCACCTGCACACAATTAGAAATGTTCACTTTGTTGTCCTCAATTCCATGGCAATGGAAAATGACAAGTGCTCCATTTGTGAGGAAGCGCAGGACGAACTATATCGAATACATGGTGAGACAAATCTATTTGCGAGGGCAATTAACACACTAAAAAATACGTTTCTCTTAGAAAAGCTTTCCTGTATGAAAAATCCCAAGTTGGACTACTGCAAGGAACCTGCAGGTATTTATTCTCGACCAATACTCATGCAACATTTTCCTACCTATCGTGTTTCGGATGCTGTGTGTGAGGAACATGATTCTCCAAAGATACAACGATTCAAAGAAAACTGGGACGTGCTTTCTAAGGAATCCACAAAACTGCTGGGCAAAATGATTCATCCCCGACTTGCGTTCAGCGGGCATATACACCATTACTGTAAGATAAGGAACAGTCTAGGAATACCTGAATACAGCGTTGCGTCGTTCAGTTGGAGAAACAAAATAAATCCAAGCTTCCTTTTGGCGCAATTCACGTCAACCGGGTACAGCGTATCGAAGTGTGATATGCCGAATCAAGACACAAATGTCCACATCTATCTGTCCTTACTTGTTGTATGTCTTACTGTATTGATTTTGAATATTCTTCAGAAGGGCATCAGAATATCATTGACTTTTATAAAGCGTAAACAAAAGAAAAAATAAAGATAGGCTTTTTTAACAGTGAATTTCTGGTTATTTCATCAAAGCTCATTGCTAATTGCGCATTGGCATACTTTTATAAGTTTTGTGCCTATTCTAAACACCTGTAACAATTAAGGCAGGTCTACGCCGAAAAGAAATTCAGTACGTACCCAATTTCGAAAATTAAAAAAAAAATCCCATCCGCTAAAAATCGCGCCAGTGTCCCCCCACAAACTGTTGCTGTGGTTGTTTGAACAATAATGAAGGATTTGTTATGGCTTATTTTTCGGAGTTCGCATTTTTTTAAAAGAGAAGTAATAACTTCAGTTTTGTTCTCCCTAAAACTTGTCAGGAATGAGTTGAATTTATGTTACAAAACTTATAACATAAACTAGTTGTATGATGATAATATGCACATGGTAAATCTACGTAAATCATTTTTGCTATTATCACGAAAGATATTTCAAACTTATTCCCCTGCGGAAACAACCTTATTCATATTTTTGGCGGCAAGCACCGAAATATTTTTAAATGTATATTGCCGTCTGTCGCAATAAATTTACCTATTCAACACAGGCCAGCGTTTGGTTTTCGTTAGAAAAAATAATTAGAAACAAAAATAAAAATGTCAATATTCTAAAACGGGTACAGCCAAGACATTGCGTACTCTTCACATTCTTTTTTTCTAATAATCATAAACTCGTATCATTAAGCGAATAAGTTCATAATGACGCCAGAGAAACGTCGCCTCAAATCACCTGTATCTAATTGCACCACTGGTGGAAATGATTTCCGTTTTCTCTCCGTCAAACGAAATCAAACACCTACGCACCCACATATGTAAGTGCAAGCACAAGCGTTGCATGTAAAACAAGATCATTTCTCAGTGTGGTAGAATGCATAATCATTTCCGCGCGCCAACAATTCCATTTACCAGTTAGACCCATAAAACTTGAAATTCTCACCAACAAGAAATACATAATTGAAATGTCCAATTATATCCCCAGCTGAATTGTACTTGCCTTCGAACCAGTTCAATGGGAAAACAAATCTCCAGGGTCTCCGCTCCTATTTGTACCAGCATGCCAACATAAATATTTACATAAAACCAAGGGAAAGCGTCTAAAAATATCTAATGACGTAGCCTCTACCAAAAAGCCATGTATGAGGTTTCAATTCAAATTATAGGTGACGTAACCCGACGAATCGGTGAGTTTTTCTATTTTATTTTGCACGCCTTAGGAACTCTACACAGAAATATGTCAAGCTTGGCTATACCGATGGGTTTACATAGAGGGATACAAATTATTTCTTTGGTTTCAATTTTTTTTTGAAAGATATATAAGCATTTGTATGCCGAGTGTAGTTTTTTGAATATATATTTTAATAAAATTTACGTCGTATATTAGAGAATGCCATATATAAGGTTTGGGGGATCAAGACCAGGTACGCCTGATTTTCAAATTAAGTCTTGAGACTGTTTCCTAAATCCGACATCTAATTTAGTATTTTTCGTTTATAACAAAGTAATTTCGGGAGTATTACATATACATCTCTCGCATAACTTCACCAGATTGGAATTAAAAACTGCCTTAATCGTAGCTATGATTATATAAGAAATTTATTTGTGAATGTATGATTTTTATCATCGTATCATACCACATCTCAAACAGGTGTATTAACATGATTGCATAAAATATTTATTGAAAACATTTCGAAAATTCCGTGCAACATGTCGCACACTCACAATGTAAACGCGATGAAACACAAGTGTAGACTTTCATCTAAAATCCTAACGAAAGCATTGGACGCTTATTTTTGACATTTCGTTATAACCTCCATGAACTCGCTGGGTGTTTGATTTTAACGACGATTTTTTGTGTGCGCGAATTGTGTGACTAAACTCAATAAAATTACAATCGCGTTGGCTGTAAGTTGTTGATTAAATAAGACCTGTAAATAAACAAGTGTACCAGTGAATATAATTATTCCAATTTTCATTCATTTAGATTAAAAGACAATCAGAAATCAATACAACAGCCCATACGCATCATTTATATCGTAAGAACATTTCCCAGACGACCCTCATAAAAATACTTTCAAAGAAAAAAAGAAAAAAAAAAACAAGGCCACTAACCTAATCAGGTAAGCAAGCATTTATCAGTGTTAACGACTGTCTTGTATATGTGTGTGATGAATAAACTTATTTTCTTGTGCACAGAACTTTCACAACAATGTCTACTAAAGCGAAAAGAGCGGGTACAGCCACACCCCAACCCGGCGGTACATCCACTCCACTTGTAGGCGCTGGTAGACCATCCAGTCCGTTAAGCCCCACTCGACACAGTCGCCTTGTGGAGAAAGCCGAACTGCAGAACCTCAATGATCGTTTGGCGTGCTACATTGATCGAGTGCGGAATTTGGAAACCGAAAACTCGCGGCTCACAATTGAAGTGCAAACCACAAGAGAAACTGTCAGCCGAGAGGTGTCTAATATTAAATCAATTTATGAACATGAGTTGTCCGATGCCAGGAAGCTACTGGATGAGACAGCACGTGAGAAGGCTAAACTGGAGATTGACACGAAGCGTCTGTGGGATGAAAACGACGACCTCAAGAACAAATTAGACAGAAAGACAAAAGATTGCACTTTGGCAGAAAACAGTGCTCGGAACTATGAGACGCGTTGCAACGATTTAAGCACAAAATATCAACATGCTAGGGCTGATTTAGAGAAGGCTTTAGAACAGGCAAAGGAACGTGAGAAGGAGGCAGATCTTTTGCGCGCACAATTGGATGATGCCCGAAAGCATCTTGAAGATGAGACTTTGGCTCGTGTCGATCTCGAGAATAACATTCAGAGTCTCCGAGAAGAGCTCACCTTCAAGGACCAGATTCACTCTCAAGAGATGTCGGAAACACGCACTCGCCGACAGGTGGAAATCAGCGAAATTGACGGACGCCTATCCGAGCAATATGAGGCGAAATTGCAACAATCCCTTCAAGAACTACGTGACCAATACGAGGGGCAGATGCGTGCCAATCGCGACGAAATTGAAATGCTTTACGAGAACAAAATCAAGGGTTTGCAAAACGCAGCAAATCGCAATCAATCCGCAGCTGCTGGAGCAATCGAGGAGCTTCGCACTACACGCACCCGCATTGATCAGCTTAATTCACGCATCGGTGAGTTGGAATCTACAAACGCTGCTCTGAACTCAAGGATTCGCGACCTGGAGTCATTGCTTGACCACGAACGCGCTCGTCATAATACTGAAATCCACGCTCTGGAAGCTGAACTGAACCGCATGCGTGAGGAAATGGCTCTGCAGCTACAGGAATATCAGGATTTGATGGACATCAAAGTTTCACTGGACTTGGAAATTGCTGCCTACGACAAACTGCTCTGTGGCGAGGAGTCACGTCTGAACATTACTCCGGCAACCTCAAACACTGCCAGCGTCAGCTCCCTAAGTCAATCCCTACGTTCAACGCGTGCCACACCAATGCGCCGAACCCCGACTCGTGGTCAGTCCACTGCCAGCGGGGCATTCAAACGCAAGCGCACCGTAGTCGAGGAGTCCGAGGACCGCAGCGAATCTGAGTACTTCGTTACCGGAAGCGCAAAGGGAGACATCCAAATATCTGAAATCGATCCCGAGGGTAAGTTTGTTAAACTATTCAACAAGTCAAACAAGGAAATCAGCGTTGGCGGCTGGCAACTCCTGCGCTCGTGTGGGGCCGACGAGACCTCATTCAAGTTCCATCGTTCCGTGAAGATTGACGCCGGAGCCACTATTACCGTTTGGTCTGCAGATGCTGGAGTCGACCATGAGCCACCAACCAACATCGTGATGAAGACACAAAAGTGGTTCGTCGGTGACAACATGAAGACGGTGCTTTTCAACTCCGAGGGCGAAGACGTCGCAGCGTCTGAACGAATCAAGAAAACAGTCACCACTCATGCCTCACGCCACCGGTCTTCAGCCCGTGGATTCCCGTCAACATCACAAGTGACCGTCGGCGATGAAGAACTCTATCACCAGCAGGGCGATCCGCAGGGCGAAGAAAAGTGCCGCCTTATGTAAGGCAAAACCTCTTATCCCAAATCAAGTCAAATCAAACCTTTACAACGCATACAGCTGAGGACTCCAGCAGTCGTATTCTATCAGTTATTCCTAGAGATACATAATTTGTGTTTGAATCATGAACAGAACAGTTGAAGGCTTAAGCCGATGTCTTTGGTAATAAAAGAGCCAAAATTGTATACTAACCCGATGCAAAAAAAACGTTTCTTTTTTCAAACTAACATCTGCACATTCACCCACTCATCATTCTTCGCTATAACGATTTTCTTCGCAAAGTTGAGCGCACACAAGTGTTCATGGAACGCGATGCAATTTGTTTTTTTTTTTTTTAATTTTTTCCAACGAAATGTTTCATTTTACAATTATACATACTATATACGAACAAGATTTCTAAAATAGAGAAGAGATATAATTTACTTTAAAGTTGAGATAGATTTAGAGATTTTTTTTTGTATTTAACTGTTACCTGGTGTGTTATCCTTTTTTGAAGCAAAATGCACTCCCCAATGCACTCTATTTGATGTTATTTGATGATGCAGAGAAAATTTATTTGTATTTTGATTTTTTTTTAAGAAATTGTTTTAAAAGACCGTACAATTCCGACAAATCCGTACACCCCACCGTTTTTCTGTTTCTATCGAAACAACATTCCTCAACCGGTTTCCAACAGCCTGACACTTGGTTAACATTCAACTTCATTGCTGAAGAGCAGCCCGAAATAGCTTCCGTTCAGCACACAGAAACCTTGCCATTACATACTTAATTTGCATTTATTCACCTCGATTCCGTACAGATGTTTCTTGTTTTCACACTTGTCATCTTCCAAACTTTCCTAACAATACACGCAAGCAAAAGTCTTCTACTCCAGAGTTGATCTGAACAAACAAAGTGAACTTAATAGAGATGTAAAGTAAATATTCACAGCATAAATTAATATTGTAGTTAGAGAGAAAAATTTTGTTTACTTACATCAGCATTCTCTTAGAAAAGCACATGAAAACCCATTTATTGGGGGAACCTTGCGCATCAGCAGATTCTTAAAAAGAACTTGTCCGAGCATTTTACATGAGAACAGTTTAAGAGGATTGTATTTTAGACTTTCTTGACGGAAATAAAAAAAGGAAATGAAACTCATTTTTTATATACAATAAATAGAAGGAAAACCTAAACAAATTGAAATACATATTTTCTTTATTTCTATGATTTTGTGTTTAGTATATAAATTGAAAATATATAAAACGTACATAAAATCTTATGGTTTTTTATTTATCTCATCCTGCAGTTGGGACACAATATTCCTGCCACTGCAATATTCCTGCACCTCCATTCTTTGTTCTAAAATAATATTTTAAATTGTAATCGCTCGTCGCATATAGAATGAAAATAGACTGATTATCGAACGTGGTAAGACTTACTGTCGAACAGCCGTGCATGACAGAAGTGGATAATTTATTCGGGATTTCATAATGATTTCATTAAGATCCCGAATAAATTATCCACTTCTGTTGCTGAATTCGGCTTTGTGTAAATAAACCAGGCGATTCATAACGCTCAGTCTTCTCTGAAAACAGTAATAAGGATGACTTAAGATTCGATTAATATCCCAGCTAGGATATTAAAATGTTCGTTAAAACATCCTAAGTAGATTCATCGGATCCAGCCTGGTGGAAAATGTGATTCTTTCCATCAACTGTTACTGCAGTCAGACACTTCTCTAGCAATTTCGACATTTGACTCTATCGACAAGGAAACATCACTTGCACAAGAAGAGAGCCTAGTAGAAAAAGAGCAAACAAATCAGGTTGCTTACTGCCCAAAAAATTGATGGGAACGCAAGCAGCTCTAAGTTTCCTTCGATGTCTGCACTTACTGTTGAAGAAAAATGGTAAGCAACAGCCGGATTGTACATCTCATGCACACTCAGTGAGTTTAGCCATTGCAAAGAAAATTATTTCTTACTCACATATGATTTTGGCTTTTCGGAATTCCGGAGATTCCAAGATTTTGTTCTAAAATAAACAAACAGTTTCATGCTAACCTTAACTTGTATAAATCAAACATTGTCATCCAAATGTGTACATGTCTACAATAGGAATTTTTCAAATATTGATATTTTCATTTGATTTTATTGAATACTAAAACAAAATCAAAGCAACTTTTAGCAATACCAAGTGTGGTGAAAAGAGGTATGTCTTGTAAGAAAATATGCCCATCCGTGTATCCAAACATTTTTATCTGAGGCAGGCACTTGTACGAGCTTCTAGGTCATATAAAAACTTAAGAAGATTATAAATCACTCATTCTCAAAGGTGGCAGTCATTACAGTCTGACCAAATACGATGTGACCTTTCTTATATTACTTCCTATATGATCCAATCGTTTCCATATTGCTTCCAAATCACAAAATAACGTGTCGTCATCCAGCGCGCAATTGTACGTACATACGTATGTATATATGTATATATCTCGTATAGAGATTTCAAATGTATGCACTGCACTCATCAGAACGAACCCTACTTAGTCACCGGTCATGTTAATCAGCAAGCACGTTCTAAGAATACATAATCTGCTTTCAAACACATGCCATACATATTTTGCGACAACACACACACGAGTGTGTCCATTGGAACAAATACGAAAACTTAAGTCTAAGTGATGTTTATGCATGCAAACGAGTTAAAATATTCTTTTATGGAGCGGTTTAAGAAGATCTCAGGTTAATCGACTGTTTATCATTACCAAAAACTCGTTCTTTGTGATTAACAAAAAATGAAGAGTGCTGTCATATATACAAAACTTGTTGTCACGCGATTCAATTTCTTCAAGAATCGACGATTGCTTTAAATGCTGACACCATTGAATGGTCAACCAATATTTCAAGCTTGAAATTAAATGATGACTCAATAATATCGACCACAATGTCTGAGGGGGAGTGATGACGGAGAAGTAACGAATTTTTTGAATATGAAAAAAAAAATGTATTCGTTATTTCAAATGTATACACGTTACGGCTGGAGTTTTCTTTCTAGATGAGAATCCATTGAGCCTGTGTTCATGGAGACATAGAAACTTAAACAACAGTTCTGTTCTTTTCCTTTAACCTGGAGGTATATCTCGTCATTTTGTCAAGTCATGACTTTTCTTACGTCTCAGATAAATTTGAGTTTCGTTCAGCCTTCAGGGAACGCTTCCAAAAATAAAGCAAAGTTATTAAGCTGTGTTCATGGTCTCAAAGTAAAGTCATTTCAGATATTAATCATAATTATTACCACAAGTATTTCTCAAATAAGTATTAATTTAAATTTTATTGGGTGAACCTTTAAATTAATAAGCGATTTCGAAAAAAAACGAAAGAATTGTAAAAGAAGCCGAAGTATAAAAAATAATAATGTTAGAGTAAATTAGAGCAACTGTCAATAAGTTGGAATTAAGATCAATAGATAAGATACATAAGCCAGTTTCAAGAATTTTTTGTCTTGCATATAAGTATACGTAATGATAAGAATAAAAAGAATGCATAAAAAACGTAGTCATAATTGATTTGTTGATAATCTTTAATATAAACAGACCTTTATTTGTACTTTGAGTTTTAAATGAATGTTACAAAATTTTAAATTCGGATTTCGAATGTTGAGTTATTTATAATAATAATAATTGTTGGCGCGACAGTCCACAGGGGGACCAGGACCTAGCTTGCTCATCAACTACTCGTGTTGTGCGCGCTACTGTTCTCTCACGAGTAGAAGGGACCTACAGTTTTTTGCCGGCTCCGAACGGCGAAATTTGAGAAGCTTTCTTAGACAGTTATTACTCTTTGAGTGTTGTCAGCAGCTCGAGAGAGGTGGTGCCGTGAAAAATTCGAGGTGTTCAGCCGGGAATCGAACCTAAATCCTTCGGCGTGTGAGCGTCGCACACTACCCACTACGCCACGGCGGCCAGTTATTTAGGGGACATATTTAAAACAAAACGTCGACGTGGGGTTGTGGGTAGAGTGCAACGCTCACACGCCGAAGGGTCTAGGTTCTATTCCCGGCAGAGCACCACCTCTTTTGAGCAGCTGACAACATTTAAAGAGTAATAACTATGTCCGTTCCAATCGCTCTGAATTGCTACGAATGTTTACGAATTTGCCCGAAAAATTACGAAAAAGCGTTACATTAGCTGATTTTTTCGTAGAAGAGAAAGCTCACTAAAGTGCAAAATATTTCCCTTCCCTACGAATTTCTGCCAAAAAAACTGTGGGCAGCAGATGGCTGTCAAATCGTAAATAAAAAAACCTCTGACATTTTATATGTCGGATAGCTGCTTACGAATTTCTACAAGAAGTCGTTTCACAATTTTCGGTAGAGTTACTCTCTCCAAGAGAGATTTTCACCCAAACTACTCAACTACGAATTTCTGTACACAAATCACTTAGAACAGACCTACTGTCTAAGAAAGCTTCTTAAAATTCTCCGTTCGGAGTCGGCAAAAAATTGTAGGTCCCTTCTACTCGTAAAAGAACAGTAGCGCGCACAACACGAGTGGTTGATGAGCAAGCTAGACCCTGGTCTCCCGGTGCCAACAATTATTATAATTTTTCAAAAAAGAACCCTTTAATTTGGTCCAAATTTGTTTAATGCATGAAAAATCAAAAAGATCTATAGCCATTCTTGTAGGTAATTAAGGGTTACAAATTCTCAGAGCACTGAGGTACCTTACTGTGCCTTAAACGCAAACGTACACGACTCATATGACCGGTACACGAACGTGTCTTTAGATATGTTATCACTTGAAAGAAATCCCTCAGACAGAAGAGATTTCAATTTAAAATAAAATTTAAAGATCTTTATATGAATCTTAAAATGTTAAGAAGCACTCTACTTATCCATATTATTCATTAAACCCACTGCAATGGCAACTCTTTTTTAGCGAATGAATTTCAGTGAATTCATTTATCTGTCATTCTGCCTGAATCGGTGTCCGTACTTGCAGTCCGCTTCTGTGCGTTTCATAAACATTCATAATCAGTGAAAGAAAAAGCTCAACATATATCGCCAACCGTCGTTAATTTAGGTTGTTGACCTTACTCTAACAACAAATTGTCGATGATCGCATAGAAAACAGTCCAGTCGAGGGTTTCATCGCAGATAAAATCATTCACAAATTGCCGGTATATTTGCTCTATTTCAATCTACTCTCAAAATCTCAGTAAATAAATTGGACCGCAGTCATATCAACATTTTTCATTCCCTTCTAACCGACCGGAGCCGATTGGACTGCATGAAGTGTCTTTGTTGTTACGTACTTACCAGTGGGTCACTACATACTCGTATCATTTACTGCTTCTGAAAAATTGTTCAGTCTGTTTTGGGGTGTGTACTGCAAAAGGTAAGAACCCTAAAATTTGTGTGTGCTTCTTTTTATTACTTTAAATTAAATTATCCACAAACGGGTTCTCCGACAGACGATTCTGAAGGTCATGTTAATGACTTTCGAAGGAGAATGCTTTAAGTAAATTAAATTTATTCAGTGTGCATACTCCGTATGGGGCTAGCAGTGTCGAATGTCCTTCTACTAACCTAGATTTTTGTTTGAAGGCCTTATCATCGTGCGGAATAAATTATCACAAAACGCATGCTAGTTTGCCATTTAAAGGAATTGTTTTCTTGCTTCTAGTTAGACGTGATTCAGCATGAAATTGATTATTTTGGACACCGTTGACTCCGTGGGGGAGTGGGCAGCGAAGTATGTGATGAAGAGGATAAACGAATTCAATCCAGGACCCAACAAGTAAGTTCTTGCTTCAGTGACGTTTTTCAAACTTGCATTGATTTTGGATTATAGGTACTTTGTCTTGGGACTCCCGACTGGAAGTACGCCCCTTGGAATGTACAAGAAACTGATTGAATTTCATTTAGCTGGCAAAGTGTCTTTCAAATATGTGAAAACATTCAACATGGATGAATATGTCGGTAGGCAGTTGTGAACTTTGGCAAGTGGATTCATATTTCTGAGAAGGTTTGGTATACTTTTAGGTCTTCCCCGCGACCATCACGAGAGTTACCACTATTTCATGTGGAACAATTTTTTCAAGCATATTGACATCGATCCAGCGAATGCACACATACTCGACGGAAACGCACCGGATTTAATCGCCGAATGTGATGCGTTTGAGGAGGAGATTCAGAAGGCCGGTGGTGTTGAACTTTTTATTGGCGGCATTGGTCCTGATGGACACATTGCATTTAACGAGCCCGGATCATCGCTTGTATCACGCACAAGAGTGAAAACTCTGGCTCAAGATACTCTGGAAGCAAATGCCAGATTCTTTGGTAATGATATGAGCAAAGTTCCAAAGCAGGCACTTACCGTTGGCGTTGGAACTGTACTCGACTCAAAGGAGGTTATGATATTAGTGACAGGAGCTCATAAAGCTTTTGCCTTGTACAAAGCTATAGAAGAAGGCGTCAATCATATGTGGACAGTGAGTGCATTCCAGCAGCACAGGAATACGCTGATGGTGTGTGATGAAGACGCCACACTTGAACTGCGCGTCAAAACAGTTAAATACTTTAAGGTATGATTAGGGTGTGTTATCACTTATCCGTTGCATGCAGCTGAGAATATTTTGCAAGATAAGAATAAGTGGGATGTAATTTTGTTGTCGGTGGCGGTTGGAATAATACGGGCTCTTATCTTTTCAATTGCTTACAATCAGTAGTTTCCTTGTGACTTATTTATGAAGTAAATAATATTTTGTTAGTTAAGTTTCTGGGCTTTTGCCTTTAAGCTATCTTTCATTTCCCACGGTAATGCTTGACCGTTAGTGGATGTTGTGGGTCGAGAAACTTCAAACAGCGTTCAGGCATTTTTTCTTTTCAAGTATTTGAAATTCCTTTGAAGATATATTAAATGACTTCATTTGCCATTTCTATCGTTCCTTTAGACCGCAGATGTTCTTAAAATGAACGAGGGCTTCCAGTAACAGATCAAGCGAACATCAAAATGAAGGTAATTCATTCGTACCTACTTCGATCAGATACTAACAATACCCAAACTGGAATTAGAAAAGATGGTTTGGGATATACGCTATGAATGGCTTTTTAGGTCAAGTGTACCTAGTTAAACTCTTCAATGAGTTATTCTTTTGGAGGGTATACACAAACTATTCGCCTAAATAAACAACGAAGAAAAATATGCAAATGCTTTCATTAGGAAAATCAAATGCATGCTTTTGAACTTGGTGATGGCTATGATATAAGGTTCAACTTCTTACACAGTAGCTAATGGGGCACAGCTTCTTCCTTAGTGTAATACATCTGTACAAAGTAACACATTCTGTGCATTGCTTTCCGTAATTATTACAAGTAATAAATGTTACACAACAAAAACGGAAAGAAATAAAATGAACATTTCACATTCGTATAGGGACTGTTTGTCGGACTTCACGACAAGATGATCGCCTAATGGATATTCACATACACAAAAAAATACAGACATTCATTTCTTCCTCAACGATTTGCTGCTGTCTCTTAATTGGTATTTATTCAATGTTTTTGTTGCCTTATACTATCCACCATGAACTCAGTGTTAATTTTGGTAATTTATTTAATATCCAATTGTACTTAATTTGTCTTTTCTGTATTTTCAGGGCCTGATGGGTATACATTCCAAGTTAATTGATGAAATGTAAATTTACACAGGTTTTCTTTGGTGAATTGTTTCCTTTGTAAGCGGTTAAAAAAAACTGAATAACTATTCTATTAGCTAGTTATGGCATTAACAAATTTATTATGTGTTAAAATGAGTGTGTATGCTTTTAACAAATATATTTTTATACATGGATTTGTGTTGATTATTTTAAACTTTGTAGACATTCATAAGAAATAACGGATCAAGCAGACTTCTAAACAGTTTTAAGGCAAAACATAACTTCGTCAACTATTTCAGATGGTGTTATATTTGACAATGTAAGTTTATGTTGGAAATAGCAACACGGATTCCTGCGGTGGTGTTTGCGGGCGTATATGAAGCCAAAATTAACAATGAAACGCAAAAGGAAGATTAACAATCTTGTTTTTATATTTAGTATGAAATCTTAAAAACAGCACAACGAAACCAAAACGTTAGTAGGGAATTTAAAATAGGAACATTCCAGATGTAAAAATTCCGATATATTAAAAAGCGCAGTAATTTATTTAAATTTTATTATATATAGTCGAATACAGTATTACAGTATAACTTTGAGGGAAAATGAAAATTATGGCACATATGGCCAGGGGCAAAAACTGGTCTAAGATGAGTATCTCCTTGATTCCCTTATCTTTGTTCGAAAGCTGAGGAGCGAATATGAAAAGCTGAGGGTAATGTCATCGAAGGAATTGGATTAGAGGTGACAGACAGGAGGTCATTTATAAAAATGAGGAAGAGTGTTGGAGAGAGAAACAGAGCCCTGGGGAACACCAGCATTAATATGGTGATTATCAGACTACACAGAGCTGATTTACATAAGCATTTTAAATGAAACGAAATAAAATACCAGGTACACCCGTATGAAGTAAGCGTCAAGATATAAATGTCTCGATAGGGAACATTTGTTGTGAACGAGCCCATATATTTTTTTTTATTTATTTGCTATTACTTCTTCTTCTTCTTGTGGCGCTACAGTCCGGGGTGGACCTGGGCCTCAACCAACATGCCTCTCCAGCCAGCACGATCTTTCGCCAGCTGTCTCCAGTTGCGCACTCCAAGTTGGTTGAGGTCCTTCTCCACTTGTGTGCGCCACTTCAGTCTAGGCCGTCCTCTGTTGCGTTGTCCCAATGGCTCGGATTCAAAGACTTTTCGGGCCGGAGCAGTGGTGTCCATACGCTCTACATGGCCTAGCCATCTTAAGCGTTGTATCCGTAGACGCTTAACCAGGCGCATGTCGCTGTACAGCCTATAGAGTTCGTCATTAAATCTTCTCCTCCAGATGCCATCAACGCAAACAGGACCAAAAATCGCACGCAAAACTTTTCTCTCAAAAAGACTAAGGGCTTCCTCATCCGCCTTTGCTAACGTCCAAGATTCTGCGCCATATAGTAGGACGGGGATGATCAAGCTGTTATATAAAGCCAGCTTAGTCCTTCGAGAGAGGGCTTTATTACTCAATTGCCTCTTGAGCCCAAAGAAACAGCGGTTGGCAAGAGTGATTCTGCGTTTTATTTCGGTACTGATGTTGTTGTCCCTGTTTACCGCGGAGCCGAGGTAGACGAAGTCCTTAACTACCTCGAAGTTTCTGCTGCCTAGTGTGACGCTCCGTCCGAGACGTCGATGTTGTGTGTCCTTCCTTGATGACAGCATGTACTTCGTTTTGCCCTCATTTACCGCAAGACCCATTTTGGCCGCTTCCGCTTCAATGCCAGCAAATGCCTCATTGACGACTCGCTGTGTTCGTCCAATCACGTCAATGTCATCAGCGTAAGCTAACAATTGAACTGACTTCTGGAAGATCGTGCCTCTGGTGTTGACTTGTGAGTTACGCACGATCTTCTCGAGGATGATGTTAAAGAAGTCACATGACAGTGCGTCGCCTTGTCTAAAACCTTTTTTGACATTGAAGGTCTCGGTGAGTTCGGTACCGACCTTGACGGAGCAGCGAGAGTTCTCCATCGTCATCCGTCATATATTTGCTATTACATCTGTGAAAAATATTTAGTATACATCAAGTCATTGAACAGACAACATCATTTTTTCATCGTGTTAAAAATGTCGAATTTTGTACCAGAAAGTGATGATTTGCGGAAAGCATTAATTCTTTGTTTTCATTTGTAGAAAAGTGCTGCAGAGTCGCATCGAATGCTTGTCAAGGCATATGGTGATCATGCTCTATCAAAAGTAACATGCAAAAGATGGTTTTAACAGTTCAGAAATAATGATTTTGATGTGAGAAATGAAGAACGTGGAAGACCACCAAAAAAGTTTGAAGGCGCCGAATTGCAAACGATATTGGATGGAGATGACACTTTGAGTCAAAAGCAAATGGCAGCAATGTTAAATGTTGCACAACAAACAATTTCTGACCGTTTAAAAGCTATGGGAAAGATCCAAAAGTGTGGAAAATGGGTGCCACATGAATTGAATGAAAGACAGATGGAAAATCAAAAAAACACTAGTGAAATTTTGCTTAAAAAGACACGAAAGAAAATCGGTTTTGCATCGGATTGTAACTGTCGATGAAAAATGGGTTTATTTTAAGAATTTTAAACGGAAAAAATCATGGGTTAATCTGGGACAACCATCAACATCGACTGCAAAACCAGATCGATTCGGCAAGAAGACAATGCTGTGTGTTTGGTGGGACCAGAAAGGTGTGCTGTACGAGCTCCTAAAACCTGGTGAAACCGTTAATACTGATCGCTACCGACAACAAATGATCAATTTGAATCATGCATTGATCGAGAAACGACCATAATGAGCCAGAAGACACGGCAAGGTAATTTTGCTCCATGACAATGCACCTGCACACAAAGCAAAACCGGTTCAGGATACAACCAAAACACTTGGCTGGGAGCAGCTACCCCACCCGCTGTATTCACCAGACTTGGCTCCTTCCGACTACCATTTGTTTTTATCGATGGGACACGCATTGGCTGAGCAGCACTTTGATTCCTACGAGGAGGTCGAAAATTGGGTGTCTGAATGGTTTGCTTTAAAAGACGAACAATTTTATTGGCGTGGTATTCACAAATTGCCAGAAAGGTGGTCAAAATGTGTAGAAAACAATGGCTAATACTTTGAAGAAAATGATTTTACTTTCCCATTAATAATTAGTATTTTATTAAAAAAAAAAAAAAAAATACCGGTATACATGTTAAGTTCACTTGACGTTGCCCTATGTAAAGGAAACTATTTCTATATTGAAACAACCCCAAAATCTCACCCACAAAAATGTGAATGTCTCAGAGGAAAAATTATATAACTTGAAATTTGGTGCAGAAAGATCGGGAACTAATGGTATATTTGTACCGTAGATTTTAGAGTTATTTTATAGAAAAACTTATGTTGTATGAATGAGGTACTGACGAGGCAGAGTCATTATAAGCAAAAAGTTGTTCCTTGTTGAGATTTGTAAAACTTCGTTTAGCCCTGCAGATTAATTTTTGTCAAGGTTGCACTGAAAATTGTTTCTTACTGAAACATTTTGCCGACGGGGGAAAAAATCTCATAAGATGTATCATATTAGTTTCTGATAGAAATATGAATTCAGTTGCTTTTAATACGTAAAATCAAAAGTTGTAAACTCGCTTGGATATGGACGATAATAGTCACTTTTTTTAAACATCCAATTCTAATATTTTTATACAAATATGGAGATCATTCGTAAAAGCAGCCCCTCCAGCATTCAGACATCATTAAAACCGTCGTTGATTTATAATTTAATACTTATTCGAAGTAGTATTAAGTAGAAGCTTGAAGTCATTATAATCACTTTGTAATGGTGGTCTCAATTTCTCCTGAGAAAATTTCAAATATTCTCAGATTTCATGAGAAAGTGGCCAGACCACAGTCGACCAAGGAGAGCAGTTTCAATGAGCAGTTGATGCGCAATATTAACACCGATGCTTGCCGTTTGGGTCGGCGTGTAAGCAAACTCACAACTCTTGTAATGCAGGGGCAATACAATGAACTATCGAACATACAGCACCAGATGATCGAGGAATCCATGCGGTCGTCATTTATGGTAACCCTTCTAATGAATCTGGTTGCGGGCATCAACTAATCAACTGAAGCTGTTTAGCTTAAGTACCTTAATTTTTAATTTTAATTGTCGAAAAAATACGTAAAATTTACCATTGAAGGCAAAAAATGAAAAAAAAAAACTTTAACCTACTTGAAAAACCTACCTACTAGAAAATAATTTTTATAAAATAAAAATGCATTTGAAAATTGTAATGTTTTTACACAAATATGGAGATCATTCGTAAAAGCAGCCCCTCCCGCAATCAGACATCATTAAAACCGTCGTAATACTTAATCGCTGGGTACCTGCTTGAAGTCACTATTATCACTTTCATATAGACCTGAAGGGTTTAATTACAGAATAATACAGGATTTAAAATAGACGCCTAGAAATCAAAAATCAAGGAGTATTCTGTTTTCAGAGAAATCATAATTATCAAAATTTTAATACGCCTATACGGAAATTTATACGAAGAAGGGAACATTGATCCTTTTCTAATTACAATTTGCTTTAATAACATAATTATCTTTTTAGGACTCGTGTATATTCAGCTTATAAGTAATAAGTACACCTTTTCCGTAGCAGTTATTCATGTTCTTCTGAAGATCCACAACAATCATCAAAAGTGATAAGTACATTTTTACTTAAAAGCATGGGAAACTGTATTAAAACAAAGACAGTTACGAACTCCACAGACATTCGAGATAGTCTGCATGAAGGATTCACAAACAATATTGATCTTATTTCTGACTTTCATTATAATTACCATCTGCAGATCTACTATTACCAGAAAATATTGCACAAAAAGGTACGTGGCAATCTGTACAATGCGAAATTAGCGCTAACAGAAGATATCCTACGAGCGAATAGTATGATGTTTACTGAAATTGATTCCAACAGCGAAACTATGCACTCTGAAATGAAATATTTATTGAACTATAGAAAGAAACTTATAAGGATTATCGAGTCTGAAATGAAAAGAAAAAATAGTCTTCTGCGTCTTCTTCTGTCGCTTTTTTTTGAGAAAAATAAAGTTACATACCATTACAGTTGAACTGTGGACTATTGTATTATATCAGTTGTATTATATGGATAATAAAAAACAATGTTTTTCATTTTTGCATTTCTCCATTCCATTTCATTTACATGTGTAGGTATGTTTGTACTCTACAGATTCACTTGCTCGGAAATGGGGAACAATGGAACTGAGCAGTATTCTCAGATGTACAGTGCAGAATTTGCGAAAGTGTTACTGCCCAAGTACGAGTAGGCATCGAATACGCGAGTTAACGAATTCTCATTATACCGAATAGAGACTTTCTTTCATTTATAATTCTATAGCGCGAATGATCCAAAATGTCAATATGTACAATAATAGTAATAATAATAATTGTTGGCGCTACAGTCCAAAGGGGGGCCAAGGCCAAGCTTGCTCATCAACTACTAGTGTTGGGCGCGCTACTGTTCTCTCACGAGTAGAAGGGACCTACAGTTTTTTGCCGACTCCAAACGGCGAAATCTGAGAAGCTTTCTTAGACAGTTACTACTCTTTGAGTGTTGTCAGCAGCTCGAAAGAGGCAGTGCAGTGAAAAATTCGAAAAATTGGTGTTGAGCTGGGAGTCGAACCTAGACCCTTCGGCGTGTGAGCGTCGGACGGCGACCACCAATATTTACAATAAGCACATCTAATTATTATGTGTGAACTTTTTTCCATTTTGAATTTTTTCTGATTTCATTCCTACAAACGGAATGGTTATTACTGGCTAAACATTTAACTTTACCTAAAAACTTAAAATTAAGGTTTTTCCATTCTTTCGTTCGTTGGTCTTCGAATGTTCGTTTGTTTTGTGAAGCAAAGGGCTAAAGTTATCAACCTGCGTGCACAAACATAATTATCTGGTAGCAATAATATGATTCAAAAATGTAGCTTAGACAATACAGAACCATACTGGATATTCAGAGACCTTGTGTCTTTAAAACATACTGGACATAGAACTTAGAAGCCTGCCTCACGACCAGGGTTAATTGAAGATTTTTTCAAATATACATATGTATGCGGGCCATTGTTTCTTTAATGCATTTGTGAAATCTATTCAACAATATTTAGCCATTTAGAATAACAGGATTTTGTTTTTCTTCATAACTCGCGAGTGCTAAAGTGACTAAAGTGAATTAGCATCAGCCTAAGGTATAGAGAATAAGAGTGAAAGGAGCTACCGGTGAATATTGGTATAGAGTAAAAGAGGGCAACCAGTAGCTGGTTAACATTAGTTTTAATTGCCTGTGGATTGTAATCAGGAGCTGGTTGGAGAGCAAATTCCGTATTTATATGAAAATAAAGGAATCTCTACATTTAAGAGTACTTCCGAAAGAGGACTGAAGAATGAACTGATTGACATTCCTTGTGCGTTGTTTACTGCAGCTGATACCTAGAAGGAAAGAAATGCAGCTTTATTTATTTGAGCATTTCTTTCTTAAATAGCGTTAAAAAAGACTGATAAGTTGAGTCAATTGACATTAATAGACTGATGAGTCAAATGACATCCTAATATTTCCTATAATTTCCATCGCTTGCTGTTCAATTCTACACATATATACTTTTCATTATTAGTCTCGTTTCTCTTATTTTGTATTAACAGATAAGATGTGGCTGCCGTGGAGTAGTGGGTAGAGTGCGACGCTCACACGTCAAATGGTCTAGGTTCGATTCCCTGCTGAACACCTCAAATTTTTCACGGCACCTCTTTCGAGCTGCTGAAACACTCAAAGAGTAATAATTGTTTAAGAAAGCTTCTCGAACTTCGCCATTTGGAGTCGGAAAAAAACTGTAGGTCCCTTCTACTCGTGAGAGAACAGTAGCGCGCACAACATGAGCAGTTGATAAGCAAGCTAGGCCCTGGTCCCCCTTTGGACTGTCGCGGTAACAATTATTATTTATTAGATATAAAACAACGATTTGTAGAATTTTCGATTAAACGAAAGACTAAATTTCGTGTATTTCAAGTGTTTTCATTTATGTACAGAACTATAAGTTGGAAAAACTATTTTGGCTGGAGTCCATTTTGTCAGCTGTTTAGTTATTTACTCAGGCCTATATAGGCATTAATTCGATGTAGGTGAGTCCAAAAAATGATTGTCCTTGATCAGAAATGGTTGTTAGCGAATTTTGGTAAATGGTAGAGCTCATTTTTGGTTTTATGAACAACATCAATAAGCAAGACTGCCATATTCGATAAGGACGCAAAACAAACAAAATAATAATAATTGTTGGCGCTACAGTCCAAAGGGGGATCAGGCCTTAGCTTGCTCATCAACTGCTAGTGTTGTGCACGCTACTGTTCTCTCACGAGTAGAAGGGTCCTACAGCTTTTTGCCGACTCCGAACGGCGACATTTGAGAGGCTTTCTTACACAGTTATTACTCTTTGAGTGTTGTCAGCAGCTCGAAAGAGCTGAAAAATTCGAAAAATTGCTGTTGAGCTGGGAATCGAACATACACCCTTCGCGCGTGTGAGCGTCGCACTTTATCCGCTACGCCACGGCGACCACAAACAAACATACGTTCATAAAATAATCCCCCGATTTCTGTATGACATATGTATTTAAAAAAAACTTTAAATACAAATTGAGGTAGCTTCTTCGAATTCGAACCCAAGAAGAAAATTCATGGAGTCTCTAATACGTGGAAAATTGACGTGTATGTTCGATTGGTTTTCCCGATTATTGTTTTTTTTTTTAACTTTGTGAATGTTGTGAATGAGTCTTCGGCGGCCTAAAAAATATAAACCCAACTTATATAAAAGGTTAACGACTATATCGCTCCTTAATTTTATTATTGAATGATTAAAATTACTTTCCTAATACGTTGATCCAAATTTATTCGAATATTTCCTTTTTTAATTTCTTTGCACCATGAACAGTTGTGCATACCACTTCAAAATGTAATATGAAAAACGAACCAATTTAAAAAGAAAATTGGAAGATGGAATACGAAACGCTTTTCTCTCGGTTCGTGGATATACGTACATTAATTGTATTTAAAAATAATTATAATATTTCGTTATTTTATGTGACCTTCTTATTTAAAAACATATCTGGTCTTAATAATGTTATTATTAAAACGCAACTCCTGATTCTTAATTTTGAAATACCCACTTAACAATTGCTTTCCTGATAGGTATCCTAGTCATTAAGATTGCACGCGCCAATCTGGAAAAGCAATTAACGATAACTTGTGTAATGACCTCACACTACGCAGTCGCAGACGTTTATATACCTGTCTCGTTCTCTAATGAAACTTTAAATGATCCTAAATGGCTGTGCTGGTCTACATATTTTCCAAAAATTTGACCTGTTGAACGGGCTGACTATAAGTAAGCACCCAAGCTAGGATAAACTCATTGAATTGTACGCCTCCGAGTTGTGCAGACGATCGAATTTACAAAACACTCCGTCCGCAGTGTACCAGTGCAACATTCAAAATGAACATCATTAGAGCTGAAAAAATCGACGCATATGATCCACATGGATACTGCGGACCAACGTTTTCTGTTATCCCTGATAATAGAGTGAACCCAGCCATTCCTCTGGTGCCTTGGAAGAGGGCAAATTTGGGCAACGAAGTTCGGGCCCTGCACATACTTCACAAAGCAGCTGTTATTCCACCCAGCACCACAGGCTACATGAACAAAAGTCTTATCTGCAAGCTTATAGACGACCTCCTGGACATTCAGAGGCCCAAGCAAGGACAAGTCGAACGGGTCAAACGACGGCTCTTTATCAATTCAAGAGAGGCCCCGCGAAAGCTTAGCACTCCAAGGAAGCGCCAGTTCTACAAATCAGATGCCTTCAAATTTGACGTAATCCGCCAAGAGATCGGCTATCGCAAGATAAAGAAGAACTACCTCAAGGAAGCACGGAAGACAGTCATGGAGCAGATTAAATTGGAAAAAAGTCGCAAGCGAAGTTTGGCATCAATCTTTGAGCAGAATCCAGGCGATGGGCATCAACCAAAAAAGCTCCGCTACTGCGACGGCAAGATCCAAATTAGCACTGCCAAGGCGGTGGTCTCAATTTCTCCTGAGAAAATTTCAAATATTCTCAGATTTCATGAGAAAATGGCGAGACCACAGACGACCAAAGAGCGCAGTTTCAATGAGCAGTTGAAGCGCAATCTTAACACCGATGCTTGCCGTTTGAGTCGGCGTGTAAGCAAACTCACAACTCTCGTTATGCAGGGGCAATACAATGAACTATCAAACATACAGCACCAGATGATCGAGGAATCTATGCGGTCGTCATTTATGGTCACCCTTCTGATGAATCTGGTTGCGGGCATCAACTGATCAACCGAAGAAAAAGCTTTTTAGCTTCAGTTCCTTAATTTTTAGTTTTAATTGTCGAACAAAAATACGGAAGCCATTGAAGGCAAAAAAATTAAAAAAAACAGAACTTTAACCTACTTGAAAAACCTACCTACTAGAGAATAATTTTTATAAAATAAAAATGCATTTGAAAAATTTTAGTTTAACCCTTTTTGTTTATAAACAGTGCAGAAAAAAAATAAATGGAAATATCTTGTTCAACGTATAGGTTGTTTCATCTATCGGCTGGATTTTGAAAATCACAATATTCGCTTTGTATATGATAGATAGACTTGCTTTATTGGTCCATCGGAGGTTTAACTGATCTATATTTGACGGTAAATATTCGTTTTCATAAGCAATGGTTCGTTTGGGTCGCTCGCACAAAAAGGAATTCCAGAACGTTCCCGGGCGACCTTCTTGATAAACCAGTTTCGCAAAATTTGCCTTTATGCCTGGAAGTGGAATGAATTTTTTAACAGGATTTTTTTGCCCTACTTTTAGTTACATGATTATTATTTTATTCTTTAAAGGAATGCACATATTCATTTTATATTTTATTCATTATATAAGAATTTTATTCAAATAACAATTTGCCTTGGAAAAAGATTTTGGGCAACAGCTGTTCGTTAGCAAAGTTATGCTCCAATACGCTGTCTTTTCAGTTAAGGCTTGAAAAGGTTTCCGATTTTTTGCTTCATAAAAAGTGTTACAGTGATCGGATTTAGTTCAAATATGCGCCGTTTTGTTCGATTATCTGTTTCCATCTAGACGGCAACTTCATAACCCTCGTAGAAGCCGCCCTCCTTATTTGCGAAGAACCCGGGCAGCCACTTTTCATAAGCCTCTTTTGAGTTCAATTTCACACCACCAAGGGCGCTCGCCATGGACAAGAACACGCGGTAATCACCTGCCGCATTGTCCGGGCTATATGGTGGATGCGATAAAACCTTCCATTCGAGCTTCCGTAGCTTCTGACCAGTCATCAACGAAGTGTGTGCTCTGGCTTTGTCCTGGTGGAACACTACACCTTTTCTGTTGGCCAATTCTGGACGCTTCTGGGCGATCACCTGCCTCAAGAGGTCCAGTTGTTCCCAGTAGATGGTAGAATGAAGCGTCTGGCCATATGAGAGCAGCTCATAGTGGATGATTCTCTTCCAATCTGGTCTGGCGTTGTCCTGGTGGAAAACTACACCTTTCCTGTTGGCCAATTCTGAACGCTCCAAGCAGGCAGTTGTTCGCAATAGAATTAAGAGTCTGGCCATATGGGAGCAGCTCAAAGTGAATGATACCCTTCCAATCCCACCAAATACACATAATACACATCAAAACCTTCCTTGCCGTTAATCCCGGCTTGGCCGCTGTTTTGGACGATTCACCGGCTTTCAACTACAACCGTTTTCGTTTGATATTGTCGTATGTGATTCATTTTTCGTCGCCAGTCACCATCCGCTTCAAAAGTGGGTCGAGTTCGTTCCGTTTCAGCAGCATATCGCAGGCTTTGATTCGGTCCAGAAGGTTTTTTTTAAGTCAAATCATGCGGCACCCAAACATCAAGCTTTTTTTGTATCCAGCCTTCTGCAGATGGCGTAAAATGGTTTGGTGACTTACTCCCATCTCCTGGGCGATGTCACGAGATGCCACATGCCGGTCTAACTCGCTGATTTCCATGATTCGATCGGTATTTGTCGTCACAGGTCTTCCGCCGGCTGGCTTATCCATGGTGTCGTTTTCAGCGGCTCTGAATCGTCTAAACCATTCCCCTGCGGTTCAAAGTGATACAGTACCATTCCCCAAAACACCATTATTCTCACGGAACTTTTCTCTAGCTGATTTGCCGTTAATGAAGGAAAACTTTAAAATAGCGCGAATTTCGGTGTTAGTGAACTGCATGTTTACACGTCTATAACTGTTGAACGCAATATCCAAACTAATCATGCATAGCGTAGCATAGGTTATGTCAAGACTTGAAATTGAATTGAAATTGAAACGACTGCCATTGTGAATTGATACAATTTTCATCAATCGTATGAAAGGTGGTATTTTTATTTATCGTATTCCACTTTGTATACTAAATTTGTTTCAAAACCGAATTCTGGGTAGTATTCTTCCCAGTTTTTTTCTTACATTTCCACCTAGTTCTGCATACAACTAAGTAATAATAATAATAATAACTGTTGGCGCGTCAGTCTAGGGGGAGCAGGGCCTAGCTTGCTCATCAACTACTCGTGTTGTGCGCGCTACTGTTCTCTCACGAGTAGAAGGGACCTACAGTTTTTTGCCGACTCCGAACGGCGAAATTTGAGAAGCTTTCTTAGACAATTTCTACTCTTTGAGTGTTGTCAGCAGCTCGAAAGAGGTGGTGCAGTGAAAAATTCGAAAAATTGGTGTTGAGCTGGGAGTCGAACCTAGACCCTTCGGCGTGTGAGCGTCACACTCTGCCCACTACGCCACGGCGACCACAATATGTACAATAAGCACATCTAATTATTATGTGTGAACTTTTTTACATTTTGAATTGTTCAGCCGGGAATCGAACCTACACCCTTCGGCGTGTGAGCGTTGCACTCTACCAACAACGCCGCGGCGGCCACAACTAAGCATTGTTTCTTTATTTTAAGTGTATCATTAAAAACAGAGATTGTTTTCTTAGAAGTTAGAACTTTAAAATGAAAGTAATCAAAAAAGTTTTTTACAAATGTATTAAAATATATTTATTTATAAAATATTTTTTATTTATTCTGGCATATAAATTTAAATTTGATGTTTAGTACAAATTATGACTGACATGGCTGGCTTGGACTTGGTCAAATTTGGAGATTCAATTTTGGAGAAGTTTTGAAAGCATTTGTGGGTGTATTTCAACAATAACGAGACAAGTGTTGTCTTCGAAGAAATCGTTTGGGTTTATCGGTGCAGTCCTCCAAGAAGTCAATCGTTCGTGTTTGTTGGTGCAGACTAGCAACTTCAAATAATCTCACAGAAAACAATCAAGCGGTGTTAAAACGCATGATCTTTGTGACTACTAGGGGCATTCAATATATTCTCGGTATCGGGGTGAAGCTGTGGTTATAGATATAAATTGACTTATTTATCAAGTAAAACTATAATTTAGGTGCATTCATTGTAATCTTTCATATAAATGTGATTATTAATTCGCGTTTTATCTCTAGTTAAATAGAACCATAATGGGAACTGAGACAATGATTGTGAAAATTGAGCATCGCGCTGTAATAAAATTTCCTACTAAGCAAGGGAAAAGTCAAAAGACTATTCATGAAGAGATGATGGCTGTTTACCAGGGTTCCGCACCTTCAATATCAACTGTGAAAAAGTGGTCAAGTGACTTCAAGAGAGGCAAAGAGAGCATTGAAGACAACCCCTTCTCCTGCGCCCCAGCTACTGCTTGTACGGGAGAAAGCATCAAAGAAGTCGAAAAACTTGTTCTTGAGGATGCCCGAATAAAGGTGAAAATGATGGCAATGAAAGCATCACCAACTGGTACCATTCACACCATTCTTCATGACCATCTTACCCTTTCAAAGGTCAGTGAAAGGTGGGTCCCACGAATGCTCACAGCGCCTCAGAAAAAAGTGAGAACCGCATGCTGTAGAGAGCTTTTGGAGATGTGTAGTGAGAACGCGGACGGTGTTATGGATCGAATTGTTACTGGGAGCAAAACATGGGGTCACCACTATCACCCTGAAAGCAAACAAGAGTCCATGCAGTGGCATAAAAAAGGAACAGAACCCCCGAAGAAGTTCAATGTCACTTCGTCTGCCAAGAAGCTCATGGCCACAGTTTGTTGGAACCAAAAGGGAATCTTGCTCATTGAGTACGAAAAAAAGGTGAAACCATCAACGCCATATCCTTCGCTTCCACTTTGCATAGTTTGCGGGAGGAAATTAAAAAGAAATGACGGGGTAACTCGCAGCGGGTGTGTTGCTTTTTCATGACAACACTCCTGTTCATACGGCGCGAGTTTCCAAGGCTGTTGCGTGAGATTGTGGTTTCGAAAAAATCCAACACCCACCCTATAGTCCAGACCTTGCCACTAGTCATTATTTCCTGTTTCCGGATTTGAAAAAATATCTTCGTAAAAAAAGATTTTCGGATGATGAAAAACTCACTCGGCAATAAATGGGTATTTTGCAGAGAACGAAGAAATTTATTTTTTGAGGGTTGAAAAAAGCTTATCTCAAGATGTAACAAATGCATTGATGTTTTGAGATAGTGGTCACCAAGGTTCTTGCTGACAAATAATTTTATCATCAGTCTAGTCCAATGCATTGATGTTAGGGGAGATTATATTGAAAAATAAAAACAATTTAAATTGAATTCGCATTTTCCTTCCGAGAATATATTGAACATAGATGTGTGATGCGCCGCCTTAAAACTCACTGAAACCACAGCTCCTGCACATTATGGTTGTTCAACTGACAAATGAAAAAATTAATAATCATAGATCTATAGTGGTCACAACTAATTGAAATGTTCTGGCCAGCATCGTGTTTAAAGAAGTACGAACCAAGTATTCCACCCGCCCACAAAGCGCACCAAAAAGTGAGGTTTTGTGGATTAATAATCATCACCACAAGCACGTTATTTTTTAATACCAAGCTTGTGAGCTCCCTCGGAATGGACAAAGTGCGCAATACGTTTTTCGAACAGGACCCTGGGTGGCAAAGTAAAATTGCACAATTTGGAAGCGTGTAATAATTGAATATCGCGACAGTCCACAGGGAACAAGGGCCTAGCTTGCTCATCAACTACTCGTATTGTGCGGCTACTGTTCTCTCACGATTAGAAGGGACTTACAGTTTTTTGCCGACTCCAAACGACGAAGTTTGATAGTTGTTACTTTTTGAGTGTTGTCAGCAGCTCGAAAGAGGAGGTGATGCTGTGAGAGGTGTTCAGTAGGGAATCGAACCTAGACCTGCTGATGAGACTAAATACTGTGTCCGCACTATAAGGTGCTGTATAAAAATCGTCTTTAATGTGTTGCTTCTTAACCAGTACTGTCTTCAAGTTTTCCAATTATTGATAATTTAAAGGTTGTCGTGTGAGTTTTGCTTGTGTTTAAAGTTTTTTCAAAGTGAAATGTTGAAATTGTTCAAAATAATTTTAAATATTGTACATTATAGGTTCTTGACTGAATTGGTATCATTAATATTAACCCCTCTGCAGCGTGGCCCATCCTACACTTTACTGACCAACAACTCTTAGCAGCCATTGGCGAAACCTGACGCAAATTTTGAGTTTCTAATAGACATGTTCTAAAAGAATGTTCTCATTTTAGATCCAGCACTCCTACTGTCTGGTCCGATTCCGTATGCGTTAGTTCCAATCATCGAGAAGAAATCTTACTACTAAACTCCCATCCATACATTTTTATTCTTTTGACAGACTATCACTCAAACTTCGCAACTAGAATCAATTAACTTCTTTTTCTCTGATTTCCTTCGAGACCTAAGCATTCTTTTCATCACGTTGTCAGTCACTCTATCTTCCAAATGATTTGATATGCAAGCGCTATCCTGACATACATTCCCCCATACGCGCCTCGCTTGGTAGACGCACCCTCTTAGCAGTCAACGACCTCTTGACAAAAACTAAAACAAAATCACATGAACTCACACATGCACAGAGCCGCCTGCGGTAAGATGTGCAGGCTTTGGATCAATTATGTAAAGTCGGCTGTCCTGTCCTGGGCAGGAGCTGGCGCTCTTCACCTTTTGACACTAATTTATGTGTGCCAACCCGATACGCGCCCTTCCCCCTTATTGATTGTCCGTTCACCGGCCGGTAAGTTAGATGTCGGTGTGGATGAGTTTCTCATTATGGTTGCGTCACGCAGTAAATTGAATCCAAATGCATAGAGGAGACACACTTTTGGTGGGTATCAACCTTTCCAATTGTATTCATTCACTTCGGAACGAAAGGGTGAACCGTCACCCTATTGCGAGGGCAGGGTAATAGACGGGTGCGTTGGTGATTTAATTGATTCTTCATGTCGACCAAATCGGGTGCGATTTGATACTTAAGGCAATTACCAGTGATATTGGATAGCTTGGGGAAGATATCGCGTTGTGAAGAAGATAGAGTTGCTTTGTTGGTCCATCAGAGGTTGAACATTGATGAGAAACTGTTCTATCTCTGGCGGTAAATATAGATATCGAGTAGGTTTATACTCATTGCGTTTTCACAACTTTCAAAAGGGGCAGATGAAAGAGAACGATATTTCTATGAAACTTTGAAGCAGCAGAAAAACGTCTTTTGTACCCAGTACTGTAAAGTCACCACACCATTGGAGTGCCTGTGTCTTTGTTACGTGCATGACCTACATACCCGAGTGTCAACGTCATCAGCAAGCTCCTAAGATGTCCAGTCAGCCAAATGGCTTAAATATCAGCACGCTCCCTTTTAGCATGTCGCTAATCAAAGCCCGATTGCCAGTCGTAAATATTGTGCATTATTTATAGTCCCCGGCACATCAATACGTGGTCACACTCGGAATGAAGCCATTTCCGATTCGCTCTCACTCCCTGCCCGGGCCAGCGGCTACTTAGCACCACCACAAGCGACAGCTTAATGACCACCGCGTCCTCTCGCACTTAATTTGTTAAATGTCCATAAAGTAGATTATGTCAACACTAATGGTGGTGGAAAATTTCATTGCTTAATTAAATGTATTGCATAGACGCTCCTAATTATCCGAGATGTTAACCGGGTGCCCGCCCGGTCCCGGGCCACCCAGGACCAGCCTGCCGCCATTCGCAATAAATCATCTTTCGAGCACAGCGTATGCAAATTCAATGGATTCGCAAGCAGAGGCAGTCTATTTGGCATCCGCAGACTGTTTACCGAACTTCACACTGAATGTGAGTGATGAAGTAATGTGCGGCCGTGGGGTAGTGTATTCCGTTGGGCGCTCCGCGTCTTAAGAAGCGACACCCCAGCACATACACTTTGTGCGGCGATGGCGGTTCACACCCTCTTTCCTTTTTCGACTTCCCTTCCGCTGCTGGGGAGGGGTGTGCAGTCTCTACAAATAGATGCCATTGACTGTGATATTCTGCGATGGAGGCCGCGTAGGCAGAGGGATTGGGAAGCGGCAGGAAGCCTGTTACTTGTTTTTTAATACACACTTTTGGAACGGATAATTTTTTAATGAGATTTTGTTTTTTTTTTTTTCGTGCAGTGAATATTGAATGACGAGTGAGGAATTTATTTAGATTTTACTTTGAATCAATTATGGGTTGTGCGAGCTGATGCCAAATGGGGAGAGTTCTGCGGCATCTACAAAGGGGGAATGTGAGGAAAGGCGGAACATTTCTAATCTGATTTAAAGTGCGAAGTGAATTAAGCAATAAATCATTTGAATTTATAGTTTCGACGTAAAGTAATTTCTGTTCTGAATTGGGCGTTCTGTAAATCGTGATATGTTTGTCGTAAACGCTTTTGCACATTTTTAAAACGAACACAATGTTGACTTGAAGGTGCTCAAAATTACTTAGGTATTTACATTTGGGCGTGAAAATGAGTCACTTCAATTTTAAAACACGGTTTTTTACCGAAAAGTCAAAAAAAAAAATTAATAAAATAATTTATACTTTACTTTTACTTATAGTAAAATAGTAAAAGAGACATGACTCACTTTTCATCAAGGTTGAAATGTGGTTGCTAATACTTTCTCTATTGGCATTTTGCTTTGTTTTAATTTGAATGAGTCGTTTTGGCAGGCTATTTGACAGTCAACAATAATTCGATGTGACTTTCTTCTATTCCTTCTACGCTCTTTTCCATAGCACAGTTAATGTTGATGGCGGCATCGTGAAGTTCTTGGTAAGTTTGGAGATAGGTCCAACGTTTTTCGATTGGACTAAGATCCGAGCTTTGAGCTGATCAATTAAAACATTATAGTGCTGCGCTTAAAGCAATTCATTGACTTTCTAATGTTAATATAAAAAAAAAACAATTGATAGGGATGATGGGGGTTTCATTTACTGCTGGTATGAGGTTTGGTCTAAGAATGTGCAGATAATTGTGTTTTCCTCTAAATAATTGCATGGTGCGACAGTTCACAGGGGGACTGGGGCCTAGCTTGCTCATCAACTAATCGTGTTGTGCACGCTAATGTTCTTTCACGAGTAGAAGGCACCTAAAGTTTTTTTTACCGATTCCGAACAGCGAAGTTTAAAGGCTTTTAGTTATTACTCTTTGAGTGTTGTCAGCAGCTCGAAAGCTCGAAGCTCCTTTCTTTTTCGATAGTTTTCACATTGTATCTGTGCAATGTCGTGTTAACCATCTACCACTTTCCTGTCCTGTATCTGCTTGTAAAAATGTTGCTTTTCCAAAACTTGTAACCAATTAGTGAGTTTTTAGGCTTTTCTTCTTGTAAACTTTTTGTGTTAATTTTAGCATTTTTTCAGCCTCGTAATGGCCGACTGTAAAACATTGAACTCTGCTAACAATAGACGGTTTGATTTTTGCACTTGGAGTAATGTAACAATAACATGTATCAAAACTTTGGTGATCGATGACTTTTCAACAATCCATTGAACGAAATATTGTAAAAATTAAAAAATATGCAAGAAAATTGGTTTTACCTGTTTTGGATTTTTCTTTTAAAAAGTACATAATACGAAACAAGGCGAATTTTCATTCTCTCTAATACTATTGGTTTATTCCTTAAATTATACTTTGTTTCCCTCAAAGTAGTCACCCTCAGATATAATATTCTTGCAGCACCTCATTTTTGTATTGATTTGTGCTTCCTCAATCATCGCAAAACCCCATTTCATGGGCCTCTTCAATCTTGGGAACGGGAAAAAGTTGCAGGGCGCCAAATCTGGTGAATTCGGTAGATGAGCCATGATCACTGTGTTGTTTCTTGCAAAAAAAAAAATAAGAACAAGCAATGACGAGTGGCCGCCGTGGAGTAGTGGGTAGAGTGCGACGCTGCATATATATATATATATATATATATATATATTTATACATATATATATATATAATATAATTCGAGCTGCATGCCTGAACACCTCGAATTTTTACGGCACCACCTTTTTCTAGATGCTGACAACAATCACTATTTTATCGCTATTTTAACAAAAAATGCTCTGACAAGTTAGCCAGCGGCATTCCTCGCCTTCAAGAATTCTCCCGCAATGCCAGCTCACCCGTACACCCTTAAGCTCACCTTCGAACGTACAGTTAAGTTAGGGACTCATTCTTCAGCCGCACCACACTAATATGGAATGTTTTTCCCAGCCCAACTTAACCTGCACAACTTTCACATTTGATCGAATTTGGCGGGCATTTTTTGACCTTGTATTTCCTGGGCTCTTCTATTGCCACTTTTCCATTGGAACGGTTGGACTTTGATTTCCATGTCATAACCATATACAAAGGTTGCCTTTTAAATTTTTAGGGGTTGGGCGACCCTAGTGTTGCAATCAGGCAACTGTCAGCTCTATCGTAAATTTTGGCATTTTTGAGGTTATACGTCCTCAAAACGTTTTGACATACGAGCGCTATTTGTGTATTTTACAGTAACTTAAAAGATTAATTTCGCCCAATAAATGAATCGTGAAAATTTTCGTGCGATTAATTTTTACAACTTTCGACGCGGATTAACTCAACAACAGTGCATCGATAAATTTAATTCAATTCAAACTGATATTGCAAGATTGTCATTTGGCCTTCGGCATTAGTGGAACCAGCTTACATTCAATATGGCATGAACATTTGACCGTCGAAAAAATTTATTCGCGTTGGAAACCACACAATTTGTCAATCGCTCTAAAAAAGGCTCTTGTCTATTAGTCGAAAGAAATGCTCCAACAAAACGATCGCAGTGCTTCGAAACACGTCTATAACATCGTGACAGGTGGTGAATCGTGGATTTACGCGTATGAGCCCGAAAGTAAACAGCAGTCGACCGTATGGGTGTTTCAAATTGAGCCAAATCCAACAAAAGTTGCTCGCGCCCGAACCACTTCCAAGCAAATGGTCGCCTGTTTTTTCCAAAAAACTGAACATGTCGCAACCGTAAAATTAGAACAACGCAGAGCAGTGAATTCTGTGTGGTACTCAACCACTTGTTTGCCAGTTGTCTTCCAAGAAATCAGGAAATCTAACCGCCGAAGAAGGATCGCTCTTCACAACGACAGTGCGAGCTCTCACACATCGACTCAAGCAACTGCATTTTTGAGCACTCAAAACATCGATTTGATGAGTCATCCGCGGTATAGTCCTGACTCGGCACTGAATGGCTTCTTTTCATTCCCGTACGTAAAAATTAAAATGAGAGGGGTTAATGCATTCAGAATGCATGTTTTGGAGATACCTCAAAAGTTGCAAAAGTGCTTCGACAATTGGTTCAAACGCATGAAAAAGTGTATAGATCATAATGGGGAATATTTTGAAAAAACACTAAAGCTTTTTTCGATGATTAATATTTGTTTTTGTTCCCTAATCCCGAAATATAAAAGGCAACCCTCGTACCTATGATTAATGGCCTGTTATGATCCTTTTAAGGAAATCTGGATCTCCATTGACGTCATTCAGCAGTTCCTGAGCGGCGATCATGTGACATAATTTTGGTCAAAATTAAGAAATATTTTAATGAACCTGGCTGTGTTTCACACGCAATGGCATGAGCTAACCGATATGCTATCCTCTTCAGCCCCTTTTCTACTTCTTCTTTGATTCGACGATTCTCCATAACAATTTTCTTCATTTTCTGGGACATGCAGGGTGAACGTGATCATTCACATTTTCTGGACCTTCTTTAAAACGCTTGTAGCACTTTCAAAAAAAATTGAACACAAATTCTTTGATCTTTTTCGACAGCAGGAAATCATTGAACACACAAAATATATATATATATATATATATATATATATATACATATATATATATATATATATATCTTTTGCCTCTCACAAACAAAATAAATGTGCTGAAACTGTAAACATATGCTCGAGACATAACAAAATATAAGGTTGCCAAATATTCGCCTTCCGCTTTTTTGCTCTTCATTCAATGCTACATAAAAGTGTTACAGGATCGGATCGGATTTAGTTCAAATATGCGCCGTTTTGTTCGATAATCTGTTTCCATCTAGACGGCAACTTTATAATAGCGCCCTCGTAGAAGGAGGAAGGGAGATATTTGGCCACCTTATAGTAGCCCAAAGAATTGAAAACTGAGAAACCTTTTTTTTAGAACAAACTCTATGCAGAAAAATTTTTCTGACGTTTATTGGATTAGGTTGTAACTGTTGGGTTAACTATCTGCGGATAACTAGAATCCAGCGTTTTTTTTACTATGAGGATGTCGTCTTTGTATATTTTTTATTTAATTAATAATTGTTAGCGCGACAGTCCACAGGAGGACCAGGGAATAGCTTGCTCTGTGCGCTGCTGTGCGCGCTACTGTTCTCTCACGACTAGAAGGGACCTACAGTTTTTACCGACTTCAAACGGCGAAGTTTGAGAAGCTTTCTTAGACAGTTACTACTCTTTGAGTGTTGTCAGCAGCTCGAAAGAGGTGGTGCCGTGAAAAATTCAAAGTGTTCAGCCGAGAATCGAACCTAGACCCTTCGGCGTGTGAGCGTCGCACTCTACCCACTACGCCATTGCAGCCCTTTTTTTTTTTGATTGTTAATGTTAATATTGAAAATATATTTAAGTTATATGTTTCTATATTATAAGAAATTATAAATATATGAAACTTTTCTATAAACATGTACCACACCTTTAATTTTGTTTAAACTAAACAATGACAAGTTTACACCTGTACATATACACATATAAATAATGACTCAAAGAGGTCATCATGAATATCAGAAAATTGCTCAAATCTATGTTGCAAAAGTGTAAACCCATCAATATGACGGCGATATTTTAAAGTAAATCTTATTTTCAACCAATGAACTTTCCGAAGCAAAACCATCTTCACCACACCCGTCATCCACTCAACCAACACATTCATCCAATTAATGGGAAAATCCCCACAATCCGAATGCAGAATGTCTGTCCCCTTTTCGAAAAAAACTTCCAGCTTACGCCTCCCTTCCTGATTTAAACAAACATTTTTTTGTAAGAAAAAAATTAACAGAAATACACTCAACGAAAACCCTTCAACTCAGCAGATTTAAATCCTGTTCGCACGTGTCGCTGTTTACTTACCCAGTTCATAAAAATGGAATTAAGGAACCCCTCTCGACCTCGACACGTTCGTTTAAAAATTTTGTCCAAAACGCAAATATTTGAATTTTCACTGCTGCTTCCGTCCCACGGATGTGTGGTCTCTCAACAGAAAAACACAGCAAAAAAGAAAGAAAATGAACTGGCTTTAAGCTCTCATCCGCAATTATCCTCGTTCGCAATTGGGAAATCTTTTATCTCGAAGTAACAGTGCGGGTGTTGATTTTTCATTCGAAAAATTGCCATTCCCCGCATTCGCTCCACTTTCTCAATGGTCATACATTAATTTTTTTGGGCAGCCTCGTTATTTCCCGCCATTCACGGGCACGTATGTCTAGTTATCTAGAGTGCTCTAGCACCTGATGTTTACTCAGAACTCGACATACACAAGGTTGAGGTTAAAACAATTTTTAAAACACATTTCGCATGAAGTACGTTGGAGCGGACGTGTCTGTGAAGGAGATAGACAGTGCCAGTATCCACGCACTCATTAGCCATTTAGTGATAGTTTGTCCAGGGGACGGGCTGCTTTTTGAAGAACACACCGATATGCCAAAACAAATCGATATGCAATGGGACGGAGTGATTTGTTCGTATTTCCAAAATTTCTGAAAATATCTCGTGCTCGACTTCCGTATATTAGACCGCAAGTGATTTTGATTTGTTTGTGTTTGGCCGATTGACTGCATGTATTGCTGACATTAACGTATTTTTTGACAGGAAACTACACTGTTCCACGAGATTCAAAATGAGATAAATTGGCATTGGGATTGGAAAACGTCACGATAGAGACGGCTCGATATGAGAAGCAACTGTTTTGGGGATCAGGAGTGTTCTTGGAGGGTATTTTGGCCGCATTTTTTCAATTCCATGAAACTAATGAATGCGTCAAAAGATGTAGGCGGAAGTGTAGTAATATGAAGGGTATTATTTTGTCGAAGAATAATGCTTGGCAAAAAACGTTGGAGGCAATCACAAAAGGGGAGAAGCTTCAATCAGACAAATAGCCTTCAGCCTTGGAGCTTGATGATGATTTTTATAATCATTTGATAAAAATAAATAAATTAATTAATCAAATGGACTTTAAGCCGTGTAGTTATTACTTTTGAACAGAATGTAAAGGGTGTTCCAACAAGAGCGCAAGATTTAAATTTCAAATAAAACGCAGATATTTAAAAAAAATCGTTCTTTTATTATTATATCGTAAAGTAGACTGGATGAGGATATGTGTGGAATAACAAATCGGCCAGATGGCCGTCGCGGCTTTGCTGGCACATACGCGATCTTTAAATTAAATTTTCAATAACCGTTTTGCATAAATGCTGCGTGTTTCATTAATGCAGCGTTCAATTTCCTCTTTTAAGGCTTGAGTCGTCGTCGGATTATTCGCATAAACGATTGACTTCAAAAAACCCTAAAGAAAAAAGTCCGATGGTGATAAATCGCACAATCTAGGCGATGAAAATGGGCCTAGACACTAAAGATGATTTTATCGTAAAATCAGCATTTTCATGTTGCCTCTCCAATACCCAATTTACGAACTCCCTTCGCTGTGCATGGTCAGCTTCAGTTCCTGAGTCAAATGAACTTTGTATGCATGAAGATGCAAATCTTTCGTCAAAATTCGCTGAATAGTGAATGTCGAATTGAGGTGGATGGAGTTTGAGCGACATCATCACGCACTGCTGCGATATTTTCGGTCGACCGACCTCGTCGAAGGCGCGCTGTGGTCTTTACATCAGTTACAGACCCAGCTTCACCAAATTTTTAGATTGATGGCTTTAAAGTTAACTCTTTTGGAGCATTATTGTAAACCCAAATTGATCGCAATTTGCGAACTGTAGCCGCAAAACTTTCACCTTTTTGTTAAAACAATTTCACAATGAGAATAAATTCTTCATTAGTGTAGCGCTCCATTTTTATTAACCTTATATCTTCTACTAACAAACAATAATAATTGTTCAAATGTCAAACAATGGCATTCGAATGGCGCCAAATTTAAATTTTGCGTTCTTGTTGGGACACCCTTTATAAATTTGAAGTTTACTTCTAGAACGTATCTCGTTATCGTGACATAACAAAAAGTTTATAATTCCATAAGGATTGCTTCTACCATTATACTTGAAGACAAGATGTGCTAGGTTTGATGGTAGTTTTCCAAACGTTAAGTGAGCCTTGGTCGTGTTATTATAGGACATCCTTTATTTTGGTCTTTAAAGCAGCGATAAAATCAGTTGAAAAAAACTGGTTGTATTTCCAAACTTCTACCATCGTTTAAAAATAACAGCTACCTAGATGTCCTGAAAATAATTGATATTATGATATAATATATGATATATGATAATATATATATTATCACATATGATGATATACCATATATAATATAATAAAACAATAATACCAGTACGTAAAACATCGAACATTTACCGTATTCTCACTAAAATAAAATTTAATATGACGTTCGTTTGCATATTTCTCTTTACTGGTAACGGTACTTCCTTCCCAACAAAAACAAAAAAATCCTGACAAAATAACAAGACCAGCTTAATTTTTTTTTTTTTAGTGTGAGTAATTGTGTTTTATATTATTTTTAAACGAATTTACTTCTTTTTCTATATACCAGTATAAAATGAGCGCTTTTTTTTGTTAAAAATAAAACACTAATTATTGATCGGAAAGTAAAAACATTTTATTTAAAGTATCGGCCATTGTTTCCTAAGCATTTTGACCATCTTTCTGGTAATTTGTGAATACCACGCCAATAAAATTGTTCGTCTTTTGAAGCAAACCAATCAGACACCCAATTTTCGGCCTCCTCGTAGGAATCAAAGTGCTGCTCAGCCAATGCGTGTCCATCGATGAAAACAAATCTTAGTCGGAAGGAGCCTAGTCTGGTGAATACAGCGGGTGGTTTTGCTTTGTGTGCAGGTGCATTGTCATGGAGCAAAATTACCTTGCCGTGTCTTCTGGCCCATTCTGGTCGTCTCTCGATCAATGCATGGTTCAAAATGATCATTTGTTGTCAGTAGTGATCAGTATTAACGGTTTCACCACGTTTTAGGAGCTCTTGGTACAGCACACCTTTCTGGTCCCACCAGATACACAGCATTGTCTTCTTGCCGAATCGATCTGGCTTTGCAGTCGATGTTGATGGTTGTCCCAGATTAACCCTGATTTTTTCTGTTTAGGATTCTTAAAATAAATCCATTTTCATCCGATGCAAAACAGATTTTCTTTCGTGTCTTTGAAGCAAAATTTCACAATTATTTTTTCTGTTTTCCATCTGTCTTTCATTCAATTCATGTGGCACCCATTTTCCACACTATTGGATCTTTCCCATAGCTTTTACTATAAACGGTCAGAAATTTTTTGTTATGCAACATTTAACATTGCTGCCATTTGCTTTTGACTCAAAGTGTCATCTCCATCCAATATCGTTTGCGATTCGGCGTCTTCAAACCTTTTTGGTGGTCTTCCACGTTCTTCATTTCTCACATCAAAATCATTATTTCTGAACCGATGAAACCATCTTTTGCATGTTGCTTCTGATAGAGCATGATCACCATATGCCTCAAAAAGCATTCGATGCGACTCTGCAGTACTTTTCTTCAAATGAAAACAAGAAATTTCGCAAATCATCACTTTCTGGTACAAAATTCGACAGTTTTAATACGATGAAAAAATATGATGTCTGTTCAATGACTTGATGTATACTAAATATTTTTCACAGATGTAATAGCAAACAACCAAAAAAAAGAATAAGGGCTCGTTACAACAAATGTTCCCTATCAGGACATTTGTATCTTGACGCTCACTTCATACCGGTATACCTGGTATGGCGCTAAAATCCGGGGTGGACTTGAGCCGCAACCAACATGGCTCTCCAGCCAGCACGGTATTTCGCTAGCTGCCTCCAATTGCGCACTCCAAGTTGATTGAGGTCCTTCTCCATTTGTGTGCGCCATCTTAGTCTAGGTCGTCCTCTGTTGCGTTCACGCGTTCGAACCAATTCACTGTAAGAATAAAATGACTATATCTGTGTGTAAAAATGCATCGAATTATTCATGAAAGCAGGTAAAATGAGCCGCGGCGTGCGCTGTTCTGCAACTGAAAGGGACTTGATCCGAAAACTTACACAGGAAGGAAAGTCACAGCGGGAGGTGTCCTGACTACTGGGAAGATCAAAAACATTTGTTTTTAAAGCACTACAGCCGCAAGAATCTCACATGCCAACAGGTCGTCCACGAAAAACATCTGCAAAAGATGAGGTCCACATTAAGCGTTTGTCAAAAAAAAAAGTTTTTGTCAGCTGCAGACATCAAACGTGAACTGGACTTACAGTTGTAAAAAAAGCTAGACTTGTATGGCGTACATAGCTAAGTATTTTTTTAATGTCAACTTTTGAATAAAATGAAGTTAGGTAGTAAATAAGGACAGAACAAAGTACACCGAATCATCAATGATGGACATATAATACTGATGACTCGGACAGAGCGTTATATTAGGTAGCAAAAAATTCGATGTAGTCAAGGACTTCGTCAAATTTGACTCTGCGGTAAAAAGGGAGAACAACATCAGTACCAAAGTCAAACACCGAATCACTCTTGCCAATCGCTGTTTCTTTGGGCTCGAGAAGCATTCCTGTAATAGAACCCTTTCTCTCGCGACACTTAACTGTTCAGCCTTTTCATCCCGGTCCTGTTTAATGGGGCGGAATCTTAGACCTTACTAAAAACGGATGAGGAAACTCTTAGTCTTTTCGAGGGAAAAGTTTTACTTACGATTTTTGGTCCTGTTTGCGATGATGGCATTTGGAGGCGAAGATTCAACGCCAATGCATGCGTCTGGTCTAGCGTCTTCGGATTCAATGATTAAAATGTGCAGACCGTGTAGAGCGTATGGACACTACTGCTCCGGCTTCGAGTCTTCGAATCCGAGTCATTGGGACAACGCAACAGAGAATGGCCAAGTCTGAGACGGCGCCCATAAGTAGAGGAGGACCTCAACTAACTAGGAGTGTGTAATTAGAGGCAGCTGGCGGGAGATCCCGGATAGTGGTGACGTGATGGCGTTCCAGGTGATAATTTATATGAGACCAGGGACTTCACAATTTCTTCGGGTGCATGTGGACCTCATATTATTTATCCCTCGGACATAGTATTGTGTAATTCTATCATAGCATGTAAATCGCTTCAAGTTTGGGAATATGGGAGTGTGCCAGACAAGACGGGGAGATGGGCATACCGATTTCTTTTTTAACGATGATGAAAGGTAATCGAGTGATATCAAGTTACCTTGTCGCAGCTGTTTGTACACCAATCCGTTGTTAATTAAA
The DNA here is from genome assembly GCA_955652365.1 of Eristalinus aeneus. Lineage (NCBI taxonomy): Eukaryota > Metazoa > Arthropoda > Insecta > Diptera > Syrphidae > Eristalinus > Eristalinus aeneus. Next base: position 25,849,031 of record OY019131.1, read on the forward strand.
AAATAGATTGTGTACAACACAATGTCCTCGCATGATTTATGCTGCTTACGTACACTCACTTGCAAATTGTTGCCGCTCTAAGAGTAATTTTGCTGCCGCTGCTGCAACATCTCAATAGCAACACATTCCATCCTCGACCTCAAGAGTCCCTTCAGTACTACTAATTTAAGTTGGTAATGTTTTGTAAATACCAAAGCAACTGCTCACTTCCCGTTTATTATACACAAGTGAAAATACTCTCATGTCATGCATAGCCTTCACATGGCGTACACTAAGCCTCTCTGTTTCGCTCAGTGATCTGTGCCCTGATGTGTTCTACTATTTCAGGACACATTTCACTCGGCCACACAACAACAGCAATACAAGATTAAAATACACCGACAGAAAGCATTAAGCAAGTCGACCGACGAGCAGTGGAATTCTTAATGTCACTCTTTGCGGGCACAAATGCAGCATCAACCGCCGTCTGTGCTCTCGGTTGTGGCGGCGGGCGTTCTGTTGGGGAAAATTATGAAACTTGCCAGCATTTTTCAGCATAAGGATAATAATTTGCTGTTTCTTCTGGTATTCCGGTTGCATTCGTTGGCGGCGTCCTTATTTCTTGTTTCCTTGAGTTTTCATCCGCCTTCCGTAGAATGACGGCAGTTTATTACACAGATGGTCTGTACGCGTACAGCACGTACAGTTACTTGTCACGTAAGAGGGCGAGCTTTGTTTACGGAAATTGGGTTAGCTCTTGAGTTCCGAATTGTTCTTACAAGCGATTTCATATTGAATACACTAACTTTAGACTTAGAACAGAAACGTTGCTTCGCTCCTGCGATGCGGTGGTACTGAACTTCGTGACCCACATTTCTTTGTTCTCTTAATGTTGTATCAGATACCATGAGGTCACAGGGCTTTCAAAAGAACATTCAATAAAAGTGTATTCAATAAGATATTTGTGTGAAAGGAAGATGAAATTGCTGTCACCGGTGAAGCTCCCGCAACAAAAGTATGCCAGCCTTCAAAACATTCCGCACCAATTCAATAAAGTTTTAACCTGATTTTGCATTCATCGGGAAAACACATTTTAAAATCAATTTATTAGTGAAATTTTCATCACTTTTATTATCCTTTAGTCTGCTTACGGAACAGCATTTCAATTTATGATGTGCAGGGCTCTACACATGAGTCATCAACGCGTGATGGTCGTATAATGCAGATGACGATACAACTCATTTTGATGGATATTTTAATTTTATTGGAGCGGTCTATTAAACATCACAGTTCCAGTTTGCAATTTGACTACACAGCGTAATCGGTTGATTGTGAAAGGTTTCTAATTGTGTTTTGTTACAAGAGAAGCATCAATAGCGATGATAGGATGCTTCTGTGTATAACTTGACTGTTATTTGTCAGAGGGATTTTGCAGAAGCGCATTCTGTCACTGAGTGAATAATTTTATTTCGGAATTTACATTCCCAAGTAAGCTGTTGCGTCGCACGTCCGTAATGAGACACAAAATGTCTGATCTTCACTAGTAGAACATTTAAGACAAAATAACAACGGCGCGTTCGAGAGGTCAAGCTTTGACAAGCTGTTTTGCACTTTTAAGGTCTGTTCCAATTCATTTGTGTACAGAAATTCGTAGTTGAGTAGTTTGGGTAATAATCTCTCTTCGAGAGAGTAACTCTACCGAAACTCGTGGAACGACTTTTCACAGAATTTCGTAGAACTGAATGTTAACAGCTATCAGATATATGAAATGTCAGATTTCACTTTGACAGTCATCTGCTGCCCACAGATTTTTCCTCGTCAGAAATTCTTAGGGAGGGAAAATATTCTACTCTCTCATGAGCTCTATTTAATGGCCCTCGTGGGGTAGTGGGTAGAGTGCGAGGCTCACACGCCGAAGGGTCTATGATAGGTTCGATTTCCGTCTAACCACCTCGATTTTTTTACCGCACCACCTCTTTCGAGCTGTTGACAACATTCAAAGTGTAATAACTGTTTAAGAAAGCTTTTCAAACTTCGCCGTTCGGAGTCGGCAGAAAACTGTAGGTCCCCTCTACTCGTGAGAGAACAGTAGTGCGCACAATACGAGTAGATGATGAGCAAGCTAGGCCCTGGTCCCTTTTTGGACTGTAGCGCCAACAATTATTATTATTATTAATTACCTGTGTTCATTAAAATTGGGTATGAGTTTCTCCGTGCCGTTGTGGAAGTTACTCGGTGGGACAGACTGAAATTGCTGCGTGGTATAAATGTCCTTTTCACCACTTCTTTCGAGGCTTGTACATTAATCCGTCTTGGATGCAAGACCGCTTTGTAGCCCGGATCTACAAAGTTGGTTGTCTACGAGTTGGATTGATCAATTCGATAAGCTCGCCCGGTTGCACTGGAGAATAGATTCTGATGAGTTAGAGGCGTAGGCGGAGGAGCGAGTGGTTTGAAGTTTTCCTGTGCGTGCGTTGTCCCCACGACGAGTATTGGGGCAGCTCCATAGAGATCAATGCGCAAAAGGTTACTTTCAAATGTTAGGTCAACACGAAAAAACTGTTTCTTTTCACAAAGTCTACGGTATTTGTGATAAGAAAATGAACTTTCCATTTGTTTTCATGTTTTGGATTAAGTAAGTAAGGCCATCAAAGTTTGCAAGTTTACTGTGAAAATTGCAATTGAAGGAAAGTAAAAAGAGGTTTTAATTTTCATTTCTTAATATCTTTGTTCTTAAGCGTTCCATTAATTAATAATTGTTGGCGCTACAGTCCAAAGGGGGACCAGGGCCTAGCTTGCTCATCAACTACTCGTGTTGTGCACGCTATTGTTCTCTCACGAGTAGAAGGGACCTACAGTTTTTTGCCGACTCCGAACGGCGAAATTTGAGAAGCTTTCTTAGACAATTATTACTCTTTGAGTGTTGTTAGCAGCTCGAAAGAGGTGGTGCCGTTAAAAATTCGAAAAATTGGTGTTGATCTGGAAGTCGAAACTAGACCCTTCGGCGTGTGAGCGTCGCACTCTGCCCACTACGCCACGGCGACCACAAGCGTTCTATTAGAAACATAAAATATGTCTTGAGAAGGTAAGAATGTGTAAAATGAAAAAATAAAAAACAGCAAATGTATAATTAGTTGAGTGGTTTGAAGTGAGAGTATTTTTTTTCTTTATTTGTTTTAATTTTTGTATCTTCTGTTCCGGCAAAAGTTTAGCATATCTATTATTTGTCCAAATTTGCAACATATATCCTTAATATAAATGTGAAATCTGAAGTGCTAAACTTTTGCCGGAAACATTCGTTTTTTTTTAAAGGTTGTGGCTGCATTTTTGCAAGACAGGTTTTAGTTTTTGTTTTGTTTTATTTTTTTTTCTTTCCTCAGAGATAAAATGGCTTAACGGATTAATTTCTTTTAAAAAGTTTTCTTCATCCGCTTGACGTATCACTGTATCCCCTGTACTATATGAATACAACAGCGAACAAAATTTTAATTCACGGCCATTTAATTGCTTCTTCTTGTATTTTGCCGATCAGTCAAGTAGATTAAAGATCAAGAAACAACGATTAAAATATTTTTGGGGAGCAATCCGGAAAACATCACGAGTCGACAATTTAACTGATATCTTAAACGGAATTTCGTTTTATTTATCCTTTGTTATAAAGTCTAAGGAGTTGAAACATTTTTGTTAGTAAAAAAGACATTTGTTCAGATACTACAGATTTGTTTGATGTTGGAAACATTTCCTTTGAAAACGAATAAATGAAATTGTGTTCAATATTAAATGTATTTTTAAATATAAATTATAAGATTTTGAATCTTAAAACCAAACCAAAACCAGTATTCATAGTTTTCATTTTTATTAAATTTGTACTTATTGTTGAAAACTCGTTTCTCTCTGAAAAAGCTACATTATTCTAGATGATAAACAACTGAATGAAAAACAATGATATTTTTTTGTAAGTACCCGTAAGTTTCACTTAGGTTTATATTGAAACAACCCATAGTTAAATTTGAGTTTATTTTCACTCTTATGCAAGGCTTTGAAAGAAAAGAAGCTAATTTACACTTTTTAAAATAATTTATCGCACAATACCACTTCTTGTGCCCCACTGTGCGACGTCTTCAGTGGAACTTGCGGATAAATAATGATGACGAAGATGATTTTAGTCACTTAGTTGCTTATATTGTAGAATGACTTCATTTAAACATTTTTAGTTTTTCAAAAAATTTGTAAACATCGTGATGATTTAATTGATCTTGTCCAAATCAAAGTTTCAGCACGACTGGGTGGCTGACAAGATTTTAAGTAAAAAAGTAGTATTTCGTCAATAATTCTTAGTTCTTAAGCAATCAAATAATGTTTATAATTTCAACATTGCCATTAGCCTCGGCTGGAAAATGTTGTCACCTACAGTATGATGAGCAATACGAATGGATAAACTTCTTATTCCTTTCCCAGATTTAATGGAGTCAGCGAAATTCTATTGAACTAGAGTTTACATGACAAAGCAAAGAAATTGAAAACGCACCTTGCAATACATCCCAAAATAACTTCTAAAGCTCTACCTACAACTTCTTATCGCCCTCCACACAGGTAGCAAAACAAGGATTGAACCTCCCTTCCTAGGGGAATCACATCCGCTAAAGTGACCAATCCCAACATTTCTTCAAAACTTTTTCAGCACATCATGAAACACTTTGTTACTTAAACACATATACCCATAAGAGTGACCTTCAGTTATGAATTATTGTCATTCACAAAAAATTCCACCGAACTTGATGACCTAATCCTTCATCCCGTCAACGCCAGTAGCTCCTCTACAAATTACGCTAATTCCCATTACCAAATGCCCACATGCACTGGCCCCTTGAGGGTGGAAAAAAGTACATTAATCCGCAGCTGGGATTAATTTGCTTTATTCAGCTGGAGGTGGAGTTTTTGAGCTGGGCCCATTAGCGAACGCCAAACATTCCCTTTAAGCAGAGGCCTTTGCACCCTTGACACCAATTTGCTTGTTTTCATTGCAAAACATTGTCTCATGTCCTTTAACCTCACCTTTGACAGGCAAATTATGTGTGTGTACGGTAATGCCTGAAATTCTCCATGTACTTAACTAACGAGAGAGCACTCCATACCAACACACAAAGAGGCCTAAGTGCTCTGCTTCTGCAGCCTGGAATGCATAATGTGTAACTTCAAAGTACTCGTGTTGTGAGTACACCTCAAGGCCGAGGCAAAAGTGAGGATTATCACACTTCGTTCGTTCATGGGTAACACAGCCATCATACCTTTGGCATCCGGCTTTCTGTGGAGGCGAAAAATTCAACTGTTGCGCTAAGCACCCCGGCAAACAGTCAAAATACTCGACCGGTCGTGGATGAGCAATTTCATTGTACTCACCCTTGGGCAAAGTTTAAAAGCTCTTTGTGTCGAGTGGGGGAAAAGTTGCCTGAGGAGGACTGGAAATGGTACTAAAAACAGTGGCGTTTAAGAGTTGTGATACTTTTTTTTTTTGCTGGTGCTGAGTTTGTTAAATAAAAGGTTTAATTATCTGAAATAATTTAATTATTTTCATTTCATTTTTAAAATTTAAAGTAGTCATGCATGAAATCGGATAAAATGGCTTAAAATTCTGGATTCTGCATAAATTTTGACATAGTTTGCATATTGTAAGACGGGGCACATTCATCAGTGGCTTAAGTCCATCCATTAATGACGATTGTGTGGATGCCGTAGCGTAGTGCAAAGTGTGCAACACTTACTCTCCGAAGTTCCCAGGTTCAATTCCAGGACTGCACACCTCTGTCGAAACTCAGGTTTGGGGAAAAGCTTTAAAACTTCATCGTTCGGAGTCGGAAAAACTGTGCGTGCACAACACGACACGTTTATAAGGATTTGATTATATTAGTAAGCTAGATTTAAGTATTTTTGTCTAGAAACTAAGAAAATGGATTAATAAGAATAAAAATGCATTAAAAACAAAAAAAACAAAAACAACGTTTATAAGGAATGTAGACCCTAGTCTCCTCGTTGACTGTCGCGTTACATATACTAACGAATGAACTAAGTTGGCGTTAGTGAAGGGTTGTGACAAGGGCGACCTTAAATGTCAGCCGATATGGCACTCACTCACAAAGGAAATAAAGTATCTTCTAAAATCATCAATTCATTGTCCGAGATCGTATTGGTTTCGTTAGAGTATAATATGAATGTACTAATAAAATTTAAATGAGGCTAAAAACTCTCAAATGAATAAAACACTGCCTTCTAACCCAACTAAAAATGAAGATTAGACAGGAATTTACGCTTCTTGCTCGCACAGAAAATAAATCAAGAAGCAAGATTAGGGGTATGTTCCCGTACCTGAAATAAAAAATGCGAAACAGTACAAGACAACGCAAATCAATGAAAGTCTGTTGTGGGGTTTATGTCAAATAAACGATCTTGGACAAGATAAAATATTTCACCAACCTACCTGCACCCTACTTATTTTAACTCAAGGCATTTTTGGGTACTTTTTTTGGTTTTTTGGCAGGTCAATTGTGTGCGTCATTAGCCTATTTTTTTCGAATACGCGAACCGCCTTTCGTTGATTTGCGTTGTTTTGTTCTGTTTTGTTCAGGTACGGGAACACAACCGTTCATAAATGACATAAGGTGTGTTCCTGCACTTGAAATAAACAAGCACAACAAACAGTGCAAAATAGCACAAACTAACACAATAGGTCCGTTCTAATTGCTCTGAATTGCTAACGTCTACGAATTTGCCCGAAAAACTACGAAAAAGCATTCGAATAGCTGATTTGTTCGTAGAAGAGAGAGCTCATTAGAGAGCAAAATATTTTTCCCTCCGTACGAATTTCTGCCGAAGAAAAAACTTTGGGCAGCAGCACGGCAGCAGATGGCAAATCGAAACAAAACAAAACTCTAACATTTCACATGTCTGATAGCTGTTAACGAATTTCTACGAAAAGTCATTTCATAATTTCCGAGTTACTCTCTGAGAGAGAGAGAGATTTTTACACAAACTCCTCAACTGCGAATTTCTGTATACAAATCAATTGGAACAGACCTATTGTCTGTTCCCGTATACCGAAAAAATGGGTTTTACGTTAAACGAGCGCTCTCTCAAGGGAGGAAAATATTTTCCCACTGTCCATTTTAACGCAAATAATTTTGTGGGTTAATTGTTGGTTTTCTGTGAAATTAATTGGTCTGCGCACAGAGATAAGTGAGAAGTGACCCATTACCTCTGTGTATTTGTCTCAAATTGTGTTGTTGTTTTCTGTATTAAAGAAGTGAATTTGACATTCTTTACTTTGGTTTAGATGCGTTCCCGTACTTTGCCTCTTTCTGAGAGAGATTTATCCCCACTCCTTAAAAAATGACAGCCTTCAGAATTTGGTACCGAAAGTATTGGAATTCAGTTATAATGTACATAATTGGTTAAGCTGAGTTCGCGTACGTTTTTCATATTTTGTCACACTCTGAGAAACGCTTGCGCCTTAATAACTTAACTCCTTAATAAATAACAGATTTCATAAATTGGCGAAAAAGCATCGGAACTCACCTTATTCAGACTGTTTCTTTTTTCAGGGAGAAAGAAAATGAGCTGATTTCCTTTTGCTATTGTATACATATAAGCTTATGTTAGAAGGTCATGGACAAACCATATGCTCTGAAAAAAAAAAACATTTTCAAATGAAGCCAAAAGACAATGGAGTTGTTGGTATTTTTTCTTTTATTAGTTTGTCATTCTAACAATGGCCACCAGTTGAAATAGTGTTGCCAATGTAAAGTTCTATACATCTCAAAAAACATCCTATATAAAGGGTGATAGCTATAGGAAAGTTTAAAAAAAAAAAGCACCTAAAATTCAGAAAAATGCATAAAAATCTTTATTTCGATCGATAGTACGGTCCATATAATTAAATGCTTGAAGATTTTTTCATGTAAATGTTGACCTTGACTGACGCCTGAAATGGTCCATTCAATTAGTCCAATTTTGGCATACTCTTTCCAACATTTCGTCCGGTATCTCACGAATAAATGCTTCAATGTTGTGTTCCAATGTGTCAATTGAAGCGAGATTGCCTGTATAGACATGGCCTTTAACATAGTCTCATAAAAAATAGTCTAAGGCGTTAAATCGCACGATCTGGGCGACCAATTGACCGTTCCCGAACGTGAAATAAAATTTTCACCGAACTCGCCCATCCATAAGTCCATTGTTCCGTGTGCTGTGTGGCATGTGGCACCGTCTTGTTGAAACCACAAGTCATGCAAGTCAAGCTCTTGTATTTTGGGTAAAAAAAGCTTGATAGAAACTCACGGTAGCGCTCACCATTCACAGTGAAGTTACGATTCGCATCATCTTTGGAAAAGTACGGTCCAATGACGCCACCAGCCTATAAACCGCATCAAACTGTGACTTTTTATGGATGGATTGGTAGCTCTTGCAATGCTCCTGGCTGTTATTCACTCCAAAATCGACAATTCTGCTTATTTATGTACCCATTGAGCCAAAAATTAGCTTCGTCCATTTTTGACCATAAAATGGAAGAAGCGCGCGATGAACTTTCTTAACAGAGCATGCATTTTGATAATAAAATTCAATAATTTGCAAGTTTTGTTCGGTTGTAAGACGATTCATCGTTAAATTATAGACCAAACTGAAGATGTTTGACAGTGAAACAAAACACGAAACGTGAGTCAGCTGTTTAAACCAGTGTTGCCAAAAAGATAATAGCTAAAAAATGACCCTTTAAAAAACAAACCGCATATTCTAGTTTTTCAAAATTCCTCAATCACAATAAAACATTTTAGTATATTTTCAGATTTTCCTAAAAATTACAGATCACAACATGTCACCTACTTAGTCATAAAACACGGTGCACGGCTTGGCACCCTACCCACTGAACGGCACGGCTTGGCACCCTGCCTACTCATTATTTGTTGTTTGGTAAGCCAAAACAAATTTAATATTCAAAATACAATAAAAAACAAAATAAAACTACCAATTTCTATTACCAACAAATAACTATTTATTGCTTTATTAATAAAAAATAATGTTTACAGACGTTTTTGTTTTTGTTTTTGGTAATTCACACAACGCAGGCTTCGACAATAAAAGTTGACGAAAGTAAAAGCAGGTATGCTGTGGCTGGATATTGTAAATCCCTTTACGGGTGGAAAACCTTTTCTTTGCACAATAAATTTTCCCTCAAATAGGTAGTCCTGGATTGCAACACCTCAAAAGTTAGGTAACCAATTTACGGGCAAAAACGGGTAATGGGCGCGTTACATTAATTACCGCAAACGTCACTACCCCTTTCTGTGTTTGTGTGGGTGGATATTTTTTTACCTCCAAATCCTTAATTGTTTATAACTCTTCCGCAGCCAAGGATATAAATGACAATATGTTCGCACAACTCATCAGTAATCGAGGATCCTTAGAGCGATAAAAAAGTGTCTCAGTACCAACCATGGGAAACTGTATAAAGAAACCATCAACAGTTGTGGAGAGCAGCGACAATGAGTTTGCATTTAAAAGGAGACAGACTGTTCACACCCCTCCTTACCGTGTCGACTTAAACTACAATTTGCACATCTATATGTACAAAAAGCAAATGCTAGCGAAAAGACGCAATCTAACAAGGAGAAGTCACCTAAAACTAGCCCTGACCGAGGACATCATTCGTGTGAACTACGCGAAGCTTACTGAAGAAGGTGCCAACCGGACAGCCCTCAACCGCGAAATTGAAGATCTATTGGTGTACAGAAGCAAACTATTGGCCGCTATGTATTCGAACTACGAAAAACTAGGACGGTGTCGGCAGTGCAAATCTAGGACGAAAACCGGCAGCTCGGCTTCAAATAGAAGACAATATGCAACACTTTGAGTGTTGTTGAATTTATATGATTTTAAGTTATTATCCTGTACATATGAAAATAGATTCTTAAGGAAATAAAATTTATTTGTTTAGTTAATAACATGTTGTATTAAGATATTAAATGAAAGTACTTTTTTATATTCCATTCTAAAAAAGTGCCCTTCATGCATTAATTGTTGATTTTTCTTCATCCAAATTCCTGAGAATTTTTAAAATTGTTGTTTGTACGCACTTCACTGCCTGTACAGAGTTATTATACGGTTCTTTATGGTGGATCTGGCTTCTAATTTTATATTTTTAAAATTGAACGATTTTTAGGGAGTGAAAAATGAAGCAAATCTGTCTCTTCTTTGAAGCTAAAATCACCACTTTTGACGCATTGGAACTAAGTTCTGGACGATTGATTAGCGTTAGATTCGTTGTACAAGCTTTCTATGAGATTCGGTAGCAATTAAAAAAGAAAGTCAATACTTTTCACAAATGATGGACATTTTCGAAGAGGAAAAAAACAATGACGTTAACTTAGACAGATGCTGATGCACACTATTTATCGTTATTTCGTATCGTATTTATTTATTAAACACACGTCACACATTTTCAATTAAGTAGGTTATCATTTCAATGATGGTTTTCCATGGTTTTGAAAATGAAATGAATTGGATTGTGTTAAAGTCCACAACGGACCACGTCCTAGGCTCTTGAATATCTATACAGAAGTCGAACAGCCTTTTTTCGAATTTCCAGCTTCAAAATTTCAGTTTATTTTCGACTACAAATAATATTATTTGTGTAAGTGCTGTAAGCCGCTCGAAAGAAGTGTGATGCCCTGAAAGCCCTGGATCTTAGCTGCAGAGCTAGGACTGCAAACTTTATAATAAAAATTCTATAATGAGCCCTGTTGTCAAAAGGGAAAACATTACAATATATTATAACCAATGCGGGGTACGTGCGACTGTCTCGGTTAAATGTAAAACGACTTGATTCTACAGACCTTAATTTCTGTTGAGTGGCAATGTAGGAAGTGTAGTAGCAACCCATTCAAGCACTTCTGAAAAAAATTCTCAGGTAAATAAACAAAACCTTGTACTACAAATTGATTAACAACGTTCATCATAATCATATTAATCATATATTAGTAGAAGAGTCGCAGTCGGTGCTGAGAATCTGGAATGGTCATTTCTGCAGACTCCTAAACGGCGATGATGACGCAAATTCCGCTGTTAGGCAGAATGTCCCATTCAATTTGGACGACGAGGTACAAGAATTCCGTCCCCCCGACTTCGACGAGGTCAAGATAGCAATGCGCCAACTACCGAGGGATCAGTCTCCTTAACATCGCATATAAGATTTTCTCTGCCGTACTGTGTGAGCGCCTGAAACCGTTCGTCAACAACCTGATAGGTCCTTATCAGTGTGGTTTCTGGCCAGGGAAGTCCACAATCGACCAGATCTTCACACTGCGGCAGATCCTGGAGAAGTCCCAAGAAGTACAAATCGACACCCACCATCTATTTGTCGATTTCAAGGCCGCTTATGACAGCGTGCATAGAGACGAGCTATACAGTGCCATGTCTAGTTTTGGCATCCCTACCAAACTCGTCAGATTGTGTAGGATGACGATGGAGAATTCTCGCTGCTCCGTCAAGGTCGGTAGCGAACTCACCGAGACCTTCGATGTCAAAAAAGGATTTAGACAAGGCGACGCGCTGTCATGCGACTTCTTTAACATCATCCTTGAGGGGATCGTGCGGAACTCACACGTCAACACCAGAGGCACGATCTTCCACAAGTCCGTTCAATTGCTAGCTTATGCGGATGACATTGACGTGATCGGACGAACTCAGCGAGCCGTCAATGAGGCGTTTGCTAACATTGAAGCGGAAGCGGCTAAAGTGGGACTGGTGGTAAACGAGGGCAAAACGAAGTATATGCTGTCATCGAAGAAGGACGCAGAACATCGACGTCTCGGACAGAGCGTCACTATGGGCAGCAGACACTTCGAGGTAGTGAAGGACTTCGTCTATCTCGGCTCTGCGGTGAATAGGGACAACAACATCAGTACCGAAATCAAGCGTAGAATCACTCTTGCCAATCGCTGTTTCTTTGGGCTTAGGAGGCAATTGAGTAATAAAGCCCTCTCCCGAACGACCAAAGTGACTTTGTACAACACCTTGATCATGCCAGTCCTGCTTTACGGCGCAGAAACCTGGACGCTACTAAAAGCGGATGAGGAAGCCATTGGTCTCTTCTAGAGAAAAGTTCTGCGTGCGATTTTTGGTCCTGTTTGCGTTGATGGCATCTGGAGGAGAAGATTCAACCACGAACTGTATGGGCTGTACGGCGGCATGAGCCTAGTCAAGCGTCTACGGATACAACGCTTAAGGTGGCTAGGCCATGTAGAGCGTATGGACAGCACTGCTCCGGCCCGAAGAGTTTTCGAATCCGAACCACAGGGACAACGCAACAGAGGACGTCCTAGACTGAGATGGCGCACACAAGTGGAAAAGGACCTCAACCAACTTGGAGTGCGCAATTGGAGGCAGCTGGCAAGAGATCATGCTAGCTGGAGAGGCATGTTGGTTGAGGCCCAGGTCCACCCCGGACTGTAGCGCCATCCGAAGAAGAAGAAGAAGTAGAAGGGACCTACAGTTTTTTGCCGACTCCGACGAAGATTGAGAAGCTTCTTCTTAAACAGTTATTACTCGTTGAGTGTTGTCAGCAGCTCGAAAGAGGTGGTGGCGTGAAAAATGCGAGTTATTTAGCCAAGGATCGAACCTGCACCTTCGCCGTGTGAGTTTAAGTTTAGTTTAAAATGTGTTTTTTATTATATCTGTTACTTGCTCTTAAATCTAGACATAAAATACTTAACTAGATTAACATTTATATAATATTTACAAATCTGTCGTACTTATCTTACTTATAAATATTGCTTCTCATGTTTTTGTATTTTTTCAATAAATGTTCTATATTGACTTACTTATTTTTTGATAACTTAATGCTTAGAAATCTTTAAAAGAAAACTTAGCAACTAATTTCAATTTTTACCTTAACCTAATTAAAGCACTTAACCTATATACAACAATCTTAATTTAATTAAATTTACAAAGATGTGTGTAGCACTCTATTCACTACGCCACGGCGGCCAATTCAAATGACCATACGTTTAGGGAAAAAATGGCTGTTGTGTTGAAGATTACTTGACAAGACACTTTCACATGTCTTGCAAAAAGGAATTTCGCTGAATGAAGGGTCTTTTTGAGAGGCTAAGAGTTTAAGGTTGGTAACACTATTTCAACTGGTTATCATTTTGTCAACTGTCAAGTTATTTATTGTATTATTAGTTTCGTTTATCATTTATTATAAGGTCTGTTTCTATCGCTTTGAATTGCCACGAATGCCTTCGAAATTCGCCGAAAAACTCTCAAAAGGTGTTTCATTTGCTGATTTTTTCGTGGAAGAGACAGCTCATGAGAGAGTAAAATATTTCCCTTCCCTACGAATTACTGCCGAAGAAAATTCTGTGGGCAGCAGATAACTGTCAAAGTGAAAATAAAAAAACCTTTGACATTTCATATATTTGATGGCAGTTTACATTTAATTCTGTGAATTTCTACGAGAAGTCGTTTTACAACTTTCGGCAAAGTTACTTTCACCAAGAGAAATATTTGTTTAAAATACTGAACTAGGAATTTATGTACACAGATACACTGGTACAGGTTTATTTATTTTCGAAATTACTAAAAAGAATTAAATCTTCTTCTTCTTATGGCGATACAGCCCGGTGTGAACTTGGGCCTCAACCCACATGCTTCTCTAGTCAGCACGATCTTTCGCCAGCTGTCTCCAGTTGCGCACTCCAAGTTGGTTCAGGTCCTTCTCCACTTGTCGTCCTAGGTTGCGTTATCTCTATGGCTCAGAATCCAAGACTTTTCGGGCCGGAGCAGTGGTGTACATACGCTCTCTATGGCCCAGCCATCTTAAGCATTGTACCCGTAGACGCTTGATCAGGCGCATGTATACAGCCCATAGAGTTCGTCGTTAAATCTTCTCCTTCAGATGAAATTAACGCAAACAGGACCAAAAATCGCACGCAAAATTTTTCTCTCGAAAAGACTAAGGGCTTCTTCATCCGCCTTTGGTAATGTCCAGGTGTCCGCGCCATAAAGTAGGACTGGGATGATCAAGCTGTTATATAAAGCAAGCTTAGTCCTTCGAGAGAGGGCTTTATTACTCAATTGTCTCTTGAGCCCAAAGAAACAGAGATTGGCATAGATTTCGGTACTGATGTTGTTGTACCTGTTTACCACGGAGCCGAGGTAGACGAAGTCCTTGACTACCTCGAAGTTTCTGCTGCTTAGTGTGACGCTTTGTCCGAGACGTCGTCCTTCCTTGATGACAGCATGTACTTAGTCTTGCCCTCATTTACCGCCAGACCCATTTTAGCCGCTTCCGCTTCAATGCCAGCAAACGCCTCATTGACGGCTCGCTGTGTTTGCCCAATCACGTCAATATCGTCAGTGTAAGCTAACAATTGAACTGACTTCTGGAAGATGACGCCTCTGGTGTTGACTTGTGAGTTACGCACGAACTTCCATAGAATGATGTTAAAGAAGTCACATGACAGTGCATCACCTTGTCTAACACTTTTTTTGAAATTAAAGGTTGCGATGAGTTCGTTACCGACCTTGACGGATCAGCGGAGTTCTCCATCGTCATCCCACACAATCTGACGAGTTTGGTAGGAATGCCAAAACTGGACATGGCACTGTATAGCTCGTCTCTGTGCACACTGTCATATGCGGCCTTAAAACCAACGAATAGGTGGTGGGAGTCGATTTGCACTTCTTGTGTCTTTTCCAGGATCGTCGTCATGTAAAGATCTGGTCTATTGTGGACTTCCCTGGTCTGAAACCACATTGATAGGGACCTATCAGGTTATGGACAAACGCTCACAATAATTCAATACGGCAGAGAAGATCTTGTTGAGGAGACTAATCCCTCGGTAATTGGCGCAGTCAAAAGGGTCTCCTTTTTTGTGAACCGTCCACTGCATGGACATGCTTTCCTCCAACCGTATCTCACAGATAAGCTGGTGCATGCATCGTCTAAGTCGGGGGAACGGAGTTCTTGTCTATCATCGTCCAAATCGAGTGGAACATTCTGCCTAACAGCGGGATTTGGGCCGTCGTCGCTGTCATCGCCGTTAAGGAGTCTGCAGAAATGATCCTTCCAGATTGTCAGCACAGACTGCGACTCTACTACGAGTTGTCCATTTTGGCCTCGGCAGGCCTTGGTCCGAGCCTTGTATCCTGAATTAAATCTTCATGTTATTAAATAATTTTGTACTGAGTGAAACAGTGATAGAATGTACAAGATAAGTGTGGGATCAATTCTAAGTCAGCAGTAGAACGTAGCTTCGAGGTAGTCAAGGACTACGTCTACCTCGACTCCGCGGTAAAAAGGGACAACCGCATCAGTACCGAAATCAAACGTAGAATCACTCTTGCCAATCGCTGTTTCTTTGGGCTCAAAAGGCAACTGAGTAATAAAGCCCTCTCTCGAAGGACTAAGATCGCTTTATATAACAGCTTGATCATCCCCGTCTTACTTTATGGTGCGGAATCTTGGACGTTAACAAAGGCGGATGAGGAAGCCCTTAGCATTTTCGAGAGAAAAGTTTTGCGTGCGATTTTTGGTCCTGTTAGCGTTGATGGCATCTGGAGCAGAAGATTTGATGACGAACTCTATGGGCTGTACAGCGACATGCGCCTGTTCAAGTGTCTACGGATACAACGCTTAGGATGGCTAGGCCATGAAGGGGGTGTGGACACCAACGCTACGGTCAGAAAAGTCTTCGAATCCGAGCCATTGGGACAACGCAACAGAGGACGACCTAGACTAAAGTGGTGTACACAAGTGGAGAAGGACCTCAACCAACTTGGAGTGCGTAACTGGAGACAGCTGCCGAAAGATCGTGCTGGCTGGAAAGGCATGTTGGTTGAGGCCCAGGTCCACCCCGGACTGTGGTGCCACAAGAAGAAGAAGAAGAAGTAGAACGTTCATAAAAGACGTTGTTAAAAATTAAAAGATGTAACACTAGAATAGATTGATGTACAAAATTAAGAAAAGAGATCTCAATTACATACGCATACAAACGTACATTAAGTTTGATATTTCAACATAAAAGGGCCGCAAGACAACAAGGCGAAGAAATGATGAATGGGTCAAAAATAAGATTTCCGTAGGTACCAATTTTTATAAACAAATTTTGTTTAGCGAGCAGTGGTGGAATGGACGTTTCAATAAAAAAAATACCCTTTTTGGGGACATGATTACCTTCAAGTGTATTTTGGTTACATCCACAAAAACTGACTGTTTAGTGGAGTACGTGGCCTGTAGTTCATTAAAGACCAATGCCTGTCAGAATGCTCTTGTCAATGAAAGCTATAAGGCCAGGATCACTGCTTTTTACGTGCATCAACCACGAAGGGCAGGAACTTCACACTTCACTGCCCCAAACTTGTGCCACAATTCAGTTATTGAAGGGAATATTTGGTTACCGCATGATTTCTCGTCGTCCGATTTAATACCGCTGGACTATTTTCCATTGGGGTATATTTAATCACTAGTCAACTTCAATAAACCCAAACCAATTGGAGGATGTCATTCGCCGCGTCTTTGCCAATATACGGTGGCAAATGGAAATTCATTGAAAATTGAATCCACAGATTAGAAAATGTCAAAATTAGCCCTAGTGATTATACGCAAAAATCACTTTAAAATATAAAATGCCTCCAGATTATATTTTTAAGTTTAAGTTAATTTCGTGTTTATTAAGGAACATTTTACCTTGATTTATTCCTTTTCAAAGATATAAAATCTTAAAAAAACAGCCTTTACATAAATCCCACTTTGATGCACGTGCCTTTGATATAATAGAAAAAATAGACTTACTTTGACAAACGTCGATAGATGAAAACCCAGAATTCCACTTCATTTCTCAGTTAATGATTCATGAAGTCCCGAATTGTGATATCCTTTTAATGAAAACCACCAACAAAGCAACCCGATTGTGCCTGTAAATAAATTTCAGTTCAATTCATAAATCTTCATAAAGATATCAGAGAGTTCACGTCCCACTTCAACCTTTCAACGACCGTGTGCCTGCCCAGCAACACTTAACTCCTTCCACTCAGGCGCACTTAAAAGATTGTTGGAGTGCTGGGAAGTAGATCGGGCACATAAATTTGATAAACCATGCATTTCTCCGAATTACGATTATTGGAAAGATAATAAAACTTATTTCGTTCACATTCAACAATCAAACCTGAGCTGCTGCCGCGGCAAATTCATCTCCAGGTCGTTTGGTGCCAGACATGTTAAGAACAAGTTCCGGTGAGACAAAACGCACTCATGTAGGCGTCACTGAAAATAAAACCAACGGAATGCGACAGATGCTCTAATTACGAATGAGCGCGTATTGGAGGGATGCCTTCTCCAGCGGATAAAGACTTCAGCTTGCAGACCATCCACACGTCGGTCTTGAAACCCAAAACGTGTGTTTATGGTGCGATATTAAATTTATCACATGCTTTTATCTGGACACCACCAATTTAGATAACATTCCTATAAAATTAACTTGTCCCGGGCAACTGTCCGCCGAGCTGAAGATGGAGTTACAAAATATGCAAATGAAGTAGCGAGCGTGTTTCTCCTGATGAGCATGAAGAAACATAAAAAGCAGATAAAATGCATCCGATCTGAAGAGCTTGAGAATTAAGGAAATTGCAGATGGATTTCGATTCTTGCTTGCACTAAGCATTTCCCATCACCCATCAGAGAAGCAAACAAACAATCATCAGTCAATTATTCAGTTTCCGCAGTTAATAAACGTATCCGAAGACCCCGTGACACACAAAAATCAAAAATTAATCTTAAGACACACGTGGGTAGCATGTGAGTCATCTGACAGTCGCCACTTGAGCACGTTCCCGAAACAAAAACACACCACGAAAAACCCAAACAATCTTATCTGCAGATCGTGCACTGCTACTGCAGCAGCCGCAGCACCGCTCACACGTACACGCCTTGTTCTAGAGCCTTTTCGAGAACGTTTTCAAAATTCATAATAAAGCAAGAATAATATTGACATGATAATTGTACCTGGGATCGGCTGTCAACCGCCGCGGTGTGTGATCTGCTTGAGCGACACGACGATGACACAGGTAGCCACAGGAAGTCGGGGGTAATGTCAGTGAAAGGATAGGCTGGCAATGTATTCCTCTGGGGATCGACCAGCCATGGCAGGGAGGAAAGAAAACCGATTAGAGAGATGACATCTTGTTGATGCACTCACGTCATGCATGCTGGCTTACTTGGTTTGGTTTGTTGTTGATAATGCTGCAGTGGAAAGGATCCCCTGACAGATGTGGGCAAATAAATGACGACGGAGAAATTTATTCCATCTGTCATGTGTGCTGTGGCGATGCGAGGAAATGGAAAAGTTAATGGAAGTGGGGAGGTGGTTGGACAATTGTTTATTGCGCTTGTGAGATATGCTAAGCTCTGCGGTGGTGATAAGGAGAACAGAAAAATAGGGAACAAAATAGGAGTCCTACTAACAATGCTTGTAGGGGCTATCAACGAAAGGAAATCCACATTGTAACCGACGCGCTTGTGTTGTTCCAAATTTTATACCAATGCCGAACATGTGGTGTGTTTTTCAACCTTTGAAGAGCATTTAATTCCGCCTCAGGACATATTTTTGTGGGCTCATACACGTGACGAATAATAAACAAACGTTCAAAGTCACATTGTACCACTTGAGGGATCGATTATCTTGAAAGATGCGAGTTAATAATAATTGTTGGCGCTACAGTCCAAAGGGGGACCAGGGCCTAGCTTGCTCATCAACTACTCGTGTTGTGCGCGCTACTGTTCTCTCACGAGTAGAAGGGACCTACAGTTTTTTGCCGACTCCGAACGGCGAAATTTGAGAAGCTTTCTTAGACAGTTATTACTCTTTGAGTGTTGTCAGCAGCTCGAAAGAGGTGGTGCCGTGAAATATTAGAAAAATTGGTGTTGAACTGGGAGTCGAACCTAGACCCTTCGGCGTGTAAGCGTCGCACTCTACCCACTACGCCACGGCGACCACAAGATACGAGATATTACGCTTAAATCTTTTGATTTTGAAAATCAATTGGTCATATTTCTGACTCTTAGTTTCATAAATCAATTCAGCGAACTAGACTTCAAAAATAATCATTCTTTTCGAAGTCTTGAGAGGATCAATATTTGCAAAAGTACGACTAGCTAGCTCCTCCCGACGGGAACACAGCTTACCCCCTTCCACTAAACCTGTATGAAGTGAGCGTCAAGATACAAATGTCTCAATAGGGAACATTTGTTGTGTACGAGCCCTTATTTTTTTTTTGTTTGTTTGCTATGGCATCTGTGAAAAATATTAAGTATACATCAAGTCATTGAACAGACAACATCATATTTTTTCATCGTGTTAAAAATGTCGAATTTTGTACCAGAAAGTGATGATTTGCGGAAAGCATTAATTTTTTGTTTTCATTTGAAGAAAAGTGCTGCAGAGTCGCATCGAATGCATGTCGAGGTATATGGTGATCATGCTCTATCAGAAGCAACATGCAAAAGGTGGTTTCAACGGTTCAGAAATAATGATTTTTATGTGAGAAATGAAGAACGTGGAAGACCACCAAAAAAATTTTTAAGGCGCCGAATTGCAAACGATATTGGATGGAGATGACACTTTGAGACAAAAGCAAATGGCAGCAATGTTAAATGTTGCATAACAAAAAATTTCTGACCGTTTATAGTAAAAGCTATGGGAAAGATCCAATAGTATGGAAAATGGGTGCCACATGAATTGAATGAAAGACAGATGGAAAATCGAAAAAACACTTGTGGAATTTTGCTTCAAAGACACGAAAGAAGCTCGGTTTTGCCTCGGATAGTTACTGGCGATAAAAAATGGGTTTATTTTAAGAATCCTAAAAGGAAGAATCATGAGTTAATCTGGGACAACCATCAACATCGACTGCAAAACCAGATACATTCGGCAAGAAGAAAATGCTGTGTGTTTGGTGGGACCAGAAAGGTGTGCTGCACCACGAGCTCCTAAAACCTGGTGAAACCGTTAATACTGATCGCTACCGACAACAAATGATCAATTTGAATCATGCATTGATCGAGAAACGACCAGAATGGGCCAGAAGACACTGCCAGGTAATTTTGCTCCATGACAATGCACCTGCACACAAAGCAAAACCGGTTCAGGATACAATCAAAACACTTGGCTGGGAGCAGCTACCCCACCCGTCGTATTCACTGGACTTGGCTCCTTCCGACTATCATTTGTGTTCATCGATGGGACACGCATTGGCTGAGCAAAACTTTGATTCCTACGAGGAGGTCGAAAATTGGGTGTCAGATTATTTTGCTTCAAAAGACGAACAATTTTATTGGCGTGGTATTCACAAATTGCTAGAAAGGTGGTCTAAATTTGTAGAAAACAATGGCCAATACTTTGAATAAAATGTTTTTACTTTCCAACAAATAATTAGTGTTTTATTTTAAAAAAATTAAACACCCATAAATAATTAGTGTTTTATTTCATACTGGTACACCTGGTAAAAATGTATTTCGTGATTCTTTTTGACTTTTTTCATCCTGCCCACTTGCTGTAATCCCACAGACTGCAACTAAAGACTTTTGAAATACCGCAATTGTTTAAGTCTCAAAGACTTCGAATGAACGCGACTGACTTCAAGTGAGTGGTGACAACTTGAAAAAGACTTCAGTCGTCTGTTGATAGACTTGATTCATTCCTTAAAATTTATGGTCTGAAGATGGTCTTAAATATCAAGATTTCAAGAAGAAGTTAAAAGAATTTCAAAATGAAGTCAATTCAAATGAAAAAGTTACACGTTTTGATATGTTTTCCAAGAACTCGGGAATCTTTGGGCATTGCCAAATATTGCACTCTTTATCAACTCTGGCTATGTTGTGACAATAATAATTGTATGGAGTGACAGTTCACAGGGAGGCGCGACAGTTCACACCAAGGCCTAGTTTGCTCATCAACTACTCGTGTTGAGCGCGCTAGTGTTCTCTCACAAGTAAAAGAGACCTACAGTTTTGTTGCCGACTCCGAGCGGTGAAACTTGAGAAGATTTTTCCTGGACAATTTTCACATTTTGAGTGTTATCAGCAGCTCGAAAGAGGTGGTGACATGTAAAATTCGTGGTGTTGAGCTGGGAATCGAACCTAGACCTTCGGCGTGTGAGCGCCGCACTCTACCAACTACGCCACGGCGGCCACAAGGCTATGTTATAGTAGGTTGCTTTAGACGCCAGGTTAGTTGAGATCCGTTTTTTAATTGTGTTTGCTAGCCAATGACATAGAATTAAATATTCTTTGAGCCGCATTTCTGTACATATGCTTCACTTCGTCTTTTAGAGAAAAGAGTTCATTTTTCTTGATGAATGTTACGAAAAAGTCAGGACATAGAAAATCGAAAAAATTAATACTTTTCTCAACTGATTTAATTTGTCAAAATTTCTGAACAAGCAATAAGATTTATTGTGGCGAAGTGGCGTACTGGGTAGAGTGCGACGCTCACACGCAGCAGGTCTAGGTTCGATTTCTGGCTGAACACATCGAATGTTTCACGGCACGGCCTCTTTCAAACATTCAAAGAGTAATAACTATCGAAGAAAAAGCTTCTCAAACTTCACCGTTCGGCGTCGGCAAAAAACTTTAGATCTCTTCTGCTCGTGAAAGAACAGTAGCGCGCACAACATGAATAGTTGATGAGCAAGCTGGGCCTTGATGCCTTGTGGACTGTCGCGCTATCCGATTATTATAAATTAGATTTATTTTAAACGTCAAAGATGTTGTGTTTTATGTTATGTATTTTGTGTAGTTATATATGATCTTTTTCTAAATTTTTATTGTGTTCACTGTATGAAGGCCAAAAATGGAGGGTGACAACTTTTTCCTGTTTATACGCTAACAACCTGATATTTTGATATTGATCCTTCACAGACTTAAACATTTGAACACCATTTCGTGGCCAGGAAAGTGGAGCACTCAACGATCAGGTGGCTTTTGAACCTGTAATGAAATTAATTCTCCGGGGTAAACGTCAATGCGAATCAGATCAGATCACACTGTTGCGATAACTTGTTGACCAGAGGCTGCAATAAGGTTGCATGTGTGCCCTCGATCCGGTTTTTTCGTCTATGCAAGTGATGGTGGCACGCAACTAAATTCTTAATATAATTCTGTAAATCTATAAGCTTGTTGTTTTCCGAGACTTTATCTTAATTTCTCTGAACGATTAGCTCTCTTCTCAATTATTGGATAGAAGGTCTGATAAGCTAATGAGGAACTGTTATTATCTCGTTGCAAATTAGTTTATTTTCTTCGGAAGTGAGTGACAATCAAACAGTGAAAGTGAGTGACAATCAAACAGGAATGGCTTCATGTTTAGTTGACACAAATCCGTAGCATTTCATCCGAGTTTCAAATATGAAGAAACAAAAGGTGTGCTCCCGTACCCAAAAAGCAACACAAAACAGTACAAAACAACACAAACGATCACAATGTCCGTTCCCTTATACCGGAAAATATGGATTTTACGTCAAATGAGCGGTCTCTCGAGAGAGTAAAATATTTCCCCACCCTGCCCATTTTAATACAAGATATTTTTGTGGTTAAGTTGTTGGTTTTCTGTCAAATTAATGGGTGTACGTACAGAAATAAGTGAGCATTGACCCATTATTTTTGGGTATGTGTCTGAAATTCTGTTGTTGTTGTTTTTGTTTTCTGTATCGAAAAAGTAATTTCTTAATGACATACTTTACGTATTTGGTGAAGTTGCATTCCCATACTTTTCATCTTTCTGAGAGAGATTTACCCCCACTCTTTAACAATTGACAGACTTCAGAATTTCTCACAGAAAGTACTGGAACACACCTAAAATATGCGTGATAAACTTCAAGCCGTCAATACCGTCAGTATTTGAATATCCACATACATATTGAGGTATGATACATATACCTAATGAAATCGGTATTGGCAATTCTTGATGCCTGATTTTTAAAACAATATTTTAAAGCTTACACAAGTAAAAAAAAAGTACCTAAACAACTGCACCTTTCTATGATGCTAGAGAGTAAACGAAAACATAATTTGCAATTTTGTCTTTCGTGTGTATTACAAGCAGTTGTTAACAGAGAAGTAGTGTTTGATTCTTTGTACAACAACAGTGTTATGACAGCAGGTGATTGCAAAAAATTACAAAGAGGAAATGACCAAACAAGTATGAAAAATTTTGAATAAAGCAAAAGGCGTGCAACCAGAAGTCATTTCACAAGATTGTAAAGTAGACTAGTCTTCATCTTCTTTGGAAAGTGCTACAGTTCTCAATTATTCAATCATTTATTTAATTAGCTAAGGTTTGACCACCTTTCTGGCATTTTGTGAATACCACGCCAATAAAAGGAAGGAGCCAAGTCTGGTGAATACGGCGTGTGGGGTAGCTGCTCCCAGCCAAGTGTTTTGATTGTATCCTGAACCGGTTTTGCTTTGTGTGCAGGTGCATTGTCATGGAGCAAAATTACCTTGCCGTGTCTTCTGGCCCATTCTGGTCGTTTCTCGATCAATGCATGGTTCAAATTGATCATTTGTTGTCGGTAGCGATCAGTATTAACGGTTTCACCAGGTTTTAGGAGCTCGTGGTACAGCACATCTTTCTGGTCCCACCAAACACACAGCATTGTCTTCTTACCGAATTGACCTGGTTTTGCAGTCGATGTTGATGGTTGTCTTAGATTAACCCATAATTTTTTTTTTGTTTAGCATTCTTAAAATAAACCCATTTTTTATCGACAGTTACAATCCGATGCGAAACCGATTTTCTTTCGTGCCTTTGAAGGAAAATTTCAGAAGTACTTTTTTCGGTTTTCCATCTGTCTTTCATTTAATTCATGTGGCATCCATTCCACACTTTTGGATCTTTCCCATAGCTTTTAAACGGTCAGAAATTGTTTGTTGTGCAACATTTAACATTGCTGCCATTTGCTTTTGACTCAAAGTGTCATCTCCATCCAATATCGTTTGCATTTCGGCGTCTTCAAACTTTTTTGGTGGTCTTCCACGTTCTTCATTTCTCACATCAAAATCATTATTTCTGAACTGTTGAAACCATCTTTTGCATGGTGCTTCTGATAGAGCATGATCACCATATTCCTCGACAAGCATTCGATGCGACTCTGCAGCACTTTTTTTCAAATGAAAACAAAAAATTAATGTTTTCCGCAAATCATTACTTTCTGGTACAAAATTCGACATTTTTAACACGATGAAAAAATATGATGTTGTCTGTTCAATGACTTGATGTATACTAAATATTTTTCACAGATGTCATAGCAAACAACCAAAAAAAGAATAAGGGCTCGTTCACAACAAATGTTCCCTATCGAGACATTTGTATCTTGACGCTCACTTAATACGGGTATACCTGGTATTACGAAAATTAAATCCGTGGAGCAATTTACGTACATACATTTAGTTTGTTCATCTTAAACCGTTCACCTAGGTTGCGCAGATCCTGATTAATTCTTTTTACACACGCCTTTATATCCCTACATGCAACAAAGAGTGGACAATCGCCAGCGAATAACTGAAAGGTCAATAATTTTACCAAATTTGGCATGTCTTTAACATAAAGTATAAACAATAGTGCTCCTAATACAGATCCCTGTGGTACACCTAAAGTCACCTTTATTGCACTTGATATTTTATTGCTGACTTTAGTTTTTTGAGTTCTTCTTGATATGATGTGAACCAAGTCAGCTCTCTTCCTCTGACACCATACTTCTCCAGTTTATACTAATATGCTCCTGTCAACTGTCTCGAACGCTCCCCTCAGATCGATGAACACTTCAGCGATTTTAAAATTATTCTGCACTGCATTCTTCCAGTGGGTAATATTTAAATTCAAAAGTGATTCGCAACTATGCCCGCCTCTAAATTCACATTGACACTTCGCAAATAGCTTATTTGATTCCAAATAATTCTGGAACAGTGGTTGTACTAGTTTTTCGAACACTTTTACTTTATTTTGTAGCATGTTGATTGGACGGTAGTCTCCTTGTCTAGTTGAGTTCTTTATTTTTTCAATTGGTATTACTCTCGAATCATTACACGCTTGAGAAAAATTGTCACTCGTCAACGACCTATTTTAGGTAAACCTAGGCGTCAAACAACACCTCTCTCGCCAGCTGCCTCTAGTTCTGCATTTTCTTTTCATTGCGGTCCATCTTCAATTGTGTACGTTATCTCAACCTAGGATGCCCTCCTGTGTGGGGGTAATGGCTTGGATTCGACGACACCTTTGATCGGTTCGGTGTTGTCCGTACGCTCTTCTTGGCCTAGACTTCTTAAGCAGTGTAAATGATGGCACCTGCCCCTTCACATGTCGCCTTACAGTCCCTAAAAAAAATCGTTGTTTTATATTTTTTGCTCCAAATGGCAACGACGCAAATAGGACCAAAAACGCACGAACGTAGAAGGGTATCCTCATCTGTTTTAAATAACGTTCACGCATCCGCGTCGAGAAGAAGGACTGGAATGATTATGCTGTAAAAATAGGACAACTTAGTCTTTCAGAGGTCTCTATAGATCAACTGCCTTAATTGCGATTGGCAAGAATGAATAAGGGTTTGATTTCGGTTCTGATGTTGTTGTCATGCGCCGAGATAGGCCAAGTACCTCGAAGTTTGCTGCTACCTTACGTATGAGACATCAATGTTCTATGTCCTTCCTTGATTAAAACATATTCTTCGTTTTGACCTTATTTACCGCCAGACCCATTTAATTGCTTCCGCTTCAATGCCGACAAACGCCTTCTTGATAGCTCATTTTACCGTCTAATCACATCAATATCATCCGCGTGAGTTCGCAAATTAAATTAATTTTAAAATGTCGTGCCTCTGTTGTACACTAGTCAACAAGAACAAAAGTTTAGGAAATTATTCGTAGTTCTTAAATGCAGCAAGTATAGATGCTGGCCTAGGCTCTAAACTCTAAAGTCTCGTGAATACCCGAAAATCGAAAAGACTTTCCACACCTGTGTGTTTTAAACGAAAAAGTAAAACGTAAATCCAATGATATTATGAAATACCAGAGATATCGGTATGAAGTGAGCGTCAAGATACAAATGTTTCGATAGGGAACATTTGTTGTAAACGAGTCTTTATTTTGTTTTGTTTGTTTGTGAAAAATATTTAGTACACATCAAGTCATTGAACAGACAAAATCATATTTTTCCATCCTGTTAAAAGTGTCGAATTTTGTACCAGAAAGTGATGATTTGCGGAAAGCATTAATTTTTTGTTTTCATTTGAAGAAAGGTGCTGCAGAGTCGCATCGAATGCTTGTCGATGCATATGGTGATCATGCTCTATCAGAAGCACCATGCAAAAGATGGTTTCAACAGTTCAGAAATAATGATTTTGATGTGAGAAATGAAGAACGTGGAAGACCACCAAAAAAGTTTGAAGACGCCGAAATGCAAACGATATTGGATGGAGATGACACTTTGAGTCAAAAGCAAAAGGCAGCAATGTTAAATGTTGCACAACAAACAATTTCTGACCGTTTAAAAGCTTTGGGAAAGATCCAAAAGTGTAAAAAATGGGTGCCACATGAATTGAATGAAAGACAGATGGAAAACCGAAAAAACACTAGTGAAATTTTGATTCAAAGACACGAAAGAAGCTCGGTTTTGCCTCGGATAGTTACTGGCGATAAAAAATGGGTTTATTTTAAGAATCTTAAAATGAAGAATCATGAGTTAATCTGGGACAACCATCAACATCGACTGCAAAACCAGATCGATTCGGCAAGAATATGTTTGGTGGGACCAGAAAGGTGTGCTGTACCACGAGCTCCTAAAATCGGGTGAAACCGTTAATACTGATCGCTACCGACAACAAATGATCAATGTGAACCATGCATTGATCGAGAAATGACCAGAATGAGCCAGAAGACACGGCAAGGTAATTTTGCTCCATGACAGTGAACCTGCACACAAAGCAAAACAATTTCAGGATCCAATCAAAACACTTGGCTGGGAGCAGCTACCCCACCCGCCGTATTCACCAGACTTGGCTGCTTCCGACTACCATATGTTTTCATCGACACGCATTGGCTGAGCAGAACTTTGATTCCTACGAGGAGGTCGAAAATTGGGTGTCTGATTGGTTTGCTTTAAAAGACGAACAATTTTATTGGCGTGGTATTCACAAATTGCTAGAAAGGTGGTCAAAATGTGTAGAAAACAATGGCTAATACTTTAAAGAAAATTTTACTTTCCCATTAATAATTAGTATTTTATTAAAAAAAAAAAAATACCGGTATACATGGTAAGTTCACTTGACGTTGCCCTATGTAAAGGAAACTATTTCTATATTGAAACAACCCAAAATCTCACCCACAAAAATGTGAATGTCTCAGAGGAAAAATTAAATAACTTGAAATTTGGTGTAGAAAGATCGGGAACTAATGGTATATTTGTACCGTAGATTTTAGAGTTATTTCATAGAAAAACTTATTTTGTATGAATAAGGTACTGACGAGGCAGAGTCATTATAAGCAAAAAGTTGTTCCTTGTTGAGATTTGTAAAACTTCGTTTAGCCCTGCAGATTAATTTTTGTCAAGTTTGTACTGAAAATTGTTTCTTACTGAAACATTTTGCCGACGGGGGAAAAAAAATCTCCTAAAATGTGTCTTATTAGTTTCTGATACAAATATGAATTCAGTTGCTTTTAATACGTAAAGTCAAAAGTTGTAAACTCGCTTGGATATGGACGAAAAAACTCACTTTTTTTAAACATCCAATTCTAATATTTTTACACAAATATGGAGATCATTCGTAAAAGCAGCCCCATTAATAATGAGTGTTTCATTTTCAAAAAAACTCATTTCATACCGGTATACCTCGTATATTTACGAAATAAAGGAGAGGAGGAATCATGGGTATCCAATATATTGTATGGACTTCGTCGCCATTAGATTTCTGAGTGAAACTCTCATTAGGTAAGGTTTGATTCCTTCTAGCCCTCCAGCCCTCCAAAAATTGTCACCAAGTCATTCCTACTAATAATTTCAATTGTGTGGCGTTACAGTCTACAGGGGGACCAGGGCCTAGCTTGCTCATCAACTACTCGTGCTTTGCACAAGTAGAAGGGATCTATAGTTTTTTGCCGACTCCGAACGGCTAAGTTTGAGAAGCTTTTTCTTATACAGTTATTACTCTTTAAGTATTGTCAGAAGCCTGAAAGAGGCAATGCCGTGAAGAATGCAAATGTTCAGCTGGGAATCGAACCTAGACCATCTACTGTATCCACTACGGAACGGCGACCACTTTTTACTAGTGTATTTATAATACCAGCGGTTTTGATTGGATCGAATTTTTTTGAGGCAAAATACTCGGTAAATGACACAAACCTGAATTTTCTCAGGTGCTCTAATGAAGTCTATATTGCAGTATAGACTTAGCCTTAAACTAGGCGCAATACGTTTGTCCTTATTTTAGGGGTTAAAAATGGAATGCACGTGTGGAATCTTACAGAAACTCTTTTAGACATATCTGCCACATACTTTATTTTCTTTAATTCTTTCCAAATTATATCTGCTCTCATTGTTAAAATGCTTACTCCATCAAAATCATTCTAAATAGCTTGAAAAATAGGGCCTAAAACAATTTTTTTGAAAGCTCCCATCGAAGAAAACCGCAAACGATTTATTTGTTTCGATTCTTTTGCTGGGTATATTGCTGTGAAAATTACCGCACATCTTTTTCTAATTCGATACTTTTCTGCTCGCAACGGGATACTTTAAAAAAAATTTTGTCAACTGAGCCTCAAGCCTTCACCAGAAGATCACCTGATTCAAATTCGTGGGATGATGCAACTATCGCTATGTCAACTGCATATTATATACAAATTTTAAAAAAAAGAGAGATTTACTTCTGGCACATGGAACTAAAATAAGGGCGACATTTTGTAAAAAGCTTCTGATTCAATTAATTGCTTCAAAACTTGGTTTCCAGATCACTGATGGACAGGCATGAAGTTGTAGCAATAAATTCCTTCGCATGCGAATGTAAAAAGTCCGAATATAAAGCTAATAGGCTTTTATTTCCTAAAGTATTTGTTGATTGTTCCGTTCAGATTTGTTTTAGAATGTCTGCTAGCATTATCTGTTTACAGGATCAGGAGGCAAGCCACTTCTTTCAAATTCTGAGAGATAAGAATGTTTACTACTACTTCCAGGTCATAGCCAACCCCATGAGTCACATGTTTTCCGCTCACACAAAAGAGACAAAGAAACTCGTTCTGAACTCACTGATTTATCTCAATGCAAAAATATTCCTTCCTTAGCCAAGTCGTTGGCGTTGCCGAAACTTAAGAAGAAGCACTCAGCCATTAGCCCAAAGCAGTTTCTGTGCGTCAAACACAAGTCAGAACTAATTTTTCTCACGAAACGAACATCAAAACATAAATTCACTCACCATTAGTATTCATGCTACATCTGAGTCCAGCCGGGTTTTGCTCCAGCGTCTATCAATCAATGCAGCCCAAGGTCTTAAAAAATATTTTCTCTGCTCCTTCGTCTTTCGCAACGTCTCCGGAATTTGAAATCGCCTCCTACCTGAAGCACAAATAGTCAACGGAATACTTTTGTGCCCGACTGTCAACCGCACTAATTTTTCTTTAGTACACAATCAGCAATGGGGGCAAAGTTTTCCAGCTCATAATTATTCCCCGTATCGACGTAAAAGCTCCTTTCACCCCTTCAACGGTCGTGAGTGTGTTATTTCCCTGCACATTATCCTGATAACGGAAAGCATGAGCAGCACGAGGGTGGTCGCAGCCGCCAGCGAGCAACAACAACACGCGCCACCACCGCAACCATAGCACCACAGCGAACAGACACTGGTGGATCAGCTTCTTGTTTTCGGGGATTCCGCATCGACACACAGAACCCGATAGTCATTGTCAACGGTTGTCTCTTCAACGCAGGCAGTACTGTCGTTGCCTTTCTTCCGTCGAGTACGAAAATAATTTCATCGGACGCGCACACACACGGCTGTTCGGTGTCGAGTGCGCCAGCCAGAAGTGTTTGTTTTTGTCTGTTGTTCACAATTTTTCCATTTCCCGGATAAAATACGAGTAATAAAGGAAAAACGAAAAGCTATCCCGTCATTCGGTGAAGTCATGGTGTAGTTGTCCGCTTCGATATGTCTGAAGGATTAGAGGACGTATTCGTGCTGTGAGAGGACGGCCACAGAGTGCGAGCTCTGCGCCTAACAGTTGGAGTCTGACATTTACGCGCGACGGTTTGGCGGAAATACTACACGTTGTTGGTGGCGGCGGCGGTTGAACTCGTCGCAGTAACAGTTGGCCGGTTCGTTCCAAGTCCAGGAGGACGACATCAACCAGAAAAACAGGGATGTCCCTCGCCTCTCCGTCTGTTTTAATGTGAACCCAATTAGTGAAGTGATTATTATATGTGAAGGCGACGCGAGTGCGTGTGTACGCGTCGAGGGTGCATTCATCCGTGTGCGAGGACGCCGGGAAAATTAATAAATTCCACCAGCCGGCTGGGTCCGGTCAGAGTTGGCGTGGGTCCTTCCATTTGGTGGGCGGAAAAGGCGCGCTCTTAATCAGTAGTGTCGTGTGATAATTGATTGAAATTCAATACTATGTCAGTGTGACAGTTTAACTGAGTTGACAAAGCAGTGACAAACAAACAAAGGGACGAGCGAACAAACCCACAGAACGGTTCATCAATGGATACAGCCACCATGGCCACATGTCTGGGATTAAAACTTTTAATTGCAGTCCTTCTCATCAGCAGCAGCAGCATCGACACCTGTGCCGGTAAGTTCAATCAAGTTCAATGCATTTGAGAGTTGGGAGGGCGGTTGTGGGAAATGGCAAAAATCATCAAATAGATGTCTTTTGGCCATGATATTGAAAAACCCCACTCACTGCTCTGGTGCACATCACATTTCTGCTGGCGACGGGCAGGGCGGCGAGAAAGAAATGCACACACGGTTGGCGGCGGGCTGTGGAACACACCCAACGCGGATAAACGGTTTCGGTCGGGGTAAACGAACTTGATCAAGCTTAATTAAGTAAGAATGTTTGTCTTTCATTGGAATTATGCATGCAGCCGGGTGGAGAGAAGGCTGCGGCGCTAGCGGGTGGTCGCAAGGGTTGGCATTAGGTGGACCTTGAGCAAATGATAAATTGATTCGTGGTCTGATATGATGATGGGTTTTTTCTGCCCTTTGCATGGCGCTAAGTGCATTCGGCGGATGGCTTTGGGGCTTGGCTGATAAGATCAATGGCAAATGGTTCAACAGCACTCAGACTGCACGTAATGTAGGGACTTAAAATAAAAGCACAATTGCAAGGTGATTAAGTGTTGTAAATGTTTTTTAGTTCCACTGACAAACAAAATTTTTTGATTAGAGTTTTCTTAAACCGTCTATATTTGTCAATCCCTACCTATGAAGGCCTATACGATACAAAGGCCTTCCGTCTCGTCAATTAAGACACTTCAATGAAACGCTACATAAAGGCAGGTCTTATTACAAGTTTGAACATTAATAGTTTTTGTTTCGAAATAACCATATTTTAGGAACAACCCAAGATTTTAAACTCCTTCAGGAGAGAATTTCAAAGTTTAAAATTAAAAAATCAGCCAGTTTTCTTTCAATTGCTTTATTAAATAGACACAAGCACCTTTAATGTTTTGATACATAGCTCATTTTTACCCCAATTCAAGTTAATTAAACCTATCCACTCCAATTCAAGTAAATAGGTTTAATTTACTTGAATTGGAATAGACATGATTCAATTCTAAATGTAGAGGTCAATACTGTTGTAGACATTGATTTGCGATTCTTCTTTTATTCTTTTAAAAAAAAGTGTTCTTAAAATTCTTCTTTTAAATACAAATTGTAATTGGCTTTGAAATAAAACACTTTTCTCAGAATAGAAGAGCTAAAATGCAAGAGCGAAGAATAAAGTAAGTCGATTGTGAACAGTGGTCAAAAACGGATAATAGTTAAAATATTCATTTCTTGTGTTTGTTATTTTGCAAATAGAAACATGTTGTCAGTTTAAATGCTTACCGGGAAAGAGTTCAATTTCATCGAAAATATTTGAATTTAATAGGAGTCGGCTTAAATGCATTAAATTGTATCATTCATTAAATTAAGTTTCTTCACTGATTTTCAAGCAAAGTAAAAATCGATGAATTCTGATTTCAAATAAATTGGGCACGTCTTTTAGAAGTTAAAAGCTCTGGCACAAAGAGTACCTTACATGCGTATCGTCAAAGTATCCGATGACAGTAAAGTACCTGAAGGAAGGAGATAATACAATGAATACTTCATTGCACAGCTGATTTCATTTGACAGTCGCTTCAAATTCAATTTGTTTTGGTAACACTGTAGAGCGGTCTGATATTTACTTAGCAAAAATGCTTCAAGACGAGTTACTCTATTTACTAACGTGCTTGATGATACTGCTCGAAGTTAAACAATAAATGAATACAAAAAAAAAAAAAAAAAACAGAACAACATTTTGAGTCCGGACTTTCTGACTTTCTGTATAGAATGAGATGCAGGGTTTTATTAGCGATAAACTTTGAGAGATAATACAATAACAATTTGGAACAATTTTCCACGGCTGTGAGAATAAAAAAAGGAATCTTTGATTTACTATTCAATTTAGTACAAGATCTTACAAAGCATTCAAAAAGATTCTTTTGAAATGTCGTAATGTGTTGCTTGTCAACGATGACGGAGGGAGAAAAGTTGAAAGTTGATCCACCACATCCATTGCGTGAGTGGTAGCGTTGGTCTATGTGCCATCTCCCATAAGAATACCTGTATTTTATGTATCTGTCAAAATATTGCTGACGCTGACGCATGTAAAGTATTCTATGTGCCGGAGCCTTAACTTTACAGTAGATGTAAGCAGGTTAACTTTAAAGCTGTTAACTAAAGCAGAAACAATTTAAAATGATACGTATTCTGCCAGACAGATCAAAAACGATCTACTATATAAATATATGTAGACCATATGGTTTAGTGAATTTCTTATCGCTTTTTTAGCGGCATATTTTTCTTAAACAAAATACATGTGGCTGCCGTGGCGTAGTGGGTAGAGTGCGACGGTCACACGCCGAAGGGTCTAGGTTCGATACCCAGCTGAACACCTCGAATTTTTTACGGCACCACCTCTTTCGAGCTGCTACCAACACTCAAAGAGTAGTAACTGTCTAAAAAAGCTTCTCAAACTTCGCCGTTCGGAGTCGGCAGAAAAATGTATATCCCTTCTACTTGGGAGAGAACAGTAGCGCGCACAACACCAGCAATTGATGAGCAAGCTAGGCCCTGGTCCCCCTTTGGACTGTAGCGCCAACAATTATAGTTATTATGTTTGTTTTGCGTCCTTATTGAAAAAAAAAAAAACTGTAAAACTGTGTCCCTTTTACTCGTGAGAGCACAGTAGCGCGCACAACACGAGTAGTTGATGAGCAAGCTAGGCCCTGGTCCTCTTGTGGACTTTCGCGCCAACAATTATTATTACAAAATACATTTCCAAGAAAAAATGTCTTGAACACAAAAAAAGGAAGGAAGTCAATTTCACAATTTTAATGTTTCCTTAGATTCAAAAAAGTTTTAAAAATATCAAATGTTAAAGTATATTTAAATCAGTGTGTTTTATTTTTTAAGAATACCTACAATGCAAATTATAAAAGCGCTTAAAATGACACTGAAAATTTAAGTTTGCGCTCGATAGTTTTATAAAAGTACAGTTGATGGAGGGATAAAGGCTCCAAAGTAAATATTTATTCAACTATAAAGACAGTGAGTGATGAAACCTGTGTCAAAGTTATTTAAAGTCTTCTTTGTCTGAGTGTATGCTCTATTCCTCGAATTTCGTGTCCCATATTTCAGGAACTTGGTGCCTGGTGTCGTTTTTTTCCTCTTCATCTTCCACAGTAAAATCTTAAAATTTAACGATTTTGATGGCTGCGCTTTACAGTGTCTTACTTTTTAGTTCAAGGGCCTCAGAGGTATTGATTGTTTGTTTCTAAATTGTCTGTATATATAGACCGCGCTGAAGTTTAGAACTCTATTGATTGAGACTTGTGTGAAAGTGTTATCATTAGCTTTCGTTTTTTTAAGTTCTTTCATGAGGC
This sequence comes from Eristalinus aeneus, assembly GCA_955652365.1. NCBI lineage: Eukaryota > Metazoa > Arthropoda > Insecta > Diptera > Syrphidae > Eristalinus > Eristalinus aeneus. The sequence goes on from OY019131.1 coordinate 25,883,230, forward strand.
GAGCATGTTCGAATCGCTTTTACACTCTTCGATCACATCGGGTCACAATTTGCATATCAAGTTTTTTACAAGGACTTCATTGAAATTTCATTTTCCATTTTAAAAGGAGCAAAATTTTCAAACATTACTGTTTTTTGAAACTGAATTAATCAAATATTAGAATGCATTCGATAACGAAAAGTTTCCTCGACATCACATTAGGTGTGTTCCAGTACTTTCTGCGCCAAATTGTGAATTCTGTCATTTGTTAAGGAGGGAAGGCAAAGTCACAACAAAATACTGAAACAAAGCTTAAACAATTGTGTTAATTTCGACTTTTATTAAATTTCAAATCTTAATAATGGGTAGTTGGGCAAAAACAAATTTGTTGGCGTACTAGAACAGACTTTCGTTGATTTGCGTTTTTTGTATTGTTTTGTGTATTTTTTTAGGGTATGAGAACATACCCTTTATCCTTTTAATCATAGCAAAAGAGCTTTGCATGCTCTTAAAGAAAATGTTTAGTGAAAAATCAATGTTAATGTTGTTAAGTTGTAATAAAGTGGCCGCCGTGGCGTAGTGGGTGAATTTTTCGAATTTTTCACGGCACCGTCTCTTTCGAGCTGCTGACAACACTTAAGGAGTAATAACTGTCTAAGGAAAAGCCTTAAGTTTCGACGTTCGGAATCGGCCTAAAACTGTGGGTCCCTTCTACTTGTGAGAGAACAGTAGCGCGAACAACATGAGTATTTGATGAGCAGGCTATGGTAAGTGGTTGGTCCCCCTGTGGACTCTCGCGCCAGCACTTTTTAATAACTTGTGATGCAATACATTAATTACTCTCGCTTGTAAGTTATTTTACAAAACAATAGGACCACTGAATATCATTTTAACTTTCATAGAAAAACTAAAACCATTTTGTTTTTATTTTTCATTTTATTATTGTTTCAATAAAGCGAATATTTCGCCACATTTTTCCGTTTCCTGGGCCTATTCATTCGAAATGTTCTTTAGCAAATTGGATTCTACTTTTCCTATGTTTTTTGGTAAAAAGTTGTACCTCCCTGGGGCTTCTTCTAAAGAGATTTTGTTCTTTTAGCCTCCTTCGCGCTGTTCTAGAACAAACAAGTAAGTTCACAATTGATGTCTGCAGCTGACAATAGCGGGTCTTTTTTTTGATAAGGGCTTAATGTGGACGCTATCTTTTGGAGATGTTTTTCGTGGACGACCTGTTGGCATGTGCAACTTTTGCGGCTGTAGTGCATTAAAAACAAATGTTTTTGATCTTCCCACTAGTCTGGACACCTCCCCCTGTGACTTTCCTTCCTGTGTAAGTTTTCGGATCAAGTCCCTTTCGGTTGCAGACCAGTGCACACCGCGGCCCATTTTACCTGCTTTCATGAATAATTCGATGCATTTTAACACACAAACATCGTCATTTCTATACTTACAGAGAATTGGCTTAAAAATAATATAAGACACAATTATTCACAATAAAAAACAAAACAATTAAGCTGGTCTCATTATTTTGTCCGAACGTTGAGTTAGTTACTTCACATTTGAAGACAAAATTTTCTTCAAATGTTCTTGTTTCCTTGTCAATTTTTAATTGGGAAGGAAGTACCGTTTCCAAAAAGAAATATGCAAACAGACATCATATTAAATATTGTTGCAGTGAGAATAGGGTAAATGTTCGATATTTTCCGTACTAGTCTTATTGTTTTGTCCATCACTGTATATACCATATTTTATAAATTAATTTTATACCTACGGATTAAGTCCTAAATGAAAACAAATTCTCTCTGTTTGAACGTTTTTTAAGTTCTTCGAGTGATCTCTAAACAGTACGTGGGATATTTAAAAAAGTCAACACTGCACAGCATTATTTCTTGCCGTCACAGTTTTTTTTTTCTAGAATTCAGTTTTAATGCACAATGGTGTACAATTTTGTAACCTCTGTCGTATTTCATAACATTGTCGCACGACTTGTCTCCATGTCTCCCCAAAATAGGAAATAACTGCAATCAAGGCAAACGTGTACCTATTGAACACTTGGTATGATGTCTAAACTGACTATTTGTAAAAATAAATGCTACAAAGCGCTGCCTTTCGACATGTTTGTCGTTTAATGTTCGCCAGCAACCAAAATGTCAACGTCTATGCTTTGTGGTGCATGATTCAGGTAACGCACACTGCTGTTGGATATGCAAAAAACAAAATAAAAGGGCAACTCATAAAAACTTTTGAGCATTACCTTTTGACATTTAACAACATAGTTTATGATATTTAGCAAAACCCTGAACATCTTAAGGCAAAAGCGGATGCCAATTAACAATTTTTTGTCATGAAGATAATTACAAATTGAGACACTGTACACAAATAACAATTTACAAAACGTTGGGCGCCAGTTTGTAAAACTTTTCCCACCAATCTTCCCTGCACTGCTTCGAAGGAAAATAATTGCTCATCTTTGAAAAGTTCTTATCAAAGACAAGCAATTCCAACTGATCAGCGCCCACAGTTCTTATCAAAGACAAGCAACTTCAACTGATCAGCATCCACTGCATTTCCCCGGTTTTTCTTGAAAAATCAATATTTTCATCTCTTGTCTCTTATCTCGCGGGTTAAGTTGAATGTCACATTATCAGCATTTCCCAAGAAACTCTTCGATAAGACATGAAAATTACATACACCATCACCAGAAACTGGTTTCTTCCTTCAGCTGTCCGCGTGTTCAAGTCCAATGTCCACAAAAACACAACCCACATCTTCATCTCATTTACAAAGAATTTTTTTTTTTTTGGAAAAGAGATGCTCCCCTCAACAATTCCTAAATTGCGAAGGTCATTTATGTATCAAATTTACGATCGCACAACACCCAACAGCACCATCCATCGGGTGTCGATATCAATTTGAAGAGATACAAGCACTTTAGGCACATTTCGTCGTCACCCACTTGGAGCGTGGAGTAGAGTCTAATTGAGAATCGTTTAAAGCCAAGTGCCCATTCAACCTCTTTCGAAATAAATTTGAAAAAATCTCTACTCCGGGTATCGCAACAGAAGTGCTGTCCGCATTTAAATATCCCCCAAATTGTCGCGGGCGGGGGCACGTGTTGTCTCGAACAATTAAAATGAAAATCTATTAAAAGATGCTTTTGTGAGTCGTTAATTCTCTCGTGTGTACAACTGCATGGCGATTTCTGTTCGGAATAATAAACTTTTCCCTCCTCAACTGATCCGTTCTGGTGCATACTTCGTTCGCAATAAGTCATAAAATGTTTCAAAAATACGTACTCGTCGGATCGGTGGTGGTTCAACGGCTCGTCTAGGCTGAAGTGATTTGGTGTGATAGGGGTATCAGATTCGAGAGTTTATTTTAAGAGCAAGAATTATGGTTAGCAGGATCTGTGATTGGAGGTTGGGGTCATTTAAGTGGTTTTACTTTTATGACGTCATGTGAGGTAGGTTCTAGAAGATATAAAGGATTGGCTTTCTCAATAAGGTGCGCATGGCACATATAAAACGTTTGCACCTAAAATGTCGTACATTGCTTGGTCAAATAAGGCATACAGCTTAAATACCAAGCCATTTGAATGTTGGGCCATGTTTTTATATCTGTGTGGAATCAGGAGTGGGTTTGTGCCAAGAGGGCTGCAGACGTTTTCCAATGACAGACATCTTGTGGGTTTTCGGGTAGAGTTGCATCTTGTATGTATGATCCAGCCTATTAGATACAATCTTCGCAGTGGTGTCAGCTTTCAATTGAACCCGCTCTTGAAAAGTGGATGAACACGCCGTATTCTTAAGTATTCTGAATTACAGAAAAGTTGAAAAGAAAAAGCACGGCAATACTGTGAAAATGTTAGAAACTCGCGAAGTCATTGTTGATATGAAATGGGGGACAGGGGGCAATTAAAAAGTTTTTATTAAGACTTTCCAAAATAAACCTCGTAGTGAGCAATTTTTTAATCATGATTTGAACTCAAGGAAAGTTTCCCATTACTACTCGAACCCCGACTAATGCTTGGTGTCAGCGTCGCGATAATTAATGGTCTTTCATCGTTTTCAACAAATTGAGAGGAGTAGAGCACTGAAAAATGGAGTTCGAATGAAAATTTATTTCAAATTCAAAATTAAGTTGCCCCGTCAACCAAAATAATTTAAACCAGTGTTTAGATGTCCGTTTAACAACTGTTTGCAAAATAAACACGGAAATTAGTTTGTCCGAGAACAAGTCGTTGTTAATTTTTTTTTAAAACGCTCTTCGTTGTCCTCGAGATGTTTGCAAATCAAGTGAACGTCGTGGAGGAGTAGGTAGAGTGCGAAACTCACACGCTCAAGTTCGAAGGTTCGATTCTCGGACTGAACATTTCGCAATGTTTAAAGACTGTCCTTCGGATTTCTAACAACACTCAAGAAGAACAAATTATGTAAAAAAAGATTCTCACATTTTGCCGTTTGAAGTCGGAAAAAGCCATTCCACAAGTTGGAGAACAGAACACGATTTGTTGATGAGGAAGCTAGGCCATGGTCCTCTTCTCGACTGGCATTCTATCTACTACATTTACTCGTACACATCATCAATTCAGTCTGAACTGTACGGTGACTAAAGTTGACTTCGTGGGTGTATTGCACGAAGGAAACCGAATATGTCGGGAGTCAACTTAATGAGACGGTTAAACTTCACCAACCATGTTTACAAATCAATTGGATTTTGGAAAAGAAAATCTGTGCAGTGATGAATCAAAATTTCATCCGGTTCTATTTTTTCCTTGCGGTTTGCTAAAAGATAGCGTAACTTGTATTATTCCATTAATTTTACTCCATTGGAACATGCGCTGGAAAGGTACTGTCATTCTTCGTCTTCTCAGTATATGTCATTAATTTGAAGCGTAAATAACCATCATCTTTTTTGACTCAAATATGTCGAATTTTGAGCTTTAAAAAGTGGGTATGCGGGGAGCCTTCTTCATTTCATGAAAAATCCGCTGACGAAAATTATCGCATTTTGGTGGTGGCGGTTATTTTCGCTAGGTAAACGAACATGCTAAAAGTAGTTTGCACTATTTAAATGTGGTGATTTTGGCTTAGAAGACGATGAACGTCTTTTAAAGCCAAACAAATTTGAAGATACTGAACTCTAAGCATAACTGTATGAAGGTTGTTGCCAAACACAAGAAGAGCTCGCAGAATCTTTGGGTATCACTCAATCAGTCATTTCAAAACGTTTAAAACCAGCTGGATATATTCAACAGCAAGAATATTAGGTTCCACATTTTATGGGGTCAGATGGGAAAATGTACGTGAAACGTCCCCTCAACAAGAAACTTGACTTGATCGTTTAGCATTGCTGATGAAGCTTCTGAGCTTAAGGTGCATTCTCTTGGTATGATGTAGATCCTTTACTAAAGGATAAAATTAAGTCATACTGCTTCGAATGCATACACGTTACGTACATTTCTCAACATGATTTCGACCCTAAGCACACCGCACGCGTAGTAAAGAAATGGCTTGTTTAGTCCCGACTTGAACCCCATCGAAAATTTATGAGCAGATGTGGAAAAATATAAGATCAAAAAACGCTACAAACTTCTTGCAAGAATTTAAGAAAATATGGGAAAGCACACCTCCTTCAAGATGCTCTGGTTATAGCATACCCCGAGGACTTTGTGCTTTTATAGCAAACAAAGGTTTTCCAACTAAATATTGAACCTTTAAGTTTGTTGTTATTGTTTCTTGTTTTCTTCTTTGCGTTTCTAATTCATTGGCCAGCTTTATATTCACCTTTTTTGTTTTTCATGAGTTTTTATAAATTTATTTTTGTTAGAATTAAAGCTTAAACGAATAACGTTTAGTATGTTTTTTTAATAAACAGTTATTTTTTGATTTACTCTTAAAAAAATTAATCGAATACACTTCACACACTTACACTTACACAATACACACTACACAGGGCAAAAGCAACCGTTTCCGAGTTTCTGGCCACCTCTATATAAACTTAGAAAGCAGTCGATACATTTGTGTCAGTTATATTCCAATTTTCAAAACGAATGTAAAGCCGTCTTTCGGAGTTTTGTTGCGAAATCGTTTCAAAAATTGTTTACAGCGAAACATTTAATGATGTGAACGGACGTAACTAGGGAGAGATTGCGGCTGATTAGCCCCGAGTTGACACTTCGGAATATTCTTCAAAATTTTTTTTTAACTCTTCTTTCTAACTACTCTCCAGTTCGGCAGCAACACTTGGATTAATTTTGTAATTTGGTTGGCATTTCTAAAAAGTGTTGTAAGCTTATTTAGTAGCTTTCAATATATATTTCGTGCTTGAGATTTAAGAAAACCTGTACTTTTGATTAACCCTGATCATATACTGTGAGCGTCAAAAGTGAGTAAACAAATATCTGATTACTGTATAAAGATGAAAATTGGGCCAAAATAACAACAAAACTCAAACTCCATTGATACACAAAAACAGCTTTACTCAATGTGATCAATTATTCAAAACATTTTGTTTAGTGATGAAAATTCGATATTTTTAAGAGCAATATGAATAAAGAAGAAGAATTTACTGAAAAAAATATTAGGTCGGTCGTGAAACATGGGGAAGGTTCAGTTATGGTGTGGGGGTGTGTAGCAGCATCTGGGATCAGTAATTTTGCCTTCATTGTTACGACAATTAGGAAGGAAGTGTAGCAGAAAAAAAAAATAAATAAATAGAACTAATCACCCTGTTCTAGATTTGTTTTCGAACACCAAGTAAACGGCTTACATGTACTTGCAAAAGCTTTCTTCAATCCATCTGATCAGGTTATCGACTGATAAGATAACACAGATAAGGAACTGTGTGAGAGTTGTTTTTTCCGATCACTCATCACCCGAACCTCAATCCTGCTCCCCCCCCCCCATACAGAAGATTATCTAAATATTCTCAGGACCAGCTTGCAACCGAGCGTAGACAAATTAGGTTTAGCTAGGAATTGTATTTTTCAGCAAGACAATGACCCTTAGCATACCTCACGTGTTGTTAAGGAATGGTTGCTTTGTAGGACCCCAAAACGCTTGAATCATCCCCCGCAATCACCGGACCTTAACCCAATAGAACACTTATGGGAGCATTTGGATAGAATAATTCGACAGAGTACTATTAACAACAAGGAAGACCTGAAAAAAGCTATAACAGAAGAATGGTCAAAAATTTCCCCCGATGTTACCAATAAACTGGTAATTTTTATGCCACGTAGACTCAAGGAAGTACGTCCAAAGGAGGACCAACAAAGTACTGAATTTATTTTTTTAAGCAATAAATAAGTACATTTGTTGATAGAAATGTATACTGTTTGCTCACTTTTGACTCGTAATGTATGAAGTAGTTATAATTTTCATTAAAAAAAGATATTTGTTTTTGTTTTTACTGTACTTTATTTTTTTAATAATTGATCACATTGAATAAAGCTGTGTTTGTGTATCAATGGAATTTGAGTTTTGTTGTTGTTTTGACCCAATTTTCATCCTTATACCGTAATCAGATATTTGTTTACTCACTTTTGACGCTCACAGTACGTGTTTTTGTAAATTAAATAAGGTTTTTTTCGATTTTGATTTCGTAATTTTCCTTGCTTTTCAATAACTGTACACAATTTTAAAATTCTATGACTTTTACTCGTATAATGAAATTAACAAATCGAGGAAGTGGCAACAACTTGTTAAGTAAATTCCCAAAGACAAAGAGACAGTAATATGAATAATGTAGAGTTGTTGTAGTTTTGCACTGTTGCAAAGTATGCACAGACATTCGTTTACTTATTTGGTACTCGTTTGGTGACCATTTTTATGTGATGCTCTTCAATGGGTATCTTGGAAGGATGTGTTCAAGTCGTCCTATCAAATACAGATTACATTCTCTCGGCCTTAAGCGACATTTGATTGGATTGATTGTAGTCGTAAACACGGTCGATGTCTATCGGTTTCAAATCAGACCACAAGAATTGTGTGAATGGATTTGGCTTTTTCAGTCACTGAAAATGGTAGTCATCTTAAGTAGCTACTCAGAAATAATCAAACTCATGCAACAATCCTCCGCTCTCTCTGTCGTCAGCATTCAGTGTTAAAAACATCAAAATTTGGATAATTATGACTGTACATCACGCTGATAGCGAGCAACAACAGCTTTCCTTTGAGCTGCAACTAGTTTCGATTAGAACACAAAAGCAGCTACGGTCGAAGTCCTACTTTGCATTTTAGTGTCCCTCCTTAAGTGAATGCAGACTCCAAGCTGAAGTTGGCGCTGCATGCTGTTATCGGCTCCCACGTTACATTCATTTCCCAGAATAATTTCAACCCTAAGCACACCGCATGCGTAATAAAAGAATGGCTTGTTGAGTTCCGACTTGAACCCCATCGAAAATTTATGAGCAGATGTGGAAAAATATAAGATCAAAAAACGCAACAGACCTCTTTTAACAAGTAGAGAAAATATGGGAAAGCACACCTCCTTCAAGATGCTTTGGTTATAGCATGCCCCGAAAACTTTGTGCTCTCATATCCAGGAAAGGTTTTCCAACTAAATACTGAGCCTTTAAATTTGTTACTTTATATAAATTTGTTTCTTGTTTTCTTCTTTGCGTTTCTAGTCCCTTGGACAGCTTTTAATTTACCTTTTTTTAGTTGTTCATGAGTTTATATAATTTTATTTTACTGTTAGAAATAAACCTTAAATGAATAAAAAAATACGTTTAGTATTGTTATTTTTAATATACAGTTTGTTCTTGGTGTACCTTTGCAAAAAAAAAAATTGTCAAAAACACTAAAGCAAAAGCAGCTGTTTCCAATTCTCTGGCCACCACTGTATATACTTGAAAAACAGCAGATATAAATTTGTGTCAGTTTTATTTCAATTTTCAAAAAGCCTCTAAATTCGTCATTTGCCATTCTGTTGCGAAATGTTTTTGAAAATAGTATACAACGAAGCTTTGAATGGATTGAACGAATGTTTTGACAAGGGGAAACCACAGCTGATTAACGCCGAGTTGTCATTTCCGAATCTTCTGTCTTATTTCTTTTATGTATACTTAAGCATTCCTTTTAACTAGTCTCTATTTCGGCAGCAATTCTTGGGTTAAAATTTGTAAGTAGGCAAGCCTTGCTAAATGTTTTTTTTTTTGCTGATCTGGTAGCTTCCAATCCAGCATATATTTTTCGATATTAATTCCATACAAAACAAAAAAACAATTCGTTTCTTTGGACATTGTCATAATTAGGTTTTCCAATAACTTGCTTTCCAATAACTTTTGACACAATTACAAAATTCTATGACATTTACTCGTATAATGCCATTCACAAATCGAGAAAGTGGGAACCACTTGCTGTCAAAATTTGCAAAGACAGTTAATGAAGAGTTGTTGCGATCTTCCACTATTGCAAAGTATGCACAATTGTTCGTTAACTTATTTGGAAATAATTTATTCCTTCGGTACTCGTATGGCGGTCATACTTATTAATCGGTTACATGGAAGATTATGTTCAATTCGTCCTCCCAAACACAGATTACACATTTCCGGCCTTCGGGGACATTTGATTGGATTGATTGTAAACACACTCGATGTCTATCGGCTCCAAGTCAGACCACATGCATTGTGAACGGATTTGGCCTTTTTAGTCACTGTCAATGATAGTCACCTCAGGTAGCTCCTCAGAAATAATCAAACCCATTCAACAATCCTCCGCACTTTCTCTCCTCGGCATTCAAATCAGTGTTAAAAAGATCAAAAATTCGATAGTTATGACTATACATCACGCTGACAGCGAACAACAACAGCTTCTCTTTTGAGCTGCATTCAGTTTCGATTAGGACACGAAAACAGCTACGGTCGAAGTCCTACTTTGCATTTAAGTGTCCCTCCTTAAGTGAATTCAGACTCCAAGCTGAAGTTGGCACTCCATGCTGTTATCGGCTCCCACACTGCCTTAAAATATTCTCTGCAACACTTGGCGAATGCAAATTGATTCCGCTCCCAAAGACAAATTTAACGCAAGTCATTGTCGCTACTAGAGTTCAAACCAAATACACACGCCACACTCTTCCACGACACATCTGTCAGAGTCGCATTCAAACGTTTGACAGCCTACAAAAGACATTTTATTTGCATGTGCCGTTCCCTTTGGCGACCGCTTCGGTGTGTGCTGGATGCTGTGTGCCACTAAGAGTCATTGCAAGAAGTCATTTATTCATTTCAAGTTGTGAATGGGAGCCTTTATTGGTGTGCCAAACGATCGCAGCAGCCGTAGCGGCGTCCATGCATTCTACCGGATTTTCTATGGATGAAATGCAAACAGAGCAACACATTTGCGCAACAGGAACTGAACTGCAAAATTACTCGTGTCACAGCCAGACACCGAACCAAAGTGAGAGAGAGAGAGAAAGAGATTGTGTCTATTAGTCTTATGATCATGCTAAATGCGGAGATTATGTGTGAAATGCGAAATGGCCGGCACAACCCGGCTCAAATGCGCCGACTTTCAGACTGTGACAGGGTGCAATGAAAACGGTTTCTTTGTGTGCAATAAAGTTGGTCTATCTTAAGTGCGGAGCGATAAAGATAAGAGTTTTGGACATTTAAGGAATGAAACTCATTCTTGATGATGATGCGTTGCTTTGAACATTAATGTTCCAGTCATCCACTTAGAAGCAGAAACATTAGCCAACTCTGCATTTTCTTACATCAATGTGTTAATCTGAATTGGAAATGCTTGTGAAAGGGAAACGAAACGAAACTTTTTGGAATCGTTTGTCGTTTGCCCAGCTTATTTGACCTGATAATGGTTTGTGGGTGGAGGTGGGTGGATAATAGAAATGGAAAAAGCCTCTTCACTCAAAGATTCCATAAATCCGACGGGCTGATAGGAAAAGCACAAGAACCTTGCGAATTATTAACCGAGATTTAAAGTCCGTGAGTGGAGGTAAGCAGGAGGCCCTGTACGCAAGCGACATTTTAATGTATTGAATTTTGTTCTGAGAATAAGATGCTTTCCAGCTATACATACGGCACACGAGAAAGCATGCGACACCTTCATTTGATCTGTGGTAAATTTTACGTGAAAATAAACTTTTAAAGCTACTACTACTACTGAAGTAAACAAATCTTGTCTCCAAACACCAAGATCATGTTTTAAAAATTACAACAAGTGGATGTCGCGACAGTTCAGAGGGGGACCAGGGCCTAGCTTGGTCATCAACCACTCGTGTTGTGCGCACTACTGTTCTCTCACGAGTAGAAGGGATCTACAGTATTTTTTGCCGACTCCGAACGGCGAAGTTTGAGAAGCTTTTAGGCAGCTATTTCTTTTTGAGTGCTGTCAGCAGCTCAAAAGAGGTGGTGCCGTGAAAAATGCGAGGTGTTCAGCCGGGAATAGAACTTAGACCCTTCGGCGTCTGAGCGTCGCACTCTACCCACTACGCCAAGCGGCCAGGAAGAAACAGCCTACATTATTTCCAACAACATTAACCATTTTGTCGCAGAAAATCAAGACAATATACAATGTACTTCAATTTCCTTTTACTCCAAAAACTTGACAAATTGGAATAAACAAAAACCAAACAATTTCGTGTGTGGATGGTGGATGAAGCGAAACTTCCTTTTTTCTTTTCTTTTTCGCTCGGTGACTTAAACGAAGATCAAACAGGACAATTATCATGATTCAATCGACGTTCCTGCTTATTTCAAGGCTTTTTAAAGCGCATTCCATCCATAACATCGTAATTTGGGGCATAAATCAAAACTGTGCGAGCGCTAAAACAAAACTGAGTCACGAATCAACTACCCAGTTGTCTAAACGAAAGGAGTTTCGAAATAAAAACATCTCAATGGCTCTTATATAACTATAAGCTATCAACAGCATACACATTTACATCTAGTTCTGCTCTAATTACGTTTGTCTTTATCGTTCAAAAACAAATATCCACTCAATATGCTTTTGTTGCGAATGATAAATATTGATACCAACCTAACAAAGTTCGGCTATTATTTCATTTTACCCAAACAACAGTTAAAGTTTGCTTCACTCAAATACCCAACATACCTACGTTGTGACAAAATAAACACAAACAAATATTTCATCACCAAACGTCGAAGCAGTTCGTACTTTAATCCGCTTCGACAACACAAACAGTACTCGTGTGTCAAGCTGTTCCGAACACGGTCACCGTTAAAGCCGAAAAACCCTATAACTCGATGTGAACTTTTCAATTTCGATGTCTGATGAGATCCCAGACCGCCTGTTGGTGTCCTTGAAACATCTTTCCTTGTCCGTCAATCATAAGCATCTCTGGTTTGTCTCATTAAACTTTACACAATATAGGAATATCCAGGGACGTGTTGTGACATAATTAAAGCGTGGGCAACTCTAAGTATGCACTTCAGTTACATAGGTGTCTGCCCACAGCGCGACTACGACACTAGAACGAAGCCTGGTCGAAGTGACAGATTGCTTTGGTATGTCAGATGTTTGTTGACAACCTCATATAATGTGTTTTTCTATCAAAATTAATCCTCTTAACAGCGAACGATTGTCGCGCATTTTATGAGTTCACGTCAACGCCACGAACTCGCGTCGCCCGCATTACGTCAATCATGTTGTGCCCGTACGCTTCTCATTTCGCCCACCCTATCGGTGTTGTTGTTCGCGATGACAGTCTATGGGCTTTGACTACATTATGTGTAATTCACCATAACTGTTTAGTAAAATTTGTATGTATTCAACAAGTTGTTGTTGTGTTGTGTCTGACGTAGTCTACATATTGATGGACGTGTGTACGGCTTGAAAAGTTGGTTCTGTTTTGTTTCAGAAATTGATGGCAATTTCGTGAAAAACTGGAACTTCTTATGACATTTCTGCAGTTGTCCGTTCGTAGGGCGAGCGATAGACAGATACCTGAAGTCAAAGAAATTTTGGCAGAGAGACAACAGTTACTCACAAATGAAAATTTAGAAACCCGATTCTGATTTTCGAATCTCTCACGTGTTAATCCAGATCAATCCAATAAGACATAAACACTGTCATTAGGCTCCAATAAAACATTAACCACATCCGCGACCCCTAGCTTTCCTTTGACAACGCTCTAAGTATAATTTCCTCAATAAAATTTGTCAAGAGATGACAGATGGTGGGGGCGTTTGATGGCTCTTTGAGCGAATGGGCATTTCGCCAATATTGGTGACATGGCGTCGTTTTTTATGCGAATTTTTGGTCATCGCTTGTTAAGATTTGAGTCACGAAATAAATTAGAGAAGCCAAAAGATTGCTTTGCTCTTTGACGTTTGGAGATGCTCATCAAACCGTACACTCGCTCGCAGTGCCAATTAAATGTCGGAAAATTCTATTATGACAACGGACAAATTCCATCCACACATGGAATCACTCCTTAAACATCAATAATTGAAAGACATCCCCATGAGCAGCAGCAGCAATCCCAGTTTGACAGCACACTCAAGCCATATTCACATTTAAGCATGAGTTATGTCACCATGACATGGAATGCACTCGACGCCATGTCGAAAAAATCCGTTTGACGTCAAATTGTCTCACCACGCACCACCGCTCACTCCATGCGAGTTCTGCGCATTTCCTAGCTCCCTGCCTAGTGGTGTTCAACTGACATTCGTTTGAGGATTTGATTTGTAACACACTGTAAGTCTGGTGTACTAATCTACTGGTGTACGTGCCAAGGGCTCATTGAACGGACACGTTGTTCCCGGCTGGGTGGACATAAATTGTTTAATTGTGATGCCACGTTCCCTTACACCGGTGGACAATCATCAAATTAATTCTATACATTCTGCCCCCGCCTTCCAGGAATTCCTTTCAATTTATTCCATCCAACAAATTGCGTATCCCGACGAGTTGGGCCTGCTCCCCAGCCCGGACTTCACCTTTTCGTCAGAGTGTCAGCTTTTTCGGTGCTGAATTAATTTATGGTTATTAGGCCACAATAAAATGGCAGTTAATTTAGCCGCCGCCGCCGCTTGTGCCCGTGAGACACCGGCATTGACATCGCTCTCAGCGGCTTAGCCCGCTGTGTTTGTGCGCACGTTAGTGTTGGCAACTGCATTCGCGCTTGGGGAGCAATAAATTATCGAAACGTATCGATTTTCTGCATATCGGCCACCATCGCCTATCGACGACAATAGCAACAAATTTGGGTAATGATGACGGATAGAGGAGGTGTTATCTTTGACTAAGCACCGAACACATGGACGTGCCTGACAGGGGCAGCGGCGAAGTGATTTATCGACGGGACTTGCGGCGGAGCTAGCGGGGGCCCGTTGTTTGCAGATTGGTTATCGCGCCGGTAATGACGAGATTTGTGAGAACGTAATTGCTTTTAATTAATATTTATTTACCTCAGAGCTAGGATACATGTGCGCACATCAGCGACTGCTTCATAAAATGGTGGTTTATGGTTGATGGGGCATGGGGATGGGTTTTGGTGCTGTTTTGCGGGTGGTGCATGAATACGTGCTTTGGGAGGATAAAATTAAAGTTAAATTAATCCGATTTTGGTTACTCCGCGGAAGAGAAAACACCGTTTGGGGTTGTAAAGTAGCTCTGGCTACTCGGTATACGTTTATATTAACTTAAGTGATTTGCCCTTTGGCTTTGGGCCAGGATAAGTATACATTTGAATATATGTACATTTAGTCTGAAAGTGTTACTGAATTCTAAAGTGAACTTCCAGTTTTAGTTTTTGGCTGATTCTATTTTGTTTTGAACTTTTCAAGTATTAAGGAGTTAAAAATTACTCAACTCTCTGAAAATAGAAGAATGTATCATTCAGAGAAACTAATTCTCATTTGACAGCTGGTGAAATTTTATAAGAAAAATCTGAAATTAAAAAAAAACACTTCCAAGTAGCAAAACTTCAAAATCATATTTCTCGCGAAGCTTTCTACCAACAGCACTTAAAAACATGGAGTGAACATCACCGTACAAATGCTGCCTTCATCACAATGGAAAAAAACAAAAATATTTCGACATCGAATTATAAAAACGGGTGGAGCATTTCTTTAACCGAAATATAAACAAGAGACAGCCAAAAAGGCAGACTTGTTAAGATTGACTCGCCCCTAAGTTCAAAAGACATCTACAGTCGATCATTTGAGTTGCTGAAGCACAAACATTTGGTAAATTTTGGTTGATTTCCTCATTAACTATTATGCGCTTCTAGCCGACGAGCTTCTGTTTACCGAGTTGATTTTGGTTCTTCTTCTTCTTTTTCTTCTTCTTCTTCTTCATCGTCATCATCATCATCATCATCATCATCATCATCATCATCATCATCATCATCTTCTTCTTCTTCTTCTTCTTCTTCTTCTTCTTCTTCTTCTTCTTCTTCTTCTTCTTCTTCTTCTTCTTCTATTTCTTCTACTTCTTCTTCTTCTCCGTCTTCTTCTTCTTCTTCTTCTTGTTTTTCTTCGTCTTCTTCTTCTTCTTATTGTGGTGCTACAGTCTGGGGTGGACCTGGGCCTCAACCAACATGCCTCTCCAGCCAGCACGATCTATCGCTACCTGCCCCCAGTTGCACACTCCAACTTGGTTGAGGTCCTTCTCCACTTGTGTGCGCCACCTTAGTCTAGATCGTCCTCTGTTGCGTTGTCCCAATGGCTCGGATTCAAAGACTTTTCGGGCTGGAGCAGTGGTGTCCATAGACCATACTACATGGTTTAACCATCTTAAGCGTTCTATCAGAACATGCATGACCAGGCGCATGTCGGTGTACAGTCCATAGAGTTCGTCGTTAAATCTTCTCCTCCAGATACCATCGACGCAAACAGGACCAAAAATCGCACGCAGAAAAAATACTAAGGGCTTCCTCATCCGCTTTAAGTTACGTTCACGTTTCTGCCCCATGAAGTAGGGCTGGGATGATTAACCTGTTAATTTCAGCGAGCTAAGTCCTTCCGGAGAGGGCTTTATAACTTAATTGCCTCTTGAGCCCAGAGAAACAGAGATTGGCAAGAGTGATTCTGCGTTTGATTTCGGTACTGATGTTGTTGTCCCTGTTTACCGCGGAGCCGAGGTAGACGAAGTGATTGACTGCCAAGAAGTTTCTGCTGCCTAGTGTGACGCTCTGTCCGAGACGTCGATGTTGTGTGTCCGTCCTTGATGACAGGATGTACTTCGTTTTGCCCTTTATTTACTGCCAGACCCATTTTAACCGCTTCCGCTTCAGTGGCAGAAAACGTTTCATTGACATCTCGCTGTGTTCATCCAATCACATCAATGTGATCAGCGTATGTTAGCAATTGAACTGACTTCTGGAAGATCGTGCCTCTGGTGTTGACTTGTGAGTTACGCACGATCTCCTCAAGAATGATGTTAAAGAAGTCACATGACAGCGCGTCGCCTTGGCTGAAACTTTTTTTGACATTGAAGGTCTTAGTGAGTTCGTCACCGACCTTAACGGAGCAGCGAGAGTTCTCCATCGTTATCCTACACAATCTGACGTGTTTGGTAGGAATGCCAAAACTAGACATGGCACTGTATAGCTCGTCTCTATGCACACTTTCATATGCGGCCTTAAAATCGACGAATAGGTGGTGAGTGTCGATATGCACTTCTTGAGTCTTTTCCAGGATCTGCCGGAATGTGAAGGTCTGGTCTATTGTGGACTTCCCTAGTCTGAAACCACATTGATAGGGACCTATCAGGTCATGGACAAACGGCTTCAGACGCTCAGACAATACGGCAGAGAGGATCTTGTATGCGATTTTGAGTAGACTAAACCGTCCGTAGTTGGCGGAGTAAAAAGGGTCTCCTTTCTTGTGAACCGGACAAACGACACTGAGATTCCACTCATCGGGCATGCTTTCCTCCGACCATGTCTTACAGATGAGCTGGTGCATGCGCCTAACCAGGTCAGCTCCAGCTGCTTTAAATAGTTCTGCGGACAGTCCCTCCGCTCTAGCAGGTTTGTTCGACTTCAGCTTGGATATTACTTCCTTCAATTCGTCATAGTCGGGGGGACAGAATTCTTGTCTATCATCGTCCAAATTGTGGTCGCCGTGGAGTAGTGGGTAGAGTTCGACATTCACAAGCCTAAGGGTCTAGGTTCGATTCCCAGCTCAATACCAATTTTTCAAAATTTTCACGGCACCACCTCTTTTGAGCTGCTGACAAAACTCAAAGAGTAATAACTGTCTAAGAAAGCTTCTCAAATTTCGCCGTTCGAAGTCGGCAAAAACTGTAGGTCCCTTCTACTCGTGAGAGAACAGTAGCGCGCACAACACGAGTAGTTGATGAGCATGCTAGGCCTTGGTCCCCCTGTGGACTGTAGCGCCAACAATTATTATTATTATCGTCCAAATTGAGTGGAACATTCTGTCTAACAGCAGAATTGATGCCGTCATCGCCGTTAAGGAGTCGGCAGAAATAATCCTTTCAGATTCTCAGCACAGACTGCGACTCTACCACGAGTTTCCCACTTGGATCCCGGCAGGCTTCAGTCCGAGCTTTGTATCATCCGGATAGTTGTTTTACCTTTCGGTAAAACTTTCGGACATCATGCCGCGCGCTTCTCATGCTCGTTATTTTTCCTTCTGAGAAGCCGGTGCTCTTCCCTTCTTCTCTGTTCGTAGAGCTCACGAACAGCCCTCGTTGTTCGATGCAGCGTCGCCTCATAGGTGTCTTGTTTCGCTGCATGCGCTTGCCTGCTCTCGTCGTATAAATTTTGGTTCCTCATATTAATTTCAGGAGTAAATGTCCTGCTTCGGAACTGTCTGCGCTCCAGATAATTTAGCAATTAGGAGTTCAAACTATGTTTATAATTTGCGTTAAATATTTTTGTTTTCAAATGTAAACAATACATCGCTTTAAATATTGTCTGTAGGAAACGACTACTTTTTCCCATTTCTTTGGTCATTTTAGAATACCATCTCTAAAAAAAATAAGTCTTCTCTGACACCGCTCCATTCATTGAACCTTTCTTCGATATTCACCGGTTATCCACAAATTATATTGCACCGTCGTTGAAGTCAGTTGTTAAAAGGAGCAAGATCTAAAACCTCCCATTTCATGTTGCAAAATACACTTGCTATGCTTTTCGAGCGTGTTTGGCCGTTTATCTCGGAATGCACGGTTCAAATAAATTAGTCGTAGTTGATGACGTTTGCTCTCAATCAATTCGTTGCAGCCATCTGATCTTACCATATACAGAGCATAACCTTTGAACCGTAGATGTACTCCTTTGGCTTCGTTGTACAACATGATGGAACACGTTCACAAGTCTAATGAGTATTTTTTCTTCCTGGGTTTATCGTAGCATATTCACTTTCCATCCACCTCCGGTAACCATTACATGCAAAACGAGCATTCCTTTAATGTCTTTCAAAAAGCGGTTTTGATATTGAAAATCGATTTTCGACATCTCACGGTTTGAATATATTCAACTTTTATTAACCGAACGGAAAAAGTGTACTCTCAAAAATTCTGCGAGTTTACTTTCCAAACTTTTTGGGCTGGCGAAAAGATCGTTTCTTTGTCGTCGACGCTAAAAACATCACTTTTGAAGCGTCGAAACCACTCTCTGCGTGATTTATCGGTCGGAGAAGATTCACCATAAACTTCTTCGAGCATTCGATGGGCGACATCCTTTTCCAATTAAAAAAAGAAACTCAAAACTTCCCGCAAATACTGTTTATCTAAGGCAAATTCGAAGGCAAAAAGCAATGTCGTTGTCTAAATAGACGTAGATGAACAGATGTTTGATTTGGTTTTACGTGACCACCTGCCTTTACGGCTTATATCACGGGGAACCATTTTCCCAAGAGTCGTAAGTAACGCAAGACTAAACGCCTTAGTTACCCAAGTACCAAACTGAGATCAGGCTTGAGGGGCTGTACTATCGATTCAAGTAAAGATTTTATGCATATTTCTAAATTTAATGTGTTTGTTTTTTTTTTTTGAAATGTCCTATAGCTTATAAAAATCACCCTCTGCCCCCTAACCGTCCAACCCCACCTTGGTTGGACGCGAAGCCTTTCTAAAACCTCTTCCGCTCTCTGGGTCGCAGCGCCCGGTTGAGAATAGTCCCCTAACCGTCTTACCTAGTTGTGGGTGAACAACCAACTAGACAAGTCAGCACAGTACACTATCCTCGACTCTACCCGCGATGTTAGGCGGTTAACCACAGCCACCACGATACTCCCACAAGGTGCCCACCGCACGGTCAAACTGGAACCGAAGTTCCAGGGGCCCCTGACCTCCCTCTCTGATCCTCTGATCAAGCTGTCACTACCAGTCAGGTTCCCTCAAAGCCTGGGTCTGTTAGCCACCATCCCGCCACAGATGGTCTTTTCTATATCGGTGATTCCGTTGTCACTATAAATAGTGATACGGATGTGGTTTTGAATCATGCGATTCATAAATCCAGTCACATCATCTGGGCGTGGATGAACGATATTTATTGCTGATTAATGTCGGACTTTTCCAATCATGGCGGCAATCGAAGGTGGCGCCACTCGCAGGTGGCTCCACTTACGGGTGGCGTCACTTACAGGTGGTGCCACTTACAGGTGTCGCCATTATTTGAAAACGAACCGAATAACCTTGTGCTCTGAATATTTTCCGAGTTGACTGTGGTTTCTTCTCGTCATCTAAGGCGCACATTGTTTGCTGCGTAAGCCGACGCTCTGGCCAACCTGGTTATCTTAACGTTTTATCCGTAGACATCTTATTCGATAACATATACCTAGGACCCTATTCCCCGACCACAACTTTGTAAGTAGTATTAATAGTTGCTCGGAGATAAGATTTTCGATGGAAAACGTGAAAAAATTTAATAAAAACTGACTCCTTCTCAGTCACGTAGCTTTGTTTTGATTGCAATGGAAATTTAGTTCTTCGAAAAGCTAATCTTTTAGCAGGAAGAACTTATATTTTGATTGACAGACAACGCATGGAATTTGAAAAACAGCAGCTCGAAAGAGATGATGCCGAAAAATTGGTGTTGAGCTGGGAATCGAACCCTTCGGCGTGTGAGCGTCGCACTCTACCCACTACGCCACGGCGGCCATAACGGCGGGACAACGTTATAATAATAATAATAATTGTATGGCGCGACAGTCCACACCAGGGCCTAGCCTGCCCAGCAACTACGCGTGTCGTGCGCTCTACTGTTCTCTCACGAATAGAAGGGACCTACAGTTCTTTGCCGACTCCGAAAGTTGAAGTTTGAGAAGCTTTTTTAGACAGATGCGAGTATTACTCTTTAAGTGTTGTCAGCAGCTCGAAAGAGGTAGTGCCGTGAAAAATTTGAGTTGATGAGCGGGGAATCGAACCTAGCCCTTTGGCATGTGAGCATCACTTTGTTCCCACTACGTCACGGAGGCCACATTGAAACTTAGCCCGAAAATTGAACCAATACCTCAAAATTGAATTTCTAAAACACAAGAGAAACATGGAAGTTCAAGAAATGTGTTATGGAATGTCAAAACAGGAACAGGACGAATAATGCTCGTACACAAGTATCAAGTTCCATGCCCTCACTTCTATTTCTATACTTTCTGCAGAAATTACGGAAAAAACTATAAAATTTTGTCAAACATTCGATGCCGCCAGGCAGACAGCTTGCAAACTATGGCTCAACCGAACCTCTAAACCATTTCGTAAGCCATAGCGCTTTAGTTTAGTACCAGTCACCTGTCATTTGTTTCGCAAACGACTCTAAGTGCTTCAACAAATTTGGTCCCAACAACAAACAAATCGCTGAAGGCAGACAGACGGCAGCATTCATGCCAAAGTACGCCACAATTCGGCAGTCTGATGAATAACCAACAACGTTCGGGAAATCGTTCAATCGATACTTGCAACCGGACCACTGGATATCCTTCTGCTTGCCGACAAAGTGGCTAGACAGGTTTGAAAAGATCTCCCAATTTGCGACACTGCAAAAGTGATTGTTAAAAGTGCACTTTTTTATTTCCATGACATCATTCGGTTATGCGAAGAAGTACGGCAAATGACTCTTAAAATAGAGATCACCGCCGAGATTGCATTCCTGCATGTTTGCACTTCATTCACAAACAAACCGATTTAAAATTACAGCTTATCGCCGCAATGAATCAGCAATCAAAAACCTGGTACACGCCATCACACGGGCGAAGTGTGCAGCGATTCCATCTCATGTCACCACGCAGTAGTCCGCGTGGAAGCCATGTAAAATCCGCACCGAAGGGAAACGATTGGCAAAAGTTCGACGTTACCCAGCAGACAAGTGGCCCCAAGTTCACCCCATCGACGGGGAATATGCAAATTTATCTCAAGCGATGACCTTTCTCCCCGTGACAGACAGAGTGACAGTATCTCCTCGTGCGCGACTGAGTCACCGCCCGCAAGGAAGCCGCCCCTACGCGCTCCACCGTGCCAAAGGAGGCACCCGTGCCAGCAGTGTTTTATGATGAGAAATTAATTTCACTCTTTTGAGGCTAGACGACCATCAACATCCTCATCGCCTGATATACATTTTCGTTTGGTCTTTGTTTACGATAAAGCAGGCAGGAAAAGTGTTGAACCCGTGCCAACAGTGAGCGTGCCATCTTAATCGAACAACAATGGCGTGCATGTATCTGTAGGATCTAGTGATTAATGCTGCGCGAGCTGAGTATGCATGCCGCAGAAGACGTCTGCTTGTGAATCGCACTCCCCCCAAAGGCCCTGCCGCTCTAGATCTGGGCATGCAATGTCAGCCAGCCAGCAACAGCTAAACAAACTGGAGAGTAGTTCAAAGTCATGTGCTTATCTCATGTGCGGCGTGCGATGATGTTGGCTGCTGGCGATAGTGGCGGACGAAAACAAGGTGAGCTGGATGAGACGGCGGCAGTGTCTGCTTACAATGTCCTCTGGCGGTGTTTATAATAAAGTTGCCGTAATAGCGGATTAAAAACGCGTGAGAACGAGCGGAAGTTTGTTCGTCCGCCATCGGGCACGGCTGAAGGATGGAGGAGAGTGAAGCGGACTCACACACCTCAACGGTGTGTTTTTTTTTTCGCAAATGAGCGGCGTTGACAGTGTGAACTGCAGGTTGGGTCACGATCAGATTTTGTTTTTGGTTAATTTGAATAATTTAGAGTTAAGACCTTATAGCCATTAACGAGAAGCTTTTGGAGAGTGTTAAGAAGTTTTGCCTTTGAGTGTTAAAAAGTCTTGGTGTAGTGAAAATTAAACAACTATTGTACATTGAACAGGAAGAGTTCATCTTTATGCGCCGAAAGATTTTTTCAAGATCCCGAAAAAGTTGAGGAGTCTCTCGTCCCCGCGCTGTATCTGAAGCTGAAGACGCTTTTTGACTTTAAATGAGTCTATGAGTGTATCAGTGAGTGTCAGAGTGATCTATGAGTGTATCACTGAATCAATTATTCAAATTATTTGGATATGAATGTCAAAACTAGACAAGCGCCCATGATTTTAGCCAAGTTGACGAACAAGGGTTTCTAATGCATGTGGTTATTAAATTACTTTAAAGGCCACTAAAAGTCGCCGTGGGGTAGTGGGTAGAGTGCGACGCTCACACGCAGAAGGGTCTAGGTTCGATTCCCTGCTCAACACGAATTTTTCGAATATTTCACGGCACCACCTCGTTCGAGCTGCTGACAACACTCAAAGAGTAATAACTGTCAAAGAAAGCTTCTCAAATTTCGCTATTCGGAGCCGGCAAAAAACTGTAGGTCCCTTCTACTCGTGAGAGAACAGCAGCGCGCACAAAACTTAAAGGCCACTAAAGTTAAATAAAGGCTGTAAGCTTGCACAATACGAATAACGTATGGATGGACCAACAGTCCACAAGGAGATGGCTAGAGCCTGATTTCTTTGCAACTACTTCAGTTGTGCAAGATCTTCTCTCACACGTAGAACGGACTTAAAGCTCTTTATCGATTTCGAACAGCGAAGTTTAGGAAGACTCTCCTTATAAATAAGTACTCTTTAAGTGTCGGTCAGAAACGCGAAAGGGTGGGACAGTATAATGCGTTTCGTGTTAAGTTAAGTTTGCAAGTTCTGCAAGTGCTAACTTCTCTCTCAGAAACGCGAAAGGGTGGCACAGTATAATGCGTTTCGTGTTAAGTTGGTTGGTTTGCAAGTTCTGCAAGTGCTAACTTCTCGGAGTGTGTGTGGTGAACTTACCCACTGCGCCACAGCGTCATGTTTCAGAAAAGTATTAACTAGGACTGGTTGGATTATCGGTTAAGGGCTTAAAGTATACATACAGAAACGTTATGAAAAGAAGCCTGATACTTATACATGAGGTATCAGACTTCTCCTGTAGCTAACTGGAGGCTTACGTGAAAGTTGTAGCTGCGTTTGTCTCCGGACCATATCTAGCGGCAGTATGCTTTATAGGGCAGGCCTTTCCGGATGTTATTGATGACTGGTGTACCAGCAGAGACTGCAGACGGCTTGTTGGCGTACAAACGGAACACTTTACATTCGCTTGCCGCTTAAACGTGCTTGGGCTTGGTGACGGTAGAGAAGGTAAATACAATGTCAATGTCCGCCTTTGCTCAGATCCTTTGGTAGCTGTTTGATGCTGATGTTGTCTTTGCGGTAAACCTGGTCTCTTTGTCACAGAAGTTCTTGTTGTTTTTCCTCCCAAAGAACAAGAAATTACATTAGATGTAAGTTACAGCAAATGAACCAGTTTTCGCTAAATGCTCCAGCGCAGTGTTTCCAAGCCTAAAAAGAAGAATACGCGATATCGCAACTCTATCAGAGGATGAAGATATAACATATTTCATGTATGTTTACCGGTGGAGAGGGGATTTAATTGGCATTGACAGTGAATTGACAGTCGATTTGGTAATTTGAAATACAGTGCTCCACAAAAGTCTGCGTACAGTGATGTAATTTTGGGAAAAAATGCTGTTATTTCCAAACCAATAGCGAAAAGTTGTTTGTAAATGTATGATTAAATAAAACAATTGATGAGCTTTCAGTTTTCAAAAATTATTTTGAACATTTTAATTCATTTTCAAAAAGAAAAACAAAAACAAATGTTGCAAAATTTCATCCACAAAAGTTTACAGTTGTAAAAAGGGATAAAAAAAAATCATTATATTTTATTAGTTCCGGTGTTAATATTTAGTTGCATATCCACTCATCCTTATCATCTCCTTCAAGCGTTTTGGCATGCAACAAATTGGAAGCAACAAATTTTGTAGTGTAAGAAGGGCTTATATTATTCCACTCAAATAATAAAGCTTCTTTTAACTGGTTTTTACTTCGGATACTGAGACTGCGGATCCGCCGTTCTAATACATTCCAAACATGCTCAATAGGACTGATGTCTGGGCTCTGTGGTGGGATTCGCAGCATGTGGGGAGTGTTATACAACAACCACATACGCGCATTATGTGCGGTATGTTTGGGGTCATTGTCTTGCTGGAAGTAATAATCATTCGAAATTCCCAATATTTCTGCACTGGAACTTAAATTTCTTTTCAGAACATCGATGTAGGTGAACTGATTTATAATGCCTTCTATTACTTCCAACTTGCCGACTTTGGATGACGCCATACAGCCCCACACCATAACCCCTCCACCGCCGTGCTTTACAGTCTTGACAGTATTTCTCGGATTATGGGCCTCATTTTGTCTCCGCCACACCCTCAATCGGCCATCTGACTCAAAAATATTATATGTTGATTCGTCCGAGAATATAACCTTACGCTAAAAATCTGGAGACTTGTTGACGTATTCTTTTGCGAACGCAAACCTTTTTTGTCGATTTCGTTTGCAAATGAATGGTTTTTTTCCTAGGTATACGGGGCTTGAAACCCATTTCAACAATCGCTCTTCTTACCGTTTCTGCATGTACATCGGTATTGATAAATTGTTTAAGATTATTACTTATCGACTTTGCTGTTACAAAGGAATCTTGGTTTATTATTCGCTTTATTGCACGTTTATCTCTCGCAGAGAGCTTCGATGGTCTGCCAGATCTTATCTGTGACGTAATTTGCCCGTCATTTCTATAGCGATCTATGGTTCGCTGTATCGTTGAGCGGCTTGTTGATGTCTGTTTCGCAATCTCACCACATGACATCCATTCTTCAAGGAACAGATTAATAATTGTCTGATTTTCACTCACACTCAACTCTTTTTTTGCCATTTTTTTCGTTTTTGTAAATATAAAAATCAAAATAATACACTAACTTTCTCACACTTCAAACTCGAATAAATAAACAAAACCGCTCGTTTATATAAGTGCCGTTACTTAAACAGTGTTTAATGAAAGAATGTTACCAGATGTATGCAAACTTTTGTGGACCGAATTTGGCAACTTCTTCTGGTTTTTGATATGGGTTCTCAAAATGGGTACAAATTTTTAACTTATTTTGTTGACAACTGAAGCTTGGGACGCTGTTTTACTGAAATGTATTTTTTTTTAAATTTTTTGCAACTTAAATTGCGCGAATGCCGGCAATTTTTACAAAAATTGCTGCATTGTACGCAAACTTTTGTGGAGCACTGTATGTAACTTTGGAAGGCGGGGCATTCAGATGGGGTAGGATAGCATGCAACATAGTTTATTTATTCGTATTTAAGTAATGTTCGTTGGAAAGGCGGCTAAGTCTCAGTCTAGCTATTTTAATAATTTCCTTACAAGATGTATTGTTGTGTGCGGCTTATTCCTTAACTGAGAACAAATTTTTATACTAGCTCTATTCCAAGACGATGTTTTTCTCAAGTGCGCTTAGCAGAGTCTGTAGACTTCCTAAAATAATTGTTTTGATTTTTCTGTTGAAGTTGAAGTGAATAAGAAAAGCAGATTTGAGGGTTTCTTTGGCAGATTTGTTCGGAAACTCAATGCCTGATATTAGATCATAACTTGGAATCCACATAAATTTTATGTGAATATACGAGGGCTGCATTTTATATTTCGGAATTAGAGAACCAAAACAAATATTTATCGTCGAAAATAGCTTCATTGTTTTTCAAAATATTCCCCATTAAGATCTATACACTTTTGCATGTGTTTGAACCAATTGTCTTTTGCCACTCCGATTGAGGTATCTCCAAAACATGCATTCTGAACGCATCAACCGCTTCTTCAGGCGTCGAAACACGTTGACCTCTCTTTTTACTTTTTACGTAAGGGAATAAAAAGAAGTCATTCGGTGCCAAGTCAGGACTATACGGCGGATGACTCATCGAATCGATGGTTTGAGTGCTCAAAAATGCAGTTGTTTGAGTCGATGTGTGAGAGCTCGCATTGTCGTGGTGCAGAGTGATACGTCTTCGGCGGTTGGTTTTCCTAATTTCTTGGAAGGCAACTGGCAAATAAATGGTTGTGTACCATTCAGAATTGACTGTTCTGCGTTGTTCTAGTGGTACGATTGCGACATGTCCAGTTTTCCCAAAAAAAAAAAAAACAGACGACCATTTGCTTGGAAGTGCTTCGTGCGCGAGCAACTTTTGTTGGATTTGGCTCAATTTAAAACACCCACACGGTCGACTGCTGTTCACTTTCGGGCTCAGACGCGATTCATCACTTGTCACGATGTCATAGAAGTGTTTCGAAGCGCCGTGATCGTATTTTTGGAGGATTTCTTTCGACCAATCGACACGAGCCTTTTTTTGAGCGATTGACAAATTGTGTGGGATACAACTCGAACAAATTTTTTGGACGGTCAAATGTTCATGCAATATTGAATGAATGCTGCTTCCACTAATGCCTAAGGTTGTCTCAATCTCGCGATAGGTCACATGACGATCTTGTAATATCATTTAGCGCACAGTATCAATGGTTTTTAAAAAAACTGATTTTGGATGACCTTCACGAAATTCATCTTGGAGTAAACTACGACCTCGGTTGAATTCACCATACCATCGATAAACACAGGTCCTTGATGGAGCTTCATCGCCAAAAATTGAATTAAATTCATCGATGCACTTGTTGTTGTTGAGTTAATCCACGTGGAAAGTTATAAAAAATAATTGCACGAAAATTTTCACGAAATATAAAAGGCAACTTCGTAAGGGAATAAGGAATGTAAAAGATATGAGAGAAAGGATGGATAACAGGATTGCCTGTTGGGGTGTAGTAAATCAATGAAAGAAAAGGAATTCTGCAAATTTGTTACTTGTTTTAAATTTTTGAATGGAGCGACAGGGGGGGGGCCAGGGCCTAGCTTGCTCATCAACTACTCGTGTTGTGCGCTCTACTGTTCAAGTAGAAAGGACCAACAGTTTTTTTCCGATTCCGAACGGCGAAGTTTGAGAAGCTTTATTAGACAGTTACTACTCTTTGAGTGTTGGTAGCAGCTCGCAAGAGGTGGTGCCGTAGAAAATCCGAGGTGTTCAGTCGGAAATCGAACCAAGACCTTCTGGGTGTGAGTGTCGCACTCTACCTACTACGCCACGACGGCCACCATTTGTTACTTGTAACACACATAAAATGGAAATAATTTTAGGTTAAAAAGCTTATCGAGGAAAAAGGTAAAAGGAAGGAGCAAAGACTTTTGTTGTCGCTAATTTTGTAGCTGTCTGTAAATATAATTTAGAAAATTGCTTCTTTAGTTCAGAGAAATAAGCACAGAATTCTTCAGGAGCGGTTTGAGATTTACAATGAGATCTAAGTCTGGTGTTGATTGAGGTGGTTTCAAATAATCATGGAGGGTGGGTTAAAGGGAGAATAAATAATTTGTTGGTATGGGATGCTAAGGTTATTGCAAAGAATGGAATAATGCTCTGCAAAGAAAACCTTTTTTTATGTAAATTTCAAACTTGAAGTACATTTGAATTTTTCCTTTGTCATTCAGGCATGGGTCCCAATTATTTTTTTTTTCATATATTAACACAGATGAACATTTGTCTATTGTTCTCAATTTAGCGTATTCTCTCTTAACAGCAAGGTCTTCGGATCTGCGAGTTTGTGAAGCTTCTTTGTGGCATGCACGTCCTAGTGCTATGCAGGGATACAGCCTTCTTCTGTCCATTGCCTAAACATAGTCAAAAAACTACGGAACGCACAATATGTATATGCTTTGTAGCAGGCTATAGAGAACTTGATCAATTTGGTAACTATGACAATTGAACATAAGTTAAAAATAAAAATCTTAAAATAAAAACACGAAGTTCGCAATAATCCTTTAAAAAACGACAACGACACATACTTGTGTACCACACTGTATTCCGGCACAAGTATGAATTGCAAAGAAGTGTAAATGAGTCTTTTGCCTGTCATCACTGCACCTCTTGGCAATGTTCGGCATGACAGCTCTGTAAGATTAGTTTCAACGCTTCACAGCGCGGTGATTTAAGAATAGAAAATTCGCCGAATTGTGCGAAGAAGCACACATCATCTGCAGTCTACAGCGATGATCGATACAAAACGGAAAATCGTGTCAACCGGAAACCGCACCACCCTGACCACAGTCGTTCTAAATTTCTTTTAAAACCTCGCCAACATTTTGTTATCCGCGGGGCCATGTAGATTAATGTACATGTCCAAAATTCCTTCCCAAAAGTCCTAAGACAAATGATTGGAAGTCTAGAAATCTGTCAAAAAATCACGTCTGTCGATGCTAGAGATAATTATTGCCCGTCTCATTCATTTTAAACTGATGGAGAAATGATCAAAATTAAAAATAGACAGCGAGTAGCGAGTTAATGTGGCCGAGATGGTGTGAAATTCCTTGTCCGTGGCTGGGGTTACATTCGCCGGATCCACTTAAATTCTGCAAAACGGATTGCTTTCAAATGTTTATGGCCGAGTAAGCCGTAAAATGTTGTGAAAGCCAAAGAGCAAACACATCATGGAGGAAGATTACAACATTTTGGCACAATTAGAAGCAGTGCGCCACGGACGCACCCAGAAAGAGCGAACGCTGTAATTATAGGGCAGACGAGGGCTCTTCGAATGGCTGATCTTAACGTGGGCGTGGTGATTGACTGGGCGTTTGCGGATGCTGTGGAAGTAAGAAGCGGTTAAAAGGAGGAGATCACCATATGTCTTAATCTTGTGCTTGCACTCAACAGCAGTGCAGGTGCATGGTCACTAAGTGGTTTCCTACGAGTTTTTCGCGATGGTGAGGCATATATTTAAGTTAAATTGTGGTTAAGAAAATAGATGGGCATGATCTCGGTGCATGGACCCCAGCTGGGTTTGTTAATTAACGTAATTAATGGTAACTTGCATATTACGATTCAGTTGGTAGCCTGGTAATCATGTCTGGTTGTTTGCAGTCACAGACGGTAATTAATGGCACGTGGTTTATTCAGTTCTTGACAGTTGAATAATGAACCAAATATAATTCGAGTTTGAACTGGAAATAGAGCAAACGAGCAATGAAGTTCAGTCGTACGCTGGAGGAATGCTTTTAATCATGCGTGTTAGCGAGCCATGTTCATTTTTTAATTTGGTCGTGCGCTTTTGCGCATGTGGCTTGGTTAGCTTATCGACGGAGACATAGATTAAAAAGAGCGAAATCTAAAACTCAAGGCACAGCAAAGAGGGGAAATATTTGGTTCTACATACTGTGACAGTGACAAAAAAGCATTCAAATTCCTTTGGCTGACACTTTGAAGTAATAATCTTATAAAAGTCAAAATGCAACTAGTGTTATGTGTTTACATTGTTTAATTTTGTAGAAACAGAAAACGTTTTAGATACAAGAAATATAATAATAAAAATAATTGTTGGCGCTACAGGCCAAAGGGGGACCAGGGCCAAGCTTGCCCATCAACTACTCGTGTTGTGCGTGCTACTATTCTCTCACAAGTAGAAGGGACCTACAGTTTTCTGCCGACTCCAAACGGCGAAATTTGAGAAGCTTTCTTAGACAGTTATTACTCTTCGAGTGTTGTCAGCAGCTCGGAAGAGGTGGTGCCGTGAAAAATTCGAAAAATTGGTGTTGAGCTGGGATTCGAACCTACACCCTTCGGCGTGTGAGCGTCGCACTCTACCCACTACGCCACGGCGATCACATATACAAGAAATATAAGGTTGTAAAATAGTACCTTTT
Source organism: Eristalinus aeneus (assembly GCA_955652365.1). Classification (NCBI taxonomy): domain Eukaryota; kingdom Metazoa; phylum Arthropoda; class Insecta; order Diptera; family Syrphidae; genus Eristalinus; species Eristalinus aeneus. The sequence continues at coordinate 25,913,222 of OY019131.1, forward strand.
TGTCCGGCTATGTACAAAGCGCTTCAGAGCTCGTATCTGGCAGTACTATACATCATTTGAAAAGTCTTGACATAACCTACAAAACGACGCTATGAATGATTTTAATATTGCCTTAAACAGTTATAGACGTGTTAACATGGAGCTCACTAACGCTGAAATTCACGCTATTTTAAAGTTTTCTTTCGTTAAAGGCAAATCCGCTAGAGAAACATTCCGTGAAATTAATGGCGTTTTGGGGGATGGTACTCTATCACTTCGAACTGCGGAGGAATGGTTTTGACGACTCAGAGCCAGTGAAAACGACACCATGGATAACCCAGCCGGCGAAAGACCTGTGAATACCTATCGAATCATGGAAATCACGGAGTTAGACCGGTATATGGCATCTCGTGACATCGCCCAGGAGATGGGAGTTAGTCACCAAACCATTTTAAACCATCTGCAGAAGGCTGAATAGAACAAACTGCTTGATGTTTGAGTGTCGCATGATTTGACGCAAAAAACCCTTCTGGACCGAATCAACGCCTGCGATCAATTTTTGAAGCGGATGGTGACTGGCGACGAAAAATAGATCACGTACGACAATATCAAGCAAAAACGGTCGTGGTTGAAGGCCGGTGAATCGTCCCAAACAGTGACCAAGCCGGGATTGACGGCCAGGAAGGTTTTGCTGTGTGTTTGGTAGGATTGGAAGAGAATCATCCACTATGAGCTGCTCCCATATGGTCATACGCTTAATTCTATCATCTACTGTGAACAAGTGGACCGCTTGAAGCAGGCGATCGACGAGAAGCGTCCAGAATTGGCCAACAGCAAAGGTGCAGTGTTCCACCAGGACAACACCAGACCACACACTTCGTTGATAACTCGTCAGAAGCTACGGAAGCTCGAATGGGAGGTTTTATCGCATCCACCATATAGCAGGCGATCGATCGGACGCGTCCAGAATTTGCCAACAGAAAGGGTGTAGTGTTCAACCAGAACGCCAGACCACACACTTCGTTGGTGACGCGTCGGAATCTACGGGAGCTCGGATGGGAAAAATCGGATTCTTTAAGATTTTTTTCTATTCTGACCGCCGTGTCGTAGTAGATAAAGTGCAACACTCACACGCCGAAGTATCCAAGTTCGATTTTAGGTGAACACCTCGCATTTTACACGGCACTTGCTCTTTCAAGCTGCTTACAACAGTCCAGTTTGAGTAAAAGATTCACAATCTTTCCCAATCGGAGTTTTTAAAAATCAGTAGGTCCCTTCTACGAAGGTTGTCTTTTATATTTCGAATTCTATCGTAAAGTTTGACATTTTTGAGGTTTTACATACTCAGAACGTTTTGACATTCGAGCGATATTTGTGTTATTAACTGTAACGTAAAAGATTAATAATAATAATAATTGTTGGCACAACAGTCCACAGGGAGACCAGGGCCCAGCTTGCTCATCAACTACTCGTGTTGTACGCGCTACTGTTCTCTCACGAGTAGAAGGGACCTACAATTTTTTGCTGACTCCGAACGGCAAAATTTGAGAAGCTTTCTTAGACAGTTATTACTCTTTGAGTGTTGTCAGCAGCTCGGAAGAGGTGGTGCCGTGAAAAATTCGAAAAATTGGTGTGGAGCTGGGAGTCGAACCGACACCCTTCGGCGTGTGAGCGTCGCACTCTACCGACTACGCCACGGCGACCAACGTAAAAGATTCATCTCCCCCAAAAGTGGAATTAAATCGTGAAAATTTTCGTGCAATTATTTTGTACAATTTTTAGCGTGGATTAACTCAACAACAGTGCATCAATGAACGTAATTCAATTTTTGGCGATGAAGCTCCATCAAGGACCAGTGTTTATCGGTGGTATGGTGAATTCAACCGAGGTCGTAGCTTACTCCAAGACGAATTTCGTGAAGGTCGTCCAAAATCGGTTGTTGTTCCGGAAACCATTGATGCTGTGCGCCAACTGATATTGCAAGATCGTCATGTGACCTATCGCGAAATTCAGACAACTTTAGGCATTAGTGAGACCAGCATACATTCAATATTGCATGATCATTTGACCGTCAAAAAGATTTGTTCGCGTTGGATCCCACACAGTTTGTCAATGGCTCAAAAAAAAAGGCTCGTGTCGATTGGTCGAAAGAAATGCTCCAAAAATACGATCACGGTGCTTCAAAACACGTTTATGACATCGTGACAGGTGATGAATCGTGGATCTACGCATATGAGCCCGAACGTAAACAGCAGTCGACTGTATGGGTGTTTCAAATTGAGCAAAATGCAACAAGAGTTGCTCGCGCACGAAGCACTTCCAAGCAAATGGTCGCCTGTTTTTTCGGAAAAACTGTATATGTCGCAACAGAACCACTAGAACAACGTAGAACAGTGAATTCTGAATGGTACACAACCATTTATTTGCCAGTTGCCTTCCAAGAAATTAGGAAAACCAACCGCCGAAGACGTATCACTCTTCACCACTACAATGCGAGCTCTCACACATCCGCTCAAACAACTGCATTTTTGAGCGCTCAAACCATCGATTCGATAAGTCATCCGCCGTATAACCTTGACTTAGCACCGAATGACTTCTTTTTGTTCCCGTACGTAAAAAATAAAATGAGAGGTAAACGTTTTTCGACACCTGAAGTGTTCGTTGATGCGTTCAGAATGTGTGTTTTGGAGATAACTCAGTCAGAATGACAAAAGTGCTTCGACAATTGGTTCAAACGCATGCAAAAGTGTATAGATCTTAATAGGGAATATTTTGAAAAACAATAAAGCTATTTTCGATGATTAATATTTGTTTTTGTTCTCTAATCCCGAAATATAGAAGGCAATCCTCGTACTTAAGTAACATGTAAAAATTTTTTGGTGCGAAATGGCGATAGGAGCTTCAAAAACTATTAAAAAATAGTTAAGGAACATTTTTACAAAATTAAAAAAATGTATGTAAAATGTATGTTTCTTTCGTTTCAACTATACTCAATGTAACTAGTAAATAGTAAGGAGTTAATTTTCAGCGTACGAACGTCAGACAGAGAGACTTTCACTCTACTCAAAACCTTCTGCTCGTGCGTACAATATTTCAGTTTATCGACTATTTTCTACAATCGATACGCTTCTTCAGCAACAACTTGTTCTATGCGTTTGTTCTCTTCTGGAAACAAGTGAATCCAGAACTTATCGCCGCATCAAAACCCGACCAACTTAGTAACTCTCCATCGACAATGAGTGCCCTCAAAGTGTTGCCAGTAAAAATATTAAGATGAACAGCTAAGGAATCCTAACCAGAACCTTCGATGTGTGATGACTGATTTCTATTAACCTCTTCTTTTTTAACATCCGTTACAAAATTCGTTCGTAAATGATTTGAAAAATGCTCACTTTTCTGATGAAAGAAAAAAAACGAAAAGAAAGTCGCGACGCAGTGACCATTCAATATCAATTTGCAATAATCCCACCGTCAAGGCAGGAGTTTTTTTTTTAAATATTTGAAAACAGCGCTTTGCATGGTGACGAGACTCGCGTCATTGTGTTCTTCTCATTCCATTTTCTTTGTTTAGAAATTGCAATATTTGACAACTACCCTGGAGTAGAAACGCTTCTGTAGATGATACGATATTAGTATTTAAAGGTTATGAGTAAATTATAGACCGCTAAAAAAATTGTTTAGATCCACTCGAAACAAATGGAAAAAGAGTAGCAAAACATAAGGTTTGTTTTAAGTAAGCTCCTCTTGACCAATATCTTGGCGGAAGAGCTTCCTCAAAAACCCGACTGTTTTTACTTTTCCATTTTCCGTTTTCCAGTGTCCAGTGTCCACTTCCCAGTTAACTGACTTTCTTTGTTTACCAGCAACCAACTGTTTGCGTGAGTGAACTTCTAGACACATTAAATCAAAACTTGAGTGAACACTTAAGGAAATCCCCCGGAAGTGTCGCTATTCCCACTCTGTCCCAGCATGTGGCCTCGGGATCATCACAGATGAGCCCTCAATTATAGTGATGGACACTCACAGCTCGTGCGTGTGTGCAGAGATTCTATCCCAAATTAGACACAAACGACACCAACAATTCAATTGTCGTATGGCACCCGATTGGCACACTCACACACGTGAAAATAAATCCGTCTTGTGGTGTGTCGTCACCGTCGTCAGTGTTTCTGTCTCAATTGTCTCTGTGACTCACTCCCTACACTCTGGCCCGGATGACAGCACCGATGACTACAACCACTGCTATTGGCCATGATGAAATTAAACCGGATTCGGGCGAAATTCTCGCATTTTCGATGTCGCCATATCCCTGTGTTGCGTTGCAACAACACAGAACGGAACTGCGAAGGATATGCGGGCATATCTTTGTGTTGACTCGCAAACGAGAGGATAATGCAACGATTTAATCTTTAATGAGCTATTGTATCCACTTTTACGGTTGGCTTGCGCGGGAGGCATGTCTGCTTCGCCTGCAGGGGCACGCTTCGGTCGGCCAAGTGTCCTTCGGTTGTGTAGCAATCGCCCCCACACATGTGGGAATTATGAGCTAATTGAAAGGTTAATTAGGCTTGCGATTGTCGAGATCATAAATGATTCACAAACAACCGCCCAGTATGACAGGAACAGCAGTCCCGCCGGTTAAATATTCACTGGGGGGCCGCATTGAATGGCAGTTCGCAGTGCACAATGGAGTCTGGAGGTGAGATAACAAATACATTAGATACCACTCGATGTGGGCAAATGCGTAAATGCCGATGTAACGAAGGGATTAGGCCGCGGGGCATATGAATTTGACGGATAATCGGGGTGTTGGATGGGAGTTTGTTAATTTTGTGCAGGATTCCGTGACAGAGAGGATTATGGCATGCCAGTCGCGGAAATATTTTCTCCACAATTTCAATGTCATGCGAGGCACATTTTCAAGTTTATGACTTATGGCTGAAATGAGGGATATAAAGCTGGCATTCAATGTTAGTTGCCAAGTTCATGGGACAGGGCAAAGGAACCGAAACCAAAACGAATGTAGTTCGACTCAGAATTGGACCATTGACAAAATAAATGACGACTTGTTTGATTAAGGAAACGATTTAAGTCACATTTGCGTAAAAACTTTAATCTAGCAGGGAGTTTATAATTTTTCTGCAATTCATTTCAATTAGTTTTGCCAACTGGCATAGAGAATGTCAGAGCTGCTAATACGTTGGGACGGTTTCTGGAAACTAAACAAATCGGGCGTTGAGACATTTGAGTTAAAAAAGGTAATCAGAAACCACCTTTCGTATTGCTTTGCAGTCGATTACTTAGCAGTCGATTGGAAGTCAAGAAGTTTGGATAGCCTTTAAAGTAATTCTGAAATGTGAACGCAAATCATACACAAAGGTTCGTTGCCAGATTCTCTCTGATCCTGGTCCTGCTTTAGGAAACCGACACGAGAATGTTGTTACAAGTACAAATTAATTTGGTCTTGGTTTTTTGTATTCAATTTGTTTTTCCTAAGAAACATATAAAAACTCTACTCAAAAGATTTGCCGTCAGAAACGACCACTTTCTCCCATTCCTTTGGTATTTTCGCATACCATCTCTAAAACATGAGTTCTCTCTGGCATCGATCCAATAATTGAACCAATCTTTGATTTCTGCAAAAGACCCACCCCGACGACCCCCCAAATCGTTTTGCATCGATCGAAAAAGCCAGTTGTCGGAAGAAGTAAAGTCGGGAGGAAACGGCTGGTGAGAGAAAATCCTTCAGCGTTTCTACGTTGTTTTTGACCACTGCAGCCGCGTGGGGCTGAACTTTACCATGTTTCAAAATCACCTTGTCATGAGTTTCCGTCGGTTGTGGCCGTTTTCCTCGAACCCAAGGCATCAGTTGCAGTCGATAAGGTTTCCCATCAATGTGTATGCCTAGTGTTAGCAGCGCATAGTATACCATTTCCTTATGATACCACCATATGCAGCATTACTTTTGAACTATGGATGTTTTCCTTTGGCGTCCTTAAAGACGATGTTGAAACACATTCACCAGGCCTTGCATTGTACTTTTCATCTTTGGGTTTTCAGAGTATATTCACTTTTCATCTCCAGTCACCATGCGGTGCAAAAATGTCTTAATATGTTGTCTTTAAAGAAGTTGACAAGTACCAAATAGCCGTTTGACATCTCTTGGTTTCAACTAACACTACATTCGATTTCCTGGGTTTTGGAGAAATTCCCAATTTCTTTTAGTAACCGGAAATTAGTTGCTACGATTTTGCGAGTTGGTGGATTTGGCAGGGATGTAGGTCCAGTAAAGCCGCCAATTCCTCGTCATATCTACTCGGAGCAGGCTCACTATAAACTTCTAGAAAAATTCGCTAGGCGTCAGCTTTACTTTTCATCCAGTTAAAAAACAAAATCAAAACTTTCCGCGAATGCTGTTTATTAAAGGCCAAAAGAGGCAACAAACACTGTCGTTATATAAAACAAACCTTCTTCTTCTTATGGCGCTACAGTCCGAGGTGGACCTGGGCCTCAACCAACGTGCCTCTTCAACCAGCACGGACTTTCGCCAGCTGCCTTCAGTGGTTCTTCTCCACTTGTGTGCACCACCTTAGTCTAGGTCGTCCTCTGTTGCGTTGTCCCCATTGGCTCAGATTCGAAGACTTTTCGGGCCGGAGCAGTGGTGTCCATACGCTCTACATGACCCAGCCATCTTAAGCATTGTATCCGAATATGCATGACCAGACGCATGTCGGTGTACAGTCCATAAAGTTCGTCGTTAAATCTTCTCCTCCAGATACCATCGACGCAAACAGGACCAAAAATCGCACGCAGAACAAAAATACTAAGGGCTTCCTCATCCGCTTTAAGTAACGTTCAGGTTTCTGCGCCATGAAGTAGGGCTGGGATGATTAAACTGTTAATTACAGCGAGCTTAGTCCTTCGAGAGAGGGTTTTATTATTCAATTACCTCTTGAGCTCAAAGAAACAGAGATTGGCAAGAGTGATTCTGCGTTTGATTTCGGTACTGATGTTGTTGTCCCTGTTTACCGCGGAGCCGAGGTAGACGAAGTGATTGCCTGCCAAGAAGTTTCTGCTGCTTAGGGTGATGCTCTGTCCGAGACGTCGATGTTGTGTGTCCTTCCTTGATGACAGCATGTACTTCGTTTTTCTCTTTATTTACTGCCAGACCCATTTTAGCCGCTTCCGCTTCAATGGCAGAAAAGGCCTCATTGACGGCTCTCTATGTTCATCCAGTCACGTCAATGTCGTCAGCGTAAGCTAACAATTGAACTGACTTCTGGAAGATCGTGCCTCTGGTGTTAACTTGTGAGTTACGCACGATCCCCTCAAGAATGATGTTAAAGAAGTCACATGACAGCGCGTCGCCTTGGCTGAAACTTTTTTTGACATTGAAGGTCTCGTTGAGTTCGTTATCGACCTTGACGGAGCAGCGAGAGTTCTCCATCGTCATCCTACACAATCTGACGAGTTTGTTAAGAATGCCAAAACTAGAAATGGCACTGTATAGCTCGTCTCTATGCACACTTTCAAATGCGGCCTTAAAATCGACGAATAGGTGGTGAGTGTCGATTTGCACTTCTTGAGTCTTTTCCAGGATCTGCCGTAATGTGAAGACCTGGTCTATCGTGGTTTAAAACCACATTGATAAGGATCTATTAGATTATGGACAAATGGTTTAAGACGCTCATAGAATACGGCAGAGAGGATCTTGTATGTGATGTTAAGAAGACTGATCCCCCGATAGTTGGCGCAGTCAAAGGGGTCTCCTTTCTTGTGAACCGGGCAAACGACGCTGAGATTCCACTCATCGGGCATGCTTTCCTCCGACCATATCTTACAGATGAGCTGGTGCATGCGCCAAACCAGGTCATCTCCAGGTGTTCTGCGGGCAGTCCGTCCGCTATAGCTGCTTTGTTCGACTTCAAAACAGACGTTGATGCACACTAATCACAGCTGACAGATGTCACAGTTTTCCAATGGATTAGGTAATTGCTTCCAAGATCAGCCACAACTTGCAGGTGGCGCCATCTGTTGTTTGCGCTATATTTCCTTCCATTTCCATTAACTATATAAGAGTTGAAGATTTAGCTACTCATTATCAGAGGTCTGAGGCTACAGAAAATGACTAACCTAACTTGCCATATCTACATGAAGTATCCAAAATCCATGTATGTGCAATATTTAAACTTGCACTCACAAAGAGCAGCTTTAAGTAATCAAAAACCTGACCAAATTTCAACTACTTCAAAAATATTTTTTCCATATGCATTTTTTACCTTTAATCCGTCTACAGCTGTGTAGACAAGAAACAAAGCCACAAATGGGTTATGGAAATAAGCAGAAAAAACATGACTCAAATCTCCTAACTGCGTAGCAAACCACTTGCCTCGCATATCCCTGATTAAATTTCAATACCTCAGCCAATCGCTTCTAAGTGAATATGGGTGTTGTATTCATTTCAATTCCATCTAAGCATCCCTACGCAACCGAAGCGGGGATGAATTTTCAAATTCCACCGAAATGGCCAAGTGTCTCGACCCCGCCCACTGTGTATGCAGGGACAAGTGTGTGTCTCACTGAGTAGCCAAACAAGTTCAAGTTTAAGTCCGTTGTTCCATTGCCAGGAGCGGATGCAGCAACTTCCATTTATACGCAAATAAATATTATCGTCTCCACTCTTGAGCGGATTTTTGGGGGAAAATCCTTTTTTCCCCGCTTTTGTCTGCTGACTGGTTTTTAGGTGGGCGGCGGGTGAAATGAGTCTGGTTTGGCGTTGGCGGCGCTGTTGTGGGATGCTATGATACGGAAGGATGCGTATGCGGATGATGAGTCATATGGCTTTGTTGGAGAATTGGTTGGCGGGTGCGGAGGCTGTGCAGAAGTTTTTGTGTAGTTTCGATGTCTTCGTGTCCGTAGCGGCAGACAACTGTATTCCGCTTTGTAATTACTCATTCGTAGTGATGCTCGGCGGTGCATTACGGCATCCTGTTCAAGTTGGATGGACATACAGTGGGTATTAATGTCATTCGGTCACTTGACTGTTTTCATTTGGTACGTATTTTCATTCAAATTAGAATATTTTAGAATTTAGAATATTTTCAACTAAATGAATAAAATTTAAGCTAAAATGAACGTAATTCGTATTCGTGTCGGGCACATAAAGACAACACCTATTTTTGCCCCTAGTCTCGTGTCTCCTTATGTTGTGCGTGCCGACACCGGTAAACTACGCTGAACGTTTACCATTTCTTTACAGTTTATGCATCTTTTTATTTACTAATGAGGGACGCGTGTCAATAGCTCTTCTCTTTTAAGCTTGCATTTATGATGAAATGGAAACTTAATAGCGGCTGAAGGTTGGATCGGGTGTTCACTTCCTATATTTTATGATGACGTGCGTGTCAAAGAAAACAGAAATACTAAGGACAGATTATTTTAGAAAATATTTTGTAATACATGTCGAGTGGAAATGATTCACGAGGAATCGAATTCAATGTTGCCCTGAAGGCATGGTAGGAGTTTGGCAAGAAAATTACTGCGCCACAATTCCTCCAATTCATCGTAATCTGATTAACGTTACTGCACTTTAAAAGACCTCATGCTTTACTTCTTACTTATGTCGCTAAATTCCTTACGATTTTAAAGTCGTGGGTTCACCGGACCCTGTCCTTTTAAAACGTCAATAAAAATGCAGGTTACAAGATTTTAAGATATGAAAGTTTCTAACGTTTATATTTACTTCGAATGCGTACTATTTTTTTTAGATACGTTTAAATATTGCTTGTACCCACGACTTTATTTAAGGATCAGTAGAAACGGTTATTTTGTTTTATTTTGAATATTAATTAAATTTCCTGCCCTTTTCTGACCACTGTTTGACTTCTGCAACAACTAATTCTGCTTGACACACCACTTTACTCCTGTGAGTGGAGGAAAGCTAAAGTTTCTTACCGACTATGAGCTTAAGCCATTTGGTAACATTTTCATTTACAATTCGTATTCTCAATCTTTTTGTTAACTCAAAAAAAGTGACCACGAATCGAAAAGCCGGCGTGTACGGGGTTGACTTTTATATTTCGAGATTAGAGAACAAAAACAAATATTAATCATTGAAAATAGCTTTATTGCTTTTCAAAATATTGCCATTATACAATACAATACACTTTTGAATGCGTTTGAACCAATTGTCGAAGCGCTTTTGTCAGTCTGATTGAGGTATGCATTCTGAACGCATCAACCGCTTCTTCAGGTATCGAAAAACGTTGACCTCTCATTTTACTTTTTAAGTACGGGAATAAAAAGAAGTCATTCGGTGCCAAGTCAGGACTATACGGCGGATGACTCTTCAAATCGATGTTTCGAGTGCTCAAAAATGCAGTTGTTTGAGACGCTGGGAGCAAAGAGCTCGCATTGTCATGGTGAAGAGTGATCCGTCTTCGGCGGTTGGTTTTCCTGATTTCTTGGAAGACAACTGTGCAAACATATGGTTGTGTACCACTCAGTATTGACTGTTCTACGTTGTTCTAGTGGTTCGGTTGCGACATGTCCAGTTTTTCCGAAAAAAAAATGGCTACCATTTGCTTGGAAGTACTTCGTGCGCGAGCAACTCTTGTTGGATTTGGCTCAATTTGAAACACTTATACAGTCGACTGCTGTTAACTTTCGGGCTCATACGCGTAAATCCACAATTCACCACCTGTCATGATGTCATAGACGTGTTTCGAAGCACCACGATCGTATTTTTGGAGCATTTATATCGACCAATCGACACGAGCTTTTTTTTTGAGCGATTGACAAATTGTGTGGAATCCAACGCGAACAAATTTTTTTTTACAGTCAAATGTTCATGCAATATTGAACGTATGCTGGTTTCACTATTGCCTAAGGTTGTCTCAACCAACGATATGTTACATGACGATCTTGCAATCAGTCGGCGCACAGCATCAATGGTTTCCGGAACAACAACTGATTTTGAACGACCTTACGAAATTCGTCTTGGAGTGAACTACGACCTCGGTTGAATTCACCATACCATCGATAAACACTGGTCGTTGATGGAGCTTCACCGCTAAAAATTGAACTAAGTTGTTGTTGAGTTAATCCACGTTAAAAGTTGTAAAAAATAATCTCACGAAAATTTTCACTATTTAATTGAATTTTTTGCGCGAGATGAATCTTTGAAGCTACTGTAAACAACACAAATAGCGCTCGAATGTCAAAACGTTCTGAGTACATATAACCTCAAAAACGTCAAACTTTACGATACAGCTGACAGTTGCCAGTCAACGTACTTACTCACTCTTGCAAGACAGTGTGTAACAGTTTGCCAACACAGAAATATCGGTCCAAATTATTATAGCAAAATACTGCTGGAACTCCGTTCTTCGACCACAAAATTCAACAAAGTAAGGGCTGCGAATGGTGTAAATCTAACGACTACCGTCTGAAACATCTTTGGAAGAGTAACAACTTTCCTAACAGTCGGTTGTTGCTGAGCGGTTTGGATATTGGCTGAGTTCTTACAGAGCTGGCTTTAATTAGATCACATATAGTTGGAAGTCCATCTAAACCCTAAAAATATTTTGCACCGAATTGTAGGTTTCATGTTCTATATATGTAGCTTTGTATAATGCGTATAGCAATACATATATTACGGTATGGAAACTAAAAGAGAGAAACAATTTCATTAAACGTTGAAACTTTATTGGTGTTAGATGGTTTGTGGTGGTGTCTTAAGTCAAACAAATCAGTCCATATATACAAAATACATAGAATATGATAAGATTTTATTAAAATCGGCCTTTATTTGACTTACAAGAGAGTCAGTTGAATCCAGGCGTTGCTTACATTTCTTAATTTCATCGTTTTTCAAATGGAAGGTGAGTAGTTCAAATAGTATTTCTTAAAATTAATCCAATTAAAAATACTTGTTGTACTTTGAATTTCTGTAGCTCCTCTGTTTGAACTTATTCCTTTTGGCCCTTTCAATGAAAGTCATACCTGCGACACATTGTCGATGAACTACAAAATTCCTTGCCGTCTGGATATTAAAAAGAAGTTATTAGGCAACAAATTTTAAATTATGCCAAAGAAATCGTATTCTTGTCAAAGACGTAATTTAGTGGGTTCGTCGAAAGCCCCACGTTCTTGGATTTTTCACGGCAGTATCTCTTTCGAGATACAAATAAAAAAAGAAAAATAAATGTCTCAGAAAAGGCTTCTCAAGCTTCGATGTTCGGAGAGCGCAAAGTACTGTAGGTCCCTTCTACTCGTGAGAGAACAGTGGCGGGCACAACGCGAGTAGTTGATCAGCAAGCAAGCCCCTGGTCCCCTGTGAGCTGTTACACCATGTATACTATATACTCGCGTACATATAATCGTATTCGTGAAGCATAATTACGTACAGAATCCATTCATTAAGGACCTAAAACAAACATGTTTCACTACATTGCACTTTTGTACTTCAATCCGCGGGCTTCCTCACTTTTTTGCGCAATTTTATGTAACATCAAAAGAGCTAACCCGCCTTTCATATGGCATTAAAATGTCCTAAACTCTGCTCATATCTTTCCCCATTCCAAATAGACCACATGTCAATTTACATGCGTCCCTCACCATCAAATTAAGTCATAACTGTTTGCGATCCCTAAATCATTGTCCGCACTATGAACAAAAGGATTAGTCTCTCCCCTGTATTTAACGAATAATTCTCAAAGAAGGAAACATTCCTTCAACCCCATGATTACAAGATAATTGTCACCTAAAACGTACAATTTGCTTCTTACTGTTTAATTGCATGCTCGCATTCGAAAGTGTTCTGCTTTCGTGCCAATCCCACGAGAGACGTTTGTTTTTTTCTTGTTTGTTTTTAACAGCCAACGGTGTAGATGTTCATATGAGTGGGAGGTACCCGGACATATTTTTTGCCCACAAGCTGTGTCCTTACGCAAGATTATGCATTTAATGACCGCACGAACATTTTCCCCATGCCTCCAGGTCATTGAACCGGGAAGTAAGTGCTATTAGATAGTTTTCTACAAGGAGCGGTGCACATCAGCAAAGTCAAGGGTTGAACTAAAAGGAGACATTTGTTTAGTAAATTAGGGCATTATCATTAAGCACTCCTTTTGTTTTGTGCAAAATGTGGCGAATATGATAAGAAAAGTGATACACTTGTGTAATGGCTTTAAACTTGGTGGTCAATTAAAAGGTTCAATTCTCGGTTTCGAAAAAGCTTAAAAATAGTTTGACATTTTAAAAAGGCCGAACAAATGTACAATTTATTTCATTTATTTATTAAGCAAAATGTTATAACTTTTTTCCCAGTGGTGTTCTCTCTTTGCCGCCAGAAAACTAAAATAAAAGAGTTTTTGACAGCACAATTCTCCAAAAAAGCTGAGAGAATCCACTGAGCTTAAATTATCAAACAAACATTGAGAGAACACACCAAACTATTAAATGACATTTCGTAGATACGAAGGTTGCTTTTTATATTTAGGGATTGAGCAACCCTAGTGTTGCAATCTGGCAACTGCCAGTTTTATAGTAGAATTTGACATTTTTGAGGTTATACGTACTCAGAATGTTTTGACATTCGAGCTCTATTTGTGTTGTTTACAGTGAAGTAAAAGATTCATCTCGCCCAAAAAATAAAATTAAATCGTGAACATTTTCTTCCAATATTTTTTACAACTTTCGACAGGGGTTAACTCAACAACAGTGCATTGTGAAATCTAATTCAATTTTTGGCGATGAAGCTCCATCAAGGACCAGTGTTTATCGATGGTATGGTGAATTCAACTGAGGTCGTCAAGATCACTCCAAGAAAAATTTCGTGAATTTCGTCCAAAATCAGTTGTTCCGGAAACCATTGATGCTGTGCGCCGACTGATTGCAAGACCGTCATGTAACCTATCGTTGGTTGAGACAACCTTAGGCAATAGTGAAACCAGCATACGTTCAATATTGCATGAACATTTGACTGTCAAAAAAATTTGTTCGCGTTGGATTCCACACAATTTGTCAATCGCTCAAAAAAAGGCTCGTGTCGATTGGTCGATATAGATGCTCCAAAAATACGATCGTGGTGCTTCGAAACACGTCTATGACATCATGACAGGTGGTGAATTGTGGATTTACGCGTATGAGCCCGAAAGTAAACAGCAGTCGACTGTACGGGTGTTTCAAATTGAGCCAAATCCAACAAAAGTTGCTTTTGCACGAAGCACCTCCAAGCAAATGGTTGCCAGTTTTTTTTTCGGAAAAACTGGACATGACGCAACCGTACCACTAAAACAACGCAGAACAGTCGACTCTGAGTGGTGCACAACCATTTGTTTGCCAGTTGTCTTTTTAGAAATCAGGAAAACCAACCGCCAAAGATCAGATCAGCTGTTTCTTAGGCAGTTGTCACTGTTTGATCAGTGTCAGCAGCTTGAAAGAGGTAGTGACGTGAAAAATGCGAGATGTTCAGACGAGAATTGGACTAAGGCCTTCGACGTCTGAGTGTCGCACTCTACCCTCCACGCCACTGTGGCCAGAAATTTCTGATAATTTGTTTTGTCTCCTAGTTTTATTAAATAATCTTCTTTTTTTTATGCAAAGAGAAGCCGAAAATGTGAAATCAACGCCCACGATATAAAGAAGCAGATTTTCAGTCTGCGTCTAAGACGCCCTTAAACGAACTTATATTAAGCTCAAAACTGTGTTCAATGTGTTGTCGAAACAAACTCAACCGACTAAATGAACTGTTGAGCAACTGCTTGGCTTATCTAATGTAGGTTCTAGTGTACAGCTAAATACTTAAAATGAAACTGTTTGGCAACCAAACCAAACAGAAAGTCCATTGAAACCGGATTGGTTAAGCTTTGCAGGCCTAATCCTTATAATAATAATAATAATTGTTTGCGCTACAATCCAAAGGGGGACCAGGGCCTAGCTTGCTCACCAACTACTCGTGTTGTGCGCGCTACTGTTCTCTCCCAAGTAGAAGGGACCTACATTTTTTTGCCGACTCCGAACGGCGAAGTTTGAGAAGCTTTCTTAGACAGTTATTACTCTTGAGTGTTGTCAGCAGCTCGAAAGAGGTGGTGCCGTGAAAAATTCGAAAAATTGGTGTTGATCTGGGAATCGATCCTAGACCCTACGGCGTATGAGCATCGCACTCTACCCACTAAGCCACGGTGACCACGGTCTAATCCTTACACAATTTAATAAAGAGTTAAAAACTGTAATCTTAGTTATTTAAGAAAGGACAACCGTTCGTTGTCGCAAATTTTAAAATTTTCAGACACATTGCAAAGACCAGTAAAATAAACTGCCTACAAACGAACAGAACGGAGCTGCAGCTTAATTTATTCATCTGAGCGAAATCGCACAGCGGCCATTACGTTGTTCATGAAGCCAACCGAAACTATGAAATTATCGCTGTCGTGATATCATAACATGGATTAGGCATTTGATCTGCTTTTTCTGACAAACGAATTTAATATTGCAAAAGTTTATGGTAATGGCAATGGTAATGGCAATGGTAATGGCAGTGGTAATGGCTTATGTGGCATAGTAACACGTCACTCAATAAGTCCCGGGCATATAGAGGGCACCACTTACAAAAACAAAAAATATTAGGTTCCTTCCAATTGCTCTGTTTGGTAAGAATGTCTACGAATTTGCACGAAAGACTACGAAAAGGCGTTCCATTAGCTGATTTTTTCGTAGAAGAGAGAGCTTATGAGAGAGCAAAATATTTCCCCTCCCTACGAATTTCTCCCGAAGAAAAAACTGTGTTCAGCAGATGGCTGTCAAATCAAAAATAAAAAAAAACTCTGACATATTATATGTCTGATAGCTGTTTACGAATTTCTACAAAAAGTCGTTTCACAAGTTTCGGTAGAGTTACTCTCTGCAAGAAAGATTTTTACCCAAAGTACTCAATTACGAATTTCTGTGCACAAATTATTTGGAACAGACCTATTATTAAATTATCAATTTTCGGGCACGGTGCCCCCTGTATGTCCCCGAATATCCCGGAATATCCCGAAATATCCCGGAATGTGCATTTACATAAACCGAATTCTCCGCATTTTTTCTTTTCAAAATAGTTTTCAATCAGGTTCATATTGGCCATTATTATCAACCTCCTTAAACCAACCTTCAGATAGTTTCATAATATCATCGTTGTGGAAGCTCTTTTCTTTGTCAGCGAGAAACCACTCCAAGTGAGTTTCATTAATTTCCGTCTAGACAGTTTCGTAAAGATGGGAGCAGCTAAGAAGATGTAGGAGTCGTGCCATATGGCAAAGACAAGGAATATTTATCAACCAAGGTCATGAGCAAACTCAAATTGAAGCTAAATCGGTTTTTAACTGTTGCAATGTGGATGTAATTCGGCAAAAATTCTAAAACATATCTCAATCGGTGACAGACCTTTGATAAGAGATCAAAATAACTAGCTTCTCGTACACGTTGTCACTATCTCGCTTCACGTCACTCCCAAATTATTATTTTACAATAACCAAAAACCAAGAAACTTTATAACACAACTGTGTGTCGCCAAAAAGTGAGTCTACGGAAATAAAATTGACCAACTTTCTCGACACACTCCTCTTGCCACAGACAAAGGCAGATGAAGACAAGGAAAACGGCGAAAAAGATAAACTGCAGTAGTTTTTCAATTCTCTTTTCTTTTTTCCTCGCACACAATGGATGCTAGAGAAAACTTCTCCGCATCGTATCTTAGAGATACGAACACTTTTCCGTGCATCGTGCAACACCATTGTTCGGTGATTTCTGATGAAGATATTTGAGTGGAAAATCCTGGTAAACGGTTGGTAGAAAGAGAGGGCGAGTGTGTTGCTGTGGGGCACAATCAAGATCTGAAATGGGATACTAAAAGTCGCATGAGCTACGGATATGCGATTAGTTCGGTTGACGGGCGTAATAAGCCAGAGATGTGTTGCAGTTAATTCTCAGCATTGACGCTGGATCGCGAAGTGAAATTCATCGTTTCAAAGTAAACGGCGCGCTCGAAGTACGCAACACCCAGTCATTAGTAATGGTGATGATGTTATACAATCCTGCAGGTCTAGTTCCGCACATACCCTGTGGCCTTAACGTCGTAAAAGTTAAAATTTATGACAAAAGAAGGCGTGACGGTGTTCGTTTGCGGTTTCTGCACGGAAATGCTGTTGACCTTTGAGTTGCAAGGAAAGTATAACGTAAGTTCTTACGACTTTCTTTCGTAACAGCAATCAATTCTTGGGATTTCTGCACAATTAATGGCAGCCATTGTTTATACAGAAATACTTGGATGATGGTTGACTGTAGTTGTTTGCATAGAATAAATAGTTTTGTAATTTTTCTGCTCTTGTATAAGAACAACAAATTTGTTGTCAGAAGGGACTTATGACACAGTCGTAGATAACATTTGCTTGCAAATTAACTGACAACCAGGGAAGAAGTTTTTTGAAATAACTTACTTTTCTGGAAGCCTTAATTGGAACGTTAAAAAATTTATTATAAACTTGAAGGTTTTGTTCATTTAGCCCGACTAGAAATTTCAAATACGGAGAACGAAACCTTAAAAGAGTGACCACTAAAAAAATTTAACTCTGCAAAGAAATATTGGCCGCCGTGGCGTAGTGGGTAGAGTGCGACGCTCACACGCCGAAGGGTCTAGGTTCGATTCCCAGTTCGATCCCCCACTCAAAGAGTAATAACTGTCTGAGAAAGCTTCTCAAATTTCGCCGTTCGGAGTCGGCAAAAAACTATAGGTCCCTTCTACTTGTGAGAGAACAGTAGGGTGCACAACACGAGTAGTTGATGAACAAGCTAGGCCCTGGTCCCCCTCTGGACTGTAGCGCCAAGAATTATTATTATTATTATAAAGAAATTTTACTTGGGATTAACTATAGATGCTTGCTACGTCATAAATAATGTTCAAATGTTTGAGCGGGTGAAGCAACTAATCGATGGGTTAAATCTTCGGTTGGAAGCCTATCAGGACGAAGATTGACAGCTTGTAGAAGAGACGCAGTCGGTACTGAGAATTAAGAAGAATCACGTCAGCAGACTTTTAAATGATAATGAGAACACTAGTACCGCTGTCAGGCGCAATACTCTACCACACTTAATTAAAGAGAGTTTCGCCTCCCGATCTAGTCAGGCGCAACTCTCCACTGCACATAATGGAAGAGAGTTTCGTCTTCCGATTTTGGCAAAGTCAATGCAGCAATATCGAGACTAAGGGGCTGGTATAACACAGGCAGGTGAAGATGTGATAAAGTATGTATCAAATGGTCTAAAAAAGGCAACTTCATCGAGTGGGACCACAGCCTGAACTGTGGTAACTACGGGGAATAAGTTACCTTAGCATCGCGTGCAAGAGCGGGTAAAACAATTCGTCCTTGAGGGTAGAGATGCAAACCGATACTTATGGCCAATTCACCGATTTTATGGCTGCATATCAAAGCGTGTATAGAAATGAGTTATACAGCGTCGTGTCTAGTTTTGAAGTTCCTACAAAAATGTTGAATTCTTGCTGCTCCGTCAAGGTAGGCATCGAACCTGAGCCTTAGTGTCACAAAAAGGTGACACGCTGACATCTTCAACGTCATTCTTGAGAAAATTTTGCAAGATGCACTCGCCAACAGAAGAGATACAGTGCTTTAAGAGTTCGTTCAATTGCGGACGACATTTAAGCAATCAGTTGAACACCGCTAGCCGTCAATTAAGAGTTTGCGGATAAAATGCAGAAAATAGGTGTCTTCCAGTACAATCTGTACTAAATTCTTAAGTCTGTCATTTTTTAGGGAGCGTAGGTAAATCTCTCTTAAAAAGGGGCAAGGTACGGGAACGCATCTAAATCAAATATTTAAAGTATGTCATTAAGAAATGTCAAATTCACTTTTTCGATACAGAAAAGAAAACAAAATTTGAGACACATACACAGAGATAATGGGTCAATGTACGCTTAAACCTGTACGCACATCATTTAATTTGAAAGAAAATAAGAAAAAATGTCTTGTGTTAAAATGGGCAGGGTGGGAAAATATATTACTCTCTCGAGAGAGCGCTCATTTGACGTAAAACTCTTTTATTCGGTATATGGGAAAGAACTTTGTGTTAGTTTGTGATGTTGGGGAACACATGTAAAGAGAGCAAAGTTAGGCATAAACTGTCATCAGGACGTCACCAAACGTCACCAAAGACAGCTACAACTACGAGGTAGTCAAGGAATTCGTCTACCTTGGGTCGTAAGTTATCGGTATTAACTTACGACAGAAGGTAGACGACGCAGAATAATTCCTGCCAATCGCGGTTTCGTTGGGCGCCAAAGGCAATTGAGAAATAGATTGCTAAGAACCCAGTTAACAATATATAACACATTGATCATCGCTGTTTTACTGAGCGGCGCTGAATCCCTGAAATGTGGCCAAAATGCAGTAAATGAGAGCAAAGATAGGCATAGACTGCCATTTGAAAAGGAAGCACAAAGTGTCGGCCGAAACGTTACCATAGGCAGCTATGTGTTTCTTAGCTACTACTAAGCTTTCTTCAAAGTCGTTACTTTTATGTATTTCATTATTTGCCTGAACCTAGATTTAGATGACCGTCGTGGGGTAGTGGGTAGACTGCGGCATTTACACGCCGAAGGTTCAGGTTCGATTCCCGGCTGAACACCTCGAATTTTTGGAGGCACAACCTTTTTCGAGATACTGGCAACACTCAAAGAGTAATAACTGTCTACGAAGAAGCTTTTCAAACTTAGCCATTCGGAGTCGGAAAAATCTGTAGGTAAGGGACCTATAGTTCGTGAGAGAACAAAGGCGCGGACAACAGAAGCAGATAATGAGCAAACTTGGACCTGGAAAAAAAATGGTCGGATGCCCGCAATGTTTTCGTTCCTTTAGTGCTTTCGACTATGTATGCTGTTTTGGAAATGTTTTTAAAAAAACTGCATTGTGAATCCGTGTGAAGCCACTACCAGCGATGAGTAGGTAGTGTCTTTTGAATCTTTTGAAATAAAAGCAGCGGCCATTCTCACTTGAGTAGGAGCACTTTTTTAATGAAAATTGTACTGTTTTCACTGTTCCTTGGCGTCTAATAAATATTCTCGAAGCACGAAAATAGTAAGAAATCCTTCGAATTGCTCATTAATAGCGTCAAAAACTACTCTTAACTGGCCCCAGGGTTGTTCTTGTTGTGGGGATTCAGCAAATGAGCCATCCATCACAAGCAGAGGTTTCTTTCGCGTAATATTCCTTGTAGCATATACCCACAGTCTAGGCTGCCTCAAGCACATTTAATGTTGATTTTTGTCATTTACCATTATTGTCGCATTTGAAGCATCTGGGCGTGATTGCGCCACAGTGCAGTGGAGCACCTGTCAGAACGCACAATCTTCCACAAAAAGAATTATTTATATCTCATATGTTGTCCAGTTTCCCAGTTATGTAAGCAATTCCTCAATTAAAAATGTAAACATTTCCCTCTGTCACAGTCTGTTACTATGTCAGTGTTATGCTCTAAAGCCAACAACAGACTTCCGAACACACCTTTTGCTGTTGTTGTTCCCCCAACAGTCCACAGTCCAAAGTTCACTAATTGCGTGAAGCGCACATGTTGTCAACCAATTGACAAAGTTCGTTGAAACCCTTTGCCACCGCCCTGACAATACCACCACTCAACTCATGTGTATCCCCTTTGACGCAGAGGCCCTTGTCACACATTTAACTGATTAAAGTTCATTGCCGCATCACCACCACCACAAGCCACTGGCAACATTTCGCATTTGCGTCGTTAATTCCGCGTTCCAGCGTTCTAATATCAATGATTAACGACCCCACCAAGAACATCACACAAAAAAGAAACAACACAGAGTTCCAAATTCATTCGATGGGTCCCCCTATCACAACGAATCACCATTAACGTCATAGAAAATTCCTCTTTAGGCCAAAAGGCAAACCATTTGTGTAACACAACTGTGCCATGGGCTTTCGGTCAGCGATGACTGTGATCAATTTGCAACTGAATGCCACCCCCGCAACCACAGGGGTGGTCAAACAAATTCGCGTCCATCACGTGTCAATTAGCGGACGGTTCCGGGGGGATGAAAATCAATTTGCAATCTGCTACGCCCCACGAGTACTTTTTTGCGATACTCCTTCCTGCCATGCGACACAAATTGAGGCGGCCGCTTTTCGGCCATCGCTGAATCCGTCTAATTTGGGTGCCTTTCAACCCATCTTAAGGGTGGTATCGATGGACATAGCCCGCAAACACAATGCCTCTGACAACCGCAAATTGGGTTAATTGTGTGTACTCCCCGGCTTGATGTTCGTTTGCACTGAATTTGAAATCGTTTGAGAGTGCTTTCCCCGTGATTCCTGTGGGTGGAGTTGTCCTCTGTATACTAACCACACAATTTTATTTTTCTTTCAGGGTACGATGTCTTCTTTCCGCTGTCATCGGTGCGATTGACAATACCGACCAACGAGAAGGCCCTCAGCATTTTCACAAAGATTCCATTTGGAAAGTTTCAAGTTGTTTCGTCTGTGAACAATAGCGTCGCGACGAACTACACTTACAGTCTGGAGAAGAGCGCCGACGAGTACTTGCAAATCAACACCAGGACGGGGGAGGTCTTCCTCACAAACGCCTTTGAAGGAATGCAACAAAAATCTCGGTACATCGTCTCAGCGCGAAGCTCTCGCACCAAGGCTTCTAACGTACCACACATGTCCGTCGAAGTTATCCCAACTAACTCGTCGGAGTTCTGCGACAAACCGGAGAACGTTTGCTTCTGGAGTGGGGCGCATTACACTGTGATGGAGGACAAACCGGGCGCAAAATTCCATCCAATGCGAATCGGTGGACTGCGTCCGAACGGCCTCGGTTATTTGTGCTCGCAGGTTGATGTGTCCTATAAGGTACTAGAGTCGGAATATTTAACCGTGAAGGACGGGGCACTGTTCACCAAGAAACCAGTAGACCATGAGCTTCTCAATGTCCCTAGTAACGGTGTGTTTGCAAATGTGCAGTGCCTGGTAAGACATTCTCCTAATGAGCCTGCAATCGAGGTCGAGCGACGAATAAATGTCACTGTACTGGATCGGAACGACAATGGACCGAAGCTGCAGAGCAACAAGGAGTTCTCATTCGAATTGCACGATCCACACTTTCAGAAGGTGAGAACGTTTTTGTATTTCTTTGGTGGTTTGAAAGGCGGAGTTGTCGATGCTCGATCTCTGCGAATAACTAGACGTTTGAACTGATTTTAGCAGATGATTCCCGTCGTTGAATCCTTTGAAGTCGGCATCTTTGATTCTTTAGAAGAACAATGATCGAATTATTTATTATATATAATTTATTTATTTTAGCAGTTAGAAATACTTGAATAACGATAATTTTGGTGGCCTTACAAATTGCGGTTACTTTTTCCAATGGTGAACCTACTTAGAGTTGTACTTAAAGTCCTTTTGCAAAAGCAGTAAATTTTGTTTTGCACACTCTGGAAATATTACAATTTTTTTTATCTGTATACCCGTTCCTTACACCCGTGTGCAGTCGAATAATAATGTCAGGAAAACATATTTGGAATGAAAGAAATTTATATTTTGTGGTCGCCAGTGAGTAGAGTGCGACGCTCACACGCCGAAGAGTCTAGGTTCGACTCCCAGCTCAACACCGATTTTTCGAATTTTTCACAGCACCACCTTTAGAGCTACTGACAACATCCGAAGAGTAATAACTGCCTAAGAAAGCTTCTCAAATTTCACCGTTCGAAGTCGGCAAAAAACTGTAGGTCCCTTCTACTCGTGAGAGAACAGTAGCGCGCACAACACGAGTAGTTGATGAGGAAGTTAGGCCCTGGTCCCCTTTGGACTGTAGCGCCAACAATTACTATTATTAACGCTTCCACATTTAGAAAAGGCGCACAACAATTTTACTAGGATGCGAAATACTTGAATGTAAAAAATCGTTTGTAGTGATCTTTGCCGATTTATTTGTAGCAGCATACGACAGGTTAAGGATCTTAGGATACAATGGTTAAGATGGCTAGGCCATGCAGGGCATATGGACACCACTCAGTCGGCTCGAAAAGTTTTTGAATCCAAGCCAAAAGGGCAACGCAACAGGGGACGGCGTAGGCTAATGTGACACAAGGAGAAGGATCCATACCAACTTTGAGTGCTCAACTGGAGGCAGCTGGCGAGAGATCGTGCTGGCTGTAGAGGCATGCGGTTCATGGCCAAATTCACTCCGGACTTTAGCTTAGATTAGGAGAATGCAATGTTTCTTGTCTCTCGTTTATTAAAGAGTAATCGCTAGGTTAAGACATCGATTGATCAAATAACTGATACTGACATAACCCGCGTTGTTTTTAGAGATAGAGAACTTTGAAATCGAATAAAACTAAAAGTACTTTTTTAAATGTATACTAAATTTACTTAACTTGATTGAAACTCTTCTGGCGTTATAACCAAAATATAACTTTTTCTATATCACCGTGTGGCCGCCGTGGCGTAGTGGGTAGAGTGCGACACTCACACGCCGAAGGGTCTAGGTTCGATTCCCGGCTGAACACCTCGAATTTTTTCACGGCACCACCTCTTTAGAGCTGCTGACAACACTCAAAGAGTAATAACTGTCTAAGAAAGCTTCTCAAATTTCGCCGTTTGGAGTCAGCAAAAAATTGTAGGTCCCTTCTACTCGTGAGAGAACAGTAGCGCGTACAACACGAGTAGTTGATGAGCAAGCTGGGCCCTGGTCTCCCTGTGGACTGTTGCGCCAACAATTATTATTATTATCTATATCACCGTCATGCGTGACTTGGACGCAATCTATTCTGTGGGTCCAATTTTTAATGGATACATAACGCTACGAAAGTGTAAACTTTCGACTTCACATATTATATTACATCAGTAAATAGCCGAGCATTAAATCGTACGATCTTGGAGGACAAAACATTCATCACTAAATCTATTTGAATCTATTTGAATCTATTATTCTATATTACCAAACGTTTCCTTCAATATATCAGTAGCGATCTGAGCTGTGTGACATGTTTAATCGCCTAAAAAAACATAGCTGGTGTACATAGTGATTGTCATGGTTCAATAGTAATCACAATTGACTATAACGTTCTGGCCAGCATGGTGTTTAAAGAAGTACGGACCATTCACTCCAACAATCCATAAGGCACACCAATCAGATAGTTTTGTGAAAGTTACAGAGTCTTGACATTCATTTGAGGGCTAAATACGAAAGTTTGTTTATTAAAGTTTTCAATTAATTAAAAGTGAGTCTCATTGCTTAACAAAATTCGCTTATGAAAATTGAAATCAACGGCCCATTTCCCTCTTTTACGCCTTGATGCCTTTTAGACAGTCTGTTCATGGTGAAACGACAAACCGAATCAACAAATAGATTAAACAGCTGACAAAATGGCCACCCGTTAAAATAGCGTTGCCAACATAAAGTTCCAAACCTCTAACAAGGCGCCCTTTATTTACATACTTAGAAAAGAGCAAAAATTGAAAACTTTGCTGGCATGGCAAATGCATAGAATTTTGTTAATTCCCATTGTCAGCGTCAGGAGCAATACCTTGGATATACTGCTCTGGAGCGCTCGGTCTCAAATACTGGTCCATTGTAATATACTTCATTAAATTTATTTGATTAATAACTTACTGACAAATAGGAACTATAGAAAAGTACCTAGACGAAAAGAAAAAAAAAATAAAAATTAAAATATTCATGACTCGTGAATCGT
Source organism: Eristalinus aeneus (assembly GCA_955652365.1). Classification (NCBI taxonomy): domain Eukaryota; kingdom Metazoa; phylum Arthropoda; class Insecta; order Diptera; family Syrphidae; genus Eristalinus; species Eristalinus aeneus. Next base: position 25,937,979 of record OY019131.1, read on the forward strand.
TTACTCGCCGCCATAATTTGTTGATGTAACCTGACAGTCAGACATAGACACAGAACTGAGAAAAAACATCAAAATATTTAAAAAAAAAAATGGTTAGTTGTATATAAACCCATCAGAAGCTGCGTTTATCCCCTTTTAAAGTAAATATTTTCGTAAACAGCAAGAAGTTAAGTTAGAAATAAAGTTATTTTCTTCTTTGTGGCTTTTAAGAAACTCGAAAATGTAGATTTTATGAAAATGACATCACATCATAATGTCTTATTATAAGTGGTATTATGTGTGTTCTAGTATTTTTTGTACCAAATACTGAAGTCTCTCATTTGTTAAGGAGGTAAATCTCTCTCAGTAAGAGACAAAGTACGGGAACGCATCTAAACGAAATGTATAAAGTATGTCATTTATAAATGTCAAATTCACTTTTTCACTGCAGAAAACAAAAACAACACCAAATTTTAGACAGATACACAAAGATATGCTCTCATACATATCCCTGCACGCACGCCAATTAATTTGACAGAATACCAACAACATGCCCACAACAATTTCTTGTGTTAAAATGGGCAGGGTGGGGAATATTTTACTCTCTCTCGAGAGTGCTCATTTGACGTAAAACCCTTTTTTCGGTATACGGGAACGGACTGTGTTAGTTTGTGTTGTTTTGTACTGTTTTGTGTTGTTTGTTCGACTACGGGAACACATCTACTCGTATTTACAGAAACATAGAATTCTTATGCTTATGCTTTCCACTGATGGAAAGTAGCACAAGGCAATTTAGAAAACATGTGCAACTAATGCTATATTTTAAACATTTTACGTTTGGGCACATTCGGTTAGCTTCTGTTATAATTTTACGTCTCTTCCAGTAATTAAGGAAATATGTTTAATCAAAGAACTTAAACTTTAGGTCAAATATATTAATCCAAATTTTGCTTGTTAAAAACTCGTTCACAATTTAGTAAAAGGTTTTCCAACTTAATAAGTTTTAATTTATTTTCTGAACGCACTTCGTCGTATATAAGACTGTCAAATATCTCCATTCCGCTTTTTTGCTCTTCATTCAATGCTTCATAAAAAGTGCTACAGTGATCGGATTTAGTTCAAATATGTGCCGTTTTGTTCGATAATCTGTTTCCATCTAGACGACAACTTTATAATACCCCCGTCGTGGAAGTCCCCCTCCTTATTTGCGAAGAACTCGCACAGCCACTTTTCACAAGCCTCTTTTGAGTTCAACTTCAAACCACCAAGGGCGTTCGCCATGGACAGAAACAGGTAGTAATCACTTGCCGCTTTGTCCGGGCTATATGGTGGATGTGTTAAAACCTCCCACCCGAGCTCCCGTAGCTTCTGACGAGTCATCAACGAAGTGTGTGGTCTGGTGTTGTCTTGGTGGAACACTACACCCTTCCTGTTGGCCAACTCTGGACGCTTCTGGTCGATCGTCTGCTTCAAGCGGTCCACTTGTTCACAGTAAATGATAGAATTAAGCGTCTGGACATATGGGAGCAGCTCATAGTGGATGATTCCCTTCCGATCCCACCAAACACACAGCAAAACCTTCCTGGCCTTCAATCCCGTCTTGGCCACTGTTTGGGACGATTCACCGACCTTCAAGCACCATCGTTTTCGCTTGGTGTTGTCGTATGTGATCCATATTTCGTCGCCAGTCACCATCCGCTTCAAAAATGGGTCGAGTTCGTTCTGTTTCAGCAGCATATCGCAGGCGTTGGTTCGGTCCAGAAGGTTTTTTTGCTTCAAATCATGCGGCACCCAAATATCACGCTTTTTTTGTATCCAGCCTTCTGCAGATGGTTTGGAGACTAACTCCCATCTCCTGAGCGATGTCACGAGTTGCCACATGCCGGTCTAACTCGATGATTTCCATGATTCGATCTTTCTTCGTCACATGTCTTCCGCCGTCTGGCTTATCCATGGTGTCGCTTTCACCGGCTCCGAACCATCGAAACCATTCCTCCGCTGTTCGAAATGATAGAGTACCATCCCCCAAACACCATTAATCTCACGGAACATTTCTCTAGCGGATTTGCCTTTAACGAAGGAAAACTTTCAAATAGCGTGAATTTCGGCGTTAGTGAGCTCCATGTTAACACGTCTATAACTGTTGAACGCAATATCCAAACTAATCATGCATAGCGTCGTATTGTGGGTTATGTCAAGGCCTTTCAAATGATGTATAGTGTTGCCAGATACGCTCTTTGCGCTTTGTACATAGCCGGAAATTTCAAAAAACAAAAAGGGGGGAAGGAGATGTTTGGCAACCTTATATTATACTGACAACATTTTCATCATGGAAATGTAACAAACGAGGTCGCCGTGGCGTAATGGGGAGAGTGCAACACTCATACGCCGAAGGTCCCAGCTTCTATTCCCAGACTGGACATCTCGCATTTTTCACGGCATCACTTCTTTCGACCTGCAAACAACAATCAAACCGTCTATGAATAAGCTTCTCAAAGCTACGCCGTTCGGATTCGGAAAAATAGTGTAGGTCCCTTCAACTTATGAGAGAATAGTAGCGCGCACAACACCAGAAGTTGTTGAGCAAGCTAGGCCTTAGTCTTCTCGTATTCTGTCGCACCAACCAATACGACCAACGTTAGCGAGTTAAAAAAATTAAATTTGATAAAAATTGTCAAGTTCCATTAACAAATGCCTTCAAATGATTGAATATTCCATCCTCACTGCATAGAGAATAGGACTACAGAAAGTTAATAAATTCATCGAGCACTGGCATAAATTTACATTTTGTAGCAAAGAGAAAATGCATTTAGGGCACAGTCTTAATACAAAGTTAATAATAATATAAAAGGAGAAGGAGAATAAGCAAGGAGAAATAAACAGACAAACACTTCAAGAATTTTCAGATTCCCAGTGAAATTCTTGATTGTCATGCAGGATAATAATACCCCCTATGCATGTATTGCAATCCAAAATAGGAAACAAAGACAACTCAAGCACAAACTGATAATAGTTTAGCTAAATGTAAAGTGTCTATTGTTTATTTAGCCGTAAGCCAACAAAACCACGAAATGAAAACTGTATCACTCCAAACCACTGGAAAATTGGCAATTCAATTTCTTAAAGCAGAACTTTGTCTCGGAACTAACTGTTAAAAATGGTTTAGAGCTGCTTGTAATTGGACACATCAGCTTGATGTTGATCCGAATAAGTAGCTTCTCTTAACCGATATGATGAAACCATTTGTCCATGACCTGATGGGTCCCTATCAGTGTGGTTTCAGGCCAGGGAAGTCCACTATTGACCAGATCTTCACATTACGGCAAATCCTGGAAAAGACTCAAGAAGTGCAAATCTACACTCACCACCTATTCGTCGATTTCAAGGCTGCATATGACAGTGTGCATAGAGACGAGCTATACAGTGCCACGTATAGTTTTGGCATTTCTACCAAACTCGTCAGATTGTGTAAGATGACGATGGAGAACTCTCACTGCTCCATCAAGGTCGGTACCGAACTCACCGAGACATTCAATGTCAAAAAAGGTTTTAGACAAAGCGACGTACTGTCATGTGACTTCTTTAACATCATTCTCGAGAAGATCGTGCGTAACTCACAAGTCAACACCAGAGGCACGATCTTCCAGAAGTCAGTTCAATTGTTAGCTTATGCTGATGACATTGACGTGATTGGACGAACACAGCGAGCCGTCAGTGAGGCGTTTGCTGGCATCGAAGCGGAAGCGGCTAAAATGGGTCTAGTGGTAAATGAGGGCAAAACGAAGTATATGCTGTCATCAAGGAAGGACACACAACATCGACGTCTCGGACGGAGCGTCACACTAGGCAGCAGAAACTTCCAGATAGCCAAGGATTTCGTCTAACTGGGCTCCGCGGTAAACAGGGACAACAACATCAGTACCGAAATCAAACGCAGAATCACTCTTACAAATCTCTGTTTCTTTGGGCTCAAGAGGCAATTAAGTAATAAAGCCCTCTCTCGAAGAACTAAGCTCGCTTTATGTAACAGCTTGATCATCCCCGTCCTACTATATGGCGCAGAATCTGGGACGTTAGCACAGGCGGATAAGGAAGCCCTTAGTCTTTTCGAGAGAAAAGTTTTGCGTGCGATTTTTGGTCCTGTTTGCGTTGATGGCATCTGGAGGAGAAGATTTAATGACGAACTCTTTAGGCTGTACAGCGACATGCGCCTGGTCAAGCGTCTACGGATACAACGCTTAAGATGGCTAGGCCATGTAGAGCGTATGGACACCACTGCTCCGGCCCGAAAAGTCTTTGAACTCGAGCCATTGGGACAACGCAACAGAGGACGACCTAGACTAAAGTGGCGGACACAAGTGGAGAAGGACCTCAACCAACTTGGAGTGCGCAACTGGAGACAGCTGGCGAAAGATCGTGCTGGCTGGAGAGGCATGTTGGTTGAGGCCCAGGTCCACCCCGGACTGTAGCGCCACAAGAAGAAGAAGAAGAACCTATATGATAAGCCTAGAATTATCAAAAATGCTCATAACTAAGAAACGAACGTTAATCAAATTGACATATTTATGGTACTATGGTATCAAAAGAATTCCCCCAACACTATCATAGATATACATATGTATTTGACTGAAAGTTTTAACATTTTTAACCTTTATCACAGAGATCTTGTTTATCGATATGCAAGCCACTCAGAAGTATACTAAAATAAATAAAATAATAGCGTGGTGGATAGAGTGCGACGGGTCAAGGTTCGATTCCCAGCTGAACACCTCGAATTTTTCGCGGCACCACCTCTTTGGGGCTGCTGACAACACCCAAAGAGTAATAACTGTCTAAGAAAGCTTCTCAAACTTCGCCGTCCGGAGTCGGCAAAAAACTGTAGGTCCCTTCACAACACAAGTATTTGATGAGCAAGCTAGTCCTTGGTCCCCCTGTGGACTGTCGCGCCGAAAATTATTATTTTTCTGAGTAATTTATGAGAGACAAAACGACACAATTGCACTGAATTCGCCCACGAATTTGCTTCCCTCAAGAAGACATAGTTCCTATTCGTCCCTCTGGCACGTGCTACGACTTTTCAATGGTCCTATCGCACATCCATTAACCTTTAACTACTAAACTGTCGGATGTGATGGACAGCAATTTTTTTCTTTCCATCCACTGTCCATGATTTATGTTTATCCTTAGAGACAGTCTCTGTATTCCGTCGTCGTCGTCTTATCCTTTGGTTCGTTTGCGTGGGTTTGGTTTTCTTCTGGTTTAGAGATAAAATATTGCGATACGCCGCCAACACCACTCAGATAGACATTACAAATCGTTTAGGGAGGACTTCGTTTTCGTCCACCGCTCTCACCTACACCGGCCGGAAAGGGGCAGGGCCAATGGACGTCGTCGAACTGCTTCATTAATGATGCGGTGACACGCGATTGCTTATGACACCGGCGACCACCCTCCGTCGTCGGTCATTGTCTTGTCTCGGACATGGCAGGGTTGAGAGAGGGATGTTATCGCGCCGATAGTGAAACTGCTGCTCTGTGCGTTGTTTTTTTACCGGCTAGCCGGTGAAATAAAACAAAATGAAATAAAAACACCTCGCGAGTGCAGTGCTTACGACGTACTCATTATTTACCGGTGTAGTCTCGTGGATTCGCTCGTATTCCATACAGTTGATGACAGGTGGTGGCAGTTGCTGTGCCAGTAAGTCAGTAGTTGGGATTCTCTTCGCGCGGTTTGACAGATGACTGAAGTAGCTCGAACATGGGCTTGGCAATTTGGAGGAATTTATCGCGAAGGGGCGAATTTTGATGAACTGATAGTTGTCTGGTATTGTTTTGAAAGAGCCAAGTCAGGTTTCATCAGATAATAATTTCAAGTATATTTAAGGGCCAAATTTACGCGAATTTACCACAGATGTTTTAAGGCAAATTATTACTTAATGTTCGGCTTCTGAAATTGTCATTGAATTGGCTTTTTAATCTTCTGACAAGATTCCACCGCAACGTGCGAGAGCAATGTAAGTGGTGGAAAAGCGTGCTGTGGAGGAATATTTGAAGAAAACAAAGGAATTTCTCCACTTCAATTTTGCCTTATATGTTGTTCTTGGAAGTTTTGCTATTGATTCTTCTCGTTGAATGGATTATAAACCACTTTCTCCTTGCAAGTGACACGCCACTGGAGCGGTCGGCATGAGCTCCTCTGCCTCATTCTCTGTGTTGGTGAATAATCCTGATTCAGCTGCCGATTTGGGTTTTCCATGATGTTTTTCTTTTATTCCCACTCAGAAACAAACTTAACACGTAATCAGAAAAATTAATTCATCTCTCGCTTTCTGCCAAAGGGCTAAAAAGTTTCAAAGGGAATGTGTAGACTTACTTAAGCTATAACACCTAAATTATATTCAGCTTATCATAGAAAAAGTTATACTTTTTAAGAAATTTTACTCCATTGTAAAAATACAGGGATGTTTTCGTGAATATAATATTTATTTATGACTTCTCATTTCTCTTTTGATCTGAAAGTGCAAGTTACACTAATTTAGTCTCATACAAAAATTCTTATGTACAAATATTCAACAATCAGATTAATGGTGTATGATGCAGTTTTCAACAATCACAATTGTTTATAGTAAAACAAAATATTATGATACTGAAACCATTCAATTTACACTAAATTCTTTTTTTATGCGAATCTTTTTTATGCGGTTTTGAAGTTATGCGATTTTTCCTGAGAATCTAATTCTGATTTTTTGTACAAGATTTTGAAGTTATGCGTTGTTTTTCTATAGTATTGTGTATGGGATTCCCCTTTTTAAATATTTTTTCTATACAGAGCAAGCAAACAATAGTTACATATGCTCAATGCTATTTGTGTATCAGTGATGATAATGATTTCGCGCCAGTTCACAAAAGGTTGCGGGTGTTATCAGAAAGTGAAGAAAATGACTAAATATAAAATTTTTATAAAAACTACTAATTAAAGTAATGTGAAATAAATATATTTAATTAAAAATAAAGTAATGTTATGTATTTGATTTGAATTTACCAAAACTTTATACTCTGCTCAAAAATTCTCAGGTATCCTCATTTTTTATTAGTTGATATCGACTTTTCTTTGCGATTTTTTTGTTCCTATGAACTTTTAAAAAATTTTGGAACGTAACCCGTATAACGTAACGTAATAACTGTATGATTTTTTATGATTTTTAATAAATGTATTCACACACGCGTTTTAGTTCTCTCTGTGTTTCGTTTTTCGTTGACTTAAACAAATTTAATATAAAATATTTCATTTTACGCAACCGTTTCCGACGAAGTACTAAACCCTCTCAAAAAAGTGCAAAATGCCATCACGCTAATTGAAACAAGTACACCAGTCCATTGAAGATGACAGTGTGCCTATAATTCGTTTCCCGGACTGAAATATTCAATGCCTCTGAGACTCGTTGCCCAGAAACCATTTCTAGGTCAACACAAAACTGTGTAGACTCCTTCATTCCGTCCATCTGTCCAGGGACCTAATTAACCGATGACAGCCTGACATTTGGTCGACAACTTTTTTCACTTATTCTGTTTTCTATTCTTCAGCAAATTGAACTCCCTGAAGAACAAAAGTAGGTGTCATCAGACAGTTGCTCCAAAAATATCTGTCAACGGTGAGTAAAAACTAATTTACGATTGGACACCACATGTCGCCGCATCGCAGCGTCGTCAAAGTTGAGAGCGACATGAAGTCACTGTGGGCCCGGCGCACATTTTAATTAGAACAATGTCACCTACACATTAAGTGCTCACATCCTCTGATAAGCGTCAAGTTAAACGGCTGTGCGTTGGCGGTGTTGCGCTTCAAATGTGTTCCCTCATCACAGTGATGAAAACATTCTTCTATTAAACTCGTCTGCTTGGTTTTATGTAGCATTGCAGTCGCGGATGTGTGTCCAGGCACAAAGTAGGAACTTCCCAGTGGAATGAATGCTCTCTGAGGATGGATCTGAGAGGGACCGCAAGGGATCACCTGCACAGAAAAAGACGCACTCTGTGCTTTTGCTTTTTTTTTTTTAATAAAAAAAGGCTTTCAGAATTGAAACTATTCTCAAGCGGGAAACGGAAGTGTGCTGCCATTCTCGTAGCGCATTGAGAGATGTGGAGCATTCGGATGGTTGGTTTGTTTTTGAATTTCCTCTAAACATGCGAAGTTCTTTGGGGATTTGATGTTTAAGGTACTTTTGACAATTTCAAAGTGTCTTTGTGTTTGAAAGACGGGCTCCTTTTAGGGGATGTGAACATACAACTAAAACAAGTGACGATATGTTTCAAAGGAAATATGTAGGTCACCCAGCGAGAATTACTTGAATTCGTTTCAATGAATAATTCACAAACGAGGTGCGTTTGTCAAAGAACCTTAATGTAGTTGTTTCTGAAAGAGGCCTTCTTACTTCAATTTAAAAGATATAAAGGACACTACGCAGAGTTGCGAACTAATATTGCGTTCTTTTTTCTCCTAATATTAATCAAAATGTGATTTTATATCAAGACTTATCTAAAATAAAAAACAAAATTCGTTCTTTACCCTACATTTCGTGAACATTTCTTCAGTGCATTAGGACCAAGTTTCTTTGAGTTCGCAATCCTTTTGTCTGAATTTCGACGTCGTTCTGAAATGCGGGGGCTTGCAGGGAAAGATCGTTTATACAGCAGCGCTCTTTTCCAGCCTTTCTATGAGTTTCTGCAATTTTGTTGTTTCTACATCCGGAACGCATTCGCATGTTTGCTTTCTAGGAAATCAGGGATATGTCCTCTGATCCATTCCCCTTCTGCCTACTTTTCTTTAAAGGTACACACTGACTCTCCACTTGTTAAAAAACAGTCAGCTTCATAAAGGCGAACTTGTAAATTAATCGGTTTCTCAAACAGACTTTGGTCTTCGTAGTGCAAAGTTTCGACCCTACGTAGACTGCCAAGACCGGTTTCACGTCGGATCTTCTCTAAATATCATTCTTTAAATTGCTCCCTAACTAGTTCAGTGTTTCACCGGTAAAAAGTTAAATTCTTTTCAAGAAGATATTTGTCATTATTTAGTTCAAAATTAGCTTCATCCTTCTTCGTTTTAATTAATAATAATTGAATGGCCCGAAAGTTCACGGGAGGCCAGGACCTAGCTTGCTCATGAACTACTAGTGTTGTGCGCGCTACTACGGCCTACAGTTGTTTACCGACTTCGAACAGCGAAGTTTGAGAAGCTTTTTCTTGGACAATTAGTACTCTTTGAGTGTTCTCAGTAGCTCGAAAGAGGTCTTGCCGTGATAAATGCGAGGTATTCAGCCAGGAATCGAACCTGGACCTTCGGCGTGTAAGTGTCACACTCCATCCACTACACCATGGCGGTTTTAATTGCCTTAAAAAATTCACAAGGAAACCTGAGAAGATGAAGATGGTTTTCTTTTCTTCTGCACTTCCCTGGCTGTCAAAGATTTTGAAAAGCCACCAACTCAATATCGCCGTTCTTGCTTACAGCATTGTTTCTTGTTATCTTCTTCTTCTTCTTCTTCTTCTTCTTCTTCTTCTTCTTCTTCTTCTTCTTCTTCTTCTTCTTCTTCTTCTTCTTCTTCTTCTCCTTCTTCTTCTTTTTCTTCTCTTTCTCCTTCTTCTTCTTCTTCTCCGTCTCCTTCTTCTTCTCTTTCTCTTTCTCCTTCTCCTTCTCCTTCTCCTTCTCCTTCTCCTTCTCCTTCTCCTTCTTCTTCTCCTTCTCCTTCTTCTTCTCCTTCTCCTTCTTCTTCTCCTTCTCCTTCTACTTCTCCTTCTACTTCTCCTTCTCCTTCTTTTTCTTCTCCTTCTCGTTCTACTTCTCCTTCTCCTTCTTTTTCTTCTTCTTTTTCTTCTTCTTCTTCTTCTTCTTCTTCTTCATCTTCTTCTTCTTCTTCTTCTTCTTCTTCTTCCTCTTCTTCTTCTTCTTTTTCTTCTTCTTCTTCTTCTTCTTCCTCTTCTTATTTTTCTTCTTCTTCTTCTTTTTCTTCTTGTTTTTCTTTTCTTCTTCTTCTTCTTGTGAAGGGAACTTCAGCCAGCATGACCTTTCGCCAGATGGCTAAAATTCCGCACTCCAAGTTGGTTGAGGTCCTTTTCCACTTGTGTGCGCCACCTTAGCCTAGGCCGTCCTCTGTTGAGTTGTCCCAATGGCTCGGATTCGAAGACTTTTCGGGCCGGAGCAGTGGTGTCCATATGCTCCACATGGCCTAACCAGCGTTGTATCCGTAGACCCCTGACCAGTCGCATGTCGCTGTACAGCTCATAGAGTTCATTGTTAAATCCCCTTCAAATGCCATCAACGCAAGCAGGACCAACAAAGCACGCAACACTTTTCTCTCGGAAAGACTAAGTGCTGCCTCTTCCGCTTTTAGTAACTTCCAGGTAAACCGTCCGCTCCAACGCTTTTCTGTTATCTACCGAAGCCTAAATTCATGCATTTTTTAAACTGAGCGACGAAAAATGAGTGCGAAAAATTTTCTACATTCACTTCGAGCAGTGGTAGTCTTCTGTTTTAAGTCAGCCTTCGTCAACTTTATTTCTGTTTTCTGTTCAAAGGAATGCTTCGTCAACTGCAAGTTTTTTGTTGACCGTAGTTTAGGCCACCTATTGCATAGCAGAGCGGCAATGCGGCCACTTATTGACTCCGCTTGTTTGAAAGTTGTAGAGGGTTGTTCTGTTTACTTCTTGAAGTAAGCCAGAATTTTATTTTAGTAATTTTTTAATTATTTAAGAAAACTTGTTTGATTGTCAAATCTGACAGATGAGTTGACATAAACAAGAATTTTAAACATCACAGACATCTGTTGCTAGCGGTTTCCAATAAAAATATCTCGCATTGGCAGCAACGTTCCCTTTTGGGGACTATGGTATAACCACAGTTATGAAGGTATACGTTATATATCTTTGTCAGCGGAAAATGGAAGTGTGACAATGATTTAAAGAAGAAGGTTTAATTTAAGTGAAATGCGAATGAAACATAAATTCTTCCATCTGACCGAAATCCCGCAACAAACAAGAATAACGGGATTTTTTTGCAAGTTTTTAATTCAACATCAAATTGCTTCTACAAATATTTACATCTCCAATTCTCAGGCCCTGGCCCTGAAACCATCAACGGGCGCTTGTCTGGCCAGAACCCGTCTGCGTTTCTCTTCCAACTGACGATGTTTCCTTCTTCCGATTCTGTTCGCCTGCAGTAGTATGTCTATTAGTTTCTTGCGGGTGTCCATTAAACACTTCAATTCACGATATGAACTCCTTGCGTCATCTCGTTTCTCACGGAATCTGGCACGATTTGCGAAAATGGCGTTATCAATTTGATTCAATTTCGTATGACACCATTTAGCCAATTGACGTTCCTTCTTCAATATTTGTCTTTTGTACTGATAGTAGTATAACTTATAGTTAAGGACATCCTCTTCTTGCTGCTGCTCCTTGGAGAGATTCTTAGACGGCGCTTCTTTGGCTTCAATCTGTTGTATTGGCAGTGACACCTTTCTGATGTAGTTGCCCATGTTTGTAAGTTGTTCCGAGCACCTTAAAATGATCACTGATGCAAGACCAAGATATGTGCTCTATTTATACTCACCTGTTGAGTCTGGAAGGGAGGTAATTAACTGGATGTATGGTCCACGTGATTCATAAGAGAATTACTGCGAAAATATTCGCCTCTTCCTCTACCTGAATATGTTCCTACCTATCTTTTGAAAACTATTTCAGGACTATTTCAGGAACATGTTCGAAATTTTATGGCATTAAATGACAGACTGTGACAGCTGCCAATCAAAAGGGGTTATGTAAAGACGAAGGGATAAGAAAAAAGTAGCAAAGACAATAAACAACTAAATACAAATCAACGACTTAGTTAATAATCAAAAGAGGTGTGTTTGAACTGAAATTAAGGACTCAAACTGAAGCGTGAGTTACAATTCCGTGAGTAATCCCCAGTCAGACGGTGTCACACTTAAGGGATGAATGCATATATTAAAGAAGGTCCCTTTTTTATTATTTGTCACTGAATTTTCATTTATGGCTTAGCTATGCCATCCTCAGAGTACGAGTGTGGATTTTTAAAACGAGGCGTCGAACAATAAACAAATGTTAACACTTTTGTTTTCGAAAACTATTTCATTTGGAAGGTTAGATTAGGGCGAACAGTTTTTACCCAACAGAATCGAGCTTGGGTAAAGGAAACTAAGAATTTGTTGTCACTTGAAAGACTAGAGCTTTCGGTCTAATTCAAGAATATTTAGGGAGAATTTTTCCCCATTCTCTTCGAAATGCGTTAGTTTTCTGTTTAAAGACATACTTCGTCTATGACATGTTTATTGCCGATCATAGCTTAGGCTACCTATAACAAGGCAGAGCTTCAATGCGGTCACTCATTGACGTCGCTTGTTTCAAGTTTACGAAGGTTGCCTTTTATATTTCGGGATTTCGCAATCCTAGTGTTGCAATCTGTTATCTGCGGCATCTGTCAGCTCTATCGTAAAGTTTGACATTTTTTAGGTTACACATACTCAGAACGTTTTGACATTCTAGAGCTATTTGTGTTGTTTACAGTAACTTAAAAGATTCATATCGCCCAAAAATGGAATTAAATCGTGAAAATTTTCGTGCGATTATTTTTTACAACTTTCGACGTGGTTTAACTCAACAACAGTGCATCGGTGATCTTAATTCAATTTTAGGCGAAGAAGCTCCATCAAGGACCAGTGTTCATCGATGATTTGGTGAATTCAACCGAGGTCGTAGTTCACTCCAAGACGAATTTCGTGAAGGTCGTCCAAAATCCGTTGTAGTTCCGGAAACCATTGATGCTGTGCGCCAACTGATATTACAAGATCGTCATGTGACCTGTCGTGAGGTTGAGACAATCTTAGGCATTAGTGGGACCAGCATGCATTAAATATTGCATGAACATTTGACCGTCAACAAAATTTGACCGCGTTGGATTCCACACAATTTGTCAATCGCTCAAAATAATGCCCGTGTCGATTGGTCGAAAGAAATGCCCCAAAAAATACGATCGCGGTGCTTCGAAACACATCTATGATATCGTGACAGGTGATGCATCGTGTATTTACGCGTATGAGCCCAAAAGTTTACAGCAGTTGACTGTATGGGTGTTTCAAATTGAGCCAAATCCAACTTCCAATTCCGCCTTATTTTTCGGAAAAACTGGACATGTCGCAACCGTACCACTAGAACAACGCAAAACAGTAAATTCTGAGTGGTACACAATCATTTGTTTGCCAGTTGTCTGCCAGGAAATCAGGAAAACCAACCGCCGAAGACGGATCACTCTTCACCATGACAATGCGAGCTCTTTGCTCCCAGCGTCTCAAACAACTGCATTTTTGAGCACTCGAAACATCGATTTGATGAGTCATCCGCCGTATAGTTCTGACATGGCACCGAATGACTTCTTTTTACACCCGTGCGCTAAAAGTAAAATGAGAGGTCAATGTTTTTCGACACCCGAAGAACCGGTTGATGCATTCAGATAGATAGACTGTTTTGATAGTCCAATAATTAATTTTTGTGGTAGCCGTGGCGTAGTGGGTAGAGTGCGACGCTCACACGCCGAAAGGGTCTAGGTTCGATTTCCAGCTCAACACTAATTTTTCGAATTTTTCGGAAACTCCAGTTCGGGGTCGGCAAAAATCTGTAGGTCCCTTCTACTCGTATGAGAATAGTAGCGCGCACAACATGAGTAGTTGATGAGCAAGCTAGGCCCTGATCCCTTTGTGGACTGCCGCGCCAACAATTATTAAAGGGTAAACTTACAAATTTATAAATTAAATTGTTGGGTGCTCAAATAAAATTATCGGAAATGCCAAAAAATACGCTCAACAGGAAGAAAAAAGAGGAAGAATATCGAAACTAACCCCCGCCGATGAACAACAGTAAAATTGGTCAAACGTTTATGAAAGCTAGAAAAATATAAGATGAGTTAAATTTAAGAAAAAGGCTGGTAAGGAAGGATTTGACTGCCAGAAGTCCCAGAAAAGTACCACTACTGTCACTAAGCGAACCAAATTTGCGAAAGAACACCTGAACTGGGCACCCTCTAACTGGCGCAACATATTATGGACGGACGAATCCAAAATAGGGACGAGGACATTTGTTCTTAGACGGAAAAACCAAGAGTTTCAACCGGATTGTACTATCAAGACTGTAAGGCACGAGGGGGGGAGCAAAAATTAACATTTGGAGATGCTTTTCCTGTTACGGCAATGCTTCCATTTTTTTAATAAAACCGATGAGTTTATGAGTTTATGTCTTTATAATGAGAGAAACCATGCTACCTTATGTAGAGTGGAATAGCCACTTAGATGGATTCTACTGCAAGACAATGACGTGCAAATTAGACAAAGAATTTTTCCAAAGCAGTGGAGTTCAAGTTATGGAGCGACCGCCTCAGTATCCGGACCTGAATCCTTGAAAATCTTTGGACAGATGTTAAGAAAGCTGTAAATGAAGCAAAACCCAAAAATACAAAACAAACAACAAAAACAAAGCTATAGCTATCCTCGTTCAGCGATGTCAGGCCTTAATCATGCCACGACGTTGTGACGCTGTACTTTAAAATAAAGGCTATACGACCAAGTACTAATCCAATAAAAAAATGAAAACAAAAAAGTTTACTATTCCATTGGCTTTTACTTCATATTCATGAATTGTTGATCTTGGTGCTATTAATTTGCACACACCGCCATCCGGTGTTATTCCAGAAAACGGGCCTTTTCAGAGTTCTGAATGCATTTTTTTTGTATCTTCCTTATAGGTTTTATTACTGATGGAATAAAGATGTTGTGCCATAAGTATGATGTGTTTACATGACGGTAGGAAGGAGTAATTAACAAAATAGTGACAAAATTGTAACAAGGTTGAACATGGTGGTATTATTTTGCACTATGCTGTATAAGGCGGTGAACCTCTACAGACCCATGTTTTCCGATGCAGTCTTGCGATCACTTTGTCACAAGTTCAAGCATTACATTTGTTTAGAAGATACATAAAATTTATATAAATTTCGTTGTTGTTAAGTTTGTGCATGAAAAACTTTCGTAGTCACTGTACTTGGGTACACATGTTCCCCTGATCCAAACAACACATTTGAAGGTCAACACCAGGCCATCTGAGCTCCATTCATCGTTGTTAACAGCAGCGTCATCAGACTATACGCGCATGCATTTTAAGCCGGTCAAGAAAATTCGCCACCACTGGCATCCGCATCGTGCGATCATTCAGTCCCCCATCCAGAAAAGGCTATATACCCCCTGACATGCCATGCATATGTGGGTTCACGCAATAATGGGCTGTGATAATATTTCATAGTGCAAAGTTGTTAACAAGGTAAAAACGGCCGTGGTGTGCATTATATTTCCGAGAAATGTGCCTTAATAAAAAAAAGTAAACAAAAGAGATGCTTGCGGATTGTGTTGACTTTTGATGGATCTTGATGGGTGCTTATGATTTCCTGATAGGTGGCATGCTAGAATTTTGGCGTGAACAACTGAACCCTGTGAGTTGTCCTTGTCTATTCGCCTGACATTGCCTTAGTATCTACAGTTTAAAATTGAAGTCCGTGTGTTTTCCTTTGATTCGTCAAATTTCTGGATGCCAATCATACCCCATATATCAGTTTTAAAGTAGTTAGTCCCTTCTTTCTAAACCATCATTTAAATTGTTTTGCTTACTTTATGAAAATAACAGTATGTACCACAACAGAAAAACCTTCATTGAGGCGTGGAATTAAATTGATGCCCAGAATATATATGTACTCAATGGATTGCGCGACAGTCCATAGGGGGACCAGGCCCTAGCTTGCTCATCAACTACTCGTGGTCTGCGCGCTATTTTTCTTTCACGATTGGAAGGTACAGTTTCACACAGATACAGTTTCTTGCTGACTCCGAACGGCGATGTTTGAGAAGCGCTTTCTATGCGCTTTCTATATTGAAGTGCTGCTACTGAATAAATATATAAAACATCCCATCCTTTTTTTCCATTTAAGCTATTTAACATTTCTTCTTCTGCTGCGCTGTTTTCCACAAATTGCTAATCTGATTTGTTTTAGATTTGGACAAACACTAAGAAAATGCAAGATATCCTCCCTCTCTTTCAGATTGCAGAGACAGCATAGTGTTGGTAAATCAAGGCGATGTGGTATAAAGTTCAGTTGCACAAGCTCACTTCTCATTTTAAATATAATACCTGTTTTTTGTGCTGAGTAGTGGTTGAGGAAATGGGATTTCTCGTTTAGGAAGTGATTGAGTTTCCTATAGTAGTTCCTGTATAGTGATGATTCTGCTTCTTCAATGTAATGGTCATAAGTAATTTTACTAACCTTCTCTAAAATTTTGTGAAATTGTTTTTTTATGGGAGAGGGTTGTGCATTCGTTTGAACAGAAAGAACTACTTCACTTTTTGTAGCCATACGCAACCATTCTACAAACATATCTCCATTTGTTCTAATTATACTTTTTAGTACAATGTTGGGTATTTTGCATTCGTGCATTTCTAGTACTTTTAAAATATAGTTCAAATGTATCTTCAGAGTATATAAGAATAAAGGAGGGGACCCAGTTTCGATATGCAGTACATAATTTATGGTATTTTTGGGCAGCCTGAATATCCTCTTCAAGAAATATCTTTGCAGTTTTTCTACTGCCTCGTAAGATTTGTATCCCCAGATTTGTGTTCCATATAGCATTATCGAAGTTGCAGTTGAATGGAACAAAGTTTGCTTTGCACTTTGTAGCACGTATTTACTTTTAAAGCAACGTTTCCAAATCGAGAAGATAGCTCTTTTGGCCTCAGCTAGTTTTTCTTCGAAGTGGGCTTTTAAACTTAAGGATGACGATATCAGGATCCCTAGATACTAGATACGGTGTGCCCTGTATTCGTATCAATTTCACAATTTTGCTCTTTGATACAACAAATCTCAGACTAATCTCAGGCCGAACTTTTCTCTTTTTTCCGACTGAAACTCCGAACTTTAAAGTGTAGTAAAAGATCTACACGTATACGACTAGTACTAGATTATCCCTCCTCCTATTCAAAGAATAACCTCCCAAAGAATAACCTTCCCATGATATTCACTAATTAAATAAACAAATACCCAATTCACAGGGTGAACCAGTTGGAGAAAAGATATATTTCCTCGATTCCGACACACTGGAAACCAACTCTCATCTTGTGTACGAAATCCACGATGACAAGTACGATCTGATCAGCCCCAACTGTAATGCCTATGAGTCTGATCACATGGAAAAGCGAAGCTCCATCATCAGCTGTCGTAAGTCCTCTAGAAATCAATTATTCACACACCCTCACCCTCAACTAACTCTCCCCTGTCACAGAGTTATTATTCTCCCGCAATGGAATTCTCGGCAACAGTCCCTACTGCGTGACCCTGGAGGCCAGCGATAACACTGTTGACAGCATAAACGGACAAACAGTAAGTCATTCAGATAATCTTTAGCCCTCTCCTCACAATGACATTCTAGGCGCGGGCAAATATTTGCATTCACACCGACGTGAATAAGATCCACGAGTCCAATCGCCCCACGGTCCAAGCGCTGCGGTCGTCTCGCCAGAACCGAAAGTCGATTGTAAGCTCCGAGAATTCTCTGGTGGGAATGGAGTTCGGTAGCAAGGCCCTTAGCATCCTGCCCATCACGTATCCAAAGGATGTGTATGTCTACCGTACGGCTATGCAGTGGCACCGCGTCGTGCAGCCAACCAATATGATGGACTTGATCAACGTGACGGGGCTCCGGTTCAAGATCGAAGAAGACCGCAGTGGGGCTTTTGGCATCACCAAGAACGCCGGTATCCTGTATGTCGAGAACAGCACCGCTCTGCAGAAAGCCGTCGAGATTGTCTACTTGTAAGTTGAAACTTCTTTGTATGAATACCCACGGCATATAATTCTCCACTTTCAGTGTAACGGTGAACTGGACGGACACCCACAACAGGACGTTTATCATCAACGTGCACTTGCGCGACGGCCGCCCTAACAATAGCTCCTGCGAACACAAGGAGAAGTCCCGGACACAAACCTGCTCGCAGATAAAATTCCAAAAGCAGTGTACGAAGTTCTGTGGGCTAGGCACTGATGGGGGAGCATGCCAGTGGCGCGGAACCAATGCGCTCTTCAGCCAGAACTACGCCTCGTGTGTTCCGAACGTCATCTATTGTCCGGATAATGTATGCGACCCTCTAGAAGATATGAACGACTTCATATGTCCGCAGGACTGCGCCCAATCCAAGAACATAGTTGGACCTCATTCCACAAATGACAACAAGCGGGGAATATTCTCCGCTTCGGGAACCTGCATTTGCGGCGACAACGGGAAGTGTACTTGTGCCCCGGTCGAGGAAGAGGACGTGGATAGACCACGAAAGGGGCGTAAGAAGGCCAAAGAAGCTGCGAAAATGGGGAATATTCAAATGTCCACGACGGAGCCGATGACCATCGAAAACTTGCCGGGAATCGTGTGTGGAACCTCCTGCATCATATTGGCCGTCCTCTGTCCAGCTGTCCTGGTCTTCATTATAGCCTGTCTGGTGCTGTCGCGCCGCAAGTACATGAGAAAAGTTAAGAACAAAACCATTAACCCTAAGGACATCGGTAACGGCGACTGCGATGTCCGCAATGGAGACCTCCCTCTGATGCCGCTGGAGAACAGCTTCAAGTTTGATTCAGACTCAAAGTGGGAGTTCAACCGCGATAACCTCGTGCTTGACATAACTCTGGGCGAAGGCGAGTTTGGCAAGGTGGTGAAGGGCTATGCAACCGACATTGCAAAGATTCCCGGAATGACAACGGTGGCCGTAAAAATGTTAAAGAAGGGCTCAAATTCGGTCGAGTACATGGCCCTACTGTCCGAATTCCAGTTACTGCAGGAGGTCTCGCATCCAAATGTGATCAAGTTGCTTGGCGCGTGCACAAAAGGCGACTCGCCAATGATCATCATCGAGTACGCAAGATACGGATCACTTAGAGGTTATCTGCGCCTGAGCCGAAAGATCGAGTGTGCCGGAGTGGACTTCACTGACGGCGTGGAGCCTGTCACTGTACGGGACATCCTGTCCTTTGCCTGGCAGATTTGCAAAGGAATGGCTTATCTCACAGAAATTAAAGTGAGTCCACATTGATTTCGCTTGCTGTTCTAGACTTACGTGTTTTTTTTTTTTTTTTTTGCAGTTGGTCCATCGAGACTTAGCGGCACGGAATGTCCTTTTAGCTGAGGGAAAGATTTGCAAGATATCTGATTTTGGTTTGACTCGAGATGTGTATGAGGACGACGCGTACTTGAAAAGAAGTCGTGATAGAGTCCCCGTTAAGGTGAGTTCAATTTATGTGCAGTTTGTAACCATGTACTAATTCGCCCACCTTCAGTGGATGGCCCCTGAATCCTTAGCTGATCATGTCTATACAACCAAGTCCGATGTCTGGGCATTTGGAGTGCTGTGCTGGGAGCTGATAACCCTCGGTGCTTCCCCTTACCCCGGCATTCCACCGCAGAATCTCTATCACCTCCTCAAAACCGGATATCGAATGGAACGCCCCGAAAACTGTTCCGAGGAAATGTAAGCTCATAGCAACACGCAAGAGGTGATTATTTAATTTGACAATTTCTTAACAGATATTCCATTGTGAGATCCTGCTGGACGGACGATCCCAACGCACGCCCATCTTTCAAATATTTGGCCTCGGAGTTTGAGAAACTTCTAGGAAACAACGCCAAATATATTGAGATCGAAGCGAATGCAGTCTCCAACCCACTCTACTGCAGCGAGGACACGACCTCCTCCCAGAATGATCTTTCAAAACTGACCAACGATCTGGGCGAACCCGATTGCCTTGACCACCTCTGGCACTCGCCAAAGATCAGCTACGACACCAACGAACACTGCAACAGCCAAGAGCATTCTTCGGCAAATGCGGAGTTTCTTCCACCACCCGGGTACGATCTCCCACGGCCGCTTATCGAAGCAGCAACTACCGAACAGATTCTCCGATATGAAAATGATTTGCGGTTCCCGTTGAACATCAGAAAGTCACTGCGCGGAAGTACACCCACCATTGACCCATCACAGTACTCGCTGCCTGTGAAGCGTGGTCGCTCCTACATGGACATGACCAACAAGACCCTGATTCCAGATAATTTGGACAATAACGACGTGGAAAAGAACATTTCAAAGAACATCTCGTTCAGGTTCTCAAGCTTGTTGAACCTAAGCGAACAAGACAACATAGTTTAGAGCGGGTTTGAGAGGGAATACTGATGGACTGGAACAGAGGATTAGCCAAAGATAGCCGTAATAGAAATTCTATTGTAATACTCAAGAGTTTAGATAATCTATTTATTTGTAGTTTTAGTTGTGCTTTAGTTTCCTACGTACAATCTATGAAAGGCTGTTTTTAACTTTTGTGTGGACAGCTAGTTGATCTCGCCAATTATTTATTGTTTATCTGTTTGTATTTATGTTTGTTTGAATATTCCTAAGATTTTGATTTTTTGCATGCGTGCTGTTGTTTACATGCGTGATGTTGTTTTACTAAGCTAGTTCCGTTCCCTTTTTTCATTTTGACTTCTGCTTCTCCAACTTAACATTTTTTCGCTATTTACCAACAATATGCCAAAAAATACACAAAAAGGCCTCGAGTTTACGGGATCCGAAAGCTTTCTATTTCCCAACTATCGGAGTTTTTTACTTCCTTAGTTTCATTTTTCGGTCGAACAATCCGTTTTTCTGACCGATTAAACCAGGCGAGTTGCGACATACTTCCCTTCTACTAAGTGTCAACGGAGGATGCATGCACCTGACTGATGCAAAGCCAGAAACATTTCGAGGTTAAATTGTGAACGAGTGTAGTTCTATCTCTGTGTAGAGTAAATGCTCTGATTCTATTAAGGTTAGCGAACAACAGAGCTTGCGTTTCCAAGCAGAACATGAGAACGAGAAAAACTACGTCGACTGGAACCGGCTGTAATTAAGAATGCTAGTTGATATTACAGTTCTTGACAGCAGTTTTTGACTACAGTTTTTGACAAAAGTTTTTAACGACATTATTCAACTTCAACTTACGACACAAGTGATCAGCGTGATCAGTTATGATTCAATTATATAATTCTGTTTAGTTCAATATTCTTTTGTACATATTTCCGTTTATGCTTTTGTCTGTTTACGTATGTTACAGAGGAGGAGTACCCTTGTCTATAGGTGTATGTGAGCGAATGATTAATAAACAATGTTCCAATTTTTAGTGGTTAAGGCTTTTTATATTTATATTTACATATATACACAATAAACGTATGTCTTCGTGTAGCTATTTATTATTGACTCCAAACATTCCCTTGAATTTATCAATCTTACCAATGCAATAAAGTGTAAATATACATGTATAAATATATCTATTAGCAACTAATAAAGAAGTAAAAATTTTAAACCAAAGTAATTTTGACTTTTTTTATAATCTACAGGCGTTTAATTGAATTGAATCTGAAAGCAAAACAAAATTTAACGTCAGCTGTTTTTTTGTTATGTCCAACAAGAAAAGATTCGTGGCCGCGGTGGCGTAGTGGGTAGAATGCGACGGGCGCAACGCCAAAGGGTCTGGGTTCGATTCCTAGCTGAACACCTCGAATTTTTCACGGCACCACCTCTTTCGAGCTGCTGACAACACTCAAAGAGTAATAACTGTCGAGCTGCTCTCGACACTCAAAGAGTAATAACTGTCTTAGAAAGCTTCTCAAACTTCGCCGTTCGGAGTCGGCGAAAAACTGTAGGTCCCTTCTACTCGTGAGAGAACAGTAGCCCGCACAACACGAGTAGTGATGAGCAGGCTAGGCCCTGGTCCCCTGTGGACTGTCGCGCCAAAGGTTATTATTATGAGAAAATATCCAACAAAAGATCAGAACCAGCTCCAATTATCCACAGGTTAATTATCAGCGCCACTGCCCTCTAGAAATAGGATGGCGCTGAGCTATACCTCACAAGGCTTCATAGACTATTCAACTGACTTGTGTTGTGCCGTAGAATCGGAATACGGGTTATGACGGCTCCAAACGGCGACATTTAAGAAGCACTTCCATAAGAAATTGTGTCATGAGAAAAATACGAGATCTTTTAACCGATCCTACGTCTCTGCCGTATTGTGTGAGCGTCTGAAACTATTTCTCCAAAACCTGACAGGTCCTGGTTTCAGCCTGGTTTCAGGTCAGGGAAGTCCACGACAGACCAGATCTTCACTTCCCTGCAGATCCAAAAAAAGACCCAAAAAGTACAGATCGACACTCAAACAAGTACAAGTACAGATCGACACTCGAGTTTAAGCCCGCATATAACTGTGTTCATAGGGACGGGCTATATAGTGCCATGTCTTGTTATGGCATTCCTACCAAACTCGTCAGATTGTGTAGGATGACGATGCAGAACTATCGCTGCTCCATCAGAGTTGGTAACGAGTTCACTTTTTTTAAGTTCAATATCGAAAAGATTTTAGACAAGGCGAAGCACTGACTTCTTTAACAATATTTTTGATAAGATCGTGACAAACTCACAATTCAACACCAAAGGTACCATCTTTCAAAAGTCTGCTCAGTTGGAACAATGAGGCGCTTATCTGGTATTGAAGCGGAAGCGGCTTAAATGGGTCAAGCGGTTAATAAGGACAAAACGAAGTACATGTTGTCGCCAAGGAAGGACACTTAACATCGATGTCTTGGACAAAACGTCACACTAGGCAGCAGAATCTTCCAGGTAGCCAAGGATTTCGTCTAACTGGGCTCCGCGGTAAATAGGAACAAAAACATTAGTAGCGAAATTAAATGCGGAATCACTCTTGTCAATCGCTGTTTCTTTGGGCTCAAGAGGCAATTGGGTAATAAAGGCCTCTCTCGAAGGACTAAGCTCGCTTTATAAAACACTCGCTTAATCATTCCAGTCCTACCTATGGGGCGGAAACCTGGACGTTTTTAAAAGCGGTTGAGGAAGCCCTCAAGCTTTGCGTGCGATTTTTGGTCCTGTTGATGACATCTGAAGGAAAAGATTTAATGACGAACTCTATGGGCTATGCATCAATATTCGCCTGGTCAAGCATCTTCGAATACAACGCTTGAGATGGCTAGGCCATATAGAACTTATGGACACCACTGCTCCGGCCTGAAAAGTCTTCGCATCTGAGCCATTGGGACAACGCAACAGGGGACGGCCTAGACTAAGGTGGCACACACAAGTGGAGAAGGAACTCATCCAACTCGGAGTGCGCAACTAGAGGCAGCTACAGAACGATCGTGCTCCCTGGAGAGGCATGTGGCTTGAGGCCCAGGTCTACCACGGGCTGTAGCGCCATACAAAGAAAATGAAGGAGGTCCTTTGCGTAATAAACGTATCCACTACGCCAAGGCGGCGTTTAGTTTCAATTCAAGAGAAACACAAATATGCATTGTACCCGTTTAGGAGTTTAACTGGAGATAAGCCAATTTCAGTTATTGTGTAATTTACACGGAAAAATAATTATTGCCAATAGAACAAACATTTTATCAAAAACACATATATTTTTGCTTGTTAGAAAGCATAACAGTTAGTTCTTGCAGAAATCAAAATCTTAGTTTGCGTAGTTGAGTGCAGTAACTCAAGGGGATTTGGCTTAGTTTCATCACTTTTTATTTGTATTGGCAAGCTGCTTGCAATGTCAAAAGTGAATACGCATTTGTTAGGAAAGACCCGGATGAACTTATCGAGGGTCCCAGTAACATCAATAGCAGCCGTTTGGCGTTTGGAATTAAATCGATAAAATTTTCGTGGGATTATTTTTTTCAACTTTCGACGTGGTTAATCCTAAACAACAGTGCATCGATGAATTTAATTCAATTTTTTGCGATGAAGCTCCACAAAGGACCAGTGTTTATCGATGGTATGGCGAATTCAACCGAGGTCGTAGTTCACTCCAAGACGAATTTCGTAAAGGTCGTCCACAATCAGTTGTTGTTCCGGAAAACATTGATGCTGTGCGCCAACTGATATTGCAAGATCGTCCTGTGACGTATCGTGAGATTGAGACAACCTCAGGCATTAGCGGGACCAGGATACCTTCAATATTGCATGAACATTTCACTGTCAAAAAAATTTGTCCGCGTTGGATCCCACACAATTTGGCAATCGCTCAAAAAAAGGCTCGTGTCGATTGGTGGTAAGAAATGCCCCAAAAATACGATCGCGGTGTTTCAAAACACGTCTATGACATCGTGACAGGTGGTGAATTGTGGATTTACGCGTATGAGCCCGAAAGTAAACAGCAGTCGACTGTATGGGTATTTCAAATTGAGCCAAATGCAACAAAAGTTGCTTTTGCACGAAGTACCTCCAAGCAAATGGTCGCCTGTTATTTCAAAAAAACTGAACAAGTCGCAACCGTACCATTAGAACAACGCAGAACAGTCAATTCTGAGTGGTACACAACCATTTGTTTGCCAGTTGTCTTCCTAGAAATCAGGAAAACCAACCGCCGAAGACGGATCACTCTTCACCACGACAATGCAAGCTCTCAAACATCGGGTAAAACAACTGAATTTTTGAGCACTCAAAACATCGATTTGATAAGTCATCCGCCGTATAGTCCTGACTTGGCACCGAATGACTTATTTTTATTATCGTACGTAAAAAATAAAATGAGAGGTAAACGTTTTTCAATACCTGAAAAGCGGTTGATACGTTCAGATTGCATGATTTGGAGATACCTCAATCAGAATGCCAAAAGTGCTTCGACAATTGGTTCAAACGCATGAAAAAGTGTATAGATCTTAATGGGGAATATTTTGAAAAGCAATAAAGCTATTTTTGATGATTAATGAATATTTGTTTTTGTTCTCTGATCCCGAAATAAAAAAGGTAATTCTCGTATCGGATTGTTTCAAGTCCTACTTTATTCATTAATTGTATACAGTGCTATTATGTTATTCTTCGATGTTTGACGAAAGACGCAATGATTTTTGCAATGCTTTCATTTTTTACTATACACGGAAAATACCGACCTGGTGTTAGCCGTGGCGTGATAGGTAGGGTGCGAAACTCACACGAGTTTGATTTCCGGTCTGAACACCCCGGTTTTTGTGGCACCACCTCTTTCGAGTTTCCAACAACACTCAAACTGTCAATGAAAAAGTTTCTCGCCGTTCGGAGTCGGCAAAAAACTGTAGGTCCCTTCTGGTCGTAAGAGAACGGCAGCCCGCACAACACGATTAGTTAAATAGAAAGCTACGCCCTGGTCTTTTAATACAATGTCGCGCCGGTATCCAATATATATTTAATACCGTTCGGAATCTTTGAAACATTAAGTTGTCATTAACGTATGGTCAAAGTGGGATTTGCAGAATTATAGAAGTGAATTCCACCTCAGTTTGCTGCTTAAGAAAAAACAAAAGTGACTACTTTTACTACACATGAACAATTCACAGCCAGAGTCCCCCAAATTTTAACAAATTTTTCAAATTCCTATTTTGCATTTTCAATTTACTATTTCTAAAGATCAATGTATGGACTGGTAAAATATACTCCGGTGCTCTGGCACTCAGAACACAAGCTTAGTATCTGAGAATTAAAAAACTGAATTTATTTGAACATTAAGCGTACAATTCTTCGCTTTTGTTCGATCTGCAATTTAATAAATTCAACAAAGTTTGTTTATTAAGAAAAGGCATTACCTTCTCTGCAATGAGAATGTTGGACTAAATTGTCATGCTTGTGTTTACATACATAGTTTACATTTCAATGTGGAACTATTCAATTTTCATTCTTTCTCCTGCGACGTCCCATCTAATTTTAATTACCTCTCATCCAAAAAATGTATATACCTGTTCTTTCTAATGACTTAATGTCTGAATAGCTCTTTAAATATTTTATTATAAGACTGCCTATCCTTAGTTGGTTGGTAACCTGTCCGCTAATAACGCGACAGAAAGTAATCAAGAATCATAAAACATTGCTTCTCTTTTCCTCGCAGTCATAAACAATTACGGCTGAAGCCCGTCGATCGGTGATTCTTTAATTACTTCAAAATGCTCGAATATGTATAAATATTTTTGAAAATAAATTTTTCCATCAGTCATTAACTGGCCCTTGAGGATTTCGTACTGTCCTACACAAAATCGCAAATATGGGAAACTTCATTAGAAAACCTACAGAGCAATTTGAATACGATGAAATCCATGAAGGCCTCTCCAGGAACCCTCTACAGTACATTGAAGCTAACAACAACAACAGACATAACATGCACTATCATCTCTATAAAGCGCAGAAAACTCACACAGACATCGCCCTCTCCAGATGGTGTCGTTTGAAATTGACCGAGGTGGACGAAGCCATACTTGCGAAACGTAAAATGTTTCATGAAGATGGTCAGGATCTTCAGGAAATTCATAATGAGCTGAAAGTTCTCTTGGAGGACCGACGGAATCTGATTGCTGTGATGATTAACTCAAATAAGGTTAACAATCAAAGACGTCTTCTGGTGGGAAGACAGCGGAAGTCAAGAAGACAAATTTTTAATTCAGAAATTCGAGTTAGAGGATGAATAGCCGTAAAATCTAATTATAAGTGGAAAATATGAAATGTGATTTCTTGATTTGTGATTTCAATTAAAAAAAAAAAATTTAGCTTGTTCCGAAAATGATACCTGCCATACATACAGATAACCGAAAAAAAAACTGGACACTTATTACCCTCAAATTGAACTTGAAATATATCAGCCATTTTTTAATATATTAAAACAAAATAAATTGCATATGAAACTGCAGTTTAATTAAGTTTCAGTAATGCAATCACGTTTATTGTTAATTTTTAAATTTCAGCAACTAAAGCTTTAAATCAAAAATAGTGCAAGTTCATCGGCCAAAAGAAAAACTGGTACACTTGTTCTCCAAAACCAGAAATAATGTACCGTTGCTTTTACATCCTTATCTTTGATCAAAGATTACCTCCGCTTTTCTGTCAAGTTGTTTACAATTACATATTTATGTAATTAGATTTTGTTGTTGGAAAAATGGAATATAAACCAACGTCCCGTGATATGAAAGCTCTAATAATTAATTATTATGAACAAAATTATAGTATTCGAGAAATTTCTTCATCTAAATCAACAGTCTTCAATATTAGGCCTTTTTCAATCAATTTGTGTACAGAAATTCGTAATCGTCTGGGTAAAAATCTCTCTTGCAGAGAGTAACTCTTCCGAAAACTGTGAAACGACTTTTCGTAGAAGTTCGTAAACAGCTATCAATCATATGAAATGTCAGATTTTTTTTTATTGTCAATTTGACAGCCATCTGCTGCCGAGCTGCTGCCCACAGTTTTTTCTTCGGCAAAAATTCGTAGGGAGGAGAAATATTCTGCTCTCTCGTGAGCTCTCTCTCCTACAAAAAAAAATCAGCTAATGGAACGCTTTTTCGTATTTTTTCGGGTAAATTCGTAGACATTCGTAGCAATTCAGAGCAATTGGAACGGATCTATTATAAAGTATTTTATATATAACGGTTATTTTCATCGCGTTTCTGGAAGTGGAAATGCTTCCAAAATGTCTACATATCAAAGTAAACGAAGAAACACAAGAAACGCTGTGGAAATTGCCAAAACTTTGAAGAAAGAAAAAATTGCAGAAGAAATATGATCTAAAAGCCCGCACACCTCGCAAGAAGCCAACCTTATAAGAAAGAAACATAAAAAAGCGACTGGAGTATGTCAAGGAGTACGTGCAAAAGACGAATGAGTTCTTTTATCAAGTAATTTTTTGTGACGAATCAAAATTTAACATTTTCGGTAGTGATGGTCGATGCTTTGTGTGGAGGAGGGACGAAACTGCTTTGGATCCCAAAAATGTCACTTCTACAGTTAAGCACGGTGGTGGGAACATAATGGTTTGGGGTTAAATGGCAACAAACGGAGTTGGTTCTCTTCATGTAATTGAAGAAAATTTAACAAAGTTTGGATACGTTGATATTATAAAGCGTTACATCCCCGAAACCAAATAAAAATTTGGACTACCGCCGGGTATAATGCTGTTGCATGTTAATGATCCAAGGCACACAGCCGGTATAACAAAAGATTGGTGTATTTGGAACATAAAAATGGTGTTGCCGCATCCCGGATGTTCGGATCTTAATCCCATAGAGCATCTTTCGGCTGTTTTAGAAAAGGAAGTTCGAAAAAGAACCATTTGTACCAGAGAAGAGTTAAAGACAGCATTGTACGAAGAATGGCAAAAAATTCCATCGGCTGTAACAAAAAACCTGGTCGGATCGATGAACAGAAGATTGCAAGAAGTTATAAAAGCAAAAGGACAACACACTAAATATAAACAAAAATAATTATTTTAATGTTTTGTAATTGACCCAGTTTTTTTGGCCGATGAATTTGCACTACTTTTGACTTAAACCTTTAGTTGCTAAAATTGAAAAATTAACAATAAATGTGTTTGGATTACTGAAACCGTATTAAACTGCAGTTAATATTAAAAAAAATTACTGAGATATTTCAAGCTCAATTGGAAGGTAATAAGTGTCCCAGTTTTTTTTTTTTTTGGTTCACTGTATCTGTGTTACATTAAGAAAGTGTAGCACGACAAAAGAAAAAGCTTTAATCATACTTTGAGATTGTTATTGTGTACATTTTTCTTCCATACTTCAAGTTGCATGATGACCAAAGCTGTGCAATAAAGTTTTTAAAATTGCCAGAAAAAATACTGCCTTGGCACAGTCAGCTTCTTCTTCTTCTTCGGATGGCGCTACAGTCCGGGGTGGACCTGGGCCTCAACCAACATGCCTCTCCAGCTAGCACGATCTCTTGCCAGCTTCCCCCAATTGCGTATTCCAAGTTGGTTGTGGCACTGTCAGCTACGGTATGAAAATTCCGCATCAACTAAGGTTTTACAACGGGAACGTATAGAACTCCGGCCAACGTGTTTCCGAAATTGTCGAAAACTTTTCATCTTTTATCTGTGGTGTGGTGCATAGGATAAGCGATTGTTTAAAGGTGCTATGATACTTGCAGACCTACATGCACTAAGTACCATAAATCTACGCTCCTTGTAATGTGTTTGTCATTATAATGCTTTTCAAAGATAATTACAAGAATCGCCGATGATTTAATTCTACTTAATATTTTATCTTGTGTTCAACGCATCAACAGAAGGTGCCGGCGCCACCTGCACGAAACACAGCCTCAGGAGAAGATAATAATAATAATAATTGTTGGCGCTACAGTCTAAAGGGGGACCAGGGCCTAGCTGGCTCATCAACTACCCGTGTTGTGCGCGCTACTGTTCTCTCACGAGTAGAAGGGACCTACAGTTTTTTGCCGACTCCGAACGGCGAAATTTGAGAAGCTTTCTTAGACAGTTATTGCTCTTTGAGTGTTGTCAGCAGCTCGAAAGAGGTGGTGCGGTGAAAAATTCAAAAAATTGGTATTGAGCTGAGAATCGAACCTAGAACCTTCGGCGTGTAAGCGTCGCACTCTACCCACAACGCCACGGCGACCACAGGCGAAGATAACGGCACTTTTAATTGCTGTAACCTGAAGCCGAAGCCGTCAAAAGTGTACGTTCATCAGCCTGTTTCAAAGGTTTTTCCCACAGTGTTCATAAATATTTTGAGTAAAAGTGTAGTTATTTCGTAGAAATACAAAGTAAATTATATTTCCATTGTGATTGTCGGGTGCTTTTGGTGTTTATAAACAATGTCCGCTTAACGAAAAGAAATAGACGTAGACGAACGGAAAATCATCATAAAAGTTCACAACGAAGGTCGGCAGATGGAAAAAACTGTTGGACATCAGTTCGAGCAGTTGTCCAAAATTTTGAAAGAACTGGAGTAATAACTCCCAAGCCCAAATCCGGCCAACCTCCTAAATTGGTCCAGAGGGATTCCCGAAGCATTGTGTCGCAAATCAAAGCAAATTCTAGCCTAACTGCGCTCCAAATGTCCAAAAACGTTTAACAATTCTTAAAGAAAAAATAAATGCTTCCACAGCAAGAAGAATTTTAAGGAAAGCGGGTTACCATGTTCACCATTTCTTTGATAAACGGACAAAAGCGTGCCATTGCAAATAAGTATTTAAAGAAAGTTTTATTTTCTGACGAAAGAAAGTTCTTAATTTTTGGAATCAAAAGACGGAAGATTGTACGGAGAAAATCAGGTACACCGCTAGACAGTAAAACATGGAGATGGCGGAATAATGATGTGGCAGCTGGTAGGGTCGGAAATTTTCAGTTCATTGAATCGACAATGCACAAGTTCGGACATATGAATATTTTGAAAGAAAATTTACGAAATAGCGTTAAAAAGTTGGGATTGGAGAATGAATATTACTTTCAACAAGATAACGACCCTAAACATACGGCAGAAGTTGTCAGACACCTCCAGTCACCGGATTTGAATCAAATAGAGCATCTGTGGGCATTATTGGAACGTAATATTCGGAAGCACTCAGTAACAAGCAAATCAAAGCTGAAGAACGTTATCAAAGATGAATGGCACAAAATTACCCCTGAAGATACAGCTAAGCTTGTTAGTACCATGCCAACAAGACTCAGAGAAGTTCTTAAACGTCGTGGATATCCAACTTATTACTAATGCGTGTTCATTCAAAATAAATGTTAATTATTATTGAATTTGAGATACTTTTATTTTATGAGAGTTAACTTTTGACGCGTATATTTTCTAAGTTGAAATCAAAATGTGTGAAAAACCTGTACAACAGCCCGTGAGTTCGTTTAAATCATTGTGTGACCAACGTAAAACCAACTCGTATAAATCGTCAGTTTCCATTGTTAAGAATCCCCTTATACTGGCCTCCTACTCGGGTTTGTAGAATAATAAATATCGAACACGAGATACCATTCATCTTGATCGCGGTTAGATGAGAAGCCTGAGTTATACGGAAGTAAGTGAACTGCGCCTTCATTCTCTTCAAAGCACTTTGATTTCTCGATTATAAAAGCAATGTAGTTTGAGGAAGGCTATCCGACAACATAAAGCATGCCCCTCCACATATTTGAAAATTTGTCAAAAGTCTTTTACGTGTTTTAAATTACGCCGTCATTATTTATTTAAAATATAAATTTATTTTGCTAAAACATAATATTTCCTTACAGCCTACGAGTAATTACGCAAATAGCCACCGTTACTCTGGTACCAGCAAATTAATATTTGCTTTGCTGGCTACCGAGCCAAGGAACACCTCCTCATCACCTCTAATCGAGAGCATTTCCCGACCAGTGTCGATCTTCCTCTCTCGAATCATTGCAGCACGTTCCCAGTGAGATCCTTTGCAGTTTTTACAACTCATCTTTGGCAGCTTGTGGATTGTTGCCGTTCGGTTACCACAGTCTTTGCACTGGAAGAATCTCTTCTCTGCATCAATCACCTTGAGTGGGTGCCTCTCCTGTTTACACTGGTCCGCAGCAGAGAATGCAGTGTACTTGCACTGCACACAAATCACAGCTTTGCAAGGCATCTTAAACGTATTCAGCATCTTCTCCTCTAAAGCCTCCTTCTTTTCCAGTTTGTTGAAATATTTTTCTTGCTCTTGCATTTCCCTGGACTCAATTAGGTTGGTGTGTGAGGACGTGGCATCCATAATTTTTTGAATTCGCGTTTTTCGATCGATTTCTCGCTGGTCTTCATCGATTTTTTGCCGCTTAGCTTCTGAGCCAAACTTGTCATTCAATTCATCAATCGCACGGCGCTTGCCATCCGCGGTTCCTCGGTATTTGACGAAATTTGGGTTGGCCTTCTCTACAGGTTTCTTTTTAAGGATCTGCATTGCCTTGAGTTTCGCCAAGTTCGCCTTCTTGTCGTTAATGTTCACTTCTATGCAGAAATTGTCACGACTAAGTTGCGGCGAGCCGGTGACAAAACTAAACTGTCGGTTTTGAAACTTTTCCGGCACACTTGTGGTTGGAGTGGACGGAGTGGAAGATACTGTTGGTGACGCCGACGGCGTGGATGGAACTGCTGGAGAGGTCGACGTAGGGCTGGATGAAGTGAACTTAGCAGCCTCCTCCTTCAGTAGTTTTAACCTTTCCATGTCCTTTAGACGTTGTTTCGTGCTAGCTTCAACATTACATGCCAACTTAGAAGTCGGCCCACCTCTGGGTGCATATGGAACAGCTTGAGTTGATCTCTGTGTTGAGGCATGATTAACGCTTCCAGCATTTGGTGAATTCGCATATTCAGAGAGACTCATCAGGCGGTGTGAGTCCTTAGCGGCTAGTTTTGCGCTTTTCCTTGCGGGAACTGCGGTGTACGACTGACCAGCATAGAACACCTCACTTTTCCCGAGGATTTTATTCCGTAGCTCGTTCAACCCTCGCCCTGCTGTAGACGACTGCAACTCAGACCTTTGTGACATCTTGCTATACTCTTGCTTCATGTGATAAATACAGTAATCACACTCTCCCAGATTTATAGTAGCCGTACAGGGCTCACCGTTCTTCTTTCGAGCTTTGCACGTTCCCATGTCCTTGGATTGACCGAGGATCATGACTTTGTTGTCTGTGTCGATTGAAAGACACGCGATATCTCCACTTTCCGCACGTTTATCGAATACACTTGGATTCAGGATGGCCACGACCATGCCATTCGCTGTCTTCCAAAGTTGTTTGTGTGCACTCCTAAACATGAACACCGACACCACTTTTATTTCTCCTTTTAGATCCGAAAGTTTCCAAATAGAGAAGGGTGCGCCGGATTTGGTAGTTTTTACCGGGCTTTTGCTAACCAGGACCCCCGCTATCACCCAGTCCTTTGAAAGATCCCCTCGTTCTGTGTGAAATACAAGTGTTGAGAATGGAACCGGTTTCTTGCCTGCCATACGCTCTAAGAGACTTGCGCTGGATATGAGGGGATTAATGATCCTTAGACCAAATACGGGATCCGTAAAGACAGAAGACGCAGTCATATAGTTTGTTATTAAGTTGGAACTGGTACTGTTCGCGGAATTGTCAGGTTTGAGAACTTTCTTGAAGGAGTTGCTTGTTGCGGTTGTCACCGCCGACTGTCGTTGTATTGGGTTGTGAGGGTTTTTTAAGGCGGGCACAGGTGTATTTTTAATAGCCTTGTCGACTTCGCTGGCTACGGCAGCTTCATGTTTTTCGCTACTTTGTTGCTTCAGCTTCTTGTTTATATCCCGCCCGTACTCGTTGTATTTTCTTTCGAGAAAATTCTTCACTTCTTCATCGTCCGAAGAATCCATGTCCTCTGTGGCTCGCAAACTTGCCGACTCTGCTTTCTTTGCAACGGCATTGTCGATGTCGTAGCTAAAAGCTTCTGCAAATGTGCTGTCCTCTCGTAATTTGGGAACTAAGGGTGCCTTTGCGGGGGTTGATGTAGTTAAAACATTGGCTTTTGCTTCATCCTCCTCGGCGGCAGCTAATAGTTTTTCCAGTGCGTATATGTCTTCGTCTTCATCAGCTGGTGTCTCAACGACCTTTGATGACGGTGTCATGTTTAGCTGAAAATAGTCATTTTTTTTGTTGAAAAGATTTGCTGATTTTGAAATGTTGTTTAACTTTAGAAAAAATGGAGAAAGAGAATAATTTGTTCAATTCAAAACAGACTTTTGGTTTAGCATTAGGGGATTAAACAGAATATACAATATACCTATTGTCAACAATTAATGCTTGATTCGGACTCCAAGTATGCACCAGAACTATGTACATAACACATTTTTGGCTTTCAATAAAAGCTTCCTTTATTAATGAGCTTTATTTTATTTAAATGAAAATAAAAATAATCTAACAATGTAAATCAATTTTTGAATCGGAATAAGACTACTGTCTCTTCTTTAGCATATCTCTCAAAAGTAGTGACTGAATCCCATGACCTTTCCAATCATTTCCCAATTGCGGGCAAGATCCAATACTATCCGTCACATTGTACAATTTTGCTTTTTTCACATCATCCAAAATGTCGTTCGAACACATTGGTGTCATGAACATGGACTCTTCGTTTTCCTCACTCACTGTCGGGGCTGGTTCACTTGAAATACAATTGGCAAGAGCACACTCCATACAATGTATAGCTTTACAAACGTCTTCTGAATGAAATTTAACTCTAGAACTGAAATTTGAGATGTAGGGTACAATGAAATGCACATTTGAACACAAAATACTCATTATGTATTCCCTTCAGAAAACTAAGTGCCCAACATATCTGTGAACTCCTAAGACAACATTGTTCCTCTGAGGAGAACAACTTCCACAGAACAGCAATTGTGTGATCTAGGAGGATATGAAATGGCGGACACTGAGCAATAACTTTATCCATTAACTTGTTATCTAAGATCATTGAATGATCATAGCAATCAATTAATCTGAACGTATACGGATGCGGTTTAAACGTTGACGAATTGGACATTTTTCTAGATAGAAGATATGCAAATTCAAATGTACACAATGATTCTTTGGAAGTTCAGTTACCTTTTTATAATAAGTTGAACAATTTTTTTCAAAATTTAATTTAGAATTCAATAATTTTTGCACTGATCTATGACCCTTTTTGAATTTTTCTACTGAATTTTTGTTGACGTTTGAATTCCCGCCAGAAGAATGGGAACATAGAAATCATAGAAACATCCCAATTATTGTTGTGAAATTTATACAGTGTTCAGTGACTGAGTGTTTCTCGAAATTCGAACTTGTTTCAACAGTGCGGTCTTAAACAAAGCTGCCCATGTAGCTCATATACATATTACATTTAAGATAAACTAGAACTTCTGTAAGGTTCTTAGGTTTATAACCTAATTTATGAATATAGATAACACTTTTGTGCTTCGAGAACCTCTACAATCTCTTAATCTTTTTATTCTGATTGTTTTAACTTTAGAAGATGTGTAGTTTTTAAATTTTGATTGTAAGAATAATTGAAATACCTTTTTCAGTTATTTCTAGAAATACTTCTTTCAAAGTATCCGACTATAATATACGTCATCAGCTGACACCAATTAAGCTGATTTGTAGGCGTTGTCTGAAAGTGAATATGTGCTGGGATCAACATTTTAACATATATACATATCTGCCGTGTGGTTAAGCTTTTACGTGGAACTGAAAATTTTTAAAAGAAAATTTAACCGGATCTTTGTCGTTCGTAAATGGAACTTTGCATAGTAAGAGAAAATCTAGGGAACATACTTAAGACCCATTTAGAATCGTGTGCTAGAAGAGAAATATAAAAACACTTAAAACGTCATTTTATTTGTAATTCTTATTTACAGAGTATGTATATTTTTTTTTTATGTACAGTTGATTAAATCCGAGTCTCGGTTTTATAACTAATTTCCTCTTATGACAAATTTCGATACAAACGTTCTACCATTTACATATTTACTTTATCTCGCAATCTACCGTTCAATCTACCGTTCAAGCTCTCTACGAAATTCCGTATACGTTTCGTGGACCATTCCATCCAACTTAACACCTGAACGAATGGAATTCATTTTCGAACATGGAATTTATCGTTGACCGGCAAAAAATGCAACCAATCGCCAAAAATCTATCAGTTTGTGTGAGCGTGTGTGTATTCATGACGAGAACAATATGACAGGAGCAGTCCAACACTATTCGATATTTCGCTTTCGAATAGACCGCTACCACCGCCATTTTCGATATTCACCCCATATATTCATTTGTGTGTGCCGTTCATTCGAACATATTTTTTTTTCCAATATGTCATATAGTGGTGTCGGTATGTAATATTTTTCTTCCGCCGCGAATGAGAAAAAAGAAAACATAATTTTTATAATTAATTTCGCGAGTTATTATTCTCCATTTTGTATGCAATAAATTAAAATAAACATTTCCTTCGTAAATGCAAAGCATTAAACCCCATCAGACGATTGCGATTCCGGAAAACGTGCAAATCGAAAGGAATTAAAACTCAATTTTTTCCAGAGCATATCTCGTAAAAGGTAAAAAAATAAAAAAAAAGTTATACGAAACAACGATAAAGAACATCGCCATACATCTTTATTACTCATATTTTTGTTCTGCTTGCAAAAGACAAAGAATCGCCGGAGTGAACGACAAAATCCTAAACGAGCGTAGTTTTGTGCAAATTTTTTTTGTCCCTGCCTGAAGATATATTTTTGATCGCTTATTTCACTGGCTGGCCATTGTCGTCTCCGTCATCCTTGAATGTCTTTAAACAGCCTGTCGAGCGGCAGAAGAAGCGAGGAAATGCGTGCGAGACACTTCGATTTTTTTTTCCACATATTTTTTCCAAGTTTTATATTAGTAGAGAAGAGGTCTATGTATTAAATGCATTTAATTTGTAATTTGTGTAATGGGTGCGATCTTGCAATTAGTCAGAGAACGAAGAGGCGAAAAAAGGGGAGAAAAATCCATTTTGACCATGGTCTCTTCAGGGAGTGGTGGGTGGTGCCGCAAGTTGTTGGTTCGTTTGAGACTAGTTCACTGTGTATGGTGTGTTAAATGTGACAACTCGTTGCGATGAAGCAGATTTTTTGCCGATAAAATCCTCAAAGCACGTGCTATAGAAGATGTGGAGATGCTGTGCTCCGCTGTCGGTGTAAAATCGGCAAACTTGCCGTCATCAACGACGATGGTCAACCTTGATAGTCGTTAGTGTTTCGACATGAGGGCAACTTGCAAAGTGCACGAATGATAATAATCGAAAATAATGAATAGATAGACATCATTTTTTCGTATATTCGTTATAGCCGAATAATAATTTTTGTTTATTTTTTGGTGCATTTAAATTCGTAAAACTTTAACAACCAGCGTCAGAATGAGTAATTTTCTGTTGAAATTGCCATAATGAAAGGGTTACCACAGAGCATCAGTTTGGGACAGATTTTCGAGAATTTATAACTTAAACGAATTTTTCGTGTTTCTTGATATTGCATCAATACCTTACGTACGTTGCAACGTACACAATTTTTCTACACGCAATGAAACAGATAACCTTAAGAGCAAGATCGTTTTAGCTTGAATAGCAAAAACACTTAGTATCTCATTATCGCGTGTTTGTATATATACAGCTCCAGATAACTTTAATACCTAGCCATACAGCAAATTGCATTTATTAAACGGGTTAAGTATTTGACGTGGTCGGAAATTCAACAAATATAAATTATTTTGCTAACTATTCAGGTCTTGCAGACAGAAGAAAATAGAAACAATCAAACATTGATTTCTGAAATTTCCCTCAATTCCTCAGTCGATACAGCAGATCTGTAATAAACTTAAAAAAATTGATCTTATTTCATTTCATCAGTTTTATTGTGTTATTTATCCGCTAAGCAGATTTTTGAAATCATCTTTTTCAATTTTGTTTGACGTTATGTCTTGATGGACTAAACTAACAAGCAGCGTGTTAGCTTAAACAGTTTTATTTTTTATTAGGTTTTTTCTGTCTCTACCTTTATTGAAATTCAAGTATTTTTAATCGACATGAGTAAAAAGAAATGGAGATGGATGTAACAAGAAACTGCGCTACTTTACGCTTGATGGGGATCAACAAGTCATCATTCAACTATTTAAAAAGCATTAAAAATTGCAAACGTCGCTAAACATGTAATTCACTGTAAATGTGTATATGGAATTGGCTTTGTTTCTTTGCTTCGAATCAACCTGTCATCAATGTGAAGATGTACGTATTTATCTGCATATGGCTTTACCTAAGAATTTTCCGGGTTGCAATGAAGGCGCGTCTAATCAGAAACAAAAACCTATGCTGTTAACATTATTTTTGAGATAGGCGAGAATTAATTTGAGACTGAGAAAGCATGGAAACATTTGTGTCGTAGTATACGAGTGCCTCAAATAATTTAGTATCATATATAAGAAAAATTATATCTATTGGAGTTGCTGTTCATTCTGGATTGCTGATGGGCATACAGAATACAATTCTTAATGAATGCTATGATTGCATTCGGACTTCGC
The DNA here is from genome assembly GCA_955652365.1 of Eristalinus aeneus. Taxonomy (NCBI): domain Eukaryota; kingdom Metazoa; phylum Arthropoda; class Insecta; order Diptera; family Syrphidae; genus Eristalinus; species Eristalinus aeneus. Next base: position 25,975,953 of record OY019131.1, read on the forward strand.
TTTACTAATTATAGCAAACCCAAAAAAAATCCACTTTTGGAAGTTGTCTTAATTGAGTATAATTTCATTAATTCGAATTACTAATGATAATTTTCCTCAATTCAAAATGTTCCATTTAGTGAGTAACGTAATTTTTTCGATTTGCATTTTTTGGGACTTCATTAAATATTAATTCATACAATTGTGAGTAGTAGTTGAGGTGTCACTGTGCATGTGCATGTTTTCAATGCCCAAAGCATAACGTGTAAAAGCATGGCTACATCTACCACTTGACTTCTTGTTTAGTTCTTATAAGCACAAGTTGCAATCCACGGATATGGACAGCTTTATTAATTCACGTTGGGCAAAAAGAATTGTGAGTGATCAGAACGTATTTACGAGCTGCAATCCTTGAAAACATATTTTTGAGCTTTAAGTTAGTTTAGAAGTGACTCAGACCTCAATAATTAAAATATTGCTTACAGAATATGTAATATATAGAATAGTACTATGCTCATATTGTATATATTTAAACATATCGCAAGCAACGTTACACCGAGTTAAGTATTTTTTGGTGTTACAAGGAGATTTTACTTACATCTAAGAAAAAAAGGAAAAGGTTTGACACTTAAAATAGCCATATTATTATTGTCATTCTCTTTGCGAGATGTTGAAAACAATTATTTGCATTTGCACCATCAGAAACATGCTCATAAAATTATGCCAAAAATTGTGTCATTTGTACACTTAAAGACAAAAACAGTAATTGCGAACAACGCTATAGTTATCACACAGAAAGGATCTTTTTCATTATCTTATGTATGTCAGGATTCACCTTAACATATTTTCCTAAGCTGTCTTCAGTTTTAACAATCGGTAGAAAGTGCCACTCCAATAAGCATTCGTTTATTCTCTGTAATTCCTTGAAGTTTTCCATGACATTTTTTTTGAACATAAATCATTTCCCTCGACATGAATGCATCTTCTTTCATTTCACCACAAAGCTCTGGCAACTCTATTCAGCAGCATGTGCATACCAAGGAAGAACGAGGTGGTAGAAAAAATAAAATATTGGATGTGCATAGAGTCAAATAGTTTTTGCGCAGTTCTGCTCTTTGGAAGATACTCTGACACATTATTTTCCAGGTCGGTCGGTCACAATTCTTAAATTTCTTTTTGTCTGCATAAGTTTAATTACCTTTCCCCACCCAGTATGTGTTCAAAACTAAATATCGTGCAACGACAAACAACACTAAAAACCACCTCCACTTAGTAGGTCAACACAGGAAAATGATTTAATTGGTAATGCACCGAATGTCCTTTGAAAAATATTTGTTTTGTAAATTTGCGAACATTTCACAAGAAGGAAGTGGAGAATTGTATCATTGAATTGTCTCATTCTAATTCTTGGCTAATGTCGTCATTGTTGTTCTGTTTCTCATCGTTGTGTTTTAAATGAAAATATTGTGCTCCTTTTGGTGTTTTTAAATTGATTCAAAAGAACATAAAGAAAGCAAGTGTATATGCAAATTGTGAATTGGGAACAAAACGGAAAATTCGAAATTTCTTCTTTCTTAAACCGCTTTATCTCACTCACTCATTGAATTTTCCTCTTTTTTGCACTTGTCATTTTCCGAAGAAAATCGCACAATGTCATAGAACCCGTAGAACAGTAGAATCGGCCGCAACACCAGCAGGAGCAGCAATCGCACTAGAAGCAGCTATCCAAAAAGCGTTTTCTCATCATCATCATCATCAACAAATCATCTTGCTCCTCTGCCCTGCTGCTGTCTTCTTCGTCCCCTTCATCGTCGTGGTCGTGTTGGTCGGTTGTCGTTGAATCGCTGCTGAATTTGATATATTTTGTATTTATCGTACTTTCGTTCCGTTTTGTGCGTTGTAGCAATGATGTGAATTTTTTCGAAAAAGAAAAAAATATTTCGTTTTTAATTTCAAATTTATCTAGTTTTTAAAAAGTGTTGTGTTCTTCAAATCAAGTCTTTCAATCGACTTAAGATATTGCGAGAAGTGTTGTGTGCCTTTGCCCTGATGGATATCGCTGACGATTTTTTCGATATCTGCAATTAAATATTATTAAAAAAACAGCTGAATATAAACAGAGAGGGATATAGAACAACATCACAAAATACGTAAAGTGCCAAAATAGACAAAGACGACCGCGACACCATCCACTGAACTAGCAGAAAAAGAAAAAAAAATTAACCAAAATACAAAAAAGCAATAACGCAACATATTCATCGAGTCTCCCTCTCTCCCTTTCACTCCCTCTGGCTGTAGTCAAATTAAATCTCGTCTGATTAACAGATTCAATAAATGGTATCTATTGATATCCGACGAAATCATTGACATTGACTCTTGTTGTATTATTCACACAATATTTGATTTTTCTTCAGTGTGTGTTGCACGTTCTCGATTTGATTTTTCGTTCCTCTTAACGTGTTCTGCTATTGTTTTGTTTACCACAAAAGTCACCAGAAGCAACCGCTACAAATCCGTACTGCAACTACTAGTCAATCCCTACAAGTGCAATTATTCGCTCGACAACTTGAGATTTGTAAATAAAGGAAAGAGCCTAAGATTTGTTTTTCCAATTGTACCCAATATCTTGGATGTTCCTACGAGCGTTCTTCCGTGTTCTGCCGGTTGGTAAAAAATTGTTATAAATACAGGAGATTTTTTGTTGACTGTTGTTACAAAAATTCCACACCAACTGTGGGCATATTTGTGTTACAAATTAATAATTAAATGTTATTTTTCGTTTAATTATCATCCCACACCCTTTCAGAATAACGCTGTTGCTGCTGGATATAAAATTTATTAAATTAGTGTAGTCATAACCTCTGTGCATGCTAATTTCAACTAGTTAATGTGAATTATTGACTTCGGAAGTAGGAAGGAAAAGCAAACTAAAAACGAAGAAAAGAGAAGAGCGAAGGCGCCTCGTCGACTGCGGGTTTGACAGTTGGCCTGTTGGCATGGTTTCTTCTCTGGGGAGCAAAAAATTCACTGCATAATGTGGTAGGGGGTGGTGAAAAACAGCATCGTACAGTAGGGTTTGCAAAACAAATAGTTTTTCAATGAATTGTTTTCTAAGGACATTGCTTCATCTTACACAAATATATTCATATGTATTTATACATGTTTGATCTTTGAAATTCAAATATTGCAAGGATATCCTATGGAGTCTGTAAATTTTAATGATGGGGCTGTATGACAACTGACAGGGCGAACTTTGTTTACTAACTCCCACAACAATATTGTTATTCAATGGTCAATTGCATTTGGAGTATACAAACTGAATGGAGTTAAGGTAGGGAAGGTATGTTTTGTGGTTACACTGAAGGATAGTAGATCTTTAAAATCTTGACTATCGTATTTTCAAGTAGCCAAGGAATTGATTGTCTGCGACTGAGGACATGTACACAAAATTGATTTTCAGATGAGGGTTGTTTATATGCGGTGTTTCAAGGATTACTGCTTTTGCCGCATGTGAAATCATCTTTGCAGAGACATTTCTGATAAGAATAACAGAAGTAAAGAAACTTCAACTTTTCTTGGCATGAACCAAGGAGATTTTGCATTTGTTTTCCAATTGTTGATGCACAACTGCACAATATATTTCAACGTCCCAAAATCAACTACCCCATTATTTAACTCTACAGAGAATTTCGTCAAAAGTAATTTCAAGCCTTTCAAATAAGCAGATTTATTGCCGGCCCGTGGTCTTTAAATTAAACAACATACTCTGAAGATATTTACGAACCTCTGAGCCAACTGCCATTAATAACTTTTGTGGATCCTTATTTTAATCACTTAAACTAATTTCTAATATACGCAATCATATTTTGAGCGAATTGCATGCATTAAAGCATGATCACTCACAATTGATGGGCATGGCCTTTGCTTTTAATTCTCTGAAAATTTACTTGAATAATTTTATTGGAGACATAACCTTTAATTTACGCTGTGTGTTGGACATTATTTGTGTAATATTTTATATTATATTTACTGTTTCTAGTCTTAGAAAAAAAAAAACAACAACACATAAAGAGAACAATAAACAACTTTTATGTGCTCAAAAATATTTAGTGGAGGCAACAAAATATGAAATCCAATTTTCATTGCACGGTCACAGATGTTTAGTCATTCAGCCGAAGTTGCGAACACATTTTTACTTAAATTGACAGTAAATTCAGTTAGTTCACGTTCATAATTGGCCCTAGTGGCCGCCGTGGCGTAGTGGGTAGAGTGCGATGCAAACACGCCGAAGGTCTAGGTTCGATTCTCAGTTCAACACGAATTTTTCATAACGCCGCCTCTTTCGAGCTGCTGACAACATTAAAGAGTAATAACTGTCTAAGAAAAAAGCTTCTCAAATTTCGTCGTTCGGAATCGGCAAAAAGTGTGGGTTCCTTCTACTCTTAAGAGAACATACTCTTAAGAGCACAACACGAGTAGTTGATGAGCAAGCTAGGCCCTTGTTCCCCTGCGGACTGTTGTGCCAAACAATTATTATTATTATAATTGGTCCTAATCCCATCTTGCCATCGATGCCAGCTTGTTGGTGTACCCCAATGGCTTCACTTAGTTCCCAAGAAGTAGGACTAAAGGCGAGCAAACAAAGAAACGAATCCATTTCTTGAAATAACGCGCTCCCCAAGCTCAAATTGATTTAGTAAATAATTTGTAACATTCTGTGTGCCTTAGCGAAAAGTCCCGTTGAAATGACATATTGGTGAAGTCGACCCTTTGCAATTGAGACAAAAAATAATCGCTTTTCTTGGTGCAATACGCTATTACAGTTTCCTAGTAAAGCTTGTTACTCAGTACAAAAATAGGCAGATCCCTGAAGATTTCGTTCTTTAAGTTGCGTTGACTAAACGCGAATTTTGGTCAATTCAATTTGAATATCTTCCAAACTTTCTTCAAATGCGTACTTATTTCTGCCACTTTGCCTACTAAATTTAATTATGATTTTTAATGAAAAAATAACAAGAACAATATGGTTCTTATTAATTTGTTTTTTAATTCAATATTTCAATATTTGTCTTCGTGGCCGCCGTGGAGTAGTGGTAGTAGCGACGCTCACACGCTGAAGGTCTAGGTACGATTCCCGGCTGGACACATCGAATTTTCCATGGCACCACCTCTTTCGAGTTGCTGACAAAACTCAAAGAGTAATAACTGTCTAAGAAAAAGCTTCTCAAAACTTCGCCGTTTGGAGTTGGAAAAAACTGTAGGTCCCTTCTACTCGTGAGAGAGCAGAAGCGCTCACAACACGTGTAGTTGATGATAAGCTAAGCCCTGTTTTCCCTGTGGACTGTCGCGCCATACCATATGAAAAAATGGAAGTACCCCTCGTAGCGTATGTCCCGACTAACCACTTCTTTAACTGTTTCGGAGATTTTTTTTTTAAATCATGGCTATTTCTAGTTTCCAAAAATATAAAGTCTGTGATAGTCGACCGAAAAAAAAAACCGTTTGAAAAGTCTAAATGTTTTTCGAACAAATATTCATGGTGTTATTTTTAACATGGCGGTTTACATACATTCGAAGTTTGTCATAAATACCTCAAATGAGAAGTGCCTCTTTAGCTCTGGTGGTAAGACTAGTTCTATGTGTGTAGAAAACGTAGGTTCGAATCCCGTCAGCGTGAGTGCTTGTTTACAATAAATGGTTTGTGTGAGTTTGTGGAGGGAAACAGCAAACACTATTTTCATCTTAAATATTGTTTGAAGAAAATCCTCCTAGAGCAAATTTAAAAACACATACAAGGCTTTCTCAATTGATTAACAATCAGTGAAAAAGTTAGTTCTTGTGGTGACATTTAAATTTAACTCCTTTTTTATGATAGTGGTCAGGATGTATTGATTGAATGTATAACACCAGAAATCGCAGTTCAATGTAGCGCATTAATTAGACATCGGGATGTGGTTGTTTTAAATCTTTTTTTAAATTCATTGAATTCCCGGTTATTTAAGAATTATCAATAACGGTTTTTATTTTATTTAATTTCAGTGCTGCAACGAAAAAGAAATGAATTCTGCTTTAAATAAATGTTTGCCATCAACGGAAAACGGTCTTCATCACGATAAGGTAGCAATATTAGATGCTGGATCTCAGTATGGGAAGGTGAGTAATGAAATACAAACAAAAGTCATATTCAAACATATATTTCCATATCATTTGTAGGTTATAGACAGAAAAGTACGTGAACTACAAATAGAAACTGATATTTTGCCACTCGACACATCCGCAGTTCAGCTAAAAGTCAATGGGTATCGGGGAATCATCATATCTGGTGGACCAAATTCCGTTTACTGCGATGATGCACCACGATACGATCCGGAGATATTTCGCGCTAAAATTCCAATTTTAGGAATCTGCTATGGTATGCAGTTGATAAATAAAGAATTCGGTGGTACAGTGCACAAAAAGGATATCCGTGAGGATGGTCAACAGAATATTGAAATCGAAACGTCATGTCCACTTTTTAAGTGAGTATAGAGTTATAAATCTGTTTGTAGGGATGGGGTAGGGGGAAAGATGTGTCTCGTTGAGTTTGAAGGAAAAGAAAGAGATAATTCAGTGAATTTTGATTCTCTCCGATACAATCCTTCTAGATAAAACTTGCTCTGAACAATCTAATATTGACAAGCGTTAAATATTAGGCTACACATTGCAAAACAACTGTATGACAAATTAGCAGGTATTTTTAGTTCGGTCTTTTAGGAGTATTGGCAGTAGAAAGTGTTTGTCATTTTTGACAGGGCATAAAATAATATTCTAAACTCCCTTAAGTTTGTAGACTAACTCAATTATCTGTCACTTTTCTTGGTTTTTAGTCGCCTTAGTCGAACACAATCCGTTCTATTAACACATGGTGATAGTGTCGATCGATTGGGAGACAAACTTAAAGTAGGTGGATACTCATCAAACCGCATTGTAACTGCCATATACAATGAAGCACTGCGAATATACGGTGTACAGTTTCATCCAGAGGTAAAAAAAAACTGGAAGCTTACATTGTTCATTTAATTACACATTTTTTCTTAAGGTCGATTTAACAACTAATGGCAAACAAATGCTCTCTAACTTCCTCTACGATATTTGTGGAATAACACCAAACTTCACGATCGGCAATCGAAAGGAGGAATGTATTAAATATATTAAGGAAAAAGTTGGAAACAATAAAGTGTTGGTGAGTAGGTTTTTGGCTAATCATATGAAACACTGTGCGATGAATAATTTAATTCCTCGAATCACTAAAACGAATGTCATTCACGATTCATAATAAAAGTGGAAGTAGTATTTTTTTAATTCTAAATTTATTTTTATCTTTTTAAAAAAATTTTAGTTACTCGTAAGTGGTGGTGTTGATTCGACTGTTTGTGCGGCATTGTTAAGGCATGCATTAGATCCCAGTCAAATTATTGCTGTACACGTTGACAACGGTAAGTTAAATCATTATTTTCTTTCGATATTTTTAAATTACTTTCTCTTTAATTTTAAGGATTTATGCGAAAGGACGAAAGTGAGAAAGTAGAAAAATCACTTAGAGAAATCGGCATTGAGCCAATTGTGAGGAAGGAACTGTTTCAATTTCTGAAAGGTACGACATCAGTGAAACGGCCCGGCCAACTATATATTGTGGAGACACCAATGCTTTGTCAAACATTTAATCCAGAAGAGAAACGTAAAATTATTGGCGATGTGTTCGTCAAGGTGACGAATGATGTCGTCAGCGATTTGAAACTGAAACCAGAAGAAGTACTGTTAGCACAAGGGACATTAAGGCCTGATCTTATTGAATCAGCATCCAATATGGTTAGCACGAATGCAGACACAATTAAGACACATCATAACGATACCGATTTGATAAGGTTAGTATGAAGTAAATTGCGAGACTTGGCGATTCTAGATGAAAATGTTTCCAACTGAATTTTTAAACAAATAAGCGGTCATGCTCCAATGATGGTTAAGACTGCAGTATATTTGGGAATATTTGTCAGGGATATCAAAATAAGCATGTGGATGAATTTTAACATTAATTAAACATACATGTCCATCAGAACAATTAATAATTCTATACAGCTATACAATCAAGTCAGTGCTGTATGAGAGGAAAACTTTTCTTGATGAGCTCTTGTGTTTAAGGATATCCCTATCTTTAAGCTTACCATAATCCGTCTTAAAATTGTTTTTGAATACTGTTGGAAAGTAATCCCGGTTAATTACAGTACTTTCATTTTATTTCTGAAAACAACAATTGTGTCAATGTTCAAACTACACACGTCCTTAATACAATTCAAACATTTCCATGTTCGATATTACCATCTTTCTTCCCTCAAATAGCTAAATAATAACCTATTTAAACAATTTTACAGAGAACTACGAAGTGCTGGTCGCGTAGTTGAACCACTAAGTGATTTTCATAAAGATGAGGTGAGAGCCTTGGGCTATACTCTAGGACTGCCAGCAAATTTGGTCGAAAGACATCCATTCCCCGGTCCAGGACTAGCCATAAGAATTCTTTGTGCCGATGAACCGTATATTGAAAAGGATTTCTCCGAAACACAGGTAAACTTCAACAACACTTAAAGTATCAAACAAAATACAATTCCATTGTTTTTAGGTTATAGCACGAGTGATAGTAGACTACAAAAATAAATTAGAAAAAAATCACGCTTTAATAAATCGGGTAACCGGCTCAACGTCAGAAGACGAACGAAGAGAACTTTTACGAATTTCATCAAATTCCCAAATTCAAGCGACCGTCTTGCCAATTCGATCAGTTGGAGTTCAAGGTAATCAAACATTACATCAACACGCCTTAAATTTTTTAGAAATTATAAAATTTCCTCCTTTTTGTTTTTGCAGGCGATAAGAGAACTTATAGCTATGTGTTAGGCCTTTCTAGTGACACCGATCCAAATTGGAACGATATAATGTTTTTGGCTAAACTAATCCCACGCATCTTACATAACATCAATCGAGTTTGCTACATTTTTGGTGGACAAGTTCAGTATCAGTTTACAGATATAACGCATACGAATATCAACCGTTATGTTTTGAAACAATTGCGACAGGCTGACGCAATTGCTAGTGAGGTAAAAAAAGAACAGCATTATGTTTGTGGGTAGAAATTAATGTTTCTCATTTCACAGATCATCCAACAGGCTGGATTGAATAGGAAAATCTCACAGATGCCTGTCGTTCTAATTCCGCTCCACTTTGATAGGGATCCAGCTAACCGAACACCCTCATGCTGTAGATCGATCGTCTTGCGGCCTTTTATAACAAATGACTTTATGACTGGCGTGCCAGCCGTTCCAGGTTCTGTTCAACTGCCAATTAATGTAAGTTTTTAAATTTATGTAATACAGTAACTGGATAGCACAAAAATCCACATAACCTCTTGTCCTTGTGACCTCTAGAAACTATTCGTGCTGTGAGCGCTATTTATGTCTCAGGAGCAGAAGGTATCTACAGATTTTTTTTGTGAAAACAAACGACGAAATTCCAGAAACAATTATTGTTTTAAAAGTTTTGCCGGCAATTCGAACCGTGAAAAGGGAGAAATTTTCAATCATGAGATTGAATCTGCTACTTTCAAGATTTGAGTCTCGCAGTCAACCACATCTCCACGGAAACCAAATTTATTTCTTTTTACATAATAAAAATATCAGAACAGTATATTTGTAAATTTAACAAGAACTATACAATTTTAGTTTTACTAAAATGCCACTGTGAGCAGTTTTTGCAGAAACTTACTTATTCAGTGTGTTGCACTTTAGAATAACACTTAAGCCTCTGGTATTCGTCGAGTCTTTTTTTATTTGAATGTATAGAGGAAGAATTCCAAAAACGGTTGTACAAAAATTATACAGTTTTTTCAGTGTCTTCTTCCATAAATTGATTTTTCAAATTTTCAAAATGCGAGTTAGCCTTTTTAAAACTAAATCTTTCAGGTACTGGAAAATATTGTACGCGAAATTTCAAAATTGGATGGCATCTCACGGGTCCTTTATGATTTAACTTCAAAACCGCCCGGCACCACAGAGTGGGAATGATTCAACACACAACCATGGCAGCCGAAAACACCTTTCAAACTATTTTCTATGAAGTTTGTTCTATAAGCCTGCTGGGTATAGAATTCTTCGTTGAACAAGTCAAATACAGCTAAATTAAGGAATATATAACACTAGGAGTTTAAAGCAAAGGAAAATTAATATAATAAATTTAAAAACTAATTAAAAATAAAAAACACATATAATAACAAAATAAAGAAGAAATAATTTCACCTTTCAAAGTCAAAAAAGAAAAAAAAAACAAAACAAAACAGAAATAAAATAAAATTTAAAACCGGTTCAGTTTCACGGATCGCATTATGTTGACCACAAAAAGACCCTGTGCAACTGAATCCAACAGTGGAAATCAATGCAACCAAAACATTATATGAAATAAAAATAAAACTGTCTGAGACGAACGAACAACACTTATGTATAAATACAAAAAAGTCTATAATATGTTACTGTGTTAAAAGAAAAACAAAACAAACAAAAAGATACAAATACGTCGGATAAAAAGAAAGAAGAGAGAAAGAGAGAGAGCAAAAAAAGAAATATACATAAAGCAAAAGAAAATCCTTATAACTGTTATAAATAAAATCTTAATGCAAGATCGAGAAACCAGAAGAAATTAAAGAATTCTGTGAAACATATATTATAATGGTTTGTTTCTTTTTCCTTATTTTTTTCTGTTTTCAAAAATAAAAATGAAAAAAAGCTAATGTTTACAAGTGATTATTATTAATAAAAGCAAAACAAAAAAACAAGAGATAAGTAAATAAAATCGTTTCTGTTAATTTTTATACGTATAAACGAAAGAGAAAAACATTTCCTTCTTTTTGTAAATGAAAATATTATAATTTGTTATCGAAAGAGTCGCGCTAATCACGACGACGATAAGAAGATAGTGAAGGGGTTAATTTATGAAGCTAGGGTGAGATTTATTGTTAAAAACAAATAAAACAAGAAAAAAATTACTTCCTTTTTGAAAACAAGAAGGACAAACAAAAATTATACTTATGTGCTGCATTTTAAAAGTAAAAAAATCAATGAGAAAAAATATATGTATAAAATTCTAAGAACATTTCACACTTTTCATTTTCCATTTTGTTGGTCATTTTTAATTATAACTTTATTTAAATAATAAATATTTAAAATGGGAAACAAAAAAAGCAAAACGAAACACAAGCGATGAGGAAATAAAGAATTATATTTTAAAAGTATATGCTATCTAATTTTCTTTTTGAAAGGTCTGTTTGTCGAGTACCTTGTTCTGGTTGTCGGTGATCACTTTACGAGGGGCGTTCAATATATTCTCGGTATCGGGGATGAGGCTGTATGAATTCATGTAAAATTTCATATCAAATGTGGTTATTAATTCGCATTTTATCTCTAGTTAAACAAAATTATAATAGCAACTGAGACAATGACGGTGAAAATTGACATCGCGCTGTAATTAAATTTCTCACTAAACAAGGAAAAAGTCAAAAAACTATTCATAAAAAGATGGTGGCTGTTTACCAGCGTTCGGTACCTTCATTAGTGGTCAAGTGAGTTCAAGGGAGGCAGAGAGAGCATTAAAGACGACCCCTGCTCCGGTGCCCCAGCTACTGCTTGTACGGGAGAAAAATCAATGAAGTCGAAAAACTTGTTCTTGAGGATGTCCGAATAAAGGTGAAAATGATGGCACAGATCACCAAGCTTTCAATTGGTACCATTCACACGATTCTTCATGACCATCTTAACCTTTCAAAGGTCAGTGCTAGGTGGATGCCCCGAATGCTCACAGCGCCTCAGAAAAAAGTAAGAATCACTTGCTGTAGAGAGCTTTTGGAGATGTGTAGTGAGAACGCGGACGGTGTTATTGATCGAATTGTTACTGGGGACGAAACATGTGTTCACCACCTGGGCCCCGAAAGCAAACAAGAGTCCCTGCAGGGGCAAAAAAAAGGAACAGACCCCCAGAAGAAGTCCAAAGTTACTCCGTCCGCCGGGAAGTTCATGGCCACAGTTTTCTGGGACTCAAAAGGAATCTTGCTCATTGAGTATAAAAAAAAAGGTGAAACCATCAACGCCACATTCTACGCTTCCACTTTGCATAATTTGCGGGAGGAAATTAAAAAGAAAAGACGGGGTAAACTCGCAGCGGGTGTGTTGCTTCTTCATGACAACGCTCCTGTCTACACAGTGCGAGTTTCCAAGGCTGCTGTGCGAGATTGTGGTTTCGAAGAAATTCAACACCCACCCTATAGGTCTTGACCCTAGTGATTATTTCCTGTTTCCGGATTTGAATAATTGTCTTCGTGGGAAAAGATTTTCGGATGATGAAGAACTCAAGTCGGCAATAAATGGGTATTTTGCAAATTTATTTTTTGAGGGTTTAAAAAAGCTTATCTCAAGATGTAACAAATGCATTGAAGTTTTGAGATAATGGTCGTTCTTGCTGATAAATTATTTTATTATCAGTCTAGTCAAATGCATTGATGTTAGGGGAGATTAAAAAATAAAAATAAATTAAATTCAATTCGCATTTTCTTCATATGGATACCGAGAATATATATTTAATGGCCCTCGTATGCACACATAACTTCGACTAAAGACAAATGGGAAAATATGCTCATATAAAATAATTTTTATTTATTTACAACGATTAAGAGGCACACATGTAATTGTTCCATATTTGTTGCGTATCGTTAAAATATAGTTAACAAATTAATGATTGATTTGATCACTGGTAATTTGGTAATGGTCAAATCAACATTATTTTTCATTCTTTTTGTGGCGCTATAGTCCGGGGTGGACCTGGGCCTATTTTCCATTGAAGAATTAATTACTTTTATAACCTGTGGCTCAATTTACAGCCACCCTTCTTTGAGTGGTTAAAGCTCTTTTATGGACTCAAATATCATTCACTTTACATTCACTAGGATTCAAAAACGAGTTGCTATATGATTCACATCGGAAGAGCATTCTTACTTTTAAATTAAATTCTTTAAAAGAAGAAGTAACCAGTTTATTGTTTGTTTCTATGGCGGTGTGATTTTGCGCATTGTCTTGTTGATTAATTCATTTAATACCTTTCATACGTTAGCGCGATTGCTCATTTTTCATGTTTAAAATTGAAAAACCAAAAAACAAAGAGCTCCATATCAGCACTGAGCTGCTGCCAATACTCAAGTACCTTCTTTTTATCAAAGCAGAATTAATATGGGCCATATGTACCCACTGGAGTTTAGTTCTTTGTTATCAGAAATAATAATGTTATAAAAAAATGAAAGAAAGAAAAATAGATTGTAAAGAACCTAAGATAACTGTATTGACAAACCAACCTAGCGATCTTGCAACGAACAAATTGTCGTGGAGCGCTGTTCATATGATGAATAGTTATCTTGACTTTGGTTTCGCTATTTTTGTCTCAGTAAGTGCTGCAATCTTTCTGAATCTTGCAATTTTTTATTATAAGCTTTTCTCAGTCACTAAGCTTTCTTTTTGTTCCCGATCGTTTTGGTTTGCCGCATGCCACTGGATTTTTATCACTAGACGCTTTCTATCGATTGTTCTTAAAATCTCTCTAACGTTTGCTATCCTTATTATCAAAATTATTATATCAAAGACCATAGAGGGAAATGCCGTGCGACGTCTTTTTAGTTTTGTTTTTTTTATTTATTTATAAAATATGCTTTTGCCTACAAAGAACTAAAACTAATTCTCGAGTGGGTTTTAATAAAAGGTTGTCAAATATGGTTGCTTGTTAAAATTGACCAAATCAATTATTATTATGCAGGGGAAACTGTCTTTCCTTCGTCGGCTTTTTTGGTCACTGTTGATTTTCAATGAAACTAAGTTATTTCATTGTTATTATCCCAACGTTTCGGCAGGGATTGCTGCCTTCATCAGGGAATATTAATTGTGTTGCTTTTACAAATAGATGTGGATGTTAGTCTAAATGTTCTTTAAAATTATCACAAAAAAAATTCACAATGAAACAAAATGTTGAGCACTTCCGTGTGTGAAGATCAGTTGTCAAATATGTCCCTTCCGCCTTTTTGTCTTTTGAATTTTTCGGCTATGTACAAAGCGCTACAGAGCTTTGTATCAATATCAGATAATCTAAAACTTTTTCTTCAGTATAAGAATCCTTACGTAACAAACATTTTTACGATTTACCATCATGTGCATTTGGCTCTATACATTTGCATTCCCTTCGAGTAAGCGAAACGCTCATTAAAGGTCACTAAAAATTTCCGGAACAACGATTTTTTTTATTTCTTAAATTGAAGTTTTAATATATTTATATATCACTTGTTATTTTAATTTACGAAAATGTGACAGTGGGAATTGCAGCCAATTGTTTCGTTTCTTATGATTGCAAGTTCAATGAATTCATGTTAATTTTTCCTGAAGGGAACTGTGTTGACTTCCACACTGAAAGTCAGTTCAATTCCCGGACGAAGATAATGTTTGCTCTCTTCTGAACGAGTTTTCATTTTGTGCGATGTATCGACCATTTCTTGGACTCTAACGTAGTCAAATACCCTTCTGAAGTGGTCTTCCGGTTTCTTTAATACATCATATTTTTTGGATTTTCTTAAATATATAATAAACGTACCGAACACGAAACTTTTAGTCAACAAATTGCTGTTAATAATTCATAAGTGGACGATTCAACAAACTTTAAGAGAATTAGGAATTCATAATCATAATTAATTTACAAGAAATATATTAGAATTTAATTTCTTCAAACAAATATGAGCAGAACAGTATGTGGACCAAGAGGTACAATGCGAAGTAGTCAACGTAAAACTATAAAGTGGTGTTGGGCAAATTTTAGTTGAATAATAGCTAATGACTAAATTAGTCATTAGTTGTCGGATTCAAGCGACTATTGATTAATTTATTCATTATTCATGAAAATAATGATTGACCAATAAATTATTCATTATTCGCAGAAATTACTCATGACATCAATCAATCATTATTCATGACTTATTCAAATAAGTTAATCATTAGTCATTAATCACTAAATAAGAGCATTTGGGCAAGACATACCTCTGTTCATAAAAAAAAATAAGACAAAGTATTGAGTTTTTTCAAATGATGGAGTGTATAACGAACTTTAAAATATTACCGTCGAACTTTTTGTTTTTTTTGTAGTTTCTTACCACATAGTTTTTGCAATTGTAATTTGGCCGTATAATTTAGTATACAGGACTGTGCAAAATAATAGCACCATCTTCAACTTTGCCACTATTATGCCAATTACTTTTTCCTATGGCCAGCCAGGTGCCTCATACTTATTGCACAACATCTATTACATAAACAAGACATTAAAAACTTTATCTTGCCATTAAAAAAGGTCTCGTTACCGGAAATGCAAATATATGCGTAAATTCCGACATGCCCGCGATTGGTGATTATTCATGATACAGAGTAAGTCATGACTACACATTAATCATGAATAACCGTCAATCACATGTGAGAATAACGAAAATTCGTGAATAAACGTTAGTAATGAATAATTCAAGAAAATAAATTATTCATGACTAACGTTTAGTCACGCTTCTTTAGTCATTAGTCATTATGTTGTTTTATGCCCAACTCTGCTATAAAGTTGATGTGGAATCCATACTCTTAAATTCCCTTAGGTCGTATTGTTATTTTAAATGTGGAATTGGTAAGGTCATGGTAAGTTTTATTCAAAACAAGAAATACTTTCGAATAGTGTCGGTTCTAGATAGTATAGAACATAACTTGGTAAATGAAGATACGTCCAGCCACAGTATGTTTTATTCAAATTAAGAAATACTCTCGAATTGTGTTCGTTCTTGATGGTACAGGACACGACTTGGTAAATGGAGATACGTCCAGCTGCTCGTTCCTTTTGCAATGCTTTTTTTAATTATATAACATTCGATTCTGAATCAATTCATAAAAGTTTAACATATAACATTAACACATAATCAATTTCTTATAGTCCACTTTCTTAAGTTATGAAAATAATGTATAAATTCCTTAACCTTGATAAAAATTGAAGGAATATAGTATTTACTGGTCCAGTTAATGTTGTTTAAAAATCTCTTTGTTTAAGGATCAAAAGCTCGTCGTGACGAGCTGAGTAACGCAGCTTTACATTTTTATAATAAAAAAGTATTAAATCGGTTGTATTATACTTATATTCAAGGTGTTGCGTGTGCGATGTATTATTTTTTTTTTTTCTTAAATAAATATCTGCATCAAACATCTTTACTATTGAAAGCGAAAATATAAAATAAAGACATAAAGAAAAGAAAGAAAACGCTCACCTGTATATTATTTAAATAATTTTATTTTCAAGATAATTCTATTATATATTTTGGATATTCGAATCACGTGTTTCATTTTTTGTTACTTCTTGTTTTTGTTTTATTTTTATGTTTTTTAGTTTTTTCCTTTTGTTTGTTAATTTATTATTTATTTTACATTAAGAATTTATTAATGTATATAATGTATTACTAGTTCATCAATGATAGTATTTCATTTATCTCTCATCCGTTTTATTTTGTTTATGTAATGTTCTATTTTTTTTTTTGTTTTCAACTTTTGTCTTTGATGTAATAGATAAATATTTACAAAATAAGGATTTAGATTTTATTTGTTTATAACATTTTTCCCCTATTGATCCACGCCTCTATGATATATTGTTATGCATTAAAGTAGTTCTGTTTTTTTGATGGATTTATTTGCTATTTTGCTTAATGACGATTACGGTACACAATTGTATTTATTTCTTATTCGATTTATCTAGATTGTGTTGCTTTATTTTATTTGAAATCGTATTCGAAATGAAAACAGAATGTCGGAACCAAAAAACTACACATTTCGATTTTCGTTCTATTCGAAATATGCAATAAATATATATATTTTTGTATATTTTTGCGTTTATTATTTTAGTTTTAGTTTTAGTTTTTACAAAGATCAAATTGAATATGTCAAAATTGCAAAATTAAAAACAAAAATGAGATTAGCTGTAAAGCTAACTGCGTTTATTTACTTTAAATGTTGTTACAAATGTCTGCTTGCTTTAATTTGTTAATAACTATATTCATTTCTTAAGTATTTTCTTTTTTTCGTTTCAAGATTGTGTTTTGGTTTTGTTCACGGACATAAATCAATTCATGGGTGTACGTAAACATATTCTTTTTCTTTGCGTTTATTTACATATTGTCAATTGTTTAAACATGTTTCATTATTTTATAGATATATTTTCAGTATCTCGTACATTTATACTTTAATTAAATTTGCTTCAGTTAAATCCTAATCTTTTCTATATATTTTTGTTTGTTTTCATATATAAATATTTATATTGAAATTAATTAATTTTTTTCCGCCACTACGTTATTAATATACACTATCCCAAGCGCGTTACCAAGCATAGTTAAGTTTATTTTTTTATTTATAAATTGTATGAAACTCTGTTGAATGAAGTTTTTTGTTTGCATTCGTGTTTTGTTTCTCCAACTCTTCAAACAACTTTCTTTCGAGTAATTTAAATAAAAAAAAACAAAGAAATTACGGTTCTAAATTTAATTGGCTTGGTTTGGTTTTGTTGTCTTTTTCTACGGAAACAGTGTGCATATTGTACTCGTTCTTGGATAAAAGTAATGAGATTCAAATGTTTGGGATGAAAGTACGCAAGTGTATGTATCAAAGGTATAAAAGAACGGTTTTGATTCTTGAAAAACGATCGAAAAAGACTTCTATACAAATGCTTTATCTTGAAAAGGATTCAACTAGCGTAGAAAATTTGTGCAAATTGTATTTGTGTTTTTTTTATAGTTTATTTTTTGTTCTTTTTTAAATTTGATTTATCTATTTATTTAGTTTTGTTGTTGATGGCAGGATTTATTTTGTTTACAAGCGAATGTTGAGATTCAGCAGAGATTTGTATATAAAGCGATAGAGATTGCGTTGAGATGAAAAGTAATGAAATTACATTAAAAGAAATTTTAACGTTGTTGTTTATGTCGCATAGTGTAAATGTTATGATAACGGTAATTCTGTTTGAATGAATGGGGGTACAATCTTAGTTTTACAATTAAATTGAATCATTTTGTGATATTTCTAGTTCAATTATTTACTTTTTGTTATCAGCAGTGATTGGGACTCTGATTCGTTTCCTTCGAACTTTTGGAAATATTAACTGCGTTGAAATTTTCCACTGAAAGTATTGAACATATGTATGTTTTAAAAACGAACACAGACATGCTGCAAAAGAATTATCAACCAGAAACTAACTTTAGAAGGAAATTTGTTTCAGAAAAGTCATAACCGTAGAAAAGAAAAATACATATTTTGTGTATTGTCAATCTTTTTTGAGCGAAAGATCTTTTAAGTGATGCCAACATAAAAAGTGAACACTGAGAGGTTTTCTCTAGAGTGACAAATGTGACTGATCATTGCGACTTGAGAGACAAAGGCAATAGAGAATGTTCGTCCAGTTGCAAGCTTTAAAATGGAAATCATAAGGTCTGTCCCAATTGCTCTGAATTACTACGAATGTCTATAAATTTCGCCGAAAAACTCCCAAAAGGCGTTCCATTTCCTGATTTTTTTCGTAGAAGAGAGAGCTCATGAGAGAGCTTCCCTACGAATTTCTGCCGAAACAAATCTGTGGCCAGCAGATGAGTGTCAAAGTTAAAAAAAACCTTTGACATTTCATATATCTGACAGCTGTTTATATTTAATTGTGTGAATTTCTACGAAAAGTCGCTTTACAAGTTTCGGCAGAGTTACTTTCTTTAAGAGAGATTGTTACCCAAACTACTCAACTACGAATTTCTGTACACAAATAAATTGGAACAGACCTATTAAGGGAACATCAAGACAGCCAGCAAGACTGCTAAATGTTGCATATTCCATGAATAGAAATGGTAATAATAAAAATGACTTGTTTCTTGCTCAGAATTTTGTCTCTTCCTAAAAACAAGACATTAATTTAAATAATTCTGAATGTATTTGTAGGAATAGTAAATATAATATTTTTTTTTAGCAAGTCAGTTAACAGTTCAAACAAGTCAAATCGAGAAAACAAAATGAATACGAACTTAACACAAAACTCATTAGCTCTCTATCTACTATTGGCAGGATTGTGTATATTAATTGTTTAGCAATTTAATTGCACCGAATATTACATAATGTATATGGGTTGTGTTTTGTTTCTTGGTGTCGAATCGCCACGTATTTTCAACTATATACTGAAAACAATTTAAAATAAACAACAACGACAAATGAATACATATTTACTTAGATTAAAATTAGTGTAATAATCAAAATATAATAATTTGCTTTCACACATTTAAATAATTTAGCACCCATTTACTTGTTGTTTTTGCTTAATATCTCATAACAAAAAGGACCACTTGTATAAAATTTATAATTCCTATCAAAAATGAAATAACAACTTTGAAAAACTCAAACATATTAACAAAATGATTACTCATGCAAAACTGCTCCCATCCTGTTATATTAACGACGTAATCTTAATTAAGTGGAATGACCTACATAATGAATTAGTTATTAATTAATTGATTAATTTTTCTTTTTGTTTTCATCTTATATATGTTTTGGATTTTAATTTATTTAAAGCTTTTTTCTTGTTATCAGTGGCGTTCGTATTGTGTGGTGCATTCTTTCATATGTGCGATGCCTATATTTGGTTTTCAATAAACAAAACAATAAACTTACTTTTCTCCTCACCTACTTAGCTGGTTTTTATTGTATTTTTGAAAATAGTAAAACTAATCGTTTGCCTCTTAGGATATACATGTGTTTGTTTTTTTTTAACTAATTCTTTTTTCGTATCTACAAATTTACAAAGGAAATTATGTTTTCCAAAGGAAAAAAATGATCATTTGCACTTACAGAACACAATTTTTTTATTCTTTCGTTTTCCTTTTGGTTTCTATTTTTCAACAAACTTGAATGTTGTACACTTTAGTATTCAATGTGAGTGAGTGGTATGTGCCTAGTGAATAAGTAAATAATTAAAAATCGTAAAATATGTGTACATCATTTTTATACAGATGATTTGTTTTGTCCTTAGTTTTTGGTATGAAAAAATATTTTGCTTTAAATTTGTTAATCCGCGGTAAGCTATTAAGGATTTCCTTGTATTCTTTGTTTTCATTACATATTTTCTAAAAGATAGATCTTCATGTTATGCAATTGTTTTATTATTTTTGGTTTTGTTAAATGTTATTTTTTAAAATACGTTCTAAGCTTATGTTAGTGGACGAAAATATTATGTTAGCGTTAATTTATTTTTTGTGTTTCTCATTTCTTGTTTGTCTAAATTAGTTTGTTTTGTGTATTTCTTTTTCATTCTTATTAATTTTTTAGTTGTTGGCGATCCATTTGTTTTTATTTTTAATTTTTTGGTGGTATAATTTTTTTTTTACTTTGAATTGATTTATGAAGACGGGAAGATTCAAAAGAGGAAATGGTATTTTTAAAGAAGAAAATACGAGTTTAAATCGGAATAAAATAATTACAATACGTTTTGTTTTTTGCTTGTGTGTTTTTGTGTTAATCATCAAAATTGGTAGGGTGGTGGTAAAGTGTGCCTTAATCAATTCCTTTTTGAAGATAGTTATTCATTTTAGCGATTTCAATATTATTTTCAATTTCTATATTTAAGTAATCTAAAAAAAAAACAAAATGTTAAGCATCTAGTACTGTTGTCTGACTATATTTTATATACATAAAGGCATTTTCTTTATATTTCTTTTTTACATAAGTGTTACTGCTTACGGTAAAACCATCAGATTTAATTTTTATTGATTTTTTCAAATTTTGTTCATAACATAGCACATAACGAAAAGACAAATAAAATTATAACAACATAATTTCAAAAAATAATTTCGAGAACAAAGAGCTAAAACAGAGATCGAGCACAACGTAAGGGTTTTTTTTTTGACTTCGGATTTAAATTGAAAAACATAAAAATTGAATTAACATATGTATGCCAACTGAAATTTTAAACTGTGTATGTATGTTTATCAACGCGAAAGCTTTTTAATACTTTTTACTTTACTCAATTTTAAACTATTTTAATCAATAAAACTTACTTTTTAATGCTTTGTGTTAGAAGATTAAGGGGAAATGGGAAAAATATGGCCACATTATATATGGTAAAACAAGTAAAAAACAAAATATCGTTTTTCTGTAAATCCTTCTCCATGAAGGAATATTCACATACACGGCGAACACAAATCTTAATTCGTCGTCTTTCTTCTAAAACTAATTGTAATATACGATTAAAGCAAATGAGAAAATAAAACGCAACCAACATATCGGTAGCGATTTGTATAATATTTATATCTTTCTACTCAACGGTAGTGGGATAGAAGGATTATATATTCCACCGAAGTACGAATTCCATTGGCCTGAAAGAAACAGTTAAAAGCGTTATAATAATTGTACAGCGCGACAGTCCACAGGGGAGAAGGGTCTAGTTTGCTCATCAACTACTCGTGTTGGGCGCGCCACTGTTCTCTTACGAGTAGAAGAGTCCTACAGTTTCTTGCCGACTGAACGGCAAAATTTGAAAATCTTTTTCTTAGACACTCTTACTGTTTGAGTTTTTTCAGCAGCTCAAAAGAGGTGAAGAATTCGAAAAATTCGTGTTGAGCTAGAAATCAAACGTAGACCTTCGGCGTGTGAGCATCGCACTCTACCCACTTCGTCACGGCGGCCAGTTAAAAGCTTACAATTTCTTTAATTTTTTCAAATTAAATATTCACTTGGTCTCGAAGTCGCACACTAGACTCTACTAAACGCCATCATCTTGTTCAGGTTTATGAATTAACACAATTTCCAAATTACAACAAAAACTCTTGTAAAATATAAACATACAAACAAGAAGAAGATTAATAATTTTACTTGGTGTTGTCGGATTGCTTTTGTTACATGCCGTATGTATGAAGTTACTTAATTAATCTTGTAAACTGTTTATATAAAAAGCCGAGTGAATGGGTGGTATATGGCTTAAAACATTCTCCCATACGTGATTAGCTCGTCATGCAGTTTGTGTGTGTGTGAAATGTCCTGTATGCGATAGAGTGGATTTGTAAGATATATAGTATATATATTTTTCTGAAATAAGATTAATTTCTTTAATCCATTTTCTGTATAACATGTATATATATATATTTATGTATATATGCAATATATATTTTCATTATTACAGCAAAGAAAATTGTTATACTTGTGGTTTTTGTTTTGCTCTATCATTATTCATTTTGTTCTTGTATATTTGTTTTTTCATTCTTTTCGGATTTGTGCAAAGTTGACCATTTTTTGTTTTTTGTTGTTTATGTTTAAACATTTTCATTTTTAACTTTCTTTTATTTTTCTTTAATATCGTTTCACGTTTAACTTACAAATAAGTGTATCCATATGTATATATACAAAGACGTATATATTTGCTTTATCCACTATATATAATCTATTATTTTGATGAATTTCACTAAGTTATCCATTTTTCTATGAGTTTCTGTGTTTCAAAATTAGCTTCTCCTTCTTTGCATTAATAATAATTAAATAACTAGAATTATACATGTTACTGTAACAAATCATCACATATCAAAAAATGTTTTATTTATCGTTTATCTTATAACTTGCATTCTTGGGTTTTGTATTTTGTCATTATTTGTTAATTTGGGGTATCAAATCGTTTCTATATATTCAATTACAATAGAAAAACATGCTCATTGTTCATTTGTGTGTTTTTGGTTTTGTTCATTAGTTTTATTTTAATAAAAAAGTAGCATTCTTAATGTGTACAAATATACTTAAATTCTAAATCATTTTATTTTTAGTTTAGCGAATTCATTCCATTTTTGTTATTTCATTCTTTTTGCTGTTTGTTTATTCTTTTTTTTTTATTATTATGCAATGCTAACTGTAAATAAATAATAAAGTTCTGAGGTGAAAATATTGCTGTTATTGAGTTAAATTGTCGGTTAAAGTTGTGTACGTATGTATGTATGGTAAGTATATTTAAATAATAACATAACATAATAATTTATTAGTTAAAGGAAACGTATTTTAATGGAAATCAAAGCAGACTTATATCATGAGGTGGAGAAGTAATATTTGAGCACAAAATCTCTTTAAAATCAGCTGAAATTAAATACTGAATAATGTTAACAAAGTTTTATTTTCTGAAATTCTCAGACTGAAATTCGTTAATAAGATGTTTACGCGAGTAAGGTTTTCTAAAATAATCCAATTCAAAAGATATGTTAGCACTCAACTATAATGCATGCACGAAAAGAAATGTCATCTCAATACGAGGGCTTTTGGTATGTCTTATATAGATTCGTTCAGTAAATATAATGATAAATGCTTTAATGAATAAACAGTTATTTAAGGGAATGGGTTTGCATTAACATCAGAAACGCAAATAACATTTAAATTTACCTCAATTGCTTTCAAATGAGAACATAACTCCTTTTGTTTTTCAATAAAATTTGTGGGTGACTTAATTATAGTATGATCAAGAAGAGAGGATTTAACATTTAAAAAGCAGTAGCATGCGACTTTGTTGTACCAAAGTTAATGAAGCATACTTAAAAAGCAGGGGATAGATATTCAAAAACTAATTACCTTTAGCAAAAACGTTTTGAAGTTCTATCTAATAAAACCATTTCAAAATATAACAAACAATAACGATTACATTGGTATTAACGATAATCTTCAGGTCGGCGTATTTCGTCGTTGGTCACATGGTTTAATAACTATTTATAATGGAATAAATAAATAAGTTGAGTTCCGCAAAAACGATAACCTTGCACCTTTAACTTCAAATGAGTTGTGCGGAAATTGAGCCCATTTTATGTGCCGTCTTTAAAAAACCGACTAAGCAAAGCAGAAGATTGAGTCGAACACAAGTCTTGAAACTAAGGCAACTCCAGATAAGAAAAAATATATTTTTCAAGGTTGACTAATTTTTCCTTCGTGAATTACTTAACAATTTTTCTCTCGTTAATTACTTAAAAGTTTTCTTTCGTTTTCTTTAAAAAAAAAAAATTTCATATAAACATGCGAACGAACGTACACTTTAGAATTGTAACATAGATCCCTTCCGTCAGTCACCCACTTATTCACCAAAAGTTCGCCTATTTTAACCGCGTTTTAAACAGACTTGAATAAGTTTCACCACATCTTTTATTCAGTTAAGTTCCAGTCAATATGCAGTTCGATTTGGGAAACAAAAAAAAACTATGTAAGAATTTATACAAAGCCTTTTAAAGGGAAATTAATTGTAAATATTTGCATTTAGCGATTTAACGGATAAATTGCAAGATTTGTTGTTTCGTGAAACGCTCAGAATAGCAGCAATCCTACTCGCGGATTAATTTATTTCCATTTTTAAAAATCGTTTGTTACAAACGACTTCATGTGTCAAGCTTGAATCAGCAACGTAACTCAACCGCCAGCTCCTATACATGAGAAATTAGTCCTTAAAAGTTTTATTTTCAAAATTCAAATAAAACTAGAAGTCATTTAAGAAACTTTTTTCTCTATAAATCAACAATTGCAAGTCTGAACATGGAAATAAAGATGTCTCCAACAAATATTTACAATCCACTTACCCATATTTTTGTGCTATTGATTCATGATAGTATGCGACCATGTGATTTTGTCTTTGGCAACAACCAGGAAATTGTATGACAATACAATATCAAGGTACAACAGAGGCTTGTAACATTTGGTTCGAAACGTAATACTCCTGCGATTTCGTAAGTTCGTTCATAAAAGACGCATTTCCTTTAAGACATCAACGCCGAATGTTCGGAAAAAGTTGAAGTACCACAAAAACAATTTCGTATTGTGAAGCTAGGTTTATATCGTAAAAACAGTGCGATACAGAGAAGTACAGAAGTCCCGATGTAAAGAAGTGAAGAAAAGCAATATAAAGATTAAGAAATTAAACAAAAACGAAACATTTTGTGTAACTGTGCGTAATGTTTTATTTTGCAATTAAAATAGGAATGTAAACTAAACAATAACCAAATAAGCAAACAAATAAAACTTAAACTTCAAGTAAAGTTAATTATTCAATATTATTATCATCTCCACCACAAATTGCTTATTCGGCATGTGCTTATAAATGTATGAATAGTTAGCACTTAATTTGTATTGTTTGTTTTATTTCATAAAATTCGTATTATTCAACGGAGCAATATATGTTTATGTATATGAATATATTATTCTTAAGAAACAAACTTCAGAAGATAACAAGGACTATAAGAATATTCTTCTCGACTTTCTTCTCCTCTTTATTTTTGTTTTCCTGTTTTTCTTTTTTCATTGAATTTTTGAACCGCCTTATGATTTGCAATGTGCTGCGCGCCACTGTGTGATAAAAAAAATATCTCTTTCAAGAAAAACAAAAGGAACTGAAACGTTCACAAACTAAC
Source organism: Eristalinus aeneus (assembly GCA_955652365.1). Lineage (NCBI taxonomy): Eukaryota > Metazoa > Arthropoda > Insecta > Diptera > Syrphidae > Eristalinus > Eristalinus aeneus. Next base: position 26,001,487 of record OY019131.1, read on the forward strand.
AAAACTAAAAGCTCTCAAAGCCAATGTCATGATGTGTTCTAATTATTTTCTTTTCGTTTCTTATTTTTTGGTTTTGTTTCTCGTTTAGGACACAAAATCAAGAATGTACAAAAGCGTTTTCGTTTTATACGAAATTTCAAAACTATCAATTTACATATTTTCTTACATAAGTATGTGTGTAGTTGCTGTTTTGGGATTTTTAATTCATTGTTCATGCTTATAAATGTTACATATCGTTAAAACTAATTACAAAAGTATTCAAGTTCTCAAACTCTCGGTTTCAATCAATCACTATACGTGTTCTTGTGTGTCTTACAAATTCAATTTGGAGAAAATAAAAACTAAGTGAATGCATAAACGATGGAGTTCTATTTGATAAAACACGACACGTTGTGTTTTATATATAGTATGTATATCTAGTTTGTTGCTTATTTAAAAAATGTTTAATCAATTTGAAGTTAATTTCGCTAAAGTGTTATTGTTTTATCGTCGTATGTCAAACGGGATCGCCAAGACCAGTTCTGTGTTGGTGTTGCTGCTGATGGTGGCTGGTTGAGGATGCCTTTCCACCGGCACCATTGTGTGTTGTTCGATTGCCACTCCCACTCCCCGAGGCGGATGCGCCTGCTGTTGTTGTCGTTGCAGCTGTGTGCTGACTAGCGTGACGCTTTTCACGCCAACGATCGAGAGGTGTGTAGCAGCATTTGAAAAATGGTGCACGACGTTCATCGCTGCCATTGCTGCTGCTACTGCAGCCTCCATTACCGTTCTTCGTCAGGGACGATGACGAGCGTGAAGATGTGGAGAGTTCGGTGTGAATGACTTCGCTACCAGTAAGACGACTGGTGGTACAATAGGTTGTTGCCGTCGCTTTAGCTACTGCTGACGATGACGATTGTGGTATCATTGTGGGGGTGTTGGTGACTGCTGATGATGGTGGTGGTGGCGTGGTGACTACATCAGTTGCATTTATAGTAGTTATAGGACTCCTAAGCTTATTATTAGCACTACTAGAACTCGATGAGGCAGCCGATGTGGCTGACGTTGAAGGCCGAAACTCATGACTACTGCTCCCAGCGATGGCAGTGGTTATGGTTGTTGCAAAACAACTGGTTTCCAAATAATGGCAGGATTGAAATATATAATCATCGTACTGTTGTGGCAGGAGCAGATGGGCACGCGTATTAATATCATCGCCGCTTGCCACTTCGTCTCCATCTCCATCAATTTCTCCAACGCTCACTTCAACGCCCTCACCCCAATCGGAATACCGAATCTTGTGCGATACGGAAGTTGGTGAGGATGATTTATTTGACAATGACGATGTTGGTGTTCCAGACGACGCAGCTGTCTGTGTCGTGTAGGCCTTCGTTAGTTTTTTTCTTTGCTGCTGCTGTTGCGGTTGCGTTTGCGCTTGCGAATGATAATGATTACTACTACGATGCAAATCAACAATTTCTATTTCTTCTATATCACTAAAACTATTTAATTGTTTCAACAAATAATGCACATCATTTCGTTTCGTTTGATTATCGTTTGTTGTTGAATAATAACTGTTATACCGATTGTTGCTCGTATAATAGTTATTATCAGCTGTTGTTGTTGTTACTGTGGAATTAATTTCTTTTCTAGTATTATTGAATACATTTGCCTGTTGCTGTTGTCGACCATGGTATTTATGCTGATTATTATTACCACTAGAACGAGGAGCACCAACTCCGACAGTTGCCCCATCGCTAGATTGCTTTCGTGTGTAATAATTTGTTGCGGGCATTGTATTATCGATAATTCTATTAAATTTAGCTAATGCGGATGTTGAGGACAATAATGACGACGACGATGACGCTACTACGGTTGTCTGTGGTTTAAATTCTGTATCACATGTTGTTGTAGTAGGTGTTGCAGTTGTAGGTAAATTTATATTACTAGGACTTATTGTAGAAACATTCGAAGTTGTTATTAATGTTGCTGTTGTTGTTGTTACCGTCGATGTTGGCAGCTGTTGCGTTGCTGTCAGTAATAATTTCGTATTAGCTAAATTTTTTGTAAAAATTAATTTCGACGAAATGATGTCATTATTGTCGCTCCCCCGCGATTACCGGCTGTCGCGGGCGGAGCGAGGCCTTCCCTAACTGGATGTTGACGCAATTGGTGATACTGGTGACATGGGGCTACGTGCTGATTCCCTTGGACAACCGGATAATGTTATAACTAATTTACGTGAGCCAGCCTGATCACGATGTTCACATAACCATACACCTTGCCATGTGCCTAATGAGAGTTTTCCATCGGTGATGGGGATTGTCAGTGAACTACCGAGAAAGCAAGCTTTCACATGGGCTGGCTGAAAATAAGAAAAATAAAAGTTTTTATTATGTAAGCCACTGTAGGATATGATTTAAAAAAGGAAAACTTAAAGAAATATAAAAATGCTCATCCAGGTGAACCCGAGAGTTAAAGGATATATATTTAATTTCTCATTGCTCATGCCTGAGATTCTGAAAAGGCGCAATACGTGCATAGGCTCAAGCTTTAAAGGCTCTCTGGTCTAACTGAATAAAGCTAAATCAATAGTAGCCATTGTTCCTATGCATTGCAACATTCATAGTTTTGAATATTATGGAACAGGAGACACATGACCCAAATTGTCACCGACTGCTGGTCTTTGAATTAATAAGCTTAATAAATACAGAGTGAAAAGAGACGTTTACTTGTTATTATACACGTTGCATAACGAAATATGTAAAATATATGAGAGATCAAAAAATCAACTCGAAAGTGATGTTTTCATTATACTTAAAATATGCGACGGGTATTTAAGCGTAATATAATGATATAGTCATCAAACCGAAAAAAATAACTGAACGCTGACAAATTGTGGCACTTTTTCATTGTCATCATGAGTGAGTTTAAATCAAAACCACAATCACTGCGGTGGTGGTATTTTTAATTTACATAATACATATTAACTATAGCTTGTATTTACCATATCATCAGGTCCCTCGCACGAGTGCCTGTACGGTAAGCCTTCTGGAACTATTTTATTTAACATCATTTCCATGTCGTCTCTGCAAAAATAAATGAGAGATAAAAGTTTAACAAAAACAAAGATTGATTTTAAGTGAAAAGACTGCTGGCAGGGCAGTGCAGTGGAAAATAATATGCGGATATCTGTGTATATGTGCGTGAGTTTTTCGTTTTTGTGTTACCTCACGTCTGGATCCCAGCTTTCATTTAATGCTAAACTCGCTGATGTGTGAAGAACTGAAAAGAAAGAAGCAAAATATACAAATTAAACGTTTTTAGTTTTATTTCTTTTATGTTGCAAAAGTGTGGCGTAGAGTAGGTATTTTCATTTTTTTGCTAAGCCTAATATTAAATAAATAAAACTAGAGTCTATGTATGTACATAAAAAAGATATGCAAGATAGGCAGAATTTTCAAGGAGTATTTGTTCTTATTTCTTTCTTTAATCCAATGTAGGGTTATAAAAAATATCCTTTTAGGTTCAGCCATTTTTTTTGAACTCAGTAAGTTCACGAGATACACTTTATACATTTGCATTATATATAAAGGTTGCCTTTTATATTCCGGAATTGGGCAACCCTGGTGTTGCAATCTGGCAACTGCCAGCTCTATCAAAAAGTTTGACAGAACGTTTTGTCATATGAGTGCTATTCGTGTTGTTTACAGTAACTTATAAGATTCATCTCTCCCAAAAATGGAATTAAATAGTGAAAATTTTAGTGCGTTTATTTTTTTACAACTTTCGACGTTGATTAACTCAACAACAGTGCATGAAGGTCCATCAAGGACCAGTGTTTATCGATGGTATGGTGAATTCAACCGAGGTCGTAGTTCACTCCAAGACGAATTTCGTGAAGTTCGTCCAAAATCAGTTGTTGTTCCGGAAACCATTGAAGCTGTGCGCCAACTGATATTGCAAGATCGTTATGTGACCTATCGTGAGATTGAGACAACCTTAAGCATTAGTGGGACCAGCATACATTCAGTATTGCATAAACATTTGAACCTCTAAAGAATTTGTTCGCGTTGGATCCCACACAATTTGTGAATTGCTCAAAAAAAGGCTCGTGTCGATTGGTCGAAAGAAATGCTCGAAAAATACGATCGCGGTGCTTCGAAACACGTCTATTACATCGTGACAGCTCAGCTGTCGTGGATATACGCGTATGAGCCCGAAAGTAAACAGAAGTCAAAAAGCCAAATCCAACAAAAGTTGCTCCCGCACGAAGCACTTCCAAGCAAATGGTCGCCTGTTTTTTCGGAAAAACTGGACATGTCGCAGCCGTACCACTAGAACAACGCAGAACAGTCAATACTGAGTGGTACACAACCATTTTTTTGCCAGTTGTCTTCCAAGAAATCAGGAAAACCAACCGCCGACGAAGGATCACTCTTCACCATGACAATGCGAGCTCTCACACACCGGCTCAAACAACTGCATTTTTGAGCTCTCAAAACATCGATTTGATGAGTCATCCGCCGTATAGTCCTAACTTGGCACCGAATGACTTCTTTTTATTTCCGTACGTAAAAAATAAAATTAAAGGTCAACGTTTTTCGACACCTGAAGTAGCGGTTGATGCGTTCAGAATGCATGTTTTAGAGATACCCCAATCGGAGTGTCAAAAGTGCTTCGACAATTGGTTCAAACGCATGCAAAAGTGAATAGATCTTAATGGGGAATATTTTGAAAACCAATAAAGCTATTTTCGATGATTAATATTTGGTTTTGTTTTCTAATCCCGAAATATAAAAGGCAACCATCGTATATACAGTGTCGGCCAAACTAAAGAAACTGAAATGAATGAAACATTTGCACGCAGGTAAAGCAATAAAAGGCACCGTTTTAAATTTAAGAGTCTCCTTAATTTTGGCGTATATATATATACGTATATATTTAATGGAGCGACAGTTCATAGGGGGATCAAAGAATCGAGCTTGCACTTTACTTTTTCTCTTACGAGGAAAGAAAAGTACACTTTTTTGCCGACTCCGAACGTTGAGGTTTGAGAATTAATTATTAGTACACTGTGATCGTTATCACCAACTTGATAGAGGTGCTGCCGTGAATAATGCGAGATGTTCCTATAGGAATCGAACGTGAACCTTCGGCATTCTACGGACTACGCCACGGCGGCCACATTATAAATGGCAGATTTGCCGAAACGATATACTTTCAAATATAATATTTCCTTTTAAAGGATAAGATTAGTTCTTTCTTCTGCAACTTTAGATGTAACAGATTCTTAAGTTTAAAGCAAATTTTGTGCCAAGGCGCACATACCTTTTTTTTCATCGTAGGCTTTGAACTTTATGCTCCGTCTGAAGAACAAGAAAACATCCACAAATGTTTGCAAACACACGTGTTAACTGCTTATTTTTTAAAAGAATCAAAGGGAATTCGTTGTTTCATATCAACTTCAATCCAAAGCAAAAAAAAAAAACTCTAAGGAAACACAAAAATTCATGTTCATCCATCATCCAATTTTTCTTTTATTAAAACATACCGTCTGAACATTGAATGTTCATCCCAATTTTAATTTGATTACACATTACAACTTTCGCAACATTCAAGGCAAATTTACCCATCATAGAGTACACTGATCAATACGTTATTTAAATGTTAACTCTAAGCAGATAAAAAAATCCACTTTGTACAGTTTATATTATTTTTAAAAATATTGGTTAGAGATCACAAATGGTTACATTCTTTCCTGCGATGGGAATAATTTCTTTTACTTCTCTCTGAAGCAGAGATGCTTTCGTTTTCGGTACCTAATAACTAGGTTATAGGATTTAGCAAACGGTTATCTCACGAGTAACGAAACGAAAACAACAACATGCGCCTCTTACTTCTTTTTTTCTTTTCATCAGATGAAAATGTTTCAGTCTGGTTGCTTCCTCCCTGGACTTCACGCTCTCTTACCCTCTTCTAATTCGTAAAACGACTAACCAATTTATATTGTTTCCTTTTCAGATTAGACTCCATGAGCTCGATGCATAGAGTCACCACATGCCAGTAAATCTTGCAAACATCGTTGATCGTCCTTCAGGATACGCTACACACACATAACCCAATTGCATGTGGGTCTACAGCCAAACAAACTGTTTTTGTGGTTATTTGGGTTAACAAACTGTAATTATCAGCAAATCGTTATGACCAACCAACCTCGAATTAATGTAAAACAAATCACGCCAGTCAACCATCTATCCACCATTCCACAATTCCGCGCATGATACGAGCCACCGAAGCAGGAGCCAAGAGCGTGTTCAATTGCACTTTACCCACTCGATGCTTATTAGTCTTGTGTGTGTGTGTGTTATTAATTAAAAGGAAAAGCAACTTCAGCTTGTTTCTCTCCTCTCTCTCGTTCAATAATTGTACTTGTGAACGGAATTCGGCTAGAGTAAATTGATTGGAAACAATTACAATTGTTAAAGGTTACAGTGGACACAAAATTGAATATCCAAAATAATTAGAGAATGCTGAAGTCGGTTATTTTACAGTTCAATATGGGGATCTTACGAATTCGGATGAAGGGTAAAAATGGTACATTAAAGATGCATGCTTTCAAATAAAGCTATTTTGCTTTTTAATGCAGTTAAAATTAGCCCTAGGAATAATAAGAAAAATTGAAAGCCCAAAACTTGAACTTCCAATATGTTCGGCAGAGGATTTACAGAGCATATTCGACGCACATGCAGTGATGCTTGTTTTTATTAAATTATTCTAGACGCGTGCGTCCGGGAGGAAAGTTGGGCTTGAAAGAGCATTCCATATTCGTGTTGTGCAGCTGAAGAAGGAGCCTCTAAAAGTGTACGTCCGAGGGTCAGTTTAAGGGTGAACGGGTGACCATTCCTTGCGAGGCGGGTATCGCGGGGGAATTCTTGAAGGGGAGGAATGCAGCCGGCTAACTCATTAGAGCATTTTGTGTTGAAATAGCGATAAAATAGTAACAGCGACGCAGCATTTCGTCGATCTTCAAGCGAGTCGATCGACATCGCATCATTATTATCACCAATAAGTTTTAACGCTCGCTGTTGGATTCTATCTAGTAGGTGCAGAGATCTCTAAGGAGCACCAGACCAGATAGGAGCGTTATACTCAAGCTTTGGGCGTATGTACGCCTTATATATTGTTGCCAGGTCGGAAGGGGTGAATTATTTCTTGCATCTCTTTAAGAAACCTAGACATTTCGCTGCAATTTGGCGATCTCAACTACGTGTTGAGTTGATACACGTACCGAGGATGGAAAGTCGTTCAGTTTCAACAATGCAGGAGCCATTCATAGATAATGGCAAGTTGTTTTGAGTGACAGATGTGGGATTTGGTTTTACGTGATCACCTGCCTTTACGGCTTGTATCACGGGGTCCATTTTCCCAAGAGTCGTAAGTAATGCAAGACTAAACGCCTTAGTTACCCAAGTACCAAACTGAGATCATGCTTGAGGGGCAATCACCCCACCTTGGTTCGATGCGAAGCCTTTCTAAAATCTCTTCCGCTCTCTGGGTCCCAGCGCCCGGTTGAGAATGCAACTCCACACTGAGAAGGGATAGTCCCCTAACCGCCTTGCCTAGTTTTTGGGTGAACAAGCAATTAGACAAGTCAGCACAGTACACTATCCTCGACTCTACCCGCGATGTTGGGTGGTAAACACAACCACCACGATATTCCCACAAGGGGGCCACTTTCAGGGGCTCCTGACCTTCCGTGGGAGCAGAATATAGCCTCTAGTCAAGCTGTCACTACCAGTCAGGTTCCGTCAAAGCCTGGGTCTGTTAGACACCATCCCGCCACAGATGGTCTTTTCTCCATCAGTGTTTCCGTTGTCACTATAAATAGTGATACGGATGTGATTTTGAATCATGTGATTCATAAATCCAGTCACATCATCTGGCGCTTGAGTGACAGAAGACAGCACTGAGTTTTGGAAGCGTTAAATTCCACTCCATTCTTTTTACCCCAATCAATTATGCTGTCAAGAGCTTAACATACGCTGACGTTCCAAATCAATGGCCGAAGAGGAGGGACGAGAGCCGAGGAACGAATATGAAAAGTTAACTGTACTGTCATCAGCGAGGAGTGAATTGGATTAGAAGTGACAGACAGGAGATCATTTATAAAAATTAGGAAGAGTGTCGGAGACAAAACAGAGCCCCGGGGAACACCAGCATTAATATGGTGAATATCAGACTTGAACCCATCCAATACAACTTGTATTGAACGGTTCGAAAGCTAATTTCTAATCCATTGAAGAAGAGATTTATCGACGCCAAAAGCGAGCATTTTCGACAAGAGAGCCTGATGCTAGACTCTGTCAAATGCTTTTGAATTATCAAGAGCAACGATCTTGCTTTCTCCTACATTGTGCAAGGATTGGTTTAATTTTTCGGTAAGATGTGCTATTAAATCACCATTGGACCTGTTGCTGCGGAAGCCGTATTGCCGGTCATTAAGAAGCTGACGATTTATCAGAGTTTTCATAACCTTGGAAAGTAGGGACGTAGGTGCTATGGGTCGGTAGAAGGTGGGTGATGATAGTTCGCCTGTTTTCACTTACTCGGAAAGAGCCCTAAAGAGTAGAACAAATGGTAAGGCTTAGGCATTGGTTTTGCCAGCGTAGAACAACACATCGTCAGAAGAACGGGGGGGATACCACCCGGGCCAGCAGATTTGTGCACGTTTAGATCTTTAAGTACTCTTGTAACTGTACGTGTGCGAAAATGGACTTGTCCCCATTGAAAAATGTACGCTCTCGGATACAGGCGCGGACAAAGCGCAATCTGGAAGCGTTGAGCTGGCTGCAAAATGTGCAGCTAACAGATTTGCTCTGTTAAAAGAGCTGACAGCTGGAATGTCATTGCAAATCAGTGTTAGAAGCGAAAACGAGGCGCTTAATGATTTAACAATCGCAGCATTTCCGAATTACAATTCAAATGGTTCTTACTTATTGAAACGGTTAAATCAGACGTCTTCTGGGTAACCGTTTTTTTATTGTTCGGACCTTGACTTCTTATAAAATGGTAAACATAACAATCATCATAATTTGTCAATCGGTTAAGACATTGGTACGTTTTGATGGGATGTACAAGAATTGTTCAACCTTTCAGCACTCAAAGTACTTGCATGACGTTAAAATCCAAAGAAGTATTAGTGTTTGACATAAAAATTGCCCGAATGATCGAAGAAAATAAATTGTTTGGGTGGCAACACAGTTTTCGAATGAGTAGAATCTTTAATTTTTAACACCCGCTGGTGGGTGATGATGGTGATGATAGCTGTGCACGCTATTTCGGAAAACAATTTTTAACAGCAATTGACAATAATAATAATAATTTTTGGCGCTACAGTCCAAAGGGGGACCAGGGCCTAGCTTGCTCATCAACTACTCGTGTTGTGCGCGCTACTGTTCTCTCACGAGTAGAAGGGACCTAAAATTTTTTGCCGACTCCGAACGGCAAAATTTGAGAAGCTTTCTTAGACAGTTTTTACTCTTTGAGCATTGTCAGCAGCTCGAAAGAGGTGGTGCCGTGAAATATTATAAAAATTGGTGTTGAGCTGGGAATCGAACCTAAACCCTTCGGCGTGTGATCGTCGCACTCTACCCACTACGCCACGGCGACCACTATGCAGCAATTGACAGAATGGTGTAAATCAGCCAACATAAGGTGACCAGGGCATATCTTGCTGAAGAACTACTCGTTTTGTGCGCGCTGCTGTTCTCTCACGAGCAGAACGAAGTTACAATTCTTTCTCGCTTCTAAACGGGGTAGTTTTGAGAAGCCTTTTCATAGACAAATATTACCCTTTAATTGCTGTCTGCAGCTCGAAAGAGGTGGTGCCGTGAAAAATCCAAGGTGTTCACCCCGGGAATGGAACCTAGAACATTCGGCGTGTGAGTGTCGCACTCTATTTATTACGTGACAGCGGCCACAAAGGTTAGGCCGTGAAAAAATTATACAAACGAATTTTCCGTATGAGGTTTGAAAAGACGGTGGGTATTTGTCCTCACTAACTACACAAATGTGTTTCGATTAATGCAACGATTATTTTTTCAAAGATCTCCAAACATCCTTATTTGAGAATTATTCCTGTTCAAATTTGCCTTTTCAAACACTTAACTCAATTCTTTACCGGCCTACATGAGTGTTCTTCAACATAAAATCTGGTCACATTAGAATTGATTAAACAACCAACTCATCCCAGTTATGCAAATAATTTCAGAAGTCCTGAATGAAGCTATCAAGTGACAGTTATTTTCCTAAACAAACCCTAGAAAGGCTATTCGCAAACATACCGCACCCGATGGAACTTCCAGCATTGATGAAATACTCCAATGCTACCGTGTCTGTTGCAATCCGAATAAAACATAAAAAGTAAGAACTATATCTGCCTCGAATAGTAAACAAAACAAATGACCACACTGCGACTGTGTTGATAAATACCAGAGGTTTAATTAAAAGGTAAATAGACCAGTGAAAAACATCGTCGGAATCTGGTTCCAGGCGACTGTCGTCTGTACGCCCTTCTCCCAATGTTCTCGTAAAACATTATAGAAAATATTATTTTCTTTTTCCAAAATTCTTGTTCGTGCCCATCAGCCCAACATAAAGAGGCCAACCATCCTCAACCCCCCGCTTCACCTCTTCCATCATCTCCATAATACTCGTACTATTTGCATATTTGCCATCGACCAACCCTTGCACACCGTCACTGCCGTTGTCCGCCTTATTATTGCGGCCTCCTTGAGGGCGCACTGGACTCTTGGGCGTATGTGCATTATTATCCACACAGACTCGATGCATAATAAGTAATTCCACCCCCAGCCAGATGGGAGCGAAGTGGGGTGCCGGATAAGAAGGAGGATTTTTAGGGGAAAAAGAAGAATAAGAACTGTCGGATATCGTAATTAATACAATGTCCTTCGACTACAGTGGCAGTAGCAGCAGCACTAGCAGTAGCAGAAGAAAGCTTCGTATGCAGGAATCAGGCCTCTTCAAGTGAATATTGTGCGCATCGGGTCGTTACAGACACATATTGCACACTTATTGAGTTTTCCCCTATTATCCGCCACACAAGCGACCGCCACCACAGCAACGGCACCTCGCACTCATGCTCTCAACCACCCGCATGGGTGCCGTTGGGTATGTGATTACATAATTTTATTGCTCATCAAATGAGAGATTTTCAAAATTCATAAATATATTGACGAAGACCATCGAATGGGTTGTCGGCTGCTGCGGTGTGTCTCGTGCAGCAAGAAACAACAACAAAACGAAGACAGCGACGTCGATGACGATGATGACAAAAGACAGACCGCCGCCCGGCCGCCCGGCCACAAGGACCTCATCGACAGCGAAGACTGCTGATGACGGAGGCAAAAAGAACATCACCTTATTCACCACATATACGGTTGCGGTGGCTGCGGGTACAGCAAATTGAGGGAAAACGTGTTAAAAAAAAAACATGGACGAACCTCACTACGAGATACAACAATAATGATGATGACGATGATAAAAATAATGTTCGAGTCACTTTATGCATTCCCACTGTTGTACCCATGCACATGTGAGGGCTGGAGGGCGCGGAAACATTGAGCTGTTGCCAGGAATATGAAGGGAAGAGGAGACGTACAGCATCCCGAAGATGATGCTGTTATTCAGTTCATTTTGTTTTTTTTTTTTTGTGGGAAGTAGATGCTGACACTTGACTTAATATCACAGTCGCATACTTGGGTGCATCTAAGAGCCATAGGCAGTTCACAAGACAGACGATGACGACAGCAGTAGCAGGATACCATGGCGGATTCAATCTAACGCTATTGTAACCGATTTTGTGTAGTCTGAGCCGTGTTATGTGCGGTTTTGCTGGGGGAGGAAATTCAGTACGTTTGCACTTGTGCACTGCAAATTTAAGGAATCCAAAAAATTTCTACGAATGACAAGCGCTTGAATTTTTTCATGATTTTGAAGAAGTCAGTTTTTTTAATGATATTCAAAAACTTCTTTTTTCAATTTCACAAAAGTAAGTGTAAGTGTAAAGTACACTCAAACATAAACGGTTTTGGATTTTGGTTTGTTTTTGACAACAAATGCTGTTTACAGGGTTAATTTGCTTATCAGCAATTCGTGCTGTGTGCGCTAATTTTCTGTGCTGCGCAAACGCACGCAAACGTTCTGTAGGGTTGGCAAGTAAGTAATTTTGGATTTTTTTTAGAAAATAAAATACAATTTTTTCATGGAACGAAATAACTTTATTCTGTAACTTATTGTCCATTTTGAGCAATTACTTTTTGCCAACTTTCAGACAGCATCATATACCGGCAGCATCATATACAGGTATATCGGTATGAAGTGAGCGCCAAGATAAAAATGTCTCAATAGGGAACATTTGTTGTGAACGAACGCTTTTTTTTTTTTTTGCTATGGCATCTGTGAAAAATATTTAGTATACATCAAGTCATTCAACAGACAACATCATATTTCTTCATCGTGTTAAAAATGTCGAATTTTGTACCAGAAAGGGATGATTTGCGGAAAGCATTAATTTTTTGTTTTCATTTGAAGAAAAGTGCTGCAGAGTCGCATCGAATGCTTGTCGAGGCATATTGTGATCATGCTCTATCAGAAGCAACATGCAAAAGATGGTTTGAACGGTTCAGAAATAATGATTTTCATGTGAGAAATGAAGAACGTGGAAGACCACCAAAAAAGTTTCAAGACGCCGAATTGCAAACGATATTGGATGGAGATGACACTTTGAGTCAAAAGCAAATGGCAGCAATGTTAAATGTTGCACAACAAACAATTTCTGACCGTTTAAAAGCTATGGGAAAGATCCAAAAGTGTGGAAAATGGGTGCCACATGAATTAAATGAAAGACAGATGGAAAACCGAAAAAACACTTGTGAAATTTTGCTTCAAAGACACGAAAGAAAATCGGTTTTGCATCGGATTGTTACTGGCGATGAAAAATGCATTTTACACCCGTTGTATGGTGAACTAATGTATGCAGCGACCTCCTCTGCCCGAGGATTTAAATAATGGGTTCAATGTAGTTCAGAAAACCCGATATGCCTTGGATAAGGACGGATTAACTGTTGACGACCCCAGCAAACGTTTAAAGGACAAAGATTTTCGGTTTTGCACGTGGAATGTGAGGTCCCTTAACAGGCCACGTGCAGCCGAACAACTTGCGGAGGCCCTTGACAGCTACAAAGCTGACATAACCGCCATCCAGGAAGTGCGATGGGATGGGTCTGGCATAAAAGCGATGAAGAACTGCGATATCTACTACAGCAATTGCTATAGAGAGAGGAGGCAGCGCTTATTCGGATGCGGATTTGTTGTTTGAGGCAGACTTAGGCAAGAAGTCTTGAGCTACGACCCAGTCAGCGAACGCCTCATGACAATCCGCATCAAGGCTAAATTCGGGAACATCAGCCTAATATGCGCTCACGCCCCGACAGAGGAGAAGGATGACAACATCAAGGATGACTTCTATGATCTCCTAGAAAGAACATACGATCGATGCCCCAGCTATGACACCAAGATCGTTCTAGGAGATTTCAACGCTCAGCTGGGAAAGGAGGACATCTTTGCTGGAGTTACCGGTAAACACAGCCTGCACGACACAACACCCGGAAACGGACTCAGGCTGTTGGACTTCGCCTCGGGGCGAAACCTCTCTGTGGCTAGCACGCGGTTCCCACACCTGGACATTCACAAAGGAACCTGGCGATCTCCTGATCAATCAACCGTCAACCAGATTGATCACGTTGCGATCGACGTCAGACACTCCTCCAGTATTCTCGATGTCCGAACCTTCCTAGGTGCAAACATTGACTCGGATCATCACCTTGTTGTAGCCAAGGTAAGAATCCGGATATCGAGAGAGCAACGGAGTCGAGAAAGGCCAAAACGGTTTGACGTCGAAAAGCTACAATCGCAGCTGATTGCTGGGAACTTTGCCGACCGATTCTCCCGAAAACTCGCTCAGAGTTCGACGCTTCCTGCACTAAGCATAGAAGAAGAATGGAAACGTTGTCAAGAAGCCATCAAAGATGCTGAAACCCATGGTTTGACGACGAGTGCAGGCAAGCGCACGCAGCTAAACAAGACGCCTATAAGGCGACGCTGCATCGAACAACGCGGGCTGCTCGTGAACTCTACGAACAGAGAAGAAGGGAAGAACACCGTCTTCTCAGAAGGAAGAAGAAGGAACATGAGAAGCGCGCGGTTGAGGAAATGGAAAGGTGTTTTGGCAGATATGAAGTCCGAAAATTTTACTGAAAAGTAAAACAGCTATCCGGAGGATACAGGGTTCGGACCAAGGCCTGCCGGGACCAAAATGGACAACTAGTAGTAGAGTCGCAGTCTGTGCTGAGAATCTGGAAGGATCATTTCTGCCGACTCCTAAACGGCGATGGCGACCCAAATCCCGCTGTTAGGCAGAATGTTTCACTCAATTTGGACGATGATAGACAAGCATTCCGTCCCCCCGACTTAGACGAGGTGAAGATAGCAATATCTAAGCTTAAGTCGAACAAAGCTGCTGGAGCGGACGGACTGTCCGCAGAACTATTTAAAGCAGCTGGAGATGACCTGGTTGGGCGCATGCGCCAGCTCATCTGTGAGATATGGTCGGAGGAAAGCATGCCCGATGAGTGAAATCTCAGCGTCGTTTGCCCGGTCCACAAGAAAGGAGACCCCTTTGACTGCGCCAACTACAGAGTGATTAGTCTCCTGAACATCGCATACAAGATCCTCTCTGCCATTTGTCCATGACCTGATAAATCCCTATCAGTGTGGTTTCAGGCCAGGGAAGTCCACAATAGACCAGATCTTCACATTACGGCAGATCCTGGAAAAGACCCAAGAAATGCAAATTGACACTCATCACCTATTCGTCGATTTCAAGGCTGCATATGACAGTGTGCATAGAGACGAGCTATACAGTGCCATGTCTAGTTTTGTCATTCCTACCAAACTCGTCAGATTGTGTAGGATGACGATGGAGAACTCTCGCTGCTCCGTCAAGGTCGGTACCGAACTCACCGAGACCTTCAATGTCAAAAAAGGTTTTAGACAAGGCGACGCACTGTCATGTGACTTCTTTAACATCATCCTCGAGAAGATCGTGCGTAACTCACAAGTCAACACCAGAGGCACGATTTTCCAGAAGTCAGTTCAATTGCTAGCTTACGCTGATGACATTGACGTGATTGGACGAACACAGCGAGCCGTCAATGAGGCGTTTGTTGGCATTGAAGCGGAAGCGGCTAAAATGGGTCTAGTGGTAAATGAGGGCAAAACGAAGTACATGCTGTCATCAATCACTCTTGCCAATCGATGTTTCTATAGGCTTAAGAGGCAATTGAGTAAAAAAGCCCTCTCCCGAACGACCAAAGTGATTTTGTACAACACCTTGATCATCTCTGTCCTGCTTTACGGCGCAGAAACCTGGACGCTACTTAAAGCGGATGAGGAAGCCATTGGTCTCCTCGAGAGAAAAGTTCTGCGTGCGATTTTTGGTCCTGTTTGCGTTGATGGCATTTGGAAGAGAAGATTCCACCACGAACTGTATGGGCTGTACCTAGTAGTACCTGTAGCCTAGTCAAGCGTCTACGGATACAACGCTTAAGATGGATATTCCATGTAGAGCGTATGGACAGCACTGCTTCGGCCCGAAGAGTTTTCGAATCCGAACAACAGGGACAACGCAACAGAGGACGTCCTAGACTGAGATGGCGCACACAAGTGGAAAAGGACCTCAACCAACTTGGAGTGCGCAATTGGAAGCAGCTGGCAAGAGATCGTGCAAGCTGGAGAGGCATGTTGGTTGAGGCCCAGGTCCACCCCGGACTGTAGCGCCATCCGAAGAAGAAGAAGAAGTACTTCTGGCAGATAAATTCTTCTTTACCAGCCTTCTTATTCTTGATGTCGCCACGGGTAAATTTAATTCCTCTTTTATTTTCCTACCGTTCGTAAACGGGTTACGTTTGACTAATGTTACTGTTTGTCGTTCATCGGCGGGGATTAGTTTCGGTTTTCTTCCTATTTTTTCTTCCTTTTGAACGTATTTTTTGGCATAGTGAAAAAGTCGAGCATGGTGCTGTTATTTTGCACAGTGCTGTATTTGTGGCGCTACAGCATCGGACGCGCCAAAGCATAATTTCTTAGCAAACAGCTCATGAGAAAAGTGTTCTTTACTTAAGAAAAATTTTTCAAAACTATTTTAACCCCATTGCGCTAATTCAAGAAAATAAAAGGTAAATATTAAAAATATAGATTGTCATAATCTATATGAAGTCAAATCCAATCACTTACCGACTGTGGTCGTACACAACCTAGAGTACCGGAAGTTGGATTAAACAGCAATGTGAAGCGAACCTGGTGTTACTCTCTAAAGCACCGATAGCTACGCTGGAAAGGGCATGGAAAACGCCTCTATACCAATACATACATTGAAGACTCGGGCCTCAAAGGAGGTGGAAAAACCTAAATAAATTCTCATACGCAATACCAGTGTGACCTAAAATAGAACCAAAGGCAGCGAAATTGCTGAATTTTGACAAAAAAAAATTGTTGAATGACGTCAACGACGATGCAGATTTGCTAAGTGTCATAACTAGTGACGAATCATGTACATAAATATGGTTATGAAATCGAAAACCCCAGGAAAAAATAACGTTTGGTGACGTTTGTAGAAATACAAATCAAATCGCTGAGAAAGGTCAAGGGCATTCCAAAAATAGCAGAGGATTAAAAAAGACACTGGCAAAAGTGTATTATATCTGATTCGGATTACTTTGGGGAGACAAGTAAATATTTTTTGAGGAAAATGAAGATTCGCATTTTTTGGAACAGACCTCGTAGTTGAAATATGCTCTCAAAACTCCCTGTAATATGAACTGAGAGCTTTAAGCCAGATTGAGGTTCAAAGTCAAGTTTACTGTTCGAGAAAAGTTGCCTTCATCTTTAACCTCCTGTACTATGAGAGCTTAAGGTGAGCTTGATATTCATAAAAAATCAAGTTTGCTCTTGAGAGCTGAGAGCTTAAGGTGAGCTTGATATTCATAAAAAATCAAGTTTGCTGTTGAGAGCTGAGAGCTTAAGGTGAGCTTGAAATTCATAAAAAATCAAGTTTGCTGTTCGTAAAAAGTTGCCTTCATCTTTTTCGAAGATAAAGTTGGAGCCCACCATTGCTTACATAATATCAATGGCCGGAAACCAACACGCGTGCGCGATACTGTTTGGCTTTCTAAACATTTTGATTTGGCAACATCTCTTTTGTTCGAGCTGGCACAAACTGACCCACAACAACTTTTCTTACGTTACCTTGCCTTCTCTACAATTCAATTCACCAATGACAACAATGGCGCCAAGCATATTCCGAACGTATGTATGAACAATAATTAATAATTGTATAGCGCGACAGTTCTCTCACTTCTACTCGTGAAAGAACAGTAGCGCGCACAACACGAGTAGTTGATGAGCAAGCTAGGCCCTGGTCCCCCTTTGGACTGTAGCGCCAACAATCATTATTATTACGGCGCGACAGTCCACAGGGCGACTGCTCGTATTGTGCCCGCGAATAATCTCTCACGAGCAGAAGGGACTTACAGTTTTTTTTTTTTTCAACTCCGAACGACGAAGTTTGGGAAGCTTTTTTAGACAGTGATTACTGTTTGAGCGTTGTCAGCAGCTCGAAAGAGGTGGTGCCGTGAAACAATTCGAGGTGTTGAGTCAGGAATCAAACCTACACCTTCGGCGCGTGAGAGTCGCACTTTACCCACGGCCACGTATGTATGAATAAAAATATGAAAAAATTAAAAGTAACAGACACACATCGACAATAGCCACTTCTTTGACACAAACGTTTGGCAGTCACTTTACCTTCGTACCTAGCCCCGCACAATCCTTTGGTGGCCACCTTAAGACAATGAAGTCTCAGTTTGAGGTTACCCGCCAATAGTCGAGCAGTATTAAAATTTGACGTAAGGGGACATCCTTTACGGACGATAATGTTCGTCCTTCGACACTACAATCATTTTCTGCCGACGTTAAACATCTCATGTTGTTCAGAAAGCTTATTTCTCCGTCAAGAGCAAACACTTCCCGAGACATTGGCCAGAAGTGGAAAGTACTTTAAGCCCCTTTGCATTCCCATCTGCTTAGCCACACTTCAGAAACAAAGTCACTGTGGCTTTCACCGAGAACCATCAGACTCTTAACTCTCAGATAAAATTCAGGCAGCACTTGCCAGCCGAAGCACTGGAGCAGCAAAAATCGCATAGGCCTCCCTTGGCCCCATGCACTACTTGTACCATAGTTCCTCGCATACCCTTCCCTCAGTAGGGGATGTTTTATTGAGAATGCATTATTAATTCAATTGCAGATGTACTGTGCTCATATACCCAGTCCAAAGGCCCGGCCCGAGCCGGCCGGAGTCACATTTACTATGACGAACAATTTACATAATGCGAATAGACACCTTGTTTATTATTTTACATGACCCAAATCCGATGGTGAATGTATTTGAATTCCGTGTTTTTTTTGTCTAGCTCTGCCTTGTCTTGTCCTGGTCCTGGTCGCACACCAAATCGACGATTCTCTCACACACACTCACAGTTAGCTGGAGTGAGTGGGTAGGAAGCTTCAGGGGGACATTGAAGGAGGAACCCACATTGGCGTAGCATACGGCGAGCACGAGGGTTTTGATGGCGGCGTGGACTAGGAAAGGAAACGCATTCTCCTCAAAGTGTAGTTACGTTTATATATTTAAATAAGTAGGACGAAACAAGCACACGAGTTGGTGGACCGACCCCGTGTCTCAGTGCACACGAACCACTTCACTCCTTGGTTGGTTTGTGTCCTCCTTCTTCATCTGCGGCCCGTACGCCGAAACTCCATGCTGCTGCTTCTGCTTCTTCTTAGAGGCAATAGCGCAGCAAAAGTACTAAAATGTGAATGAATAAGGACACCGGGGTGGAGGCAGAGCCAGCGACAGGATACACTTACAGAACAGTACGTGAAATGATTTCGTCATACTCACCATACTTTTGTTAAACAATCCTACAACAGGGCAGCGACGTCGACGACGGCAACCACAGCTCACCTACATTCGCAGACATAATTATTGTAGGGGGCGAACCATGGAGGGGGAATAGAAAGGGAAGTCTTTATTAGGGTTCCTTTCGGGGAGGCGGTTGTTGTGAGATTTCACACCCAACTACGGTCGGATCAATGAGAGGCGAGTGTGTCTTCGGCATACCCACCAACACACGTCGTCAAAACACATCGAAGCGCGTCGTCCTGCGGATCAGCGCGCAGTGGAAAGGTTATTTCATGGGTGCAGTCATCTCTGCATGGGTAATGTGATAGTTGCAGTGTTGCACTCTTTTCCGCTGTGCTTCAAGTGTCATTGCAGCGGGCATGTGACCTCCTCAACGCCCCCCTTATCCAAACCCCTGCCGGCCTCATACAACCAGCTGAAGTGCGACTGAGAGAATATTTGTAAATTTACTAGAACGCCGTAGCCAATGAATTTGAAACCGCACTGCGAGTGTGGATATCAGGTTCGTTTAGGTAGAATTTAATCTGGGTGCTCATACTGTTGATTTGGTAATTCTGACGTGATTTGGTTTTATCACTTTGTGTGACTGATTGTAAGTATTTTGCAATTTGCTTGATACGCAGTTTCAGTAACTGGTTCATTGAAGGAATTGTTGACTAACTTTAGGGCCTAAATTTGTCTAAGGACTTTTATTGTTTTTTTTTTTTTTAATTTTCAATAGTCAGACGCTGTCTTAGGCGAATGCTATGCAAGCTACAATGAATAGTATACGAAGTCTGTTTTTTTTTTAATCGGAATGGAATGCATTTTCACTTTCCAAAGCTGCTAGATCGAACGGACTGCCCGCAGAACTAATTAAAACAACTGGAGATGACCTGGTTGGGCACATGCACACAGTCCGAGGAAAGCATGCCCGATGAGTGGAATCTCAGTGCTGTTTGCGCCAACTTTCGAGGGATCGGCCTCTGCAACATCGCATACAAGATCGTCCCTGCCGTAGTTTGCAAGCTTCTGAAATTGTTCGTCCATAAACTGATAAGTCCCTATAAGTGTGGGTTAGGATAAGTCCCTATAAGTGTGGGTTATAGGGACTTATCAGTTCTACGATAAACTAGATTTTCCCTTTAGGACAGATCGTGGAAAAGACTTAAGAAGTACAGATCCAATCACCACCTATTCTCCGATATTAAGGTCGCAAATGACAGTGTGCATAGGGACGAGCTATACAGTGCCATGTCTAGGTTTGGCATTCCCTTCAAACCCGTCAAATTGCGTAGGATGAAGATGGAGAACTCTCACTTCTCCGTCAAGGTCGGTAACGAACTCACCGAAACCTTCAATTTCAAAAAAAATGTGTTAGACTAGGCGACGCACTGTCATGTAATCAATAAATGGTTTCCCCGACAGTCCAAAGGAGGACCAGGACCTAGCTTGCTCATCAACTACTCATGTTGTGTGCGCTACTATTCTCTCACGAGTAGAAAGGACCTACAGTTTTTGGCCGACTCCGAATGACGAAGTTTGAGAAACTTTTTCTTAGACAGTTGTTACGAAGGCGTTGGTTGCGGAGTCTACTCTGAGGATCTTAACCTTAGTCTAAAATTTAGACTTCCCAATCACTGCAGCGTGTTCCAAGCTGAAGTAATGGCCATTCGCGAAGCACTGTCTTGGCTGAAGAGGAATAGAATGTCCTCAGCTGATATCCTTATTCTTACGGATAGTCAGGCAGCACTCAAGGGTCTGGAATCTGTCTCTACAAACTCTAAGACGGTCATTAAATGCCGCACATCCTTAGATGAGATGGCTGAGCAGTTCAATATATGCCTGTGCTGGGTGCCAGGTCGTAGAGACATTCCGGGCAACTGTCAAGCAGACGAATTGGCCAGGCTTGCCACAACGCAACCACTACTTCAGGAACACGAACACCTCTGTATCCCTCTCGCCACATGCAAGTCAGAACTGTACTTGAACGCGATCCATCAGACTAATCAAAGGTGGACTAACCATAACCTTTGTCGCGTCTCCAAGGAGGTGCGGCCCTCTCTTGAATCCATACGCTCCAGACTGCTACTATCGCTCAAAAGATCAGACATAACAAGGGTCATGGGAGCCCCAACCGGGCACTGTCTAGTCGGTGAGCATGCTAGCAGGCTAGGGGCTCCCTTAAACGATTTTTGCAGAAGCTGCAGGGATGAGGAAGAATTAGAAACTCTCCTACACCTGTTATGCACATGCCCGGGGCTCTCGCGCCTCAGACACAAGCACTTTGGAAGCTTTTTCCTCAACGGCCTACATGACCTCAATAAAACCCCTCCCGCCGACATTTTAAACTTTATCTTTAACTTTACATCGGCTCCAGCTGATTTTAGGTTCTTCCCACATGGTGTGGTAGCACAATGGTCCTGTATGGGACTGAGTGCATTCATCAGCCACTTTTACCTACCTATTACTCTTTAAGTGTCGTTAGTAACTTGAAAGAGGTGGTGCCGTAAAGTGCGATGTGTTCAGCAGGGGATCGAACCTACACCTTCGGCGTGTGAGCGTCGCACCTTACGCACTACGCGGCCACTGTCATGTGCCAACTTTAATACCAGAGGAACGATCTTCCAAAAGTCAGTTCAATTACCAGCTTACGCTGATGACATTGACGTGATTGGACGAACACAGCAAGCTGTCAATGAGGCGTTTGCTGGCATTTAAGCGGAAGCATCTAAAATGGGTGTGGACATTAATGAAGGCAAAACGAAGTACATGTTGTCGCCAAGAAAGAACACAAAACATCGAGGTCCCGGACAGAGCGTCACACTAGGCAGCAGAAACTTCTAGGTAGCAAAAGACTTCGTCTAACTCGACTCCGCGGTAAATAGGGACAACAAAAGCAATGTCGAAATCAAACGAAGAATCACTCTTGCCAATTGATGTGTATTTGTGCTCAAGAGGCAGTTGAGTAATAGAGCCCTCTCACGAAATGATAAGTTGCTTTTTATAACCGCTTGGTCATCCCAGTCATACTTTATGGCCAGGAAACCCGAACGTTACTAAATGAAGAAGCCCTTAGACTTTCCGAGGGAAAAGTTTTGCGTACGATTTATGGTCCTGTTGATGAGACCTGAGGTGGTCATGACCAAAAGCTCGGGCTTTTGATATTACGATCTTAGAAATGAAAACGAGTTCTGACATGTGGCAAGACATAACATCATTTTTATCTGGCCACTATTTTGCAAGATTTAACCGTTCCCTTTTCAGTTTCAAAAACAAATTCTGAAATATTTTGAAGGAAAGAAATTACTCCACTTAATGCATTAAACGACGTCATCGATCGCTGAACTAAACAGCTAACAGAGGACACAGTAATCTTGTAACATTTGCACACAATTTTTGCAGGAAACTATACCCTAGAATGCGACAAACTAATGCTTTGAATTGATTACACAATGCAAAGTGAAGAAAAAAAAATTGGAAACGCTCCCTTGCTCTTGGTTAACTATTCTTCAATCCAGCCACTCCCCCGCACATCAGCAGTGTAGCAGCTGTGCTATGTGGCGCATGAAAATAGTTAGCAATCGTACGTCAGTCAGTAAGTCACTCACTCACACCCAACTGAGTTCTCCCTCGTTCGAATGACAGCCACGAAGACTTCTGACACGTGCTACTAATATCCTCCTTTTTACTGAGGAACTGGCACACACAACAAACGACAATGGACATGTTTCACCGAAATAAAGGAAAAACGGGAGCGCAGGCAGATGGGGTATAGCTCCTCCCACATCTACGGCAGCACGGGATTATGATGAGCTAAAAGGAAACTGATGTCATAGTCGAAAGGGGAAATAGCGGCGAACACTGGTCTGCCCCTGTTGTAATCGTATTTGCATACAAAAAAGGGAGTGGGGTTGGGGTGTCAACAATTCAAAGGGACTTGTATTTTCTGATCTGGAACCGCGACGATTTCCATTGCTTTCACTCGTATCAACCTCAGACAAGTTTTTATTTTTTGAGAATCCGAATATTTTCGCTCCACCGTCACCGTGATATTCTGTTTGTAATTGTAGATTAAATTTGTACCCATATGGAAGTGAAACGGTTGCTATTGGATTTCGAGGACTATGAATAGCGGTGAAGAGAGAGGCTGCAAAGTTGAAGCAAACATGGTACTTTTTGAATGGATACTTTTAATGCTTTACACTGCTAATTCGCGTGTGTGCTAGTTTATATGGATGCATTGGGGAGGGAATCTGAATGGACAATGGAAAGTGGATTCACAGGACCCACAAAATAATGGACCGTTTCCGCGAAAGCTTTAGCATATCCAGAATTTACTAATGTCATTCGTTTTGGTTTAGTGAATGTGCTCATTATTTATTGTGGCCATTCCGGGGAAATGTTTAAGTTGCTTTACCTTACAAAGTGACCGCTTTTGTGGGCAAATGCATTGCTCAGCGCTCAATTGTACTGCGAAAAACAATCATAGAATATTAATTATATAGCGCAACAGTCCAATATGGGGCCGGATCTTAGTTTCTTCACCAACTACTCGTGTTGTGCGTGCTGTTGTTTTCTAACGAATAGAACAAATAGTTCTTTGACGACCCCAAATGAACACATGAAATTAAATTTGAGAAGTTTTTTCATAAACAGAGTACTAAACTAAAGAGTGTTTAACTAGAATGTACAAAACTCCTCCAGTGTTGTCAGCATATGGAAGATGTTCAATGCAGGGAACAAACTTGTCACCTTCAGTGTAAGGATGTCGCTCATTGATCCTTAAGCCACGGCGGCAACCCGGTGATTTAATTGCCTGCAAGAAATGTCTCCCTTTGTTGAATGATTTGAATTTGGATTAGTTGGAGGTTGGGAAACACTACAGGGGAGCCCTTAGATTTGAAAACTGGTTGATTGTACTACCAGGCAGAAAACTACATAAAGTGTAAAATTTTTGTTTTGCGGAGCATAAAGGCTCTAAGGTGATAAAGGTCCTAAGGTTTCAGCTCAAACCACACCAGCACCGAACAGCGACCACTTGATTCGTGCTAAGGCGGGCTTTTAATAGAGGCAGTGCGCTGCAGTGTCTTCACCTTCTTCTACAGACATCGTGGAAGGTTTCATCACTAAGTCCAAGAACGCTTAGGTGGTTAGCGAATGTGAAGCGTCCCGTTAGTACTCCAACAAGCCGTTTGTTATCTTTTCTGTCTAGAGATAGCAGAAAAGCCGCGAATTTCTTTCTGACGTTTAGAAGCATGCACTTGGTCAGCCTGCATGTTGAAGATTCATGCGATCTCTGGTTGTGCCGCTTAAAGACTCAAATGTTGATGAAAGCCCTAGCCAAGAACGCAGGCAGTTCCAAAAAGACGTTTAGGAGCATGCACTTGGTCACCATGAATTTCGGAGATTCACACTTTCTCTGCTTGTGCTGGTGAGAGACCCAACTGACGATGGAAGCCCAACCTAAAGACGCGGTGGGGTGAAGTTTGATCCTTGCCCTGCAAGTTTATCGGCAATCTCGTTTGATGGTCCCGTGAGGTTTCGCGACAAGGTTTAGTGAATTTTGTGTGCCGACTAAATTAAGGGAAGACTTGCATTTCCGTACTTTCTTGGAAATGGATTGAGTAAGGCCTTAAACACAGCTTGGGTGTCGCTTCAGGCGCAGATACTTCGCTCCTTGCCTTCCTGTTCTTCGCAATACAGTTCATGTCCATTAGTATTGCCAAAGTTTCACCTTGGAAAACCGATGCAAGGTTACCTAAAGGGGTTTGAAGTCTAATGTGAGATTAGTGCCATAAGAGATGCGGCACAGGAAATCGTCAAAGCCACAGTGAGAGTTGAACCAGAGACCACTTCTTTTCAGTCGAAAGATGAAATGAGAAAGATCCTTTATTGTGGATATTAAGAATAGGGACATTCAGCAATGCATCAAGGGCAGAGCCAGGCATGCTAAATAAAGACCCTATGCAGCCAAGGCAGGCCATTCTTTAAACTTATTGAAAGCAGCAGTCAAGAAGTTAAGCGAAAGTTTATTCCACTAAACAACTGATGCATATGAGAGAAGAAGTTAAGTTATTGCTACTGTAGAAGGTCTGTAAAGTCTGTGAAGTTAAATTATTGCTACTGTAGAAGGTCTGTACCCTCGTTGCTGCCGAACTCTGCTCTCAACCTGTGAAAATTTACTAAGAACTTGCAAAGACTTCAATTTAATCGTGCGAAAAACACTTCAGTTCTTTGTGGAGGAGATAAGAGGCGGCTAAATGATTCCCGATTGTGGGCTAGAAAACTAATTAGTAAAGATTTAAATTAATTAGTCATAGTCCAACATTTAACGTGCATAGCAAATCAAGCAAATTCTCTAATCAAGGTTTTCCCCAAAAGGCAATGAAAAAGAGTTTAAATGAAATGAGAATTAAAAGAACTTAGCGCATACAACAGTCTCAGTTAAGTTTAATGTGAGCCAGATTATCGCAGAATTAAACATGGTGTCGTGTTTCCCAAGAACCCTCGTATTAGCTAATCGGAATGGAAATTCAAAAAAGTGGAGTGGAGTCGACAAATGCAAAAAATTTGTTTAAATAAGAGACCAACCTTTTCTTAATAATATTGAGTGTCGTTTAATGGATTAACTACTTTTTAGATTATGTGGAAGCTAAAATTTAGAAACTATTAATGTTCAAAAGGAATTGAAAATTCCGCTTTTCTACTTTTGAAATGGTAGAGTAGAAGAAAAATAGTAGAATCGCCCCTCATTCACTACAGGGAAGCAAAAAACAAAGCCTACTTCTTTTTAACAACCATTAATCAATGTAGTGTGGCCGCCTTGGGGTAGTGAGTAGAGTGCGACGCTAACACGGCTAAGGTTCAGGTTCGATTCCCTCGAACACCACGAAGTTTTCACCGCACCACGTTCTTCGAGTTACTGACAACACTAAAAGAGAAATAACTGTCTAAGAAAGCTTCTCAAACTTCGGCGTTCGGAGTCGGCAACAAACTGTAGGTCCCTTCTACTCGTGAGAGATCAGTTGCGCGCACAACCCAAGTAGTTGATAAGCAAGCTAGGCCCTGGTCCCCCTATGGACAGTCGCACCATACAACTATTATTAATTATTAATCAATCTAGTAAATCAGGCTCAACCGATTCAGCCTCCCTGCGGAGATATGGGTCTATAAGGAACAATACAAACCAATTATGCACTAGCAACTCCACTATGCAAATCGAAATCAACAAGGAAACAAAAAGAAACAAAGTTGTTCCAAAGGAACAATATACCAATACAGGGACGAAGAGGAGCACGAGAAGGGGCACCAGTCAGATATCTGAGTACACAGTTACCCGGTCTCTGGTGCTGGTGGGTCCCAGTGATGGCATGTTTCTTTTTCTTTCTGTGTCAGTTTTGCCCCAATTGTATCGTGCATTTTAAATTTGCCACCAGAGTGGAAATCGTGTTTCTCAGGGTAGGTGGGGTGATAGGTGGTGGTGATGGAATTGAAGGCAAACTAGAGCCATTGCCACATGAGGCTCAATGCTCAGGTATTAAAAAAGAACTACGGTATATTCGTATGCACAGCATAGAACTGGATACAACCACAAATGCTGTAAAATAAAATATACAAAGAAATATCAATGGAAAAGAAAAAAAGAATTGCAAGTAGCACTGGTGGTGGCAGTTGAGTTTAGCCGAACTCGGAGCTCCTGAAAGTAAGTTTTATTTCCTTTCTTTTTTCACTTTTATTTTCAAATTTCCTTAATTTCTCAATAAAAATTGCAAGAAAGAACAATTTGCCGTAAATAACAGAAAATGCAAAGGAACAGAGGCACAGGGGAGCACAGACCTTCGTCCTCACACAGTCTCGTGCAGAAAGTTGTGAGAAGTTGACTTTTATTTGCAATTGGTTGATTGCAACTGCAGATAGCTAGTTGTCTTACACATATACCGTGTGCTCTGTGCACGTTGGATACAAACATAAAAATGTGGGGAAGGATATAGGATTTGCTGCAGGCGACGATGAGGAGTTGAGTGATATTTGAGCAGAACACGTGCTTGGGAGCGCTCCGCATGACTGTCTCTGAAGTTGATGGTAATTTTTGTTGTATGTGCCTTATGCTAATTCGGACAACTTTCATTTGTAGACACTTGAATTAATTGCATTGCGGACAAAATTGACGGATGACTCAATTACGCATAGCTTTGCTTGTTGGATTTATACATTTTGACTGCTACAACGAGGAACGGAAGCAACAATCGAATGAAGAACTTTTAGTCTTAGTATTCTGTAGCCAGAAACACTGTGGGGAACTGTTTTATTAGTGCAGTTGGCGTGAGTTTCAGGCCAAGGAAGGTGCTTTTCTTTTTGAAACATTATTCCAAGCTTTAATTATGTAAAAGAAGCTCTTGGCGGATTCTATCTGTACACTAATAAATGGATTTGGATTAATACAGGAAAGCAGGTAGCAAAATTTACCTGGAAAATTCGACTTTTGCTTTCCAGATCTTGTTGCGATTGAACTTTGATTCAGCCTAAAACCGTGATTATTCGAAAATCAATGTTGTTGATCAAATGCAAAGACAATATATGTATGCTTATATGGCAAGAATTGTGCAAGTTACTTTGGTAATGAGCTCAAGAATGAAGATCTTATACAAGGACAACTACTATTATTATCATTGTCATTGTCATAGTTTACGCAGCGGCGTAGTGGGTAGAGTGCGACGCTCACATGCGGAAGGGTCTAGGTTCGATTCCCGGCTGAACACATCGAATTGTTCACGGCACCACCTCTTAAGAGCTGCTGACAACACTCGAAGAGTAGTAACTATCTAAGAAAGCTTCTCAAACTTCGCCGTTCGGAGTCGGCAAAAAAACTGTAGGTGCCTTTTACTCGTGGGTGAACAGTAGCGCGCACAACACGAGTAGTTGATGAGGAAGCTAGGCCCTGGTCCCCCTGTGGACTGTGGCGCCAACAATTTGTTGTCCATATATACTAAAACCTGCTTTTTTATTGTTGAAGAATTCCCCAGCCATTTTCTTTAATTGACAACGGAAGAAGAGCTTACAGGTATTTTAATTTTCTTCATTTTGTCCCTCCCTTCAAACGTTTTTCTCAGATTAGGGTTAGTCCTCTTCAATCTTAGAAAAAAAAAATCAAGACTATTCAAAGCTTCAAAATTTTCTTGACCAAGTAATAGAAGCAACATCTAGTTACAGTTTATTAAAACAGATCGTGACTTGTGTGGATCCGGGTTCCGTAATGCAAAACTTGTCAACAACATATGTGCATTCCTCTTTAAATTTCTAAGCCTCAAACTTAAAAGCACAATGGACTAGCATATGGTAAAGTGCACTTCCGAACAACGTATGCATTATATCCATTTGTCTTGCACGATGTTCTCTAAACTTTTCGTTGTCAGTAGCCATACACTCAAAAACTTTGACATTTATTAACCAAGTTTACACGACAATTGAGATGTACATTTCATCTGAATTAAAGCGTTTCTCCTCTAATGTTGAAAATAAAAGCAGTTCTATGCATGAAGAACCGGTCTATGGAATTGAATGTAATAGATTTCATGTGTGTGCAAAAACTATCCCAGATTCGTAAGAGTTTATTCGATTTCCACTTGTAATAATAACGAATACTGGCACCGTTAACTAAATATAAGAAACATCTGATTTATACAAAGATGTGCGTTGTATGGCGTCACTCATGGATTCGCTAGTTCAAGTCGTGGAAAATTACGCAATTTCATTTATATTGAGTGTAGAGATTATTAGCTTCTCGAAAACCGTTCAATTTCTTCTACCATACTAAGAATATACCTACTCCTACAGAGCTTATTTAGGGAATGTGCATGAAAAAAGGAGTAAAATTCTACTTACTTTGAACATGACACAATCCAACTGAAAATTGACCCAATTCTGGCATTTGTCTGAGTATCTCTTCGGTTACTAAGTGAACACCACGATGTTGTGGACGCAAATTGATTTTACGCTGAAACCAAGCTGAACCAATTTGAATACCGCCACCTCCACCGCCACGATGATTCGACGAAGCCATTGTACTTGTCGAACTACTATTGTGACAGCTACTGAGGGTGGTGCTGGTTGGAATCTTCTTCGTCTTCGTGATGGTTGTTGGTACTTGCTTTCCTGTTGCTACTGTAGAATTAGGTATTGCGCTAATTGATGGTCTTTTACTGCTGCTTTTATTGGTGGATTTCGCCGCCGTTTTCGTATTCGTCGTCGCCGTCGTTTCCTTGATCGCCGCTGGATCATAAATGCCACACTCCGTCGTGAGGGATTTTTTCTTTGATTTTACCGCTTCGAATGGTTGTTCTTCGGTTCTGTTTTTTCTTGTTGCTACTTCAGCTACTACAGGTGATTTTTTGTCTATATTTAATGGTAATGATGATGGTGGTGCTCTAATTGAATCTGCCGTTTTGGATAAACTTTTCTAACACTTCTTCTTTTATGATATATATTTTATTTTTAAATTCACGCTTTTTGTGTTATATTTTTTTTGCGATTTTTTATGTTTGTTCTGTTTTGTTGTTTAAGGTAATATTCTGTAAAATATTAAATTTATTGATAATTAGTATTTGTTTCAAATTAACAGGAACAAAATTCTTTAAAATATATGGTAAAGATATAGTAAGATTCTAGATTGAAGACAGAGATGACTGAGACTCCGCATATAGAATTGCTTTGAAATTGGCTCTTTCTTATACAACAGTAACGTACGATAGAATTTACCACATTTCCATACTTCCCTTGGATTTATTTATCAACTTCATGATTTCATAAGATGATAATTAAATTAAACTTCATTTTCTAAATCTATTCAAATTTGTCGACCTGTCTTCAATTGACAGTTCACAGTAAGAAAGAGAAGCGGTGTTGGACTGAACATAGCAAACAATGCCTTCAATTGGTAATTGGTCTGCATAATATTTTTTATTTATTTAACTTCTGAATAAATGTTTTATTTTATGTCGGAGAGCGAAAATTAAAGCTTTTCAGAAAAAAACTTAATTAAAATAAAGTTCTAACAGTGGGAAAGTAGTAGGAATGGTCACATGTTGCTGTGTTCTGTCAGAAATGCAAAACAGAGAGAAGGCGGAGTGAGAACATAGAGTTATTATTTGTTATATTTTTTATTATTTATTTTCAAAGCAGGTTCAAATTGCTTGCTTACTTTTTAGTACATATCGTGTTGGCAAATGGGGCTCAGTTAATGTATATCTGTGGGGTATATAAATCCCCTTGATTGAAGAACTATAGATCACCAAATGGCAAATTCGGTTTTAGGCGGGAAGAAAAACAATACAGAAGAAATTTGAGCAGTCGTCTCTTATTTATGTAAAAAATGTTTTTCTTACTTCTTTTACTGTCCAACACATTGGACACATAGACTAGAAACAAAAGAAGAGCGATTTACAATAAGAATAACATTCACGTGATTAGAATACCCTCAGCGAAGTTCGTTTACGAGTAAGTTTATGCATAGAATAGCTTTTTTGGTTTATTTTCTCTTTTTAAAATATTTTTTGGAAATTAGAACAAATTAATTCTGAATATGATGAGTGGGCCATTTATGCTGGGGATCAAAGCATTTGAATATCCCGAAGGTCCAGCTGGTTGAAACATATTTGAAACCATTACGAGAAACCTGTTCAGTCGTCTTTATGCTAGTGGGCGCAAATTTGCTTCTGTAGGCCATTTAAACGGAATGACCTCATAGACCCCCGAGTTCAAAAAGTTGATTAATTCGATGTCAATTTGAACTCATAAAGTATGTGCCCATAAGAATTTAAATTCCTTTTTTCTTCCATAAAACATGTTTTGAAGAATTGAGACTAAAATAAACTCAAATTAAATTTTATGGATTTTCTTTTGCCATTCGTCCCATATGCACCGAAAGGATTAGTTTTGAGATAAATAAAACACAGCACGATCAATCGGGCGATGTTTGAAATCAAAAACAAAAAGAAAAAAACAAAACAGAACATTTTCACAGAGACATATGAGCATATATTTTCGCATGTACTTCAGATACTACAAACCTAAATATTGGTATAGCCAACGACAAATGTTGTGAAAAGAACTTATGGTACAAAAAAGGCGAAAATGTTTTTATTGCGAATTGTAAATTTCCTTCATTTCCTCAGGACTCTACGCACAGCCGGATTATTCGGTTCTATAGAACAAGTCCAAAACCATTGGGTGAAAATATTCACACCAAAAACATATTGCATCTTTCTTTAGAAACTCAGAAAAATTATTTTACCGCCCACAGATGTAATTTGCATCTTTTCCTTTTTCCAAAATTCATGTGATGTTTTCAAAATTCAAGTTATGTTTCTATATCAGTGCACTTTTTGATAGTCCCCATTAAATATCATAAGTTAAACATTCCTAGCTCGTGTTATGACCGCACTGACCTATAAACGTCAGGACGATGTATTTTCTTAACCACTTCCCACTTTACATCTCTTTTCAATAACTTTTCGTCATATGCTTCGTCTTGGACAAACACACATCACAAATTATTCTAAGGAAGAAAAACGTACTTTTTTCTATGTCAAATAACACTTTTTTACATGACCTACGTAACTATTGATGTGTACACATTGTATACAAGGGAATTACTCTCGCTTGCCTACAAACATCGGGGCTATTTGAGGGCCATATCAAAGCAATACAGAATTCTCGTTTGGGGAAAGTAAATTCGTAGTCTTCATTTATTGTTATTCAACGAACATTTTATCCTCGTAAGAAACGAAGACACTACAGAAAGCCGAACGAGCACATAAAATTTTGGCTGCACCTGTTTTCGAAAGGAAAAAAACACACACACTGCCTATGACGTGACACACTCCAGAGAATTTTAAATTTTAAGGCAGCCCGTCGAGTAAGACGCTTTATTTATCTTAAATAACACAATCAAATGGAAAGAAAAACACTTTTTTCCATTTTTATTGCAATTAATGGAAAATCTTTATGCAAAAACGTACAAATACGATGCAAAAAAAAAAAACGATTTATCCTCAAACTCGACCGACTGACACAAAAATTTGACAGATGCTTATTCACTTTGCTTGTCATTTCGTACTTCCTCTCTCTTTCGCTCTATCGCTCTCTTTTCCATTGCTTATCACCACTTATTTTGGGTTCATATGCTCTTTCGTTCTCTCGGATGTTCTCCAATGATGAAAATTCCATTACGAACTTTTACGAAAACGAGGAAAATGTGAAAGAAAATACATTCTCTGCCGTATCATCATATCATATGTGCATGCATGTGTTGAGTGTGAAAGTGTGGGATGAAATCTTGACAGTTCACAAGTGACAGCGGCAGAGGTGAAAATGAATGAGAATCCAACAGAGAAACAGGAAGAGAAAGGTTATTTCCTCCTTCCTCAGGATTACACTGCATGTTAAATAAGAAATTTAATATTTTTCTCCTTTTTCTTTTGGAGGTCCGATTTCAACGTACTATTCATGACTTGAAATTTTTGGTCGCATAAAATGTTTCACCTTTTAGAATTTTTGTAGCGACAAAGATGATAACTTTCAAGTGAATAAGAGAAATGGGAGAAACTGCGGAAGGATTAGACGACACCGACAACGTCAGTTACAGCGACGACTGCATTAGTCCAACGACGAAAGTAAGCAATGAAGGGCACGAAGTGAATGGAGGAGACTTTGAGAATGGTGTATTATATTTCCTTATTTCAACAGACCTACTACTAGTGCACCGCAAACTTTCGACAATTGTAATTAGTTCCTTGTTCTTTTTCGCTACTTTTATTTTTTGTTTTCCAGTTGTTTTTCGTTTTTATTACCCTTTTTCTTGTTGTTTGCATTTAAGGCACCAAAGGATATAAAATACGATTGCTTTTGGTTTGTTTTTCGGGATTACAGCACAAATGCTTTACGAATTGTTTCGATTGAATTCACTTTTCAAGATGTTTTCCTCAGCGTTGTCACGGCGCCAGCGATTCTTCTATTCGGGGGGAACAATTTTCCTATTACCATCCCTATATAAAATTCCATTCAAAAGAGAAATGTCAAAAAATAATGAAACGAAACGGACACGATTTCGCATGTGGATTGTTTTCCTTTTTTGATTCACGAGTCAGGGCGAATTTGCCGTACACCACGCCGAACGTACTGTATCGACTTTAAATTGCACTAACACACAAACACACGAACATATCACACTGACTGGTGGGGCAGGTTGAGGACGGGTACATGCTTTTCTTACGGGCAAGTATAAACTTTTCACCACGGAAACAGTCTATGCGACACACCAAGCCGAAAGCAGTCCTGTGGGTGGTTGGTCTTAGCTCGTCCTATTAATAATGGTGGTGCTGGTCTGGTGGTGTTGAAGATGATGATAGTCAATGAAGAAAAAATTTAAAGATGGCAAGGATGACGGTGTCGTTTTGTTGTTTTTGTGGTTTGTTTTGTTGTTGTTGTGTTGTTGCCTTTGATGGTGTTAGTGGGCAATGACGATGGTGGTGGAGGAGCAGCAGGAGGTTGTGGAAACTCGCCCATTCATAGATATTCTCTATATCACACAAACAAACTTATATCCTTTTTGCTCCCCATCTACAAGCAATTATCCTTGGCAGTGATCATTTGTAAAAAAAAAAACATTTCGAAATCCCGTCACACGTTTTATATTTATTATTTTAACATTCAGCCCCGATTTTGATGGTATTTTTTACACACCACGGGTGCTCCACACACTCTGCGCTCCTACAATTTTTTTGGTCTTGCCCGCAAATGTCCTTTCGATTACAAAACTTTTCCTTTTCCTCCACTCTTACGAAAACTGAACTTGGGCATTTTTTTAAGGAGTATAATGGGCTGAGTGCACTGTTATTGATAATCCACTTGCTCACATAGGTTCACCTGGTATCCTGATGTCCTAATTGATGGTGATTTCTGGGTATTTTTTGAAAATTTTGTGAAAAATGATGCGGATAAGTTTTTACTCGATTTTTGCACTCGTACTTTTTTTACACCACGATTGCTCTGCTTTTCGCTTTGATTCTCAATCTGAGGTGAAATGAGAATTCGTGTGTGCAGATGTATGAGTATGACATTTTGGGTGAGGTACATTTATTGTGTAGAATGGCAATGCCAAGAGCTAGTCCTCAAACCAGGATGTGTTCAAATAGACATGCTTTGCGTGAAATATCTTTCTGTAAAAGGGGCTTTATTCTTCACTTCGGTTACGGCCAACTTACATATATGAAATACTAACACAATGACGTGGTAGAGCTCTTACTAGTATTCGAAGTTTGAACCACTGGCGCATAGTTCCTCTTTCCGTACGTTAGCGAAAACATCAAAATTCAATGTTAGCGATCATCAATAGATGTGATTGTTGAAGAAATAGTCTAAAACTATTTTCAAAACTTCCAGATTTTTTAAGACAATTGACAAGAGCACATACACTGCTTGCTTATGTACATATATAGACAATACCAAGTGATTCGTAAAATACAGTACACAGGCACCTGCCTGAATGACATGAAAAATGCATGCATTCGACACCGTATGGTTAGAAGTTCTCTTCCTCCAGTTGGTAAGGCTCCGCGTTCATAAAACATTGCTATATATGAACTACGACATGGTAACAGGTAGGAAGTTCGTTGTGAAAAATGGCAACGAAATTTCCAAAACTGTGTTCCATATAGAAAATGGGCTGCAACAAGGGGCTGATCTTGTTCACCTCACTAGCGATTTTATAGGTTCTATACCTTACATAATAGCATTTGCCGATGATCCAATCGCGTACAGAACAGGTACGAAGGTAGAAGAAATAAATGGTTTGTTGCAGAGTGACTTCGATGCAATTTAACGTTGTTGCGACCACCGGAAGTTGAAAACCAACTACAAGAAGTATGAAACTATTTTTTTCAGAACCCTGCTTTCTATAGCCTCAAGGGACTCGAAAATAAATTGACACAAGTTGGGCATAGTTGGCCCACTGGGACAACCGTTGGCCTTGAAAAATGTAGCAAGATATCTGGGCATTTGGTTGTACCAATATCTATGGTATATGGTGTTGTCCATGTAGATACAGCTCTGACAAGGGCTAAGAATGCCATCGCTATGGCAAGAGGGCTGCTTTACAGCAGTCAACTTGACACCAGAGTGAAGGTAATCTGCTAAATGGCCCTTATCCGACCAATCATGGTAAATGGTTGTCCTGTGTGGTTAAACGTGAATCCTTCCCAAATGGAAAAGATGAAGGTGTAATGAGGCAGTGCCTACAGAACCCCACAATCTGATTGCAAGAAAATCTATCCCAACGGAGTCCTGTATAACGATTCAAACCTTATAAGGATAGTCCCACTGCTCGAGGCAATTCAACTAATTGCTTGATTTTTGCGGCTTACTACCATGAAAAAGTCCGTCTTAACAGCTATATTTCACCTTCCTTTATCTAGATGCGAGAGGCCTGATACAAGATGGGTAGGGCTGCCCTATCATCTTCCACGTAGCACACCCAACAGTAGAAAGACGAACTCAATACGAGCCGGACGTCGCTCGCAGCCACGAAAAACTCGAGCGATTTCTGCTCCAAACTGCCCCAGACAGAAAAGTCTCTCCAAAGGAACTTTTTTTTATTGGTGCCTTTGTTGCAGCTATCTTCTTAAAGTAAAAGACGGGGTAGAAGGGTTAGTAGGGCCAACTAACAAAGGTGAAGATAGTAATGCATTTTATAGAAAACAAAAAAAAAAAACAAAAAAACAAAAAATAAAAAATAAACAAAAAAAATTAAAAACAAAAATAGTAAAAAAATGCAAAAAAAAAATACAAAATAAAAAATATTATAAAAAACTAAAACTAATAAAAAGGGAAAAAAACAAAAAAGGTTCACCCCAGGGTATTAGATATATGAATATTTTAAGCATATAAATAATGAATACGCCCTGATGCACTCGTCCTTATAGTTTTAAGGACATAGTTAAGATCACTGATAATAGGTAAGTAGAGTTAAGTTTTAGGCTTATATAATTGTATATAGACATAAATTTCACTTTAAGTTGATTTTTAGGTATGTAGTTAGGTTAAATCGCTTATTAAGTTAATAACAATAATTGAATGGCGCTACAGTCAACAGGGGGACCTGGGTGTAGCTTGCTCATCAAGTACTCGTATTATTTTCTAACGAGTCCGAACGGCGAAATTTTAGAAGCTTTTTCTTAGACAGGAAATACTCTTTGAGTGTTGTCAGCATTTTGAAAGAGTTCAGCCGGGAATCGAACCTAAACCTTCGGTGTGTGAGTGTCGCATTCTACCCACTACGCCACGGCGGCCACAGTTAAATAAGTTAGGTTAAGAATAAAGTTTTTATAATTTTCTTGGAGAAAGTTAAAAACAATGTATAATCAGTGATTAATTTAAAAGAAAACGTGAAGCCGAAAGGTAAGTAAGTTAGAATTAACATCAGTAGATTACTTTGGTAAGCTAGTTTTAAGTATTCTTTGTCTAGCATTGGCTTTTGGTGTGGGGAAGGTGTACTCCGGATAAATGCATGAAAATTACATGGGTTACGAACTTGGGTAAGGAATTCAAATACTCTGTGTTGTATGAAGGAAGATTGTCAAAGGAATTCTTAGCTCAAAGTATAGCCGGATAGGATGCACTGCATGCGTTATTGTAATTAGAAACGGGCAAAAGCGACGAATTCTTGCGTCTAACCTTAAGAGTCTGAGTAATTAGGACGATTTACAAATGCTAACTTTCTTAAAGGATAATGGATCTGCATTAAATAAAAATCACGGAAGACAGAGAAAGTTCTGAGTGTATCGACATAGAAAAATTTAAGTTGATAAGCTTCAAATTCGGTCATCTTCTCAAAAGAATACTTCTGGGTAGGGAAGGTTACACTAAGTTGAAAGAGGGAGAACAGCACATCAACTAGCATGTTGGGAATATAGAGACTGCGCTCAAGATGTTGTCCAAAATTGGGACAACAGACGTAGGCTCCGTACTCCTCTATGGTTGAAGCACCTAGAAAGCCGCACCAGCAATCAGAAGGAAGCTTCAAACTTTTACTAGAATATTGCATTTTTAGAACTTTGTGGTTTTAGCGCATATCTAACGAAGAACTTCATAGGAGACAAGTCAGAAAGCTGTTGAATTCATTATTAGAATGCGGAAATGACAATGGATTCAACCACGCCTCGTCTTTGAAGAAAAGCAGATATATTCGAAATGGCGGACGTGTGAGCCGTCCAAGAAGCACATGGCGTCCAACACCCGAGGAGGAATCAGTGTGACAGTAGATTACTTTGGTAAGCTAGTCCTTAGCATTTTTTCTCTAGCATGTAAGAAACTGAATTAAGAGAAATAAAAATGCATTGAAAACCAAAAACCAAATGATGCGTTTTTTTTGCCAACGTTTAAAAAAAGTATGGCTCATTTGGTTTTTCTTTACCTTATTCTATTTGTTCGAGAAGAAGGAACGAAGACGTTCTAAAAAGAAATTTATTAGTACGTGCGAAATTAATAGTTCAAGAACGAAAAAATACAGTCGCCAGTTTGTACAACCTTAAACTTCTACGGCGCAGGACTAAAGCAATCTACTAGACTCTTTATATTGACCGATTTAATCGCAATTACCCAAGAGGGTTCTTTTCATTATGGGACTTTAATGCTAGAATTCTAACGTCTTTAGGCTCGTGAATAAGAAGAAGTTAAAACGTCTTATAAGTACTCGCCACCTGTACTGCAGTTCATTATATTTACAGAATTTTAATTCCAGTAAAGAGGAGTAGAACACAGCTTGATTAGTTTCGCAAAATAATAACTTTTACAACACAGTTGGAATAAACAGCAACTGCACATGGGGAGTTCAGTAACTGTATAATTGCTGAATTTTCCTCTTTATGCGCAAGCCATTCACCTCGTTTACAAAAAAAAAAACCAACACACTAGCTTTCAATGTTTTCTTGTGTTCGTATTCGTCGTAAATTTCGGTTTACGATCTAGCATTAAATCCTAGTCAATATACTTTTCAAATCTTTGTCAGCAGCCTGTACTGACAAATTATTTCAAATTTTATTCCCAACTCGACACTTTGGGCAGAAACCACCAAACAAAATAATCACTAATTCCCGTGGCCATTTGGTGTTGCTCCGACCGCAAATTGAATATAATTCTCAAAACGTTTAAGTCCACAGTACTTACCAAGTACATCCATTAAAGTGTTTGTAAACAGAGGTAGAGCCCTACCTCTACACAAGAGGAAGAACATTCCGCGAGAACAGTTGACTTGCCTCAGCATAACTTCCATTACCATTAGCAGATATCAAATGCGGCGGTCGGTGGTTTACCTTCGGTAAACTCTCTTCGCACATAGTTATGGATGGATTCATTTTTCAAAAGACACAAAAACAAAGAGTGGCGGAAAAAACA
Organism: Eristalinus aeneus; assembly: GCA_955652365.1. NCBI lineage: Eukaryota > Metazoa > Arthropoda > Insecta > Diptera > Syrphidae > Eristalinus > Eristalinus aeneus. The sequence continues at coordinate 26,040,020 of OY019131.1, forward strand.
AACAACGCGTATCACAGCAGGGAGTGCCGCCACCGTTCATCATCATCACCATCGTCAGCACAAGACGACGACGAGCCCAATCCTGTGTGCATGCCTCTCCGTTCGAAAGACAGAGAGGGAAACAGCCGTGCAAAGCTGGGCGAACACCAAATAAAAGCACATAACCACCCAGTAAGCAGTCCTTAGAACTAACGTGTGTAAGTGGGCGGCTGATGGCACTCCTTCGTAAATCGACTCATTCTGTGGCACTTAGTAGATGCTGCTGCTAGACATGGACACACTATTTGAAGCGCCCAAGCCCTACACGTTCTGTTGGAAAATGTTTTGGGAAATTCCTTCATGTTCAGTATTCGTTTAGTCCTAGCCCTGTCTAGATCCGCTCGCCAGGATATTCGCATTTTTTCGGTGAAAACTTGTTGAATTCGGGTATATTCAGCGATTTCGTCATCGCATAGAAATAGTCTCGGTATTCAATTTATAAGGCTTTTTTTTCGTTTTTTGCGCGTGGAGACTTTGGGACATACGTACGGACAGCAACGGAGAGCGAAATAAGGAATAATGTCCAGCGACAATGAGGACATTTTCAAAGTAGATCCTGAAACGGCCTGGCTAGAGGAGGAAACAATCGGTGGATTTCGTGTCTGGCACATAATGGCGATTTGTTTGGCCATTCTCTTAAGTATAAGTCAGTTTCGCGAATCAGTCTTATCCGAACCCCGATCTAAGCGTGACTTTTCTTCTTTGTTTTCAACTTTAATTTAATAGTCATTTTCGTTTGTTGCTGTATCCGGTTTCGAATTCCAAGGACAAAACAGGAGATAGAAGCCGACTACCAGCGGAAGCAGCTAACCAAAAAGTTTCGCGAGAAACTGGCACAAATCAAGAACTCCGAAATGGACGACATGGACTTACAAAAAGGTATTCCCACTAGCTTAAGCCCTTGCCCCCTCCCAAGAAGGTAGATGTTGCTGCCAAGCCCGTATGCTTAATTGTGTGGCAGTAAATAATGAAGGGGGATGCTTGATGTGTGGCTGTTTGTCGAGAGTATAGGTTCGTGCTTTCTATCATGGTCACAAAAAAATCGGCAACATAGTCTCTAGCAGACAAATGCAAGTCGCATGGAAAGCTAATTTAAGCACCAAAAGGTGTGACCAACGTCATTCGATAGAATAGTGTGAATTCGAAAGAGTCATAAAAAATTTAACTATGCTACACCTGCTTGACTTTACGACTCCTGAACTTGTAAACTGCCGGTGACTAGCCCTAAGCGGCCTTCTCAACAAACCCTCTGACTGTCCGGGGAATCATTAGAAGTAATGAAATCCTTTTCTGCATTATGATCAGATCATAAAGACATGTGCTTATTCCCTGGACTCTTGTAACCTTGAAAACAGTCGTATTTTTGCTGAATTCCCGTTTCCTCCTTGAAATGTGTCCGTTTTCCATTTAAAGAGAATTCATCCATTGAAGTTTTTACACATTCTGTTATATTCGCATACTTTAAATTGTGTATTGTCCGTAAATGCAGAAGTTTCGAAAAGAATTTGTATTTTTAGTAACGAGTTTTTGCTCGCATACTTTCGTGCGTGCTTTCAAAAGATTTTTGCAAAGTTTTGCCCCATAACCCAAAAAAAAAAGAAAAACATTACCATAGAACAAAAGAAAATGCAGGTACTTTAGCAGTTCTTTAAACTTAACAGAGAAAAAGCATTGAACACAATGCCGTCAAGTTGCATATTTCTTTTAGATTGCTGCCGTTACATCGTTTACACGGAATGTGGTACCCCAACCACATTATAATTTTTAAATTCTTGTTGCGCCAAACATGGTAGGGAGCATAGAAAACTAATTTGATCTCAAATTTTAAATTTTTATCAATGATAATTTGTGGTCGCCGTGGCGTTGTGGGTAGAGTGCGACACACACGCCGAAGAGCCAGGTTCGATTCCCGTCTGAACACCTCAGAATTTTCACGGCACCACCTCTTTCGAGCTTTTGGCAACACTCAAAGGGTAATTATTGTTTAAGAAAAAACTCAAACTTCACCGTTCAGAGTCGGCAGAAAGATGTAGGTCCCTTCTACCAGTGAGAGAACAGTAGTGAGCACAACAGCAGCATTTGATAAGTAGGTCTTGGTTTTCCTGTGGACTGTCGCGCCATCCAATATTGTATGTAAATGGTCTTAAGCAATTCGGTAGCGATTAAGTAAACGAACATATTTTCCTTTATAACATGAATCAACAAACCATTAAGGAGTTGTTCAAACTAATTTGTTTGGCTGTTGTGCAGCTTGAGAAGAACATTTCCGGAAAAGGATCCAATTCAAAAAAAAAAAAAAAATGTAAACAGATGCTCAGTTACCATTAACCGTCAGCTGTTATGGTCGCTGTTCAAGAGGAAAACATAATGAGTTGAAGTTAAGTTCTTATCAGGGTCCCTACCAACCCCATGCTCTATTCAAGTGCTGTTCATTACCGAAACCTATGTGCCTTAAAAATATTGGTTATCCGGATGCTAACCATCCGAGCTCTTTGATTATGGCTAATAATGACTTGTTACACCTAAGGTCTGGCCTGTTTTGAAAAACTTGGTTTTTACTTTCTGAAACATTTCTAAATTTATAAATCTAAAGAGAAAACATACCTTAAATAGGTTAGATCAGAAAGATCTCTGCTGAGTACTATCAAACTTGATAAACTTCTGTACTGTTGTAAAATATAAAGATAAAGCTGTCTTCTAATTTTTATATCAGTCAGTCTTCGAAGTCTGACTTTTCCCTTATATATAAAAGTACTACCAGTTACGAACTACTGTTTTAGATTTAAAAGTATGAATTTAGAAGCATGACCAAGACGGTTTATAGATTTAATACTTAAAACGTAGATATATTTAATTTTCGCTTGTATAGGTATCATTACATTATGCTTTTATGGTTTATTGTATTTAAGAGAAAACTGCAGTTAAGAAAAACATAAACTGATTTAGAAAATGTAGCTCCCATCGCTTAAGGCACGTGGATATATTCGTTAAGGCGAGTCACTTAAATTCACTTACTATAATGCCATATACAATGTCATTTATCCATGGTCTTAATGGTAAAGAAATTAACAAACGAGACCTATTACGGCTGCATTTCTTAAACAAAGATAACATCAATATCTATCTTCCCACGGAGCGAATAAAATTATAGATTTTGCCTTCCTACTTAAACTGCTGGAAGTCATGCAATGTCATCGTTACATTTGAAGACTCACAAAAAGCAATACAGCTTTGGTGACACGTACATATATACCTTTGTTCTATTGTAGTATACAAAATATAATGGATTAAAATGACGGCAATTAGAACATTTTATTTGCGGATGGCGAAGTCCGTGACTTGTAATACGCCGACAGCTCTGTGTCTGACTAAAAATTAAAATGAAAGGACAACTAGGAACACAAATTGTGTGCAAAATGCTGTTGTATGTAAACAGAGTTTATTGACCCCACAGTATCAAATTAATTTAATTAAATTCTATGTTTGCATTTTATTGCTAATTTGATGTGTTTTCAATTGTTGACTGAAATCTTCTTCTACATTATCATCTTCCCAATTATCCTCCCAAACATTCACCGACCCGTCGTCATCCTCCTCAGATGCGTTGAAATCTAAAAGATTCAGTGTAAAATTGAGAAATAATTCATGTATCGTAGTTACCTTCGGCTGGGAACTCCTCGAATTCATCGTCTTCTTCTAAAAGTCCTAAATCTCCTTTAGGTTTATTCTTCTCTGTAGACATATTAAAAAAAACTATATGAACAAGTTCGTACAACTTCACAGAGTATTCAATGACATATCAATCGAAATGTTTGGATTGAATTGACAGGTTAAAGAGTGAGATAGATATAGTTCATACTTGTGCAAGTCATTTTTACTAAAGTGATGCCAAGTCATCTAGTATTAAAACTCTAAAAATACTTCGGCGAAATTTATGTATTTGTTCTCATCTGACCATCAACTCTATTCATTTTACTTCATTACATGTATTGTATTGTATGAACTGTTTTAATTAAAAATCCTTTCTTTGCTATGGCGAGCCTGAGCATGTTGGAGCCAAAAGAAATTTATATAGACAAAGGACTAATATCTGACTAACTATTTAAAATTGAAGTTTTCAGAGTAGTTTGCGTCAGGATTGTTCCAATTATGTGGAGTTGCAAACAAATCTTATTAAATGAATTAATATAGCGAAATTGTGAGAAAAAGAATATAACAGACAGCCATAAAATCTCTTCTGATATATCACCCTTTTTTAAATAAAATCCTTGTTTATGCTTTTATATAATGGCAAATTAATCACTTCATTTTTATAGTGATATGTAAAAATGTATGATTTCAAAACGCAGGCGATCCAGTTTTGATGACAATCATATATGGGTAGGTAACCAATATACCTTGTTCTCAAATATCCCCTATAGACCGATATTTAATCAACGGTCAGCAACATCTAACCTTTTTTATACAATAAACAATATAATATGCAAGCTATATACAATTATTTAATTTAATTATCTTTTAGCACTTGCCAGAATTCAATCAGACTACCTATCACATCACAACAGCAAAGAGAACCTTATGAGGGATGACTTCAAATTCAACACACTCCAGAATCCAGTTTAAATAGAAACAATAAGCGAAGAGTAAACAATTATTTTTAATATAAAATGGAATATAGAAACATACAAAAGGAAAACATACATAGGTAGATATTAGTTTTAAAGATTAAAAAAATAAAATAAAAACGTATCACAAAATTAACACAAGCAATAAAACGGAAAATATAAAATACTTCCCTCGAATTAAATGAATCGCAGTGAAATAAATTTACAAACATAGAAAAAAATAACACTGCGTATTTATTCGGTTCGAATATTTTTTTTTTATTAATTTATTGATTTAATTTCTTTTTGGGCAGCATCGATTATTTATTTCTCCTCCTGTTTTTCCAGTACAATTCTTTTTATTTGCTTTATGCTCAACTTTCAGGCCGTGATATCTGTGTGTTTGAACCCTCAACATTTTGTTCAGAAATTTCTTAATATATGTTGTATTTATAAATGTTTTATATCAATTTTTTTTCTTTTTTCATTTTACTTGAATGGAGTTTATAACGTTCTTGTAATACTTATATATTAGTTTACTGTTATTTCTGTGTCTCTTGGTTTTTTGTTTGTTTGTTCTATTAAATTTCATTTCGTTTCTTGTTTCAATTATTTAATAATTATTAATACATTAATATATAATATAAAACAACTAGACAATGTCCATAAATTATTCTTTCCGAATAAATGTCCTCCCCCTGCAAAGAATAGAGTATAGGATTATGAGAAAAATGAGCGACTCAAAAAATAAAGTAAACACAAAACACATACGTTATAGTCTTCTTTTCTGTAGGTTTAGTCTCTGGCCGAGCACGATTCAGGACTTTGAGGAAATCAGAAGTTTTTGCCCTCATCCTCGAATGAATGTAAGCTTTTGAACACTAAAATAAAAACAATGAAACTACTTGCATATGGAAAGTAATGTTAAGCCTACCTTAATGTGATAATGCAAGTAGTCACGGAACATATGAATTAAATTAATAGTATTATCTCTGGTCTCCTTATTTGTGTGGCGGGGAAATAAAACTGGAACCCAAAGAGCAAAATAAATAAATACTTCATTAGCAAATAACAAAAAACAAAACAAAAGGTTGCTTCCAAAACAATAAAAAAAATATCATTCTCCTGGAGAGACTTTAAATTTCGTTTCAATGTGCACAAACCCAAGTCGTCTGGAGCAGAATTGTAATCCGTCCAGGATGCCGTTCGTCATCACTTTTTTTCTTGGAGTGTTTGAGAGACAAATCGAAGGAAATAACAGAGATATCCCACTTTTAACTCCGTCCCTAGGTTATATCAGTTCAATTGTGCACAAACCCAAGTCGTCTGGAGCAAAATTGTAGTCCGTCCAGGATGCCGTTCGTCATCACTTTTTCTTGGAGTGTTTGAGAGACAAATCGAAGGAAATAACAGAGATATCCCACTTTTAGCTCCCTCCCTAGGCTAAATCAGTTCAACTGTGCACAAACCCAAGTCGTCTGGAGCAGAATTGTTCGTCATCACTTTTTCTTGGAGTGTTTGAGAGACAAATCGAATGAAATAACAGAGATATCCCACCTTTAACTACGTCCCTAGGCTATATCAGTTCAACTGTGCACAAACTTAAGTCGTCTGGAGCAGAATTGTAGTCCGTCCAGGATGCCGTTCGTCATCACTTTTTCTTGGAGTGTTTGAGAGACAAATCGAAAGAAATAACAGAGGTATCCCACTTTTAACTCCGTCCCTAGACTAAATCAGTTCAACTGTGCACAAACTCAAGTCGTCTGGAGCAGAATTGTAGTCCGTCCAGGATGCCGTTCGTCATCACTTTTTCTTGGAGTATTTGAGAGCCAAATCGAAAGAAATAACAGAGATATCCCACTTTTGACTCCGTCCCTAGACTAAATTAGTTCAACTGTGCACAAACTCAAGTCGTCTGGAGCAGAATTGTAGTCCGTCCAGGATGCCGTTCGTCATCACTTTTTCTTGGAGTGTTTGAGAGACAAATCGAAAGAAATAACAGAGATATCCCACTTTTAGCTCCCTCCCTAGGCTAAATCAGTTCAACTGTGCACAAACCCAATTCGTCTGGAGCAGAATTGTTCGTCATCACTTTTTCTTGGAGTGTTTGAGAGACAAATCGAAAGAAATAACAGAGGTATCCCACTTTTAACTCCGTCCCTAGACGAAATCAGTTCAACTGTGCACAAACTCAAGTCGTCTGGAGCAGAATTGTTGTCCGTCCAGGATGCCGTTCGTCATCACTTTTTCTTGGAGTGTTTGAGAGACAAATCGAAAGAAATAACAGAGATATCCCACTTTTAACTCCGTCCCTAGGCTATATCAGTTCAACTGTGCACAAACTCAAGTCGTCTGGAGCAGAATTGTTCGTCATCACTTTTTCTTGGAGTGTTTGAGAGACAAATCGAAAGAAATAACAGAGGTATCCCACTTTTAACTCCGTCCCTAGACTAAATTAGTTCAACTGTGCACAAACCCAAGTCGTCTGGAGCAGAATTGTAATCCGTCCAGGATGCCGTTCGTCATCACTTTTTTTCTTGGAGTGTTTGAGAGACAAATCGAACGAAATAACAGAGATATCCCACTTTTAACTCCGTCCCTAGGTTATATCAGTTCAATTGTGCACAAACCCAAGTCGTCTGGAGCAAAATTGTAGTCCGTCCAGGATGCCGTTCGTCATCACTTTTTCTTGGAGCGTTTGAGAGACAAATCGAAGGAAATAACAGAGGTATCCCACTTTTAACTCCGTCCCTAGACTAAATTAGTTCAACTGTGCACAAACCCAAGTCGTCTGGAGCAGAATTGTAGTCCGTCCAGGATGCCGTTCGTCATCACTTTTTCTTGGAGTGTTTGAGAGACAAATCGAAGGAAATAACAGAGATATCCCACTTTTAACTCCCTCCCTAGGCTAAATCAGTTCAACTGTGCACAAACTCAAGTCGTCTGGAGCAGAATTGTAGTCCGTCCAGGATGCCGTTCGTCATCACTTTTTCTTGGAGCGTTTGAGAGACAAATCGAAGGAAATAACAGAGGTATCCCACTTTTAACTCCGTCCCTAGACTAAATTAGTTCAACTGTGCACAAACCCAAGTCGTCTGGAGCAGAATTGTAGTCCGTCCAGGATGCCGTTCGTCATCACTTTTTCTTGGAGCGTTTGAGAGACAAATCGAAGGAAATAACAGAGGTATCCCACTTTTAACTCCGTCCCTAGACTAAATTAGTTCAACTGTGCACAAACCCAAGTCGTCTGGAGCAGAATTGTAGTCCGTCCAGGATGCCGTTCGTCATCACTTTTTCTTGGAGCGTTTGAGAGACAAATCGAAGGAAATAACAGAGGTATCCCACTTTTAACTCCGTCCCTAGACTAAATTAGTTCAACTGTGCACAAACCCAAGTCGTCTGGAGCAGAATTGTAATCCGTCCAGGATGCCGTTCGTCATCACTTTTTTTCTTGGAGTGTTTGAGAGACAAATCGAAGGAAATAACAGAGATATCCCACTTTTAACTCCCTCCCTAGGCTAAATCAGTTCAACTGTGCACAAACTCAAGTCGTCTGGAGCAGAATTGTAGTCCGTCCAGGATGCCGTTCGTCATAACTTTTTCTCGGAATGTTTGAATGACAAATCGAAGGAAGTAACATTCCAAATGGAACATCGTCATTATACATTGATAACTTAAAATACCTATAGGAAGCAACCACTAAATGTACTATTGAAACACTCACCAAACGTAACATAACCAATATTGTCGCCAACTTTTGCGTCAGTATTTGCCAGCTCTAATGGCGGTTCTCGATGTGAGAATAATACCTGCGGGGCTGTATGAGAGGCTCGCCGGCCTTCCCTCAATTCCTGCATAAACACTTTACCTATAACTACATCATCTTCGTCGCGGAATATAGTGCTAAAAACAACTGTGACTCGATCTGCCTTCGCTTCAACATATCTAAGTAAATACGAATATTAATGAAAATGTTCGACTTTTTCGGTTGTTCTCACTTACAGTGTTTCATCCGTACGATAGTTAATAACTGCTCGTTTTTGGCCTTCCTCGCCTTGTTCCTGAAAATCAAAGTACTTCTCGAAAACAGATGCAAAGCAGTTCCTCTTTAAAAGTCCAATCTTTTGAGCAACTGCCTCCCAGTCCGATGGTATATTATCTAGATTAATAAGTACCGAAACATTGTAGCCTACGAAAGAATAAAAATAATTAAAATGTTTCGTAATGAACTTCCTTGCTAGATTGAGGCGGGTACCTTCTTCTGTGTCTGTAAGCAAACTACCGTACTCCCTTTTTAATAGTTCATCGGCTCCATGCTCTTGTAGTTGTTTGTAGAACTTCAATGCTATGCTTGTCTATTCAGAAGGCGATTAGGAACAAATTTATTACGATTCTTACATTACTTACTCGAACTTTTGTCTTGTCACCGTTCACATTGGATATGTGAAATAAAACTCCGTCAAAGTCCGCAATTGTGACATCAATTGACTCGGCCTTTAGGCTGAAATGAATGAATGTATTTTAAATGTTGAGAAGTGTCTGTGAGTTTTCAGTTTACTAATAGTCGTGTAACAAATACTAAGCCAAGTTGGTAAGTTGCACAAACTTACCAAACTTTGAGAATGTTTTCAAACTATATATGTGGATTGAATTAGGTGAACAGATTTTTGTTGATTAGATGAACATTCATCATTCTGAAGCGACGTTTCCATTTCCATCGTTCATATGAACAAAAATGGGCAATCTAATATACCTACTTAAACTCATGTCAATCGCCATATGCGATGAACGCAATCTTCTTCCATAAACCGTGGAAGTAGATACTGCCTACATAGACAAGTAAGTGCATACGTTTTATACCGTATTTGCAAACAATGTACACGCCTAAGTGCGTTCGCAGAAATCAATTGTTATTCATAAATATACATTTTCTTTGGCATTTGGCGCGGAGTTCAGTGAACGAATACAATGAATACATTGCGAATTCCACTGTCGGCCGACTCCATGCATCATTTTTAAGATTGCTTGCAAACTAAAACTATATTAACAGAATTTCAAATTAGCCACACCTATAAGACCATACCAACAACAAATATAGTCACCATATCGAAAACTCGTTGAAAGATTAGTCACCAAATAAGGCTATGGATTGATAAACGAAATTTTTGTTCAACTCTTATCAAGAAACCTCCTTAACCAAAACTGTTATCTGAAGTATCAAAAAAAAAAAAAAAAAAAACACTGAAGTCTATCTCTTTAAAAATATTCATTAAAATGGAACGATAAATGTGCATTTGATATTAGAAGAAACGAGTGTCTGACCTCATCAATTCATCGACAACAAAACCAATTGATCTCCTCGCATTTCAAAGAATGAATAATCCAACAAAAAGCTACTGCATATTGCCGACAATACGAGGAGCTCTCATCATTGCCTTTCTCTTTAATCATGTATATGAACACCCAGCACAGCGCGTAGGAAATACCGAATTATCACATAAAATTCAATTGTTAACAAGAGATATTTATTTCTACAAATGTGGCACAAATTAATGGAGCACTACTTTGTAGGTTCTGAAACTCTCGTTTGCCGTACAGACCGCGTGCAGTTTATTGAATTTTTCATTCATCATTCTTTCGCACGTTCGTCGTTTTTTTCCCTTATTTTCACCATCTACTCACCCAGCAAGTGCGTTCCGAAATTTTACTAAAAGCGTATCCTCGACAATCCGATTATTGATTTCTAGTAGAATCATATTTTAGCACTTTATTTGGCCGAAAAGTAATACTATCGTGCGGGAACTGGCGTTTAAAAATACTCTAAAAAGGTTAAAAAAATTCTCGGACTTTACGCTGGCTCCTGCCGTGGCCGAGAAGAGTGTATTGGGCGATTAATCTGTTTGGTTGATTGCCTTTGAAGCGATTGCTTGCGATGGATTGCGTCTGCGATGCTAGGAGAAATTGATGACTGGACCGGGTGGAAAAACTGACGGCCAAGCAACGCTAATCAACGCAAAAATAATAATGCAAATTCCACCACTAAAGGGAGTCTGTGGTTTGACCGAAATGAAGATATTCGCTTGACGAGATATCAGCAGATTTATGTAAATTCTAAATTGAGTTAATGAATTTCACTTGACTAGGAAAACTTTTGATTTGCATAAGTTGCTGAACGGGACGTTATTTACTGTTGATTTGCAAAGAGGTATATAAAATATCCCGACCCCAGCAACGCAACGTAACAATTTTGACACTTTTGACAGAAGCTAACTTTTTTTCCAGCGGGTGGTTGAGTCACTAATGTGAAGTTGGCTCCGATTGGCTATAAAATTACGGAACCAATTGCTGACATGTACACTTTGTTTTTAAAATAAAATCGGTTATTCTTCTTGGGCTAATAATGCACGCAAACTATCTGCAATACATCTTGCCCATTGGTTTTATATGTTCATAGTAATGTTTTTTCTATTGTTCTGCATAGATATCTAAAATTGTTGTTGCACACAGAATCGAGTATACTTAAGATGTGTATCTTACGATAATTAAATTATATCAGCACATTTGTTCCTTTTAATTTTCTTTGGGAATATAAGAGACAAGAATCTTCAAGAAAATTAAAGTCAAGGAATGAGAATTACAGCCGATTTTGAACAGTTTTCGGTATTTGAAAGTAGTTTTTATTTTTCTTATTTTGCTAATTTCTTAAATCTAGATGTAAAAATACATAAATTAGTAATAAAATGTGTTATTATAAAAACTTTCTTACTATGCGGGCGCTATTAGTTCAATTTATTTCCTTCAACCTACCATTTTGTGCTTTGGCTTAGTTTAAAAATGCAGTTTAGTTTTTATATTACTAATGCTATCTTAAAACGAGGAACAAAATGCTTAACCTAGGCACGACTTATATGATTTCTAAAAACAAAAATTACTTACTCACCCTATGTGGGCGCTCTAAGCTAAACTAATCATTTATTTATTTATTTGCCTTTCGGCGTCAATACTCTTTTTAATTTTTAATTAATAAAATTAGTATCTATTAAAAACAAAGAAAATTGTTAAAAAAAACCTAGTTATCTATTTTTGCTTAATAAAAACTTAATCTAAATCTTAATCTTAATCCTAATCTTAACTTAATCTAACTTAACCATATACACTTACTTTTTTTTTTTTTTATTTTGTGCCACATCGCTGTGTGCAGATTTACATTTTTCTTCAGAGAATTTTTCTGTTGCAAAAATGCAATGATAGCCATGTAATCTATTCAATTCTTGTTTATGTTTATTCGAATCGTGCAACAGTGCAGCTAGATCTTTGAACCTTCTTCAAAAACTGGAACTACATGCCAAGATCAAATTGTAATAACTGCACTTGCTATGGATGACAAATTGCTGAAAGAAGTTTCCCGAATTGATCCCGACGAAGATAGGTTGAACCAGTTTCACAAAAATTGTCATGATTATTGAAACCTTAAAAAGCTTACGTACATTATTATAAATAAATGCTTTGTGTTTAAAAGGTTTGTAAGTTCTCATTTAAATGCTAAGATTTAGTTTCTGTGAGTTTTCTCTTTTCTCTTTTTTATTGAAATAGGTTTTTCTGTTATTATGAAACAGATATGTTGTTTATTCCTTTCAGTTTTTCATAATACCTTTTTTCTGAAATGAGGATTTATATTTTGAATGCCATTTTAATTTTTTTTTTTTGCACAGAACTTACCATCCCCTCAACCGCCGCACCATTTTTGTTTTTCACGCTTTCTGGCTCTCGTCTTATGGTCACCTTATTAGACAAAACAAATATGCATATACATAGAAATCAGAGAATAACCGCACGCGAGAAAATTTTTGAATATCTAAAAATAATTTTCAGCACCTTCGTGAGTCACCTATCATTGCTAAGCAAGCAACCACAAGTAGAATAATATATCATTTATACACATGTTAACGCTTTGAGTCAAAGATGCATTTATTAGAATAATAATGTCTTTACAATTTAATTGATCACAAGCAATTTGCTAGAGCTATTAATTCAGCGCGATTACTGAATCACGTCAGCAGTAGTGCCTCATTACACTTTCACTGAAGTTTCTGGAAAAAAAAAACATAATTAATTAGAGCAGAATGAAAACAGCGAGAATTATGGGTTGTTAATTTCAATAAACAGTACATGTTAAAATTATTTGTTCAAAAGTAAAGGATTGTCACACTTTTGTGCAATTTTATCGCCGTTGTTTTAGACGTGGTGTTTTTGGAAATTTATTTGCACATGCCTTTAACATGCCAACAAATTATTTTCTAATATTTGAATTGCGCTGAAATTTTTGTGATTCTACGATACAGAAGGGGATCAGCTTCTTTAGCAAATATTCATGTTTTGCGCTGTTGTTTTTTCACGAATACAGTTTTTGACCAGTCCAAACAACGAAATTTAAAAAGTTGTTCTTTACAAACAAATAATGTTGTCAGTAACTTGAAAGAGATACGGCTGAAAAAAAATGTGACGTTTATTTCAAGATTCGAACCTGGGGCTACACCACGGGGGCACATCAACCATTAAACTGAACAGAATTTTGTTTTCCTTCAGTCCATACTTTTGCAATATCAAAAAGTATTGCCTTTAAGTCAACGATTATATTATTGTTATAGGCCCCGTAAATTATTTATATTTTCGTAAGTTTGAATTAATTAGATGAACAAAGTTTTGAGAACCTTTCAGAGTTAATTTGCGTCATGATTACAACTGAATTACAATTTACAACAAATTTTTAATGAGCAAGTTAAATAATTACTGGTGGCGTCTTATAAATCGTAACACATACACTATCATAAATCAGTTATTTTTCGACTTATTATTATAGGCTGGTTAAGGCTCACGAAAGAAAATAACAGTTTGAACAACCGGTTGAGAAAGCGAACTTCTACAGCACGGACAAAAGCCGATTGGTACCCAAGTACGTACAAGAAAGGGCGAACGCATTAAAATACAATACGTGAACGCTTTTCAATGCTTTCAGTTACTACATCTGTTCCAACTGCTCTGAATTGCTACGAATTTCGTCGAAAAACAACCAAAAGACGTTCCATTTGCTGATTTTTTCGTAGTAGAGAAAACTCATGATAAAACAAAATATTTCCCCTCCCTATGAATTTCTGCCGAAGAAAATTCTGTTGGTAACAGATGACTGTCAAAGTTAATATAAGAAAAACGTTGACATTTCATATATCTGATAGCTGTTTACATTTAATTCTGCAAATTTCTACGAAAAGTTGTTTCATAAGTTTCGGCAGAGTTACTCTCTTCAAGAGAGAAACTACGATTTTCTGTAAACAAATGAATTGGTTCAGACTACGTTTTCGATTTTCTCTTACAAATAAAATAAATAGTGTTTTAGAAATATCATTCCAAGCTCGTGGCACATTCACATATTCACACAGCATTCACAAAATTGCTAGAATTAGTTTCCACTCATTGTTATTTTGGTTTTTACTGGTTAGGGGAATAAATTTGTGGGAGCAAGTACAAGGCAGGAGTTTCCACTTTTCAGCAGTCCGCGAATTAATGCAAGATCATCTGGTGTCAGGGACCATCCACTTAGCTGACCAACGCTTTGAAGCTCTGGACATCGTTCCATTAAAATCTAAAAAAAAATACAATAAATTATTTATTAGGTTAGTTTGTTTGAAATGGTCTGGAATCAAATTTTTAATTCAAGCTGACAGAAAAGTAACAGTCATACAGGAACTTTCAAAAATATCGGGCAGTACCGATTGCAGAGGTCAAAGGTTCTGGACTGAATCTTAATCTAAATTTATTTTTGAGTTAATGAAAAACGCAAATTGTCCATAACAGCCACTTAGATACAGTAATAATCTGTAGGTCTCGTCAATGTCTGAGAGCACAAGCTAAACAAGCTCGGCTTTCTTCCATTCTGAACTATTGTTTCCGCAACCATAAAACAGTAAGAGCATAAACATGGCGTTCATATTGAAAAAGTAAAAAAAAAAAATTAATGTACAAATGAAGAAACTGCATTAGTGTCTGATCAAACCTGACTGAGAAAAATTTTAATAATAAATTTGTTTAGAATCATTCCTTGTATTCGGAAATCAAGCACGATTCCGTCCAATCCCATCATCTTCGATGTATTTATAGATTTAATTGTTAATTTGCTGGCAAATTCGCTTTGAATTTTTGTTGAATCGAACGTTTTTCAAAAATCTCTGTTTACTTTGTAAAATGTTGATCAAAACGATCGCAAAAGATTTTCAAAGCGAATGCAATGAATTAAAAATATTGGTCACCATAAGCGATTTTGTTTAATGAAAATGGACAACTTTTCATTTCTTTTGGCTTAGATCTGGTGTGCAGGTGTTTTTTTTTATTAATGCGAAACACACTCGCACACACATGCGAGATTGTAATATTTTTTTTTATTTATTTATATCGTAAAGTAGATCTCTATAAGTAGACCTCTATAAGACTTAAAAATTACAAGAATTTTATAATAAAAAAGGGCAAGATGTAAACAAATTCTTCTTTTAAAAAACATTTCGTATTATGTCACCGGAAAACTCCAGATCGTTGTGTGCCAAGTTTGCTTCACGCTTACAGCAAGAAAAAAGGTTATTTTTCAGCAAAATCCGCACTTCGGATTGCGATGCGAAAGAGTGTACGGTGCCGAGTATTCATAGGTTGAACAGAACGGTTAAGTAGTAGAACAGGACAATCAATATAAGAACCAAGCATGTCATGAATGATAAGAAATAAGAAATATCTACGACGTACTGAACAAAAGACATATTGTTCTGTAAAAAGGCATTTCAATATTTCAAGTAGTTTTAAGAAAGGTATACCTTATAAATTTACGTTGAATTCTTTCTACCCCTTTTTTTCCTTTCTTTGGATAGCATTAAAATAATACGGACTTCACACTATCCAGCAGTGTTCCAAGGAGGATCTGACTAATCCGAAATACAAATTTCTCAATGCAAATGTGCATTAATTATTTTCGAATTCCTCTTTATGAATTCAAGCATTCTTTAAGCATTTTGTTAAATAAAATCAATACCATGTGACCAGTGAAAGTTACCTCAGCATCGAATAAAACTCTGATATATTTTATCTCAGAAGCTTTTATCATAGGAACACTGTTGATAGAATAAGTAAACTGTGTGAGTTTCTTATTTTAAAAAGAAAGAAAAACACATTTGGAAACATTAAGTTCTAAAAAGTTGGAATTACACCAGAGTACTAAACGATTAAGATCGTCCTGTAATAGGTGACAGGCAAATATGGAAGTGACTTTGTTATAAATTTTAAGGTCATCCGCTTAAAGTAAGCACTAAGATGATTGAATCATAGATGGAATGTCATTAATAAACAAAAAAAATAAAAGAGGGTTCAAATGGCATCCTTGAGGTACACCCGAAAACACAAGTATATCTTTTAAAACAAGCTCATTATTTCTTATTCTTTCTTTTTCTTGTGGCGCTACAGTCCGGGGTGGACCTGGGCCTCAACCAACATGCCTCTCTAGCCCGTACGATCATTCGCCAGCTGTCTCCAGTTGCGCACAAGTTGGTTGACGTCCTTCTCCACTTGTGTGCCCCACTTTAGTCTAGGTCGTCCTCTGTTGTGTTGTCCCAATGGCTCTATTTCAAAGACTTTTCGGGCCGGAGCAGTGGTGTCCATAGGCTCTACATGGCCTAGCCATCTTAAGCGTTGTAGCCGTAGATGCTTGACCAGGCACATGTCGCCGTACAGCCTATAGAGTTCGTCGTTAAATCTTCTCCTACAGATGCCATTTCTTATTCTTTATATCTGATTTATATATAATTTGAGCCTTTTAAGGAGAGGCAACAAAATTATAAATGCAAAAGTTTAAGTATTAGATTCTTATGGTTAACCCTGTTAAAAATTTAACAGTTGGTTTCCAGGTTTGAATAGGTGTGCTTCAGTACTTTCTGTACCAAATTCTGAAGTTTGTCATTTATAGGAGTAGGGGAAAATCTCTTTCAGAAAGAGTCAAAGTATGCCATTAAGAAATGTCAAATTCACATTTCGATACAGAAAACAGACCTCATTTGACGTAAAATACATTTTTTCGGTATACGTGGGTTTGTGTTGTTTTGCACTATTTTGTGTTGTTTGTTTCGGGTACGGAGACACACCACACCACCTTATTGAAAAGAAGTAATCAATTTTGAAAGTAGAAAAGAAAGTTATTCGTAGACAATTTTTTCGAACACCATTGGGAATTGTAAATATAAAATTTACTTTAAACATTATACATTATTATTAACATAAGCGAGCAAATTCCTTAAACAGAAAATTTTAAATGAGTCCGTTTTTTGATAAATGTCGTTCGTATGTTTATACATATTTTTAATGACGAACAATACTTTTTGAATGTTGTCAGCACCTCAAAAGAGGTTTACTATAAAACAATTTTAGAGTGTTTAGTCGAGGAAGCGAACCTATGGAAAAAGGTTCGCAAATTTGCAGTTTGTTCGAGCATTAGCTTTAAATACGATTAGAAACGTTCAATTTACCAATTTTCATTATTGACGTAAGACCCATTTTTCGGCATATGGGAACAGACTTTGAGCTAGTTTTTGCAGTGCTGTTATGCACTGTTTTATGCTGTTTGCTTCGAGTATGGGAACACACCTATTGTCCCAAATGGCTTACAACATCTGACAATGGCTTGAAAATGTATTTTTTTCATACGATTGTGCGACATTTGAACAAGTTTTGCAGTGACAAAACAGGAAATATTTGCAGGTTTGTCAACCATATTTTGTTTTGTTTTGTATTTGTTTAATAAAAACAAATATGTCCAAACCATAAATGGCCGCTAAAGCTTCTCATCATCGCATCGTCCACACTAAATAGCATCATAAGCCATTTACTTCCGCAAATTAAGTCTTCAGAGTTAACTTACCTCAATTGAAGTAACGGTCAAATTGGGTGCCAAAGTAAACCATATATCCTCCAGCTCCAGAAAGTCATGTTCGACGAAAATGCTGTAATTATTCGCAAAAGCATGGCCTTTATTTCAAAATGAACTTAGACACGCACCAACCTTGTGATATCCTCATCATTGAAGCTCACTGAATCTACGGCCAGTCTTTTCAAACTCGTTGTGTTACAGATGAAGCTCTTCAGAGCACTGCTGTTCATAGGACTGCTAAGCATTTCGAGCCCTTCCAAGTTTTCAAACTGCAGATTGCAAGTATACGAAAGCATGTCCATCATGTAGCAGTCTAAATCCAACAACATTGGGCAGATCCGTATCAGTTTGCCAATGTCCAGATTTCCGTCTCCCTTTATCATGGTCAGATGGCTTAAGTTTCGACCAATAACCTCCAGTGAATTGAGCAATTCCTTGCAAGAGAATTTGTAGATCTTTATTTTCCTCAGGAAGACATCTTTGAGGATGTGCAGGATGCCCGTGTTCGGAGTGTCTAAATAAATCGACTCTAACTTCGGACAAGTTTTCACAATCACTCGAAGTGTTTCCTCGTCAGTTGCTGTGTCGTGAAGATATTTCAATTTACACTTGAAGTTCTCGTCAATGTTGTCGTGAATGAATTTCAGGGCAGGCCCGACATATGAATACGTCGACAAGGTCTCGACGTTCGGGCAATGCTCTAAAATCATCGCAATGTCGGAGTAGCAAATGTTCTCCTCCCCTGGCATACCCACGTCGACCACTGTCAGCTGCTGACAAGACACACCCTTGCTCAGGAACTCCACTCCGATTTCCGTGATGTCCGTCTCTCCGGAAATGTCGATCAGCTGCAGTTTGGTGCAGGTCCTACCGATCACTTCAAGCAGATCGTCATTAGCGATATAGGGAATATATAGCTTCGTAAGGTGGGGACACTTTTTCACTATGTTGAACATGTAGTGCATGTGCTCCTCTTTCACCCAAATCCCCTTCAAGTTCAGAGTTCGAAGCCCAGTGCCTTGCGCTGCGATGACTTGCAAAATCTTCTCGTAATACGAAAACGGGAAAACTTCCGTCACCAGAAATTGAACCCCTCCGTTGAGCAACATTTGCAGGCATGTAAACCGCATGGAGGCCTCTAAGTAATCCGAACCAAGAATCACCCTCAACAAGTCCTGGTAAATGTTGCTCGTTGCTCCCGCCATTTCTAGGTAGGAATTTATCTCAACCATTGTTATGCTTATATCACGATCAAGGTCGACATGCATCGAATATCCAATTGCTGACACGATCACGTTTGCCAATTCGGCCAACGAACTGTCGCTGAGCGAGCGAATCGGGCACTTCTTTGCCATGCTTCTCACTTAAGTTATTTCCTAAGCGCGTTCAAAACAAAACAACATCCCTCGTGAAGCATCGAAAACAATGAACACAATCACTTTCACCACATTTACCACACCACGGCAGCGGCGCATTCGATAGTTACATCATATCTACGAGTGGATGTTTTATTTTCATCCGCTATATTGAAACGAAAACTTAAGCGTTTCACACGAAAATGAATTGTATTCCGCAAAAAAAGAAGAAACAAACTGAGCAGAAATGATAACGAATTGAAGGGCCGAGAAATTTGAATTTGTATTAAGCTGGATGTATTCCACGGAAGGCTTACGAGATCTTGGAAGATCGAGTCGCCTTGAAAATTTTGAGGTGCGACAGAATTTTGTTCAACGTATGGCCACGGATCCACATCCACTCACGAATGATCGCGGGGAACAACTGTGGTGAATTGATCACGAAGATCGGAGCTAATTTAAAAAATAAGTTCTTAGTGTTGACAAAAATTAAGAAAAATAAAGTATAAAGGTAAAGCTTTTTTGCGCGCATCGAAATGCCGACAGTTTGGCTAGAGTATTGTGTTTGAATTTGAGTGACAACAACTTTAAGGAATAAATGATTTTATGAATTAAATCGGCAGACTTTTAGACAGAGTGCCAATGTAAATTTGGGCGATAATGGAGTGGTGTTCCCATGAACTAGCTCATTCGTAAGGTTTAAGGAGCAAAGTATATCCAATGAGTGATATACATAAATTAGCGACGTTAGCTCTTTCTACAAGAAAGAAGACTCCCTCAATTGCCTGTCTGTTTTATATCGTGCGTAAGATTCCATCTGTCGATGCGGGTTAAAACTGAGAACATTTATGATTCTAACCAGGTTTAAGTCCACTTTTGAAAGCTTTACTAATTGACAGTCGCACTGTAGCAGGGACTTGATAAGACTCGAGATGGATACCCATTATCTACCCAGTGATGTCAAAGGTGTTCCTGCTTTCCATACCTACTTTACTATTCATACGTGACCAAGAATTTTTTTAAATTCAAATTATTGTAGGGAAAACCTAACCTAACATTTCTTCGTCCTAAAACTGATGTATTGACGTGTTGTGCCATAAAGTGGTTCCCTTGAACCAAAGTGTTAAGATTTCATGGTCCATTACAAATGTGTAAAGCTTCAAGTATATTCCCAACTTCTCCCATTTTTAAGGTAAAAAAGCCTGAAGAAATAAAACACAAAACAATTATTTTTATCAGAACTGTCAATTCATGTTTGTTTTGGTCGGAAAGGCAAAGCGAAACAGAAGATACACGCCTTTGACCGAAAATAGTGTACGAATGTTTTATACGAACTGATGAGGGTTTTGTAAAAACTCAAGATAAAAACTGATAATCGATTTCAATCACCCTTAGGTAATAGAACTCATGTAATAGCACGGCCCAAAGTTATAAATTAACGCAGAACGAGATTTTTAACTCAATTTTATGTCCCAAAGATTTTTGGTTCTCTTTTCGTTGCTGGCATCTGGAAAAGAAGTTTCAACGACGACCTTTATGGGCTGTATTCGCACAGCGACATGCGCCTGGTCAAGCGTCTACGGAGAAAACGATGGACACAACTGCTCCGGCCCGAAAAGTCTTCGAATCTGAGCCGTTGGGACAGCGCAACAGAGGACGGCTTGGGCTAAGGTGGTGCACACAAATGGAGTACCTCAACAAACTTGGAGTGCGCGTGGAGACAGCTCGCTAAATATCGTGCTGGCTGGAGAGGCATGTTGGTTGAGGCCCAGGTCCACCCCAAGCTGTAGCGCCACTAGAAAAAGAAGACGAATAACAGATAATAATTTGTGCTAGTTTTTGTTCTTTTGTATCATTTTGTGTTGTTTATTCGAGTACGGGAACACACCTAATATTGAAGATTTGAAGTTATTTACATCTTTTATAACGTCTTTTATAAATTTACAGAATTTTTACCGAATATACGCATAGATCTTATTGTAGGGAAAACCTAACCTAACATTTCTTCGTCCTAAAACTGATGTATTGACGTGTTGTGCCATAAAGTGGTTCCCTTGAACCAAAGTGTTAAGATTTCATGGTCCATTACAAATGTGTAAAGCTTCAAGTATATTCCCAACTTCTCCCATTTTTAAGGTAAAAAAGCCTGAAGAAATAAAACACAAAACAATTATTTTTATCAGAACTGTCAATTCATGTTTGTTTTGGTCGGAAAGGCAAAGCGAAACAGAAGATACACGCCTTTGACCGAAAATAGTGTACGAATGTTTTATACGAACTGATGAGGGTTTTGTAAAAACTCAAGATAAAAACTGATAATCGATTTCAATCACCCTTAGGTAATAGAACTCATGTAATAGCACGGCCCAAAGTTATAAATTAACGCAGAACGAGATTTTTAACTCAATTTTATGTCCCAAAGATTTTTGGTTCTCTTTTCGTTGCTGGCATCTGGAAAAGAAGTTTCAACGACGACCTTTATGGGCTGTATTCGCACAGCGACATGCGCCTGGTCAAGCGTCTACGGAGAAAACGATGGACACAACTGCTCCGGCCCGAAAAGTCTTCGAATCTGAGCCGTTGGGACAGCGCAACAGAGGACGGCTTGGGCTAAGGTGGTGCACACAAATGGAGTACCTCAACAAACTTGGAGTGCGCGTGGAGACAGCTCGCTAAATATCGTGCTGGCTGGAGAGGCATGTTGGTTGAGGCCCAGGTCCACCCCAAGCTGTAGCGCCACTAGAAAAAGAAGACGAATAACAGATAATAATTTGTGCTAGTTTTTGTTCTTTTGTATCATTTTGTGTTGTTTATTCGAGTACGGGAACACACCTAATATTGAAGATTTGAAGTTATTTACATCTTTTATAACGTCTTTTATAAATTTACAGAATTTTTACCGAATATACGCATAGATCTTAGCCCTTAAACGTAAGATAAATAAATACATTGGTTGAAATGAATGGTACATAAAATTGTACATTTTGTGTGTCTATTAAGACATAAAAACTTAGTAAATAGATAAATATACCCGTGAACCCATTTAAAATCAGAGCTTTATGTTCGCAAGGAGTTCTTTCAGACACTCTGAACTTTCAAATTTCGCGAGCTTCGTACATTTGATTATCGATTTTTGCTTTTTTTTATTCTGTTATGTTGGTACACATGATTCGAACATATGTTAACAGTTTAGCTATGTAACATATATATATTTTTGGTGAGAATAAAGTATAGGAGACCTTGCTTTGGTGCTTGTAAGTTTCGTCAAATCCTGAGAATAAAAAGAATGCCTGTTGCGACAGTACACTATAATAAGAGATAAATACTCATACCAAATTTATTTACTTTTTAAATCCGTTTCTTTAAAAAAAAAAACTACGGGAGGGGGGGTCAATTTATTCTCGGTATCGATATGAGGGAAAATGCGAATTCAATTTAAATTGGTTTTATTTTTCAATGTAATCCCCCCTAAAATCAATGCATTTGTAACATCTTGAGATGAGCTTTTTCAAACCCTCAAAAAATACATTTCCTCTTTTTCTGCCAATACCCATTTATTGCCGACTTGAATTCTTTATCATTCGAAAATCTTTTTCCACGCAGACATTTTTCAAAATCCGGAAACAGGAAATAATCACTTGGGGCAAGGTCTGGACTATAGGGTGGGTGTTGGATTTCGTCGAAACCAAAATCTCGAGCAGCAGCTTTGGAAACTCGCGCCGCGTGAACAGGAGCGTTGCCATGAAGAAGTAAACCACCCGCTGCGAGCTTACCCCGTCTTTTCTTTTTAATTTCCTCCCGCAAATTATGCAAATTTGAAGTGTAGGATATGGCGTTGATGGTTTCACCTTTTTTTTGTACTCAATGAGCAAGATTCCCTTTGAGTCCCAAAACACTGTGGCCATGAGCTTCCCGGTAGACGGAGTGACTTTGAACTTCTTTGGGGGGTCTGTTCCTTTTTTTATGCCACTGCATGGACTCGTGTTTGCTTTCAGGGTGATCGTGGTGAGCCAATGTTTCATTTCTAGTAACAATTCGATCCATAACACCGTCCGTGTTCTCCATCTCCAAAAGCCCTCTACAGCATGCGAATCTCACTTTTTTCTGAGGCGCTGTCAGCATTCGTGGCACCCACCTTGCACTATCCTTTGAAAGGTTAGGATGATCATGAAGAATTCTGTGAGTGGTACCAGTTGAAAGCTTGGTGATCTCTGCCATCATTTTCACCTTTATCCGGGCATCCTCAGGAACAAGTTTTTCGACTTCTTTGATGCTGTCTCCCGTACAAGCAGTAGCCAGGGCACCGGAGCAGGGGTCGTCTTCAATGCTCTCTCTGCCTCTCTTGAACTCACTTGACCACTTTTGCACAGTTGATAGTGAGTGTGCGGAACCCTGGTAAACAGCCACCATCTCTTCATGAATAATGTTTTGATTTTTTCTTGCTTAGTGAGCAATTTAATTACAGCGCGATGCTCAGTTTTCAGTATCATGGTCTCAGTTGCCATTATGATTCTGTTTAACTAGAAATAAAATGCAAATTAATAATCACATTTATATTAAATTTGACATGAATGTACTTAAATAATAATATTATTTGATAAATAAGTCAATTTATCTATGTATATAATCACACCCCGACACCAACACCTCGTACTCGGTTATTGTATTTCGTTTTAGAATATAAAAATAATTAATTTGTTTGAATTGGAATTAGTATAAGAACAGTATTCTAAGATCATTTTGTGGTTACTTTTGCGGCTTAAAATGTGTGGCGTGAAAGGCTTTCACAAATATGGCCTGAACTGAAACACCATGTCTTAGTATTTTTAGAACACAATTTTTCAACAATAATGTATGGCATTTTACGAGTACCATTTCTAATTTTTCTACAACAGATATCGCAAGTCATGCTATCTCCAGAGTTGATGCGTTGTTGTGCACAGCTCAGTAATCTAAGTCTCATAAATCGAAATTGACAGTGTCGACATCGCTTCATAGCACGCTGATTTTTTCGTAGTCTTCTCGCATTTAATCTTGATCACACCCTTTCTAATTAAATCGATCGAATGATATTATCGTCCTTTTTCTTGCTGCTTGTGCTGTATACTGTCGTTAAAGCGATCACCAAATAATCAGCCGTTATCCATGAACGGCATTTGCGTTGTTGAAACCGAAAGACTTTCCATCCTCGGTATGTGTATCAACCCAACAATTAGTTGGAACGATCACATATTTGAGGTCGCCAAAAATGCTGCGAAATGTCTAGGTTTCCTTAAACGATGCAAGAAGTACTTCACCCCCTCTGATCTGGCTACAATATACAAGGCATACATACGCCCAAAACTTGAGTATAACGCTCCTATCTGGTCAGGTGGTTCTAAGACCTCCCTGCACCTGCTGGATAGAATTCAAAAGCGAGCGATAAAACTTATAGGTGACAGTAATATTGCGAAGTCGATTGACTCGTTAGAACACCGACGTAATGTCGCGTCGTTGTCACTTTTTTACCGCTATTTCAACAAGAAATGCTCAGACGAATTAGCCAGTTGCATTCCTCCCCTTCAAGAATTCACCCGCAATACACGCCTCGCTAGGAATGCCCATCAATTCACCCTCAAGCCCTCTTTCGGACGTACAGTCAAATTCAGAGACTCGTTCTTTAGCCGCACTACACGAATCTGGAATGCTCTTCCCAGATCGATTTTTCCTCCTCATTACAATCCACAGGCATTTAAAACCAATGTGCATCGGTACCTCCTCTCCCTCTCTTCCTCTATACCTTCGGCCCGTGCTGTGACTTGATCCGGTCACTTAAGGGTACTCGCAACCCCTTTTGCATGCGTCAATTATAAAAAAAAAAATGTAACTCAAAAATTTATTCTATTAGCGATTAGTTTGATGAGAAAGGATTTTATTCTATGACACAAAATAACAAAGAGGTTTATTCTTTAACTTTAATTCAAATTTATAATAATAATACTTGGATGCCGCGACATTCCACAAGGGACCTGAGCCTAGCATGTTCATGAACTACTCGTGTTGTGCACGTTACTGTTCTCACGAGTAAAAGGGAATTTGCAAAGATTATTCTATAAGTATGCTACGCTAGACAATAATTCGATTTTTCAAAATTTCCGATAGCAAATGAATTACAAAAATCGATCAAGTATGTTTTTCTAACCTTTTTAACTTAAAACTTTTTATTTTTATTACATATGTCAAAATTACGCAGTATCATCAGACCGCTTGCTGTTCATTTAGTTCGCGGTTGCAATCTTCATCGGCAATGCAAGTTCATGTACCGAAGACGTACAACTCCGCTGTATAAATTGAAAGTTTCTGCAACAGTTTTATCGTGGCTTTTCGCATCCAATGCCGAAAACATTCCAAACCATTTTGACGCAGAGAAGCAAATTTCTCAGATGATCTCGCAGGCTGAAGAATGCATAATTAAAGACAAAATGGTGAATGCCAAGAAAATCATTCAAAAAGCCCTGAAGGTAGCTGATGAAAATCAAGCATACGGCAGCCTCTCATACTTGTGCGATCTACTGTCCTCAGTTGTGTTGAGTGAAGGGGAGCTCCTTGAGGCTGAAGACATCCTGGTGAAGTCAATTGAAAAACTCCAACAGCTGGGGTATTCCGAGACACACAACAGTATAGTGAAATTCAAGTTGAAATTAGCGCGACTCCATCAGATGCTGGGAAGCTTAGAGATGGCTGAGTACGGTTTTCGGGATTGTGTTTCAGTGCAGGAGAAAAAACTGAAATCAGAGAAGCAGATCGATGAAGAGACAAATTTGATTTACCTGACTGCGCTTTTTTGGTATGCGAAGCTTCTGGTCACTCAAAAGGAGTATGTCAGAGCAAAAAGCATGTACAAGAAATGTTTGAGCAGAATATTTCTTTCGACTGGTGTGCTGCCCTCTCAGAAGATGGTTGTTCTGCACAACATTGCTGGAGTTTCTGCGATTTTAAAGGTTAACCTTTCTGTGCATAATCAATTCCGATTGAATTTCAATTCAGGCTCGTTTCTAGGATTACGATGCGGCATTGAATTACCTCTTCGATGCCATTGAAATCAGCTTCGTGGAAGATCCCACAAATCCAGATCTGCCGATTTATGTGGTGCAAGTGGGGTTGATATATCTGCAGAAGGGTGTCTACGAGGGCGCATCATTTTGGTGTCAGACTGGAGCATCTTTGGCTGCGCATGAGCAAAACAAGGTTGCAGAATCGGAAGGGAATAAGTGCATAGAGGAATTGAAGAAAATGCGTATTTTGAAATAAAATGCAAAAAAATGCACTCCAAAACTCGTTTGTTTTGTCCTCTGGTTTTTAATACGTCTGTGCGAAGATAAGTTAGGATTTAAAGGTGTATTTTAAAGTTGAGCTTCCAAAGAGGCATTCTATACCGTCTTTCAACAAACAGTGCTTTTTACAGTGTGTTTACAGTGTTTTTTTATTTGGACGAAGGTTGCCTTTTATATTTCCGGATTAGAGAACAAAAACAATTATTAATCATCGGAAATAGCTTTATTGTTTTTGAAATTATTCCCCATTAAGATCTATGCACCTTTGCATGCGTTTGAACCAATTGTCGAAGCACTTTTGCCACTCTGATTGAGGTATCCCCAAAACATGCACTTTGAACGCATCAACCGCTTCTTCAGGTGTCGAAAAACGTTGACCTCTCATTTATTTTTTACGTACGGGAATAAAAAGAAGACATTCGGTGCCAAGTCAGGACTATACGACGAATGACTCGTCAAATCGATGTTTTGAATGCTCAAAAATGCAGTTGTTTAAGCCGATGTGTGAGAGCTTGCATTGTCGTGGTGAAGAGTGATCCGTCTTCGGCGGTTGGTTTTCCTGATTTCTTGGAAGCCAACTGGCAAACAAATGGTTGTGTACCACTCAGAATTGACTGTTCTGCGTTGTTCTAGTAGTACGGTTGCGACATGTCCAGTTTTTCCGAAAAAACTGGCGACCATTTGCTTGGAAGTGGTTCGTGCGCGAGCAACAACACCTGTCACGATGTCATACAATCACAGCGATCGTATTTTCGGAGCATTTCTTTCGACCAATCGAAACGAGCCCTTTTTTGAGCGATTGACAAATTGTGTGGGATCCAACTCGAACAAACTTTTTTGACGGTAAAATGTTCATGCAATATTGAATGTATGCTGGTCCCACTAATACCTAAGGTTGTCTCAATCTCACGATAGACCACAAAGTGATCTTGCAATATCAGTTGGCGCACAGCATCAGTGGTTTCCGGAACAACAACTGATTTTGGACAACCTTCACGAAATTCTTCTTGGAGTGAACTACGACCTCGGTTTAATTCACCATACCATCGATAAACACTGGTCCTTGATGATGCTTCATCGCCAAAATCGAATTAAGTTCATCCATGCAATGTTGTTGAGTTAATCCACGTTGAAAGTTGTAAAAAATAGTCGCAAACAACACAAATAGCACTCGTATGTCAAAACGTTCTGAGTACGTATAAATTCAAAAATGTCAAACTTTACGATAGAGCTAGCAGTTGCCAGATTGCAACACTAGGGCTGCCCAATCCCGAAATATAAAAGGCAACCTACGTTTGGCAACTAGCACTGGAAACAAATATTAATTTTTGATGATTGACCGAACGCTGAACGCTTAAATTTATCAACTGTCGCCATTGAGTAATTAAGTGACTTTGTGATTTTTCTTCTCAACACAAGCTAAGTGATTTTTTTTTTAATATAATAGTTCTCTACTTCGATATCTGCCGTGGCGTAGTGGGAAGAGCGCGATACTCACACGCCGAAGGTCCAGGTTCGAACAGCTCGCATTTTCCACGGCACCACCTTTTTCGATAACTGTCAAAAAACAGCTTCTCAAACTACGCCGATCGTAGTAGGCAATGAAAAATAGCCATCCTTTAAAAGAATGTACGGCGGCAAAACGTCTGCTCCAATATAGAGCTCAGAGTTCGAACTTTGCCAAGTTGGAAGCACCATTTAAAGCAGCATTTGTCTGCAATTCTTTTTTCCACCTATTGAAACGATAAATAAGTGAAACCTATGAATTGCAATTTCAATGTCCTGCTTCAGTTGCAGTTTATGCCCTAAAAAGGGCATGTTCCGGCGCGTTTGCCTTGAACCCGAACTAACGTTGCGACAAATGTTATGTTCGACACCCATTCCGATGGGGACTTTGCGAATCCCCCTGCAGAAATATAAATTAACGCCCTGAATAAAACTCAGAATTCGTGAGGGTTGCGGAACAATCATAAACGGCTAAGAGGTTAGATTCTAGTCATTTTATAATTTTAAGAGAAAATTAATTTTTGATAGGAGTATGATACTAAATGAAATCTAATTTCTTTCTCTGAAATCAATTTGAGAAATCATTATTATAGCCACCCGATGATTCGCCAAATGGTTCGTCATATTCATATTCATTTGATTCCTCAAATGATTGATCAAATGGATGACCGCGACGCGCCCGCCCTGAAAAGAAAGAAAAAAGCTGAAAAGAAAAGAGCAGAATCCTACCTAGCCTCAGGACACCTGTTCGGGTCCTGAGGGGTCCCCTACCTAGCCTCAGAAGCAACTGTTTGCTGCCTTGAGGGGGTTATAAGAAAAAGTAATTCCCAAAAAATTTAAATGCATATTTGGACATGCATGCCCGATCGCGAAATTATAAGGAATTAAAATCAAACAATTATAATATTCATGAGAATGGACTTACGCTAGGCACCGTAGTGCCTTACTCTGCCTTCTGGTGTTTTGCTCGAATCTAGCTTGCACACTTTCACTGATGCGCCTGACACAGGAGGCAGGATCTCAACCTGGATGCTGGATGCTGGATGTTGGATGCTGTATAAAGTAAACTATTATAAATGCGTATTTCCCCATGCGAGGGTTTTAATATTTGCATAGGATAACTAAGAAAAGAAGCAAGCTACAAGAGGGGAAAGCAAACATCTCCAAAACACGAAGAGCGTCTTCGAACTGGATAAACGTTCTTCTTAAGGTCAAGATCAGATCATCAGTGCGCTGTTTACTTTTAGCCTGTTTGCGGCCATGAGCAATGTCGGTGAATGCAACTCCGAACTGAAGAGCTTGGGCAAACTTGGCGGACATGACTTCCAAATACTATGAACGAACAGGATGCTGTCTATCTTAATGCGATGCAAACCATCCGTTCGCTGTCTACTCTACCATTGAGAAGGCGCCCTACAACTCTGGCTTGTCAAGCTTGATGAGAGGCTTTCCGACTACTACAAACGAACAGGATGTTGTCAATCACAGTGTAAAGCATTAATCCGCTCGTTGTCTACTCTACTTTAAGGAAAGCGCCCTGCAACCCTGGCTTGTCACGCTTGATGAGAGGCTTTCCGACTACTACAAACGAACAGGATGTTGTCTATCATAATTTGATGCATATCATCCGTTCGTTTTCTAATCTACTTCTAATAGGAAAGCGCTCTTCAACCCTGGCGTGATAAGCTTGATGAGGGGCTCTCCGATTACTACACTAAACGAACAGTATGTTGGCAATCACAATGTGAAGCATTCATCCGCTCGTTGTCTACTCTACATCTAAGAGGAAAGAACCCTTCAACCCCGGCTTGACAAACTTGATAATGGGCCTTCCAAAATCTACTAAAATGGGAAGTGTCCAACACTGTGCCCAGCTCCATTCAGTAACTCCAGTGTTACTTCAAACGAATAGTTCAAGGCGTCAACAAGCTAAGAGCATACTTGCGCAAGGCTACAAGGAAAGCACAAAAGTGACATAAGTAAATACTACAGGTGGGACTCGACCGCCGGTTATGGGAACTGGCGTAATGCTTCAGAGCTCTACACCGAACTGACCCGCCCGTAATCCAAATATCAGTGGAGGCCTTTTCACTTCGAGGAGGTAGAAGTACTACTTCAACAGAACTTGTACCGAACTGGATGCAAAGTAGCAAGATCCTGAAATGCCGACAATTCTTATTCATACACACCAATAGGATAGAAAAACAGACTTGTCGATCGATTATTAGGTATGCGAGAGAATCATAGAAAAAGTTAAAACAATTAAACAGAAATTAAAAATCCAAGAAAGCACTAGTACTCGACGACGATCGTTCGAACAGGGTACCACACAAAAGCATTACCAGCAGTTCATGAATGTAGCCCTTCACCCAAGGAACACAAAAGCAGACAAGCAGTTTGTGTTTCATAAATCGTAAAATTTTCGTGGCGAAACTCCATCTCGTTCACAATCCTGAGCAACTTCTGCGAGTGTTACTTTAACCACATTGCCGAAAGTGGAAGCAAACTGGAGGAAAGGACCTCCGACTACTACGAACGGACAGGATGTTGTCTATCTTAACGTGAAGCGTATCATCCGTCCGTCGTCTACTCTACTTAAAGAGGAAAGCGCTCTGCAACCCTGGCTTGTCAAGCTTGATGAGAGGCCTTCCGACTACAATCAACGGACAGGATGTTGTCTATCTTAACGTGAAGCATATCATTCGTCCGTCGTCTACTCTACTTAAAGAGGAAAGCGCTCTGCAACCCTGGCTTGACAAGCTTGATGAGAGGCTTTCCGACTACAATCAACAGTTAGGATATTGTCTTTCATAACGAGATACATATCATCCACCCGTTGACTACTCTACTGTAAAATGAAAAGCGCTCTGCGAACCCGGCTGGACAGGCTTGATGAGAGGCCTTTCAACTACCATGAGCGAAAAAACCGCTCCAAAGAGGAAAGCCCTTCAACCCTGGCTTGACAAGCTTAATGAATGACCTTCTAACTATTGTAAGCGAGCAAAACGCTTAAAAGAGAAAAGCCATTCAACCCCGGCTTGTCACGCTTGATGAGAGGCCTTCCAGCTACTGTAAGCGGACAAAGCGCTTCTAAGGGAAAAGCCTTTCAACCCTGGCCTGTCCTGATTGATGAGGGGCCTTACAAGTGAACAAAGCGCTTCTTAGAGGAAAGACTTTCAACCCCGGCTTGCCAAGCTTGATGTAAAGTTTTCCAACTACTGTGTACAAGCGATCAAGATGCTTCTTAAAAGAAAGCCGTTCAACCCTGGCTTTCCAAGCTTGATGAAAGATCTTCCAACTACTGTAAGCGAACAAAGCGCTTCAAAGAGGAAAGACTTTCAACCCCGGCTTGATAAGCTCGATGAAAGGCCATCTAATTACCAAAAGCGAAAAAACGCTTCTGAAAAGGGAAACCTTTCAACCCCGGCTTGGCAGCTTGATGAAAGACCTTCTGACTACTATAAGCGAACAGGATGGAACATTGAACATTGTGACGGACATCATCTATTGGTCGTCTAATCTTATCCTAGGAGGAAGCGCCCATCGAGTACAGCCAGTCTGACCCCATTCAGCAACTTCAAACGAAGTGCTGTTGGCGCTGACAGGCTTACAGGAGAGGACTTCCGACTACGAACGGACGGAATGTTGTACACCTTAATGCGATGCATTCCACCCGTCCGTTATCTAAACTTATTCTAAAGGGAAGTGCTAGTCGAGTTCAGCCAGTCTGACTCCATTCAGCAACTTTAAACGAACAGCTGTTGGCGCTGACAGGCTTACAGGAGAGCACTTCCGACTACGAACGGACGGGATGTTGTACACCTTAATGCGATGCATTCCACCCGTCCGTTATCTAAACTTATTCTAAAGGGAAGTGCCAGTCGAGTTTAGCCAGTCTGACTCCATTCAGCAACTTTAAACGAACAGCTGTTGGCGCTGACAGGCTTACAGGAGAGCACTTCCGACTACGAACGGACGGGATGTTGTACACCTTAATGCGATGCATTCCACCCGTCCGTTATCTAAACTTATTCTAAAGGGAAGTGCCCGTCGAGTCAAGCCAATCTGACTCCATTCAGCAATTTCAAACGAAGTGCTGTTGGCGCTGAAAGGCTTGGAGGAGAGGACTTCCGACTACGAACGGACGGGATGTTGTACACCTTAATGCGATGCATTCCACCCGTCCGTTATCTAAACTTATTCTAAAGGGAAGTGCCCGTCGAGTCCAGCCAGTCTGACTCCATTCAGCAATTTCAAACGAAGTGCTGTTGGCGCTGACAGGCTTGGAGGAGAGGACTTCCGACTACGAACGGACGGGATGTTGTACACCTTAATGCGATGCATTCCACCCGTCCGTTATCTAAACTTATTCTAAAGGGAAGTGCCCGTCGAGTCAAGCCAATCTGACTCCATTCAGCAATTTCAAACGAAGTGCTGTTGGCGCTGAAAGGCTTGGGGGACGATGAGTCTTCCGGCTATTACGACCAAAAAGGATTAAGTCCATCACAGTGTTACTTATGCCATCCGTTCGTTGTCTACACTACATCTAAATGGAAATCACTCTTCTACCCCAGTTTGCTTTTTGTCGCTAGCAACTTCGGTGTAACCCTACACGAAGAGCTCAATAAGTAAACGAGCTTGAACGTCTGCCACGAACTATAACGTGTGCATGTATTTCAAACCGTCCATGTGCACCGCCCGGCGATTTTCGAAAACGTCGAAAAGAAACGAAAAAGGAGGCATAATCAAGTCATCCGTCGTCGACGAACGGAATAGAGGATGGATTTTAGTCGCCTCTTACGACAGGCATGCCTACCTCGGGCATATTCTAACCCCTGCCCGAAGGGGTGGGGCTGCTAGACTCGCTTCAAACTTTGTCAAGTTATTATCACCATCTGAAGCAGCCTTTGTCTGCAATTCTTTTTTCCACCTATTGAAACGATAAATAAGTGAAACCTATGAATTGCAATTTCAATGTCCTGCTTCAGTTGCAGTTTATGCCCTAAAAAGGGCATGTTCCGGCGCGTTTGCCTTGAACCCGAACTAACGTTGCGACAAATGTTATGTTCGACACCCATTCCGATGGGGACTTTGCGAATCCCCCTGCAGAAATATAAATTAACGCCCTGAATAAAACTCAGAATTCGTGAGGGTTGCGGAACAATCATAAACGGCTAAGAGGTTAGATTCTAGTCATTTTATAATTTTAAGAGATAATTAATTTTTGATAGGAGTATGATACTAAATGAAATCTAATTTCTTTCTCTGAAATCAATTTGAGAAATCATTATTATAGCCACCCGATGATTCGCCAAATGGTTCGTCATATTCATATTCATTTGATTAATCAAATGATTGATCAAATGGACGACCGCGACGCGCCCGCCCTGAAAAGAAAGAAAAAAGCTGAAAAGAAAAGAGCAGAATCCTACCTGGCCTCAGGACACCTGTTCGGGTCCTGAGGGGTCCCCTACCTAGCCTCAGAAGCAACTGTTTGCTGCCTTGAGGGGGTTATAAGAAAAAGTAATTCCCAAAAAATTTAAATGCATATTTGGACATGCATGCCCGATCGCGAAATTATAAGGAATTAAAATCAAACAATTATAATATTCATGAGAATGGACTTACGCTAGGCACCGTAGTGCCTTACTCTGCCTTCTGGTGTTTTGCTCGAATCTAGCTTGCACACTTTCACTGATGCGCCTGACACAGGAGGCAGGATCTCAACCTGGATGCTGGATGCTGGATGTTGGATGCTGTATAAAGTAAACTATTATAAATGCGTATTTCCCCATGCGAGGGTTTTAATATTTGCATAGGATAACTAAGAAAAGAAGCAAGCTACAAGAGGGGAAAGCAAACATCTCCAAAACACGAAGAGCGTCTTCGAACTGGGTAAACGTTCTTCTTAAGGTCAAGATCAGATCATCAGTGCGCTGTTTACTTTTAGCCTGTTTGCGGCCATGAGCAATGTCGGTGAATGCAACTCCGAACTGAAGAGCTTGGGCAAACTTGGCGGACATGACTTCCAAATACTATAAACGAACAGGATGCTGTCTATCTTAATGCGATGCAAACCATCCGTTCGCTGTCTACTCTACCATTGAGAAGGCGCCCTACAACTCTGGCTTGTCAAGCTTGATGAGAGGCTTTCCGACTACTACAAACGAACAGGATGTTGTCAATCACAGTGTAAAGCATTAATCCGCTCGTTGTCTACTCTACTTTAAGGAAAGCGCCCTTCAACCCTGGCTTGTCACGCTTGATGAGAGGCTTTCCGACTACTACAAACGAACAGGATGTTGTCTATCATAATTTGATGCATATCATCCGTTCGTTTTCTAATCTACTTCTAATAGGAAAGCGCTCTTCAACCCTGGCGTGATAAGCTTGATGAGGGGCTCTCCGATTACTACACTAAACGAACAGTATGTTAGCAATTACAATGTGAAGCATTCATCCGCTCGTTGTCTACTCTACATCTAAGAGGAAAGAACCCTTCAACCCCGGCTTGACAAACTTGATAAGGGGCCTTCCAAAATCTACTAAAATGGGAAGTGTCCAACACTGTGCCCAGCTCCATTCAGTAACTCCAGTGTTACTTCAAACGAATAGTTCAAGGCGTCAACAAGCTAAGAGCATACTTGCGCAAGGCTGCAAGGAAAGCACAAAAGTGACATAAGTAAATACTACAGGTGGGACTCGACCGCCGGTTATGGGAACTGGCGTAATGCTTCAGATCTCTACACCGAACTGACCCGCCCGTAATCCAAATATCAGTGGAGGCCTTTTCACTTCGAGGAGGTAGAAGTACTACTTCAACAGAACTTGTACCGAACTGGATGCAAAGTAGCAAGATCCTGAAATGCCGACAATTCTTATTCATACACACCAATAGGATAGAAAAACAGACTTGTCGATCGATTATTAGGTATGCGAGAGAATCATAGAAAAAGTTAAAATAATTAAACAGAAATTAAAAATCCAAGAAAGCACTAGTACTCGACGACGATCGTTCGAACAGGGTACCACACAAAAGCATTACCAGCAGTTCATGAATGTAGCCCTTCACCCAAGGAACACAAAAGCAGACAAGCAGTTTGTGTTTCATAAATCGTAAAATTTTCGTGGCGAAACTCCATCTCGTTCACAATCCTGAGCAACTTCTGCGAGTGTTACTTTAACCACATTGCCGAAAGTGGAAGCAAACTGGAGGAAAGGACCTCCGACTACTACGAACGGACAGGATGTTGTCTATCTTAACGTGAAGCATATCATCCGTCCGTCGTCTACTCTACTTAAAAAGGAAAGCGCTCTGCAACCCTGGCTTGTCAAGCTTGATGAGAGGCCTTCCGACTACAATCAACGGACGGGATGTTGTCTATCTTAACGTGAAGCATATCATCCGTCCGTCGTCTACTCTACTTAAAGAGGAAAGCGCTCTGCAACCCTGGCTTGACAAGCTTGATGAGAGGCTTTCCGACTACAATCAACAGTTAGGATGTTGTCTTTCATAACGAGATACATATCCTCCACCCGTTGACTACTCTACTGTAAAATGAAAAGCGCTCTGCGAACCCGGCTGGACAGGCTTGATGAGAGGCCTTTCAACTACCATGAGCGAAAAAACCGCTCCAAAGAGGAAAGCCCTTCAACCCTGGCTTGACAAGCTTGATGAATGAGCTTCTAACTATTGTAAGCGAGCAAAACGCTTAAAAGAGAAAAGCCATTCAACCCCGGCTTGTCACGCTTGATGAGAGGCCTTCCAGCTACTGTAAGCGGACAAAGCGCTTCTAAGGGAATAGCCTTTCAACCCTGGCCCGTCCTGATTGATGAGGGGCCTTACAAGTGAACAAAGCGCTTCTTAGAGGAAAGACTTTCAACCCCGGCTTGCCAAGCTTGATGTAAAGTTTTCCAACTACTGTGTACAAGCGATCAAGATGCTTCTTAAAAGAAAGCCGTTCAACCCTGGCTTTCCAAGCTTGATGAAAGATCTTCCAACTACTGTAAGCGAACAAAGCGCTTCAAAGAGGAAAGACTTTCAACCCCGGCTTGATAAGCTCGATGAAGTGCCATCTAATTACCAAAAGCGAAAAAACGCTTCTGAAAAGGGAAACCTTTCAACCCCGGCTTGGCAGCTTGATGAAAGACCTTCTGACTACTATAAGCGAACAGGATGGAACATTGAACATTGTGACGGACATCATCTATTGGTCGTCTAATCTTATCCTAGGAGGAAGCGCCCATCGAGTACAGCCAGTCTGACCCCATTCAGCAACTTCAAACGAAGTGCTGTTGGCGCTGACAGGCTTACAGGAGAGGACTTCCGACTACGAACGGACGGGATGTTGTACACCTTAATGCGATGCATTCCACCCGTCCGTTATCTAAACTTATTCTAAAGGGAAGTGTCAGTCGAGTTTAGCTAGTCTGACTCCATTCAGCAACTTTAAACGAACAGCTGTTGGCGCTGACAGGCTTACAGGAGAGCACTTCCGACTACGAACGGACGGGATGTTGTACACCTTAATGCGATGCATTCTACCCGTCCGTTATCTAAACTTATTCTAAAAGAAAGTGCCCGTCGAGTCCAGCCAGTCTGACTCCATTCAGCAATTTCAAACGAAGTGCTGTTGGCGCTGAAAGGCTTGGAGGAGAGGACTTCCGACTACGAACGGACGGGATGTTGTACACCTTAATGCGATGCATTCCACCCGTCCGTTATCTAAACTTATTCTAAAGGGAAGTGCCCGTCGAGTCAAGCCAATCTGACTCCATTCAGCAATTTCAAACGAAGTGCTGTTGGCGCTGAAAGGCTTGGGGGACGATGAGCCTTCCGGCTATTACGACCAAAAAGGATTAAGTCCATCACAATGTTACTTATGCCATCCGTTCGTTGTCTACACTACATCTAAA
Organism: Eristalinus aeneus; assembly: GCA_955652365.1. Taxonomy (NCBI): domain Eukaryota; kingdom Metazoa; phylum Arthropoda; class Insecta; order Diptera; family Syrphidae; genus Eristalinus; species Eristalinus aeneus. Next base: position 26,076,708 of record OY019131.1, read on the forward strand.
TGGAAATCACTCTTCTACCCCAGTTTGCTTTTTGTCGCTAGCAACTTCGGTGTAACCCTACACGAAGAGCTCAATAAGTAAACGAGCTTGAACGTCTGCCACGAACTATAACGTGTGCATGTATTTCAAACCGTCCATGTGCACCGCCCGGCGATTTTCGAAAACGTCGAAAAGAAACGAAAAAGGAGGCATAATCAAGTCATCCGTCGTCGACGAACGGAATAGAGGATGGATTTTAGTCGCCTCTTACGACAGGCATGCCTACCTCGGGCATATTCTAACCCCTGCCCGAAGGGGTGGGGCTGCTAGACTCGCTTCAAACTTTGTCAAGTTATTATCACCATCTGAAGCAGCCTTTGTCTGCAATTCTTTTTTCCACCTATTGAAACGATAAATAAGTGAAACCTATGAATTGCAATTTCAATGTCCTGCTTCAGTTGCAGTTTATGCCCTAAAAAGGGCATGTTCCGGCGCGTTTGCCTTGAACCCGAACTAACGTTGCGACAAATGTTATGTTCGACACCCATTCCGATGGGGACTTTGCGAATCCCCCTGCAGAAATATAAATTAACGCCCTGAATAAAACTCAGAATTCGTGAGGGTTGCGGAACAATCATAAACGGCTAAGAGGTTAGATTCTAGTCATTTTATAATTTTAAGAGATAATTAATTTTTGATAGGAGTATGATACTAAATGAAATCTAATTTCTTTCTCTGAAATCAATTTGAGAAATCATTATTATAGCCACCCGATGATTCGCCAAATGGTTCGTCATATTCATATTCATTTGATTAATCAAATGATTGATCAAATGGACGACCGCGACGCGCCCGCCCTGAAAAGAAAGAAAAAAGCTGAAAAGAAAAGAGCAGAATCCTACCTGGCCTCAGGACACCTGTTCGGGTCCTGAGGGGTCCCCTACCTAGCCTCAGAAGCAACTGTTTGCTGCCTTGAGGGGGTTATAAGAAAAAGTAATTCCCAAAAAATTTAAATGCATATTTGGACATGCATGCCCGATCGCGAAATTATAAGGAATTAAAATCAAACAATTATAATATTCATGAGAATGGACTTACGCTAGGCACCGTAGTGCCTTACTCTGCCTTCTGGTGTTTTGCTCGAATCTAGCTTGCACACTTTCACTGATGCGCCTGACACAGGAGGCAGGATCTCAACCTGGATGCTGGATGCTGGATGTTGGATGCTGTATAAAGTAAACTATTATAAATGCGTATTCCCCCATGCGAGGGTTTTAATATTTGCATAGGATAACTAAGAAAAGAAGCAAGCTACAAGAGGGGAAAGCAAACATCTCCAAAACACGAAGAGCATCTTCGAACTGGATAAACGTTCTTCTTAAGGTCAAGATCAGATCATCAGTGCGCTGTTTACTTTTAGCCTGTTTGCGGCCATGAGCAATGTCGGTGAATGCAACTCCGAACTGAAGAGCTTGGGCAAACTTGGCGGACATGACTTCCAAATACTATGAACGAACAGGATGCTGTCTATCTTAATGCGATGCAAACCATCCGTTCGCTGTCTACTCTACCATTGAGAAGGCGCCCTACAACTCTGGCTTGTCAAGCTTGATGAGAGGCTTTCCGACTACTACAAACGAACAGGATGTTGTCAATCACAGTGTAAAGCATTAATCCGCTCGTTGTCTACTCTACTTTAAGGAAAGCGCCCTTCAACCCTGGCTTGTCACGCTTGATGAGAGGCTTTCCGACTACTACAAACGAACAGGATGTTGTCAATCACAGTGTAAAGCATTAATCCGCTCGTTGTCTACTCTACTTTAAGGAAAGCGCCCTTCAACCCTGGCTTGTCACGCTTGATGAGAGGCTTTCCGACTACTACAAACGAACAGGATGTTGTCTATCATAATTTGATGCATATCATCCGTTCGTTTTCTAATCTACTTCTAATAGGAAAGCGCTCTTCAACCCTGGCGTGATAAGCTTGATGAGGGGCTCTCCGATTACTACACTAAACGAACAGTATGTTAGCAATTACAATGTGAAGCATTCATCCGCTCGTTGTCTACTCTACATCTAAGAGGAAAGAACCCTTCAACCCCGGCTTGACAAACTTGATAAGGGGCCTTCCAAAATCTACTAAAATGGGAAGTGTCCAACACTGTGCCCAGCTCCATTCAGTAACTCCAGTGTTACTTCAAACGAATAGTTCAAGGCGTCAACAAGCTAAGAGCATACTTGCGCAAGGCTGCAAGGAAAGCACAAAAGTGACATAAGTAAATACTACAGGTGGGACTCGACCGCCGGTTATGGGAACTGGCGTAATGCTTCAGATCTCTACACCGAACTGACCCGCCCGTAATCCAAATATCAGTGGAGGCCTTTTCACTTCGAGGAGGTAGAAGTACTACTTCAACAGAACTTGTACCGAACTGGATGCAAAGTAGCAAGATCCTGAAATGCCGACAATTCTTATTCATACACACCAATAGGATAGAAAAACAGACTTGTCGATCGATTATTAGGTATGCGAGAGAATCATAGAAAAAGTTAAAACAATTAAACAGAAATTAAAAATCCAAGAAAGCACTAGTACTCGACGACGATCGTTCGAACAGGGTACCACACAAAAGCATTACCAGCAGTTCATGAATGTAGCCCTTCACCCAAGGAACACAAAAGCAGACAAGCAGTTTGTGTTTCATAAATCGTAAAATTTTCGTGGCGAAACTCCATCTCGTTCACAATCCTGAGCAACTTCTGCGAGTGTTACTTTAACCACATTGCCGAAAGTGGAAGCAAACTGGAGGAAAGGACCTCCGACTACTACGAACGGACAGGATGTTGTCTATCTTAACGTGAAGCGTATCATCCGTCCGTCGTCTACTCTACTTAAAAAGGAAAGCGCTCTGCAACCCTGGCTTGTCAAGCTTGATGAGAGGCCTTCCGACTACAATCAACGGACGGGATGTTGTCTATCTTAACGTGAAGCATATCATCCGTCCGTCGTCTACTCTACTTAAAGAGGAAAGCGCTCTGCAACCCTGGCTTGACAAGCTTGATGAGAGGCTTTCCGACTACAATCAACAGTTAGGATGTTGTCTTTCATAACGAGATACATATCCTCCACCCGTTGACTACTCTACTGTAAAATGAAAAGCGCTCTGCGAACCCGGCTGGACAGGCTTGATGAGAGGCCTTTCAACTACCATGAGCGAAAAAACCGCTCCAAAGAGGAAAGCCCTTCAACCCTGGCTTGACAAGCTTGATGAATGACCTTCTAACTATTGTAAGCGAGCAAAACGCTTAAAAGAGAAAAGCCATTCAACCCCGGCTTGTCACGCTTGATGAGAGGCCTTCCAGCTACTGTAAGCGGACAAAGCGCTTCTAAGGGAAAAGCCTTTCAACCCTGGCCTGTCCTGATTGATGAGGGGCCTTACAAGTGAACAAAGCGCTTCTTAGAGGAAAGACTTTCAACCCCGGCTTGCCAAGCTTGATGTAAAGTTTTCCAACTACTGTGTACAAGCGATCAAGATGCTTCTTAAAAGAAAGCCGTTCAACCCTGGCTTTCCAAGCTTGATGAAAGATCTTCCAACTACTGTAAGCGAACAAAGCGCTTCAAAGAGGAAAGACTTTCAACCCCGGCTTGATAAGCTCGATGAAAGGCCATCTAATTACCAAAAGCGAAAAAACGCTTCTGAAAAGGGAAACCTTTCAACCCCGGCTTGGCAGCTTGATGAAAGACCTTCTGACTACTATAAGCGAACAGGATGGAACATTGAACATTGTGACGGACATCATCTATTGGTCGTCTAATCTTATCCTAGGAGGAAGCGCCCATCGAGTACAGCCAGTCTGACCCCATTCAGCAACTTCAAACGAAGTGCTGTTGGCGCTGACAGGCTTACAGGAGAGGACTTCCGACTACGAACGGACGGGATGTTGTACACCTTAATGCGATGCATTCCACCCGTCCGTTATCTAAACTTATTCTAAAGGGAAGTGCCAGTTGAGTTCAGCCAGTCTGACCCCATTCAGCAATTTCAAACGAAGTGCTGTTGGCGCTGACAGGCTTGGAGGAGAGGACTTCCGACTACGAACGGACGGGATGTTGTACACCTTAATGCGATGCATTCCACCCGTTCGTTATCTAAACTTATTCTAAAGGGAAGTGCCAGTCGAGTTCAGCCAGTCTGACTCCATTCAGCAACTTTAAACGAAGAGCTGTTGGCGCTGACAGGCTTGGAGGAGAGGACTTCCGACTACGAACGGACGGGATGTTGTACACCTTAATGCGATGCATTCCACCCGTCCGTTATCTAAACTTATTCTAAAGGGAAGTGCCCGTCGAGTCCAGCCAGTCTGACTCCATTCAGCAATTTCAAACGAAGTGCTGTTGGCGCTGACAGGCTTGGAGGAGAGGACTTCCGACTACGAACGGACGGGATGTTGTACACCTTAATGCGATGCATTCCACCCGTCCGTTATCTAAACTTATTCTAAAGGGAAGTGCCAGTCGAGTTTAGCCAGTCTGACTCCATTCAGCAATTTCAAACGAAGTGCTGTTGGCGCTGACAGGCTTGGAGGAGAGGACTTCCGACTACGAACGGACGGGATGTTGTACACCTTAATGCGATGCATTCCACCCGTCCGTTATCTAAACTTATTCTAAAGGGAAGTGCCCGTCGAGTCAAGCCAATCTGACTCCATTCAGCAATTTCAAACGAAGTGCTGTTGGCGCTGAAAGGCTTGGGGGACGATGAGTCTTCCGGCTATTACGACCAAAAAGGATTAAGTCCATCACAGTGTTACTTATGCCATCCGTTCGTTGTCTACACTACATCTAAATGGAAATCACTCTTCTACCCCAGTTTGCTTTTTGTCGCTAGCAACTTCGGTGTAACCCTACACGAAGAGCTCAATAAGTAAACGAGCTTGAACGTCTGCCACGAACTATAACGTGTGCATGTATTTCAAACCGTCCATGTGCACCGCCCGGCGATTTTCGAAAACGTCGAAAAGAAACGAAAAAGGAGGCATAATCAAGTCATCCGTCGTCGACGAACGGAATAGAGGATGGATTTTAGTCGCCTCTTACGACAGGCATGCCTACCTCGGGCATATTCTAACCCCTGCCCGAAGGGGTGGGGCTGCTAGACTCGCTTCAAACTTTGTCAAGTTATTATCACCATCTGAAGCAGCCTTTGTCTGCAATTCTTTTTTCCACCTATTGAAACGATAAATAAGTGAAACCTATGAATTGCAATTTCAATGTCCTGCTTCAGTTGCAGTTTATGCCCTAAAAAGGGCATGTTCCGGCGCGTTTGCCTTGAACCCGATCTAACATTGCGACAAATGTTATGTTCGACACCCATTCCGATGGGGACTTTGCGAATCCCCCTGCAGAAATATAAATTAACGCCCTGAATAAAACTCAGAATTCGTGAGGGTTGCGGAACAATCATAAACGGCTAAGAGGTTAGATTCTATTCATTTTATAATTTTAAGAGAAAATTAATTTTTGATAGGAGTATGATACTAAATGAAATCTAATTTCTTTCTCTGAAATCAATTTGAGAAATCATTATTATAGCCACCCGATGATTCGCCAAATGGTTCGTCATATTCATATTCATTTGATTCCTCAAATGATTGATCAAATGGACGACCGCGACGCGCCCACCCTGTAAAAGAAAGAAAAAAGCTGAAAAGAAAAGAGCAGAATCCTACCTAGCCTCAGGACACCTGTTCGGGTCCTGAGGGGTCCCCTACCTAGCCTCAGAAGCAACTGTTTGCTGCCTTGAGGGGGTTATAAGAAAAAGTAATTCCCAAAAAATTTAAATGCATATTTGGACATGCATGCCCGATCGCGAAATTATAAGGAATTAAAATCAAACAATTATAATATTCATGAGAATGGACTTACGCTAGGCACCGTAGTGCCTTACTCTGCCTTCTGGTGTTTTGCTCGAATCTAGCTTGCACACTTTCACTGATGCGCCTGACACAGGAGGCAGGATCTCAACCTGGATGTTGGATGCTGGATGTTGGATGCTGTATAAAGTAAACTATTATAAATGCGTATTTCCCCATGCGAGGGTTTTAATATTTGCATAGGATAACTAAGAAAAGAAGCAAGCTACAAGAGGTGAAAGCAAACATCTCCAAAACACGAAGAGCGTCTTCGAACTGGATAAACGTTCTTCTTAAGGTCAAGATCAGATCATCAGTGCGCTGTTTACTTTTAGCCTGTTTGCGGCCATGAGCAATGTCGGTGAATGCAACTCCGAACTGAAGAGCTTGGGCAAATTTGGCGGACATGACTTCCAAATACTATAAACGAACAGGATGCTGTCTATCTTAATGCGATGCAAACCATCCGTTCGCTGTCTACTCTACCATTGAGAAGGCGCCCTACAACTCTGGCTTGTCAAGCTTGATGAGAGGCTTTCCGACTACTACAAACGAACAGGATGTTGTCAATCACATTGTAAAGCATTAATCCGCTCGTTGTCTACTCTACTTTAAGGAAAGCGCCCTGCAACCCTGGCTTGTCACGCTTGATGAGAGGCTTTCCGACTACTACAAACGAACAGGATGTTGTCTATCATAATTTGATGCATATCATCCGTTCGTTTTCTAATCTACTTCTAAGAGGAAAGCGCTCTTCAACCCTGGCGTGATAAGCTTGATGAGGGGCTCTCCGATTACTACACTAAACGAACAGTATGTTGGCAATCACAATGTGAAGCATTCATCCGCTCGTTGTCTACTCTACATCTAAGAGGAAAGAACCCTTCAACCCCGGCTTGACAAACTTGATAAGGGGCCTTCCAAAATCTACTAAAATGGGAAGTGTCCAACACTGTGCCCAGCTCCATTCAGTAACTCCAGTGTTACTTCAAACGAATAGTTCAAGGCGTCAACAAGCTAAGAGCATACTTGCGCAAGGCTGCAAGGAAAGCACAAAAGTGACATAAGTAAATACTACAGGTGGGACTCGACTGCCGGTTATGGGAACTGGCGTAATGCTTCAGATGTCTTCACCGAACCGACTCGCCCGTAATCCAAATGTCAGTGGAGGTCTTAACGCTCCGAGGGAGAGGGACATGACTTCGACAGAGGTCAACGTAGGTAAACATGTACGAACCGCATGCTTATAACCGTTGCAGTATTCGGAAGTGTCGACCGATGTTAACCATGCCTACCACACAACCTAGAAAGAAAATAAATATATAAAACAGACATGGCGATCGATGGAAGGGTATATTACTAAATCATAAAACAAATTGAAAAAAAAAATTTAAATTAAAGGGTGCAATTGTACCCGACGACGCACGTGCGAACAGGGTACAGTAATACTATCAGGAACATGTTCAGTCTATACACAGGCAACGGCTGCCAGCATCCAGCATCCAGCATCCGGCATCCAGCATCCAGCATCCGGCATCCGGCATCCAGCATCCAGCATCCAGCATTCAGAATCCAGCATCCAGCATCCAGCATCCAGCATCCAGCATCCAGCATCCAGCATTCAGCATCAGCATAAGCATAAGCACATAGTATCAATGCAATTGCAAGAGATAGGGGAAGAGAGCACACTCACATGAACCCGTTTCAGCCGCAGAGTACACCTGTACGCGGGAGCAGAAGAAAAAATTCACAGACGACGACCATCCACGACGATCACCCACGACGTGCACCCTACGACGACCCACAGCAGACTAAACTCGCTCCCGCACCTAGACCTCCTTATATACTCTCCGAGAACTCACTCCGACAACTCTTAATTTTTCGAAAATTTTTAATTTTTTCTTTTTCTCCTATCAGATTTCGTGTCTTTCTGAGGTCTTTTTTGGAGTTGCATGATTTTTTTTGGGCTGTACGAATACAGACGCAGATGCGTCTACACAACCTTTAAGGATTTTCACCATGTCGGAGCATTTTTCATGATCATTTTTAAGACCTTTCACCGAACTTATAACGTGAACGTGAACTTATAAACGGTGCATACGGTGGTGTCCAGATAAACAACATGTCTAAGAGTTGTCGAATGGTGTAAAGAAAATTAGTATATATGCGTTTAAAATATTTAACCAATTGTTCCTTTTGAGATTTTATTATTTCCAAATAGATGCATACCAGTAAGGTCAAATATTTGCTTCTTTTTATTGTTTCTCATTATTTATTGAAAAAAATCGTTTCTACCTGCATATAACAATAATAAATAAAATCGCATGTTGGCATGTTCGTGAAACCAAATCTTTGCCATTTTCACAGTCTTTGTTGTATTCGGAGATTCGGCCATAAATATCTGTGAACTAGTTTCGGCTTCCTTGTTTAAGTCAAAAGTTCCAGTATTGGGATTGGAGTTCTACATTTTTCGTGATGACCTAAACAAGAAGGTGCAAATAATAGTTGAGCTGCAATACAAAGTTCCCTGAGCAAGGATATATCCCAAAAATTGATCAAGATCCAGCACACAGTTCATGAACTAAAAGTAGAAATAAAATAGAGTCGCTATCTTCATCATTATTATTATGTACATACCTTTTTGATTCTGTTCTGCAGTATTTTGTCTTGCAAATATGTCTCTAACAATGGACTACAAGATATCGACGTCTATTTTAAATGATTTACACATAGGACTGCATATGCAATATTTTTTCGGTTGCTACATCTCGAACACATGCTTCCACCTATTTCCTTTTTTTTCAAAAACTTTTTCAAAACTCTTTTATCCTATTCAGATTCACCTTCTCTAGGTCAAAACGAAGTCCGATTGTCCGCGTACCAAAACGCCATTGAACACTTTGATGCGTAGAGTTCATAATTATATAAATTGATTCTGATTTACTTCTACTTATGGTTTCGTCAATTCCATTTGTAAATTTTTGTTTCATCTTCAATTGCTTTGATTTTATTAAATCAAATTAAATTAAACTTTTGACAAATTTTGTTTAAATCCAATTCTCCGCACTAATGATGTAAATGTCAAAGTGGTGTTAGCTCAATTATTAAGAAATACTTTTGGAGATGTTGGTTTTTATAACAATGTAATTCTAACACTTTCTACACTTTCAATCCAAGAAACCCATTAAACTTCAAATACAAATTTGGCATTTCAAGGTCGTTGCTGTTTGCTATATATCGAAATTTCTACTGCAAATTCTTGTTTACATTTTTCTACACCGCAAACCTAAAATGGAAAACGAAAAAAAGCCTGCAACATCTGCTGGTAACTAAATTACTTCCTTCGACATTAATAAATCTAACCTAATTGCAATTACAGCAGAAACTCTCTCTTCAGAATGTTTAGTAGAGCCAAAGAAATGTATAAGAAATATGTCGGATATGGTACTTTGGCAGAGGTCTGAAGCCTATTATGATCTTATTGGCTTCATAAACGGTATCAGTTCTGCAATACAGGGTAAAAAGATCTCTGACCAAATGGTTGTATCACCAACAATGGAAAAACTGCTGAAAATTTTTGAAAAACTAAACAAACTTGTAGATGAAGTCCCACCGTTAGAGCAAAGTCAACGTTTTGGCAATCAGGCATTTCGTGAATGGTACAAAAAAATGGATGAGGTAATATAGAGTTTCTACACGTTGTAGCAAATATAAATAAAGGGGATATGTAGATTAAAAGCCACAAACATTTCGCGGAGACATCGCCTTTTAGTTGCCGGCTTTTCGAATTTCGCGAATATATTACGCTTGTTTTATATTGAGAGAGTCGTGTCCATTGACATAGGATAGAGATAAGCAGATTCCTTTATCTCTGATGGACACTTTCACTTGAAGAACTGACGACTAATTAAAGATTCAAATATTCTCATATATTTTTCTATCTTTACGATTCTAGCAAGCCAGAGATCTTCTGAGCGCAGTTATCTCTCCAGAAAAATGCACAGCATTAAACGAATTAAATGTGTATTTTGTTGAATCTTTTGGGAATCCAACTCGTATAGATTATGGAACTGGACACGAACTGGCATTTATAATGTTTCTTTGTTCCTTGTTTAAAACCCATATTCTGGTTGAAGAAGATAACGTGGCCTGTGCATTGAAGTTGTTTAATGCATATTTGCTTTTTGTGCGACGTTTGCAGAAGACATACCGCATGGAACCTGCCGGAAGTCAAGGTGTATGGAGCCTTGATGATTACCAGTTTGTCCCATTCATATGGGGCAGTGCACAGTTGTCATGTAAGTTCTATCTCGAAAAGTGTGTCCACACCATATGAAGTTTATTTTTAAGATGACAGCCCATTCGATCCGTCGAAATTCTTGGATCTGGAAATTATTGACGAGTACAAGAATGAATACCTCTTCATAAGTTGCATTGATTACATTTCACAGGTGAACAAAGACAAGATTGTAAACAAAGATTTATTAATCGTTTTCTTTTTTATAGGTTAAGACCGGACATTGGGCTGAGCATTCAAACCAACTCTGGAGTATTTCAGCCGTTCCATCGTGGAGCAAAATCAATGCTGGGTTAATGAAAATGTATCAAAAGGAAGTAATGTTTTCGACTACTTACTACTTTTGATTCGAATAATTGGCAGTTCTTTTTTTTTAGATCCTTTCAAAGTTTCCAGTGATGCAGCATGTCTACTTTGGCACGCTCATGGTGTTTAAACCTGTAAATCCAATGGTACCTGTGCCAAATGTGCGTTTGGGATTCTTAAAACCGCCCACCCCGAGGGCCCCTACTGGACAAAGTGAAATGTAAAGTTGTGCAAAATACTTCTGCGTAATTTTTGATGATTCGTTATCAGCAAACGCGTAGAATATTCACATTCTAACTTATTTATACGTTTGTATTACCAAAACAGAGATACAATAATTTAATTTCAATAAATTGAGATAATAAAAGGGAAAATATCCTTTGAAAGTATTTCAACAATTGCTAACACGGACCTTGCTGTAAAGCTTTTTAAAATTTGTTTATTTAAAACATTACACTTTGTTGAGCACAAAAATTACCTACATCTACATATTTTTAAAACCTTTTCACACGGCATATATAAAAAACATATCAATAAACAACTATCCAAACTCTTGCGTTGAGGTCACTTGCATGTCCTGATAGAATGTAGCATAGGCATCTTCTGATAAAGGCCCTTCTGATTCAGTAAGCAACGGCTGCACACATTTTGTTGATTCTTTTTCAATGACATGCATATTTTTTGAGGGTGATATAAATGGTGCTCTGGTCATTGGCTCTTTGGTTGGTATTGCAGCTGCGCCTTCTGCACAAAGTGATGGCAGTTCACCGCTACTACTGCTAAAAGTGCTCCTTGAAACATTTCTGAAATGTATCAATGGCGAACTGTCTCCAATATCAACGCCTTCGATGCTCTTTGGCTGCGACTGAATGACGGTTTGCATTGATGCATTGCCTACAGTCGAGCAGGATGTGTCCAAGTAAGATGATCGGCGTGAACTTCTTCGACTATGTTGACTTAGTCGCCTTTCGGCTGCCAATGCCAATGAATATGAACAACATGGTTCTTCAGATTGCACAATCTGCGCTTCGTTAACGAACGTATCCAAAACATGTAGTTTTCGTTTAATCCATTCGTGTTTCTTGTTAACTTCGTGTTGTTTTTGCCACTTGAGTAGTTTTTGTTCGGGATGTGGAAATATTGCTTTGAGATTTATTTGCAACCACTTGAGTCGCCTGGAGTCGCGGTACTTCAACAGTTTATCCTTATACTTCTGTTCGACAGAATAAACGAGATTTCCTTTTTTAAGATTTACACTGCATGGAATCTGGATGCAGGATTGGATTAACTGTTCAGGTGTTAGAACAATGTCCGCAATGTCATCATAAATCTAAAGAATAAATTATCAATTTATTTAAAAAATGGTGCACTTCTACTCAAACTTTGCTTGAGGTAGAAGGCCATCTATTTACACTTACATCTAAAAGACTCACACCACTGAGTTTTTCTTCAAAAGTTTCCCCCATATCGGAAGAACATTGGGCTAGTTAAAAATATGTTATTTCTATTCTTATTTACATCTAAAAATCAAATCAAAACTTTAAAACCAATGTTTTAAAATAACAAAACATAGTTTTTCGGGAAGAAATTTTGACACCTTTCAGTTTTTCATTTAACGAGTGTGTTCAACGCCGTGAAAGTTTTCTTGAAGGTATAATAATTCACTGACATTTAAGGCGGTTATCACTTTTCGAACCACATCAATTCTATTAAATAAGAAAAAATCATTCAATTTAATGTCCATCAACTAAAAAATAATATAAACACAAAAAAATATTAAATAAAATGTTCGTGACAGGTTTCAAAAGGTTTAATTCAGCTGAACACTGAGAAAGTCATTGACATTTCCATCACAGTCAGTGCAATATCCAGCCACCACAATCTGATCTTTAGGTGGTCTGTGGCATCAACTGTAAAGTTAATTTTTTTAAATAAAGTTGAATACGAATATTCGCTCCATTAAATAATGGATAAAAACACAACAGTTATCCACTGGTTTCGTAAAGGACTGCGCATCCATGACAATCCAAGTCTGACTAAAGCCTGTGAAATTGTTATTCAAAAGCCAAACCACACACTCCGTCCGATATTCATTCTCGATCCAGGTATTCGTGAATGGATGAAAGTTGGACCAAATCGCCTTAGATTTCTGCAGGAATCTCTTCAACAATTACATGAAAATCTTCTTCGAATTAATTCTCGATTGTACGTTGTTCGCGGCACTCCGGCGGAAGTATTTCCTAAAATATTTAAATCGTGGAATGTTAGCACATTAACATATGAGTCCGATATTGAGCCATATGCCAAAAAGAGAGATGCTGCTATCGGTGAATTGGCGAAGCAACACTCAGTTGAAGTACTTACAGATTGTTCTCACACAGTGTACAACCCGGAAGTTGTACTACGTCGCAACCTTGGTAAGTCGCCGGTAAACTATCAGAAATTTCTGTCGCTAGTAGAAAAACTGACTGTACCTGAACCTCTACTCGAGCCGACTAAATTGGCAGACAGTACAAAACCCCCGGCAGATGAGAATGAAAAACTTGATGCAGAATGCTATGACCCACCTAAACTAACCGAAGTTATTGCCGACATTGAGAGCCTGGGTGTTAATAAATTCCCTGGTGGAGAAACTGAAGGCTTAAGTCGCTTAGAGAAAAGCCTGTCAAACAAAAGTTGGGTGTGTTCTTTTGAAAAACCCAATACATCCCCTAACTCTCTAGAACCCAGTACCACTGTGCTGAGTCCATATCTAAAGTTTGGATGCCTCAGTTCACGTTTATTTTATAAGAGGCTTAGAGAGATTCTTGAAAAGAATTCAAAGCACACGAAACCTCCAGTTTCACTGATGGGACAACTCATGTGGAGGGAGTTTTATTACACAGCTGCAGCTGGAGAGCCAAACTTCGACAGAATGTTCGGAAACTCTATATGCATACAAATCCCATGGCAAAAGAACGATCAACATTTAGAGGCGTGGACCTATGGACGAACAGGTTATCCATTTATTGACGCAATAATGCGTCAACTTCGGCAAGAAGGTTGGATTCATCATTTGGCAAGACATGCTGTTGCTTGTTTCCTCACTCGGGGAGATTTGTGGATCTCGTGGGAGGAGGGGCAGAAAGTATTCGAGGAACTTCTGCTGGACGCTGATTGGGCATTGAACGCTGGAAACTGGATGTGGTTATCAGCGTCTGCGTTTTTCTATCAGTATTTTCGCGTTTACAGTCCAGTAGCGTTTGGCAAGAAAACTGATCCGGAAGGAAATTACATTCGAAAGTACGTGCCCGAGTTGAAAAAGTATCCCCGGGGGATAATTTATGAACCATGGTTGGCTTCACCAATCGCACAAAGAGAATACGGTTGCATTATTGGGACAGATTATCCCAAGAGGATTGTCATACATGAAACCATCCACAAGGAGAACATTCGTAAGATGAGTGAAGCTTATAAAATGAATAAGGAAGTGAAAACCGGTGTGCCTGCCGCAGAATCCACTGGAGGAAAACGACCTGCAAAGAAACCACCAAAGCCTTCAGTATCAAAGAAGGTCAAGAGATGATACGTACTACAAATGAAGAAGTACTACCATTTGAGAAATACACCATTTGAGATATATACATGTACATGTTTGAAATTTTGGATCGTGTTCAAATAAAGTTTCCAAATTGTAAATTGAAATAGTTAATCTCAATTTATTCCTAGAAGAGAGAAAGGGAAAGTTGTTTTTATAATAAAACTGAATTTAAATCAAGAAATTCATGTAGGATTCAGCTGTTGACAAAAAAAAATATCGCGTGACAAAGTCTGTTTGATTTTTGGAGGTTATGTTGCCTGATGTCAATCTGCCAAGCTTAAGCGAAGAAAAAAACGCTAAATATATACAGTTTAGAAGATTTTGCTTTATGCCCACATACAACAAATTTTATAACAATCAAAAAACTAAATCCTTGAACGCGTCGTCGTCATCAAACATTTCACTAAAATCAACATCGTTACCCACGGCCTTCTCCAAATCAGTTTGAGTTCTTTCCGCCGATTGCGGTACCTTTTGAGGCGTTTCGGAAATAAGGTTCTTATTCGAGTCAACTTCAGTCTGTTTATTCTTTTTCACGGGTGTCATGTAGCTTATAATCGATTTTGACTAAAATTAAAAAGTTTATTGTTTTGAGGAAGTACCCATGCAGCTTGAGTTTACTTACACTCGCTGGGGCAGTTTTATGGGTTGCATCTCTTAAGTCTCCCGCACACAGGCCAACTTTATTCAAAACATCCTGCTTCTCCTTCAGCATGCCCCAAATGACATCGTCTGCGGTCCCGGTCGCTAGAAGGTATCGACAAGTGACGATTCTCGTCTGCCCAATTCTGTGTGCTCTGCATTCGGCCTGGGCTAATGTCTTCCATGAAGAAAAAAGAAACGATACAATTAATTTTGATGTTTTTGTTGGTGTAAACTTACACTTGGATTCCAATCTAATTCCGCAAACACGATTGTCTCAGCTGCGGTAAGAGTGATGCCCGAGTTGCAGGCTTTGAGTGACAGAACTGCAGCCAAACATGAGGGTTTGTTTTGAAATGTCTCAACATATTCCTGCGTAATAACATTATACCACTTGTTTTTTTTTTTTTTTTGATGCAGTTACTTACGTTTCGTAGTTCATTTTTTGTCGACCCGTCGATTTTAATGTATTTCACCTTTTGCTTGTCAAATGAATCACAAATTGCATCCATCATGACCTTGTGATGGGCGAAGACAATGAACTTTACCTTTTCCTTAATGAGAGTCTTTAGGTATTCACTGTAAAGGGCAAACTACTCCAGTGTATTCTGAATGAAAGAAAATCGAGAATGACTTTACCACACCGCTTTACACTTGACGGCTGCTGTCTCTGTGTAGAATCTCAATAGAATGCCCTCTTTCTCCTTGCCTTTTGTTCGGTTCAGATCTTGCACATAAGAATCGAAGGTGCTCTGTACACTACCGCCTTTCCAAATCAGAGATGGATCCAGCACAACGGTTTCTCTGAAAAAAGGAAATGTATTTTGAACTGATAGGAATTCCATGTGCTCACCTTTGTTTCTCTGCCAATTGTGGCAGTACATCAGCCTTCATGCGGCGCACCATGAATTTTAACTTAAGCACCACATTAAGCTCTTGAAGATTTGACTGACCAGTAGCGTCCCACCCAAAGTTAGTCTGTTTTCCATCACAGTACCTAGTAGCTGTAAGAGTTGGTGTAAAATGATTTCTTTTGAATTGATTACTTACTGTAAGCAATGAAGTTAAGAAACCTTCTGTCGATCATCTGTATCTGACTAAATAATTCCAAAGGTCTCGACAGAGCGGGTGTACCGGACAGCAAAATAACCCGCCTCGCCTGCTGTGCTAACCTATCTGCTACTACTGTGCACTTTGCTTTACTGTTCTTCAGTGTATGTGATTCATCAAGAATCAGGACGCCAAACTTCTTTTCCAGCAGCATCTCAGCACATTTTTCCATCAGATTGTAGCTGGTTATGAGCACTTTGGCATCGCCAGTGTACTGCTGCTTAGCAGTCAGAATACTTACTTGATGCACCAAGATAGTTGGAAGGAGGGACAAAACATGCGTGGACCAGGAATTCCTAAAGTGAAAAGAAGTGTTGAAAGAGCCGCCAAACAAGTTCGGAGCTGTACCTTGTGGATGCTGTAGTGCAGATAAAGAGTGGCCAATCGTCGCGATAGAAATCTGCTATTGCAAGTGCCTGATAGGTTTTTCCTAAGCCCATTTCATCACAAATCATCACACGACCATGTTTTGATATTCCAAACCTTAAATTTGAAGCTTTCAGTATTGGAAAATCTTGTTGAAATCGAAGAAAAATCTCACATTACACCTTCCTTTTGAAATGGAAGAAGACAGTTCACTAGTTTAGGTTCTATCGAAACCAGGCACGAATCATCAAGCTCTTTATTGGGTGTTAAACAAAGCTTCAACACGTTCTTTGGTATGGCGCCGACCGTAACTGTTGGTTTTAACCCGCCTACGCGTTCATGAAGCATGTCATAATCTTTCACAGCAAAAGTCCAAATCTTTTTTTGATTATCTGTAAATGAGAGCACTTATCATAAATTGGCTTTGCTCAAGCTTGTTTTGCCTTACCGTACGCCTTGGATGGAATACTTTTGAATACTTGAATCAACTGTTCATGATACCCAGACGATTCAACGGCAAATCTAATGTTACTCACCAGGTAACATGTACATGAGACTTGAGTGAGGAAATGTGTGGGTTTTGGCTTGTTATTTTCGGGGCTAAGTGCATCTTTGAATGCGCTCTTTCCAGTTGATAGTTGCTCTGATTTATTCGAGGGCCTCTGATAAGGATGGCTTGACGACCGAATTTCATTTCGATTTGCAAAAGTTGAACTCTGCTTAATTGCTTGAAGAAAATCGGACGCTTTGTTTTCTGAATTTGTTTTGTAGAAATTACGTATGGGTAATGTTGATCGAGATGGTGGTACTTGTGGGATGTTATTAGGCGAATGAGCGCTTGTTCCAAAAAGTTCTTTGCCTGTGGATGTACTATTGTTTTGTAGATTGTTCTTTTTTGCTTGAAGTTTTTCAAGTGCTATTCTCCGTTTTTCTGCAATTTCCGCTGCCGAACAGGTAGACATAATTTGGGAAATTATTTCAAAACCCTAAGTTACTTTTATTTATAAATAATAGCTTTTATTTTAACTTTCATACGATAGGGGTTTTCGCGGCAATACTTGTTTTGACATCTGTTCGCAAGGTACAGTAAGATGCGAAGTTTTCATAACAAACATCCTTGGAGAAAGTCAGCTTTCCAGAGTTTCTCAATAACGCAGAATGGGCACCTGCAAGTTTAATTTACGTATATGAATTATTTATTTCTGTGCACTTTGTGTGTATTGATTTACGTTAATTTTTATACAAATTGAAATTTATTTCTATACAATTCAAATATTTGCACTCTATTTTACGATTTACAAAAAGGATAAGTGTGTTTTTTATGTTCTACGGTGTTAGTCTGTCACAATGCAAAACAGGTTTCGTTATTTGTTTAAGGAATTGTAGTTATCGTGCTTCTTACTTTGATATTTCATTTTCAAATAAAATTTCATGTCATATTTGAATGCAAATTTGAAGAATATTGGTACATTTGTCGTAAGGTGGCTCCGACATGAAATAATTCCTCTGTAACGTCTTCACTTTTTTCACTCTTACAAATTCTTGTACGAGTATTTCATTTGAATTCCCGCAAAACCGTAACATTGTCAAATGTTTGCTTTTGCATTGATACATTTCATTATTTTCCTTCAAGTAAAATTTCGGAAATCGCCGCTTAACCAAGTCAAATGACCATCAATTCCAAAAGTCCTCAGTTTCTACGAATTATAACTGTGTGCCCACCCACAACAATAAATGTCCACCGAAGAGGTGTCATATGAATCACCTTATATGACTTTGACAGTTTGCTGAGTTTTTGATAAGAGATGTTTGTGGGAAAGGGGTTTCTTCTACGAGTAGAGCCAATTCCGTGTTTATAAGACATTAAAATTTAGTCATTGACGCACCAGCAAACGAAAAGTACTCGGGTGCCAATAAATTCTTCACCCATTCCCTTCTTCATTCACTCACATCCCACCACTCTGTTCTCGTTTGATCTTATTAATAATTCTTTTATTTTTTGTGTTTTTTATTAATTTCGTAAGTGTGATTGTTCTTCAGAACCATCATGTACAATGTACTTACTGTAGACAACGATAAACAGGAGCCGCTGTTGCACAAAAAACATGCAAAATATTTTCTACGCTTTCTGAATTTATTGCCAGCTCGATTAGCCTCGCACGATTCGACAAGGTAAACCTGTTCTATTCCAACAAGAGTATAGTTATGTTTTAAGTTTTGTTGTATACTTTTGCAGGGGATCAATTGCGTTTTTTGCAATATGCGGCCTTGATATTTTGAATTCCATAGACATGCTTAAGGATCACACTAGAGACGGAATCATTGATTGGATATATGGATGTCAGGTGATACCAGGCAAGAATGAGATTCAATGTGGTGGATTTCAGGTGAGCAACAGGATAATTTACAACGATCACATTTCATGAGTGTTTTGCATTGGATTAGTCTGCATGACAGACGTATCATATACGTGCTGGGTGAGTCGGATAATAAAGTAAGCAACTTTGTGCGTTCATCTTACAGGGCTCAAGAGCGTTGAAAATTCAGAGTGAAGACGAAGTGCTGCTAGCTAACGCGAAATGCTATCAATGGGGACATCTTGCAATGACATACACTGGCATTGCGACATTGGCTACGCTTGGTGATGACTTGAGTCGTGTTGATCGAAAGGCCATTGTCGATGGTAAATATGAGATTGTGTGCTCTTATCGTGAACAACATTTGAGAAGAGAAACATTTTTCTGTTGAATTCTTCAGGTGTGGCGGCTGTGCAGCGAGCAGATGGAAGTTTTAGTGCCTCAATTGAAGGGAATGAACACGACATGAGGTTTGTGTATTGTGCTGCCGCTATTTGTGCGATGCTCGATTACTGGGGGGATGTCGATAAGGAAAAAATGACAGAATATATACTTCGAAGCATTGTGAGTATATGCTTTTTACTAAGATTTTCGTTATTTTAGCTTAAAAAACTCAAACGATTCAAGTAATTCAAGCATATGCAAAATAATTCGATGGCAACAAGTTCAAAGTTGACTTTTGATTATGAACTTAAGTTCGTAATCTGTGGGTAGCGATGCCGATTCTGCTAGTGAATCATGCTTCTGAACCATATGTTTCTTGTTCAACTTTTAACAATTGAGCAACAGTAGAAAAATGCAATGATTTGTATGGTAGCTAATGGACACATTGCACAAGAAATACCTCCTTGAGAAAAGCAGATAATTTATTTCATAAACTGTCCAGGGTTTATTTGTGGCTTCTTTGATTTAATTTAACGGCATACAAGACATGCCTCTTGCGGCTTATTGTGTGCCTTTTTGCATCAAGCACATATGCTGTCTCCCAGAGTGCGTTGTATTGTAGACATTTTGAATCCCGGGCAGAAATACTTACAGGCCCGTCGGATTTTTTTTTATCAAACAATTTTTTTTAAGCGCTACGATTACGGTGTGAGTCAACATTTTGAGGCAGAATCCCATGGAGGAACAACATTCTGCGCTGTTGCTGCCCTTCACCTAAGCGGACAATTGGAGAAATTAAGTGAGACCACAATTGAAGGAATAAAACGTTGGCTCATTTTCCGACAGGTAAATTTATTTCACATCTCTTATAACGTGATAAGTGATGAAATTCATATTTTTCAGAGCGACGGATTTCAAGGCCGGCCAAATAAGCCTGTGGATACTTGCTATTCGTTCTGGATAGGGGCGTCATTACAAATTTTGGACGCGTTTCATTTAACAGACTTTGACAGCAACCGAAAGTAAGTCCAGTAACTTGAGTATCGCACAAAAACCCATCACATTAACCTCATCTCAATAGATACATTATGTCCACGCAAGATTCTATAGTTGGGGGGTTCTCGAAATGGCCTAGCTCGACGACCGACCCATTTCACACATACTTCGGCCTCTGTGGGCTGTCGTTCATTCAGGAGCCAGGCCTGTCCGAGGTGATGCCTAGCCTGAACATATCGATGAGAGTTTACAAGCGCCTAAAAGACCTCCACGAAAAGTGGCGAACGGAGAACGTTGACAGTCTCACTGCCTTGCACTAATCACATAACGCACACGACCAGGTCAAATAAGAAGTGATTACTTTTTGTATTAAACGAAACCCTAAAAGTACTTGATTTTAAATTTTGTTTTTTATGTCTAATTGTAAGAAGAACTACGCATATATGTATGAATACGAACAAATCGGTAAATGAAAAAAAAAAATAAATAAATAAATAAGCAGAAGAAAACGAACAAGGAATTCAATCAGCATATTCTATTTATTGTCGTCGAAATGCTTTTGTTTCATAATTTTATTCCTACAAGTTCTTAAAAGTTTGAAAAGATAATCATCGCCTGAAGTGCATAAGATTGTAGCCCTGTGTCGGTCGGTCAATGTACACTCGACCGCGTAGCGGAGCTAGCACTCGTTCAGATACGGCGGGACAGTGCTGAACCATGAGTGACTTAAGATTGGTGCACCCCATTGAGATGGCTCTGTAAACGATTTAAAAAACAGACGGTCAATGCACGGAGTATTCATACTTACAACACCCCATAGTCAGATATTGCTATACAGCCGGCTAAATTAATATGTTCCATCGATTCACAATAGTTGGCGATCTGAATAAGAACGTTGTCTGTAACACTCTGTGTAAAGGCCAATGACAGTATGGTAAGTTGGCTGAGTTTGCGGAAGAAAATTATCAAGCAGCGCTCCCCAATTGACGCACAGTGAGATATGTCGAATTCCTTGATGTTGTTTTGATGCAGTGTGAGTGCGTCCACTGTACCGGTTGTAAGCCAGTGGCACTTTGATAATTTAAGCACCTCCAGTTCTTTGCAATTAATAATAATAGGCTGAAGGGCTCTAGCTGTTACATTTACACACTCGTTAAAGTTCACTGTTCGAAGGCGTTTGTTTTTAGCCAATATGCACAAAATAAGATCATCGACCAACCACAAACATTTGGCTAAGTATAGTCTCTCTAGTTTGTAACAATTTTCCGAGAGCACTTTGAAGGCCAGGTGGACATTGCGAGAATTATTACCAGAGAAATTAATTTCTTTCATGTCTCGAAACCAGGACTCTACAAACTTTTTACTTGCTCTTGAACAGCAGCGAAGATTGAAACAATCCTTTAAGGAGAGATACGCGGCAACCTTGGGAAACAACACATCTTCCCAGCTTATGTCGAAAAGACTTAGTTCGTAATCGTTTTCATCATGTGTCATCTTTGGATTTAATATCACTTTATATCTTTAATCTGTAAATTTTCTTGATGTGCAACAAAATTTGAGACCTTTTGGGCTTCTGACCAAAACAAAGGAAAAGTAAAATGTAAACAATCATTTCTTCACTGACGTCCTCAGCCGTCAAAAAGTTTCAAAGCAGAGAACAACTGGAAGAACGAGAACACAGCAGTTTCATCCCTGGTGGATTATTGCCAGATTAAATTGCTATCATCATATGACATAACATAATAAACACTTTTAACCATGATTACAGTTCTGTGCTTCGTAAGTTTCCTTTGATTGAAATCTTGCAAAAATAGAGAGATCAGTAAAAAATTGCCTCTTTTGGAAAGAAAACTAAACAATAGACTGTTATTGGTAAAAATTGATTGAATTGTGAATTGAATTTTGAGTCGCTCAGGGATGTTTTACCCAGCTGTTACTGACTGTCAGTCTGATAGCAATAAACGTCAATTTAGACAAGTCTCGTTGCAATTTCTTGGTTATTTTGGAGTAAAAAGTAAAATTTAACATGAGACTAACACAGTTTCTCGTTAGTAAATTAAAAAATTTCTCGAATTTCCCGGAGAGATATATCGAGCGAAGCAAAAAACAAGTGAGCTCCACACATGACTTTTTCCGAGAGTCAACTTATTGTGTAATATCTATGTTGCTCCATAGGTCTATTGGAAGACACCTTCTGGCTTACCCAACTACTTAAACAAAACCGTCGAAAGGAAAAAGTTTCGCTACACAACGAACCGATCATGGACTGGACAGTTCCGACAGCAAAATATGCCAGGAACTATTCGAAAAAAAGTTTTCGTTCAGCCTCTTGGTAGATTCATCCATGTTCTGTGTATAACTCATTTAATGTGTATTAATTGCAGAGGATTGGAGTTACTTCCGAGGTGACCGCATAGAAGTGCTCACTGGCAAAGATAAAGGAAAGCAAGGACTCATTACGCAAGTGATACCCGAGAGAAATTGGGTAATTGCGGAGGGTATTAATTGGCATTATCGCATCGTTGGTGCAGAAAAAGATTTCCCTGGAATTTATATCAAATCTGAAGCTCCGCTGCGGGTGGACCGAGATATTCGGTTGGTGGATCCGTCCGATTTGAAAGGAACCGACTTCGAATGGCGATACACTGAGGATGGTGAGAAAGTTCGAGTCTCAATGAGAACTGGCAGAATCATACCTGTGCCTGAAGCCAACAATGAGACCTTCGATTATAAGACTAGAGGAGCCTATATTGAGAGGGAAAAGGATACTTCTGGTAAACTCATTTTTTGTTTCCTTATATCTCATTCTTACAAATTCCCTTTCTTCTGTTTCAAGCTGCCGTTGTGTCCGAAATCACATTCGAACCAAGGCTCTGCACTTTCGAGATGGACATCATGGAGAAGATGAACATAGTCGAAGAAAGGGTGCCAAAGAAATCTTATTGGTATTAGCTTTGTCAGAATTATTTCCATAAAAAAAAGAAAAATCCAAGAATTCGGTCAATTTTTATTTGTTACTCTATAAAACAGCTCCTGCCGGTGAGCTCTTAACCTCCGGGATAGGTTCTTCACGTTTTCGTCCGCTTTATCGAAGTCTTTTCGTAATGTTTTATTGTAGGTTTCGTATAACCAATTGGAAGCCTTTTGCATATTATCCTCATACATTTCTAGAACTTTTGCCGCGTGATTATATCTAAGGGAGGTAGCTGTCATTAGAGGAGTTTTTTGGGTTTAAGGTGGATAGTGCTTACCTTAGTTCATCCGCGATGTCGGTTATCATGTACGTATTCAAGTGCTTCACCGCTAGCATTTGTCGATTGCTGACAAATTTTATATCTACGTTTGGAAGGGATAATTGAGCACATTCTAGGGAAATTAAGGATGCCTGGACGTTATTCCGACACTCCAATGCGGTATGAACAACGTCTCTTGGAGTTCTGGAATTGAAAATAGAACAATTAAGACAAGATTTTAGTTAAGTATCATCATCATCGTATCAAAACCACTGTTCGTGATTTGTGATTCTGTGATTTCGTGTAGTTTCTGACAATTTATATATGCTACTAAGCCTATTGCTGTTTAACCAGTCTTCGGAGAATGCAGTGAATCTAAACAAATAGTGAAATGAAGGCATTTAAAAGTTCATGATTAGGAAATAGTCTCTTTGAAGTCAGAATAAAGGGATACGAAATTAACTCGACAAAAAGAAGTTAAATTTAGCATGATTCGATTTCGCCGTTTTTTTTTTAACTAAAGCAAAATGTGTACAGAGAACGATTTCTAATTGCATTTTGGCGTTTGTGGAAAAAAATTGAATTAAAATTTTCCAAAAGAATTGTGGACAAATTCTTTGTTTCGAAGTTGTATCTTTCAATCAAAATTGCTTTCAACTAATAAAGCCATGCAATGCAAATAGGGGTAATTTCTAACTACCACAATCAATGATATTTAATCGAACAAAGTTAATCGTTTTCGTTATAATTGTGTAGTTGAATACACAGGAAATCAGTGAAAGTGGCAAATACAGACTTTAACGTATTTTAAAGTGTCTCCCAACGATTCATTATTACTAATGAGACATGGGCGAAAGATTGAGAAAAATAGAGTTGGTATGAACTTACGTTAAACGGTCTCGTGTTATGACCCCTTGAGGGTTGTTCGAAGTAGTGATGAACGCTTCATTGGTTAAAACATTCGTACATTATGCTAAACTTCGTTTAAGGATTCAATTGATAGCTTTGATTTAAATATAATTTCTAATAGATTATGCTAGCTTAAGATTGCAATAGATGCATATGAAAGTTACATTCAGGTTTACAGGCTCGTGGAATATTTAAGACAATACATTAAGTTAATGTGGCCGCCGTGGCGTAGTGGGAAGAGTGCGACTCTCACACGCCGAAGGGTCTACGTTGGATTCCCGGCTGAACACCTAGAATTTTTCACGGCACCACCTTTGGAGCTGCTGACAACACTCAAAGAGTAATAACTGTCTAAGAAAACTTCTCAAACTTCGCCGTTCGGGTCCCTTCTACTCGTGAGAGAATAGTAGCGCGCACAACACGAGCAGTAAGTGAGCAAGTTAGGCCCTGGTCCCCTGTGGACTATCGCGCCATACAATTATTATTAATTAAGTTTATATTATGAAAACACAGAAAACTATTAATTAGGATATTACCTCTCACCAGAAGAAATATTATTATAAAGTTAAAAGTGACTTTGTAAAGAAAGAAGTTCGATTTAAGTTTTACCATTAACGTATATACCAACATTTAATTTGTTCAATTTACGAAAGCAAGTATTGTACTGATAGCATTGATCACAAGGACCCTAACTAATGTTGAACCATTAGAAGATAAATTTACCCTGCGATGCGCAAATATAGATCTAGATATTTCAATTCCCTTTTATCTATCCTCGATGCGAAGACGCTTATGCTTGAATCATAGGTTATTTATTCTTGTTGTGTTGTATGCTTGTTGTGTTGGACGACCTAGACTGAAGTGGCGCACACAAGTGGAGAAGGACCTCAACCAACCTGGAGTGCGCAACTGGAGACAGCTGGCGAAAGATCGTGCTGGCTGGAGAGGCATGTTGGTTGAGGCCCAGGTCCACCCCGGACTGTAGTGCCACAAGAAGAAGAAGAAGAAGAAGTGTTGTATGCTTCCTCATTTCCAAAACGCGTAATCCTGTTAAAGTAATTCTTCTCCTCTTCACTCTGGTGATACTCAGAGTAACTTGTGGTACAAGAAAACGTTTTTATACATGTCACACTTATCGGCATTGAATCGAAAGTTTGTGCCATCGTATAAAGCAGTGCACGAAGTGCAAATGAGTGGCGTCACCTGCGCTTACTGCAAGTGCACCAAATGTAATAAAAAATAATTATAGCTTCAGACCTCAGTTTGCAAGTATGTGTGTAATTCCATATACCTCACATATACGCTGTAATTAGCCCTATATATAATAGGTTATGAATATATCAGTTTTATGGCACATATAAATTCCATTAGTTCCAAGTCTATTTCTCAGAAAATGAGATTTCTGTTTTTTTCAAATTGAAAAGTGCGAAGCCTTTAAGGCCCGCCATTCACGATGGTTCTAGTTTCTAGCAACAGAACTAATAACACATGTCCAGATCAAAACACGATATCATGTAACAAGGTCAATACTGTTATTTAATCGCCTAGTCCCAGGCGTTTGCCCTGGGTATACTAGAACTCTCGTGATCCCTCGCCACATGTCGACAGATACGACACACTTAATGTTAACTTGCGTGATACACATCCATTTTCAAAATCACTGATTGCTCATCGCCTCCGCAGTACATACATATATGTTCCAAACTGTATTGCAGGCTATGTAATCGACTTGTGCTTACCGAAATGCCTTCAGATTCCGCCACAGCGTCAGACTTTGATTCGCCGAGTTGGCACAGGCTTTCAGAAGTAATCCACAAATGCGCCATTGCTCCAGGGTGCTGCCAAGTTTATCACGAACATCGCGGGCGGTCTCCAGTTGTGCGTCCAGGCTCTCTTCGAAGTCTGTCATGTACGTGCCACCACTTATGAGTGCTTTAAGAGGCAGAAAGTTAGCAAAACTTTATGATAGGTTCTCATAAATTTGTTATTTTTACCAATTATCCCGTCCTGCTGAATGTATAGATCGCTTAAAGTCTTGTAACTGTCCTTAAGGATCTTTACGCGTGATTTCGTGTGTTCCAGAATCTCATTGTAGTATCGCGTCGAAATGATGTGCAAACTGGATTTGCTGAGGTTTGCGAAGAAATCCTCCTGTGCCGCGGCCTTTTGTTTGTCGAGCAAAACGCCCAGGCTCAAGACCAACTGAAAAAAGCAGTCTTGACCATTGGATCGTTGCAGCGAAGGGAAACTTACCGTCGCTATGTCCTTGCATGGGGATTCAATTACATAGTCTCTGTTTATGGTGATTATCGGCTGATCCGAAAGCTGTTCTGTGTCAAAATTGAATTGCATTGTGTCAGCAGACACCAGGAGGGCGTCACGTTTCTCCTGAAGGTGTTCAATCCACGCTTCTGCAGTGGCCAGTCTTGGTCCGGGACAATTGGTCTCTAAATCACTGATTTCCTCGTCCAAGCGCACAAACTCTTCCACGGAGTTGATGTTTTTCTAAAAACGTGGGATTAAACTACATGTGATAAGAAAAATCACAATTTAATTACCACCCGAGATCGAGCAACAGATGGTGAATCTTTTTGTGGAGAGTCGAGTATTGTTGAGGTGCCACAACCCATTGTGTTAACGGTACATCGCGAACTGCCTCTCTTTGGCGCCGTGCAGTGGCATTTAACGAGAAACGTAAATTCTCGAGGGTAGTGCGCGTCTATCACGACTTTCGATACACTCACACGCTTCGTCTGGAGTAGTGTGAAGTTGAATGAATATTGCAAGCGAACGCGGCTGCACCAGTGTGAATGGTCAAGGGAAGTCCCAGGGTAGTTGACCGGAAGCCTAGCAACCTCAGTAGTGAATTCGGTCAAAACAAAAAGCCCGGCGAACAGCCTACCCCATAATTACAAACTGTCACTTAGCCTTTGAGCACTTTCGTTATCCTGCCTGAAGATGTTGACGGGTGGTGGAAATGTGGTGCTCTAGGTCAGTGGATTATTGAAAGTGTGGCAATCATCTACTCTTCCGCCGAAGGATGTCCGGTTGTACTTTTCAACTTTGCAAATTGATATTTGATTGCTCTAGTTTGAATGTTGGCCATGAATTATTGATTCATTTCAAGGGGGACTACAAATGAATTGAACATACAAATGGACGGTAAGTCTGACAACGATGACAGCCTTGAAATGACAATTTGAATTTGTTTTAAAACTTGTTTTGTCCTTTTTCATTTGTGAATGGCAACATTTAACTATTTTTGATTCGCTCGTGAGAAATACTTATTGACTTCGAAAATGTGTGCTTGCCGTAGGAAGACGGAGATAAGCTAAAGTTTTCTTAGTCTTGTAAGAGAAAATCATTGGGGTCTTGGGAATCTACGGTATACTTCGCAAAAGGCATCCTGATAAGTAAACAAATTAAGTTTTGACAAAAGCTTTGTCTCTGTAAAGATCGTAGCACTTGACTCTTTTTTTAAATCCGTTAGAAAACTTAAAAACCCTCAGGATCGTCTAAAGGAAGTCATTTTGGGGGCAATTATCCTGCAGATGTCATTATTTCAAATTCAAAAAAACAAGATCATTACCTTTCTGCTCATTATGACATTCCTCTAGAGTACGTTCGTCCCAATATAGTATTTCTTGGGGATGTAACCGATGTAGTCTTTAGGAACGTGTTCTCTCTTTGATAGCTTCCGGTTTGATTGTGAATCCTTGTCATGTTTTTCTCTGTAGTAGGCTTTTAAACAAAAGTCAAATATTTGATTATTGGCTATGAAGCAGAAGAGCCACATTGATTTCTCTGTACAACTTCCCTTTCAAACGCAATTCTCCAAAACCTGATAAAAATTCCACACCCGCTCAAAAAACAAGCAAGAGTTCGATCTAGTGGTGATGTTCTTTTGTTTCTGAGTTGAAATGTAAGAGGACTAAAGTCGTTGAACCAACATTTAAGCTCAGCAACGAAACATGTTCTTTTAGCTAAGATAAGACGTTCCCACACCATTCCGCAGGCGGGAGATATTTTATTTTAAAAAGAAAGTGTATTAACGTGTGTCCCTTATTCGCAAATAAAAGAATTGTCAAAATTCAGAAACTAAGCACTCCCCGTAGCCTCTTATCGCTTCAAGGGTAGCATTAAGAACCACATACCGGCAAGTCCTTTCAATCCTACGTGCGTTCGTTATAATATGGAATTAAGTTAACAAGTTTGAAAGCAAAGTGAAGATTCAAAATCCATATACACACATACATACATGGATGCCTATTCAATTTACAGGCGTAGTTAAACTACTTTGTAATTATCCTCATCAATTCGTTTTCATCATCCCTTCGAATCGTTATTTCTCCACCGCTCGAACAAGGGGGTGTCGCGTTTGGCATTTTATGTGAAGCTTTCCATCTCGTCGATGACTCCACACATCGTGGATTGCTTGCCTAGCTCACCCTGTCATTTGCTAATAACGACATGCCATCGTCGCGGTTCCTCACAATGTCAAGTGTGACCTTCAGGCGGAGCTGCCTGCCACGCCTCCTGAGCAAGCGTGCACATGCCTTGCACTCCTGTCAGTCGTGTAATTAAAACCCACAAGAAACCTACCCCAATCAACTTGTGAAAAATGCATTTCCATTTTAATTATTCAGGGCACAATTAATTGTTGGTAAACAATGCCCCAACCGGCGACTCTAGTGGCGGTGTCAGACAAACAAGAAACTCTGCGGCTAAATAATTGATTCAAATTGGTGATTAGGCTGGGGTCGTAGATCGTGCATCGAATGTCAAGTGCATCAGTATTGTTCGAAACAGAGAACCCCATCCTGCGGTTGGCAGTGGGCCGGTGTTAGGTTCGTTGATCCATCATGTCGTCAAGAAACGACGTAATGCCCCACTTTGTCATTTGGTAGTTCTCGTAACTCACACTTCAGTTTGTTTCATTTCAACCCCGACATTGGCAGCGGGAAAGTCCTAATCCAATAAAAACAAAAGCAAACTTGAACGTGGCCGTTGCAGTGGATGAAAGCTTTGTCCGTGGCGCTGGCGGCGCTGCCCTGAAGAGCATTTGATTGCGTGAGGGGCTTTAATTGAATGGAATTTCTTGGCAAAGGGATAATGGACACATATGTTAAGCACGTGTTCCGTAGTAGGTCAATGGTGTTTTGAAAACTTTAGGCATGGGTCCGGCGGGGGTGTAAGTTTGGTAAACTAATAGCGTGATGGGGGATTTCATCGCTTAGTCAACAAATTCAGGGAAATTTAAGGATTAACGCTGCCGCTGTGGGACTGCTCACATGTCGGAATTGTGAATGGGAAAAGTCAATACTTGGCTATGGGATATTGACTTAGGGGCAAGTTCTTGAGGGATTTTCACGGTTTTCTGTTTTTGTGTATTTGAGTTCGGGGGTTGATTGGAGAGGGGAATGACCTAACAAACCACAGGGAAAATGGGAGCGTTGAAAATGAATGATTTAAGTGAACATTTTACAGAAGGCATTTTTGAACAAATAAAATAGAAGACGAGTTGAAGAAGAAATAAATAAATATATAGATAAATAAATAGATAGATAAATAAATAAATAAATAAATAAATAAATAAATAAATAAATAAATAAATAAATAAATAAATAAATAAATAAATAAATAAATAAATAAATAAATAAATAAATAAATAAATAAATAAATAAATAAATAAATAAATAAATAAATAAATAAATAAATAAATAAATAAATAAAAAAATAAATAAATAAATAAATAAATAAAAAAATAAATGAAAAAAGTAAAAAGCAAATATATATTTTTATAATTTAAAAAAATAAATAAAATAAATTAAAATAAATTATATTAAATTAAAATAAATTAAAAAATAAATACATCAAAAGATAAATCAATAAGATTTGAAACTTAAGAAACTTCGTCTATTTTAGTTAGACAGAGTGCATAGAGACGAGCTATACAGTGCCATGCCTAATTTTGGCATTCCTACATGGTCATTTTACCAAAATCGTCAGATTGTGGAGGATGACGATGGAGAACTCTCGCTGCTCCGTCAAGGTCGGTAACGAACTCACCGAAACCTTCAATGTCAAAAAAGGTTTTAGACAAGGCGAGGCACTGTTATGTGACTTTTTTAACATCATCGTCGAGAAGACCGTGCGTAACTCATAAGTAAACAACAGAAGCACGATCTTCCAAAAGTCAGTTCAATTGCTAGCTTGCGCTGATGACATTGACTTGATTGGACGAAAACAGCGAGCCGTCAATGAGGGGTTTTCTGGCATTGAAGCAGAAGTGGCTAAAATAGGTCTGGCGGTAAATGAGGGCAAAACAAATTACAAGCTTTCATTAAGAAAGGTCACACAATCAAGACGTCTCGGACAGAGTATCACACTAGGCAGCAGAAACTTCTAGGTAGTCAAGGACTTCGTCTACCTTGGCTCCGCGGTAGAAAGGACAACAACATCAGTACCAAATTCAAACGCAGAATCACTCTTGCCAATCGGTTTTTCTTTGGGCTCAAGAGGTAATAAAGCGCTCTCTCGGAAGACTAAGCTCGCTTTATATAACAGCCGAGAAGATATAATGATGAGTTCTTTGAGCTTTACAGCGACATGCGCCTGGTCAAGCGTCTTCGGATACAAAGCTTAAGATGACTAGGCCATGTAGAGCACATGTACATCACTTCTCCGGCCTGAAAAGTCTTAGAATCAGAGCCATAGGAATAACGCAACAGAGGTCGGCCTAGGCTAAGATGGCGTACACAAGTGGAGAAGGAGTGCGCAATTGGACGCAGCTAGCGAAAAAAAGGGAAAAGCTGAATTTGTATTGTTATACGAGTATACCGACATAATAAATGAAAAAATCAATATTCGAATGAACGTAGGCTGCGAAATTTGAGAATTTACTTTATTTCTTGAACAGATCTCGTACACTTGCCTTGGAAGGCACTAAGAAGACACGCCTGCACGCTGAGATTGTTACTAAAGTCGACTCATAAAGTCTACGCTTTCACATACTGGTGGTGAAAAAGTGCAGTCAGGTTGCGTTGTCCGCCACATTTTTGGAAAGCAGATTCGTAGTTTCAAAGAACTTACTGTTGAGGTACTTTATTTGTCAATTGTTACTATTTCGTAATGTTCATCATCATAATGTTTGGGGATTTTACTGAATTACTCATGAAATACTACACCGTTGAATGTATTCAGGGAAAAATGCTCTTGTTTAAAACTTAACAAGAAAAAACAGAAGTCTATACAATTTTCTGGCAACCTGAAAAACCAAAGAGGGTGTATTTTGAAAACATCAAAAAGTCATCTTCAATTTCCTCAACTTACGAAGTATGTTTTGGTAGAACTTTGAAAAGCTTAGAGTTGTAATTTCCAAAGGCCCGAACAAAAAATTATACGAGGGGCGTGCAATATATTCTTGGTATCGGTATAAAGGAAAATGCGAATCCAATTTAAATTATTTTTATTTTTCAATATAATCTCCCCCAACATCAATGCATTTGTTACATCTTGAGATAAGCTTTCTCAAACCCTCAAAAAATATATTTCCTCTTTCTCTGCAAAATACTCATTTATTGCCGACTTGAGTTCTTCATCATCCGAAAATCTTTTTCCACGAAGACATTTTTCAAAATCCCGAAACAGGAAATAATCACTTGGGGCAAGGTCTGGACTATAGGGTGGGTGTTGGATTTCTTCGAAATCACAATCTCGCTCAGCAGCCTTGGAAACTCGCGCGTGTGAACAGGAGCGTTGTTATGAAAAAGCAACACACCCGCTGCGAGTTTACCCCGTTTTTTCTTGTTAATTTCCTCCCGCAAATTATGCAAAGTGGAAGCGTAGGATGTTATGTTGATGGTTTTACTTTTTTTGTACTCAATGAGCAAGATTGCCTTTGAGTCCCAAAAGACTGTGGCCATGACTTCCCATGTGGCTTCCCGGCAGACCGAGCGACTTTGAACTTCTTCGGGGGTCTGTTCCTTTTGTATGCCACTGCATGGACTCTTGTTTGCTTTCATGGTCATAGTGGTGAATCCATGTTCCGTCCCCAGTAACAATTCGATCCACAACCCCGTCCGCGTTCTCACTACACATCTCCAAAAGTTCTCTACAGTATGCGATGCTCACTTTTTTCTCAGGCGCTGTGAGCATTTGGCACCCACCTTGCACTGATCTTTGGAAGGTTAAGATGATCATGAAGAATGGTGTAAATGGTACCAGTTGAAAGCTTGGTGATCTCTGCCATAATTTTCACTTTTATACGGGCATCCTCAATAACAAGTTTTTCGACTTGTTTGATGCTTTCTCCCGTACAAGCAGTAGCCGGAGCGCTGGAGGTGGGGTCGTCTTCAATGCTGTCTCTGCCTTTCTTGAACACTTTTGCACAGTTGATACTGAAGGTGCTGAACCCTGGTAAACAGTTTTTCTTGAATAGTTTTTTGACTTTTTCCTTGCTTAGTGAGAAATTTAATTACAGCGCTATGCTCGATTTCCACCATCATCGTCTGATTTGGCATTATGATTCTGTTTTACTAGAGATAAAACGGGAATTAATAATCACATTTATATGAAATTTGACGTGAATGCACTAAAATAATAGTACTACTTGATAAATAAGTCAATTTATACGTAAAACCACACCCCAATACCGAGAATATATTGAAGGCCCCTCGTATGAGTTCTGATCATCCGAAAAGTTTTTTTTTCAAGACTGTTTCTTAATAAAGATACTAGCAGGTGTCTTTTCAATATTTCTTGAGAATGTGATCGAAGCAGTCTTTTGAGACGTTTTCTGTCCCTGAAAACTTGCTTGTCAAAAAAACTTGTGAAGTGTAAAGAATGCTTGTGAAGTAGTCTTTGCAAAACAAAAACTAAGTTTTGATAATGCACTTTGACTTCTCCCTGCGACTTTCCTTCCACAAGCAATAATCGAACATCGACTAAAATTTTTGTTAGTTAATTTTATACAATACGGGGACAAACCAGTTCTCCACACTGAAGCACGAGACCAGTTTGAATGAAGCAGTAGCAACAGTAAATTTCTTTTGCGTGTAAGTGCCATTTAACGGTTGCTTATGAGTTGAATTATGAGAGAACTAACATCTATGAACCAAGATTTTATTTGTACGAACACAAATAAAATCTTGTTTAAAAGAAATTTCCAATTTCAACACTTTTTCAAGGGTTGTCGCCAACACAATATTTACAATACTCTGAGCACTTTTTAAGGCTTAAGAGAGATTCAGAAGGTTAAGAAAAGTAATAAGAACTGCAGGATTTTACTAATTAACTTGTACATTATTTTTGAGTGACTCAAGACTTAGAAGCATTTCTTTTCCTTTTTAGAAAAAATAAAAGGTAAATTTGTTTGTCATTCCGTCTCCTTCTGACACTCAAAAAATAAAATTGCTGCGCAAAAAATATTTTAATGTCAAAATCTCAAATTCCATACTTGTGCCACACTTACTGCAGCTGTTGAGTGTACTTCACAAGGTCACAAGGGTTTTCGAAAATTGCCGCGTTTCCCTCTTGCGTGTGTGTCACATAAATTTATAAAACTAAAAGAGCAGTCTTCCCCTTTTCGTCAGCATTGTTTGATTTTCATTCCGCACCGCGCTTCCTCCCCGGGCAATTACTTATGTCATGGGGTGAAAGTTCAATTGAAACTCGTCCACGCATGCAGTCCTCGTACGAAGACGATTATTGCGAATTTAAGACCCTCCAATTCTAACGACAAAAAAAAAAGACATTAAATGTATCCATACGAACACTCTCTTTCTGTTTCATGCGAGCCATCCCATTCTAAAGTCCAAACATTTAGTTGTCCAGCTATCCAGGGGTTAAAGTCGACTTGTTGGAATAAAATCCATCGCCAGCCAGCTACCAGGCACAAGCACAGGTCACGGCTCACTGGTGTGTTTAATTCCAATTGAGCAGTCAGTCCATAATTAGAAGTTCCCGATGGTGCACAGAGCACTTCAAAGTGACAAAGCTCCACCAGAACGGAAACAAAAACGAAGAAAACACTAAACACCCCAAAGAAAATGTTACGTATACGCACCGTAAACCTGCTGCCGTAAACCTGCTCACTTTCTACAGTTTGTTGGAAAAGGTTCGGGGGAGAAAGAAATTTCAGCAAACACGTGCGGATTTTCGATTTTTTGCTTAGCTACCCTTACCTTCCTGGGGCCAACGGAGGGTACTTGCGTACTTTCCCAAATTCCATCCACCAACAAGTTGACGAAAAGGAAGAGAGCGTCACAGCGAACTAGGGAGAGACTCAAACAACACAAACACACTCGCAATATAAGTCAAAAGCTCTCCGTTTGTCGAAAATAAAGTTTCTCCGTTCGCGTTCTGTGCGATGTGCATGTGTGGGCGGACACCGGTGGCAGTGGAAGTCGGGGATGTTCGGCGCTCGGTGAGCCGACTGGTAGGTAGTAGCAGGGCAGCACGCCAGTTGAGTATAAAGAGAGCGGAGCCCAGGCACGGCGTTGTATAGCAGCACAACGAAATCGTGTCTGCTTCAACACATAGCGCACCGAGTTGATGCGGATCTGTGGGATTGTCTCATCGCAAAGTGCCTCGTATGGATATTTGACTCGGAATTGCTTTCAAAGCAACGCGACGCAATCACACGACGACGAACCATCATCGCTGCTATCATCATCATTGTCCATAACGTCGTCATCGAAGTGAACAATCGGGCGGCCAGGAGGAAGTCCCACTTTCCGTGGCGGCTTTGTCCATACCTCTTGCGTGTGTCTCTCTCCATAAAATTCTTACTTTGACCTGCTTTTCAGACTCTAGTCTATTCTGAGCTGAGGCGCGCGCGTTAACATTCGATTAAGTGACCACTAGTGCGTACGATTAGTGCTTTGGAATTTTGACAACGAAACGAAATAAGAAGAAAACAAAATAGACGCATATCCGCACGGAATCGGAGTTCTGTCGTGACGGCGAGTTTCGTTCACTGCGCGACGGTGGATGTCACGGGCGCGACGGACGAGTGATGTTCTTTTGTGACGCTTATTCAGTAGAAACGAGTGAAGTTTAAGTGCAGTTGGAACGTCGACGACAACGTCGAATCATTCCCCGCCCTAGAAGTGTGTAAATTTCGAAAAATAAAATGGGAATACGCGACCAGATGAAGATATTTCGCCGCGGCCGGTCGAGGGAGTCCAGCCGCAGGAAGTCCTTGTTCAATTTGGTGGCTCCAAATCAGGTAACGGAGCAGTCACTGCAGGTGTGGCGCGCCTTGCCCGCCCAAATTCGACAGGATCCCAGCCTGGCATCCTTTCAAATGGAAAATGAACGCCTCCACGGTGGGTATTTACTTTTAATTGTTTTCGTTTTCGTTTTATTCTCTTTTGCTTCGTTCGAAATATTTACCCCAGAGTACACGCACTAGTTTATTTTCGTTCATTGCCAGACGAGATGCCGCATACAGTATATATGCCGCTGCGGGATGTATCTGTGAGAGCTTTTTGTTAATGAAAGATTTAAAGACTCATCACAGGCAAATGGATAAACACAACCCGTCGCATTATTTTCCTAAATTCTTGCTGATTGCAGAGCGGGCGCTGAGAGACGCTAAAGGATAAACATTCACATATTTTGAGTATTTGGTAGCAGTGGAAATAGATACATTTCGCCCTTGGCACGCAATAATTGCAAAGAAAAAAAACTTTGCTAAGCAATCCATCATTTTGGGTTTTTTGTAAAAAAGAACAGAGATAGACGGCATGAATTTCATTTGCGAAGTCTCTGTGTTTTTAATGGTGGGTTATATGGTGGAAATAACCAGATGTGCTATAATTAATGGCATAAATTGGCTGGAGAAATTATTAGAAAATAAAGGACATCAGATGGATTCCTTCCATGGTCTTGAAAAGTTTTTCTACGCGGCACTTATTTATACAATTATTTCTCCTATGTCTAGGACTGAGTATAAGGTCGGAGGTAAATCGGGATGTCGCCATAAGGCAGATTGTGACATTAAACGCTGTTCCCAGTGATTTTGTACACAGAAATGAAACTTAATTCTTCTCAATTCGTGCATGATTCGATGATTTTCTCTAACTGACTTTACAAAGATTAGATCGAGTGAAAGACATTATTTGCAAAAAACACAAGGGCTGCAGTTCAAAGTCCTTCTTTATTAACCAGAATCGGAGGTCATTCGATTCAAACTTGTTTATAGCGAAAAAGTTCTTATTTTCCTGTCCACTCACGAAAAAGGGAACCTAAGTCAATGTTCTTACTCAATACTTACCAAATTTCTTGGTTGGAGGCAATTAGTTGTTGGGGATTAAGTTGCAGTTTTCAAAACTATACCTATTGAGTTTTTGATAATAAAATTGTGATAGCTAATTTTGGAATGCTGATCCTGTTGTTATACTACATCTTGAAAACGTATAGAATTGGCTAACGACTTATTTCTCCCCAAAAATCACTTAAACTTTTGAAAATATATATCATACGTAACGTTTGGAATATAAAATTTGTATTTTAACTATCAAATCAATATCATTAAGTTACCTATAAAAATAGGTTTTTTATTTTCTCGATTATTCTCAATATATAGCCTGTCTCACCGAAAAATAAAACCAATCTTCACACACACACAATGCAGGATCATAATGTAAGAGAACGCAAGACCTTTGCTCTTGATATTTCAAAAACACTTGACAGAGTCTGGTATCAGGCTCTCTTGTCGAAAATGTGTGCCTTTGGTGTCGATGAATCTCTTCTTCAATGGATTAGAAATTACCTTTCGAACCGTTCAATACAAGTTGTATCGGATGGTTTCAAGTCTGATATTCACCATGTTAATGCTCGTTTTCCACAGGGCTCCGTTTTGTCTTCGAAATTCTTCCTCATATTCATAAGTGATCTCCTGTCTGTCGCTTCTTATCCAATTCACTCCTTTGCTGATGACAGTACCCTTAGCTTTTCACATTCGTTCATCGGCTCTCGAGCCTCGTCATAGACTTGGAACGGCAGCGTATGTTAATAATAATAATATTTGTTGGCACTAAAGTCCAAAGGGCGACCAAGGCCTAACTTGCTTATCAACTACTGTCTCACGAGTAGAAGGGACCTACAGTTTTTTGCCGACTCCGAACGGCGAAGTTTGAGTAGCTTTCTTAGACAGTTATTACTCTTGAGTGTTGTCAGCAGCTCGAAGGAGGTGGTGTCGTGAAAAACTCGAAAAATTGGTGTTGAGCTGGGTGTTGAACCTTGAACCTTCGGCTTGTGAGCGTCGCACTCTATCCACTACGCCACGGCGACCACATGTATGTTAAGCTCTTTAAATTCCCATCTTGACAGTATAATTGATTGTGGTAAAAAGAATAGAGTGGAATTTAATGTTTCCAAAAGGCATTCCTCTCTACTGTCTCAAGCGATCTCAAAACAGCCTGCCATTACCTATGAATACCTCCTGCGTTCTTGAAACTGAACGACTTTCCATCCTCGGTATGTGTATTAACTCAACACAACAAAAATGGAATGATCACATATTTGAGATGCAGCGAAATGTCTAGGTTTCTTAAAGCGATGCAAAAAATATTTAACCCCTTCTAACGTGGCAACAATACCATACACGAGTATTACACGCTTGAGTATAACGTTCCTATTTGGTCTGGTGATCCTAAGACCTCTCTGCACTTACTAGACAGAATCGAGCAGCGAGCGATAAAACTTATTGGTGATAATAGTGCTGCGAAGTCAATAGACTCGCTTGAACATCGACTAAATGTTACGTCTCTATCACCATTTAATCGTTATTTCAACTAAAATTGCTCT
Organism: Eristalinus aeneus; assembly: GCA_955652365.1. Taxonomy (NCBI): domain Eukaryota; kingdom Metazoa; phylum Arthropoda; class Insecta; order Diptera; family Syrphidae; genus Eristalinus; species Eristalinus aeneus. Next base: position 26,114,595 of record OY019131.1, read on the forward strand.
AACGAGTTAGCCAGCCGGGTCCTTCCCCTTCAAGAACTCACTCACAATACCCGCCTCGCCAAAAATGCTCACCCGTTCACGCTTCAGCTCACCTTTGGACGTACAGTTAAGTTTGGAGACTCGTTCTTCAGCCGCACCACACGTATATGGAATGCTCTTCCCAGCCCCATTTTTATAAGTTTAAAACCAATGTGCATCGGTACCTCCTTTCCCTCTCTTCCTCTATACCTTCGGCCCGTAATAATAATAATTGTTGGCGCGACAGTCCGCAGGGGGACCAGGGCCTAGCTTGCTCATCAACTACTCGTGTTGTGCTCGCTACTGTTCTCTCACGAGTAGAGGGACCTACAGTTTTTTTTTTTTGGCGACTCCGAACGACGAAATTTGAGAAGCTTTCTTAGACAGTTATTACTCTTATAGTGTTGTCAGCAGCTCGAAAGAGGTGGTGCCGTGAAAAATTCGAGGTGTTCAGCCGGGAATCGAACCTAAACCCTTCGGCGTGTGAGCGTCGCACTCTACCCACTACGCCACGGTGATCCGTCCTGTAATTTAATTCCAGTTACTTAAGGGTATAAACAATCCTTTCAGTGCTTGCCAATTATAAAACAAAAAATTACAAAGTTTTCCTTAAAATATGTTTACAAGGGTAATGGCGCTAGAAAAACTAAGTGCTTCCTTAATCAGCAAGCCTAATTGCAATATGTTTTCTTTATGTTTTTCAATAAAAAAAAAACTTAAATCTGGCTGCCTGGCAAAAACCGAGAAGTGGCAGACAAAATTGCGGAAAAAAGACTTTCTTTTAGTCACACGAGTTAAAGTTAAGTACATATCGAACTTAATGAAATTCATCTGTGAATAGGGAATTAACATTTAACAAAGGGATTGTTTTATTTTTATTTATAAAAGTTTTGATGATAATAGATTTTAAGAATTTTATAAAGTGTGACCATTTTTAATTATTTAGCGGGACCCCATAAAAATTCTAATGAATAGAAGCAATTATTTTGATCACTGCTTCAAGAAACAGAGATTGGTTGGAATAGCACATCTGTACCTGATGATGTGTACATGAAATGATAGACAACTCACAAAATATTTACTCTAAGAATTTAGTTCTCGGCAACATTGTAGATATTAATTTAAACATCCTCATGTTTAAAAAGAAATTTCCTTAAATAAACAAGGTAGTCCTCTTTATTAGAGCACAAATGAGAAACAGGATTCTAAGAGCTTGATGTAGTGTCAGTCAGGTGTCAATACCTAAGCAAAATGGCCAAAAATAATGATATATACATTACCATTGCGTGAAATAGAATTTTAGTGTTCCATTCCTGAACTGAACACTACTCTTTTTCAAGCTGCTGACAACACTCAAAGAAAAGAAACGAAAAATCTTTTCGAATTTCACTGTACAGAGTTGGCAATTAACGGTAGCAGCATTTTATTCATGTGAAAACGCGCTGAAAACACTCGAAGCTCTAGTCTCCAGTGGACCTTTTTGGCATCCAAAGTGTAAATTGTGGATTAACGACATATTTTGGTCGTTAGTATTTTAATTTTTGACTTCAGTTTGCTTTATTTTCTGTGTCTTCCTACATCAACGAAAACACGGTATAAAATTCTCTGCCTAAAATTCGCATCAAGTTTTTCTTCAATACAGCAATGAAACAAATATTTACAATAACGTTACACACAGTGAAAGATATATTCCATATTTTCGTTTTTCTTACCTTCAAATCAAATTAATTTACCGTTCTGTAGTTTTCAAACACACGTTTTTGAGCTTCGAGAAATATTTCATCAGAATAACACGTTTTAGACTTTACACATCACTCAATAAGTCCCGGGACTAACCAATAAAAACACATTTTCTAGACAAAATTTAATAGTCTTCAGTTTCGGTGATCACCTCCTCATTCGAGTCATATTTTTCCGGACAGCATCTTTTTGGGGCTTGGAAAGAAGAAGAAGTTGCGGAGGGCCAGATTTGGAGAATGCGGTGGGTGCGGAAGCTATTAAAAAATCCAATTCATGCAATTTGGCCATGGTAGTCAACGATTTGTGACAAAGTGCATTCTCTTGGTGGAATAGAATTTTTACTCTTCTTCTTATAAGAACTTTTTTTTTAAATTTCTTTCTTCAAATGCACCAATGATGTCCCTGTTAATCCTTTTGCCTTTCCCAAAACAGTCAATGAATACACTTCCGTGCGCATCCGAAAATACGGATGCCATAATCTTGCCAGCCGACCCTTGTGTTTTTGGGTGCTTTGGGTGTGGTTAACCGGCTACTCCACTGACTGCCGATTTGACTCTGGAGTGTTTTTTTTAATACATTTTTATTTCAAATTCATTGCAGACTTACGTACTAGACAAAAAATGCTTAAAACTAGTTGGACGTACTTTGTTTTCTTTTTCCTACAATCTGACTTACTGGAGCTCGACGGGCACTCTAAGCTAAACTTATCCTTAATCTATTGTCTTTCGACCTAACCTTACATTTCATATATTTATGGAGTTCACTGCCATATTATATTTACTACTTATTATTAAGAAAAATTTTAAGGAAAAAACTTAATAACTGAACCTTGTTTTTTGAGTTAAGACTTATGAGCTAACTTACATACTACCTTAAAATAACTTAAAACTACCTTAACTAAACATACACACATATATACATGCGTGATGACTCTGGAGTGTAGTGGTGGATCCATGTTTCATCCATTGTAACATACCGACACAAAAATTCCTGTTTATTCTGGCGAAACAGATCCAAGCAGTTCATAGAATCATCGATACATTGTTGTTCTTGGTCCGTTGTGGGCATAAGCGGCATCCATTTTTCATGGACATTTATGCATGCAAAACAGTGTACACACTGCCTTCTGATATCTTTAAGGTATCAGCTATCTCACGCAATTTCATTTTGCGGTTTTCCAAAACGTTCTGCGTCCTTTTTTTGACGTTTTAAGGTGTAGCCACCTCAAATGAATTTCCAGAGCGTTGAATATCGTTGGTGTCTCTACGGCCACGGTTAAAGTCAGCATACAACCGATAAATAGTTGGTTTTGATAGAGCAGAGTCCCTATAACTCTTTTTAAGCCATTACTGAGCTTGGACAGTATTTCTTTCCATCCAAAAGCAGTGTTTAATCAACACATGAAATTTTGTCTGTTCCATTGCTTTAAGAATCGCAAAGGTCGTGCCACTTTAAGCTCTGTAACTTGTAAATTAATAATCAGATTTTTATAAATTTGACAGGTATCATGTGAATGTTTGTCGCCGTGGCGTAGTGGGTAAAGTGCGACGCTCACACGCCGAAGGGTCTAGGTTCGATTCCCGGCTGAACACCTCGAATTTTTCAAGGCACCAACTCTTTCGAGCTGCTGACAACACTCAAAGAGTAAAAAATGTCTATAAAAGTTTCTCAAACATCGCCGTTCGGAGTCTGCAAAAAACTGTAGATCCCTTCTACTCGTAAGAGAACAGCAGCGCTCACAACACGAGTGGTTGATGAATGTTTGTACTTTCTAAAAATAATATGGATTTTTTGTTAGTGGCGTCCCCTATATGTTAGTAATAATTATAATTGTTGGCACTACAGTCCAAAGGGGGACCAGGGCAGACAGTTATTACTCTTTGAGTGTTGTCAGCAGCTCGAAAGAGGTGGTGCCGCGAAAAATTCGAAAAATTGTTGTTGAGCTGGAAATCGAACCTACACCTTTCGGGGTGTGAGCTTCGCACTCTATCCACTACGCCACGGCGGCTACACCTACATGTTGGTCCCGGCACTTATTAAGTAATGTGTTAAAGCATTTTTAAAGTATGTGAAGTTGTTGTTAAATAAATATTTCAAATTGAGGTTTTTTAATTATTTTGCTTTGAATGTGCAATATCTTTTATTGTCTAAAAAAATATCCTTATAAAGTTGGGAACATAAACATTTCATTCATTTAAATGTTGAATTGTCATGCAACGTCTCAACATATTTTGTATAATTAACCAATTTCTTGTGTTCGTTACCATTACCATTTTGTTCGTTTTCATTGTGTTATACCTTTGTCCCCTGTATAAGAATCGCTTTAACAGGTTTATCTCAAATTGCAGCTCATATTATAGCCGCCATTATACTTGATCAGAATTGTTTAATTACGAATTGTTTCCAAATATTCTCTCCATTACGAAATTTACTTTTAGATTCTTGTCACATCAAATAACTCATTGTGGAAAATATTTCAGCAAATGGAACATGAAATTGAATGAAAAAAAGACGCAGGCTATTTTTTTTACACGATAAAGAAAGCCAGTTAAATGGATTGTATATGAATTGGGAAAACTCCGTACGTTACTTGGGTAACTAACGAAACTAACTTGACGCGAAACTAACTTTTAATGATCACATTGGTAAAACAATTAAAAAGGTAGGGGTAGCAACAAAAATGTTATACCCATTTATAAATAGGAAATCGTTACTTTCACTTGAAAATAAAATGATTATCTATAAGGTGATTTTTCAGGCTGTTATGCTATATGGGTGTCAAGTATGGGGTAACTGTTTGAAATATCACATAAAAAGATTGCAAGTATCTCAAAATAAACTTCTTAAAATGATGTTAAATTTGCCTTGGCATCACTCAACTAAGTGGTCACCGTGGCGTAATGGGTAGAGTGCAACGCTCACACGCCGAAGGGTCTAGGTTCGATTTCCAGCTTAACACAAATTTTTCGAATTTTTGGCGGCACCACCTCTTTGACAACACTCAAAGAGTAATAACTGTCTAAGAAAGCTTCTCGAATTTCGCCGTTCGGAGTCGGCAAAAAACTGTAGGTCCTTCTACTCGTGAGAGAACAGTAGCGCGCACAACACGAGTAGTTGATGATCAATCTGGTCTTCCTTTGGACTGTAGCGCCAACAATTATTATTATTATCACCCAACTAAAGATATACACAAAAAAGCGAATGTTGAATTGATTTCTGTTGGGATACAGAAACTGAAATTAAAATTCCAAGAACGCTGTTGTTTTGTTGAAAACCCGCTTATTAATATTCTAAGTGATAATTAATTTCTATTGTGTATTCAAACTTCTGTGTTATATTTATTTATTTGTTTACTTATTTATTTATTTATTTATTTTTTACTTGTTTATTTATAATATTTATATATTTATTCATTAATAATTTATTTATTTATTTATTTATTTATTGTTTGATTTACTTATTACAAAACTTGTAATTACTAAAATTGTATTGTTCACCTGTTTATATTCTTTCGTTGCTGTTTTTTTTTCGCATTTTCTTCCATTTCATAATGATATTACAGTATCATATCTTTTAACTGTAAAATGTGCGGTAACAATACTTATGTCAACAATATTATGCGAAATAAAAGAAAGATCTATCAAATCAAATAACTCATTTAAAGGGAAGCAATTTATCAACGCTCAGCAATGAACTCAGTCCTTTAGGTGTGTGCGACATTTTCATGTCCTTTGTGGTGATTTAATTCTGATTTGAAAAACTTAAAAGATTTATATTTGCCTGTTAAGTTTGGGACAAGAGTTCCTTTCGTAGAACCTCATGCTCAAAACTCAAAACACATGCTCTGTTTCTACTTTCCATTTCTACTTTTAGCAATCAAAAGAAATAAAAGCTTTAAAGTATATTATAGCCCATAAATATCTATATATGTAATATTTTACGCCCGAGTTTATGTTTGAGACAAATTGATTGGACCATTATGATGCATATTTGAAGTCATTTCAATTATTTTGAATGGGAATCTCTTGGGATCCTCGCTTTTCCACTCCTGCACAATTTATCCTTTTTTACATTTTCAGATTACTATTGAATATTTAAATAAGTTTTGAATATTTTGTTAAGATTTCGTGGTAAATTGGTTGCTTTTTTATTTGCCAGTTTGTTAGAGAGATATTTTCATTTTATTTGACATTCCCTTACCTTCTTATCAGGTTTTATCTGCACCTGCCAGTAACTCCAACGATAAGCTGAATCGATAAACCTTCATCAGTTCGTATGTGTTCGATGTACAGGCATTTTCTACGAGGGTTGCCTTTTATATTTCGGGATTAGGGAACAAAAACAAATATTAATCATCGAAAACAGCTTTATTGCTTTTTAAAATATTCCTCATTAAGATCTATACACTTTTGTATGCGTTTGAACCAATTGTCGAAGCACTTTTGCCACTCTGATTGAGGTATCTCCAAAGTATGTATATTCAGGTGTCGAAAAACGTTGACCTCTCATTTTATTTTTTACGTACGGGAATAAAACGAAGTCATTCGGTGCCAAATCAGGACTATAGGACGAATGACTCATCAAATCGATGTTTTGAGTGCTCAAAATGCAGTTGTTTGAGCCGATATGTGAGAGTTCGTATTGTCGTGGTGTGAGTGATCCGTTTTCGGCGGTTGGTTTTTCTGATTTCTTAGAAGATAACTGGCAAACAAATGGTTGCGTACCACTCAGAATTGACTGTTCTGCGTTGTTCTAGTGGTTCGGTTGCGACATGTCCAGTTTTTCCGAAAAAAACAGGCGACCATTTGCTTGGAAGTGCTTCGTGTGCGAGCAACTTTTGTTGGATTTGGCCCATTTTAAAACACCCATACAGTCGACTGCTGTTTACTTTCGGGCTCATACGCGTAAATCCACGATTCACATGTCACGATGTCACAGGCATGTTTCGAGTCACCGCGATCGTATTTTTGGAGCATTTATTTCGACCAATCGACACGAGCCTTTTTTTGAGCGATTGACAAATTGTGTGGGATCCAACGCGAACAAATTTTTTTGATGGTCAATTGTTCATGCAATATTGTATGTATGCTGGTCCCACTAATGCCTAAGGTTGTCTCAATCTCACGATAGGTCACATGAGGATCTTGCAATATCAGTTGGCGCACAGCATCAATAGTTTCCGGAACAACAACTGGAGTGAACTACGACCTCGGTTGAATTGACCATACCATAGATAAACACTTGTGCTTGATGGTACTTAATCGCCAAAAATTGTTCATCGATGCACTGTTGTTGAGTAAATCCACGTCGAACGTTGTAAAAACTAAGCGCACGAAAATGTTCACGATTAATTCCATTTTTTTGGGTGAGTTGAATCCTTTAAGTTACTGTAAACAACAACAAAAATATCGCTCGGATGTCGAAACGTTCTTAGTACGTATAACTTTAAAAATGTCAAGCTTTACGATAGAGCTGGCAGTTGCCTGATTGCAACACTAGGGTTGCCCAATCCCGAAATATAAAAGGTAAACTTCGTATGGTCTCTTAAATATATTTTGGCATTATTTTATGTGAAGTCCTAACAAATTATTCTTATATACATATTGTCTTATTAACATATATACATTGTCTTATTTAACATATAGCGCACAATTTTACTTTTGATTATCTAAACGAACGATGTTTTAGGTAAAACTTCGTTGAAAGATTTTAAACTTTCTCAGTGAAGATTTAACAACGGTAACAAATGTTTAAAAACAAAAAAATCAAATTTCTCAATTCACTGTCTCTCAGTTCAAGTCATTGATTTATTTTCAAAGAAAATTATAGCTTAATTGGTACTGGAGTGGAGATGTGTATCATAATTGCCTATTAGTTCGCTAGATGATAGCAAACATTTTATTTTGGTAAAAGAATGTAAAGTATGAAAAATGGAGGAAAATAGCAAGCTTCATATTTTGGATACGCGAATTTTGCATTTCGAGAAAAGCCTGGCCTCGGTGCCTCCATTTGCGTGCATAAAACTGATACCTCAATGAATGCGAATAATTAAATTGTTTGTTCAAAGCAATAGAACTGAGTTTTGCAGCCCTGTTCATGTTGCTACTTCTTTGAGTTTTCCATTAACGATCTCTTCAAATAAATTCAATTTAAACGTACTTCAATTTAATTTAGAGTCCCCAAAAAACTTTTCAATTTTATGCGTTATTGTCCACATTACAAATTAGAACAAAAGCAGCACTGTAGTTGGGTCTTTCTGAGAATGTTATGCTTTTCTTTCGTTTAGCACGGCATTTAAGAAATCCTTCGTGGCTACTACAATGGGGTGAATTATTTACCAGGTATACCGGTATGAAATGAATTTTTGAAGGTTTTGAAAATAAAACACTAATTATTAATGGGAAAGTAAAAAAAAAATGTATTCAAAGGATTGGCCATGGTTTTCTACACATTTTGACCACCTTTCTGGCAATTTGTGAATACCACGCCAATAAAATTGTTCGTCTTTTAAAGCACACCAATCAGACACCCAATTTTCGACCTTCTCGTAGGAATCAAAGTGCTGCTCAGCCAATTCGTTTCCCATTGATGAAAACAAATGGTAGTCGGAAGGAGCCAAGTCTGGTGAATACGGCGGGTGGGATACTTGATCCCAGCCAAGTGTTTTGATTGTATCTTGAACCAGTTTTGCTTTGTGTGCAGGTGCATTGTCATGGAGCAAAATTACCTTGCCGTGTCTTCTGGCCCATTCTGGTCGTTTCTCGATAAATGCATGGTTCAAATTGACCGTTTGTTGTCGGTAGCGATCAGTATTAACGGTTTGATCAGGTTTTAGGAGGTCGTGGTACAGCACACCTTTCTGGTCCCACCAAACACACAGCATTGTCTTTTTGCCGTATCGATCTTGTTTTGCAGTTGATGTTGATGGTTGTCCCAGATTAACCCATGATTTTTTCTGTTTAGGATTGCTAAAATAAATCCATTTTTCATCGCCAGTAACAATACGATGTGTGTCCTTAGTGTCTTTAAAGCAAAATTTCACAAGTGTTCTTTCGGTTTTGAATCTGTCTTTCATTCAATTGATGTGGTACCCATTTTCCGCACTTTTGGAGCTTTCCCAAAGCTTTTAAACGGTCAGAAATTGTTTGTTGTGCAACATTTAACATTGCTGCCATTTGCTTTTGACTCAAAGTGTCATCTCCATCCAATATCGTTTGCACTTCGGCGTCTTCAAACTTTTTTGGTGGTCTTCCACGTTCTACATTTCTCACATCAAAATCATTATTTCTGAACCGTTGAAACCATCTTTTGCATGTTGCTTCTGATAGAGCATGATCACCATATGTCTCGACACGCATTCGATGCGACCCTGCAGAACTTTTCTTCAAATGAAAACAAAAAAAATAATGCTTTCCGCAAATCACCACTTTCTGGTACAAAATTCGACATTTTTAACACGATGAAAAAATATGATGTTGTCTGTTCAATGACTTGATGTATTCCAAATATTTTTCTCAGATGTCCTAGCAAACAACAACAAAAAAAAAAATATAAGAGCCCTTTCACAACAAATGTTCCCTATTGAGAAATTTGTCTTTTAACGCTCACTTCATACCTATAAGCCTTGTTATCAGTTATAACAATTTGTGCATGAGATAAATTTTGGAATTATTGCCTAATTCGAAAAAGTAAAATTCAAGAACATTGGCTTTTAAGGATCTTGTCTTGTTCATGAGTTTGAGTTTTCAAAATTTTGAATTTATTGTTTGTTTTTGATTGTTTGCCATTTGGGAATTTGTCAATGTCAACACACAGGTAAAGGCCTTACCAAGTGTTACACATCGTCTGATGTTTTGAAGAACTCCATGACATATTGATTTGTTTAATATCCTTTGTGACTGCAAAATTTCCGGTAAAACTTGGCTTGACGAACCAGCCGCCATTGCTCCAAAGATAAACGGAAAATTTATTCAAACTTTTATTAGGGTAAGTCAGTGTTCATGTGGGCAGCTGTTTGTTGCACAGGCGATGCTCGAAGTTAAGATTGCGACTCGAATTTAAATACATTAGACGTTGAAATTTCGACTCTAAAGCAGAACTTGATTTTGGCCCAGTGGATTCAAGGTTATCCTTTTGATAAGTTCCTTTCTTGGACGATTTAAGTCTTGTTGATATTGAAGTCTTCGACACAAAATTTAATCATTTTGACAACAACGAATTAAAAACAAATAACTTGGGCATTAACGATGGGTTAACATTTTAAATTACACTAATCATTTCAGTTTTTAATGACACACGATGGTCGCTATGACGTATTGGGTAGAGTGCGCGAATGGTCCAGGGATCGATTCCCAGACTAAACACATTACATTTCTTACGGCACCATTTTGTTCGAGCTGCTGACAACACTCAGAGAGAACGGTCTGTGAAAAAAGTTCTCTAACCTCACCTTTCGGAGTCGGAAAAAAACTGTAGGTCTTTCTGATCGTGAAAAACAAAACAGTTGATGGAAAAGCTATGCTCTGCTCCCCTTGTGGACTATATCGACTTCCAATAAGTGTATATGTTATGGCATTCGATCAAATTAAAGCAGAGTTATTCTCTCCAGTCATTATCATGTCTCCCCTCATCATTACTCGAGCAGTCAGTGCATTGTCCAAAGCCAAGATTGAATTTCAACTAACTGTCAATGTTAGTATCGGAACGATTTCTTTAACTTATATCTCCCTGGCATAAGTATCGTTTAATGATCGCTTTACCTTTAACTGTCCGCAAACGAGCTGAAACAGCTGTGCGTGACACTGTTAAAGACTCTTCGGGAAGCGAGAAGGTGTATCCCAACTTTATGGTCATTTAACTGCCGACCAGTCGTGACATTAGCGAGATTAATTGATGTGCGAAAAAACAATTGTTTCCCGTTGTTCGATGAAAAAATCTATTGTTTTCTTCGCTTGACTGCAACCTTAACGTATTGTGTTTGAAACGAACAGAGACTTGTTAATGAGGGCTTTTCTGGCTGCGTGCTGGTGAATTTCATGTAAATGAGAACCAGGCACTGAGGCAGTGTTGAATACAGCAAGGAAGTGAGAATGTTTTCGCATTAAAATTATGAACAGATATTTTTAATGAGACACTTGGAATTTTAAAATGCTATTGTTGATAAAATATTTAATGTCAGAATCTGGCAAAATCTGATTGCTTGAAAGCGTTCCGCGTCGGATGATTGCATGTCCGCCTACCGTTTACCACAGCCTGCGTATTGTTCACCCAACAAAGTCTAATCTATTCAAACCCATAGTCAGTATCACGAGTCTACTATTACCTGAATTTGAAGAGTGTTGGAAATCATAGGATAAGTTACATGACTGATACCACCGCGCATAATACAGTTACGCCCAAAGTCACCTGTAGTGCTTCCCCTTATCCGGATCACGGGCATTACAGCGCTTGTTGCTGCATTGCTCTCAACCCTTGAGTCATCGATGAAGTATGGTGTCGCACAGTAATGGATGACATTGTCGCCTTGTGAGAATGACTCACGCGTGCACAATTTCATGACCATGTGGCATATCCTGAGAAAGCGCAATTAAATTGTCGACGTTCTTCGTGTTGTTGATGTTATTTTGTCGTCATGGCAACACAATATTATTGGATTCGATATCCTAAAATTCCTTTTCAAGTTACATTCATGAAATGCACTACGAAATGAGAGCTTGGAGCTATTCCTGCTATTTTTAGTAGAATAATTTGACGGGGGAACGCATACTACAGTGGAAATAAATGTCTTGAAGGCTTTTGGCTTGATTCGGCATTTCACCTTAAAATTCTTTAAATAGGACTGTGGTGTTGGAAACTTTGATTTAATCTTAAAATAGTATTATGGTGTTGGAAAATTTTAATGAAAGCACTTCGAATTGCACTACGAAAAAGGTATTTTACAAAGGAAACACAGGATGGGAAGCGGTTCTGGTGGTTGGTACTTGTAATTATCTTCTGTGAAGTTTGTGCAAAATTTAAAATCTCGGGTGCTTGTTTCTTGTTAATTTGTAACATTTAAAGAAATTTTCTGCAAAATAAGTGAATTCAAGATTGTTTTCAAATAAGGACGACGTCGTCGAACTTCCGACCAAATTGCTTGAAACCAAGAAATTCGATCTTAAGTTCTGAATTCTCTACCACGAGGTTCAATGCCAGCTAATCTCAAAAGACATTTTGTTTCAACATTGCAATGTTTCCAAATATGTAAAATGATTCGACAGCACGGTTAATCCACATGCATTTTGAAGTAATAATAATAATTGGGTGGCGCTACAAACCACAGGGGGAGTCTAGCTTGCTCATTGACTACTTGTGTCCTAGCTTGCTCATCGACTTCTAGTGTCGTTCGCGCTACTGTTCTCTCACAAGTAGAAGAGACCTACAGTTTATTGCCGACTCTGACCTGCGAAGTGCAAGAATCTTTCCAAGTTTTGCTCACCGACTACTCGTGTCGTTCGCGCTACTGTTCTCTCACAAGTAGAAGGGACCTACAGTTTATTGCCGACTCCGACCTGCAAAGTGCAAGAATCCTTCCTACTTTTAGTTATTACTGTTTGAGTTTTCTCAGCAGCTTGAAATAGATGGTGTTATGCAAAATTTGAGTTGCTTAGCGTCATTTTGACGTACAAGCTTTTTTATAATTTGTACCCAAATTGAAGATTAATTTGGGAACAAATTATAAAAAAAAAGTTATTGTCTACATCATCTTCTCTTTTTGTTGTGGCGTTACAGTCCGGGGTGGACCTGAGCCCCACCTAACATGCCTCTCCAACCAACACGATCATTCGTCAGCTGCCTTCAGTTCCGCATTCCAAGTAGATCGAAGTCCTTCTTCACCTGTGCGCGCCACCTTATCCCAGGCCGTCCTCTGTTGTGCTGTCCCAATGGCTCAGATTGGAAGACTTTTCGGGCTGGAGCAGTGGTGTCCATATGCTCTACATGGCTTAGCCATCTTATGCGTTGTATCCGTAGACGCTTGACCAGGCGCATGTCGCTGTACAGCCCACAGAGTCTGTCGTTAAATCTTCTCGTCGAAATGCCATCAACGAAAATAGGACTAAAAATCGCAGGCAAAACTTTTCTCTCGAGAAGACTAAAAGCGTGCTGCTGTATTGTATTGCTTGATGAAAAACATGTCTTCTAATTTCTTTGCTTAATTCACAAATGTTATCCTCTCTGTCATGTGGAACCGGACACTGTCTACGTAATTTTCATCAATTTGCTTCGATTCTGGAGAAGAATATTTGTCTGTAATTTCAGTTTCTCTCATTAGACAGAACATCGAGAATGAAGGCTGTGCTTATGCTGCTTGCATTTTGTATTCTCTCTTGTCCAACCACAATAACGGTACAATTTAAATACGTTGCAGAAGCTTTTTAATTAATTGCGCGGTGCTACGGTCTACAGGATGACCATCTCATCAGTTACTCGTGTTGTGCGTGCTGCTGTTCTCTCATGAGTAGAAGGGACCTACAGTTGTTTATCGGCTCCGAATGGTTTGAGAAGCTTGTTTCTTAGACATTATCTTAGACAGTAATTGCCGTGAAAAATTCGAGTTATATAGCCAGGAATCGAACCCGAACTTTCGGCGTCTGAGTGTCGCATTCTACCCAATACGCTACGGCAGCCACAGCAGCTGTTTCATATTTGCTGCTGAAACTAAGCACGTGTGTGCCAATCTAAATGAAAACGAGAGACACAAAGTAAGTATTCATGTTCCTTATTTTCCGAACCCAGATGAATGTAAGCCATTTAACTGCGATACCAATAAATGCAAGCCTCTCTGCTTGTGATCATCGAAATATTGTGTTGTTTGATACTCATGACGGACCATTAGCATTCCCAAGTCATCGCCCGCGAACCAAAATCCGCTACCACCTTCAATTTCCCATCGGCATACATGCACTGTCAAGTAATAAACAATACTGTCACGATAATTCGATTGCTTATCAGCGGCATTTGCCGAAACCGGCCGACTGATTGCTGAATTCACAATCCAAGCACGAGCCCCTTTATTACCCACACAGCCAAACACCACAAGCATGCCGCATAAGTACGTCATTTAATGACAGATCTTTGGCACTTAGCGAGATCAGATCTCGTGGCTGTCGGTAATTAAGAGTCGTTTTGCATTTCGCTCTGTTCCGAGGCTTTGCCGGGCGAGAGACTGCGATCCGGCTTTGGGCAATGAGGAACGACGCCATAACTCCAACGCATGTAAAGATGTGTGTTGGCGCGGAACGTCAATTTGAAATAATTGATCAGCATAAGACCGAGTTTAGACGACACAATTGACGAACTCTTCTCTGGTGGCTATGTTGGGATAGTTTGATTGGATGACTATTTAGTTTCAGACACTAAATTGTTGGACAGTTGTGGAGGGATCAGATGCCAGCACTGTGCCGCGTGTGGATAACTCTGAATTGTGGGGAGATACTTTTTCGTTGGCTCACTGCATTCTCTGAAACTTGATGATGTTGTGAGTGCTGTCGTTTTGTTTGACAAATTCAATAAAAACACATCATTTACTATTTTCTAATGCAGCCTTGGGTCTTTGTCCAATTGAAGAAGGTCATATGTCTACGGCGCTTTTAATGCTCGGAATTCGTCTCATGTACGATGAAGCAGATGCCTTGGACGACACAAGAATGATGTAAGCCTTGGAGGCGCTTGTTTGACCTTGAAAAGAGGAAACTAATAATTCTGTGAAATAATTTGACTGGAGGTGAGCTTGTCCTACGATGCATTCCTTTTTTCTGCTGCGTTGCGTTTCGGGTTGATTATAGAGTTGAGCTTTGAAGTAATTGCTAATAAAGGAATTTTTATTTTTTTTTTATTAAAGGCGCTTAAGTTAAATTTAAATAAATTTTACAATAAAACAAATACGGGGTAAGACATCACAGAAAATGTGTGTGTTTCAACATTCGGTGGCAATTATGTAAAAAATTAAATTTCCTTTTCGTGACTACCGTACGTTTGAAGAAGTTCATTCCTTGAAGTCAATTTTCCCTTGAAACTTTCTCTTCACGATTAGGGGCTTGTGGTTTATTTCTTGAGGCCAATTTTTCCTTGAAACTTTCTCTTGTCGTTTAGGGAGCCAAATTTCCCTTGAAACTTTTTCTTCTTGTTTAAGGCCTTGAAGTTCATTTCATGAAGCCGATTTTCCCTTTAAACTTTCTCTTTTCGCTTAGGGGCTTGAAGTTTATTCCTTGAAGCCAATTTTCCCTTGAAACTTTTTCTTCTTGTTTAGGGGCTTGAAGTTCATTCCTTGAAGCCAATTTTCCCTTGAAACTTTCTCTTTTCTCTTAGGGGCTTGAAGTTCATTCCTTGAAGCCAATTTTCCCTTGAAACTTTTTCTTCTTGTTTAGGGGCTTGAAGTTCATTCCTTGAAGCCGATTTTCCCTTTTAACTTTCTCTTTTCGCTTAGGGGCTTGAAGTTCATTCCTTGAGGCCAATTTTCCCTTGAAACTTTCTCTTTTCGCTTAGGGGCTTGAAGTTCATTCCTTGAAGTCAATTTTTCCTTGAAACTTTCTCTTTTCGCTTAGGGCCTTGAAGTTCATTCCTTAAAGCCAATTTTCCCTTTGAACTTTTACTTTTCGCGCTTGTTTTTCACAACTTATTGTTTCCCTAGTTCTTACTTCAGCAACTACTCGTACTTGCATGGTATGCTTCCTATTCTAGAGGACGTGACTGAATTTATGACTACTTTGTTTCAAAATCAGATCCGAAACACAATAGTTAGCGTCAACGGAAACACCAATGGGACCGAAGACCATTTGCAGCGATGGCGGCTACCAGGCTCAGATGTTAAGCTGACCTAACTGTTATATTCAGCTTGACCAAAGTACTTTTCTGATGCAATTGAAGGTCAAAAGCCCTCGAATTTAGGTTCTAATCTGCACGCTTCTTAAACTCGCTTTGTGGAATATTCTGGTGGGTGAAGTGTAAAACACAATATCACGAACTGAGCCGAGATAAATAAAATGCGCTGACTGGTCTCAAACAGATTATTCATCTCTCTTTCCCAGACCCAGCAGGGGCTCTCTCGGCTTAGTGCAGAGTTGTGTTTTCAACCAACCAGAGTGCGGAGGAGATTAAGAAAGATTTGGGTTACTACCACGGTGGACTGAGTGCCCCTCAAGCACGAACTCAGTTTGGTAGTTGAGAAACAAAGCCATGGTGCTTAGGAAAATGGACGTCACCGTGTAAGGCTCTAGAGAAAATGTACTCTATGGTGAAAAGCCGATCACGTTACTCCAAATTCCACACAACAGCACTACTTTTCTCACTAGTACTCGTCCCCAGAGTGTATTGCCTCCGAAGCCTTCACAACAATTTCTGGATTGTTAGAGGAATACACAAGAGATAGAGCCGGGAAAAATGATGAACGTTAAGTTCAGGAATTAAATCTAGCACATTCGATATGTGATCGACGAACTTTCCCACACCTCCACGACGATCACAAATATCACAACGAATGTATTGAGTCCTTAAAGAGATTTGACCACAACAGACCTTCTTTACTTTTGCGGGTCAAATAAATCTAAGATTGTTTCAGTTAAGTTGTCCAAACGGGTCGTAAAAGAAAAATTGTTGGATGAGAGATAAATTATAGATGTGGCCTACAGAGCAAAGCCTTCTAAGTTTTATTCGCTGGCTCTTAAGTGTTTTCTTTTAAGTTAAGTTTTCTCTTTAAGGAATTATTAAAGCAAACGAAATCGAACCCTAAAACATAACGATTGGTAATAGTTAATGAATTCGATATTGCAACTTCAGAGCTAGGCGAATTCTATCATCAATTCTGCCGATTGGTAAATTCTTCACAGAGGTGACATGCCTTCCACCTTCTTCGCTACAATCTTACACCAACTTTTAGCACGAACATGGAGAGAACAAAACAAAAGCTGGTTAAAGGACCACTTGTTTTATAGACCAAACAATTGGACCACTTATCATTCTCAAGCGCCCTTCGTCTTTTTTTAAAACATACATCGGGTGACCTATATTCTTCAGCGACTACTCCTGCTGTGATTGCTACTATTTTCTTATGAGAATTCTACAAATTTTTGTCGATTCCAAGTGGCTAAAATAAAGAAGCTGTTAATATTGGCAGAACTCAAAGGAGATGGTGCGTTAAAAATGCGTTGTGTTTAGTCCAGGTATGCAATCTGAGATATTCGGCATGTGAGTGCCGCACTTTACCTACTCTGAAATGGAGGCTTGTCTATGGACCATAACAGTTGCTACGACATATGACTGCAGTTCCTGAATGAATATTGCAATATTGGGCTGTAAACACGAGGAAAAAGTGAAAGCCATTTCGCATCTCTTCTGTGCTTGGCAGATTCTTGTAAAGACATAAAAGAAGCAAAAAAAAAAGTGTTTATGTGGCAATCTTGTTAAGCGACAATAATACCTTACCGGTCTTGTGCCTTATAATGGACCAAAATATGGTGACCTAAGTGTAGTGACCTAAATGTGATGATCTATTGAAAATCAGCTGCCCTAACCTTACGGTCTATACAAGACTTTTGAAATTGTTGTTACCTCCATAATACAGCAAACTTTGTCTTGATCTTCTTTATCTCCACATGTATTTTGGCCGGTTCCGTTTCTATAAATAAATTATATAAATGTCCTTCCGGATTATGAAAAAAAGTAATATGTGTTGCATAATTACGCCGTTTTTTTTATTTAAAACAACTCGTTACAGAGCACACAGAATACTACGTTTCCTTTGTGTAACGCAGATTTCTGCTGAGTGACTAAGGATCATCTATTGACCTTTATCGTCTTACAGAAAATAAGAAAATATGGTGAATTTATGTGAAAATTAATAATAATAATAATATACATCAAGTCATTGAACTGTTGTCTGTTCATATCTTTTCATCGTGTTAAAAATGTCGAATTTTGTACGAAAAAGTTATGATTTTTTACTTTCATTTGAAGAAAAGTGCTGCAGAGTCGCATCGAATGCTTGTCGAGGCATATGGTGATCATGCTCTATCAGAAGCAACATGCAAAAGATGGTTTCAACGGTTCAGAAATAATGATTTTGATGTGAGAAATGAAGAACGTGGAAGACCACCAAGAAAGTTTGAAGACGTCGAAGTGCAAACGATATTGGATGGAGATGAAACTTTGAGTCAAAAGCAAATGGCAGCAATGTTAAATGTTGCACAACAAACAATTTCTAACCGTTTAAAAGCTTTGGGAAAGATCCAAAAGTGTGGAAAATGCCACATCAATTAAATGAAAAACAAATGGAAAACCGAAAAAAACACTTGTGAAATTTTGCTTCAAAGGCACGAAAGAAAATCGGTTTTGCATCGAGTTGTTACTGGCGATGAAAAATGGATTTATTTTAAGAATCCTAAACGGAAAATATATGGGTTAATCTGGGACAACCATCAAAATCGACTGCAAAACCAGATCGATACGGCAAGAAGACAATGCTGTGTGTTTGGTGGGACCAGAAAGGTGTGCTGTACCACGACCTCCTAAAACCTGGTGGAACCGTTAATACTCGCTAATTGCTACCGACAACAAATGATCAATTTGAACCATGCATTGATCGAGAAACGACCAGAATGGGCCAGAAGACATGGCAAGTTAATTTTGTTCCATGACGGTGCACCTGCACACAAATCAAAACCGGTTCAGGATACAATCAAAACACTTAGTTGGGAGCAAGTACCCCACCCACCGTATTCACCAGACTTGGCTCCTTCCGACTACCATTTGTTTTCATCGATGGTACACGCATTGGCTAAGCAGCACTTTGATTTCTACGAGGAGGTCGAAAATTGGGTGTCTGCTTGGTTTGCTTTAAAAGGCGAACAATTTTATTGGCGAGGAATTCACAAATTGCCAGAAAGATGGTCAAAATGTGTAGAAAACAATGGCCAATACCTTGAATAAAATGTTTTTACTTTCCCATTAATAATTAGTGATTTATTTAAAAAAAAGAACACGCTCATTTCATACACTAGCTAGCTCTATTGAATTAGGCAAGCCTGAGGAACCACAATCATCCGGTCAAAGAAGCACTTGCAGCTTCCAGCATAGCGGACAATGCAAGGGGCACGAGCACCTGTGTCAAATGTCATTTGCATTCTGGATTCCGCGACCGTGACATGACACCTCCCAAACCAAAACCCGCATTCTTCCACGCTCCATTTGTTCTTTCCCGTACCTATGTCCCCACACCGCATTAGATAATAAGATTTGCAAAAGTTAGGTTTTAAGTCAGTTGTCATTTGGCATCAGAAAAATAAAGTTTATTTTTTAATTAAAATCCGCTCCGAGATTTTTAATTTATATTACCTAGCTCCATTGCCTCGTTTGTCCGGTCCACAAGAAAGGAGACCCCTTCGACTGCGCCAACTACCGAGGGATCAGTCTTCTTAACATTGCATATAAGATTTTCTCTGCCGTACTGTGTGAGCGCCTGAAACCGTTCGTCAACAACCTGATAGGTCCTTATCAGTGTGGTTTCAGGCCAGGGAAGTCCACAATCGACCAGATCTTCACACTGCGGCAGATCCTGGAGAAGTCCCAAGAAGTACAAATCGACACCCACCATCTATTTGTCGATTTCAAGGCCGCGTATGACAGCGTGCATAGAGACGAGCTATACAGTGCCATGTCTAGTTTTGGCATCCCTACCAAACTCGTCAGATTGTGTAGGATGACGATGGAGAACTCTCGCTGCTCCGTCAAGGTCGGTAGCGAACTCACCGATACCTTCGATGTCAAAAAAGGATTTAGACAAGGCGACGCGCTGTCATGCGACTTCTTTAACATCATCCTTGAGGGGATCGTGCGGAACTCACACGTCAACACCAGAGGCACGATCTTCCACAGGTCCGTTCAATTGCTAGCTTATGCGGATGACATTGACGTGATCGGCCGAACTCAGCGAGCCGTCAATGAGGCGTTTGCTAGCATTGAAACGGAAGCGGCTAAAGTGGGACTGGTGGTAAACGAGGGCAAAACGAAGTATATGCTGTCATCGAAGAAGGACGCAGAACATCGACGTCTCGGACAGAGCGTCACTATGGGCAGCAGACACTTCGAGGTAGTGAAGGACTTCGTCTATCTCGGCTCCGCGGTGAATAGGGACAACAATATCAGTACCGAAATCAAGCGCAGAATCACTCTTGCCAATCGCTGTTTCTTTGGGCTCAAGAGGCAATTGAGTAATAAAGCCCTCTCCCGAACGACCAAAGTGACTTTGTACAACACCTTGATCATCCCAGTCCTGCTCTACGGCGCAGAAACCTGGACGCTACTAAAAGCGGATGAGGAAGCCATTGGTCTCTTCGAGAGAAAAGTTCTGCGTGCGATTTTTGGTCCTGTTTGCGTTGATGGCATCTGGAGGAGAAGATTCAACCACGAACTGTATGGGCTGTACGGCGGCATGAGCCTAGTCAAGCGTCTACGGATACAACGCTTAAGGTGGCTAGGCCATGTAGAGCGCATGGACAGCAATGCTCCGGCCCGAAGAGTTTTCGAATCCGAACCACAGGGACAACGCAACAGAGGACGTCCTAGACTGAGATGGCGCACACAAGTGGAAAAGGACCTCAACCATCTTGGAGTGCGCAATTGGAGACAGCTGGCAAGAGATCGTGCTAGCTGGAGAGGCATGTTGGTTGAGGCCCAGGTCCACCCCGGACTGTAGCGCCATCCGAAGGAAGGAAGGAAGGAAAGCTCCATTGCCTTAGGCAAGCCTAAGGAACTTCTTCCAAAATAAACTACCGCTTTTCATTGAAGATTTCAGTGACAAAATATGCAGTGTACATAAATATCTATTGTCACATCCATACTCTCTCCCTAGTCCCAATAATATGTCACGATAAAATATCGTTAAAGTTAGAATATGCTGTCACAAATCACAATTAATTTCAATCCTTTCAGAAAGGAATTTTGAAAAATGTACGTGATTCCTGTTTGATGTGATTGTGGCCGCCGTGTCGTAGTGGGTAGAGTGCGACGCTCACACACCGAAGGGTCTAGGTTCGATTCCCGGCTGAACACCTCGAATTTTTCACAGCACCACCTCTTTCGAGCTGCTGACAGCACTCAAAGAGTAATAACTGCCTAAGAAAGCTTCTCAAACCCCGCGGTTCGCAGTCGGCAAAAAACTGTAGGTCCCCTCTACTCGTGAGAGAACAGTAGCGCGCAGAGCACGAGTAGTTGATGAGGAATCTAGGGCCTGGTCCCCCTGTGGACTGTCGCACCAGCAATTATTATTATTTATTACGTGATTCCTGTTAGAAATACGAAGCCTTAATTGTAACCATTACGAATTGAAAATGTAATGTAATTTTAAATTCTTAATGCTTTAAGCGGAACGCCGTTTCTTCTCCTTTATGTATTACAATTCGCAGAAGGACATGTTTTACGAATGATATGAAAACAAATCAGTCTGTAATGATGCAGTTTGTACTAGATCCCCTGTCGTAAGGCCAATGACCTGATGTGTAATAGCTTCTATTTTCAAACGGGATACGTACATCGTTTGTGTAGAAGTTCAAGGTTCATCGTCTGCATCATTGGATACATTTTGTCCTTGTGCGTCAGAGTTATTTCACCGCATGGGAGAACGTTTGTTTTGTGGTGCCGGCACATGTAAGACTCATAAATTAAAAGTCTTCTCCTCATCATGTGGTCTCAAGTTAAACAAAGGCCGATATCTGCGAAATTTAAGTCCCCTGGGAGCACAGATTTCTGACGGAAACTGATAGAAGTCTGTGAAGCACTTTCATCTTCTGCTAGATATGTGACGATTTATGTATTAGAAGGAAAACGTATTAAGTTTGTGAGAGACAGATGTGGGTTTTGGTTTTACGTCATCACCTACCTTTACGACTTATATCACGGGGAACCTTTTCCCAAGAGTCGTAAGTAACGCAAGACTAAACGCCTTAGTTATCCAAGTACCAAACTGAGATCATGCTTGAGGGGCAATCACCCCACCTTGGTTTGATGCGAAGCCTTTCTTAAACCTCTTCCGCTCTCTGGGCGCCCGGTTGAGAATGCAACTCCCCTAACCGCCTTGCCTAGTTGTGGGTGAACAATCAACTAGACAAGTAAGCAAAGTACACTATCCTCGACTCCACCCGCGATGTTAGGTGGTAAACCACAGCCACAACGATACGCCCACAAGGGGGCATACCGCACGATCAGGCTGGAACCGAAGTTCCAAGGGCTCCTGACCTCCCGTAGCATCAGAATATAGCATCTGGTCAAGCTGTCACTACCAGTCAGGTTCCCTCAAAGTCTGGATCTGTTAGCCGCCAATCCGCCATCCCGCCATCCCGCCATCCCGCCATCCCGCCATCCCGCCACATATGGTCTATTCTACATCAGTGTTTCCGTTGTCACTATAAACAGTGATACGGATGTGATTTTGCCTAATGTGATTCATAAATCCAATCACATCATCTGAAGTTTCTGAGAGACAGTTGTTTCTGGCTCCAAAGGGTATCCCCACACATTTTGTTACAAAGCAGTCGCAGAAATAAAGTGAACGTGTCTATTCATAACTCGCCTTTACTCAACTTGGCGACACGTTGACAACCTGTCAGACCCATTTCTATGCACACACTTTCCATAAACTTTTTCAATATCCATTTATCACCGAACACAACGTGCCTTTGCTCTGACAAGCAAGACATTCCCATTTATTAGGCTCAGAGCCAGTCAATTCAATCCGCAAACAATTGAAAACATCTTCGTCGGTCGGTGAAGTCTTATCTCGTCACTCCATCGCATTGTTTGGTGCACAGCATTTCGACTCGAATTGAATTACCGCTGTAATTCAATCACTACGCTGTATTGACAACATCTGTGGCCTTGATTTCACCCTTGGTTTGGCCACATGAATCGATCCACGTGTGTTGACGAATTCCCCCCCTAGTGGACGACGATTGTACACACATGTCGAAATTCAATTTGTTCGGCCACTTACAAGCAAACATGATGTGCACACAATGCCTGGCTGTTTGTGGGGTGAATTCGAGGCAAACAGCAATCAATTTATGAGGTTTTTGCACGTCTCTCAGGACTACCAGACGCCGAAATCTGTCTCTAAACTTGACCTGTGTCCAAAAATGAAATGACGGGAAGGGTGTGGGTCTATTTTGGGAAGAAGATGTACTCGTGTGGAACTTATTTTTAATCGTTCGTGTCTCTGGAGAGCGATTGCTTGGAGCAATGAGACCGTTATATTCTTTGCCAACCTGCTCGTGTGGGCGGAACTATGTGCTCGATTTAAAGCGCTGTAAATGCGCACAATGAGTTTGACACACGTTTTCATTTGGGCTGTTGGAGGGTGGAAAGATTAATTTGCGCTCTTCTACAACAGCCAAGAGTAGGGTCTCAATATACTTGTAAACGGCGAAAGGTAAATCTGTCGCATGGGCTTCGAATGATTAAGAAATGCTGTCATTTGTAGTCTTGCCTTGGGGGATGCTTTAAATTAACGAATTACACCGGACGCATGCGTTTACGGAAGAGATGGTCCCTGCGCTTTTTTTTGGTTTTGTGTTGGCGGTTGGGAAATACTTGGGACGGAGCGCTCAGACTCAAAAACTGGTTCATTGTATTACCAGGCAGTAACCTTCATTTAATGTAGCGGGGGATAAAGTAGTGCGTCAAGAGCAGAGTCAGGCGTGCTAGAAAAAGCCCCTGTGCAGCCGAGACAGACTGTTCTTTGAAGCTTGGTGAAAGCAGCAGTCATGTACTTGCGCGAAAGCTTGTTCGACCAAACGACTAAAGCACAAAAGAGAAAACGGTCAATCATTGCCGTGTAGATTGATACAGACCCAGGTTTTACCAGACAGCGAGGCGTCAATGAGGCGTTTCCTGGCATTGAAGCGAAAATGGATCTGGCGGTAAATGAGGACAAAACAAAATGCATGCTGTCATCAAGAAAGGACACACAACATCCACGTCTCGGACAGAGCGTCACACTAGGACGCAGAAACTTCGAGGTAGTCAAGGACTTCATCTACCTCGGCTCCGCGGTAAATAGGTAAATAGTACCGTAATCAAACTTTTGCCAATCGCTGTTTCTTTGGGCTCAAAGGGCAATTGAGTAATAAAGCACTTTCTCGAAGGACTAAGCTCGCTTTGTATAACAGCTTGATCATCCCAGTTCTACTCCCAATGGCTCGGCGCGGAAAGCTGGACATTACCAGGCGGATGATTACAAGGCGGATGAAGAAGCCCTTAGTCTTTTCGAGAGAAAAGTTTTGAGAGCGATTTTTGGTCCTGTTTGCGTTGATGGCATCTAGAGGAGCAGATTTAACCACGAAGTCTATAAGCTGTACAGCGATATACGCCTGGTCAAGCGTCTACGGATACAACGCCTAAGATAGCTAGGCCATGTAGAGTGTATGGATGCCACTGCTCTGGCCCGAAAAGTCTTTGAATCCATGCCATTGGGATAACGCAACAAATGACGACCAGGACTAATGTGGCGCACACAAGTGGAGAAGGATCTCAACCAACTTGGAGTGCGCAACTGGAGACAAGTGGAGAAGAATCTCAACCAACTTGGAGTGCGCAACTGGAGACAACTGGCGAAAGATCGTGCTAGCTGGAGAGTCATGTTGTTTGAAGCCCAGGTCCACCTTGGACTGTAGCGCCACAAGAAGAAGAAGAAGAAGGTTTTACCAGAAACTAACAAAGCATCCAGAATTAGACTTTACACGAAAAGTCCCTCTACCCACATGACTCATTAATTTTCCTTCGTACAGCACTGCACTCCTGGGTGGACTTGACCGTCAACCAACATGCCTCTCCAGCCAGCACGATCTGCATATAGTGGCGCAATTAAAGTTGGTTGAGGTCCTGCTTCACTTGTGTGAGCCATCTCAGATGAGAATATCCGCTGTTGTCCCAATGGGTTGGATTCGAAGATTTTTTGAGCAAGAGTAATGATGAACGTACGCTCTACATGATATCGCAATCTTAACCTTTGTATCCAAAGACACTTGACCAACACCAGCCCAAAAACTTCTTGGTTGAATCCTTGTTTTGCTCTCAGTTTCCGCCAGACCCATGCCAGACAACACCTACTGACTGCTCGCAGTGTTTGCCCAATCACGTCAAAGTAATCGGAATACGTAAGCAGTCGACAACATTTTCAACAAAACTTCCTAAATTTGCTCCTCACTCTCACTCCTGACTGTCATCCTTTTGTATCCCGCTCTTAATTACTCATATTTTTTACACATTTTAGGTACATCCCCAAACGGCGATCAGTACTCCAACTCCGACGAGATCGAATCCACACCCGAAGAGAGCAACGAGGGGTCCGAGTTCATCAATATGAAAATCTTTAAGCCGAAAGCCGATCGTGAAAAGTGTTCCTTAGACCCAAAGAGGTTTGGTATTCATATGGTGTCCACCTGCAAAATTTTATCAATTCAAGATTTTTTTTTCATTCCACAGTTCCGATGGCGAAGACCGCCATTCGATCGATCATCCTTCCAATGCACTCAACAAGACTAAGCGACAAATCCAGACCTACGCAAAGGACGTTTGCCTGATCGCGGTGTGGATCGCGATTACACTGACACTGATCTGCACTGATGAGCAGAGTCTCTTAAAAAAGCGACTCATTGTACCTGAGTATGAGGATAGACGTAAGGCGCTATACATATGAACACTTATAGGTGGACTTGACTCATTCCCAACTCTCGTGTAGTTTATTATCTTCCGCAGAACCCAGCGGGTAACTTCAGGCTCACTCTTCATGGTGCCTTTACGGAGTTGAACAACTTCACCACAAACTTCCTGACCGTTCAGTTGCAGGTGGTGCGTCGATCAAGTTGGAACGACAGCGAGGTTGTCGAGGTTTGTTGTTGAGGACATATGTGCTTACTTAATTTCATTCTGTTAATTTTTGTTTGCAGGACTTTATGGATCCTTGGGTAGTGCCAATAGCGGCAGATGAGGAGGTTGAAAATGCGAAAATCCGTTCGAAGAACAGGACGTTCATTCTGCCACCCGGACTAGCCATAGAGTTGGAGGACCCAGACGAAGCCCGTATTCGAATGAAAATGTTCACAAATGGATCATCGGCCAGCTTCCCACTGCAGGTTGTGTACGATGCGTTGATCGTGAACGTCGGCAAAGGTGTCGTGATGGCTGCGATGATACTCATCGTCTTCTATGCTATGCTCGTTTCGGAGGTGCGTCACAGAGGGCGCTCTTGTAAAAGAAAGTTTATATCTGTGCTTCCTTCACAGGTGCTCCATAAGACATTCACCGCCATGATATGCTCCTCGATGGCCATCGCGGTTTTAGCCATCTTGGGTGATCGCCCCACAATGGAGGAGATTCTCGTGTGGATGGACATGGAAATGCTCACTCTTATCTTTGCGATGATGATTCTTGTGGCCTTTCTCACTGAAACTGGAGTGTTCGACTACTTGGCTGTCTTAACTTTTGAAGTGAGTGTCGATGAAGATTTCGATGAATGACAGGTTTTATACATAAACTGGATTTTAAATTTTATGTTTCATGTTTAACGTTTGGTTGATTTTATATTTTTTCATTTATCTACTAACATCTGTGCCAAAAATTATTTCAGATAAATGTGATAAAAGACAAATAAGCGTGTAACCATTTTACCTAGTCTTTCACTTTCATTAGTGAGTATCGGTAGCCGCAATACAGTCCAACACATAGAAAAGTAACAGGAAAAAGGCGAACCATCATCTCCCACCTCCTACCGACCCATAGCACTCACGTCCCTACTTTCCAAGGTCATGGAAACGCTGATATATCGTCAATTTATGAAATATCTTGAAACCCTGAAGATTCTTAATGACCGGCAATACGGCTTTCGCAGCAACAGGTCCACTGGTGATTCGATGGCATATTTCACTGAAATATGGAACCAATCTTTGCACAATGTAGAAGAAAGCAAGATCGTTGCGCTTGATATTTCAAAAGCATTTGACAGAGTCTGGTATCAGGCTCTCATGTCGATAATGCGTGCCTTTGGTGTCGATGAATCTCTTCTTCAATGGATTAGCACTTACCTTTCGAACCGTTCAATACAAGTTGTATTGGGTGGATTCAAGTGTGATATTCACCATGTTGATGCTCGTGTTCCCCAGGGCTCTGTTTTGTCTCCGACACTCTTCCTCATTTTTATAAATGATCTCCTGTCTGTCACTTCTTATCCAATTCACTCCTTCGCTGATAACAGCACCCAGAGCTTTTCACATTTGTCCATCGGCTCTTGACCCTCCTCATAGATTTGGAACGGCAGCGTGTGTTAAACTCATTAAATTCCGATCTTGACAGTATAATCGATTGGGGAAATAAGAATAGAGTGGAATTTAATGCTTCCCAAAGGCATTCCTGTCTACTGTTACTCAAGCGATCTCAAAACAACCTGCCATTACATATGAATGGCGATTGCATCGTTGAAACTGAACGACTTTCCATCCTCGGTATGTGTATTAACTCAACACAACAAAAATGGAATGATCACATATTCGAGGCAGCCAAAAATACAGGGAAATGTCTAGAAATATTTAACCCCTTCTAACCTGGCAACAACACACGAGTATGAGAGGTATATCCGCCCAACGCTTGAGTATAACGCTCCTATCTGGTCTGGTGATCCTAAGACCTCCCTGCACCTTCTAGACAGAATCGAGCAGCGATTGATAAAACTTTTTGATGTAAGTAATGCTGCGAAGTCAATCTACTCGCTAAAACATCGACGAAATTTTGCGTCTCTGTTACTATCTTATTACTATTTGAACAAAAATGCTCCAACGACTTAGCCAACTGTATTCCTCCCCTTCGAGAATTCCCCCGAAATACCCTCCTCACTGATCACACTTGGGACGTGCAGTTAAGTTGCTTTTCAGACAAACTTACACCCCCACTACACAAAGCTTTTCCCTCCCGTTTTCTATATCTTCTACTCGTGCTGTGACTTATTTCCATTCAATTAAGGGTGTAAACAATCCCTTTAGTGCACGCCAATTATATAAAAAAAACACGGATTGAGATGTGTTTATATAAATAAATATAAGGTTGCTAAATATCTCCCTTCCGCTTTTTTGCTTTTCATTCAATGTTTCATAAAAAGTGTTACAGTGATCGGATTTAATTCAAATATGCGCCGTTTTGTTCGATGACCTGTTTCCATCTAGACGACAACTTCATAATACCCCCCTCGTATAAGCCCCTCTCCTTATTTGCGAAGAACTCGGACAGCCACTTTTCACAAACCTCTTTTGAGTCCAACTTCACACCACCAAGGGCGTTCGCCATGGACAGAAACCGGTGGTCATCACTTGGCGCTATGTCCGGGCTATATGGTGGATGCGATAAAACCTCTCATCCGAGATCCGGTAGCTTCTGACGAGTCATCAACAAAGTGTGTGGTCTGGTCTGTCCTGGTGGAACACTACACACTTCCTGTTGGCCAATTCTGACCGCTTCTGGTCGATCGCCTGCTACAAGCGGTCGATTAGATGGTAGAATTAAGCGTCTGGTCATATGGGAGCAGCTTATAGTGGATGATTCCCTTCCAATCCCACCAAACACACAGCAAAACCTTTTTGGTCGTCAATCCCGGCTTAGCCACTGTTTGGGACGATTCCCGGGCCTTCAACCACGACCGTTCTGGCTTGATATTGTCGTATGTGATCCATTTTTCGTTGCTAGTCATCATCCGCTTCAAAAATAAGGCGAGTTCGTTCCGTTTCAGCAGCATATCACAGGTGTTGATTCGGTGAAGAGAATTTTTTTGCGTCAAATATCAAGCTTTTCTAGATTGGCTGGATCTTCTGCCGATGGCTTAAAATGGTTTGGTGACTAACATTCTGGGCGATCTCCTAGGTGAAGTCACGAGATGCCACAAGCTGGTTTAACTCGATGATTTCCATGAATCGATCGGAGTTCGTTATCACAAGTCTTCCGCCGGCTGGCATATCCATGGTGTCTTTTTCACCGGCTCTGAATCGTTGAAACCATTCCTCCGTGGTTCGAAGTGATAGAGTACCATCCCCCAAAACACCATTAATCTCACGGAACGTTTCTCTAGCGGATTTGCCTTTAACAAAGGAAAACTTTAAAATAGCGCGAATTTCGGCGTTAGTGGACTCCATGTTTACATGTGTATAACTCTTAAACGCAATATCCAAACTAATCATAGAATAGTGTCGTTCTGTAGGTGTTTTTTCAAGACCTTTCAAATGATGTATTGCCAGATACGAGCTCTGTAGCGCTTTATACATTGCTTTAAAAGACAAAAAGGCGGAAGGGAGATAATTGACAACGTTATATTATGTGTTAAAAGACATTAAGTAGCAATAATGTATAAGATGCAAATTTTTTGATGACTATCATGGACACGTTTGTAAATTTCTCGGGTTAAAGCCCAATATGTGATTTTTTCGCACAAATTGGCCAAATGTCCCACTATTTCACATTCAATACGAAGGTTGCCTTTTATATTTCGGGATTGGGTAACCCGAAATATAACGCCAACTGATATTGCAAGATATTCATGTGATCTATCGTGAGATTAAGACAACCTTAGGCATTGTGGGACCAGCATACATTCAATATTGCATGAACATTTGACTGTCAAAAAAATTTGTTCGCGTTGGATCCCACACAATTTGTCAATCGCTCAAAACAAGGGATTGTGTCGATTGGTCGAAAGAAATGCTCCAAAAATATGATCGTGGTGCTACGAAACACGTCTATGACATCGTGACAGGTGATAAATCGTGGATTTACTCGTATGAGCCCAAAAGTAAACAGCAGTCGACTGTAGGGTTGTTTCAAATTGAGCCAAATCCAACAAAAGTTGCTCGCGCACGAAGCACTTCCAAGCAAATGGTCGCCTGTGTTTTCGGAAAAACTGGACATGTCGCAACCGTCAATTCTGAGTGGTACATAACCATTTGTTTGGCAGTTGTCTTCCAAGAAATCAGGAAAACCAACCGCCGAAGACGGATCACTCTTCACCAGCTCGTGCCAGCTCTCACACATCGGCTCAAAGAACTGCATTTTGAGCACTCAAAACATCGATTTGATGAGTCATCCGCCGTATACTCTTGACTTGCCACCGAATGACTTCCTTTTATTTCCGTACGTAAAAACTAAAATGAGAGGTGAACGTTTTTCGACATCTGAAAAAGCGTTTGATGCATTCAGAATGCATGTTTCGAAGATACATCAATCAGAATGGCAAACGACAATTGGTTTAAACGCATGCAAAGGTGTATAGATCTTAATGGGGAATATTTTGGAAAACAATAAAGCTATTTTCGATAATTAATATATGTTTTTGTTCTCTAATCCCGAAGTATAAAAGGCAACCCTCGTATTGAGTCTGGGCTCATACTTCGTTACTGCCGTGTTCTCAGCTTCAAAGGGAAAAGCCTTAAAGCGTTAATAAAGAAGACGGCCATGCTACTGGTCCATTTCTTGAAATAACACGCTTGCCAAACAAAAGCTGCAATTGAGGCCAACGGCATCAATTATCGTAGCAACATAGCAATTTTCTATTCGCAGTAACGTGGCGACTACCAATATTGACAAAAAAATCGAATGAAGCCGGCATACAATCCGCACCAAACAAGGATTTTTCGGTATATGTCGACTGTTGCATGCTCAATGCATGTTTGGCTTGCTGGCAAGCATATTCAGCCAGGAAGAGCCTCATCCCTGAAGATTATATTTACTTTAGAAAATACAATCACTGAACTCGAAATTTGTCGATAAATGTCAACAAATTGCGGTGATTTGCAAACTAAATTTGATTTTATTTTTATCAAAAAAAAAGTATTCGGTTGCCGTTCCTTTCGAAAGCAAGTTGGATGTTCCCTATGGAAAAACACTTTATTCGTTTCCTGGTTACACATGAAAGCTTTCATGGAGTTCATGGAGTCATGTGTAGAGTGCCATGTTAATCCTCAACCTTTTTTGCATACCCATCAGATTGCGCAATATGGCGAAACTATTACGAAACTGTTTCAATGTCAAAGGCGGTTTAAAACAACCACGCGATGTCACTGAATTGTTAAATTTCTCTTCAGAAACGGTTCGGAACAACTTTTATACGCCTACACAGAAACAACCTTCCGCCAATGAAACCAGTAATGATAATTTAAAAACAAATTTTGCAAACTGAAAGCTGAAAGTCTTAAATTTAAACAAAAACAGGTCAGAGAAGTCTTACGGTAACATATAGCAACTAAAAGTAAGAGCTTTCCAAATGTAAAAACACATTTTGGAAAGAAAAAAAACAATGAACAGCAATGAAATGAAGTATGAGGACATCATTTATTTCTCCTGCGCAATAGGTAGAGCCGTGGTCGCCGTGGCGTAGTGGGTAGAGTGCGACGCTCACACGCCGATGGGTCTAGGTTCGACTCCCAGCTCAACACCAATTTTTCGAATTTTTCACGGCATCACCTCTTTCGAGCTGCTGACAACACTCAAAGAGCAATAACTGTCTAACAAAGCTTCTCAAACCTCGCGGTTCGCAGTCGGCAAAAAACTGTAGGTCCCTTCTACTCGTGAGAGAACAGTAGCGCGCACAACACGAGTAGTTGATGAGCAAGCTAGGCCGTGGTCCCCCTTTGGACTGTAGCGCCAACAATTATTTAATAGGTAGAGCCTATACAGGGTGATTGACTGAAATTTCAATTTTTTTAAGTGCTTTAATTTTTTTGTCAATTTGATAAGTTAAGTTAGAAAATGATTCAGTTTCAAGGTGAAGTGAGATTTATGAGTATGATGTATAATGTATGATGTATGATGTGGAATGTATAATGTATGATGTATAATGTATATTGTATAAAGTTTGATGTATTAATTTGATGTAAGATGTATGATGTGACAATTTGATGTGCGATGCATGACGTATTATGTACAATATATGTATGATGGGGGATTTATGATATTTGATGCATGATGTATGTACGACGTATAATTGATTTATGCTGATTGGCGCCAACTGTGTTGCGAATAATGGCCTTGTAACGGCTGAAGAAAGCATCGAACATTGCATGCAAGTGACTCTGCAAGTGTCTTATCGAAATGTTTGGCGAATTCTTAGCGAAATGCTTGTTTCAGATGATTCAAACATTTATATTTTCTAGTATCAACTTTCACCACCCAAATATCCCAGGCAAAAAAAAAAAAACATCTTTGCTTCCGAGGAATTTCCAAACAATAGTGGTGTCGAAATAAGGCGTGGAACATTTTGTCAATCTAAGTTAACACATTTATTACCAAGGACATTTAAAACGAAAATTTCAAATTTTTGGTAACATAACTTTATTAAACAGTGTTAAAAATATTTTTTTAATTTTTTGAAAAAAGTAGAAAGTGTGGTTTTGAAGCTGTTCCGAAGCAGGTACAATGGTAAAATATGGTTGCTAATTTTGTAGATGAAATTTCTTAAAGCATTCTTTTTCGACACACATAGCAATGTCACAGAACTCACAAACCCATCTGACTCGCATATGGCATACTCTGCATCTAAGAGGCTTTTCAATTCTCTTTGGAAAGTGGTGACCTTCCGATAAAGCAACGCTTGCAGATATGGAGCGTTTTAATGTCGACAGTTTGAGAATTGTATATCTTCTAAGATAATACCGTGCAATATCCCTTTGAAACGATAGCAAGTCAACTTGAGAATTAGTAACGACTTTATATAGTTTCCAAGCGTCCACTAATGTAGAGCTTAGCTTTGATGTATGCATGGGCAGGATAGAATCGAAGTTTGTGCCCATAGTGACAACACTATTATCAATCCATTTTACAAAAAGAATTTAATTGTTTACGACGTAAACAAGTGCTCGAAATATCCTCTTTTATCTTTCTTGAATTCTTTTGTGGGCTTCAATGGGCATTTTTTTGGTCAGTTTTCTCTTGTTGTCCCTGTACCTTTGAAAGCCTTCTCTGCCAACAATCGCAAAAGTTCATGAGAAGTAGAAAAGTTGTCAAAATATACTATGTGGTCAGAAGGAAATGGAATCTTTTCCAGAAGCTCAAGTACAACTCGAGATCCCAGTGGGATTTGTGACACATCAGCGTTCACATTTTTTGCGCCACAATAAGTATCAAAGTTATATAGATAGCCACAACTACATCATCTTACAACATCTTTGAGTATGTGATCGTTATCCAAATTTCCTGTGTCTATTTCATCCTCGTCTGTATTGCAATCTGCATCTGGTGGTATAAATGCAATGTCAAATGCATGATCGTTTTCCTTGATTGCATTTATTGCATCTGGAAGATTATCGAATCTCCTTCCATAAAATGATGATGCTGAGAAAGTTTTGAAATCCATTCTAAAAAAAAAAGTTGCTCAATTTTTTTTTGTCGCTTGCTTTGTGGGACATTTCTTAGTTTTGAAATGTACACCCAAGGCTTTAAAACTGACTTCAAGTTTCATTTTCATGGTACACGATAAAAGAAATATATCCAGAGCAAGAAGAAAGACTATTGGCGGTTAATTAATAATTGTTGGCGCGACAGTCCATAGGGGGCCAGGACCTAGCTTGCTCATCAATTAATCGTGTTGTGCGCGCTACTGTTCTGTCAAGAGTAGAAGGGACCTACAGTTTTTTGCCGACTTCGAACGGCAAACCAGTTATTACTCTTTGAGTGTTGTCAGCAGCTCGACAGAGGTGGTGCCGTTAAGAATTCCATGTGTTCCGGCGGGAATCGAACCTAGACCCTTCGGCGTGTGAGCGTCGCACTCTACCCACTACGCCACGGCGACCACTATTGGCGGTTATGGCTGCTCAAATTACGAGTATCACCAGGTATGCTGCGTGCTTTTTTGAGGCCGTCTATGTATGAATTTCCAAAAGGACCTCTCTGGCAACTAAACTCGAACATTTTGTTTGTTGACATAATGTTTGATAAAAAGTGGCGACATATCGAAAAAAAGGTTGGAATTGTTACTGGTGCAAGGGTAGAAACTCTACCACTTGTGTGCTTAATGGGATTTAAATGGCTTGCGAACCACGCACACTTTTCTGAATGTCTGGCATCCGCTGCAACGTTGTAAGCCTACGAGCCCTTTTGTCTTTAACTTCGAAGTTGATTTGAAATATCTTGAGTCCCGGAAGCTTAACCGGCAGTACGGCTCTCGAAGCAACCGCTCCACTGGTGATCTGATGGCATATCTCACTGAAAAGTGAAACCAATCTTTGCACAATGTAGGAGAAATCAAGATTGTTGCGCTTGATATTTCAAAGGCATTTGACAGGGTCTGGCATCAGGCTCTCTTGTCGAGAATGCGTGCCTTTGGTGTCGATGAATCTCTTCTTCAATGGATTAGCACTTACCTTTCGAACTGTTCAATACAAGTTCAAATCCGATATTCACAATATTAATGCTGGTGTTCCCCAGGGCTCTGTTTTGTCTCCGACACTCTTTCTCATTTTTATAAATGATCTCTTGTCTGCTACTTCTAATCCTATTCATTCCTTCGCTGATGACAGTACCCTCAGCTTTTCATATTCGTTCCTTGACTCACGTCCCTCCACTTCGGCCTTAGACTCGGAACGGCACCGTATGTTAAGCACATTAAATTCCGACCTTGATAGCATAATCGATTGGGGAAATAAGAATAGAGTGGAATTTAATGCTTCTAAAACCCAGTGCTGTATACTGTCGTTAAAGTGATTACAAAATAATCAGCCGTTATCCATGAACGGCAGTTGCGTTGTTGACACCGAAAGACTTTACATCCTCGGTATGTGTATCAACCCAATAATTAGTTGGAACGATCACATATTTGAGGTCGCCAAAAATGCTGCGAAATGTCTAGGCTTCCTTAAACGATGCAAGAAGTACTTCACTCCCTCTGATCTGGCTACAATATATAAGACCTACATACGTCCAAAACTTGAGTATAACGCTCCTATTTGGTCAGGTGCTTCTAAGACCTCCCTGCACCTGCTGGATAGAATTCAAAAGCGAGCGATAAAACTTATAAGTGACAGTAATATTGCGAAGTCGATTGACTCGTTAGAACACCGACGTAATGTCGCGTCGTTGTCACTCTTTTATCAGGAATCAGCTAGGAATGCTCAACAATTCACCCTCAAGCCCTCTTTCGGGCGTACATTCAAATTCAGAGACTCGTTCTTTAGCCGCACTACACGAATCTGGAATGCTCTTCCCAGCTCGATTTTTCCTCCTCATTACAATCCACAGGCATTTAAAACCAATGTGCATCGGTACTTCCTCTCCCTCTCTTCTTCTATACCTTCGGCCCGTGCTGTGACTTGATCCGGTCACTTAAGGTTACTCGCAACCCCTTTTGCACGCGTCAATTATAAAAAAAAATTTAGCTCAATTCGAGCCTTCACATTCCGAACCATTTCTGCTGATGTTTCTGGTTTCTTGTAACAATCTTCACCGCGTTTTGCAAGGCTGTCATTATAACGGTACCGTTTATTTTCACCTTGAGGTGCTAGATGTCTCAAAACAATAGCCACTTGCAATTTCCTAGTCAAATAAAAAACAATCACACCAAAATTAAAATACCGTTAAATTTAATTTCCCCCATAATCTCCCTTTCATTTTCTTTACAGATATCTGGTGGTAAAATCTGGCCACTTATATACAGCCTCTGCGTAATTACGTGCCTTGTGTCATCCGTGCTGGACAATATGACCACAGTGTTGTTGATGACACCCGTAGCCGTCAGGTAAGTGGATCACATTTGCGAAAACATTTGAAACTAAGTCTTCGTCTTCCCCCTTTAGACTCAGCGAAGTAATGGAACTTGATCCAGTTCCGGTCATTTTAGGCATCATCGCCCACTCGAACATAGGAGGCGCCATCACCCCGATTGGCGATCCCATCAGCATCATCATCTGCTCGAACCACTTCATTGCAAAGAACGGCGTGACGTTCTTCAATTTTGTTGCCCACACACTGCCCGGGGTCATTTTCATCGTTATTCAGAGTTGCTTGTACATGCGACTTATGTTCTGGGACGTAAAGACCTTGCGACTCAACGAACCCAAAGCACTAAAGGATCTACGACGGGAAATCAAGGTTTGGCAAAGGGCGGCCTACTCGCTGTCATCCTACTCCAAGGACGTCGATTTGGTGCGCGAAACACTGCTCAAAAAGGTGAAGATCCTTAAGCACAAGTTGAAGAAAATGCAGGCCGGTCTGGGATCTACTGATGCCTACAAACACACTCTGGAGGAGCTTAAAGCGGCCGTAAGACTACGTGACAGTTGGTCGCCGAAAGAATTTTAATTTGGTTTTGTTCTTTGCAGTATCCCATCAAGCAGAAGAAGTTGCTGGTGCTGTCGAGCATCACGCTGTTGTTTGTCATCGTGATGTTCTTCGTGCAATCCGTGCCAAGCCTTAAGACCCTGCCTCTGGGATGGGTGGCTCTGCTGGGAGTTGCTCTGCTGATGATCACTGCCAACCGTGACGACATGGACGCGATGATGACCAGAATCGAATGGTCAACACTGCTCTTCTTCGCAGCAATGTTCATCATCATGGAGTGCGTTGAGAGGCTAGGTCTCTTCACTTGGATCGGCACTCAAACGGAGAACATAATCTTATTCGTGGCAAAGGAGAATCGGCTTGCCACAGCCATATTTTTCATTCTCTGGATTTCTGCACTGGCTTCGGCTATTCTTGACAGCATTCCTGTGGCAGCCATGATGGTCAAGGTGGTGGTGTCACTGGTGGCGAAGGAGAGTCTGGGTCTTCCACTTCAACCACTCGTGTGGGCATTGGTATTCGGGTCATGTTTGGGAGGTACGCTCATCACATGGAATGTCTATTTATCAGTAACTTATGCGAACTCTTTCAGGAAACGGAACTCTTTACGGTTCGTCAGCAAACGTCCTGTCGGCGGGCATCGCTGAACAACACGGCTACAAGATATCCTTTACGAGATATTTAAAGTAAGCGAATTGTGATTGAGTGAGCTTGAGACTAATGGTGACAATTCCGTTGCAGGGTTGTGTTCCCCATGATGATTGGGCAAGTGACGGTGATCACGGCGTATCTGATGGTGGCGCACATCATATACGAGTGGCACTAACCGAACGATGCCTTCAAGGAGAATTTGTATATTTCGCTTTAAGTTTTGAATAGGGTTTGTTATCCAAAGATACATATTTAAGGCAATAAAGTTAAGAGTAAGATATTTCTGAAATAAATCTTTAGTATGATTTTTGAAGTTTGTTTTGAAAAGAAATTGAATTTGTATTTTGTAATTCGGGAATGGAAGGATATCTCTTGAATATACGAGGGTGGCCTTTTATATTTCGGGATTAGAGAACAAAAACAAATATTAATCATCGAAAATGGCTTTATTGTTTTTCAAAATATTCCCCACTAAGATCTATACACTTTTGCATGCGTTTGAACCAATTGTCGAAGCACTTTTGCCACTCTGATTGAGGTATCTCCAAAACATGCATTTTGAACGCATCAACCGCCTCTTCAGTTGTCGAAAAACGTTGATCTCTCATTTTATTTTTTACGTACGGGAATAAAAAGAAGTCATCCGGTGCCAAGTCAGTACTATTCGGCGGATGACTCATCAAATCGATGTTTTGAGTGCTCAAAAATGCAGTTGTTTAGGCCGATGTTTGAGAGCTCGCATTGTCGTGGTGAAGAGTGATTCGTCTTCGGCGGTTGGTTTTCCTGATTTCTTGAAATACAACTGGCAAACAAATGGTTGTGTACTATTCAGAATTGACTGTTCTACGTTGTTCCACTGGTGTGGTTGCAACATGTCCAGTTCTTCCGAAAAAACAGGCGACAATTTGCATGGAAGTGCTTCGTGCGCGAGTAACTTTTGTTGGATTTGGCTCAATTTGAAACAACCATACAGTCGACTGCTGTTTACTTTTGGGCTCATACGCATAAATCCACGATTCACCTTTTACGATGTCGTAGACGTGTTTCGAAGCACCGCGATCGTATTTTTGGAGCATTTCTTTCGACCAATCGACACAAGACTTTTTTTGAGCGATTGACAAATTTAGTGGGATTCAAAGCGAACACAGTATTTTGACGGTAAAATATTCATGCAATATTGGATGTATGCTGGTCCCACTAATGCCTAGGGTTGTCTCAATATCACGATAGGTCATATAACGATCTTGCAATATGGCGCACAGCATCAATGGTTTCCGGAACAACAACTGATTGTGGACGACTTTCACGAAATTCGTCTTGGAGTGAACTACGACCTCGATTGAATTCAGCATACCATATATAAACACTGATCCTTGATGGAGCTTCATCGACAGAAAGTAAATTGAGTTCATCTTCGCACTGTTGTTGAGTTAATCCACGTCGAAAGCTGTAAAAAATAATCGCACGAAAATTTTCAAGATTTAATTCCATTTTTTGGGCGAGATGTTACTGTAAACAATACTCGCTCGTATAACCTCAAAAAAGTCAAACTTTACAATAGAGCTGCCGGTTGCCAGATTGCAACACTTGGGTTGCCCAATCCCGAAATATAAAAGGCAACCTTCGTATTCAGCAACTATTTGATTTAGTGCTGAATTACAGCGTTTAGCCTATAAATTATCGATTACAAAATACAGCTACGGACGCCAGGTTTCGTTTCTCTTTTCAATTGATTTTGTGCAACCAGTCGTAATATAAAAATAAGCTGTCTTCACTTTCTTTCGGAGAATATTTTTTCTGTTAATATTTAAAAGATCAGAAGATTCCTTCTGTTTGATTTGAAAGAACGAATGCATTTTCGTCTGACGGAGATTTTTCAAATTTTAAATTTATGTTTAAGTTCCATGCAAATCTGTTTAAGATTGAATGACTTACGATACTCGTACTTTATGTGACCGATGTACACAACATAAAACTCATCGCTCAACAAGTCCCGCGAGATAAAGGGGGCGCAATCAACAAAAAATTGTAGTAGACTGTGTTTTTTTCATATGGCCCGGGACTTATTGAGTGTTCTGTTCTGTTAATGTGAAGATTTGCGGGAAGTGGATAATTTATTTATCCTTTTCTTTGTTTTTAAGGCCGCACATAACAGTAAGGACGAGCTGTGTCTATCCTATTCAGATTGTGTGGGATGACGATGGAGTACTTTCGCTGCTCCATCAATGTCCGTAATGAACTCACCGAAACCTTAAATGACAGAAAAGGTCCAATACAAGGCGACTCGCTTTCCCGTGACTTCTTTAACATTATTTTAAGAAGGTCGTGTGTTACTCACAAGTTATCGTCAGAGGCACGATCTTTCAAAAGTCAGCTGAACTGCTAGACGACATTGATGCAATTGGGCGAACATAGAACGTCGTAAAAGTGTACCTTTTGAGGCCATTCAAGCGAAAGCGGCTAAAATAATTCGAAATTGAAAGCAGAACGAAGTAAACGATGTCATCAAGGAAGAACACACACTAGGCAGTAGAAACTTCGAAGTAGTAAAAGACTTTGTCTACCTCGGGCCCGCGGTAAATAGGGACAACATCAGTTTCGAAATCAAACGCAAACAAACCAACTGCTGCTTCTTTGGGTTCAAGAAGCAATTGAGTAAAAAAACCCTTAATTAAAAGGTTAAACCGGGTTTCTTGCACTAGCTTCATCATCTCAGTCCTGCTTTGTGACGTGGAAACTTAGACACTGCTAAAAGCGGGTGAGGAAGTTTTCAGTTTGTTTTCCTTTGATTTTGGCATACAGGTGAAGAAAAACCTCAAGAAACTTTGAGTGCGCAGCTAGGGACAGCTAAGAGCGTGCTGACTGCATATGAATGTTGTTTGAGGCCCAAGTCCGCCCCAGAGTGTAGCCCCACATGAAGAAGAAGAATCAATAGAGAACGTTCTTGTTGTTAGGGATGTATTGGTTTATTATAAAAAAAAATGGGTCAGAGAAATTTAGAAAAGCAAAGCTCTTAAGACCAGCATCTGCACGGGATGCGATGTACGTGCTGTTGTTCCATTATGAGGGTGGGGATGACTGTGAAGTTAACACATAAAGCACGAGGTCGTTCTGAGTAACTCCAGTAAGGTGATGAGGTAAGAATTAAAAAATGAAATAAAATAAATGGACGGAGGCCATAGAACTCAAATAAAAGTGTCAAAGCTCTTTCCAAAAGGACTATTGTCATGTCATTGCGATGTTACTACACTTAAGCGCGCATCTGTTAAACCTTAAGCTATCGTAGCTCTATAAACTTGAAAGAAATTATGATTTAAAGCATTGCTTGTCTTGAAGGAA
Organism: Eristalinus aeneus; assembly: GCA_955652365.1. Classification (NCBI taxonomy): domain Eukaryota; kingdom Metazoa; phylum Arthropoda; class Insecta; order Diptera; family Syrphidae; genus Eristalinus; species Eristalinus aeneus. Next base: position 26,154,666 of record OY019131.1, read on the forward strand.
CCACTCTTTGTTTTATAAGCTCTGCCAACAGGCTTAGTCTTTGTCTTTAGACTTTTGAATTTTCCGGCTATGTTCAAAGGACTACAGAGCTTGCATCTATACTATACATCATTTTAAAGGTCTTGACATAACATACAAAACGACGTTATGCATGATCAGTTTGGATATTGTGTTCAACAGTTATAGATGTGTAAACATGGAGTTCACTGACGCCGAAATTCGCGCTATTTTAAAGTTTTCCTTCGTTAAATGCAAATCTGCTAGAGAAACATTCCGTGAGATTAATGGTGTACTCTTTCACTTCGAACCACGGAGGAATGGATTCGATGGTTCAGAGCCGGTGAAAATGATACAATGGATAAGCCAGCCAGCGGAAGACCTGTGACGACGAATACCAATCGAATCATGGAAATCATCGATTTAGACCGGCAAGTGGGATCTCGCAACATCGTCCAGGAGATGGGAGTTAGTAACCAAACCATTTTAAACCATCTGCAGAAGGCTGGATACAAAAAAAAGCTTGATGTTTGGGTACCGCATGATTTGACGAAAAAAACCTCCTGGACCGAATCAACGCTTGCTACATGCTGCTGAAACGGAACGAACCCGACCCATTTTTGAAGTGGATGGTGACTGGCGACGAAAAATGGATCACATACAACAATATCAAGCCAAAACGGTCGTGGGGGAAGGCCGGTGAATCGTTCCAAATAGTGGCCAAGCCGGGATTGACGGTCAGGAAGGCTTTGGTGTGTGTTTCTTGGGATTGGAAGGGAATCATGCACTATGAGCTGCTCCCATATGGCCAGGCGCTTAATTCTATCATCTACTGCGAACATCTGAACCGCTTGAAGCAGGCGATCGACCAGAAGCGTCCAGAATTGGCCAACAGGGGGGGTGTAGTGTTCCACCAGGACAACGTTAGACCACACACTTCATTGATGACTCGTCAGAATCTACGGGAGCTCTGATGGGAGGTTTAATCGCATCCACCATATAGCCCGGACATAGCGCCAAGTGACTACTACCTGTTCCTGTCCATGGCGAACGCCCTTGGTGGTGTGAAGTCGAATTCAAAAGAGGCTTGTGAAAAGTGGCAGTCCGAGCTCTTCGCAAATAAGGAGAGGGGCTTCTACGAGGATGGTATTAGGAAGTTGCGGTCTAGATGAAAGCAGATTATCAAACAAATCGGTGCATACTTGAATTAAATCCGATCACTGTAACACTTTTTTTGAAGAATTGAATGAAGAGGAAAAAAGCGGAAGGGCGATATTTGACAACCTCATACGAGTATTACGACAGGTGTATGAAGCTGGAAATACACAAATGCATGAATGGAAAAGACTTGGTGGTTATGGAGTGAATGTATCATTTGTCAGAAATTGGCTGACAAAGACTGCAATTGATTATCATTTTCAGCAATCTCATGATCAGATAGGGCAGTGCGACTAGTTTGTCAGCTATAAGGAAAAACGAACACGTTCATTGTTAATTTACAACAAGTTCGTTTCACTTGAATCAACGTTGCTTCAACTTCTGTTACCCGTCGGTAAATTTCTTGCTCTAGAAGGCGTCAATGTAGGTTTCAAGGCTGCGGAGAAATCACGGATTTGGCTTAAATTTCTGACAAGCGAGTGACTTTTATAAATGCAAAAAAGAGATGCATGGGCTCAGGTTTTAAAAAAAGGTGGTCAATAGAGCAGCAGTTCGTAGCCCACTGAGCAGGAACATTAATTGTTCATTAATTGGCGCGAACTAAATGGATTGTTTGGTACCCTTAAGTGACCGGGATAGATGAGGAGAGGGAGAGGAGGTACCGATGTGGATTGTTTTGGAATGCTTGTGGATTGTAATCAGGGGGAAAATTGAACTGAAAAGAACATTGAATACTCTTGTGCTGCGGCTAATAAATGAGTCTACAAAATTGGCTGTGTGACCGAAAATGGGCTTGAAGGTAGACGCGTGGGCTATCTTAGTGAGGCGAGAACTGCTGGTAAATTCTTCAAGGTTTCTTTTGGAAGAAAACCAATTTCTCAGGCAATTGAGAATTTTTTAACTATCGAAGCGGGTCCCAACCGGTCCAATAATTCGCCTTGTGTTCGTTTTACGCTCACACATTTTAGAATGAAATGCGTTTTAAGTGATGGATCTTGAAATATAAAAGACTACAAACCAAGCCGCCGTCTGGCGCTCTCTTGTAGAGTCACATAAGACTCAAGTGCAAAGAATATTATTCATTCAAAGTGAAGCATCTCTCCAAATCAAGTTATTTGGCTGCATTGAAATTTATGCGTACTTTCGGCCCATGCACAAGGTTTGAACAAATCACTTTTGAATATCTTCGAGGCGTCACAATTCCGAAGATAAATTTAGTTTTTCTCTTGCCAGCTGTTCATCTATTGTTACATTCACCTAATAATGATAAAACACGCAGCAGGTGCAAGGTAAATTGGAAGCAAAGTTTTTACACAAGCTAACCAAATAACTCATTTGCCGCCCACCAGCAATTCTGCTTTACATTCATCACAGCTCGCCTATCGCAACCAATCGATAAACAAACGGAACCAAGCCCCCCTCCGGAGGCAAATGCCACCTTGACCAGATTCTTTCTGCCGCCCCGACATGACAACACGTTATTCTGGGTTTCCATTAAAAATTTCACAAATAACCCCTCTCCCCGGAAAACATGCCTCGCACAATTCTAGACCAGCATCAGTTTTCCGCCTTGTTCTCATCAACGTACGGAGGTGTGTTTCAGACACGATATTTTCATCAATAAAGATCCGAGGCAATATCTTGCAGATTGGACAAATTTGTATTTCTGTGCATACACAGCTGCGATCTCCACAAGTTTGGCATCGCTGCCGTAACACGAGTGTGCGGGAGAATCTCGGAGAATTATCTAAAATTATATCTTGTGCTTTTTGTCTTCCAAAGAGTCTGCGATTGTCTTTATTTATTTTCTTCGCGAACGGGGCCAGTGTTGGAGAAACGTTTTCCCGGCCAAAAGCCAAATTCATTGTCGTCGCGATCATTGCACGTCTACAGGATCGTGTCTGTTCCGCTGCGGCCGTTGGATATAAATAAAAGAAAATATGGTTGGTTGACCTTAACCTCGTTTCTGTGTCGAAACTCGGTATTGTGCTGCGATTCGTTAAGCGTCACTTTCTTTTGACGTTCAATTTTGAGGGTTTAAGGCACAGCAACTTCGATCGAGTCGCGGACGGTTCAGTGAGTGAGCACACCGGATGTTTTCCATCGATTGGAAATAGAATCAATGAAAGTTATCTGAGAATGTCAAACGGCTATTTCGGCACTTGTCAACAAAGAGAGAGAAACTGAAATATGAATAAAGTCTGAGGGTGCTGCGGTGGCTGTGGTCGTACTATCTGTGTGCCGTGAGGTGATCTTTTGTGAATTTTAAGTCGCCGGACTTTGTCGTCGGCGCGTTGCTGTTTATTTGTTTTGGAATTTCGAAAATTGGCAGTAAACAGACGTGACGGTCTGTGGAAGATGGCAAATATGGAGGAGCCCAAACTGCAGGACATTCTGGATTGGTTGAACAGTTCACAGGCGTTTGGTGCAGAAAAGTAAGTACAGCTGTCAAATGCGCGCGTTTGAGAATTTGATCACCACAAGTTTATTTATTTTCCGTTTTATTGGATGACTTTTATGATAAGTGACACGACTAGGCGATAAATCATTGTCCGGCTGATGGCGCTAAGTTTATGTTGTTTTCACAATTCACCAAATCCTTATGGGATTATGGGATTTCAAACAAATAAACACTATTTGAAGATGTAAACTGGTTGCATGACGGTTTGACTGTCAACTTTTGACATAATCATGAATTGATCCAAAAGTGGGGGAAGCAAGGACGCATAATTTCAAATTTAATTGCCACGCTCTCTGAGGTACTTAAGAAAATTCTCACAACTGCAGAAACTGTGTATGGTTCCCGACGGACATCAAGGTTTTCGTTTGTTTTTCCTTCGTCTGAGTGATGGACATTGAGAATATTATGACACATGTCAACAAAGAGATTTTCAAAGCAATTTTCTAGCTTCCTCAATTTTCATTTGCAAAATGGAAGAATAAAAGAATTTTACAGATGCTTTGATTGAGCTTCCGCGTTATTCGTGTAGCGCTCGACACTTCAAGAGGAAGTTGTGTGGGTGATTTCTTTCGTTTTGTGTCTTGGGATTCTCAGCAAGTGGAATTTTTGCAGAAGACAAACTCTATTTTGAGTCCAATCTAAAAGCTAAGAAATACAGGCTTATCTTAATGCGCTGAAAGCTGGTGACAAAGCAATAAGTGTTCTGTTAAAGAAAATGACAAATGGTTTTCTTACATTCCAATCAAGAATTAAACGAAGGAGCACTTTTCAAGTTAATTACACTTTAAACCACCAAAAATTGATCCTCATAATTAATTCAGACGATATCAGACTTTAGTGATGCCAAATAACATATTAAAGAATATTTAAAAATGTTATAAGGAATTGACTTTTCATGTTAATGACTCTTTAAACCGCCAAAAATTGATCCTAATCATTAATGCAGACGATATCACACTTTAGTGATGCCAAATAACATATTAAAGAATATTTAAAAATGTTATAAAGAATTGACAAAAATAAAAAGAAAGATTTTAAAAATTTTAAGATATATTTTACATTATGAAAAAGAGTGATTTTTTAAAAGCTATAGGAAAGTTTTTAAAAAAAAAATAAACACGTAGAAAAATCTTTATTTGAATCGATGGTACGGTCCATATAATTTAATGTGTGAAGATTATTTCATGCAAATGTTGATTATTACTGCGCCTCAAATGGTCCACCCGCTTAGTCCAATTTTGGCACACGCCTTCCAACATTTCTCCCGGTATCTCACGAATAAATGCTTCAATGTTGTCTTCCAATGCGTCAATTGAACCGAGCTTGTCTGTATAGACATGAGCTTTAACAAAACCCCACAAAAAATAGTCTAAAGGCGTAACATCGCACGATCTGGGCGGCTAATTAACCGGTACCGAACGTGAAATAAAATTTTCACCGAACTCGCCACCCAATTGTCCATTGTTGCGCGTGCTGTGTGGCATGTGACACCATCATGTTGAAACCACATATCAAGAAAGGCAATCTCTTGCATTTTGGCCAAAAAAAAGTTGAATACCATCTCATGGTAGCGCTCACCATCAAATTCGCATCTTCTTTGAAGAAGTACGGTCCAATGATGCCACCAGCCCATAAACCGCACCAAACTGTGACTTTTTTCTGGATGCATTGGTAGCTCTTGCAATGCTTCTGGTTTATATTCTCTCCAAAATCGACAATTCTGCTTATTAACGTACCCATTGAGCCAAAAATGAGCTTCGTATATTATTGAACATAAAATATATGAAGCGAGCGATGAACTTTCTTAGCAGAGCACGCATTTTGAAAATAAAATTCAATAAGTCGCAAGCGTTGTTCGTCTTTAAGACGATTCATGGTTAAATTATAGACCAAACTGAAGATGTTTGACAGTGAAGCAAAACACGAAACGTGCGTTAGCTGTTGAAATCAGTGTTACCAGATAATAGCTAAGAAATCACCGTTTATTACTCATTTATTTTTCGTTGTGATCAATTTTACAAGCATTAGCAAAGGTAATACAACGTTTCTTTCGTAGTACTATGGTCCGTTTTTTTTTCTCTACAACAAGGGCCAAGCAATCAATATTGAATAAATTAATTTGAATCATTCATTTATTCCCCTTTGCAATGTCACGTCACATTGCTGGCATGTTACATTTCTGAATTGTTTATACAGCGTTGACTTAGACAAATTTTGTCAGCTTTAGTTTTACCATAGAAAATAGTATTGATTTACAAATTTGGCAGAGTTGTGAATTTAAGTTATATCTCACATCAACCACTGTGTTTTCTTTTATGTTAAGAGTTGCAGACCTTGTTTGAAGGTTGAAAGATGATTCCAGTGAAACTTGTAAAGTACACTTGCAAGGGGAAATAAATTGAAAGTTAGAATACAGTACGGCTGTTCATCTAAATGTTTATCTTGTCCTATCAAAATGCCCTGTAAAGGAGTGCTTTACATTGCCTTGTACTACAAAATAGGGTAGTTATTAGTGTCGGTCCAATTGCTCTGAATTGCTACAAAAGACTACGAATTTGCCCGAAAAACTATGAAAAAACATTCCATAAGCTTATCTTTTCGTTCTCATGAAAAGAGCACGAGAGAGCAAAATATTTCCCCTTCCTACGAATTTCTGTTTCACACGTTTCGGTAGAGTTACTATCTGCAAGAGAGATTTTTATCCAAAGTACTCAACTACGAATTTTCTGTACATAAATCAATTCGAACAGACCTAATGGAATATTAAGAAGGTTATGACAGGTGTGTTTTTAGATATAGAAACTGAATTTGGCAACACTGTTTTTAGAGGTATAGAAACTGAATTTGGCAACTTTATGTTCGTTCCAATTGCTTTGAATTACTACGAATGTCTATGAAATACGCCGAAAAAGTGACAAAAGGCGTTTTATTTTCAATTTTTTTTTTGTAAAAGAGAGAGCTCATGAGAGAGCAAAATATTTCCCATACCTACGAATTTCTGCAGCCGAATATTCTGTGGGCAGCAGATGACTGTCAAAGTGAAAATAGAAAACCTTTGACATTTCATATATCTGATAGCTGTTTACATTTAATTGTGCGAAGTTCTACGAAAAGTCGTTTCACAAGTTTCGGCAGAGTTACTCTCTCCAAGAGAGATTTTTACCTAAATTACTCAACTACGAATTCCGGTACACAAATGAAATGGAACAGACCTACTATTTGAGCTAGTCACCATTTTGACAGCTGTTAAGTGGCTGGTACACACCACAAGGCCAGTAAATTTTCAATTCGTTGAATAGACTAAAAACAAGATTGCATTCGATCCAAATTTTCATAAGCGAATGGTGGTGACCTATGAATTTTACTTTTGATTGAATGGATACGTCAATAAACAAACTGCCATAGTTGAAGTGATAGTTATCCTCATATGTATGTTGAGACATCGTAACATACACAAAAACTGTTTGGTGTCCTCTATGGGTTGGCGACTTTAGTTGTCCGTACTTTTTTAAATACGATGAAAGTTACAATAAATTGTAACCGCTAAAGAACCATGATCTCTGACATAACAAACAACAAACATAAGTTAAACAAACACGATGTGCAGAAGAAGTTTCAAAAAGAAGGCGCGTCATCTGACATTGCATTTGGCTACCGCATAGGTTCACTTTGCAACCCATGAATTTGTCTCTAAGATTTCGCGATTTGACGCCACTCGACTACTTTCTGTAAGAATATGTGAAGTCGCGAGTTTATGATGACACACTCGAAACAATTGACCACGTGGGGAACAATATTCGCTGTATTATTGTAAAAATTGAGACTTAACCAAGGTAGCCTTGCTGGGACTTCTACCAAGATAGCCAGGCGGTCATACATGTATCAGAAAACGATTTTTGATTTCTTTTGTGTTGATGGCATCTGGAAGATTTAACGACGAAATGTACCTAGCCAAGTATCTTTGGATACAAAGCTTAAGATGGCTAGGCCATGTAAAGCCTATGGACACCACTGCTCTGGCCTAAAAAGTCTTTGAATCAGACCCACTGGGACAACGTAACTGAGGACCGCCTAGGCTAAAATGGTGCACACAAGGAAAAGGACCTCAACCAACTTGGAGTGCGCAACTGAAGGCAGCTAGCGAAAGATCGTGCTGGCTGGAGAGGCATGTTGGTTAAGGCCTAGGTCCACCTAGGACTGTAGCGCCACAAAAAGAACAAGAAGAAGAAAAAAAAGAAGAAAAAGAAGAAGAAGATTATCTTCCGGAAAAAGTAAATTTAATGGAAATTAAGAAAAAAAAACACCTTTTATTAATATTTTTCACAGATGTCATAGCAAACAAATAAAAAAAAATAAGGGCTCGTTCACAACAAATGTTCCCTATCGAGACATTGGTACCTTCACGCTCACTTCATACGGATATACCTGGTATTTATCTATTTCGAAGTTCTATGTCTCTAAAAACCTTCTTTACCAAACAGGAATCTGGTGGCATCAAATCCATGAAAAACCAAGCTCTCGGGTTTTCGAGACACCTGCAATTTATTGCTGAATACGGACAGCGACATCTGATAAGCTTTTCATAAGCAAAGAATTCAAATTGATTGTTATCAGGCATGTGCACCGATACACTATGCACGGCCACTGAGCCAGAGTTCATATCTAATTAATGAAAGTTCCGTTCTTCGCTAAAATATAGAATAATGCAAGGGAATGACCGATTGGATTTTTCTCAGCGAAATGTACCAAATGTTATTCTCTTTGAATTGGGTTTTTAAATAATAAATAATTGCGTGGCGCTACAATCCATAGGCGGACCAAGGCGTAGCTTGTTCATCAACTAGCGTGTTGTGGGCGCTACTGTTCTCTCAAGGGTCGAAGGGATCTACACTACCGACTCCGAACCGCGAAGTTTGAGAAGCTTTTTCTTAGGCAGTTATTACTCTTTGAGTGTTGTCAGCAGCTCGAAGGAGGTGGTGCCGTGAAAAATGCGAGGTGTTCAGCCGGAAATCGAACCTGGATCTCCGGCGTGTGAGTGTCGCACTCTACCCACTACGCCACGACGGCCAAAGAATTGGGTTAAAAGTCGATAAATGTTCAGAGATCAATCGAAATTCCTCAACGACTTCAATGTCGGAACAGATTTCACTACTATCTTTTCCGACATTAATGTCTAGTGTTTTAAGTGTTCAAACGGCACTCACAACTATCAGAATTGACCAACGTAACAAAATTTACTTAAATATATTGAAACGTGTTGGAACACACTTACTATAACGCAATAATGCCTCCACAGTGTGTGGTTGAAAATGACGTGCTCAAACAACGCGCCAAAAAACTGTAGACCTTTTAATGTGATTTATTGGCGTGATATGAGAAGTCAAAATAAAAGTTTAAGAAAAAACAGACTTAAAAGTAAGGTCGACTTAAGTTACAATTACAAAACGGAAGATGCTAGCAATACCATTCATGTATTGCAAACATTTTTAATCAAAAATAATTCTCTTCTAAAATTTACTCAATTCAGAAAAAATATGACAAGTACTGCTACGTTTTAATCTTGTGCAGTAGAAGAATTTGGACGCCTCTGCGATTGTGTTGGTGTTGTAGCTTAATGGTTCTCTGTCGCATAAGTTACCCCCAACATGTGTGGGATGTGCCACAGAAAATTGGAACAATTAACTGATAGTACTTGAAAAGCGGACACGAAATACTAAAAATAACGGTGCGTGCGACAAAATTGTCGTAATCGCCTCTAAATCTAAGTAAGTGAAGGCTGCGGTGAGCAGTAGTTTTGCTCGTTCGTTGACTGGCTATTATTTACTACGTGGGCCTTTGAAGCACTCACAATACTGAAAGTATTCACTGTATATTTCGGAAGCAGCAACTTCTTGATGGAGTTTGCATGAAAATTGATCTCTCAGTGGCTTTGTTTTAAACTCCCTTTAAGTACTCTTCTAACCTGAACATTTTTTTTTATGCAGTTAACACAGCCGATTAGGTTGGTTTGACAATATATATATACATATATATATATATATATATATATATATATAAATATATATGTATATGTTGGACGGCACAACAATCCAGAATGAGGGTAGGATCTACCTTTCTCAGCAACTTATCGTGTTCTCCGAGCCACTGTTTTCTTACGAAAAAAAGGAACTAAATTTATATGCCAATTTCAAACGGCGGATTTAAAAAGCTTTTTCATGGACACTTAGTACTCATTAAAGGATTTTGCAGGCTTGAAAGAGGCTGTAGAGTGGCAAACGCCAGATGTTCAGTTCGGGGATCAAATTTGGGATTTTCGGTGTGCGATTGTCGCACTTTACCAACTACGCCACGGCGGTCACAATTTTTTGGCGATTGTCAATACCAATTTTTGAAGGTATTCTCCTTTTTTCCTTAACACTAAAATCATCACGGCTCTGAGAGGAAGTGCCGGGAACATCCAGTGTATTTATAAATGAATTGATTACAAACCAGCGGGTGCTTAGAAAATCAGGACGTAAAGTAAAACTGCGCGCTGTAGATTTCCAAGTAGGCGACGAAAATGCAAGCTATATGAATTGGCAAGTTAAAGCCAAACCTTGCAGTGTTGCAAGGTGGTTCTGTGACCACCGCACAGTGTGGCGAATCGCTGATTTAGCGATATTTAGTTCAAAAAATTACTTGCTCAAAAGTAAACAAACCCAACTTTTTACGTAAAGTAATGACCTCCCACGTAATGACTTTGCAATTATTGCTTTTGGTACAGCTAGTGTAACAACAAAAAAATTATCGTAAAGTCAAAATTTTATGTAATTCTTTGATAAGAAGGTCAATTTGAGGAGCACGTGTTTACCAGATATAGCGGTATGGAATGAAAATAAAACACTTATTATTAATAATATAATAATAATTGTTGACGCTACAGTCCAGGGGGGACCAGAGCCTAGCTTGCTCATCAACTACTCGTGTTGTTCGCGGTACTGTTCTCTCACGAGTAGAAGGGACCTACAGTTTTTTGCCGACTCCGAACGGCGAAATTTGAGAAGCTTTCTTAGACAGTTATTACTCTTTGAGTGTTGTCAGCAGTTCGAAAGAGGTGGTGCGGTGAAATATTCGAAAAATTGTGTTGAGCTGGGATCGAACCTAGACCCTTCGGCGTGTGTCACATCAAACAGGAATCCCGAACATTTTTCAAAATTCCTTTCTGAAAGGATTGAAATGAATTGTGATGTGTGACAGCATATTCTAAACTTAACAATATTTTATCGTGAAATATTTTTGGGACTATGGAGAGAGTATGGATGTGACAATAGATATTTATGTACACTGTATATTTTGTCACTGAAATCCTCAATGAAAAGCGGTAGTTTATTTTGGATGAAGTTCCTTAGGCTTACCTAAGGCAATGGAGCTAGGTAATATAAATTAAAAATCTCGGAGCGGATTTTAATTAAAAAAATAAACTTTATTTTTCTGATGCCAAATGACAACTGACTTAAAACCTAACTTTTGCAAATCTTATTATCTAATGCGGCGTGGGGACATAGGTACGGGAAAGAACAAATGGAGCGTGGAAGAATGCGGGTTTTGGTTTGGGAGGTGTCATGTCACGGTCGCGGAATCCAGAATGCAAACGATATTTGACACAGGTGCTCGTGCCCCTTGCATTGTCCGCTATGCTGGAAGCTGCAAGTCCTTCTTTGACCGGATGATTGTAGTTCCTCAGGCTTGCCTAATTCAATAGAGCTACCTAGTGTATGAAATGAGAGTGGTTTTTTTTAAATAAACCACTAATTATTAATGGGAAAGTAAAAAAATTTTATTCAAAGTATTGGCCATTGTTTTCTACACATTTTGATTACCTTTCCGGCAATTTGTGAATTCCACGCCAATAAAATTGTTCGTCTTTTAAAGCACACCAATCAGACACCCAATTTTCGACCTTCTCGTAGGAATCAAAGTGCTGCTCAGCCAATGCGTGTCCCATCGATGAAAACAAATGGTAGTCGGAAGGAGCCAAGTCTGGTGAATACGGCGGGTGGGGTAGCTGCTCCCAGCCAAGTGCTTTGATTGTGTCTCGAACCGGTTTTGCCTTGTGTGCAGGTGCATTGTCGTGAAGCAAAATTACCTTGCCGTGTCTTCTGGTCCATTCTGGTCGTTTCTCGATCAATGCATGATTTAAATTGATCATTTGTTGTCGGTAGCGATCAGTATTAACGGTTTCACCAGGTTTTAGGAGCTCGTGGTACAGCACACCTTTCTGGTCCCACCAAACGCACAGCATTGTCTTCTTGCCGAATCGATCTGGTTTTGCATTCGATGTTGAGGGTTGTCCCAGATTAACCCATGATTTGTTCCGTTTAGGATTCTTAAAATAAATCCATTTTTCATCGCCAGTAACAATACGATGCGTGTCCTTAGTGTTTTTGAAGCAAAATCTCACAAGTGTTTTTTCGGTTTTCCATCTGTCTTTCATTCAATTCATGTGGCACCCATTTTCCACCCTTTTGAATCTTTCCCATAGCTTTTAAACGGTCAGAAATTGTTTGTTGTGCAACATTTAACATTGCTGTCATTTGCTTTTGACTCAAAGTGTCATCTCCATCCAATATCGTTTGCAATTCGGCGTCTTCAAACTTTTTTGGTGGTCTTCCACGTTTTTAATTTCCCACATCAAAATCATTATTTCTGAACCGTTGAAACCATCTTTTGCATGTTGCTTCTGATAGAGCATGATCATCATATGCCGCGACAAGCATTCGATGCGTCTGCAGCACTTTTCTTCAAATGAAAACAAAAAATTAATGCTTTTCGCAAATTATCACTTTCTGGTACAAAATTAGACATTCTTAACACGATGAAAAAATGTGATGTTGTCTGTTCAATGACTTGATGTATACTAAATATTTTTCATAGATTTCATAGCAAACAAACAAAAAAAAATAATATAAGGGCTCTTTCACAAAAAATGTTCCCTATTGAGAAATTTGTCTTTTGACGCGCACTTTATACCGGTATACCTGATATTTCGTTTTCTCGGTGGTTCGTGTACTGATTCTTGAAATTGTAAGTAAGTAGAAATTTGAGTAAGTAGTTTCGTACTGAATATAAAAATATGTTGTTTCAATATATAAAGTGTTTTTTGTCCATATTAGGGGGGAATGAAATAAGAAATTAGAGATAAAATCTGTTTTTTTTTGTGTTCATTGGACGAAAAGTAGAATTGTTTACTATTGTTCAAATTGGGAGTTATATTTGTTGTAAAGCTGTGATTGATTGATTGTAACTTTTTGCGCATAGGTGCTTCACCCATACTAATTTTTTCATTTTTTAGGATGAAACCCAAAATTACGAAAAAACAAGTTTTTGATGTTTGGATTTCTAAAGTTAAAGTAAAGCACTTAGATGCTATTTTTTCTTTTGTTATTGTTCTTTTTTTTAGTAATATATCATTTTTCGAGGCAGCAATGAAGTCATTTTAGCCAACTTTAAAAACTTTATGTATGAGGTTTGACGATAGATGGGTCAAAAGTGGTCGGCATAGAGAGCGTTTTGAAAATACAAATTGCGCATGACTACACGAAACATTGGTACTACCACAACATTGTTTAGATGAAATACCTTCTTCGTCTAATTCTACTAGACTACGAAAACCGATAAAAAGTGCTACCAAATCATCTGATATTAACAATTTAGCTAATCTTTCAAGAAAGCAGGTGAACCAAGAAGCAATGTCCTTTGGATTAAGCCTCCTTCACTCATGAATAAGATTTATGGAATTTATTCTTCATATAGCGTAAAGACTAAATGTAAAAGTGCGGCAGATTAGAGACCAAGAAAATAAAGAAAAAGTCAAAGCCAGAAAAAAATTATTTCAAGAAATATTTAAAACTGAAACTGGTTTATTAGTTGATATGCCAACTCTACAGCCTGGCAATACTAATGCTGGAAACACGGTTAGAAGATTCATTAGAGATGAAGAGCAAAATGCACAAATTTCGGGAATTGATAGGGAAATGATCAACAAATTTCATGTCATCTTAGAAGCTCTTGGGTATGGATTCCCAATTGATACAACTTCTTTTGAAAGCTATGCAAGGGAAACAAGGGAACTGTATCAATATTATGCTTGGTATTATATGCCGCCGTGGCGTAGTGGGTAGAGTGCGACGCTCTAGGTCTAGGTTCGATTCCCGACTGAACACCTCGAATTTTTCACGACACTCTTTCGAGCTGCTGACAACACTCAAACAGTAATAGCGGTCTAAGAAAGCTTCTCAAACTTCTCCGTTCCAAGTAGGCAAAAACTGTAGGTCGCTTTTACTCGTGAGAGATCAGTAAAGCGCACAACACGAGTAGTTGATGAGCAAGCTAGGCCCTGGTCCCTCTGTGGACTGTCGTGCGCACAATTATAATTATTATTATTATATGCCAGTAAGTGTACATAAAGTCTTGTTCCGTGGAAAACAAATAATTTCTTCTTGTATACTTCCAATCGCACAACTTTCGAAAGAAGCTCAAGAAGCAAGGAACAAGGAAAGTAGAAAGTTTAGGGAACTATTTACCAGGAAAATTTCGTGTATAAATACGAACACTGACCTTCTAAGCAGATTGCTTTTGGCCTTTGATCCATTTTTAGCAAGTTTAAGACGTCTTCCAAAAGAAAAAAGTGTTCTTGAACATGAAGTCTTGCAACTTTTGTTTATACCAAAACACAAAGAAAGCTGAAAATTGCGTGTGTTTATGTCTTATTTTGTGTCGAAATTTGTGTTCATATGTTCAAATAATTTATTGCATTGTATTCTGTGAACAATTTTATTACAAAAAATCCAACAACTATGAAGAAAAACATTTATTTGTGAGCGCTATTGATTTCTTCTTCTTCTTCGGATGGCGCTATAGTCCGGGGTGGACCTGGGCCTCAAACAACATGCCTCTCCAGCTAGCACGATCTCTTGCCAGCTGTCTCTAATTGCGCACTCCAAGTTGGTTGAGGTCCTTTTCCACTTGTGTGCGCCATCTCAGTCTAGGACGTCCTCTGTTGCGTTGTCCCTGTGGTTCGGATTCGAAAACTCTTCGGGCCGGAGCAGTGCTGTCCATGCGCTCTACATGGCCTATCCACCTTAAGCGTTGTATCCGTAGATGCTTGACTACGCTCATGCCGCCGTACAGCCCATACAGTTCGTGGTTGAATCTTCTCCTCCAGATGCCATCAACGCAAACAGGACCAAAAATCGCACGCAGAACTTTTCTCTCGAAGAGACCAATGGCTTCCTCATCCCCTTTTAGTAGCGTCCAAGTTTCTGCGCCATAAAGCAGGACTGGGATGATCAAGGTGTTGTATAAAGTCACTTCGGTCGTTCGGGAGAGGGCTTTATTACTCAATTGCCTCTTGAGCCCAAAGAAACGCTTGATTGATAATCATACATACAAACAAACAAGACAAAAATATTTTCTGTATGTTTCTATAAGTTTCACCTAAATTCTTATTGAAACAAGCCTTTAAATTGGCACTTTCTTAATAAAACTTAAATTTAAACTTATTTTCACTTTTATGCAAAGCTTTAAAACACGAAAAGTCACTTCACAATTTTTAAAGTAATTTATCCCACAAAACCACTATTTTGGCTCCACTGTGCGGCGGCCAGTGGCCCTCGTTTACAACCAGTCCCACTTTAGCAGCTTCCGCTTCAATGCTAGCAAACGCCTCATTGACAGCTCGCTGAGTTCGGCCGATCACGTCAATGTCATCCGCATAAGCTAGCAATTGAACGGACGTGTGGAAGATCGTGCCTCTGGTGTTGACGTGTGAGTTCCGCACGATCCCCTCAAGGATGATATTAAAGAAGTCGCATGACAGCGCGTCGCCTTGTCTAAATCCTTTTTTGACATCGAAGGTCTTGGTGAGTTTCGCTACCGACCTTGACGGAGCAGCGAGAGTTCTCCATCGTAATCCTACACAATCTGACGAATTTGGTAGGGATCCCAAAACTAGACATGGCACTGTATAGCTCGTCTCTATGCACGCTGTCATACGCGGCCTTGAAATCGACGAATTGATGGTGGGTGTCGATTTGTACTTCTTGGGATTTCTCCAGTATCTGCCGCATTGTGAAGATCTGGTCGATTGTGGACTTCTCTGGCCTGAAACCACACTGATAAGGACCTATCAGGTTGTTGACGAACGGTTTCAGGCGCTCACACAGTACGGCAGAGAAAATCTTATATGCGCTGTTAAGAAGACTGATCCCTCGGTAGTTGGCGCAGTCGGAGGGGTCTCCTTTCTTGTGGACCGGACAAACGATGCTGAGATTCCACTCGTCGGGCATGCTTTCCTCCGACCATATCTCACAGATGAGCTGGTGCATACACCCAACCAGCTCATCCTCAGCCGCTTTGAACAGATCTGCGGATAGTCCGTCCGCGCCAGCAGGTTTGTTCGATTTCAGTCTCGATATTGCTATCTTGATCTTGTCGAAGTTGGGGGGCGGAATTCTTGTCCATCGTCGTCCAAATTGAGTGGGACATTCTGCCTAACAGCGGAATTTGCGTCGTCATCCCCGTTTAGGAATCTGCAGAAATGATCCTTCCAGATTCTCAGCACCGACTACGACTCTACCACTAGTTGTCCATTTTGGTCCCGGCAGGCTTCTGTCCGAGGCTTATAACCACCGGATAGCTGTTTTATCTTGTGGTAAAAATTTCGGACGTCATTCCTGCCATAGCACCTCTCCATTTCCTCGACCGCGCGCTTCTCGTGCTCTTTCTTTTTTCTTCTGAGAAGCCGGTTCTCTTCCCTTCTTCTCTGTTTGTAGAGCTCACACACAGCTCTCGTCGTTCGATGCAGCGTTGCCTTGTATGCTTCTTGTTTGGCTCGACGTCAAACCATTCCTATGCGCTATTGATTTAATCCCGCTAAATCAGCGATTCGTCACACTGTGCACCGGCAGTAAAGTTTAATGGTGTACGGTTAGGTCTTTAGAAATTTCCTCAAGCAAAAATTGGGTGGTTTTCAAGAATGTAAACAAACCTGGTGCACAATCTCCAGCGTCTATTAGAACTCCGTTAATTTTCTTTGTAAGCGCTAATGATCAACCCAGATTGTGAAAAGGACTACTGTATGACCAAAATCAGACTTTCTTGACGCGGTGTGATAAATGTTAATAGTGTGCGTAGGTTCTGTAACATAAGCCTTAATTGGTCTTCCTCCGGACAGTCAAAATATGATTTGAGTTGAGAATATCTCAATTACTGTTTGGAAAAACAATAGACGAGACTATCTAAATCGTTCTTCTTCTTGAAAAGTTTAAAGTTTTTGAAGATATTAATTTTTGCTTTTGCTTCGAGAAAGGTAAAAATTTCTCCGTTGAATTTTCTGTATGGTAGGCTGAAGGTATTTCAGGTTTCGTTTATCAACAAACTTTTTACGAGTGAGAGAGTGCTTCCAAGTTGCCACTTTATTTTCGTTGGAATTCATTTTAATTCTGCCACATAGAAATCGAGACTTTATTTTGGCAGTTTCTTTGGCGCAATAAGACACCAATCTAACCCAGAGTATGCAATAGATTTGAATTCAACGATCGCCGCAGCTATCTTTGCCTACTTCAAGAGACAACAGAAGCTTTTGGGCCAAGAAGTATGCCATAATTAACGAGTTTACATTCAGTTCAATGGCTTGTAATTTTTAATGGTTTTTGGAGACAACTTAAGGCTTAAGTTCGTGTTGTTGTATGATCTACATTTCAATTGAACTTCGAATTCAATGCCAAACTTCCGTTTTATCGAACACCGATCGCGTATTTTATTACGTCTATTAAATTAACTTAATCACTTGTCTGAAGGCATGATACTCAAGTGAAACTTGTTTGAATAATGCGATTGTTATCTGATGTCGTTTGTTGAATACTTGGCATTTCTTGGAAAATCCCCGAAATTTGTTAAAGCAAACTTATTGTGGCTGTGGTCATTTGGAGTTTGGAGTTTGTACATTCTTAATGTGGCGCCTAGGGGAATTTCTTTTTTTTTCTTTTTAGCTTAGACGTGTTTTGTACGAAGTAACGCTGTATTTGCAATGTTGTATTAAGTAAGACTGTTTCCTGAATTGTGACAAGAAAAACAAATTCATTCTTAACGTCGTCTTACTTTAATTTTTTTAATGAATTGAAGCAATACTTCCGCAAAGATAATTTTTAGTAAATAACTAAGTAATCGACGAGAATGGAATGGAACGTATGGACGCTTAGATTATAATAGTAATAATAATTGTTGGCGCTACAGTCCAAAGGGGAACCAGGGCCTAGCTTGCTCTTAGATTAGATTATAAGAAAGAAAATTTGAGAAGAAATTTTAATTTAAGACTAGTTAAGCGTAACAGATCACTCAATAAAGGCTCCGGCACATAGAATACGTTACTTGCGTAGCGCAAAATATCCGTTGAAGTTGAAGTACGTGACGGAAGGGGGTGACACAATGAATACTTCAACGCACAGCTGATTTCATTTGATAGTAGCTTTAAATTCAATTTGTTTCGGATATAGTGTAGAGCAGTTTGATATATTTTTTGGCACAAATTCCTCCAGACGAGTTACTGGATTAACTTAACATAATTAAAACACAATTTAATTTTTGTATTTTATTTAAGTTTTGCAATTACAAACCTTAATTATGTCCTGCAAAAAATTTTGTTCCCACTCAATTAAGGATTTTCCTTTCTATTTTTTCTTCCGTCCTATGTTAATATCTTTAATAAGTTAATTTTATTGTTATTATTAAAACTTGCAAATACAAACCTTTGTTATTTTCCTGTGTGACATCGACGAGAACTAACCTCAAACTCAACATGTAAACTTAAAATTCAAAAAAATTCTCTTGAAATGTCACAATGTTCGATAGTCAACGCTGACGGAGAGAGAAAAGTTGAAAGTCGTGCTACTACATCCGTCGCGTGAGCGGCAGCGTTGGTCTATGGACCACTCCTCATAAGAATACACGTATTTCTATGTATCTGTCAAAGTATCGCTGACGCTGACGCTAGTAACGTATTCTATGTGCCGGGGCCTTAAGTCCCGGGACATATAGGGGGCGCCACTAAAAAAAATTATTCATTAATTTCTTTGTTAGTGGCGCCGCCTATATGTCCCGGGACTTATTGAACGATGTGTAACATTCAAACGGCTGTTCAAACTTGTGTCCAAATTTATGTTTCGAAGCGTGTTCTTAAAGTGAACTAGTGTGTTTGCTCTAGGCAGTGGTAGTGTTTGAGTCAACTGCCAGTCAGCAAATGTGTGGTTATCAACGTTCTTCCGGTGCGCATTATTTAATTCGGAAGAAAGAGTAACAAATAGACATGACAACTTTGAACTTAATTCGTAGGCACTAATCATCGGACTCTTACTGTCAATTTATTAGGTAATCTTGACATTCTGATCATAGTCAAGTCCAGGAACGAGAAATATCTGCAAGTTATAGAAGTTTTTTTTACCTGAATTCGGATTCTGTGAGAGGAACTTTGAGAGCATCAACTGTAATTTTCAATTAAGTTTAGTGTAAAAAAAATGAGTCTCCATATTCGCTGTAAGATGGTTCCATCTAAGAGTAAGACGAGTTATTCGCTCATATCAAGCGGTCGAAATAATTCAATTGAACGGGGCTTGCAAGAATTAGGCATCGCTCAGACCATATTTTGGTGTAAGGATCTAACATGCAAGATCCAGCTAACTCAAGAATTGAAGCCGATGGTCTATTCGAAGTGAGGTACGTTCTCCCTTTGGGTTCCGGACAAAATGCACCATGATGACCGCGATATCTTTTTCATTGACGATGCTCATTTTTGGCTCAACGTTTTCGGCAGTAGTCAAGTTATGTGTTATTGATTGCGTGAAAATTCCAATTTGCTCTCTGAAGCACCACGTTTTTTCGAGCTGCTGACAACATTTAAACACATTCGAGACTGAAGTCGAACAAAGCTGTTGGCGCGGACGGACTATCCGCAGAGCTGTTCAAAGCGGCTGGGGATGAGCTGGTTGGGTGCATGCACCAGCTCATCTGTGAGATATGGTCGGAGGAAAGCATGCCCGATGAGTGGAATCTCAGCATCGTTTGTCGGTCCACAAGAAAGGTGTAAAATTATTGAAACGTGTAGAATTTTAACCGTTATAATAATGTCTTTATTAGGTCTTTACCGCTTGGATATCTCGAGTCAAGTGAGTTTTAAAAAATAATTTTATATTGGAGTGCTGTACTAAAAATGACATGACAGAGTCGGTAAGGTAGACTGGTGGTAAACGAGGGCAAAACGAAGTATATGCTGTCATCGAAGAAGGACGCGGAACATCGATGTCTCGGACAGAGCGTCACTATGGGCAGCAGACTCTTCGGGGTAGTCAAGGACTTCATCTATCTCCGCTCCGCTGTGAATAGGGAAAACAACTTCAGTACCGAAATCAAAATCACTATTGCCCTCGCTTTTTTTTTGGGCCTAAGAGGCAGTTGATTAATAAAGCCCACTCCCGAACGACCAAAGTGACTTTGTACAACACCTTGATCATAACAGTCCCGCTTTACGGCGCAAAAACCTGGACGCTACTTTTCGAGAGAAAAGTTCTGCGTGCGATTTTTGGTCCTGTTTGCGTTGATGGCATCTGGAGGAGAAGATTCAACCACGAACTGTATGGGCTGTACGGCGGCATGAGCCTAGTCAAGCATCTACAGATACAACGCTTAATTTGGCTAGGCCATGTAGAGCGGATGGACAACACTGCTCCGGCCCGAAGAGTCTTCGAATCCGAACCGCAGGGACAACGCAACAGAGGACGTCCTAGACTGAGATGGGGCACTCAAGTGGAAAAAGACCTCAACCAACTTGGAGTGAGCAATTGGAGGCAGCTGGCAAGGGATCGTGCTAGCTGGAGAGGCATGTTGGTTGAGGCCCAGGTTCACCCCGGACTGTAGCGCCATCCGCAGATGAAGAAGAAGACAACACTCAAAGAGCAATAACTGTCTAATTAAACTTCTCAAACTTCTCCGTTCGGAGTCGGCAAAATACTGTAGGTCTCTTCTACTCGTGAGAGAACAGTAGCGCGCACAACACAAGAAGTTGACGAGTAAGCTAGATGGTCCCTCTGTGGACTGTTGAGCCATATAAATATTATTATTCCTGCAGCACCACTTCATCCACCAAAACTTCTGTTTAGTTTCATGCCGGTGGCGTTATTGGGACATATTCCCGTCAATGTCCAGGATCGTCACGTTGCTGTGAATGGTCAGTGCTATAGCGTCAGGATTGATTATTTTTTATTATTTTTGATACAAATTGAAAAATATTGACTTGGACTACATGCCCGTTTCGAACAAATGGCGGCACACACACTATTTACGGTCGATTTATTGAAATAAATTATATGGCGAGTGGTTTATTTCAATAAATAGGCCAGTCGATTGGCCGCCTCTCCTTGCGATTTTACACTGTTTGACTATTTTCTGTGTTACAATAATAATTGTTGGCGCGACAGTCCACAGGGGGACCAGAGCCTAGCTTTCTCAGCAACCACTCGTGTTGTGTGCGCTACTGTTCTCTCACGAGTAGAGGGGATCTACAGTTTTCTTCCAACTCTGAACGGCGAAATTTGAGAAGCTTTTTTAGACAGTTATAACTCTTTGAGTGTTGTCAGCAACTCGAAAGAGGTGGTGCCGTGAAAAATTCGAGGTGTTCAGCTGGGAATCGAACCTAGACTCTTCGGCGTGTAAACATCGCACTCTATCCACTACGCCACGGCGTCCTTTCTGTATTAAGTCATTGATTTATGTCAACAAGTCGACGACATGAGAGAAACTAAAAGTTAATATTGAAGGCAAAATCACGGCAGAAATTTGTTGCCGAGTGGAAAATTGGGTCCAATGAAACAACTGCTGCAAGTGTGCATTAGGTGTCCATATGAGTGAAGTCGTCTTTCACTCATAAGTGCTATAACTGTGCTTTACGCCGATATAAACGTTTTTGAAATATCTCAAAAGGATTGCGACTTATTTAAAAATCTAGTTGTCAAGTCCTTATTGGAAAATCATTTACCAGAAAAAATGTGTTGCGGGATAATCAATTGCCTAAGGTTTCTAGATGTAGATCTGTCCACTTATCGCACCAACAATACCAGCAGTCACTTCACGTCTTTTTAGTGATACGCAGAATAGATTAAGTGAAATTGTGTTCCACTTGGATTCGAAAGTGAACCCATTACAAACAAAAGATTTGATACACCCTGCCAGAATGACAATTTAACACAGGCCTTGACGAGATCCTTTTATTTTCATCAGTCCTTGTAAAGTTCACCAGAGCAAGTTGGAATAAGAATGCAGAATTCTATTCGTCTTTTTGTTTTGATTTAGTATTTCTGATCGTAAGCGACAATGTAGGAGTGGCTATCGTCGTTTCGTCAGCAGCTTGAAAAGCCGAATTTCTCAGGTAACAACCCGTACTTTTACCTCATCTCTAAGTTGCTGACAATGCTTAATGTGTTTTCCAAAGGCTACTCCGATTGTGATATTCTAGAGTTTCAACTTTATGTTCTAAGTGGACTTTAGCTAATTATGGATTTCTCACCTACTTCGTTTTTGTAGTAAAACATATACACATTCTATCTTCCCAAAATCTCTATCAGATGTTCCCATATTGACGTACATAGATAACAATTTCGAGCACAACGATCTATGTATGTTCACATTTTGCTCTCCACGAACTCCGATTAGTCACTGCAGTGGCAGTGACCAAGTCAAACCTATTACAAAATATCGTCATGAAGCTGCAAAGCCCCAAGACAATCATTATCAATCACGATCTCGCTCGTGATATCTAAAGCCCACAATTTTGCTCACTTTCTGACTAATTTATGAATAATACATTAAATTATAAAAAATCGCATCACGTGTGGCTTACGTCCAAGCTATCACATGACCGACGCGCCTAGCCTTCCAATTACCAGGCCACTTTAGAAGTTCACAAGAAATCCATAATCTTTCCAAAAACAGAATCCCCACTCCGACTGGTGTCACACAAAGAGCCAAACACACCCACACTCGACCTAAGCCGAACGTTTCTCCGAGACAATACCTCATGGTCTCATCCACTTACAAAGTTTTGACGACCAACTTGAGGCGTTGAATGGATTTGTTACCTGCTCGCCGAGTGGAATCCTCGAGAGATCTTCAGCTTAATGACTGATTAGAGGCAGGCAAGCCTTGCGGCCATTACCAAGCCCCTGACAACGAGAGCACTAAGAAAACGACGACTCTCAAGAATGGATAACGAATCTCTTGGAGAAATCAGCCGTAATCTCCGAACCAGTGACTCAGTGCCGCACACTCTGCCTTCCGCGGGGATATGCCGTGACGACGGTCATTAAATTTTCGACCGTCTAAACTCACGATAAATACGTAAAGTTCAGATAGAACAACAACTCATCTGATAGACGCATTTGCATAATGCTCGTAAAGAGCTCGCTTTGTGGCACTCCAGCATAATTCTGGGCGATGCCGACTTTGGGTCGATTTTTGGCAGAAACGCTCTCCATCTGAAAACATTTCCATTTCAAGGGTTTTATTGTAATGATTTGATATTCCAGTTCGCCAGTCGTGATGCACTTGACTTGATGAAGCTGATTTTGACGTACAACAACCGAGAAGTGGGATGTGAGACGGAATTCCGACGACTTTATGCAAAAACTGCCGGGTGGCAAAGTGTTTGATGGAACATTATGCCTATTTGAGCTTTTTGATGCGTAGCAGTCAGGCTTTTGACGAGTCTTCTCGATAAGAAGGGCTCTTTTGAATTTGAGAGGGATAAGTGTTGATCTTAAATTTGACCTATTGTCAATAAATCTAGCGCAGCGTCTAGACTCAAATAGAGAACGGCTCCATTTAAGATAAGAGAGCATTTGAATTTTTCCTATGAATTTATCAGATCCAAGAATGTGGTGCTTTTGAATAAGAGCGAGTGTAGATTTTCGACCTACTCGCGAAGCAGTCGGTATACATACTCTGTCTTATGTGTCAGTTAGGTTTAGTGAGTTCTATGTTCAAGAGCTTTGAAACGTACACACACCTCGTATATTTTGTTTTGCAGAAGATAATAAGCACAAACTCTGGACAAGTTTTCTTCTTCTTCTTGTTGTGGCGCTACAGTCCGTGGCGGACCTGGGCCTCTATCAACATGCCTCTCCAGCCAGCACGATCTTTCGCTAGCTGCCTCCGTACTCCAAGTTCGTTGAGATCCTCTCCACTTGTGTGCACCACCTAATGCTAGGCCGTCGTCTGTTGCGTTATCCCAATGGTACTGATTCGAAGCCTTTTTGGGTCGGAGTAGTGGTGTCCATGCGTCCATATGCATGGCCTAGCCAGCTTAAGCGTTGTATCCGAGCACGTTCGACGAGACCATTTCCGCATTCCAAGTTGGCTGACTTCCTTCTCCAATTGTGCGCGCAACCTTGTCCTGTTGCGTTGTCCCAATGGTTCTGATTCCAAGACTTTTCAGCTCGGAGTAGTGGTGTCCCTATGCTCTACATGTCCTAGTCATCTTAAGCGTTTAGTCCGAGCACGTTCGACGAGACCATTTCTGCACTCCAAGTTGGCTGACTTCCTTCTCCAATTGTGCGCGCCACCTTGTCCTAGGCCGTCTTCTGTTGCGTTGCCCCAATGGTTCTGATTCCAAGACTTTTCGGGTGTCAGTGGTGTCCCTACGCTCTACATGGTCTAGCCATCTTAATCGTTGCACGTCGTTTGACCAGACCAGTTCCGCACTCCAAGTTGGTTGAGGTCCTTCTCCACTTGAGTGCGCCATCTTAACCTAAGCCGTCCTCTATTGCGTTGTCTATATGCTCTTCATGACGTAGCCATCTTAAGCGTTGTATCCCAAGACGCTCGACCAGACGCATATAGGTGTACAGACCATAGAGTTCGTCGTTAAATCTCAATCAATCAGGACCAAAAATCGCAAGAAAAACTTTTCTCTCGAGAAGACTAAGGTCCTCCTCATCCGTGTTTAGTAACGTTCAGGCTTCAGCGCCATATGGTAGGACGGGGATGATTAAGCTGTTATATAAAGCGAGCTTAGTCTTCTAAGAGAGGGCTTTATTATTCATTTGCCTCTTAAGCCCAAAGAGCGATTCTGAGTTTGATTTCGGTACTGAATGGTGCTGTCCCTATTTACGAGTCCGAAGTCCTCAACTTCCTCGAAGTTTCTGTTGCCTTGTGTGATGCTCTGGAAGAGACGTCAATGTTGTGTGTCCTTCCTTGATGACAGCATGTACTTAGTTTTGCCCTCATTTACAGCCAGACCCATTTTAGCCGCTTCCGCTTCAATGCTAGCAAACGCCTCATTGACGGCTCGCTGTGTTCGTCCAATCACGTCAATGTCATCAGCGTAAGCTACCAATTGAACTGACTTCTGGAAGATCGTGCCTCTGGTGTTGACTTGTGAGTTACGCACGATCTTCTCGAGGTTGATGTTGAAGAAGACACGTGATAGCGCGTCGCCTTGCCTAAAACCTTCTTTGACATTGAAAATGAAATCGTTACCGACCTTGACGGAGCAGCGAGAGTTCTCCATTATCATCCTACACAATCTGACGAGTTTGGTGGGAATGCGAAAACTAGACATGGCATTGTGTAGCTCGTCATGCACACTGTCACATGCGGCCTTGAAATTGAAGAATAGGTGGTGAGTGTCGATTTGCACTTCTTGAGTCTTTTCCAGCACCTGCCGTAAAGTGGAGATCTGGTCTGGTTTATATATAGACCGGATCTTCAAGCCAATCTTTAGTCACTTATAATAGTGTTGCCAACTAAATGTTCAATACCATTTTAGAAAAATCATACATTATGTTGTTGTAGGCGATTTTGTCACGGAACAAGGTGTCTTTTAATGATTTTGAAGTGAAATGCGAGGGCTGGCTTTTTTATTTCGGGATTAGAGAACAAAAAAAAATATTAATCATCGAAAATAGCTTTATTGTTTTTCAAAATATTCCCCATTAAGATCTCTACACTTTTGCGTGCGTTTGAACCAATTGTCGAAGCACTTTTGCAACTCTGATTGAGGTATTTCCAAAACATGCATTTTGAACGCATCGACCGCCTCTTCAGGTGTCGAAAAACATTGATCTCTCATTTTATTTTTTATGTACAGGAATAAAAGGAAGTCATCCGGTGCCAAGTCAGTACTATACGGCGGATGACTCATCAAATCGATGTTTTGAGTGCTCAAATATGCAGTTGTTTGAGCCGATGTGTGAGAGCTCGCATTGTCGTGGTGAAGAGTGATTCGTCTTCGGCGGTTGGTTTTCCTGATTTCTTGGAAGACAAAGGCCAAACAAGTGGTTGTGTACCACTCAGAATTGACTATTCTATGTTCTTCTAGTGGAACGGTTTCGATATGTGCAGTTTTTCCGAAAACACAGGCCACCATTTGCTTGGAAGTGCTTCGTGCGCGAGCAACTTTTGTTGGATTTGGCTCAATTTGAAACAACCATACAGTCGACTGCTGTTTACTTTCATGCTTATACGCGTAAAATCACGATTCACAAACTTTCACGGTGTCATAGACGTGTTTCGTAGCACCGCGATCAAATTTTTGAAACATTTCTTTCGACCAATCGACACGAGCCTTTTTTTGAGCGATTGACAAATTATGTGGGATCCAACGCGAACAAAGTTTTTTGACGGTCAAATGTTTATGCAATATTGAATGTATGCTGGTCCCACTAATGCCTAAGGTTGTCTCAATCTCACGATAGGTCATATAGCGATGTTGAAATATCAGTTGGCGCACAGCATCAATGGTTTCCGGAACAACAACTGATCTTGGACCACCTTCACGAAATTAGCCTTGGAGTGAGCTACGGACTCGGTTGAATCCACCATACCATCGATAAACACTGGTCCTTGATGGAGCTTCATCGCAAAAAATTGAATTAAGTTCATCGATGCACTGTTGTGGAGTTAATCGACGTCGAAAGTTGTAAAAAATAATCGCACGAAAATTTTCAAGATTTAATTCCATTTTTTGGGCGAGATGTTACTGTAAACAACACTCGTTCGTATGTCGAAAAGTTCTGAGCAAGTATAACCTCAAAAAAGTCAAACTTTACGATAGAGCTGCCGGTTGCCAGATTGCAACACTTGGGTTGCCCAATCCCGAAATATAAAAGGCAACCTTCGTAGTTCTGGTAATAGATATAACTTACAAAATGTAATACCTGTGTAAGGCGTTTATTCTAACCCTTTATTTTGCTTTAGTTCAAATTCAACTTGACCTTGAAGTATTTTGTTTCTTAGAATTTGTAAAATTTCGAAGAGTATTTACCGTATTTTGATCTGCAGTAATTTAAAATGCAAGATGATGTCGGGGCGGTTGAAAAATACCATTATCTCTAGAAATAGAAATCGTTTGGAACCAATTAACTTCTCACAAGACCATTTTGTCCACAACGATTGTGGATAGAGTGTTAAAAGAGGTCTTAAAACTCCCAAAATGCCCTAAACACTTGAACAGTCCACACATGAATAAAAAAAACAAAGCGTAATGTCAAAGACAATGACGTCAATAGACACATTTATCCCAAATACACTCCAATTAATATCCGAGTAAATGGAGTTCATCGATTGGAAGTTCGTATTTATAGGTGCACAAGTTTGTTGAAACTTCTTCGACAAATGCCGAACCATCTGCGGCCATTGTGCGTGACCATAATCAAGATTATCATTTCTATTCCTTTACGGACACCTCCATCCTTGAACCCTAGGCGACCTAGAATCACAATCGCCTCGCCTTCTTTTTCCAGGACTGGGGAGAAATTATGTAAGTTCATAATGATTCTAATTGTAATTAACGCTGTCGATAGTTTGTCGTATTCATTGACCATCTGGACACGAAAGGCTTGCGCATCTCCCCTTCAACTGCTGTCGAGTGTCAAAATATTTATAGTTTCCGCTCGATGTGGGTCCATTCAAGCGCAGCGAATCGACTTTCCTATCGATTCGAGCGAATAAACACACATCGCCAGAGTGTGTGAACTCTGCCAACAAAAAAAAAATTTTCCCGACCGCGGCGGAACACTGACCCGGCTGAATGGCCACCCAGTGGAAGTTTGGAAACATTTTTTTTTATCTTTTTAAATTGACACTCGTCAAGGGCATCGTTATTGGCGGCGTCATGCAAACTTTTCCACAAGTCGAAATCAAATCATCTCCCACTTGTGCGGGTAAACATTTATCGACTGCAAATAACGGGGAGGTCTTCTGGAGAATTTCAACTCAAAAATAGCACACTCGTGCCAAAGTAAATAACTCCACAATCGAATCAATTTAAAATTAATTGCTTGCACCTGAATGGCTTGACTGTGGTCAAGGACCGTTTAAAATCAGAGAACAAGGCACTATTTGTTGCCTGGCACAGTACATTTAACAGAGGAAAATTCCACACATTTTTGTTTTGCACGAGAAATGTTTCCGAAAGTCTTCGGATATGAATTCTGGAAGTGAATCAAATAAACTTGTGTCCACTGAACGGGTGGAAAAATTACACCTCGAAAAAGTATGTTTTTTAAACAAACAGGCAGTTCAGTTCAGGTCTTCCACAATAACCCCCATTACTTTATTTTTTTTGCTTCTTAACACGTTCACAGATTTTTGGTTACTTTTGACGAACAAAACTTTTTATTTCAATGTACGAAGGGCGTTCAATATATTCTCGGTATCGATATGAAGACAAATGCGAATTCAATTTAAATTGTTTTTATTTTTCAATATGATCTCCCCTTACATCAATGCATTTATTACATCTTGAGATGAGCTTTTTCAAACCCTCAAAAAAATACATTTCCTCTTTTTCTGCAAAATACCCATTTATTGCCGACTTGAGTTCTTCATCATCCGAAAACCTTTATCCACGAAGACATTTTTTTCAAATCCGGAAACAGGGAATAATCTCTAGGCGCAAGGTCCGGACTATAGGGTGGGTGTTGGATGTGTTCGAAACCACAATCTCGAGCAGCAGCCTTGGAATCTCGTGCCGTGTGAACAGGAGCCTTGTCATGAAGAAGAAACACACCCGGTGCGAGCTTATCCCGTCTTTTTTTTTAAATTTTGCTCTCGCAAATTAAGCAAAGTGGAAGAGGCATTCGTAGAGCCCTCACCCACCTTGGGACTACATGCATCTTGGGTTAGGGCCTCCGTCGACGGTTGGATCTCCCAACAGCACAACCAGAAATGGCGTAACTCTCCAGGATGCAGGATGACCAGGATCCATGCTCCCGAACGTTGGCAAGAAATACGTGTCTTTGACCAGAATGCATGCTCCCGAATGTTAGCAAGAAATCTGTGGCTTTGACCAGGATGCATGCTCCCGAACGTTAGAAAGAAACACGCGGCTTTGACCAGGATGCATGCTCCCGAACGTCAGAAAGAAATACGTGTCTTTGACCAGAATGCATGCTCCCGAACGTTAGCAAGAAATCCGCGGCTTTGACCAGGATGCATGCTCCCGAACGTTAGAAAGAAACACGCGGCTTTGACCAGGATCCATGCTCCCGAACGTTTGCAAGAAATCCGCGGCTTTGACCAGGATGCATGCTCCCGAACGTTGGCAAGAAATACGTGTCTTTGACCAAAATGCATGTTAGCAAGAAATCTGCGGCTTTCACCAGGATGCATGCTCCCTAACGTTAGCAAGAAATCCGCGGCTTTGACCAGGATGCATGCTCCCGAACGTTGGCAAGAAATACGTGTCTTTGACCAGAATGCATGCTCCCGAACGTTAGCAAGAAATCCGCGGCTTTGACCATGATGCGTGCTCCCGAACTTTAGAAAGAAACACGCGGCTTTGACCAGGATCCATGCTCCCGAACGTTGGCAAGAAATACGTGTCTTTGACCAGAATGCATGCTCCCGAATGTTAGCAAGAAATCTGCGGCTTTGACCAGGATGCATGCTCCCGAACGTTAGCAAGAAATACGTGTCTTTGACCAGAATGCATGCTTCCGAATGTTAGCAAGAAATCTGCGGCTTTGACCAGGATGCATGCTCCCGAACGTTAGCAAGAAATACGTGTCTTTGACCAGAATGCATGCTCCCGAATGTTAGCAAGAAATCCGCGGCTTTGACCAGAATGCATGCTCCCGAATGTTAGCAAGAAATCCGCGTCTTTGACCAGAATGCATGCTCCCGAATGTTAGCAAGAAATCCGCGGTTTTTCTGCTATCTTTAGACAGAAATGAGTGCAGACGACTTGTCGGCATACTAACGGGACACTTCACCTCCGCTAAGCACCTAAGACGGCTTGGGCTATCTGATGGCATTCTTTGTGACGCCTGTGGAGAAGGTGAAGTGCCTTACTAGCACTTTCTCAATCAATATCCCGCCTTTGCTCGTATCATCAGTTGACAGCTGCTTGTTGCTGACGTGGTGGGAACCGAAAACCTAAGTTTTTTATCATACAAGCACCGGTGGTTTTTCAGTAAACTAGGAAACACATTAAATAAAGGTTACTCCCTCGTAGTACAATGGACCAGTCATTGAGTATGTGCACTCCAGTGCAGTGTATCCCAGCCTTAAAAACTTCATTACTTGGTCTCCTCTTTTTAAAAACGTTGCAAATATTTAAGTTAATCTACAGTTATTCCCAATAATTAAGTCAAGAAAAATTAATTTGTTTTATTGAATTTTTTACCTAAAAAGTAGATGATTGTACCACTGTTCGCTTTCGGTTAGCAAAAAGATCCTCTTCAGCGTATTCTTTAGTAAGGATGACAGTGCCACATAGGTTTCAAGACCTGATAATTGTAATGGGCCTCTTGATGAAAGCTAAAATGTGCTGGGTTCCTTCTGAAGAGTAATGACAATGTAATCGAAAGCGTCTTGACTTAAGTGCAGACTTCCGTGATCTCTTCGCAAATGTATTTCTTCTGTTTGTTTTATCTTCATTCATAAGTATTTTGTTCAAGAGGTTCAATTAATTTTTCTTTAACTTTGAGTGATCGTATTTTATTTTTCACTTCAGCTTATCTATGGAGAGTGTTTGTAATTGAGGGAGAAACAATGAACTCCATTAGGATGCGCATTTGTTTTTTTTTTATAACTAAGTACATTCAATGGCAGTTTTAGATGTTACTCTAATCAATAGTTCCCTTCACGTGCGCCATAAGACATCAATTTATGACACTCCCTAAGCAGTAAATCATTTTTCACCGGTATTACCCGAATCGTAAGCTTTATTGCACCTTCTGTTCAATTTGATGCGATTGTTTGTCAGGTTTTTTCCACCTCGTAACGAGTTGCTTAAGATCATCCGCAGTGGAGTCCATTCACGCCCAGCTGCGAGACAAACATTAAAGCGACGGTCTGATGAAAACAGGCATCAGAGAAAAAACATCATGAACACGACCAACGATTGAATTATCGTGTCGTCTAATCGTCTTGCATTTATTAATTAATTGCGACAAGTAAATGCCGCTTAAGGCAGTTACTTAATAATGAATCGATTGTGATCACTCGTGAAGGCATTCACGTGGCGGATAAAATCACAACCATACGCAATCTTGGTAATCGTTCACGAGCATGCGACTTTAATGTTCTTTGAAGGGAATGGATAAATACACTGCGCAAACCATTAATTCGTCCTGACCAAGAACTTAGGGCACATCTCTTTTCCACCTCGTGAATGGCAGAATCTGGAGAACGGCGCAGTAGCGTCAATACACCGATGTCGGTCATGTCCCCCCACCACACCCAGTACGTTACATTTCGCCCAACCGACTTTCGATTTACAGAGACAAACATATTCATGGCCGACATTTCACTCAGCGAACTCCATTAACGTGAATACATCTAGAAAACCGTAAATCTAAACCGTCGCTAGTGCGAATGTGTACGTCAATGACCGACGATTGTGTCAAGTTGATAACGACAATGGTTCAATTCTGAAGATAAAGAATCACTTGGAAGCGGTCTGCTTGCAAGGCACCGAAAGTTGCGTTGAAATGGAATCGAGGAACAAATCGCTTGGAAATGATTAACTGTTGCCTCGGTGTTGCCTCCAGGATCTTATTTATATGGCGGGGCATTGACCGTCGCAATGGGGATTTGATGGATGAAGAAAACACAAAACAGAATATCTTGTAACGAGAGTTTGAGGAAGGAACAACTGAATTCTGGCCCTGGAGCAACGTAATCCCACCGACGATATTAAACAACTCGAACTTTATTATTTGAGGAGGCAGTCAAGGCTGGGAAACTTCAAAACTTTCACAACTTTCAGTCAACACAACTGTTTTCAGTGAAGTATGCGTGTGTCAAGTATTAGATTCCTGTTGCCATAAGAGGCTGTTAGAAGTTTGCCACGGGACATTTTTTTATCATTGCGGAGGAAGGGAAAAGGATCCTAAAGATGATTTGTATATTTTTGTTGATTGCTTAATTTCTCCTTGTCTATAGAGTACTTTGTAATTAAGGGAATTTGATTTAATTTAATTTAATTATCAAAAGGTAATTAGGCAGAATGTCCCACTCAATTTGGATGACGATGGACAAGAATTCCGTCCCCCCAACTTCGACGAGATCAAGATAGCAATATCGAGACTGAAATCGAACAAACCTGGCGCGGACGGACTATCCGCAGAGCTGTTGAAAGCGGCTGGGGATGAGCTGGTTGGGTGCATGCACCAGCTCATCTGTGAGATATGGTCGGAGGAAAGCATGCCCAACGAGTGGAATCTCAGCATCGTTTACCCGGTCCACAAGAAAGGAGACCCCTTCGACTGCGCCAACTACCGAGGGATCAGTCTTCTTAACATCGCATATAAGATTTTCTCTGCCGTACTGTGTGAGCGCCTGGAACCGTTCGTCAACAACCTGATAGGTCCTTATCAGTGTGGTTTCAGGCCAGAGAAGTCCACAGTCGACCAGATCTTCACACTGCGGCAGACACTGGAGAAGTCCCAAGAAGTACAAATTGACACCCACCATCTATTTTTCGATTTTAAGGCCGCGTATGACAGGGTGCATAGAGAGGAGCTATATAGTGCCCAAACAATCTGACGAGTTTGGCGTCCCTACCAAACTCGTCAGATTGTGTAGGATTACGATGGAGAACTCTCGCTGCTCCGTCAAGGTCGGTAACGAACTCACCGATACCTTCGATGTCAAAAAAGGATTTAAACAAGGCGACGCACTGTCATGCGACTTCTTTAACATCATCCTTGAGGGGATCGTGCGGAACTCACACGTTAACACCAGAGGCACGATCTTCCACAAGTCCGTTCCGTTGCTAGCTTATGCGGATGACATTGAAGTGATCGGCCGAACTCAGCGAGCCGTCAATGAGGCGTTTGCTAGCATTGAAGCGGAAGCGGCTAAAGTGGGACTGGTTGTAAACGAGGGCAAAACGAAGTATATGCTGTCATCGAAGAAGGACGCAGAACATCGACGTCTCGGATAGAGCGTCACTATAAGCAGCAGACTCTTCGGGGTAGTCAAGGACTTCGTCTATCTCCGCTCCGCTGTGAATAGGGACAACAACATCTGTACCGAAATCAAGCGCAGAATCACTCTTGCCAATCGCTGAGCTCAAGAGGCAATTGAGTAATAAAGCCCTCTCCCGAACGACCAAAGTGACTTTGTACAACACCTTGATCATCCCAGTCCTGCTTTACGGCGCAGAAACCTGGACGCTACTAAAAGCGGTTGAGGAAGCCATTGGTCTCTTCGAGAGAAAAGTTCTGCGTGCGATTTTTGGTCCTGTTTGCGTTGATGGCTTCTGGAGGAGAAGATTCAACCACGAACTGTATGGACTATACGGCGGCATGAGCCTAGTCAAGCGTCAACGGATACAACGCTTAAGGTGGATAGGCCATGTAGAGCGAATGGACAGCACTGCTCCGGCCCGAATCCGAACCACAGGGACAACGCAACAGAGGACGTCCTAGACTGAGATGGCGCACACAAGTGGAAAAGGACCTCAACCAACTTGGAGTGCGCAATTGGAGACAGCTGGCAAGAGATCGTGCTAGCTGGAGAGGCATGTTGGTTGAGGCCCAGGTCCACCCCGGACTGTAGCGCCACCCGAAGAAGAAGAAGAACGTAGTTAGGGGGATGTTTGTATAATTCAAATTGCAGTCCATACAGTGATGCAAGTGGAACAAGTGCACAAATGTTGTATCGAATAAAAAACAAAATAAAAAAAAAATAAATATAAAAATTGTGATATAATGAAGCCGAACCCAGATGACTTTTAATAATATCCCAAATTATTGCCGGAAAGACACTGTGTATAAAATATTTGCTTAGGACAAAGAATCCTTGAATTTTCACTTATTGGCAAAAATGTGCGAATCGAACCAGTTCTATAACCATTCGCAATCACTTTCAAAGTACATTTATTTTAACTACACGCTCTATCGACCCTGCTTGAGAAAACAACAATCTCTAATAATAATAATTGTATGGGGCAACAGTCCACAGGGGACCAGGGCCTAGCTTCTTCATCAACTACTCGTGTTGTGCGCGCTATTGTTCTCTCACGTGTAGAAGGGACCTACACTTTGTTACCGGCTCCGAGCGGCGAAGTTTGAGAAGCTTTTTCTTAAACAATAACTCTTTGGGTGTTGTCAGCAGTTCGAAGAAAGTGGTGGGATTTGGTTTTACGTGACCACCTGCGTTTACGGCTTATATCACGGGGAACTTTTTTTCCAAGAATCGTATGTAACGCAAGACTAAACGCCTTAGTTACCTAAGTACCAAACTGAGATCATGCTTGAAGGGCCATCACCCCGCCTTGGTTTGATGCGAAACCTTTCTAAAACCTCTTCCGCTCTCTGGATCGCAGCGCCCGGTTGAGAATGCAACTGAGAAGGAATAGTCCCCTAACCGTCTTGCCTAGTTGTGCTTGAACAATGAACAAGACAAGTCAGCACAGTACAGTATCCTCTACTCTACCCGCGATGTTAGCCACCACAGCCACCACGATAGAAGAAGGTGGTGTTGTGAAAATTCTAGGTGCTCAGCCGGGCATTGAACCTAGACCTTCGGCGTGTGAACGTCACACTCTACCCACTACGCCACGGGGCCACAGCAATCTCTACGGGCCTTAGTAAAGGATCTTCATTTTCTTAACTTAAAGCCTTAATTCTTTGTTGAACATTTTGTGTATTTTCTTCTGTTTTTGTTTTCCTCTAAATGTTGTCTAAGCGCAGTTCGAGGTGTTAAGAGGCTATAAGTGTCACAGGGATGGTCGTTATATATGCAATTTAAGTCTTCAATATATAAATTACTCTTGTGAAGCTAACGAAAGTCACTTAATACTTATTGGCTTATTTGCAAACTACCATAAGAGGCTTGAAGAAGAATTTCTCTAAAGCTTGGAGTGCAAATAAGGCTAAGTTCTAAATCAAATTTAAATAATGCTTTTCTTAGTAGGTAGCAAATGCTGCTTTCAACGCACGCTTTTGTAACTTTCTTATTTTAAGACAAAGAAGTTTTGGCTGTGTTCTTGATTTTTTCAACAATTCAAAACGTAATTTCAAAAGAATGCAATATTCAATGGTCCAAGCATTTTTTAAATGTTCATTCTCACACCAGATTGAAAGTGCTTTATGCACCGTCAGAGCACATAAAAAAATCGTTCATTTGCTTGTAAGGAGAGAATTCAATAAGCAAATTGTTTCAAACTAGAACTTTATAGTTGAAGTCCGGTGAGACGAAAGTGAAAACAAACTTTCTTAGAATTTCAATATGTGGCCGCCGCACAGTGGAGCCAAAATAGTGGTTTTGTGCGATAAATTACTTTAAAAATTGTGAAGTGACTTTTCGTGTTTTAAAGCTTTGCATAAAAGTGAAAATAAGTTTAAATTTAAGTTTTATTAAGAAAGTACCAATTTAAAGACTTCTTTCAATAAGAATTTAGGTGAAACTTATAGTTTTGTTTGTTTGTATGTTTATTATATGTACAGTAGCTTTTACAGGGACGTATTTGTCGTTAACAATAAGTATATGATAAATTTAATAAAACTATAGATACTGTTTTTGGGTTTTGAGTCTTAAAATAAATGTTTAATTATACATTTCATATTTAACACAATTTAATTTATTCATATTCAAAAGAAATGTTAAAATGAATGAAATAAGTCTATAGTATATGAATAAAAGTCTATTTTATTAAAAAATGGCTTCGACACCTAAGGCTTGATAAATAAGGATCTGACGAAATCATCATTCTAATGAAAAATGTCAGTTAAATTGTGGAATCTTGATTCGAAAATTCGAGGTCGCGAAACATTCGAGGTGTTCAACCGGGAGTCGAACCTAGACCTTCTGCGTGTGAGTGTTGCACTCTACCCACTACCCTACGGCGACCACTTAATGCTTTAGACAAACATTTACATAAAAAAGAGAAAAATGTAAAAAGTGATGATTTTTTATTGATCCTACAGCCAAAAACAAAATCTCCGAATATCTTCTTTTTTAATAAAAACAAAATTCTGTAGAAGCGTGAAGCACCTAAAATTGCTTCCACAAAAGTCTTGGTATAGTTATAGAAAAGAAGATACTGACTGTCTCAAAAAATTGTCCGTACACCACTCGCTTTTTAAGATCAAATAGTGTAACAGGAAAAGTACTAGGCCACTTTCAACAAAATATATCGTAAATTAAAGGAAATGTATTATAGAAAATAAATTAAAAAGGAAAATAATAAATTAATGACAACATTGATAATAACAGGCCATAAGCTTATCAGGTTTCCCTTTTTATATTAAAAAAAATTGTACGCTACAAAATAATAAAAAATTAATGTGAGAAAAAAATGCTGCTATTTTGATGGTTTCTGCTCACTGCGCTCTGAGATTTTACTGGCAACAGTTGATATTTCCATATGCTCTTAAAATATAAATATAATAATAAGAACACAGAAAGGCATTCTAAAGGATATCAAAGAATTAATAATAAAACTCTGGGGAAAAGGTCGAAGCTTACGTGAAATCGCAGAAAGAACACATTCGTCAGTACAATATTTGATAAACAAATATAAAGCTGCAGGTTCTGTGGAAATGGTGCCAGGCAGAGGACGAAAAAATAAGTTGGATACCCCACAAATCCATAGTAAAATATTGCGAGCAATAAAAAAAATCAAAAACGAACGCTACAGAAATAAGAACAATGCTCAAAGAAGATTGTAATATTGATGTCAACCCACAGACAGTCAGAAATTTCTTAGGTTCACATAATTTTAAGGCCTGTGCACCTCGTGATAGACCCTTGCTATCCAAACGGAATGTACAAAAAAGATTAGAGTACGCTAAAGCCTTAAACGTGGCATCTTCTCAGATGAATCCAAATTTAATATTTTTGGATCCGGCGGGCCACGTTTTGTTAGGCGTAAGAGCGGAACAGCACTTGGTGGTAATGTTATGGTCTAGGGTTCGATGGGAGCTTCGGGAGTGAGGAATCATGTGTTTTTAGAGTCGACCATGAACAAAATACAACATTTACAAATTTTAAAAGACAATTTGAAAAGTTCCGCCCAAAAATTGCACATTGATGATGAATGCCGCTTTGTTCACGACAATGACAATGAACATTCGTCAATGATTATAAATGAGTGGTTACTTTATAATGTTAAGCAAGTTCTTCCCCATTCTCCCCAAAATCCAGATTTGAACCCTGTGGAACATTCATGGGCTCATATGGAAACAAAACTAAGGCAAAAGATGATTAGGAGCAAACAAGAACTTAAAATGGCATTGGAAAGTGTTTGGCGGCAAATATTGCCCGAATATAAAAAAAGCTCGCACTTTCAATGAAAAATAGATTGTGTGATTTAATTAAAGCAAAGGGAAAGCACACATCTTATTATTTATAATAAAATTTAATATTATATATTTATATTTATATATTATAAAAATTATCATAAATTATATAAATATTTATAAAAATTGTAAATTAAATTTAAAAATGATATATTGAATAATATATTTTTCAAATTTACGCATTGCAGCCGTATGTGTACGGACAATGTTTTTGAGTGTAAAATTTGAAGTTACCTAAGTTTTTGTTATTTATTGAATATAACAAAATGCTTGACCAGCGTTTTATTTTTACATATTGAATTCCCTTTATTTTGAGGCATTTTTTGTTAAAATTGGATAAGTACTTTCAAAGTTATACTATTAAGACTTAAAAAGTCAAAGGTGTAAGGACAATATTTTGAGACAGTGTTTTTTTGTAATAGGGGAATCCCCAAATTTAAAACTTTATTCTGTTTTTTTATGTACTTGGCCTCGTGTGTCATTCGCGATAGAGCCTTGTTATACTAATGTATTTTTGTTCCTGTTTTTATTGAAATATGAACCGAAAAGAGCTGACGATCGAACAACGGCAGCTAATCGTTGATTTACATACCAAACAAGAATGACCCTACTCTGATATAGGTGTGATAGTATCTCGTTCTCGTTCTACTATTCAAAAAGTGATTCAGCGCTATATAAATGAGAATATAGTGGAGAACGCTGCTAGATCAGGACGTCCCCTGAAGCTTAACGGCAAAGATAAGAGACGAATTGTCCGCATGGTAAAGAGAAATCCATTTGAAAGTGCTAGAAAAGTTCCGGATAAGGAAGAAACCATGCATATCTGCAACAAACAAGAAAAAAAGAATTGCCTTTGCAAAAGAGTATATTCATTGGTCTACGAAGTTTTGGAGTAAGATCCTTTTCTCCGATAAATTAAAGTTTTATATATTTGGATCAAAACGCCGCCTAAGAATGTGGAGAAAAACAGGAGATGCCTTCAACCCGAAACACACGATTAAAGCTGTAAAACAGGTTGGTGGTGGAGGACTGATGGTTTGGGGGTGGAAAAGGGAAATTTAGTGTTCATTGAAAATGCAATGGATCAACATGTGTACTTGGATATTCTAAAGAATAATCTCAAGGAAAGTGCCACTAAACTAGGAATGCCTGCCGATTTCCTGTTCCAGCAGGACAACGACCCGAAGCATAGCGCTCATAGGGTTGAAATGTGGTTGCTCTTGAACACGAAAAAACAGCCGACACCTCCTCAGAGCCTTGATTTAAACTGATTTAAACCCTATAGAGCACCTCTGGGATAAACTGGACCAACAATTAACCAGATTTCTAAAAAAAATCCAAATAAAAGACTTCTTATAGAAGGAATTGCACAATATTAGCGACGAGTTTATTAAAAGATTAGTCGATTCAATGCCAAAGAGACTTCATTCTGTACTCGAAATGAATGGGTTTCCAACAAAATGTTGAGAAGTACGAGTTTTTTAGGTAATTTTTTATTATTGCTATTGTTTTTTTAACATTTTACTCAGGTGCACCAAGACTTTTGTGGAAGCAGTTTTTGCAGTTTCGAGGTTATAATGGATTTTGTTTGTTAAAACCGTTAAATTTCGAGATTTTTTTTTGTTGTAAATCTAGAAATATCAACTAATACAAAAATATAAAAAAGTTAAACTTTTTTGTAATAACTATCAAATTTCTTCTTCTTCTTCGGATGGCGCTACAGTCCGGGGTGCACCTGGGCCTCAACCAACATGCCTCTCCAGCCAGCACGATCCCTTGACAACTGAAAAAAATTTAATCAATCACTTTAAAATGGAGAATTCTTAAATGAATTAATGTATTCCTTTATAATATCAATTTACAAAAACGGTTTAAAGCAAAAAGTAGAAAATTATAGGCCTATATCAAAGCTTTCATCAATTCCTTAATTGCTTGAAAGCATTGTTAAAGAAAAATTACAATATTATATAAAAGAAATCATTTCGAATAGGCAGCATGGTTTCATGCGGAGAAGGTTATATTCTACTAATTTATCATTAATTTCAAATTATATTTTTGCGAATTTAGAAAATCGATTGCAAGTTGATGTACTTTACACTGACTTCACGAAAGTCTTTGAGGTACATAATATGCTACTTTTGAACAAGCTTAAGTCTTTGGGAATTCACTCAACAATGCTTGAGTGGTTTTCCAATTACTTAACAGGGAGAAAGCAATTGGTAAACATTTATAGTTTTAAATCACGTATAATAAATGTAACATCTGATGTGCCACAAGTTAGTCACTTGGATCCATTACTATTTCTTTTATTTATAAACGATATTTGTGAAATATTTAAATTCTGGGAAATTCATTCGCCGACAACTTCAAATTAATTTTATCGATTAATAGTATAACCGACTGCATTAAACTTCAGTCGGTATACATAGTTTAGCGAAGTGGTGTAAACATAATTCGTTAGATCGTAATATTTCTAAGTAATTTTTCACTGCATTTAGAACAACATCTCCAATTGTACATGACTATTTCGTAGATAATCATAAACTAAATCGACTAGAAGAAATTAAAGACCCCGTATTATTTGATACTAAGTTGGATTTTACACTTCACTATAAATACACTATCGCGAAGTTCAACGCTATGTTAAGACTTCTTAAAAGAAATAGCTAGGATTTCCGGGACATATCTAGTTTAAGGTCTATCTATTGCTCGTAAGTTAGACCTTACTTGAAATATTCAACCATCATTTGGGATCCACCATATGAGACACAAGAACTCAGACTCGAAAGAGTTTAAAAAACATTTCACGAGATATACATTCCGTAAATTATATTCCTACGAAGAACTACCTAGATACGACGAAAGATGTAAAGCAATTGGCTTGCAAACATTAAGTTTCAGGCTCAAGGTAACGTCAGCCAAGTTTATTCGCGATGTTATAAATTACCACATTAATTCTCCAGAACTACATTTTCTTATGAATGCATACGCTCCCCAAAGATTTTTTCGGGTGAGAATGTTACTGCTTAATGAAAGGAATAGAACCAATTACGGTTGCAATAAACCCATTACTAGGTGCATTAAAACCTTTAATGACCTTTGCAACGAAATTTATTTTACATTGCCACGACCAGAGTTTAAGCAGATAGTCTTTACTTTGTTTCTTGATTAATATTGTTTATTTGGTGTAATCTGTGAGATGAAAAGTCGGTAGATGGTCCTTAGTCGCGCAGCAAATATCTGCTGTGTAAAGCCATACTTAGAGCTAACACTTAGAGAACGTAGTGTTTTGTATTGCTCCGTGATGGATAAAAAAAAAATATTTTCATATGTGAGCTAAAGAATACAGCTAAAACAATTATATTTTCTTGGGTTATTCCAGTTCAACAGTCGACAATTTTTCATCTATAGGCTTGTGTGAATTTTGAAAATTAATTCTCATAAGAAATTGACTACGCAGACTATGTCCTTGTAATAACGTCATCAATTTTTCTTGAAAATTATCAATTAATTCCCCGGTTTGTATGCTTACATCATGAAAGTAAAAAAGCTGAACATTTTAGGGGTTTCAGTAGCTTGCATTATGTCTGGTTTTAGAATGAACTAATAAGGTAGACGAAACTAGAGCACACCCCTCACAGTCTTTAAGCCATTAACACCATATCATACTGTGGATCAACTTTTATCGCTGATGTCCTTATTCGAGGGTTGCTTTTTATATTTCGGGTTTAGGGAACAAAACAAGTATTAACCGTCGAAAATAGCTTTATTGTTTTTCAAAATATTCGACATTAAGATCTATACACGTTTGCGTGCGTTTCAAACAATTGTCGAAACACTTTTGCCACTCTGATTGAGGTATCTCCAAAACATGTATACTGAACGCATCAGCCGCTTCTTCAGGTGTCGAAAAACATTGACTTCTCATTTTATTTTTAACGTACGAGAAAAAAAAAGAAGTCGTTCGAAACTCAAAAAAAAAAAAAAAGAAGTCGTTCGGTGCTAAGTTAGGACTATACGGCGGATGACTCATCAAATCGATGTTTTGAGTGCTCAAAAATGCATTTGTTTGAGCCGATGTGTGCGGTTGGTTTCTCTGATTTCTTGGAAGACAACTGGCAAACAAATGATTGTGCACCACTCAGAAGTGACTGTTCTGCGTCGTTCTATTGGAGCGGTTGCGACATGTCCAGTTTTTCCGAAAAAAACATTCGACCATTTGCTTGGAAGTGCTTCGTGTGCGAGTAACTTTTGTTGGATTTGGCCCATTTTAAAACACCCACACAGTCGATTGCAGTTTATTTTCGGGCTCATACGCGGAAATTCACGATTCATCACCTTTCACGATGTCATAGACGTGTTTCGAAGCACCGCGATGGTATTTCTGGAGCGTTTCTTGCGACCAATCGAAACGAGCCTTTTTTTGGGCGATTGACAAAATGTGTGGGATCCAACGCGAACACAATATTTTGACGGTCAAATGTTCATCCAATATTAAATGTATGCTGGTTCCACTAATTCCTAAGGTTGTCTCAATCTCACGGTAGGTCACATGATGATCTTGCAATATCAGTTGGCGCACAGTGTCAATGGTTTCCGGAACAACAACTGATTTTGGACGAGCATCACGAAATTCGTTTTGGAGTGAACTACGACCTCAGTTGAATTCACCATGCCATCGATAAACACTGGTCCTTGATGGAGCTTCATTGCCAAAAATTGAATTAAGTTCATCGATGCACTGTTGTTGCGTTTCTCACATGCTAATCAACTTGAACGACAACAAGTTTCTTAAAGTGCAAGAATGTGCACAACTTGGAGACTGAGGTAAAGAAATTGTTTTCACAATACGAATGTTTCAAAAGGTGCTGATTGCTCACATAACTCAGTCCGTCAATCGCTCCATTTAGTGCAAAAGACTGGTTGCCTCATCCTTACACACAGTCATACAGGAATTGATTTTTTTCCTCTTGTGTTTGGAAAGCATAACACGCGAAATGTTTCCTAAAGTTGTGTGCATAATAAATTATCTACTAGGTGTTCGATTCGCTTAAATGGAAAAATTGTAAGCCTCAATGTGTGGTCACGGCATTGAATAGGTTCATAATCGATTCAGATCAAACAACTTTTACAAAAAGTCGACCTCTGTCTTTTGTTATATCATTTTTCGGTAAATTTTCCTGTGACTCATATGCCCTCCACATTTTCGTCCAAAACAAGATGTTGCTCGGTGAGCGCTGGAGTCAATGATGCATAGAAGTGACAGTCGAAGGAGTTGGTTACATCATTCTAGCAGAATTTTTTTCTATGTATCGTAAAACTTACGTTTTTCTTTCGACGCATTTCAAATGAATTGTTCCGTGCTTTAGGAACTTAACCTTACCTTTTTAGTCTGCTCTTATTTTCTACAATGACAAGCAATGCTGGGTGAGTCTGGGTTATAATTTAGATAATTTTTTTAAAGGAGATGCAAAGTCAAAGTTTGTTATTTGTAAGAACAGTTCAGATGAAGCTCATAACTGAAACCATTTTATTCAGGCACCCGAAATGCCTTAATAACAATAATTGTATGGCCCGACAGGTCACAAGGGACCAGAGCCTATCTCTCTTATCAACTACTCGTGTTTAGCGCGCTACTGTTCCCTCGCGAGTAAAAAGGACCTATAGTTTTTTGCCGTGAAAAATTCGAGGTGTTCAACCGGGAATCGAACCTAGACCTTCTGCGTGTGAGTGGCGCACTTAACCCACTACTCCACGGCGGCCACATAATGCCTTAGACGAACATTTAAAAAAGGCAAAAATGTAAAAAGTGCTGGTTTTTTATTGATCCTGTAGACAAGGAAATTCTTCACTCTGTCGGGCTCTCATTATTTGAAAACGACTTGACTTTCAGAACCCTGTGTAAGTAAGCTGTGTGTCTTCAGGATCCCATTATTCTTTGAAAAACGTAAGTTTTCAGAGCTTTTATTCACAGTCTTGATTACCGATGGCACTTGGAACAGCTCTTTGAAGTCCTTGCATCGGATTTTGATTTTAATATTTAGCACTTCATCTTGAGATGACTTAGAGAATCATTACATTGTTCTTCGACTCCAGCTTAATGAACACATACGCGGTATCGATATGAAGGAAAATGCGAATTCAATTTAAATTGTTTTTATTTTTCAATGTAATCTCCCCTTACATCAACGCAATTGTTACATCTTGAGATAAGTTTTTTAAGCCCTCAAAAAAATAAATTTCCATTTTCTCTGCGAAATAC
This sequence comes from Eristalinus aeneus, assembly GCA_955652365.1. Lineage (NCBI taxonomy): Eukaryota > Metazoa > Arthropoda > Insecta > Diptera > Syrphidae > Eristalinus > Eristalinus aeneus. Next base: position 26,198,383 of record OY019131.1, read on the forward strand.
CCATTTATTGCCGACTTGAGTTCTTCATCATTCGAAAATCTTTTTCCTCGAAGACATTTTTTTCAAATCCGGAAACAAGAAATTATCACTAGGGGCAAGATCTGGACTGTAGGGTGGGTGTTGGATTTCTTCGAAACCACAATTTGGCGCAGCAGCTTTGGAAACTCGCGCCGTGTGAACAGGAGCGTTGTCATGAAGAAGCAATACACTCGCTGCGAGTTTATCCCGTCTTCTCTTTTTAGTTTCCTCCCGCAAATTATGCAAAGCGGAAGCGTAGGAGAAACTGCGACATATACCACGGCGACTGCTACAGGGAGAGAGGGAAACGCTTATTTGGATGCGGTTTTGTTGTTCGAGGCAGACTTAGGCAAAAAGTCTTAAGCTTCCAATACATAAGCGAACGCCTCATAACAATCCGCATCAAGGCTAAATTCGGGAATATAAGCCTCATATGCGCCCACGCCCCGACAGAGGAAAAAGATGACAGCAGTAAAGAGGACTTCTATCATCTCCTAGAAAGGACATATGATCGATGCCCCAGCTACGACACCAAGATAGTTCTAGGAGATTTCAACGCTCAGCTGGGAAGAGAAGAAGTCTTTGCTAAAGTCATCGGAAGACACAGCCTGCACGCCAACACCTCCGGAAACGGACTCAGGTTAGTTGACTTCGCCTCGGGGCGAAATCTCTCTGTGGTTAGCACGCGGTTCCCACACCTCAACATTCATAAAGGTACCTGGCGATCACCTGATCAATCAACCGTCAACCAGATTGATCACGTTGCGATCGACGTCAGACACTCCTCCAATATCCTCGATGTCCGAACCTTCCGAGGTGCAAACATCGACTCGGATCATCACCTTGTTGTAGCCAAGGTAAGAACCCGGATATCGAGAGAGCAACGGAGTCGAGACAAGCCAAGACGGTTTGATGTCGGAAAGCTACAATCGCAACCGATCGCTAGAGCCTTTGCCGATCGATTCTCCCTGAAACTATCTCAAAGTTCGACGCTGCCTGCACAAACAATAGAAGACAAATGGAAACGTTGTCAAGAAGCCATCAAAGAGGCCGCCACTGATGTGCTGGGTTTCACGCCACCACCTAAGAGGAACCCATGGTTTGACGACGAGTGTAGGCTGGCGCATGCAGCCAAACAAGAAGCGTACAAGGCAACGCTGCATCGAACGATGAGAGCTGTTTGTGAGCTCTACAAACAGAGAAGAAGGGAAGAGAACCGGCTTCTCAGAAGAGAAAAGAAAGAGCACGAGAAGCGCGCGGTCGAGGAAATGGAGAGGTGCTATGGCAGGAATGACGTCCGAAATTTTTACCACAACATAAAACAGTTATCCGGTGGTTATAATGTTCGGACAGAAGCCTGCCGGGATCAAAATGGACAACTAGTGGTAGAGTCGCAGTCGGTGCTGAGAATCTGGAAGGATCATTTCTGCAGATTCCTAAACGGCGATGACAACACAAATTCCACTGTTAGGTAGAATGTCCCACTCAATTTGGACGACGATGGACAAGAATTCCGTCCCCCCAACTTCGACGAGATCAAGATAGCAATATCGAGACTGAAATCGAACAAAGCTGCTGGCGCGGACGGACTATCCGCAGAGCTGTTCAAAGCGGCTGGGGATGAGCTGGTTGGGTGCATGCACCAGCTCATCTGTGAGATATGGTCGGAGGAAGGCATGCCCGACGAGTGGAATCTCAGCATCGTTTGTCCGGTCCACAAGAAAGAAGACCCCTCCGACTGCGCCAACTACCGAGGGATCAGTCTTCTTATCATCGCATATAAGATTTTCTCTGCCGTACTGTGTGAGCGCCTGAAACCGTTCGTCAACAACCTGATAGGTCCTTATCAGTGTGGTTTCAGGCCAGGGAAGTCCACAATCGACCAGATCTTCACACTGCGGCAGATCCTGGAGAAATCCTAAGAAGTACAAATCGACACCCACCATCTATTCGTCGATTTCAAGGCCGCGTATGACAGCGTGCATAGAGACGAGCTATACAGTGCCATGTCTAGTTTTGGGATCCCTACCAAACTCGTCAGATTGTGTAGGATGACGATGGAGAACTTTCGCTGCTCCGTCAAGGTCGGTAGCGAACTCACCGATACCTTCGATGTCAAAAAAGGATTTAGACAAGGCGACGCGCTGTCATGCGACTTCTTTAACATCATCCTTGAGGGGATCGTGCGGAACTCACACGTCAACACCAGAGGCACGATCTTCCACAAGTCCGTTCAATTGCTAGCTTATGCGGATGACATTGACGTGATCGGCCGAACTCAGCGAGCCGTCAATGAGGCGTTTGCTAGCATTGAAACGGAAGCGGCTAAAGTGGGACTGGTGGTAAACGAGGGCAAAACGAAGTATATGCTGTCATCGAAGAAGGACGCAGAACATCGACGTCTCGGACAGAGCGTCACTATGGGCAGCAGACACTTCGAGGTAGTGAAGGACTTCGTCTATCTCGGCTCCGTGGTGAATAGGGACAACAACATCAGTACCGAAATCAAGCGCAGAATCACTCTTGCCAATCGCTGTTTCTTTGGGCTCAAGAGGCAATTGAGTAATAAAGCCCTCTCCCGAACGACCAAAGTGACTTTGTACAACACCTTGATCATCCCAGTCCTCCTCTACGGCGCAGAAACCTGGACGCTACTAAAAGCGGATGAGGAAGCCATTGGTCTCTTCGAGAGAAAAGTTCTGCGTGCGATTTTTGGTCCTGTTTGCGTTGATGGCATCTGGAGGAGAAGATTCAACCACGAACTGTATGGGCTGTACGGCGGCATGAGCCTAGTCAAGCGTCTACGGATACAACGCTTAAGGTGGCTAGGCCATGTAGAGCGCATGGACAGCACTGCTCCGGCCCGAAGAGTCTTCGAATCCGAACCACAGGGACAACGCAACAGAGGGCGTCCTAGACTGAGATGGCGCACACAAGTGGAAAAGGACCTCAACCATCTTGGAGTGCGCAATTGGAGACAGCTGGCAAGAGATCGTGCTAGCTGGAGAGGCATGTTGGTTGAGGCCCAGGTCCACCCCGGACTGTAGCGCCATCCGAAGAAGAAGAAGGAAGCGTAGGATGTGGCGTTGATGGTTTCACCTTTTCTTTGTACTCAATAAGCAAAATTCCTTTTAAGTCCCAAAAAGCTGTTTTCATGAGCTTCCCGGCAGACGGAGTGACTTTGAACTTCTTCGGGGGTCTGTTCCTTTTGTATGTCACTGTATGGACTCTTGTTTGCTTTCAGGGTCATAGTGGTGAATCTATGTTTCGTCCCCAGTAACAACTCGATCCATAACACCGTCCGCGTTCTCACTACACATTTCCAAAAGCTCTCTACAGCACGCGATTCGCACTTTTTTCTGAGGCGCTGTGAGCATTCATGGCACCCACCTTGCACTGACCTTTAAAAGGTTAAAATGATCATGAAGAATGGTGTGAGTGGTACCAGTTGAAAGCTTGGTGATCTCTGCTATCATTTTAACCTATATTCCGGTATTGTCAAGAACAAGTTTTTCGACTTCTTTGACGCTTGCTCCTGTACAAGCAATTGCCGGGGCGCCGGAGCCGGAGCCGGAGCCGGAGTCGTCTTCAATGCTCTCTCTGCCTCTCTTGAACTCACTCTACCACTTGACTTAGTGAGAAATTTAATTACACCGCGACGCTTAATTTTCACCGTCATCGTCCCAGTTGTCATTATGATTCTGTTTAACTAAAGATAAAGTGCGAATTAATAATTACATTTATATAATTTTTTTTTTGTGGTCGCCGTGGCGTAGTGGGTAGAGTGCGACGCTCACACGCCGAAGGGTCTAGGTTCGACTCCCAGTTCAACACCAATTTTTCTAATATTTCACGGCCCCACTTCTTTCGAGCTGCTGACAACACTCAAAGAGTAATAACTGTCTAAGAAAGCTTCTCAAACTTCGCCGTTCGGAGTTGGCAAAAAATGTTAGGTCCCTTCTACTCGTGAAAGAACAGTAGCGCGCACAACACGAGTAGTTGATGAGCAAGCTAGGCCCTGGTCCCCCTTCGGACGGATTTTATTTAAATTTATTGGGTCTTGACACTTCGATGAGCGGCCGCTCGCTTCTGCTGTTCGAGGAAGAAGAAGAAATTTCCGCTTTTTGACACGTACGCCACGTGTCTGATGGACGGCAACTCCTCGGCTTGCGGCTGACTATTTGCACTCGCATATGGGGTGCATTCACATCGCCACATATATGACCACAGCTTCACTCCGACACCGAGAATATATTGACCGCCACTCGTATGTTTCATCAATTTTCTGTATCCCGAGATTCTCCTGTTCAAAGTTCAATGCGGCGGCAGTCATTCCATTCCATGTTATGAGTTTGAGAAATACTGCTCTCACTTTTGACAAGGACCGGATGAAACATTACAGCAACAAGAAGGTCTATGAAAAATCGCGTATCACCCCACTTCAACAGTTCTTAGTGCAACTTTTCATGAAGCAGGTAGGGGAAACTGGAATCCATCCAAACCCAGTCGTCCTAAGTTCTATATCACAGAAGCGCATCTTGGTTTTTCTTCGGAAAACCAAGAAATTACCTTAAATGAATGAAACGGGTAGTACAATGGAACAGTATTTGAGTCTGAGCGCTCCAGTGTAGTTTGTCCCGACCTCCAACAAAAAAAAGAAAACAATCGTCAGGCACTCAGTTCCAGGACAACGATTTCTCAACTGGAATCCATTCAAACCCAATCGTCAGGAGCTCAGTTCTTGGACAACGATTTCTCAATGCACACAACATGTTAAGCAAAGAGATTTTTTTCACTTCTTCTCCAGCAGTGATAGAACCTACTATCGCGGCTGAAATGGAACACAAACTCTGACGTTGGGGTTTGACGTTATTTTTTTACGCCTCTAAAGCAAGCGACCGTTTTTTTTTAGTTGCGAGAAAGCTTAAGATGGACAGGCCATGTAGACCGTATGGACACCACTGCTCTGGTCCAAAAGGTCTTTGAATCCGAGCCATTGGGACAACGCAACAGGGGATGGCCTAGACTAAGGTGACGCACAGAAGTGAGGAAGAACCTCAACCAACTTGGAGTGCGCAACTGGAGGCCGCTGGTGAAAGATCGTGCTAGCTGGAGAGGCATGTTGGTTGAGGCACAGGTCCACCCCGGACTGTAGCGCCACAAGAAGAAGTAGAAAGAATAAGAAGAAGTAGGAAGAAGAAGAAGAAGAAGAAGAAGAAGAAGAAGAAAAAGAAGAAGCAGAAGAAGAAGTAAGAAGAAGAAGAAGGAGAAGAAGGCGAAGAAGAAGACAAAGTTTTTTAAGAAAGATCACCAAACATTCCTTACCACGTTCTTTTGGTGGAGCTCAGGACATGTATATGTACAGTGTTAGCCATCTGTTGGAAGTAGAACGCTCTCCTTCGAATGATAGTAAGTATTTTTGGCGATCAGTCCATGTCGATAAAAAGATACCTACTCGATTGGGTTAATTTTACACATCCTTACATCCTTCCCCTGATGTCGTCGAAGAACAGGGCCAAAAAAATTATTTCAGCGGGGGAAGCTTTATTCAGACACCATTTTCATAAATTGTCCGCCAATGTAGTTGGCCACACTATGCTTGCTGCCTTTGAGTAGCGCTTACTATTGCTGTTTCAATTGACTTGCCTCCTTCAATGCAACTCGTAATAAACAATTCCTGTTAACACACCATATTACCTTTTATTGGCACCTCTATCTCCGTTTGTGGAGCTTCACCTATCTTGGTCCTTGATTTTTTCGGGACATTATTAGCACTCGGTATCCATTTTCGTATAACACAACTATTTTCTGGAGAAGAAAGAAAGATTTCAATCCTTTGAAGGATTGAATTGCAAAGGCGATTCCCTCACTGTTAATTCATGTGACACCCTAAATATTGTGTCTCGTCATTAATCCTTTTTGCGTGGGCGATTCTGTACCGCACGAAATCGGCACTATAACAAGTGATAACTTCTCCTGATTTTCCCCATTAGCTCAAGCTTTGGTTCACTTATAAACAAATTAGTTTTCTATTAAATAATGTCCTCCACAGATCAGGGGTCTAATTGAACTCACTTGAAAGTAGGGCAGCCTCGCAATCAATAAAACATGCCGGTGTCCATACTCGTCAAGCAAACATACACTTAATAAACCACCAGCATAATCGTCAAGCATCAATTAATTTAAGGTTGAATGTGTGAATCTCCCAGCACCATTCTCAAGTTGAGCTGTTTTCTGTTCAGCCCACATGACGGTCTGGGATGGCTGAAGGAGTTTGTTTTTTCTTTTGCAACAAACCTTGAAACAGTTTTCTGTTGACAGGGGCTTCGAAAGGCAGACAACTCAAAATTCGATAGAAACCAAAACATCACGTCTCACAAATTAAAACAAATACAGTCCCCGAAAGCCTCGCCAATTGCCGCCACTTGCCACACCACAAACTAGGTCTTCAGGCCCGTGCACATTGCAACTAGCCGTCGCGAATCAGGTCTATGCCTCGCACACATTTCACTGTGCTGCAGGTGTGAACAGACCGTCAAACTCCCTTGACATTAGCATAATATAGCTATTTGATTGACTGAACCATACTGCATTGCGTTCTCCTGAGAAGCGACAAGTCACGGCTAATCCGAACGTCGAACGCGTTTAATTCCTTCCGAGGTCTACGGCAACATCGCGTACATAGCGACGCGGCGCAGCGCAACGCAACCTTGACGAAAGTCAAGGTCCGCAATGCGGCACACCATTCCATGCTGCTGGTGTACACTGGGGTAAGCGCTGACAATTTCCATCGACACGCCGTCGTGCCTCTGACGCACACTCTCATTCGACGTGCCCCAGCACTTGGTATAATCGTGGCTGCGAATTCATTTGCCGTCCGCAAGAAGTTGTATCGCCGCCACTTTGCCAATTCGCCATCCCACTCTGAATTAGATATGTGCTATAAAATATTCATGGAGATACGGATTCTGATTTGGATTCCACAAGAGACGCGGGGAAAACACAGCTATTGCTGGCGGAACTCCATGGCACCACTAGCACCGACACCGCCATGGCGGCGTTGTCCACCAAACAGCAGCCGTGTGTGGACGCTTGGAAGCTGGATTTGCCGGGGACTGGCAGATTGGTCGACTGTGTGTTGGTTGGCGTTTTATCCTTGACCGATATAACCGTCTGGGGGCATGTAGATCGCAGTCGGCAGGAAGTGAGGTTTAGGAGTTAAGATTACGGCCGTGTTTATTGCCACTGTTTGGCAGCTGGGTGGGTTTCAAAATGGGCTAGGACCCTGCGCTTTTAAGGTGATCAAATGGAATGGACAAATTGAATGACTTAAGACAGACGGGTCTCGGATTGTGTTTCGGTTAAAAAATGATTTACTTTGAATGGCCGTAAATTCATTTGGGATCAAAATTGCTCATGCTGCTAAATCCCAAGTAGTTCTGATGTTATCCATGTACTTTGCCACTTCCCCCAATCCATATTTCAAATTAAGAATTTTCAGTTTAGATGTCATCGTTCCTGACTCCATCCAACGCAAACGACTCTTCACATTTCGCCTTTGGCAGCCATCAACTGACCCGCGCACAGTTTCCCGGCACTCTTTTGCACCGGGAGTTCCTCGGAGGCTTGCTCCTCATCTGTGTGCGGCCTTCATCTGAATTCTCGAACGAGCACAGCCGTCGGATGCTTCCCTTTAATTACTGGTCTGCTTTCCTCGCCTTTTGTTGGGTCACCTTGCGAAAGGATGATTGCACGCCATACCTAGTTTGTCGTTTTCTCTCTCTCCTCCCCGTTTGCCATTAAATCTATGCAATTTCAAAGAGAATTTATTATTTCTGGGTCAGGAACACTGAATTGGAATGTCAATAACCTCGCTCCTCGCTCGGCGCCACCGTGGAGGCATTGGCGCGGCAGCACTATGCACGAGTGCATGTCAGAAGCAGCCAAGCCCATTTTGGAAAGGTCATTTTATAGGCGGGGGTTGACGGCATGCAAATCCCCGACATAGGTGAAGCCACCTGTTCATTTAGAACACCCTTTGATGTCCTTAACTGAAGTGAATGTTCATAACAGTTTTTCGATTTTCGCTTTGCACTGGCTTCGTGTGTGGTTGCTGTGAATGTGTGACCCTGTGCACGACATGCGCGTTCCTTCAGCGCCACAGAAAGGAATTGGAACGTGAAAATTGCGAGTTGACGAGCGCCCGTCTGTCCGGGGAGGGAGGATCACATCGGCGGTATTTGAATGATTTAATGTTTACTTGGCTGTATATAATAACTGAATGCAAGCTAACTACAGTTATTGCCGGCACATAGTCAGAATGTGGTCGCACTTGGGAATGCGTGGTCCCCGGCAGGAGATATTTGGTAATTTACGGTGAGAGGGTTGGTCAGTGGATGGGGCACACGAAGAATGTATGACCTTGGCATGAGGAGACTTTTGAATTTATTTCGCAACATTTTGGCAGGGAATTCCTTCAGAAAATTATACATTTCACCGTGGTTTTCCAAAGGGAAGCATCATAAATATTGAAATATTGAAATCTCTGGGGCTGTTCAAATTCCACGAAGGATGCGCCTTTATTGGCGGATCAAAGCAGGGAATTCTGCTGCAGAGGGGCGATTGGAAAGTATTTTATTACGTTGTTAATAGCAGGAATGGGGAAGCCACTTTCCATTGAATTGAAATATTTATCTTGAAATCTTATCTTTGGTACGTGAGACACTTTGAGACAAGTATCTGCTTGACAAAGATCTTATTCCGTAAATACTTTGATGACTTTATGTTGCCATTCAAAATTTATTAGGTTCTCCAAATGAAAGATTTCGTCTTATATTCCCGATTGCTCAAATTTGTACCGAGAAAAGCAATGTCATGGTTGTCTGAAAATGATCAACAGGCCATCTCAATTGACTAGTTCCAAAATTTTGATGGAAAGCACAAATGGAGGCATGTGCATGTAGCTCCAGAATTTAATATATCACAGGAAATCCGTATATATACCGTTCGGTGAACAGAAACTCCTAGTTTCTGGCTTTCTGGCATAAATAGCTTTTTCTTTGATGGCCAAAGATATTTCAGAAAAATTCTCAGAAATAAACTTTAGGAAACCGTTCCTGACCGCAATAAAACATTAACCATTGTGAACAGCGTGACCCTGTTTAATGCATTTCAGAATGTGACACATAACTCGAGCATAAACCAGAGCTCTCTCTGCCGTAATGCAGCTACTCTTTCGGTTCACCGAAAACTTAAAACGTTTGTTTTCTTTCGTTTAAATTGAAGCCAAGTAATAAACAGATCACACAATAAGTCCCGCGACATATAGAGGGCGCCAGTAACCAAAAACCCATAGTCGACTGCGGATATTTTGTTGGTGGCGCCCCCTACATGTCACGGGTCTATAAAAATATATACACCATTTTTTTTTTGTCCAACAAATAGACGAAAAATTTAATACTAATCAAAAATCTGAGTTGTTTCTATTATTAATCAATTTTACGCGCCTTCTCAACTGTGTCAACGCGTCAAATAATCTTTTCTTAAATCATGAAAGTAATAGTTATACCCATCGGGGCCAAACTTCTTCTCATTCGAAAAAAGCAAGTGACGACTTATATTTTTCCAAAATACTAAACTTAATTTTTTCTCTGCTCGTTAAGAGGTGTTTTTTAAGCTTCTTTCGTTGTAAATTGTTGTCATTTTTCATTACTCTCCGGAATGTTAACACACTTGCACTTACACCAGTTTTTTGATTTATTTTGGCCTCAGAGTCACAGGAGTTAGAATAATAATAATAATTGTAAGGCGCCACAGTCCAGGGACTAACTTCCTCATCAACTACTCTTGCGGTGTGCGCTACTGTTCTCTCACAAATAGAAGGGACCTTCAGTTTTTTGCCGACTTCAAACGGCAAAGTTTGAGAAGCTTTCTTAGACAGACATTACTCTTTGAGTTTTGTCAGTAGCTCGCAAGAGGTGGTGCAGTGGAAAATACCAGGTGTTTAGCCGGAAATCGAACCTAGATCTTCTGCGTGTGAGCGTCGCTGTCTACCCAATACGCCACGGCGGCCAAAGGGCATTTTAAAATTGCTCTTCGAGCACACACTGTTGTTGCCTTCTATATTTTTTCCATATGTACATATCTTCGTAGGATTACGGCACGCCAAAGCTTCAATTAGTTTTGCCTGCTTTAGCACGACCGGTTGGTCCTGATTCGATGAATCGATCTTGACTCCTTCAAGGCTATTTATGGGTTTCGATCTACCCATTTTTTAAACTTTATAATTAACATTAATTTAAGCCGTTGATCTTCGCAAGTTGATAATAAACAATGTAGATAATAAATTTGTGACTATTCAATTGACGCAGAAACATGCAATTTTCCATATGAATAGTTTTCTAAGAGAAAAAGGGAACATGTAACGGTATTTTTCGAGTCTGGTTTCATCTTTCAACTTCAGAAGATATAGAAACGCTTAATGTTGTTCAAAAATTGAAAATAAACTGAAAGAAATGTTTGTGCTTATTCAGTTGGAGCGGAGTGTATGTATGGAAAACTACATTTCCTTGAAGAACCGTTATTATTGATCGTTTGCTAGATTTACCATATTGCAGTCTCTGTTTAAAGTAATTTATGTAATTACTACTCAGATGTGCAGACTTGAAATTTGTTTAATAGTTCTTTAAAGTTGAATTGGTTTACCTATTTTTTTGATAAGGTCTGTTGTGTATAATGGACGGTGTAAGAATCCACAAGGGTTTTTAGCAACTACTTGTGATGTACGTTATACTGTTCTTTCACGAGTAGGAGGGACATTCAACTTTTTGCCTACTCTGAACGGCTGAATTTTAGAAGCACTTTCATAGACAGTAAGTACTCTTTAGGGTTTACCAGAGACTCAAAAAAGGTTGTGCCGTGAAAAATATGAGGTATTCAGTCTAGGAATTTTTCGTGTAAGTGTCGCACTTTGCCCTCTACGCCAAAGCAGCAATTAATGCTAATTTTTGTGCATCAGCGCATGTACCATACACGCATGCTTGGGAGAGAAAATCAGGGAATGTTTGCTCCCATTGCATATTGATATGTTTGCATCCCATTTTAGCATATCAATAAAAACAAAAGTCTAGAAAAGGCGTAGGGTGACACATAAACCATCAGTCAAAAGAAGTACAAAATCAAAGTAAGCATGTCTTGGGATAAGATAGATGTCAAGAAAGAAATATAAGCCGTCGATTTACCCCTTAAAGTCGTCCACCTTTCGTTCTTTACTGTTCTTTCATTAATTATGTTACTGTTGTTTAGAATTTTAAAAGAATGTGAGTTTGTATTATTTTGATAGTGTCGTTTCTTAAATAAATGATTTCTCCCCAAATGTGTTCTACTCGTTTGGCTCAAAGCGCACAAAATGACATATTTTTCCCATTCTAACCTACTTTTGTAAATTATTTATTGATCCTTATTACTTTCGGTTTTAAAATTACTTAAGTACAAGCTTGTGGCCACCGTGGCGTATTGGGTAGTGGCGACGCTCAAACGTCGAAAGTTCAAGTTCAGTTCCCAGATGAACATGTCGAATTTTTCACGGCACCACGTCTTTCAATCTGCTGACAACACTCAAAGAGTAATACTGTCTAAGAAAAAACCTCTCAAACTTCGCCGTTTGGAGTCGGCAAAAATGTGTGGGTCCCTTCTACTCGTCAGACAACAGTAGCGCGCACAACACGAGTAGTTAAGGCACAAGCTAGGTCCTGTGTCCTAGTAATTTTTAATGCAGATGTTTAATGTTGTGAAATTGCGAAATTCTCCCTTTATTTCTCCCCACAAAATATAAAATTAAATAAAGAAAATAGAAAGAAAAAAGAAAGAAAATAAAAAAAGAGAAAATAAAAGAAAAACTAAGAAGAAAAAAAAAAGAAAAATAAAAAGAACATCACATTTTGGGCACAAATGATAAAAACTACCTTACACAGTAAAGTTTAATTTATATTAATTTAATTGCTTGGTCACACTATACAAACTTCTACTGCCTGCATAAATCTTAAATTTTCCTTTCATAATTTTTCCAACCCTATTATTTAACATCCTAGGACGCTCATGTGTCAGAAATAAAGCCCGTAAGCTGGTGGGCAACAAGAATAGCTTTTAACGTTGTTGATTACTTCAAGCAATAATAATTGTTGGCGCTACAGTCCAAAGGGGGACCAGGGCCTAGCTTGCTCATCAACTACCCGTGTTGTACGCGGTACTGTTCTCTCACGAGTAGAAGGGACCTACAGTTTTTTGCCGACTCCGAACGGCAAAATTTGAGAAGCTTTCTTAGACAGTTATTACTCTTTGAGTGTTGTCAGCAGCTCGAAAGAGGTGGTGCCGTGAAAAATTCGAAAAAGTGGTGTTGAGCCGGGAGTCGAACCTAGTCCCTTCGGCTTGTGAGCGTCGCACTCTACCCACTACACCAGGACGACCATTACTTCTAGCAATAAGAAAACAAATATTAGCATGCTTGAAATTAGCCATAGAATACCAAAACAGTCAAAAAATGTGCATGGAATGTGGTCAGACAAATCGAAATTAAATCAGTCCGATGGAGAGCAATATTGCTGACGTTGGGCTGGAGAGGTACGAAGACATCATAAAAAGAACAAAATGGAAATGGTGAAGAATACGTCATTGCATGGGGTTGGACCACTTTAGAGAATCTATGGAATCATAGAGGAACTTATCATCCAGAGCGAAAAGGAACGCCATTCTGAAAAATCAAGTTACGTTAAGACTGTGATGTCACAGAAGAAATATTCAAAATATTGAAAGAATCGCTTGTGAAGCAACATTTCAAATTAAAGCAGTGACCAGCCCAAGGTCCGGGGTCAAATTGTTAAAAAAGACATTATGACTATTCGTATCCAGAGAACAGAAAGGGACTAGTTCGATTGACAGAAGATTCTAAACGAAATTTAAGTAGAAGGTATTCCTGAAGGCTCTTTTTAATCTAGGTAATTTGTTTTTTAAACCAGTTTTGGCTTATCAACGTGTTTATTCTGAATTCAAATAACTCACAAGATTTAGTTTTGAACCGGCAAAACTTTCTAGGAAAATCACGCTCTACAAGATTTCCAAGTGCTCATAGTTCAAGGCAGTTTCTAGGTAGCTTCAAGAGAAGAATTCTTCGTTTCAGAGACAATCTTGAAATCGAAACTTAATTCTTCGTGCATCTCAACCTTTTGTAAAATTATTTTGGCTATGACAGGAAAAAGCTCGCGACCAGAGTTTAAAATGTGTGGAAAATCAATTTCTCTTGGCGTTGCAGTGCTTGGCTCTGGAAGTGTGTCTTGAAATCGATCAATGAAATCCCAACGCGTTTGGATGATGTAACTTTTGTCTTTTCATACCGTTTTTCATACCGAACCTGGTGTTCTGATCAACCGTGTCGCACGTCAGTTCTTAATAAGCGACGTGCTCGAAAAACAGATTCCACAGAGTCTCGTGTACAAGGAAGTTGTGCGGAGTAGAGAATATGTGTTTATGTAATGTAAACCGAAACGTTGTCAAGAACACACCAGCTAAGAGGGCATTACGTCCAGAAAACTTCGTCTTCGAAATAAAAATCAAATAATCGTGAACGAGAGTACTTAGAAGCGTACGGTCATCGAATACAGCTTGCCTGAGACCGTCGGAAATGGAGCAGTTATAACCCATGTTCAGATATTTCATCATTGCCATTACGCGCGCAAGTGCATACGTTGATTGAAAAGCAGCAGCAATTGAGGTCCTTGCCCCTATTTAGAACAGAGCAGCATTTCTAAGTGATTTTGAAAAATCCTATCTCCGCCTTTATAACTGACGCAACCCTCAACAGAGACCCATTGACCATGAGATCCGCAAACGTGTAAAGGCAATGTAAAGTATTCACGATGTACCGCAAACAGACCGGATTCCATCAGAAAATCTCTCACATCACCTGCGGCCAAAAGCAGCTTAGCCTCTTTCCCTATTTGCCCGAACTACTAATCGCACACATGTTTGCCGAGGTAAAAGTCGCCACACGAGGCACGTGGGATGCGGACTCCTTAACGTCTGCCAGCGACCATGGCAAGACTCCCTTCTCAAGTGGCAAGATGAAAACAAATTCCATCTTCATCCAATATCCAGGTTCTTCACACACTTCCGGGCACGTCCCTGAATGAGAAAAACACCCCACCAACCGCTCGACCACCTCTGTATCTCCGGGGATAGGCCAACATCAATTGCCGTGTGACTCCGTGAAGAAAAAACTCCAATCAACAAGTACAGTGGTGTGTGTGTGTGTTGCTGAAAAATAGAAAATTTCCGCGACCGACAAGGTTTCGCTTATACGCCCGCCGCGCTCCCTCTAACCATCGAATCCCTAGTCAGATGACCGCAGAATCTTCCATCGCGAAATCCGGGCACAATACAGCTCCCCACGCCACTAAATGCAAAGAGGCTCTGAAAATATTCTTTATGAAATATTTAGCACTTGTCCGGAGTGGTTAATTCGAGGCACACGCCACGCCGCGCCCCGCCTCACTGTGCCGCAACGAAGGCCGCAACGAAGCCGATAGAGGATGAGACGGGAAACGTGTGTATACTATGCAGAAATCGGTCTTTCCTTTTAACATCGATTAACCATTTTAACACACATACCCGCACACAAACACAGTGAGGTTCGTAGCTTTCCCGGGTGAAATACACGCTCACACACCGGCCGGTGTGTCAGTCATCCAGGCAGCAGTGCAAGCCGAAGCAACAACCCCAGTGTATCTGTGACCGAAACCAATAGCTGCGCCAAAAATTTCGCTCAGCTCCCAGCACAGTGTGCCCGCGTGTTGTGTAGCCACACAGACCCACAGATACACCCATACACGGCGACGACGACGCTTTGACGATATTGTAGATACACTCCAAACGCTCGTAACTCGAATAGAGAAATGAATGGTTCGGTCGATGGATGCCTGTTAGCTGCCGCTGGATAGTGGTGGGCCAAGCAGCGATTGTGAACAAGTTGAGAAGATACGTTCTTGTTGCTTTTTTGTTTTATTTAGTATCGGGCCTTCGATGCAAACGGTCGTTGTCGTCGTTGTCGTTGCCGCTTGTTGTCGTCGTCATCGTTGTCAGTGTCGTTGCCGTTGTCATTGCCGTCGTTGCCGCCGTCTCGTGTACGTAAAGCACCGTGAAATCGGTGTTGGCTGCTTAGAGATACATTAACTCTCGGCTCGTGAACGTGGTTGTCGTGTTGTTCTTCTCGAGAGGAACTCATCCACTGAACACACACTCCCTCTATCCTTACGAGATCTCTCATTTTGTGTTGTGGATTTTTTTTTTTCATATTTTCATCTTCGCTGAAACTTTTTTGTGCATAAATTTTACGAGTGCGGTGTTTCCATTTTGACCCCATTTCTTGCATCCCTGTGCCGGTGCCGGATTGTGAGTCGGGCTACATCAGAGGGATACGTATTGTTTGGCTACCACTTTAATTTCATGTGACGAAAGGCGAAACGAAAGTTGTGATAGATCCGGGAGCAGCGGAGACTGGATACGAGAGGAGGCTCTTACATGATTTTGTGGAACTGGAGGACGCAGCCCAATTATTGCTGGATAGCCAGAGGTACTCCCAAGTGAGAAGTGTCAAAAAGAAAGTGCCATCCAAGTGAAAAACTATGCGAAAGTCAACTAAGCTCACAAAGCGTGTAGTTAGGAAATACTGTCAACATTGCCACCACCAGCTGAGGGTCACGAGAATGCTGTATCCCTGTCAGATACACAGGATACAAAACGAATCCCGATTGTAACGATTTTCTTTTCTGTTTTTTTTTTTTTGTTTGGGTTTTTTTTGCTTTGTCTTGTTTCGTTTGAAGTAGTTTTCCGTTTCCCTTAAATTAACACTTTCGAAAGGACTACACTCTGTGATCAGATCGACATTTCGCAATTAATTTTACTAACAAAAGTATATCCTCAATCGATGGTATTGATTCCAGAGGCGCAACGTGTTTGCATCGTTAATTCCGTGTTTGTTTATGTGCAAATGTGCAGTTCGCGAGTGCAGTGCAAGTGCATAATGTGTCAAAAGTGACAAACAGTAAGTCGTGGGCATCAGAAAACCTTTCAAATATACACAACGTAACCGAAGGGGGCTGCAGGTATCCATGCGTTTAACTTAACCCATCTCTTCGCTTACCGTTTTCTGTTGTTTTTTTTTTGTGTGTGTTTTGTTTGCCTCTTCTATCCCTCATTGTTTACGGTTACGTCTCGCGAAATTACAGTTGTTTGGCGCACATATCCAATTGACTCAAGTATAACAGACTAGAGTGTCGGTGTCCTAAAACAGAAAAAAAAACAAAAAAAAAGGAAAAATTGTAACCATCTTGAATAGTGTTGGCTTCCTGGACAGAATTTCTGTTGACTCATCGTAAACATCTTGTGCATTTTCGCTTCGTCCTCTCATCCTCAGCAGTAATTGCACGGTGTTCCACGTGAAGTGCACAAGTGTACTAACTTTCGATTGTGTCTATACCTCGACTAGTAGCAACTGCAGGTGGGTGCGTTTAGTTGGTGTTTGACATTTGCGTCAAAACGAGTAACAACAAGGCAAGTGATTGCGAGAAGTGCACACAGCCAAAGAAAATGCGCGTGAAGGTCGGCAAACGTTTCTTAATGCGAAAGAAGAGATCGAAACAAAAGGATATTTATGTGAAGCCATGGTAAGTTGTAATTATTTGATTGTTCTTCCTTTTATTCTGTCACAGGGGGAGGGGGGGACGCTGGCTCCTGCTTTCTTCGTTTCGACAGGGTGAAAGGTGGTATTTCTTGTATATTGACAATTGGAACACCAAGAGAAGAGTTGGTGAAGTAGGTTTCCATTCGATGTTATGTAAGGAATATATTTTTCAAAGTTGATCTTTACAATGACGGCAAGTTCGCTGAAAGGTCTTTCAAAGTTTGACATGTAACGGTTCGCGTTAAGGCATTTTTCAATGCATGTTTGTGGGCATTGAAAAATGCCTTAACGCGAACCGTTTTGTTGAAAAATCGAAAATTGTACAAATACTTAATGTAAATACTGACCAAATGAACTTTACGTACTTGATACATTCGTACGGTATTTTATTTAATGACAGTACTTTTCCAATGCATGTTCCAATGGAATAATAAGAATGAAACAATACAAGTAACGCCATCTCTTAACAAACCGCATGAACTACAGACCCAATAATTTTTGGCAGAGTCTTAAAAGAAACTTCAATTAAATCTGACTTTGTGGAGCAAAATTAAATGAAATCTGTATTAATGAAATAAGACATGCTGAATGAAAAAAAAAAATTAGTCTATGACTTGCGACCTTAATAGAAAACGCTATTAAAATAAATTGTCATGGGAAGATGATTTTGTTTTCAGGTGTCCCACTTGGTTTGATTTTCAAAAAAAAAAAGTATAGTAATTCTTGATTGATGTGAACCGATTAGAAATAAAAATACTGAAACTCCTCAGCAGACATCATCTGCCGAATTGCAGTTCTTTATAGGACAGCTGTCAAATTTATATACAGAAGCACAGCCGACATTTTTACGTTGTCCCAATTTTCGTTCTTCTTTCTGAAGTCGTTTTAGTCGTTCAGTTCGTAGTGAATGAGGCCAAACTTAATTTCGAATATGAGAAGACGAAGTCGCTTTATTGACAACAATTCTAATGACATAAGCATACGTAAGCCCGTTTAAGTCAAAAATGAAAATTCTCTTGTTCAACAAAACAGCAATATAGCTGCATAATTTATTTTGTGATCCTCGTTCTGTATGCAAAATCAATTCAACTTCGGACATTATGTTCTTTTAATGTTGTGTCGTGTTGATAGCAGGCCAAATCAATCAAATTAAAGGTGTGTACCAACCAACGAGGATTGGCTGGAAATTTTCGCCCCCCCCTTGTCTTAACCCCTGATTCAAACGCATGATTGTGGAAAAAAAGAAAGATACTGTCTGGCACCAAGCTACCATGCTTATGATATTTGCATATTTGTCCGTAAAATATTGAAAACCAGTTTCTCGAAATTCTTAAATTGTCGTTGATCTCTCTACGAGACTAGAAAACGGATCAGTCGTAGATTCGAGTAACAAAGTGAAACTTGGTGTTGTGGTAGTTCTTGTTCCGAACAAGATACCAGTCTGTTGCAGCCTGAGGTAGGAAGCCTCGGGAATTAGCCTCATCATATAAGCCGAGCTTTTCGAGTTCCTTAATAGTGGTTGAAGCTATGGGAATATTTCCGCCAATCAAAAAATTGATTTTTTCCTTTTTGGCTAATGGCTGACGGCTATCAGTTGGTCAAATGCTTGAGGTAGTAGAGAACAAATTTTAAGCAGAGCCATTATTTAGCTACCTTGTGTAAACAGAATCAGTCCAAGAAAATATGGTGCACGAGGTACGCGGACGGCTGCTGTTCTTCTTCCTCTGGCGCTACAGTCCGGGGTGGACCTGGCCCTTAACCAACATGCCTCTCCAGCCGGCACGATCTTTCGCTAGCTGCCACGGCAGCTGCTCAGATCCAACAAATCAAATAAATCCAACAAAGCCTTCTACAGTCGGCCAATGGTTTTAAATCAAGAAAACTCACCATAAATCAATACTGCTTTGTACAGCAGCAGGTTTAAAATTTGGTTGCTTAGCAAAATTTGTCATAATGTATTTACCGTGTTAGAGTGAATCTTGTGTAGGATAGTTATTGGTCCCGTATGCGAGGAAGGAGAGTTACGGAAACAAAACAATAACAAACTTCTACTACTAGGTGAAACTGCAAACATATCTTTGAGACGAGTGTACCAACATAAAAAAAAATTCGACAACTATGGTACGTATCCTGAGAAATTTGAAATTTCACCATGTTATTTGAACATCCCTCGTATTATCTGGACAATGTGATTTCTTTAAGACACAAATATCTTCTTAGTTTTCTGAATGTATTCCAAATGCAGAACTGAAACAGCGAAGATCTCTAGTGAATGTATTATCTAAAGATCTCCTTATACCGTGTTGTCTCAAATCGTATGTGTTGGAAATCTAAAGATCTCCTTATACAGTGTTGTCTCAAATCGTATGTGTTGGATTTTCTGCTTTACATAAACGTTGGAAACTCGTTTTGTTGCTTACATCATTTCTCAAGTCGCGACTTATTTACGAGCTTCATCAAATCGATCTGTTTTTGAAAATCTTTTGACACATTCAAGTTATTTGATTTGAAACTTTCCTTAAAATTTTAGAAGTTTTTCAACTTTGAACAAACCTTTCTGTGGAATTTCACCTCATATTCTCAAAACATCAATATTCGTGCAACTTTGAGACAATAGACAATTTTTTGCAACACCCTCGTGTCCTCTTCCAAGGAATGTGATACTTCATTGAATAAGATGCGTGTCATCCTAATTAGATTCATGCTCGTTTGCCTTGGACCTCATTATCCTCCGCCTCTAGCTGTGACGTACAAGTTCGCCTTCTATTCACATGAGCTTCCTTTCAAAGACTTTCCTCGTTCGGTGCACTCTTCTGGGATATATTATGTTAAAATCTCCTTTGAATCACTCGCATACCTAATTCTTTCAAGTGCCGTAGTCGTGAACTCTCACAGGACATACAAAACCGCCCGAAAACACTTGCAATTAGCATAACAATCAAATGAAGAGAAAAAAAGAATTCCAGTCAATCCACTGTGTCCAAAAATAACTCTTAATACCCAACCATCCAGCCATCCAACCAACCCCGCGACGTCGACACAACTGGATTACCTGTCTACTCCCATAAACCTACGCACACACGCAACTCTGTCTATGCTATTATTCATCATTTGTCCTTGTGCGTCCTGGTTTCTGTTTATTTTTTCCCCGTTCCCCTTCAAGTATTGTGGGTCTAAATTCGGCCAAGAGATACAGTCGTTGGAAATCTCTTGCGAAACAAAACAACAAATACTTCCTAACAGATCGTCCCGAAATAAAGTCCCTTCTTCAGTTCTTTGTCTGTTGATTGAGACACCTGAAGTGAGTGGCTCAACATTGTGACTTTCCTTTTCATGAAGCTTTAAATGAAGGCTTGAATTTTTGTGGTTCTTGTGCTTAGGGATTTCGGAGTGAGATTGAATTGACGTGTAACAGGTTTTTACGCTTTCTGCGTTTCACATGTTTCGCTCGTTGGATTACTTGCGTTTGCTGGGATTATCCTTTTTTTGGAAGATTCGTTTGACTTTCTCAAAATCAAGAACATCGCACCTTAAGTTCGCTTCAGTGGAATACTTGTGCGGAATTTCACTCAAATTTTCCATTGAATTCCGTGAAAATCTGGCAGTGTCATATGATACTGAACGCGTAGCGTATAAGAACTTACAGTGAAAAGTGATACAAGAGCCATGGCTACGGTTCATCTTCCATCACGTTTTCCGATTTAAACTTGCGATAGGTTTCGACGAAGGTTTGTCAGAAGAGGAACTGCTTCATGGTCAGGGCGAGAATCATGAATTCAATCAACATTTCTTGATTTTGAGTGGTTTTCACGTTTGAATTCTTTAAATTGGCACGTGATGTAGTGAATATGTGCGCCGACAACTGGCTATTAGAGCATCAGTTGGATTCGTGAGTTGGGGTAAATTCACCAATCCTGATGTCGCTAATTGATGTTGCGTTCATGGCTGGCATTAAACCCTGGGTTTCTTACACTCGTTATTGTTGAGTACGAGCTGTTGTTAAAGAAGCAACGTGGACTGTCGCATCACAGAGTTAAGTTTAACATTTTGATTTTGATGATGATGAATTTTGACTGATGAAAATCAGTAGCAGAATAAGTGAGCTTATAAGACGAACAGAATTTTTCCTCTGGACATCGTCGAATGATAGTTTTTGCTAACGAAAAAAATCCAACTCAAGATAATAGCCGACACGAAATACACTCCCCTTTCATGCGTGCATTTATTTCATCAATTTTGCAGAAGATGGCAAAATCGGAAGCGATTTATATTTAACACAACAAATTTTTTATTTTATTTTTTTTATTTATATTTAACTACAACAAAATCTAAAGTTTAAGCTGGACAAAATTAAGCGAGAAGTCATTGAATTTTTGGGCCCAGTTCTTTCAATTTTGATGTTTACCATTATTTCCACTTTTAGCTGAATACGAAAGTCCAAAATTCGAAAGTGTTCAAAACATGCTTCAACTTAACCTGAAAGTGCGGCACTGCGCGAATACCAGATGGGAGCATAGCCAATTGAATGAATACCTACGATTTTACGATTTTGTTTTCAGCATTTTCAATTCCCTAAAATGTAAGAAATTAGGAAAAATCCCACTTTTCAGATTTCCAGTGTCAGTGGAGTTGATTTATTGTCAAAACATGTGAAGTTTCATTGGCACTTAAAATAGTCACCAGCACAGCGAGGATCATGAAACGGTATATACATTAAGACTAAGTTCAAAGGAGTAACCTGAACGACATATTTCTCAATTTTCCAATCCCGTTTTCGGTTCTACTCCAGTTTAGGTGATTTCCGCACCCGGAATAAACAACGCAAGTGAACAAAAGCCTGTTCCCGTATGTCAGAAACCCGGATTTTATGTCAAATGAGTGCTCTTTCAAGGGAGTTTAACATTCACATCATCACCCTGCTCATTTAAACCCAAGACATCACTCTGCCTATTTAAACCCAAGACATTTTATTGGGTAGGTTGTTGGTTTTCTGTCAAATCACTTGATGTATGTACATATCTCAAATAGTTTGGTTTGACATAAAACGTTTTTTTTGACATACAGGAACAGACTTTAGTTGATTTGCGTTCGGGTACGAGAGCATTTGACATTCGATTTGACATTTTATAAATGACACAATTGACACAATTGCTTAAGCTACTTTTCTGTACGTTTTTAAATTTTGCCTCTTTCTGAAGAAATTTAAATCACATTCCTTAACATATGACAGACTTGATAATTTGGTGCAGAAAGTAGTGGAACACACGAATTGTATGTTTCATATACCAAATTTGTTCAGCTACCAGGTCACTCGTTTATAAATGGTTTGGATCTGCGCTTAGCACACTGTCAGGTAATGGTCAGTTTTTTTAATAAAAGCCTGATCAAACTTCCCAAACATGTCTCATGTTCTGTGTAAAATCGATTTCGTTGATTTTTCATTTGCAAACTTTCTACTATACTTGCTAGACTTTCCCACCAAGCTGGCCCAAATAATGATTTACCCATGATCTGCATTGGCTTGAATCCTTTTGTAACACACTAACCACTATCCAACCAGATCCGGAAAATATCATTGCGTAGGCACAATCTCTATTCAATTGAAAGCCAGACAGCCACCATGACACATATGATACGAAGACAACCTGTCGCCATCATATGTAGGTACTTTCACCATCAACCAGTCATCCCTTTCGCCTCCAGCACCCCAATCGGTCGCTCACCAGAGCACAGAGCATCATCCAACAGAATGTAAATTACACTCCAATCGATACCATTTCCATGTCATCCGGCAAACAGAGCAGTGCTGCATTCTAGATCAACTCAAATGCAAATTTTCGCAGAAAAACTCGTCCCCACACTCGCACTTGTGTCCGTAAACCGAGAAACGAACTCTACCGCTATTTCAAAGTTTTCTCGATTGTTTTGTAAACATACTCCGCACACTCAACAAGCGTGACACTCCATCCAATCTCTTGACAGATTTCACAGATTCGTTTTTCTTTCTTCGGTTCTGTTTTCGTTTTTCTCTTTATTGAAAGTACATGCTTGGACTGCAAACGCGACCAGAAGTGTCGACTGACGGCGCAGCGGCAGCAGGGTAATTTGAAGTTGTACACACGTAAGGCTGGCCGCAGCGCACAAGATTTTTCCCTCGCACTTGGCCGGATCACGGTGCGGGTTTTTGCTTTTTGTTTTTCATAATTTAATTGAATAATATATAGCGTGGGCCCATTGCTGGTGGCTGATGGCTAGTATACACTATTTTCGGACGGAGATTATCGAATTAAGCCAGCGAAATGCGCCGAGCTGGGAACGCACGAGTGAAGTGACGCGGTAGCGGCTCACCGGGGGGAGAATGGGACAGTTGCGAGTATCGTGCGCTATTTGCGCACTGAAAAACGCTGTACGTCATGTTGAGTGTAATGACACCGTGGACTAATGAGTTTGAACTTTTGTAAAGGATGTGTTCGGTGAGCGAAGAATCGAATGGAAATGCCGGTTTAGCCGTAATGGGTTAGACCTAGTTTGCAGACGTAACTGGGTGTCTAGGGCGAATGCTAATGCAATGCGCTGTGCAGTTGATGTGATGATCAGTGGACTTTGAACGTTTAGTGCAAGCGTTGTTCTTGTGACGTTGAAGTGGGGAGATGATGAAAAACGAAATGGATGGGTTTACAAATGAGATTGCTTATCCCAGTCTCGTTAGACGCTGTTGTGACTTAAAAAACATGAAATCTTTGATTAGAAAAGAGTCATGGCCTTCATAAAAAATATAACCTTAAATTTGATGGCACTAGTGTCAGGCAAAATGTGGGGACAACGAAAAGTAATTCGGAGGGAGAGTAAAGGATAATGCAGACCAGAAGGACATCATAGCAGAAAGAGGTCGTACGTTAAGGACGTCGGAACAGAGATATTTTGAAGATGTTCAAGTTTAAAAGCACACCGCTCGAGCAGCACAGAACTTTGAATAAAATTTGCTTTCATTGCAACATTTCGCAGACAGTCAACCGTGTCAAGTGGACGAAACTTGTGTCGGCTGCTTCAAATGAAAACCATTCAGCATTCAAAGTGATACTCTAAATATTTCTTCAAGCAAGCTGTTCGAGTTTAACTGTGAATTCGTTTTCTAGTTTGTAGCACTTCAGAAAGGTGCTGCCAAGTGGAAGCACTGCCAGCGTTTTCCCCTTTTCATGCCTTTCTCTTTCCCTTTACTTTTCCTTTTTTTTGTCGTTGCTATCTCCGCATCGTGCAGGCAAATTTATTTTTGCTCGTGCAGACTTTCTTTACGAAGTCGTTCTTGTCCAAAAGCGAAGACAGCATCTTTCCCTGCACACTCGAATTTTTCCCCACTTTCTTATCATTTAATGACTTTTTCCGCCGGAAAAGAATCCCACATAAAATGTTCTTTTTGCTGCCTGCCCGAACCTCTGGGGATTACTTCATCTTACTAACCAATTTCATATCCTTCAGCGTCCTAGCGTAAATGTCATAACATGGCTTGTATGTATGTACCGACCGATCTCAACTCCAACTCATCCCATTACATCATTAGCCGGCAAAAAGAAGTTCAAGTTGCAAAGACCGCAGAAGCGAAAGGACGCCACACCGTACTTTATAACTTGACGATTCCCCCTTGTGAATAATATGCAAAGATGAGCTAAGAAAAACGATGAAATGGGAAAGAACGATGAACTTGCCGGGGGGAATACGGCACCATCTGTATACCCCCACGCAAGCAATTCCTGCCAACCGAGGTCGAATTCCCAATCCGATGTCGCACGTTTTCAAGGTCATTTCACTGGCTTTTCCTTCCTGCTCATTTCACTTTCTTCCGCCCTCCGACATCGACCACGTGGGGTATGTGTAGCAACCAGGACGCCAGCAAACAATTTCACACTGCAGGGTATTGTCCAAAAATAGCTTTAAAATTGAGCGAAAACAAAAATAAAGAGAATTGAAAAGTCATTGATGCGTGGAGGGGTCCTGCCTCAAAGCGATGGCTTTCCTGGTTGCAACGAATCATTACACATTCATCCTTGAAGCAGCCTCAATTAGAAACCAATTACAGTGGGGAATTCGCCAGCACTCGCCAATTGCAAACAAACGGCAATTAATCCGAGAGAACACATAAACCAGACGAATCCACTTCTCGTGTGCGCTCCCCGCCGCATCTTAGACGACGCTGTGCGAATGCGAATGAGTGTGCGGGTATACCGGAATTCACCTGCAACTCGATTCTCGAATTAATCGTCTAAGCAGTCAATTGGGTGGGTGGCTGCTAGATGCTGCCGGGAAATTCCCATACGCCCCACCCCTGTGGTGGCAGCGAGATAGACACACTGGATAAAACATAAACAATACCGGAAAAGTGCTTCCGCTCGAGGTCTGTTTCCACAATTATGTAAATTTCGCCCCAACAACAACAGAAAACAAAAACACCAACAATCCGGCAGAAGTTACTTTAAAACAAAACTATTGCCGGGCTCGTGTCCAGGGGCGGATGGCTCCTGTCGAGGTATTCTGAATAATTCATTTGCGAAATTTTTTCCGCAGACGTCCACGACAGCAAACGATGTTCCGATTCGATGGACGTGTGCGTGTGTGTGAGAGTTGTGCGTCTCTGCCGAGGAGTCGAATTCAATTAGAGGTTAAGTGCATCCATGTGGTTGTCGGTAATGTTTACCTTTTGCCCATTTAGCGGCGAGTTTGATTGTTTTTATGGCCGCCATATCGATAATTAATTGGATTGAAGTGCAAATGGATAGAATTGACAGTGCCCACAGTAGGTGGCGGTAACCGAACGTTTTTGGTTAGCGGTGATCGTAATCGTTGGGATGATTCACAAAATTGGATGCTAAATGGAGTTAGACGGTACATTTAGGGGATGACAATGATGTGGCGCGAATTTGCCGAAGAGCTGTGTGTGGAGGAGTGAGGAGCAGAGACGTGAGAGCTGGGGAGTGATGAAAGAGTGATTTTGAATTTGGTGGTAGATTATTCTTTTAATTGGTTTTTTGCGTATGCAATGGGGGGGGCAATGAGGTGTGTATGCTTGTGTGGGTTGTGATGTCTTCATAGAGGTGCTGAAGTGTTGGCACATACAGTTAATAATAATTGTTGTCGCGACAGTCCACAGGGGGACCAGGGCCTAGCTTGCTCATCAACTACTCGTGTTGTGTGCCCTACTCTTCTCTCACGTGTAGAAGGGACCTATAGCTTTTTTGCTGACTCCGAGCGGCGAAGTTTGAGAAGCTTTCTTAGACAGTTATTACTCTTTGAGTGTTGTCAGCAGCTCGAAAGAGGTGGTACCGTGAAAAATTCAAGGGTTTAGCCGGAAATCGAATCTAGACCCTTCGTCGTCGCACTCTACCCACTATGCCACTTCGGCCACTGCACATACAGTTCCTTAGTTAGTTGGAAATCGGCATCGGAGACGTTTTTAAACTATTTAAGTTGGACGAAGTCTTTGAAAATCTTTGAATCCGAGCTATTGGGACAACGCAACAGAGGACGACCTAGACTAAGGTTGCGCACACAAGTGGAGAAGGACCTCGACCAACTTGGAGTGCGCAACTGGAAGCAGCTGCCGAAAAATCGTGTTACCTGGAGAGGCATGTTGGTTGAGGCCCAGGTGCAACCCGGACTGTAGCGCCACAACAGGAAGAAGAAGAAGGAAATTCGAAGCTGGAACGAGTTAGTTAGTCGTTATGATATCCTTCAACGGACCGTATAAAATGTTTGGGGGTATGTTTGGACGTTCGTTCATTCCATAATTTCTTCCATTGGCTCTTGAATGATAACTTAAATTCTGCCAGTCTACCACAGCCATCGCTTTACTATCAAAGTTTTGAAGTTTCTCAAACCAAGAAAAGATGGGTGCGTTGAACAATGTCAGAGCGAGACGTTTCAGAACCAACCTCGATTTCAGCTCAAGCAGTAGAGCTCAGGTTGCCGAGACACTTTTCATTTTAAAAGACATTCAGTCATCTATTTCACAACTGCAACAAATTACACATCTCAGACATTCCCACCACAGTTCTGTTCAATTTATTTAAACGCAACTGACCACCTTCAACATTTAACAGATGCGCCGAATAACTCAATTGTGCCATCCTCCATCCTCAGGGCAACTCAGACGTCGGCATAAATCCATCGGCACCGTCATCTTCTGCACTTGAATCAGATCACGAAAAATCGCTGACCTTTAGATTTTTCCTCATACCCCAGAGACTTTCGCATGATGATCCGTTGATTGATGAAAACACGCATTGACGGCCGTTTCTCTGAAAGCGGACTATCATCCTTTGCACGCTGAGTAGCTCATGTGAGAAATGAAATTTGATTAAAGTGTCTTCAGGTTTATGAGTCAATAAATGTAAAAGTCCTAGAATTGGGCCCTTTCTCTGCTGACATAATTGAAGCAAACCCCGGAGGGAAAATCGATCCCACCCACTTAAATTCATCAGACCCTGTGGCGGTCCACTCCACCATTCCAAAGTACCATCAACGAGTGTCATTGACCGAAACGAGGCGAGAAGGTACATTTGCCGATCTGTTATGTAACTCGGTGGTGGAGTATTTTTAGGCTTTGCCTCTGAGATTGCCGCGATGACTTGACTGAGGGACACTTTGGGGATACGGTTTGACTTTTTTTTTTGGTCGTTGCAAAGTTTTACCATGTCGCAAATAACGATTGAGGATCCAAGACACTTGAGGAGGCTAAAGCACATTTCGCTATTACCTTCGTTAAGTCTTAAGTGAATAAACTACTCGAGAGATACTCTATTGTTTTTAGTGTTTATTTATTTTTTTCTGTTGTCTGTCTCTCATTTTGAGGGGCCACTCGAGAGCTGTGTGTTGGATAATTGCGAATTAGTATGGCGTTGGGGTACTTCGCTTCGCGCACTTATTCCGAGGGGAAATTGGTATTTAGGCAATTTTATTAAAACGCTCCGATCCGGCGAAATTCTCCTCAGTGAAAGTGAATTTTGGCACATCTCTATCGCTCTGGTTGTACGAGCGCACGTTTTGTAGCACGTAATCCATCTAATTTAGTGGATTGTACTGTGCGATGATTGGGATGCGCAGAGGGAGGGCATCGGTTGCGCTGATGTGGCAAAGTCCACATTGGGGCAAATAGCTCCCCTAAAATAATCATCAATTTGATGACAGAGACGCACATAACTGGACTAGCTTTTAATTGATTTGGCATTTGAATGTGAGGACGCGTAAGGGTAGGGTAAAGGGTCGTATATGAACTGGCTTTGGCTGAGCCACAATATTGCGAAGAAACTGCATCACTTATGAATTGATAGACACAATCGAAACTGAAAGAAAGAACATTGGGCTCAAGTCACCAACGGGCTCAAGTCATCAACGGGCTCAAGTCATCAACGGGCTCAAGTCACCAACGGGCTCAAGTCATCAACGGGCTCAAGTCACCAACGGGCTCAAGTCACCAACGGGCTTAAATCACCAACTTCTGGCATATTTTTCAAACACTTCGTTGTGTGACGATGACAGTGGAGAACCTTCTGTTTGTATTTTTTAATCTCAGGCGACCTTTTTACAGGCTTCAATGTTAAGAGAAATTTTAAACATAAAAGGCGCTGCGCTGTAGCCTCATCTTTGAAGTTACAAAATTAAGAACACTGCACATAACACAAGCTAGCTGGGAAGGGAGTAGTTAAGGCATTTTATTGCTAGACTTTAGACATTAGAAAGAACAGCAAAAACAAAAATATATTTCAAAATGAAAAAAAAAAAAAAATCTGCGAATGGTCTTCTATCCGATAACCCCCTAATCTGTGGCGCAGATAACGTCGGCGATAGATTGGGCGAACGCAGCTAGCCTTCAATGAAATTACGATGAACTCTAAGATCTGTGTAAGCCAAACTTGTTGATCAAACAAAGTTGATCCAACGCTTAGAATCATTAGATATTGCAGAGCGTTTTGATAACACATCTCTAGATCTCAGTGTTAAATTAGAGCCATTGGGATGAAGATCACTCATTCGTTTGTTGTAAGAACAGGTATCGTCTAAGAGGGCCCACCCTAGAGCAAGATCGATGTTAATAGGCGGGAGAACGTGCAAGCTGAGGAGTCTTGCCTTTAGAAGCATCGGCCGACGACTGATTACAGCATGGACAAATCAAGTCAGTTGAGGAGTCTTGCCTTTAGAAGCATCGGCCGACGACTGATTACAGCATGGACAAATCAAGTCAGTTGAGGAGTCTTGCCTTTAGAAGCATCGGCCGACGACTGATTACAGCATGGACAAATCAAGTCGGTTGAAGCAGAGGGCGACGACGACTGTAGGGAAATAGAAACGGACATCGACACTGAGGTTCAAAGTAGGCCAAGACGACTGATATCCATTTCATATTCGACACTCACTTGACACTGAGCTTCAAGGTAGGTTGAGCTTAAAACACCTAAAAGGTTTTTTGCCTAAAAAGGCAATTACACAGATTGTCGTTTAAGACGGTACGCCTCATAATTTGGCATAATTTGGTTGGCAGCGTCTATCGCTGCATTATCACATGATACCTGAAACCACTCTAATACTGAGATCTGCACTTTCGGAATATAGCTAGGCCCTCAAATAGCCTTGATTTAAATGAAGAACCGCTTTCAAGGAGTTAGGCTGGAAGGAGATCCATTGATTCAATTTCTTCCTCACCCTGTTACTTTACAGAAGTCGTTTTTCGAAATATTCACTTTTCCAACAATCTAAGTGAAGAGTTGAAAATCTGTTAACATGCGTTTTGCGTAGCAAGGTCATGCAAAGGTTGTAGTCAAAATAAAGTGGTGCAGCCAGATTGGCGCTGCTGGTGTTCACTTGCTAATCTGTTCAACGAGTTTTTTTTCGGTCTTTGGTGTAATGGATGGATTAATAGCATTATACAAGGCATACATACGCCCAAAACTTGAGTATAACGCTCCTATCTGGTCAGGTGCTTCTAAGACCTCCCTGCACCTGCTGGATAGAATTCAAAAGCGAGCGATAAAACTTATAGGTGACAGTAATATTGCGAAGTCGATTGACTCGTCACTTTTTTACCGCTATTTCAACAAGAAATGCTCAGACGAATTAGCCAGTTGCATTCCTCCTCTTCAAGAATTCACCCGCAATACACGCCTCGCTAGGAATGCCCATCAATTCACCCTCAAGCCCTCTTTCGGACGTATAGTCAAATTCAGAGACTCGTTCTTTAGCCGCACTACACGAATCTGGAATGCTCTTCCCAGCTCGATTTTTCCTCCTCATTACAATCCACAGGCATTTAAAACCAATGTGCATCGGTATCTCCTCTCCCTCTCTTCCTCTATACCTTCGGCCCGTGCTGTGACTTGATCCGGTCACTTAAGGGTACTCGCAACCCCTTTTGCACGCGTCAATTATAAAAAAAAAAAAAATTGTCAGCCCATCATGTAGTTGAAACCGTCAGTCCCAGCACATTTCGTTGGTGTAGTAATGTTCAGAGACACGCCATAAACTTAAGTTTTACCTGTCATGGACAGTTGTTAAGATGCGTCTCAAAGTTCCTAAGCATAGATAAGGCTTCAGACTTCTAGCAAGCCAACACATTGCTAAAAAGATCCACTTCCGTCTTCCTTTCCGAATCCAAAACACATAAAAGACAGACAAGCAGCCCCAAAGAGAACGCAATCAAAGCTCGAACACACATTCGCCGCTAGAAACCCTGCAACCCAAAATAAGAGCAACGAAATTCCTCCCACGTGACAGTCACTTCCATTCGAGTTGTTTGACCTTGCACAACCCGCTGGAAAAAAAAGTAAATTATTAATTCCACTTGAAACAGTTTTTTTTGTAACTCCTTTCGCCAGGACGGCCCATAAATGTCAAAAATCAGATAAATTACAATATTTCCCACCGTCTTAAAGAACCCTCATTTTTCATTCTCAGTGATCCTTTAAGCCATTAAAGTCGCCTCTAATCGTTTTCCTCTTGAAGGCGACGTTGTCGTCGTTTGTTTGTTTGAAGCAACAAAGCCTCGTGGGCTGTTGCGAGTGCAAAATAATTGAAAAACAAGTGAAAGAGAAGGCAGAATACATTTAATTATCTTCACGATGGGACAGAAAAGGATACTTGGAGAAATGAATTGCATTGCCGCTCACTAAATCGTCCTGGATAACGTGTTTTTAGTTTGGTTTGGAATAATCGGTGTCACCTGATATGAACAAGCACGCGAGGGGAACAATGGCCTAGCGAACTGGAGATGAAAGTTGACTAAGTTTGTGAATGCTTTTTAGAAGAGGAATGTGTTTTGACAGAACTTTAAAGATGGAAAGTGGTCGTAGTGTAGAGGGTAGAGTGCCACACTCACGCGCTGAAGGTCCCAGGTTCGATTCTTTATCATTAAGACTTCCGAAAAGTTTTTTCTTCATGAAACTAGGCACATGCTCATCTCTTTTTTCTTATTTTTGTACACGCAACGATTTGACCTAAATATGCTCGGGAACTCAGCAATACGAGGGAATTCCACAAATTTCACATAAAGAAAAGGTTCCCTCCTTATTTGCAAAGAACTCGGACAGCACTTTCCACAAAGCTCTTTTAAGTTCAACTTCACACCACCAAGGGCGTTCGCCATAGACAGGAACAGGTAGTAGTCACTTGGCGCTATATCCAGGCTATATGGTGGATACGATAAAACCTCCCATCCGAGCTCCCGTAGCTTCTGACGAGTCATCAACTAAGTGAGTGGTCTGGTGTTGTCCTGCTGGAACACAACACCCTATCTGTTGGCCAATTCTGGATGCTTCTGGTCGATCGCCTGCTTCAAGCGGTCCAGTTGTTCGCAGTAGATGGTAGAATTAAGTGTCTGGCCATATGGGAGCAGCTCATAGTGGATGATTCCCTTGTAATCCCACCAAAGACACAACAAAACCTTCCTGGCCGTCAATCCGGGCTTGGCCACTGTTTGGGACGATTCACCGGCCTTCAGCCACGGCCGTTGTCACTTTATATTGTCGTATATGATCCGTATTTCGTCGCCAGTCACCATCCGCTTTAAAAATGGGTCGGGTTCGTTCCGTTTTAGCAGCATATCGCAGGCGTTAATTCGGTCCAGACGGTTTTTTTTGCGTCAAATCATGTTTGGGTACCATAAAGCTTTTTTTTGCATCCAGCCTTCTGCGGTTGTTCTAAAATGGTTTGGTGACTAACTTCCATTTCCTGGGAGATGTCACGAGATGCCACATGCCGGTCTAACTCGATTATTTCCATGTGTTGCGGGACGAGGGACACCGGTAGTTCAAAACCCGAACACCATGATTCCATCGGTATTCGTCGTCACAGGTCTTCCTCTGGCTGGTTTATCCATGGTGTCGTTTTCACCGGCTCTGAATAGTCGAAACCATTCTTCCGCAGTTCGAAGTGATAGAGTACCATCCCTCAAAAAACCATTAATCTCACGGAACGCTTCTCTAGCGGCTTTGCCTTTAACGAACGAAAACTTTAAAATAGCGCGAATTTCGGCGTTAGAGATCTCCATGTTTACACGTCTATAACTGTTGAACGCAATATCCAAACTAATTATGCATAGCGTCGTTTTGTAGGTTATGTCGAGACCCTTCAAATGATGTATAGTATTGCCAGACTCAAACGCTTTGTACATAGCCGGAAAATTCAAAAGACAAAAAGGCGGAAGTGAGATATTCGGCAACCTTATACTAATTGGATGGAGGGAAAATTCACAGGGTGTCCCAGGTTCCTCATCAATTACTCGCGCGCTACTTAGACAGCGATTACTCTTTAAGTGTTGTCAGCAGCTCGAAGGAGGTGGTGCCGTGAAAAATTGGAGGTGGTAAACCGGGAATTGAACCTGGACCTTCAGCTTGTGAGTGTCGCACTCTACCCAGGACGCCACGGCCGCCACAACTGCCTCCAGGTGCTCACTCCAAATTTGTTAAGGCCCTTCTCCACTTACATGCGCCATCTCAGCCTCTGCCGTCCTCTGTTTCATTGCCCTATTGGCTCAGACTGGACAACTTTTCGTTCAAGAGCAGTGTTGTATATACTGGGTACATGGCCTGGCGCTGAAGTCGTTTCACCAGCCACATGTCGCTATAGAGGCCATAGAGTACGTTGTTGAACCGTCTCCTCCAGAGCCCATCAACGCAAACAGATTAAAAAATCGCACGCAAGGAGAAGTGCTTTCTTATCCGCTTTGAGAAGCGCTCAAGTTTCCGCTGCATAATGATCAATGGTTCTGTTGATCAAGCTGCTGCATAAAACATGCTTCTTTTTCGAGGAAATGCTCAGTTTATCCCCTAAGGCCAAAAAAAAAAACAGGAATTGACCAGAGTGATTCTGTGCTTGATTCCAATACTGATGTTGTTGGCCATATTTACAGTGGAGCCGCGAAGTTCTTGGCTACTTTGAGGTTCCTGCTGCCTGTTGTGAAGCTATGTCCGAGACGCCGGTGTTTTGTTTCCTTCCCAAATGACGGTATTTACTTTGCTATGCCCAATTTAGCCGCTTATGCTCAAATGCTATCAAACGCCTCATGGACAGCTCGATGAATTCATCCCATCACATCAACGTCGTCCGCCAAAGCTTGCAGTTGAACTGAAATCAGGATGATCGTGCTTTTGATGTTGACTTCTGGGAAATGCATGATCTTTTCAAGAACGCCGTTGAAAAATCCACACTAACTCGCGTTTCCTTGTCTAAACACAGCACACCACAAAGCGCCAAATCAATTATATTTGATGTAGATTTAATTGTTCACTTTGATGAGCGCAAATTACCTGCACAACCTCCGCGCCTCGTCAGGCGCTTCCTTCTTTCTTACACTTTCGTGGAACTCATGCTTGTGTCTCGTTCTGTTCTGCTGACGAGCTGCCAGGTGCCGGATTATCATAGATTCATCACACCTGTCATGGGGTTTTTATTCAGAATTAAAAACAAATGTGCATGTGATAAGGTTAACCAAGATCCGCCACTTGAAGCAAACGTTTCGAGATATCGCCCGGGCAAGGATACCTGTCCCTCGCTGAATGTCACAGACTCGAAAGCGCATTAATCATAATTGCGCTCATCTCCCATCAAGAAGATCTGATAGAAATGCAAATGTTCAGGCGCATAAGTAATTGCTGTCATCTCAACATCTAGACTCGGCAACCCTCAGACCCCAGTCACGTTGCCTTGCTAACGGGAGATAAGTTAGAAATGTCAATGAAATGTCATTTGCAATCATTTCTTCCGTTCACCACGTGTCACGTCACCTACAATCAGATGCTCTGTGCCTGCACTAATCCGGCAACGTCACCGGCCGCTGTCCAAAATCCTTTGTCGCTCCACGTCGTTGCGGTGGTTTATCACGTTTGGCCATTTAACAAAGTGCTCGTCCGAAAAGGAATCATTAAATCGCTCAACCAATCCAATTATTCAATTCCTCGTTGCAATAAAAGGGCATTGAACAATGTGTTCGCACAATAAAAACGCTCGACACGAGCTATGCCGGACAAACTACGTGCCCGGCTTTATAATTGAGACAAAATCATCTGGGCAATTTGTATTCGATGTGGCGCACTTTAAAAGAGTTGTACTAACTGACGTTCACTTCATGGTTACGGCTGTAGACGACACGCCGTGGCATGGTGCGACACCGGCGATGACGGTGCATAGGCGAGAGGGACTGGAAAGTTTATATAATCTACGAGGCAGACGCGGGCATCCGTGCAATTTGAAATCAACTCAAGCGAACCGAATGAGATACTTGGATAACTGCTGGAGGTCTGTAATGCTATTCAAATGAATTTGGCTGAGGTTTGCAATGCTGCCCACTTGGCAACAGAAGGGAGATGTTCAATTTTTTCAAAGTGTACATTTGATGTCCGCTTCCCTGGGCTGGGTATTATTTGCACGCTCGTCTGCGGAATTGGCTGCGTGATGGAACTTTAAACTATTTGGGGTTATTTATTGAGGAGATTTGGTTAAAAATGCTAAAGCCTGTTCTCATCAATTGCCTAAATGTGGAGACTGGCGGCGACAGACGACCGATTAACGGAGAGAATGTCAGTTTGTTGCGTCTTCGTCCGCCACATTAGGTGGCGCCTGCTGACATGGAGATTTAAAAGTAAATGCCACACGAAAGAGTGGCGGGGTTGTTTTGCATTTAAATGAATTGGAGAATCGCGAAGAAAACTTTGTTGGCTGCTTATCTGCTCAAGCAAAATTATCCGAAAATCCGATACATCCTCTTAAAATAAAAAAATGAACATTTTTAGTTGTCCTAAAAGTCGGACGAAGTTTCAAAACGAAAATACATGTCGTCCAAACCCTTTCCAAAAACCGATGAACTTCTAATTTTTGTTCCTTGCAGTGGTAATCAGCAAAGAGGTTGCTGGGAGGCAGCACGCGCCACTATGTTGACGCGTATCGTACACTAAATCGTTCTCCAAATCGTCAAGAGAGCCGCCAATTCAATTGAATGTTTAGGTGTAAGAACTGCTGTTTTACGGGCTTTTCGTTGAGAACACCACTTCGGTCCGACATTCTTTCACCAGTCAAAATGGCGAATATTCGTCCAGATAGGCGCTGTTCGTTTGCTTGCGATCGTTGCCATTGTTGGCCGTGACAGTTAAACCGTTCAATCATTTAACCGTTTAGCAAACACCTTCCATCCCACTGCCCATGTCGACGATGCCCCCTGCTCGATTCCACTAGTTAGCGACGTGAACTGATGCCGAGGTAGTTAGCTGTCCCAGGAAAGGAGCTTGTGGCAGTTAAATATTTCAGTTTTCCGCACCGTTGCCTTGTTTGTGAGCGTAGTACGTCTGCGGGATGTGCTTTCGTGGAGAAACTAACCGTCAGAGCTCCAACAGACCACCTGTTCGGTATGACTTCATGGCGAGGGTGATTTGAGTTTTGAGACGGTGACGAGTGTTCATTAATAGCCTTCATATTCGCGCCGATCAAACTAGTTGAACTTTTGTCAAGTTCAACATCGTTAACATGTCAAGACGTTGGTATGCATAATTAAGGACCGTCACAGCACAGAGTGTCTTTATCGAAGCCAGAGTTTGTTCGCTTAATTGTTCAGCTATTGAACGGGGCTACAAACGATTTGCTCGTGACGCTGAAACTATCTTCGTCCATTAATTGCAATAAAGACGAGTTAGGCTACGACGCCCGCTCGCCTCAACTGTGGCGTCGAAATTCAATTCTTAGTGTTTTTTCTGACGTGAAGAGCAGCTGTTTTATTGTCGCCACTTATTAGAGAATACCATAAACTCATTCAAACGACTTCATGCATAAATAGCTGCAATAAGCCAACCAGCCGTTGTGTGAAGATCTTGGCCTCTAATTGAAGCATTCCAGGCGAGGATAGTGACTCACTTGGTTTTGTGACGTAGAAGAAATCCAAGGGCCAAGTTCACTTCAAGTTCTTTAAATAAATTCAAATTCATTTAGTGACACGCAACGTGCTGGTTATCGATGTGGTTAGTCTATTTTTAGACACTTCCGTGGTACTGTGTGGCAATTGGCTTATTGCACCTTGCGTTGACTTGACTGACCGGGAGACGCTTTCGACTCTGGGAAAAATCAATCAAAGCTCTTGTGTTACCGCGACAGTGTCAGCAGACACTTATGTGCTTAAGTATGAAGGCTATGGGATCCACCACCATGCGCATTGTTTCTTAATAAATGCAGAAATTTGCAATTCAGTGTGATCTTCCGGATGTGATGTCATCCTCATGCAACGATCGACGGGTACCTCAAATCAGCTGACAAGTTGCCCCTCAGTTGAATACCAAGCGAAAGCAACTGGTGTTCCTAGAGGGATGACATGTTTGTGTGTTCAGTGGAGATCATCCATTCTATCATCTTCTGTTCCAGGACTGGATAAAAATAACTTTTTCTTCCCCTAACCACATGTTTTTGTCTCTCAACTTGGTCATTGAGAAAAGTTCCCTCAGTTCGCAGGTTCGTTTTATTCGCTTATTTGTGGCGTTGTGTGATTTTTAATTTCCAATAAAATCCGCGTTGATGGTCAGTAAAATACAAGTGTTAAGCCTTATTTATCACAAGCCGTCCGATTGTAATAAATTAACGTTTTTGTAGTTAAACAATTTATAACACTTAAAGTTTCGTCACGCAAGATAAAAGTGACACGAAAGACAGGCGTTATTTGGAATGGAGACTTCCCGGCGGCAATTAAGACACAAGTTCAGTCCGGTAGACCGCTTAGCTTTCAGATGGGCAATACTAGCGGCCTCGTAAAATGAAAAAATATATTTATATTTTTCCGGAGGTTTTTTGTGTGCAGTGGAAATGCGTGACAAGTAGTTGTCTCGCATTTGATGTAGTCTTGCATCTCCGAAACTTTTCACGAGACGTTATTGAAGTTGTTTGCTGACTATGAACTTTTGATGGTGAATGAGGAGCTTATGGCCCTTGACTTAATTGACTTTTGATGGAGGGCAAACTTAGAGACTCATCCTAAATAACCTGAAGTTCTACTAACATTTCGACAAATATATATACTTGTTGGTAAGTTGGTGCGTAGAATGTGCGTCCTTTGATGTCAGCGTTCTGAGTGGATCTTCACTACACTACCTGCAAGGCTTTCAACCAATTTGTGGAAGCTTTCTCTTAGGCAACAACCACTCTCGTGTCAATGCTTATCCATATAAAGTCAACTTAAATTGGAAATATGAAGATTGACTTGATGCACGGTTATGCTTGTTTCTGAGACTCAGTGATCAGAGTATAAATTGGATTGTTTTTAAAGCAAACAACTTTAAACGGAACAACTGATTTCAGAAATAGATGCGTT
This sequence comes from Eristalinus aeneus, assembly GCA_955652365.1. Taxonomy (NCBI): domain Eukaryota; kingdom Metazoa; phylum Arthropoda; class Insecta; order Diptera; family Syrphidae; genus Eristalinus; species Eristalinus aeneus. Next base: position 26,235,954 of record OY019131.1, read on the forward strand.
CCTTCAACAATGTGAACATTAGAATGATTTTTAGCGACCAGTAGACAATACGAGGATTGCCTTTTATATTTCGGGATTAGAGTACAAAGACAAATATAAACCATCGAAAATAGCTTTATTGTTTTCCAAAATATTCCCTATTAAGGTATTTACACTTTTGCATGTGTTTTAACCAATTGCCGAAGCACTTTTACCACTCTGATTGAGGTATCTCCAAAACATGCATTCTGAACGCATCAACCGCTTTTTCAGATGTCGAAAATCGTTGACCTCTCATTTTATTTTTTACGTACGGGAATAAAAAGAATTCATTCGGTGCTATGTCAGGACTTTACTTTTTTTAATCAAATCAATGTTTTAAGTGCCCAAAAATGCAGTTGCTTGAGCCGATGTGTGAGAGCTCGCATTGTCGTGGTGAAGAGTCTTCGGCGGTTGGTTTTCCTGATTTCCTGGAAGATGGTTATGTACCACTCAGAATTGACTGTTCTGTGTTGTTCTAGTGGTGCAGTGGCCAAAGTTTTGTTCCAACAGTTGGATAAATGTAACGAATTTCCAAAATTTTGGCAGCCCGGCCAACATGACACAGCTGAAAAATTTTGGGAATGGGCATAGAAGTCTTGAAAACATTTTTAAGGTTCCGTTTAAAAAACTTTGCTTAAATTATTTCAATTTTTAACATTAGAGTCCGCAAGCGCGCGACAGGCATGGGACTATACGCATTTTTCGGTTAAATGTTTTTAGGCCACTGGGTTGTGTATGTACGTATATCGTGAGGTATAAGAACACTTGTTTATTGAAATAGATTCAATAGACGTGTTGATATTTATGTTAAGTCTGTTGTGTGGATCGATTTTCAAAACTCGGCGGAATATGTGCTTCGATATAATACTTACATCAAATTTGCAAAACGAAACCTTAAATTTGTACTTACAATTGACACCTGGTGAGCTACAGATTCATGAACAAAAATTACAAAAATGCGCAACTGCTGAAGATGCTCCGTAGCCGACAACCAGAAAGGGCAATGAACTTAATTTGACAGAATCAGGAAGAGATGCGTTTTGAATTAATAGCATTGCTAAAAAGGTAGAAAAGAAAGGTTTGAAAACTCACTAGACGACGAAGACGCGAGGGATCATTTTGAAAAAATTCTTTATTTTCCAAATTTTCTCATTCAATTCGAACCTACTGGCTCAGTCGCTATTAGGCGATTCCATATGGCAGAGAAGCAGAACAATTCACAACGAATAATACGATGTGTGAGAGATCGCATTGTCGTGGTGAAGAGTGATCCGTCTTCGGCGGTTGGTTTTCCTGATTTCCTGGAAGATGGTTATGTACCACTCAGAATTGGACATTCTATTCGTTTTTCTGCGTTGTTCTAGTGGAGACATGTCCAGTTGTTCCGAAAAAAGTGGCTACCATTTGCTTGGAAGTGCTTCGTACGCGAGCAACTTTTGTTGAATTTGGCTCAATTTGAAACAACCATACAGTCGGCTGCTGTTTACTTTCGGGCTCATACGCGTAAATCCACGATTCATTACCTGTCACGATGTCATAGACGTGTTTCGAAGCACCGTGATCGTATTTTTGTAGCATTTCTTTTGACCAATCGACACGAGCCTTTTTTCGAGCGATTGACATATTGTGTGGGATCCAACTCAAATACATTTTTTAGCGGTCAAATGTCCATGCAATATTGAATGTATGCTGGTCCCACTAATGCCTAAGGTTGTCTCAATCTCACGATAGGTCATATAGCGATCTTGAAATATCAGTAGGCGCACAGCATCAATGGTTTCCGGAACAACAACTGATCTTGGACCACCTTCACGAAATTAGTCTTGAAGTGAACTACGAACTCGGTTGAATCCACCATGTCATCGATAAACACTGCTCCTCAATGGAGCTTCATCGCCGAAAATTGAATAAAGTTCATCGATGCACTGTCGTGGACTTAATCCACGTCGAAAGTTGTAAAAAATCATCGCACGAACATTTTTACGATTTAATTCCATTTTTTGGGCGAGATGAATCTTTTAAGTTACTGTAAACAACATAAAAAGCGCTCGTATGTCAAAACGTTCTGAGTACGTATAACCTCAAAAATGTCAAACCCTACGACAGAGCTGGCAGTGGCCAGATTGCAACACTAGGGTTGCCCAATCCCGAAATATAAAAGGCAACCTACGTATAAATTGTCATCCAGCCACTTGTCAATTTTGTGAGTCAATTTCACAGTCTCTTGTTCAGTCAATTCAATCAGTGGATCGTCATGATCTCCAATTGAACACATTGGAGATCATGACGATCCCCACTGCGAGTCCGTGAAGGCGAAAATTAATTCGCGCATTCTGAATAATTGATTCTCAGACAAGGAGACTTTGCAATTTAATTTGCAAGTCTGCGGATGAACATACTTTTAATTGCAAAAAAAAAGTTGAAGAAGTCACAGACTTGTGAGTTGAGGTCTTAACAGGAATAGGTGTTTAAAAAAAGGGAAATGATAATAACGACAGCAGTGCGATGGCCGACTCTAATGCCGACATTGTAACAGATTCGTCTTTTTGTGTTTGTTTTTTGTGTAAACGCACAACATCAGCATCATACTGCTTTCTTCATACAGATCACAGTACGCAAGAAAAAAAAAACCAAGCATTTGCTAAGTGGGGACTTACATCAGCACGAACATTTTCTCATTCTTAAGCACGATTTTTGATGAAGGAAAGTGACGACGTTATTGTTATTAAATTTGATGTAATTCCAGAGCGGACAGCTAGCTTCTGCTTACTGAATAATTGGAGCATTCCAATGGGCAATTGTGTGGGCATTGCAGCGATTACCAAGATCGTGCATAGTTCAACTGTTTTCCTCCCAGGGGTGAAACGAATAGGAATTTTATAATTGACAGGGTCCGTGACATAACTTCCTTCTAAGTTTAAACAAAAACTAAAGTTAAATGAGCAAGTGCACGTTTTGTACATCAATGTAGGAACAAAAGGAACACAGTTTTATACCAATTTTATTCATGGAGTGCCGGTTGTTTTTGAAAGAGGAGAAGAATTTGAAATTGGCATCACTTTTTTAACTGACGGCCATTTTGTTATAAGTGAAGTGATTTATTTTGCTTTTGCTTGGCAGTGCAAGAATTAGAGCCATTCCAAGTAGATTTGGAGAATGAGCAAAAAAACAAGATTTCACTTTTTTAGTGATGATGCTCACTTTTGAAAGAAACTTTGTATCATTAAACAAAACTGCGATATTTGGAGTTATGGTTATGGTGAAGTGCCTGTAATATTGGCAAGAGAATGATTTTTAATGTATTTGATGGGTTGGTGGAATAATTAGAGCGTTCTTCCTTAAAATCCATGTTGGCCAGAACCTTACAGTCACCAGTGACCACTTTAGCGACGGTTAGTACTTTGTCTTTCATCAAATGAACATACGTGATGTCCATGATCTCCAACAAAACGGGGAAATATTTTATACAACTCGTTTCGCAATTCATTTGTTAAAAAAAACATTTGGTTACCGCTAGGTTCACGGTATGGAGCCTTGAATTGGCCTCCTAGATGTTCTCAATTCATTTGTTAAAGGAAACATTTGGTTACCGCTAGGTTTACAGATTGAAGGCTTAAATTGGCCTCCTAGATGTTTCGCAATTCATTTGTTAAAGGAAACATTTGGTTACCGCTAGGTTCACAGATTGGAGGCTTAAATTGGCCTCCTAGATGTTGCGATTTAATGTTGCTTGGCTATTTTCTGTGGGGATGTTTAAAATCGGTAGTCCATGCCGACAAGCCGGAAACAACGGACAACTTAAATTCGCCACGTTACAGCCGATAAATGGTCACAAATGTTGAAAAAAGTCTCAGTGACTGAGGATCCAGATGAGACAAAGTTTTACACTAAAAATGATAATGCCAAAAAGTGATCTTTTCAAAAAAGTTGAAAGACCACATTTTGGCATTATCATTTGAAATTGAATTTGTACAAACTTAATTTCTCTTTTATTTCATTTTAAAGTAATATGTTTATAAGAAACACCATTTAGGAACAAAGGTTGGAGCACACAATTTAATACAAATTTGAAAAAGATACCTCTGTTATGGTGATAATGGTGATATCGTTTGATAAGATCTGTCAATTGAAATGGCCATCATGCCACAGTAATTTCCAATCACCAATTTTTGTGTACGGGAATCACCCCAAACTTCAATCAAATCGCTGAGCTAGAAGATGTGAAAAACGTGCAAGGTGAGCAAGTCGACGGGAAGGCTAATATTATAAAATAACCGGCAAACACTGCTGCACAAAGAAGCAAAATTTTCATCTACAAAGGCTTGCATGTAGCCGATAACATGTCTTTATTAAATAATGTTTAAGCAACGTTAGGCGCTCAATCAAGCGAGTAATGAGTCTGTTTTTTTTAAGATTGGCTTGTGTAATATTTCTTTTTTGAAACCGCATTTAAAAAAATTGAATTTAATTAATAATAATAATTGTTGGCGTGACAGTCTACAGGGGACCAAGACCTAGCTTGCTCATCAACTACTCGTGTGCGCTACTGTTCTCTCACGTTTAGAAGGGACCTACAGTTTTTTGCCGACTCCGAACGGCGAAGTTTGAGAAGCTTTCTTGGACAGTTATTACTCTTTGAGTGTTGTCAGTAGTTCGAAAGAGGTGGTGCCATGAAAAATTCGAGGTGTTCAGCTGGGAATCGAACCTCGACCCTTCGGCGTGTGAGCGTCCCACTCTACCCACTACGCCACGGCGCAAGATTAACCACAAAAGAGATTCCAGTTCACAAGTCTCCGAAGTCACGAAGTTAAGTTATATTCTCTATGTGGCGGAAACAAAATGAAGCCAATAATCAGAGGAACAGTGCTAAGACCGTGAAACACGATGCTAGACGTATTACGGTGAGGAATTGTGCGACGCCTATTTAAATTTTTGACATCAAGTGTAAAAATTTTGTGCATTCTCAACGACTATTGCTTACAGAAATATAATGACCATGAATATATCGCACATGATACGCGTATGTGGTTATTGTATAATAACTTCCACACAAGTTCAAAATGAACAAGTTTGAGATGCATCGGAACAGTGGATTCGCATTCACATAATCCGAAATGAAGAACAGTTTAAGGAAGGTAGATTGTTTGAGTGAACTTGATACCATCCGTCCCGCAACGCCTGGAGAAAGAGATAAGGATACTGATGATGATTATCTATTCGCCCTTTATTATTTTTTTACAGTTTCTTTCTTTTTGCGAATGGAATTTAGTACTTTTTTATTTATCAAATTTTACCTTAACAAAGAAATAATAAATTTTTGTTTAAAAATAACATTTTCCCCCTAAACCTCTACTGTACGCAAACTTTTGTGGATCACTGTAACTTGTTAAAACAAATCCATAAAAAACGAATAAATTATTTTTATTATCCACTCCTGCTTGAACTGTTAAGTGCCTGTAACAAGTACGACCTCTGCTTCATTATTGAGTTTGAAGGCAAGAATGCATCGGGTCCGATACGACATACTTTAATTTTAATTTGAAGTGAGAAGGTTTCCCCTACTTTCATTCAATCAGTCAGTCAGTCAGTCAGACGACCACAATTTGATGTTTCTTTTCACCTCCTCATCAGCATGTGTACTGCCCATATATTCGGCCAAAGGGTGGTGAGTGCTCGACACTCACAGACAATATGATGTGTTTGGATTAGCAAGTTGATTATTAGGTCCGTTTCAATTGCTCTGAATTGCTACGAATGTCTCAAAAGGCGTTTAGGTCCGTTCCAATTACTCTGAATTGCTACGAATGTCCCAAAAGGCGTTCCGTTTGCTGATTTTTTCGTAGAAGAGAGCCCATGACAGAGCAAAATATTTCCCCTCCCTACGAATGGCTGCCGAAAAAAAAAAACTGTGGGCAGCAGATGGCTGTCAAAGTTGAAATAAGAAAACCTTTTACATTTCATATATCTGATAGGTGTTTACGAGAAGTCGTTTCACAAGTTTCGACAGAGCTACTAACTGTGAGAGAGATTATTACCAAAACAACTCATCTACGAATTTCTGCACACAAATGAATTGGAACAAACCTAACAACGAACAAACTTCTTCAAGAACCCTTGGATGACCTGTAAAAAGCGCACATTGTGTGGTAACACAGACCATTCGCCAGACATGCAATGCATGTCGCATCCTTAACATAGAATTCTACCACACTGCCTGTGTCATGGGACAAAATTGAATTGTAATTAAGACCCTCTAGGGACTTCGTTTCTCCACGATGATCATGAAACCGACGATGATAGTATGACAGACGAGAGACCGCACGAAGGCCCTCATCAATTAATTCCGAGGAAACATCGCGAAGATTAATTGATATCAAGTAGTCAGCAACGCTCGTGTTGTGCTGTGTTCCGAAGGCGAAATCGCAACCGAAATAGCAGCTAAATCCGAAATAATTTTTCACGGTGTAGACGCTTGAATGGCGTTGACTTTAGGACGATCTGACAATTCATTCGAGTTGCTGTGCATTCATAACTTAGCGGTCGATTATTCTTCACTTGATGGTTATTTGCAGAGGCATTCGCATTGTTATCGTGTTTCTTTGAGCTAAAAATACACTCGCTGTCATTCTTTGGAGTGATTCTGGCTCGGCTTTTGTGTGAAGAGGTACTTGCATAAGAATGCGCCTAACGAATGAGGAGACTTCTAGCTCAGCGCAGTAATAATTCTGGCTGATGAATGCAAATGTGAAGCACATTTCAGAAGTTACAGTAAATTGCTGCCTGCTTCACAGGGAGGTCTGTTTTGATAAATTTCTACAAGACTGTCAATTGATAGACTATGGCAAATAACGCATGTTGCAGACAGAGCTTAAGTCATTGGATATTCCCATGCGACAACCAAGATCGCATTCTTCGGCTGAGTTTCTGCTTTATTAGCCTTGTACCCTCTGCCATTCACTCAATCTCGTCATCTCAAGACACCCTTTCATCAAGCTTCAAATGTGAAGTTGGAAATGGAAAGTGCGTTGCAGTCGGCTAACCACACACTGCAATAACTGCCATTTTTCCCTGCTCAGTTGAATGAAAGTGGCATGTTAATCGTTTCCAAAGTCACTTCAACTCAAGCGTAATGAGCCAAGCAAGGGCCTAATCGCAAAGCATCCAGTCGACAGCGAACAGATGAAAACTGACGCGTGACAAATATTTGTCATTTTTTTGTTTCGCCACACGACGACAACAAACGTCACCTCAATTCTGAAATATGTTCGCACACTTTTTCATTTCTGACAGGCACTCAGATGACAGTTGGCACTGGCCGCAGACAAATTGGAGTTGTCACTGAAAATTGGTACTTCGAGCTAGTGATGCCAAGTGCCATTTGTAAAGAATATGAATACGTCTGTGAATTAATTATCGATTTGTTTTATGATGTCATTTTTGTGAGGACTTTCTACAGAAAGCCACAAGGGAACCGTTATGATGAGTTTGTCTGAAAAACAAACAACAGCTGGTAACTTGTTTGGTGGTATGTGACTCTCCTTAAACTTGTTTTGAGCTAGAGACGACGACAAAGGAGAGAGAATGAATTCGGGAACGCAAATTTGGAAAAACAAATTTGTGCATAAAATTGAATTTTAATTGGGACACAGGTATCTGTTTACATTTTATGGCGAATCAATTTGCATGCAGCACAGGGTTGAAGCTGCTTCGTGTTGACCTAATTTCGTGAGAGATCGTGACTGTTAATCGATCAGATGGGTGGCATTTGACGTAATTGTGTGTCGGAGAAGAGATTTTTGATAAAGACAAGTTAAAGTTCAAAGGCTTTTTGATGACACGAGTTGAACGAATAGACGTCCGTGGCTCTGATAGGTCTTAGTTCAAATTCAGGTCCCAAAACACATTCCTTTAGAGCAAGTTAAGTAGTTCACGTTCCTTTAGATAAGAATCGGGCATTATCTTTCGCTTTAAGTCTTCCAACAAAAACAGTTTGGTTTGTTATTATCGTTTTAAAAAAGATCTTTTAAGCTAGAAACGTCATGTTTACCAACTTTGAGAATGCAGTGACTTTACTGTTGCGCAAACGTTTAATGAATAACAAACCGATGGAATACCCGAGCTTTGGAACCAATACGCGTTACAAATGTCAATATGTCTGATGACATAGATGAACAAGTTAAGTTGAAAACAAGCCCAAACCGGGTGGTTTTTTGTTACTTTGCCTTAAGTTGGCAGCGCTCATTTACTGGTGGCCATTTCCTCAGCTGTCTAGTGACTAAGTTTGTCGAAGACTAAGTTTGATTTGACACATAAGCAAATATAGGCTGGCGTCTGAAAAACGCTTGCAAATTGTGGAAATTTATTATAAATATGTGTCGCTTACTAGATCCATTTTACAGTCACGGTAATAATACATCAGAGCAATTAATGGGATTAACTGTGGAATCTTTCTCAATGATTACACGCGGCCACAGAGACGTCATACAGTGTGAACAAAAGAATTCGTTGCTATTGTGGAGCGTAGTTTAAAAGAGTACCCGAATCGGCATATCCGCTATCGTGCACAAGAACTGAATCTTTGTACATCCACATTTTGGGAGATCTTGCATCGCGTGCTTATAAATACCAAAACGTGCAAGAAATTGAAGTCACAGGAACACCTAGCAATGGCCAAAAAAAAGACTGCCGTTGCTTAGAGACGAAATTCAGTTTTGATTGAAAAGATGTGTCAAACAAAGCTGCCATATTTGAAGCAGAAATAATCGTCAAGTTTATGTCAAGGCACTGACTTTCTGGTTTCCATTATGGGTTGGTGGCATAATTGGTCCTTCTTCTTGTTCTTCTGGTGCTACAGTCCGGGGTGGACCTGGGCCTCACAGAATATGCCTCTCCAGCTAGCACGATTTTTCGCCATCTGTCTCCAGTTGCGCACTCCAAGTTGGTTGAGGTCCTTCTCCACTTTTGTGCGCCGGCTTAGCCTAGGCCGTCCTCTGTTGAGTTTTCCTAATGTCTCGGATTCAAGGACTTTTTGGGCCGGAGCAGTGGTCTCTGGCCTAACCATTTTAAGCGTTGTATCCGTAGACGCTTGACCAGGCTCATATCGCTGTACAGCCCATAGAGATCGTCGTTAAATCTTCTCCTCCAGATGGCATCACCGCAAACAGGACCAAAAATCGCACGCAAAACTTGTCTCTCGAAAATACTAAGGGCTTCCTCATCCGCCTTTGGTAACGTCCAGGTTTCCGCGCCATAAAGTGGGACTGGGATAATCAAGCTGTCTTATAAAGTGAGCTTAGTCCTTCGAGAGAGGGCTTTATTACTCAATTGCCTCTTGAGCCCAAAGAAACAGCGATTGGCAAGAGTGATTCTGCGTTTGGTTTCGGTACTGCGTTGTTGTCCGGAGCCGAGGTAGACGAAGTCCTTTACTACCTCGAAGTTTCTGCTGCCCAATGTGACGCTCTGTCCTATACGTCGATGTTGTGTGACCTTTCTTAATGACAGCTTGTACTTTGTTTTGCCCTCATTTACCGCCAGACCCAACGCCACTTCCGCTTCAATGTCAGCAAACGCCTCATTGACGGCTCGCTGTGTTCGTCCAATCACGTCATCAGCGATAGCTGGCAATTGCGCATACTGCTGAAAAATCGTGCTTCTGATGTTGACTTGTGAGTTACGCACGATCTTCTTGAGGTATAATTGGTCCGTACTTCTAAAGAACGATGCTAGCCAGAACGTCACTGTCAATGCTGACCGCTAAAGGGTTATGGTTTGTGATTCGTTCATCAGTCGAGCAGGAACTTCAACATAACGGGACAACATGCCACACAGTCCATGCCATACGAGTAATTAATATACTGAAAGTTTGGGTTGGTAGCCACGTATTTTTACGTTACAGACCCTTGAATTGATTCGTGTGGCTTGACTTAGGCGAGTGTACGTCGAGAAGCTTGAAACGAATAACAGATTGAAAGAAGCAAAACTGCAAATTGAAAACTTATTTTCAAGCTTTCAACGAATTTTACTTGGTCATGTATTCAAAAATGCATTTGCCCAATGAAGCAAAGTTAGACGTCTTCCTGTAAGAACAACATTCAACATTTGACAACATGAATATGGACTCCATATAAATCGGCAGTAGCAGCAGGCTGGTGGCCGGCTTGGCTTAGTGGGTAGAGTGCGACGCTCACATGCCGAAGGGTCTAGGTTCGATTACCGGCTCAACACCAATTTTTTGAATTTTTCACGGCACCACCTCCTTCGAGCTGCTGACAACACTCAAAGAGTAATAAGTGTCTAAGAACGCCTCTCAAACTTCGCCGTTTGAAGTATGCAAAAACTGTAGGTCCCTTCTACTCGTGAGAGAACAGTAGGGCGCGCAACACGAGTAGTTGATGAGCGAGCTAGGCCCTGGTGCCCTTGTGGACTGTCGCGCCATACAGTTATTAATTATTAGCAGCAGGCTGTTGAATTTCTGATGTGTGAAATCAACAACTTCTGTTTGTCAAATGATCAAATTTCAAATACCTGTCGTATTTAAAACCGATTTAAACTCGAGCCAAATTGAGAATGCTTTCAATTGGCATCCAACTCTGGGTATTGTAAAGCATTCTGTTGAATTTAAGAACAGAATTTGCAGGCATTTTTGCTCCAAACCTCATTGTCATCGCAATAATTTCGTGTGACACTTTTCGGTAAGGCGAGCTTCAACCAAAAACGCCTTTCATTAGCAATTGAGTTCCCCACAAGCCTATCAAACCGCCAAGGACGTGTGCTTGGCTTTGAGCAATAAATTCCAATTGACAAGTAGTGGCTCTGTTCCTACACATCTTCCTCAATTAAGACCGCCGTAATTGCTCTTGAAAATGAGTCTAAGTAGCCACGCTTACTCATATTATTAGCGGCTCTGGTTTCACGAGTGAAATAGAAAGTGCGACGAAGCTCAACCCATTAACTGTCGATCTCTTAATCAGAGCCGTCCACTGCTGTGTGACCAAGATCGTCGTCGTGATTGCAATTGTCATTGCCGCCGTCTCATCTTATCATTGATGTTGTCGCCGCTGCCGTGCCGTCACGTCAAAACTTAATCAAAGTCTAATTCGGTAAACGCACTCGTATTACTGTAATCGGAGCAGCAAGGGCTTATTCTGAACGGGGTCCGTTTAATCCCATCGCATGTCGTTCTCTTTCTCTCTGTAGCGTCTAGTTGACAAAGCGCAGTTCGGTCTGTGGCCATCATTAAGGCAGACTTGTGCTGATACTGTCTTCGCCTCCCCCTCCACTGCCACCATCGCAGTTGCAATGTATAGCAAAATGCCAAGACCCAGTCAGTGGCACTCTGATGTTTGACTGTTCACGCCTCGACCAAAGCTCGGCCAGTGGCGGTCTGCGATTTGTATCATACTGTTCACGTCCGCAGTTTCGACAGTAATCATTCAGTTCGTTTGCTTATCCTCGTTATCCCGGGAATGCGGGCGAGTGAGCCGTGTCCGTCAAGCCAGTCCTAAACGAAAACTTATGATCACTCCTCCAACGAGGATGTTCGCGAACCTCTGAGACAAACTTTTTGCAAGCGCGCGCCTTCTGCCAATTCGTTTCGTGTCGTGTGTTAGAGTGACGGTAGTTTGATTGATTTTTCGTCGCGAATACTTGTGCGTGATTGTGTCTCATACTTGAATAAGCACCAGTGACACCATGAGTGACCTCAGCGATATCAGCGACAACAACAACAGGAGCAGTTTGAAGGAGTAATACAATTTTTATATTTCTATTGAAGAGGTTTTTGACACCGTCTTTGTGTCTATTGTGCAGTCAGGTGGCGTTAAGGAAATTTTCGGCCTTAAATAAGGCTAACACCCGCACTGAGCCTGCTAATGGCTCCATTGTGGCAAACCTGCAAATGAGCAGCAGTTAGCACACAAACACACGAGAGCCTCGTGAGAAACTTCGATCATCGCGGGTGTAAATTTGGCAGTTTATTAGACCAGTATATCGGACGCTAATGGACCTGCAAATATTACAATCTGTGGGTGCCGGTGTGTGTGCGAGTGCTCAGCCATTCATTCAGCTTTAAAACGCGTAAAAATATCACAAAGCATTGTGTGCAGCGGCACACAAATGGGGGAAAATTTACCGATTAAGGTGTTCGATTTCAGAGGCGAATAGACTTCTCGCACATTTTGGGGTGTTTTGTCAGGTATTTTGTTTCGTTGGCGGAAAATTACTACGTGCTCCAGATGGTGGTTTGTTGCTGTTAGTTTTTGTTGTTGTTCCCGGTCGTGTTTGTAGACAATACACATTGACACGAAACTGAGCGCAAAAAAATATGTTGACGTTGCGTCGGGTGCAACGTTAAAAAATTGTTGACAAAATTAATTGCCAAGCTTATGAACTTTTATCGTGCTCTACATTTGTGCAGTTTTTTTTTTCGTCTGTTATGGGTTTTAGTATTGAAGCGAATGACGCAGGTATGACCTCTTCAAATAGGACCTTTCGCTGTGACAGACTTCGTCGCACCCACAATACATTCTCAGCGAAACATTATTGCGTTGGTTGTTCAGATTAATTGCTAGGCTGTAAGAAATCTTCAATTAAATGGCAAAAATTACAAGTACTCGTGTATTGTATTTTAATGAATGCCTGGGTTTTATTTGGAGTTTTGCGTCAGCCGAAAACGGCACGCAACAGGCCAATTCAAGTTGTTTACTTCTTTCTTGACAGTTGTGGATTAATTTTCATAAACAGATTAATTTAAAGAGCCTTTGTCTTTGGGGCTGATGTTGGTGTTGTTGTTTTCATATTCACAGCTAATGAAGGGAATGTTAAGAGCCGCGGCACTCCATGAGTTCACATTATGAGGTCTTTTCTTATTTATTACCAGATATAATTGTTATGGTGCGATGCCCAAACTAGGGATTAAAGACCGACATTGAATTTGAATCGGCCACCATCAGCGCCTTTAAAATGAGGTTGTTACATTTAGGTTTTCTTGTTTCCAAATTATCGCATTTTTCTCATTTCTGATGTACTTTGTTCAAAAGGTCACACGAAAATTATAATCATTTTGATGAGAACCATATTTCCTTCCCTTATGTTGCATAAGAAAGATATTTTTGACTACCAACGAAAAAAGCATTCTCTGTATAACTAGATACACATGACTGACATGACTCACATGGCTACTGCATGACACGCTTGAACAGTAGAAAACTGAATGTACGAAGTTCATTTGCGATTTAAAAGGCCAGCGGATGCCAAAATGATTCCTAATCTAGTATTAATCTAATCTTTATCTAATTTAGTATAGAAAAGCTACGTCCCTATTTTGACTCTTTTTAATCATCAACGTGGCCGTCGTGGTGTAGTGTGTAGAGTGCGACGCTCACACGCGGAAAGTCCAGGTTCGTTTCCCAGCCGAACACCTCGAATTTTTCATGACACCTCCTCTTTCGAGCTGCGGACAACACTCGAAAAGCATTAACTGTCGAAGAAAAAGCTTCTCAAACTTCGCCGTTCGGAGTCGGTAAAAACCTGTAGGTCGCTCCTACTCCTGATAGAACTGTAGCGCGCACAACACGAGTAGTTGATGTAAAGTTATACAAAATGCCCAAATACTTTCAATAAAAATGAAACAAATTAAAGGTCTCTTTTACTCGATCCACGCATAACACGAGTTGATGAGAAAGCTGGGTCCTGGTCCCCCTGTGGACTGTCGCGTCATACCACTATTAATAATAATTCTTGACGCTACAGTCCACAGGGGGAACAGGGCCTAGCTTGCTCATCAACTACTCGTGTTATGCGCACTACTGTTCTCTCATGAGTAGAAGGACCTACAGTTTTTTGCCGACTCCATACGGCGAAATTTGAAAAGCTTTCTTAGACAGTTATTACTCTTTGAGTGCTGTCAGCAGCTCGAAAGACGTGATGCCGTAAAAAATTCGAGGTGTACAGCCGGGAATCGAATCAAGACCCTTCGGTGTGTGAGCGAGTGACTTCTGACGAGTCATTAACGAAGTGGTCTGGCGTTGCCCTGGTGGAACACTACACCCTTCCTGTTGGCCAATTCTGGACGCTTCTGGTCGATCGCCTGCTTCAAGCGGTCCAGTTGTTCGCAGCAGATTTTTGTATCCAGCCTTCAAAAATTCAAATTCAAAAGAAAAAAAAAATAAAAGACAAAAAGTTGGACATTTGACAACCTTGTGTTTGAAAAAAACTTATAGAAAAACTCTCTAAAACAAGATAAGTGCTTCACTTTTCCTTTGCACGTTTTTTGAAACCTGGTTTCCGTGAACTGAATTAGTTTTGTTCATCGTTCTTAGAAATCTTGTCTGTTTAATAAAATTATTTTCTGGAAAAGTTTTAAGATAGAATTCACTTGTCACTGTAATGCGTACGTCAGGTTGGTATTAAATGCATACCCATGGTGATCAAAACTCAAACTAAGACCGTCAATGGTGGACTGCCATGAGACAGTAGTAGTTTTTAATTAGTCCTCGCATGTTATGTTTACAAAATTGCGCTATTCATCAAGTGTTTTGTTTATTTTTTGTGTAAATTGTTGAATGAACGACTATTGGACAAAATGACCTGAAGGACTTCAGTTATTGTGTGCCTTTCTCTTTGCCAAAGGATAGTTAGTGAAAATAAACTTGGCTTCAGCAAGGTGGTTTGCGAATTTCAAACACTATACACACCATCTCGTTGACGAGAATTTTATGTTTACGGACTTTTTTAATTCAGGACTCCGATGTCCTTTCGACGTTTGTAAAAGTTTAAATTATTTTAAAGAATTTGTTAACTGACTACGGTTTTCTGCATATTAGCAGCAATGTAGTGAATATTGGATCCAAAGTAGTCAAAAATATACGAAATTGTTGTTTAAAATTAAGAATTATCCTATTTTTATTTTTTTTTTTAACTAGTCATTAGGCTTTCTAAGGGTAGCGATGTGATTCTTACTTACTTTAGGTGGCGCTATAGTCCGGGTGGGCCTGGGCCTCAATCAAAAAGCGTCTCCAGCCAGCTCGATCTTTAGTTAGCTCTTTTTAGTAACGCACGCATATTTGGTTGAGGTTCCTTCTCACTTGTGTGTGCCATCTGAGTCGGTCTTCCTCTACTGCGCCGTCACTTGGAGGGGTGGAGTCGAAGACTTTTCGGGTTGAAACATTGGTTTCCATCCGCTCTACATGACCTAGACATTCCAATCGTCGGATCTTCACTATTCTGCCCAAGTCAATGTTCCTGAACAGCCCGTATAACTCGTCATTACATCTCCTCCTCCACTAACCATCTATGCAGACGGGACCGAAAATCACACGAAGAATTTTTCCTCTCAAAGTAACCAAGAGCAGCTTCATCCGCTTTTGACAAAGTCTCGGCTTTGCCTCCGCGCCATATAGCAGGACTGGGACGATTAATAATTGTATGGTGCGACAGTCAGCAGAGGACCAGGGCCTAGCTTACTCATCAATTACTCGTGTTATGTGCGCTACTGTTCTGTCACGAATAGAAGGGACCTACAGTTTTTTGCCGACTCCGAAAGGCGAAATTTGAGAAGCTTTCTTAGACAGTTATTACTCTTTGAGTGTTGTAAGCAGCTCGAAAGAGGTGGTGCCGTGAAAAATTCGAGGTGTTTGGCCGGTAATCGAACCTAGACCCTTCGGCGTGTGAGCGTCGCACTCTACCCACTACGCCACGGCGGCCACTGGGAAAATTAGGGTCTCATTAAACATTACCTTGGTTATTCGAGAGAGGACTTTGTTTACCTATTGCTTTCTTAGCCCAAAGAAGCAGCGATTGGCAGGAGTTATTCTTAGTTTGATTTCAGTGCTGGTGTCACTGTCTGAATTAATAGCGGTGCCTAAGTAGACAAATCTGTTGACTACCTCAAAGTTATATCTGTCTGCTGTGGCATTCTGACCGAGACATCGGTGTTGGGTGTCATTTCTCGTTGACAGCATATACTTGGTCTTACTCTTGCTTACCCCTAAACCAATCTTCGTGGCCTAGGCACATCTTGCAATACCCACAAAAGCGCCATTGACATCCCGGTGCGTTCTTCCGATTATGTCAATATCGTCGGCACATGTGAGTAGTTTCACGGACTTCTGAAAGATTGTCCATTTGGTGTTGGCGTTCGAGTTTTGAACAATTCTTTCGAGAACGATGTTGAAAAAGTCGCATGACAGTGCGTCGCCTTGTCTAAATCGGTTTTTGACATCAAAGGTTTGGACTTAACCGACCTTGATGGAGTAGCGTGCATTCTCCATCGTCATCCTACACAAAAGAAACGAGCTTGGTAGGGATACCAAAACGAAACATTGCTCTGTATAGGTCGTCTCTATAGATGCTATCATATAATAATAATAATAATAATAATAATAATAATAATAATAATAATAATAATAATAATAATAATAATAATAATAATAATAATAATAATAATAATAATAATAATAATAATAATAATAATAATAATAATAATAATAATAATAATAATAATAATAATAATAATAATAATAATAATAATAATAATTGTTGGCGCTACAGTCCAAAGGGGAACCAGGGCCTAGCTTGCTCATCAACTACTCGTGTTGTGTGCGCTACTGTTCTCTCATGAGTAGATGGGACCTACAGTTTTTTGCCGACTCTGAACGGCGAGATTTGAGAAGCTTTCTTGGACAATTATTACTCTTTGAGTGTTGTCAGCAGCTCGAAAGTGGTGGTGCCGTGAAAAATTCGAAAAATTGGGGTTGAGCTTCGGCGTGTGAGCGTCGCACTCTACCCACTACGCCACGGCGACCACAGATGCTATCATATGCGACCTTAAAAGCGATAAAAAGGTGGTGGGTATCGATTTGTTGCTCGTGGGTTTTCTCCAAAATCTACCGTAGTAGTCTACATGAAAATAAGCTTAAATTTTTTACTGCTAGATCAGACTGTAAAAGTCACTTGTCTAATAAATGTTCTTATTATAGAGGCTTTATTGTATTTCACGTAATTTATTTTTTACCCACAGAACAATGTGGGGCTTGAAACATAGGCAAGACTTAAAAAAAAAATTTGTTTCGAAACATTCCTTTTTGGATGAATATTCACATAAAAAACCCAATTACTGGATTGCAGCCGTTAATTCTTATGTTGTGGCATAAGAATATCCAACGAAATAAAATTATTGAAATTATGATTTAACAAGTAACAATTTCGCTTTTTTTTTATGTAAAACTTGGTGCATCGCTACAGTACGAGTACTGGAAACAGAAACTACCCTTCATGCCTTACAGTAAATGTAGGTTACTGTCTGGTAGTAGAATGGACCAGTTTCTGAGTCTGAGGGCTCCAGTGTAGTGTCTACAAAACTTTAAAAAATAACCTTCATATTAGTTTCCCTGCCCATGAGCTCTACATCAGCACTACACCTCCACGTGCCATTTAAAACTCAAAACGCGGTCTCTCCTTGACTCCCCCTTCATAAAGCGCCCACCAGAAATAGACAGTGCATCTAAAATTCCCGAGTTCCCACGAGTTTCTGACGCAAGAGCGAATAAATTTGAACAAACCAAGCAACCCCTGTAACAGATTAGATAGCCCCCGGCAATATACATATATTAATATGCCGCCCTTAACGGTAGAGTAAGAAGAAAGCAAGTTCAAAGTCAAACTGTTTTTGGGTATGCCCTGCGACACGTGTCCCTAAGTGACGACCCCAACTGCAAACACATCCGCATCACTCACGTCACTCCGTCACTTACGTCTGTACCGTTCCCAACCTCATACCGTGCGCAGTGCGTGTGGTAATTTGTCAAAGCGGTTTATTTAGGACCACACACATTATGCACCAGAGAAAATTTCATTCGCCGTCGTGCGTGGCTCCCAAATTAGGGACATCTTGTGCTCTACTCATTTGCATCGGCCGCACATGTGGAATAAGTCAATTGGTTGACGTCTTCTATTTGATTCCGCCATTGGGCCGCTCTGGTGGGCTTTGTACCTTTCCGTTCGTCTCACGCGCAATTATACAGCAGAAGTGATCGCTTCCTTTCCACATAAAAACGGTTATATTAGATCATTGGGTTATCTGACGCGACAGACGCTCCTCGCTGGCTGACTGATGGTCACGCTACGTGTTTGATTGGCCATCATATATTACCCCTCTCTCTGTCAATTGAATAAGTGACCGAGACCCCATAAATAATTTGAATGCGAATGTGGACTAAGTGGAGGAGAGTACCGGACTGGTCCGAGGCTGCGAAAAGCGCTGCAGCATAAAAATGGACGACAGCGTCGACGACGGGCCGAAGTTCGACTTAATTACCTCATCGAACCAGTTCCACGGGCGGAAGGGAAGGCGGGGGAAATGTGCTTGCTTGTGTCTTCGGGGATAATATGCCTGAGATGAGAGAAGATTCGCCTCGTGTCTTAGACTGTCCCAAGCCCAAGTTCTGTGTGTAGTTGGCAGCAGTGTGATGGTGGTGCTGTGCTACTGTGCTGCGCGGAATCAACAAGAGACTTCCGCTCGGAGTGGCAATGATTTTCATTTATTAATTTGCTGTGTGTGAAATTTTTTCACATTCAATCGGCTTGGCTCGGAGCTTTCGAAATGGGCGGAGGAGCTGCCTTTTGCATGATCAATTGACCTTTTCTGCCAAACCTCGCACATCAGCATTGGTGGTGAAATATGTATGTGGGAGTCGCACGGAATGTTGTTGAGCGAATTACTGAGTCGCTGGAAGATTGCACGCATTTTTGTGTTGGCGGTAGGGAAGCACAACTTAATATGACCGGCTGACGTCTCAATTGCAATCGCAACCGGATCCCAGAGGGTGCTCAGGTGGCTTGTTTAATGACGACTCAGCTGACTGATCATCTGGGCGAGTCCATCCGACGGATGAAGCAGATCACAAAACCAACCACAATGCTGTCCGACGTGTCCTCCGTCATTGTATCGTACAATCCGGCTAGCAAATGACACAC
The DNA here is from genome assembly GCA_955652365.1 of Eristalinus aeneus. Taxonomy (NCBI): domain Eukaryota; kingdom Metazoa; phylum Arthropoda; class Insecta; order Diptera; family Syrphidae; genus Eristalinus; species Eristalinus aeneus. Next base: position 26,254,947 of record OY019131.1, read on the forward strand.
CACACTGCCGAGATAAATTATACGTATCGCGAAACTGAATGACGTGCTAATTTGTGTGAAACGCGATCACCCACGGTAATAGGTCAGGCATGCCCGGCTAATTGTGCCATCGTCCATCGCCGACTGTGCCGAAGTGTGCCACATTGCATTGTTCTTTGCGGTTGACACCACTGAGGAAAAAATAAGTTTTCACAACCGTACTATTCCATTACACCTCCGCCTCGACGTCTCACAGTCTCTGGCCGACTTGGGGTTAGGCAAGATTTAATTCATTCTAAAATATGCACACTTTGAGTGTCATTTAACTGTGGGATGTGGGCTCCTGTTCCTGCTGTCTGCTGTGTGTATTCGTGCGGAATGCCTAATGGAAGACAAGGCAGTTTGTTAGGTTGTCGGTTTTGTATGCATTGTCTGTTTGTTCTGCAATTGCATTGTTGTTGATTGCAATTAATTGATTATTTGTTTTGTGTTCTGTTTGTCGTTGCAGTGAAGTGACTGAAGGTGCTCTACAGATATGGCGGACACTGCCAGAGAAGATTCGAGCTGATCCCAGTCTTGCGTCGTTCCGGCAGGAACACGAACGTCTTCATGGTAAGTTGCACAGCGATTTATTGCTATTTTGTGCTTTTGATTTGATTTCAACTGGCAAAATAGCACAAAATTTTGCAGTTGTAATTGTGGATCTTTTGTGTCGTTCAATTGTCAAGTTGAATGACATTTAATGGCAATTTATTTATTTTTGGCCTGGATGCTTCCCGGATACACTCTGATGGGCAATTGAAAATGTGGGAAAACTATTAGACCCGGCATTGGTTATTTAGTTGCAAACAGAGTGTTCGGGTGAAATATTGAGATTTATAGCATAACACGTAATCGTCATGTTTATAGTTTCAGGAGAGTTGCTTTACAGTCTTTGTTCTCTTTCTATAATTCATTCATTTCTGCGAATCGCTTAAAAAATAGACTATTTGTAAAACAGTGAGAATGACCGTTTTCAAGCAGTTCAAACAAGTCAAGTTATTTCAATTTTGAATGCAGGTATTAAGCCAACATAAAAAGCTCTTCAAATTATAACTTAAAATTGTTATTCTTGTATTTATATAATTTGTTGCAAGTGAAACACAGAACCACATGACACCGTCACTTATACAGCTAAATAGGCTCTTGGTCTATCAACATCGATATCTGCATCAAAGTTTTAGTCAGTTCTCCTGAAATTAAAGCACGCTTAAACGATTGAATTTAAGGACATCAGACTATTTTTGATGGTTTTTCAGATTCCAGCTAACATAATTTCAATTTTGTATGGTGCGACAGTCCACAGGGGGACCAGGGCCTAGCTTGCTCATCAACTATACATGTTGTGCGCGCAACTGTTCTATCACTAGTAAAAGGGACCTACAGTTTTTGCCGCCTCCGAATGGCGAAGTTTGAGAAACTTTTTTTTTTTTTTAAACAGTTATTATTCTTTGAGTGTTGCCAGCAGCTCAAAAAAGTTGGTGCCATGAAATATGCGAGGGAATCGAACCTGAACCTTCGGCGTGTGAGCGTCGTATTCTACTCGTACTCACTGCGCCACGGCGACCACAAAAAAGTCGGTAGTTGCGATAGGCAAATCGCTTAAAGAAAGGAAGAAAGAACTTTGTTTACCCGCTTTACACTTGTTGCTGCGTTAAGAATGTCTACCACACTCAGTTTCCAGTTTCTGTTTTTAATTCAGGTTATTGCAGGACTTAATTTCCTTAGTTTCTTTACAATTTGGTCTTCATAGGAATTTCGGCCTCTTTAGGTTTTGATCTCAGACTTAAACTCGGTCTCAGACATTTCCTGTTCTTGGAACTTGAAACTTGTTAACTGGGAATTAAGACTCTCGGCCAACTTTGTTCCCAGAAACGTGCGTTAACTGCAAAACTCCCCTTCTTATCTCTTGTTTAGTATGTACGAGTTTTTTGTCTGCTTTTATTCCAAGTCCTGCAGTCCTCTGTAGTCTATATTGTGCTTTAAGGCGAAACCTGTTGTAAATCCAAATCCTTTTCTCCGCAGGGTGACCTTTCTTCTCTTCGTCAGAATGAGTTAGAGGACATACTATGTCCTTCTCAGAACGAGAAGCTTCATCTTTCACAACCTCTTGAACTCGCCCACATAAGCATTCAATGTAAAGTGTTTTCCCATTTCCCCAGCATCTGTTGAAAAAACAAAAACAAACAACCAAAGGACTGTATATTTTGTTTCTCTCCACAGCAGTCCACCACAAAGGTGTTGCCTGCTCCCATCCAATTATGTATTCAAATAGAAATGAAATTGGAAATAAATATCTAACTGTCGGTCGATAGTATCGATTGAGCATTCGTAACTTAACGGCCTTGAGTGACGCCAATCCGTGTTCAAAAGAGAAGAAGTGGTAAACACTCGATTTTGGATTCAATTATCCCCATCCGCGACAGACGCGCGACGACAGCGGCGCTGTGTTGGCGCTGCTGTGCGCTTTCTTTGTTTTCTTCGTTTCGATCGGAACTATAATTGGCAACGTATTCAATGCGGAAAGCACCGGCATCAAGCAATCAAAGTCATTCGTCATCCTAACAACGTAATTTAGTGTGTGTTCGTTTGAATTAATTTTAGGCAACGATTTCAATCATCTCTAGTCGGAGAGTTCCTGTGTCCAGAGGCGGCACTGATTTAAAACTGACCTAAATTTAGAATCTCTTGGCTGTCGGCATCAGACAAACAAATAAACCGATTGGCAATTACGGTATGAAGTGTAGTTAACATTCGAGTGATATGTGGAATCGGATTTTGTGCTACATTCCGTTGGTTTTCTAAAGTCCTCACGTCGTGTCTGTTTCGAAAAGAGGATTTGTCAAGTGCTGGGACATTCTAACATACCTACAGTGACCCAGGAGACTTTGTGCACCAAGTCAAAGAACTAAAGGCGAGCGTGCAAAAATGTCATCATATCAGGTTTAAGTGGCATTCCTCCATGTGCATCATACAGTCCGTCTCCGCGTCATCGGCAATCCATTACTCGTTTTATGCAAAATCTATCAGCGTTCCAGAAGCATCTTATTACAGCCCGTTCCAGCGGCCAGAACTACCACTCAGACTAATTGCTTTCCCGTTGTCGTTTCTGGAGCAATGTACAGTGCCGTGACAGGTTTCTCAGCTCTTGTCCCAGCTGTTCCCCTCCGTCTCTGTGACTAATGGCCAGCTCACGCATTCGCTAGGTGCAGGTGCAGTAGTCTCCAAGATTAGCATGCCAAACGACCACGCGAACATGACTCCCCAGCGTTCGCGACGAGCCGGTGGATGCACGTTGGACGAATCGCGGAAGTCTGTAATCCACTTCTGATAGATCAACAATTGCAAGTTGCCCAGCATGGCCAGCTCTGCCACCGTCTTGGGTGTGTTCTTCTCCATGACAAATTGATTGCTTTTCAATATATCAAATAATTTATGTCAATCGCAGGGGGATTAGAAACTGTGAGGAGTTTGCGGCGCAAGGGTGACCTAGAGTTGACCGTGACACAGGTGTACTCGTGTAATGTCGTTGCATTGAAGAGGCGGACCATGCCGTGTATGAATGGAGGTTAGTGGGACGTGTCCTTAGACAATCCCATTTGGTAGCTTCATCAGCGAGTGGGTACAAGCAACTGTAATTGGAATCGTGCAGCCGGGGAGAACGAAGTTTTTTGGTCAGTTCAGGGATATTGCTTTTAGTTCGAGCTTAAGTGTCAATTAAAGTTCAATTTAACATGGGGGTGCTGTGATGACAGCTGTCCTTGATAATGAAAGCGTGTGTCAATGCGACGTGAACTTGGATTCGATCCAAGTATCGTTGGTAAGCGTGTTGAAATTTTACTTTTTATTCCCTTCCAGTGGATATGTCCTTGCTGGGGCGCTTTACTATCTAGGTGTTCACCTAAATATGAGGTATTTATGCAAAAAAAAAATATAAATTTTATCAGTTTTCGAATTTGAAGTTAAACGACTGTTGGTTTTATTATTTAAATGTAATTTTGGTTGTTATTTTGTGGGTTGAGCGAAAGGCAAAATCTCAATGTGTGTCCTTTTTCCCATTCAAACAACGAAATGAATAGAAGCTTTAGAACTGGATCCAAAGTTCTCAATGATAGATCTTGCTGTCATTCTTTTCCGTTTTGTTTGATAATTTAAGCAGTAATAGACAAATTTTTATTGTAAGAGTTAACTTTCTGCGGAAATCGTCGAAAATAGTTGATTGGTTGGTGTTCCAATTTTATACTTTTGAAAAGCGCGTAGTACATGCCTTGGTAGAATGCGAAGATGACGTTTTCCCGTAAGTGAAAATGGTTATTGCAGCAAGGTCATTTTTGCGGGAAAGAAGGCTCGCATTGTCTGCATTTTATGTATGTCATGAATTTTTTTACTTTTGGAACTACATTCTTTAAAAAGTCTTTAAAGTAAAAAAAAATTAAAACTTAAGACCTCGAAGCAAAACTCAAAATTAACATTACTGCTTTTTAAGGTTCGAAAAACTCACGGTTTTTGGTGTACTTGTGTTGGTTTTGTGTTGCGCGCATTTGTTAAATGAAAGAAACTTCAACTATAGGGTTAAGCGTACAAATGTATCAATCCTGTAAATTCATGTGTTCCAGCATTTCCATACCTTCCCAGAAGTCCTTAATTTAAACTCACGAGCAGTTGACTAGCGAAACGCTAAAAATCGTCGTTTACACAGCCGTGAACTGTATTCAAGAAATATTGCGAAGTCACTTTGCGCACAAAATGCGAAAACTAATATTGAACTAATATTGAAAATCAGTGCGTTAAGTTAATCAGTCGACTGTCGGGTCGCCCTGCAGCACAACCATTGCGTGAATCTCGAGGATGCAGGATGACCAAGAGTATGTTCCCCAAGTTTTGCAAGGAATCCGTGTCTTTTTTGCTATTGCTAGACAGAAACGAGTGCATACGACTTGTCGGCGTACTGAGGGAACATTTCACCTTCCCTAAACACCTAAGTCGGCTTGGGCTAAAAGATGTCACCCTTTGCGACGCCTGTAGAGAAGATGAAGACATTTCAGAATACTTTCTCCGTCAGTTTCCCGCCTTTGCTCGCATCAGGTGGCGGCTGTTTGGCTTTGTCGTGGTGGGAACTGAAAACCTAAGTGCCTCCTGGTGTTTCTTCGGAAAACCAAGAAACCACATTAAATGAAGGGAACTGCCTGGTAGTTTTTTTTTATCTTTAAATGATTTTTTTTATTTTATTATTATTATTATTATTTTTTATTTATTATTTTATTTATTTATATAACATTATTATAGTTTTCTTAAATGCTAGACAAAAATACTTAAACTAGCTTACGTATCTAATCTTTGATCTTAATTCTAACTTACTGACTTTTCATAAGTACTCTAAGCTAACCTAGGATTATTTTTTCCTTCTGCCTTTCGGCCGATTTTAGTTCTCAAATTCTATGTATTTTATGATTGTCTTAATGCCACCTTCAATTTGTTCCAAGAAAACTTTAAAAACTTGGACATTAATGTTCTTAAGTTTACTTAATACTAAGGCTAAAACCAATGATGAAACTATCTAACTCTAACTGACGTCTAAACTTGCATATATGTACTTATCTATTTACCGTACTCATAACTATGACCGTACCATTATACGGATGAGCGCACCCGGACGTATGTGTGATTTATATTCCTTACATATATATCTGATACCCCGTGGTGCACCTTTTTTGTTTTTTTTTTTTTTTTTTTTTTTGCCTTAAGAACTACCTTAACCTTAACCTGTGAGCTGGCCCTAGTGAATCAGCTATCCTGTCTTTTGCTTTAAGTTAGCGGCATCGAGAGTTGATTATGGTGTAACCACCAGTAGAAATGCTCTTCCTTGTCAGAAACTGCTCTGTCGCGGGTAGAAATCGCTCTACTGAACCATAGGAGTTCCTCATGGCTGCGAGCGACGTCCGGTTCGTATTGGAGTTGCCTTTCTACTGTGAAAGATGATAGGGCAGCCGTCTCTATCTTGTATCAAGCCTTTCGAATCAAAATAAAGGAAAGCTTCAGTTGGAATGAAGCCGTTAAGACGTACTCTCTCATGGTACATTTCATTTAGGTAGTAAGGCCCAAAGATCAGACTGTTGGTTGAAGCAATGGCACGAGCAGTGTGACTCCGAATCAACTTAATAATTCAATTATCTATTCTTATAAGGTTTGCCTCGTTGTACAGAACCTCGTTGGGGTAGAATTTCTTGTACTGAGATTCTGGTGTTCGATATAAACCAAGACAGGCTCGAAGGCATTGCCTCTCGAACATCCTCATCTTTTCCATCTGAAAAGGACTCACGTTGAACCACACAGGACAACCATATACCATGATTGGCCGGATGAGGTCCATGTAGCAGATTACCTTCACTCTGGTGTCAAGTTTACTGCTATAAAACAGTCCTCTAGCCATAGCGAAGGCGTTCTTAGCCCTGGTCAGAGCTGTATGTAGATGGATATCACCATATAGATACTGGTCCAACCAGATGCCTAGATATCTTACTACTGCCTGGTAGTAATGGACCAGTAGTGGACCAGTATTTGTGTCTGAGCGCTCCAGGGTAGTATATCATAACCTCAAAAAAAAAAAAATTAGAATAAATAATCTTAGAAATGACGCTGACGAAAAAAGAAAAAAATTATACTCGCGTACACTTTTCCTATTGATATTTTTCGAAGTGCTTAAAGGGTACTTGAGTCATAAATTCCAGAATGTTCTCCATGTTTAAGTTTAAACTACAGGTATGAGTTCAGCAATTAATCAATTATTTATGCAAAACCTGGCATCAGTTAAGTTTTGTGTTTTGTCCAATGTCAGGTCTACCGATTTCGTTAAATACTTATTTAGAAAGACACAAAATCTTTGTTTTTTGAATAAAAGCCCTCAGCAGTCTTCAAGTGTTAAAAGTGCATTTACTAAGCTTGATGATTTTCATCTGTTTACGGTAAAAAATCATCCAGATCCGTTTTCGGTTCTAAACATTTTGTATTGATAAAGAAAATACATCATGCCGAAGACTCTAGGTTCGACTCCCAGTTCAACACCAATTTTTCTAATATTTCACGGCACCACCTCTTTCGAACTGCTGACAACACTCAAAGAGTAATAACTGTCTATGAAAGCTTCTCAAATTTCGCCGTTCGGAGTCGGCAAAAAACTGTAGGTCCCTTCTACTCGTGAGAGAACAACACGAGCAGTTGATGAGCAAGCTAGGTCCTGGTCCCCCTTTGGACTGTAGCGCCAACAATTATTATTATTAAAGAAAACACATCACTCAATGTACTGTCCATCAGAAGCCACTGCTTTTCTTTTCAACTTAAGATAATTTTCGCACAAACACCAATTGTTGCCTCTCTGGCATCGAATCCAATGAGCTATTCTTCGATTTCTTCCAAAGACCCAAACAGATTAACCGCAAAATCGTAATGAATCTGTCGGAAAAGCCAGTAATCGGAAAAAGCAAGAGGAAGCACTTAGAGCCACTCTTTCAGCCGAAGCAGAACTCGAACTTTAGCTTTGTGATTACCTTCGACCGAAGCCGAAGCCGAATATGGTGGTATAAGGAAATAACTTTGAAGATAAAAAAAGTAAACAATGGAAGTTCAAATGGTGAAAATTAGTTAATAACTCGCAATACGGCAGTCGGGGTAAGATATCCCATTTCAGAGTTTCCAGGTAGTTTCTGACCGCTACAGCCACGTTGTAAAATCCCCTTGTCATGTCTTTGGTCGTTTCTAATCGTTTTTCATTCAATACACGGCTGAAATGTGTTCGTTGAAGTCGACAACATTTTCCATTAGGTTTAGCTTTATTATAGCAGATTTTATTACACCACACCCGTTGTGGAACCAATTTATACAGAGCACGACTCTTGAACTTTAGTGTTGATGTTGACCACGATGGAACGGGTTCAGCAGGCTTTGCATGGTATTTTTGTTTATCTTAGGATCTTCGTAGTACATACCCTTTTCGTCTGCAATCACGATCCGTGCAAAGTATCTAACTCTTTCACGAAGCAATCACGAGGTGAAGAATCGCCTTTCGATTTCAACATTTTCAAATACGCCAAACAATTTTTTTTAATTGTATGGCGCGACAGCTGACAGAAGGACCAGGGCCCAGCTTGTTCATCAACTACTCATGTTTTGCGCGCTACTGTTCACTAACGAGTGGAACGAACCTACAGTTTTTTGCCGACTTCGAACGGCGAAGATTGAGAAGCTTTCTCTTGGACAGTTAATACTCTTTGAGTGTTGTCAGCAGCTCGAAGGAGGTGCTGCCGTGAAAAATTCGAGCCGTTAAGCCGGGAATCGAACCTGGACCTTTGGCGTGTAAGTGTCGCACACACTGCACCACGGTGGCCAAACAATGTCTTTGCTTCTTAATAAATCCAAGTTTCTTTATCCTACCAGAAATTGTTTGCCGAGTCACTCTAGCAACAAGACTATTTTGCGTTCGGTACTAATTATGATCCAGTAAAGCCTCCAATTCGTCATATTCAATTTTTGTTGGACTTGTTAAGACGCTCTGTTCCACATTCTGCATGATTTATCGGTCGGTGCAGATTCAACATACACTTCTACCAGCATTCGATGGGTTTTACCATACCACTTTACTTCCAATTGATATATGAAATCAAATCGTTCCAAAAACTGGATTTTTTAACAGAAAAAAAAAGGTTTTTGGCTAAAACTGATGCTAATACGCACTTATAATCGTTCACAAATGACACATCTTTCCAATGAAGTAGGGAATTGCTTCCAAGATCAGCTGCAACCTCCATGTGGCGTCATCTTTTGAAAACATCCCGAATCAATTAATTTGATCGAATGCCGAAATAATTGTACTAGATGCGACCGTGGTTACAAATCATAATTTTGAGAACTTGTTCAAAAATCAAAAAGAACAAAAGTAACAAAAAATGTTTACTCAATATTCGGATATCAAGGCAAGTTTCAAAGATTTGACGATATTTTGTCTGTGCCAACAAATAGCAGAATATTGTCTTTAGAGTATTGCCGCAACGTTCAGCGGACCGGTTATGCCAACAAACAATTTATGGAAATTCTTAAAGCTGGTCGTCATATGTGCTATATTGCCTGCAGTTTAAAAGCTGTTTCAACTACAGCTGCGAGAACTCGTTTGTAAACCAAGTTAAGGACCATTTCCTGCCTTTTACTGCTTAGTGTATAGAAACTAGACACCTTTGTCCTTGGCAATCAACCGTATAATTAAGACGAGCTAAATAGAAAATGTTCACTAATGCTACCAAAATGAACACCTAACGCATCCTCAAACACTTAGTCCTCTGAACAGCTCTGTCGTTCCTGGTAGCCGACACATTAAGTAAGTTACATAATCACACCTGACATACGCAAGGAGTGTGTTCAAAGTAGAGATAATTAATTCAAAGGATGACAGACCGCCAAAATCTTCAAGTTCATCACCCTTTCTTGCGCACCGGCACATGCTTGAGTATTCACTAAATATCGCCGCCACACCCATGCACAAGTTGTCTTAATTCATCCCACCAACGCAACGTTGTTTCCCATTCACGTCTACGTGATTACAGCATCAGAACGGCTCCGTTCGGGCCGTGTATACACAACGTAACGATCTATAAATTAGTAAACACTTATTTACACAAACTCTAATGAGAATATCTATTCAAATCCCATGGCATTCCGGGCGAATATAATTTATAGCCACCCAGCTGTTGGGGTGCGCGGGATCAATTAAAGCGACCCCAGTACAGTACAGCAATTGTGAACAATCAGACTCAGACTTCGTCGCAAACTTCGCCCGGTCGCGCTTTTGTTGTATACAGGGGAATAGCTGTCACTCACCTGACATTTAACTCATAAATTAATTATTCCTACACAATCGTGTACACCTGCAACGAGTGCAGGGCAAGGGAAATGTAACGACTCAACTCTTACGGTATGTGACAGCTAAAGGCGACCGTGAGTGTTTTTGTCCTCCACACGTACACCGACCGGATATAGGACATTCTAAGGAATTACCAAAATTGAATGGTTTCTCACTGTTTGTCAATGGCTCGCCTTGAACCCTGGTGGGGAGAAGAATAAAGAAGCAACCCCCATCACGGGCGGGGGTTGCCATGCTGGGTAGAGCACTCAGCGATATTTGTGCTGAATTCTTATAGACTGCGCCGCTGTGCTATACTCGTGTATATGACTTCGTTCATTATAAAAAGGATAATTGACAGTGGGTGTTACAGCGAGGGATATCCTCATCGGATATTTGTGCCATCTGACAGGACTCCCTATAGGTCTGTGATGGTTTTCAACAGCAGATCGATATGTTTCCATTATTAGCAGGACTCTTGGTGGCGTTGTTGTGAGGTGTTTTATGCCAATCCTCCTAACAGGAAATACGAGTGAAGGAATCGGTGATTTTTATGAACTGGATTTGTTTTTTTGTTTGAAGCGTGAATGATCTTTTTTTTTTAATTGAGTCTTCTATTCGCAGTGGTTTTAGGTGAAATTATAACCAAGACGAGTGCGCGTTAATTAACGCATATATGATTTCGTTTCATAAACATGCATAGACCTTCAATTTTCGAACCGTGTCCACATCGCACCCATTTCGAGAAATCCATCTTATGCCAACAACATTGCTTAAGCATGCGATAAGGAATTACGGTCAAGGGGTGAGCCTTGATTCGTGAGCTTGTTCAAAATTTTGTATACAAAGGTGATGAATCTGCGCGAAACCAGTCTTTTAATACGAAGGTTGCTTTTATATTTCGGGATTGTTGCAATCTGGTAACTGCCAGCTCTATCGTAAAGTTTGACTTTTTTGAAGTTATACGTACTCAGAACGTTTTGACATACGAGCGCTATTTGTGTTGTTTACAGCAACTTAGAAGATTCATCTCGTCCAAAAAATAGAATTAAATTGTGAAAATTTTCGTGCTATTTGTTTTTCCAACGTTCGACGTGGATTAACTCAACAACAGTGCATCGATGAACAATTTTTGGCAATGAAGCTCCATCCAAAGATGGTATGGTGGATTCGATGGTATGGTGGATTCAACCAAGTTCGTAGTTCACTCCAAGATGAATTTCGTGAAGGTCGTCCAAAATCAGTCGTTGTTCCGGAAACCCAAACTGACATTGCAAGATCGCTATATGACCTATCGTGAGATTGAGACAACCTTAGGCATTAGTGCGACCAGCATACATTCAATATTGCGTGAGCATTTGACCGTCAAAAAACTTTGTTCGCGTTGAATCCCACACAATTTGTCAATCACCCGAAAAAAGGCTCATGTCGATTGGTCGAAAGAAATGCTCCAAAAATACTATCTCGGTGCTTCGAAACACGTCTATGAAATCGTGAAAGGTGATGATTCGTTGTAATGCGTTACGCAGTCGAATGTATGGGTGTTTCAAATTGAGCCAAATCCAACAAAAGGTGCTCGCACACGAAGCACTTCCAAGCAAATGGTCGCCTTTTTTTTCGGAAAACCTGGACATGTCGCAACCGTACAGAGTACAGTCAATTCTGAGTTGTACACAACCATTTGTTTGTCAGTTGTCTTCCAAGAAACAGGAAAACCAACCGCCGAATACGGATCACTCTTCACCACGACAATGCGAGCTCTCACACATCAGCTCAAACAACTGCATTTTTGAGCACTCAAAACATCGATTTAATGAGTCATCCGCCGTATAGTCCTGACTTGGCACCGAATGACTTCGTTTTATTCCCGCACGTAAAAAATAAAATGAGAGATCAACGTTTTTCGACACCTGAAGAGGCGGTTGATGCGTTCAAAATGCATGTTTTGGAGATACCTCAATCAGAGTGGCAAAAGTGCTTCGACAATTGGTTCAAACGCATGCAAAAGTGTATAGATCTTAATGGGGAATATTTTGAAAAATAATAAAGCTATTTTCGATGATTAAAAATTTGTTTTTTTTCTAATCCGGAAATATAGAAGGCAACCCTCGTAAATAATGTCTCAATGTGGGCCCCCCAAAAACAGTGTTTTCTAGAATTTTTTAATTTCAGTGTTTCGACCTTGTACGAATATGGTTATAATCATGATCAAGATAATAATTAATAATTGTTGGCGCGACACTCCACAGAGGGAACAGGGCCTAGCTTGCTCATCAACTAGTCGTGTTGTGCGCGCTACTGTTCTCTCACGAGTAGAGGGGACCTACAGTTTCTTGCCGACTCCGAACGGCGAAGTTTAAGGAGCTTTCTCTTTGACAGTTGTTAGGAGGTGGTGCCGTAAAAAATTCGAGTTGTTCAGCCCAGAATCGAACCTAGACCCTTCGGCGTGTGAGCGTCGCACTCCACCCACGACGCCACTGCGGGTTATGGGTGTTCAAATTATCACTTATGGCCGTCTATGTATGAATTTTCAAAAGGACCTCTCTGTCAAGTAAACTCGAACAATTTGTCTGTTGACATAATGCTCAATGAAATGTGGCGACTTATCGAAAAAAGAATGGAATTCTCAGTACTTTGGTGCAAGCGTAGAAACTCCTTCGCTTCTGCGACTCAAACTTTTTCTTTGTACAGTTTCAGATTGTGTGCTTTATGGGACTTAAACGGCTTGCGAACCACGCACTCTTTTCTGAATGTCTGGCATCCGCTGCAACGAAATTTTGAGCTTGCGATCCCTTTTGTCTTTAACTCCGAAGCTCAATTCGAGCCTTCACATTCCGAACCATTTTTGCTGATGTTTCTGTTTTCTTATGACAAACTTCCCCGCGTTTTGCAAGGCGGTCACCATGATAAGAATAATGCTCAAAATAATTTGTAAAGTTTAGTGCATCTTGGGCACCTCCATATGTTGCATGTCCTTAGATTTGCTCATCCTGCAAATTCTTGCTACCTAAAGTGCATCTGGCTTTAAAGTTTTATCCGAATTAAAGTAGTCAATTTAACAAACGCGTGCATGGATTTGCGGAGATAATAATGGTTTCGTTAATGAAAACTTTAACATAGCAAAGCTCTGTAGGGAAAGTAAAGCAGAAAATAATTTGGAAAAAAGTGCTTTTCAAAAAAATACTGTCATATGATGATAATATAGTCCCGATGAGGGATCTTAATTTTCCTAACTCTGTTTTTGAAAATTTGGCACAATCATGAAATGTTTGGTGGCAACAAAAAACTAGTTAATGAGCTAGAGATTTGTTTGCTGCTGAATTTGACTTCAAGATTCAATTTCCAATCATTTTCAATTTCAATGCAATTAAATTTGAATTTGCAAGAAGTTCCAGCGCTGAAACTCCGAAATTTCAAGTCCATTATATGATAAACAAAAATCTCAAGCAGTTCAAAAAATTCACTTCAAAATTCTCGCAGTTAGACAGACTAACAAACCCCCTCTTTCTTGATTAATGCTGGTCACCGTACAAAAAGTTGTCCTCTCGGATAAATGGACACAGTTCGTAGAGCGACCATTGAAAGTGGAGTAATATGAATTTGGCATTTCCAATAAAAAACATATAATTTGACTAAATACCCGAATTTTCTTCAGCTTATGGAAGCTACTGGAAAAAATGCGAAACCCAAACATTCTTAAAATAAAAATTTAAAAAAAAATCTATTATTTGAACTCAATGTTCTTAAAGGGAAACATTGCTAAAAGGTGCATAATTCAAAACCGGCACACACGTTACGTCAACTGTCAGCCTTGAAGCTTGTGACCCAAACCAGTCTAAAACGTATTTTTTTCTTCTCTACTTGGTGATATCTTGCATTCGATATTGGACTTGAGCTCAAAATGATTAGGACAAAACAGTTTCTAAAAAAATTTTCGGGCAATCCGCCCTTCCTTCACCAAAAGTCCTCCTGTCACAACAATTCAAATGAATATGTTCTCGTATTCATTGTATTTTGACATCCTAACAAAAGAAATTTAAAAAGTAGTCCAAAATTCAAGGACAATGCCAACAAAGGACATACCCGTTCCAAAAAGCTGACCTAAATTCAAACCATCTCCAACAGCGGGAATTACTTTTGAAGCCCTCTGCCAAAGTAATATCCTGCTGTCGTTTTCAACCCCGAACAGACTGTGATTCTCTTCCCGCCGAAACCTCTTAACTTCCATCGTGCGTACACATTCAACAGGCGCAAGCGCTGAAATGTGCCTCATTTCGAGTATACCAAGGGTGACCTCCACCCCCTTCGGAATTGTCACCGTGCAGCTGTAGTAGCAGCACCGACAGTATCACGAATACGTGCGTATGTATGTTCACCCTAAATAGCCAGTTTCCTGAGACGAAGCAAAATTAAATTTCTGTTTGATTACTTCTTCACTCAGCTCCCCTGGCGGGAGCAAAAAAGCTGGTCAGATATGCCGTCCAAGGGGAATGATGTGTGGTTCCCTTTCAATTGCCAGTAGAGAGCCAATATTCAAGGTGATACGGAGTCAGTATAGCCGCTGGCTTGCTGCGTGAAGGAACCACTCACAGGGGAGCTCCACTCGACTAGGACGACAAAATGAGTGCGTGCGTTCTTTTGTTTGTGCGTGCGTATGGGTATTGAACATGTCTCATATATTTTGTTGTGTTGTGCTCTCTCTCGCGGGACAATGGAGCGCTCCGTTCATCCGGCTGCCATCGAAAAGTAGTTTCCTTCGCCTGTCAGTTATTTAGAGTGCTCAGTGAAAATGGACACACTTAGTCCTAAAAATGCGTAACATGCCATTCTCGAATTAAAGTGAACAGGGATAGTCCGCCATCCGAATCGATATGGTGCGCTAATGGAAATTAAAGTGGAACGACACCAGCAGCGCGGTCTTATCGCGGGAATAGCGTGTGTTTGAGCCAGAAAACCAAGAAAATGAAGCGGATGTTGTACAAATATTTGCAATTGCCCACGCGAACATGTGGGGTCATTCATTTCTGTTGCAGTTTGTTCGGATTTGTATGACTAATTGTGTGAAACTTTTCTCTTTCATTGCAGCGGGCGAACCTCTTCCGGACGATGATCCCCTACCAATGGAATATCCCACAGACGACGAGGTCACCGTCAAGAAAGGACACAAGTCCAAGGGCCGTGTGGAAATCAACATAACCAATGAGTTGGGCGAGGAGCAAACCCTCGACAGCAGGTAATGTGTGAATTTGTGATTTACCCCCTGGACAGATGTGTTTTACTCACTTTCTCCTTGCCTTCATTAAGGGAGCCCGATGGAAGCATTGTTGTGGCACAACAAACAGACGAGAGCCCAGCTCCTGCAAGTCGGGTAAGAATCGAATCACTTATCGTTGTCCACGTGTACTGATTTGAACTTTAATCCCGCAGAAAAGCAGAATATTCAGTTACTTAAAGATAGGAACCCTGTTAGTGGTGTGGGTTGTGTTCACCGCATTCCTATTGCTAAATAAGGAGAGACACATTGAAAATAAATTAATATCCATTCCTGCTAGATATGAACCCAAAGGTGAGTGAATTTTGCAACTTGAATTTTATTTTTATCTTTCGTGGCAGGTCACGCAACAGCGAAAACGTTTTAGGGGGAAATTGCTTAGAGTGTCGTTTTGTTGTGTATTTCGCAATTTGCTATTTTATGGTATAAGCTTTTGCGTTAGTTCATTGAATTGAATTGAAGTCTAAGTAGAGACTGGGATCTTATAGAGATGTTTAAATCAAGTGATGACAATTTACAGAAGAACAACTTAAAGGCAAACTAGAACTACGGATACGGCAAAGAACAAGATTACCGCGCTTCTGACTGTTTGCTGTTTCCACACTAACCAAATATACGCAGCATAAGCCCAACCAAGCAGTTTCGTAGGCACTCTCTAATTACAATTTCAGCTCTTCACTTTCAGCTCATTCACTTCTTTTTTCTCTGTTTTAACAAGGTTTTTAAATAGATTCTTCTCTGTATTGTCGGCACAGAAATCGTTATAGCTGTCCTACACCTCACTAGTTTTGTTGATTTCAAACAGCGAAACTCTTCCACAGATAAGCAGACGGAGGAAGCTACAGGCGTGCAGCTTATTTGTCTTAACTCTTTCAAAACCAATATTCATGATGCACCTTAGCTAGGCTCTCCAGTTAATATAATACAAAATAATAATTGTTGGCGCGACAGTCCACAGGGGGAACAGGGCCTAGCTTGCTCATCAACTACTAGTGTTGTGCGCGCTACTGTTCTCTCACGAGTAGAAGGGACCTACAGTTTCTTGCCGACTACGAACGGCGAAGTTTAAGAAGCTTTCTCTTGGACAGTTATTACTCTTTGACTGTTGTCAGCGGCTCGAAGGAGGTGTTGCCGTGAACAATTCGAGGTGTTCAGCCGGAAACCGAACCTAAACCCTTCGACGTGTGAGTGTAGTGCAGTCTACCCACTGCGCCACGGCGGCCACTTTCAGTTAATATAAACCAAACAAAAAAAAACAAATTTAGACCGCCACAAGGTTGCTGTCGTAGCCAATCTTAGTTCAGTTTCTAATTTTTGGAAAAACACACCAAATGAGCAAAGAATTTTCATCAGAGTCTATTTAACTTTTAGAAACGACTCGAGTTAATGTTTTCCATTGCCACATATCGAGATAAATGTCGTGACTAGTCAATGTATCAGTCATTTTTTCTTTCATATTGCTTTGTAGACGATTTGCAGTATCTCTGTGTATTCATACGGACAACACAAAATCTGAAGGAAGTCTAAAGCCTACTGGACAATTTTTTCCAAATTCGCATGTTGCATTGGTTTCGCGAATAAGGCCAATCAGTAGAATCTAGAATCTTCTTCCTTTTCTTCTTCTCGAGGCACTACAGTCGGGGATGGACCTGAGCCTCAACCAGCATGTGTTGTGCATCTTTTGCTAATTGCCTCCAATTGCGCACTGCAAGTTGGTTCCTTCTCCACTTGTTGGTTCCTTCTCCACTTGTTGGTTCCTTCTCCACTTGTTGGTTCCTTCTCCACTTGTTGGTTCCTTCTCCACTTGCTGGTTCCTTCTCCACTTGTTGGTTCCTTCTCCACTTGTTGGTTTCTTCTCCATTTGTCCTTCTCCACTTGTGTGCGCAACCTTAGCCTAGGCCGTCCTCTGTTGCGTTTTCCCAATGGCTCTGATTTGAAGACTTTTCGGAACGAAGCAGTTATGTCCATACGTTTTACATGGTCTAACCATCTTCAGCGATGTATCCGAAGACGCTCGACCGGGCGCATGTCACTGTACAGCTTATAGAGTTCGTCATTAAATCTCCTTTAGATGCCATCAACGCAAACAGGACCAAAAATCGCACGCAAAACTTTTCTCTCCAAAAGATCAAGGGCTTACTCATCCACTCTTCTGCTCAGTCGAATCTGCAGATCCATAATTCATTTTCTTTCCGTTCTACTTTGGTGATTTAATTTATGTTCTTAAAGACACTAAGCTCTGTTGTCTAAATTCCCCTCTCAATAATTGTCGTTCTTAAACCATGAATTGGAACTATTCGAGTCTGGCACTCAGGGGGGCGACAAATTTTTTGGAACCATTTAATCTCCACAAATTATCAACTTTGCAAGTGAACTTGTAAAATATGGACAACCGATTACGATGTACGACGCCTTCGTCCACAGTAAGAAAGCTTTTAGAGCATTCGAGATTGTGATGCTCAACACCTTAGTGTCTAGTTCAAGACGGTGCTTAGGGTTATTAATGAAGGATTCAACGAAAAACTAATTTTACTAAATTTGGAACATAAACGAGTTGCTGAAGTCAATAGATTAAGTAGGAGTTACCATATGGTATTTAAGTAAATTTTGGTATGTTGGTCACTTCTGATGGTTGTGAATGCCTTTCTGACATTTGAAACTCTAAACGTTAATACCGGTATGTTCGTTGAACCACAAAATTACAAGCTTAATTATCACTGCTTCGTTAATTGAATTCGAAGGCCAATATAATTTAGTTGTCTATTGACTCCCATCAGTAAAGACCGTTCTGTACTTGCCCTCAAATGTGACTTGAAAAACTAACGTAAGGCAGAAGCACATCCTTTTTTGAGAAATTCCACAAATCTTACATCTACTGGGCTTGATTTCGAGGCCCGTAAGTATTCGTTTTCGTTCCTAAAAACTAGAAAGGCAGGAAAAAGGAAGTAAGAAGGCGATTCTGTATCAGAAAGCAGAGACTACATTCTTAAACCAAGCGACTCTTAGAATTCGAACCAATGATCTTTCTAGAGAGGTTCTTGACGTATTCACCAGCTACGCTACGATGCACCGGTGGCTCTAATGAAACAGGTGTGTTCCCGCACCCAAATTAGTAACACAAAACAGTATAGCCCTCTATTTGCCACAGACTTAGTTTGATTTGCATTGTTTTGTGATATTTTTCGTTGATCTTTTCGGGTGCGGGAATACACCTATTCAGATTTGACATGTCATAAGTGGCAAAATTGCGTTCCCGTGCGTTTTTGAGATTTGTTCCCGCACTCCTTAATTAATTACACGCTTCATAGTTTGGTGCAGAAAGTACTGGAACATACCTGGAACATCTAAAATATTTCATACTTCCCTTTAGTTCCAAAATTTCGTGCCTCCTTAGATGGATCAATTTAATCTTTCAAATAACCGCCTCACCCCAAACAATTCATCATGGCTCATTTCCGAGAAAGAAATCTCTAAGCCTTACCGTTTAGTGGTTTCACACGAAACCCCATAAACGCACCCAATATTTATTCATTGCAGGCACCAAATCCTCCCAAGGGTTAGCTTACATTCCAGGAAAAGTTATTTAATTTACATTTCCAATGAGACTGGAACTCGACTTCTGTTCAGAATAAAACTCCTGACGTTTCCGATTCAATTTCAAGATTGTTCACCAATAGCGTAAAGGAGGGGGTAAGCAGATGTTTCGCTCTTCATTTCGAACCCCTTTGGAGTTGACCTAATTTCGATGCTTGTCGCTGTGGCACACATTCGTGGACATGTGCATTGACCACAAACCAATTTAAGAGCCCCCACCCCCCTACAATTTGTGTCTTCGCTGCCGAAAGTTCTTAAGGACTCCCATTTACCCAGATTTAATAACCAAGATTCGCAGAGTCAATAAATAGATTTTCCGGATTAATGTGAGAAAATAGTCTCCGCAGGCGTCGGCGGCCGAAGGACTCGTCATCCGTTTCCGCGAAGTGATGCGATGTCTTGAAAGTTGCTGTGAGATGGCCAAACTTTCGATAAGTCGCAAATATGTTTTTTCGAATAAGAACATGTTTTCTGATGAATCAATTTGGAGTAAAACGATAAGCGGGTTATGGTTTGGCTACGGAATAAGGGATTGAACAAAGTGTGCCCCGCGTGGTCGGGCGATGTGTGCAGATGGTTATTCATCATCGCGGTGGTTAACAAAAGTAGTTCTCGTCAGTCAGTCGCACCTTAGTTGTGTTTTTCCGTTTTGTTTTATGTGTCGGTTTATTGCGGAAATTATGTTGCTTTCTCGATTGGATCATGAAGATTTGATGGATGCGTTTAGAATACTGATTACCTTAGGTGAGGGAATATTTACGATTTATGATATTTATTGGGCAAATAATGACGATAGGGTGGCCGCCGTGGCATGGGATGGATGTCGTCTAGCATTGAGTTACGTTCTAATTTTATACAAAAATTTGATACTTAAATAAACTTATGTTGAATAAGGAAATGCCTAAATTAACTTTAGGAAACGAATGCAAAGGAAGCTCATATCCTTTGGAGATTAACTTCCCAATGCAGGATAAGAGTAATAATAATAATTGTTGGCGCTACAGTCCAAAGGGGGACCAGGGCCTAGGTTGCTCATCAACTACTCGTGTTGTGCACGCTACTGTTCTCTCACGAGTAGAAGGGACCTACAGTTTTTTGCCGACTCCGAACGGCGAAATCTGAGAAGCTTTCATAGACAGTTATTACTCTTTGAGTGTTGTCAGCAGCTCGAAAGAGGTGGTGCCGTGAAAAATTCGAAAAATTGGTGTTGAGCTGGGACTCGAACCTAGACCCTTCGGCGCGTGAGCGTCACACTCTACCCACTACGCCACGGCGACCACAGGATAAGAGTAGGTCCACAGAAATTCAACAAATATAAGAGTATATTGATTGGCCGTCTATTCCTGTTTATTTCGATTCTCATCGCTTCTGTCAAAACAAAATTGTATTCATGGTGCGTAAGCAAGTAGACAAACTATAGTTTTCTTCTTCTTCTTCTTGTGGCGCTACAGTCCGAAGTGGACCTAGGCCTCAACCAACATGCCACTCCAGCCAGCAAAAACAATTTAGTTTTACTTTTCTAAATTACAAGATATCACATAAATTGCTCCTACCGACATATGTACGAAGATTGCCTTTAGTATTTTTGGAGCATTTCTTTCGACCACTCGACACGAACCTTTTTTTGACCGAATGACAAACTCTGTGGGATCCAACGCCAACAAATTTTTTTTGACTGTCAAATGTTAATGCAATATTGAATGTATGCTGTAGTGGGCCTAAGGTTGTCTCAATCCCACGAAAGGTCACAGCACGATCTTGCAATATCAGTTGGCGAGCAGCATCAATGGCTTCCGGAAAAACAACTGATTTTCGACGACCTTTACGAAATTCGTCTTTGAGTGAACTACGACCTCGGTTGAATTCACCATACCGTCGATAAACACAAACCTCGATGGAGCTTCATCGCCAAAAATTGAATTAAGTTCATCGATGCACTGTTGTTGAGTTAATCCACGTCCCAAGTTGTACAAAATAATTGCACGATAATTTTCACGATTTAATTCCATTTTTTGGGCGAGATGAATCTATTAATTTACTGTAAACAACACAAATAGCGGTCGTATGTCAAAACGTTCTGAGTACATATACCAGGTATACCGGTATGAAATATATATACATAAGCGTTTTTTTTTTTTAATAAAGCACTAATTATTAATGGGAAAGTAAAAACATTTTATTCAAAGTATTGGCCATTGTTTTCTACACATTTTGACCAGCTTTCTGGCAATTTGTGCATACCACGCCAATGAAATTTTTCGTCTTTTAAAGCAAACCAATCAGACACCCAATTTTCGACCTCCTCGTAGGAATCAAAGTGCTGCTCAGTCAATGCGTGTCCCATCGATGAAAACAAATGGTAGTCGGATGGAGCCAAGTCTGGTGAATACGGCGGGTGGGGTAGCTGCTCCCAGCCAAGTGTTTCGATTGTATCCTGAACCGGTTTTGTTTTGTGTGCAGGTGCATTGTCATGGAGCAAAATTAACTTGCCGTGTCTTCTGGCCCATTCTGATCGTTTCTCGATCAATGCATGGTTCAAATTGATCATTTGTTGTCGGTAGCGATCAGTATTAACGGTTTCACCAGGTTTTAGCAGTTCGTGGTACAGCACACCTTTCTGGTCCCACCAAACACACAGCATTGTCTTCTTGCCGAATCGATCTGGTTTTGCAGTCGATGTTGATGGTTGTCCCAGATTAACCCATGATTTTTTCCGTTTGGGGTTCTTAAAGTAAGTCCATTTTTCATCGCCAGTAACAATACGATGCGTGTCCTTAGTGTCTTTGAAGCAAAATTCCACAAGTATATTTTCGGTTTTGAATCTGTCTTTCATTCAATTGATGTGGCACCCATTTACCACTCTTTCGGATCTTTCCCATAGCTTTCAAACGGTCACAAATTGTTTGTTGTGCAACATTTAACATTGCTGCTATTTGCTTTTGACTCAAAGTGTCATCTCCATCCAATATCGTTTGCAGTTCGGGATCTTCAAACTTTTTTGGTGGTCTTTCACGGTCTTCATTTTGCACATCAAAATCATTATTTCTGAACCGTTGAAACCATCTTTTGCATGTTGCTTCCGATAGAGCATGATCACCATATGCCTCGACAAGCATTCGATGCAACTCTGCAGCACTTTCCTTCAAATGAAGACAAAAAATTAATGCTTTCCTCGAATCATCACTTTCTGGTACAAAGTACGACATTTTTAACACGATGAAAAAATATGATGTTGTCTGTTCAATGACTTGATGTATACTAAATATTTTTCACAGATGTCATAGCAAACAAACAAAAAAAAAATAAGGGCTCGTTCACAACAAATGTTCCCTATCGAGACATTTGTATCTTGACGCTCACTTCATACCGTTATACCTGGTAACTTCTAAATAGTCAAACTTTACGATAGAGCTGGCAACTGCCAGATTGCCACACTAGGTTTGCCCAATCCCGAAATATAAAAGTCAACATTCGTACCTGTAAAATGTTCGTGACATTTCGATACCTTTTTTAAGGCAACCTTCGTATGCGAGTTTCAGAGTAGCGATTGTTTGACTTTGTTCCCGCGATTTAGGTAGTTTGTGTTGATAGACATTCAAGGCGATGTGTTTGACTTACTATATCGAAAGTAGAGCTGGTCTATATTTTCCATCTCCTTTCTATCTCTCCTTTAAATTTGTAATGTGCCTCTACATTTTGCAAAGGACCAGACTGAGCTTCTTCAAAAATCATTCGTGTTGTGCTCGTTTGTGTTCCTTCTCAAAAGAACTTAGATGTTAAATGAAAGACAGCAATTAAAGAAAAAAACTTTTTCAGAAATAAATGAATCAACTACAGAAAGGCACAGTTGTTGAAAAATTTGGAGCCATCATACGCCAGACTAATGTTTGAACTTAACAGTCGCCCTTAACCTCTTTCCCACGGCGGCCACACTTCTATATGCGTTACTTTGAACATGCTTATGTTCTTGAGGTCAAATGCATCGATGATGGTTCTCTGATGCTTGCGCTCTATTCGCCAATTGGGGTCGTTGTCCATGGATATCCGATTCTTTTCATGATAAGTATGTATTGGATGGCGTGACAGTCTACCGGGCCTAGCTTCCTATCAAATACTGCGGTCAACTGTTCCCTCAGAAGTCAAAGGTTTTTATTGCCGACTTCAAACGGCGAAGTCTTTGAAACAGAGCCATTGGAACAACGCAACAGAGGACGGCCTAGGCTAAGGTGACGCACACAAGTTGAGAAGGACCCCAACCAACTTGGAGTGTGCAATTTGCGGCAGCTAGCGAAAGATCATGCTGGCTGGAGAGGCATGTTGGTTGAGGTCCAGGTCCACCCCGGACTATAGAGATACGAGAAGAAAAAAAGTTTGAGAAGCTTTTTCTTTGACAGTTTTTACTCTCTGAGTGTTGTCAGCAGCTTTGAAAAAGGTGGTACCATGGAAAAGCCGTGGTGTTCAGTTCGGGAATCAAACCTGAAACTTGGGAGGGCGAGTGTCGTACTCCTCCCACTACACCACGGCAATTAGTTCTTGTCATGATCTTGTAAAGTCAAATGCAAATTTTTGCTTCCTTCAGCTCAAGACTTAAACGTAGAAGTTTCCAGGTTCGATGGTAGGACTCAACACCTCCGATTTTTTGTACTGCACCACCCCTTTCGAATGCTTGACAATACTCAGAGATTAGTAATTGGTGCTATCACCATTCAGAATCCGACATATATGCCGAGGGTCACTTATGTTCTTGAGACAATAATAGCATGCACGAGTCGAAACTGGTGTCTGCTCCCTGGAGAGCTGTTTTGATCTATAAATTTATGATCTATAGCGACTGCTCCTTTCTTTATGCTTTGGCTCTTGACATTTAATTGGTAAATTAAGATTCGGAAGAATTCATTCACACTCCTACAAAGACTTAATTGCAGCCGACATGAACTTTGCTATTTTTAAACAATGACGCCCGTTCGACACATAGGACTTGAAGTCAACAGAATATTTCGACATTTTCGACAATTTCATTGATAACCATGGTTCCTGCCAAGTAAATAAGATGGAAAATCGATAGTTTTCATCAATTGGCTGTTTATTCGAATGAAAGATCGAGAGAAAAGTTTTGAAATCCTACACTGATGTGGATCACAAGGAGGAATTTGTAAATTATTGGATTATTCGAAAAAAAATGCTTGTACTTACACCAACATTGTGTAAATAAAGAAAAATTAATCTAGGACTAGTTAAAGCAACAGATAGGATATGAAAGATATTTGTTTTTTTTCTTAGGCTTGACATTTAAAAGATGTTAATCCAAAAAACGATTTCCTAGGATGCACGCTTCTCTGCACCACTACGTCACAAACAATTCAGTTCAGGGGAAGCTTTAACTTCCTCGCACAAATCATCAGGATTGCAGATCCAATTGCCAATCGTATTTCAACCAAATTTTAGCACCTTATAAAACGGAAATGAACTGCTTCGAATGGTTTTTTGATTCGTTTGCCGCTTGAAATGTGCCTTCGAACGAATGAAGGATTTTATCCATTTTTTACTCGCAGATAAACAAGGACGCCTAAATTTTTTATTGTTGTTATCTCCGCCACTTACCGAACAAAACAAAAAAACGCGCTGAAATCGTTAAGCGTGTATGTATGTAATTCGGCAACGCCTAGCAACCACATCACTCCAAACACCCCCTCGCCACATAGATTGCTCATGTCAGATATGATACCAAATATGATTTCCCGCACCAGTCGGTGGATGGAATAATTGCTGCAAGCAGACGAGCGAAATTATTTTACAATAGTCCTTAGGCATAGGGAAGCTCTTATTTGTAACAAACCTTGTTTTTTTTATAACGGCTGCTCAAATTTACAACCCCTGTGATTGTCCGTATGGGAGTTGTTAATGAATATGAAACACATGGCGCACATAAAATATGCCCCTGGCATCGATGTATCCAGTCATCCCCCCAGTTCGGAGAAAGCTTTAAGTTCATTCGAGGCCATTGACACACACAAAAAATCATCATTCAAGCACCCACACGCACACAGGAACAAATGTCGCCGGTGAGATGCGTACATGCAACCACGCCTCACCCTGTGCCTGTCAAATCAATCGGTCTATAAATAACAATCGACTCGACCGCCGCTCAGTGAAATAAGTCCCTAAGGGGGAACTAAACGGGACGATTAGCTCTATTTTCGAAAGTCACAAATGCGAGCAAAGTACATTTTTATGCAAAAGCGGTCATTAAACGTTTAACATCCCTGGAGTTGCGTTCCCGTTTGAGGGTGCCCGCAAATTTATCATTCGCTCGAAGAGAGTCAAAGCAGCGCCGCGCCGCGCACAGTAGAGTGTGTAGCCCGAAATTGAAATTTAAATAATTTATTCCACACGGTTCTTGAAGGCGTGCCTAAAAATAGACGCCGAGTGATTGCCTGGAGAGCTTTGCATCTCTAAGTCAATTTTTTTGGCAATCAGTTTACTTGGATCGGGTAGTGTCGTTTTTTACTTATGTTCTGGAGAAGTACGTCGATAAGGCAGAACTGCTGGCCAGTTACTCAGCCGATTATAGTTTTTCATTTTGCCCTAAAATCAACGAACAAAGAACGAACTTCGACTTCTTACGCTGTCAAATATTTCAACGACGCAACAGTCTGCTTATCCCTGGGTTTTTACTGGTTCGTTAATCGATGTCAGATGTTAATATTTGGAATGTGCACATGTCTGTCAAACAAAATTTGTGTTTACAATAGTCTTACCAGTGACCGCCGTGGCGTAGTGGGAAGAGTGCGATTGCGGGTTCGATTCCCGGCTGAACACCTCAAATTTTTCACGGCACCACCTCTTTCGAGCTGCTGACAACACTCAAAGAGTAATAACTGTCTAAGAAAGCTTCTCAAATTTCGGGAGTCGGAAAAACTGTAGGTCTCTTCTACTCTCTTCTACAGCAGCGAGCACAACACGAGTAGTTGATGAGCAAGCTAGGCTTTGGTTCCCCTGTGGACTGTCGCGCCAACAATTATTATTATTATTATTAATAGTCTTACCAAACTAAAACTGAAAAGCCTTTGTCAATATCAGAATCCGATAGATAAAAATTCAAACTTTCTACGATTTTATAGTAAGCTGTATATTCCTTCTATTAATATTATATAATATTATATTTTTGGGTTTTCGTTTTCACAACTGAAAAAAACACACGGTCGAATACAGTTATCTTGAGAAGAGAACGATTTGGTGGATTTTAAAAACGTCTGCCTCTTGCTCGGCCAAATTGTTGTCCCATGCCTCCGCTAGGTGGCGGACGCTGTTGACCGCTCATAGTGCCTGATTGAGATTGCTGTTGTCCCATACCTCCGCTAGGTGGCGGACGCTGTTGACCGCTCATAGTGCCAAATTGCGATTGCTGTTGTCCCATACCTCCGCTAGGTGGCGGACGCTGTTGACCACTCATAGTGCCAGATTGTGATTGCTGTTGTCCCATGCCTCCGCTAGGTGGCGGACGTTGTTGACCACTCATAGTGCCAAATTGCGATTGCTGTTGTCCCATGCCTCCGCTAGGTGGCGGACGCTGTTGACCGCTCATAGTGCCTGATTGAGATTGCTGTTGTCCCATACCTCCGCTAGGTGGCGGACGCTGTTGACCGCTCATAGTGCCAAATTGCGATTGCTGTTGTCCCATACCTCCGCTAGGTGGCGGACGCTGTTGACCACTCATAGTGCCAGATTGTGATTGCTGTTGTCCCATGCCTCCGCTAGGTGGCGGACGTTGTTGACCACTCATAGTGCCAAATTGCGATTGCTGTTGTCCCATGCCTCCGCTAGGTGGCGGACGCTGTTGACCGCTCATAGTGCCAAATTGCGATTGCTGTTGTCCCATGCCTCCGCTAGGTGGCGGACGCTGTTGACCGCTCATAGTGCCAGGTTGCGACTGCTGTTGTCCCATGCCTCCGCCAGGTGGCGGACGCTGTTGACCGCTCATAGTGCCAAATTGCGATTGCTGTTGTCCACTTCCACTTGCACTAAATAATGACACTTGTTGCCCAGAGCTAATCGCAAATGGTGGCGGCGAGCGACGTTGTTGCCCACCACGTCTCTGTGGTGCTGCGGTCATTGACCCAGCAATGGATGCCAAGAAGACCGCAACAAATATTGTATACAAAACGCCAAACACCACAAACGACTTCATTGTGTAAGACAACCACTCAGTTCGAGATGTACCGTTGAGATACAATTCTCAGATTCACATCAAGTCCTTTTATACCCAAAATGTGATCCATTTATTCCAACCTTCTTTTTGTTCTTTGCAAACATTGATTTAACTTCTGGTACCGCAAACGTTTGTCAATATTGACAAAGCTTGAAAATTTATAAATTTCCACAAACCGAGCTGATTGTTGAGCTGATGCACGTGTGCGTTTTGGCAAACGTCAGTAGGCAACAGCTGTTTTCTGACGTTTGTCTTGTGGGACGATTTTATGGTCGTGCGCACATAACCAAACACGTCTTACTTTGGCGTATTGAGAAGATTGAGAAGATAATTGATAATTGAAGAGAACTGAATATTGAGAAGATAAATTTGAGATATACACTTTTTAATAATTTCCCAGCTTTTCATTCCTATATTTTCTATAATCCTGATCATTGAGGGATACTCGCAATACTTTTCGAAGGGAATCACTGAGGAAATCAAAATTGGGGGTTTTATTTGAAAGTCTGCCTTTATTATGGTGCAACTGTCGTGTGTGCACCGTTGGTCAAGGTGTTCGCATGCTTATTTCGTCAGACTATGTTTGAGACACATGAGGTGGGCGAACAAATTTACATGCATTGAAGGTTATGTGCTTCCCATTTCACATCTGTTTAGTGGTATGACTTAAACTCTACACAAAGGAGAACCAACATCTTCTGCAACATCTCCTGCAACACATCAGCAAATATCCAATACCTAATGAATATTAAATAGAAAAAGTGTCATTCCGTAAAAATATTGTTTTCGAAATGGACGTTTAAGCAAAATCAAAAGGTATGTTTCAATTTAATTATGCACAGAAATTCGTTGTTGAGTAGTCTCTTAATATACAGAACTTTACAATGAAAAAATAAAAACAGTTTTTATTTGGATAGACACGAAATGTACTTTATTCGAAAGATAATCTTCTGACATTATTGTATTAATTTGATTTCTGGTATATGACCGCATCAGATCCTTCAGACCAAGTTTAATCTATAGATATATGTAAAATTCAATGACATTTTGCAGCGTTTGTGGCCCTCTAAGTGATCAATGCTTCGGGCTTATTGGCGTAGCCTACCGATTTTACATATCCCCACAGAAAATAATCAAGTGGCGCTAAAACGCACATGGAGGAAAATTTACGGAAACAAAACGTGGAAATATGTAAAGTTCAACTGATTTCTTCAATAAATCACATGTTAGACGAGATTTTTGAGACGTTGCCACGTTTTGTAGAAACTAACGATCCTACAGATCATGGTTACTCTACTGACAAAGTCTGTAATCATGACTCTATAGCGGTCATCATTGCCTGCAACGATCGGGCATTTATTACAAGCAATGCGAGTCAATAGGTCCGTTCCAACTGCTGTGAAATGCTACGAAAACTTATGAAATTCGCCGGAAAACCCTTAAAAGGCGATCCATTTGCTGATTTTTTCGTAGAAGAGAGAGCATAATAATAATAATTGTTGGCGTGACAGTCCACAGCGGGACCAGGGCCTAGCTCGCTCATCAGCCACTCGTTTTGTGTGCGCTATTGTTCTCTCACGAGTAGAAGGGTCCTACAGTTATTTGCCGAATCCGAACGGCGAAGTTTCTTAAGCAGTAACTACTCTTTGAGTGTTGTCAGCAGCTCAAAAGAGGTGGAGCCGTGAAAAATTCGAGGTGTTCAGGCGGGAATCGAACCTAGACCCCTTGGCGTGTGAGTGTCGCACTGCACCCACTACACGACGGCGGCCACAGAGAGAGAGCTCATAATAATTGTTGGCGCTACAATCCAAAGGGGGACCAGGGCCTAGCTTGCTCATCAACTACTCGTGTTGTGCGCGCTACTGTTCTCCCACGAGTAGAAGGGACCTAAAGTTTTTTGCCGACTCCGAACGACGAAATGTGAGAAGCTTTCTTAGACAGTTATTACTCTTTAAGTGTTGTCAGCAGCTCGAAAGAGGTGGTGCCGTGAAATATTAGAAAAATTGGTGTTGAACTGGGAGTCGAACCTAGACCCTTCGGCGTGTGAGCGTCGCACTCTACCCACTACGCCACGGCGACCAGAGAGCTCATGCGAGAGTAAATATTCCCCCTCTCCCTACGAGTTTCTACCGAAGAAAACTTTGGGGGCAGCAGATGACTATCAAAGTGAAAATCGAACAACCTCTGAGATTTCATACATCTGATAGCTGTTTACTTATAATTTTTTTGACGGTTCGTTAATTCTGCGAATTTCTACGACAAGTCGTTTCACAAGTTTCGACAGAATTGCTCTTTTTAAGAGAAATGTTTACCCAAACTACTACGAATTCTTGTGCACGAATGAATTGGACCAAACCTAATGATTCCACTTACACACAAATAGGGATAAATGAGGAAGGAGATGCACAGCTTCACACCTGATCGATCAGCCGATATCGCCTTCGACAATCGAAAATTGGACTGATATTTACGAATTTTGAATGTTATTTACGAACTGTCGAACATCCTTTTGCTGCTAAAATCAACAAACTAAGACATCTTAACTCGAAAGTATACAAAAAACGCTGTCAAATACTTCAACGAGGAAACAGTTTGCCTATCCCTGGGTGATTACCGGTTCGTTTATCGATGTCAGATGTTCATATTTGGAATGTGCACATGTCTGTCAAACGAAATTTCTGTTTGCAGTAGTCGCACCAAACTAAAACTGAAAAACCTTTGTCAATATCAGAATCCGATAGATAAAAATTCAAACTTTCTACGATTTTATAGTTAGCTCTATATTCCTTCTATTTCAGGATATAATTTTGTGGATTCGTTTTCACAACTGAAAAAACACACGGTCGAGTAGAGTATTCTTGAGACGACAACGATTTGGTGGACTTAAAAAACGTCTGCTTCTTGTTCGGCCAGATTGTGATTACTATTGTCCCATGCCTCCGCCAGGTGGCGGACGCTGTTGACCGCCCATAGTGCCAGATTGCGATTGCTGTTGTCCCATGCCTCCGCCAGATGGCGGACGCTGTTGACCGCTCATAGTGCCAAATTGCGATTGCTGTTGTCCACTTTCACCACTCGGTGGGGGGCCCTGTTGACCACTCATAGTGCCAGATTGCGATTGCTGTTGTCCCATGCCTCCGCCAGATGGCGGACGCTGTTGACCGCTCATAGTGCCAAATTGCGATTGCTGTTGTTCACTTTCACCACTCGGTGGGGGGCCCTGTTGACCACTCATAGTGCCAGATTGCGATTGCTGTTGTCCCATGCCTCCGCCAGATGGCGGACGCTGTTGACCGCTCATAGTGCCAAACTGCGATTGCTGTTGTCCACTTTCACCACTCGGTGGGGGGCCCTGTTGACCACTCATAGTGCCAGATTGCGATTGCTGTTGTCCCATGCCTCCGCCAGATGGCGGACGCTGTTGACCGCTCATAGTGCCAAACTGCGATTGCTGTTGTCCACTTTCACCACTCGGTGGTGGGCCCTGTTGACCACTCATAGTACCAGATTGCGATTGCTGTTGTCCACTGCCTCCGCCTGGTGGCGGACGCTGTTGTTGCCCACCACGTCTCTGTGGTGCTGCGGTCATTGACCCAGCAATGGATGCCAAGAAGACCGCAACAAAGATTGTATACAAAACGCCAAACACCACAAACGACTTCATTGTGTAAGACAACCACTCAATTCGAGATATACCGTTGAGATACAATTCTCAAAGTCACATCAAGTCCTTTTATACCCAAAATGTGATCCATTTATTCACATTTTTGGCTTGTTCTTTACTAACATTGATTTAACTTCTGTTACCTCAAACGTTTGTCAATATTGACAAAGCTTGAAAATGTCTGGATTTCCACAAACCGAGCTGATTGTTGAACTGATGTACGTGTTTGGCAAACGTCAGTAGGCAACAGCTGTTTTCTGACGTTTGTCTTGTGTGACGATTTTATGGTCGTGCGCACCTAACTGAACACGTGTTACTTTGGCGTATTGAGAAGATTGAGAAGATATTTGATAATTGAAGAGAATTGAATATTGAGAAGATAATTTTGAGATATACACTTTTTAATGATTTCCCAGCTTTTCTTTCCTATATTTTCTATAATCCTGGTCATTGAGGGATACTCGCAATACTTTTCGAAGGGAATCATTGAGGAAATCAAAATTGGGGATTTTATTCGAAAGTCTACCTTTATTATGGTGCAACTGTCGTGTGTGCAACGTTGGTCAAGGTGTTCGCATGCTTATTTCGTCAGACTATGTTTGAGACACATGAGGTGGGCGAACAAATTTACATGCATTGAAGGTTATGTGCTTCACATTTCACATCTGTTTAGTGGTATGACTTAAACTCTACACAAAGGAGGACCAACATCTTCTGCAACACATCAGCAAATATCCGATACCTAATGAATATTAAATAGAAAAAGTGTCATTCCGTAAAAATATTGTTTTCGAAATGGACTTTTAAGCCAATATTCAATAGAAATAAACAGATTTCAATTTATTTGTGCACAGAAATTCGTAGTTGAGTAGTTTGCTTCAAAAATTCTCTTGAAGAGAGTATGTCTATCGAAACTTGTGAAACGATTTGTCGTAGAATAATGCAGAATTAAATGTAAACAGCTATCAGATATATGAAATGTCAAAAGTTGTCTTATTTTGACTTTCGAAGGAAGGGGGGAATATTTTACTCTCTCATGAGCTCTCTCTTCTATGAAAAACTCAGCAAGTGGAACGGCTTTTGAGAGTTTTTCGGCGAATTTCGTAGGCATTTGTAGCGTCGAACACTATCTTATTTTACATACATGCTTAGGTTACCCCTCCACAAAAAACGCTATTTCCTGCATTTGCGATCCCAATAGTGTCAAATTACACACAGATTTCCTTTATTCAGCAGCCATTTTGAAACATATCAGACTGCGTTCGAAAGGAACAGGAGAAGACCTTTTATTGAAATTAATGAAATCAACACCTTATATAGAATGCTCTATTATTCCTTATCAATTATTTCTCTTTATTCAGTTCGTCCGCGTAAGCAATAACTCCACCATTTTGTTAATGTTATTTGCATTTTCCTAGATAATAGTTTCCGATTTTTTGCAGGAATAATATCTGGTACACTAGACTTATATAATGTTGTGGATGATTTTTAACTTCTTAATGAAATTATATTATTGGCTGGCTCTTATTCGGTTTTTGTAGAGACGCGGATGAAATCTTGTGGGGTTCATACAGCAGAAGCCTATTCTCTTTTCAATTACTGAAGGGGAAAATATAGATTTGTACACCCCAACTTTAAATATTGTAATCATCTTATAACTGCGAATTATATACACATATATATTTTTTATGATTATTCAAGCTCACACTTTACCATTTACATCACTTACTGTGAATATGTGGCCGACGTGTCGTAGTGGGTAGAGTGCGACGCTCACACGCCCAATGGTCTAGGTTCGATTCCCGCCTGAACACCTCGAATATTTCTCGAGCTCTAGACAACATTCAAAAAATAAAGAATCTCAAATTTCGCCATTCGGAGTCGGCAAAAAACTGTAGGTCCCTTCTACTCGTGAGAGAACAGTGGCGCGCACAACACAAGTAGTTGATGTGCAAGCTAGGCCTGGTCCCTCTGTGGACTGTCGCGCACACAATTAATTATTATTAATGTGGACATAATGACAACTTTTCGCGAGAGCAGTTATAGAAATTTAATTCAAATTGTGAGTGAAATGAATGTTTCTCCAATTTAAAGTAATCATCTAGCACTATTAAGCGCAATAACTAGTACTTACACATTATATTATTTATTAATTATTATGTCAAAAGGTTGAGCAGTCAAACTGTGCGTATGAAAAATGAATAACTGGCACAGGCCACCAGGGTTTGTAATTACCTGTGATTATTGCGTTCAAAATAAGTTTTCTGAATTAATAATATATTTTTAAAAACACTGTTTTTCAGATGCAAGTACTCCGTTACAAATATAATTTATGAACGCAGCTTTGGTCGGCCATTACTATGTCTGTTCCAATTGATTTGTGTACGTAGTTGAGTAGTTTGGGTAAAAATCTGAGAGAAAGAGAATAACTCTACCGAAAATTGTGAAACGAATTTTCGTAGAAATTCGTAAACCGCTATCAGACATATGAAATGTCAGACGTTTTTTTATTTTCGATTCGATATCTGCTGCCGAGCTGTGGCCCAGAGTTTTTTCTTCGGCAGATATTCGTAAATGGGGAAATATTTTGCTCTCTCTTCCACGACAAAATCAGCTAATAGAACGCTTATTTGTACTTTTTCGGGCAAATTCGTAGACATTCTTAGCAATTCAGAACAAGTGGAATAGGACTACTTTGTTGTGAAAGAAACTATTTCTTTTCTATTTCAGTTGTATAATTAATATGCTAACGACTTGAGCAGAGGGGAGATCCACTATCTGAACAGATCACACCTATTCTCACTTAGGAACAAAATTCCCAGTCTGTGAATCAGCTGTTTAAAGGGGGGATTTGTTATAAAAACCGCTGGCAAAATGAATCCAATGACGAAAGACAAGGAAGCTTCTCTTATTGGTCCCTGCCAACAAAGCATACAAAACAGTCAGTTTTCATGGATGTATCAGTGTCCTAATATACAGATACTCGTGCATTATCAGCACTCCAAAACAACATACGAAATTCTTGTTTTGGGTGAAATTTAGGAGCGTAGTTCAGCTGTTTGTCTATTCATATTAAAAAGGCTAAACCAAACTATAAATAAATCACTTAACGGCTGACAAACTAGACGTCGGTCAAAAAAGGGATGCCAATACAAAGTTCTTAACCACTTCAGAAACATCATTTAGTGACGTGGATGCCGCAGCTGATATGATTACAAATACAATTTTGTCAGGTATGAAATCCTTCATTCCTCACAGAGTGAAGAGTATCAAACCGAAGACAAACGCGTTTTACGACTCGAGCTGCAAAGATCAGGTTGAGAGAAATAAGCTTCCGGACTTTCAAAACCAACCCTTCTGAGGAAAACCGGAAAAAATTCAAAAGGGCCCGAAATGATTGCAATGAATTAATAAGACGTGTTAAATTCTTCTTTGATCGAAAGTTGAGGCAAAAGGTCCTGCATTGTCCAAAGGGGAGCAAAAACTTTAGGTAATTTGTAAAAGACGTTAAGATTTCCGCCTCGTCTTCAATTCCAACGCTCAATTGTAATGACATTCCAGCTGTCAGCTCTTTGGACAAAGCAAATCTGTTTACTGCACATTTTTCAGTAAGCTCAACACTTCCAGACTGCGCTCTGTCCGCGCCTGTACTCAAGAGCGTAAATTTTTCCATGAAACAAGTCCATTTTCGCACTCGTACAGTTGCTAGCGTACTTGAAGATCTAAACTTGCACAAATCCGGATGGCATCCACCACGTTTTTCTGAAGAGGTGTTCTTCTACGCTGGCAAAACCACTGCGTAAGCTTTTCCATCTGTCCTGCACTTTAGGCCTCTTTCCGAATAAGTGGAAAACAGCATTTGTCCAGCCCGTCCCTAAAAAAGGCGAACCATCTTCACTCACCTCCCACCGATCCATGGTATATTTCGGAATTGGGCAACCCTAGTGTTGCAATCTGGCATTTTTTGTGAAGTTTGACATTTTTGAGTCTATACGCACTAAGAACGTTTCGACACACGAGCGCTATTTGTGTTGTTTACAGTAAATTAAAAGGTTCATTTCACTCAAAATGCAATTAAATCGTGAAAATTTTCGTGCGATTGTTTTTTACAATTTTCGACGTGGATTAACTCAACAACAGTGCATTGATGAACCTAATTCAATTTTTGGCGATGAAGCTCCATCAAGAACCAGTGTTCATCGGTGGTATGGTGAATTCAACCGAGGTCGTAGTTCACTCCGAGACGAATTTCGTAAAGGTCGTTCAAAATCAGTTGTAGTTCCGGGAACCATTGATGGTGTGCGCCAACTGATTTTGCACGACCGTCATGTGACTTATCGTAAGATTGAGATAACCTTAGGCATTAGTGCGACCAGCATACATTCAATATTGCATGCACATTTGACTGTCAAAAAAATTTGTTCGCGTTGGATCCCACACAATTTGTCAATCGCTTAAACAAAGGCTCGTGTCGATTAGTCGAAAGAAATGCTCCAAAAATACGATTCGAAACACGTCTATGACATCGTGACAGGTGATGAATCGTGGATTTACGCGTATGAGCCCGAAAGTAAACAGCAGTCGACTATACGGGTGTTTCAAATTGAGCCAAATACAACAAAAGATGCTCGCGTACGAGCACTTCCAAGCAAATGGTCGCCTATTTTTTCGGAAGAACTGAACATATCGCAACCGTACCACTAGAACATCGCAGAACAGTCAATCCTGAGTGGTGCACAACCATTTTTTTGCCAGTTGTCTTCCAAGAAGTCAGGAAAACCAACCGCTGAAGGCGGATCACTCTTCACCCCGACAATGCGAGCTCTCACACATCGTATTATTCGTTATGAATTGTACTGCATCTCTGCCATATGGAATCGCCTAATAGCGACTGAGCCAGTAGGTTCGACTTGAATGAGAAAATTTGGAAAATACAGAATTTTTTAACAATTTTTCAGCTCCTCCTGCTCGTGAAATGCGGACTAGATCACTTGATCAAAATGATCTCTCGCGTCATCGTCGTCTATTGAGTTTTTAAACCTTTCTTTTCTACCTTTTTAGCAATGCTATTAATTCAAAACGTATCTCTTCCTGATTCTGTCAAATTAAGTTCATTGCCCTTTCTGGTTGTCGGCTACGGAGCATCTTCAGCAGTTCCGCATTTTTGTAATTTTTGTTCATGAAGCTGTAGCTGACCAGGTGCCAGTTATAAGTACAAATTTAAGGTTTCGTTTTGCACATTTGATGTAAGTATTATATCGAAGCACATATTCCGCCAAGTTTTGAAAATCGATCTACACAACAGACTTAACATAAATATCAACACGTTTATTGAATCTATTTCAATAAACAAGTGTTCTTATACATCACGATATACGTACATACACAACCCAGTGCCCTAAAAACATTTAACCTAACAATACGTATAGTCCCATGCCTTTCGAGCGCTTGCGGACTCTAATGTTAAAAATTGAAATAATTTAAACAACGTTTTTTAAACGAAACCTTAAAAATGTTTTCAAGACTTCTGTGCCCTTTCACACTTATGCCAGTCGTAAATCTGAGCGCACAATTCCCAAAATTTTTCAGCTGTGTCATGTTGGCCGGGCTGCTAAAATTTTGGGGAATTCGTTACATTTATCCAGCCGTTGGAACAAAACTTTGCCAGATAATAGTTTCTTTAATTTATTTGCTCCACGTCCACTTGGAATAACATCTTCACTTGAAATGTTTCCCGAGTTTTGAGTGAGCGTGTGGGGCAGACCATCTTCAAATTGTAATATGAACTAAACAATTGAAGATTTGATTGCTTGAAAATTAATTTTATTATTATTTTATTAATTCAAATTTGACACGCGTTTTCATTAACCGCATAATGGGGTGCCGCCAGTGCTGCCAGGCGCCGGTGGTTGCTGTTGTCCACTGTTTTTACCAGATGGCGTTGGTTGCTGTTGTAGACTTGAGGTGCCTGATGATGGTGGCTGCTGTTGTCCACTTGCGGTGCCTGAGAATGGTGGCTGCTATTGTCCACGTGTGGTGCTTGATGATTAAGGCTGCTGTTGTCCACTCGTGCTACCAGCTGGCGGTGGTTGCTGTTGTAGACTTGAGGTCCCTGATGATGGTGGCTGCTGTTGTCCACTTGCGGTGCCTGAGAATGGTGGCTGCTGTTGTCCACTCGTGCTACCAGCTGGCGGTGGTTGCTTGCATTTGAGGTGCCTGAGGTTGGTGGCTGCTGTAGTCCACTTGCGGTGCCTGATGATGGTGGCTGTTGTTGTCCAGAGGAACCATCCGTTGAGGGAGGTGGGGGCGAGGGCAGATCTTCACTTGAACCATTCATTGGCGGAGGTGGAGGTGGTGTTAGTTGTCCACTTGTACCATTCTTTGGTGGTGGAAGTGGAAGAGTTTCGGCATTGGTTGATACCGATGCCAAAGCGAACGCAATAAGTACTGCGTAAAGAACGCCAAATCACAGAAACGACTTAATTATATCAGACAACCAACTTTATCAAGATTTGCCGTCGAGCAACAGTTCACTGAGCCCCACCAGCCCAAAAAATCAGCTTATATCGCGTGGTTTTGATGTTGTTACTGCAAACCTCGTTTAATATTGATATAGATTGTGGATTCGCATATTTGCACAGAACTAGGTGATTGTCTTGCGTAAATGGTCTTTCAATTTGCAGTTTTCGTTTTTCCTTGTCTCCTTAAGGAATCACCCTCCTTTTAAGTATTTTTAAAGCACGCTTATACCTTGTCATCGTTTATTTCAGACTTGATCATTAGTGAATCACCTAAACACTCACAGCTTGGGGTTACGTTGGAAGGTGCCTTCCTGAGCGAATACGATTCCAGAAAACGAACAGAAAACATCCTTTACGTTATGGTGCAATTGGTGTATCTGAACAGTAAAAACGGCTCGATTGAGGACGAAATCACGCATGTGCAAAACATTTCCGAAGTGTGGAAGCTACACCTGGTAGACAGGGACTTTTTCGATTTGGCTACCGAGGTGGAAAAGAATAAGGTTTTCAAACTAAACAAAACCAGATACGAGAGCGAACACACAGCACTGCGACTACGGTTTCTGACTGACTCAAATATGAGCATACCGGTGCAATTTCGTCCTGATGACATGCCGATCGACAAGGACATCGGTGTGATCTATGCGGCGATCGTTCTCTGCGGACTGTACGTGCTGATCGTGTGGGAGATCGTGCATCGAACATTTGCCGCCATTTTGGCTTCCACATTGGCTATTGGCATTTTGGCTGCGATCAATCAACGACCACCGATGGAGGAAATCATGTCGTGGATCGATGTGGAGACACTGCTGCTGCTCTTCGGCATGATGATTCTCGTGGCGATCTTGTCGGAAACAGGAATATTTGATTATTTGGCGGTGTATGCTTACAAGGTAAACGTGTTGTGCTTGTATGCTTCGCTCTGTAACGCCCTTTACTTTGCAGATTACAAATGGGCGGGAGTGGCCTCTGATATCATGTTTGTGCTTTTTCACGGCTGTGACGTCGTCGTTTTTGGATAATGTGACGACAGTGCTTTTGATGACTCCGGTGACGATACGCCTGTGTGAGGTGATGGCGCTCAATCCCGTTCCGGTGCTCATGTGCATGGTCATCTACTCGAACATTGGAGGCACTCTGACTCCAGTTGGAGATCCGCCAAATGTGATCATTGCTTCCAACAGCAACATTTCGAAAATGGTAAGTTTGCAATCGTTATCCAAGGTATCTATTTTAAACCGTTCCTGTTTTGCAGGGAGTAAACTTTACAATTTTCACGATGCACATGCTGATAGGTGTGATATTGGTTATGATCCAAACCTACATCCAGATTCGGTTCATGTTCCGAAACATCAATGACCTGCGTTATAGTGAGGCCCAAGGTGTACAGGAACTTCGGCACGAGATTGCCATTTGGCAGAGGGCGGCTGCCTCCCTCTCGTGGTACTCCAAGGATGAGCAGATTGTTCGCGAAACCCTTGTTAAAAAGGTGAATCGCTTAAAACGAAACCTCAAGAAGAGGTTGCTCTCGGGCTCTGGCCCAGTGGAAAATTATGAGCAGACCCTGAATGAGTTGCGAGCAAAGGTAAGACACCGACAGCAAGTTCCGTACATGTTCATAATCATGCTTGCCCTTTCAGTACCCCATCCGGAATAAAGTTCTGCTGTACAAATCTGGAGTGGTGTTAACATTTGTGATAGGACTGTTCTTTTTGCATTCGCTGCCACAGCTGCAGAGCCTTTCGCTAGGCTGGACAGCCCTCCTGGGGTCTATCCTTCTGCTGATTCTCGCAAATATTAAGGATATAGAACCAATTTTGTCCAGAGTCGAATGGTCGACCCTGCTCTTCTTTGCCGCTCTGTTTGTTCTTATGGAAGCACTCTCGGTGCTGGGACTGATCAGCTGGATCGGCGACATGACTGTAAAAGTGATCATGTCCGTCGGGGAGGAGGCTAGACTTGCTACTGCCATTTTGCTGATACTATGGGTAAGTTTCAACCACCGAACGAATTCTAAAAATGGTAGCTCAACACATTTTTACTTCGTAGGTATCTGCCATAGCATCCGCATTCGTAGACAACATCCCACTGACGACGATGATGGTAAAAATCACTATTTCCTTGGCTGAAAATCAGGACTTGGACCTGCCTTTGCAGCCTCTTGTGTGGGCGTTGGCTTTTGGGGCCTGTTTAGGAGGTAAGACTCAACCCAAACATTCCAAGCGGGATTTTATTAACGGGTGTTCTGCTTTCAGGAAATGGTACACTAATTGGAGCATCCGCGAACGTTGTTTGCGCCGGCGTGGCGGAGCAACACGGATACAAATTTTCATTTTTAGAATATTTTAAGTAAGTCGCAATGCCGATTTTTGATTGAACCTTAACTCACTAAGGAATATAATTTTTTTTTCAGGATTGGCTTCCCGGTTATGTTATGTAGCATTGTCGCGGTTAGCGGATATCTGATGGTAGCTCACGTCGTCTTCACCTGGCATTGATAAAGTATTGGATGCGAGCAATTTCGCGATACGCGAAAACTAATTAAGAACCAAAACATAATATCACACTCACGGATACATCATCATTTCGATATTTGAGGAACGTGCGCATCCAAAAGTTATCGTATTAATTAGTGAATATTCACCTCGATCCTCAGCCAGGCCGAGAAGTATTAAGTAAAATTAAACAACTAAATAACAAAATGAAAGACCAACAAAATTGGTATTAAGCAGTCACCTCTCTAAGAGTTACCTACTGAAAAAAGGCTTACTAAGTGAAAAATAGAATTGTGTAAATTTACATTAAGAGACAACAAACAAAACAAAACAAAACAAAAATATCAAAAGGTATATTTTTCAAAAACTAAAAAAGAGAAAAGATACATTTTTATTTTTACACGAAAAATATTTACTATATACGCAATGAGATATATATGATATATGGTGTAAGTGTTATGCGATACGATTCATTAATATATATATATAGATGAATAAATATATCTTCTACAAATAAAATAAAGATAAAATTAAAGTTGTACGTAGCGTAGGTTTAGTTAATTAATTCATATTAAATTTTAAATAAAATGTTTAAATAAATTCTACAAATGTGAGTTTGTTGTTGAAAAGTCTCTCAGATGCAAATATGTATTTTTTTGTTTTGTTAAGCATAGTTCGTTGTTCAATTCAATTCAGTTATTGATATAGTTTGTAGTTTTTATTTTCATTTTATTTCATTATTTTATGTTTGTTTTTTTTTTCTTTTAATTTTCCTTTGTTTTATCTGTTTAATAAAAAGCAAAGAAAAACACACGAATCAGCATATTTACTGTTTATGTAATTTACTGTAACTTATATCGTAGTCTAGTGAAAATCAATAAATAAAGAAATTCGATCGAAAATGTTGACAGCTTTTGGGATTTTGTTTTCTTAAAATTTTGTTTTTTTTATGGTTTTTAGAAAAAAATGTTTTTGTTTAAACAATTGACAATATTACGTTTACATGGTTATATCAGATTCTTACTTCAATAATTCTAAGTAGATAAATCAAGTAATTTTGTAGGGTTCATGTTAATTAATTTTGTTTTTAATTCGAGGACAGAAAATATTTGTTTATTAGATCTCTGCGTCGTTTGCCAGGTTCATAAAAAAGGAGACGCCTTTAACTGCGCCAACTACCGAGGGATAAGTCTCCAGAACATCGCATACAAGATCCTCTCTGCCGTATTGTGTGAGCGTCTGAAGCCGTTTGTCCATGACCTGATAGGTTCCTATCAGTGTGGTTTTAGGCCAGGGAAGTCCACAATAGACCAGATCTTCACATTACGGCAGATCCTGGAAAAGATTCGAGAAATGTAAATTGACACTCACCGTCGTCGTCACACACATTCGTCGATTTCAAGGCTGCATATGACAGTGTGCATAGAGACGAGCTATACAGTGCCATGTCTAGTTTTGGCATTCCTACCAAACTCGTCAGATTGTGTAGGATGACGATAGAGAACTCTCGCTGCTCCGTCAAGGTCGGTACCGAACTCACCGAAACCTTCAATGTCAAAAAAGGT
This sequence comes from Eristalinus aeneus, assembly GCA_955652365.1. NCBI lineage: Eukaryota > Metazoa > Arthropoda > Insecta > Diptera > Syrphidae > Eristalinus > Eristalinus aeneus. The sequence continues at coordinate 26,296,171 of OY019131.1, forward strand.
TTTAGACAAGGCGACGCACTGTCATGTGACTTCTTTAAAATTATCCTCGAGAAGATCGTGCGTAACTCACAAGTTAACACCAGAGGCACGATCTTCCAGAAGTCAGTTCAATTGCTAGCATACGCTGATGACATTGACGTGATTGGACGAACACAGCGAGCCGTCAATGAGGCGTTTGCTGGCATTGAAGCAGATGCAGCTAATTTGGGTCTGGCGGGTAATGAGGGCAAAACAAAGTACATATGGATACCAATAAAACGACTTAGGTACTTGCTAACTAACTTTATTAATTAATGCTTTTGTCTATGACAATCGCGTCTGCACCCGTGAACTGTTTCGCACTAACTCCCGTTCGGTTTCCCTGTCTTCTTTCGGGTCCCGTTAATCTTCTTTCTGCTGTGGTCGCGCGATGTGTGGAGTTGCCAGCCTGACGATGTAAAAGTTCTTAACCCCTTCCCTCCGCCACATACATACTGTCGTCAAGGAAGGACACGCAACGTTGACATCTCGGACAGATCTGATTTTGTGTATGCATGCGCATTTTAAATTACCCGGGAGGAGTAACTTAGGCAGCACTTTGGTTGTAATCCAAGCATTACTGAGTAGTCAAAGATATCTTTAATGGAGTATTTATAATATAAAATGTAACTTCATCATTTTTAGACAGAGAAGTAAACACCTAAGCAGCCTTCATAATCAGTTCACACAGTACTGCAACATATAGTACCTTAAATTTGAGGATTATATTTCGTATTGTGAAAATCTTAAGAGTTTTTTAAATTTATTGTGAAGAAACGAATGAACATACGTCACAGAGTGTATTGAATATATTCATTTGTGTGTCGAAAAATGTATGCCTGAACACGTGGAAAACAAATTATTTAAGAGTTGTTTATGGGGATTACCCAAGTCACTACACTCTTTGTCATAGCAAGACTCACTCGTCAAATGAAATACTACCCGCTATAATTAATTCGTGTGGGGCAAAACAGGCAATAAGCTTTTGAAATTGATTGTACTGCAATATTAACCGTCTATTGATTTTTTTTTAGAAATTTCGTTCTTATCCCGACTATGAAAATTGTTCTATACAACATGTTATGTGAAAGCCTAACTTGTCAGTATTGTGGTCTTAACTTTAATATCTTACGAGAACCTGGCGAAAAATAACAAAAAACAACGGGGTGCAGGCCCATAACTTATTAAGTCAGAAGCCCGAATAATAAAGCAGGAGATAGAGTAACAGACTTGAATTCGATTTGAAATTTGGTGCGATGGGTGTCTCTTTGCATTCATATTTCGGATGGAAACAACTTACAGCTTATTTTACTTAATGTAGGTCGAATAAAAAATGCAGGAAAACCAAATATTTCCTATAATTAAAATCATGACAAATGCAAAACATAATTCACAATAAACTTCCAAATACATTCTTCTTGGAATGATTTGGAAAACTAAAAACGAATGTTTAAAATGTGTGCCATTTAAGCACTTGCTTTTCTAAGATCGTGATATACAAATTGCATCACAAATTAAAATAAGTTTAAGACCGGAAACTGAAGTACATCAACATTTTCCACCTGTAGACGTGACGCGAGATCAAATATTTATGAAGAAGTGTCCTCGCTTCCAACTTCCAATGTAATTGTGAAAAAATTTAATTTTAAATCTTTTAGTAACGGTTGAGTTTAAAGTTTATTCTTTGTCTTCTACAGGTTGAGAAGAGATGACCTTAGGATTGAAGTAGTAAAAAAATTTGTGGCTTATGCAGATACAAATAATACGAGTTTGTATATTTGTGAAATAAAACTCCAAAATTTCTTCGATTGCGTTTATTTTTATGTTACTTTGTTCCTTCTCCAGAATTATTTAATTCATGCAAAATGTCCGCCGTGGCGTAGTCGGTAGAGAACGAAGCTCACACGCAGAAGATCTAGGTTCGATTCCCAACTGAAAACCTCGAATTTTTTTATGCCACCACCTCTTTTGAGCTGTGTACATCACTAAGTAATAACAAGAGAAATAAGTATAAGTAATAAGTAATAATAACAGGAATAACAGTCTAAGAAAAAGCTTCTCAAACTTCGCCGTTCGGAGTCGGCAAAAAACTTAAGGGTACTCCTACTCGTGAGAGAAAATTAGCGCGCACAGTACGAGAAGTTAATGAGGAAGCAATGCTCTGGTCTCCCTGTGGACTGTCGCGCCATACAATTATTATTATGCAAAATCCCAGTCGATTGATCAATCGTAACAAACATTTTTGTTAAGCAGAAGTTCCAATGCAGCGAATATCTGAAAATACAGAAAGTTTAAAATTAAACAAAATTCTTAATTAACTGAACTTTAATTTCTTGCGAAACATACTGTACACCACAAACTTGTGAACCCATCGCCGTCATCCGCAATAAAAAAAAAACAAAGACAACTTTTAATTCGCTACTTACCTACCCGCCGGCAAAATTCAGCGCAGGCACTCTACACAAACATGCCTTCTCTCTGTTGCTCGCACACATTCCTGCATTCTGTTTCTTTTTTTTCCGTCCTTTTCAGGTGTAGAAAAATCAATTTTAACGCGCGCAATACGAAATACGTGTTTGCGCGTTCTACACTCTCATAGCACGCCAATGACATTTCAGTTCAGTGCAGCTGTTTGCTGAATTATCACGTACGCAGCACGTGCGAGAAACAACAAAAAAGAAAAAACGTGGGCGCATTTGTGAAAAAGCTTTTATCACTTGATTTGTTTCTGCGTCATGCATTTTCGTAAAGCAGAAACCACTGCTTTAATACGCGCAGTAAAGCCCCGAGAAATACTATGGAACAACACACACGTGAAATTCTTTCACAAATCTCAAAAGAAATTGGCTTGGATTGAAGTTTGCGGAGAGCTGTTCAAAAACTTTGCGAAATTCAATGACGCTCAACAGAAAGAACTGGGTAAGCTGTTTGTCATGCATCAGTGATTCAGCGTCAGTTTTTTAAGTGGGCTGTTGATTATGATTTTGTGAGTGTTGTTGTTGTAAACTACGTGTGTTTGAAAGCAAAATTGGATTTTGGCTCCTAATTTCCGAGACAAATTTAGATTTGAAATTCAAAGCAGTGAAATGGCAGGCTTTTGAGTCAGACGTGCGTTGTAGAGGCGGATTTCAAAGCGGGTTTCACCTTACAATCAACACAGTTGTGCTGCTCACTCATTATGCAATTCAATTCATGCAGCAATTAGTTCAGTTAAAATGTGCTTAGAACAGTCGGCTGCTACCTGCTAATTGCACTCTTTCAATTCGCATTAGTAGCAGGTCGTTATCATTAAAACACAGTCTTTCCCACTCTCACGAAATTATTTCTATTTTCAGTTCAAGATGCGATGAAGCGATGGCGAACGATAAGAGACAATTATGTTCGCAGTTGCAAAGTGAACGCTCAGAGCTCCGAGTCGGGTGACGAACGGAGAAAGAAGAAATATGTCTTCGAAGATGAATTGAGCTTTTTACGCGCGAAAGGAATGCATCGCTGCTCAAGCAGTAACAGCAATCTGGGCCAAGTTTCGCAGAGTGAACTACTGTTAGAAGCACAAGAAGAAACACCAAGTGTGGCGACATCATTTCTGCAACTATCACCCAAGAGAGAAGTCGAATCCCCAGCCGATGATGAGATGGTACAGCAGGAAGACCTGGGAGAACATTTCACCCCACAGCTGGATCCCTTCGACGAGGATGTCGGGTTTTTCATTTCTCTATTGCCAACAGTTAAGTCATTAAGTAGGACGGAAAAGTTTGACTTTCGGATCAAAACTATGCAGTTTCTACAAGAGCAGTGCGCTCGTCGATCGCTAAAGGACACAAGGGGTGGATTTGAAAAGACAGAATTTTCTGTATGCACAAATGAAGAGGATGATCAAGACTTTCTCTCTGAAAATGAGTAAAAGGTTGAAATTAGTTGTAAGGTGAACTCATGGTATCTCGTGGTTTACAGGCTGTGCTGACTCAAGTTATGTTCATAAGTATCATTAAAGTGTTATATATAATCACGTCTTTCATTGAACCTCTCGACACAAATAATTTTGTGACGAGTAATGGCAAAACCTTCAGTTTTGGTGCGTTCGTCGGCCTATCCGTGACTTTTAACATTTCCACGTTGTGTCAAGTTAGAAAACGATTTTTATGAAATCCCGTATCATAAAGTTGAAAGGAGCAGGAAAGCGTCCAGGGCTGAAATTTAGTGTCTCCAAACTTTGCTCCAACAAAGCAACTTAAAAATATGAGGAAGCATTATGTTGTGGCCGCCGTGGCAAAGTGGGTAGAGTGCGACGCTCACAAGCAGCAGGTCTAGGATCGATTCCAATCTGACCACCTCAAATTTTTCACTGCGCCATCTCTTTCGAGCGTGGTCACCGTCGCGAAGTGGGTAGAGTGGGACGCTCACACGCCGAAGGGTGTAGGTTCGATTCCCGCCTCAACACCAATTTTTTGAATTTTTCACGGCACCACCTCCTTCGAGCTGCTGACAACACTCAAAGAGTAATAAATGTCAAAGAGAAAGCTTCTCAAACTTCGCCGTTCGGAGTTGGTGAAAAACTGTAGGTCCCTTCTACTTGTGAGAGAACACTAGCGCGCACTACACGATTAGTTGATGAGCAAGCTAGTTCCTGGTCCCCCTGTGGACTGTCGCGCCAACAATTATTATTATAACATGTTGTATTCGTTGAGAGCTTTGAACTAAAATTGTTTCGGACGTTCTAGGAATTGTTCCTTATTTAAAACAACTGTTGGTACAGAAATCAGAAGGTCAGAACATATAAGGATGGCCTGAATTAAATAAGCCGTTTAAGTGGGAGTTGTTCTCTAAACTGAAGGCTTCCACTGCTAGATTGAGACACAAGTACTTCGGGTATGAGCAAGATTTCGAAATATTCCTTCAGGAGAAAATGTCAGTAAATGAAAGACTTAGTCGTATGGAGAACTTTTTGATTTGCTTTTCATTTATAATCCATCATATCTATGACGGTCAAAGTGTTTATGATTTTTTTTTTGTGGTTTGTCAATCTAACATAATCTGCTGATTGGCAAATGGGCCGCATGGCTAGTGAAGTAGATCTGGATTCCGTAGCACATTACTCGTTCGAGAAATGTGAAAAATATTGAATTTACTAATAATTGAAAGTAACGGTGATGATTAGTGAAACAGTGCGTTCACAAATCAAATTCCAAGTTGTCCATTCTCTCTTGCCTTTATATTCCATAGGGAAGTTATAATTATAGTGTGAAACTTTGGTTTATTCTGTTGCGTCGAATTGAATAGAACAGAATCAAAGTGCACTCACAAGCACGACTACACGGAGAGTGCTGTTAGTAAAAAATAGCACAGCTTTTACCTTTGCGTTTAATGCTACAAATAAATAATGAGTTGTTGACTAATCCAATGAAGTAATAAAAGCCAGTCCACCAAAAATCCTGAAACAGACAACAAGATGATCAACAAACGATTGGCTCAACAATCATTTACAGTAGACAAAGGATACTAAAGTGAAACGTATTGCAAGTAACGATTAAATGGATTTCCATTTACAATTCACCACTTAAGGAGAATAAAGTCGAACACACGTAATGCAGAGGGACGATACACCAAAACCAACATCCGCCAGCGTCTCAAAACAACTAAGCTTTCTAGTTAGATCTTGTGGCCAACTTACATAGTTTCCTATTTTTCATATGGGCCTATAACGATAGTTGCCTTTTATATTTCGGGATTAGAGAACAAAAACCAATATTTATTCTCGAAAATAGCTTTATTGTTTTTCAAAATATTCCCCATTAAGATCTATACACATGTATGCGTTTGAACAAATTGTCGAAGCACTTTTGCCACTCTGATTGAGGTATCTCCAAGACATGCACTCTGAACGCATCAACAATGTCGAAAACCGTTGACCTCTCATTTTTTTATTATTTATTATATTTTTTTTATTTATTATACTTTATTATTTTTTACGTACGGGAATAAAAAGAAGTCATTCAGTGCCAAGTTAGGACTATATGGCGGTTGACTCATGTTTTGAGTGTTCAAAAATGCAGTACTTAGAGCCGTTAGAGTTAGTGAAGAGTGATCCGTCTTCGGCGGTTGGTTTTCCTGATTTCTTGAAAGAGAACTGGTAAGGAAATGGTTATATACCACTCAGAATTGACTGTTCTGGGTTGTTCTAGTAGTGAGGTTGCGACATGTACAGTTTCTTCGAAAAAAATAGGCGACCATTTGCTTGGAAGTGCTTCGGGCGCGAGCAGCTTATGTTGCATTTGGCTTAATTTGAAATACCCATACAGTTGACTACTGTTTACTTTCGGGCTCATACGCGTAATCATCATCACCTGTCACGATTTCATAGACGTTTTTCGAAGCACCGTGAACGTATTTTTGGAGCATTTCTTTCGACCAATCGACACGAGCCTTTTTTATGAGCGATTGACAAATTGTGTGGGATCCAACGCGAATAAATTTTTTTGACAGTCAAATGTGCATGGAATATTGAATGTAGCGGTCCCACTAATGCCTAAGGTTGTATCAACCTCACGACAGGTCACATGACGATCTTGCAATATCAGTTGGCGCACAGCATCAATGGTTTCCGGAACAACAACTGATTTTGGACGGCCTTCACGAAATTCGTCTCGGAGTGAACTACGACCTCGGTTGAATTCAAAACACCATCGATAAACACTGGTCCCTGATGGAGCTTCTTCCCCAAAAATTTAATTAAGTTCATCGATGCACTGTTGTTGAGTTAATCCACATCGAAAATTGTCAAATACAATCGCACGACATATAACCGTCGCCGTGGCGTGTGGGTAGAGTGCGACGCTCACACGTCGAAGGGTCCAGTTTCGACTCCCAGCTCAACACCAATTTTTCGAATTTTTCACGGCACCACCTCTTTCGAGCTGCTGACAACACTCAAAGAGTAATAACTGTCTAAGAAAGCTTCTCAAATTTCGCGGTTTGGAGTCGGCAAAAAACTGTAGGTCCCTTTTACTCGTGAGAGAACAGTAGCGCGCACAACACGAGTAGTTGATGAGCAAGGTAGGCCCTGGTCCCCCTTTGAACTGTAGCGCCAACAATTATTATTATTAATCGCACGAAAATTTTCACGAATTAATTTCCATTTTTTTGGGCGAGATGAATCTTTTAAATTACTGTAAACAACACAAATAGCGCATGCTAAAACGGTCTGAGTACGTATAACCTCAAATATGTCAAACTTTGCGATAGAGCTGGCAGTTGCCAGATTGCAACGCTAGGGTTGCCCAATCCCGAAATATAAAAGACAATCTTCGCATTTTGAAGGTTGCTTTAAGGGGCTAGTATAAAAAACAAAAGACATACACCACGACGCATAACATATACATATGCATGTACATACATTTTTTCTTAGGACTTTTAAGTAGTAGAGATTAACTTTAGCTTACTTAAATTGGGTTGATTTACCAAAGAAATTGTGGCCGCAGTGGCGAAGTGGGTAGAGTACGACGCTCACAGGCAGCTGGTCTAGGATCTCTTTCGAGCTGCTGACAACACTCAAAGAGTAATAACTATCTAAGAAAAAGTTTCTCAAACTTCGCCGTTCGGATACGTTAAAAACCTACAGGTCTCTTCTACTCGTGAGAGAACAGTAGCGCGCACAACAATGGTAGTTGATGAGCAAGCTAGGCCCTGGTCCTTTGTGGACTGTCGCGCCATCCAATTATTTTTATTATAATTACTAAAGAAACTATAGTTGAAATTTAAAATCGAATTTTGAATAGTGGAAGAAATTTGAACTATTTGTTATTATAAGCTAAAAGTGAAAATTTAAATATACACTAGAATAGCTTAGAGTACCTGTATGGAGTCAATAAGCTACAAATTTTTTGCCGGATAGTTAATTAAAGTGTTTGTCTACAGTATAAGGAAATTCTATATCAAATATAACTGCTCAAAAATGAGACGATATTACGATACAACGCTTTTAATCAAAAAGTATCAATGTAATGCTTCTTATACGACAGCTATTAATCTACAACCAGTCCGCGCTTACCACAAATTTTTATAAAAATTCTTCGGATCCACTTAAATATACTTCCGAAAATTAGTTTTTAACAAAGGAGACAACTTGTAGGAGGAATATACACATCTCCTCAAGGTTGCGCAACTACGACCGTTTTTTAAGAAATTTTGTGATTTTTTTTTGCTTCCGTACAGTTCTTCTACTTCTCTGTTATTTTCCCACTATTGATGTTATTTAATCCTCAGTCCTTCTAGTTCAAAAACCGCTCAATGTTTATTAATAAACGGGTGAAATACTTTACGTCAATGCGGGTATAATTTGTCGCAGAATAGCTAACAATTGTAGTTTTCATCAAACAGAAATAATTGTCTTGCATGCTTTTAGGCGATGCAACTGCTACATCTCTTTATGGTAGGTTGCTTATAGGGTGCTCAACAAATTCTGATCATTAAAGGAATTTAAAGAGGGACATATGCAGACTATATGAATATGAGATATAACCATTGTTAATGCGTCCTAGCGTTTAAATTTTGTATTTTGATGTAATTGAGTTTATGATGATCTTAAGGAATAGTTTTGTAGTTCCTCGCTTTGTCCTGTTCTTGCCATAACAATTCGAACATTTGTTTACATCACCATGAGACCATGGTTTTGTTTCTTCAGCAACGTGATGTGTGCAACGTGTTTAATTCTGAAACCGAAACTTAAGCATTCCGCCTGTGAGTGTCTTCTTTCCTAAATAATATTTGTTTATACTTATTTATAAAATCTCATGATGATTCCGTAAACAGTGGAAGCAGAATAGGGCAGTTAACGTCAATATCCCAATTAAATTTTAGAGTCAAAATCAAGCCTATTTCTCCTTCTTTTTCTGTAGGCATCAGTGTGCAAGCGGAAATTTAAAGATGGCGGTAAAGACAGGTCCTTTCGGGCTTAAAAAATGTATGATGTACATATGTATGTATATGTCTTTAATTTCAATTCACATGTTTTTGTTTCAATTTTTATTTATTGTGGTAAGAGTTACAATAGTTTTTGTGTATCCTACATTTCTTAGAGATACGGTCATGTTACCTTACTACTAAAATTTTGATATAATTTCTTATGTAATATATCACAGTTTAAATTTGAAGGAAAAGCCACTAAAAAACCTTAATTAAATTTTATAGTGTTGTGGAAGGGAAAAGAGAAGTAGTATTAACACATGATTTCAAAGATGGTACTGACATAAAAATAGATTTAGATAGAATTAAGGATTTAGACAAAATATTTACAAATTAACAAATAAATAAAGTCAGAACAAAGCAGAACAGAATTATTTAAATAATATTATTTAAAACAAATCAATAAACAACAGATTAATATTAATAATACTATCATTAGGAATAAGTAACAAAATAAATATAAATAAATAAGTATAAGTGTATAAATAATAAGAAATAAATATAAATAAATAGATAAATTATTATGAATAAATATAAATAAATAGATAAATAAATAAATAAATATATAAATAAATAAAAAAAAATAAAAAAAAATGTTTTTCCTGTTTATAGAGTTAAACCTATTTTCCATGTCTGTTAAAAGATCGAGCTTATTTAGTAAATTTCCATTTATAGAAGATTGGACAGATTTAGGGAGATTTGTTGGAACAAGTTGTCAACACTCTAATTTATCAATGCTTGATGACGGTTTTTATTTTTCTTCTGTACATAAATGAAGCAGACAGAATACTAGTCGGTAGCCAATTATGGCTGAAAAACGGCATACATTCAAATTCTGAATTGAATGGTGACTAAAAACTTTGTTAAGTATAATTTTGAAAAACTTATTCTGTTAGGGAGTGGTTCTTTGAAAACTGTGTGTTGTTCCTCAAACGATCGGAGTTGAGCGTGTAATTTGTTTGAAGAAAAATAAAATTAACCGCTTACTTAACAGAAACAGAAAGAACAAACATCTATGAATTGTGTTTGGCTTAATTTTAACTTTTTCTTCAAGCTCGTAACTCTTGAATACTTTTGAACAGTTCACAGGGAACTCCGAATTTTTTTAGGAAGAACATATGTCCAGAATTTATGAATTGCTACGAATTTGCCGAAAAACTATGAAAAAGCGTTCCATTAGCTGATTTTTTCGTAGAAGAGAGAGCTCACGAGAGACCAAAATATTTCCCCTCCCTATGAATTTCTGACGAAGAAAAAACTGTGGACAGCAGCTCGGCAGCAGATGACTGCCAAATCGAAAATAAAAAAACCTTTGACATTTTATATGTCTGAAAGCTGTTTACGAATTTCTACGCAAAGTCGTTTCACAATTATCGGTAGTTACTCTTGCAGAGCTTTTTACCCAAACTACACCTATCCCCTGATTTACACAATAAATACGTCCTTGAGAAAAACGGATAAATCCAAAATTAAAAATTTTCAAGTCAAAACCGTGTAAATCGAAAAGCTTGCAGAAAATGCATAATTTTGCTATTTAACAGTTGTGATTTTTTTCAATATTTTTAGGTGTACACAGAAATAAAAACAAAATGCATTGACAGGTTAAAACATGTAATATATTACGGAAACACTGTTTTTTTATTTAATTACAATACATTAAACAGAAGAACAAAAAATGAAACCAAAGGTGTTTTATTATCCTTCATCACTATCAGAAATTACTTTCATTCTTTTTTTCGCAATCGAAGGTTGGAATTCACTTTCATCACTCGAAGTTATTTGTGTCGATTCGATGTTTAAAGCAGAAATATTTTCATTCTGAGAGATGGTAATAAAATCGGTTATTAACAATTGCTTCGAATTTTTTGTAAGATCTTTTTAAACTTCTTCATTTTGAGCCAAGCAGCGATCTATGTCACGTTGGAATCGTAAAGCCCCTTCAACGTTTGTGTCATTTTGTATAAAATGATTACCCAGCTTTCTTCCCAATGTGAGTCCTTCGCGGATGACTTTAGCAGTGAATGTTACTGGTACTAATTCCTCTTCATCAGATTTGTCGGACTCACTTTCGCAAACTAAGTTAACTAAATCATCCTTACTTAGTTCTTTATCAGCCATTAACTCTGCGAGCATTTAGTAGAGTGCGATTAAAACAAAAAAACTTATTTGGAAAACCGTGTAAAAACGAAAACATGTAAAACAAGTGCCGTGTAAATCGGGGGATATGTGTACTCAATTACGAATTTCTGTACACAAATCAACAGAATTGACCTAATAACACATGATTTAATGAGTCCCGGAACTGGCATATAGGGGGCGCCACTAACAAAAAAAAAGTCAAGTACAATCATTCAAAACATTGGTCGCCATGGCGTAGAGGGTAGAGTGCGACGCTCACACGCCGAAGGGTCTAGGTTCGACTCCCAGTTCAACACCAATTTTTCTAATATTTCACGGCCCCACCTTTTTCGAGCTGTTGACAACACTCAAAGAGTAATAACTGTATAAGAAAGCTTTTCAAACTTCGCCGTTCGGAGTCGGCAAAAAACTGTAGGTCCTTTCTACTCGTGAGAGAACAGTAGCGCGCACAACACGTGTAGTTGATGAGCAAGCTAGGCCCTGGTTCCCCTTTGGACTGTAGCGCCAGCAATTATTATTATAATCCCGAAATATAAAAGGCAACCAAACTCACGAGGTTAATTCATTCAATTCATCAAGACGTTTTTAAAATACTTTCTGTGTTTTAGAGAGCAATAGTAACCGAGCTACATTGAAGGCAAAATGATTTAAATCTTTAAAAGTCTATAACGGTAGTTATCTCATTGTATGACTGCATTTTCCTTAAAATTATCTGCAACCTTCAAAGTTCAGGTTCGTGTGCCTATGTTTTACTCAGCGAAGAATTTCCAACAATCTGGCAATACTGCCTATTTGTCGCACTGCTTTCGATTCCTCTGTAGTCTTCGCTTCTGCAATTACCATTGACAAGTCAATACGTGTGCCCCCTTTTAATTCGAAATCAGTCGTCTGCCAGCTTATGACATCCAACACATACCGAAATGAAAATCGCCAGCAAATCAAAGAGTGTTATGATTTCTTCAATTTAATCGAAATCCAAACAAATTGGTACTACCTTTTCGATTAAGGGTGAAAAGTGGAAGACACACACAGTGGTCGCTGTGCTGATTGGTGAATAATACATATCCGCAATCGATTGAAGTCACTGCGAACCACTGATGGCTCACGTTAATGCTTGGGTGACTGAAGTGCTGCTGGGTACTTTAATGGGTATGTCGACCTTTGTCAACTGCTGGTAGGCAGCGGGAGCCACGAAGGTTGCCTAGAAATAGTCGAAATTCCTAGCACGCACTCAAATGGTTTTTGACCTCAACCAGAACAAGCGTCTCAATGAAACTCAAACAAATCTGAATGAAGTCGTCGTGCGACAGAAAATCGTTTTGTTAAAGCTTCACGTCTGACGCAGTTTATGCCTGAACTGTATTTTCGAATATTTCTCCGCACAACAGATGCCGTCAAACGGTGCGTTTAATCAGAAATAAATTTCACATCGTTTAGTTTTATTGCAGAACGGTCGTCAAATCGCTGTTTTCAGGGGTGTTTTAAACTCTCAGCACGTTATGCAATAAATATTCACCATTGTGCGATGCGTAAGCGCCTGATCAGTTAGGATCGCTATCGTTTGACAGTAATGTTGGGCTGACACCTGTCAAGTCGTGATTGATGTCTGAGGTTTTGTTGTGATGTTTGCATACGTCCTGCCAATTTAGAGAAGACTGAAAAATATGCCACAAATTGCGAACCACACTATGTTGTTTTCGGGATAAGGAAACACCATTTTAAGTACGGTTCACTGGAGGCATCTGTGGCCTCTGTTTACCAATGTAACACTGATTCCCTTCCCTCTGCAAGTTCAATTAACGAAAACCAATTATAGCCATCACTGGTAATTGTTAACCACCGCAAAATGGTCCTTTGTCATTTTGAACTATCTCCGCTCTACATCTGCCGGCAGTTGGTTAGAGTTCAGATCAACCGCTGGTTACAGTCGTCTAATTACCACACCAATCTGTGATTGCCACACAAAGGCAAAAACAAAACCGAATGGGTGCGCGTACAATTTGCACCGAATCACACTGCACCTCAATGGATCATCGCATCGCTTTGCGAGTGCAGTTAGAGGTCTAAGACCTCTTCGCCGATGAAGCGAAACCCCACTGCCGTCAGGTAAAGTATGCTATAGAGGCACTGTGTTCATGGTGCACTATGTTGGCGAAATTAAACGTTTTCAAACCTGATCTCCTAGAAGCGGCATGCTCCACTGGCCACGAAAGTAAATGGACTTGTTCAGTTGTCCAGCGCTGTGGCAGTCATGGCTTATGCAACAAATTGAACGTTCACCACGACGAATTAGTTGTATTGGAAAAAAACCATTTCGTGGTTAGGTAACGTTCTAGTTGAACTGGGGAATGGAACGTTGCTCTGAACAGGTGAGTGATGTTTCCACAGATGACGAGGCGTTGCGTGACGATATATGGTACATAGATGTCGAAATATTGGTTATTGTCAGACTTTCACAGGACATTTAATTTAAAGCACAGACAAAACCAAAAAGGATTCCGGAATCTCGGTATTTGCTAACATCAGCGTAATTTTTATGTCGCGATTTATCCCACGATTTGTTGATTGGATAAGACTCATCCACGATTCGGTGATAACTTTCATTTACAGTGAAGGCGAAAAAAGTATCCCAGCGAGACATTCCTCGGGTAATGCAATGAAAAATTTTTAACGACCTTTATCTTAATAAATAAATGGTAGATGTCAAAACCGAACCGCAATGCAGCACAAAGTCACACGCAGCTCTTGAAGAACTGGTTCAACAGTAGCGTTGTTTGTTGTGGGAAGAGATGTAATTTCAATGCTTCTCGTAGGCTTCTGGTGCACCAGTTGAATCATTTCAGTTAATTTATGCACCCGGGCAAATGCAAATGAGTCTCGCCATTCAGAATAATTTTGTGTCAATAGTCGTTGCGACGTTCATTCATTTTCAGCTCACAGCCAGCGAAAGCACAGAAAGCGTGGTCTGCTTATGATTCTTGTGTCAACAGCATCGCGCTGCCATGTGGTCGAAGAAACTTATCCAAAATTTGATGCAAAGTGATCGAAGGGAGGCTAAGAGTGGACACCAGTGTGAGCACGGAATGAGATGCCAGTGTTTTTCTATTGCTAATGAGTGACCTTCTCAGGCAAATATAAATTCGAGTTTTGAGATTACACAATTTGATGGAATGTCGGAAAGTCATTGAAGAGGTTGTTATCGTTAAAAAAGAAAATCGCATGTTTACAAACAAGATCAGTAGATTCGAACATCTTTTCAGTGCGCTCCTGAACAGTGATTCAAAGTTTGATATAGTAAGAAACTTTAATTTAAAATTTAGATAAAAAAATTATAATCACGCGAAACATGTAGCAAACGAAATGTTCAACAATTTGTAAAATGACTTCAGATGTAAAATAATATTGTATCAGAGAAATATCAATTCATCCTAACAGAACTAAATTGATTTAACGTTAAAATACAGTAGAGGTAACATTTCTGACTTCACTTTTGACTCATCGTCGACGACTCTCTCTCCTTTATCTTGATGACTTACCTCCCACCTATGAGAGCTATCGACCGAGGATAGGGCTATTTTCAGTCAGATAGTCTAAGAAATTTTATCTGGCTCATGTCTGACGATCTAAAATACATTACAAAACTGTGAGCAAAACATTTCATTGAAATCTGAATGTTGTTTTGTTTTGCAGCTGGCACTATTGTGCCCGGAATTTCACTTTGTGTGTTTCCGTACTCGAACCAACAACACGAAACAGTCTATAACAACACAATCTAACACACAGTCCGTTCCCGTATAACGAAAAAATGGGGTTTACGTCAAATGAGCGCTCTCTCGAGAGAGTAAAATATTTCCCCACCCTGCCCATTTTAACGCAACAAATTTTTGTGGGTAGGTTGTTCGTTTTCTCTCAAATTAATTTTTTTAAGTGAGCATTGACCCACAAAAATAATGTGAATTTATCTCAAATTTGGATTTTGTTTTTGGTTTTTGTATCGAAAAAGTGAATTTGACATTTGTTAAAGACATACTTTACACATTTGGTTTAGATGCGTTACCGTGTTTTGCCTCTTTCTGAGAGAGATTTATTCCCACTTCTTAACAAATGACAGACTTCAGGATTTGGTACAGAAAGTACTGGAACACGCGTATGATCTCCTTTACATTGAGTGATTTTTTCGTTTTTCTTTATGTCTGAAAGTATTCAAAAACACATTTCTGGCATTTTAAAATACATTGGATGTTCAGTATATTTTAAAAAAAGCCCGAGAATATGGTGTTGAAGACAAATATTGCAATGGATATTTTTATTAAATTGGATAGCAGTACGAATGACATGAGCTTATGCGTTTGACACCTGTATTGCGTGAAAAGTGACCTAAAATTACCAAAAGACTTGACAAATTGATTTTGCATGATAGCCTGGGCTCCAAGTGGCTATGGCAGTCAAAAACTGCCTGGAACCGCTGAAATAGGGGGTCTTACCCCACGCGCCGTAATCTCCAGAGTTTGCTCCTTCCCACTTCCGGCACTTTCAGCGGATGCCAATCGACTTAGAGGGACACCAATGTGGTACTTGTGAGGACATCTTAGAATAACTTAATGAGTGGATCGATATTAGAGAAAACTCATTTTATAGATACGATATTCAAAAATTACTAGAAATGTGGCCAAAAACAATTCGTTTATGACGGCAGGTGCTTTGAACGAAGTATCTTTCACGTTTTGCGAAGTAAAAAAAAAATTTTGAACAAAAACACCTAACACAACAAATTTTCTAAAACTTAAATTTATCCTTTGACACTACAAGTGTAGAAGAAAAAAAATCAATAAAAAAAAATCCTGCACCCCACATGCGTTATCATGACATGAATAGTGCTATCTCGTTCTGGATAAGAAAAGTGGAAGCTAGCTGGTCAGTTGAACAACCCGAAGTCTCCAAAGGCAAATGCATTATTGATATATTAATACGTTGACCTTCTCTGGCAGCGACGATTTTAAATAAACAACGTTTCAATTGTACTCATAAAAGTTTAAATTTATTTTGTAATTTTCCCCCAACTATACAAGCTTTACCATCGCGGTTCACATAATGACCATCAGGTATACCTGTATGAAGTGAGCGTCAAGATTCAAATGGTTCTATAGGAAACATTTGTTGTGAACGAGCCCTTATTTTTTTGTTTGTTTGCTGTGACATCTGTGAAAAATATTTAGTATACATCAAGTCATTGAACAGACAACATCATATTTTTTCATCGCGTTCAAAATGTCGAATTTTGTACCAGAAAGTGATGGTTTGCGGAAAGCATTATTTTTTTTTTCATTTGAAGAAAAGTGCTTCAGAGTCGTATCGAATGCTTGTCGAGGCATATGATGATCATGCTCTATCAGAAGCAACATGCAAAAGATGGTTTTAACGGTTCTGAAATAATGATTTTGATGTGAGAAATGAAGAACGTGGAAGACCACCAAAAAAGTTTGAAGACCACGAACTGCAAACGATATTGGATGGAGACGACACTTTGAGTCAAAAGCAAATGGCAGCAATGTTAAATGTTGCACAAGAAACAATTTCTGACCGTTTCAAAGCTGTGGGAAAGATCCAAAAGTGTGGAAAATGGGTGCCACATGAATTGAATGAAAGACAGATTCAAAACCGAAAATATACTTGTGGAATTTTGCTTCAAATACATTAAGGACACGCATCGTATTGTTACTGGCGATGAAAAATGGATTTATTTTAAGAATCCCAAACGGTAAAAATCGTGGGTTAATCTGGGACAACCATCAACATCGACTGCAAAAGTAGATCGATTCGGAAAGAAGACAATGCTGTGTGTTTGGTGGGACCAGAAAGGTTTGCTGTACCACGAGCTCCTAAAACCTGGTGAAACCGTTAATACTGATCGTCACCGACAACAAATGATCAATTTGAACCATGCATTGATCGAGAAACGACCAAAATGGGCCAGAAGACTCTGCAAGGTAATTTTGCTCCATGACAATGCACCTGCACATAGAGCAAAACCGGTTCAGGATACAATCAAAACAGTTGGCTGGGAGCAGGTACCCCACCCGCCGTATTCACCAGACTTGGCTCCTTCCGACTACCATTTATTGTCATCGATGGGACACGCATTGGCTGAGCAGCAATTTGATTCTTACGAGGAGGTCGAATTTTGGGTGTCTGATTGGTTTGCTTTAAAAGACGAACAATTTTATTGGCGTGGTATTCACAAATTGCCAGAAAACTGGTCATAATGTGTAGAAAACAATGTCCAATACTTTGAATAAAATGTTTTTACTTTACCACTAATAATTAGTGTTTTATTTAAAGAAAAAAAAAACGGCGCGCCAGTTGGGCCTTCTCAAGGATTTTTACAATTCAACAAAAAAAACTGTCTTAAGAAGAATTTTAAAGGGTTTCGTGACACTTTCACAGGTCGCGAGCTATGGCTTTCCCCTCGTTGTCGAGAACACTAAGTATCTCTTGAAAGTACCCTTGCAAGAAATATTGACAAAGAGTAAAAAAATGTGTAATTCCAAAAATTTAAGAAATGCAGTATATTAAAACATTTCATACCGGTATAAATGAAATGGGTCACATGGGTGTGAATGTTTGTAAAACTTAGAGAAGTTCTCGCATTATATTGCAAAACATTAATTGAAAAGGGTTTTTCAGAAGAAATTATATAATGTCTCAAGACATTTTGTTATGTACTTAGAAGTCATGGTAAGAAGGTTTCATTATTTAGCAACCGCAATAACAATGGACTGGTCTAGTTAATTCGTTTGTCACGAAAGACGAAATCGAGGTACCCCGAGGAGAATGTTAGGTAATAATGCTTTGGCAAACGGTGTGACCAACCAAAATGAGGTATATTATAATCAGCTAGACTTGCAAAACTTGCTGTCCTTAAGTAAGATGGTCTTGATAGCCACGGGAACGTAAACAAAATTGTATAGAGCGATAGTCCACAGGAGACCAGGGCCTAACTTGCTCATCAACTACTCGTGTTGTGTGCGCTACTGGTCTCTCACAAGTAGAAGGCCCTTCTGCGTGTGAGCATCGCACTTTACCGACTACGCCACGGCGATACTTAACGTGGAACGACACTCGAGGAACTGTTTAACTAAGGAGTATGACAGCGATCTCACTGCGGTAATACAGCTCCCGAACGAACTGGAGGAACTAGAGGAATTTTTCGAAGCGCATCCTTATAATTATAATAAGGCGCGCTGGCCACGTTTGTCTAGAATTTTTAGTTTTATTTCTTGATAAGTGTTAGCTCAGTTTGAATTCAGAATAGGTTCAGATGAGTTAAAAAACTATATATTATTATATATAAAAAACTATTTAACGATGCCCAAAGACAATTTTTAATTTGACATAGATTAGCTTAGAACACTTGCTAATGGTTAGTAAGTTAGATTTAAGAACTGTTGTTGAGATAATTGTAAGCTAATTTTAAGCATTTTTCTAGAACTAAGATACGATTTAATATAAGGTTGTCAAATATCTCCCTTTTTTGACCTTATGTCTTTTTCTTTTTCGTATCTGGCAATACTATCCATCATTTGAAAGGCCTTGACATAACATACAAAACGGCACTATGCATTATTAGTTTGGATATTGCGTTCAACAGTTATATACGTGTAAACTTCGAGTCCACTAACGCCGAAATTCGCGCTATTTTAAAATTTTCCTTCGTTAAAGCCAAATTCTAGAGAAACGTTCCGTGAGATGTGTGTTTTGTTGGGATGTTTGGTGTTTTGGGGGATGGTTCTCTATCACTTCGAACCGCGGAGGAATGGTTTCGACTGTTCAGAGCTGATGATGAAACGACACCATGGATAAGCCAGCCTGCGGAAGACCTATGATGACGAATACCGATCGAATCATGGGTATCATCGAGTTAGACTGGCATGTGGCATCACGTGATATCGCCCAGAAGATGGGAGTTAGTCACCAAACCCTTTTTAACTATCTGCAGAAGGCTGGATACAGAAAAAAACTTGATGTTTCGGTGCCGCATGATTTGACGCCAAAAAAACTTTCTGGACCGAATCAACGCCTGCGATATGCTGCTGAAACGGAACGAACTCGACCCATTTTGGAAGCGGATGGTGATTGGCGACGTATCAAGTGAAAACAATCGTGGTTGAAGGCCGGTGAATCGTCCCAAACAGTGCCCAAGTCGAAATTAACGGCCAGGAAGGTTTTGCTGTGTATTTGGTGGGATTGGAAGGGAATCATCCACTATGAGCTGCTACCATATGGCTTGAAGCAGACGATAGATCAGAAGCGTCCAAAATTGGCAAACAGGAAGGGTGTAGTGTACCACCAGGACAACGCCAGACCACACACTTGATGACTCGTCAGAAGCTACAGGAGCTCGAATGAGAAGTTTTATCGCATCCACCATATAGCCCGGACAAAGGGCCAAGTGATTACCACCTGTTCCTGTCCATGGCAAAGGCCCTTGGTGGTGTGAAGTTGAACTCAAAAGAGACTTGTGAAATGTGACTGTCCGAGTTCTTCACAAATAAGGAGGGGGCCTTCTATGAGGGGGGTATTATTGCCGTCTAGATGGAAACAGATTATCGAACAAAACAGCGCAAATTTGAACTAAATCCGATCACTGTAACACTTTTTATGAAGCATTGAATGAAGAGCAAAAAAAAAACCTTATATATTTAATAAAATATGCCAAAAGATCAACAAAATTAAATAAAGAAGAAGAGAAAACTTATTGTTAATCTGAGGGTCATGATTGGATTTAAAAAAAAAAGAAGGGTTAGAGTCTTTGCTTGCACAAGTTTTCTTGTAATAGGAGGCGCGACCCAACTGGTAAACAAATACCAAACCGACTCAAGGAATTTTACAATTTAACAACAAAAACTGTCTTTTCAACGTTCTCCTTAAGAAGATTTTTTAAGGGTTTCGTGACACTCTCACAGGTCGCTTAAAGTGTGAAGCGTAGATCAGTCATCAATGAGGTTTGTAAATTAAATATTTTCGTAAAGAAAATGTACAGCAACAAAATTTTAAAGAAATCATATTGATTTTATGTTGCTGCACAGAATTTCCGAATCATACATAATGTGTCGCCCTTAAGTTTTCATTTGAAGTTTATAACTCTATATATGCCCCTTTTAAAAAATTGAAGTATTTGATAAAGAACTTCAATTATCGGAAACTTAAATCGTTAAGATCGATCAGAAGGCAACCTGAAGGCGGTTACACACGTATAGAGGAGATGGGATATCCTTTCATTCGACTCCATGAGCCTCCAGCTACATTAGTAAGTATTAGGGCGATAATCTAGTCCGATTGCGTAACGGATTGCTCAGTGATGATCGCTGACCTGCCTTTTGAAATATGGTATTTGTGAGGTCTTGCACTTTACTCTCTTTTAAATCATTGCGCTTTTAGGGTGATATATGTGAGCTCAGTATTATGTAGCAATATGAGCTATTGCTTTCAGCTCGTTGTAAACCTTCCAAGTAATATTGATCAAGAGTAATAAAATGTGTAATTCCAAAAATTTTAAAAATGCTGTATGTAAAAACATTTTTGTTAAGTTTTAATAGGAGTGAATGAATTCATGAATTCATGAATTCAAAGTTCTTAAGGTACATTTGTAACCCTTTTCGCTTAGTTGAAAAATATTAGGTACTTTGTTTTTGACATGCCATTGTCACCTGTAACACTCAGATTTGGTTTATTTTCGAAAATTTTTAAATGCTAATATTTTTCATTGCCTGTGGCAGCCGTGACGTAGTGGGTAGAGTGCGACGCTCACAAGGCGAAGGGTCCAGGTTCAATTCTCAGCTCAACACCAATTTTTCGAATATTTCACGGCACCACCTCTTTCGAGCTGCTGACAACACTCAAAGAGTAATAACTGTCTAAGAAAGCTTCTCAAATTTCGCCGTTCGGAGTCGGCAAAAAACTGTAGATCGCCTCTACTCGTGAAAGAACAGTAGCGCGCACGACATGAGTAGTTGATGAGTAAGCTAGGCCCTGGTCCTCCTCTGGACTGTGGCGCCAACAATTATTATTATTTGTCATTGCAGCCACCTTTGAGTTTCTACAATCCATTGTTTTGAGATTCGGATAGTTTTCGGTTTTCTAAAACAGCAGAAGCTGAATGAAAGTTGGAAGATTTGGTGAAGGAGTCCGTTCTGATAAACTACACTATGATAGGCACAAAGTACGGCGCGAGTCAAAAAAGAATATACATATCAAATAAAAATAATTTTACATTTTCGACTTTAGGTAAATTTGTTTAACACAGTTGCCTCTATGAAGGTAATACACCGGACGGTAAAGGCATTATAACCTTTTCTCTCTGAGTTAAAAAAAATTACTTTGATGCTCATGTTCACAGCTTTACAGTGATTTCTAAGATTATACAGACATCTTAACGATTTGTGTTTACTGAGGAACAAGTACGCCACCTAGTGATTGGTTAGCTACTACTATCACGCACGTCCACTGTGTGTTTGAGTTGCAAGAGCGATCATTATAACTAAACAACCGAGTTTCAAAGGATACGCACGCACGAGAACAACTTTAAAACTTATTTCTACTTAGAAGTGGAAATTCGTAGTAAAACAAGCATGAAGATCATATTTGTCATAACCGTCTTTACAACTTATGGTACCTACATAGGTGCCAAAGAACCAAAGCAAAGTGCTTGCAAATGTCAAATGTGTGCAGCTTACTTCACACTCTTGCAATCTGCTTCACCTGCGTTCCATTGATCCGTTCGCATCTACGTGCCGATACTGTGCAACACAAATATTCGTCCACATTGCTTTCATACCTTATTCCGTGTGCTGGCTTCTGAGGCTTACCTCTCCGACAACCCACTCACTCACCCCACCGCCAACCCCTCCATCATTCAGTCTCTGCTGAAACAGAAGAAAAGAGAGAGTGACCGAACCCTACCACCGCACAGCCATTAGCCACAAACAACAACAACTCGCACACAAGCGCCAGCTACCCAAATGTAAGCCTCCGTCATCCGCATGTACTCTGCACTGGTAGCGGCGCAACGTCAGTTGACTAAAAACACTTGTTCGACACACACGTCGTCGTCGTGTCTCCCCAGCACCACGCAACACATTCGCGGCTCCTAAACATATCTTCCCATCGATTTCGCTTTCATTTCACTTTCCGCGCAGAATACACACGGCCACGGCATTACAAAACCACCGCAAGTATCTGTCAAGTGATTCGGATTCGGTTTCGGTTTCGTATCTTTCGGATTTCTTTCGGCGAGTGCATCCCATAAAATCGCCCAAATTCGAATAAAATGAGTTTCGTGAACGGCTGATTGATGTGAATTCCTACGCGTGAGCCCAAGTTATGTGCAAGGTTAGCAGATAGCACCTGATGTGCCTCCGCCAACGCATACGCCATAGTCCCCAGCCCTAGCCGCCTATATGGTCTAAAAGTGAGAGTGATTTTCAGTGAAAAATAAGAAGAAGCCACGCACTTACACAGTCGCCTGTAGTGCGTGCGAGTGTGTGCGTTAAAAATTTTCGAGAGACTGTTCAGCGCGCAGCGCAGATCAAAATTTATTTGACAGTTTTCTGTGGAGTTTTCATTGTTATTCAGTTGGTGTCTGGATTGGAAAACTCGTCCATCGCGGGACTGATCGATCAGCAAACAAAGCGGACTTCAGAAATCGGTTCAAAGCCAACATGTTTCATTGCGGCCTGCTCGTTGCGGTTTTCTTGGCGACCTTGGCCAGCAGTAAGTATCTCAGAGCAAACAGCAGCCAGCAATTAGCATGCAATTAGTGCGATTTTGAGTTTTTGGGCCAAATTTGAATCGGGCGCCGGATTTGGTAACTGCCTCGGCTTTCTAATGAAAGTTCGAGTGCGCTGTTCGTGCGCGCTGCCCGACATGACAGAGAGCTGTCAGCGGATGACGCAAGTCTGACAGGAGGTTGACATGCCGGTTCCGTAGGTGCTCGACTGATGGCTTTGGGTCAAGGCTGCACGACCGCCTCTCCGTACCCTTCGGTGATCTGAACATATGCATGTGCTTTTAATTATGCATACTTCAGTCTCTAAATTAAATGGTAACCTTGCTCCGCTCGCGACTTCCTCAAAGCCCCTTCGCACCGATCGCATGTGTTTTCGGGGCCTATGCGGAGATTGTGATCTGCCGTTGGCCACTTCTCAGTTTGTGTGGTCGCTCTGTGCGTTGGGAAATCACGTCAACCACAAAGCGTTCGATCACGGAAAATCGAAATTCATCATTTATTGGATTTCTCGAAGCGAGGCGACAACTTAATCCGGGTACGCGCAGATGGTTCGACTCCGGTGTTGGGCAATTTGTGAAGACCGCCAGTGAGGCATTCAAATGAATGCGTTAAGCTGGATTTGGACGCTAAGAAAGAGCTAGGCGTGGCTAATCGCTAATTAAATACCGAACGAGAATGGGACACCTTCGGCGCGGTCGCTTTATGCGCGTAAGTCGTAGAAGCGGTTGGTATGCATGCGGTAACCCTGACCGGAACCATTTGGATAGTCGTAAAAGTTTTGACGTTTCCTCGACTTTGACGGAAGGCAAAAATGAAAGGCTGTTCGATTGAGATAATGGAAGTCCGTGAGAATTCTTTTATTATGCCTGAGGGCGAGGACTTGTCATGCTAATGAAAGATTGGTTTTATTTTTTCTTTTGATGTGCAACAGTTGTTATGGGATGTTGATAATGTTCCCAAATATTTACTCAAAAGTGGAAGCGCTGCTAACTTAGCATTTAAAATTGTTAAGTGAACGTAATGGGCAGATAAAACCAACGGACAAAATTAGAAGAGATTTGTGTCACTTTACTCCTTCTCCTCTACTATTAATGTTGCTGTGAATGTTTTAGATGGCCTGGAACTCAAATTGATTTCTTGACTTCAACTGGTTTCTACACCTGTATGAAACTACGTAATTTAGGTTGAACTTTAAATTTAAAAAATGTCCTCTTAATAAAGAGTGTCCCAACAAGAACGCAAGATTTCAATTTGGCGCCATTCGAATTGTCATTGTTTGACATTTGAACAATTATTGTTGTTTGTTAGTAGAAGGTAAAAGGTTAATAAAAATGGAGCGCTACACGAATGAACAACGCATTCTTATTGTGAAATTGTTTTACCAAAATGGTGAAAGTCTTGCGGCTACAATTCACTACAATTTGGGGTTGCAATAATGCTCCAAAAGAGTCAATTGTAAAGCGATTAATGGAAAAATTTACTGAAACTGGGTATGTAACTGATGTAAAGACAACAAGGCGCCTTCGATCAGGTCTATCGACCGAAAATATCGCAGCAGTACGTTATGATGCCGCTGAAACTCCATCCACCTCAATTAGACACCGAGCTCAGCAAATTGGTGTTTCCAAATCCACTATGCAGCGAATTTTGACGAAAGATTTGCATACAAAGTTCGATTGACTCAGGAACTGAAGCCAGCTGACCATGCACAGCGAAGGGAGTTCGTTAATTGGGTATTGGAGAGACAATGCTGAATTTGCCGATAAAATCATCTTTAGTGACAAGGCCCATTTCCATCTTGATGGCTTTGTCAATAGGTTGAATTGTCGCATTTGGGGCGAGGAAAATCCCCGAGTCACTGTGTGGTGTGGATTTTGGGCTGGAGGAATCACTACACCTTTTTTTTATGAAAACGAGTCAGGACAAGCGCAAACAGTCTATGGTGTTCGGTATCGTGAAATGAATTTTTTCGTGCCTAGAATTGAAGAAATGAATGTGGAGGGGATTTGGTTTCAACAAGACGGCGCCACATCTCATACAGCCGGAGAAACAATTCAATTCCTGCATCAGTCATTTCCCGGTCGTGTTATTTCACGTTTTGGAGACCAGAATTGGCCGCCTAGATCGTGCGATTTAACACCATTAGACTTCTTTCTTTGGGGTTTTTTGAAGTCGATGGTTTATGCAAATAAGCCGACGACGACTAAAGCCTTGAAAAACAAAGTGTACGCTGCATTAATGAAATACCGCAGCATTTATGCAATACGGTCATTGAAAATTTCATTAAAAGATCGTGTATGTGCCAATAAAGCCCCGGCGGCCATCTGGCCGATGTGTTATTCTACATATAACCTTATCCAGCCTATTTTAGATATAAAAAAGGTATCACGATTTTTTTAAATATCTGCGTTGTATTTAAAATTTAAATCTTGCGTTCTTGTTGGGACACCCTTTACAATGAGTAACATGTTGTGATCAAATATCGACGTGTCCGTCATAGAGAGTACTACCTGAGCTAAAGAACACTTGGAACACAAAAGGATTTGGGGTCTGCCTTTGTCTTTAACAAATTCGCTGTTATTCAAAAATTATCACAAGACCAATGATTACTTTTGTAGCCAAGGTCTGGTGGTCTGCAAGTTCACAATAGACAGTGGAAAGCAAGTTTCTGAAGTCTTAAATAGTAGTATGTCTAAAAGAAGTGTGTTGCGCTACAACAGAAGTAAAATTGGCCAGAACTTATCAATTTTCAATAAAAAGACAGCTGCTAGGCTCGTCCTATATTTAAAGTTTGTCAGGCATCGACAATAGCTAAATGGGAAACGAACACAAACTCCATTTTTGAAACGTATTTCAATTCAAATAAAATTTATTAAAATTGAATGCACCTACAGAACCAATGCAGGACAGACACCGGTACACCGGATAATGTGTTAAAATAGAACAAACATTCTAAGAGTACAATGAAGAAAATGATAATTCTGCCAAGGCTTTCGTAAGATAACACATCAATTGGAATATTGGCACTCATAGCGCCACCTTGGGACTGCTTGCGTCCTTGGTCAGGGCTGCCAGTGACTATTGGGTCTCTCGACAGCACAATCAGCGATGCGATGCAGTCTGGCCAAGTCCAAGCTCTCAAACATCAGGAAGACCCCTGCGGTGTTCCTGTTATCTCTAGACAAAAAAAAAAACAAAGAGACGACTTATTGCCGTACTAACCGGACATTGTACCTTTGCTAAGCACTTAAGTGTGCTTTGTCTAGAAAATGAAACCCTTGCAACGCCTGAAAAGAAAGTGAAGAAATTGCAGAATTTCATTGTCCCGCCTTTACTCGGATCGGGTAGCGGCTGTTTGGTGCTGATGTGGCTTAAGCTGAAAACATAGGCAATTTACCACAGAAGTACTTGCTGGTGTTCCTTTGGGGGACTAAGAAAACTCATTTAAAGTAAGTTACTGTCTGGTAGTACAGTACACCAGTTATTAAGATTGAGTGCTCCACAGTAGCTTAATTGAATCATTATTGATTTGATTCACTTGCAACTGTCTCATGCCGGGTAACCATTGACGTCTGTAATACCATATATTGTAAAAATGATAAAGACTGATTTTGGACTGATTTGGTTTTGAAGACTGTAACATTTAAAATGTTTTAAAGATTTCGGCAAAGGGAAAGGTGTGCAGCTTAAATATTTCTTAAGACAAAAATTGCCTTTGAGGCGTTAAGAATGCATTTTTCTTTAGGTTTGATGTCTTTTCTAATGTATGGATGAAATCTAAAAACAAAAGACCAGTATTATGTTCGCCGGCATGGTGCAGTAGGTAGAGTACGATACTCATACGCGGAAGGTCCAGGTTCGATCCCCGATTGAAAACCTTCCATTTTTTACGACATCACCTCTTTCTGACAACACTCAAACAGCTTCTCGAACTGCGCCATCCGAAGTCGGCAAAAAAGTCCTCCTTTATTCAAAAAATAAAAAAAAATAGTCTTGGAAGTACCATTTTCTGGTTTTCATAATCATCATAAATAGTGTAGCATGGCTTAAGCAGCTCAAAATACACCACACCCGTCTAATCACATCACATGTTTCGATGAAGATGATAATAGAATGGGTTCGCCAGGTTTTGTGTGACAGTTTTTCTTTTTGGGGCAATCATAGTACATCCAATCTTCATGTTCAGTCACGATCTGGTGCAAAAATCCCATCGTAAGGCACAGAAAGGTCTCCAATACATCTTTAAACATTTTGGCTCAGCAGGACATTTTGACTTCGAACGTTTGAAGTGTCGAAACCACACTCTGTAAGATTCACCATAAAATTCGTCTTCTTCTTCTTTTAGTTACGCCGCTTCAGTCCAGGTTGGACCTGGGTCTCAACCAACATGCCTCTCCAGCCAGCACGGTCTTTCGACAGCTACTTCCAGTTGCGCACTCTTAGTTGATTCAGGTCCTTCTTCACTTGTGTGCGCCACCTTAGCCTAGCCTGTCCTCTGTTGTGCTGTCCCAATGGCTCAGATTCGAAGACTTTGCGGGCCGAAGCAGTGGTGTCCATACTCTCTACATGGCCCAGCCATCTTAAGCGTTTTACTCGAAGACGCTTGAACAGGTGCCGTAGAGCCCATAGAGTTCGTCGTTAAATCTTCTATTCCAAATGCCATTGCACGCAAGCAGGACCAAAAATCGCACGGAAAACTTTTCTTTCTAAGGACTAAGGACTTCCTCATTCGCTTTTAGTAACGTCCAGGTTTCCGCGCCATAAAGTAATAATAATAAAAATAATTGTTGACGCGACGGTCCACAGGAGGACCAGGTGTTTAGCCGGGAATCGAACCTTAACAATTTGGCGTGTGAGAGTGGCACTCTACCCACTACGCCATGGCGGCCCCGCGCCGTAAAGTAAGAACCATAAACTTCTACAAAAATTCGATAAGCACTATCACACTTTTCTTTCAAAAAAGAAAATCAAAACTCTGCTCTTTAACACAACCCCAGACATTTTCCAAGAGGCAAAACAATGTTTTGCCTTAGACAGAAGCTGATGCATACTAGATTTTGCAAACAAATGTGACACCTTTTTGAGGAAGTAGGTAATCGCTTGCAAGATCGGCCAGAGCGTACAAGTGTCGCCAACTTTTGAAAGCGAACTGAATTCGTAATCGCTATATTTGTTTTTTAATAGCTACTCCTTCAACATCAATTGTTAAAAGTAATCTATTAGCCGAAATTTAAGCTTCTGACTTCCACGTCTTCTTAAAAGCCCCTGCCGCGTGGTTGCTTGTCCCTTTGATAATTGTTCTCATGAAAATGTATATTAGCATATGTTGCAGTATTATGTTGTGATTTGCATTATGTTGTTCTCGTTTCACGGCTCGACTTAGGAATTAGGAACTTATTTTACGTATTAAACCTTAACAAGTATAACAAAGCATTTAGGAATCGATATTTCCACTTTCCACTTTGTATGCTTTTCCCCACCATTATCTCCTAATTCATTATTTTTCACTGAAGCACTGTGTACTGTGGCGGTTAGTGCAGTCTGTGGTACAGGGTCCACAATACTACAATCGATCCAATTGCATTGCATCCCTTCACTAAGAACAAACTTTGTTCTTAGCAAAAGCACTTTAGCTTTTGACTTCCTATAAGGAAATCTGTTGCCATTTTGAGAAGACGTATGCTAGTGAACATTAAGCGATAAGGCATCTCAATAAACAATTTTAAACAAGCGAATGGTAGCATGTTACAGTACAACACCCATTTACCCGCTACTGCGCTTGTTGTGGTTTCGTTGACTCGCTTTATTCCTGAACTGTTACTCCACAATACTTTCCTAATTGCAGACAACATTCTAAAAGCCAAAATCCGTACTGGGACTATAACAAGCACAGCACAAACACCTGCCAAAGCTGAATTTTCATGTCCTGATGTGTCAACTTATTCATTTTTAACCTTAAGGAAAATTATATTCCCTCTCCACACGTATATAAGTCCCCTAGGACAGTGATTTCGCGGATATCGGCGACTGGAGAGACTGTTGTGTCGCATACAGAGTTGTAAAAGACTGCACTCTTTTGTATTGCAACCCAGAATTATACAAAAGAATTTCATGATTTGTGATTCGGTCAATTGACTTCACTTGATGACCCTGACTTCAAAATTAAAATCAGTTCTCATTTGTGAAGTCTCGACTGGATAATTCCTCTCGACCAATCAATATGACTGAAATCAATTGAATGCAAGCAATGAAGCAATGAAGTGTCGCGTATGTTTTGCACATTTTATGTGCTTCGGCAACGAATTCTCCAATTTTCTATTTCTTAACTCTGCAGTTTTTATTTCGTTTTCTTCGAAATTCTCTGTTCCATCAAAGTTTGAAAAATATGTCTCGACTTCAAATTCTCTACAATGCAAAAGTATTCCCCACTCAGTCTTCCAACAGCTTAACCTAAATCCTAGCTTCCATCAGTTGTACATGAATACTTGTACTTCATGTACTTCAATACATACATGAAGTAAATTGAGGTTTTTAATCAACAGATTTAATTCTATTACATCTCTGGTCACATATTGCAAATA
Source organism: Eristalinus aeneus (assembly GCA_955652365.1). Classification (NCBI taxonomy): domain Eukaryota; kingdom Metazoa; phylum Arthropoda; class Insecta; order Diptera; family Syrphidae; genus Eristalinus; species Eristalinus aeneus. The sequence goes on from OY019131.1 coordinate 26,325,655, forward strand.
TCACGAATTCTGCATTCACCAATGTTCCTAGTTTTAAATGTGATGGTCACTTCCAAGCTTCCGAGTACGACATTGCTTCCACTTGGCACACGGAAAATTGAACGAAGCAAATTTTGATTAATGTTTCTTTTATTGCGCGAGCCTCTGTGGGCTTTCATAATTGATTTACGTTCGCACACATTTGCCGTTTTGCCTATGTGAATGCTGAACCTTTGAATACAACGTCGCGAACTGGCTATTTAAAGTGGACAGGTATATCTCTTCAATCGCCCCGCCCTTGGACGTTTTTTACTGCAACTAGTTAGCCATAAATGCAGTTTTGCACGTCTACCTCTTAACATATTTTTGTAGTTTTTGCAACTTTGAAGTAGACACTGGAATTTCCCAATGATTACCGATCCACACCTCCAGAGTTGTCATTTAACTTTCTGTTTACCTGCTCGCTGCTTTCTTTGTTTTTTCTACAGGACTGCGTTGTAGGTTTTGTCTCATATCGACCCATAAATACATGTCTCTGTCGTGATTGGATTATATACACGTACGCGATGAATATAAGCGAATGTTCTGTAAGAAAAGAAAACTATAACACATCACCCGGGACTCCTGCGTTGTTAAAACTATCCATCCTCGGTATGTGTCTCAACTCAACACTAAGTTGGAATGATCACATATTCGAGATCGCCATAAATACAGCGAAATGTCTGGGTTTCCTAAAGCGATGCATGAAATATATCATCCCCTCTGACCTGACAACAATATAAAAGGCGTACATCCGCGCAAAGCTTGTATTTAACGCTCTGGTGTTCTAAGCAAGCGATGAAACTTACTGGTGATAATAATACTACGAAGTCGCGGCAAATCGACTGGCTTGAACATCTACGAAATGTTGCGTCTCTTTCATTATTTTATCGCTACACGAGGGTTGCCTTTTATATTTCGGGATTAGAGAACAAAAACAAATATTAGTCATCGAAAATAGCTTTATTGTTTTTCAAAATATTCCCCATTAAGATCTATACACTTTTGAATGCGTTTGAACCAATTGTCGAAGCACTTTTGACACTCTGATTGAGATATCTCCAAAACATGCATGCTGAACGCATCAACCACTTCTTCAGGTGTCGAAAAACGTTGACCTCTCATTTTATTTTTTATGTAGTGGAATTAAACGAAGTAATTCGGTGCCAAGTCAGGACTATACGGCGGATGACTCATCAAATCGATGTTTTGAGTACTCAAAAATGCAATTGTTTGATGTGTGAGAGCTGAATAGTGATCCGTCTTCGGCGGCTGGTTTTCCTGATTTCTTGGCAGACAACTGGCAAACAAATTTTTGTGTACCACTCAGAATTGACGGTTCTGCTTTGTTCTAGTGGTACGGTTGCGACATATCCAGTTTTTCCGAAAAACTGGCGACCATTTGCTTGGAAGTGCTTCGTGCGCGAGCAACTTTTGTTGGATTTGGCTCAATTTGAAACACCCATAGAGTCCACTGCTGTTTACTTTCGGGGTCATACGCGTAAATCCACGATTCATTACGCCACGATATCATAGACGTGTTTCGAAGCACCGTGATCGTATTTTTGGAGCATTTCTTTCGACCAATCGACACGAGCCTTTTTTTGGGCGATTTACAAATTGTGTGGGATCCAACGCGAACAAATTTTTTGACGGTCAAATGTTCATGCAATATTGAATGTATGTTGGTCCCCCTAATGCCTTAAGTTTTCTCAATTTCACGATAGGTCACACAACGATCTTGCAATATAAGTTGGCGCCCAGCATCAATGATTTCCGGAGCTTCAAATGATTTTAGACGACTTTCACGCAATTCATTTTGAAGTGAACTACGACCTCGGTTGAATTCATCATACCATCGAAAAACACTGGTTCTTGTTGGATCCAGGATCATCAATGCACTGTTGTTGAGTTAATCCACGTCGAATGTTGTAGAAAATAATCGCAAGAAAATTTTCTTGATTTAATTCCATTTTTTGCTCGAGATGAATCCTTTAAGTTACTGTAAACAACACGAATAGCGCTTGCATGTCAAAACGTTCTGAGTACGTATAAATTCAAAAATGTCAAACTTTACGATAGAGCTGGCAGTTGCCAGATTGCAAGATTAGAGTTGCCCTATCCCGAAATATAAAAGGGAACATTCGTATCAACAAAAAATGCTCTAACGAGTTAAGCAGCTGCATTCCTCCCCTCCAAGAATTCACCCGCAATATCCGCCTCGCTAGCAATGCTCCTTCGGACCTTCGGACGTACATTTTAGGTTAGAGACTCGTTCTTGAGTCGCACCACACGTATATGGAATGCTCTTCCCAGCTCAACTTTTCCCCCTTTTGCAATTCACAGGCAATTGAAACCAATGTGTATCGGTATCTCCTTTCTCTTTCTTCCTTTATACCATCGGCCAGTGCTGTGACTTTTTTCTATTAACTTAAGTGTAAAGGGTGTCCCAACAAGAACGCAAGATTAAAATTTGGCACCATTCGAATTGTCATTGTTTGACATTTGAACAATTATCGTTGTTTTTTAGTAGAAGGTATAAGGTTAATAAAAATGGAGGGCTATACGAATAAACGACGCTTGCTCGTTGTTAAATTGTTTTACCAAAATGGTGAAAGTTTTGCGGCTACAATTCAGTACAATTTGGGGTTACAATAATGCTCCAAAAGAGTCAATTGTAAAGCGATTAATGGAAAAATGTATTTATTTCGCGTTTTGGAGATCAGGATTGGTCGCCTAGATCGTGAGATTTAACACCATTGGACATTTTTCTTTGGGGTTTTTTTGAAGTCGATGGCTTACCCGAATAAGTCGACGACGACTCAAGCCTTAAAAGAGGAAATTGGACGCTGCATTTATGAAATACCTCAGCATTTATGCAAAACGGTCAATGAAAATTTCATTAAAAGATCGTGTATGTGCCAGCAAAGCCGCGGCGGTCAACTGGCCGATGTGTTATTCCACACATAACCTCATCCTGTCTACTTTACGCTATAATAAAGAATTCACGATTTTTTTTAAATATCTGCGTTTTATTTAAATTTTAAATCTTGCGTTCTTAATGGGACACCCTTTACTTTAGGAGAATGATCATGCCAATGTCATCAGTGAAATGATATTTTTTTTTTTTGATGGACAGTAGCGGCCCATAGTTAAGTGGAGTTTGTTAGCGACGAATCCGAAACGTTTGTGCCGAACTCTATACACTCCGTCACAGAGACTTTATTTTAAGCTGTATTTACCGAAGAATTAGAGTGACAAAGAACGTCTTACGTTAGCGAAAAATTGTTGCCACATTTCGAATTACAGAGGGTGGTTCTTTTAGGCAAAAATTAATTTAAAAGAAAACAAACTGTTTGGACTACAGACCACTTACTTCAAATTTCGTTTCGTTTTTCATGGAGATCGCCATTCGGGTGAGCTCACTGACAAAATCACTTATGATTTAAAACATTAAATTGTACGGCGCACCTCTTAATTTCTGCTAGTAGGCTCAATAGACTCTGCTGGGTTGCACAGGGAAGGGGCCTGAGAAGTTAATTTTATGGCAAGCGATAGCATGATAGGTTATGTTATCATTTGATAGCAAGCCAGGACCTGGGAACTCTCTTGGCCCCGTACGGGGTCATCGAGGCAACTGTAAGGGAGGCTTCGAATTATTCTACCTACACTTCATGTTGTAAAGAAAACAATGTTTGTTTGACTGATTCAGATATTTATAACATTAATGCACTTTGTCGCTTTGTCAGTTTGAAGCCTTAAGGGCATTAAACAAAAGTTTCGATTTGGAAATTACCATTATTCATAAGCCTTCGATGCCCTGCACCTAATTTTCTCCAACTAATTCCGACAAGGTTCTTTTATGAGAAACTTTAAGTTGACAAATTTATTTATACTGGCGGCCATTTGATCCGCCAAGTGATTTATTTCTAGTCTGGCTTTCCATTTCAACATGCATAAACTATGCTAAATATTTTGAAAGTCATTCTTCTGTTCGAAATACTATCTCACACTACGTCTATTTTGAAGAAATTACCTTTTGGTTTGATGGATACATAATAACAAAACAGCCACACTTGAAGTGATGATTATCCTTCAGCAAAGTTAAGACACCGTTACATTCACAAGAGTTTACTGTTTAGTGTTCTAAATAGGCTTACGGAATAATTGGTCCGTACTGGCTAAACGATGACCGCTATAAAACCATGGTACTCTTCGGCGTGTGAGAGTGCGACGCTCACACGCCGAAGGGTGTGGGTTCGATTCCCAGCTCAACACCAATTTTTCGAGTTTTTTACGGCACCACCTCTTTCGAGCTGCTGACAACACTCAAAGAGTAATAACTGTCTAAGAAAGCTTCCCAAATATCGCCGTTCGGATTCGGCAAAAAACTGTAAATCCCTTCTAATCGTGAGAGAACAGAAGCGCGCACAACACGAGTAGTTGATGAGCAAGTTAGGCCCTGGCCTCCTTTTGGACTGTAGCGCCAACAATTATTATTATTACCTAATATTTTCGAACAACCATTATTTGAAGGAGCTCTGGTTCCAACAAGACAGAATAAATCGTTCCACAATTGATTTATTGAAGGAAACTCAAGGCTTCACATTTCCAACCCTTGAATTGACATCCGTGATCGTGCTACTTAGCGCTGCTTGGCTATATACTCTGGGGATATGTTAATTCACTAGTCTTTGCCGACAACCACGAATCACTTGAAGCACAGAATTCGCAGTTTTATTGCCTGGGTATCGCAAAAAATGTTGAAAAAAGTTATCGGAAATTGCAAGTCCATAATAAACGCCCGAAAAAGCCTGGCAGCCATAAACAAGATGTTTTATTTTATTTATAATGCCAGAAGATCTCGTTTCGAATTGTGTAAATTTCATGTCAATTAAAGACAATCATCATTGTTTGAATGATTTGTAAGATTGAATAACGCTAAAAACACACCCGTTTCCTACATATTTTCAATGTTTCAATGACAAACCCTTGTTCTCCTTTTACCATCTCTTCAAAATGTCGTCTCTTGAATATGAATATTAAAAAAATGAAGTGGATCGAATGAGTCACAACTCGGTTTATTTTTCTTGACGTAACCTCGACCGGATAACATAATGTAATCTCTAAAGTTTTGAACACTTTTCAGCAATATTTTTGTCGGCCGAATGACACTTGAGGCCTTGTGTTTATTTCCTGATATCTTACTTCGCTCTCAAGTATGATCATCAGTGGTCTAATGACCGGTGCAAATACTTTCGTGTAGGTAATGTTTGAATGAATTCAGTACGAGTGACTTTTGTTTGGAAACGTGCACTTTGACCATTAGCTTCAAAGACTACTACTCAATCACAACACGTCATTAGTTGTTGGCTGGCAAAAAATTTGTGTGTAAACAAAAACACTACTGCTGCGGGCATCAGCAGTTTGCAGTTTTTTGTTTTCAAACAAAAGGGAACCAGGCACTACTACTTTAAATTTATAAAAAGTGTGAATGTTTTAATCAAAAGGTTAAAAGAGGAAAATTGTTACAAAAAATTAAAGATGGTTTAACGTACCTAGCATACCGCCTAGGGTGTGTAGACGAAATTAATGCAAAGACAAATGTCCTCTATCAATCGGCGTTCACTGCCATAATTGGTACAAAGTGCAAGATGACCTGACTGGCGACTGATGTATTATTCGTACATCAAACGTGCTATTATTGATTGAGACTTGAATACACATGGGCCCTGTACAAGATGGAGCTTGCTCGTTCGACTACATTTCATGTCTTGCGGCGCATAATGTAAGATATAAGAATCTTAAGTTCAATTCCAAAAAATTGAAACTAAGGCTGACGATCTGTCACGCAACATATTCGCTACAATTATGAAACAATTTGCAGGCATTTTTAGAGTAACAACCATTTCACTTAAATGCGAAAATGTTTGGGACTGAAGTTGGCTGCATTGAAGAATATTTCATGTGTACAAAGTGAAGAGAAAAATACATATGATATATAATATATATAATATGGACATTACGAAGGTTGCATTTTATATTTCGGGATTGGGCAACCCTAGTGTTGCAATCTGGCAATTGCCAGCTCCATCGTAAAGTTTGTGGTCGCCGTGGCGTAGTGGGTAGAGTGCGACGCTCACACGCCGAAGGATCTAGGTTCGACTCCCAGCTCAACACCAATTTTTCGAATTTTTCACGGCACCACCTCTTTCGAGCTGCTGACAACACTCAAAGAGTAATAACTGTCTAAGAAAGCTTCTCAAATCTCGCCGTTCGGCAAAAAACTGTAGGTTTCTTCTACTTGTGAGAGAACAGTAGCTGGCACAACACGAGTAGTTGATGAGCAAGTTAGGCCCTGGTCCCCCTTTGGACTGTAGCGCCAACAATTATTATTATTATCGTAAAGTTTGACATTTTTGGGGTTATACGTACTCAGAACGTTTTGACACACGAGCCCTATTTGTGTTGTTTCCAGTAACTTAAAAGATTCATCTCGCAAAAAAATGGAATTAAATCGTGAACATTTTCGTGCGAGTATTTTTTGCAACTTTCGACGTGGATTAACTCAACAACAGTGCATCGATGAACTTAATTCAATTTTTGAGGATAAAACTCCATCAAGGACCAGTGTTTATCGATGGTATGGTGAATTCAACCGAGGTCGTAGTTCACTCCAATGCGAATTTCGTGAAGGTCGTCCAAAATCAGGTTTTGTTCCGAAAAAATTGATGCTGTGGGCCAACTGATATTGCAAGACCGTCATGTGACCTATCGTGAGATTGAGACAACCTTAGGCATTAGTGGGACCAGCATAAATCCAATATTTCATGAACATCTGAGCGTCAAAAAAATTTGTTCGCGTTGGATCCCACACAATTTGTCAATCACTCAAGGAAAGGCTCGTGTCGATTGGTCGAAAGAAATGCTCCAAAAAAGTACGATCGCGGTGCTTCGAAACACGTCTATGACATCGTGACAGGTGATAAATCGTGGATTTACGCGTATGAACCCAAAAGTAAACAGCAGTCGACTGTATGGGTGTTTCAAATTGAGCCAAATGCAACAAAAGTTGCTTTTGCACGCAGCAAATGGTCGCCAGTTTTTTTCGGAAAAACTGGACATGTCGCAACCGTACCACAAGAACAAAGCAGAACAGTCAATTCTGAGTGGTACACAATCATTTGTTTGCCAGTTGCCTTCCAAGAAATCAGGAAAACCGACCGCCGAAGACGGATAACTCTTCACCACGACAATGCGAGCTCTCGGTTCACATCGGCTCAAACAACTACATTTTTGAGCACTCAAAACATCGATTTGATGGGTCATCCGCCGTATAGTCCTAACTTGGCACCGAATGACTTCTTTTTATTCCCGTGCCAAAAAAATAAAATGAGAGGTCAACGTTTTTCGACATCTGAAGAAGCGGTTGATGCGTTCAGCATGTATGTTTTGGAGATACCTCAATCAGAGTGACAAAAGTGCTTGCACAATTGGTACAAACGCATTCAAAAGTGTATAGATCTCAATGGGGAATATTTTGAAAAACAATAAAGCTTTTTTCGAGAATTAATATTTTTTTTTGTTCTCTCATCCCGAATTATAAAAAGCAACCCTCGTATAAATAAAATTTAAAGTTTCTTGTCATTCCTTCCAATATAGGTATATATAATTTTAAAATACTCTGATCTGCAGTTCCGACATTAACCTAGAAATCTAAAAGGCGGCAGTAATAACTTTTGATCCATAAAAATGAACATTTTTTCGTATATTCTTAAAATTATTCACCAAAAACATCAATATGCGAAATAAAGAAATCAAACGCAGTTTTTTAAAATTAAGGGATTATCGCACATTTAGGCATTTATCCACACTAAATATTGGTCGTAGCCAAATGTGAGTAGCTCATAGTTTCGGCTTGTTGAGTTAGAATACATCGTGTTTAAGAAATGAAATGGACTGCTGAGTGAAATGTATATTGTATGTAAATAAACTTATGCGACTCTATGACTATACAGTGGTGGCCACGCAATTAAAAAACAGATTTCTTAGAAAGACTCTATATTTAGTGTTTAACGGTTTTATTGAAATGGTCTATTTAAAATGTTTAAAAAGTTTGCTTTGAATAAAAATAAATGTTTGTGTTCCCCATATTATACCTGCCTATAAAATTAAAAAGCAGACCAAAGAATTGATTCTGTTTTGACAACTGACATTTTTGTCCAGTGTTTATACCGAAAATTCAAAGCTATATATCAAATTCAAAACAAAAATTAACGTTAAACCCTATTTTAATTTGTTCCTTTTTCTAAAACAAGTGTTTTTCGGCAATAATAATAATAATTGTTGGCGCTACAGTCCAAAGGGGGACCATGGCCTTGCTTGCTCATCAACTACTCGTATTCTGCTCGCTACTGTTCTCTCACAAGTAGAAGGGACCTACAGTTTTTTGCCGACTCCGAACGACGAAATTTGAGAAGCTCTCTTAGACAGTTGAGTGTTATCAGCAGCTCGAAAGAGTTGGTGCCGTGAAAAATTCGAAAAATTAGTGTTGAGCTGGGAATCGAACCTAGACCCTTCGGCGTGTGAGCGTCGCACTCTACCCACTTCGTCACAGCGACCACATATTATTTTTCGTGCGTATTATTATCCACAAGTAATCGTTTCATAGTGCTGGAACCAGGAAATGATCGGCTTCACCAATTCAACAGATCACTCAATAAGTTCTGGGGCATATAACAAAGGAGTTTTCGTTTGAAGTCGTTCTGCAATTTCTTGCGGTCTGTTTGGTGTTTCTTGAATCTAACCGAAGACAAATTTTGCTTGGATAATTTGAATCTCTTCGTTGTGGAAGCTTTGTACATTATTTTGGGAACATAGAAGTGCATGACTAATTTCTATCCATTTCGCACTTTCCTGTAATAATTGCTTCTTAATTGCTCATTGTAAATGAAAGACTCTACTTACATGTAAAACAAGTTTATAACAAAACACTAACACTGACAAAAAAATTATAATTACAATTATAATAATGAAAAAATAATTAAAAAAAATTATAATTATAATATAATATTATAATATATAAGAAAATTATAATTCCAATTCATGCTTTGGAGTACCGTTATAAAATCTGTTGCTTGCGTTTGGGAAAAATGCATAATTAATATAAATATCAATTTGTCAATAAGCAACGAGTTTCAATGGCTGCAGAAGGGCTTGAAACAATTGACGTGCACTTTTTTAAATACAACTAGAGCAGTTGTTTCTTGTTACGTCCACTGTATAGATATTGATGAGCATGTAAGGGCACATTGGACCTTAGGCCTTAATTGCAAAGGCCTCCTCTTGCGGTATGACTTGGGCATAAGTATTAACCTGAAATTGGTGCTCGTCTTCATTTCTTAATATCGGAACATCGTAAACCCGAGCTAGAAGATCTATTTTCTACTCAGCAGTGCGTTTGACTAAATTGACATGTATGGTATAAGGTTTCAGTTTTCCCTCTTGTGAATTCGGACGTGTTTCTTTGATCGCTCTCCCTTTTAATTTAATTGCATTAAATATTTCCCTTCTGCCTTTTTGTCTTTCCAATTTTCCGGCTATGTACAAAGCGCTACAGAGCTCGTATCTGGCAATACTATACATCATTTGAAAGGTCTTAACATAACATATAAAACGACGCTATGCATGATAAGTTTGGATATTGCGTTCAACAGTTATAAACATGGAGTTCACTTACGCCGAAATAAGCGCTATTTTAAAGTTTCCCTTCGTTAAAGGCAAATCCGCTAGAGAAACGTTCTTTGAGATTAATGGTGTTTTGGGGGATGGTACTAAATCACTTCGAACCGCGGAGGAATGAGAGCCGGTGAAAACGACACCATGGATAAGCCAGCCGGCGGAAGACCTGTGACGACGAATACCGATCGAATCATGGAAATCATCGAGTTAGATCGGCATGTGGTATCTCGTGACATCGCCCAGGAGATGAGAGCTAGTCACCAAACTATTTTAAATCATCTGCAGAAGGCGAGTTGTTCATAAAATCCGAGACTTGATTTGATTTTGAAAAAGCTTATTTCTCATCTGGCTCACATGACTCATGCACTAGGATAGGGAAGTTCCGTGAAATAATTTATTTCATTTCAATTTGAAAATATAACGAAGCCGCGCTATGGCATAATACCACGATAAATCGATAAAAGTCGCAACAAATCCTGCCAGGGCCTATCCGCGCAAAAAATGGTGCTTTTAAGATTCGGTGAATCGAAAATAAATAAGAACAACAACATCAGTACCGAAATCAAACACAGAATCAGTCTTGCCAATCGATGTTTCTTTGGGCTAAAAAGGCAACTAAGCTCGCTTTATATAACAAGTTGATCATCGCAGTCCTATTTTATGGCGCGGAAACCTGAACGTTACCAAAGGCGGATGAGGAAGCTCTTAGTCTTTTCGAGAGAAATGTTTTGCGATTTTTAGTCCTGTTTGTGTTGATAATATCTGGAGGAGAAGATTTAACGATGAACTCTATGGGCTGTACAGCGACATGCGCCTAGTTGAGCGTCTACGGATACAAAGCTTAAGATGGCTAGGCCATGTAGAGTGTATGGACACCACTGCTCCGGCCAGAAAAGTTTTCGAATCCGAGCCATTGGGACAACACAACCGAGGACGGCTTGGGCTAAGGTGGCACACACAAGTGGACAAAGACCTCAACCAACTTGGAGTGCGAAACTGGAAGCAGCTGGCGAAAGATCGTGCTGGCTGGAGAGGCATATTGGTTGAGGCCCAGGTCCATCACGGACTGTAGCGCCACAAGAAGAAAAGAAGAAGAAGAAGAACAAGAAGAAGAAGAAGAATAAGAATAAAAAGAAGATGAAGAAGAAGAAGAAGAGTAAGAAGAAGAAGAAGAAGAAGATGAAGAAGATGAAGAAGAAGAAGAAGAAGAAGACGAAGAAGAAGAAGAGGAAGAAGAAGAAGAGGAAGAAGAATCAAAAAATATTCCAATTTTATGATAGAAGCACACAACTTTCCAGGGTGATTTATATACACACAGTACAGACAACTAAACTGTCTACGCGTGGCTTTGGTTCGGACTTGTGCAAATAATTTTACACATCACACGACAAGTCCCGCGACATAAAGGGGCGCTACTTTAAAAATCCACAGTCCCAGGACTTATTGAGTGATCGGTTAGTATGAAATTCATCTCGAAACGGGAAACCGAATGAGATTCATTCATATTTCGGGGTGGTACATGAACTGCACACGAAACGTGTTCAAGGTAATACAAGATTATCTGTATTTTCCCCAAACTTTTACATGTGTCGTACGCATTGACACAAGAACACCAGACAGAGGAGACAGTGTGCCACTCGCATTTACGATATTAACAGGATCAATTTTTCGGCCCAACCATGTAGACGAAATCAAAAACAACAAGTTAAACTTGTTTGTTTGAAATGTGCATTGTGCATTGCAGGTGTCTGTGTTTCGGGTCTTAAAATTCTAAAATACTAACTTTCCAATCTCTGCAACTAAAGATAAGTTATATGCCTGTCAACAGTAGCTGTAACTGCTCAATTACCAGAAACAGCCCTTGAACATTCTCAGTGATTTGTTTAAAAAGAAAAACCGAAATGAACACAGCCAGAGATGGAGCACTGCTTCCTTCGCTAAAGGGTTCAGTTGTCGTTTCGATGATCGGGAAGACGTAAAGTTTAACGAAATCCTTAATTTAAATCGATCAAAATTCACTCAGCGATCACCATGCATCAGTTTTCCCACTGCACCACATTCACCATGCCGAATCGATGACCTAAATCCAAGTCGAACATTTCATTGTTCACGGATATATTTTGCACTTCGCACTTTTGCTTTCTTCTTCCACTCGATGATGCGGCGGTATAATGGCCTGAGTCACCGGCGAAGCGCCTTCATTTCGTAACGCCACGGAGTCAACGCAAATCTAGCCAAAAAACAACTACAAGCAGATTCCAAAGATTGTGTAATATCACCGAAAAGCACGGAAAAGACGCATCGCAGACTTATCGATAACGCTCCCAGCCTAGAAAACCAGATTAACGCGGATCGGGCGTGCGATGTTGCTGCAACAAACGATCGACTATTTGAGAGTGTTGCCGCATGTGATAATTGGTATCTGGTTGTGTTCATAGCGGTCTCTCTGGGCGATGCGCCTCCGAACCGTGAAATGAAAAAGCTCATGGGCTAGTCTTTGTTTGAGATTACATTCCACGGAGATATGTTTGCTCAGGCGGCTTCTCACTTCGATGGCGGCATGGCGTGGTTGTCGTAAAAGTTGTGTGCGTCGCATCATTTTGTCTCGAGATACTTTCCGACGCTAATATTTTGCATACATGTGGTAGAGTCACTTTCTATTTCAATAGTGAGGCCATTACCACGTGTGTGTCGTGCTGGGGAATTAACGCCGTTTACAATTTGTAATCGGGACTGACTGGCCGTGGAAGTTGGTTTTTTCTTGCAGGGCGCTGGTCACGTTCGCGTTGGTCTCGGCGTACATGGCTGAGGACATGAATTGTGATCACGTCTTGCTGCCTGTTGACAGCTAGGGATATGACATGACCTCCAGTGCCACAGTAGATTAATTAAGCCCATTTCCGAGAGAAATGTGCAGCAATGCCGAAGGTTGAATTATGAAATTGTGAATATTGCGAATATTGTGGCTGAACAGCAGGCCCTTGGTTACGCGTTATAAAGTTATATAAATCACGGACACAAAACAGACGTGTCTTTGAGGTGTTAGTCTTAGCTTTTTGCTTATGATTCGCTTGTGGCCAATCGCTTCTCATTGTTTGAGGAATAATGTTTTTTTATTTAGTCCTTTTTTGGAGAGCGATTCATTTTTCCCATCTTGATGACCTTCTATGACATCGAACCAGTGACCCCCCAAATTGCTACGTATCCGTCGAAAAAGGCGGTAATTAGAAGGTTCAAGGTCTGGAAAATACGGTGGGTGGGGTAAGACCTTATTTCAGCATCTGGATGTAGATTTTGACCGCCAGAGACTATAATGGATTCGCCACACTTTGCATTCTTCTTTGCGTTTATCGTAGTATAACTTTTCGTCTCCAGTCATGCCCCGTTGCAAAAATTTGTTACCTTTCTTTGATGACTTTCAAGCAACAATTCCGAGGTGAAATTTCTCGATTTCATCTAGTGTGACAACCAATTCCCTTGCTTCTTTAGCTTAACTGAAGTTATTTGCATACTCGCCTCCAATTTTTCATCTTCAACTTTTTGGGTTTGATAAGAAGCTTGTAGTCTTTGCCACCACAATCACGTACCGTCGGAATCACTCTCTGCATGATCGCGTCAGCCTACCCAAATTATTTGTACCTCCAGTACAAGTAATGAGAATGACAACTTTGTTGCCATTTTATCATTGGTATGAAGGCTGTTTGTATTGCTCCCCTAATGTTAAAAAAAATCAGTTGAAAATTGAAGGAAATCGTGAAAAACTTTAATATTTTGAACTCCAAGAATTAAAGTAAATTTACGACTAAATTGCAACCAGGCCTGCTAATTTTATGTTGGGGCTGTTGAACAGATAAATTGGAATGTTTTCACAAGATTGTCTGCCGGATAAATTGACCCCAAAAGACGTTTAATTAATAAGACTAAATCTTTTTTTGTCCATCAGATAGTGAATAGTGATTATAAGTGGGTTTATTCTAATGTGGCGTAGTGGGTAGAGTGCGACGCTCACGCGCAGAAGATCCAGATTCGATTCCCAGCTGAACACCTAGAACACCACGGCACCATCTCTTTCGAGCTGCTGACAGCACTCAAAGAGCAACACGAAGGTTGCCTTATATATTTCGGGATTGGGTAACCCTAGTGTTGGCAATTGCCTGCTCTATCGTAAAGTTTGACATTTTTTAGGTTATACGTACTTACAACGTTTTGACATACGAGCGCTATTGGTGTTGTTTATAGTAACTTAAAGGATTCATCTCGCCCAAAAAATGGAATTAAATCGTGAAAATTTTCGTGCGATTATTTTTTACAACTTTCGACGTGGATTAACTCAACAACAGTGCATCGATGAATCTAATTCAATTTTTGGCGATGAAGCCCCATCGAGGACCAGTGTTTATCGACAATATGGTGAATTCAACCGAGGTCGTAGTTCAGTCCAAGAGGAATTTCGTGAAGGTCGTCCATAATCAGTTGTTGTTCCGGAAACCATTGATGCTGTGCGCCAACTGATATTACAACATCGTCATGTGACCTATCGTGAGATTGAGACATCCTTAGGCATTAGTGGGACCAGCATACATTCAATATTGCATGAACATTTGACCGTCAAAAAACTCACACAATTTGTAGCCCTAAAAAAGGCTAGTGTCGATTGATCGAAAGAAATGCTCCAAAAATTACGATCGTGGTGCTTCGAAGCTCGTCTATGACATCGTGATAGGTGATGAATCGTGGATTTACGCGTATGAGCCCGAAAGTAAACAGCAGTCGACTGCATCGGTGTTTCAAATCCAACAAAAGTTGCTCAGGCACTTCCAAGCAAATGGTCGCCAGTTTTTTGGAAAAACTGGACATGTCGCAACCATACCACTAGAACAACGCAGAACAGTCAATTCTGAGTGGTATACAACCATTTATTTGCCAGTTGTCTTCCAAGAAATCAGAAGAAATCTCTTCACCACGACAATGCGAGCTCTCACACATCGGCTCAACAACTGCATTTCTGAGTACTCAAAACATCGATTTGATGAGTCATCCGCCGTATAGTCCTGATTTGGCATTGAATGACTTCTTTTTATTCCCGTATGTAAAAAATATAATTTTTTTCGACACCTGAAGAAGCGGTTGATGCGTTCAGAATGCATGTTTTGGGGATACCTCAATCAGAGTGGCAAAAGTGCTACCACAATTAGTTCAAGCGCAGGCAGAAGTGTATAGATCTTAATGGGGAATATTTTGAAAAAAAACAATAAAGCTATTTTCGAGAATTAATATTTGTTTTTGTTCCCTAATCACGAAATATAAAAGGCAACCCTCGTAACTGTCTAAGAAAACCTCTCAAACTTCTCCGTTTGGAGTCGGCAAAAAACTGTAGGTCCCTTCTACTCGTGAGAGAACAGTAGCGCGCACAACACGAGTAGTTGATGAGCAAGCTAGGCCCTCGTCCTTTGTGGACTGTCGCTCCATACAGTTGTTATTATTCTGATACTTAACGATTTCGGGTGTCTAAGACGTATAGCGCCCATGACTCATCCTCGACGATCGCCCAAAAAAACTTTCCTAAGTTTGCGTTTATTTGATGAAACCAGTTGACTGCGCTCTCTTTTAAGTTACTGCAACCGAATTTAATAAAAAACTTTCCTAAGTTTGCGTTTATTTGATGAAACCAGTTGACTGCGCTCTCTTTTAAGTTACTGCAACCGAATTTTATATCCACAGGCATGGGCTATCGATAACGAAGAATGTCATGGGCCCAAACATCAAATGAAAAACCGCCAAAAACGATCAATAGATAAAATAAACGCAAATCCTGTCAAACTCTTCTGAGAAAGGAAGATGTGGAAGGTTTTCGTTGTTGATTCGTTGTCTCCCCCATTTTTTGAAAACAAGTCCCCGATTTTCGATTAAAAAACCACAAATTATTTCTTGATAATTCGCCTTTGGTTAGCGCAAAACAAAAAATGGCCATCAAGTCACTGCGTCTTTGGTATTCTAAGAATTGTAAGCGTGTTTCACCTTTTTCCAACTTTCCTCAGGGTGCCCCCATAGAACCTTTGTCTGTTTTGTATCGGGGACTGACATAAACAAGGCTAATTATTTCAAAATGCAGAGAGCTTACCAGACACGAAGACCAGCGGTGATAAGATGAGAGGAGATGCATATGAAGTCCGTGTTATATGTCTATGTGCATTGTCGAGAAAGATACAGGTCACTTACCCGTTTTTACCCGGTGCGCTATTAATGGTGACTTCAGACGGTCGAGGTGTGCACAGATGACAATGGTATTGACTGATTTGACATTCTCACTAGGCATATGAATCTGTGTGCTCTTGCCAAAGATATTTAAATCGCCTGCAACCGGTTACTTGCCTTTGAATATGTATTCGTATCATTTTCAGATCAGAAAAATCATCTTCTTCTTTTTCATATAGCTCTACAGTCCGACATGGACTTTGGCCTCAGCCAATATGGCTTCGCAGATAGCACAATCTCTCGCCTGCTGCTTTTAATTACGCACTCCAAGTTGGTTGGGGTCCTTCATCTTTTATGTGCGCCAGTTCAAATTCTGTTGAGTTGTTTTAATGACTCTGATACGAAGACTTTTTGGGTCTATACTCTACATGTATCCGAAGACAACTGACCTGGCGCATATCCCTTTAAAGCACATAGAGTTTGTTGTTGACTTCCCTCTCCATTAACAAAAACAGGATCAAAAATCGCACGCAAAACTTTTCTCTGGAAAAGTCAAAGGGCTTCCTCACCCGCCTTTGCTAACGTCCAAGATTCCGCGCCATAAAGTAGGACTGGGATGATCAAGATGTTATATAAAGCAAGCTTAGTTCTTCGAGAGACGGTTTTATTACTCAATTGCCGCTTGAGCCCAAAGGAACAGCTTGCCAATCGCTGTGATGTGATTCTGTGTTTGATTTCAGTACTGATGTTGTTGTCCTTATTTACAGCGGAGCCGTGGTGGACGAAGTCCTTGACTACCTCAAAGTTTCTGCTGCCTAGTATGACGCTCTATCAGAGGCGTCAATGTTGCGTGTTCTTTCTTGACGGTTGAATGTACTTTGTTTTGCCTTCATTTATCACCAGACCCATTTAAACCGCTTCCGCTTCAATGCCCGTAGACGTCTCATTGACGGCTTGCTATCTTCGTGCAATCATTCCAATTCTAACGACGTAAGCTAGCCATTGAATTGACTTTTGGGAAATCGTGCCTCTGGTGTTAATTTGTGAGTTACGCACGATCATTTGAACATGCTCGCCTCGAAAAAACTTGATTGAAAACCCATGATATTCTCAAGACTGATGTTAAAGGAGTCACATAACAGTGCGTCGCCTTGTCTAAAACCTTTATTGACATTGAAGGTTGCATTGTTCGTTCGTTAATGGTCTTGACGGAGCGGCGGGAGTTCTCCATCGCTATCCTACGTTATCCAAAACCAAACATGGCACTGTACAGATCATCCCTAATCACACTGTCATATGCGGGCTTAAGGTCGACGAATAGTGTCGTGAAGTAAATCGTCATAAAGTTTAAAAGGATCAGAAAGATACTTACTTAGCAGGTCTTCGCGATAGATGATCTGCTCCGTCCCAAATCGCTATTCTTAATGCCTACGGTACATGTTCTAAATGGAATTTGTCTCATTCCTCAAGAGATTTTTTTTTGACAACTTGATAGCTTGAATTTGACAGCTATAGTTTAAGTTATAGTTTTACTAAAGCAATGCCTTTCGAATTTATTTTGCTTTTGTAACAATGACAAGCCTTAAGTTTTTTTGAGTTTTGAATTTACAAATATTGGGTGTTTCAGTACCTAATGTGTTTCAGTACTTTCTGTACCAAAATGTGAAGTCTGTCATTTGTTAAGGAATGGAGGTAAATCCCTTTCAGAAAGAGGCAAAGTACACAAACGCATCTAAACCAAATGTGTAAAATATGTTTTTTTTACAAATGTCATATTAACTTTTTCGGTTAGAGAACGAACATCTTACCCACAAAAATTTCATATAGACAGGATGGGGAAATATGTTGTGAAATAGTTATACGTTATGTTATAAAAATGTTGTTATTCTCTCGATAGAGTACTCATTTGAGGTAAAACCCATGTTTTTGTCATACGTGTGTTGTTTTATACAGCTTTGTGTTGTTTGTTCGAGTACGGGAGCACATCTATTGTTTTCCTAATTTGACAGCTGTCGAACTGTAAATGGCAAGGAAGTCATTCAGAACAAAAGTTGGAGTGTTTATAAATTTGAAAACACAAAATCTCTCAAACAACATCTTTTCAAGTGACAGCTGTCACTTTCCTTGAACAAGAAGCAAGACAGTGTTGTCGTTATGGTCCACTTAAAAATTGTCCAATTCAAATCAGTAAATCAAAATGCAAATCTCCGTTCCGGTCGGCATTTGTCCTCGAAAAACTGTCACGTAAATATAAACCAATACCTTGGGAATTTCCAACTTAAGTTCGTAAATAAAATGCCTAAGCACACCCATTTGACGTTCACCTTTTCATTGAATGTGTTTCTTCACGGCACCCTGTGTGACTGTCCGCACTGAACTTGAGGTCGAACAGATCTTCAACCTTTGGCCACGCAATTCTTAATTAACAACTGTCATTAAAGTAAAACAATCTGCGCCTAATGCGTGTTTCAATGTTCTCAATTCTAGAGCTGGAATCTAGCCTCGTTAAAGTTATCCCACAAGTCTTTATATTGACTAAGATAACATCAGGTCCCATGTCCAATGACAGATCTAATAAACAACTGCCAGAGCTGGTGCTTTGAACTTACCCTCTGCGCCGCAAAACATTTCAATCTCATTCACCTTCCATGGGCACAACACACATTAGCGCGTTGTTCGCTGCCAAAGTAATGGATACCAACCAATGACAGCAACTAGGTCGATGTTATGTCATTTTGTGGATAACTATCTTGTCATAATGGCTGTGTTGTAAAATTAATTCAATTAAATGCGTGTGTGTGTGCGCGCGCGTCATGAGAGTGCGCAAAAAGTACGCACTTGAGTGGCTGAACAGTTTTGTTTGCACATGTGCTTGTGCCAATTGGTGTTGGGAGAGTTTTGATGAAATCCTTTTGGCTGTTTGTCAAGCGAGCACTTAACTCTTAAGCGGGTCAATAGACGCGCGTTTCCAACTTTCAATCAGGCTGCTAAGTAATTTATCTTGTGTCAATGTGTGAAGTGTCATTTGTGACAGCTGTCGTATGGGGAAACTGCACAGAAATGGGTTTTCGTGCACCGGACAAGGTCAAATGGAGAGGTCTTTGGACTTTATTGCGTTTGGTAATTGCGGGTTTATGGATTGGTCGATGTTGATCGTTTTCCTCACAAGTGTTGACATGAGGCAGAAGGCTATTTGTTTGTTCGTTTTGATTGAAAATAGAGGGCTGCGCCGAATGCAAAGTTTTTCGAGAGTAGAAGTAGTTTGGATTAATGCGTAAAACGTGGTTGGATAACTGGTTAATTTCTTCTTTCTTATTTCAGTCACTCAGGCGCTAATTGTTCCTCAAGAGCTGCCATCCCTCTTATCACTGGTCTACTCTAACATACCTCCAATTCGAAAAGGTAAGAACTTACATCTTCCGTAGCACCACAAAACTAAAAGAACCCCATTCACAGGAACGGATTCACGCCTCGGTTTTGGTTTCCGCTTGGGCAATCATGCGGACTTCCAAGTCCTCGTTGAACTGGGACCACAAAAGGATACCCGTCCAATAGGTAGTCCCGATGACACTGGCTCCAGCAGCAAACGACAGGTAAACCAGAATGACTTCAAAAAGCCCCGTCCAACGAAGGAGGAGACCTCAAATCCCGGTGCAAGTTGGCTGCAAAACTGGTCAAACGATATGCGCGCCAAGAAGAAAAAGCGCTATCCCCCATCTGCAGAGAATGAAACATCGAAGCTGGGCTACGTCAAAACGGGCACCATGATCCCCGAATCATCGCTCAAGCAACTGCAACAGCTCTACAAAATGGCGTCCCTTGAGAACAACCCAACGGAGAGCAGCGCAGAGGAGACAGCGAGCAACAGAAACACTCCCCCACAAGTGCCCACAATCCGCAAGACACGGGGCGAAATCACAGAGGAACTTATGGACGTGGAGCTGGACTAAACGTCCCTCCGATACCGCGCTCTGTTGTACATATCTATTTGTGACCAAAGTTTGGTGGCATCGATAAGATATAATACTCTAAAGTTTCCTGTAAATTCACTTTAAGCTTAGGTCGATGAGAGTCTTATTTATCTACGAGAATTAATATTTATGTAAAATATTGTAAATAAACGAAAGATTGTGGGTGTCTGTGAGGAGCTTCACGGGCAAAAGCGCGCTCTCCTTGCGCAGACGTGTCTAGTTTTCCGTTGTGAGTAATTTAGTTGATTTAAAGTAATTGGATTTCGTTTGTACAAACACTAAAATAAAGTAAATTAATTTGAACAGAAATTTAATTATTTTGGAGTTTTCTGCACCGGGGAGTGGGAGAATGTATAAAGTCCTATAATGGCTATTGTACTGAAATGTCCACTGGATAAAGGAAGATGTAAAAAAGGTTTCTATGGAACTTATGTCTGAGGCGCGCTTACTTCGGCCGGATGCAGACCATTGTAGGACAATATCAGCTGTCAAAAAACAAAATTGTTCAAGAGGTCACATAGCTTTCATTAAAGCGAACCAAACAAACACTGTATTGATGTTTTAAGCTTTCTAGCTGATAGCTAGAAATGATGTTTCAAGCTTTCTAGCTGATAGCTGGAGATAAGGTGGTTCAAAAAGTGCAAAGATCAACGGAGGGTCGTAGTTCATAAATGCGGTGCGAGAAGTGATTGAACCATTTATGGATTATCGAGTGGATTCTACTCACTTTATTTATCCCTCAAGTAAGAACAGCTTTGTAAACTGGCTGGCTTTTTCGACAGCTTCATTATTAACTTAAATCTCTCTGCGGAATTGAAGCCAGCTAAGAGGAAGAATGAGCATCTAAGGATTTGCCGAATTTTGTTAATCCAAATGAAATACATTTCAAGGCCTGGCTGTCCAAGAACATAAAGGTGCAGTCAAAAAAGTGCCTTAAGAATGGCCTCCATAAACAGTAAGTTAGTTATTTTTCTTTTTTTTTTTTTGTATGGCGCTATAGTAAGAAGTAAAGCTGGGTTTCAACATGTTCTAACCAAGAATGTGCTTCTCCAACCAGCACGTTGGTGTTTGAAGTCCTTCTTTCTTGTGTGCGGTTTCTCAGCCTAAGCCGTCCTCGGCATTGTCCCAATGGATCAGATTCGAAAACTTTTCGAAGCAGTGCTATCAATACGCTCTACATGGCCTAGCAATCTTAAACGTTGAATCCGAAGACGGTGGACTGGGAGCATGTCCCTGTTCAGCCCATAGCGATGGTCGTTGAATCTTCTGCCATCAACACAAACTGGACCAAAAATCGCACCCTAAAAAAAAAACTAAGAACTTCCTCGTCCATTCAGGTTTCTGCTGCAAAATGTAGGACTGCAATGATCAAACTATTATGTAAAGCTTGGCCTGTCGAGAGAGGGCTTTCTTACTCAGTTGCTTCTTGAGCTCAAAATTAGCAAGACTGATTCTGCGTTCGATTTCGACACTAAAGTTGCTCTTTTTTTACAAGAGAGCAGAAGCAGACGAAGTCCTTGACTACTTTGATGTTTTTCCTACCTGATGTGACGGTCTGTACAAGACGTCGATGTAGTCTGTTCTTCCTGACGACAGCATGTACTTTGTTTTGCCATCTTTAACCGCCATAGCCGTATTAACCTCACAACTCCACATTGACGGCTCGCTATATTCGTCCACATCAGTTATTGGGAAATCTTGTGATGAGATCTTATTTGGAGATCTTCGGTGTAGAAGTCACATCAAAGAATTATGAACCTCTGATTGAAATATACCGTTGTATAAAGAATTAAAATTGACAAGTTTCGAACATTTTTTCCCTTCTTGAGTTGATGTCAAATTGTCATAATTTAGAATGATTTAGTGAATTTTGGCACATTTCCGACTTTTGGATTCTGCTGATGTGACAAAGGTTGCCCATTATGCATCGATACCAGCAAAACATAGATGTTTGTCATTGATACTTCATAGTCATTTCAATGAAGTGAATATTTTCAAACTGCCAGGGTTCACATGTGGAATTGTTTTCAAGTTCTTGGGACTAACATATTTTGAGGTTTGTGAAATATGAGTTTACAGCTTCCCGGTTATTCGTTGCCGTTAAACGACATACAACCGAACGGCAATGGAAATCGAAACCTATGGTTAGTCAGGTAAATGGTAAATGGTATTTAGTGGAGGTAAAACAAAAGATTTGTGGCCGGGGTGGTGTAGTGGGTAGAGTGCGAAGCTTACACAACGAAGGTCTAGGTTCAATTTCAGGTTAAACATCTCAACTAAACTCGGCATAACCTCTTTTGAGCTGTTGACAACACTCAAAGAATTGTAACTGCCTAAGAAAACGCTTCTCAAACTTCGCCGTTCGGACTCGGCAAAATAATGTAGGTGTCTTCTTCTCGTCAGAGAACAGTAGTGTGCACAACACGAGTAGTTGATGAATAAGCTAGGCCCTGGTCATCTTGTGGAGTGTCGCGCCAAATAATTATAAAAGAACTATATCGTTACTTACAAGCACTTAAGAACGCAACTATTATATTGGAAAATCGAAATGTTTCGATGACAGCTGAACATTGATAGTGACGTAGATGTGTTGTGCGTTGTTCTTCTGAAAGTTGTCATGAAAGTATCGCTGCCTACATTTACAAGTGATGCAGTACAGTGAAAATAGAATGTTCTTATTACATGAATGTGATTCTTTACAAATCAGTAAATGCATTTTTAATGCTCTTGCTGCAGTAAACTTTTCGTCGCTGCACTCAAAGTGGGGTTATACGAGTATAAGAGGGTTGCCTTTTATATTTCACGATAAGAAAACAAAAACAAATATTAATCATAGAAAATAGCTTTATTGTTTTTCAAAACATTCCCCATTAAGATCTATACACTTTGGCATGTGTTTGAACCAATTGTCACAGCACATTTGCCACTCTGATTAAGGTATTTCCAAAATATGCGTTCTGAACGCATCAACCGCTTCTTCAGATGTCGAAAAACATTTTATTTTTTACGTACGGGAATAAAAAGAATTCATTTAGTGACAAGTCAAAACTATACCGTGGATAACGCATCAAATCGATGTTTTGAGTGCTCAAAAATGCAGTTGTTTGAGCCGATGTGTGAGAGCTCGCATTGTCGTGGTGAAGAGTGATCCGTCTTCGGCGGTTGGTTTTCCTGATTTCTTTCCAAGACAACTGGCAAACAAATGGTTGTGTACCACTCAGAGTTGACTGTTCTGCGTTGTTGTAGTGGTGCAGTGGTGACATGTCCAGTTTTTCCGAGAAAACAGGCAACCATTTGATTGGAAGTGCTTCGAGCGCGAGCAACTTTTGTTGGATTTGGTTAAATTTCACAGTCGACTGCTATTTACTTTCAGGCTCATCCGCGTAAATCCACGATTCATCACCTCTCACGATGTCATATACTTGTTTCGAAGCACCGCGATCGTATTTTTGGAGCATTTCTTTCGACCAATCGACACGAGCCTTTCCTTGAGCGATTGACAAATTGTGTGGGATCCAACGCGAACAAATTTTTTTGACGGTCAAATGTTCATGCAATATTGAATGTATGCTAGTCCCACTAATGCCTAAGGCTGTCTCAATCTCACGATAGGTCACACGACGATCTTGCAATATCAGTTGGCGCACAGCATCAATGGTTTCCGGAACAACAACTGATTTTGGACGACGTCTTGGAATGAACTACGAGCTCGGTTGAATTCACCATACCATCGATAAATACTGGTCGTCGATGGAGCTTCATCGCCAAAAAATGAATTAAGTTCATCGATGCACTGTTGTTGAGTTAATCCATGTCGAAAGTTGTAAAAAATAATCGCACGAAAATTTTCATGATTTAATTTCATTTTTTGGGCGAGATGAATCTTTTAAGTTACTGTAGACAACGCAAATAACGCTCGTATGTCAAAACGTTCTGTGTACGTATAACCTTAAAAATTTCAAACCTTACGATAGAGCTGGCAGTTGCCAGATTACAACACTAAGGTTACCCAATCCCATAATATAAAAGGCAACCTTCGTATAAAATTGCTGGATGGCGCAAGGGGTCGCCAGGGGATCAAGGCCTAGCTTCTTTGACACCTACTCGTGTTGTACGTGCTATAGTTCATTTAGAAATAGAATGAACCTTCAGTTTTCGCCGACTTAAAACGAGGGAATATTCAAAGCTAGTAAGTACTCTTTTGGTTCTGTTTGCGTTGATAGTATTTGGAGGAGAAGATTTGACGATAAACTTTATGGGCTGTATGGCGGCATGCATCTAGTCAAAAGCCGTTTGACACAACATTTAAGAGGACTAGAGTTTATGGATATTGACGCTGCGATCCAGCGAGAGATCTTGATGGCTGGAGAGAGAGAGAGTGATGTTAGAAAAAGAGATGCAAAAATGCTCTTAAAGTGTTGCCAGTACCCCGCAATGTGTTCAGGTATCTAGGCCAGTAATCGAACCTAAGATCATTAGGGTGTAAGTGTCGTACTCGACCCTCTACCACACGGCGGTTAGGTTGCCACAAAGGAATTTTGATAGCTTTTGTACTATAATAAAGAATCTTTTGTACACAAATAAAGAATTGACTAAGAGATCATACGATCTTATGCCGAATAATAATTTGCTGTGAAGTCGATAGCTTACGCCGATAAGCACGAAACGATTGACCAGTTGAAGGATAACATTCACCGCATTATTGCCGACATTCCCTAAAAAATGTTTGGAATGGTTTTTAAAAGTAGGACTTCCAGTCTGATTCTGAACCAGTCGTGGCTCCAGAAGATTGTCTTCTGAATAAATAAAATGCATGCCAATTTAAAATAATCATTGTATTTTTTTATTTCAAAGTTCTGTACTCTTTACCTTTGTACCGTTTGTGTTGTACTAAGCTGTCAAAATCAGTTTTGCTATGTCAAACAAGCTTATCTTACAAACAAATTATCCTTTGGTTTTATGATAAATTTGTCCTTCTCTGCCGGTTAAATCCGCAATCCTGTGACCTTAAGCGCCCAAGCTAGTTCAAATACCTTTCGAAAGGGGAAATGTTGTGTAAGAAAGGAAACATCCTTCCGTACTGTTGTATCCAGTTTCAATAAATAATTAATGCATACAAGGAATCAAGAATGTACTTGAACTAGTTAACAATCAACAACGTACCTAAACTTGTTAACACTTTCTATATACGAATAATCTAGAACAGTCGTTTCCTGCACTTCGTCGGTAGAAAAAGTGGCCGAAAGTGTAATTTATTTTAGACACAGGAAATGTATTTCTTTTCACTTAGTTATTTTATAGGCAACTGTATTCTTTATAGGTAAGCTCGGCAGCTGAAAAATGTCTCTAAATATTTTCCCCCACTCCCAAAAAGGTATTATCATCTTCCTTCCTATCTTTTAAATATTTTCAATTTAATGCGCAAATTCACAAAGCTATCAGACATCTTTAAAAGTAACTGCATTTCATCCATCGTGAAGTTGGCAACTTCCATCCATCATGCCACCAGCAGATGTCGCCGCACTTTCATCACATACCACAACCACTTGCCCACAAACTGAGCAAACTCGACGAATGTACACACGCTGCTGCCAACTGCGCCACTAAAAAATTCCATTTGCATTTGTTTATTGGATTTTCTCCCTTTCAACTGTCGTGTTGTGCATCAGCAGCGGCGGGCAGCCCACGAAGAAAAACCCAAACGAATCGGTAGACAAGTCAATTTTGTGATGTGGATCCGAGCGAGTGTCGAGAACGGTCGCGGCTAACTCAAGTGTTTTGTTTCAGAAAAAAAAAGTTCTTGTCAGACTCTCTCTGTCTCTCTCCCAGTGCGTGCCTTCAAACCACCTCTACAGAATTGTGGAGAATTTTAAAAAGCAAAAAAAAAAAAAAAAACAAAATTGAAAGATAAAAGAGTTTAGTGGTAACTTCTTTCAGAACAAAGAAAAATTCCAATTCCTGTTCCAATCCAATTGTTCGGCTGCCCATCGCTTCGCCGATGTTTGAGTGAAGCGCAAAATTACGAGGAAAAAAAAGTGTTAAAAGGTGGATCCACGAGAGAGTAAAAGGGTTTTACTCCACCTCCACCGCCACCGCCAACTGTGCGTTCATCCGTCTGCGAGGTTGTTTCTGTCGTTTCGTCTCTCTCGCGACCACTTGCTCCACTCTCAGCCACCGCTACCGTCCCCATCACCACTGTTGTCGTCGTCGCAGTGCGTGTGACAGATATTTGCGCGAAAATCAAACAAAATCTTTTGCTAAACGTAGAAAAATCAAGTGCAAAAAAAGAGTAAAAGAGAAGCAAAGAAAAGAGCCGAATCGGTTGAAGTGTATTTTGTCGCCGATAAGATAGCAGCAAGCAGCCGCCGCCAGTGCATAAGTGAAGTGAAAAAAAGGCAAACGGAAAGGTTTCGGTGTGTTGTTTGATTTCCAGGGAACAGGGAAATAAGGTGAAGTCGATCCCCAGGAGGCGACAGATTTCCACGCAGGAACAAATAGGGAAGGCAAACAAACGCCCCAACTGGAATTCCATCGTCAGCAGCGTCTTTAGCCGTCATTAGCGGTGCCATCTCTCAACGGACAGCAGCGTAAACGTTTTTTTTTCTGTTGTGTCCCTATCCACATGAAGGTAAGTGAACAGGACCACAGTAAATAAATACACTCGCAAAGAAAAACGCATACACACGAACACACACACCTTATAAAAGAGGGTCATCGTCGGCAGCGTAGTCATCGTAGTCGTCGCTGTCGTCCACATGGACGAAATGGTAATTACTCACGTTATGTGGTTCTTGTTCTCACGAGCCGACTGCCGCTCAGTTGGGTCTTCTTCTGCTTCTCACAGAAGCCAAAGCAGAATCTGTGATACATAGATGGCGAGGGAGGAGGAAGGGGGCGCACGCAGTGACAGGTGAACTGTGGAGTTCCTCTGTGCTCGGCCGAATTGTATTAAAGGCCCGCCGTTGTGTATGCGGAATGTTGGGACTGAAGTGTGATGACGATGGGCTGAACCGGGTGACCTCGGTGTCTAACTGTGCTATCTGGAGTGAATTCGTGCACTTTGAATGCACAATGTTGGTCATGGGGATGCGTTTACTCGTGAGTCCTGCACAGAGGTCAGATTTCAGTGATTGGCCGAGCGTAAAGTGTGAAGAGATCTCTGAGTTATGCGCATTCAACGAGCACGTCGGAATTTTTTGGCAGGGGGAGGACTGTCGTTTGACCGACGACGATATTGAGGCAACGCATGATATTGACATTGAATGTGCTCGGGGAATGGGTGAAAAGGACGTCACACAAATACATCCACAATCGACCATTCCCAACTGGTTTTATAATGAATTCGGACATTTTTTTGCATAAATCTGATAAGTTTGTCAGTTAGAGAATAGAGAGTGCCTTCAGAACTTGTTCCATTTTAAAGCAATCACTTTTTTGTTTTATCGTGGTGACGGGCTGAACTTAAAAAAGGGACAAAATTGCAAACGTAGTGAAAGAATCGATTTGGGTAACATTTTACGCCTCTGTGGACCTGCATATCATTTGATAGACATCTGTAGACGGCGGTATAGGAAGAGGCGATCTTCCTTTGCCGACACATTTCTTGTATAAAAATTCAAAGACCTTTCAAACCCAAGACTTGGTTTTCCCCTGCACTACAGGACCTTACCATAAAATTGTTTGTTTGGTTTAGATCTTATGGCTTTTTCTACATCAGGAATATCCTGATCTGCCTCTCATCCTTTGTTGACAATGTCCATCACTGTGCCATACAGTAAGTTTGGGATCTTAAAGAACTGCTTGAGGGCTGCTTTGGTTGTTCCGAGGGAGGTACTCTTCGTCAGTTTTTGTTAAATCGAAGAAGCCTATGGTTAACTCCTTCGTACTATTTTTTTACTGCCGTCCTTGTGGGAACTTATAAATGTTCCTAGATAGGTAAAATCGTTGACATCCTTAAAATTATATATAAGCGGGACAAGGCAACCTTCCCCATTCAAAGCATTTACTTCGTCTTGGGTTCATAAAGCGAAACAGCTGCTTGCGCAATGCTTACAAAATTGCAATGGACGTTCTGTGCATCTTCAGGCAGTGAACATTTCGTTTACTTATCATCTAACTGATTTACTCTACCTTATTGACCCTTAACAAGTTACCCTAAGCTTACTTAGAGCATTTGTTAAGAGTCTGTAAGTTAGAGTTAAGACCATTAGATCAGATACTAAGCTAGTTTCAGTGTTTTTTCAGTGTTCTAGCGTATAAGAGAATAAGGAAAATTAATAAAAAAAACAAACAATTTTGCTATGAGGTGGTTGAATTTTGTTTTTCTGGTTTTGTTATTGGAGTTTAATTGTGATGAGGAATGAGTAGCCACATAATAAAGCTTCGCCTGGTCGGAGTTCTCTTTTGACGTTTTCAGCTTCACAGAAATATGAATTTAATTAAGATCTAAGAAAAGAACGCTGCTCTTTATAGCTTGTCTCTTATTACATTGCTCGTCTTAGGTTGAGTAGCCGTCTACCAATGCGTCGCATTGTCGAAGTCCTCTTTTCATGTCTTTAACTTAATGAAAAAGCTTGCGCTGTACATCGTCATTCTACACAGAAGGGCGAAATTAGTAAAGACAAGACAAAGTTGCTCTGCACAGCTTGTCTTTTAAAGCGCTATAGGACAGAGTTGTGGCCGCCGTGGCGTAGTGGGTAGAGTGCGACACTCACACGGTGAAGGGTCTAGGTTCGATTCCCAGCTCAAGACCAATTTTTCGAATATTTCACGGCACCACCTCTATCGAGCTGCTGACAACACTCAAAGAGTAATAACTGTCTAAGAAAGCTTTTAAAATTTCGCCGTTCGGAATCGGTAAAAAACTGTAGGTCCCTTCTACTTGTGAGAGAACAGTAGCGCGCACAACACGAGTAGTTGATGAGCAAGCTAGGCCCTGGTCCCCCTCTGGACTGTAGCGCCAACAATTATTATTATAAGACAGAGTTACTCTGCACAGCTTGTCTTTTAAAACGCTGTCTTATGCGGCCAATAAATCGATGGAAAGGTTGTTTGTTTCGCGTTGCGATTAATGGCTTCTTCCCAAATGTATGTAGATGTATGATTCTAAGACAAAAGGCAACACGCATCAGGTTAAAGACGAGCGAAGCTTTTTCGTGTTTTAAAAGTTGCCATTTGGAAGGTTACGTTTTTTGTTGGAAGCTGTAAAATAATCGAACTCAGAAAGAGTGTCTCATTGAAACAGCAAATAATCGTGTTGTGTGTAATAGAAAGGTGAACTACAGTTGAATACCGAAAAGGTTTGTTTTAATGAAAATTCTTTAAGTTTAGTAAGTTATTCTGAAACGATATTATCGTGAATGTCCAGAAATGAAATCACGGATCTACTTTAAACCATTCTTTAAGTTTGGCCAATAACTCCGAAATGGTATTGCCCTTAACATGCAGAAATTGAATTAAGGACATACGGTCCCGACAACCTTGAAAATTGTGTTCATACAATCCTCGACTTTGTTTGTTTTACAACTACTCTTTCCGACGTTAGGTTTCCGTGGTTTGTGTTGATTAGAATGAACCTACCCACCCATGTCTTACCATATATTAAAAGTATTTCCGTAACAATTCAATTTCGAGGCACTTGATATTATCGAGTTTGTATTTTTTAGGGGCATTGTTTGTCGTGTTAAAGATAATGTAAAGCATAATGTAGAAATGCTGATAAAAACCCCCGAAACTCCTCCTTAACATCCATTGATTTCTTTGCATTGCCTGCATCTTCTTTTTTATAATGTGGGTAAAATGAGTTTGTTCTTTTTAATCAAAAATATATGTCGAGTAAATATGATTGAGGACGATTCCGCATTTTTATCAAGAAATGAAAGTCATTAAAGTGGTGTCACCAATACATAATAATAATAATTGAATGACGCGAAAGTCCGCAGAGGGACCAGGGACTAGCCTGCTCATCAACTACTCATGTTCTACTACTGTTGTCTCAAAAGTAGAGGGGGCCTACAGTTTGTTGTCGACTCCGAACGGCGAAGTTTGAGAAGCTTTCTTAGACAGTTAATACTCTTCGAGTGCTGTCAGCAGCTCAAATGATGTGGTACCGTGAAAAATTCAAACCTAGAACTTTTGCGTGTGAATGTCGCACTCTATGCACTACGACACGATGGCCACAAAAGCAGTGTCAGCAATAATTATAATAATTGTTGGCGCGACAGTTCACAGGGGGACCAGGGCCTAGCTTGCTCTACAACTACTCATGTTCTACTGCTGTTGTCTCAGGAGTAGAAGGGACCTACAGTTTATTGTCGACTCCGAACGGTGAAGTTTGAGAGGCTTTTTTAGACAGTTATTACTCTTTGGGTGTTTTCAGCCGCGCGAAAGTGGTAATGACGACCCTTCGGCGTGTGAGCGTCGCACTGTACCCAGTATGCCACGGCGGCCACAGTGTCAGCAATAGCAGTCCTGAAATAAAGAGATACATTCGAAAAAGCTATTTCTTTGGGCTCGGAGATGATTGGGACATCGAGCCTTCTCGCGAAAAACCTGGATTTGTGCAATGCTTTAATTACATATCTCCAACTCTGGCTGGCTTTGTATAGCACGCTGATTGTCTTTCCCATCTTATGACTCGAAAACGTGAAAGCCATTGGAAGTAGATCAAACGAGAATTTAGCTTTCTAAGCGACATTCGGTTCTGTTTTCGATTCACTCTTGGCTACTAAAGGCTGCTCATTGGCATGTACTATGTACACAGTGTGGCTCTGTTGAAAAGAGTGTGTGAATACAAGCCTTTGGAACAGCTTAAATGGAGACATCATCGTCTAGGATAGCGTACCCTAGTAACTTCAAATGGCTATATATGCGAAAGAAGTGCTTGAAAGTCATGTCCTATAACTTTTTGTTTTTCTTCTAAAAAGTTAAGTTTACGCATTTAAACTTCAAAGCACAACGATTCTGTCAACATTTTCTGATTTGTCGGACATGCGATGCATAGTCAGTATCGAAAATGATGTACTGCTCGACGTCCTGGTCCTCCCCGATTGTTGCGATAAGCTAATAGAAATTAAACAAAATCTTTTGCACAAAAAAGAAGAAATGCATGCCGTTCTTTATCGTCTCTGTAAACAGAGGTGAGAATATAGTTATTGTGGAAATATTCATTCCACACGAGCGCTAACGCTTTGCCCACCGTGGTGCTGTTGTGAGGTGAGATGTGTTAACTCCTACGACGGATGTCAGACCTAAACTTTTGTCCACCTCAAGGCTCGCATGTTGTCGCCTCCCTAGGGTTCCTGATAAAACTTGAGAAATTCCAACTATATATGAAAACCTTTTAAAATTCACTGTTTGTAGCCCAACTTGAGGCGTTTTGAGCTTTGAGAGAAAAATCAGTGTTTCCTCCTGGTTTACCATGGACGGAAGCTGTAGATCCCTGAACATACTCCGAATCGACCACTTTTGATGCGCATCAGGTTTAATTCCTGAGGGTAAAATTCCTCTGGTTAACCCGAGGTTCAAACAGTGTTTGCATTTGTCGTGCCTGTACCTCAACGTACCTTTGGATGAGATTTGACACCACTCTGGGAATAACCAAATCAAATAGACTATTGGTCAACGAATGCAAATACATTCAAAATATTCACATTCACAGACACCTACACATTGAATGATGTCATTGTTTATTTGTGCAAATGTCCGTCCCGTCACTGCTCACAAAAACATGTCTGCAATCGATAGAGCCCTCACCGAAGGGAATAGGTGGCGTCTAAAACTGCATTGACTGCCAGCAACACTGGACATTACGTATTCATGAAACCGAGTGTTTTTTGCGGAGCAGTTTCCTGTTTTGAATGTTTGCTCTTGGCATGCAGTTGGAATGGAATTTATTCAATCTTCCGACGCTTTGATATCGTAAATTGAGTGTGATGTAGCAAGACATTCTTTGAGTTTTAAATGCTTCTGCAGTTGTAAAATGAAGTCAGGGGAATTATTTAGCTAAATTTGGTGTGTTTGCAAGCAATCTAGCAGCTCTAATTTTATTCCTTAATCCAGTTCATTGAAAGGGAGTCTAGGTTTATCAGACGACGGTGTGTGTCGTTAACTGGCCTCAGTAGCTCCCATAGAGCTGGAAAATGTTTTTCATTACTGGGATCTGTACCATTTTAATCGAGGGCCTAATCTGATACATTGGCTGAATGAATTGCTTGAAGGACTTGTTGTGCATATTCTTCTTTAAAACGTTTGATATGTTAAAATTTAACTTGAGTCCATCCTCTAGTAAATAAGAGTTTCTATATTCCCAAACATCACTGCAAACACACCAAATTTAGTGAACTTGCAGTGTCGCAACCTGCCGGAAATCTTGCAATAATACACAGTTTCTAGAATGCAATGCATGCAAAGGGGGCAGAAGGTTAATTGACTCCTTAATGTTTTCAATGAATAAAAACCTTCAGGGTGAGTTGGTATTGCAGATATATGATGAAGCATTCGTCGATTTTTGAAACCTTTCAGTACAAAGCAATTCTATAATCATAACCCCTAAGAAATCTTTTAGAGGTTAATCTCTTGTTTATCAGAGAGATTTGATACGTGGCTTAAGCGATGGTTTCAATAAGTCTGGGTTTCCGTTGGGACGTTAGCTTGTCATCAAACCTTTCCTTTGGAATTCATTGCATGATTTTTGGAAAATCGCCTTTGATTGGATACAGCGGTCATAATATTTGGGATGATATTCAATTGACGACGACGTTTGGCGTGCTATCCTTTCACTTTTCGATTTTGCTCAGATTTCCCCTGATTCCCCAATTCCGAGTATTTTCAAGTCATTCTCTCCACACATCAATAGAATAACGTGACTAAATTCCCTAAATCCTTCCAAATCTTCGTCTCACAAATCATGTCTGATTGTTGACATCAGGGAAACTCGCCAACTAAATATCGCACAGCCCCGCATTCCATTATCCTCCCGCCGAAAGTAACCCAAACTTTCATTCCCGGCGACCTTCGGCTATAATTAGTCACTCACACTCCGCCCCATTCATTTGGCGAAATCGTTTGCAAAAAGCAACACAAAGCAAGTGCCACTCGAAGGATACCGGAACGCGAAAGCTTGACTACGTCACCCGATTAGCTTTATTGCTTTATTACACCTGTTTTATGGAGCCGTTAACAGCCCCAAAGCCGATTCGTTTTAATTAAATTACGAGTGCGTTACCCAAAGACAGCCCCGATTGCGTGTGTGCGGAAGACCCTTACAATCGCCTGTTCGCGCTCGCTTGTGTACGTGTGGTGGAGTTTGGGGTTACGTGCTCCGGCAGATAACACAGCGTGTATTGGGTATTGAAAAGTTTAACAAAGCACCGATACCTCAAGTGTCATCAAACTAGCGCATAAGATCTCACAAAAAGGCGATAAAATTCAATGATAAGGGGAACTGTCGTCTGTCTATGCGGTCGAGTGGGGAGTGATATACAGTTACCTTCGCCCCAGTCCACGTCGCCGCGGTGTGTGTCGATGAGAGATAAATGATAGATGAAGCTAGAGGTACGGTGTCGGATACATTCACCTTTGTGACAATTTGCCAGTCAGCAGCTCATGCTCGGCGAGCGTCGCATGAGTTCGACGAGTGAAAAGTGAGTTCTCACAAATGTGTGAGGCGCAAGCCCGCGGAAGGGGAATAAGGTCTTTTATTTCCCAGGAGATGCTGCAAGATGAGCTATTTCAAGGGAGAGAACGGTTGACAAATGCAGCGCCTGGAGGTAGTGCTTTATGTTTAAATGAGTATCTGTTTGAGGAATTTATGAGAATCTCTTGGCTAGAGGCGGCGAAACAATGTGAGCATGTGAGACTATAGTGAGATATTAAATTTTCTTATTGGCAGGGGGACAGGTCTGTTGGTTTGGCGGCGTGATTTGAGACTTAAATTCAGTTGCAAGGAAATCATTTATGTCGTTGCGAGAACAAAACAGAAGCCAGCATGCAGCAAGGATAAAATTTGGCCTGAACCAAAGTTTGGAGTTAAAATTACGCCATTTGTAAAGAAAATTTGCAACTATGCGTAAAGATGTCATATGTGTCCAATTGCTTGGTTACATTGTTCCATAATCTTCGTCTGTGAAGCCGTTGTACAGACTGCGATATTCAATACCAGAGACTTCATCGCGCCTTAACCAATAATGTCGCACTTGAGGAAATTAAGAGCACTTTGCAGGACAAAGCGAGGCTTAGATAAGTCAAGCTCAAGTGTGGATCAAAAAATCGTGCGGAAATTCAAATCATTAAATAAATTTAGACGTGTTCAAAAAGTTTCTGAGTGGTACCAAGTTCTAAAAGTTGCAGATATAAGAAAAAATCAAAGAAGTTTTTTTGTACCATTGAATCTTAGTTTGGCTCGACTGCCTTCTTATACTTCAACTTGTACGCAACAGCCAGCAGACTACTTTTTTTTATTGTTGGAGGTTGGAATGTACTGCATCGGAGCGCTCAGACTAAAATACTGGTCCACTATACTACCAGTAACCTCGATTAAATGTGATTCCTTGGTTTTCCGAAGGAAGACCAGGCATCACTTCTGTGATATAGAACTTAGGTGTTCAGTTCCAACCACATCAACGCCAATCAGCCGCCACCTGATACAAGTAAAGGCAGGACACTAACAGACATAGTGCTCTGGAGTGTCTTCACTTTCTCCACAGGCGTCGCAAAGGGTGATATCACTAAGGCCAAGCTGACTTAGAAAAGACACGGAATTCTTGCTAACGTTCGGGAGCATAAACTCGCTTATCCTGCATCCTGAAGAGCAACGCCATTTCTGCTTGTGCCGTAGGAAGACACAACCACCGACGGAGGACCTGACCGAGGATGCAGGTAGTCCCAAGGTGGGAGCATACACACGATCATCCTGCATCCTGAAGAGTCACGCCATCTCTGCTTGTGCTGTAGGAACCCCCAACCGCCGACGGAGGATCTCACCAAGGATGCAGGTAGTCCCAAGGTGGGAGCATACACACGATCATCCTGCATCCTGAAGAGTCACGCCATCTCTGCTTGTGCTGTAGGAACCCCCAACCGCCGACTGAGGGTCTCACCAAGGATGCAGGTAGTCCCAAGGTGGGAGCATACACTCAATCATCCTGCATCCTGAAGAGTCACGCCATCTCTGCTTGTGCTGTAGGAACCCCCAACCGCCGACTGAGGGTCTCACCAAGGATGCAGGTAGTCCCAAGGTGGGAGCATACACTCGAACGTCCTGCATCCTGAAGAGTCACGCCATCTCTGCTTGTGCTGTAGGAACCCCCAACCGCCGACTGAGGGTCTCACCAAGGATGCAGGTAGTCCCAAGGTGGGAGCATACACTCGATCATCCTGCATCCTGAAGAGTCACGCCATCTCTGCTTGTGCTGTAGGAAGACCCAACCGCCGCCGGAGGACCTGACCAAGGATGCAGGTAGTCCCAAGTTGGGTTCGGGTTCGAAAGCCTCTTTTGAACCTTGTCTAGCAAGTTCATCAGTAATCTCATTTCCCATGATCCCGTGATGTCCTGGGACCCAAACAAGTCTTAGCGAATTCAGCCTGCCAACCAAATTAAGGGAACACTTGCATACTTGGAAGTAGTTGAGTAAGGGCTTAAGCACAGCTTGGCTGTCGCTACAGACACAGATACTTTGTCCCTTCCAATTATTTTTCGCAATATACCATAGTTGATGGCTAGGCGAAAGCTTCCGCTTGGAAGACGAACGCGAAATTACCTAAGGAGGCATGCAGTCTAATGTTGTCGGCTTCCACGAAGGACCCAGTTCCAGAACCCTCCGTCGTCTTGGAGCTGTCCGTGAAAATTCGACTACATTCCTCTGCCGGTTCAGTTTCTGGCCAGAGCCAGTCCAGGACACAGGAAAAGCCGACTTTGTATAAGCGACTCAACTGCATTATTGGTGACCTCGCACCAGGCTAGTGTCATAGGAGTTGCAGTGTGCGAGTCAAAGCAAAGACCATTCCCATTACCATTTTTAACCGAGATATGATCTTGAGTGTACATCCCATGATGTGGAGATCAAGGGGAGGGAGATTGATCAGTGTATCAAGAGCATACCCAGGCGTGCTGGGGAAGGCCCCTGTGCAGTCGAGACAAATGTTCTTTGAAGCTTGGTGAAAGCAGCAGTCACGTAAGCGAAAGCTTGTTCCATCAAACGACTAATGCACATGAAAGAAGATGCCTTATCATTGCCGTATAGATCCACATGGATATTTTTCGTATTAGAACCCAAGTTTTGCAAAAACTCCTTTACACAGCAGACTACTTGAGTGTGATACTTTTTTTTTTTCAATTCATTCAACAGAATAAATATTTAGGCGCTACTGCTAAAACGGGCTTTGAGCTATTTTAAACGTAAACCGTTCCCTCTGCGAAGTAGGACGCTGTCAAAGACCAGCTCTAAACCCTGACGCAGGAAACTCCTTTTAACTTTTCTTGAGCTCTGTCAGCGTCCGTCAATAAAATTCAAAATTTTTAATTTTCTATCAACACAGTTTTGAAAGGTACAGTTGCCCCGGATATGTACTCAGCTGAAATCCACGTTTTAATTCTACTATAGAGCGTGTTACTAGGACACAGGTGTGTCAATATGGTGGATTTTAGGGGATCCACTTAAAATCACACATGACTTGCAAACAGCAAATCAACAGTGTTTCAATTGCTTGAAACTAGAACATTCCTCTATGTGTCGAGTCCCTTCTCTCCCTCCCAGTAGCGTCTGGCACGTTGAAATTCGGTGGGGACGATTTCAATGAGCACACTTTTCGTTTTCCATTGATATTGTACGAAGTTTGCCTTTTATATTTCGGGATTGGGCAACCCTAGTGTTGCAATCTGGCAACTGCCGACTCTATCGTAATGTTTGACATTTTTGAGGTTATACGTGCTCAGAACGTTTTGACATACGAGCGTTATTTGCGTTGTCTACAGTAACTTAAAAGATTCATCTCGTCCAAAAAATGGAATTAAATCGTGAACATTTTCGTGCGATTATTTTTTACAACTTTCGACGTGGATTAACTCAACAACAGTGCATCGATGAACTTAATTCAATTTTTTTCGATGAAGCTCCATCAAGGATCAATGTTTATCGACGGTATGCTGAATTCAAGCGAGGTCGTAGTTTACTCCAAGACGAATTTCGTGATGGTCGTCCAAAATCAGTTGCTGTTCCGGAAACCATTGATGCTGTGCGCCAACTGATATTGCAAGATCGTCATGTGACCTATCGTGAGATTGAGATAACCTTAGGCATTAGTGGGACCAGCATACATTCAATATTGCATGAACATTTGACCATCAAAAAAATTTGTTCGCGTTGGATCCCACACAATTTGTCCATCGCTCAAAAAAGGCTCTTGTCGCTTGGTCGCAAGAAATGGCCCAAAAATACAATTCCTTCAAACTAATCTGTGATATATCATTTAAGGACTTGTACTAATATTTTAGTAGTAAGGTAATATGACCGCATCTCTAAAAATGTAAGATTCAAATACATAAGTGTAATCTATTGCCACAATAAATAAAATCTAAATCTACAATCGCGGTGTTTTGAAACACGTCTATGACATCGTGACAGTTGATGAATCGTGGGTTTACGCGTATGAGCCCGAAAGTAAACAGCAGTCGACTGTATAATAATAATTGTTGGCGCTACAGTCCAAAGGAGAACCAGGGCTTAGCTTGCTCATCAATTACTCGTGTTGTGCGCGCTACTGTTCTCTCACGTAGAAGAGACCTACAATTTTTTGCCGACTCCGAACGTCAAAATTTGAGAAGCTTTCTTAGACAGTTATTACTCTTTGAGTGTCGAAAGAGGTGGTGCCGTAAAAAATTCGAAAAATTGGTGTTGAACTGGGAATCGAAACTAGACCCTTCGGCGTGTGAGCTTCCTACTCTACCCACTACATCACGGCGGCCACAGTCGACTGTATGGGTGCTCCAAATTGAGACAAATCTAACAAAGGTTGCTCGCGTACGAAGCAACTGGACATGTCGCAATCACTAGAACATCGCAGAACATTCAATTCTGAGTGATAAACAACCATTTATTTGCCAGTTGTCTTCCAAGAAATCAGGGAAACCAACCGCTGAAGACGGATCACTGTTCACCACGACAATCCGAGCTCTCCCACATTGGCTCAAACAACTGCCTTTTTGGGCACTTAAAACATCGATTTGATGAGTCATCCCCCATATAGTTTGATTTGGTTTAAGTGATCACCTGTCTTTACAGCTTTTATCACGGGGTCCATTTTCCCAAAAGTCGTAAGTAACGCAAGACTAAACGCATTAGTTACCTAAGTACCGAACTGAGATCATGCTTGAGGGGAAATCACCCCACCTTGGTTTGATGCGAGGCCTTTCTAAAACCTCTCCTGCTTTCTGGCTCGCAGCGCCCGGTTGAGAATGCAACTCCGCACTGAGAAGGGATAGTCTCCTAACCGTCTTGCCTAGTTGTGGGTAAACAATCAACTAGACAAGTTAGCACTGTACACTATCCTCGACTCTACCCGCGATGTTAGGTGGTAAACCACAGCCTCCACGATACTCCCACAAGGGGGCGTACCGCACGGTCAGGCTGGAACCGAAGTTCCGGGGACCCCTGACCTCCAGTGGCACCAGAATATAGCCTCTGGTCAAGCTGTCACTACCAGTCAGGTTCCCTCAAAGCCTGGGTCTGTTAGCCGCCATCCCGCCACAGATGGTCTTTTCTCCATCAGTGACCGCCGTATAGTCCTGACTTTGCACCGAATGACTTCTTTTTATTCCCGTACGTTAAACATAAAATGAGAGGTCAACGTTTTTCGACACCTGAAGAAGCGGTTGATGTGTTCAGAACGCATGTTTTGGAGATACCTCAATCAGAGTGGCAAAAGTGCTTCGACAATTGGTTCAAACGCATGCAAAAGTGTATAGATCTTAATGGGGAATATATTGAAAAACAATAAAGCTGTTTTCTATGATTAATATTTGTTTCTGTTCTCTAATCCCGAAATATAAAAGCCAACCCTCGTATATGCTCTTAAAGCAGACGGAGTTTTGCGCGAGGGTTGCGATTCAGTGCGAGTTGATTTTTACCAGCTAAGTGTCAAGATTATGGGACCGTTTTTCCAAAGCACATCTGAGGCACCATTAACTCTGAGTTGGAGCTGGCAACTTGTTCATAACCATTGGCACAGTGAGAGCATCCCAACGGTCCACCGGTAAATCTAAGAAACGCAGCGCTTTCAGTGATTCATGCACTGCGTCTTCGATGGCGAGGAGATTTTTTGGTGATTCTTCTGATGATAATAATAATTGTATGGCGCGACAGTCCACAGGGGACTAGGGCCTAGGTTGCTTATCAACTACTCGTGTTGCACGTGCTACTGTTCTCTCACGAGTAGACGGGCCCTACACTTTTTTGCCGACTCCGAACGGCGAAATTTGAGAAGCTTTTTCTTAGACAGTTATTACTCTAGTATCGTCAACAGCTCGAAAGAGATGGTGCCGTGAAAAATTCACGGTGTTGAATCGTTAATCGAACCCAGACTTTCGGTGTGTGAGCGTCGCACTCTACCCACTACGCCATGGCGGCCACTGATTTTTCTGATGCAGGTCGAATATTCAGAAAACATGAAACATGTATTTCTGCTAATAATTTTGGGTTATCATAACGTTCCTTCAATGCTATCCAAGCCTCTTGGTATCCTCCTGAAGACAGTCTGCCCATGAGTGGCACCTTTGTAAGGTTCACCGCCTGCCGAAATTTATTTAATGTATAGTCTTTTGGATAGTCTTGACTGTTAACAGTTGTTTCGAACGCATCCTTGAATGCTAACCAGTTTTGAATAGCGCCGTGAACTGAAGAAATGACCAAAGGATCCAGTTTGAGATCAGAGTTCTGTGGGGACGATGGATTAGTTACCGCAGGCCTTTGGGCTGGTTTTTCCAAACGTCGCAATTTTGCCTTCAAAAACGCACAGCTTTCGTTGTATTCCTCTTCCACTTGTGCCCAAAGCCGATTGTGTGATTCGAGTGCATCTGCCTCCGCACGGACCACCAGCAGCTCATGGTTCTTTACGAATCTATCATAGTGGGTTGTGATAGAGAATCTATCGTAGTGGGTTGTGATAGATATTAATTCCTGTTCAAGTTGTGAGGCTTCGCACTGCTCCAAATATGCACCACTCACGCGGGAACTGATACGTTTGACGGCATCCACTGCCGCTGATCGTAGATTTAACTCTACCATATCACAGGGGGCACCAACATGTTTAATAAAAAATTGAAAGATATATGAATTCTTATTTATTTATTCATTTCTCACATGAGGGATGACAGATATTTCCACACGCATCGGACTTAACCAATCAAAACAAAACCAAAAAAACGTCAAGGTTAAAATAAACAAAAAAAGAAAAAACATTTTCAATGACAGATTAATATGTCAAAAGCCTGAGTGCAGGGCTCTTGTGTTATAGAGCTTTACATCCGAACCAATACCAAAGAAAAAAATTTTAAAAGTAATCGGTGTTGATATAAAAAGCCCCAGGCACTCTTGTTTACGATTTTCCATGGTGCTTTCATCGCACATACACCCTAATGCATTAAAAATGCAGCTTTTTAAGTTCAAATCAGATCTGGGTTACGTCAAAAAGGGACAAATTTTGGGCAATGCCCTTCATTGTGATGTGGCAACACTGTGTCAGTGGGTTTCCTGATCTTCTCAAACTAGACTCAAATTGTACTTTGGTGTCTGAATATGTAGTTGGAGTCTTTGTGTCCACCACTAGCATGTCTGGACAAATGGTGTCAAGTCCCACTGATTTCAAATTAAATTTGTGCACCAAATGCCGGCGCTAGACTTAACGTATTTGTGCGTATTAAGAGGGTTTCAAGGAAGACCCTTCGGACGCTACCCACTTTTATGCACTCGGTGGCAGTAAAATGCTGTTCCGTGACAATTCATTTCTCTGGTAATGAATCTGAAGATGAATGGATTATTCAGAAACTGCTTTATGTCAACTGGATCTCGTTACAAATCTGAAGAACAAAAGGATGTCTTAACTTGCCTTAAACATTGAAACAATGGACAAGACCTTAAGCAATTCAAACATTAGTCAAGTCTCACATTTACAATGAAACCCTTGATCTTGACAAAAAAGGAAGCTACAGACATTTTCTAGTGGCCTAAGTACGACCTAAACCAAATCGATTTGTTCCAAAATGCCGTAGGCCCCTAAAACCCCGTCACGGCTGGTTTCTCTTCCAGAAAACATCCAGAAAATATTTTTAATATGCTGGATAGAAATTTAGAAACAGAAATGTTCAAGAAGTGTGTAGTAGTAGTGCGACGCTCACACGCAGCAGGTCTAGGTTCGATTTCCGGCTGAACACCTCGAATCTTTCACGGCACAACCTCTTTCCAGCTGCTGACAACACTCAAAGAGTAATAACTGTCTAAGAAAAAGGTTCTCAAATTTCAAAATTTCGGAGCCGGCAAAAAACTGTAGGTCCCTTCTACTCGTGAGGGAACAGTAGCGTTCACAACACGAGTAGCTGAAAAGCAAGCTATGCCCTGGTCCCTTGTGGACTGTCGCGCCATGAATTCGTTATTATTTATTATTATTGTGAAGGAATAAGACTAAGTGGACTTAAGGATAGCAATGATAAAGAAAAAGACTTTGTTGACTAAACGACAGAAATGATCAAGACCAATACTTAGCGGATCACCCAGCAACCTAACTTTATTCCAACTGCACCAAGAAACCCTGGAGCTTTAGTCTCCGTATTCACCAATGAATAGATTCCAAAACGACATTAACATAAGCTAACAGAGACACTCGCTTGTCATTTTTTGAAAAATGTAAGTACCACCAAAGCATTAGTGATCAGGTTCCAAACCGTAGCATAGGCTGGAATAACGTGCTTTTTCTATAGAGAGTTCCACAAAAGATATTTAAAATCGGTCTCAAAGGAGAAAAGCTTTGCAACTGTCTCAATACTGTGAACGATAGTTCTTATCCTCATTTATGACTTTCGACCGGTATTTTCTGCGATTCACATTGCCTTTAGGAATCCCTCTTTTCTGCGCATGCAGCAAAATTTAAGCAAAAGATTTCTGGAAAGACTTTGCACATGCCTTTTGGAACCCCTAGTTTCTGCGAATGCGGCAAAATTTAAGCAAAAGCGTACTGGAAAGACATTGCAGGATCGTTGCCGATTGAATTGAAGTAGCCTAGCAGAGTTTTTAACTTCAACGGGCTACAGCTGATAACCGGGTGTCATTTGATAAATAATTTTGCTGGGACAAATTCTGTCAGACCCTTACGAACTCCATTCAACTGTGAAACAAAAATTCTCTGCCTTTTATAGAAAACACATTTCCATTCGTTATTTAAACTGCTTACTCTCTTTGCTTTCCGACATGTCTGCCCTTGCACTGTGCCTTATATTTATTCCCAGAGCTCTGCTTTAAATGCATACCTTCTCAGCTCTGTTCGAGTGTGATGTCTGACTACCAACTGTTCACATTTTCGAAATACAACACAAGATAGGGATCTCCCAGCAACCCACATCCACTGGTGAGGTAACACTTTCAAAGAAATCTCTGCGGAAGTGACTTCAAAACAAAAGAAAGAAAAATTTAAATTTTGTCTACAACTGACCTACATGACCAACACGAGTTTTGACAGCTGATAGGTTAATGACATCCAAATGTCATTCTCCCTGACAGCCACTCTTTGTTTTACTCGTCCACATTCCCTGCCGCAACACTCTCCGGCGGAGCGGAAGATATTTTTTATCCCAGAATCTATTTTAATCGGTCCCATTTCAGCTTCGTTTTGCCCGTCCCCTTTTGCATAACAACCTCAGCAAGACTCAACCGACAGATAAAAGTCCGCAACCGCAGCAATCAATGATTCGCCTGTTTTTGTTTTCATTCTCTAACCAGAAAGTAAAACTGAACGAGAACAAAAAAGAATAGGCAAAATGAACATACCAACGGTGTGCAGTCAGTCATTGGCGGCTAGTGTCACAACCGGTACAACGCTCCGTCGGAAGAAGAACATTGGTGCCCTGCCAACTTGTGTTCCCAATTGTTATTTCCCAATTCTATGCAAATTGATGCGACAAAATCGGTTCTCTTTGAGTGAGTAGAATCTCGTCGTGCGGGGCGACAACAAAAAAACATCAAAAACGGACAGCCAAACGTGCATCTCAACATTCTATCAAGTCCAAACCACAGGAATAGATAATAGGCCGATGCTGCCAGTCTCAACGGCATTCTTCTGAACGTTTTTCTCCTCACACACAGCCAGCGGTGCGAATGTTTTGGGGGAACTTAAAACGTGGTGTGCTTCGTCTACGATGCACCGCTCTATATGGGAAAAAATTCCTCAGCTAATAAGAAAACTTAAGGCGTCACGTTTGTGTTGTCGGACAAATCGATGTGTTGGTGGATCAATGAACTTTCAGTTCTCTCTCTGTCTTCTCAATTGTGGACAAGTTCATCAGTTAAGGACTTATCGTCTTGCGATTCTCCACACTCCGTCATCCGGTTGTACACAGTCTTGTGCAATGCGGCTTGGGTGAGCGACTTAAGCCCACCACAGAGCGCGGGGAACAGATGACATTGATTGAATGAATCGATTTTCCTCGGTAAATTGGATGTAAAATCAGATTTTGTAATCCACCCGCACCGCCGAAGGTGAAGGCTGTTTGTTCTTCGTGCGAAGCGAATTTTCCATCACCAATTAGTCGCTAGATTGCAGGCGATTGTCGCTGCGATAAAGATATGAGATCATTTTAGAGGTGACTAAGTCGGCGGGGCCGGCTTATGCGTGTCAGTGGTGGATATCAATGTGAGCTGATAAAGTCTGCTGTTTGCTTTTTTACGCAGTAAGGCGGTTATATCTGATGTCGCACATGTAGTAAACACGGTGTTTACAGAGCTGCCTGCGAGTTTATTTTTGCTTTTCCTTTTCGTCTCTTTTCCTTTGCGACGTTCGCTATAAGCAAAAGTGGTGGTTCGCACTGAGTTGTATGTGGTCGTAGAACATTTCTGTTCCAATCGAAATCAGATTGTGAAACGTCAGTTGTCCGTCGCATGACGAAGCTTGTCAAATTTTTAAAGGCCATTTTGTTTTATTTTTTTTTCGATGTTCACTCGAAATTTTAGCTTCGTATCATTGACGTTTATGACAGTTTTTTCCATATTTGGCGG
Organism: Eristalinus aeneus; assembly: GCA_955652365.1. Classification (NCBI taxonomy): domain Eukaryota; kingdom Metazoa; phylum Arthropoda; class Insecta; order Diptera; family Syrphidae; genus Eristalinus; species Eristalinus aeneus. The sequence goes on from OY019131.1 coordinate 26,369,834, forward strand.
ACGTCGGAGAGATTAGTTTTTACCTCCAGGTGGCCGAAATTAAGTTCCTTTCAACAAAAAAAGAGGGGAGAGGATAAAGAATGAATATGAACCTCCCTTCACCGAATATTCAAGTTCAAGTCCATTCGTTTTTTTTGATACACAAGTGGAAGAAAAATATTCTGTCAGTGAGAGTGACAGGCGACAGAGTTTTCACTGTTTACGTCAGTGTCATGTTCTGACGTTAATTTATCGCAAAATCTTTTGCGTAGCTAATTGCTTACACAAACTGGTCCATGGGCAAGCGTACACAAGATATTGTTCCCCGTGTTGACACGAGATAGGCAACTATCAATGAGGCTCAGATAATGAAGATAAGACACGTGTTGTGGATTGCAATGCCAGTTATACTTTTTCGAAAATGAATGGAAGGCGTCTTGGTAAAGTAAGAGGTGAAGTGCCCGTGGAACGAATGAATAAATTTATCTCCCATATCGAAAGTAAGCGATGTAGCAAATATTGTTGAATCGCAAATGCATCTTCTTCTTCTCTGATGCTAAATAAACTTGGAATAGGCGAATTAGGCGAATTACAAGAAAATTTCCGAAGCGTTCTTGTTTACTGAGATGGAGCAGGGCAACCAAATTTAAAGGGTACTCCTTCGACTGATGCAAATATCAAGAAGGTAACTGCCATGTAGTACAATGGGCCAGTTTTTGAGTCTGAGCGCACTTGTGCAGTGAATCCCAACTTTCAGAAAAAAAAAAATAAAAGTTATCCCCTTTACACCGATCAATTGAAAGTGAAAAAGGGGCCAAACACGATGACGCAACGCCATGTATTTCATCCAATCAGAATACTATGTAAAACTCAAACGCCGATTTTAGAAATATATGCGTCAGGCTTGGCCGCCGTGTATAGTTGGTAGGGTGTGAGGCTCACACGCTGAAAGGTCTAGATTCGATTCCCGGCTGAATTTTTCACGGCACCACCGCTTTCGAGCTGCTGACAACACTTAAAGAGTAATAACTGTCTAAGAAAGCTTCTCAAACTTCGCCGTTCGGAGTCGGCAAAAAACTGCACGTCCCTTCTACTCGTGGGAGAACAGTAGCGCGCACAACATGAGTAGTTGATGAGCAAGCTAGGCCCTGGTCCCCCTTTGGACTGTAGCGCCAACAATTATTATTATTGATTATAGATTAGGTGCATGTCATGTTAACTTGAATGTCTTTCAAAATTTTTTCTGTCCCTTTTCTCAGCTTTGATGCTGTTGTCCACACCGAAAGGTCTAGGTTCGATTCCCGGCTTAATTTTTAACGGCACCACCTCTTTCGAGCTGCTGACAACACTCAAAGAGTAATAAATGTCTTCTCAAACTTCGCCGTTCGGAATCGGCAAAAAAAAAACTGTAGATCCCTTCTGCTCGTGAGAGAACAGTAGCGTGCACAACACGAGTAGTTGATGCTGGGCAAGCTGGGCCCTGGTCACCCTGTGCACTGTCGCACCAACAATTAATATTATTGATTATAGATAAGGTGCATGTCATGTTAACTTGAAGGTCTTTCAAAATTTGTTCTGTCCCTTTTCTCAGCTTTGATGCTGTTATCCACGCCGAAAGGTTTAGGTTCGATTCCCGGCTGAATTTTTCACGGCACCACCTCTTTCGAGCTGCTGATAACACTCAAAGAGTAATAAATGTCTTCTTAAACTGCGCCGGCAAAAATCGGCAAAAAAAAAACTGTAGATCATTTCTACTCGTGAGAGCAGTAGCGCGCACAACACGAGTAGTTGATGAGCAAGCTTGGTCCTGATCCCTCTGTGGACTGTCGCGCCAACAATTATTTTCATTTCATTTCATTTATTTAGCTAAGGTTTCCTATTAGATACATATAGATTTTTTTAACTTCACAATTCTCTTAATTACTAGTTTTTGTACATTTCAATTCACTTTTATTTTTACATAGTCTATTATCCTTCTTTTAAAATCTTTTAGACAGGTTTCTTGTTCCAAATCGTTTGGTAATTCATTAAATAATTTAAACCGTCTATAATATATAGTATTTTGTGCTCGATTTGTTCTTAACAGTGGAAGGCGGAAATCATTTCTGTTTCTTACATTATAACCATGTATGTGATTAACATATATTATTTTGTTAGACAGGTACTCGAGTAATAAATTATTTTTCATTTTAAATATGAAAACAAGTTCATACATTTTTGTTTTTTGGTTCATACTAAGCCATTTAAGCACATTTAACATACAATTAATTTTTTTTAATGCATTTTTTTTTTATTTTTTTCAAAGTCAATGTCTTACATGCTAGACAAAAAATACTTAAAACTAGCTCACTAATGAAATCTAATGATCTTAATTCTAACTTACTGACCCTCTACAAGTACTCTAAGCTAACCTACGGATTTGATTTTTCTAATACCTTTCGGACATCTGATTTTATAAATTTATAATATTTATAATATATATAAATTTTATAAAATATGTATAATTATTATTTCTCCACAAAAATTAAGAAAAAACTTGAATCATACAATTAATTGGTGTTAACCAGTGGCACTGTCGAATGCTACGCATAGCTCTGTCCTGCATTGTACTTTTGACAGGTGGATGATCGTCGAACAATACTCAAAATGAGGCTTTATTATAATATTGTATACATTTATTGCACAGAGAGTTGATAATCTTTTTCTTATTCTTCTAAAGAAACTGATTTTTTTACTTTTTTTTTTGATATATAGTCGATATGATTGTTAAACATTTTATCAATAACAACACCTAGATACTTAATCTCTTTAACATTTTCACCTATCTCATTATCTATTACGACATTTGAATCTGTGTATCCATTTATGTACATACATTTATTTTTACTAAAATTTAGACTTAATTTGTTCATCTTAAACCATTCACTTAGGTAGATCCTGATTAATTTTATTTGAACACTCATTTATATTTCTACATGCAACAAAGAGTAGCCCATCATCAGCAGATAGCTGTAATGTCGATAACTTCACCACATTTGGCATGTCATTAACATAGAGTGTAAACAATAGTGCTAATAGTACAGATCCCTGCGGTACATCTAAAGTCACATTTATTGCACTTGATATTTTATTGCTCACTTCAGTTCTTTGAGTTCTTCCTTCAAGACATGATGTACACCATGTCAGCTCTCTCCCTCTGACACCATACTTCTCCAATTTATCGACTAATATGCTCCTGTCAACTGCCTCGAACGCTCTCCTCAGATCTATGAACACAGCAACAATTTTAAGATTATTCTATACTGCATCCTTCCAGTCGGCGATAACTAAATTCAAAAAGGATTCGCAACTATGCCCGCTTCTAAATCCAAATTAACACTTCGCAAATTGCTTATTTGATTCTAAATAATTCTGCAACTGTTGTTGCACTACTTTTTCTAACACTTTTGCTTCATTTTGTAGCACATTGATTGGACGGTAGTCAGCTGGTTTAGTTGAGTTCTTTATTTTTTCAATTGGAATTACTCTCGATTCTTTCCATACGTGTGGAAAATTGCCACTCGTCAACGATCTATTTATTGTTTCACACATAATTGGACCGATTATTGGTAGGACGTCGATTATCATTTTCACACTCAACATTTTATATTATTAGTATGCGTCAGGTTTTCCCGTATGCCATTGAGATATTTTAACGCGTACAGTGAGTCAAAAATTGGATATTTGTTTCCGGAGGAAATGCCGGGTGAATCGAAAAACTAAAAATAAAAGACAAAACACGAAAGAGACTCAATTTCAAATTTTCTTATTCGTTTTCGAACGATTTGGTAACTCGTGTTGTGATATACATTGAACGATCATTGATTATAAGATGGCAAAAATATAAAGATGGTTGAATATGCGACTGAACAATGCCCTTACTTGGTTTGTTCGTAAACAAGACCAAGGCTTAGTACACGCTTATGAACAGTCGATGGGCTGCGAAAATGTAAAGACTATAAAGGACATTATGAACATCGATTCTGAAAAGAAACAGTCACAACAGCATCAAAGCTGAGAAAAGGGACAGAACAAATTTTGAAAGACCTTCAAGTTAACATGACATGCACCTAATCGACCATCAATAATAATAATTGTTGGCGCGACAGTCCACAGGGGACCAGGGCCCAGCAACAACTACTCGTGTTGTGCGCGCTACTGTTCTTTTAAGAGTAGAAGGGACCTGCAGTTTTTTGCCGACTCCGAATGGCGAAATTTTTTGAGAAGCTTTCTTAGACAGTTATAACTCTTTGAGTGTTGTCAGCAGCTCGAAAGAGGTGGTGCCGTGAAATATTAGAAAAATTAGTGTTGAACTGGGAGTCGAACATAGACCCTAGTTTTTCAGTATACGATTACATTTAATTCAAAGTATTGATCATTGTTTTAAACACATTTGACCACCTTTCTGGCAATTAGTGAATACCACGCCAATAAAATTGTTCGTCTTTTAAAGCAAACCAATCAGACACCCAATTTTCGACCTCCTCGTAGGAATCAAAGTTCTGCTCAGCCAATGCGTGTCCCATCGATGAAAACAAATGGTAGTCAGAAGGAGCCAAGTCTGGTGAACCGCCGTGGGGTACTTGCTCCCAGCCAAGTGTTTTGATTGTATCCCGAACCGGTTTTGCTTTGTGTGCAGGTGCATTGTCATGGAGCAAAATTACCTTGTCGTGTCTTCTGGCCCATTCTGGTCGTTTCTCGATCAATGCATGGTTCAAATTGATCGTTTGCTGTCGGTAGCGATCAGTATTATCGGTTTCACCAGGTTTTAGGAGCTCGTGGTACAGCACACTTTTCTGGTCCCACCAAACACACAGCATTATCTTCTTGCCGAATCGATCTGGTTTTGCAGTCGATGTGGATAATTGTCCCAGATAAACCCATGATTTGTTGTGTTTAGGATTCTTAAAATACATTTATTTTTCATCGCCAGTAACAATCCGATGCATCACGGATTTTCTTTCGTGTCTGTGAAGGAAAATTTCACAAGTGTTTTTTCGGTTTTCCATCTGTCTTTCATTCAATTCATGTGGCACCCATTTTCCACACTTCTGGATCTTTCCCATAGCTTTTAAACGGTCAGAAATTGTTTGTTGTGCAACATTTAACATTGCTGACATTTGATTTTGACGCAAAATGTCATCTCCATTGAATATCGTTTGCAATTCGGCGTCTTCAAACTTTTTTGGTGGTCTTCCACGTTCTTCATTTCTCAGATCAAAATCGTTATTTCTGAACCGTTGAAACCACCTTTTGCATGTTGCTTCTGATAGAGCATGATTACCATATGCCTGGACAAGCATTCGATGCGGCTCTGCAGCATTTTTCTTCGAATGAAAAAAAAATTAATGCTTTCCGCAAATCATCACTTTCTGTTACAAAGTTCGACTTTTTTAACACGATGAGAAAATACGATGTTGTCTGTTCAATGACTTGATGTATACTAAATATTTTTCACAGATGTCATAGCAAACAAAAAAAGAAATAAGGGCTCGTTCACAACAAATGTTCCCTATCGAGACATTTGTATCTTGACGCTCACTTCGTACTGGTATACTTGGTATAGAGTGAATTCCACTTTAAACTACTGAAATATATTAAATATAATGAGAACTAGTTCCATGGCTTCACTTGTTATATATTTTTTGAACTAGTTCATCCAGAAACAATAAAAACTCAAATGGAGACCTTAACCTTAGGTCAATGATATTCTGACCAAACCTGAGGAACAATTACTTTCAGTGCAGTGTAAATGTTGCAAATTATAACTTACGTTGAGAAAAGAATTATAGATCATTTGATCCCGTTCTATTGTCGATGTTCCTTCACGTCATGGTACCATATCCATGTCCTTGACAAAAACAAGTACACGCTCAAGGTATTTCTTTTCAGTGGTTCACCAAAAGATTCCATGTTCGACAGAAGCCATGAACAGTACATTGCTTTTGGGGGGTTTAACCAACCGCGTAATTCTTATCACTTCATCAGCCTTCAAGCCAGCCACCAACTGGATGGCTATCGCGTTACTTTCAAGACTTGGTGTGACACAGTTCCAGTCTGTATTTCATGTATGCACCGGATCAGTTAAGATAAGTAGTCATTTACCCTTGACAACCTTTAAAGACACTCTCCCATCCGATTCATCTTCGATGGGCTTTAGTTCACTTGTTCACTCGCTTCGGTTGGCCCCGAAATACGCAAACACGCATTCAAGCCGTCGACACAACCTACTTAAGATAACCGCGATTAACTTGCCAGATTAGATAGAGAGACCCGCAAAGGGAAACGTACCCCTGACACTCACAATACGCATTCAAAGGAAAGCACACGCTTAAGTACTCGCTGATTTGACAATCAGATACTTTTACTTAATTACTTCAAAAGCGGGCCGTGTATTCTTGGAATGAGCCGAGTGAAAGTCACTCAGACGAAACATGTTCCTAAGTCGGTGCGCACCTGCTCTGAGGTTGTCCGCGATAAGTGAGTGGGTAACGACGCGTCGGAGAAAAGTGAATTCGGAATGGGATTCCTGTAAGATTGGAGAAATCCACGTCTGGCAGGATCATAACCGAAGATGACGGGCAAGAGACTTTTTTCTGGTTTCTCGATGAGTGGGTCATGCGTGTGGAAAATGCATCTGGGCTGTGCGAGTGCCGGACCTGGATCAGGAGATGGGTCTGGTTACGGAGACTTCCGTGAAACCTTGATTTGTTGCGAGTTGATTATGAGTGCCAGAGTTGAAAGCAAGTGGGACATGGGGAAGAAAGTCCACGATTGTTCTGTTGACATACTGCGTGCAAACTGGAAAAAAGTGGAACGTAGCCGGCGTCTCTTCGAAGGGGGTTCTTGGCTCCCTTTCTCGCCAAGCACGCTTAACTAAATGTTATGCCTGATAGACGCACACATCGTCTGCGCACAACATTCACTGCTGCTGCGACACAAATCACACTCACTTATCACGGCTAGCAAATCGGTTAAGGTCAAGTCGCGTACATTTCGTTCTTCAGGCGGACGAGGCCACTTTGAAATTCCACCGTCATCGCGCCCATTTGTGCATGACTGAGCTCCGTGCCTAAAATAGTTTCGAACTAGCGAAAAAAAAAGAATTTGCATAATTAGATATTCAGATATCACGTGGATGTTCAGCACATCGCTTTGGCGGCCAGATTGCGCGCTGTAAGCCAGCCGGCAGGCTGGATGGGTGGTTGGTGCTAATGAAAGCGAGTTGCCTGTCGGCCTGCCTCGGGCACCCAGAGATTCTTTTGCGTGCCATGCTGCCGTGTGGCGTGGGTGAGGGAGAGCCTCGCGGGTACGGGCGCCTCGAATCTCCGGCCAAATGGAGCAGTTTCACTGTGAGAACCGAGGAAATTATGCTTTCTAACGTAAATTATGAACTTGCACAGGCAAATCCGGTGCGCAAATGTGAGTTTCGCCCGCGCTGGCTTTAATTGCACGAAAAGTGCTTCACACTCTCGCGGAAGAACAATGCTTTTAGTTTGAATGACGATGAAGAACATTATTGTTTTCTGTGGAAGGTGGGGGCTGCGAATGGAGGTGATGGAATTTGGCATAGAAGTCAAATGTGATGGCGGTGGGGGAATATACGCATAATGGCATTCAGCCTTGGTGAGCGGTGCTTTGAAAATCTATCGAGTGAGTTCTGCTGCTGAACGGTGAAGGTAAACAGATTGGTTCTGCGAATGAAGGAGAAAGCAAAGAAGCTTGTGTCTGGTGTGATATGAGAGAGGCATGTCCTTGGGCATCCTTTCAACTTTCAAAGAACTTTTAGAGATAAATCGAATAACCGTCGTTGAGCGGATTCTTGTTTGGAGTGTGCAGTGAAACTGGAGTTTATAAAGCGCAGACGTATGTGGTTCATTTGCGTTTTTTGTAGGAGAGAGAGTTAATCCTGACGATGAAATATTCAATTTAGTCGCTGATTGAAGTGAAGCTCTAGTAGGTTTGAAAATTGGGAAGTCTGACCGTTTTTGCTGCAAACTGAAGGGTATGTTTGGCAGCACATTTATATAAGGAATACTTACTTATCAGACACGCGAACCATGAAGGGTCTGAGCCTAAGCAATTGCTGTCCTCCATCGGTGACGGTACTGGGTATGCTGCTTCCAGTCATCACAGCCAAGCTGTCTTACATCCACAATGACTTGTTCTCTGTACCGAAGGTTCGGTCTTCCTCTCCTTCTCGAACCAGGAGGTTCGGATTCGAATACCCTCTTTGCTAGAGCGCTGCTGTCCATTCGCTCGATGTAGCTGAGCCAGTGTAGTCGACGGATGTTTGTCACCCCGACTACATCCAGATTCTTGTACAGCTCGTACAGTTCGCGGCTGTGTCTTCTCCTCCATTCGTCTTCTTCGCAGACGGGCCATATATCGGACGTATAATTTTTCTTTCAAACGCCCCACGAATCAACTATGAGGTCTTATTTGTCCAGCTTTCGGCTCCAAAAAGTAGGACCGGCAAAATAAGGGTTTTGTAGAGCATGAATTTGGTCCCTCGAGTCAGGAGTTTTGAGCGCAGATGTTTTGACAGACCGAAGTAGCATCGGTTGGCAAGGGCGAGTCAACTTCGGATCTCGACTACGATGTCATTCGTGGAGTTTACGTTTGCCTCGAGATATACAAACTCCTTAACTACCTCGAAACTGTAGCTGTCGATTGTAACGTTTTGGCCTAGGTGGTGTGCGGCGGATCGTTTTTCACTCAACAGTATATATCTGGTTTTGTCCTCGTTGACTTTAAAATCAGCTCGTTTCGCCTGTTCCTCAATTGTCGTGAAAGCTACCATTACGGCGCGTTGGGACTGCGTGATAATGCCGATGCCATCATCGTGTTCCAACAGCTGGACTGATTTGTAGAAAATAGTGCCTTTTGTGTTGACCTTCGAATACCGGTACGAAGTATGTTGTGAACGAGCCCTTTTGTTTTTTTCTTTGTTTGCTATGACATCTGTGAAAAATATTTAGTATGCATCAAGTTATTGAACAGACAACATCATATTTTTTCATCGTGTTAAGAAAGTCGAACTTTGTAACAGAAAGTGGTGATTTGCGGACAGCATTAATTTTTTGTTTTCATTTGAAGAAAAGTGCTGCAGAGTCGCATCGAATGCTTGTCGAGGCATATGGTGATCATGCTCTATCAGAAGCAACATGCAAAAGATGGTTTCAACGGTTCAGAAATAATGATTTTGATGTGAGAAATGTAGAACGTGGAAGACCACCAAAAGGTTTGATGTATATTGGATGTAGATGACACTTTGAGTCAAAAGCAAATGACAGCAATGTTAAATGTTGCACAACAAACAATTTCTGACCGTTTAAAAGCTAGGGGAAAGATCCAAAAGTGTGGAAAATGGGTGCCACATGAATTGAATGAAAGACAGATGGAAAACCGAAAAAACACTTGTGATATTGTGCTTCAAAGACACGAAAGAAAATGGATTTATTTTAAGAATCCCAAACGGAACATATCGTGGTCGCCGTGGCGTAGTGGGTAGAGTGCGACGCTCACACGCCGAAGGGTCTAGGTTCGATTCCCAGTTCAACACCAATTTTTCGAATATTTCACTACACCACCTCTTTCGAGCTGCTGACAACACTCAAAGAGTAATAACTGTCTAAGAAAGCTTCTCAAATTTCGCCATTCGGAGTCGGCAAAAAACTGTAGGTCCCTTCTACTCGTGAGAGAAAATTAGCGCGCACAACACGAGTAGTTGATTAGCAAGCTAGACCCTGCTCCCCCTTTGGACTGTAGCGCCAACAATTATTATTATTAAACGGAACAAATTATGGGTTAATCTGGGACAACCATCAACATCGACTGCAAAAGAAGATCGATTCGGCAGAAGACAATGCCGTATGTTTGGTGGGACCAGAAAGGTGTGCTGTACCACAGGCTCCTAAAACCTGTTGAAACCGATAATACTGATCGCTACCGACAACAAATGATCAATATGAACCATGCATTGATCGAGAAACGACCAGAATGGGCCAGAAGACACGACAAGGTAATTTTGCTCCATGACAATGCACCTGTACACAAAGCAAAACCGGTTCAGGATACAATCAAAACACTTGGCTGGGAGCAAGTACCCCACGGCGGTTCACCAGACTTGGCTCCTTCCGACTACCATTTGTTTTCATCGATGGGACACACATTGGCTGAGCAGCACTTTGATTCCTACGAGGAGGTCGAAAATTGGGTGTCTGATTGGTTTTGCTTTAAAAGACGAACAATTTTATTTTCGTGGTATTCACAAATTGCCAGAAAGGTGGTCACAATGTGCAGAAAACAATGGCCAATACTTTGAATAAAATGTTTTTACTTTCCTATTAATAATTATTGTTTTATAACTCTTTGCGATGAATGTCGTATGCGGCTTTAAAATCGATGAAAAGATGGTGAGTATCGATTTGAAACTCGCTGGTCTTCTCCAGGATCTGTCTTAGGGTGAAGATTTGATCAATATCATAATCGATTTGCCGGGCCGGAAGCCGCACTGTTACGTGCCGATTAGTGCGGTGCAGAACGGCTTTAGACGTTAACACAGTACGTTTGTAGGCGACATTGAGCAGGGATGTACCTCTTTAGTTCTTACAGGGGGTAGGATCGCCTTTTTTGTTAATGGGACATATGGAGCTGATGTTGAAGTCGTCGGGGATGCTTTCGTCTTCCCAAATTCGGCAAATGATTTGTTCATTGATTTGGAATAATCCATGGTTACTTTTCCACCCATACACACCCTTAAACACCAGTGTAAATCTGTTGCACCCGGTGAATATGAGCTATGCCAGTTTTCCTTATGGAAGATTTACTTCCTTGGAAATCAGGTTATTATCGAAGAGACGCACACTTCCAAATGATGCATCTCAGGCTTTAATGGAAAATATTGCATACTTATTCTAAGCTTGCTTACTGCTTATGTTGATCTTTCGTTATTTTTTAATGCGTGGAAAGTAAATTCAAAAGTAGCGCCTTAAACCTTAAACCTTAAACATTTGCCCGATTTCTAAAACGAGCATGTTCGCAATAATCTTAGACTCAAAGAAACTTACTGCGGATATCCAAAATGTGCAGTTTAGGAGCACTGGCCGAAAAGGTCCTTTTTCCAAATTTTCCTTAATTAGCTTTTTTGTGATGTCTATGCTTAATCATTTGCAAAAATCGTCGTTCCGATACGTGTTAGGCATAGACTGCGCCTCTTACACAAGACTATCGTGCAGTATATTCTTGTAGATGTTTACAGTCAATATTTTCGACGGCTTTAAAGGCGGGTGTGTCTACAGATTTCAGAAAAATTTAAAAGCAGCAATGTCGGTCTATGGCTTGAGTCTTGTTTTGTAAGACACACAAAGAAACCAAAGACTCTTGGATGCTGTTCGTTTGAAGTAGTCAAACATTGTTTCAACGTGTCATTTTGGACTGAGCCATGCATAGCATGGCATAGCTTTCTGAGAGAAAAACATCCATGATCTCGTTATTGTAGATTGCTGATTAAAGGTACACTAGAAATGGGTATCATGCATTGGCAACATCCCGCATGTAATGATCAACCTAAGAAAGTTGTCTACGCAAACAGACCTGTGGCTGCTTTTTCCCAGCAATAAACGTCACCCAGAGACCACGTTAAAGCAGTGTATGGCGCTGTGTAGCGGCACTCGGAAAGAGATTCTGTGCTTTTTCGTCATCATTGACGAAACTTTGATCTAGTGGTAAGTAGCAACGTCAAGGAAACAGTTGATGCAGTTATTTGTGCACGGCAAATACGCTCCTGGGATGTCGCAGACTGTATTCGTACGATCAGCCGAAAAAATTAAGGGGTTTCCGTTTTCTGGGACTGATAATCATAATAATTGTTGGCGCCAGGCCAGGGCCTAGCTTGCTCATCAACTACTCGTTTTGTGCGCGCTACTGTTCTCTCATGAGTAGAAGGGACCTACAGTTTTTTGCCGACTCCAAACGGCGAAGTTTGAGAAGCTTTCTTAGACAGTTATTACTCTTTGAGTGTTGTCAACAGCTCGAAAGAGGTGGTGCCGTGAAAAATTCGAAAAATTAGTGTTGAGCTGGGAATCGAACCTAGACCCTTCAGCGTGTCAGCGTTGCACTCTAACCACTTCTGGGACTCATACGGTGATTTAAACTGCCCACCCAGGCGAGGAAAAACTGATCACAGAGCTCTACAGTGTCACATTATTCAGATAGATTCAAAATAGAAATATTGAATTTATGAAGCAAACTGTCAAATAAGTCGCTTTTTCTTTATTATTCTTTCAATTGGGTTATGACCATCGGACTCGTCAGATTTAGACAGCGCTACGGCATTTGTCTTGAACAACTGCAAGTGCTTGGTATGGATGATGATTGATGTAACACAAGTTACCGTCTGTTGGTCAACAAAAGGGTTATAGGGTGAATTAGGTTGATGGTGGACGTAGTTTGGAATGATATGTGTGGAGGATGGAAAATATATTGGCTTCGAAGTTTCTACATCAAGGAAGATGTATTTTTTAGATGCTTAAGCTTAAGTCTGTGATCGCCGTGGCGTAGTTAGTAGAGTGCGACGCTCACACGCCGAAGGGTCTAGGTCCGACTCCCAGCTCAACACTAATTTTTCGAATTTCTCACGGCACCACCTCTTTCGAGCTACTGACAACACTCAAAGAGTAATAACTGTCTAAGAAAGCTTCTCAAATTTCGCCGTTCGGAGTCGGCATAAAACTGTAGGTCCCTTCTCCTTGTGGGAGAACAGTAGCGTGCACAACACGAGTAGTTGATTAGCAAGCTAGGCCCTGGTCCCCCTTTGGACTGTAGCGCCAACAATTATTATTATTAAGCTAAAGCCTTGAATAGTCAACAATTTCTAAGCGTAACGCTACAAAGAAATTAGATGGAAATTCTATCAGCTTCTGCTGCGTTTATTTTTGTATAGTTTCCTTATGCATGTTTATTTTCCGAGTAGAAGATTTAAGAAATTGCTGTGGCTAATTTGTAGGAAAAGGCTTGTGCCAAAAAGTATTCCATAATTATCATCTGAAGATGTCAGCATCAACTGTCAAAACGTCAGGATAACATAAATGACATAAACTTGTTTCATTTGCTCCCTTAGGACCACAACAGCCGACGAGGCATTAGATTCTTTAACCACAAAGTATTATAACTTGCTCAACTTCATAACAAATATACATGTGGTGAATTTCATTAAAAAAAAAAAACTGGCAAAACTGACACTGAGCAAGAAAGTCGTTTCATTGCAATTCGCCATCACTCACTATTCTTCGCCCAGTGACAAACCAACAAATAGAGCGGACAGAATGTAATCCTTCGATGTTTGTTTTGTTTTCTTTCAGTAAGTCAAGAAGCCTACATCACACCCTGACTCTGCAAAGCTCAGAAAAACATGCTTAAGACGTCATGTCTTTAAGCTTAAGATGTGATACAGATGGAAATTTCAATCGAATGAGGGAGGTTTCGCGGTTTCCACGGAGGTCTTCAGACTAATCAGAAAAAAATTTTGCCAGGCGGCTAATGATTTCTCTATGAAAAGAGCCGATGCTTTGCTCTGAAGCGGCTTTTTCCTAAAGTGTTTGTCTTGCTTTACATGGGCGGGTCGATAACTTATACTCAACAATAAGTTATCGGGCCGCCCATGTACTTAGTTCTATGTTGTCTTCCCTCTTGGTTTCACGAAAGCAAAAATAGATCTCCAATTCTGTCCTCAAACAGTATCTGCATCATCTCATTCCGCAACAGGAGTCGCCACCGTCAATTCTAAAAATTAAATTGATCACTTATTCGATGGTTCAGTTTCTGGTTCGTTTTCTTTTCTATGAGGTTCACCTTCTGTCTTCGCCGAAAATAGACTACTTTACGACTGCACTGTTTACGCAAAGAAGGCTTAAAACTTTTTAAATAAACATCTCGCACGCTACTTTTAACCTTCAAATACATCAAATCATCACTAGCTCTATAAATGTATCCACATCTGCAGAATTTGAATTTATTTCCTTCAGTTAATAGGAAACTTAATCCACTCCCCATTCTTCGTTTTTCAATTTGAATACATCTGATCCGAGTTTGCTGCTTGAGGTACACTCCGTCAAAGAGAATCCCTCATACATTAAGACACTTCGCAAACAAAGTGCAGACGCTCGTGTGTGCTTCGTTTGCGTATTGATGAGACAATCCCTCATCTGTGTACTTGTGATAATAACTGAAAGCTACGCAAGCATCGAGTGTATCCGAATCATAAAATAGCGAAGACGGGGAGAAGAAAAATGTGGAGCAATCGATGTACCTCGCATGTAAAGACCTTGGCCAATGCCACGCACACACACTCTCAGCCCCCTTGTGGTTTCTGCAAAGAAAACAATTTTTTTTTTCAATTGAGTATGAGTAGGCTTGGTTGTGGTGCCAGACGCACGTGCAGTTACGCAAGTATTTGCACCATTTTCAATTTCGTTTTGTTGGGCACTTTTGCGCGATGTGGTCGCGATTTTTGTGAGAAATGCGTGGCGTTTTTTTTTTTTTTGCTGTCACTGCGGGAAAAATTGATTTCGTGCTGAGTTTCAGAGGCTATAACCTCAATTCAAAGACCTACTGACACGACTGAAGAACTACTTGCGTTTGATAGAGATTAAAGGATTTGTGCCCTTTTCACAAAAGTTAACGTTAAGGCTCTAAATGTTATCTGTTTCGTTGTCATGGGTGCTGTTAAATCATTGGTTGTAAGATCCAAAAGAAATAAAAAAAAAACACATTTCAAAAACAAAAGAAGAAGCAAAATAAAGGCCAAACTGTGTTCAGATTAGGTTGCGTTTACAGAAATGTGCATTAAATGGTTTCGATCCGCTTAAGTGAAGTCACTGTGAGTCACTGAACTAAAAGTTTGAAAAGTCAATTTACGGCATTGTAAATAAGCAATTACAATACAGTTGCTGTGCGTTTCTTAAATCAGTAATAAATCTTCAGAAAGACCGAAAGCTGTAGTAAAATTTTTCTTTTCATTGAAAGGAACTTTTAGTTTGCAATGAGTGTAATCTTTGTTTTTTAAAATTGTCTTTTAAAATTGCTAGTTAAAACGATTAAGTGGATTGAAGACATAAAACGAAAAATGAATGTATACGAGGAAAATCGACATTTTGGTTAAGGAGTAAGGGCTCTACGACTGGAGACTAATCAACAGAAAAAGGAAGAAAGTTTCAGGTGACACACAGGTTGGCCAGTGTTCGTATATATCGAGACATGGGTGATTTTTAATTTTTTTTTTTGTGTGTACATAGTGGATTACTAATACGTAAGATAACTTGGAATCTCTTGTGTTTCTCAAATTTTAATCCAATTTCTAATTCAGTTCATTTCATAGCCTCAGTCCTTGCTTTAATGTAAATTTAAATTTAATTTTTCACTTTGTTTTGTCAATGTAGTTGTGGCTGCCGCGGCGTAGTGGGTAAAGTGCGACGCTCACACGCCGAAGAGTCTAGGTTCGATTCTCGGCTGAACACATCGAATTTTGCACGGCACCACCTTTTTCGAGCTACTGACAACACTCAAAGAGTAATAACTGTCTAAGGAAAAAACTTCTAAAAACTACGCCGTTCAGAATTCGCACAAAACTGTGGGTCACTTCTACTCGTGAGAGAACAGCAGAACGCACAACACGAGTCGTTGATGAGCATGCTAGGCCCCATCCAATTATTATTATTATTCTATGGGCTGTACAGTGACATGCGCCTGGTCAAGTGTCTTCGAATACAACACTTAAGATGGCTAAACCACGTAGAGTGTATGGACATCACTTCTCCAGCCCGAAAATTCTTCCAATCTGAGCCATTGAATAACGCAACAGAGGTCTAGGCTAAGGTGGCGCACACAAGTGAAGAAGGACCTCAACCAACTTAGAGTACGCAACTGCAGGCAGCTGGCGAAAGATCGTGCTGGCTGGAGAGGCATGTTGGTTGAGGCCCAGGTCCACCCCGGACTATGGCGCAACAAGAAGAGGAAAAAGAAGTAGGGCAGGAACGAGGAAGAAAAACTGATTTCTCTGCGCACAAAATAATGACTGTGCACCTATGTCTTTGCAGAATCGCCAAGAGGATACACAGCTCAGAATTCATGAAAAAGACAACTGGTCTATGTGATCAGTAAAACTCTATTAAACCTCTAACTAACCGTCCAATTATACATATCTACCAGCAAACGGTAGCACATATATTAATAATAAATGTTGGCGCGACAGTCTACAGGGGGACCAGGGCCTAGCTTGCTCATCAACTACTCGTGTTGTGCGTGTTACTGTTCTCTCTAAATAGACTCTTCGGCGTGTGAGCGTCACACTCTACCCACTACGCCACGGCGGCATATATATTAATAATTGTTGGCGCTACAGTCCAGAGAGGACCAGGGCCTAGCTTGCTCTTCAACTACTCGTGTTGTGCGCGCTACTGTTCTCTCACGAGTAGAAGGGACCTACAGTTTTTTGCCGACTCCGAACGGCCAAATTTGAGAAGCTTTCTTAGACAGTTATTACTCTTTGAGTGTTGTCAGCAGCTCGAAAGAGGTGGTTCCGTGAATTACTAGAAAAATTGGTGTTGGACTGGGGATCGAACCTAGACCGTCAGCGTGTGAGCGTCGCACTCTACCCACTACGCCACGGCGGCCACCGGCATATATATTGTGAACTCTAAATACGGACGAGCAATTGTTTCTTCCCTGTATACAGGGAACGAGAAATCTGGGACTCGATTTCCTTTTTGGGCTTAAAAATTCGGTTCGTTTATATTGTACGACGACATTAACTTTGTAACCAATTCCTAAAAATCTTTTACCAGATATATTGGTATGAGCGTTTTTGAAAATAAAACGCTAACTATTAATGGAAAAGTAAAAACATTTTATTCAAAGTATTGGCCATTGTTTTCTACACATTTTGACCAGCTTTCTGACAATTTGTGAATACCACGCCAATAAAATTGTTCGTTTTTTAAAGCAAACCAATCAGACACCCAATTTTCAACCTCCTCGTAAGAATCAAAGTGCTGCTCAGCCAATGCGTGTCCCATTGATGAAAACAAACGGTAGTCGGAAGGAGCCAAGTCTGGTAAATACGGCGGGTGGGGTATCTGCTCCCAGCCAAGTGTTTTGATTGTATCCTGAACCGGTTTTGCTTTATGTGCAGGTGCATTGTCATGGAGCACAATTACCTTGCCGTGTTTTCTGGCCCATTCTGGTCGTTTCCCGATCAATGCATGGTTTAAATTGATCATTTGTTGTCGGTAGCGATCAGTATTAACTGTTTCACCAGGATTTAGGAGGTCCCTTTCTGGTCCCACCAAACACACAGCAGTGTCTTCTTTCCGAATCGATCTGGTTTTGCAGTCGATGTTGATGGTTGTCCCAGATTAACCCATGATTTGTTCCGTTTGGGATTTTTGAAATAAATCCATTTTTCATCGCCAGTAACAATCCGATGCAAACCCGATTTTCTTTCGTGTCTTTGAAGCACAATATCACAAGTGTTTTTTCGGTTTTCCATCTGTCTTTTATGCAATTCATGTGGCACCCATTTTCCTTTTGGAACTTTCCCATAGCTTTTAAATGGTCAGAAATTATTTGTTGTGCAACATTTAACGTTGCTGCCATTTGCTTTTGACTCAAAGTGTCATCTCCACCGAATATCGTTTGCAATTCGGCGTCTTCAAACTTTTTAGGTGGTCTTCCACGTTCCTCTTTTCTCACATCAAAATCGTTATTTCTGAACCGTTGAAACCATCTTTTGCATGTTGCTTCTGATAGAGCATGATCACCATATGCCTCGACAAGCATTCGATGCGACTCTGCAGCACTTTTCTTCGAATGATAACAAAAAATTAATGCTTTCCGCAAATCATCACTTTCTGGTACAAAATTCGACATTTTTAGCAGGATGAAAAAATATGATGTTGTCTGTTCATGACTTTATGTATACTAAATATTTGTCACAGATGCCATAGCAAACAAACAAACAAAAACAAAAAATAATAAGGGCTCGTTCACAACAAATGTTCCCTATAGAACCATTTTAATCTTGACGCTCACTTCATACCGGTATACCTGGTAAACCATCTTTCACGCAGATTGATGCCGCTTACTTAAAGCAGACGATTCACAAGTTATGTAAAATTTTTAGTGCTCTGGGCTAACATTTCCAAATTTTTCAACTTAAGAAATTCCAGAAAAAAAAATTCCAGAGAAACACTTCACTGGAAACTTTATTGATTTACGAATTTTGAAAATTGTTCGTTCAAAATCTTTTGAAGACCTTTTTCGAAACAGCGATTAAAAACGATAAACACCAAAGAGTTGGTTCTTTTAGTTTTACCACACGTTTTCAGACTCTGTCCGGGAGGAGTTTCAGGAGCTCTAAGACAGAACATAGTGCTGTACGAGTACTTAACACAACCTTGAATACAGGCAGTGTATTTCAGCAAATTCAGAGAACCTTTGTGACATCGATGTGATTTCCTGGTTAATTTTTAAGAACAGTTTTCTAAAACTATTCGATTTATTTCCTGGAAAGAGGCATTAAGGTTAGTCCACCTCCGGATCATGCAAATAAAACGTAGACATTTGTTTAAAATGTTGATGGGATGGACTATACAGTGGCAAAGACGGTGAGGCGTTCTTGTTCCTCCTCGTTACCACGTCCCTGCTCAGAACACTCCTTTTCTTCTCGGCATTCTTAATTTCGTTCCTATTTGTTGGAACTCCAACTGACATCGGATGGTTTTATTGTCGATCCCGGTGGTCTCATTGGTTTTCCCAATGCCAAATGATTCTTAAATTTCTACAGATGACTACAGGTTTCATGAAATCTTGCACTGCACGTCAGTGGTGTGGCTCCTGACCGTGCTAGCGATGTGCCCATCTAAACTCCAGTATTTTGCGAAAGCCACATACTAATAATTTAAGGCCACCTGCCACGCTCGTT
Organism: Eristalinus aeneus; assembly: GCA_955652365.1. Classification (NCBI taxonomy): domain Eukaryota; kingdom Metazoa; phylum Arthropoda; class Insecta; order Diptera; family Syrphidae; genus Eristalinus; species Eristalinus aeneus. Next base: position 26,388,834 of record OY019131.1, read on the forward strand.
TATTCCGCCTTCTCCTTGTGCAAATCATTCTATTTGCATTCAAAAACTCACAAGAACTCGAAAATTAGTCAAGCACCCATCAACAGTTTCGTTCTATAGGCTCACCACCTCGCTCCCTCCCTCCTTCCCGATGTCGTCACTCAAAGAACTTTTAAATTCGGCTCTCTACTCTCACCCACCTTTTCTACTTCCTCACCTCGTTAAGTTTAAATTAAGGTCACTCCGTTCTGTCTGACTCCGTGACTTTTGATGTTTCCCCTTTTCAATCGCAAGGACATCCCCATTCAACTGGTGAGCCTCCAAAAGCACTTTTCCTAATGAAAGTCCATTTGTATTAAAATTTTGCGAAGTGAATTCATCAAAAAAACTACACACCCTACAACCCGCAGTTTGGCATAAATCGAGCCACTCCCCACCCCCCACCGAACGTGCCGTCCAGGAGGTTTAGATAATAAAAGCAATTGCATTATACGAGACTGATTCGCTTTGTGTTCGGCTCCTTTATTCCAGCTTGGCATGCAATTCAAATAAAGGATTAGCCATTTATCAGAGTCCTCTTATTGGAGGGCTGGCTTCGGTGTGGCGTGCCACCATCGGCACCACCGCCACCACTGCCACCACCGAGTGGCCCGTTTAATTGCAATCGTAAGCGCAATCGCCCGGATAACGAACGATTGCACTCGAGCAGAGTTTCAACCAATTATCCGATTGCATCTCGAAAAAAGCTGCCAATTAACCTGAATGCGCCACCGATTCCCGCCGGTTCGTCGCTCCAGAACTTGATCGACAGAAGATGTAACAGGAACTGGCTGCGTGGATAAGTTTTGTCAATAAAATGGGGAGAAGGTGAAAGTTTGTCGTGGGTGTGTTTGGTGGCGTGGAAGCACAGGTAGTGCCCTCTGGCGGTGAATAATAGATGCTTATTTTTTAGAGGAACTTAATTTCCACGAAGACAAACACAAACAGAGGAGATGTTGTTATGTTAAGTTTCTGGGAAGTATCGGAAAGTTCGTTCAAAAACAGAATCTTTTACAAAGTCCTAATGAATTGGGTGTGGTGCAGTGAGGGGAGGGTGTGACAGTTTTGAGTCTGGGAGGGGGTAATTCTGATGTTTACAAATTTCTCATGAATTCCTGTGGCCAGTGAACGGCATGCACGTCTGGCGCCAGGTTGGTTAAACTGTCTGCCGGGAGTACAGACGGCATGCATCAGTATTTGTGCAGAAAGAGCTTCAGGCCGGAGAACTGCTGGTTTTTGAAGTGAATGGAATCAAAAGGAGATTCGTTCTAGAGGGCTGTGGCCCCTGAGTTTGAGATGGCAGACTTTAGAAATTTGACTTGTTTCTTGTGTGTGCTTAGCTGCCAAGAGCAAATACGTTTCTTTTTTCGAATTCTTTACCAATATGAAGCTTTTTGAAGTCTTCTTTTTTTAAACCAAGTGTAGTTAATTTTACATCGCTAAGGCGAATTGACCTGAACTTGATTGACGTGGAAAAGATATCTCTACCTGATAATAGCCTACTTTGCAAAACCCTGAAGTCACGCAGCTTTGAGTTTGGAGGAAATTAGTAGAAGCTGTTGGCTTCTGTAGCATGCAGGTCTCACACACAATAACCGGCCTGTTGCACTGTCTTCACGAACACTGATAGCGAAGCTAAAGCTTGCTTTGTGCTGAAACACCCTTTTGAGATCAAAATTACTCCTGTTGAAAGCGCTTTCCAGATGACCTGAATGGATTTTATAATTCACCTGATTCAAAAATTACATCCGTAACAATATTTATAGTGTCAACTGAAACACTGATGGAGAAAAGACCATCTTGTGACGGGATGGCGGCTAACAGACCCAGGTTTTGGGCGAGCCTGACTGGTAGTCACAGCTTGACCAGAGGCTATATTCTGGTGCCACGGGAGGTCAGAAGTCCCTGGAACTTCGGCTTCAGCCTGACCGTGCGGTAGGCCCACTTGTGGGAGTATCGTGGTTGCTGTGGCTTACCATCTATCATCGCGGGTAAAGTCGAGGATAGTGCAATGTGCTGACTGGACTAGGTTTTGGTCACCCTGGGGTAGGCAAGGCGGTAAGAGGACTATCCCGGCTCAGTGTGGAGTTGCATTCTCAACCGGGCGCTGCGACCCAGAGAGCAGAAGAGGTGTTAGGAAGGCCTAGCATCGAACCGAGGTGGGGTGATTGTCACTCAAGATTGATCTCAAATCGGTAAATTGGTAACTAAGTTAACACATTAGTTGCATTATCTACGACTTTTGCGAAAATGGACCCTGTTAAGGCAAATGATCGCATAAAACAAAATCCTACATCTGTTGAAAGCGCTTGTATGAAAAATTTAGCCGCTGCTTTTTTGGATAGAATGAAGAACTGAACGCTAAACGCCTCAAGTAGAGCCCGTTTATATCCTTTTAGCATGACGCTACAGTCCAGGGATCTGAGTCTCAACCAACATAACTCTCAAGCTTGTATGATCTCTCGTTAACTGCCTCCAGTTGTGCACTCCAAGTTGGTTAAGGTCCTCCTCCTGTTGTGAACGGCATCTCAGCCTAGGACGTCTTCTGTTGCATTGTCCCAATGGCTCAGATTCGAAGACCTTTCGGGCCGGACCAGTGTTGTCTTTTGTCGCTCTACATAGCCTAGCTATCTTAAGCGTTTTATCCGAAAACGTTTGACCAGGCGCTTGTTGCTGTACAGCCCATAAAGTTAGTTGTTGAAACTTATTCTCCAAATGCAAACAACGCAAACAGGACGAAAAATCGCACTCAGACCTTTTCTCTCGAAAAGACTAAGGGCTTCCGCAACCGTCTTTAGTACCGTCGAGGTTTCCACGCCATAAAGTAAAACTGAGATGATCAAGCTGTTATACAAGGCAAGCTTAGTTCTTTGAGAGAGGACTGTACTACTCAATTGCCTCTTGAGCCCAACGAAACAGCGATTAGGAAGAGTGATTCTGCGTTTGATGTCGGTACTGATGTTGCTGTTCCTATTTACTCCGGGAATAGACAAAGCCCTTGACTACCTGGAAGTTTCTACTGCCTAATGTGACGCTCTATACCAAACATCGGTGTTATGTGTCTTTGCTTGATGACAGAATATATTTTGTTTCGTCCGCCTTAACTACCAGACCCATTTTAGCCACTTCCGCTTCAATACCAGCAAACGTCTTATTGACGGCTGTGTTCGTCCAATCACGTTAATGTGATCAGCGTAAGCTAGGAATTGACTTCTGGAAAATTGTGCCTCTGGTGTTAAAGAAGTGACACGTCAGTGGGCGCCGTTGCGGACTTGGTAGAGTGCGGTGCTCACACGCCGAAGGTCTAGGTTCGATTCCCGGCCGAACAGATCGCATTTTTCACAGCACAACCTGTTTCGAGCTGCTGACGATTCTCAAAGAGTAATTATTGTCTAAGAAACAGCTTCTCGAACTTCGCCGTTCGGAGTCGGCAAAAAACTGTTTGTTGTTCTACTCGTAAGAGAACAGTAGCGCATACCACACGAGTAGTTGATGAGCAAGCTAGGCCCTGGTCCCCCTGTGGACTGTTGCGCCACTCAATTATTAATTACATGACACTGCGTCGCCTTGTCTAACACTTTTTTTGACACCAAAAGTCTCGGTGAGTTCGGTGCCGACCTTGACGGAGCAGTGAGAGTTCTCCATCGTCATCCTAAACAGTCGGACGAGTTTGGTAGAAATGCTAGAACTAGACACGGCACTGCTTAGCTCGTCTCTATGCACACTGTCATATGCGACCTTAAAATCGAATAGTGTCGATTTGTATTTCTTGGGTTCTTTCCAGGATCTCCGTGGACTTCCCTGGCCTAAAACCCCACTGACAGGGATATACCATGTTGTGGACAAATGGTTTCAGACGTTTACAAAATACGGCAGAGATGATCTATTATTCGACGTTGTGGAGGCTGATCCCTCGGTAGTCGAAATGTCTTCTTTCTTGTGGACCAGACAAACGACGCTAATATTCTCCTCATCGGGCATGCTTACAGATGAACTGATCCATGTCCGCAACCATCTTGTATCCAGCTGCTTTGAATAGCTCTGCGGAACTCCAGCAGCTTTGTTCGATTTCAGTCTCTCTAGTGAAGCAGAGCATCTTGCATTCTGATTAAGTGCCATTGCGACGATTGAATAATTTTGTGCTTCAACGCTACAATTGCTCTCTCCTTAAACAAACACAAACCTTTCTCATAAATTGATGCACTTCACAACATAAAGGTGTTCGATAGTGAAGGCTCGTCAAATCGATTTGCTCACTTGAGCCATAAAAGTATTTTCTTCGTTCGCCAAGCACATCTATCCACTTTTCTGTAAAGACGAACGAAGTTTTATAATCATTTCCCGCACTCAACAATCCCTCTATTTACGTGCCAGCACTTTGGCAAGTAAACAGTGTCCTCAAACATGGGCACAGATTGCGCAACCCACCGAGGCGGGCTCACATTTGGAGACCATAAAATTCCAACAGCAATTCAGGCCGTATGCAAACACAAAACCGCACCCTATCCCACTTCAGCCGCCCTCCGCCGAGCCCCTCTCATTGAAACAATTAGGTAATGACCCGTCGCATGATCCAATTTTGGAGGAGAACGAATTGGCACACGAGTGCCAACTGGAAACCCTGCCCAGTTTCAGCATCTCTGCAACTCAGCCATGCGGTAAGCACCAAATCGATAAATCTTCTGTCGCACGCCAAATCCATTCAAGCAATGAGAGAATCCGATGAAGCATCCCAGGGTGTGGAGCCCAATCGAACGAACCTCAAAAGTCCCACATTCCGCAGTTCAGTGTGTTTTTGAGAGTCCCATGCACACAATTTTTCACGCACAACCACACGGAATCCAATTACAAAATGAAGTCTCTTGTTTCTGGTGTTTTTTGATGAGTTTCTTTCCGGTTCCGTTCACTCGCAGAAACAATGGGAAATGGATTCGTCTTCGACTTTCAGGCTAGGAAAACAATGAAAGGGATCCGAAAGGGATGCATGCGCCGCCACTCCCTCCCACAAGACTGACGACACTAATTTGCATTGCTAATGCAAATGCACATGCACGAGTATCTCATATCTCGTATCTTATTCTTCTGGTTTGCGTTGAAGACGGCGGCAGTTGTGCCGGCGGTGGCAAAGCACCATCGGTGAAGAGCATTGTAATGGTGGCACTCTTTGTCAAGGCTCTTAGGGATTTTAATTGAAGACACTTGAGGCTTTTCCATTGCCTTGAGAGGTTCGTTCACATGAAACTCTGAGTTGGATCCCCGCCTGTGGAGAGATATGAGATGACGTTGGATTTCATTAGGCGAAAGCCGCTTCTTTTGTCTTCCTATTCAATCTTTAACTGAATGATAGAGTTTTTGGGGAGCGGAAATATTTCTTATCCCTGCAAAGGATGATTCCTGTGCGTCCTTGTTGAAGTGTAAGACGTATTGTTCCGGATAGACGACAGTAAACTATTGACGTTTATTCTTTTGGAGATTTTTTTGAGCTGATGAGAGGTCCAAGGCATGGAGTCGAATCGAATTGAACAACTGCAATCATCAAGCATGATTTTCCCTAAATCAGTGAATAGGGTCAAAACTTAAGACAAACGTATGGCCTTCCGCGGAAAACAAGCCGTCGATCGGGTCTGAAGCAGACGCCCTTGGCCTAAGTCAGTGAAGATTTCCGTTTTTTGCTCTTCGCTCCCGAGTCTAGTTAACAAGGAATATCCACACTGACAATAGCACGCATTGAAAACACCTAGCTGATAGACACTGCGTAGCTTCTCAAGCACGAAAACTGCCCCCAGACATGCCATCCGGTGATTAAATTATTTTTATAAGACGGAGCACTTGGTGCGTGCCACCATGCCATGAACTTCTTCTTGGACAGTGGAGGGCTCCCGAGAGCCATTACGTTGCGTCAATATCGGCTTAGAGATTATCATCGTCAAAAGTCGATTATTCGTCTTCTTAATTGGACCCGAAAGGGTGATGGAGTGCAGAAGTTATACATCGACTGTTGGAGGCGTGAAACGATTCCCAAAGTTACGCAGTTAAGTTGAGGTTAAGAGTGTGAAGGCCGTACACGTTTGGAATGGCAACAGGCAACGAGTGAATGTTGTTGAATTAAATGTGAATTGGTCAGTAAGGTGTTCTTGGTCAGAAGCGCATTGGAATTCAAATGCTGTCCTTAGTTGGACACGTGTGACTTACGTTTTGTGGGAACAGATTTGAAACTGTTTATTGGTTTGGAGGAGGACGAGTGCCAGTAATTTCTTTTGAATCTTTTCGACTACAACCTTTAGCTAAACTTCAGTACAAACCGTCCCTTCAGTTCAAACAGTCAAACAGTCAAATAGTCAAACAGCCAAACAGTTAAACAGTCAAACAGTCAAATATTCAAATCGTCAAACAGTCAAATAGTCAAACTGTCAAACAGTCAAACAGTCAAATAGTCAATCAGACAAACAGTCAAACACTCAAACTGTCAAACAGTCACAGCAGCCAAACAGGCAAACAGTCAAACAGTCAAACAGTCAATCAGTCAAACAGTCAAACAGTCAAACAGGCAAGCAGTCAAACAGTCAAACTGTCAATCAGTCAAACAGTCAAACAGTCAATCAGTCAAACAGTCAATCAGTCAAACAGTCAATTAATCAAACAATCGAACGGTCAAACAGTCAAACAGTCAAACAGTCAATCAGTCAAACAGTCAAAAAGGCAAACAGTCAAACAGTCAAACTGTCAAACAGTCAAACAGTCAAATAGTCTAACAGTCAAACACTCAAACACTCAAACTGTCAAACAGTCAAGCAGCCAAACAGGCAAACAGTCAAACAGTCAATCAGTCAAACAGTCAATCAGTCAATCAGTCAAACAGTCAAACAGTCAAACAGTCAAACTGTCAAACAGTCAATTAATCAAACAATCGAACGGTCAAACAGTCAAACAGTCAAAGAGCCAAACAGTTACATAGTCAAACAGTCAAAGTAGTCATGACGCAGTCGTAAGGGATGAAAATTAAATGGAAAACGGACTTCCAAAACGAAAATCTAAAAATGTTAAGATTACAAATTTCAATACTTACGAATGCCTGAAATTTAATGGAATTGACTGATTTATTGGCTTAAGCAGCTCACTATACATAGACAGAAATTCGAACAAATGACAGAAGATTTGATTAAGCTGGCAGTTTGTACAAAAATCATTTCGATCAAGATTTCAACAGAAAGAACAGAGTGTTGGTTCTTCTCCTTGATCCAGATGTCAGGCACACGCAGGTCTTCTATGCTGGAGCGTCGTTTTCCATGCGACATTTTGGTATAGCTCATAGAGTTCGGATTTATGTTTTCTACTCCATTGAAGGGTATACTCCTAAAAATTTTGTAAGAAATGGGATAACTTTTTTGTGGGTGGACCATATGGAACTGATGTTCCAGTCGTCGGGCATGCTTCCGTATATTCGAAGTCAGGAACTGACTGGGTACATGCACACTGCCAGGGAACTGCCATCAAATTAAGAAAGTTAATTTGATAAGCCATGAGGATACAGCTTTGTCGTTCTTTTTATTTCTTTATTTATAAATGTATTTACTATTTATTCATTATGGCCTTCTTAAATACTAAACACAAATACTTTAACTATCTTTATTATCTAATCTTGTCATCCTATTTCTACTAACTGGCTTCTTACAAGTAATCTATCCTAACTTTGTCGATCTTCAGATTTTGCCGATCTTTTGAAAAGATGTGCCGACTTGGGACGACATCTTGAAGATCAAGTGATGTCGAGGACACCGCTCTTTCCTCGTCTAAGGGAACTAAAGGTGTAACTTACATATTTATACCACAGAATCTAATCATGTTGCACCCTCCACAATAATGTCCAGGGCAAATTTTGTTCCCCTGGACACAAGTGCTTGTTAGTAACGTTTATTGTGTGTTGGAGAAAGGAGGCAGCTTGAGTTTATTGGTAAAATTCACAATACATTCTAAGTATACCATGTATAACTAAAGGACAAACTGGCTGGAGGGGCATGGTGGTTGAGGCCCAGGTCCACCCCGGATTATAGCGCCATAAGAAGAAGAAGAAGAACTAAATTACAAGTTCGAATATGTGTCCTGAAATGGACTTTCTAAGTTCGTTATAATTTTAGCCGGTTATTCGAAATGTAATGAATTTAAACCTTACGGAAAGTTTGATATCTTTGCTTGTTAGAATTTATGTAGTAGACTGAGTGGGTGTTACATTAGATGTGTTCCCGTACCCAAAACAATAACACAAAACAACACAATGTTTGTTGCCGTATTCCGAAAAAATTAATTTTACGCCAGATGAGGGCTCTTTCGGGAGAGTAAAATATTTCCCCACCCTGCCCGTTTTAAGAAAAGACATTTTTGTGGGTAGGTCGTTGGTTTTCTGTCAAATTAACTAGTGTGCGCGAGGGGTAAGTGAGCATTGACCCATTATCTCTGTGTAGTGTCTCAAATTTTGCTGTTGTGTTTGCTTTCTGTAGCGAAAAAGTGAATTTGATATTTCTTAATAACATACCCTACAAATTTGGTCTAGATGTGTTCTCGTACTTGACTCCTTAACAAATGACAGATTTCAGAATTTAGTACAGAAAGTACTGGAACACACCTATTCCGACTTCTCATTCATGCCCCGAAATAGAATCCGCCTTTCTACGCCTTTTTGCGTCTATAATTATTGTCTACCTCAATCAAAATTTATAGTAATTTAAGCAGAGAACACAGTTCCACAAATGTACTGGTATGATCAGGTCTCTGATAAACTATTTGAATCAGTACAACTACTTTGTGGTCACATTCAAGCAAATCCTTTATTCAATAGCTGAGCATACGAGATTTTTGCAGCTCTACGCAGTAAGTCTGCGTCAAAAGGCTGCAAAAACATTCCTAAGAAAGGCATACATTTTTTTACCATAAATGTGCAAAAATAAGTTAATGATAAGAACACGCTTTCTTTCGTTCTAAGATAAACAATTAACGTAAATATTTATTTTTAGAAATATCAAGAGCTTAGACATTGTTTCCACACAAACCGTTTCATGGGCACTGAGTTCTCAGTTATTTTTTTGTTATTTTTTTGAAGTAGGTTGCAAAAATGTACTTACAATTGAGATTTTCAGCCTTTTCACATGTTGTCGTCTGGAAAAGAATTGTTTTTTTAGGGATATTTGATCTGCATACGGCAGTGGTTTCCAAAATTGTAATAATCTTAGTTCTTGTAAATAGCATTTTAAGACTCTTTGCGAGTTAAGTATACACCTGGATCTTTTACTGCGTATTGAAAACCCTATGTTCAAATTTCTAAAACAATTTTAATATAAAGTTTGTGAAGATTTAGCGGTATCTGAACATCCAGGAATGACAATTTTGTTTATTCAGGCATTCATTGTGATCTAAATCAAACAACAAAATTCGTTTATGAAAATTGCAAACAAGAAATATATTGTTTTTGGATCAATTTGGGTAGCAAATAAAAGAGTGGTGCTAATTTAAATTTTCCTTCCATCCGTAGGATTGATTGCGTCACGAAATAAAAAAAACAGACAGAGCCCAAATCCTAAGTGTTCAAATCGGAAATTTAGTGAAATTGGAGATATATAGTGTGACAGACAAGCGGGCAGCCGAAAATATTGTATTTAAAAACTGACGGAAAGAAAACCTAAAGTTCTTTGCAATATCTGTCGATCTGTCGACTAGATCAGTTGTTCAATATATCTTCTTCTTCTTCTTCTTGTGGCGCTACAGTCCGGGTTGGACTTGAGCCTCAACCAACATGCCACTCCAGCCAGCACGATCTTTCGCCAGCTGTTGGTTGAGGTCCTTCTCCACTTGTGTGCGCCACTTTAGTCTAGGTCGTCCTCTGTTGCGTTCTCCCAATGGCAGGGATTTAAAGACTTCTACATATCTAGTACTTAGAAATTTGTAGAGTGTTTTTTTGGAAATGGAATACAAATTGAAATTTACTTCTTCAGGCATTATAATTTGGAAATGAATTCTGGCATACGAGCGTCATAGCTGATCAGACCTAGTCTCATTTGGAAATCCATTTCTTGATTATTTTTTCTAACAGTTGGAACAAGAATGCACCAAATGCATTTGAAATAGTCCATCGATTATTAGCATAGACGAGCTATTTTACATATTACAACGTTACCAAACGTTTCTTTTAATTGATTTATTGTGGCACAAGCTGTGACAAATTTCGCTAAAACCACAGCTCCTGAACTTGTTTAGTAGCTGAACAAAAAATTGAGTAATGATAGCCAATAGAATTCCTGAGTCGTTCTTTCCGAATAAAATTTCGTTGTGAGAAGTCATGGCACGTGCAACTTGTCTTCGAATTAGCCTAATAATGAAACTATCCACTCTATTTACAAAACCTCATTGCGATAGAATTTCTTGTACCCAGATTCTGGTGTTCTGTATTTCTTGAGACAAGCGCGAAGACATTGCCACTCGAACATCCTTATCATTCCCATCTGGGAAGGAGAAATGTTCAACCACACTGGACAGCCATACACAATGACTGGCCTGACCAGAGCCGTGTAGCAGATCACTTTTACTTTCCAGTTGAGTTGGCTGCTGTAAAACAATCTACGTACCATAGCAAATGCTTTCTTGGCTTTCTTTAGAGCTGACGCTGAATGAGTGTTGCCATAAAGAAACTGGTCCAACAAGATATCGTACTACTTTACCGCTGATGGCTGTCCCTGTGGGTTCAAGATACTAAACTTACGTCAGTTTTGTTTTTCGTATCCCTTAAGACTTTGCATAACGTAGTCCTGAAGGGGTCCAACAAGATATCGTACTACTTTACAGCTGATGGCTGTCCCTGTGGGTCCAACATACGCCAGTTTTTTTTTTTTTTTCATATCTCTTAAAACTTTGCAACTTGTGGTCGCCGTGGCGTAGTGGGTAGAGTGCGACGCTCACACGCCGAAGGGTCTAGGTTCGACTCCCAGTTCAACACCAATTTTTCTAATATTTCACGGCACCACCTCTTTCGAGCTGCTGACAACACTCAAAGAGTAATAATGTCTAAGAAAGCTTCTCAAATTCCGCCGTTCGGAGTCGGCAAAAAACTGTAGGTCCCTTCTACTCGTGAGAGAACAGTAGCGCGCACAACACGAGTAGTTCATGAGCAAGCTAGGCCCTGGTCCCCCTTTGGACTGTAGCGCCAACAATTATTATTATTAAAACTTTGAATGATGTAGTCTTGAAGGGGATGGTTTCACACTTCTGGTAGTTGATTTTCAACTTCCACTCGTCCCAAAATATCTGTGGGTATTCTGTATATGACCAAATCGTCTGCGAACAAGATCAGATGCCGTATCGAGCCAATCAGGTCACTGGTGAAGATAGTGAACAGAATGGATGAGTTTACCGCACCCTCTAATCACTATAGTCTTAAAATAAGTATAGACAACTTATAAACGATTGTTGACGCTACAGTCCAAATGGGGACCAGGGCCTACCTTGCTCATCAACTACTCGTGTTGTGCGCGCTACTGTTCTCTCACGAGTAGAAGGAACATACAGTTTCTTGCCGACTCCGGACGGTAAAGTTTGATAAGCTTTTTCTTCGACAATTGTTTCTCATTGAGTGTTGTCAGCAGCTCGAAAGAGGTGGCGCCGTGAAAAATTCGCGTTGTTCATCTGGGAATCAAGTGTTGGCCTTTTGCGTGTGAGCGTCGCACTCTACCCACTACGCCACAGCAGCCACAACAAACAAACATTTCTTCTACAAAAAATCGAATGTTCATATCCAAAAATTTGTGAAATCGGAGATATGTAGTGTGATAAAAAAAAGGGACAGACGCAAAAGGTGCAATAGTTCAGTTGTAAGAAAAGAAACAAAAAATCAGAAAATCGCGGCATGATCTGTAGGGTTTCTATCTAACCCTTGTCACTCAATCCTGAACTCTGTCTATTCATCACCACATATAACGCGTCTGAGTACATGTTAAAATTTAGTGAAGGTTCACTTTAAGGGGAAATCTTTTCATTCTTAAAATTGCGCGAGATATGAAACAGCATTTAAATTTGGACGATGAAAATGACACTTCTGACACCTCATTCATATCAAAAGTGACAGAAATTTGTGATAGGCGTCGCTGCAATCCAGAGTTTTCTTCTTACAGAATTGTTTATTTTTGAGATCACTTGACCATTGTGTTTATCACGCACCTGAACTAAGGGGTACTTATGTAAAAGAAATGGACTCAGCGGTGTTGACGATTGAATCATATCTACCAGAAGGTCGTTTCACATTCCTCAAGATCCAGGGCACTCTGATGAGTATCACTTTAGCGACTCCCTCGCCCATGATCGAATTCACACGCATTTCCAATTCGAAACTCTTATCACACCCGCAATCTTCGCTGCTTACATGACCAATGTTCGTAAGGCCGTAGGAGATGGATCGGCGTCATTCGCTTACGAAACTGTCGCTTTCTCCGATTTACACATCTTCTTATTCACCCGTCGCCTAATCCCATCCACAAATCCCATCCCAGCAAGACTGGAAATCTGGGACGTGATCACCTCCTTAGGCAGTGGACACGTGTTAAAGCCAACATCGAGGGCTTATATCATAATTAATTGCTGTCATTAGCGGTTGACGGCTAATTAGTGCTATCGCCCGACAGTGTCACGCTGCGAACCCGAGACTCCAACTCAAAGCCTATTCAATAATGGTGGAGTTTGTTTTTGTCTTTTGCCCCAAAAAATACGCAACTCTTGTGTGAAGTGTTGACGAGCAACTACTCCGTGTCATCCGCAAAGGGGGTGCACACAATCGTGACTAATGAATCAACTTCAAGTGAACTTATCCGTCGATTGCCCAGATAGTCTTTTGCGCAGAATGTGTGCTTGTCACTTGTCCAGCGTGTGGACGACGAGCGAGGTTCCAGCAAGGATTGTGCGCCAAGTTCCACAAGAGGATTAAATTATTACCCTGCGACTAGGTTCTTGAAACTTGAGTAGATTGCGGATTTGGGCACACTCCTCAGAACCTCAGCAGCCTAAGTTTTGTATTAATTTCGAATCAAAATTCCGTTCAAGGCCGACATCCTCGACATATTTATGAAAGGGGTGCAGCCGGTTGTGGTTTGGCACGTTCGTATGAATGTGAAGTTTCGGAGGAGGAAATTTGCGTCGGCGTTACGGCGAAGTGAATTTGAGGTTTCGTGCTGTACTCTGTGCATATTTCATCTCATCAACGGTGTTCGCACAGAAAATGTTGAATTTCCTCCACCCGTGGAGATGGCTTGGAAACTTTCAGTTTTCAGAACTCTATGTGTGCATGAAGTTTTTTACATGTCCTTGATGAAAATGGAATAACGACGTGCCGAGTCCGTCTTGAATTTGAGTCGCAACTCCCTCATTTGAATCGCATTAGTCGGTGTCAGAGCACTCCTTAATGGTTGCATGTCCACCGGGCAGTTCACCGCACCACACCCCACCACCCCAGCAAGACGGGCAAAACCACTTCGAAGTGTCACTCCCCTTCGCATTTCGAGACGGTGAAACTGAATACGCCCCACTCTGTATGATTACTGAATAAATTATCCAAATGAGCTGCATTCATACCTCAAGCGCATGCAAGAAGCGGAGGAAGACTTGGAGAGTGAATGAAACGGAGAGAGCGTGAGAGATAAGACATAGAAAATCCACTCAATGCGGCTAGGATAAGTCATAAATATTTCATCAAACTACAGGTTTCCCGAGAGGAAAGCTTCGGAAATGTGCAGCCGGCGAAGTCAGTGCACCATCGCACGAGACCGTAAGTCGGTAAGTCATTGAATTTGACTTCGATCGGATTATAGTTGGATTCATTTCGCTTTTAATTCTATTCCTGCGCTTTTATGGTCTGGAAGCGATATGCTAATCAGCTGCGACGACAAAAGAAGGCATAAATCTCTGGTCTGGCACACCTCTGCTGCGGCGGCCGTCGTCGGTGTCGGTGTCGTGGTTGTGTGCAGCAGGAGGAGTGTGCACAGGAGGAGCCCTGGAGGAGGTGGAGTGACGCAAAATGGAGACGTTAGCGATCCGATGGTTTATTTATAAACAAAAGTTTTGTATTCGTAGCGGCATGCAGCCCAGTTGACAGATGTCAGGTATAAGCTTGGGATATTATTTTGTCAACAATGACATCAAGTTTTGTCGCGACAGATGGTTTTTGTTTGATAAGCTGAGGCGCGGCTCGGCGCGACGTTATTGCTTGCCCCGGGACGACAGGGCAAATTGAACTGCGATGGCGCTGGTGAGGGTGGTGCCAGCTTCAGCGGGTGTGGGGGGAAATGTGACAAATTGTTTGCTTATCCGTTGCATCCGAGTGGAGCTTGGTGGGTAAAGTTTCGGAAGTGGATATTAATTTGTGTCCACGCGAGGAGGGATTGTGTCAAGCGTTTTATTCCACGATGGACATTTCATCCGGTTGGGATGAGACTCTGAAATTAATGCCGAAATACACCCGTCGACTTTCCTGCCATAAAATTATGTGAACTCACACAATTAACTTAAATGTAGTCAGCAACGAGCCAAGTCAATACAGTTAAGCGTGAAATGTTTATCCAGCGACTTCAAATTGCTCGCGTAACTATCTCAAGTGGAAACGTCGGCTGAGTCTAATTTCGAACCGTCCTTGAAATGTCAAATGATTTGTCCCAAATAACGGACCCACACCAGTCTGACAAACATACACTAGCAGAAACACAATTCATTCGCCGTTACCTTGAGTACGTGGGTACAGTAGAAATCGGGCACAGACGCCCCAACGAAAGGCACTTCGAAGAGGAAAAAGTAAAATATCTATTAACCAGCTCATGAATGTCACTTGAACTCGAAAAGACTTCGTCTTGTGATGTCAACTAGTTTTGACATCTAACTTCAAACTGTATGGACTGCAGACAAATATTGGTTCGTTAACATGCATACGTACACTTGTTCGCAGTTGGAGTGTTGTGACGTGACGTGATTGTGACGTGAATTCGTGATCGGGTTGGGCTTTTCTCGTGTCAAGCGTGTGTGCCAAAAAGTCGGGAAATTTCAAAATTTGTGATGTTTGACAGGAAAAAATAATTAAAATGCAAAACCATTGGTCAGCAGCTTTGACTGATGGTAGAGAGAAGTGCTGACTTCGAAAAAGAAAGAGAGAACTCAGCGAGCCGTCAATGAGGCGTTTGCTACCATTGAAACGGAAGCATCTAAAGTGGGACTGGTGGTAAACGAGGGCAAAACGAAGTATATGCTGTCATCGAAGAAGGACGCAGAACATCGACGTCTCGGACAGAGCGTCACTATGGGCAGCAGACACTTCGAGGTAGTGAAGGACTTCGTCTATCTCGGCTCCGCGGTGAATAGGGACAACAACATCAGTACCGAAATCAAGCGCAGAATCACTCTTGCCAATCGCTGTTTCTTTGGGCTCAAGAGGCAATTGAGTAATAAAGCCTTCTCCCGAACGACCAAAGTGACTTTGTACAACACCTTGATTATCCCAGTCCTGCTTTACGGCGCAGAAACCTGGGCGCTACTAAAAGCTGATGAGGAAGCCATTGGTCTCTTCGAGAGAAAAGTTCTGCGTGCGATTTTTGGTCCTGTTTGCGTTGATGGCATCTGGAGGAGAAGATTCAACCACGAACTGTATGGGCTGTACGGCGGCATGAGCCTAGTCAAGCGTCTACGGATACAACGCTTAAGGTGGCTAGGCCATGTAGAGCGCATGGACAGCACTGCTCCGGCCCGAAGAGTTTTCGAATCCGAACCACAGGGACAACGCAACAGAGGACGTCCTAGACTGAGATGGCGCACACAAGTGGAAAAGGACCTCAACCATCTTGGAGTGCGCAATTGGAGACAGCTGGCAAGAGATCGTGCTAGCTGGAGAGGCATGTTGGTTGAGGCCCAGGTCCACCCCGGACTGTAGCGCCATCCGAAGAAGAAGAAGATGATGTGGGGCATGGAACAGAACGCGTGCTTCAACGCGTACAACTTAAGACATGAGATGATTTCTGTCCACATGTGGAACACATTCCAGCGAATGTCCAGTTCACTGAATTTGATCCTCTCAGATTAAAGGAAGTCAAGAAAAGGGTTATAACAGATTACTCAATAAGTCCTGGGATATGTAGGGGGAGCCACTAAGAAAATTATTAATTTAAAATAAATTTTTTTGGCGCACCCTATATATCACGCGACTTATTGAGTGATGTGTTACCATAAAATAAATCCACGAAAGCGGCGTAGATTTGATCAAAAATTAGCCATTTCGGCTATGGCCACAGGAGTTTGAAAAAATTTAGGAGTTTTCTGAATTTTTAAGTGTATGGCGGCACAGTTCACAAGGGTACCCGGGCCTAGTTCCCCTTCAACTTCTCGTGTTGTAGCCCTTTCTCGCGAGTAGAAGTGGTCTCCGGACGGCGAAGTTTGACAATGATTATTCTTTGAGTAATGCTAGCAGCTTAAAAAAAGATGTGAAAAATGCGATGTGTTCAATTCGCAAATCAAACCTGGGATCCTTGTAGTGTGAATGTCACACTCTACATACGAGTATTACGGTACGTCAGCCACACAGTTGTTAAATTTTCCAAAAAGCTCAAAACGAAACATCGGCTTGAAATATTGACTGTAACCATCAACGAGAATATACTTTTGATTTGTAGTCTTGTGTAGGTGGCGAATCGAGGCAATATACGTATGGGAACGCCGACGTGGTTATTTTTGAAAATGTTAAAACAGGCTTTTTACAAAAGAAAACAATTAAAGAAAATTTGGCAAAGGATCCTTCTCGAGCTGAGTTCGTGGGTTTTTCCTTTTTACGTCTGCATCGAAAATCGATGCATTGTCTAACATTCAAAGGGCCATAGGACACTTATCAATGATTGCTTACAGTAAGTCCGCAAGATTTTCCATTGTAGACTTAGGCCCATCCTTTAGAAAAGTGCGTCTCTTCGATGAAACCGTAATTTCTAAAGAAATATATCAATCGCAAACCCACTAGGCCACGGCGACCACATGACTCAATAACTATGGACATATTTATGAAGTTATATTAAATCCAAGGTTATGTTAACCAAGGATAGGTCCTTAAAGAAACTATCAAGAGTGGTGCTAACTTCCTACGGAATTATTGTTTTTTTGTTTGTTTGTTGGAGGTTGGAATACACTGCAATGGAGCTATTGTACTACCAAGCAGTAACCTTCATTTAATGTAGTTTCTTTGTTTTTCGACGAAAAACCAGCAAGCGCCAAACGTCCGCCACCTGATACGAGCAAAGGCGGGACGTTGGCAGAAAAAGTGCTCTAAAGTGTCTTCACCTCCTCAACAGGCGTCGCAAAGATTGCCATCAGTTAGCCCAAGCAGACTTAGGTGCTTAGCGAAGGTGAAGTGTCCTGTTTGTACATCGATAGGTCGTCTCCACTCTTTCCTGTGGAGAGATGAATAGAAAAGCCACGGATTTCCTCTTATCATTCGAAGGTGTATTGTTGGTCAGCCTGCATCCATTTGTACCACCTGTGGTTGTAGTGTTGGGAGACCCAACCGGTGACAGAATGCGGGTAGCCTTAAGGTGGATTCGGAACTTACGAATGATAATTTTGAACCTTGCATAGCAAGTTCATGCGCAATCTCGTTTTCAATGATCCCGTGGTGTCCCAGGACCCAGTCAAGCGAATTTAGTCTACCGATCTATCGACGTTCATTCCTGGGCTGCCTTAAAAGTTGTTAAAGGGTTCAGTAATGCCTCAACGACAGCTTCACTGTCACTACGGGTGCAAATATTCCTTCTACTTTTCTTCACAATAGAGTTAGTGGCCAGAAACGCTTCCGTCTGGAGGACCGATGTGAAATTACCTAAAGAGGAGTGAAGTTTAGTGCTGTCGTTTTCCAAGAAGGCCCCCGCCATGGAATGGGCGTAGTCAATTAAAATAGATTCATTTAAAGTTATTTTTGTTGGCCTACTATAATTAACATTTTACAGTCCATAAGTCGTGGTGATGCGATGTCCTGAGGGCGCCTCATGTTAAGAACAAATTTCAAATCATTTTTGAGCAGTAATCAGTTTCATTAAGAAGACGTGTTAAAAATATATTGAAGTTATTGAACTTTTATGTCTTTCTATATAAGGATAAAGGTGATCAAAAGTTTGTGGAGACCATCTTTTTGATCAGATAAAACTAAAGTGACTAATATCCTTCTCTTCACCTTTAACGTGCACTAAAGGTGGGGACTCCCATGCAACATCTTCCTTGCCGAGACAAGGTTCAGGAGAGACTGACGCCTCAGAAACTAGGTGCTTGCCCATCTTTTTCTTCGTGTGGGGTGGACCTGGGCAACAACCAGCATGCCTCTCCAGTCAGCGCGTTCTCTAGCCAGCTGTTCTCCAAGTTGATTTAAGTCCTTCTTCCCTTGTGTGCGTCACCTCAGCCTGGACCGTTATCTGCTGCATTGTCCCAATGGTTCGGACTCAAAGACTTTTTGTCCATATGCTCTGCATGGCCAAGCCATCTTTAGCATTGTATTTGAAGCCGAATGACCATGCGTATGCCTCCGTACAGCCCATAGAGTTCGTCGTCGAATCTTCTCCTCCAAATGCCAGCAACGCAAACAAAACCAAAAATCGCACGCAGAACTTTTCCTTCGAAAAGACTAAGGCCTTCTTTCAAGTTCCAAGTTTCTGGGCCTTATTACTCAAGCAATTGAGCCTAAGATTGGCGATTGCCTTTCGTGGTGATTCTACCTTTACGGGCCAGTGCAGTGGAGTCCATACGCTCTACATAGCCTAGCCATCTTAAGCGTTGTATCCGTAGACGCTTGACCAGGCGCATGTCGGTGTACAGCCTATAGAGTTCGTCATTAAATCTTCTCCTCAAAATGCCATCAACGCAAGGACCCAAGATTGCAAGCAAAAATTTTCTCTCGAAAACACTAAGGGCTTCCTCATCTGCCTTTGCTAACGTCCAAGATTCTGCGCCATATAGTAAGACGGGGATGATCAAGCTGTTATATAAAGCGAGCTTAGTCCTTCGAGAGAGGGCTTTATTACTCAATTGCTTCTTGAGCCCAAAGAAACAGCGGTTGGCAAGAGTGATTCTGCGCTTGATTTCGGTACTGATGTTGTTGACCCTATTTCCCGCGGAGCCGAGGTAGACGAAGTGCTTGGCTCTGCTGTCTAGTGTAACCCTCTGCAAAAGACGTAGATGTTGTGTTTTTTTTCATGGTGACACAATGTACTTAATTTTTCCTTCATCTACCGCCAGACCCATCTCAATGCTAGCAAACGATTCACTGACGGCTCGCTGTGTTCGTTTAATCAATTGAATGTCGTCCGCGTAACCTAGCAATTGAGCTGCCTTTTGGAAGATCGTCCTTTGGCGTTGACTTGTGAGATACGCACGATCTTCTCAAGAATGATGTTTAAGAAATAGCAACGTACGTCGTTTTGCCCATCTCCTACAATAAAAAAAACTTCCTTTAACTGCTTCTACCTCCCTGACTGTGCTAAAGAACTTTCTTAAAGGAACGAAGTGCTTCAGCCAATAGGAACTAGAATGATAGTTTTAAGGGAAGGAAAGTGATCGGAGATCCTGCCACCGCGTGTCATCAAAGGAAACTGCAAACATTTCTAGTTATCACAACCTTACTTAACCTCGACTTTGCAAGAAACTTAACTCCTGAACGATTGCTCCAAGTTCCTTATCCTTTCAATACTAACAACAACTTAGACAAAGCTTGTGTGTGCGATAATGGTCTGCTTTAACTTAATTTTCAAAAATAAAGTAGAAAATGTCCCTGGACCACTTTAAACATGTTTTCATTGCCCATTTCAACTGCATGGTTTACGACTTTACAAAACTTGGTTACAATTTATTGAGAAAGCATCCTTGACAGTTTTAACTACATCCTTGGTATATTTCTGTTTCCAGTGAGTACAAATGATTAACTGCGAAAGATTATCATTTTCCTCAAAAGGGTGATTAAAGTGCCAACACAAACGAATCTTTATCAATTTCCTCTCCGAATTGTGTCCTTCGATGTCACTCAGATCCTTCCATTGTTTTCAAAGTCTCGTTAACATCCATCAACAAGAGTGATGGGCAGTCGTCAGTATGCTCCGCGTCCACTCAGCAGGTTGCAATACGAGTAATGAAACTTTGGCGTGGAAGTTGTTTTGGCACCGCTGCCAGTTTGCTCATTGGTTGATGAGGCTTCCAAATGAAATATTTTGACAGGTTATCATTAGAGTGCTTTAAATGTGAAGGACGCTAAGTTATGTTTCTGACGAAGGGATATTCAGTTGGAAAGAAAGCAGCCGTTTTGTGTTATTTATACTGCCTACGAAACTGTGAGGAAGGAATTTCGTTCAAATCCTCTGTTGGCAGGTTTATTGATGAGATTTTCCAATCCCAGCAACTTTAGTACTTTCCTACGATCATTCTGTATTGGTTGAATTTTAGAAGACAAAACGTAAAGCCTTGGTCAAGAAATCTCTACAACCACTAAGCTTTCTCTTTTACGTGCGCAAAACAGACTTCTGTAAGATTTGAACAAAAAACAAGCCACCTTTTGGTTACCTCTTCGTAACTCGTCGTAGAACGGACACATTGTTGACAAGAAAGAATGCGGAAAACTTTTCGACACATCCGACTGTATGCTGCCCGCCTGCTGAGACATGTGTCCCTCCTCTTCCTCAAATTCAAACTGAACCAATAGACGAATGTGCCTCACGGTGGTGCGGAAAGTTTCAATCTACTCAATGTGGCACGATTTTCTGTCACACTCTCATGACAAATGCCCTCTGCATGATTTGTAGTCAAATAGTTGCACGAAAATCCTCTCAGCTGATAGCCCGAAAGTTCAAATGGGATTCCACAGATTCTCATCGGCGTCCATTCGCTCTCTTCATCTCAAACTTAAACCCACTCCTTTTAAGACTAATTTTATCTCCCCGCTGCAATGCATGGGTGGAGGGAAAACGTTCCTATGTCGTTGGCTTGCCATGATGTCTTATAAATTTAATTTGGTCGAGCCCAGATCACCCGCCATGACAGTTCTCCATGCAGTAGTTCATAAATCAAAAACGGAAACTTTCATCCACCCTCGGTGTCATAACGCGCAGACCAATGTGCTCTTTCCCGCACGTTTGTTCGCCGACTGTCTTCTTCCCTCTTTGGGGGAATACAATGCCGAACGAACTCATCATCATCCCCCCGAGTGCATGACTCTCATCATGCATGCGATGGGGTATGCTATCCCAGAGGAACTGCAGTCCCAGTTGGTAATGCATTTGCTTCAGTTTAGTGTCGCATTCACATGGCACACTGTCGTTAGCCTGGGCGGTGGTGGTGGCAAAATGTACAAAGTTGCCAGCTCCGCTCTGCACCTAGACACAACAGTTGAACAATTTGAATGAAATTTCCACTTCCCTTCAGGAGTGGTGGTGGAGGTGTAACACGCCCTGTCGCACGTATCTAGCAGACACGTAAGAGGTGTTTGGCCTTTAAATGACTCGCCTGTGTGAGCGAGCGCGGATGTAGGTGTAACTCTGTTTATTGTCTGTCGGCGGAACTTACCCTAAATTCCAGTCAAACAACGCCCGCAGAAATGTTTCAGATGTAGGAAGGAAGTACCAATGTCCGTGTACATGATGACAACAGTGGTGTCGACAAGAAAGGCTGTTTGTTTGCCTTTTTCAAAGTATTTGGTGAAATCCATAGGCTACAGTCGGTCATTGCAAGCAGCAATCGATCAGTATGATTGCAAGTCTGGTGTATAGTCATATAAAACAGTGAAATTATTTATAGTCTATTTCTAAAAATTTTTGAAATAAATTTAATAACACAATGAAACTTTAATTTTTTTTATAAAATTTTTATATTTAATATTATTTCCTTTCTTTCAGGTAAGACTGTTGCTCTTTTAAGAGAAGGCCATTTGAATTCCGCGAATCTTTAATCTGTAAGTAAATTGTATATTCTTCCTCCACGTGCTGCTTCAGAGCGAAGCTCCCTTCAAAGTGTTTCCCATTTTTTCACGGCAATAGTCATCGAAAAATACAAAGTTTTTTATTGTTGCTACACCCGCCTTTGTTCCTTCTCTCCAGCCACATAGCATTAAACTCGTTGCAACCCTCCCATGTAAATCGACAATAAAACTGAAAATTTGAACAACCAACCAAGAAAACAACATCGGTTAGAACAGGCAAAGCCATAAATAGGTGGACACACCCCAATTACACTCGCTGCCACCGCTACATGCAAAATACCACTTGCAGTGCATATGCAAAGCAAATAAAAGCCCATCAACGCCGACGACCGCACGACAGTTTAATTAAGTTAATTCGCCGCCTCCCCCCGCATGTGTTGGTGAGCGGTTGCGTTTTTCGGCACGGGGCTGTGCATGTTTTGGAAAATTGATTTCCTCAATCACTCGCGGCATGGATATTGTGAGATTTTTATCAAAACGCTGATTAATGCGTTGTCCGTAGCCACGCACGGGAGTGCTGCTCCGAATTGGTGTCAAGACAGGTTACCTGCATGTGGGGCTGTGACGCAAAGGTGTCTGCTCCACTCCTTGTTAATCACGTCTCTTAATGGCTACCGAGTGACGTCTAATTAGTTTGCGGCGTGTCCCGCGCCTCAGACGAGACTAGGCTGGCCGACTAGCAGGCTGACAGGCTGGCATGGCGAATCGATTTGTGAAGCGTGTCGAACGCCATTACGGCTCGTTAGCATAGTGGCAGCACTTTTCCATTGCGTTTGTGGGTGAATACATTTCAATTCCGGTGGCTTTCTATTTTCAGTATTTTCTGCTCCACACTGTACCCCGCCTCCTCTGCTCACGGATGATTGTTTTGAGGGCTTCCACGCTGCTTGAAATAGGCCTTTAAGTGAGGTTTTTTTGTGCTACCCGGCGGGTGTACGGGCTGCTGTGGGACTGTCAGCAGCGGTAACCGTAAATAAGTTAGCAGTAAATGTTTGTAATGAGGTGAGAAGTGTTGAAAATTATCGAGGTCTAGCGAAGGTTTGCCGAACGGCTATGTGGAGCTGCAGGCGGTCTTGGGCAAGATGCGAGCAACTTTGCACTGAAAGTGTGTCAGTGTTGATGTTTATGCATCGTGACTGGAAACTGGACGCAATTCCGTCGGAACTGTGGGACGTAAATTATTGTTAACGACTTGACATAATTCAAAGCAAAGTAAATAAATGTACATTGATTCCAATCTAGTGGTGGTTGGACATTTTACCATTTTGTTGTCTGTGTTGCGATTCATTAAGGGCCTGAATCTCACTGACCGACTAAGTATTCCGAACAACTTTCTTGTCGTTTTGCTCGTTGTAGGTTCCCAGTTTTATTCATTATGGACAAATTGAATGTGGTGTTCAGAGTTTTCGACCAATAAGTCCAGGGAATTCTTTGAATTTTTAGAGTGGGCTAGGATTGCTCGTACTGTGGTTTGTTGCTTTGAAATTTCTTGAAGTTTATACTCGACTGCCAAAGGCAACTGGAAGTATACTGAAGGAAGTGGGAATTTAATTATTCCTCATAAAAGACTTTCTCTCAAACGTTGTAAATAAAACGAAGCAGGAATTTTAATAGAGCGAAGCAACGATGCTATGCATATGCCTCGTTATAATACTTGAGAGTGGATAAGATAGCGAATATCTCTTAAAATGAGCGATGTATGACAAGGGCGACACAGCCATGTGAAAAATCACCACTTCACACCTCTTCATCGGGTCAAAAGAGATTTGAAGAATAGTCACAGAAAAAGCCCCCGCATGCAACTTGGGAATAATCAGAGGATGAGAAGTTAAGCTTGACAAGGCATTTTAGTGACCGCCATTTTTACTTTAAGGGCCCAGCTCCGATACCTTGATAGGGCTTTAATATCATCTTTAATCGTTTTCAACCCTCTTTTAAGTTAACTAACTGACCATTAGAGGCGTCAAGCCATATTTGCAGCCTGAAGTCAGAGTTAACCTCCAGGTCATATTAATCTTGACTATTTTTATTTACTAAAAAGACGATTAATTTATTTATTAGTAAACGTGACTATGGCAACGTATAGCAGCAGCAACTTGTAACGAATTTCGTTACAAACATGATTAGAAACTCAATAAATATTTCTTTTTTAGAAAGACTTAGGATATGCTCAACCAGTGTAAAAATGGTTTTCCTTGTGTTTGCATCTATATTTTAAAAAACGAGACGACTTCAAATATGATGGGTTAAATCTGCACATGAATGGTTTTGTTATCAAACACATTTCAAACCAAAGACAAAAAACGTATAAGTCACTTTATATTTGTTCCACTGGAAGACGATCAAAGCATAAAATCTGTCTACACATTTAATCCATTTATCTATCAATCCTCCTCCTATTTCAGCGTTTCCTGGCAGTTTTTTTTTTGTAATTTCTGACAAATTTTCATGGTAGGGTATAACTTCGAACCGTGAAAATGTTTTCTTTGTCGTTGATGTAGATGTAGGTGCAACAGGCCATGGCGTTACCGTCATAAATCGTTTCTTTTCATTTCTAGTCACGATTCGGTGCGAAAACCCCATCCTTTCATGGTTTTTTTTTAAAACAGTAATAATAATTGTATGGCGCGACAGTCCACAGGGGACCAGGGCCTAGCTTGGTCATCGACTACTCGTGTTGTTCGCGATACTGTTCCCTCACGAGTAGAAGGGACCTATAGTTTTTTGCCGACTCCGAACGGCGAAGTTTGAAAAGCTTTCTTAGACAATTAACATTCTTTGAGTGCTGTCAGCAGCTCGAAAGAGGTGGTGTCCTGAGAAATTCGAGGTGTTTAGCGAGGAATAAGAGACATTCAGCGTGTGAGTGTCGCACCTTATCCACTACGCCACGGCGGCCACTAGGCACAGTTTCGAGGTGAAAAATCGCTTGTCGATATATTTCGAGTTCAAATAAATAATAAAATTTAAATTTCTTCAACTGAAGATAATTTGCTGAGTCCAGTTTCTGGAAGTTTACTTTGCCTTTTGCAGTAAAGCCCTCAATTCCTCATTTTATAAACTTTTTGAGCGTTTTGGCTTTCTTTGTATTCGACGCTAATACAACCACTTTTAAAAGCGTTGAAATCAATGTCTGCATGAAGGGAATAGATTCACCATAAACTTCTTCTTCTAGTATTCAATGGACTTTATATGCACTTTTCATCCAATTAGAAGGAAAATTAAAACTCCTTGTTAATATTGATTTTTAAAAATAAACCCGGAAATTGTTTGAAACAGACTCTGCACATCAATTATTGTTGACAAATGCCACATCTTTCCAATAAAGTTGATGAGTTCTTCCAAGATTTCCCTCAAATTGCAGGTGGCACCATCTTTTGAAAACTGATCGAATAATATAACATACCGAATCCACAAACCTAGTCTTCTCCAATTATGTACGATAAAGGTCGGAAATCTCTAAGTGTGCGGTTAGGTGTTATAGTCACCTCAGATTGTACTTGAAGCGTAAGAAAAACATAAATCTTAGAGTTTATTTTTTTTATAACATGCAGCGAAATTTGTGGTCGTGGTGGCGTAGTGGGTAGAGTGCCACACTCACACGAAAAAGTTCCAGGTTCAATTCCCAACTGAGCAAGCTAGTCTCTGGTTTCCCTATGGACTGTCGCGCCACTCAATTATTATTATTCTGCAGCGAAATTTACTTACAAATAAATAAAGCTACCTCTACAAAACTTTTTTGTAAGATGTTACAAATTCCGCGAGGTTTCGTTGTTTGAAGGCCTAACGAATGTTTCCTTGAAAGTTCTTCTTTAAAACATTCCTTGGTGATGTTTAATATTTTTTTTTTGTACGAAATGGTTTTTAAATTGTACATACGAGTACATAACGGTAATCTAAATTAGAAAGAACTGATCACTGTTGGTTTATAAATCAATTGGTGTTGCGATGCAATTCGAGTTTTTTAAATTCCGCTTTCTGTTCATTTCATACAGTAACTGTCACCAAATGTTTAAGAAACGAAAACAACCCACAGAAAAGATGAGTGCAATTTATGTGTTTTCCTTCCGACACAACCCTCTTTAGAAAATACCAACACCGGCTTCCAATCTTAGCTCCACTAAGTACTGCATTTATCTTCCTCCCAAGTTATAACACTTCCACAAACCACACATTTAATTGCATTTTAAGTTGTGTAATGTTAAAGTCGCCTTTTCCCTACGCCGACGCCGATTAAAGGGCAATTCATCAAACCAATCCATTTTACATTAGTCTGGTTGACTAACGACATTTGGCCACCACGATTTATCCCGTGAAACAAAACCGCACTTCCACGTGGGGAATACCAAATGAACTTTTTGGAAGCCCCCGCGAAGGCATGTTTCAGCTATCAATCATCGTGCACCCGAAAACTTTATCACTTCGTTGCCTCGCACTACTTAAATTTATGTCCCACTAGGTGTTTGACGCGCAGTGGGGCCAGACCTTGTAAAGCGAATCATATGTAAGAAGGGACGCGGAAGCCGTAAAACTCGGGTTTATGACGACCTTGTAATGCTCCGTAGGGAAGCTCATATTTTTTATATTTAATTTGTTTCCCCTTAAAAAAAAATGACAGAGATATTGGCTATCGCCTGACAAATTTAATGGCTTATAGGTTTTTTTTATTGGATTAACTGGTATGAGATGCCCACAACAACAAGGCATGAGAAGGTGCATCGGGAATGGTTTTTCTCCTGGTGAACGATTTTCATATATTGAGTGAAGATCTTGACTGTAAGGCGGTATTAAAACAGGATGCTTAACAAAATTTCACTCTATGGGATATTACGAGAAATACAGACCAACGGCAGATGGCGCACACAAGTGGAGAAGGATCTCAACTGACTTGGAGTGCGTAATTGGAGGCACCTACCAAAAGGTCGTGCTGGCTGGAGAGGCATGTTGGTTAAAGCCCAGGTCCATCCTGGACTGCTGCGCCGCAAGAAGAATATGAAGAAGAAGAAGACCACCGGCAGAAACAATTGCGTTGAAGTTGTCCTCAGACGGTGCAGATTCATACAACCTTTAGGACACCGTCGTTGTTCTTCTGTTTTCCCTTGGACGTTGATTAAAGGCTCGAATGCAGTTCATGGAATTTAGAGAATGCGAAGTAATGCAAAGCAAGCGCGCGTGGCTGAAATTCCGCAAAGAAGCAGAACCTAGATGGTTGACCACTTGGATGAGAATTAAGTAAATTGGTGATTTCAAGACTCAGGCTTGAGATAATACTGCAGGAGATTTTATTTTCTGATCGCTTTAAGAAACAAGGGAGGCATGGAAATGGAAAGGTTAATGAAAGTGCATTTCAGGTGTCAAACCTGTTGGTTGACAGTCAATTTCGACGCAAATACCTAGAAAGTTATTTACCTCTAATACTTTGCACACGTCCAATTCAATTGTCTCGAACAGTGACAATTTAGGCTAATTGAGTGTTATTTCAGGAGTACAACTAAAATGAGCGGTTCTTCATGATCTTCGCTTCGAAACCTTCCAATTTTCATATTTTGACGCGATAATACGTAAATGACCGGGACATAGCCTCTGGCATTCCGCTGCTCGTGTTGTGCATGTTACTGTTCTCCTCTTCATGGAGGACTGTCTAAAAAACACACATGTCCTGGACCTTATTTTGTTCAGCTTCTTTGTAGTAAGTAATTCGAAACATCTTGCCTTTTTGCATTCTTCTTGAAGAATTTGTATGTTCCGAGGCATTGGCTTGAGCTCTTCTCGAACTGCTTCAAGGAGCACATGAAGGCCTTTGTACTGCGTTCGTGCATTCCAAGTACGATCTGTTTCTCAAACGAGGTTGTCACCAATGGTTTGAGTCTGACTATCGCTGCCCTACTTTTAATGGTTGTGCATAAGTGATGATTCATCAATGGATTGGTTTTCAGCTTTGGTTTTAATGCAACACTGGGTTGCGGAAGAAAGTTGTGTGTCGAATTGACTCATCTTCGAGTTTCTTATAATAATAAAAATACGCAGGTTGCCTTTTATATTTCGGAATTGGGCAACCCTAAAGTTGCAATCTAGTAACTGCCAGCTCTATTGTAAAGTTTGACATTTTCGAGATTATACGTACTCAGAACGTTTTGACATACGAGCGCTATTTGTGTTGTTTACAGTAACTTAAAAGATTCATATCGCCCAAAAAATGGAATTAAATCGTGAAAATTTTCGTGCGATTATTTTTTACAACTTTCGACGTGGATTAACTCAACAACAGTGCATCGATAAACTTAATTCAATTTTTGGCGATGAAGCTGCATCAAAGCTCAGTGTTTATCGATGGTATGGTGAATTCAACCGAGGTCGTAATTCACTCTAAGACGAATTTCCTGAAAGTCGTTCAAAATCAGTTCTTGTTTCGGAAACCATTGATGCTGTGCGCCAACTGATGCTGCAAGATCGTTATGCGACCAATCGTGAGATTGAGACATCCTTAGGCATTAGTGGGACCAGAATACATTCCATATTGCATGAACATTGGACCGTCAAAAAAAAATTTTTCGCGCTGCGTCCCACACAATTTGTAAATCGCTCAAACATAGGCTCATGTCGATTGGTCGAAAGAAATGCTATAAAAATATGATCGCGGTGCTACGAAACACGTCTATGACACCGTCACAGTTGATGAATCGTGGGTTTAGGCGTATGAGCCCGAAAGTAAACAGCAGTCAAATGTAAGGGTATTTCAAATTTAACCAAATCCAACAAAAGTTGCTCGCGGTCGAAGCACTTCCAAGCAAATGGTCGACTACAAACTAGACATGTCACCACTCCATCACTAGAACAACGCAGAACAGTCAATTCTGAGTGGTACACAATCATTTGTTTGCCAGTTGTCTTGGAAAGAAATCAGGAAAACCAACCGCCGAAGACGGATTACTCTTCACCACGACAATGCGAGCTCTAACACATCGGCTCAAACAACTGCATTTTTAAGCACTCAAAACATCGATTTGATGAATCATCCGCCGTATAGTCCTGACTTGGCACCGAATGACTTCTTTTTATTCCCGTACGTAAAAAAGAAAATGAAAGGTCAACGTTTTTCGACACCTGAAGAAGCGGTTGATGCATTTAGAATACATGTTTTGGAGATACCTCAATCAGAGTGCCAAAAGTGCTTCGACAATTGGTTCAAACGCATGTAAAAGTGTATGAATCTTAATGGGGAGTATTTTGAAAAACAATAAAAATATTTTAGTTGATCAATATTTGTTTTTGTTCTCTAATCCCGAAATATAAAAGGCTACCCTCGTAATTGGATGACGCGACATTCCACAGGAAGTCAAGGGCCTAACATGCTCATTAACTACTCGTATTGTGCGCCCTAATGTTCTCTCACGAGTAAAAGGGACCTGCCGACTTCGAAAGGCGAAGGTTGATAAGCTTTTTCTTCGACAGTTAATATTCTTTGAGTGTTGTCAGAAGCTCGAAAGAGGCGGCGATGTGAAAAAATTCGAGGTGTTCAGCTGGGAATCGAACCTTCGGCGTGCGAGTGTCGCACTCTTCCCACTACGCCACTACACCACGGTGGTCACTTCTGGTTTTTTATGCTCCTGTAAAAATCCTGAAAGCAGAAAAACACAGCTAAACCGCTTTCTTAGGTGATGTGCTAACCAAGAATTGGCTCAGTAAATTTTTGCTTTTGGAGGATAGTTCTGTTCCTCTGACAGAAGGGTGCAAAAGTTTCAAAATAAAATTCATTCTGCCCATCATCATTCTAAATACCGCCAAGAGCCTGCAGACATTTTTTTAGACTTCCCAATGTGCACATTCGATTAAGTTGTACTTCTCTCCTCTATCAGAATAGTGGTTACACGACATCTTGAACAACTTTAACATTTGTGCTTCATACTTTTGGCGCATCAGTCAGTGAAATGTTGCAATAAATACATTTCATCGCCTCTTGTAGACGCCAACTGTGAAATATAAAAGTTTGGCATGATGTTTGAGTTTGTCTTTTCCCACTAGAGATGGTATCTCAAAATTAAACATTGGTTAGGCTCTTGTGTACTCCTACCAACACCCCTCTGTTAAAAAGAAATGTACGAGGTCTGTTAAAAATAAGGTGAGATACGTAATCGATTAGCGATGTTTTTAATTTGGTATGTCGATACACTCCTATCGATCATATTATTACAGTTTCAACTATACGACATATTTATTTTATTTGGAGGAGATTTGGAGAGGTACAAAAGTTCGAAAGTTAGACGTCTTCGGTAATTTCGGCCTTCGCTTTCCTGGGTTCCTCCATGGAAAAAATTGGATTTTGGCTTCAATGTCATAACCATATACCCTGATTCGTCACCAGTTTTGAACCTTTTACGCAAATCATTGACGTCATTCAACATTTCCTAAGGAATATTTATGCCACTTGTTTTGGCCAAAATTCAGCAACTTTGGAACAAACTTCTCTGCCTCACGCTTCACGACCAACATTTCCGCAAGTTGCATGGCATAAGCCAACCGATATGTCGACATCTTCAGCTACTCCTCAAATAGTGATTCGACAATTCTCCGTAATGTCTTAATTTCTCAACATTTTCATCGGTTGTTGATATACTAGGGCGTCCAGGGTTTGTCCTGGACTAGAGCGTCCAGGGCAAGCGTCGTCATTCACATCTTCTTGTCACTGTGAATTTAGAATTTTATTTTTTTTATGTTTTCATCTTGTTACGCTGTGTTAAATTAAGCAGAACGATATTCATTAGGACTTGAAGCAGGCGTCCCTTTCCTAAGATTCTGTTCATCATAGGAAGGCAACATCTTTTCAAGAGACCAACCGAGAATTCAAAAACTGACAAATACGAATACTGAGACTGGGATAAGTTTACGAACATCTTCACGTCACTCTTTCATTACCAAAGGTACACAATGATAAGAAGGTGTGGTGTCTCTCCAAACTATTATATGTGCGTTACGTGGTTTTGCAAACTTTAACTCTCTCACTGCGGTCATGCTATTTTGAAAATGGCTTACGTCATCGCCCACCGGCGCCTTATCACTTCAACTCTTATCGACCTTAACTCAAAACATGCGAGGTTTCCTCGGCACAAGGTAGATGTCGTGCCTTGCACCCCGCCATCACGGTCACAAGAGGCATCGGACTCTTACCTTTGGACATCAATCAAAACCCGTTCTGGCAGAGAGCGCCACTCCGAGATAACTCTGCAAACACGGGCAAGCTATAATTGGATTGAATTAATTTCGAAGCAAATTATCCCGCATTTACGGTCAGCGAGCAAACATCATCGTTTGCCGGTTGTTGTTGACCGGGGTGGGAACAAAGGAATTTGTCGTCAATTAATTTTCCGTCGGTTTGGCATTCGGGTTACGGTTCGAGAGTCGAGAGAGTAACAGCCGTCCGGCGGGGCCTCTCATGAAGGTCAGCAGAGACAGTGATTCCCTTCCTGTCGATTTGTTTACATCGCTTATCGCGCAGTTGTCTTCAATTCCTTTTGCACGATTCTCGTGTCAACTCTGCGACATTGATTAACGATTTATTGGATTCCAGGCGAGCTATTTTTAGCCGCCCACAAGTGCTGACGCTCAGCCCCGTGATTCAATTTGTCGTTTTAACTTACGACAGGTGGTTCCCTGGGCGCCAATCATGTGTCTTGGTGCGATATAGTTATAAAAATAATTTCATCCAGGAAGAGCGCAACATAATTAAATTTTGGATGGAGGAGGAGTGTCACATCTTCCGTCTGCCCTTGGGATGGACTAAAGTACCAAGTGACCTACATTATGCAGCCATGTGTGATGCTGAGTAGGCTAGTCTTGGGGATAAGTAATGAGATAAGAAAACGTTCCTGAAGGCATATCCGCACGTGCGCAGACCAGTCATCTCCCCGACTTTAAGGTGATCGCAATGAAAGGGTCTCCAATGCGTGGCATAGCGGTTCATCAATTTAATTCGAATTATTTTCCCACTATGAGTGCTGCGTTGCCTTAGAAATCAGAAGGTTTACGACCAGCTAATTAATAGCCCTAATCAATAAGCCATCTAGCGGCTGTTAAACGGGAATAGACCGCTACCTCCGGCAGTCAGATTTTACGCCTCATGTTTATTCGCGGGCACTGTTTCAACACCTCCGAAGAACTCAAGAATTCGGACAATGGGGGCATGTTCTATATTTTGGAGAAGGAATTACTCTTGTGATATGATAGCTGTGCTTCGTTTCAAGTGTCGGGGCCGTATGCCCGCATCGTGTGTGAATAAGGTTCGAGGTGAGTGACCTTTGTGGGTATTCAAGCAGCGTTTGTTTTGTAACATCAAGACCTTTAAGTGGATCAAGTTTGTGCTCAAGTTCTTATGTTGAGTGAAGACTTATGTCGAGTTTGAGTTTTTATTTATATTCTTTATTTGAATCTAAAGTTCTACAGTTTATTGTCATTGTTAGGTGCCTGCTATGTGATTACTTAGGATGATAACTTTGGGAGAGTGGTTTTGTACATTGGCTCTTGATAGTCCGCGCTTTTTGTGGATGGAGGTTTTTTAAATTCTGTACAGGAACATTTCTAGAGACTTGACAGCTTACAACTATTTAAAACGTTCAACTTCGTAAAAGGGAAAGTTCCGAATCGATTTTCTTATTAAAACTGTATTCAAAGACAGTTTAAATGGACTGTACACTACAAGCGTTAAGCAAGCTAGCAAGCTCTTATAAAAAAAAAAATAGAACGCTTACGAAATTGTAAGATTTAACTAAAAGTCTTAAGATTTGCTGATATCCGATTTTGATTTGAAACTTGATGTGCTGCGGTCACCACTTGACTGAATGAATGAATTATTGGGTTAGAGGTTAGGGGTATCAATTTTGAACACGCCTAGGTCACATTTGGTCCCCTTGTGACACTGTGAGAATCATCTCCTCCACAAAGTCTCTGAATTCCGAGTAAGTCTCAAAGAAGCACTTCTGCATGTATTTCCCTCCTCTTTTTGCAAGAGTTTGACAGACTGATGATTTAAAATTTCTCCTCGTACGTGCAGTTTCATCCGCATCTTTGTGTAGAATGCTTATTTTTATCTGTGATGAGACCTTTAATAGATGGATAGGCTTCACCGGAGTTGATGAGACGGAAAGATTCTTCGGCACATACTTAATAATAATAATAATTGGATGGCGTGATAGTCCTCAGGAGCACCATTGCCTAGCTCTAGTGTTGTTCGCGCTACTGTTCTCTATCGAGTAGAAGGGACCTGCAGTTTTTTGCCGAGAGAAATAAAAGAGAAATTAAAAAAATACAGCGCCCTTTACTGCTTCTATTGAAAGTAAGTTTGAACCTTCCTCTTTAAATCCTCTTCATGATGTGGCATAGCCATGAAGACTTGACCAAATTTATACTTGTGCACCTTAGTAGGCATCGTTTTTTGGGAAGAGGGAAGGGAACGGAAGGGATGGGAAGGGAAGGGATGGGAAGGGAAGGGAAGGGAAGGGAAGGGAAGGGAAGGGAAGGGAAGGGAAGGGAAGGGAAGGGAAGGGAAGGGATAGAACGGGAAGAAAAGAGAAGGGATGGGAAAGGATGGAAAGGGAAGGGAAGGGAAGGGGCGGGAAGTTAAGGGAAGGGAAGGGATAGAACGGGAAGAAAAGGGAAGGGATGGGAAAGGATGGGAAGGGAAGGGAAGGGAAGGGAAGGGAAGGGAAGGGAAGGGAAGGGAAGGGAAGGGAAGGGAAGGGACGGGAAGGGAAGGGAAGGGATAGAACGGGAAGAAAAGGGAAGGGATGGGAAAGGATGGGAAGGGAAGGGAAGGGAAGGAAAGCGAACAGAAGGGAAGAGAAGGGAAGGGAATTAAAGAGAAGGGATGGAAATGGAAGGAAAGAGAAGGGATGGGAAGGGAAGGAAAGGAAAAAGCAAATGATGGAAATGCTTAAAGTCCCAGAAGCCCAAAAATAAAAAATTCAAAATTCCGGAATGACTTAAATGCCAAAAGGCCGCAATCTTTAAAGTTCAATATCTCTAAATGCCCAAAGTCCCCAGAAGAATAATTCTAAAACGAAATGCTTAAAAACAACAACCGAGGAGAAGTAAGGGGTGTGCGCCTCTGCAACCGCCCTGAGTTCGTATTCAACTCGGATAATGTCCGCTTCTTCCATATTCAATTCTTACAGAATTAACAAGTTTTATTTTGGTCTTTTTAATGATTTGCATAAAAAAGAATTTTGTTCTTTTGGTGTTTTCGGTATTTTTGGGTTTTAGCTTCTCTGGATTTAAGGCACTCCTCCATTTTGGTTTTTCAAAGATTCTCAAATTTTTTAGAATTCTGTTCGTTGTCTGATCTGTTGGAAGAACTTAGAACTTCGAGTTCAGTTTCAACGTCAAGCAAAGTTTTCACATTTTTTTAATGACGCTTAAAACGGTGTAAAGTCATGCAACTTGGAAAGTGTCTGCTTGATCTCCAATCTGAAAACAAGCAGCTTGCATGCATGACAAGTCCCCACATGTTATGAGAGTCACGACATTCTAACCACAAAAACCAGTAGTTACCATCAGTGCATCAAGCCCTACTAGTCCCTGCCATCCCATACAACGCCACAAATCACAATAAAGAAATTCTAAATTCATTGGAAATTCAAAATACGGCTTGTGGATGTATCGCTTTGCAAGCAAAACACGACTTGCATAGAAACGAGGCATTTTTACAGAATCGCCGTCTCTCCATCATATGTGTTGACTTCTCTCTGTCAACACTGTGGACTTATGCCAAGCGAGAAACCCGGCACTTGATCAGATTTTCACATGTGTAACTTTCAAGACACAAGTCCCTGTGAAATGTCAATCGTTCTCACAGGCGTACATTTTTGTGTTTTCTCTTTCGTCGGCTTCGAATTTGATTATGCCTCATCGACGATTGGTAATATGATTACGGAACTACCTGAACACTTCGATTTATAGGTTTCTGACGCAACCGAGGGTGAGGCGTAGAATATGAGACGACACTTGTCCTTGAGTGCGGACGAGTGGCTTACGCGTTCGTCAATACTTGAACACTTTCGAGTGCTTTCCTTGGACTAGAATGACGCCGCAACGTGCAATGACCACTTTCAATGGGTATTGTGGTGCAATGCTGGGATTTAACTGCTGTGTGGTGCAGGAGACCTTATCCAACTTGATTCAGTGTTAGTTGCATTTGTGAAACGTCACCCAGTCTTAGATTCACAGACGCTGTCCCCTATAGAAAAAAATGCATTTTAGATCCTTTCGACTGTCCGCACTGATAAACCTTCGCATAACTGAATCAATTGGAGCATCTTTAAATGGCGAACGACATTTTTATGGAATTGCGTCACTTATCCGCCTATCCGACGCCACAGCATCTGTCTGCTTAAAGGGAATATCATATGCGGCTTTAAATGGCTGCTCAACTTTTCAGGATGTTCTGCTGCTGCGGAGGCTTCCGCAAAGAACATCCTCTCCCTCCCCACTCACCCCTGCGAGCACACTGCGGAAAACCAGTTTACTCTGTCATCTCACAAAAGCCCTATTTAACCAGACACCAGCCGTCAAGGGATGTGTGTGTATAATCACTCTGCGTGCGGCGTTGAAAGAAGAGTCATCTGAGAGGCGAAGGCTGATGCAGAATGTGAAGGAAAAGTGAAAATTCATTAAAAGATGGAAAGCCTTTAGGACTGGGTTTATTCTTGCGTGCAACACATTCTTGCTGTCACACATTTCATCATTGCGGACTGGCCTTGAGTGCGGGAGCATGCAGATTGAAGAGGCGTGCGACTGCTTCTCAGTTATTCCTCCTGCATATGGTGACGTCTTTCATCGGGAAGGCAATTAGTTTTTAATTTGATGTTGGAACGAGTTTGCTGTCCGCCATTCATTACGATGCAAGATATGCCCCAGCAGCCCCAGTAATTCGAAATCCTCTTAAATCCTTCTCGTAACAGGGTGTATTCTATTCAAAATCGCACACAGTGAAATGGGAACATCATCGATTTAATTTTAAGGCTTCCCATCCACTACAACACATCAACGGTACACCTCCGAAATGAATTCATAAAAATAATGAGGTCGCAGTGAATCGCATCCCACTCCCCTGTGCACAGCGGAAAGCGAAGGAAAGTGAAATGTAAGCCAACGGAAAATCGATGGATCCTTGTGCAACTTGTAGGACTTTCGATTATACTTATTTCTGCTCCACACAGCCTATGGATGGCCTCGGTTGAACTGAGGGAGGTTGTGCTTTGTTCGTTTTCAAAAGGCACAGGTGCCTTGAATCCTTTCACGATGAACTTGGAGTGGCTGGACAGAGAGTGAAACAAGAACTGTCTGCCTGGGGCTTTTGTGGCAATCCTCTCGGTAGATGATTATGGTACGACACAAGTGGGGCGTCCTCAGACATGGTCTGCGCGCTTAATTGAAATGACGGCATAAAATTAAATGCGGATGTCTTCATTGTTTGCGAACGAAGGTCTCAGAATATCTGCCTGTCTGTCACACTTGTCATCATTTTTTATTGTCTAATGAGCTGCTATTTAATAGGTCTTTTCAAGCAGCTTTCTTGGACCTACTTATGAACTAAGGCTTTTTCTGCATTCCAAACTAGCAGTTGCTTTTCTACGCGATCAAAGCGGACAACAGATAAACTGTGTTCCACTTCACCCACTCCCAAGCACAACTGTGCATCTCTCCTATGTCCTCCTCCACTTCTTTGAACAAAACTAAATAAAAGCCGGCAAAGATGCCAAAGAAGTGCAAGTTGATGTTCCGCAGCAAATTCCAAGACATCCAGACGCACACGATGAATGTAGGTTTCCATTATCTACACTCAGTGACGGTAACCCTGAATCCCATCTACTCTCTCACGTAGAGACATCAAAATTCCACAATCCGAGCTGTGTGTTGCACATTCTTTAGGCTAGCATTTGAAACTTTCTATTCCCTGCATCCGACAGACGCCAATGACAACGGCCACAGTGTATGAGACATTTCCCAGCCACTTGCGATATTGAATGACTCCTCGCAGACGACTTCACTAATGTACGTAGTGCTGTCATTCTCTGGCATCCTCCTTCGGAGATATCTCAAGATTTCAAAAAACGGTTTCTTGGTGTCACTACATTACAAGCGCTCATTCCCTCACCGGTGAGGACTTTAATGAGAAGGTGGTTTCTAATTACAGACTTGCGTTGGGATAAGTGGATGGGCAACGTGGTGTCCTCCTTAGTTCCTCCCATCGTGGAGTTAAGCAAATTGCTGGGAGTCACTGGAAACGGATGCTGGCTGTAATAAGATGATGAATTGAATTTCGTTTTAAAAGTCAATCGGGGTGAGATATGAGGGGGCAAGAATTTAAGTACTTGCAGGTACAGAAGCGGTTAAAAAGGTCATCAATGTCAATGGTGGTAATTGATGTTTTGGGTTCGTTGCAAGTGGAATTTTTGCAATCTGAAAGTCTTTGTGGGTCTGTTTTCAAAATAGTTTGAATACTGGGCAGTTATTTCTGAGGCTATCGTTTCAAATATAGTGTTTCAAAGACCAATGGGAATGTGTAATAAATTAAACCAAAAACCCTGAACCATTGATTTCTTCGTTTATTTATTTCTTTTAAATTTTACATCTTTCTGCTTCCAAATGAAAAGTCCTGTAAAGAATCCAAAATATTAAAGTCTTGAAAAAAAAAAATAAATTCCTAAAAGCGACCGAATTTGTAAAAGTCTTAATTTCTGGTAAACATAACCCCAATTTCGATGTACTTAATTTAAGGGATGATTATAAAATCAACACAAATTTCGGTTTTCTTCAGACTCTTTATTAATGATCTGGATGATTCAACGCTTCTCTATCGACTGTGTCCTCTTACAATATTGTTTCCCTGACCTAACCAGCATTCCTCTCTTCTGTTTTGATCTATACTACTATTCTCTCTTCGATTCTCGTTTCCTTTCTTCTCTGAAATTATTCTACTACACTAAGAAACAATTTAGAGGTGTATATAACCCCCAATATGGATGGCTGAGGAATTGAGAGTTGGTTTGACTTTCGGGAATAGAAAACTTTTACTTGTAAATAGCTTTCTGATTTTGGAACAATCGATTTGAAAAAAAAAAAATATGGTTAATTTTCCGAACTTCGAAAGTTTTACTGACAAGGTTGAGATTTTTAACTCTGAGATTCTGCCCTTGTTCTATTCTTGTCTTTTCAAATATCTGAGTTCTTTTTTTTAACCAATATGGCGACACAAAATAACAGTGAAGCAGATCGCGGACTAACCTTCCGGAAGTTCCACGTCCGATTTCTAAGAGGTCATATTTTGTGGAGGAACTTGTGGAAGCCTCCAACATTGGTACTAGTAACACATTACTTAATTAGTCCCGGGACTGACGTTAAGAGCCGCCACTAACAAAAATACAAATATTCAATTGATTCCTTTTAAATTTTCCTGACAATCTAACATTTCGATATTTTTTTTATAGAACTATTTATCTTTGGCCTCCAAATAGGCTTCAGTTTCGGTGATCACCTCTTCTTTCCAGCCATATTTTTCCCGGCGAGCATCTTTTTGAGGTCTTTAAAGAGGTAGAAGTCGCTCTGAGCCAGATCTGGAGAATACGCTGTATGCAGAAGCGATTCAAAGCCCAATTCGTGCAATTTGGATATGGTGGCCAACGACTTGTGGCACGGTGCATAGAATTTGTCTCTTCTTCATATGGGAGGATTTTTTTGCAATTTATTCCTTCAAATGCACCAATAATGTCATGTAGAATTCGGTGGTGCTTTTTTTTTCCTTTCTCAAGATAGTCGATGAATAAAATTTTGTGGGCATCCCACAATGCGGATGTCATAAGCTTGCCAGGCGACTTTTGGGATTTTGGACGCTTTGGATGTGGTTCACCAGCTGCTGTCCACTCCACTGACTGCTGATTTGGCTCTTTAGTATAGTGTTGGCCCCATATTTCATCCATTGTGACATAAATAATTGTAAACCGAAAGTCCACAGGTGGACCAGGGAATAGCTTGTTCATCAACAACTCATGTTTCGCGCGCTACTGTTCTCTCGCGAATAGAAGGGACCTACAGTTTTTCACCGACTCCGAACGAAGAAGTTTGAGAAGCTTTTTGTTAGACAGTTATTACTCCTTGAGTGTTGTCAGCAGCTCGAAAGTGGTGGTGCCGAGAAAAATTCAAGGTGTTCACCCGGGAATCGAACACTTCGACGTGTGCGCATCGCTCTACGCCACTACGCAAATTCGAGGTGTTAAGCTAAGATTCTAACCTGGACCTTCGGCATGAGAGTGTCCCAATCTAGCCCCTACGCCTCGGCAGCCACATACCAGTGACATACCGACGCAAAAAGTATTTTTGATTCTGGCGAAACATCTTCAAATAGTTCCAGAATCATTGATACTTTATTGGTTTTGGTCCAAAGTGACCAAACGCGACACCCATTTCGAAAACAGCTTTCTCATGGACAAGTGCTCATGCAAAATAGTGTAGACACTGCCCTCTGATATCTTTAAGGCTTGAGCTACATCACGCATATTCACTTTGCAGTTTTCCAAACCAATTTTGTGTACTTTTTTGAGGTTTTCAGGTGTAACCACCTTAATTGGCCTTCCAGAACGTTTAGCATCTTTGGTGTCTGTAAAGTCGGCATACCACCGATAAATTGTTGATGAAGCGATATCCCTGTTACGTGGCCGCCGTGTCGTAGTGGGTAGAGTTCGACGCTGACACGCCGAAGAGTCTAGGTTCGATTCCCCGCTGAACTAGTCGAATTTTTCAAGACGCCACTTCTTTCTAGCTTCTGACAACATTCTAAGAGTAATAACTGGTTGACTTCGCTGTTCAGAGTCGGCGAAAAACTGTACGTCCCTTCTTCTCGCGAGAGAACAGTAGCGCGCACAACACGAGTAGCTGACGAGCAAGCTAGGCCCTGGTCACTCTGTGGACTGTTGCGCCAACCATTATTAATATCCCTGTTACACTTTTTAGTTTTTTCCCATTATAAAGCAGTGTATAATCAACACACAAAATTATTTTTTTTCCATTGTTTCAAAAATCGCATAAGTAGCGTCTTTTGAAACACTGTAACTTGTTACGTTATAATCAGACCGTCAATAAGAATTGACAGGTATCATTTGAATGTTTGTACTTCTTTAAAATAACTATTAGTACCGCTCCCTATATGTCAAGTCCAGGACTTATTGAGTGATGTGTTAGGTAGATGTATAGACATGGAGGCATAATAAGGATCGTTGAAATGGATTTCTTTTCCTTAAATATGCAAGTAGTAAATGTTTCTCGTTTAACTTAAGTCACTTCAATCATTGAAAAACGCGATCCTCGGTTGATTCGTTGTTATATTAGAAGAGGAAATGGAAGACTATTTATTTATCCAACTTGTTTCGGCAATTATGACAAGCGTCCTTGTGAAAAGACAAAATCTGCTTGCGAATTTTACGCAGTTCGTAGCCAAAAATCCAGATAAAGCTAAGAAAAACCAACATTTGATAATAACATGAACAATCTATCAGACACCAGAATTTTGCAGTGACCCCAAGAGAGTGAATATTACGCAAGCATGTCCCCTACATCTACCTTTTCTACCTTTTTTCTATAGGTACATACCTTCGAAGCGCGCACAACACGAGTAGTTGTTGAGCAAGCTAGGCCCAGGCCCCCCTTTGGACTGTAGCGCCAACAATTATTATATTATTATATTACATACCTTCGAACTCTTTTTTTAAATGCATTTTGGCCTTTCGAGATACTATTTCAGACTTATCACTCAACTCTTGTCAAGCTATTAATGTACTGATCATCCACCTGTCTGGTTAGATTAGCGAGCTCCTTAGGTTTAGGTTTATTCAATGATACGCCAAGTTGCCCATTCCGACTATTTACTTATAAAAAAGACGTGCAGTTAAGGCGTAAAAGAGTGAGTAGTGAGGTGTTTTCGATTTAATAATTATATTAATAATTGGACTGTGCGACAGTCCACGGGGGAATTACAGCCTAGCGTGCTCATCAACTACTCGTGTTGTGCGCGCTACTGTTCTCTGACGAGTAGAAGAGACCTTCAGTTCTTACTGACTGCGAATGGCGAAGTTTGAGAAGCTTTCTTAGACTTTCTTTGAGTGCTGTCAGCAAATCGAAAGAGGTGGTGCCGTAAAGAATTCAAAGAATTGGTGTTGAGCTGGGAGTTGAACCTAGACCCTTCGGCGTGTGAGCATCGCCTCTATCCACTACGCCACGGCGTTCCTGTTTACGAGTCTTAAATAATTGAATGCCACATCCCATAAGGAAATCAGGGTCATGTTTCTTCACTAATTAATACTGCTGGGCATGCTCCTGTTCCCCAATTGGCAAAAGGAACCCTAAGTTTTTTTTCGACTCCTTTGTGGGGGTGGGCAACTCAACTCAAAAGAGGTCACACCATAAAAAAACCCAGATCTGCATATAGTGCTATAACTAACAAGCATGTCACGCTGCTATCTTACGCGCTCCAAGTTGGTTGTAATCCGTTTTAAATTCCGCGCAAAAATATCCCGTTACAAAAATGTCATTAAGAATTGTTTGGTTCTTATGGAGCTCGAAGAAGAAGTCTCTTTAGCTCGTAAGATGTTTAGCCTGCAGATTAAAGAGGCCGAGTTATTTACGGTCCTTCTATCCTTGGGCGCATCGGTTTTCCCCACTGAATGGGACTTAAAGCCCCTCCCAACTAGGGCAATGTTGTACATGTTCTGTAAGACCAATGCTTCTTAGGCGTTAAATGCGTGGAAGAAGTGCCTTTTGCTAGTCTGCATTGTATATGGGAAACTTTTAAAAAGGCAGTTCAAAAGCAAGTACCACATTTAAAACGAATAAGTGACATTTTATGGACTAAATATCTGTCTATTTGCAGGAGTCTTTCAGTCATTAGTAGAGTGTCTCCTGCCAAAGTTTAACGCTAAAATAATCTACCGTCCCTTGAAAAAGTACAAATAAATTCAGATTGATGTTCCTTAAGTGTACCCCAACTCCTGCACGTGTTTTTTAAAATTCTTCAATCAATTAGGCCGCTCTGCTGTGAGTCAGACTGCGAGTCAGCTCAGGAGGATGTGATGGTTGAGAAATTCGTCTCAAAAATTACATTCACGATATGTTCGGTAATTTAAATTCTGTGCACAGCAGCATACCATTTTCAATTTGCTCATCTGCGTATTTGTTTATTTTGAATCAATAAGACCAAGATCTCACCAGGTAACATTGTTTGTTTACAATGCAGCCCACTTAAGCTTCCCTACTGTGCATGCATTGAAATTAAACTCACAGGTGATAACTAACTAATTACATGTGGCTTTGGTTGAGAGGAACTTCAAAGTGAAATGATACCAAGAACAAATGTTTTAAAGTTATTTCGAAACGGCGATGAGAACATAAACAAGGAACCAACCGACCAGCGTAATTTAGATGGCCGCCGTGGCGTAGTGGGTAGTCTACGACGCTCACACGCCGAAGGGTTCGATTCCCGGCTGAACACCTCGAACACCTCTTTCGAGCTGCTGACAACACTGAAAGAGTAATAGCTGTCTAAGAAAGCTTCTCAAACTTCACCGTTCGGGGTCGGCAAAAAACTGTAGGTCCCTTTTACTCATGAAAGAACAGAAGCGCGCACAACAAGATTAGTTGATGAGCAAGCTAGGCCCTGGTCCCTCTGTGGACTGTCGCGCCAAAAATTATTATTATTAGCGTGATTTAGGAAGAGGTCTCCTCATCCAACTGTCTTACAATATTTTCATGATGACATGATACGCTATGATCACAAGTCTCAACCAAAACACTAATGAAACCAAAGGCCACTTGGTGCTATGGTGGCTGTCAGTCCCAGTTATTGAGGGAATCTTTCAGTTAGAGAGTAGAGACGGTATTCTGGTGCCACGGAAGGCCAGAAGGGCCTAGAACTTCGGTTAAAACCCGACTGTGCGGTAGGCTAACAGCGGGAATATCGCGGTGATGGATTTGAATCTAATACTGGGGCTAATGTACTTTGCTGACTGGTCTAAGCTGTCTGTTTAACGGAGAGAGTCAGACCAAGCGCTTAGAAGATCCACGCAGAGGGTCCATTCCCCATTCCATAGAGCGGCAGAGATTTCAGAAAGGCCTCGCTATCTAAAACGTTTGAGTGGCTGCCCCTTAAATATGATCACAACTTAATATTAAAGTCTAGTCTTGGAGAAAATGGACCTCATTGTATACACCGTTAAGGCAGATAAACACGTTAATTCAAGACCCTTATCTGTTTCAAAATATCATTGTTGAATTGTTTGAAAATGAAAATGCGCCACGAAAACGTCCATCTGCCTGCTCGTTTAACAGAACCAACGATCTCAATAACAGCAGGAGAAAAAAAAATCCAGATTATACCGATCTTTCTTGAATAGTTCACAATCATATTGGATAGTCGGCAGGCATGTTGAAAGACTATGTCTACTGTTAAGAGAGTATTGCCGCAGCAACCGGGAGCAAGACGAGATGTACCGCTGCAGACCGTGGTGTGTGCGAACTTAAATGAACTAACTCTAGTTGCCACGATCTTTACCTAGCAAACGCCAAGTGGATTGAGAGTATCTCGTCTGAGCCACGGGATCCGTGATCGTTGTTCCACTGATTCGGAGTTGAACAACCTTTTGTTTATGCAGTGCTGTCCATGCGGTCTATGTAGCCTTACCACTGCTTTTAGTTGAGCTCTTCTTTAAAACTACTTTAAACAGGTTGGTGGCCTGCTGGCACCATAAAAAGTTATTTATACAACTTGCTGAAAGTATGAAAAGCAAACAAACGCCACATTTCAGTCAGATATCCCATGGAACGCATGTTGAAACGCCGCTATTTATGTGCATTATGGGTGTGAAGAACTGGATCTTATCTGTCCCTTTCCAATTTTATGTACCTGAGTCGCTGGCACGATCGGTGTTGTGATGTCTCTTTTCAGACATCGAGGGTTGCTGTGTTCTTTCCCAAAAACAAAATATGGATCCACTGGCGTGCTCCACGGAAAGTAAAACAATAAAAAATAAGTCCTCGCCGCCTTAACCTGTCGTACGTACGTAGATGACGATGATTCCCTTCCTTTCGATCAGGGAGATGATGACCAAAAGTGTGACAAAACGGTTAAAGGGGTATACTCTCACAAATCACTTGACTGATTTGATCTGCACCATTCTCCACCATGAGAGAATATTGATTTACTCTAACGCTTAGTTTACCGAATAAATCTCTTACATGTGGACCGTATTCCCCCAAAATTTTATCTACACTTCTTCACCACGCGGAATTTGATTGCAGTTTTAATGTGAGTCGCTCTCACCTTAAAGATCACTCAATAAGTCGTGGAGCATATAGGGGGAGTCATTAACAAAAAATACATAGTTGACTCA
Organism: Eristalinus aeneus; assembly: GCA_955652365.1. Lineage (NCBI taxonomy): Eukaryota > Metazoa > Arthropoda > Insecta > Diptera > Syrphidae > Eristalinus > Eristalinus aeneus. Next base: position 26,433,270 of record OY019131.1, read on the forward strand.
GATCACTCAATAAGCCCCGGGGCATACAGAGGGCGCCACTATCAAAAATTCATAGTCGACTCAGATCACTTAATAAAACCCGGGACACATAGGGGGCACCACTAACAAAACCTCCATACTAGACTCAGATCATTCAATGAATCCCGGGGCATACAGAGGGCGCCACTAACAAAAAATACATAGTTGACTCAGATCACTCAATAAGCCCCGGAGCATATAGGGGGCACCACTAACAAAACCTCCATACTAGACTCAGATCATTCAATGAGTCCCGGGGCATACAGAGGGCGCCACTAACAAAAAATACATAGTTGACTCAGATCACTCAATAAGCCCCGGAGCATATGGGGGGCACCACTAACAAAACCTCCATACTAGACTCAGATCATTCAATGAGTCCCGGGGCATACAGAGGGCGCCACTAACAAAAAATACATAGTCTTCGATGGATTTTTGTTAGTGGCGCCCCCTATATGTCCCAAAATTTATTGAGTGCTGTGTTAAATCCACTCTAAGGATGGCCTGAGGAAAGCCTGAATTAACGTCTCATTCCTTATTCTCATTATCCGTTGTTTTAATATGCAAACAAACGAAACCCTTTATGTGCAAGTAAATTTTAAACTTGACTGAAATAAACTTTGGACCAGAGGATAGAGTCAAAGGCGTCTCTATTTTTTATTTCTATCGTTTGCCCATCACGCTTTGCTTCATATCGGTTCTCAAATTGTCACTCTCACCTCTGTTACTGCAATATTCCGTCCCCCCAACGATCTGTAGTCGCTTGAGAATTCAAAATTACATTTGTCCTGCTTAATCACCTACACTTGACACAAGCCCTCCAGAACTTAAGAGCTCATGACTGTCTGCCAGTGAGCCCTCCTTCAGGCAGTCGAAATTTAATTTATCTCACTTCTCCACTATCAGCATCAATTTCATCATCAGCCAGAGAGTGGATCTGTGTGAAGTGTGAAATTCCCAGTGTCGCCCATCACTCTCTTCTTCATCGCCAGCTCTCGCCCAAGTTGATGTCCTGAGTAAGAGGGAGTTTGAATACGGAAACTTTCATTAAAGTTGCCGCGGCCATCGCAGAATCAATAAAGTCCTCCCTGATCGGGCCTGAACAATGATGACGATAAAATAAAACTTTTCAATTTTTGCAACGAACAAAGTTAATGACCTTTTGTGCGACACAAAAATTAATGAAGTTTACATGGAAAATTGTCAGTTTTTATGGAAATTCATTAGGAACTGAGCCGAAGGAGACTTAATTAAATCGGCGATCTGAGTTGCTTTTCATTAAAACTTTCGAAGCAAGACAAATGAGGCGCAGAATGAGTGCATTTGCATGGATGTGGATCTACTCAACCAAGCACTGCTTTGCATCCCTTTGATATATCCTTCAGTGGAAACCCTTTTGACGGAGTATCCTTGTGATTAAATGGGTCATCTAAATGGGGCCGAGATGAGGAGCTGTTCAATCTGCAAATGAAAGCAGACCGAGTTTGTATGAGGGATCAATTGTCAATATTGGTTTGCCACAATTCCTCGCATTGATATTGAAGTTGACTTGGAAACTTTTTATTTCACCTCTTGGATGTAGTCACCGCAACAAGGATGGGGAGTGGGCTACCCATTGCTGTTGTTTAGGGACAGATGTCAAATGAAGTGAATAGGGTAAACGTTCAGTTCCTTTTTAGGACGTCCTTCCATTAGTCATGCCTCCCAAATTTTACTTGATTGAGAAAGGCTTGTCCCGCTCTTCTCGATGGTTGTGATCCCCAAGACGTTTGTTGTTGACTGAGGAGGCATGTAACAGGAAGGCGCATTACTCACACGACCTCTCGTCCGTGGCGCACCATATCAATCCCGCGCAGCAGGCTTCCTTAGAAGGCATTCAAGGCACGCATAGAGGCACTTCGCTGAATCACCGGCAACCGGTCTACCCCAGGCTTGCCATTTACGTAAGTCGTTGACCTGCTCGCATTGCTCGCCAGGTGATGCACGAACGCGCTCGCTCCCAAAACGTTGACTTGCCACGAAACAAAGCAGACGACTAGTCTACAAGCAGCCGTGACAGGTAATTACATGCGATTCCCTCCGTCACATGACCTTCGAGGTCAGCCGCCAGTGCACGCATTCAACTCGCATCGTCACTGACAGCTCATCGCACACACGTGGGAATGCCAACTCGCTACACGACAAGCCAAGGATCTGTAAACCAGATAGCCGCGCAAAAAAGCAACGCACTTCAACGCGCTTCCGCTTTGCTCAGCTGCGGATCCAACAGCAATCGTTTTCTAGGAACGATTATCCAATTAAGCCCCGCTCTGAGTAGGCTAGAGCTGATGCCCTCGGTCGGAGATAGTCGAGCAAACATTTACACTAATTAAGTTCGTCGTTGCGCAAGGTGAGTGGACTTTGTTTGCTTTTGACTTCGAGATACGGTGACGACAAGGAGCTTACCTCTGCTGCCATGCACGAGTTGACACTTTTCGCTTAGACAAACGCCGGAGCACTTAGTGCTGCAGCGCTCTGTGGACTTTTCACCGCCTCTGGGCGTGCTGCAGATGCACATATTGGTTTGCACACATCTCTTTTAGTTTGTGCATCGTACCGCGGTGGCCCGAGGTGCGCGCACAAAAGCGCAGCGGCTCCGGAATCCGAGAACGGATGCAAATGGAGAGAGGGCACTTTGTTGTTGAATCACGACCGTGAAACATCGAACACACGAGTGACAAATGGCGAATGTATTTGTCAGAGTATCGCGTTTCGGCAGAGGCACTCCACGAGAGCTCGTACATGGCCCGCGATGAGTGGCGGTGCTGTTCGCCACACATATTGCGAGTGTATCTATTACCAATGTGCGCGCGATCTATTTTCGTTTCGAGAACGTGTGACGGATGGGCACTTGAACTTGTCCGCTGGCGCTGGCTGGATGCCGCAGAGTGCCTGCCAAAGGGATTCACAAATCTCACAGCGAATGCTTTGCGTGCCACCGTGAGTGTGAAGGGACTTCATGCATCTTTGCAGCGACGACGCGGAGAGACAGCAGCAATTAAATGTCGAAAGTGATGGTGGTACAGAAAGTATCTGAAGCGTAAAGGGAATTAAAGAAATTTTCCACAGATCCAGAGATAAATAATTTGCATTTGGCGCACAGTCAGCTGCATGGTGCTGGAAAGACTGTGGCAGAGGCGGCGGCGGGGAAAGTTTGGGTCGTTATTTGTGAAGGACGGAGCCTCGCGGTGTTTGGACATCCTTGGAGTGAGCTGTTCGTTAGCGAGGTGAGAATTTCTTGGCGCAAACGAGAACAAGGACGTTTTTCGTGTTCTTTTGAAGTTGCCTTGAGCTCTAGGTTTCGAGGGGGGAAAACAGAGAAAGATTTTCATTCATTTGGGAGTTCGCTGGAATTGGAACTGGTTCCGGTACTGCAGCAGATGAGCCGCAAAGTGATGATTCAGCTGGGATGTTCCACAAAGGAACGCGTCTTGGCGTGTTTTTCTTGTTGGAATTGTTTTTTTTGTGTGTCTCTGAGTTCGATTGAGTCGGCTCGTCGCATTGTACTTTAAAGAGGTGTGGGTGTGCGGAAACATGCAGCGCGTTGAACAGGAAACAGATTGCACCAGTTGATTAATTTTTTGAATAAGAATGTAAGTGACATTGAACACCCACCATCAATCCGGAATGCGACAAATGAGCAGTGACTCCTTATGAACTTTTATTTTCTTTAAAGATGAGGAGGACCCTTATGAACGCTTCAGTAGAGAACTCAGTGTCACACGTACTGTGGGTTCATAGTTTTCGTAGAAGTAGATACGTTTACGATCAAATCGCATTCGCGCCAAAAAATTTACCGCAGGGAGGCTGGAATCTGTTGTTTTTCTTCTTTAAGGAATCGCAGAGTGTTTCTTTCTTTAAGCGCAGATGCAGTATGGCGTCAAGTCCACTGCAATCTGTGCTGTCATACTTCACGAAATATGCTCTGAACTTCCACCAAACCTCAGAAAGAACGAGCTTGGTTAATTTACAACCCTGGGGTGTCGTGCTTCCCCCGGTCATGTTTCCTCCGATGATGCTTCCTCCGGTCGTACTTCCTCAAGTCGTACTCATCCTGCTTGTGCTTCTTCTGGTCGTGCTTCGTCCTGTGGTGCTCCTGAGAGTCCAAAACACAGTTGCAGAAAGACGCCATCAATCCGAAATTCGTTAATTTTAATGTTTCCTTGATTTTTGTCGGTTAAGTTCATTGTAGATAAATCTTTCCATGAAATGCCCGGAACTTAAATAATGTTTTTGAAAGATTGCAGTTCTTATGACTCCAGAGTATAATTGAATTCTTTGGCAATCTTACCAACGGATAAGGCAAATCAAATGCGCAGTTAAACTGTTCCTACAAACTCCACAAAACTGCAAACAAACTTTCTATTTCTAGGTGTTACGCACAAACTAGTTCTTGGCCAACGAGATCATTTAGGATATATGTAGCTGGGAAAGACGAAAAAAATTGACTACAGCATAAAGCCGAATTTTGTCGTCGTCTACGAACCTTGGAGCCATGTGTAAGGATTCGATGATAATTCTTTTTCTGGTCTAGATTTTAATAATGATCAATCCTGAATGCAGAAAAGAACGATGGATTATGAGGGTCGCGTGTCCGCCAACATATCCTTCAAGATGAGTGCAATAAAAGTGCAATGCTAAGTTCACCACCCCATGCGAGTTTAATTGGATATCTCAAAACATCGCACAAATGGTCAATAATGTGGAAATATGAGAGACAAATTCCAACTGTTTTAAGAGCCTGACGTTTGGGAAAAGTCCCTGTGCATTTGAGGCGTATGCCGTATTTACGGTAGAGCTTATTTTACGAAACGATCAAGAAAACTTATAACAACTCTCAGCTTGCAACCACAGTCAACCAGTTATACCGGTATGAAGTGAGCGTCAAGATACAAATGTCTCGATAGGGAACATTTGTTGTGAGCGAGCCCTTTTTTTGTTTTCTATGACATCTGTGAAAAATATTTAGTATACATCAAGTCATTGAACAGACAACATCAACAAACAATTTTTGGCCGTTTAAAAGCTATGGGAAAGTTCCAAAAGTGTGGAAAATGCGTGCAACATGAATTGAAAGAAAGACAGATGGAAAACCGAAAAAACACTTGTGAAATTTTGCTTCAAAGACGCGAAACAAAATCGGTTTTGCATCGGATTGTTACTGGAGATGAAAAATGGATTTGTTTTAAGAATTCTAAACGGAAAAAATCATCATCGACATCGACTGCACAACCAGATCGATTCGGCAAGAAGACAATGCTGTGTGTTTGATGGGACCAGAAAGGTGTGCTGTACCAAGAGCTCCTAAAACCTAGTGAAACCGTTAATACCTGCCGACAACAAATGATCAATTTGAACCATGCATTGATCGAGAAACGACAAGAATGGGCCAGAAGACACGGCAAGGTGATTTTGCTCCATGACAATGCACCTGCACACAAAGCAAAACCGGTTCAGGATACAATCAAAACACTTGGCTGGGAGCAGCTACCCCACCCGCCGTATTAAACGGACTTGGCTCCTTGCAACTACCATTTGTTTTCATCGATGGGACAAGCATTGACCGAGTAGCACTTTAATTTCTACGAGGAGGTCGAAAATTGGATGTCTGATTGGTTTGCTTTAAAAGACGAACAATTTTATTGGCGTGGTATTTACAAATTGTCAGAAAGGTGGTCAAAATGTGTAGAAAACAATGGCCAATACTTTGAATAAAATGTTTTTAATTTCCCATCAATAATTAGTGTCTTATTTGCAAAAACAGCTCATTTCGTAGCGGTATACCTGTCGAAAGTATTATTGATTAGAGCATTAACTATGCCACGGCGAATATTTTGGCACTTACGATGCCAAAATAAGAACAAAGCATTTCATTTGCAAGAAAAGCAGCAGGATTTCATTTAAGTGTACAAATTAAATCATTGCAAAAAAAACGTTTGTCAGGAATAACATTAAATTTATTCATATGATGAAAAAAACTGTCACACCAAGTTTCGAAGTAGAAGATAGTTTTCCTCAGGAAAATATTCTAAGCCAAGAAATACAATATGGCATGTGCTGCCTCTCGAAAAGTTATGAAATTATAAGTTTGCAACTTAGACAGTTTCGACACACCATGCTACCAACTGTTGTGATTAGACTCCGGCGGCATTGCTTTGCTGGAAGGGCCTCATCACGTGACAAATAAATTAAATTCTAATAAATGGGTTTTAACCTAAGTTAAAATCGGATAAAAGTTATTTGATTGAATTCAAGTTGCGAGTTTTCCGAGAGTAAATACTACATCGGTTTGTACACGAGGCCACGTTGACTTAATCTTTATAGAGAGTAGAGATAAAATACTGGGGACCAATCACAGATGATGACTATCGTGCGACGATATCGTTGAAACGAGATTTTTGCATCGCGTAAGCAAATATCATATATCATTTTGGCTGCTTAATGTACTCTCAAAACTGCCAATCGCTATCGTCCTGGCGATCGTTTTTTGACGATAGCTATTTTACTCTCGTTTTGCATTGCGTTGCCATAAAAGTTATCAAAACTTAAAGAAAAAAAATATTAGTTATAGCCAAATGTTTGGATATAATCCTCAGCTTATGCAAGTATGTACATATGTATGTACATCCAAAATTATTTTAAAAACATTTTCCCTGAAATCAAACCTCATATATTTTATGAACTCCACTCGCACAGTCGTTCGTTCATTCGTAGTGTGTACACACAAAACAATAGAATGAATAACTGTCCGGCAGTCGTTATTCATTATTTTGTTGTGTGTGTACAATTATGACAAGAGATATTTTGCGTTTAATAGCGCTCAAACTGTGTACAAAATATGCAATAGAAAAAACGATAGTGGTTGGGTTTCGTGATGCAAATTATCGACGATATCGTTTAGGTGGATCGTCCGGACGATAGTCGCTAGAAAAGTTACGTAATTACAGCCCTGTCCAGTGGATTAAAAAAAACGAAAGAAAAAATGATGAAAACAACAGCTCCATTTGACAGGTATATCGCAGTTTCCGAAGACTATCAGGAAATGTCTGGCTGAGCACTCCCACCAGTGCTAAAAAATCGAACTTTACTTTCATGTACACAAATAAGATTAAGAGATATTTGTAGTAATCATGGACAATAACATTGTTCTCAAAAATGTTTTGTGAAACGGATAGTTTAGTTTGATTTAGCGAGACTGATGTAGTAAACGCATTCACAAAATTTTCCGGCATTTCCTTCCCGTTCTTTATTTTGTTTTGCGATTAGGAAGCCATCAGATGAATTGAAAATTATCTAGAACCAGTTATAGCTCGATATCTATTCAATTAATGAATTTGCTTAGCTCTTTCTTGAGAAAGGAACGCGAGGAGTTCAACTTTTGAAAAGAGAGCAACTTTTGGTTATAAACCAAAACGTCACTCAATCGGTCCCGGGACTACCGCCACTAACAAAAAGTCCATAATATTTTTAAGAGGTACTAATATTCAAATGATTCGAGTTAAATTTTCATGACAATCTGGTTTTAAGGTTACAAGTTAGAGTGCTTCAAGTGACGCTACTTTTGTGATTTTGTAAAAAAAATTGAAAAAAAAAATATAATTTTGTGTTTTGATGCGAAAAAATACCGTGCAAGCTCAGCAATGACTTGAAAAGTGTTGTAGGGACTCTACTTCATCAAAAACAACTATATGTCGGGGGTATGCTGACTTAAAACGTATCCCTACAGACACCAACGTTGTTGAACGCTTTGGAAGGCCAATCAAGGTGGTTACGCTTGAAAACCTTAAAAAAGGACGCAACATCTTTTTGTAAAGCCGCAAAGTGAAATTGCGTGAGATAGCTGATACATTAAAGGTATCAGAAAGCAGTGTGTACTGTATTTGGCATGAACATTTGTCCATGACAGAGCTATTTTCGAAATGGATGCCGCGTTTGCTCACAATGGACCAAAAACAAAAACGTATCGATAATTCTGAGAGAATTCGCTAGAATAAACAAGACTTTTTGCGTCGGTATGTCACCGGTATGTAGCTGATGTGGCGTAGTGGCTAAAGTTGGACACTCACACGCTGAAGGTCCACGTTCGAATCTCAGCTGAACACTTCGAATTTTTCACTGCACCATCTCTTTCGAGCTGCTGATAACACTCAAAAAGTAACAACTGTCTAAGAAAGCTTCTCAAACTTCGCCGTTCGGAATCGCTGAAAAACCTGTAGGTCCCTTCTATTCGCGAGAGAACAGTAACGCCTACAACACGAGTTGTTGATAAGCAAGCTATTCAATGGCCCCCCTGAGAACTTTCGCGCCATACTATTATTTATGTCACAATGAATGAAACATGGGTCCAACACTACACTCCAAAATCAAATCAGCATTCAGCGGAGTGAACAGCAGCTGTCGAACCACGCCCAAAGTGTCCAAAATCCCAAAGGTCACCTGGCAAGCTTATGACATCCGCATTTTGGGATGCCCACAAAATTTTATTCATCGACTATCTTGAGAAAGGCAGAAATATTAACAGAGAGTACATTGAAAACATGGCCTTCAAATACACCAATTCGAAGGAAGAAATTGCAAAAAGGCGGTCCCACATAAAGAAGAGAAGAATTCTCTTCCGCCAAGACAATGCACTGTGTCACAAGTCGTTGTCGTTGGCTACATTGTTTCAACACCCTTCGTATTTGACAGATCTGGCCCCTACCGACTTCTACGTCTTTTCAGACTTCATGCTCGCCAGGAAAAAATATGGCTGGAATGAGAAGGTGATCGCCGAAACTGAAGACTAATTTTAGGCCAGAGATAAATCGTTCTATAAGAAAGGTATCAAAATGTTAGATTGTCATGAAAATTTGACAGGTATCATTTAAATTTTTATACTTCCGAAAAAGAACATGGATTTTGTTTAGTGGCACCGCTTATATGCCAGTCCCGGGACTTATGGAGTGATGTGTATCATCACGAAGTTTCTACGTACAAAACTGTTTTCCTGTGCCACGTGAAAACAGTTTTGTACGCATGAAATCATCACTCCATAAGTCCCGAATGAAATTTTGCATTAGCCAAGCATTTTAAAATTCCTGGTCCTCTTTTCTTGAGCTACTGACAGTAGACACAGAAGAAACTTGCTGCTAATATAATATTTCATTGCAATTTTTCTTCGTTTTAATCGCACTTCTTTAGCTGGCACGTCATTTTGGCAGCTGTCGTTAATTTCGCGTCTCAAGTTGGTAGAGGTGGTCTTCCTTTTTGTGCACCATTTCATACCTGGATATTTTTTTTTTATGTTATCTTATTTTATTTCTAGAAAAATACTTAAAACTAGTTTACATTTATCTTAACAGTAGTTCTTAAATCTAACTTACTGGACATTAGCAGGTGCTCTAAGCTATTCTTGATATATTTTAAAAATTGCCTTTGGGCATAGTTTGTTAATAAAATTTTGTTTATAATAATTTTTTTTCCCCAAGAAAAGTTATAAAACTTGAGTCTGAGTCATACCTGGATGTCTTTCGTCGCGTGGTCACATTTTGGTGTACTTTCTTGGATCAAGCAGTGTAAGCCATCGTTCCTTCAAAGCTTAGCCCTCATTGTTATAAAAAGCGATTTTGTTAGAAACATACAACTTTGAAGTGGAATAAAATGAAAGCATCTTTTTTAAATTGACGTACAGTTTACTTTATTCGAAAGGCAATCTCCTGGCATTGTAATTTAAAAATGATTTGTGACATTTGACCGGCACGTCTTGTATGTGCCCTTTTATCGATAACAACGTGGTGGTCCATTGTCCTCCAAATGATCGCTCGGCGGCGAAGCCACAAAAATGGTCAGGCGACCTTAAATCACACCATCTTGGAGTTCAATTCACAGGTCGGTGACGTGAAACTTGCGGTTACCAAATAATCCCTTACAAGAAATTGATTGTGGCACGAGCTGTTTGACTTGTTGCTCCGTGTTGTTGAAACCACAGCTCCCGCATATCATGGTTGTTCAATTTTTGAACTTTTATTTATGCGTCACTGTTTCTACACTAAAACAGCATACGGCAAACGTCAAAGAGCTATAAAAACAAATTTAGTCTTTCGAACAAGGGGTTTCCTTTCTCTATCTCCTCTGAACTGTCAACGATTAACGATTGCGATTCTAGAGCTAGATTTCTATCCTGCAGCTCTCTCCACCTCAAAGTCTTTGCTGTTCCTAGTGACTCCCTATCCGAGACGAGAATCCTGTGCGTCTTTAATCCCTTTTCCCGCTTGATACATTTAAGCTGTCAACAAACACCTCATTGACGACTCAGTTTGTTAGGTCTACTTACGTCAATCGAAGCTGGCAGTGAAAAAGGCTTTTAATAAATCATATTCCCGGTGTAGACTTGTAACCTTCGCACGAAATCCTCGCTAAGTGTGTTCGTCAATCCTTCAATCTTTCTTCCTTTTTGTCTCAAGCCTTTTTTTTTAATTAAGGGTCTTCGTAAGTTCGTTACCCACCTTGACGACTAAGCGATACCCCCCTTCGATGACGCAGCGAGACCTCCTTAATGCTTTTCAACGAGAGTTTATGCCAATGAACAGCTTGTCACCTGCACACTGTTGTATGCGCTCCTGGAATAGATAAGTAAGTGGGGTGCCTCAATGCATTTCTTTGGTCCATTAAAACTACACGGGCGAGGAAAGATCTTGTACAAACCCCGATCCACCGGCACTTGAGGCAATTACTGAATTGTCCACCTTCTTGACTGAATTTGAAGTTGTTCTCCAAACGTACCGTCCCTCGCACTCCAAGTCAAATAATTGTTTATCAAGCTGCAATTTCAAAAATAGCAAATCCATGTCAAACCACAGTCTCTCTGTGGAACGTGAAATTTCACGAAACTGCGTACCGGTACAATTGTGGCTAATTTTCCTCGACTGACCTATAAACTGGATTCTAGGCAAAATTCGCGGAAACCGCACGGGTCGTAAGTGACAATAATAGCAGCAGAACCGCCACACGGCAAATAGCTCTTCAGTACGTCACACAATGCCGCGTAGCATTCTAATAGCCCCATAACAGAAAGAGTTCTTTTCAGCTCCTAATTTCGCACAAAATTGCACTTTCGAATGCCGTCAGGGCGATAGGCAAGTTGCTGGCGGGGCAGGCTTGTGAATGGAATGTTTTCCGGGAGATGAAAGTGCCACATGCACTTCAGATTGTCTTTTCACACCTCATTTGCTGTCGACGAGACACGAGTGCATTCCAGACGTGTTGCCAAAGTGGCGCCTGAGCATTTACGAGACCCACAAGGTAGAAGGGGAGACGACGAGAAGAATATGCAAGAGTCGTTGAACCCACTCGAATTTGCATAATATTTCCCAGTCAAAGGCGCTTTTTTGCCACCGGATGATGGAAGACCCGCAAATGAGTCAATTTGGAGAAGAAGACACTCCGCGCTGGGCTCCTACAAGTGTTACACATAACCAACAGGCAACATCCCGTCCGGTGGCAATGCAATTAATTTCGAACACACATTTCACAAGACACACACTCGCACATTCGTCTTCCCTGTCGCTCCCCAGATGGAGGAGGCGCACAATCTTCATCTTCATTCAGCGCACAGGTGGAACCGCGGCGGCGGAGCGGGGCGCAGAGATGAAGAACAAGGAAATCACGGGCGTAAAGAATTCCGCAACAGAGATCATTTCACGGTATACTGACCGCGGTCCGCTGCGCTGCTGCTGGACAGAGCAGTCGGCAGCTAGAGGCGAGGGCGGGTCTTTTGCGAGACACAGAGACGACGGATAAATTGAGTTACAAAGGTACGGTACGGTGTGATGCCAGAGAGCTGTGGTGATGATGGAAATTAGGAGTTTTCCATTGATCGAGATCGGCGGCGGCTTGCAACATAATTTTAGTTCGACGACCTCTTGGGTTTGAATCTGTGCCAAGCCGCCGACAGCGGCGCAACAATGTCGTCGGGTGAAAACGGTCGACGATTGACAATGAGAGACGCGATCATCAGGTGACTGACAGTGGAAACTGATGTGATCGTGACTGACCGTGGGGAGTGATTCCGGCTAGACAATGGGCCAGCTGTGGTTGGACTGCATGCTTGACGGCTTGCTTGATGGCTTGTAAGCGTGTAGATTGATCCACTGACTGAATTGACATTCGATCGGTAGTGGGGCATCTGTGCTGATTCAGCCTGAGCTGGAGGACCAATTGGCGTCCTTCTCCAGGATTGAGCAATCTTTTGAATTAAGCAAACAATTTAATGTATTCCCACATACACCTGGCGAGTGTATGAACACCTGCCTGGATGAATCCCCGCTTAGACTATTTCTCGCACACTTCCGTTCTCTGTTCAAACAAACCGGTCCCCGGCGAGCGCAGGACAGTGTCAAATTTCCACTCGTCATACTGCACCCAAATCCGGGCACCATACGTCCCTCACTGAACGGACCAGTGGTGTACATTCCCAGGTGGCTGCCGCAGCGACAGGTTTACAATTAAAATCCGTGAAACAAGACTTTCTGGGCAAGCACCATTAAAGCACGCATTCGCATACCGCTGGCCGGTGCGGCATTCATTGTCGTCGACCCCGGGACAAGCGCTGCGTTCTGCAAATGCGCAGCAGCACCGGCGTCTCTCTCTGCTTCATATCGAGCATTTGCGAAAAGAAATCATGGTCCAGATCCCCGTCCAGACTGGCCGCCACTTCGATTCGGAACTGCCGGCCTGGCCGAGCGTGAAGGTGAGGAAAGTCATTTTCATTGCGGCACTAGAATTATTTTAATTGTATTCCGTGGAAGTGCCCCACGGGTCTGTCAGCACTCCCGTCACGTAGCGCTGCGGACAAAACCGCGCTGACGACAAATCGGGAAACCAACAGTGCTCCTGTGCGTCGACGACGCGCCGGTCGGTTGAATCTTCTTCTGCTCACGGAGTGGCACGTCGTCGACGGTGGCGTCGTCGTCTTCGTTAGCAGCCTCAGCTATGCCATGCCTATCGGCCGTGCATATCAATCGCGAAGCCACTCTGCACAGATCGGCGCGATCGTGACGTTGCGATGGCAATAACGAATTCTGAACGCGCTAAGATTGATTAGTTGAAACTGCCGAGGAATCCCATTTTCGGGGTCGAGTTCCCTTGCTTTCGTTGCGCCTAATCGGCAATTAGACGAGAGTACGATATTGTGTCGGATTATTGGAGCTATGGAGGGGCGTACGCTGTGGGAATCGAAAGGCGAACAAAGGCGCTGGATGTGGGCGTTGATTGAGTCTGTTGTGCGTGCCGCACAGCTGGAGTGTGACCAAGGCTTGTACAAAGCGCGTCGATAAGAGCCAAGCGGGTGTTATCTGCGGGAACAAGTGGATGGGGGTTGACTACAAGTCAACGTGAAGCTCAGTTGAAAAGTGCTGCACACAACCGACCCAGATTGACGTCGATATTAATTGAGGGCAGACGCGAGGTGGCCTCAGAGTGCCTCTCACAATGCATTGCAATCGCTGGATGACTAACATCGGGCCCGTGTTAACGTCTTTATTCGGAAGATTACCCCACACAGTGTAGGCCGGTGGGAGGATGGGTGATGTTGAATGGCTTTTGTTTGAGTCCCACTTCGCCGGGCCATAATGCGGAAGTTTGCTTTTTTGAGAATGAAATTCCGTGGAAGCGATCGTTTCGTGAGTGACCGCTAAAAAGTTTTGCGCGGCACGGACAGATATGTTGTCTGGTAATGTCTGACGTGACGATTTCGTCCGTCATATGGTGATGTGTGATTGTGGCGGTGTTGATAAGTGCAAAGCTGGTCTTTGTGTCTGTCCCCCCGTATGGATAGTTTGTGTAGCAAGGAAACGTGCTTTACTTGCCTGTATGCTTTATTGGTTCGCATTTGGGGCATCGCGGAACTCGTAAAAGGTTCGTCTCCACACGACAATCAGATAGCCGTTCAAAGGGTCATCAAATTCATATCAAAGGAAAGATTTTTAGCACAAGGCAACGGCGCACTCAGACTTTGTTTACTTCCCTGCATGTCTGTTGCCTTTCGCACTCCCTTTTAATTTGTAATCAGTTATCTTCGAGGCATGTGTAGTTCACGATAGCATCTAGAAATCTGGAAAAATATAAGGAGGCACGTTTTCCTCATTTCAAAATATTTAATGGCTGGAGAATGGCTTAGAGGGTGGCATTTACTTTACGGTTCCGTGTGCATGAAGATAAATCTAAACTTGTCAGGTTAGGAAATGTCTACTTTCCGTGTTTGTCATCTTTAGAGAAGGGGACTAGACTAGACTTAAGGACTAGACTAGTCTTAGGCTAGACTTCAGTTAGGTTAACTTCAAAAGGATCGCCACTTGATTGCCTTAAGACATTCAAGTTGTTTGATGCCTCGCACAATCTTGCTTTTGTAAGCCGCCCAAGACCGACTGCTGGCCGATAGCCACATGGTTGCGATAAGACGTCCAAGTTCTTTGATGCGTCGCCCAATATTGGTTTTGTAAGCCGTCCAAGACCAACTTCTGGACGATAGCCACCTGGTTGCCATAAGACCTCCAAGTTCTCTGGTTTTGGAAGCCGTTCAAAACCGACTGCTGGACGATAGCCACCTGGTTGCCATAAGTTCTTTGGTTTTGTAAGCCGTCGAAGACCGACTGCAGAATGTAGGAAAACTAGGGAAAGTTAATTTATTTTGAATCTTTGTATTTCGAGGCATATCCAGTTGGTTTCCATTGAATGCATTCGAAGGACCCATGCCCTGCAAAGTTCACTTCTGTGAAACCGAAGTAAACAAGTATGGCCTGATATGATACAGAACTGGATTGCAATTCGGTTTTCAAAAATTTTCCTTAGCTCTGTGCATAGCTCAAGCACACTCTGCATAGACTGAAACCTTTTGTTGTCTTGATCAGGCTAGAACGAATGACATTAAGAGGTTTTGCCCAGATAAGGAGTGTCATAATTGACGCACACAAGTGGAGAAGGACCTCACCCAACTTGGAGGGCGCAACTGGAGACAGCTGGCGAAAGATCGTGCTGGCTGGAGAGGCAAGTTGTTTGAGGCACAGGTCCAATCCGGACTGTAGCGCCACAAAAAGAAGAAGAAGAAGGAGTGTCATTTATCTGCAAAGAGGTGCACTAGCCGATCTAATGCTTAAGACTTTCGACCAATAAGCTCAACATCTTTTATATGAACAAAATCTAAAGAACTCCTTTATGTTTACTAGAATGGAATAAAAATAATTATATGGCGCGGCAGTCCACATGTGCCCGGGGCCTAGCTTGCTCTTCAACTACTCGTGTTGTACGCGCTTCTGTTTTAAGGGTAGAAGGGACTTACAAAAAGGGTAGAGTAGAAGGGACTTATATTTTTTTGCCGACTCCGAACGGCGTGGTTTGAGGAGCTTTCTTAGACAGTTATTGCTCTTTGAGTGTTGTCAGCAGATCGAAAAAAGCGGGTGCCGTGAGAAATTCGAGGTGTTTAGCCGGGAATCGAACCCAGACCTTCTGCGAGTGAGGGTCGCACTCTACTCACTTCGCCTCGCCGGCCACACGAGAGTGGTACCCTATCCCTTAATTCCATGTCATTGGTACAGCACGCCTGTGTAAACGGGAGAATGTGGAACCTACCCTCCAAGTCTTAGTTACCAGCGTAATTGAAAAGGAACTTAGTAAATGTAGAACCAACCAATTGCCGGCTTATTTAACAGAAGAGTTCCGAAAGAATTTCCATTGGTAAGAACCTTAACGCGAAGAAGCAATCAAGCCCATGGGAGGCTTCTTCTTTTTCTTCTTATGGCGCTATAGTCCGGGTTCGACCTGGGCCTCAACTAACATGCCTTTTTAGCCAGCACGGTCTTTCGCCAGCAGTCTCCAGTTGCACACTCCAAGTTGGTTGAGGTCCTTCTCCACTTGTGTGCGCCACCTTAGTCTAGGTCGTCCTCTGTTACGTTGTCCCAATGGATCAGATTCGAAGACTTTTCGGGGCGGAGCAGTGGTGGTCCGTACGCTCTACACGGTCCGTACGGATACAACGCTTAAGATGTGCGTTGTATCCGAAGACACTTGACCAGTCTCATGTCGCTGTACAGAACATAGAGTTCGTAATTAATTTTTTTCCGCTAGATGCCACCAACGCAGACAGGACCAAAAATCACACGCAAAACATTTCTCTCGAAAATACTAAGGGTTTCCTCATCCGCCTTTGGTTACGTCCAGGTTTCCGCGCCATTAAGTCAGACTGGGATGATCAGACTGTTATATAAAGAGAGATTGGTCCTTGGCGAGAGAGGGCTTTATTACTCAATTACTTCCTGAGCCCAAAGAAACAGCTATTGGCAAGGGTGATTCTGCCTTTTATTTCGGTACTGGTGTTGTTGTCCCTATTTACCGCGGAGCCGAGGTAGACGAAGTCCTTGACTACCTCGAAGTTTCCTCTGCCTAGCGTGAACCTCTGTCCGAGACGTAGATGTTGTGTGTCCTTCCTTGATGACAGCTGTGCTTTGTCTTGCCCTCACTAACCACCAGACCCATTTTAGCCGCTTCCGCTTCAATGCTAGCGAACGCCTCATTGACGGCTCGCTGTGTTCATCCAATCACATCAATGTCATCAGCGTAAGTTAGCAATTGAGCTGACTTCTGGAAGATCGTGCCTCTGGTGTTGACTTGTGAGTTACGCACTATCTTCTTAACTTTTGAATTACGCATGATCTTCTCTAGGATGTTTTTGAAAAATCACATGAAAGTGTGTCGCCTTGTCTAAAACTTTTCTTGACATTGAAGGTCTTGGTGAGTTCGGTACCGACTTTGACGGAGCAGCGAGAGTTCTCCATCGTCATCCTACACAAACTGACGAGTTTGGTAGGAATGCCAAAACCAGACATGGCACTTTGTAGCTTGTCTCTATGCACACTGTCTTATGCGGCCTTGAAATCGACGAATAGATGATGAGTGTCGATTTTTCGTTGCTGGGAGGTCCATGGGAGGCTTACTGAAAAGAAAAAGCAAAAGGCTATGTCGAAATGTAATCAAAGTAGAGAAAGGATAAGTATGACATGGAACGTGAGGAACTATTTGAAGAGAATCAATCTTATCGATGGATTGAAAAAGTGGTTGACATGGCCCCGA
Organism: Eristalinus aeneus; assembly: GCA_955652365.1. NCBI lineage: Eukaryota > Metazoa > Arthropoda > Insecta > Diptera > Syrphidae > Eristalinus > Eristalinus aeneus. Next base: position 26,450,427 of record OY019131.1, read on the forward strand.
GTCCGATTGTGAGACTGAACTTGCGCCATTGCAGGCGCTCCGATCAGAGTCGGTCATATGTAACTTGAATGTCCACTCTACAACGTACAGATGTGGGATTTGGTTTTACGTGATCATCTGCCTTAACGGCTTATATCACGGGGAACCTTTTTCCCAAGAGTCGTAAGTAACGCCAGACTAAACGCCTTAGTTACCCAAGTACCGAACTGAGATCATGCGTGAAGGGCAACCACCCCACCTTGGTTTGATGCGAAGCCTTCCTAAAACCTCTTCCGCTCTTTGGGTCGCAGCGCCCGGTTGAGAATGCAACTCCACACTGAGAAGGGATAGTCCCCTAACCGACTTGCCTAGTTTTGCTTAAACAATGGGCTAGACAAGTCGGCACAGTACACTATCCTCGACTCTACCCGCGATGTTAGGTGGTAAACCACAGCCACCACGAAACTCCCACAAGGGGGCCTACTGCAATGGTCAGGCTGGAACCGAAGTTCCAGGGGCCCCTGACCTCCCGTGGCACCAGAATATAGCCTCTGGTTAAGCTGTCACTATCAGTCAGGTTCCCTCTAAGCCTGGGTCTGTTAGCCGCCATGATGGTCTTTCCTCCATCAGTGTTTCCGTTGTCACTATAAATAGTGATACGGATGTGAATTTGAATCAAGTGATTCATAAATCCAGTCACATCATCTGGTCTACAACGTACAATGCGAGTAGTTGACGAAGTGTGACCGGGACCCAGGTCACTTATATCTGAAGCTATAAAATTTAGCACATCACTCAATAAGTCCCGAGACTAATCACTTAACACACATTTTCTAGACAAATTTCGACTTTATTCATCAACATAGTTTCCTTCAAGACAATCAATCCACCGCCGCTCTAACATTTCGACACCTTTTTTAAAGAACGACTTATCATTTGCCTCAAAATCACCTCCTCATTCGAGCCATATATTTTTCCGGCGAGTTTTGAAGTCTGAAAAGAGGCAAATGTCGATAGTGACCAGATCTGGAGAATACGGTGAGTGCGCAAGCAATTCAAACCCCAATTCGTGCAATCTGGCGAAGGTAGCCAACGACTTGTGCATTGTCTTGGTGGAAGAGAATTTTGAATATTTATTTGAATGAATAAAATATCTGGAAGAACTGGAGAGAAGGCGAAACTGCTTTAAGCTTTTTGAGGTCTAAAAAGAGTGTAGATGTAGAATGGCTCGGGAAAAATATCTAAAGTCAGTTCGGGACCATTGTGTTGCCATCTCGGTGGAACTAAGGATTTAGACTGAACAGGGATATCTCCAAAATATCGCTTAAATAGTTTCTAAAGCACACAAGAGCTAAGCGAGGTAATGGACGGTTCAAACGTTCATTTAAAATGCTGTACAAGCGTGGATGATCCCCCCCCCCTTCTCACGCCTTGGACCATGCTGAAATAATTCAGAAAACTTTAAGATTGACCTTCATTCTCAGAGCAAGTAAAATTTCAGTGCTCGTAAACTGACAGTGCTTGTAAACTGACCTAATTACATCCTCTTCAGTGACAGAAAAACCATGAAAGTTATCTTTTTGAAATAGTTATACCATAATAATAATTGCTGGCGCGACAGTCCACAGGGGGACTAGGACCTATCTTTCTTAGACAGTTATTACTCTTTGAGTGTTGTCAGCAGCTCGAAAGAGATGGTGCGGTGAAAAATTCGAGGTGTTCAGCCGGGAATCAAACCTCTCGGCGTGTAAGCGCCACACTCTACCAACTACGCTTCGGCGGCCATATTGTTTCGTGTTTTAATTTTCGCTTTTTTATTCAATAAGTGCCTTAATAGATCCAAAATGAGGACTGCGTGGGGAATAACTGCCAGAAACCTTCTGATGGCTCTTCATGTCTAAAGACTGGAATAAATGTTTTCAGAGAAGTTGCCCAGTTGAAGAGGTGATACAAACCATTCAACAACTTCTCTATCCCTGATCGATACCTGTGTCAAGACCAGACGCTGTCTTGTCCCGCAACCAAAATGGACTTTGAATACAGAAAAAAGAATGCCGCTTACTTTGTCGAGAAACTTAAACGAAAAACATTTAACAATTTCTAGAAAAGACCTTCTCTTGTCTGAATACATACAAGTCGCTTCATTTTATCCATTTGCAACGCTTTGTTATGTAATTTTCAATTTCAGTTAAAAGCTAAGCCGACTTTTCCAATATTTTGTAAATGCCGTATTGTCGCATCTTGTCTCAACTGAAATTAAAAGCCAAAAAGTCACGAAAACACAATTATTGTGATGAAATGCAGGTGCATTCGAATCTCCTTCGTTCCTCCTCCCAAACTTAGGTTCTATTACATTTCAAAAATATCCCCTCTACACTCTAGTAACGTTTCTCCTCTCCTCTTATTTCAGATATAACAACTAAGATGCCTTAAGCAGATCAGCATTGAAGACTCGATATCACAGTGTGCTTCCTCCTAGCAATTGACTTGCATGTTTCAAACTGTAACGGCTGCAATCACCACGACAAGATAAGTAATGCGCCTAAATGCATACAACACATACTCCAGCATGAAATTCATTTGACGCCTGAGCAACAGTCAACACGTGCACCGCACACATAATCGCCTCATCAACTTGAAAATTTCCCGCAAAGCGCCTGAAAGACGTCCACGTTCACCTTGTGGGACCCAATTCACACGAGTTCCACTGCAAATGTGTTTGATCGTATAGCAGAGCCATAAACCAGGGTTTGGATAATGGATTCGGCAATTGATCGAGTTATTCGTGCTCCCTCGCGACGTCGGGGCCGCAGCGACGAGCAGCTGTACGGACGGGTAAGTTGACTCTCATTCCAACAGCCGTTCGCGGTAAAGGCATTTCTGTGTACCTCCGAGATAGAAAATAAGTGTTTATGGTGTTGGCGCATATATCTTGTTGGTCCCGCACTGCCTTATGCATCGTAGTTACTTGTATACCGCGCATGGACATGCTGGCAAGCAGTTACTTTCTTCGCTCCACGTTCGGCTGGGGGACTTTTGGTTGTACAGTGCTCAGCTGGTTGACAACGACATGTGGATAGAAATTCCTTAATCCCCCGACGTCAAGCACTCTCGTTCGTCATGGACTTATGAGACGGTGCCCAAGGGTGTGTGTTGGTGTGGCGGTGGGATGGAAATTTATCTTGGCGCATAGTGCACGAACTTTTACTTTTCCCCGTTAACCCTAATTTGAGATGCAATCTCCCTGCCTGAAGTAATTATTCTCGTTAGCCTGTCGTATCTCCTGTTGACGTCGTCGTGTCCTCCTTGACTGACGAGACGGAAGACAACGTTGTGGATGCGATGATGATGATTTGCGTGTCCTCTGGATACACACACACCCCGGAGCAGTGGCGTGTAGTACTCTGCGGGTGTGGACAACGGACGGGAAATAATAGATTTTCAGGAACGGAGATAAAAGGAATAATTTATTCGCAGTATGTGCTCAGCTTATTTAATTACAAGAGCAAGAGTCAATGTTTGCGACCAGTTCCACCTACAATTGCCCGAACAATTGCCCTTTCACGTCGTCCGAGGGATTGGGAATCAATATTTGGGGAACGAATGTAATGGTCAAAGCGGAGACTCAGATAAAAACGCTACCCGAGGACATGGAATACGAATTTATTAAAATCAATATTTCTCTCGCTGGATAAAACGAGACTCCGAATCGGAATATTGCTTCGTCTCGAATGTGGACTTTTGGGAAATCCATTGAGTTGGGTGGAACCCGTCCGTGCTTTATTTGTGGTGAACGGTGGTGGTAGGTACACGATAGAGGGGGGGGTCATCTACTGTAGAAAATTGGGAATTTAATTTTTTTGCGTGTAGGCAGATGTGCTTGCTTAGAGATATGAAGCTGATGCTATTGACAGACTCACGCCTGCGGCCAGAAATCAGTAAAATTACTTGGAATTGAGGGCGTTTATACATCGTTCTGTGTCCTTGACTTTGTTTTCTCGTACATTCGCTGGAAATCCTTAATTCTTAAGTCGTAGCAGGTTTGGGCCCTCCAGGGAATGTATGTTTGATCCGAGAGAAATAATATTTCTCTGTCATCCTTCGTTTTAGACATTTGTGTGAATTCCATTGTGAATTATTCAATTTGTTGTTAGCAATGCCTGAAAGGTTCTATTGAATTGAATATTGATAACAACAGGAAAACACAGCCCTGCGGACTCTGTACCTCGATATGTGGACCAGAAGTTCCCGTCATTTTCCCTTAAGCGGCATGAACGGTTACATGTATGGCAGCACTCCAACTAAGCGGGATGACATTTTTTTCGCTACAAGATCTTTCTCATGCTCCGTCGTGGATTCTATTTGAATAAAAGTGCCTAACTGGAACCAGCTGAGTTTATTTTGCAACCAGCCATCTTCAAAGAAATGCTTTAATTCCACTCTTTGGACATCAGACGGTTGGACTCTATGACGATCGAAGAAAAGTTCCATTTGAAAAAGTTTCAGCTGAACTTGGACTCCACGCTCCATATCGTGATCACTTCATTTATACTAAGAACTTCGCCGTCTAGTGTACGCTCTCTTATTCTTTCTGTCGCTTTCTAAATGTCAACATCTGTTTTTTTCAATTATCTACGGATTGTATTAGAGCTTTTGTTACAATTGACCAAGTGAAGGCTTAACCGCATATATAAGTATAATGAAGTATATTAAGTTTAGGAAATAAAATCCTTTCCGGCAGGATACCTTTCTAAGCTGCATTCTACGGTGTCAATGGTTCTAGTTAATATTGAAGCGCATCGCTAGTAAGTTTCGAATGACTGTTTTGATTTGAAAGAGGAAGCACGCTCCAGGGAGTCAGCAAAATTTTGATCATTAAGAAATCGATTAAGAAGCTTCAAATTATTTATTATTATTCGATGGCGCGAACAGTTTATAGGGGAATCAGGGTTTAGCTTGTTTATCAACTACCCGTTTTGTGCGCGCTACCGTTCTCTCACGAGTGGAAGGGATCTTTAGTTTTCTGCCGACTTCGAACGGCGAATTTTGAGAAGCTTCTTCGTAGACAGTTATTACTCTTTGAGTGTTGTCAGCAGATCGAAGAAAATGGTGCCGTGAAAATGCGAAGTGGTTAAGCTGGGAATCGAACCTGAGACCCTCGGCGTGTGAATGTGGCACTTACGAGGGGCCTTCAATATATTCTCAGTATCGGGAAGCTGTATAATAAATTGACTTAGTTGTCAACTAATACTAATATTTTAGAGCATTTAAAATTTTATATAAATGTGATTATTAATTCGCGTCTCATCTCTAGTTAAGCAGAATCATAAAGTCAACTGAGACGATGATGGTGAGAATTGAGCATCACGCTTCAATTAAATTTCTCACCAAGCAAGGAAAAAGTCAAAAAAACTATTCATGAAGAGGTGGTGGCTGCTTAACAGAGTCCTGCACCTTCATTACTATAACTATGCAAAAGTGGCCAAGTGAGATCAAGAGAGGCAGAGAGAGCATTGAAGATGACCTCCGCTCCGGTGCCCCGGCTACTGCTTGTACGGGAGAAAGCATCAAGGAAGTCGAAAAACTTGTTCTTGCGGATGCCCAAAGAAAGGTGAAAATGATGGCAGAGATCACCAAGCTTTCAATTGGTACCATTCACACCATCCTTCATGACCATCTTAACCTTTCAAAGGCCAGTGCAGGGTGGGTGCTACGAATGTTCACAGCGTCTCAAAAAAAGTGAGAATCGCATGCTGTATACAGCTTTTGGAGATGTGTAGTGAGAACGCGGACGGTGTTATGGATCGAAAGGTTACTGGGAACGAAACATGGGTTCACCACTATGACCCTGAAAGCAAACAAGAGTCCATGCAGTGGCATAAAAACATAAAAAAAGGGACAGACCTTCCGAAGAAGTTCAAAGCCACTCTGTCTGCCGGGAAGCTCATGGCCACAGTTTTTTGGGACTCAAAGGGAATCTTGCTCATTGAGTACAAAAAAAAGGTGAAACCATCAACGCCACATCCTACGCTTCAACTTTGCCTAATTCGCGGGAGGAAATTAAAAAGAAAGTGGTCGCCGTGGCGTTGTGGGTAGAGTGCGACGCTCACACGCCGAAGAATCTAGGTTCGACTCTCAAATCAACACCAATTTTTCGAATTTTTCACGACACCACCTCTATTGAACTGCTGACAATACTCAAAGAGTAATAACTGTGTAAGAAAGCTTCTCAAATTTCGCCGGTCGGAATCGGCAAAAAACTGTAGGTCCCTTCTATTCCTGAGAGAACAGTAGCGCGCACAGCACGAGTAGTTGATGAGCAAGCTAGGCCCTGGTCCCCCTTTGGACTGTGGCGCCAACAATTATTATTTAAATTAAAAAGAAAAGAGGGGTAAGCTCGCAGCGGGTGTGTTGCTTCTTCATGACAACGCTCCTGTTCACACGGCGCGAGTTTCCAAGGCTGCTGCGCGAGATTGTGGTTTCGAAGAAATCCAACGCCCACCCTATAGTCCAGACCTTGCACCTAGTGATTATTTCCTGTTTCCGGATTTAAAGGAAAGTCTTCGTGGAAAAAGATTTTCTAATGATGAAGAGCTTAAGTCGGTAATAAATGGGTATTTTGCAGAGGAAGAGGAAATTTATTTTTTTTGAGGGCTCAAGAAAGGGTATCTCAAGATGTAACAAATGGATTGATGTTAGGGGAGATTATATTGAAATATATAAACAATTTAAATTGAATTACTTCATATCGATACTATAATAGAAAATTGAAAATTTAATGGATATATATACCTTATATTCAGAAGTATTCATTTCCGTCTTCATAGTTTGGAAAAAAAGCAAAACTAATGTATGTTTTAGAAACAACGAGAATGGGAGCGAAGTTGCCGAAGTCGGAATTTTCTTTTTTAGAGGAAGTTGGCTGCAGCTAGTCCAATGTCATCTTTCAGATTGGTGTTCGCTACTAGGTGTCACTATAGTCATTAACGATGCGGCCGCACTGTGATGCCAAACCTCGATCAGATACCGAGAATATATTGAACGCCCCTCGTATGTATGCGTTCGAGCAGAGCATTGAATGGAAACGCACGAAAATATTTGGTAGACAAGCTAAATTTATTTTTTTAAATTTGTGCAATGCCAAGAAACCATTAAAAAAGAGGTTAAACTCCATCAGCCGCGTTGACCACTTCTTCTTCCTTGATCTTGCCGATCAGCCATGAAGCCAATAATTGCATTGATTCCTGAAATGGCTACAAAATGTTTTGCCACACTTTCCGAGACGAAATCTAATTTTATAATTCCACGAAAATATGAAAAAAAGACAAGGTTTTAAATATAAAATATGGCCGCCGTGGCATAGTGGGTTAAGTGCGACGCTCACACGCCGTCAGGTTCGATTTCCAGACTAAACACATTCCATTTTTCTTGGCACCACCTCTTTCGATTTGATGAACACTCAAAAAGTAATAACTGTCTAACAAAAAGCTTCTCAAACTTCGCCGTTGGGAATGGGCAAAAAAAAAAAAAAAACTGTAGGTCCCTTCTAGTCGTGAGAGAACAGTAGCGCGCACGACACGAGTTATTGATGAGCAAGTTAGGCCCTGGTCCCCCATGGATTGTCGGGCCATACAATTACTATTACTTTTTTTTGAATATAAAAAAAACGACGTTAGTCAAAAACGCCCATAATTTTGTTGTTGGTACAGAGTTTTGCATTTGAGTTTTGCATTTTTTTTTTTTCCAAAAATCACTTTTATGTCGGGTTGTTTTGTCAAGTATACGACACAGTACTCAAGAGGGTTATTATCTGGCGGCCGTACATCCAATGGCACAAGACTGCCATCTGATCTGTCAGAAATCTATACAACTCTAGACATGCCTCAACATCGCGTAGCTTGATTCCGTTAAAGAGATCCAAAAGTAGTACTGGTTTTGCCTATTAGATGATATTGCTAAAATGAAAAACTGACTCTTTCTGACTTCAGCTGGCGGTTAGAAACTTTCAAAATCTTTTTCGTCGGACAAGACAAAAGTTAAGAACAAAGTAAACAAATAAAATGAAATTATTTGTGTGGTGCCAGCAATGTCGTCCATCAACTATTTTTGTCCTGGCGAAGGTTAAAAAAATCTACGAAACTCCTTGCCAAATTTTAATAAGCTTCTTTTAGATCAGTATGCAAGATGTTCGTGGAATTTGCTGTTGACGGCAAGGAGGTTCGTACAACCCGGAAGTTCCACTATCGACCTGCCGTCTGTATATTCCCACCGTCTTTATATAATATTTCCCCACCGCCCTAAAGTATACAGCTCTGTGCAAAAAAATTCCACCACGTAAAAAGTCTGCACTTTGGATGCTAATTATTTCTCTCCATGCTAATGTAAAGACACGATATTTGTTGGAGGTCATCTGGGTATCAGTAATAAAATGCAAAAAACAAGATAAGCGAAAATGCATTTTAAGATAAGAAAATTCCCGTTATACGAAATGAAACCGAAATTTTGGTGTGCAAAATAATAGCACCATGTCATTCTAGAAAGTGTTTTCGAAGTGTTTGGTGGTGTTTAGTTTTTTTTTTGTGCGTCAAAATATTTAAGTAAAAATATTTTAGTATTTTCAAACTAGTATTTTTAAAATACAACGTTATAAACAATTAAAATGGGCAGCGGTGTGCATTGTACTCCTAAGAAACGTGAGCTTATAAAAAAAATTAATTTCTGACGGAAAAACGTACAAATTTATTCGGGAAATCGTTGGTTGTTCGAATAAAATGATTACTAATGCAAAAAACCACGTCGAAAAAGAAGAAACAAGAGGTAGAGGTAGAATCGAAATTAACCTCTACCGACGAGCAAAGAATGATAAGATTAGTGAAACAAAACCCATTCATCACATCAAACAAAATAAAAGAGGAACTAAATCTGCCCGTATCAACATCAACCATAAGAAGGAAGTTGATAGAGAAGGAACTACCTGCCAGAAGTCCCAGAAAAGTACCCTTGCTGACAAAGATCCATCTTCATAAAAGAAAACAACAATTCGCGTAAGAACATTTGAACTGGGAAGTTACCAAATGGCGTAATATATTATAGACAGATGAGTCTACAATTGTTTTATTTGGAACTCCTGGGACCAGGACATTTGTTCGCAGGCAAAAAAACCAAGAGTTTAAACCGGAGTGTACTTTAAAAACCAATAAGTACGGCGGCGCGAAAATTAACATGTGGGGATGCTTCTCCTACAACGGTACTGGTCCTATATTTTGGATAAAACCAATGATGACCGCCGAAGTTTATGTTGACATTATGAGGGAAACCATGTTGGTCTACACCGAGTGGAATATGCCTCTCAGATGGGTCCTGCAGCAAGACAATGACCCAAAACATACGGGCAAATTGGCCAAGGAATTTTTTGCGAGGAATGGGGTTCAAGTTATGGAATGGCTGCCGCAATTTCCAGACCTAAACCCATTGAAAATCTTTGGACAGATGTTAAGAAAGCTGTTTTTAAAGCGAAACCAAAAAATACACTATAGCTATAGGAAAATGTGCAGGCTGCGTGGAGGGATATTCCAATTCGGCGATGTCAGGCACTAATCGACTCTATGCCACGACGTTGTGCCGCTGTGCTCAAAAGTAAGGATTATAAGACGAAGTACTAGAACAGTAGTATAAATAAAAAAATAAAAACCGTACTATTCCAATAAATTTTGCATTTTATTTACGACGTTTTACTTGTGGTGCTATTATTTTGCACACCAAAATTTCGGTTTCATTTCGTATAACGGGAATTTTCTTGTCTTAAAATGCATCTTCGCTTATCTTGTTTTTTGCATTTTATTACTGATACCCAACAGATGTCCTACAATAAATATCGTGTCTCTACATGAGCATGGAGAAAAGTAATTAGCATCCAAAGTGCTGACCTCAACGTGGTGCAAATTTTTTGCACAGAGCTGTACCTATACTTTAGTAAGTGAAGAGTAAAAAGAAATTAAAATTCCTTATGTTCCCTGCAGGCGACGCTCACACGTCGAAGGGTCTAGGTTCGATTCCCAGCTCAATACCAATTTTTCGAATTTTTCACGGCACCACCTCTATCGAGCTGCTGACAACACTCAAAGAGTAATAACTGTCTAAGAAAGCTATTCAAATTTCGCCGTTCGGAGTCGGCAAAAAACTGTAGGTCCCTTCTACTCGTGAGAGAACAATAGCGCGCACAACACGGGTAGTTGATGAGCAAGCTAGGCCCTGGTCCCCCTTTGGACTGTAGCGCCAACAATTATTATTATTAGTATTATGTTCCATGCAGGTAACGTATGTAGAGGTACTCCTCAGAAAAATTTGAATTTCCTTACCCACAGACAAAGCCCCTTTTGCACACTGTCGGGCTTAGTGTTAAGACTCCATTGACAATTGTAGCTTCACCAGCGAGCACACGAGCGCTGTGCTCTTCCCACTTGGCTATACATTATTTTTATGAAAAATTAATTCTCTAGCAAGGAACATACCTGAAAATGTCGTGCAACAATATTCAGTCATGTGCCCGAATACTGATACCACAATTTCTCGACACAGGTCATTCAATTCACAGCAAAGCCATATTCCTCCCATCCCTTCCTCAACATCCCTCGTCGTCGCCATTATTTTTGCATATCTCTTTAATAATCATACTTTGACAATCGACAATCATGATTAATGTAAATAAAATGAATTGAATTGAATTGGATTGTTTTCTAGACCATGGCTGCAACCATGGTCTAGAGTGAACATGGAAGACACACATTTCGACTTCGTTCAACCGCTTCGTTGGTTGAACGCAAAACGAATGAGCAGACTGTAAGAGGAAACTTCCGTCAATTTCTTGACTCGACACCCTCAAAAGTTCGTTTGTAACCCTAGACGCGTTGCTATGCATTCCCCACTTTAAATCTATTTCCACCACATCATGGCCCAGACTGATGACTGTCTACCGCACCACGATCAATCGTGCCCCATAATGACCCAATTATCCCATTCCACTGGAACTGTATCAACGATCGTATCTTTTTTCCTGGTTAGCTACGACCCTCATTGCATTGCCGTGCGACGCGGAGTATAGATTGCACGCGATCGATCTTCCTTTTCCGATCCGAACCGCGTAAAGACAAATTTGCATATTTTCCGCAATCGCGATCGCGTTTCATATGCTCCCTCCTCGACCAGTTGTCTCTGCCACGATCGTTCTCCCCTTTCTATTCAAAATAACCCCATTTACAGATTACACGGCCTAACAAACCTAGCCACAACAACAAACCATTGCGCGACAAGAGGTTCATTAAAACACCCAACCATGCGGACCCATTTCACCATCGCCGCGGTGATCTGGCGCTCCCGCCTCCCGCATCCACCCACCACCCGCGAAACGATTTCAACGATGATCATTCAAAGTTGCGACCCCACCAGCAATGCAAAGTTTTTCCCGGCGATCGGCAACTGAGAGAAACCGAGGAAAAGAAGCGCCGCCGTAAGTAATTTTCATTTCAATCGAACCGCAGCGGTCGGGCTTTTTCATTCGCTCTCCAAGTGAGAGGTGCTCTCTTTTGTCCAACACGATCGACATTGTGCTGGTGTGTGTGTGCTGTGGGAAAGCAGACGTGAAAGAGCCACCAAAACAAGGCATTTAGAGGCGATGATAACAACACACAAGCAGAAAAACCACCGCAGGGGAGAGAGGCGATGCTAGACGAGAGCCAGAGAGTGAGGGAGAAGGTGTGGTGTTGTTGTTGTTTCCTTGCTTGTTGACTGATGTTGTTTTTGCCACTGCTTCGCGGGGAATGATCACATTCAACGACGAATCGGCGCTCCTCCTGTGGGGCGCATTGCTGCGCCTCTCTCTTTGAACTTCGAAATTGCGGCGCGGCAAAACAAAAACAACAACAGCGGGAACACATCCGAACTCAAAATAAAACAAAGTTCATTCCCAGTTTCGTTCCGAACTGTGTGCTGCTCCATGTTCCGTGCTCCGTGCTCCGAGCTCTGTGCACCATCAACCACAGCGTCATCGTCGCTGTCGCTTGCGTCGCTGTCGTCGTGTTGGTTGTCGTTCGTCAGCCTCTCTCTTTGGGGCCGTGTCGTGTATCGTAATTTCTCCGGCGTTTAGTCAGTTACTAGATAGTGGCGACGGACTAGGCCATCTAAGCCGGCTCTTCCTCGGAATCGTTGCCGTAATTTTATTTTCCAAACTTTCGTGTGACGTTCAGTTGTGATCCGTTTGTTTGAAATGTCAGTTGGTGTGAACTGTCAAGTGTCACGGTGAAGTGTCAGCAGAGAAGTAAAGGGTTTCACGACACTGCCGATAGCGTGTCACACCGTTGAGGGGAGTGTGTTTTGAAAAAGAGGCAAACAAGTGATAAGTGATTAAAACGACCTTGTAGGTGCGTCGTCTTCCGATAAGGCACCTTATTGCGTCTTCGCCAGGAGGAGCGTGTGAGGAATGAATACATGAATTAGGAAAAGTTTGTGGCTTACCGTGTTGCTCGTATGTCACCAACGATGGCAGCTGGACTGCTTATCAATGGTCCCAAGTACGTCAGGTGTGAGAAGGTGAGTGAATTGCCACCCAAAATACGACTATACCGCCCCTCCCTATTCTTGAGTGAAAAACGCATCCGTCGCCCCCCAAGGTGAACATAATTATTTTTACATTCCCCCTGGGATGGCGTAATTGCTTTTACATTTGACAGTGCGGGGAACACTCTCGTCATTGTAATGGATACTTATGTGGCACATTTGAGCAGATGCAACTCTGACGAGCAAATGAAGTGGAACCTCGCTGTGAATCCGATAGACGTTGTGGAGGATCTCACATGGTTTGACCTATATCTTAGTGTATTCTGCTGCTTAAACAAGTTTTAGATGGCGTTGGTGTGAGTGTCTCTCTGCTTCTCTCTGCGCGCTGATATTTTGTTGCAATTGTACGGATGCCGGTTTGTGTCTTTCGCTTGACTCGAACTAGAACAGCAGCCGGCAGTGACTTGTGAAAACACACATTTCGACATGATTTTTGTTCACGAGATGCCTCCTATGGTTTGACAAAACCGGAGGATTCCGTACGAAGACAGAACACCTTTCTTTGCGTGCGTTGTACGGAGAAAGAGTGGGTTGGTGAACTCAAAGATGGGAATGAAGGCAGTTGTCACAAACGGATATGGATAGGCCGAATGGGGTTAAACTAGGGGAAGAACCTGTGTGGGGATCTAAAGTATGAAAACATATCTTCTGCTCTATTTGCAAAATACATAAACCGGCTCCCTCTGGGAAGAAACACACATTTCCGATGTGAATGCAGTCACTGAAATAGCTCGTAAGACTCTGTCTTTTCTTCCCCTCATCTCTAGAGAGGAAGCATATATTCTCCGAGATATTATGAAACTTTTTCTTTGCTGTTTATTTTATATTTGTGTTCTGTACTCAATTGAAAATATCCGATTCTAGGAGATTCAGGATTCAGATCTTATTCTTCAGTTTCCGTTTTCCGTGATCCCATTGGATTTATTTGCAAAAAAAACTACTTACGTAGATCGTATGTTCTTCTTTGTGCCGAAATAATTTCATTACGAAAATTTGTATGGAATTGTCCAGACTATAACTTAAGACTTTCCTAATAATTTTTGAATCATTGGACTAGTGGGTGAAAAAGAAGCTTCTGCCTACGATTCCCGAACCCCTTCTTTTGATGAGTAAAGAAGAAACATAAATCTCGAGTTTAATTGATCGTACAGTGCAGTGCTTACAGTGCATGGCAAAGTCCAATAAATTTTTTATCTCTACTGATGGTGACAGAGTCATGTAGCCTGGCACAGTGTCCGAATTTAAGTATTAGTCTCAGATCGGTAGATTGTCTTGGAAAAACGAAATAAACAACAATTTGCCAAATCAGACATTTCAACTAGATCAACTTGGCAGACTGATTTCGGAAATCTGCTCTTTTTCTGATTCCCGCCATGATGTCTTTTGCTGTTTATTTATGCTTTCAAATGGATTCGATGAGGAGGCCTACCTTGAAAGAACCCTTTAGTTTAACTCTCTTCAGTGCTTAGTTTTGGAAGTGCCTGCACTTTTTGACAAATTATCGTCTTTGTATCATCAGATGGACTTTTACGAGGTATACCGGTATAAGTGAACGTCAAGACACAAATGTCTCGATGGGGAACATTTGTTGTGAACGAGCCCTTATTGTTTTTTTGTTTGTTTGCTAGGACATCTGTGAAAAATATTTAGTATACATCAAGTCATTGAACAGACAACATCATATTTTTTATCGTGTTAAGAATGTCGAATTTTGTACCAGTAAGTGATGATTTGCGGAAAGCATTAATTTGTTGTTTTCATTTGAAGAAAAATGCTGCAGAGTCGCATCGAATGCTTGTCGAGACATATGGTGATCATGCTCTATCAGAAGCAACATGCAAAAGATGGTTTCAACGGTTCAGAAATAATGTTTTTGTTGTGAGAAATGAAGAACGTGAAAGACCATCAAAAAAAGTTTGAAGACGCCGAATTGCAAACGATATTGGATGGAGATGACACTTTGAGTCAAAAGCAAATGGCAGCAATGTTAAATGTTGCACAACAAACAATTTCTGACCGTTTAAGAGCTCTGGGAAAGATCCAAAAGTGTGGAAAATGGGTGCCACATGAATTGAATGAAAGACAGATGGAAAACGGAAAAAACACTTGTGAAATTTTGCTTCAAAGACACGAAAAAAAATCGGTTTTGCATCGGATTGTTACTGGCGATGAAAAATGGATTTATTTTAAGAATCCTAAAAGGAAAAAAATCGGGTTAATCTGGGACAACCATCAACATCGACTGCAAAACCAGTTCGATTCGGCAAGAAGACAATGCTGTGTGTTTGGTGGGTGTGCTGTACCACGAGCTCCTAAAACCTGGTGAAACCGTTAATACCGATCGCTACCGACAAAAAATTATGAATTTAAACCATGCATTGATCGAAAAACGACCAGAATAGGCCAGAAGACACGGCAAGGTAATTTTGCTCCATGACAATGCACCTGCATACAAAGCAAAACCGGTTCAGGATACAATCAAAACACTTGGCTGGCAGCAGCTACCCCACCCGCCGTATTCAGCAGACTTGGCTCCTTCCGACTAGCATTTGTTTTCATCAATGGGACACGCATTGGCAGAGCAGAACTTTGATTCCTACGAGGAGGCCGAAAATTGGTATCTGCTTGGTTTGCTTTAAAAGACGAACAATTTTATTGGCGTGGTATTCACAAATTCTACACATTTTGACACCAGGTCAAAATGTGTAGAAAACAATGGCCAATACTTTGAATAAAATGTTTTTACTTTCCCATCAGTAATGAGTGTTTTATTTTCAAAAAAAACCTTCATTTCATAATGGTATTCTTTTCCCTGCATATAGCACCATGAGAACAATATCTTCATCAATGAATGGACAAAAGTTAATATAACAATACTTGTTGGCGCGACAGTTCGCAGGAAGACCAGGCCTAGCTTGCTCATCAACTACTCGTGTTGTGCACGCTACTGTTCTCTCACAAGTAGAAGGGACCTACAGTTTTTTACCCACTCCTAACGGCGAAGTTTGAGGAGCTTTCTTAGACAGTTATTACTCTTTAAGTGTTGTCAGTACCCAGAAGGAGGTGGTGCCGTAGAAAATTCGAGGTGTTCAGCCGGGAATCGAACCTAGACCCTTCGGCGTGTGAGCATCGCACTCGACCCACTACGCCACGGCGGCCACTGAAAGAATACGTATACGTTTAATTCTTCAGTGTTTAGTTTTGGAAGTGCCTGCAATTGTTGACAAATGCTCAACCATTGTCGTCTATGTATCATCAGATGGTCCACCATGGACTTGTATTCTTTTTCCTGCATATAGCACCATGAGAACAACGTCTTCATCGATGAATGAATACAAGTTGGTCTATGGGTGATACATATTTCTATTGAAACAAAGCTAGTGTCACATTCCGTTCGATTTGAAAAAGGAAAAAATGTTGTAGCTCATTTGGACGCATTAGTCCCTCCCGCCCTACTCAGTGTCAAAAACAAAATAACATATTGATGAGATATGTCAAAAAAGGCTGCTTCAGTTCACACCCAGCAGGGGTGCCTGATAAAAATCTGGAATAAACTCGAATATTCAATGATGTCGATCATCACGCCGACGGTCTAGATCTAAATCCCGAACTGGATTTGCGGTTGTTTTGGAATTCCAGCTCCACCTCCATGTGTTTGCCCAAAGATTGCCGATTTTGTTTTAAGATCTATTTAAAAAAAAATCGTCGTTCGAAAACGGGATTAAACTGCAGGTAGAGGAATCATTTGAATGTACCACAGGGGAGAGCCATTTCTTTAAATTTGATAAATTTGTTTCAACTGTTCGTCGTGGTGCCATGGATTAATTGCGGCACTCACTCATGAAAGACTTCTGTTTCGATTCCTTGACTGAACACCTCGTATTTTTCAAGGCACCACTTTTTTTAAGATGCTGACGACACTCACAGCGTAACAACTGTCTCTGAAAAAGCTAAATTTCGCCGTTTGAAGTCGCCTAAAAACTGAATCTACTTGTGATGGGACAGTAGCACTCACAACACGAAAAGTTACTGAAGAAGTTAGGGCCTAGTACTCTTGTTTACTGTTGCACCATTCAATAAATAGAGTAAATAAAACATATTTGAAATGTCAATTTGTAGGCGAAAGTAATAACCTTCGGACCATCCTGACCAGGTTATTGACCCTAATCTCACTTTGCTTTAAATACAAGCAGCAGGCAGTGTTACTTCTATTTACTTTGCTAAAAATGCTGTAGCCTGCAGCAGGCAGTTTTGTGTAGCGTCTCTTTCACTTTGTTATATATACAAGCAGTAGGCAGTCTAATTAAATCACGTGTTTCATTTTTTGCGCCCACCTTCACCCGCTCTCCTACAAAATAAAAAAAAGGCGGGCATGAGAGCGTGCGGAAGTAAACTAATTAAAGAATGTTTCAATCGAAAATTTGTTCTATATTACTGGCACAAAACTTTCCGTTTATAAGGTTACATTGCTAGTTGTACATCCCTTCTACATTAATTTTTTCACCCTTAGCTGGCAGTAAAGTGCTGACATTACTTTTGCTACAGTGAATAACATTAGTTTTCTTTTGAAGAAAAAAGTTGAGGACTGATAAAAACTCTTCGTTTTAGAGAATAACAATTATTTTATTTAAGAAAAGTATCTTGAAGAGCTATTAGCCAATACACTATACTATACTTGAAATAATGCAGGGTGGATTACTCGAACACCAACTTTTCTTTCAGTTTTTGATAAATTTTACTGTACCCAAGCAAAAAGTTTTAGAAAATATTTTAAAACATTTTTTTAAAATTGCCTAAGCAGTTTTCAATGTGTCTACATTTTGGGCGAGTAATGACATTAAGACGGAGGAAGAAAGGATAGTACGCTACACGCTAATGTTTCTGCAGTGTTTTGGACCTTTTCCGGTAGAGGGCCTGTTAGAAGGGTATCAAACTCTTGTATTTAAGTGCCAGTCTTCGTCTTTAAAATGCCGCAGACAGACCCTGGTTTGGAATTTAAGGCAGTCTAAAATTGGTTGCAGTTTGAGTTAGTCCGGTTGTACAACTTGCTGTCTTAAGCATGATATTTTCTGTTTTGCAGGGCTCTAGTTCTCCATTCTCTAACCGATAAAGTGGTCTCTGATTTAACTTGTCAGTTGATACGACTGCTTCAGTGTCGTAGTCCTAAAAGGGTTTATTCGACCAAGTCCTTAAATGAGTTCTCCTCTAAGGCTTTTAGTGTCAACCTCACCCTATCGCATGCGACCTGACCGAGACATATTTGATGTGACATGACCGAGACATTTTTTTACGAAAACACTTAAATTTAAAATTGTTCTTCAAAAAGCAAAACTGCTAGTATGTGCGGTTTTGTCAAGGAGTTAAGAACTCATTTGTTGTGCTGAAGTCAGGAATGTCTACAAAGACACCAGCTGTGTGGAAGTGTGTTCCAATTTACTTTGAGGAAGGTAAACCACTTCGAGAATAGCGTCTTTGACAGTGACCTATTGCATTTTTGTTAGCCGCTGCCAAATCATTAACTCGATGCGTCTCTTCTTCGATAGGTGGTGAGTGTTAATTATCGGGGGCGACGATTAACGTTGACGCGAATCCTGAAATCAAGCAACTGTACGAATTTGTTTTTAACAATGTCTTCCATATAAATCATCGGTTACGTGTAACGTTTTGTATATAAAAGAAATGCTGCTTTTAAGCTCTTCTGAGATGGATGCAAATAGAACAGAAAGAGCTCAGAAAAGAAGGCTTCGCAAAGGACCACCAACTATTTTAACACATCCGTCCTTCAACTGCGGTTTTCTTTGATATATTAACGTTACTGCAGTCCTTATACTTCCCTATGATGCGTTCAATTTGATTCAAAATATTTTCAAGGGCTTGCAACAAGTCCTCAAATATCGAATCGTTCATTTTCATCTTTCATTTATTTTGTTGAACTTCAATTCAACGTTTCATACTTCTTCTTTTTGTTGCACTACAGTCCGGAGTGGACCTGAGCCTCAACTTACATGCCACTTTAGCTAGCACGATCTTTCGCCAGCTGCCTCCAGTTGCGCACTCCAAGTTGGTTGACGTCCTTCTCCACTTGTGGAGCCAAGGCCGTCCTCTGTTGCGTTGTCCCATTGTCTCAGATTCGAAGACTTTTTTGGATCGGAGCAGTGGTGTCCATACGCTCTACATGGCCTAGCCATCTTAAACGTGGTATTTGTAGATGCTCAACCAGGCGCATGTCACTGTACAGCCCATAGACTCCAGATGTTGTGACAGGATTTATGAATCACATGATTCAAAATCACATCCGTATCACTATTAAGAGTGTCAACGGAATCACTGATGGAGAAAAAATCTAGGGATGGCGGCTAACAGACCCAGGCTTTGAGGGAACCTGACTGGTAGTGACAGCTTGACCAGAGGCTATATTCTGGTGCCACGCGAGGTCAGCGGCCCCTCGAACTTCGGTTCCAGCCTGACCGAGTGGTAGGCCCCCTTGTGGGAGTATCGTGGTGGCTGTGGTTTATCACCTAACATCGCGGGTAGAGTCGAGGATAGTGTACTGTGCTGACTTGTCTAGTTGATTGTTCACCCACATCTAGGCAAGGCGGTTAGGGGAATATCCCTTCTCAGTGTGGAGTTGCATTCTCAATCGGGCGCTGCAACCCAGAGAGCGGAAGAGGTTTTAGAAAGGCTTCGCATCAAACCAAGGTGGGGTGATTGCCCCTCAAGCATGATCTCAAGTTGGTACTTGGGTAACTAAAGCGTTTAGTCTTGCGTTATTTACGATTCTTGGGAAAAAGATTTCCCGTGATATAAGCCGTTATGGCAGGTGGTCACGTAAAACCAAATCCCACATCTGTACAGCCCATAGAGTTTGTCGTTAAATTTTATCCTCTAGATGCCATTAAAACAAAAGGGACCAAAAATCGCAAGCCAAACTTTTCTCGCGAAAAGACTAAGGGCTTTCTCATTCGTTTTTAGTAACTTTCAGGTCTCCGTGCCATAAAGTAGGACTGGCTTAATCAAGCTGACATATAAATCGAGCTTAGTCCTTCGATAGAGGGCTTTAGTACTCAATTGCCTCTTCAGCCCAAAAAAAAAAAAAAACAAAGATTGGAAAGGGTGATTCTGCGTTTAACTTCGGTACTGGTGTTGTTGTCCCCATTTACCGCGGAGCTGAGGTAGGCGAAGTCCTTGACTACGTTAAAGTTTTATATTATTCTTTAGAATATGTTTAAAATGTTTTGATTAACGTTCCATTTGTCGGAGCCTTAATCCCTCTTTCGTAATGGATATCTTACATTTACTTTGAAATGACATCATCTTTGAGCATGTCAAAAGCGCCTACTGGGCTTCAGTTTTGCGTGGATTGTATATTTCGAATGGCAAATGGATAAATGACTGAGGAATTTGTAAATTAATAATAAATCTTCGTTTTGGTTATGTTATATAGACAAAATATTGTCGCAAGGAATCCCTTTAAAACGTCTCTTTAAATTGCAAAGTCCTCTGAAAACATGTAACCTTAATTGGAGTTCTTCAAATAGCGGAAAACTTTATTTAAAATCCTTCAGTTTCACAAAAGCACCCAGTGCCTATTCACCCGTCGAACCCTACCAAATGACCGAAGAGAAGAATGTTCTTGAAACGATATAAGTATAGATCAGTTGCCATGGACGCTTAAAATTGCCAATCACATCGCCTTCATCCTCAATCAAGGCCCGTCAAATAATCATTAATCAAGGAACACACACACACCGATCACTGACATCGCCAGCCGTAAAGTCATCCGAAGGCGTTCTCTTTGTAAATCATGTTTATGTCTCTTTTTTGATTCTTTCCATCTTCCCTCCCTCTGTGATGCGAGATCACATTTCAGGCCAACCAAACAGGATTCATTTCATTGTAAAGTCGTGGCGATGAATGCAAGTGGGCTCAGTCTCACAGGCACCAGCTCTGCTACACCGCCTTCGACACCGGTTCCCTGGTCCCGTTGTGCAGTTAATCAGCGGACAAAGGGGAAAAAGCCACGAAACGACTTCAGTGAGCGAACACGATCAAGACACTAACTGTGCCGTCCAGTGAACGTGAATTTAAAATTGCTCCCACCGCACTGCATGCATTCAAATGCGTGTTTTACATCCCAAGGCACTACCACGTCGACGGCGTCAGCGGAGTGCCAGCAGCAGGTAAACTTTGTTCTCCGTGAGAATACTGGCAGCCGTCAAGCCCTTGGTTCAGAGATCCAGTCAGCAACCACCACCTTGCACTTAGAGACCCGCTCCAGCCACGACTGCGGCTAATTCCACCGCAACTAGACAAAAGCGCCTGCACCCGCATAAGCGGCTCATGCCCTCCAATCAGGCGGAGGAATATGACTTCGGAGAGGCGCCTAACGTGCATAATGAGGGCACAAATTGAATTTCGCCTCAGCGCGGCTCCCTGTTGCGGTTGGGACGGAACACCGCGGAGTGCATTACTTGTGTGTGCACTCACTTCCATTAAGGCGTACGCCACATTCGCATTCATTTGAAATTTAAACATGGAGCCCGCCGTATAAATAGTCTGCATTCCTTTCTTCGTTCGCAAGAAATTAAAGCGTGGGGGGCATAAGGATACGAGAAAAGTGATCCGAATCCACGCTCCATCGACGCAGGTGTTGGACCAGGAGCGGAATTTGACATGATTAACCAACTGAATGCCAAATAGGTGGCGAGTCATTCATCGATACAGGCGCACTCCCGAGTAAACACCCGAAGAAAGTTTCGCTTCGCCATGGCCTCCGGTGGAGATTCGTTTAAGGAGGGAAACGCCGGTGCCGCTGGTCGACGACAATTGATGTCGGCAACCGTCGCGAGCCAGTCGTCTTGGTGATGGAATGAAATTTTCCTTCGCGCTCGGGGAGATTTATCTATTTCCATCTTTAGATCGATTGCCATCCATTGTGGATGGAGGTGACGGAGAGAAAGTATTCGAGTGTAAATCAAGCCTTTAGGGAACATCCATGGCGCTGGGTGCTTGCGTGTGGCTTTGAGAGCACAAAAGGCTGCCCCACCCCACCCATTTTGTGGGTCATCGAGAAACCTTCAAGGTGAAAATTGTTGGTTTCTGAAACCAATTGGAGATTGAGCAGGATGTTCTTTGCTGCTGCACGAGGCCCTCAATCAAGCTGCCTGGAGGTGTGTCGGATAAATGGCGGACTTGATGATGCTTGACAATGTGAAAACTGCTCATGGCTTTATAGAAAATTGAGTTTCCTTTTGTTGGAAATGGTTCGGTGGAGAAAGCCAAGTTCTTTGTTGTCGCGCAATTGAAATACAATTGGTTTACTAATTGTCACTGTGGAATTCCGATGCCTGTGTATCTGAGAAGGAGCAACTCCACGTTGCTTCCTATTTCTAAGAGGGGCCATCCTTCCTGCACCCAAGTTGAGCCGTTTGCTTTGGTGCATAAATCATAGTAGAGTATGGCTATTTCCCAAGGCGTCCGCTCGCATTTCTTTTCCTCGACAAAATTCCAAAGAATTCGATTTCGAAATGCAAACTCTCACTCTTGCCCATGTAATCAATCACACCCTAAACTGCATTGTCACGTTGCCGTGCCTAGAATCTGTGTTTGCGTTTTGTCTTCGTGCGATCTCTAAATCTGAATTCAAATAGCACCTTACAAGCTCCTCTATCCAGAGCGCAAAGACCCGTTCGTTTCTTTGAAAACTTCAACGAACGCAGACGTGACAGCGACAGTCGGATATTATTCAAACGGTCCGTTACGTTGGAACATAAAGAACCCATATTTGGCGGTCCCCGCATCAAATCAAGCTTAACCGAAACTGTGCCACATTCATCCCAAGATCGAGACACAAACGAAAATTCATCGTTACATCTCATTTTCCCCATTCGACGAACGTCGCGTGAATTAATTTTACCACACAGCGGCAATAGCTTCCACGCATTTGAATTAGTTTGCATCGACTTAGCGTCGTTATTCAACCGTGTGTCATCGGACGGTTTTGAGTTCCAGAAAACGGATTATATAAAATCTTGATAAATTTATTCAAAATCTTCATGCTGACAGGCTAATTACTGAAACAGCCAAATCCAGTTTCCGTCAGATGTTGCTTATGAACGGCTGAGACGCTGTGGGATCACATAAATAAACTTGTTATGTGCGGAGATCGCTTAATGGACATTTACCAAAAGTCGGATGGCTCTCCTCAGTCTGCGGCGTTTATGACTGGTGGCTGTGGAAAGTGAAGGGGAGTTGGTTTTATTTTCTCACCTGAGGGAAAAACTCAGTTTTTCCTCAATTGCATCAGACGGTAAACCTGGCGGAAAGGAGCGGAAATGCTCTGTTTGATGATGGTTTCCAAAAACTGAATTTCAACATGAGTTTTAGTCTTCTTTTTCAACACTGGACGTAAGCTTTCAAACTAGAGTAAGATTTAAAACGTGAGCTGCGAGTGAGATCACTTGGAAAAGTTGCCCCTTTGCGCATTTCCTCTTAGACGTTGGGTCGGTTGGGTATTAATTAGACGACCTTCTTATCCTTAAGTCACTTTTCAAATTCATAAGATTGCTATTGTTGTGGCCATTCAATATGCCAGATGGAGAGTCCTCTTGACTAAGATTAACGTTCACTTTAGACTGAAGTGCCAACCGACGTATAAAACAGTTTTGGTCACCGTGGTGTAGTAGATCGTACTCCGATGGTTACATATCCTTATTGTTTGCGGCCTCTTCTGTTTTTACTAAATGTCTACAAAAGGATGGTTGCCGTAGCGTAGTGGGTAGAGTGCGACGCTCACACGCCGAAGTGTCTAGGTTCGACTACCAGCTCAACACCAATTTTTTGAATTTTTCAGCGCACCACCTCTTCTAAAAAAGCTTCCCAAATTTCGCCGTTCGGAGTCGGTAAAAAACTGTGGGCCCCTTCTACTCGTGAGAGAACAGTAGCACGCACAACACGAGTAGTTGATGAGCAAACTAGGCTCTGGTCCCCCTTCGGACTGTCGCGCCAACAATTATTATTATTATTACTACAAAAGGATCCGAAGCTGAATCCCTTTCTCAGAATGAAGAAAAGCGAGAAACGTCTTTAGAACCAAGTCGGAAAGAAAACTTCCATTCATTGAACCCAAAAGGAGTCGGTGGACTGGAACGAAGACAAACTGAAAAATCCATAAAGTAATTCAGTTCAATTATACGAACCACACAGTTGTGAAGCTTGTTCTTAACCGCTGAACTGAAGCTCTTGTTTCAGCCCTTACTTCGCGTATTCCATGGACGCGATGGTTATACCCGCTCTTAAACTTCTGAACTATTGTATATGTCTTTAAGGAAGTGGGTATATAAAAAAAACTGTAGGCCCTTCTAATCGTAAGAGAACAGTAGCGCGCGCAACGTGAGTAGTTGATGATGGTCCCTCTGTGGACTGTCGCGCCATACAATCACTCTATTGAAGCCTTTTCTAACTTCCCCCTTCAACTTTGCTTATTGCTGTTTTTTTCCTTAAATTTACCGCAATTATAGTTCACTTGCTTATTGCTGTTTTTTCCTTAATTTTACTGCAATCATAGTTCACTTTGTCACCTTTCGGGTTAACAAACAAGTCTTATATCGTTTTTTATCCGGAAGGTAGATTCTAGCTCTATAACCCTAAAAAGGTGGCCGACGTGGTCTAATGGGTAGAGTGCGACACTCACACGCCGAAGGTCCGGGTTCGATTCCCGGCTGAAGACCTCGAATTTTTCACGGCACCACCTCTTTCGAGCTGCTGACAGGACTCAAAGAGTAATACTGTCTTTGAAAAAGCTTCTCAAACCGTTCGGAGTCTGCAAAAAAGTGTGAGTCCCTTCTACTCATGAAAGGACAGTAGCGTGCACAATACGAGTAGTTGATGAACAGGCTTAGTCCTGATTCCCTTTTGGACTGTCATGCCGTTCAATTATTAAATCATTAACCCTAGAAAGGTAGGCTCATACTTTGAAACAATTGAAATATCCATTCCCTTAAACTTTCGCTGCCTGTGTAGGGACACATATGCCAGAGATCACAGATTTTATTCCTGCACTAAACACCTCGCAATTTTTTACTTAACCAGCTAGTTTGAGTTGCTGATAACACTTTATGTCCCTTCTACTTCTGAGGCAACAGTAGCACACACAGCTCGAGCAATTGTGGAAGAAGCTATGCGCTAGTAGGTCCCCTTGTTGACTTCCGAGCTAATCAAACTTTATACTCTTAACAGAAACCCTCGTGTACAATCTAACACGTTTTACACTGTCTTGCTGGAATCAGGGTCAAAATGAATCTCATGGGTAGTGTTAAGTTTGTATTTGCTGGACGTAGGAAGTACCCAATGGCTTCGCTTTACACATCATGCACTTTTTTGCACAAGTTGTCTAGGCCGTCAGTAAGAAGAAACACAAGCGCAATCTTAACGTGTGGCTTAAGAATGCAATGGTGTTCAAAGTCAGCGACCAGTCAGATCGTGTGGACACACCTTGAACAGTGGACAGTGAACAATGTACACATCGAACAGTTCTTCGACGAGGAATCCATGGGTGCGAAATCTGACTTTTCATTACTAATATGTAATGAAAGTGGTTCGTTGAAATACCCTGATTTCATTGAAAATCGACAGTGACCAAAAAAGCCGACTAAGGAAAGACAGTTTCCCCTGCATAGCAATATGTAATGTTCCACTAAAAGCAACGTTTTTCGTATCGTGCCATTCAATTCCCTTCCTTATCTCAGAAATTTAACACTCGTCGTGATGTTACTTAAAATTTGTAATATTTAGAAATAAAACTAAGTATCCGTAAACACACATTTTTGGAAAACTAAATTGATCCGCAATACCCGTTTAAATACTCACCCGTTTACCCATCCGTTTACCCACCCGTTCATCTACGCGTTCACCCAACCAACCACCCACCCCTTCACCCTTAAACCCACCTTCGGACGTACAGACAAGTTTAGAGGCTCGTTCTTCAGTCGCAAGACACAAATATGAAATGCTCCTTCCAGCCCAATTTTTCTTTCTCATTACAATCCAAACGCATTTAAAAACAATTTGCATAGGTTCCTTTGCTGTGACTTAATTCCGATCACTTGAGGGAACCAAACAATGTCATTAGCGCGCGCCAAGTATAAAGAAACACTGAGATTCGGTATTATTTCATTTTTAAAAAAGAAGATTTCTATAGATTGTGTTACTCTTTTTGAAAATATTTTATTGAACGTTTACTTTTCGCGACTACTGTGCCAGGCCGT
Organism: Eristalinus aeneus; assembly: GCA_955652365.1. Classification (NCBI taxonomy): domain Eukaryota; kingdom Metazoa; phylum Arthropoda; class Insecta; order Diptera; family Syrphidae; genus Eristalinus; species Eristalinus aeneus. Next base: position 26,476,283 of record OY019131.1, read on the forward strand.
AGGTGTCTTTGTATAGCGTATTTTTCTATATACCAAAGAGCATGCACTATGACGCAAACATCTTAAATTTGGAAGGATGGTAGGAGCTCCCGGAGTTATATACTGAAAGTTCATGTAACAGATCACTCACATATAGGGGCGCCACTAACAAAAGTTATTCATTTTTCTTGTATATGTCCCGGGCCTTATTGAGTAATATGTTAGGTCTCACTTATCTGTCATACAAACCACTAATGACAGCTCTTACTGAGAATACTGCCGTCTATCACAGTTTAACATTTTAAGGGTCAAACGCACGTTTTCTGAGAACGTGATGAGATTTACGATCCACATTGTGGGATAATTTACCTGATAGCTGATGCAAGTGCAACCTAAGAGTGTGAGGGAGGACGATCTAAATATAACTCTTGGCACACTCGTTGCACGTTCACGAGTTTGTCTTCGCAAGGTGTCGCTATCAGGCGAGGGGTTTTTATTCCGCATAGCAAGAGAATTCTCTATTATGTTGTGCAGATGCCAAACTGTCAGTCTGACAACATTTTTCAGTGTTCGACATTGTCTGCTGACATCATTTAGATGAAGACACTCCTTAATACAATAAACACTCCACCACTTACGTTCCGCGGCAAATCATCAGTTGCCAAAGTATAGAGTACAACACAAAAGATCCCGAATTATACACAGGCTCCCTGTAATTTATCTCACTTAATTTCATTATCGTTTGCAATCGCAACACGTTCTTTACTTCAAAAGTGCGGCCGGCAGCGGCCCCGCGTTTGTATCTATTCCTGAAGTAATTTTCATAAAACATTACGTAAATTGACTTCTAGCGTCTGCAACATTTGTTTACTCGGTTTTTATTTTTTTAATCGCAACCCACAAATTGAGCGACCTCGTTTATGTCGCAAAAACGAGCATGTGGAACCCAGCCACGGGCGGGGAACAACAACATGCTCGACATGCATTTGAATGAGGGAGAAGAAACCGAGAGACAAAGGGGACACATACAATGAGAGTATGATTTAATCAATAAATCAATGAAATAACGGTCTACAAGCTTATGTTTAATATGCGCATTTGAATTCATCGCCTTTCATGCGAACTAACGAGCGAGCGGACAAACGAACAGAGCTTCGTCACGACAACAACGGCCACGGCGGCGACAGCGACAACAGCGACGGGAATCTGTGTCGAAAGAATCTGTCGCGCTGTGTGTCACATACCGTGTCAATGACTTGCTCTACATACGACCGGCACCGGGCACCACCACTCTAACACATTCATAGGTGCCCTCTGGGGAGACTGGGGAGGAAGAAGGTGAAACAAAAACATGAGAAACTAGCTCTAGACCAAGCGAATTCAATGAGCCAAAATCTATTCAAAGAAACAAAGTCATACTGGTCTCAGCCGCCCCGGCCCCAATCCAGGGGGAACACGTTAATTTGTTTTATTTCAGGTTCGGTGTTGGTTTTACTCGGAAAGTGACCCCCGGCCCATTGTCGGGGCGACACAATTTACACCGGCCCGTCGCATGTCATTTAATTGGTCGCTTTGCTACGGACGGTGACTTTGACTGCTCCTCTGGGAACCCGACCGGAATCCCTGCTAAGTGAATAATGCGAGCTAATTTTCCTTCTTTTTGATGTTGGCGGCTGGGCAGTAGGTGTCTGTTGTGCTGCGCCGCGCTGTGCCTAGGTTCGCTAATTAAATTTGGGAGTTTTCTTCGGCTATCTTCTTTTTCTAGCTGACAGGAGTTGTGGCAGAGCTCTTGCCACACACCACGTGTAACTCTATGCTTTTAAAGGTCTGAGACAAGCTTGCGGGCACGACCTTCATGGTCGATTCGGATGTTGATGGTTTATCGCAGTTCCTGAGATTTCTCAGCAGGAACACAAAGACGATGCCAGACAATTGGTGGGTAAATTAGGCTCCGTCAGCTGGTTGGATTCGATTTGCGAATTTGGGGCGTTTTGCAAACGCGCTGATGTTGAATCTCGTCTTCATCAGTCAGCCAATGGCCGTGAATCTGTTTCAGATGACGCAAGAAAACGTTGTCTTGGGTCGTTGCTGACAGACGTCAGTTTAGCGTTACGAAATTGTGTGTGAACCCACGGTCTGTTGCGTTCATTTTGTGCATTTTGAGAGCAAAGTTGTAAATTGAAGAAAAACACGTTCACTTACATGAGCATGAGAGTTGTGTGCGTTCGACTTCTCAGAGTTTCTGGTAAATGTACGTTGGTTGGACGGGGACAGGGGACAGGGGACGAAGTAACGGCAGAAAATTAGTTATTCAAGAGAATGATTACAAGTACGTACCAGTTCGGCAAAATGATGTAATTCACTCGCGTCAGGTAGTGGGTTTGATGTTGAGCTGTTGAGTGTTCTTGAATATTTGCCGAAAGTCTGTCTCAGTAGTATCAGTGAAGGCAGGAATTCTTCGATTTTGTATCAGAGCTTCGAATGCTTTGGGCTTTCTTTGGAGAGGAACTTGTAAGGTTTGGGCCATAGATTCAAGAAAATTTCATTATGTGATTCAGAAACGCACTTCTCCTTGTAACGTTTTGATATGTGCTCCCCCTACAAACGAAATATTCAGTTGTAGCAAGAATACTCATTCGAGGGACAACAATTCCTCATAAACAACGATTAAATCTAAGAACGAAATGAAATCTTAACAAGCGAAAGGTTATCGAGAAAACATAAGTACACACTTGAATCATTTTTCTATCAATCATATCTCTTGAAATAGCACAATCTGATGAACTAACTGAACTTCAACAGACTACTTAGTAGCTTCTAGTTATATTATCGCGAAACTCTTAATTTTTTGAAATGAGTGTTTGCTAATTAATTGCTGATTTCACTCATAGATGGCTTTAGTTGAATTTTTAGTTTGACTCACTCACGAAATGTCAAACACATTTTGTTATTTGATAGTTGGTACTTCAACTGTCAATTGATAAAAAAAAAATTTTTGTTCGGTAGTGCAGTTTTTGTGTGGCGGCGTTTTGAAAAATGGATAATCAAAACGATAACTTTAGTCTTATCTTGCTTTTACATTTCCTGAGAAGAAAATGGCGTCGCAAGCTCACAAAAAGTTACTGCTTACGGTGTCGAAACTTTGGAAGACAAGCACTGTCAAAATTGGTTTGCCAATTTACGTTCTCGTGATCTTTCACTGAAAGATGAAATACGCTCTTGTCGTCCAGTGGAAGGTGGTGTCCACTAAATCAAACCAAAAATCGATTCGGATTATCACGTGAGATTGCAGGTAAACAAACTCATGCATTTAAAAATCGCTTTAAACAACTTTGCTATGTACGCCCACTCGTTATAATCCACAAGCATTTAAAACCAATGTGGATCGGTACCTCCTTTCCCTCTCTTCCTCTATACATTCGACCCGTGCTGTGACTTAATTCCAGTCATTTAAGGGTATAAACAATCCCTTTACTGCGCGAAAATTATCAAAAAAAAAAAAACTGAGGGGCGTCCAATATATTCTTGGTATCGATATGAAGGAAAATGCGAATTCAAATTAAATTGTTTTTATATTTCAATATTATTTCCCCTAACATCAATGCATTTGTTACATCTTGAGATACGCTTTTTTAAACCCTCAAAAAAATAAATTTCCTCTTTCTCTGCAAAATACCCATTTATTGGCGACTTGAGTTCTTCATCATCCAAAAATCTTTTTTCACGAAGACTTCTTCAAATCCAGGAACTGGAAATAATCACTAGGGGCAAGGTCTGGACTATAGGGTGGGTGTTGTATTTCTTCGAAACCACAATCTTGCGCAGCAACCTTGGAAACTCGCGCCGTGTGAACAGGAGCGTTGTCATGAAGAAGCAACACACCCGCTGCGAGCTTACCTCGTGTTTTCTTTTTAATTTCCTCCCGCAAATTATGCAAAGTGGAGGCGTAGGATGTGGCGTTGGTGGTTTCACCTTTTTTTGTACTCAATGAGCATGATTCCCTTTGAGTCCCAAAAAACTGTGGCCATGAGCTTCCCGGCATACAGAGTGACTTTGAACTTCTTCGGGGGGCCTGTTTCTTTTTTATGCCACTGCATGGACTCTTGTTTGCTTTCAGGGTAATAGTTGTGAACCAATGTTTCGTCCCCAGTACCAATTCGATCAATAACACCGTCCGCGTTCTCACTACACATCTCCAACAGCTCTCTACAGCACGCGATTCTCACTTTTTTCTGAGACGCTTTTTCTGAGACGTGGCACCCACCTTGCACTGACCTTTGAAAGGTTAAGATGGTCATGAACAATAATGTGAATGGTACCAATTGAAAGCTTGGTGATCTCTGCCATCATTTTCACCTTTCTTCGGGCATCCTCAAGAAGAAGTTTTTCGACTTCTTTGATGCTTTCTCCCGTACAAGCAGTAGCTTGGGCGTCGGAGCGGGGGTCGTCTTCAATGCTCTCTCTGTCTCTGTTGAACTCACTTGACCACTTTTGCACAGTTGATAATAAGGATGCGGAACCCTGGTAAACAGACACCATCTCTTCATGGATAATTTTTTGACTTTTTCCTTGCTTAGTGAGAAATTTAATTACAGTGCTATGCTCAATTTTCACCATCATCGTCTCAGTTGACTTTATGATTCTCCTTAACTAGAGTTAAACGCGAATTAATAATGACATTTATATGAAATTTTACTTGAATGCACTAAAATAATAGTATTACTTGATAAATACGTCAATTTATGCATATAACCCCAGCTTCACCCCCAATACTCCCTCGTATGAAAACTCGACATGTATATGGGTTCCTCGTGAACTGAAAAAAAAAATCATTTAACCCAACGCATTAACATCTACGATTTGTTAGATCGCATGTGTTCATGATCCATTTTGAGAACGATTGATAGCTGGTAATAAAATGTTGCGCACAACATTTTTTACGAAAAAGGTCTTGCAGCAAGCCGGGTGAAGCAGCTGAAACAATATCAAAAGATGATATTCATTAAAAGAAAGATATGTTATCGCTTTGGTGGGATTACGAAGACATTGTCTACTTTGAACTTTTACCACTAAACCGAGCGATCAATTCAGATGTCTACATTGAACAACAAAGTTGAAGAATGAAGTTAAAGAAAAGCGGCTCCAATTGACAAATCACCACACATCTTTGGTCACTCGGTTGAAATGTTTTGCCACATCCACCATATAGTCCTGACCTTGCACCGTCTGATTACTTTTCATTTTGATGTTCGCAAACCTCCTGAATGTTAAAAATATCCAAAATGGTGATGATGTTGAATCGTACCTGGTTAAGATTTTTTCCTGATCAAAACCAGACGTTTTTCGAACGTGAAATAATGATGCTGCCTACAAGAAGGCTAAATGTCATTGCTCAAAATGGGCAAAACATTACTGAATAGAGTTATTTCATTCCATGAAATAATGCTCTTTTGTTTTTTAAAGAATAATCCGGAATTACTTAAGGCCCAACCCCATATACTTCCATGTGGATTTCGTTTGACTTTCAATTAAAACAAACGCATTTCTTATGCCAAAGAAAATTAATTCACTGAATATTCTTATTTTATTGGGAAGTCAAGCTCCTTACACTTTCGACAATTTGTGACTTGGATTCGGAGTATTTAACATACGAGTCACAAAAAGGTGTTTTCATTACATTTCTGACGAGCGGATGATACTCACCTTCTTTTCGAAAGCGTTCTTTCTTTCCTCCTGACGTCCATCTCATACTCAAACTTCGATCTGGACCCTATTTCTTTGGAAGAACTGACACCTAAAACTGTTACATGCTGTAAAAGAAATAACATAATTTTGCTTGGTGCGTGGATTGAGCAAACCCAGCTTATGTTGTAAAGACATTTGTCATATCCAACATTTCCAACTTGTGGCCGCCATGGCGTAGTGGGTAGAGTGCGATGCTCACACGTCGAGGAGTCTAGGTTCGATTCCCGGCTGAACACCTAGAATTTTTCACGGCTCCACCTTTTTCAAGCTGCAGACAAAACTCAAAGAGTAATAATTTTCTAAGAAAGCTTCTCAAACTTCGCCATTCGGAGTCAGCAAAAAAACTGTAGGTCCCTTCTACTCGTGAGAAAACAGTAGCGCGCACAAAACGAGTAGTTGATGAGCAAGCTAGGCCCTGGTCCCCTGTGGTCTATCGCGCCATACCACATATTTCAAACTTAGCACGAATTGCCCTTATAAACTTCCATCTTCTTACTTTCCCCATAATTAATCAAGTAATTCAAACAACGATTATTTTTATAGAGACACTAAACCTTAAGTTAGCAAAACATTTTTAACTGATGGCAATTTTGTCAGCTCTCAACTGATCTATTTTAAGTGTAGTTTGGCATTTCAAAGTAAATGGACTGATGCGTAAACAATACTGTCAAATTGCGCAAATTTATTTTGATTGATTCTGCTTAAAATGTGTATTACTTTGGTTTTATTATTTTGATAATTAAACTGACGTATTTGGAGTAACAGTGGTCGCCGTGGCGTAGTGGGTAGAGTGCGACGCTCACACGCCGAAGGGTCTAGGTTCGACTCCCAGTTCAACACCAATTTTTCTAATATTTCACGGCACCACCTCTTTCGAGCTGCTGACAACACTCAAAGAGTAATAACTGTCTAAGAAAGCTTCTCAAATTTCGCCGTTCGGAGTCGGCAAAAAACTGTAGGTCCCGTCTACTCGTGAGAGAACAGTAGCGCGCACAACACGAGTAGTTGATGAGCAAGCTAGACCCTGGTCCCCCTTTGGACTGTAGCGCCAACAATTATTATTATTATTTGGAGTAACAGTTTGTTGTGCTTTGTAGGTTGGTGGATTGTTTGGCCCTTACTTGTAAAAAAGCGATGCTTGCCAGAAAATTAGAGTCATGATGACTAACTTTTTCGTTCACCAATTGAACAATCATGGCGTGCAGGAGTTGTGATTTCAAAAAGACGGGCCAACATGCTACACAGCTCGTACTAAAATTGATTTATTGAAGCAGACTTTTGGTTACCACATATTTTAACAATACGAATCCATGAATTGGCGTTCAAGATTGTGTGATTTATCGAAGATTACCTAACTTCTGTGGAGATATGCATAATTGCTTCTCTACCCCGATAAGCCCAAAACGATTGGCCACTTGGAGGCCAACATTTGTTGCGTTGTAACCGATATGCGATGAAAAATTATTGAAAATTTGTCCTCCAGGTAAAACAATGGCCAAGCCAGACGAGACTTTCGAATGACAGAAACGATAATATAAGGGTGACAAATATCTCCTTCCGTTGTTTTGCTCTTCATTCAATGTTTCATAAAAAAATGTGACAGTGATCGGATTTGGTTCAAATATGCGCCGTTTTGTTCGATAATCTGTTTCCATGTAGACGGCAACTTCATAATACCCCCTCATAGAAGGCCCACTCCTTATTTGTGAAGAACTCGGACAGTCACTTTTCACAAGCCTCTTTTGAGTTCAACTTCACACCACCAAGGGCCTTCGCCATGGACAGGAAAAAGTGGTAATCACTTGGAGCTATGTCCGGGCTATATGATGGATGCGATAAATCCTCCCATCCGAGCTCCCGTAGCTTCTGACGAGTCATCGACGAAGTGTGTACCATAGTCTGGCGTAGTCTTGGTGGAACACTACACCCCTCCTGTTGGCCAATTTTGGACGCTTTTGGTCGACCGCCTACTTGAAGCGGTCCAGTTGTTAACAGTAGATGATAGAATTAAGCGTCTGGTCATATGGGGGCAGCTCATAGTGGATGATTCCTTTCCAATCTGGTCTGGCGTTGTCCTGGTGGAACACTACACTCTTCCTATTGGTCAATTCTGGACGCTTCTGGTCGATCGCCTGCTTCAAGCGGTTCATTTGTTCGCAGTAGCTTGTGGAATTAAGCGTCTGGCCATATGGGAGCAGCTCATAGTGGATGATTCCTTTCCAATCTGGTCTGGCGTTGTCCTGGTGGAACACTACACTCTTTCTATTGGTCAATTCTGGACGCTTCTGGTCGATCGCCTGCTTCAAGCGGTCCAGTTGTTCGCAATAGATGGTAGAATTAAGCGTCTGGCCATATGGGAGCAGCTCATACTATATGATTCCCTTCCAATCCCACCAAACACACACCAGAACCTTCCTGGCCGTCAATCCCCGCTTGGCCACTGTTTGGGACGATTTATAGGCCTTCAACCACGACCGTTTTCTCTTGATATTGTCGTATGTGATCCATTTTCGTCGCCAATCACCATCCGCTTCAAAAATGGGTCGAGTTCGTTTCGTTTCAGCAGCATATCGCAGGCGTTGATTCGGTCCAGAAGGTTTTTTTGCGTCAAATCAAGCGGCACCCAAATATAAAGCTTTTTTGTATCCAGCCTTCTGGAGATGGTTTAAAATGGTTTGGTGAACCACCCCCATCTCCTGGGCGATGTCACGAGATGCCACATGCTGGTCTATCTCGATGATTTCCATGATTCCATCGGTGTCCATCGTCACACGTCTTCCGCCGGCTGACATATCCATGGTGTCATTTTCACCGGCTCTGAATCGTCGAACCATTTCTTCGCGGTTCGAAGTAATAGAGTACTCTCCCCCAAAACACCATTTATCTCACGGAACGTTTCTCTAGCGAATTTGCCTTTAACGAAGGAAAGCTTTGAAATAAAGCGAATATCGGGAACTCCATGTTTACACGTCTACAACTGTTGAACGCAATATCCAAACGAATGATGCATAACGTCGTTTTGTAGGTTATGTCAAGAACTTTCAAATGATGTATAGTGTTGCCAGATATGAGCTCAGTAGCGCTTTGTACGTAGCCGGAATATTCAAAAGACAAAACGGTGGAAGGAAGATATTTACCTTATAATAAAAAATAATAATTAGATGCCGCTACAGTCCATAGGGGGACCAGGGCCTAGCTTGCTCATCAACTACTCGTGTTGTACGTGCTACTGTTTTCTCAAGAGTAAAAGGGACCTACAGTTTGCTGTCGACTCCGAACGGCGAAATTTGAAAAACCTCCAAGTGGACAGTTATTACTCTTTGAGTGTTGTCAGCAGCTCGAAAGAGGTAGTGCCGTGAAAAAATCGAAAAATTCGTGTTGAGCTGGGAGTCGAACCTAGACCTTCGGCATGTGAGCGTCGCACGATCTTCCGCCAGCTGCCTCCAGTTGCGCACTCCAAGTTGGTTGAGGTCCGTCTCCACTTGTGAGCATCACCTTAGCCTATTCTGTCCTCTGTTGCGCTGTTCCAATGGCTCAGATTCGAAGACTTTGCCGCCCGGAACAGTGGTGTCCTTACGCTCTACATGCTATCTTAAGCGTTGTATCCGAAGACGCTTGACCAGGCACATGTCGCAGTACAGCCCATAGAGTTCGTCATTAAATCTGTTCCGCCAGATGCCATCAACGCAAACAGGACTAAAAATCGCACGCAAAACATTTCTCTCGAAAAGACTAAGGGCTTCCTCATCCGGTTTTAGTAACGTCCAAGTTAGTGAGAGCATCACACAAGCAAAACACTTGGTTATTTATGTGTAAATCGCAACAGCTAGATGTGGTTCACAAATTCAGTTTAACAATCCGCGAGAGAATGTAAAATTGATATTTTTCTTATTTAAAGAATATTGACGAAGATTAATCTCCAAAAGAAAAATGTGAAACTCGGCTCTGTGGCATATATACTTTCTGAAGTATTCATATTTTCCATAACTTGCGTTCGCAGTGTGTTGCTGATAAAAAAAGCCCTTATGCAATCTGCATGTGGTTTTGTCTTTGGATAAACATTTGAAATACCACAACTAAAACTTCCAAAAGTTTCCATTAATTTCTTCCTAAGATATGCAACAACTTCACCTTAAATCAAACCTCTCCCTCAACTTGGTAACAAATGTGATCATCTTGTGTGGGGATGAAATGATTATTTTTACAAAACCTCATTTTTATTTTCCCAACGACCTTGAATTCCAATTTCCCCGTCGATGTGTCGTAAAAAGCGAAGAACTGCCTTCCTTTACAGAACCTACTTGTTTCCGCCAAGACTTAATTCAAATGAATTCTCCAGCGGAATGCAATCATCACGCAACATCAGGGCCACCTTTGGTCAGGCAAGACATTTCCATTTCCAATAAATCTTCTGTCTGCGCTGCCATAAAATCGCCTTAAATCGACTTATGATTTATAGATTTCCAAGCCATTGCACGATCAAGTTCCATTCACCACTTGCATGTGGTTATCGCCGCAAAAGGCGGACTGCGCCTTGTTCTCTCCAAGAGTACACCGCGACAAGTCCATGAAATATGCGATTTTCATTCCACCTCTCAGTGATTTTCACGTTTTCCTCCACGCCCGTGTGGGTGATGTTCCCCAAAACATTGCTGCGGCTTGACAAGACGTTAAATCGTAATCTCTACGCGAGAAACTACCGAGTGGAGATGAGACTTCCAGGCGGCTCATGTCATAAATGTTACAGACTTCTGTTTTGTTTTGCCTTCATGTCTTCCGTAAGTGACGATAAGACGCAATAAATATCATGTAATTGGTGTTATGTAACGGCTACGAACGGGCATGGCGTAAAAGCTAATTTATTTGGGAACCGTATGCGCGTTGAACGTGTCGAAGTCGATAGTCACTTGTAATTGATTGATACTCGTGTTGACGCGACTGATTAGAGGCGGATGTTGACGGCTGCGACGGGGCGATCGGGTGTGACGAGACGAGGTAAGTGAAGGTGTACATTGAGACCGCACATGAGCCGAACACTAAAGCCTGTGTCTGGGACGTGATGCGCATCGACGGTTCGGTAAGAACTTACACTTGACTTGAAGTCATATGGGGAATTTTCTACGTACACCGCTGGCGCTATTGTGGCGACTGATAGGTTTCCATTCCAATGGTGTTTTAACCTGTTACGCATTATTTAGCGCGGATGTGGAGAGATCGTGCCTTGCTCTCAATAAATTGTTGAATGGTTCGAGCTTCTTCCTCCTGCATGTAACGCCGTCAACCTCAATGTATCCTCCAATTAAAAGGCTATAAACTATTTCATTATTGTGGAATTTTATGGCTGTCACATCTTGTATACGGAGCTGAACACATTGGCATTCTTCTGGGGGTTCTGGACTTGGCTGAACTTGGTGTCAATTGGTGTCAAACAATTTAAATGTATAACCGCTACAAGTCATGAAATTGTGTGCCCCGAAGTTCGATGTAGAATGTTCATTTTATGTTTAGTGATTTGGACATTTTTTACCACAAGATAAAACAGTTATCCGGTGGTTATAAGCCTCGGACAGAAGCCTACCAAACCAAAATGGACAACTAGTGGTTGAGTCGCAGTCGGTGCTGAGAATCTGGAAGGATCATTTCTGCAGACTCCTTAACGGCGATGACGACCCAAATCCCGCTGTTAGGCAGAATGTTCCACTCAATTTGGACGATGATAGACAAGCATTCCGTCCCCCCGACTTGGTAGAGGTGAAGATAGCAATATCCAAGCTGAAATCGAACAAATCTGCTGGCGCGGACGGACTATCCGCAGAGCTGCTCAAAGCGCCTGGGGATGAGCTGATTGGGTGCATGCACCAGCTCATCTGTAAGATATGGTCGGACGAAAGCATGCCCGATGAGTGGAATCTCAGCATCGTTTGTCCGGTCCACAAGAAAGGAGACCCCTTCGACTGCGCCAACTACCGAGGGATCAGACTCCTTAACATCGCATATAAGATTTTCTCTGCCGTACTGTGTGAGCGCCTGAAACCGTTCGTCAACAACCTGATAGGTCCTTATCAGTGTGGTTTCAGGCCAGGGAAGTCCATAATCGAGCAGATCTTCACACAGCGGCAGATCCTGGAGAAGTCCCAAGAAGTACAAATCGACACCCACCATCTATTTGTCGATTTCAAGGCCGCGTATGACAGCGTGCATAGACACGAGCTATACAGTGCCATGTTTAGTTTTGGCATCCCTACCAAACTCGACAGATTGTGTAGGGTGACGATGGAGAACTCTCGCTGCTCCGTCAAGGTCGGTAGCGAACTCACCAAGACCTTCGATGTTAAAAAAAAATATTTAGACAAGGCGACGCGCTGTCGTGTGACTTCTTTAACATTATCCTTGAGGGGATCGTGCGGAACTCACACGTCAACACCAGAGGCACGATCTTTCACAAGTCCGTTCAATTGCTAGCTTATGCGGATGACATTGACGTGATCGGCCGAACTCAGCGAGCCGTCAATGAGGCGTTTGCTAGCATTGAAGCGGAAGCGGCTAAAGTGGGACTGGTGGTAAACGAGGGCAAAACGAAGTATATGCTGTCATCGAAGAAGGACTCAGAACATCGACGTCTCGGACAGAGCGCCACTATGGGCAGCAGACACTTCGAGGTAGTGAAGGACTTCGTCTATCTCGGCTCCGCGGTGAATAGGGACAACAACACCTGTACCGAAATCAAGCGCAGAATCACTTTTGCCAATCGCTGTTTCTTTGGGCTCAAGAGGCAATTGAGTAATAAAGCCCTCTCCCGAACAACCAAAGTGACTTTGTACAACACCTTGATCATCCCAGTCCTGCTTTACGGTGCAGAAACCTGGACGCTACTAAAAGCGGATGAGGAAGCTATTGGTCTCTTCGAGAGAAAAGTTCTGCGTGCGATTTTTGGTCCTGTTTGCGTTGATGGCATCTGGAGGAGAAGATTCAACCACGAACTGTATGGGCTGTACGTCGGCATGAGCCTAGTCAAGCGTCTACGGATACAACGCTTAAGGTGGCTAGGCCATGTAGAGCGTATGGACACCACTGCTCCGGCCCGAAAAGTCTTTGAATCCGAACCACAGGGACAACGCAACAGAGGATGTCCTAGACTGAGATGGCGCACACAAGTGGAAAAGGACCTCAACCAACTTGGAGTGTGCAAGTGGAGACAGCTGGCAAGATATCGTGCTAGCTGGAGAGGCATGTTGGTTGAGGCCCAGGTCCACCCCGGACTGTAGCGCCATCCGAAGAAGAAGAAGAAGAAGATTGGACATAGCTCTTTGAAGGAAGACACTCTGCTGCTTCTTTCCGATCGATTATATATCAAACTCAGGATTAAATGGAGTTTGCCAACTAATAATTAAGAAGAACTAGAGGCGAACCAAATCTTTCAATGAATGAATTAAAAGTGAAGCGGCAGATAAGAGCGGGAGTATGTACAATTTAGACAGATTGTGCAAGAAAAAATAAAGAGGATTTAAATAAATTGAATGCAGACAATATGAAAGCGCAGAAGAGTTGACGCATCAATGCCAGGATCCACTTGATGGCATTGCCATCGCTGTGAAATATTTGTTAGACAGATCATGGCTTCCTCTACGTGGTACTCGTGTCGGCTACACTTTTTATATGATTTTAAATCATGTCACTAATTGATCCTCAGCTATAAGACCGTTAGAGGTGTGTGAGTGTCGCGCTCTACCCACTACCCCATGTCGGCCAAAGTAGTTAAAAGGCCAACTAACAGGAACCAGTAGAACAATCATCTAAACTGTATGAGAAGTATGATGGCGTGCCTATGGGTGCAACAGATATTTAAGGTTTGTGATTGCGGCATGATTTGTGTTTCAAAGCTCGTAAGCCAAATCCGGTCCTTCAATTACAGAAATGAAAATGTTTACATGAACGTGGTCATTATCAGCGCTAAGCGACACGTTCATTTTTCAACTGGTTTGATTATGTTTCGTCTTCCGAACCACATTGTATCTGTCTGGGCTACAATGTACTGGCTCCTTGTCAGGAATAATCTTCCAGCCATGTTAGGAATGGTCCAATGTTGACGCTACTTCGGCACATTACTGTCGTCCTTTGTTTTGAATTGGCTTTCTGTCTCTTTCTGTTTCTGTTTTCGGAGCACCAATCAGACATAGTCATAGTCAGACAAGTCAAGTTGTCGCTGCGTATGAGTGTGCGCCCGTCTAAGAGGATAACTATTTGCCCGAAATCCTTGTTGAAGTCAAGTTGCTTAAAGCCACAATTAGCAAAGCTACAACAAAGCTCGCACCTTCAAAATTCGAATCAAATTCAGCTACGAGAAATATTTGTAAAAAAAAAGGTCTTGTAGAGGTAGGTCTGAATTACACTCTTGGCTTAAGTGCATACTTACCTGGGTCAGAGGATTCCTACAAACCTGTGTTCAGTAACGCAGTGAGTTTTTCTTAATATATCAAAAGGAATTCGTTTTCTTAAGACAAATCACTTACTTTTAAATAAGTTTCCAATAATTTTCGATATGTTGGAACTCATTTTCTAAAATCAAATAATTTTCCAATACTTTTCGATTTGTTCAACCACGTGCAGATCTAATGTACAAACTTTTCACCAATATTTTGACCACAAAAATAACTGCAAGCATCAGCGCCCCCTTTGATTAAAAAAAGCACCCGCACTGTGTAAACTAGCCTTAATTTATTCTTCATTAATTTGTATTTCTTTTCTCAAAATAATTTAAATTGTGACAAGAAATGTCTGACTCCGCTTTAAGAATGAAATTCGTCATCGCAAAGTAAGCAGTCATTCAAATATCGACCAATAGGGCGTGGTGGTGTGAGGAACTTACTGTACAGGATTAATTGTCTGTAACAAAGACCATCGCAACCACTGAAAATGTTTCCTGCTGACTCGCCACTTCCACCCTCAAGGGCCCAATCCAAATGTAATCGGCTTAAGTTGTGAATTTCGTTATTTGAGAAAGTGGAGTGTTTGGCGGTATTGATGTCCTTTAGTCATCCATAATGGCTTTCAATTAAATGCGTAACGATCAGAATACAAGAAATCATTTGTGAATTCTGCCTTTGCCTCCTCAGCCTTTGACTCACAGTGAGTTGTTTCAGATAAAAGCTCACATTCTATTTTATGCTGCTACATAATTGCGTATTTGTGCGTTTAGGCACAATGACTATGGTGGTGTAGCCCCACTTACCTTGAGAGGTAACTGCCCTGCTCAGAGTTTATGCCTCGTAAACATATCACCGCGCGATATATTATCTCCAGGAAAAATAGTTTAACTACTTCACAATGCGTCATCTTTACGTGCAATGCTGGATATTCACGTGTCCATTGCAATGCACAAAGGAAATGCCATTATATGCTTTTAATGAGCCTTTAAATGAGTCTTTCCCAAGCCGGCAGTATAAGACATGCTGAAGCTGGCTTAAGTCGAGCTTAACTTCACCTCAATCGAAACAATATATTTTCAGCCGTCCACAAGTCTGCAACAACCTTGACGGCAGCTTTCTCCCTATCTCCTCGTTTTCCATAAAACAGATACGTCATTCGATTTGTTTTCCCTTATCAGCCTTATCTCGCGCTTGATTTGCCCATGAGTTCAACTCGCTCTAACCAAACATCCGTTCAGCGGCACTTTCGTGACTGCGCGAATCTTCCACGCTGCTGTGGGTTAGGTAATGTCACCTTTGCACCGCACAGCACTATCCATGCGGGCAGGGAGACGCTTAAAAGCTTCTGGAAATCGTCGACATTGAAGCAATTAACGTGCCACTTGATTACATATCGTTGCATGTGTTTGTATCGACGACCTCCAGCACTATTTTCAAGTTCCCCGCTAATTATTCGTTTCTTTTCTGCGGAGTTCTGTGCCGCGCCGGGCTCACTAGTCGGATGATATCATTCGCCGAAAACCGTTCGTTGACACAATTGATAAATTGGAACGAAATGTGTTATCAGCCGAGGCAGCGGGGAGATTGCTTTTAACGTCCACATCTACAGCTCCATCTCGGCAGAGAGCTTTTTGCGTTCTGTTTTCTGGGCGTTTTTGTGGCCATCATATCTCGGGCTCTGATAATGGAAATGTTAATTCCCTGAGAACACGACTTAACGATGCTCGTTATTGAACTTTTAAGTCAGAGGGGAGCGCGGAACATCACTCGCTTGAATGAGCTAATTTTCTTATCGCTCGCACGTACGAGCGCATGTTTGTCTGAAAGGTTAATGGGTGTTGGGAAAGTGCCCGAGCAATTGCATTGCACCTTGCTATGATAAGATGGGTTTAAGTTCACTGTTGGCTCTGACCTTTAATGAATGCATTTATGGCTTCAGGTGGAGTGTGTGCTGAGTGATCGGCGGTAAGAGTGCGTGCTAGTGGTTTGAACTGGTTTGAGATTCAGGGCATTGCAAAGCATCGTATCGTCTTATGCAAAGCAAAGCGAAATTGACAAAAATGAAAGGGAGCCATGCTGATTTTTGGGCATTGCGTGAACATGGACTTTCGATTTGTGATACATTCTCTTGGACGTGCGTCCTCGTTGTGTCTTTGGGATTATGTTTTCCGATCCCCTTTCATTTATCTCGCGGTTATTTCTGTACTTTCTGAAATTCTTCAACGTAACCGAAATAGCTTATCTTGATATTCTTTACTGTCTCTTATCAGATCATGTTTTTCTTTGACCAACATTCATGATTATCTCATATGATGCGTTCTTTTTATAGCCCTTGTGTATTTCCCTCTTCGAACTGTCCAATCTGTAGCATGCTCCCCGCTTGGACAACATTTTGAATTTATTCCATTGTTTGACATCTGCCTAAACCGAATCATTCATTGTCTTTTGCCAGTGGAGGGGAGCAACACAAAAATTTAAATTTTTGGCATTCCCGCCGGAGAACACATTTTTCTTCGGTCGAATGCCACTTCTTTTGATATTTGCTCAGCGAGCTCCGTTGCATAGTAACACCCACAGACTTTTCGGACTCGTCACACCCTCAACACCCACAAGTCTACATTCCCAAACTGAAGCACTCCGCTTAAGCCTTCGGTTCCGCTTCTCCCATGCGAGCGTCATGGGCTAATTTCCAATACACAAACCCGGCTATCCAGGGCTCTCAACACTTCAAGATGATCTCTCAATCAAACAAGTGTCCGGTTACAAAAGCGTTTTTCCACTGTGCCTTGTTATTTAATGTAAACAGCTCGTCGCGCCCACCTTCCCCCCGTGTAATGGCCCCTCGTCATTTATCTAATGACTTCAGTTTCAGTATCCAATGTCACGTACAGATGCGCCACACACCGCGGAGTTTGTTTTGATTCGCGATTCTCGGTGGGCGTCTCGTCGCCTTGACTGAAAGTGCGAAACACGTCGATTGCTCCGGGCCGAGTGTCTGAATTTGGAAAAAGATAAACACAACACCACAGCATGACGCAGTAACGGATGACCGTCCATCTTGACGGAGGTCGCTCTGTCCGCAGCACGGCATCTGGAGTCTAGGTGTGAACACCTCCATGGTGTCAGCATATCCAACACCGGATGCCGCAAAATGAATCTGTGATGTGAAATTCCCAAGCAAACAGGCAGCGCCTTAAAATGGTCAACTCCGACGACACAGAACCTGCGGGGGCTGTGTACTCAAATTCGAAACTCTGTCGCGCTGTTGGGCAACCAGAGTGCAGTAGAATGGGCATCCAGTGGGCGCGCGACTGCCTCTGGTTTTGGGCTGAACGCGATATCCGTTACATTGGATGAATGTGCTCACCGAGCACGCCGAGATACTTTCTTCGCTGTCAAGCATGGCGTAGCGTGGTTTGGCATGTCGTTGGTTATGGTAACGGCAAGACATCAGCGAGCTGGAATTTTTGCTGGGGGCGGATAAACTTAATTTATTACGATTTTATTTTTAATTGCTCCATCTGGCGGGGAGGGAATTACAATCAGTTGTGCGAGTGGAGGTGGTCATCAGAAATGTTCCACCATCAGCCTCCGGGAACACAGAAAGAGAGGCGGTATAATCGGATTGAGTTGTTCAATTGAATGAAGCTTGGCTGGCTCTCGCTTGACACTCGCAGCGAATGCTAATAGGCGAAACTTGAGAAATGATGAGTAATTTGATTCTGAGTTGAGTCGTGTTGGGGTTGATTTGATTTTAATTTCACTCGTTTGCTCATTAAGACGTAATTGGAATATTTAACTAACTGAAGTCATCAAGTGCGGCTTTCGACCTTAACCACTCGCACTGCTTAAGTAAAGTGGTTACCTTTGTTTCCTTTTCGGAAATTGTGTTTTATGGTGCTGTTGCTGACTTCCGTGTGGTCTAGTAGTATTTTTGAAACGTTTGAATGCCTTAGGACTAGTAATTGACGCAGTTTGGTATAGAAGTTCACGACTGTGACGCATCTTTCTTTATCAACGTTTTTCCGCCTGCGTATATGGAAGTTGTAAATTGAGCCCTTGTGTCTTGGAGCCTTGCAATTATAACGAAAGCTTCGCTTATGTCGAAATGTTCTGTAGGCCTTCTTTTCTTATGTCATCTTTTCTTTTTAGGGAGTTTTGTTGTCAACTTGTTAAAATTGTCATATTTGCTACCAACTCCATATGGCTTCTTCACAACATGCTTCCTTTCACTTGCTGTTTTTCGGTCCAAATTTGTTAAAGCTGGTCTGTATTTCGGAAACTTTCTTAAGCGTGTTTGAAAACAAAAATTGAATTATATCATAACGAGAATTATTCATGTTCTCTACAGCTACCTTAAGCTTTGACTTCAAAGGAATGAGACATGGTTTCTCATTTCAAGACCATAACGCCACAAGATGCTTCAAGAAATTTTTTTCTATATTTAGATCAGAAGTGTTCTAAATCATCATTTTCGTTTCCGCGGCATACAGCAGTACACCTGGGACAACTAGGTAAACGTATGTCTTGAATCCTCTTTTAAAAGTCTAGTAAAGGGTGATTTTTTAGCTATAATCTTTTTGGAAACACTGAATTAAACAGCTGACGCACGTTTCGTAATTTGTTTCACTGCCAAACATTTTCAGTTTAGGTTTATAATTTACCAGGTATACCGGTATGAAGTGAGCGTCAAGATACAAATGTCTCGATAGGGAACATTTGTTGTGAACGAGCCCTTATTTTTTTGTTTGCTTGCTATGACATCTGTGAAAAATATTAAGTATACATCCAATTATTAAACAGACAACATCATATTTTTTCATCGTGTTAAAAATGTCGAATTTTGTACCAGAAAGTGATGATTTGCGGAAATCATTAATTTTTTGTCTTCATTTCAAGAAAAGTGCTGGAGAGTCGCATCGAATGCTTGTCGAGGCATATGGTGATCATACTCTATTAGAAGCAACTTGCAAAAGATGGTTTCAACGGTTCAGAAATAATGACTTTGATGTGTGAAATGAAGAGCGTGGAAGACCACCAAAAAAGTTTGAAGACGCCGAATTGCAAACAATATTGAATGGAGATGACACTTTGAGTCAAAATCAAATGGCAGCAATGTTAAATGTTGCACAACAAACAATTTCTGACTGTTTAAAAGCTATGGGAAAGATCCAAAAGTGTGGAAAATGGGTGCCACATGAATTGCATGAAAGACAGATGGAAAACCGAAAAAACACTTGTGAAATTTTGCCTCAAGGACACGAAAGAAAATCGGTTTTGCATCGGATTGTTACTGGCGATGAAAAATGGATTTATTTTAAGAATCCTAAACGGGAAAAACCATGGGTTAATCTGGGACAACCATCAACATCGACTGCAAAACCAGATCGATTCGGCAAGACAATTCTGTGGGTTTGGTGGGACCAGAGTGTGCTATATATATAGCTCCTAAAACTTGGTGAAACCGTTAATATTGATCGCTACCGACAACAAATGATCAATTTGAACCATGCATTGATCGAGAAACGTCCAGAATGGGCCAGAAGACACGGCAAGGTAATTTTGCTCCATGACAATGCACCTGCACACAAAGCAAAACCGGTTCAGGATACAATTAAAACACTTGGCGGAGAGCAGCTACCCCACCCGCCGTATTCACCAGACTTGGCTTCTTCCAACTACCATTTAGTAGGTAAGTTTTCATCGATGGGACACGCATAGACTGAGCAGCACTTTGATTTCTACGAGGAGGTCGAAAATTGGGTATCTGATTGGTTTGCTTTAAAAGACTAACAATTTTATTGGCGTGGTATTCACAAATTGCCAGAAAGGTGGTCAAACTGTGTAGAAAAAAATGGCCAATACTTTGAATAAAATGTTTTTACTTTCCCATCAGTAATTAGTGTTTTATTTTCGAAAAAAAAACAAACAAAACGCTCAATTCATACCGGTATACTTGTACCTAACGGCAAACATGAATCGTCTTACAATCGAACAACGCTTTCAAATTATTGAATTTTATTATCAAAATTTCCTTCCATTTTATGGTCAAAAATGGACGAAGTTCATTTTCAGAAATTGACGAAGTTCATTTTCAAAAATGGACGAAGTTCATTTTCTAAAATGGGCGAAGTTCATTTTTGGCTTAATGGGTACGTAAAGAAACAGAATTGACGACTTTGGAGTGATTATCACCCAGAAGGATTGCAAGAGCTACCAATGCATCCAGAAAAAGTCACAGTTTGTTGCGGTTTATGGGCTGGTGGCATCATTGAACCTTACTTCTTCAAAGATGATGCGAATCGCAACGTAACTGTGAATGGTGAGCCCTACCGTGAGATGATATCTAACTTTTTTGCCCAAAATGCAAGAGCCTGAATTGCATGACATGTGATTTCAACAAGACGGGACTACATGCCACACAGAACGCGCAACAATGGACTTCTTGAGAGGCGAGTTCGGTGAACATTTTATTTCACCTTCGGGACCGGTCAATTGGCCACCTAGATCATGCGATTTAACGCCTTTAAATATCTTTTTGTGGGGCTATGTTTAAAGTTCATGTCTATACAGACAATCCCGTTTTAATTGACGCATTGAAAGACAACATTAAAGCATTTGTTCGTCAGATGCCGGCCGAAATGTTGGAAAGAGTGTGCCAAAATTGGACTTAGCTAATGGACCATTTGAAGCGCAGTCAAGGTCAACATTTGCATGAAATAATCTTCAAACATTAAATTATATGGACCGTACTATCGACTCAAATAAAGATTTCACGATTATTTCTGAATTTTATGTGTTTTTTTTCTTAAAAACTTTCCCATAGCATTTAAAAAAACAACCCTTTATATTTGTCGCTAACCAACTTTTTCAATGGGGGAAGGTAAATTAATTCGCACGATAGATGGCGTAAGAGGCCTCCATGGCTTGTGGGTAGAGTGCGACGCTCACACGCCGAATGGTCTAGGTTCGATTCCCGGCTGAACAATTCGATTCACGGCACCACCTCCTTCGAGCTGCTGACAACACTCAAAGAGTAATAACTGTCTAAAAAAAAAGCTTCTCAAATTTCGCCGTTCGGTGTCGGCACAAAACTGTAGATCCCTTCTACTCATGAGAGAACAGTAGCGCGCACAATACGAGTAGTTGATGAGCAAGCTAGGCTCTGGTCCCCCTGTGGACTGTCGCGCCAACAATTATTATTATTATTATGAGATGGCGTAAATCTTTCAATTTGTTCATAGCAATGATGGGGGTGTAAGGCGTTGCTGTTTAAACATTCTTTTCATAACCAAATCAACATTTTGTGTTCTTCTACTATTCAGCGTCGAATTGGCTCAATAATTTGACTTCGGAAATATGACTGAACTCTTTGCTCTTCCGCTGTTCTTTTCTCTGGTGTGTGTCCGTGCTTTTTTGTTTCAACAACGGTCAAGAGAGGTCAAAGAACCATTTACCGTACAACGGCAATCGTTGCATTTGCTCATAAGGACACCATTTACTTACTATTGTTATACGTTATCCACAAATCTGTTCCGCAAATGTTAGACATTTACATATCCAGACATTGCACACTTAGTCTAGGACGATCTACAACTATGTGTATGCCTTCCACATCCTTTGATTTGTTAAAATTCACAAATTTCTAACTAAAAATTTATTTTCTTTTCAGGTAAGCATTGTGTTAAGTTCAGTTACGTACACCAAGTGAATCAGTGAGTAGAAACATACATAATTTTCAGACAACAAAATAATTACGCCACAGCCCATGCCAATCGATTTTAAACTTGTTTAAACACCACTGACTTCTACGGAGCCATTTTTAAATTTTATTATTTAGTGTGATAACTGAGGTGAAGCAAACCATGAGTCATCTAAGTGAAGCTACCACGCATGGAGTTTATGGTAATGTGTTATATTGCAACCGCGCACGTTATTTGCGACACCCTAGAGAGTCTCTCTCAAGTTTCTACACGGACTTTGCGAACGGAATATATTGATTTTATATTAGTTTGGCAACTAAGTAATTGGAATTTAATAAAAAAAATAGAAAGTAATACCGAACATTCGGTTGAGTGATATAATTTCAAATTTGAAAATTTCTTTGTGATCCCACAAAATTGATAAAATAACTTTCTTTTGATGAATATCACCTCTTGATGTTGTTTGAGCTGTTTCACCTGGCTTGCTCCACAATCATTTCCTACTGGCATTATTTTAAACAACCGATATTTCATGACTAGTTGTCAAATGGATAATTTTCATTACATTTACTTAACAAGTCGAAGATGTTAATGTGTTGTGTTAAATGAATTCCTTTCTTCATGAGGAACCCATATATCGAGTTTTCGTAGACAGCAAGATTGTTTTAAACGATTTTCAACGCAGTTATGTGATACATGAAGCTTCTCTGCAATCTCAAGTGTTCATCTATGACGATTCGAATCGATTATTGATTTGGTGGTCATCACCTTCCACTGGACGATCAAAACGTTTTTCATCTTGCAGTGAAAGATCTTCTTTTTCTTCATCTTGTGGAGCTACAGTCCGGGATGGACCTGGGCCTCTACCAACATGAATCTCCAGCCAGAACGATCTTTCGCCAGCTGCCTTCAGTTGTGCACTCCAAGTTGGTTGTGCACAACTGACTGGGCCACCTTAGCCCAGGCCGTCCTCTGTTGCGTTGTTCTGATGGCTCTGATTCGAAGACTTTTTGGGCCGAAGCAGTGGTGTCATTACTTTCTACATGGCCTAGCCATCTTAAGCGTTGTATTCGAAGACGCTTGACCAGGCACATGTCGCAGTACAGAACATAGAGTTCGTCATTAAGTCTCTTCCGCTAGATGCCATCAACGCAAACAGGATCGAAAATCGTCCGGAAAACATTTCTCTTGAAAAGACTAAGGATTTCCTCATCCGCCTTTGGTAACGTCCAGGTTTCCGGGCCATAAAGTAGGACTGGGATAATCAGGCTGTTACATAAAGCGAGCTTAGTCCTCCGAGAGAGGGCTTTATTACTCTATTGCCTCTTGAGCCCAATGAAACAGCGATTGGCAAAAGTGATACTGCGTTTGATTTCGGTACTGATGTTGTTGTCCCTGTTTACCGCGGAGCCGAGGTAGACGGAGTCCATGACTACCTCGAAGTTTCTGCTGCCTAGTGCGACGCTCTGTCTGAGACGTCGATGTTATGTGTCCTTCCTTGGTGACAGCATGTATTTAGTTTTCCCTCATTTACCGCGAGACCCATTTTAGCCGCTTGTGCTTCAATGCCAGCAGACGCCTCATTGACGGCTTGCTGTGTTCGTCCAATTACGTCAATGTCATCAGCGTAAGATAGCAATTGAACTGACTTATGGAAGATCGTGCCTCTGGTGTTGACTTGTGAGTTACATACAATCTTCTCGTGGATGATATTAAAGAAGTCATGATGGGAAGGCGACTCACATGACAGTACGTCGCCTTGCCTAAAACCTTTTTGGACATTGAATGTCTCGGTGAGTTCGATACCGACCTTGACGGGCCAGCGAGAATTCTCCATCGTCAGCCTACACAATCTGACGAGTTTGGTAGGAATGCCAAAACTAGACATGGCACTATATAGCTCGTCTCTATGCATACTGTCATATGCAGCCTTAAAATCGCCCAATAGGTGGTGAGTGTCGATTTGCATTTCTTGAATCTTTTTCAGAATCTGGTCTATTGTGGACTTCCCTGGCCTGAAACCACACTGATAGTGACCTATGAAGTCATGGACAAACGGTTTTAGACGGCAGAGGGGATCTTGTATGCGATGTTGAGGAGACTAATCCATCGGTACTTAGCGCAGTCAAAGGGGTCTCATTTCTTGTGAACTGGGCAAACGACACTGAGATTCCACTCATCGGGCATGCTTTTCTCCGACCATATCTTACAGATGAGCTAGTGCATGTTCCCAACCAGGTCATCTCCAGCTGAACTAAATAGTTCTGCGGACAGTCCGTCCGCTTCAGTATCTTTGTTCGACTTCAGCTTTGATATTGCATTCTTCACCTTGTCTTAGTCGGAGGGACGAAATTCTTGTCTATTATCATCCAAATCGAGTAGAACATTCTGCGTAACAGCGGGATTTTGGCCGCCATCGCCGTTAAGGAGTCTGCAAAAATGTTCCTTCTAGATTCTCAGCACTCTACCACAAGTTGCCCATTCTGATACCGACAGGTTTCGGTCCAAACTTTTTATCCTCCGGATAGTTGTTTTAACTTTCAATGAAACTTTCGGACTTCATTCCTGCCATAACTCCTTTCCATTTCATCGACCGCGCGCTTCTCAAGCTCCTTCTTTTTCCCTCTGAGAAGCCGGTGCTTTTCCCTTCTACTCTGTTCGTAGAGCTCCCGGACAGCCCTCGTTGTTCGATGCAGCGTTGCCTCATAGGTGTCTCGTTTGGCTGCATGCGTCAAACCATGGGTTTCTTCTGGGTGGTGACATGGAGCCCAGCACATCAGTGGCAGTTTCTCTGTTGGCTTCTTGATCCATGTTTCCAGTAAACGCCCCCACCATCCTTTTGCTTTTCACGAGTACATACCCTTCGTCTAAGCCTACGTATTTGATCAAAACTTGGATCGGGTCCCAACAACGTTTTCTGTCCAGAAAAATAAATGTGTTGTGTCAATGTTTCGCTAACTCCCTTTGAGAAACGAGAACTGAACCTCTTCTTTCCATTCAATTCACATCTTTTTCTCAAACTTTACCCTGCAGAATTCCGTCGTTGATTTACCCTGAAAATGTCCAGGAAATTCAATTGCCTCGAATAAATATCAAAATCTCTTGAAATTTTATCATTTAAGGAGAAATTCCATCCTTATGTCATAAAGTACCCGTCGTTCACTTACTTCTTGCTCGCAAATGGCAGCTTCCCTCCCGACTTTTCAGTATCCTTTCCATTCGTCAGCAAAAAAGTTTCTCTCACTTATCCCTCATTAGTATTCTCGCCACTCTCCCAAACCTTGCATGTTTGAATCCTCTGACCGCACCGAAGAAAAACTTCAACTTTCTTCTGGTCTTGCAAAGTTTTGCCAAATTTACGACTGCTCGACAGTATCTGAAATTAAAGCCGTCTCCCAGGAGCAGTTGAAAGCCGACAAAGTCCCTCCACAACAACGAGGTGACATCTCAAAGTGACAAGAGGGAAATAATTACAATTACTTTTGGTCCCGTTCTCCAGAGAAGTGTCATAAAATTGAAACTCTCAACTCTCCTTTGCGTCGAAAGGACACTGCGTCGCCCCTGTAGTTCCCAAAGATGTGTGATATCCCGCACCGTTGTTCGGGTTTCAACTGTAGCCGTCTAATTCAATGAACACACATGAGAGGAAGGGCGTGGGTAGACAAAAACGAATAAAACACAAGAAAAACGATTGTTTGTCCGCCCGCCAGCGGGAGGTAGGGATTGTACTGCGATACGCATAAATGTGTTTGCGTTTCTAGCCGTCAGATAACATCTCTCTGGCTGAGCGAGATTTCCTCCCGAATCAAATTTCGTCTAAGAAGGAACGACCTTCATCTGGATGACTCGATTAAGGACGATGGAACGAGGGGGTGAGGAGGAAAACAGGTCATTCGTTCACTTTGTCCTTGGATTTGGCTTTGTGCGGAATGAAGTCATCTGGAATGCGTCCTTGGCCTGTGTGGGAGGGAGTCGAGAGCACCGTGGCACGCAGAATTTGTTGTCTTATCGTGTAGTTTGTCTGTTTGGGAATTCCAGGACTAAGCAGTTGCTCCATGATGGCATTTTCATTGCGGACAAGTTGGTGGTCGAGTGTAGGCGGCGGCTTTTGAGTGGAATTTCCAAGAGATTACTGATGAATAAGATGGCATTTGGTTTCGGATTGCCACCTTCTCACGGAGACACCCACTCAGTCACAGGCAAAACTTCTCACTCTCCAACACTGTAATAAATTTTCTCTTTCAAAACTCGCCTTAGAGGGCTCTTTCAGCACAGACCAAGTGCCACGCTTTCCACGTGACATCACAATCCGGTCACAAACTCATCCATCTAAGTCCGCTTGAACCCTCAGTTGCCGTTGGAATACATTTTCTGGTCGAAGCGCCCTCGGATTGCCTAAAGGCAGGCAAAGCATGACTTTTGTGTCGTCAGAAGCAGAATCATTTCAACTTTTTGCCTCCAGTTTGCACAAAGAACCGGCTTACGTGTCGGGGTGGCAACATTTTAGAAACAAAGATGAGGAATGGTTCTGAAAAGGATTGCGCATCCTTTGCTGGGTGATGGCAGCGATTCACACGTCTCCCTTTGTGTCGCGCTCGACAAAGGGGTCACTTAACGTTGCTTCCACTGCAGCACGGTGCATCGCGCACTGGGGTGATTGGCCACCAGTGAAAATTGTGAAAATCGACGACGGACCGAAGGAAAAGTTTCACTTTTCTTAATCAGCAGACTGTATATCGCAAAGGTGAGGCTGGGCACCGCCCACGCAAGCAACCACTTTACTGTCCACCCGAGAGGTACAGTAACTCGTGCACGTTTTGCGCTCACGCTGCCGTCCTCCTTCATGCCCGCCTGGGAAGAAAATAAACTCTGATCAGCAGCCAAGGCGCTTGTATATCTTGTCTTGTGCCAGACTACAATTTGTGCACCAAAGGTGGAAGGAAGCACACACAAATAGCAAAATCATTCGCTCACTTTCGGGAATAAATTTCAATCATTTATGAGTCTGGGCGGCGGCGAAGTCCTTCTAGGTTTGAGGGTTAAGCTAGGACTGGTTGTTTCCCTCGCACACTCCGTTCAGTCACTTGAACTGTTTATTACGCGACCGGCACCACCGACCACTGGTTCAAGTATTTACATTTCTCTAGCGTAACTCACCAACACTTGTCCGTCGCCTTCGGTGTTGTCAGATTGAAAGCCGTTGCTCACTGCCACCACTGCCGCAATCGCCATCGCCCGCCGTCACCGAGAACTGCGACTGCCGGTGTCGGAGTGCCTTGACGGAGTGACGTGACTGCAATAATTGCAGAGTTTCGGGTGAATTTGCTCAGATCTGCAGTGGTAGCGGCCGCGGCGCCGTCCGTCGTAGAATTAGAAAATCACTCAGCGACCGTTTTTTGATCTTTTCTTGTTTTGAATTTTTGCACAAATTGAATTTTAATGGCGGTGCTGGTGGCGGCGGCATATGTTGCTTCATATGCCTGACACGTGACGCAAAGAGGTTAGAGGTGTGATGGCAATCCGTGACGGAGCATGGTGTTGAAATATTCATGACGGAGCCGTGAACAAATGTTGCGGAGTTTGAATGGAACGCAGCATTCTACTTGCGGTGCAACAGTCTCTTAGCCTCGGACAAAGCCGAGACTTTCGTTTTCGTTTGAAGGCGCTCGCATGTCAGTGATCTTTGTGGACAGCGTTTGAATATGATGAATGTCGCCGCTTTGTATCACGCAGATATTCATCTTTACTGTTGTTTGCTCCGCTCGTCGTATGTCTCTAAAGACGAGAATTGAATGCCTGATGCAAAGGCCGCTGACCTGAGAAGGAAGTGAACTTTAAACGTAATTTTCCATGATCATTCGTGTCCGTCCTTTGAGTTCCACACATTCGCCCATCTGTCCCCTAAATAAATTTCCGCCAATTTGCTCAGTTAACGAATTTCAGGGTGTTCGTGCGCTTCCCGCAAATGGGGACGACACGCGAAATCCTGACTCTCCCTGGAAGGACGCCATCTTTCACACGCGATATGTAATTCAACTCAAAATTCATTTTCCAAATCGCCCCCTCTAGCACACTTGCCCAGGCTACCGAGCTGCCGACGGTGCTCTGCAAAATTCACTCGTTATCTAAATATTCATGACCGTGTATCCATCTGTGTATCGTTTTGATGATATCATTTCGACTGAGATTCATTTGCATATCTGCTCTACATTTTGGTCTCTCGTCAGCTTGTTTTAGTTTTTTTTTTACTGAACCCGCCCTCTGAATATCAATTAGACGTCATTATTGATTCGCGTGTTTTGTGTGACGCCCGTGTCGCGGCGGAATTAAGCAATGTTCACACACCGCTCGTACATCGGCTGCCTGCGAATAAGGCGCTCCCAGAAAATGCTCAAAATAATGCTTTGTAATGGCGGTGAGTGACGTTTAGCAAGGCTGTTAGCGAGCGTTTGTGGCTTGTGGTGGTATTCCAAGCATGTGGCTTTCGCTCTGTGAAGCGTGCGCACAGATCAAAAGCGCAGAGGGTGTTCCTTGTGTCAATATTTTTTAGCAATTTACTGATCTTTTTAAGGCTTCATGGAATGTATTCAGAATGAAATGTCGGGGACCGAAGATTGTTGTCAATAGGGGAACCGGTTTGGACCTTTCACTTTACCGAGGCGCAGTTTTGAAGGCTCGCCATTGGAAATTCGTGTAAGCGTCTGTTTGTATCACTAATGTGTACATTGAGATGATCTGGTCGATTTAAACCTGTTTTCTAATTACATACGGAGCGTTTCTAGTTTCATCGCGCAGATAACTGTGCAGATGACATTAATTTTGTATTGAACAGGAAAAGTGTTGTAAACAAATGTCATTAATTTTTAAAGCTATCAACGACTGAAGGAGTTATTTGTAAATTTTTGTGCAGTTTCGTGTCTTCGAAGTGAAGGCAAGTTATCGCTGGCCGCCATGGCGTAGTGGGTATAGGGCGACACTCACAGGCAGAAGGTCTGTGTTCGGTTCCCGGCTGAACACCTCGAATTTTCCACGGCACCACGTCTTTCGAGCTGCTGAAAACTCTCAAAGAGTTATAACTGTCTAAGAAAAAGCTTCTCAAACTTCGCGCCTGGAGTCGGTAAAAAACTGTAGGTTCATTCTAATCGTAAAAGAACAGTGGCGCACACAAGAATTATGGGAATCTTTCAGATTGTGAAACAGGAATTATATTTCATATGCTTGCCAAGGATGATCCAAAATAGCCGAAGGTGTGTCATTCATGTCCAGTGGCTTGGTGAATCACTGCTCACATTTATTGTGCAAGCAGCTGTATTGAATGTGTCCGAACAGCTGGCATTGTTATGCTCCGCTGCAGTGAATTAAAGCCCGGCATCGATTTTTATCACAGCTCAGCAAAGTTTCATCTTCATTTCGCAGAATGTCCTGTGCCAGCATGTCCGCGCCAAAGGGCGTTGATACAATGAGCTAACAGTACGTGAAATTAATTCATCAAATTTAACTGCAGGCGTTCTTCGCACACCATCAGCAAATGCGTCTTCGAAGCACTTTTGTCACAGCTTTATCCTGAGGACAGTGGGACAGTTTCTTCTTCTTCTTGTGGCGCTACAGTCCGGGGTGGACCTGGGCCTCAACCAACATGCCTCTCCAGCCAGCACGATCTTTCGCCAGCTGTCTCCAGTTGCGCACTCCAAGTTAGTTGAGGTCCTTCTCCACTTGTGTGCACCACTTTAGTCTAGGTCGTCCTCTCTTGCGTTGTCCCAATGGCACGGATTCAAAGACTTTTCGGGCCGGAGCATACGCTCTACATGGTCTAGCCATCTTAAGCGTTGTATCCGTAGACGCTTGACATGGCACATGATTCACATGTAGCTGTACAGCCCATAGAGTTCGTTATTAAATCTTCTTCTCCAGATGCCATCAACGCAAACAGGACCAAAAATCGCACGCAGAACTTTTCTCTCGAAGAGACTAAGGGCTTCCTCATCCGCCTTTGCTAACGTCCAAGATTCCGCGCCATAGAGTAAGACGGGGATAATCAAGCTGTTATATAAAGCGAGCTTCGTCTTTCGAGAAAGGGCTTTATTACTCAATTGCCTCTTGAGCCCAAAGAAACAGCGATTGGCAAGGGTGATTCTGCGTTTGATTTCGGTACAGGTCTTGTTGTCCCTATTTACCGCGGAGCCGAGATAGACGAAGTCCTTGACTACCTCGAAGTTTCTGCTGCCTAGTGTGACGCTCCGTCCGAGGCGTCGATGTTGTGTGTCCTTCAGTGGGACAGTTTAGCTGATAGTAAAAGTACTACTCGTGGTTCAGTGCATATCCCTACCTATGCACAAAGTTCTGCGATTCATTGATGAACAATTTAGGTCTTGGTCCCCCTATGGTCTGTATCGCCCGCAATTATTATTGTTATAAACCCTTAAACCGCATGTCCAACGTTGTTGGTATAGAAACGATCGAAGAGCACATGTTTTGCACGGTTTCTTCTTCTTGTGTTGCTACAGTCCAAGGTGAACCTGGCTCTCGACCAACTTGCCTCATATTATGCACGTATTTGCTTTATATAAGTCCACTCGCAGGATGTGTGCTTAAAACTTTAAGGCATGTGTGGAATATTTGCATCAAATATGAAAAAAAAAAACACAAGAGAGTTTCGATTATCGGTGCATACTAAGAGTATTAGAAAATGCAGCAATGGAATAATCCAAGTCTTCTGTATTGATTCTACAATTCGCTTTAATTTAAGGAATTAATCATACAATCGTGGACGCCGTGGCGTAGTGGGTAGAGTGCGACGCTCACACGCCGAAGGGTCTAGGTTCGACTCTCAGTTCAACACCAATTTTTCTAATATTTCACGGCACCACCTCTTTCGAGCTGTTGACAACACTCAAAGAGTAATAACTGTGTAAGAAAGCTTCTCAAATTTCGCCGTTCGGAGTCGGCAAAAAACTGTAGGTTTCTTCTACTCGTGAGAAAACAGTAGCGCGCACAATACGAGTAGTTGATGAGCAAGCTAGGCCCTGGTCCCCCTTTGGACTGTAGCGCCAACAATTATTATTATTATAATCATACAATCACTTTCACTTCTCACTGTCTCATTTCATAGTCTAAGAATTGTTATAAGATAATCGTTAGCCTGGTCCGATTTGGCAAATGGCAGCAAAATCCCTTAAAGTTTCAGTTTCTGTCAAAATCAAAAATATGTGCGTTCACAGCCTCTTCTACAGGCTTCTTACAGTGAAACTAAAAATAAAGGTTCTTCAAATAGAATCTCGAAAATAATCACCACGCAGAGCAATGTATCAAAAGCCCTTTTTATTACAAAAACGGTAGAAAAACATAAATTCAAAAAATAAAAGTTTGACTAAGTTGCATTTAGATCAAGATTAAGTTACAGACTTCGAATCAATCAGATCCGCTGCAGAGGTACGCCTTTCCGACCGTGCATATCAAGCCACGGACGAAAGCTATACGCTGAATTACGACATAATAATAAATTCTTGTCAGACCGGTATTTACGACGTAAGAACTTTTAAACGGGGCCAATTAAACGAAATTTTATGGATAAAGATTTTTTATTGCTTATAGGATTTCAGAAGCGTTGTGTTATGATATTGACTTTTAACGACATCCGCCTTTGTGTGTTTCCACAGTGAATGCGGGTCGGCTTGAACAAAAAGGTCTACTTTGAAAGTACCAACAACGATTTAGAAATTTCAAATTTTAAAAACCTTTTAATTGAAATACTGTTGACTGAGATAGGTGATCTTTCCAGATGAAGTGACTGGATTTATGAATCCAATGATTCAAAATCACATCTGTATCACTATTTATAGTGACAACGGAAACACTGATGGAGAAAAGACCATCTGTGGCGGGATGGCGGCTAACAGACCCAGGCTTTGAGGGAACCTGACTGGTAGTGACAGCTTGACCAGAGGTGGTGCCAAGGGAGGTCAGGAGCCCCTGAATCTTCGATTCCAGCCTGAGCAGAGGTGGTGCCAAGGGACATCAGGAGCCCCTGAATCTGCGATTCCAGCCTGACCGAGCGGTAGGCCCCCTAGTGGGAGTATCGTGGAGGCTGTGGTTTACCACCTAACATCGCGGGTAGAGTCGAGGATAGTGTGCTGTGCTGACTTGTCTAGTTGATTGTTCACCTACAACTAGGCAAAGCGGTTAGGGGACCATGGTGTGGAGTTGCATTCTCAACCAGGCGCTGCGATCCATACAGCGGAAGAGATTTTAGAAAGGCTTCGCATCAAACCAAGTTGGGGTGATTGCCCCTCAAGCATGATCTCAGTTTAGTACCTCGGCAACTAAGGCGTTTAGTCTTGCGTTACTTACGACTCTTGGGAAAATGGACACCGTCATATAAGCCGTAACGACAGGTGATCACGTAAAACAAAATCCCACATCTGACACTTATCTATACCCTGTACACGTGCTTCAGGTGCAACTGGGTGGCGGTTCAAACTGATCGAGCGGTTCTTGGGTTAACGAATTCATTACATATCATCGTTCATAGTAAGAAAAGAACACACTCATCATCAATTATCAGTCTTTTTGAAATAAAATTAATTTAAATTAATCTAAATTAATTTTCTTAAAAATAAATTTAAACAAAATAAATTCAGAAAACTCTGAAAAAAATATTCAAGGGTTATTGGCCTTTTGTGAAAACAAAATTGTAAAACTTTAGTTGTTCTTGAAATATACGGACCACTTTCTGAGCTGATCGAAAATTCACAAACTATACGAACTTAAAACTGCTTATGTGAGTTTTATTTTCTTTGATCCGGATAGAGTCACCTTTTCCAGTTGGCACCACTGTCACTTACATCTGTCCATAATTTCACCTCAAAATATTCACAAGTACCTCTTTCCACTAGTCATTTCGGTAAATGCAATAATGAATGTCAGAAAAATTTCAACAACACATTTTTTCAAAATGAATTTCGTTGCCTATATCACAAATGAACACATGCAGAAATGTATTGCTACCTTAAAATTTTGTGCAAGCGGAACGGGGGGAATTTTGGAAATGTGTGTAAATATACATATTTAGGTTTATAAATATATTCCCCTAGAGGTATATTACTGAAATGTATCCTTAGGACATGTGATCAATATTCATTGCGTGAAATGAATACGCGACAATATTTTTAAATCACCGTTCACATCATCATACTGTTGCAGCCACCAAATCGGTGCATAAATTATTGTTTTTACATCAGATGATTTTGCGTCAACACATCAATATAAAAAACGAATCAGGAGACATTAGTTAACACTCTGTGAAAAAATAGAGAAAGTTACGTTTGTGATTAACGGACTCTATTGACCTCTATGGACGTAGTGGGTAAAAAGCGACATTCACAGGCCAAAACCCCGGGTTCGATTCCCGGCTGAACATCTCGAATTTTTCATGGCACCACCTCTTTCGAGCTGCTGACAACACTCACAGAGTATTGACTGTCTAAAAAAAACCTTTCAAACTGCGCCATTTGGTGTCGACAAAAAACTGTAGATCCCTTCTACTCGTGAGAGAACAGTAGCGCGCACAATAAGGGTAGTTGATAAGCAAACTAGGCCCTGGCCCCCTGTGGACTGTTGCACCAACAATTATTCTTCCTTCCTGTGAACTATAGCGGCATGTAATTATTAATAATAACAATTGTTGCCGCGATAGTCCCCAGGGCCTAGCTTGCTCATCAACTACTCTTGTTGTGAGCGCTACTGTTCTCTCACGAGTAGAAGGGACCTACAGTTTTTTGCCGACTCCAAACGGTGAAGTAAAAGAAGCTTTCTTAGACAGTTATTTTTCTTTGAGTGTTGTCAGCAGCTCGAAATAGGTGGTGCTGTGAAAAATTCGAGATGTTCAGCCGGGAATCGAAACTGGACCCTTCGGCGTGTGAGCGTCGCACTCTACCCACTACGCCACGGCGGTCACCACATATAAATATCAATATTATTATTTATTCTTGATACCCAGAAGACATGACACGTCAAGTTAAGCGACTACGCAACTAAGTCTGATACGGTTACATCGAATCATTCCTGGTGTCTATTTGGTTGATATTTCGACGCCAAAAATGCACCGCAACATAAAAGACCATTCATCCGAAATTTAAGGAAATCCTCAAATTGTCATTTATCATCATTGCGACCGGCATAGCGTAGTGGGTAAAGGGTGACAACCACACGACAAATGTTCAAAGTTCGATTCCTGGACAAAACGCCACACACTTCCCATGATACCACTTCCTGGGAGCCACTGTCTACACTTAAATTGTGTCAACTGTCTCTGAAAAAGCTTCTCAAATTTTACCTTTCGGAGTCAGCTTTTCGTAAAGAAACAACACGGATTGGTGCTGACTAAATTAGGCCTTGATTCTCTTGTGTATTGCTGCAAAGTTCAATAAATATACAAATTTATGATTGCAATCAATATATATATGACTTCATGATTGTCGTAAAACACTGTTCAAAAATCGAATTAAACCATTGAAACAAGGCGAGCTTCGGACGAGCTGCTTATGAACTCAGTTTCTGAACGTTTTTGGCTGACGACGAAGAGGGTTCATACTAAAAGTGACAAACAGTGTTTCAATGTAAACAGTGGCTGAACCTAGGTGGAGTACCTCAAGGTTACGTTCTTGGTCCCATCCTGTTCAATATCTTTATGTCCGATATACCAATACCTATTGGAAACACTTTGTTTGCTGATGATAAAGCCGTGTTCTCATCCAACATCTTACCACAAGACACTATAACTTAATTACAGAATTCACTTGACATTTTTCAAGATGTCTGTAGTAAATGGAAAATAGAGCTTAATGGTGACAAGGCTTAGGTTGTGTGGTCTACTAGACGCAAAAGACATTCGTTTCTACCCCAATCGAACCTGAAATTGAACTCTATAAATAATCCAAATACGAAGTTGGGTAACTTTTGATAAAAAACTAACTTAACATATACCGAACACAGTACAAAAAATAAATCTCATGCTTAAAATACCCACTTATCAGTCGAAAGTCGATGTTTAATATTGAAAAAAAATTATTATATATGCTATCATCCTAAGTCATGATTTTTTTTTAAAATGTAGCTCGACACCGATGATTTTCAGCCATGACGGTAAATGTTTGTGCCAAAAAATAATGGATTGGGGTCGTTTTCATTATCGAAACATTATTCTTTAGGCACATCGCTGATCCGACAATAAAATTTAATGGTGCCGGTGCTGTCATTGTGGCTCAACAAACCGGTACCACATGCCTCACAGGCCCAAAAAACATTAAAATTAGTGCGTGATTCATTTTCGAATATCGGCATTCACTAGGGTA
Source organism: Eristalinus aeneus (assembly GCA_955652365.1). Lineage (NCBI taxonomy): Eukaryota > Metazoa > Arthropoda > Insecta > Diptera > Syrphidae > Eristalinus > Eristalinus aeneus. Next base: position 26,511,485 of record OY019131.1, read on the forward strand.
GTGATTGAATTTGCTCTCAAAGCTGAATGGCTTTAGGGTCATTGCACTGTTGGAATGTGTGACACATTCCGAGAGGAGCATGCCAGGAAAAGATTAAGTTATTTTCTAAATTAAATAGCCACAACACTTAAGGTCGCTAGGCCATGTAGAGTGGATGGACAACACTGCTCCGGCCCGATGAGTCCTCGAATTCGAACCACAGGGACAACGCAACAGAGGATGTCCTAGACTGAGATGGCGCACACAAGTGGAAAAGGACCTCAACCAAATTGGAGTGCGCAATTGGAGGCAGCTGGCAAGAGATCGTGGTAGCTGGAAAGGCACGTTGGTTGAGGCCAAGGTCCACTCCGGACTGTAGCGCCATCCGAAGAAGAAGAAAAAGGCTTGGAGATGTTTTTGTGATTTAGCTTTACTATGCTCCTCCATCTGCTCTCTTGCCAATTGCTTCTGATTTCGTACACTACACAGATTGAGAGCACTCTCTACTGTGCGCTTATCCATTCAAGGCTGTCCTCTGTTTGGGTATTTCAATAGATTGGGCTCGGGAACAGTTAAGGTTTGAGTTGTTACATAGACTAACTATCCAAAGTGGTGCAACTATACACTCTTGAGTAGGACCATGCCATTGTAGAGTCTCAGGAATTTGCCGCTGAGTCTCTTCCTTCAATTTGTCATGAACACAAACAGGGCAAAAAATGAAGTCGAACTTAAAAAAAATCATTTGCTTCCAACGTCTAAGTATATAAGCCATGGAAAATGATTGAAACGCCGCCATTACTTCCACCAAGAGCTCCATTACTCAAGGGGATTTCAGTTAAAAGAAATTCAATTTGCCAAGATTTATTCTAGATCCGATTTTGGTACCGAGGAGACGAGACAAATAAAGTCCTTAGGGATTCTGAATTTTCTTCCAATCCGCTGTGACGTTATGTCCTCATTTCTTACATTGCTCTGCACTCGTTTGTCGTCATATATCGGATGGCGCAACAATCCTTAAGAAAACCAGGGGCTAGCTTTTTCAGCAACCACTCGTTTTGTGCATGCTACTGTTTTCTCGCGAATAAAAGGGGCCTTTACTTTTTTGACGACTTCTGAGTCGGCCGAATTTTAAGCTTTTTCATGGCCAATTTAGAAGATCAGTGCTCTCGCTATAAGATCTGAGACGCTTAGCGTGTGAGGGTCGCACTTTACCAATTACGCCACGTGGGCCACACGCCACTCCACTGCCAGAGCCATTAATAATAATAGTTATTGTATGGCGCGACAGTCCACCGGGGACTAGGATCTAGCAACTTCTCGTGTTGTGCGCGCTACTCTTCTTTCACGAGTAGAAGGGACCTATAGTTTTTTACCGACTTCGAACGGCAAAGTTTTAGAAGCCTTTTTAGACAGTTGACGCCCTTTGAGTGTTGTGAGCAGCTCGAAAGAGATGGTGCCGTGAAAAATTTGAGGTGGTCAGCCGGGAATGGAACGTAGACCTTCTGCGAGTGAGTGTCGCACTCTACCCACTTCGCCATGACAGCGACTAGAGCCATTATTCCGTTTAAATGTCAGTCCACGCTCTATTGATAAAAACACACACTTCTAGAAAACTGCTGCTCCCTTCCAGATAATAATAATAATTGTTGGCGCTACAGTCCAAAGGGGGACCAGGGCCTAGCTTGCTCATCGTGTTGTGCGCGCTACTGTTCTCTCACGAGTAGAAGGGACCTACAGTTTTTTGCCGACTCCGAACGGCGAAATTTGAGAAGCTCTCTTAGACAGTTATTACTCTTTGAGTGTTGTCAGAAGCTCGAAAGAGGTGGTGCCGTGAAATATTAAAAAAATTGGTATTGAACTGGGAGTCGAACTTAGACCCTTCGGCGTGTGAGCGTCGCACTCTACCCATTACGTCACAAGTTATTTGCAAGCATCAATCACTAACAGATCTCTGCTCCCGAATTTTTATACCTGTTGAGTGTGAAACCTCTTTCACCCCAACGCTAAACTCTTTGTTCCACGTTTCTAAAGAATGGAGTTTCTCACGTTCATGGTCTTTTGCCAGACAAACATTCGCCCTGGTGTCGCGAAAATCGACAACAGAAGTAGACACATTCGTTACGATTGTCTTTCCGGTCTCATCCAACTTCAGCCACACCTAGGCTGACACAAAATTCTTTATTTTCTCTTTGTTTTTCACATGCCAATCTGTCTGGTGGTGTTTTGAAACAAAGCCTTTGTATAAGGAACGTGTTGCCGCCAATTGGCGACCTTGTTCTCACTCGCTAACGTGTTCGACGTTGTAAGCCATTCATTTTAGCTTCACACTGGTGTCAAGGAGAAGTGCGCTTATCTGCCCAAGTGATAATGCCGCAGTTGTTTGGGTTCTTCCCTCAGTAGCTTTCAGCAGACAATAGAACCTTGTCGGCGGTAATGCTTTGTTAATCAGCTAGGTATCAACATTGCGATTGGGTTCGAAGTACTTGATTGTTTCAACGAAGGGAAAAATTAAACAGCTGCAATCAATTTTCCCTGTTCCAGAATTTGAGGCTTCATCTCGTTTGAATCGGGGTCTGCCCTTGCACTTCAAGTCTGACATGTGTGTCGAAAGGTCTTCTTGAAACCTGAAACCAAAGGTAAGGCACGAAGCTTTACGCATGATCAGTCACCGCAGCACGTTTGAATTCACTCTCGCCAGCTCATATGAGTGGTGTGGGCAGCCTTCCCATGACAACTGTGCCCGCACCAAAACCGGTATGCCTTTGCTGTCCACAGATAAACATCACTTCTTTAAGTCAATCCCAGAGATCAGATTCCAGTCCCCGAATGCGTTTGCCTCCCGTCCCAAACAAAACTATCTGGCATTCCGTAAAATTTCTTCAGCTTACTATACAATTGCTGCATTATGCCTGGGGCGCTCGCTGCTCATTAAAGCCCTCATAGGCAGACTTTCCAAAGTCAGCCATATCCACCGGAGACGACAGCCCCGCATAGGAAACTCTCATCAGCAACACAGCACTCGCCGTCAACTTTTCCTCATAAAGCCTGCAAAATTCATTGACAGACAATGCCTCGCTCAATTTCCACTAATTCCTCAAACAATTATCAACTGAAAAACCTCAGCAAACGACATTTCCTCTGCCGCCACCGCTTTGCGCTGTCACCCAGCAGGGTATAGCACACATCACCGGTCTGGCCGCTCTGTCACCTGCCTTTCCACATCATTTGAGGAACTCGAACGGGGAAAAAAGACGCATAAAAAGAGAAGAACAGCATAAAGAAAATGAATAATAATACAAAACCTACCTGCAAACAACGAGCGAGATACTCGTACGGGCGCGAGAAATACCTGCGCTGCTGCCGCCGCCTCCGCAATCACCGCACCGCGCTGACCCGTTCGCCGTCCGGCCGAGTCTTTGGCTTCGTCTCAAACATGCTCGCCACAGTCCTCAGAAATACACTCAAACCTGGAATTCAGTTTGAAAGAAGTCGTGAAATTAATCGTAAGCCCCCTTCGCTTAATAATAACCGCGTCTGACTGTGCGTTGTTGTCGTCGTCGTCTTTCTCGTTCGCTGGCTCGTTCTCCGCTGAGATTTTTCAAATCAGTTGTCGAACGACACGACAATTGCGCGCTCGAATCGATTGAGAATACCTGTTGTTGTCCCCCTAATCGACTGGTGGCAGCAGCTGTATGTCGAATTGAAACTCGTGTGTCGACCCGCAAACGAATTTAACGAAAATAAAAAAAAGTTAAAATTATAAGTATCTTAAGATTTATCCTGATCCGCCGACCGAGAGTGTGTGACAAGTGAGCCGGAGAAGCCGTCAACTGGATTCAGCGGTACGGGCACAACCTGTCACAGATGCACAAGAAAGTTGTCATCGCCAGCGACGCGTCCGTCCGAAGGAAAGTTTCAATCTTTCGCCCAAAATAACACCCTGTCCCTGTGGTGGTGGTGGTGCTAGTGGCATTGTTGCAACGTGAAAACCTGATTACCATCTCTCGAGATCTGAGTCTTGAAAAGCGGTGTGCGACGAAGTCACAATCGAAAAGGAAAAGTTTTCCCTCCCCAGCTCGTGTTCGTTTCTGACTGCCTGACGGTCGGTCGGTTTTCCTTTGTTGCGCGCGGTGCCCGAGCTGATCTGAAATTATCTGCATGCCGTGGTGCATGTTGCAGCGAAGCAAGAGATACATTGTATCCATGTAAAGCGTTGTTATACAGCAGTCAAGCGAAGAAAGTTACTCGTTGTGTTCTGTTTTTTGGCCCTGAGATTTTGGTGCCCGTGATTGTTTGGTGCGCTGTTTTGTTGAAAGTGAAAGATAGACGCGAGTGAGAGCACCGCCCGCCGCGAGTGCCCTTGAGGTGTGCCCGCAGCGCCAGGAGTGATGTGAATTTGTCTATCCCTCAGTGGATTAATGCACTTTTGGATTGCGAGATGTTCGCCCCGAGAAACTCATCGCCAGTGCCCCTGTATGGGAACGAGGATATAGCAGCACATCAGGTATGAATCTCGAGTTAATTGAAATTCAAGTTAAGTCATGCGAGGGCGGCGGGGGGGACGCACGAGAGCAGCGAAAGATGGTGACGATATGCAAATTTAGAAATGACCTCATTTCGTGTGCCTTAGAGTTTAAGTGTCGGCTAAATTGGTGGTGGTCGCGGTCAGCGAGAGGCACTTTTGAGACATAAACACAATGAACTTTGAATTGAGTGGTGTCGTGATCTGCTGGAGGAGACTGGGGCGGCATAGTGAATTGGTCAGAGACGAATTCAACGTAACTTGTTTGAATCAAATTGGTTTCGGAAGCACTGTCATGGACTGCAAATGTTGATGACGTGCGAGCACTTTTGTATGGTTAGTGCAACGTGATCGATTGAGTCACCGGGGAGTTAGAGGATTGCGGTTGCTCAGAAGTGCAAATGACTGTCATTCTGAGGCTTCAGTCAGTTTCTGAGTGATCTGCGTCTTTAGCTGAATACTTCTTAATGTTCTCTTCCAAAACGGTTAAAAGGTCATTAACAACTCGTCTGAATTTGAGTTGCCTGCCGAGTTTCGTGTTTGCGACTAGTTTCGGAATAGTGCCCACATTCGCTTGAGGCTCTGATATTTTGTGGTCGTGTGTGGCAGACGAATTCAGGCTTAAGCAGGGCATAACAAATAGGGCCGTCTTTAAACCAAGCAATATCATTTTGAAGGACGTTCTCGTGATTCGCTGTTTTAGATTTGCACAGGCTCCTCCAAGAAACAAAAAGTAATCTTCAAGGCAATTTTCATGTTGCTTCGGTGCTTGATTTCGAGATATTTGGCACGGCGAGTTGGAAAACATTTTAGAAAAGGCTACAAACTCTCAAATTAGAAAATGAAACACTGTTCTTTTTAAGAAAGTAATGTCCGAAAATACATCGAGGCATCTAATGATTGCCGTCGCGCAGTAGGTAGAGTGCGACGCTCACACACCGAAGGGTCTAGGTTCGATTCCCGGCTGAACACCTCGAATTCTTCACAACACCACCTCTTTCGAGCTGCTGACAACACTCAAGGAGTAATAACTGTCTAAGAAAGCTTCTCAAATTTCGCCGTTCGGAGTCGGCAAAAAAAAACTATAATTCCCTTCTACTCGTGAGAGAACAATAGGGCGCACAACATAAGTAGTTGATGAGCGAGCTAGGCCCTGGTCCCCCTGTGGACTGTTGCGCCAACAATTATTATTATTATCTAGTGACTTTTGTAAAATCAGATGCGTCTCTCTGGAGCCTGCTAGCCAACCGACTTGATGCAATCATCTTAAAGCTACCAAAGGCAGTATTTTTGGAATGCAACAAACAAAAAATTCGGCAGAGGTAACCATTATTCAGTCTAAAAGTAAGGTTTCCTGAGCCCATAGGAAACATTTGTATGGCCTTTTAAATGGCCAAAGTGCTGAAAATTCTTTGTGTAAAACCGTATTAAAACAAATTATAGATAATTTTTTGTTTGCACATTTTCCTAAATTTAATCTCGGTTTAGTTTGTTACTATCAGGACATTCCTGACAAGCGTGTCCGTTATGGTCCTTAGAAATAGAAATCCGATTTTAACTGGAACTTAAACAAACACTTTTTGCAATTCTTAAATGTACCTGAGTAATTTGTTCTCTGCATGTAATTTTTTTTATAATTTTTGGTTGCATTACACTCCAAACAATTAAAATGGAAAAGACGGTCTCCGATCAAGTCTAACAAACATAACTTCGACTGCGTCTCCTAGAAAAGTGGAGACATCTTGTAAATTCAAAAAAATCCTAACCACCCATTTGTCATGCTTTTTTATCAAGAGAAAAAGGTAAGTGCAAGTTTTATGAAGAGGATGGCGGGCGCCAAGAAAAGGCCTAGAAGTTGCAAGTGCTTACGATAACAGAATATACGTAACGTAACTTCACTTATTTCTCCATAGTATTTGCTCCAATATCGTCCAAGCAAGGCAGTGGTTTCATTCGTCAATTAAAAGGCGACATCCATTGGGCAAAAGGCCTAATTTGACAGACATCCTATTATTTGAAGCTTACAAGGTTCCTTTTTTCTGTAGCTCGGCCTGACACGTGAACGCTGTACACTTGATTAATTAGACCAAGGGAGCAGAACACGAAAGTTTTTTTTTCAAATAAAATACTTTGACTATTTAGGCGCTTATCAGGTTCAAGTTTCTTCAAACCTTACACAGTAAGACTAACTTACAGTAAACATTTGGAAATACTGCTCCAAAATTCATCTTTACTCAACAAAGTCACATCACAGGTCCGGCCTAGAGTTTTAAGAGCAACCTTTCCATTCAACAAAGTTACAACACAGGTTGGTCTGGCCTAAAGTTTTAAGAGCAACCTTTCCATTCAACAAAGTTACAACACAGGTTGGTCTGGCCTAAAGTTTTAAGAGCAACCTTTCACTGACAACTACGTAACTCAGTAAGAGGACTAAGTGAGAAGGACAACACCAGATCTCGGGTTCTTTTCTTACATGAGGCGAGCATGGCCAGATCTCGGATTTCTTGCGAGTATACCAAACGGCATAAGCATCGCCTGAGATTGAAAGCAGTGGGAACATAACGCGCATTTTGCTTCACACCAACTTTGACTTATTTTATTCATTTATCTACATTTCAATTTTCCGATGACCAACAATTGATTTTAAAAATATTAAAGCTGAAATATGGAAACATAAGCTATCTATGTCATACCAGGTGCAGTTTAAACTTATCACCCATTATGAAAAACTGCTCAGAGTTCAATGATTATTCTTTTTGGAGGCTATTCGTTGTTCTTGTTTTGTAGTGGGTAGAGTGCGACGTTCAAACGCCGAAGGGTCTAGGTTCGACTCCCAGCTCAACACCAATTCTTCGAATTTTTCACGGCACCACCTCTTTCGAGCTGCTGACAACACTCAAAGAGTAATAACTGTCTAAGAAAGCTTCTCAAATTTCGCTGTTCGGAGTCGGAAAAAAACTGTAGGTCCCTTCTACTCTTGAGAGAACAGTAGCGCGCACAACACGAGTAGTTGATGAGCAAGCTAGGCCCTGGTCCCCCTGTGGACTGTAGCGCCAACAATTATTATTATTATTATAGAACTTTGAAATAAAATAAAATAGTGATTATTCTTTTTAAAATAGTTTAAAATTTAAGCTATTCGAAAGATAATTTTGCGGCATTATTATTTGAAATATTTCCCCTTACCGCCACTATCAACTCCGACGTAGTCTAATTAAGTCGTTCAATTTTCGATGACTATGTCCATCAGTTGTGGCCTTATACTTGCAATAACGCGGAAATATTATCCTCGAATTGAGTAATGCTTATCGATGTACACAAGCAACTATACTGCTTCTTGTGGCGCTGCAGTCCTGGGTGGACCTGGGCTTCAACCAGCATGCCTCTCCAGACAGCCCGATTTTGCGCTAGCTGCTTCCAATGGCGCACTCCAGGTTGGTTGAGGTCCTTCTCCACTTGTGTGCGCCACCTTAGCCTAGGCTGTCCTCTGTTGCGTTGACACTATAGCTCAGATTCAAATACTTTTCAAGCCGGAGCATCAGTCCATTTACTACGAAATGCCAAACTTAACTTAAAATAGATCAAACAGGAGCTGAGAAAGTAGCCACCAGTTAATATATTGCTGCCAGCTCCTACACCTCCAGAAAAAACACCCGTTACGTGCAGCAGATCACTCAATAAGTCCCGCGGCATATAGGGTACGCCACAAAAAGAAATTAATTTAATATTTATACGTTCCGGGACTTATACATTTTTTTTTGTTAGTGGCGCCCGCTATATGTCGCGGGATGACGATGATGATGGCTTATATACCGCCATGTAGTCTCTAAAGCTCGTTGCCTTTTTTTCAGATGATATCAGTGCAAACAGAACCGCACCAATTAGAAGTCGTTTTTAAGCCCGCCTTGTAATGTCCATTCTTGGCCCTAGACATACGTATGGTCGGTATTTTGAAAAATGTGTAAATTCAATATTTATACGCCTGATCTTTAGCTTCTACCCCTGCTCAGCTTTATCTCTTTCCACCTTATGACAAATCCAGGGTAATCCTAAGTTTCCTAAATTTCCAGCTCATAATCGGTATTTAACTGTTGGCCCCCTCCACTAGTAAAAGAACAGTAGCACGCTCTGTACAATCGAAAGTAGAGTCAGCTGTGCTACAATAATAATAATAATTATTGGCGCCACAGTCCGCACGAGGACCAGGGCCTAGCTTGCTCGTCAACTACTCGTGTTGTGCGCACTATTGTTCTCTCACGAGTCGAAGGGACCTATAGTTTTTTTTTGCCGACTCCGAAAGGCAAAGTTTTAGAAGCCTTCTTAGACAATTGTTGCCCTTTGAGTGTTGTGAGCAGCTCGAAAGAGATGGTGCCGTGAAAAATTTGAGGTGTTCAGCCGAAGAATCGAACCTAGACTCTTCGGTGTGTGAGCGTCGCACTCTACCACTGCGCCACGGCGGCCACACCATCTGTGTTATATTCATTATAAATGAAATTTGTGGAATCCTTGTAATTCCATCGGCCATTGCACTCTCGCATAAACCTGCTTGAATGACAGATTTAAAATCGAACACACTCAGAACCTGACTATTTCTGAAATACAAACCCCTGCTTTAAGCCATATTAACACGTGTTAATTCCATGGGCGCCTCCACTCCAGCAGTTAGCACACGTTAATCGCCACAGCTCAATCGATGTTGTCGATAAACAGATAAATCATTTGCCAACAACGGCTGACGTTAGCAGTGCCTTCCGTGATTCAATTGAATGACCACTAGCATCGATTTGGCGTAGGAACTGTGCAAATGAAGTAATATCTTTGCAATTCAATCTGCGCCGCCAACCGGCTGGGCGTGCACCACCTCATCTGGCTTCCAAACACGGCGGCGGGTGAAACCAAAAGTGAAACCATATTCTCGGCACCGTCCGCCCGGCTAACTCTTTTTCAAAAATTTCGCGCGCACTCTAAGACTTGCTCTAGCACAAATCGAGGCAAATATTCGCCGCACGTATTAAATATTCTCTGTTTCTGGTGGCCGTGCTGTGACTTAATGTTATCTGACAGCGCCTGCTAATTCAACTGGGCAGTTGCGTCTTCTGTCGGGTAGTTATCATAAACATGGCTTGTGGGCATTGCTTCGCTTCTTGTCCAAAGTCGCCACGTGAATCGTGTGTCTCCGATTCTTGCCTAATCCCCATTTCAGGTTCCTAGTGTCGTCAGATTTTTCCCTGAAACGTGGAATGAGAAAAACACTTCAATCCGCTCGCCGGCATTGACAAATAGCGGCAGTGGCGGCACGGTGTATCGGTTCCTCGGTGTGTGCGTTTGAATGTGTGGAATTAGAACGACAAAGTCGCTAAGACCAGATTAACTTGTATTCGGATTCGTGTGTTGAGCTCTAGTAAATTGAATAATGTCACCCGTGACTCGCGCACATCTCTCGTTCGGTGTTTGTTGTTTTCATTCGAAAATGACGGTCCGGGGGCAGGAAATAACTTCAGAGATGTTGAACGAAAACGAGACGAGTGCGAAGTTGGTGCGATGATGCTTCTCCCTCGTGGTGTCGATGAAATTTGTTTTCTTTTGGGCATGGAACTCGTTTGAGAATGCGATGGGATTTCCGTGCCAATTATCAGCAGAGACCTACTTTGCATATGAAGACTTGTGTTACCACTGATCGACTCATGGAGGCTGTAAAGTGATTTCATTCGAAACGGATTGGCTGCATTGATTTTCTGGTTGTGAATCAGTTCGTATTGGGTGGCGTGCTGTTGGCTGGGAGACTACGTTCACTTTGATGTATTCATGCATGAGAGTTCTGTTTCCAAGAAAAAGGCTAGTTAAAGATGTGTGCGGTGACTGCTCGACCTTGTGACCTTTTGAGACCTTGTGTGAGCAGTATATCGTTTGAATTCAGCGCCAATGGGTACAGACTTTATGATCAAACTTTGGTTACGATTAGCTGCATAAAAACTTGACTTAAATTCTAGACACAGTCATGTTGATCTTGCTCCTTCCTCCTGTGATTCTTCCTCCTTACTCCCTTGGAAGCTTGTCTTGGTTGCATTTTTGAGGCCCCACTGAAGGCCGTTCGTGAGGGACAGTACTGGATGGAAAGTCTTTTCGGTTGATACTCAGCTCTAACACAGACTTCAGCCTCAATTCAGGAAGCAGAGCATTTTTAACTTCTTAGTAAGGTGTGCTCCGTCGTATTTAAAATTCTCCAAGAACGAATAAGTGAAGCTTCGGGCTGTTAGTTCACAAGAACAAATGTTGGTGCTTTGGATTACCAAGACAGGCTCTCTTTTAGATCACCGACCTTCGCTCCTATGGCCACAGCTCTCCTAGGTTTCAGCTTATCCCCGAAATCCCACGATTGATGTACGATTGATGTACGATTGATGTCCCCATTAGGCAGTGGCATGCCGTATAGTTTATTGTCGAACGATATTGGACCCAAACACCACCTTGGCTTTTAAAGCAACTCTGATAACAGTTTCACTTTCATTTTCGATCACTCAAATCACAAAAAACTCAGCTTACACGCTTATTGCCATTCAATGCCAACATTCGGCATTGCCCAGGGGGCTTCGTCTAAATCTCCGGTCATTGCCGGCGATTTTCAACAAAAACAATGCCACCTGCCATGTCTCTATGTCTTGATGTTCATCCACCGACCTTCCAGCCCATTATCAGTCCCACATTATCGGATCTCACTTTTCCTTTTTGTTTGGCAAATTTTCGAACACCGCCAACACCAGCGGCACAACCACATCCATCACGCATTGCCTGCCACCGCCATTTACATAAGAAACGCCAGTTCATGGCTGCTTCCACGACGACCTTAGCCGTCAATACTGGCTAAACAGACAAACAAGCCCATTTCGAATGGATTTGCTGCGCATATTTGCAAACCAAATTTCTAGTGAGTTCGCCGCATTGCTTTGGGTCAACATTGAAGTGGAAGCTTGTAACCCCAACGGCGGCAACTTGTCCTCCCACAGACTGAGACCACACACAGCCAACCAAACACTCTGTGGTTGATGACATCACACTCCCACCACTACCATGCATCGCGCATGATTTCATTGCTCCCCCATCGCGGCAGCTAGAGTAGCTTCAATCTCTTGCAATTTGTATCTCAAAGTCTGACATTGAAATCGAATTCAAAATACTACACAACAGCCCCCGGCCGCATACACACCTCACACGAAAACAAAACCGCGTCTCGATTGACATCGACAGCATTCCGCAGAGCAGTCGGAGTCTATCAATGGATCCGCTCCAAGAATTCAATCGAAGTGGGAGTTGCTGCTATTGCCATCATTAAGCCATTTCCTATTAATAATCGCCACGGTGTGATCTCATTAATGGCGCGGTTGTACGGAACCGATGTTCAGTGTATCTATAGCAATGATTTGGCAGTTGTTTGTTGAGGGAGCGCGTTTTTTAGCAAAACAATTATTTCAATACTGGTTCTCTGTCTAATTGCATGTCATCCGTGAGTGGCGGCAGCGGGTACTGTGGGTATTGTGTCAACCCATTGGATTGGGGAGTTACGTAAACATCGGTTGTCGCATCTGTTGTATTGTGGGTACTTTGTCTCGGCTGTGAATGATGTAGTCGCTATGAAGTCATTGAAGGTGGTCGACAGATGAACAGGCTGCTGTGTACCTTCAATTGTCAAGGACGTTTAGACGTTTAGACGAAAATGTGTTGATTCCCAGGAGGTTTCATTGAGATTGGAAATTTCAATTGTCGCATTGATTCGCCGGTAATTGTGTTAGAAGCATGAGATGCTGTGTTTCTTGATTAATAATGACTCGTGGTTGTAACAAATCTTGTGAGGAGCATTTGTTTAGCCAAGATGTCTTAACACACGAGCATCATGTTTCGGAGTAGGACGTGGATAATTTTGAAACGACGAGAGCTTCGTTCGGGATCATTTGAATGGTTTTGGGAGAAAGAAGGAGAGTGAAAACTAAATGCTGGCCTAAATGGTTCTTTAAAGTTATACTTCTGCTAACATCACTTACATTTGGTAATACTTCTTCTTCTTCTTCTTCTTGTGGCGCCGGGGTGGACCTGGGCCTCAACCAACATGCCTCTCCAGCCAGCACGATCTTTCGCCAGCTGTCTCCAAGTTGGTTGAGGTCCTTCTCCACTTGTGTGCGCTACTTTAGTCTGTCTGGCTGGCTGGCTCTGATTCGAAGACTTTACGGTGTCCAGTTTAAAACCCGAAATAGGTAATGCCGTGGAATATAGGTCTCCCTTACCCACTTCGTGGATTACAGACATTGAGCTGAAGCACCGAAAAAGCCAAATTTCTTAAATTTCTTAAGTTACGGTCGAAGTCGAAGAAAACGTCTTACGAACCCAAGTAGGAAATGAAGTGCTTAAGAATCCAAGGTCGCTAGGCGCACCTTTCCCACGCTTTTTCAATATTTTGGTTCGCAGGTTCCTGTATTTAATGCACCCATTCCCAACTGGAAAACCGTTTTAAAACTGTCGGATCTGTAACATACGAGCAAACAAAAGTTTTTCAAATCAATTAGCGACATACAGCCTCCTCGGCTGTTTCTGCGGCTTTTGCTTAAACCCCTGCCACCATGTTATTCTCACAAACGGAGCCTTCTCTACGCTCAAACTGAAAAATGTTTCAGGAGCTCTAAACATCCCGTCCCACCAGGCTGCGCACTTCATCAACACCTAAACCTAACAGGCAACTGGTCTTTTGTTGTACCAATGACCCTGTGGACTCCATTAACATCTCCAAGCGAATCGTTCAGTGACATAAACTGCGAGCAACTGTCGACAGTGTCTGAAGGTGCAAAATAACTAGAATCTTAGTCGACATTATATACCCAGTTCCTTCGTTCTGTTTGCCTGGCTCTTCGATTCCCGCAATAACTTCGATTACTGCCTAGTGGGAGCGGAAGATGTCATTTGTGCGGTCCAGTACATCTACTGAACTTAATGCCTTGTCTTTTAAAAATTGCCTTCTGCACAATCCCTTCAATAACAAATTAAAGAAAGCAGGCAATAAAGCATATCTTACTCAAAATCAGCTAAAAGACTTCGACGCATTGCGAAATTTCTATTGACGCGTCACACTGTATTCTAAATTCAATTCAGCCACCGCCTTCTAAACTTGTTGTAACAAGGGAGTGCGACACAGACTAAAAGTAGATTTGTATGGACTTTTTCCGAATTTCCTTTTGGGTGAAAATTTGCTTAATTTTTTGACGTCATTGACGGCCTTAGTAACTCGCATAGTATGGTTGAAGGAATAGAATATAAACATGTATTTACCCACACAAGGAAAAATCTCTTTTTTGTAAACCATCTGGCATTATGCTGGTCCATCCATTTAAAAACCCACAAATCCATCGCACACATCTTCACATTCAAGTACACGCTGTCCTCTATGCCAACATTTTACTTACAATTTTTTTTTTTTTACTTTTTCAACGACTTCTAAAATTCAACTTTGAAAACAACGTCTTTCATGATTCCCAGAACTTCCTCAATCATATTCCAACGACGAATGAACTTTTCAAAGACCGACAAAACACGTGTAAAAGCTATTAAAAATCAGACCGAACTCTCATGGTTTCCATTTCACTTCTTGATGACCTTCAATCACCAATCCGGCGCCTTTTGAGTCGTCGCGACGAGCCACTAAATGTCAAGTGCCCGTCGAGCTGAATGAAATTCTGATCATATTCATTTTTGCGAATTTGTCGCATCCACCACAGAATTTAGCAAAAGTTCAGCCAGCAACATCTTCCCACGCAGACAAAGTTGTTCGCCCAACACATCTCATTCAAAATTTAACCGTCAAACGTCGCAGAGTTCCCACACCAGCCGCGGAATTCAAATCGAGTAACGTACAAAATTCCATTCACGTCTAAACCAGTTCACACACGACAACCTAAGCGCGACCGCAAGAATTTATGCAAATGCGTCAGGCACGATCTCGTCTGGAACGCGTAACAGCCTCAACGGCTGTCAATGAATTAAATTTTGTCACCCATAGCTTAGGAATTGCCTTAACTAGGCTCAGACGTTCACACAGTCTCCCCAGTGATCGCCTCGAACTTTGCCACGCTTCATTCGATGTCACCGTGCGCCCGCAACATCTGTCAACGAACTCCTAATGGTGTAAACAAGATTCCAGACCAACCTTCCCGACCATGTGCCGACCGTGAAGTAATCACCGGCAATTCCATCCCATCACGCTCCGGACATGACCATGCAATCAAATTAACCTTATCAACCTCAAACCACTCCTCCAAGGAGGACCGGGCAAATGTGCAGCCCACCACATGCCTGCCAAATTTACATTCAAAGCAGTTTCGTGACCCATAAATGGCCGCCCGATGACAGCAGCGGCATTACGGGAAAAACGGAAGCACTCGTCAAACTAGGCAGCACTGCGTGACACTCAGAGAAAAAAGCTTCGAACAAAACAAAACTCGTAAACACTAAGTGAAAGAGGAAAAGGCTCCACCGATGGTTTACGGTTTATGGTTCTGCCCACCGGCTGACAGAAGACCGCCGCGTCGCCGGCTGCCCCGTCCACGCCCTTCTCGACGATTTACTTGTAATTAAAATGTTTTGTCGTGATGTCACCACTTGTTGCACAACCCACCGGAGCCGGTACGCACACACACACACACACTCCCGCCGGTCGATGTCTGAATGTCAAGTTGAGCATGCAGCGAGGTGCCCCCCAAGCCGCCCAACAAAAGCGCACACACAATCCACATTACCGCAACCACACTCAGCTCAGTGGAAGAGACAGACAAGTCCATGCGACTGTGTGTCGCGTTCATTAACCTCATTACCATATTGTTTGTGTAATTTGGCAATGTCCCGTGCGACTGCTGTGCAGTTTCGAGTTCACTTAGTATCGAGTGCTTTGGCAGCACTTCTGCAGCGGAATTGCTTCTGTTGGCGGTGCGGTTGCAGCATTGGAAGTTCCTCGAGTGTGCGGGAGTATGGAGTTTCATACGAGTGCGCACTTACATGACGCTGAGGGCTTGTGCCAACTTTTATGAGATGTTCCTGTCGTTCTCATCCTTTCTGTAAGTGCATGTCGGAGAACTGTATTTACACAAGTTTAGAGGGCATCAGGAATGGATGACAAATTATGGGGTCATTATCGTTTCGGGTTGATGTTGTTTGTCTTGCAGGAGGTTTTAATGACCATATAATGTGCTTTCAAACGGACGCGACTGCATCCAGACATTGCAGGGATGGTGCGTCGTCTGCTGAATGGCTTGATAGTCTTCCAGAACTGCTCTGAACGTCGTAGACATCATGATTCTTTTGACGGTTTTCGCTTTGCGGTTGTTTTTCGTGTCTAGTTCAATAAGGAGCGAAGAAGATGTTGTTTTTTGGATTCACTTCCGGTAATGTTTCTTTCTTGCATGAGTGCAAACCGGGAGGACACACTCCTTAATTAGTTGAACGATGTTGGCAAAAGTAATCTATCAAATGAGGTTCGCGCTGTATTTTCTTGTTGTGACGGAGGATTAAACGCGTTATGTTGGCATTATGACCAGTTGTTTTTAACAAACTGAAAGGCACTGAATGGAGAGTGTGTAGGTACGTATTTCAGTCGTTTTGCTCATCTCTCAAATGGATATCCCAGTTTCGTCTAATATTCTAGCTTTCTGTGGTGTTTTACAAGCGTATTGGAGAGGCTGACACAATTCAAATACCTTACACATCACAAGAAAATGAATGTTTAATTAATAATTTTGTTAGTGGTGCCCCCTATATGTTCCGGGACTTATTGAGACTTATAAGATACTGACAAAAGATTTGAAACAGAAGGGAATCCAGCCGAGTTTTAGTTTGTCTCCTCTGAATCTCATCAAGAGGTTGTTAGTGCAACACCATCGTGCGCCACGGCCGGAAAAGTTCATACTTAGACTGGTTTAAGCACTTCCGCCTATTAGAACCCTAACAAATATGTTTGGTGTACTTTGTCGTGGACCCAAAAAAAGATACTTCGACTCCTTCAGTTCTTCATCGGTAGTAAACACATCTGCTCAGTGTGTGGATACAGGAGTCCAAAGTGATACTTCTCCTATGCTAAGCCAACTGCTAAATCTCTCTTGAAGATTGAAGTCCGGAATAGGAGCGGATTTCAGACCATCCATTGCATCTGTCTATCCGTTTTTGAATTTTCGTTGACACTCTTGTTAGTGCACCGAGCAACTACTTCGCACCCATTCCTTCCGATTAATAGGTGTATGACCACTTACGGGTACCTTACAATTCCTTCAGCGCGTGTCATTTACAAAACAAAAGCAGGAAATAGTAACAATGAAAAAGTGACAGCTAATGAAGAGTTTTCGAATAGGGACTTGATACATTTAAATTCAATTTCTGGGCACACTCTTCCGCTCATCTTCACTGTCAATTTATTTAGTAAACTAAGCGTAAACTAAATAAATAAAAAAGTATACAAAAGAGTAACGTCTGCAAATTATTCAACAAATTAATAATAATTATAATTGTATGGTGCGAAAGTCGACAGGGGGACCAGGGCCTGGCTTGCTCATCAAAGACTCGTCTCGTGCGCGCTACTTCTCTCTCGCGAGAATAAGGGACCTACAGTTTTTTTCCGACTCGGAACGGCGAAGTTTGAGAAGCTTTTTCTTAGGCAGTATTACTTTTTGAGTGTTGTTGCAGCTCGAAAGAGGTGGTGCCGTGAAAAATACGAGGTGTTTCGGCGTGTGAGCGTCCAACCACTATCCACCACGCCACGGCGTCCACTTCCACGGCGTCCACTTCAAATTAATTTAAAAAAAAAGTTGACAAATCCTTGTTGAACAATCCTTCGGGATTAGGTAGGTTACTATTTAGAGTCTTACGAGCTTGTATTCCAGTCCTGTACGTTACATACAAAAGATCATCTGTAAAATTTTGGAATACTAACCAAACCGCCGAGAAGAACTTAGAGAATAATGGTCGATCCACTCGAAAACGACTCTGCCTCCTTCTGTAAGTGTCAGGAATTGTAGCCAGTCAATAAGACGTCTGTCCAGGCAAACTGACAGTGGACTAAATATTCCCACTAGGGCGTGTGAAAGTTCAAGTCGTCATATGCAGACTAAAGTTACAACTCACACAGTTTAAGCATGATTCGAACATGGGCAGATTGGTGTATACGTTCCGCACTTACTCACCGCATTACGACGGCGAGTGCACAAGGAAACATCTAAATTCAATGCATTCCACTAAATCAAGGATTCCGACGGAAAATACGCTTTTTTTCTAGTTCAGCCTTAATCCCACTTTCGGACATATTTCTTCTTTTTCACGTAGCTCTAAAGTCTGAAGTAGACCTAAGCCTCAACAAACATGCCGCTGCTGCTAGCACGATCTCTAGTCAGATGCCTCAAGGAGCGCACTTCATGTTGGTTGAGGTCCTTCTCCACTTGTGTGCGCCATCTTAGCCCAGGCCGTCCTCTGTTGCGTTGTTCCGATGGCTCTGATTCGAATACTTTTCGGGCTGAAGCAGTGGTGTCCACACGCTCTGCATGGCCTAGCCGTCTTAAGCGTTGTATCCGAAGTCGCTTGACCACACGCATGCCAGTGTACAGCTCATAGAGTTCGTCGTTGAATCTTCTTTTCCAAATGCCATCAACGAAAAAAAGGTCCAAAAATCTTTCGGACATACAGTTGAGGTAAAAATCTCTTTTCTTGTTTCCTCAAAGTCAATGAATGGATTTGCATCTTTACTTTCTCCTGCGTTTTTCATTTATGATTTAAGCAATTTTGTGACATTTGCTCTATCTCCTGAGGGTGCCCGGCATTAATTTTTGTACGTCCAGACTATATTTACAACAAATAAAGAGCCTCTTGTTTCAAGAGAGAGAGGAGAGTACCAAACCTTCGGTATAAAGACTAGATTGAGGCTCATCGAAGAAAGTAGCTCTTTACGGCTAGAAATTACCAAATTCGACAACTCATTTCGTCGACTTTAATCCTTTCCAAATAGCTAGCCTTGTACCGAAATCAAACGCAGAATCACTCTTGCTAATCGCTTTTTTTTTGGGCTCAAGAGGAAATTGAGTAATAAAGCCCTTTCTCGAAAGACGAAGCTCGCTTTATATAACAGCTTGATTATCCCTACTCTATGGCGTGGAATCTTGGACGTTAGCAAAGGCGGATGAGGAAGCCCTTAGTCTCTTCGAGAGAAAAGTTCTGCGTGCGATTTTTGGTTCTGTTTGCATTAATGGCATCTGGAGGAGAAGATTTAATGACGAACTCTATGGGCTGTACAGCGACATGCGCCTGGTCAAGCGTCTACGGATACAACGCTTAAGATGGCTAGGCCATGTAGAGCGTATGGACACCACTGCTCCGGCCCGAAAAGTCTTTGAATCCGAGCCATTGGGACAACGCAACAGAGGACGACCTAGACTGAAGTGGCGCACAGAAGTGGAGAAGGACCTCAACCAACTTGGAGTGCGCAACTGGAGACAGCTGGCGAAAGATCGTGCTGGCTGGAGAGGCATGTTGGTTGAGGCCCAGGTCCACCCCGGACTGTAGCGCCACAAGAAGAAGAAGAAGAAGAAGAAATAGCTAGCCTTTTCAGAAAATAATTCTTAGGCGAAGCCGACTAAGTTATGATCGAAGTAATGGAATTGAAGGGTACTGATATTAATCCTCGCGGACAGTAATGTGGCCCTTCAATAGAACGAGCCTGCTGGGCGAGTTTGGTTCTCTGTGCAGTGATGGGATCTCGTAGAGACGCAGAGATACAATGAAAAGCATAATAGTCTGCTCGGCGACATTCGATTGCGGGTTCAGTATTTGGGAGGCTTGGGCATATAGAGGGCTACAGTCCGAAGAGGTTTTGAGAGGTAATTGGACCTTACAGAGGAGGTCTGCATCTAAGATGTGGCGCGCTAGTTACAAAGAAATTCCACCTCTTGTTGCGTATAATTGAAGACAGTTGGTAAGAAAGCTCGCCACCGGACCAAAGACGACCGAAGAAATAATCTGTTTAAAAGTTTGATTTTGATTTGGACCTGAAGTATTGTCTCTTAGATTTATAGTAAAAAAAAACGTATGATCTTTTGTACTTTAACTCTATTTTAGATAAGGTTGAAATGAGTGCAAAAAATTTAGTAGTTCCTCTCGACAATACACGCTCCGCTCACTGAGGTGACATTTTCCCAATGCACAACTTTTTCTGTCACTAGATTCCAAAGATACAACACGTGGCTAAACAGTTCCGCAAGGTACATTTCCCAGAGACTATCCCTTCATCAACAACACAATCTAAATAACAAACTCGTTTATAAATCGTCACCATGTCAACAAAAAAATTCCGTCAAAATTCCGTCATAGAAGACAGACCAGACACTTCCTTAACTGCTCAAAGCTCAGCAACAAATATGTCAGTCCACTAAACGACCACCACTAACAACATCAATTAAGCTCAAACCCGCACCCTAGAGGCTTGGGAATCGTTGATTTTCTGATTAACACCCTCGTTACAAAAAAAAAATCCCACAAGCAGCTCGCATTGACTTCATACTTGTGACACTTCATGTCTCCAGCTTCGGTTCTCGGCCTCCATTTTTTTCCATCTAGAAACTTGCCCCAATGTCATGTGTCATTAAGTCTCCATTAAACCACGCGCCAGTGGAGGGCCACGGCGGTCAACAGTTTAGACATTTCAACCGTTCAGCACGTTTCTGGAGACTCTGCCGACGGCAACATCGCATCTTCGCTGCACACAACGTGTGCGTTTGCTTTCCCCCGCAATTAGCGAAATGTGAACACAGGAGAGCAAATAACAAAAGTTTTTATTTTCATAAGCAAAACATTGCATAAGCTTCGGATAAGCACACGCCCGTGTCACCGACGAGTAATGATCGGTGGATGGTGTTTTGAGGCGCATCATTAAACTGTCAGCTGTTGGAATGGCAATAGGCAAATGAACGACGTTAACTGCCAAATGATGTCATGTGATACACGACGTTTACCAAACAAGAAATACAAGCGAGAACATCGACAGGGGCTTCGCGCTGCGCGTCTTCTAGGAACCGCGAGGCGTAAGCGCATGTGGTAATGAAGCCGTTTATTATAAGCAGCGACTGCAGTCGTGTGGACTTTTAATTTGATGTTGAGCTCAGCTGGCACTGGTCTTAATTGATAAGAATCACATTGTCATGTGCATATTAATGGCGTTTCGTTTGAGTTGACAATCTAAGTCGACACAAGGTCTGACAACTTGCGACGGCTACAACTGAAGTCATCACTTGGCGGAATGAGTTTGTTTAGTTGCTTCCCTTGGACTCACTAGAAAAGCAGCGAATTGTGCCCTACAAGGCTTCCTGTTTGAAAGAAACCTAAAAGACGATCATAGTGAAGACTTATCACATTTTATCGACCCCGATCACGCCTCCCACATCAAAATGAACGCGTGTCGACAAGTGGTTATCATGGCATCGCTTCAAAACAAAAGATTTGAATGCGATAACATTGGGTTTTGCAACCTCATTGCGAGTGATAAAAGCTGACAGACGTGAAATAGAAAGCCAACCACTAACGCGCATACTAAGAAGTTCATTGGGTTTCCTGGGGCATACGCCCAGCAATTACTTTCTTTTCCTCTTTCTTGCTAGCTTGAGAATTGGCAAACGTGTTTAATTGAACTCCCTCTTCGATTTTGTGGGTTCTGAAGGAGTGTCATTCGATTTTGTGGATTCTGACGGAGTGTCATTTAAGGCAACAGAATTTAGTGTCTTTTTAAACACTCAAATTTATAGCCTTCTGTCTGATAAATTTAAATGCTAAAGCTTTTGACATGACGACCTTGACTGATGGGTTGTTCTCACTAAAGCAGACAGTTTGTACATAAGAACGAGGAGCTGTATATGATTAGACTGTTTTCATGTACTTCAATTTGGGGAACCACGGCTTTTATTCCTGACTTTGTTCTGCCAAGACTACACTTTCAATTGTCTGTGCACTGTGGTGTCATAACACAGTCAACAGCTACATTCATTTGAATTTATCGCGCTGTACACAAACATATAGACAGACACAACAGGAGTTTTGAAAAGTCAAAAGAAGACACTTTTAGTCGCACTGTGGGGATGAACTCTTTTGAAACTATAACGCGACTGTTTGATTAAGATTCATTGTGAATTGAGTCCTCCTCAAAGTTTAATCCAAAAATTTTTTAAAGCATGTATTTTTTCCGGCTATTTTACGCTTCTCTTTCAACGTCGTCTTCCCGCTATAAGCGAACCGGTGAGTCTCCTCTCGAGAGCCTTTTTAGCCTCGTGTAAAACTTAGTATTTAGAGAAAACAGTGGCTGTAAGCTTTCTCATGTTTTGTTTTGGCCAAATATTCGTGCACAAGGAACGATGATTGAGAAGGTCCTTTTTGTCGGTGTAGAGGCCAACTCTTGTTCGATCCCCGTCTGGACACGTGCAGCAGTTTTTATTTTTAACGCCATTAACATTAACCCATGCTTCGTTACCAGCTATGACCCTCTAGTGCAGAATACATAAATTAATTTATCGCATTCAGAGTCCAGAAGTTCGTTAGTTGAATGCAGTCGTTCTTCTATATCGAACAATACGAATATGGAGGAACCCGTCTCATAGCCCGGTCGATATGATTTCGTCTTTTGTCGACGTTCTCGGGTGTCAGGCACGCTTTAAGTTGTTCACATCTTCTTGGTCTGGCTTATTTCACGTTCGGGACCGGTCAATTGGCAGCCTATATCGTGCGATTTAACACCTTTAGACATTTTTGTGGGGTTATGTTAAAGCTCATGTCTATACAGACAAGCCCGCTTCAATTGACGCATTGGAAGTCAGCATTGAAGCATTTATTCGTGAGAAAACGGCCGACATGTTGGAAAGAGTATGCCAAAATTAGACTAAGCGGATGGACCATTTGAGGCGCAGTCAAGGTCAACATTTGTATGAAATAATCTTCAAACATTAATTTATATGGACCCTACTATCGATTCAAATAAAGATTTCATGCATTTTTCTGAATTTAATGTTTTTTCTTGAAACCGGTATGTAGGCAAACAAACAAAAAAAAAATTAAAAGCGTTCGAAAAATATCTGAATACACTGTCATATTATACTCGGGTGAAATGATCATACGAGCATTTACATCTTTTGCGGTATCTATTTGGTGTTCCAAGCCCGATCGAATGATCTGCACGAAAAGCTCATCAATTTGCATTACACTTTTACGCACTCACACAATTATTCATGCTTGTTACCGATTCCGCTAAGATCATAAATGTAAACCTATTTGTCATGATCGGGGACAGTCAATCAGTTGGAGTTCGCCGAGTAATAAACACGCTTATCTCAAACAAACAACAAAGTGTTTTCTTCAACCCAATCCCTTCCCCTACAGGTATGAAGTGAGCGTCAAGATAATATCTCGATAGGGAACATTTGTTGTGAACGAGCCCTTATTTGTTTTCGTTTATTTGCTATGACATCTGTGAAAAATATTTAGTATACGTCAAGTCATTGAACAGACAACATCATATTTTTTCATCGTGTTAAAAAAGTCGAACTTTGTAACAGAAAGTGATGATTTGCGGAAAGCATTATTTTTTTGTTTTCATTTGAAGAAAAGTGCTGCAGAGTCCCATCGAATGCTTGTCGAGGCATATGGTGATCATACTCTATTAGAAGCAACATGCGAAAGATGGTTTCAACGGTTCAAAAATAATGATTTTGATGTGAGAAATGAAGAACGTGGCAGACCACCAAAATAGTTTGAAGACGCCGAATTGCAAACGATATTGGAAGGAGATGACACTTTGAGTCAAAAGCAAATGGCAGCAATGTTAAATGTTGCACAACAAACAATTTCTGACCGTTTAAGAGCTCTGGGAAAGATCCAAAAGTGTGGAAAATGGGTGCCACATGAATTGAATGAAAGACAGATGGAAAACCGAAAAAAACACTTGTGAAATTTTCCTTCAAAGACACGAAAGAAAATCGGTTTTGCATCGGATTGTTACTAGCTTTGAAAAATGGATTTATTTTAAGAATCCTAAACGGAAAAAATCTTGGGTTAATCTGGGGCAACCATCAACATCGACTGCAAAACCAGATCGATTCGGAAAGAAGGCAATGCTGTGTGTTTGGTGGGACCAGAAAGGTGTGCGGTACCACGAGCTCCTAAAGCCTGGTGAAACCGTTAATACTGATCGCTACCGACAACAAATGATCAATTTAAACCATGCATTGATCGACAAACGACCGAAATCGGCCAGAAGACACGGCAGGGTAATTTTGCTTCATGAAAATGCACCTGCACACAAAGCAAAACCGGTTCAGGATACAATCAAAACACTTAACTGGGAGCAGCTACCCCACCCGCCGTATTCACCAGACTTGGCTCCTTCCGACTACCATTTGTTTTCATCGACACGCATTGGCTGAGTAGTACTTTGATTCCTACGAGGAGGTCGAAAATTGGGCGTTTGATTGATAAAAGACGAACAATTTTGTTGGTGTGGTATTCACAAATTGCCAGAAAGGTGGTCAAAATGTGTAGAAAACAATGGCCAATACTTTGAATAAAATGTTTTTACTTTCCCATTAATAATTAGTGTTTTATTTAAAAAAAAAATACTCATTTCATACTGCTATACCTGGTAAAAATTTCATGCATTTTTGTGAATTTTATGTGTCTTCTTTTTTAAAAAAAAAAAAACTTTTCTATAGCTTTTAGAAAATCACCCTTTAGTTACTTGGATCATAATGAAAGACTGTTTCAATTTGCCATACTGACAAAATTCAAAAAATGATTGCATGCTGTCGAGCTGTCATGTCATGTGTCATTAAGTCTCCACAAAACCACTACTTATAGCTCATGCGTGTTGTTAAATCCAAGTGCAAGTGTACCTCATAAGGACCTAATTATGCTTAAAGCACCGGCAATGATCACCTCAAGAAATGGAAATCCTCGACATGACCCTCATGATT
The DNA here is from genome assembly GCA_955652365.1 of Eristalinus aeneus. Taxonomy (NCBI): domain Eukaryota; kingdom Metazoa; phylum Arthropoda; class Insecta; order Diptera; family Syrphidae; genus Eristalinus; species Eristalinus aeneus. The sequence continues at coordinate 26,536,001 of OY019131.1, forward strand.
GAATAATTTGCCACCAACTAATTTGTGAAAACTCGACTATTGTAAGTAAGATCCATTCAATGGCATTGCGTGACAACCAACCCAACTTGCTTGCGTGTCTAGTGTTGAGAGTTATTGAATGAATAAATTAATTTGAATTCAAGGGCGGATCTTTCTTCAAGACTCTGTGGAATATTCAGGTCCCCTGTTTAAAATTTGCATTTCGCTCTTTCTACTCCTCACCACTTCCCATTTAGTATTAAGGACCCGAAAAGAGTGGAAAAAATCCCTCGACTTGACTTCATTTACTTTTTTTTGACGTCCTCGTAGGTCAAGCAATTGAAACGAGTTGTAGGCCCTCTGCCTCCTTCCCAGCAATTTTTAGAGGTCGATACAAAATTAATTGCGGCTCGAAAGGAATAATATCCCAAAAGTTCAACAATTTGGCAAACTTCCTCTGCTACCTCACTCCTCCCGAGGGGAGCTCTGCTTCCTGAACTAATTATGACTGAATTATGAATGATGCCTGCAGACTGGGGGCACTTCTCACGGTCTCTTGGCGGATACTTAATTACATCTAATTATGCCGGCTTCCCATCAAATCAATTTTTTGTTCTTCCGCTCTCACTCACTCTCCCAGTGCTTCGCAGATGGTAAGTTAATTTTAAGCGCGACCTTGGGCTTGGGATGCCCTTTAGATACATGAATCCGAAATTCTATTCTGGCCGCTTATATTGACAGTAGTTGATTGTCCCACGTGTGGGCCGGCGGAAGGGGGTTTGGCTTGAAAAGCCGACAGATCCCGTGATGTCTAGCTACAGCACTGTGTCTGTAGCTGTCAACGACGAAGCCCGCAGCACTTTGTCTAGTCGTCCGATGCTGCGTTGTTGCCCCCAAGATTAATAAGCTCACCCGAGCTGACACCACAGCCGCCTCGGATTTGGTTCGAAATTAACTGCATTCCGCTGTGATTCGATTTTCAACGGTATGTCCTCCTCTAGGCTCATGCGGTAACTCCTAATATAAGCGAACCTGTAATTAATTTGTGCCGACGCGCTACAAAAGCTCCGGGGAGACACACATGCCTCAACTGTCACTGGAGTGTGTGCGCCTTGAGGCTGTGATCCCAATGTGGGCGATGCACAAGCGCACCAACCCACGGGCGGTCTGACGCAGTTTCGTTTTGAAACACCTGTTTTGTAGTTGGTTGGCCCACAATCCCCGGTATGTAGGTGTCTGTCGAATGGATGAATGGAGGAATTTCTTCAAGTATAGACATGGTTCTATCTTGGAGGAGGCGGCTGTCTCGATTGCGTAACATGACGCGGACCGACTGACTGGCATGACTGGTAACCGCTCTGACACGACACTGATCTCTGCTGTAATTTGAAGTAATTGCAGTTTGGTCTACAGAGCTGACGGAGTGACAGGAACTGCTGTACGTAATGACAGGAAACAATTTCGAGACTAATGTGAGCTGGCTTTCTCTTCTCTTTGCAGATAAAACTGAAAAAAATCCTTGGACTGACAGTATGCAGTAACGCAGCGTTAGATGTGTCACCAGTGAGCGGATTGCTAGCCTATCCAGCTGGGTATGTATTTGAAATTTATTTGTGATGGTGTGTGATCTGTTCTTACGAAGTAGTGGAGTGACGTGCACGAGATGTTTTGGTTTCGTTTCGCTAGCGGGAAGTGTGCAACGGATGTTGGAAGTTATCAGAGGAAATGAAGATGCTTGTGGCACTTTTAAAAAACATTTGCTCTGAGGCAAGCTTTACAGGCTTTGGCTTAGCCTGAGTTTGAAACAGAATTTATGTCTTTTGTAGAAAAATTCGGAGGATTCTCCTTGCGTTTTGTAAATGTGATAAGAAGCGTCACAGGCTGACGACGCTCTAAGTAAAAGAAAGCAGCACAATGATTTGCCTGTTTTCGAATCGATGATTTTGATGTAAGAATATTCAAAGCTAGGCATTGGGTATCCCTTATGAAGGCTTTGACTTTGGAACACAATAATAATAATTGTTGGCGCTACAGTCCAAAGGGGGACCAGGGCCTAGCTTGCTCATCAACTACTCGTGTTGTGCGCGCTACTGTTCTCTCACTAGTAGAAGGGACCTACAGTTTTTTGCCAACTCCGAACGGCGAAATTTGAAAAGCTTTCTTAGACAGTTATTACTCTTTGAGTGTTGTCAGCAGCTCGAAAGATGTGGTGCCGTGAAATATTAGAAAAATTGGTGTTGAACTGGGAGTCGAACCTAGACCCTTCGGCGTGTGAGCATCGCACTCTACCCACTACGCCACGGCGACCACACAACGTAAGGGTTTTTTCGGGTTCTAAGTACGACGCCGTTGTTGTTAACGTAGCCGCCGAGACGAAAATGGGTCCGCTAAGTCAATTGAATCTTGTTTTAGGATAGCGTGCGTGAATTCTTGAGAAGATTCTTGAAGCGGGTTGACAAGGCAACAGCAGCCACGTCGTTATGTGTACGCACCGTTCACCTTCTGCGTTGTCCACTAGCATACCATACACAAACTGGAGTGCAGCATGCGTGGCGGGTGCTTGAAATCGATCAAAGATATAGTTTTTGAGCCAAATTGCACTTACTTTGGAAGTTAGCTATTTAGGCATAAAGCGTGCCGCCGATTAAAACATTTTCCCAAGATTACCAGCAGAAGACAGCTGTCAATGTCAGAATGAGAGACAACAAAAAAATGGTGTACCCTGCACGGCCATCGATGGAACGCAATGTCTATTTGGATCACGTTGTCTCATTTTTGGTATTTTTTTTTAACTTATTTTAGTTGTGTTTAAATCATACAACACATTTTCAAATTAAAGCACTAAACAAGTCACAGAAAATTACAGGTTTCAGTTTGTGGCAAAGTTTTAAGATGCCTGAGTCCCTTAACTGGTAGCGCCTTCTTTCATAAAATTCAAAAGAACCTAGTCTCCCCGCAGTATATTAAATATTCTGCCAAACAATTGCCCAGAAAGTCATGAAAAATCAAAAAAACATAATCAGCACCAAGACTATTTTGACTGATCCTTCCTACTCCTTTTAAAGACGCAATTTACCTCCATTCGTTGTGATTTTGAACTCCTACCTTTTATTTTGCAAAGACCTGCGCAATTGGACCATGATTCGCCGTCACCTTGACATCTGAGCGACTGTCGAAGCACTATTTTTCATGTCAAGTTCTCCTCCTGATATAAAATGCATTTTTTTCCTCCGCCCCAAACTTTCACATATATCACAAATCTCACGCCCCATATCCGTCAGCTTTTGATTTAATTATTCACGCACCCGTACAATTCGAAGTGCGTTTCATCGTGAGGTACATGAGTTTTTGTTTCCTGTTTCCGCAAAAGCGTTACCATTGGAGGGAGGGTAGCCAGCCGTGACTAATTACTGAGAAACCCCCACTTTTCCCCCGATGAGTTTTCAAAATTGAAAAAAAGAGGAGCTGTCGGAAAGCGAATTTGAACAGACTGCGGACTTTGTGGAGGTGTAGCAGTGATGTAAATTACTTGCTGTCGGTTTTGATGTTTCCTTTCGCAATGAGGAATGTCTTTTTACGTTTAGATAAGTGTTCGGTTATTTTAAAAAGCATTATTTCTTTTCAAAGCCACACTTGCGGAAAGTTTGTATTTAGGGTAAGTGAGGTAGGACTTTGGCTTTTCCTTAACCATGAAATGTGTTTCGTGATCCCTTGTGATTGATTGTTCTTCATTTTTGTATGGCCCCTGGCTGTAGCGTCTCAGCCGACATAACTTTCCAGCTAGCACGATCTTCCGTCTTCAAGTTGGTTGAGTTCCTTTTCCCCTTGTGTGTATCATCTTAATCTAAGCAGTCTTCTGCGTTTATCTCAATGACTCGGATTCGAAGACTTTTCATGCCTGAGTAATGGTGTCCATATGCTCTTCATGGTCTGGCTTGGACAGTCACAACCCATTGTACAGCCCGTTAAATCTTCCCCTATCAAATATCATCAACAAAAACAGAACCAAAAATCGCTAGCAGAACTTTTCTCTCGGAATGTGTAAGGGCCGCCTGAAACACTCAAAGTAACGTCCAGATTCCCGCCAACTGGAGCGGCCTAAACAACTTTTTTAGGGATTTTAACTAATCACTACGCTTCGTCGATAGTGACGTGGATGCCGCAGCTGATATGATCACAAAAATAAATTTGTCAGGTGTGAAATCCTTCATTCCTCACTGAATGAAGAGTATGAAACCGAAGACAAACTCGTGGTACAACTCGAGCTGCAAAGAGGCTATCAGGTTGAGAGAAATAAGCTGGCGGACTTTCAAAGCCAAACCTTCTGAGGAAAACCGGAAGCAATTCAAAAGGGCCCGAAATGATTGCAATGCATTAATAAGACGTGTTAAATTCTCGTATGATCAAAAGTTGAGGCAAAAAGTGTTGCAATGTCCCAAGGGCAGCAAAAACTTTTGGTCATTCGTAAAAAACGTAAAGAATTCCGCCTCGCCTTCAATTCCAACGCTCATTTGCAATGACATTCCAGCTGTCAGCTCTTTGGACAAAGCAAATCTGCACAGTTTGCAGCCAGCTCAACGCTTCCAGATTGCGCTCTGTCCGCGTCGGTATTCGAGAGCGTAAATTTTTCGATGGGACAAGTCCATTTGGGCACTCGTACAGTTGCAAGAGTATTTAAATATCTAAACGTGCACAAGTCCGCTGGCCCGGACGGTATCCCCCCGTTCGTCTGAAGAGGTGTTCTTCTACGCTGGCATCTGTCCTACTTTTTAGAGCTCTTTCCGGGTAAGTGGAAAGCAGCATTTGTCCAGCCCGTCCCTGAAAAAGGGGAACCATCTTCACCCACCTCCTACAGACCCATAGCACTTACGTCCCTACTTTCCAAGGTCATGAAAACGCTGATAAATCATCAGCTTATGAAATATCTTGAAACTTCGTAATGACCGACAATACGGCTTCCGCAGCAACAGGTCCACTGGTGATATGATGGCTTATCTCACCGAAAAATGGAACCAATATTTGCACAATGTAGGAGAAAGCAAGATCGTTGCACTTGATATTTCAAAAGCATTTGGCACAGTCTGACATCAGGTTCTCTTGTCGAAAATGCGTGCCTTTGGCGTCAACGAGTCTCCTCTTCAATGGATTAGAAATTACCTTTCGAACCGTTCAATACAAATTTTATTGGATGGGTTCAAGTCCGATATACACCATATTAATGCTGGTGTTCCCCAGGGCTCAGTTTTGTCTTCGACACTCTTCCTCATTTTCATAAATGATCTGTCTGTCACTTCTAACATAATTCATTCTTTCGCTGATAACAGTACCCTCAGCTTTTCATATTCATTCCTCGGCTCTCGTTCCTCCTCTTCGGCCATTGACTTGGAACCGCAGCGTATGTTAAGCTCATTAAATTCCGATCTTGACAGCATAATTGATTGGGGTAAAAAGAATAGAGTGGATTAAATCCTTCCAAAACTCAGTGCTGTCTACTGTCACTCAAGCGTTCTCAAAACAGCCTGCCATTATCTATGAATACCTACTGCGTTGTTGAAACTGAACGACTTTCCATCCTCGGTACGTGTATCAACTCAATACAAACAAAAAAACCAGTTATAAAGGACTGGGTGGCCACCGTAGTGGGTACAGTGCTACACTCAGCCACCGAGGGCCGGGTTCGATTCTCTACTGCACACCTCGAATTTTTCATGCCACCACCTCTTTTGAGTTGCTGACAACACTCAAAGAGTAATTTATGTCGAAGAAAAATCTTTCTAAACTTCGCCGTTTAGTCGGCAAAAAACTGTCAACCTTTACCTCGTCAGAGAACAGTAGCGCACAGAACACAAGTAGTTGTTGAGCAAGCTAGGCCTATTATTATTATTGTAAAGGACTGGAATGATTACACTTTTATACAAAGATAGCTTAATGTTCCGAAAGAAGACGTTTTTTAATGGCTTTTTAAGCCCAAATAAGCTTTTTCTGTATTTATGTTGTTCGCGGAGCCGAGATAGACGTAGTCCTTAACTACTTTATATTTTCTTCTGAAATGTATGATATCCTGTACAAGACGTCAATGTTGTATGTTCTTCATTGATGACACCGAATACTTCGTTTTGGCCATATTAACCGCCGGACCGATTTTTGACGCTTTCGCTTCAGTGACAGCTTATTGACAACTCACTTTCTTCCTTCAACCACATCGGTGTTACTTGCGTAAGCCAGCATTTCATAGACCTTTAGGAAAAACATGCCTCTGGTGTATATTTGTGAGTTCCGGTCAATTTTCTTAAAAGTGTGGAAAAAATCAAACAACAGTACGTCCACATGCTGCACACCTTAGGGATGGATGAAGTTTCATGAACTAACACACTTTTATTTTCTGGCAGTATTTTGTGTTCTTAACATATTTTAACTGAATATCAAACATAAGTGAATTTCGCCCTTTGTTTCCGCCTTTTTTTCATGAATGACTTCATCTCTCATATTCCGAAGGCGATAGGTCCAATACGCAGACTGAACGCATTTTTCACTTTCTTTGAGTTTCAGATGAAATTCAAGGAGTACGAGGGTTGCCTTTTATATTTCGGGATTAAGAAAACAAAAACAAATATTAATCATCGAGAATAGGTTCATTGTTTTCCAAAATATTCCCCATTAAGATCTATACACTCGAAGCACTTTTGTCGAAGCACTTTTGCCACTCTGATTGAGGTATCTCCAAAACATGCATTCTGAACGCATCAACCGCTTCTTCAGGTGTCGAAAAACGTTCACCTCTCATTTTATGTTTTACGTACGGGAATAAAAAGAAGTCATTCGGTACCAAGTCAGGACTATACGGCGGATGACTCATCAAATCGATGTTTTGAGTGCTCAAAAATGCAGTTGTTTGAGCCGATGTGTGAGAGCTCGCATTGTCGTGCTGAAGAGTGATCCGTCTTCGGCGGTTGATTTTCCTGATTTCTTGGAAGACAACTGGCAAACAAATGGTTGTGTACCACTCAGAATTGACTGTTCTGTTTTATTCTAGTGGTACGGTTGTGACATGTCCAGTTTTTACGAAAAAAAAGGCGACCATTTGCTTGGAAGTGCTTCGTGCGCGATCAACTTTTGTCGGATTTGGCTCATTTTGAAACACCAATACAGTCGACTACTGTCTACTTTCGGGCTCATACGCGTAAATCCACGATTCATCACCTGTCACGATGTCATAGACGTGTTTCGAAGCACCGCGATCGTATTTTTGGAGCATTTCTTTCGACACGATCCTTTTTTTTTGAGCGATTGACAAATTGTGTGGGATCCAACGCGAAGAATTTTTTTTGACGGTCAAATGTTCATGCAATATTGAAAGTATGCTGGTCTCACTAATGCCTCAATCTCACGATAGGTCACATGACGATCTTGCAATGTCAGTTGCTGCATAGCATCAATGGTTTCCGGAACAATAACTGATTTTGGACGACTTTCACGAAATTCGTCTTGGAGTGAACTACGACCTCGGTTGAATTCACCATACTAACGTTAAACACTGGTTCTTGATGGAGCTTCATCGCCAAAAATTGAATTAAGTTCATCGATGCACTGTTGTTGAGTTAATCCACGTCGAAAGTGGTAAAACATAATCGCACGAAAATTTTCACGAGAATCCTTTATAAATAATAATAATAATTGTTGGCGCTACAGTCCAATGGGGTACCAAGCTTGCTCATCAACTGCTCGTGTTGTGCGCGCTACTGTTCTCTCCCGAGTAGAAGGGACCTACAGTTTTTTGCCGACTCCGAACGGCGAAGTTTGAGAAGCTTTCTTAGACAATTATTACTCTTTTAGTGTTGTCAGCAGTTCGAAAGAGGTGGTGCCGTGAAAAATTCGAAAAATTGGTGTTGAGCTGGGAATCGAACCTTCGGCGTGTGAGCGTCGCACTCTACCCACTACGCCACGGCGGCCAGATGAATCCTTCAAGTTACTGTAAACAACACAAATAGCGCTTGTGTGTCAAAACGTTCTGAGTACGTATAACTCCAAAAATGTCGAACTTTATGATAGAGCTGGCAGTTGCCAGATTGCAACACTAGGGTTGCTCAATCCTGAAATATAAAAGGCAACCTTTTTATCATTTCTCAGTGGAAAGCTTTTAAAATTTTTCCTCACGGAGTCGACCTTATCGTGCAGCTTCATTTACTAAACACAGAATGTAACAAGAAGTTTATCAATGGCTACATAAAAAATCCTTGATCGTTCTTCCCCTTTTTTCTTTCTTTTTTACTACCCACAAATTATCGAAAGTAAAAGAAAAATTCGTATGTAAATGCAAGTACGCTAAAAGAATTAAGCTGAACCTTGGAGGAACAATTGGACATCTACGAGCGTTATTTCAAGTATGAGACGAAGTTTGAAATGGAATGGAAACTTTTTTCGCAGGTAACCACTGGCTGGTAAAAGTGCAAGTTTTGAAGAGTATTTGTGCTTTTATGGTGGTTTCCGTGCCCTCCTAGGAAACCAACTTTTGTTCTAAATCGTTGTCCGAAGCGAAGTTAAATTCATGCAATAAATTTTTGTCCCTATTCTTGTCATAGCTTTAGTTCAAGTCATTTGACAAATTTCGTTTTAGACCTCAGTCGATGAAACGTGCACCCCACCGACATTCATTGCTTTCTTTATTCTAATCACAATACAGTCGGTATTGGGCATACTACATTAAAGTGATTTAAGATCTCACCAAGTGGCTTATTAGAATTACGTCAGGTTTGAACTCACGCTGTGCCGAAATGAGTTTCATTTCAAAACATGCCGAAAAATTTCGTTCCCACAAAGTGCAACAAATTGTAAAAGTTGTGGAAAACGAAACCTTCAACACGCGATCATGCACCAACAATATTAAACTGACGTCAACAAAGCTAGATACTAACTGACGACCAATCGAACTTTATTCTTCAATTAATTATAAATGTTTGGCGCAACAGCCCACAGGGGGACCAGGGCCTAGCTTGCTTCTCAACTACTCGTGTTGTGCGCGCTGCAGTCTTTCACGTGTAGAAAGGTTTTTTTTTTCGACTCCGTACGGCGAACTTTGAGAAGCTATTTTTTACTCTTATCCATCAATTTTGCCCCTAAAACATTCGATTTCTAGTTTCAGTAAAAAACATTACAACCCAACCACACTTAAATATTATATTCGCTAAACTATTTAATTTTTTATTTAAAATCTCTCGACATTGTGCACCCATTCACTTAACCAATGAATGCCTCTTCAAACCAGTGGACTGCGATCCATCGCCTTCTGCCACTCTGCGCTCCTGTTTCAAGTGGTTTACTTGCCTAGAAGTGGCCTTCATTCCAAGCGAACTCTGCTGAGTGCACGCCACTGTGGTCATGTCCCATTAGAGCGAAATGCATTCCTGCCAACTGAGTGGCAGTGGCGGAGATGGTTCGCCCACAAACTCCTCCCCATTTATCGCAGTAAATAGAACGATTGAAGAAAAAACTAAGAAAACCAAGTGAAAGAAAGTAAAAATGAAACAAAAGAGAACAATCTAAAATCCACTGCAGTTTCGGTTTTCATTTCGATTGAGTACTGCGGCTGACCGCCCCCTCACCAGACACAAGTTGCATTCATCAAGTGCGAAGCACTTCAGTGCCGGACCATAGCAGCTACAAAAAAGTCTGCATTTAATTATAGTTTACGAAGTGAATTTGAACTTTTATGTGGTTTACTTGGGAATTAGGTGTTACCGTCGGAGGCGAGAAGACCCCCAACGTCGTTGCTTATGCATCGAGCAGGTGCTATATGCCAACGTTTAATGGGAGAACCATTCTGAAACTGTATGCAGGCCTATGCCTGTGAACTCTATTTGTCCATGAAAGTTTTCTCAGCAGTCATCGTTTGATTTGTGGACTTAACCTCAAAACTGGATTTGTTTTGATTTTTGGTTGTGTGTGAATGTACACCGCTTGACCGCACATGAACTGATTTTTCCGATTGTGGCCACCAGTACAAGGAAGCAATAAATTATTTCGATATCCCTTAAACTCAATTCCTTCATGGTCAGTCGGGCGAGATATTAGGCAGAAGGTCGCAACTTTTATTTATTTTCTCCCACAGTCCGAAATGTGTCAAGCAGAGAGCTTGACATTCGAGAATTTATCCTTTATCACCCGCGGCATAAGGTCGCCTTTGCCCAGCACATCGAGTCAATAGTCCTTCTACCTTGCGGTGAAGATTTGTGAAAATTGTTTCGTTACCTGGAAACATTTAATCTGCAGAAGGGATTTGCCATCTTTTCGAGGCCACCACACGACGTTTCACATGCTGCAAGTGATGGAAATCCATTTCTTGACCCTTCTACTGGAAGAGGGTGGAAAACTTGTTCATCCGAAAAATCGACGAGAAAATTGTCCTCAATTCAATAATCCGGGCACACGAAGAGTCAACGCGCGGCTCATTGGGGTGAAAATCCGTGAACATTACTCGGCTGTGGCGGTGTGCTCCAGCGGAGGCAGTGTGATGCAGAGGCGGAATGTGATTCTTTATGCATGACTGCGATGTCATAACCCATTGGCATGATGCGCAATTTGGCCGAAATGCATGCCGAAAGTGGCGAACGTGAGGATGACTTCCCCTCTTGACGGATTGCGGCATGGGGGAGGATAAATGTGATTTATTCGAAATGCGAATCAAGGGGGAGCTTGCTGGATAAGAGAAGGATGTGGAGGCCACACTGCATGACAGCCCCCTAATGGTGCATATTGGGAATATTTGATGCAATGTTGATCATCATTCTGAGAGCTGCTTTTTGAGGGATTCTGTTGTGGCAGCCAATATAATGGCTTTTTGTTTATGAGTCAACACATTGGATTAAAGACAGTCGATTTTTAAACCAAGCTAGGAATTAGCAAATCATGTGATGCTTACAGTGAGTAAACTAAGTTAACGTATGTACACTTTAAAAAATGAATTGAACTGCCCCTTTTTTATCCACTCTGCATCAGGGCCTAGATTTTTTGCCTGTTCGTGATGTGCGTTCCTACATCTTCAAGCCGACTCCGATAGGCGAAACTTGGGATGATTAAACCTCTTTAAGTGTTGTCAGCAATTCAAAGGAGTTAGTGCGATGCCACCTGGAAACATGGTACCTTTAGCGTGGAAGTTCGATTCACTTATTCAAAAATGTAGTTCCCACTCCCGGAATGCCTTTAAAGTCATAAACCACAGGCATGGACTGATATACCTGAGACCAACGGAGGCAAAAAGCGTGCATTGTAGTTGTAGCCAACTTTCTGTCACTGCAAGGGTCTGCAAATCCCAAAACCTCCGCAACAAGCGAGCATCCTTGGTGGATCCTCCATCGCCCATAAATGACCATAAACGTCTTAACCGCCATTCCTTCAACAAAATGAAATGGACGCAAAACAATTCCATTAGAGCCCTTTAAGGGTAAATAGATGGAACGGCTTTAACAAGAGCTTTCTTATCAATGATTTCAAAAACGCATTTCTTGCTAAGATTATCTAATACCAATAGTGCCTTTCAAATGGACATACTGGGAGTCAAAGAAGCATCCAGAATATTATCGAAGTTTGAAGTGCCTCTAGCTTAAGTAACCAATCTTTATGACAGTCAGCCGGCCATCCTCAATGTGAAAAAAGGAATAAAAGTTGTTTGTATGACATGAGTTTTCTGTGCCCAAATTCTTGATATAGGCACGATATCAAAGACTTAACTCATGTTCCTGCAAAATGGAATAACACCGACCTTATGGTGCCACTCCAGAGTGTTCTTTGTCTGATCAAGAGCAGAAGGTTGGACGTAAAGTTCTACGAACTCCCAGAAATACTGTGATGCTATATCATAGGTAAAACCGCGCCTGACAATACTTTCCCTTCATAACAGTGAGATAGCTGTCGCTAGCTTAGGTCTTTGTTACAAAATGCGTGTAAGTCACAATCGCCGTTTTTGTTATTCCTAAGTTGCATTAAAGAATGATTTTGCTTAGAGGTAAAGAACTAAAATTAAATAAAATAAAGTCTTACAATGTAGATTGTCATGAAATGCACTTTTTATGAAAGAGAGTCTTCTGGCATTTTAATTTATAAATAAGGCCTAGCATGTGTCTGGTGGCCGCCGTGGGGTATCAAGCAGAAAGACTGCAAGGGAACACAATGCTTTATCTTACGAAATTCACGTTATGAAGTTTGCAGCCCTGCATGCCAAAGCCATTGGTATTTTTAGGGCCCAATTAAAACTCCCGTCGCCGCTTTGGCGTAGTGGGTAGAGTGCGACGCTCACACACCGAAGAGTCTAGGTTCGATTCCCGGCTGAACACCTCGAATTTTTCACGGCACTGTCCCTTTGGAGCCGCTCACAACACTCAAAGAGTAATAACTATCTAAGAAAAATTCTCAAACTTCGCCGTGCGGAGTCGGCACTGTCCATTTGGAGCCGTAGGTCCCTTTTACTCTTGAGAGCAGTAGCGCTCACAACAAGAGATAATGAGCAAGCTAGGCCCTGGTCCCCCTGTGGACTGTCGCGACAATAATAGTTTATAACTGTTGCGAAGCTTTGTGGGCTTGATCAACCGTTGGAGGCTTATTGACGTAGATTTGCCACTTCATGCCAGGTATACCGGTATAAAGTGAGCGTCAAGATACAAATGTCTCGATAGGGAACATTTGTTGTGAAAGAGCCCTTATTTTTTTTTTTTGTTTGCTATGACATCTGTGAAAATTATTTAGTATACATCAAGTCATTGAACAGACAACATCATATTTTTTCATCGTGTTAAAATTGCCGAATTTTGTACCAAAAAGTGATGATTTGCGGAAAGCATTAATTTTTTGTTTTCATTTGAAGAAAAGTGCTGCAAAGTCGCGTCGAATGCTTGTCGAGGCATATGGTGATCATGCTCTATCAGAAGCAACATGCAAAAGATAGTTTCCACCGTTCAGAAATAATGATTTTGATGTGAGAAATGAAGAACGTGGAAGACCACCAAAAAAGTTTGAAGACGCCGAATTGCAAACGATATTGGATGGTGATGACACTTTGAGTCAAAAGCAAATGGCAGCAATGTTAAATGTTGCACAACAAACAATTTTTGACCGTTTAAATGATATGGGAAAGATCCAAAAGTGTGGAAAATGGGTGCCACATGAATTGAATAAAAGACAGATGGAAAACCGAAAAAACATTTGTGAAATTTTGCTTCAAAGACACGAAAGAAAATCGGTTTTCTTATCGGATTGTTACTGCCGATGAAAAATGGATTTGTTGTAAGAATCCTAAATGAAAAAAATCATGAATCTGGGACAACCATCAACATCGACTGCAAAAGCAGATCAATTCGGAAAGAAAACAATGCTGTGTGTTTGGTGGGACCAGAAAGGTGTGCTGTACCACGAGCTCCTAAAACCTGGTGAAACCGTTAATACTGATCGCTACCGACAACAAATGATCAATTTGAACCATGCATTGATCGAGAAACGACCAGAATGGGCCTGAAGACACGGCGAGGTAATTTCGCTCCATGACAATGCACCTGCACACAAAGCAAAACCGGTTCAGGATACAATCAAAACACTTCGCTGGCAGCAGCTACCCCACCCGCCGTATTCACCAGACTTGGCTCCTTCCGACTAACATTTGTTTTCATCGATGGGACACGCATTGGCTGAGTAGCACTTTGATTCTTACGAGGAGGTCGAAAATTGGTTGTCTGATTGGTTTGCTTTAAAAGACGAATAATTTTATTGGCGTGGTATTCAAAAATTGCCAGAAAGGTGGTCAAAATGTGTAGAAAACAATGGCCAATACTTTGAATAAAATATTTTTACTTTACCATTAATAATTAGTGTTATAGTGTTTCATACCGGTATACCTGGTATATCCTCTTAGAAAATATTTAAGCAACGCTAAGCTGCACGATTGTGGAGGTGCGTTTGGATAATGAAATACAGCCATCAGCGACTTTATTTCATTATCCAAACGCAGTGATTTCACAGATTTTATTCAAGCCATTCCCTCTGGATGAATGGTATTGTATCTATGACAGGCCTTACAAGTAGTGCTGAAAGACACATCCGAGGACTATGTGGCCAAATCATCAAAATTAGAAGAATTAGCTGTTCAACATTTAGTTTTCTCCACACAGTCCGATTTTTCACTTTCTTCCCCCGAATAAATTCCGTCACCGCACGGAGTAATCTCGCTTTCAATCGCCTTCTTACTCATTTAATCCTTACCAAACTTGCATGAACAAACAAATGTAAGAATCAGTAACTTGACTTTTTTTTTTGCTGATCTTTTAAGGTTACCTAGAATTTATCCCGCTTTGGTAATCCTACACAGGATATTGGACTATATTTTCAAACTAAGGCGTAGAACACATGACATATGTCTCAGCTTGGAATAAGCTAAGCTTAAATAAAAATTCTAATTGCTGGGTACGCTTATACAAAGAATGATCTATTTTTCACGACTATAAAAAGGACTATGGCAAAATCGTCCCTTGCTATATTTAGAATATTATTTTAATAATAAATTATTTTCTACCGGAATCCCTGTTTCATTATAAACGCTGCCTTCTTCTTCTGTAGGAATCGGTGTATTAGAAATCACAGTTTCTTATTATTCTTTTGTTAGACCTATTCCATCGCTCTTTCTGCGGTAATGTCTGTCTAAGGCCTCGTGGTCTATTAAGGGACCTCACGTTCCACGTGCAAAACCGAAATCCGCCCGAAATCCAGCCGTGTTGACATCTTTGAACTAATTTTTTTTACGTGATGAGAAAGTTACGCACAACTCATTGCCTGGTAGGCCAGGCCATTTTTTAACCCTCGGGCAGAGGGTTTATGGGTGGTGACGTGAAACCCAGCACCTCAGTGGCAGCTTTTTTGATGGCTTCTTGACTACTTTTCCAGTCTTCTTCTATAATAAATGCAGGCAGCGTCGTTTCAAACAGGCTCGGTCGACAAAGTTCCCACCAATCCGTTGTGATTGCAGCTTCCCGACGTCAAACCATAAACGCCTGTCTCGACTCCGCTGATCTCTCCATATTCGAGTCCCTACCTTGGCTACAAGAAGGTGATGATTCAAGTCGATGTTTGCATCACGGAAGGTTTGGACATCGAGAATGCTGGAGAAGTGTCTGACGTCCATCGTAACGTGGTCAATCTAGTGGTGCATTGATTAGGATATCGCCAGGTCCCTTTGGGAATGTCCAGGTGTATGAACCGCGTGCTAGCCACGAAGAGGTTCGGCCCCGAGGCGAAGTTCAACAGCCTGAGTCCATTGCCGGATGTGTCGTAGTGTAGACTGTGTTTTCCAATGACTCCAGCAAAGATGTCCTCCTTTCCCAGCTGAGCGTTGAAGTCGCCTCTCTTCTAGGAGGTCATAAAAGTCATCCTTGGTGTTGTCATCCTTCTCCTCTGTCGGGGCGTGAGCGCATATTAGGCTAATGTTACCGAATTTAGCTTTGGTACGGATTGTCATGAGGCGCTCGCGGGCGGGGTCGTAGCTCAAGACGTTTGCCTATGTCTGCTTCGAACAGAAAATCCGCATCCTAATAAGCGCCGCCGTCCATCTTTGTAGCAATCGCTGTAGAATATGTCGCAGTTTTTCATCGTTTTTTTCGGGCTAATCCCATCGCACTTCCAGGCGGTAATGTCTGCTTTGTAGCAGTCCAGGATCTCCGCAAGTTCTTCGGCTGCACGTAATCTGTTAAGGGACCTCACATTACACGTGCAAAAGTGAAAATCGTTGTCATTAAAACTTTTTACTGGGGTCCCCTACTTTTCCGTGGCATGGTGTCATCTCTGAACTGATTTGTTTTTTTCTTAACCTCACACACGGACTAGTAGGCCAGGCCATTCTTTAACCCTCTTAACTTTGGTTCACCATACAACAGGTGTTGTCGTGTCTATTCAGTTAGCACCGCGAGGAGGCTGTATGTCGACTGACCGGCATTTTCGAGGATAGTTTTGGTACCTTGCTTTGTTGAGCGCGATCAACGACACACACAACGCTTTGTACAAGCAAAGTGTGTGTTTTAACACATCAGCATCACAGGCTTTTATACTCCTCGAACCCTCCCAATAAGCGCAGTTCTTTCGAGGCGTTCGTTTTTACAACGAAATTCTAACGAACGCCTCCCTTCATCAATCTGCACAGATTCGAAATTCAAAGTTGACAATCCCAAGAAGTCACTTCTCATTTCCCCACGAACTTAACGCCCCAATTAATGAAATTTAAAATTCTAAGACAGCTTCTCGTGACAGTCCTCCTTCTCCACTAAGCGGCCGTCCTTGGACAAACACTTTCCTTACCCAGTCACATCGACAGCTAATAGGCCACATGTTGAAAGCCTCCTCCTCTCGAGTTGACTGAAATCTGTGCAAAATCCCAGATCAAGGGCAAAAAAAAAACATTGCGAATTCACCATAAAAATAACGGCAATCGCTGCGCTCTGCGGAGCGGGAACCACAAATTAAATTTAATTTTGCAAAAGAAGTTTTCACCGGACAGCGGCATTCAATTAAAACGCAAACAACCCCCGCCAGCCCCAACTGTAAACTCACAATGGGTGTCCGTTTCAAAAGTTAATCCATGCAAGATACGACGCAGGCGAACACAGACAATAAAGTTCGTCCTTCCAGGAGGAGAATAAAATGCCTCATTCATTAGTTTCCTCGCCCGGTGGCGGCCAACGGCATCCAGAGCGCGCTTCCTTCCGTCACCGCGTCGAGGATTCCACCCACAACAAGGGTTGAATTTAAATTTATCTCCGTTGGTTGGACTGGGTTTTAATTTTCTTTTATTTTATTTTCTTTTTCAGATGTACCGTTATATTATTTAATGCCAAAAAACAAACCCAAGCCTACCTTGTGAACACGTCCCGGAAGGCTATCACAGCCGTGGCATTCTCGCGATGTGGCCGGTATGTGGCAACAGGCGAATGCGGTCTGAATCCCGCCATCAAGGTGTGGGAGTTGGACGCCCCGAATGGGAACGCAGAGGCTTCAACTGGCGGCAATGTGGTGGCGGAGTTTATAGGTCACAAGTACGCCGTAAGCTGTGTGGTAAGTCAAGATCCGTTCAGTTTATGTTTTCCGCTTTGACACGCTTCTTTGCAGGCTTTTTCGCCAACCGGCAAGTACCTGGTATCGGTTGGATCACAACATGATATGATAGTCAATGTGTTCGATTGGAAGTCAAACCTGAAGATGGCGTCAAACAAAGTCAGCGCGAAGGTATCCGCAGTGAGTTTCAGCGAGGACGGCAGCTACTTCGTCACTGTTGGCAACAGACACGTCAAGTTTTGGTATCTTGACGGAGGGCGAAAGGTAACCAAGCACACACCATATATGCGGCAGTCCTTGATCCTGAAATGTCTCTTCCACAGCCGTACAAAGATCCCGTGCCGCTGATGGGCCGGAGTGCCATTCTGGGGGAGCTGCGGAACAACGATTTCTGCGCCGTTGCATGCGCCAAGGCCGAGGGCATCGACAGCACATACGCCATCACCCGGCAAGGCCACCTTGTGGAGTTCAATTCCCGCCGTCTTCTAGACAAATGGGTAGCTTGCCGGACAACCAGCGCCAACTGCATCTGCGTGAATTCGCGGTACATCCTGGTGGGCTGTGCAGAGTCCATCATCCGGATCTTCAATGCAATGACCCTGGAGTACGTGACCACGCTACCGCGGACCCACTATTTGGGTGTCGACGTCGCCGCTGGGGTGCATATCAATCACATCATGACCGTGCCACACAATGCCAAATACCCGGACACCATCGCAATGGTGTACGACGAGGTGCGGGCCAAGGTCACGTGCGTGTACAACGACCACAGCCTGTACATCTGGGACATGAGGGACATAAAGCGAGTGGGCAAGAGCCACTCGTTCCTGTACCATTCGACGTGCATCTGGGGTGTGGAGACAGTGCCATACAACATGGACAGGGAGGAGTCGCAAACCCTGCCAGACGACTGCTTTGTGACGTGCTCCTCGGACGACACGATCCGCGTATGGGGGCTTGAAGGATGTTCAAACAACGAGATCTACCGGAAGAACATCTACAGCAAGGACCTGCTCAAGGTTGTGTATATAGACGACGAGTTGAACTTCATCAAGGACAATGACAACTCGATCATGGCCACCGATAAGTCTAGCTACGACGGCCGGAACGGTGTGCGCTGCATCAAGATCAGTCCCGAGCTGAGTCACTTGGCCAGCGGCGATCGCAGCGGCAACATCCGGATATACAATCTCGCAAATTTGAAGCTCCTCACGGCCATCGAAGCACACGACTCCGAGGTGCTGTGCCTGGAGTACACCAACGACAAGATCGAGCGGAAGCTGTTGGCCAGTGCCAGCCGCGATCGACTGATCCATGTGTTCGACGTCAATCAGGGCTACGTCATTCTACAGACACTCGACGACCACTCGAGCAGCATCACGAGCATCAAGTTCGTCGGCAGCGGCCTTACCTTCCAGATGATATCGTGCGGAGCGGACAAATCAATCATGTTCCGCACCTTCCAGAATAATCAGTTCCTGCGGGGTTCCAACTGCTCAGGGAAGACGACTCTCTACGACATGGAGGTGGACAGCAACAGCAAACACATCCTAACCGCGTGTCAGGACCGGAACATCCGCGTCTACAGCACCCACAATCAGAAGCACACGAAGACCTTCAAGGGCTCGCATTCGGACGAAGGTAGCCTGATCAAACTGAGTCTCGACCCCAGCGGCATCTACGTGGCTACCTCGTGCACGGACAAGACCCTGTCCGTCTACGACTACTACTCGAACGAATGCATGGCCCGCATGTACGGCCACAGCGAGTTGGTGACCGGGCTAACGTTTACCAACGACTGCAAGCACCTCATATCGGCAAGCGGTGACGGCTGCGTGTTCGTGTGGCAAATACCGCACGACATGATTGTCACGATGCAGGCCAGACTATCACAACAACGCCTGCGATCCGGGCATCCGCCACTTCCCCGCCCAATATCTGAGATCATCGTGGAGTCCCCAGTCCCAGAGGAGGAGAAATTCGGTCTATCACCGAGCGCGCTCTTCATGGACGATATCCCCCTGACGCCCGGTTATAAGTTTTCCGACGTCGGACAGCTACCTCAGTGGGCAAAGCGGAAGACAGCCACCGAAGATGCCACCGTGGCCAGTCTGAGCTCGAGCCCCAGTCAGGTTGTGGGAGTTGCAAAGCCTCGTGGCCGTTGGGCACAGCGGGGTCAGATCGATTCGGATACCCTCGATCTGCGAAGCAATCTAGAGAGCCCCCTCGGTGCTCCACCCTACGGCGGCGGCAACACTCAGACCTCGGACTACAACAGTGCCAGCTCGAAGGACATCATGTACAACCAGACGTACCTGAGCGAGGACAGTTCGATCGACAGCGGCATGGAGACACGGCGGGAACTGAAGTTCGTTGTGGGCAACAGCAGCACTGCCAGACCTGTTCCGGAGAAGAAGAAGACGTCTGCAGTGCCCGCCTCTTTGCGATTCGAGTCGAACAATGACCATGATGGCGACATCGAAGACATTTCCGACGGTGAGAGGACGAGTTCAGATCACGGGATGTTCTATCCCAACATTTCCCCCGGCACACCAACGTGAGTATGAAATGACACCTGTTTGTGTGTCCCTATTGACGTGAGTCTTTTGCCTGCAGGGAGTTTAAGGTAAACGCCATGAATGAGGAGGAGCTCCGCAAGTCGATGAGGCGGAAAAATTTCGAGAAAGTCGGTCTCAACCTTAGCGGAGGATCGCACACCGCGAGCACTGGAACCGGTACCGGAACCTCCGACACGGAGGACGAGGGCTCCACCCCAAGCGGGGAAAATGCGGACCGCTCGCTGGCCTCCACACTGGGCGGCAGCTCAGAGAGTATCCCCCAAGCCACCTCAAGCTTCCTGCAGCAAGCTTTAGACGGCCCAGGAGCCTTGCCGGAACGTGGTGATAGGAGTAAGCCTGTGCACATGCCTTCAGCTCTTCCAGTGCTAACCCATTCGTCTCCCCCACAGCACGTCGCAGCATAAGTGCCAAACACAACACAGAAAATAACAAGACACCCTCCATAACAAAGTCGTACACCAGCACGAAGAAGGAGGAGCTCCTCAAGGTCATAAGCGAGGCGAAGCAGAAGCTGGAAAACGTAAGTTTCTGCAGCTGAACTTCTTCGCACTTTTTTCATCTACAAGGTGCTTCGATGTGAGATGCTTTCGGGCTTTCTTGCAGGCTGTCTCTTCGCTGACTATTTGCCCCCCGAAGTGGAAGGGGTGCCCCCTAGACTTCATCTCTGTCATCACGCACATTGTTACATTTATTTTTGCAGAACTATTTTTGTGTTTTGTGTTTTGTCAATTTTTTTTCATTTTTTGTTCTTTTTTCCATTCTATGGCGGTTGCGTGTCGCATTTTTTAGGGACAAAGAATTTACAAAAACGGATTAAAAAAGAGTAACGCAGGCCCAGAGGTGAGAGAACTGATAACCGAAATCCAACGAATCGCTGCATCCATGTGACCGAACCCTAACAGCTTTGCTAATAATCATTTGTTTTCCAAATCGAATTCGAGAACGCCGAACGGAATTCAAAATTTGCTCGCCATTCGCTTGTGCATCTTCATTAACAGTCATTTACTAGTTATTTTTAACCCACAATATCGAGAGTGTTCTGGACGCTCGTAGACGCGTAATTTATCGGCTTTTTGTTTGCGGGGGTAATCTCGCAAGTCAGGCATGCATGTGCACGTTTAATGCAAAAAATCGATACTTGAGAGTTAGATTATTCGTTTGCCGCAATCCAATTGACGGGGTCGGCTGGGAAGAGCTTGTAGAGCACTCGTATGCACGCTCTGTGTGTATGCCTTGTCATTGACTTACATCATCATCTGTGAGGCCAGCTGACTGCCTGGTGTCAAGGGGAACGCGATTTCGTTTTTCTCTGTTGCCGTCTTGGTACTGTTTCCGGGTGCAGACTTTTGATGTCATTGCATTAAAATGGGGGAAGATTTAAGGGAGGAACCCGCTCGTCATACTCAAATGGTTCCTTATGCCAATCACGAGCAAGATAGCTCCAATCTTTATATTCGAGCTCTTCCGTGTCACCCCAAAAACACTACGGAGTTCGAAAAGTTTGTAAATATGCACTGGAAACGGACGGTAAACAGACAATACGCCCACGGACCATAAGCGCGGAATTTCCTTCTGTATGTGAAAGATTCCTTCAGTCCAGTCATTTGTGTTTGCTTTTTACATCACACATGCTTATTTCCGGAGAGTATTTGCTTTGCAGCCGTACGTCAATGATCACGAATCGTAAACCACTGGCGCAGCGCTTTCATTAAACATAAAAAACATTAAAAACTCATTAAGTCATTTCGAACTGATCGCCTTCTCTCTCTATCTCGCCCTCTCTCACTGTGTCTGTCTATAAAATTGTATCTGTCTATATCTGTTTCTCTGTGATGTCAAAGTGAATAACAAATAACTTCTAAAATCGCATACCTAACACGAGAATGTCAAAATTAACTTTTCTACTTTCAAACTTTTTCTTTTCACCTCTTAACGACCTCCGCCTTCTCCTTCAGACGCACACAATAACGATTCTCTTGCTTTTAGGTTGGCTACCGGCCGCTGCGTGGAAGCCACAGCATATCAGATCTGAGCATCGCTGGAAATCTAGAGAATTCCAGGACTCCGAATCGTTACGCGAAAGCTGGTGAGTATTATTCCTTGGCAGGTCTCCGAATGTCCCAATGAACAAAACCTACATTCTCTGCTAATTGATATCTTTGAATGCATGCTGCTCGTGGGTGTACACTTTGAACTCCCTAGGATATAAGGCGCAAACTTCCAATTTCTTCTTCAATTGCGCCGCCTCCAAATCGATTCTCATACAAAACTGCAATGTCATGCGTCAATTGCATCAAAACTATCCTCCGTATCCGCGCCATATTGGCGTTTATACCGCTACCACCACGCTGACACCGGCGTCTGTTCAGCAGCAACAATCAGAGAAACCGCTCTCTTCCACGTGCCCACGCTCAAAGGCGAAACCAAGCAATCTAGAGATAAGCACCGACGACGTAGATAAGTCTTCCCTAGGTCCAGCTTCCAACAACAACACTAGCCAATCGAAAACGCGCAAAACGCACAGCATCCTGAAGAACTACAAATCGTGCCCCGTGTCGCCGGTGCACGAGGAGATCGACTGGCGGAACCTGCCTAGCAACAACAAGAACATCATTTTCACGGAACCGAAGCGACACTCGGTCTACAGCGACGATGCCAAGACAATCCTGGACATGATCCACACCGACACTGAGCGGATGATCGAGGAGATCACAAAGAAGTACGGTGATCTCGACGAGGCTCAGGCCACGGTGCTGTCGACCTCCGCCTCTGTGCCACATGGACTGGGGAACACGCACAGCCTGCCTCTCCCACATCAGCACAGCGCTGCTGGGAAGAAGAAGGACAAGGACTCCCCGAAGGATGAGGACGGCAACTTCAGCTCGGACTCGCTTGAGAATTGCAGTCTCGACTTGGACTACGAAAAGAATCACAGCAACGGACGCAAGAAGAAGAGCGTCTGCAAGAAGCACCAGAAGAAGACTTCGGGATCCTCAGTTCCCAAGAGGTCGGTCAGCGAGTACTTTATATACAAGGACTTCTACGACCAGTCTATTCACCGAAACGTCTCCTTGTCGGACATACTTAACGACGATCCTGCTGGCAGCGGGCCCGTCGCCGGTGATCACTTGGAGGAAGCCAAGTTCCTGGAAACCCAGCGTCACTCAAGTGCCAGCTTCTTCCTCACCCAGTACACAGACAAAAAGAGCCAGGAGAGCCTGCTCTCAGACGAGTACGGTGATGGCAGCTACTACAACAGCATGGAGAGCATTCTCTCGGACGAGTCTGACTGCAAGAGCGCACCGCTCGAGATGCTCTTCGACAAGAAGCGCATGAAGAACTCGTACGCCAACCTTCTGCAGGGCAGAGTCAACGACAACGTTTCTAAGTCGTACGGCTCCAGCCCGAACACGTACAGCTCTCTGGACTTCTACATGCAGCAAAAGACGGTCAACTGCACCTACGAGAGCTTCGACGTTTCCGGCTACGCTCTTGATGAGTTTTCCGAGAAAACTAGGGGCCAGAAGGCTCCACCCAGCATTCATCCCTCAGAAACCTATCCTCGGCTTTCTGATTGCCTCCCGCCAAAGTCCCCGAAGAATGACGACGACATCCCGACGATGCGCTACAAGAACGCACAGTACAACTCCGGCGTCAATAAGAGCCTCAGCAAAGAGTTCGCTTACGAGAGACAAAGGAAAAACCCTCTGACCAACGAGGAGTACGACGACTACATGTTCACCAAGAAGCCGGTCGGCGAAAAGCCCCCAGTTCCGGCGAAGCCCCAGAGCCTCATGTCCTCTGTCATGAGTGGAACTGTGCAGCCCGTCAAAAAATCTTGCAGCTTCGAGGTGGACACCAAAGATTTGGTCTGCCCGTCTCGCACAGCCAGTGTTGTGCGGAAATTCGAGCGAAATCTGGCGAAGTTCGAGCGCGAGAAGCAGCAGCAAAGTATGCGCTCTAGCGCTAGCAGTGGGGCCCTCAGCTCCACCAGCAGCTGCTTAAAATCCAGTCAGAAGTCCACGAATACCGGGGGCTCCTCCCGACGGGCATCAAGCATGAGATCTCGGAGCAGGCCCAAAATTTCGGTGCGTTTCAACACCGTCAGTCAAATCAAGTACACGCCCTCCGACAAGCGGTCCTCGTCCTGCAGCAGTAGTCGCTCCAGCGGAAACCGCACTGACTACGAGGAGAAGTCCTTTGAAATGTACATCTCCGAGCATGGCACTGAGCGCGACAACAACATGGACAGCCTAAAGCTCTACACGAAGCCGCCGCCGATCGTTGACGAAATGCAGGACGACAAGAGCAAAAAGAACTCGCAGAACGAAAAGACTTACGTGCAGCAACCGTCGCTGGACAACAACACCAGCAACCAGTGCCGCAACATTGCCAAGAAAATCGACATCATCAACAAGCTGATCGAGATGGAGGAGAAGAAGCTGGAGCAGATCCGCCTCGCCACAGAGAACCGCATGAAGCCCTTTGAGTGCAATTCAAAGGAGAAGGGCTACGTGAAGAGCCTCACTATGAACTTCGACAAGTTGGCACGTGGTATTGAGCGGGACTTTGAGCTCGAGCAGAAGCACGCTGCCTGCGATGGTGGTAGCCAGTACAATCGAATGACACGAAACATAAGTCTTCCCGACGTCCTCGAGAGTGCTAAACTGCAGACTTATGATTTCATTGTGGACGCCGACGAGCACGAGAGCGAGAAGATTCGCAATGACTGCGGCGGCAAGGACAAAGGTTTGATGTGCAGTGTGTTCGCGGCACGCTATCCACGTTTCTCTTCAGTTTCGTTCGATTGTTTCTGTTCAGTTCACTCTGTGCCGGAGTTCCCCTATGATTTTGATCACTGTGTGCAGTTGTTTCTTATTTTCGTTTCTTTGTTGTACTTTCTCTTTGTTTTGGTTTGCAACATTGGATCGTTATTCCTTGTTTGGTTTAGAGTTTTTTGGTTTTTTGATGGGGTGGTTTCATTTTTGTTTGTCTCTATATTCTTGTGACACTTCTCTGACTCAGGTTAATCTTATTGATTTGTAATTTTTAATGTCGCAAAGACAAAACGAAAATCCAAAGTACAAACTTAGTTTTCCTCATATCCTTACCAGGTCCGAGGAATGTAAGTAACATTGTGTTGAGCAATTGTGAAAAATGATTTGTGAGCAAAAGATTTTTTAAATAAACATAATCCGGCCAACTTGGTATTTGACTCACGCATTTATGGTTTCGTTGATCTCAACAGCATTTTAATCGAGGTTTAGAAATGAATATTAATTTTTAATATACTAACTGGATATTTTCTTAAACTGCGTTAAAACTCCTATATTTTCAAAAGTTCAATTTTGCTGCGACGAATAACAGTTGAGATACATATGTTGTATCTCCGATGTACCTACCCATGGAAAAAATATCTCGTTCTGAACCATCACATGATCTTATACCCTCGTACTCATATCACGCGCAACAATAGCGATTAAGTTAGGCTCAATGTACGCGGTTAAGCGTTGAAACTTATTTTAGCTTGACTTGGAAGCATCGGCTGAAATCAAATGTATTGAAATCTGTCTAAAAATGTATTCCTGCCGAAGTAAACTTTCTTCCTGATGCACTCAATAAGTTCTTCAGAATTGTGTTCTTGGAATTAAAGAATCCCCATGTTGATGCATTTTTTCCTTTGTCTAATGATACCAAGAGCTTCAAGACCAAAACGACTGAAAACCCTTTCGTGTGAACCTAACGTCTGTATAACGGTGATGTCAATCCATAAAAACAAAAATGAAAAGGAACTTTAATTTTTCAAAAAATCTATAGATTGATATATTTTATACGTAAAATTATCTTACTTTAAGCCAGCGGGAACTATAACCTACAAAAAGTGGCGCCCAACAGTGCAACAACTCTCTGCTAAATATCCACTTGTGTTCATTCGATTCTTTAAATTGTTCTGTCTATGATCACACCCTTCGACCCTCCGTAACTTGACAGCTTTGAACACACTATCAAGTGTTCAAAACCATCGGAGTTGTTTTGTCTGCCTAAAAGCTAAAGACTGCAGAGAAATCTGAGGGTTTCGGGCAGAGTAGCTATTGCGGGTAATAGAACATCTCCAAAAAAAGCAGTAATCCGAGTTAATGAAAGGGCTTCATTGTTCATTTAAAGCTTATTTCTTTGAGAGTTGTTTGAGCTGATACTCAACACTTAGCTCGTGCTTAAACGATCATCATTAAATGTCACAGTCGGCTTCACTCTGCTTACAATTATTTAATCATCGTTTGTGGCATGTATTTGAACACATTTCTGGTTTCCACTTTTACCAGTCTTTTTTTTTTTTTTTTTTTGTTTCTCGATAGTTGCGAAGTTTTCGAGTTTTCGCATACTCCATACTTTCATGGCTTGGACACAATTCTTATTTTGCGTCCGAAGGAATGAAGTAAGAACGACGATCACCCAACTCATCCGAAGAGGTTCAACCGTTAGCCCGATGTAATTTCTATTCCGAACTAGAAACATAGTTCTCAGTTTTTAATTTTCATATTAAAACCTTCTTGCTGGGTGAAAATCGATTGGTTCCAAATGTCATTTGGATCATGTACTAATTTAGCATTTATGGCAATTGACAGATAAACAGGCATGCCATCATTTAAATGGTTGGCGAAAAGTGAAGACGAAAGCTTCAAAAAGTTTCATTCGCACTTTTTTTTTTCACTTATACCAAAGACATCTAAGTCGATTCGATTATGGTACATAGTGTGCGGAAAAATTTAAAAATGCCTTCAAACAAAATCATACTTGAGATGCCAACTTTTACACTGCAATAGTTGGAAATAGAATAACGATTGAAAATTTGCTTCAATTCCACCTTATGATTTTTCGGACACCGCATATTTAGTTTCCTAATCCAGCTTAGGGAAAAAAGAAAAGGAATTGCCGATGAATAGACGCAAACGGCAGTCATTTACCTCAAAACAAGTTGAAATCAAAACTCTTCTGATGCGTCCAAAAGTTCCATTCACATACTTTCTTCAGAAGTTACAATTTCGTACGGGACAGCAATGCATCTCTGTTTTTCTCGTACCGTGTTCATCTTCATTGACTCAGGTGTCTATTCTGTCACGACTGTCAGCCGATGGTATTCTCCTCATTCCGCTTAAAATTTCAGTTTGTTTCCATGTAAAAATTTAAAATTTTCTCATTCGCCTTGTTTTTGGCAAATTCTTTTCATAGATTTCTGTTCTGTTCTTTGCACAGTTCTTTTCCGTTTTTTGAGGAAAATGCGTGACTTGGGGAATATACTAATTCTTTTAATTACTTTTATAGGAACTCCAAACAAAAACCTGATGTCTGTTCAGATGGAGGATTCATCCATCCGACGTGCGTGCTCTCTGAGTGACCTTCACATGGGTAATATGGGCAAAAGTAAGTTTCCTCCCCACATTTAAGCTCAGCCATCAAGAGGTCATTATGTTACAGATTCCAAAACCAATGGGACGCCACTACAGAAATCTGGATCAAACCATCGAACCAGCCCTGCATCCCGTTCAGCAAGCAAACGCAACAGTCTTCAAGGCATCAAATCGCCTAGTTCTGGGCTGGGAACACAGAGCATCTCTATGAATGTTCTAAACAATGGAGTAAGTGCTTCTATATTACCCATGTACGAACGCTTCCTATTGAGAAACTTTATTGCAGAGCGACTCAGATCCCGAGGACACCGTCAGGGGAAGGCCGTCAGCAAGTCAGAGCCGAACAAACGGGCCAATTGGTAACAAATTTACTGAACCCACAAACCGTCCTGAAACTCAGTTTTTCCTTGCAGCTTCTTCAAGGCAGTATGGTAACAAATCAACCGCAACTACGTCCACGAGACGCAAGGGCCTTCAAAATTCATTCAATAACGGTAGCAGCGAATGCATTATCCGCTTGGTTTGCTTTTATTCAAAATGTTTCATTTTACAGGATCTGGTCAACAAGATGATTCCAGTTCGGAAGAGACACCCGGTAGCTCATCAGCACACGGCGGTAAACCGGTGGTGCCCCCACGGCCACGTAACCTGTCGCTGGATCACAAGAAGACCGTGCTTAACAGTCCGAATGTGGTGAAGACCCGTGGCAATTTTGAATCTGTTGAATATCCTACCCGCGATGTAGAACAAGCCGATCGTAAGAAAAACATCCTACTGCAGAGGGATTGTTTTTATTTTGATTTTTTTTTTTTCATTTCAGCGAAATCCCAAGTGTACAATATAATTAATAAATTGTACACGACAACTAACGCTGCTGTGCAGCTGCATGCAAAGTTGAAGAACTGCGACGACTCTCCAACGAGCACTGGCAATAATAATCTTATGCTAAAGGAATTGGAAAACGCTGTGATCATGACACAACAAATGTTAACCAATATTACAAATAAGTAAGTTTACTGGAGGGGCGGCAATTTGTTCAGTATGATCCCATTAGAATCCTTTATAGCACGGAGCATTCTACTATTCTACGGCATCCTAAGTCTTAGGATCGTTACTTAAAGATTCCTCTGTGAAAGCATTCTAGGGGTTGTTGCATCAACGTTTTATGCAGTTTGACCCTTTATGTGCCAAGTAAATTCTTTCTGTTTCATTGACCCTAAAGTCCGGGTGGATCTGATTCTCTACCATTGATCTCTCGCCAGCTAAGTACAACTGCGCACTCAAAGTTGCTTGCGGCCCACCAAACTTAATAAGACTGTGTAACTATCCAACTTCTTTTCCTTCACTGATTGGCCTCAACAAACATGCCACTCCATCTCGCAGGTTGCTTTTAATTACGCACTTAAATTTAGTTGAGGTCGCTCTTCACTTGTGTGCGCCACTCTCTGGCCCTTCTCTGTCACAATTACTCGGATTCGAAGTCTTTTTGGGCAGTGGTGTCCATAAGACTAGCAATCTTATACGTTACATCCGAAGACGCTTGACAGGACGAATGCAGTCATACAGCTCGTAAAGTTCGTCGTTGAACCTTCTCCTCTAAATGCCATCAGCACATCAGAAACAAAAATCACACGCAGAACTTTTCCAATGAATATTCATTTTAAATTTTGTCTTGTCCTTTTGGATGTTAACGAGTGGAATTAGATGTCCAAATCAAAGCTCAGGAAAGAGTTGAGGACTAGAAGGAACGTCATTATCGATGGGTTGCATGACTACTTAAGAAAAAAAGCATATGCCCCAAAATTGCAATTGACATTCAGAGACCCTCTCTGGCCTCGTTGGAATTTCGGATACATAAGAGAAAAACTAGTTTGGGTAACCATTCACCCCACAATCTCAGAATTAATGCAAAAGCTCGAATCTTCAAGGAAAAACAGCACAACGTTAAAGTGTGTAAAAAGTGTAGGAAGTGGAGCACACTTGGATCTTGAAGGCTGGCACTGTTTTGTATCAACATCATACAAGAGTCAGAGATCAAAAAACTTTATATATAAGTTATGTTGGCAATTTAATGTCATTATCGTTGTGTGGTGGCCGCCGTTGCGTAGTGGGTAGAATGCGACTCTCACACGCCGAAGGTCCAGATTCGGTTGCCGGCTCGAATTTTTCACAACACCACTTCTATCGAGCTGCTGACACCACTCAAAGAGCAATAACTGTCTAAGAAACGGTTCTCAAATTTTGCCGTTCGGAGTCGGCAAAAAACTCTAGATCCCTTCTACTCGTGAAAGAACAGCAGCGCGCAGAAAACGAGTTGTTGATGAGCAAGCTAGGTCCTGGTCGCCTGGGCACTGTCGCGTCATACAATTATCGTTGTGTGGTGCATGCAGCATTCTAAGCGGTTTATAAAGAGTACTATTTGACTCTTATTCAATGGATTACGCGATGATGTGTGTTAAAAGCAATTCCAATAACAGCAATTCCAATAACAGATCATTTCATATTTCAGGAGCACACAACTTGAATTCGACTCATTGTACCCTATGAGTTTTAGTAATCGATTTAACTCAATCAATTTAACTCAACTCTGTGCACACTATTTTAAAACCACAGAATAGATATAAATCTAAAACTTCGTACCACAGTGACAACAGGCTCTCAATCAGATTTAACAAAAAATCAGATTTTTTGTATTTTTTGCTCATAATAGGAAACGAAATTTTTGTAGAAAAGAAAACTTACAAATATTTATGATCACCTATGTTATCCCCAATTTCCTACGCAAACATTTTATTTGGTTGCCATTTCCTAAAACATGTTTCTTACCAAGAATTTGACGGATTTGAACGTTAGTGACCATTGCCGAAAACTTCTATACTATTTGTAGCAGCATTGATTGATGCCAAACCATGAATGTTTATTTTTGTATAACTGACATCCACGTATGATTGCCTTCAATGGCATAGTTAGTTTCCCTTAGTTTCTAAATCTTAGTTTTACTAAATCCATTGTAGCACGATCTGTGTGACATGTTGTGCCGTCTTGTTGAAACCACCGCTCCTGCACATCGCTGTTGGTCATTTGAACGTAAAAATTAGTCAACTGGTCTGTATGGCGGTCAATTTGTGGCTCGTATCATTTTTAAAGCAGTGCGGACAAATTATTCGACTACTCTAACAGTACATTTTTGTGAATGTCTCAACACTCACCTGAAATTTATTCTCAACCCGTTAACAACGCAGTCGATTTCTAACAAAATTCGCTTATTGAAGTTGGGATCGACAGCAATCTTGTTTTGGGCCCATTCACCGAATCTTCGTCTTCTGTGAGTCTGTACATTGTGGTATGTCAAACCAACTCAATGAATTACTTGTCAGTTGGCAAAATGACCGCAAGTTAAAAAATTGTTGCCAACCTAAAGTTATATTTTGTATAATACTGTGTATGCTTTGGTACGAACGTTTAATTCTTTCTCTGTGATTCTTACCCAACTCTTTATTGGCATCGTGGACCTCTGCGCTTTAGGTGTTTTAAAATGCCACCATCAGTACACCTTTGGGTACTCTACTAAACAACTATATACTATATAGCAGTAACGTTTTCGCAGTTTTTTTTTTGGAATGCAATAGTAATGTTGTCTCACACCGCCGTGCCTCGATCGTCCAAAATCGCGAAACCGACTACATTTATCTGTGATGGAACTCAGAAAGAACTCGATGAGGAAGTATTTCCGCTGTGATGTTGAGTGGCACTCGCTAATTTGCTCACCTCGCAAAACGTACTAAAAGACAACAGCACAGTTGAGCCAAAGTTTCTTCTTTTCTTCGAAACTTCCAATTCTCAAACTTTGCAATTCCTTCTTTCGGAGCTGCTTTGGTGAATTCTTTCATAAATTATAAAAACAATTACTGCCGTTCAGCAATTTACAGCATTACACGTGTCACATAAGCTAATGACCCGGAGTTGCAAAAAAAATAAAAAACGAATCTTACCTGAACTATTACTCATTCTATTTTCTATAGAAGCTATAGTCTCATGCTTGCGCCGTTTCTCTGTGAGTTTCTCCATTTGCTGTGTTTCAGTAAAAATGGTCCCTAAATTGCAAAACTTTGCTGCACAAGGAAAAACGACAAGTACTTAACCTTACATTGTTGTCTTGTAATAAAGCGTGCTTTCACCATTTTCTACACTTAACGATTGTGAATCAAAGGAAACAACAGTTCATTCAAAAGTTGCAAAACATGGCTTTCACCTCACTCTTCACATTCACTGTTCATTACAAAAGCAAAATAAAATTCAGAAATAATATTAAATTATTTTGTTTTTTAGGAACGATAAAATCTCGTCGCAGAATGCCTCATTATTCGCCGCGAGTGAACTGGCGAATTTAGAAAATGGAGATTATCAAACAGTGGTGAACAACTGCGCCGATCTACTCAGCAATGTCCGAAGTAAGCACAAACCCGATGACTGTGAGAATAACTCCTAGTGTGTAAAATCTTAGTCTTAACCTATACAAAACAAGTACATATACATGCCTAGAATGTAATCAACCTAGTTAACTAATGTTCTGTTTTCGTTTACAACAATTTAAATCATAGTTATATGCATGTATATTTTTTCTTCAATTTGTTTATTCTAAATGTTGTTCGAAGTAGTTCTAACGAATAACCTTCGAATCACGTTCAATACTGTAATCAGTGATTAATGATGTTTTTTTTGTTTAAAGACGCATTATAAAACTTACTAAAAAAAACATTTATGATACTTGGTTTAAGATTTATACTGATAAGTCAAGCAGATAATAAAACAACAATTCTAGGATTAAGTCTATGTGAAGCGATGTCGAAGGAAACTTCTTGAGTCAGACAGACGCACACCCATCGAAGTGTGTCTGCTGCCAGGAAGTGAAGCCAAAACCAAATTGAACGAGATTGAAATTATGAAGAAAAGCAAATAATTAACTGTAAGCTGCCGCTTTTTTTGCGGTTCGATACTTTTTTCAATATGTAACTTGTAATTTAAGGAAACGGAAAATCAAGAAAACTGAAAAAAAATGCATTCGATCTTATGCTTCCAATAGAGCAAGTAATTGTGGCAAATTTTATGTTTTTTTTCTTTTTTAAGAAAAGAAATAAAAATTTCAATTTCATAATATTTAACGCTTAAGGAAAATAATAAAATATTAAAAAAATCTGCACTTCATATGGCTCTCCGTTGACACAAAAACTGAAAAAAAAAAAACTAATTAAATGTTAACGAACAAATGCTCTTAATATACATACATGCATAGAATATATTTATGTAAAAACACTAATAGTTAAAGAAACGCAATTGCAATGATCATGCAAAATATAAATTAAATTCACATTGAACAAGAAACATACATAAGTGTATTTATATTTATTATAAAGCATAATGCAAAGAAAAAAATACGAAACGGAACCCTTTTTGAATTTGAAAAAAACGCAAAATATAAAATATACAAAATGATGTAAAGAATAACGAACACAGACAAAAAGAATTCATCAATCGAATGTCCTAAGAATATAGCAGCTTCACTAATGCATAACTCTATGCTTTCGTTGTTGTTGTACTTCTTCCTCTGGTTTTGCGGGTGTTTAAAATTTGAGAAGATAAAATCCAATTGAGGTTATGAGCGAAGGAATTTAATTTTTTGTTTGATTTGGTTGTGTGTTGATTCTGAGTGATTTTTAATGGTTTTCTTTAGTCTGAATGAATTCTGTGTCTAGCATCCAACCTTGTCCCAAAACTGTTAAAAACGCTTTGCTTATATGACAGTTTTGATGGTGTGACAGGAGTTGCTTTTAAATAAGTAACGACACGACTGGAAAGAAGCCCAATTATAACGAATCACGTGTAAAATGATAATCAAAACGATAATCAGAACAGAGGCGAACAATTTTTCGAATAGTTTGTAATTTTGCCAAGTCCTTAAATTAGTTGAATTTAACTTTTCATACAACAAGGAATTACTTTTTGTCTAGCAAAATGGTTGTGTTGCAATTTAGTTCTCCTTTTTAAAAAGATGTCGCTTGTATTCGGGGTCGGGATGGGAGTGTGTGCTTGAGTTATGACTTCCAAAATGACTCATCAAATATTTCTTTAAGTGAGAACCCTGAAAAAGTGCTTTTGGAACTGAATTCAGGAAACGTGGGTTGAGATATAATTTAATGCAGATTTTGCCAAACGTAAGTAGAGGCGGAGGATAATTTGATAATCTGCATAACTACAGCTCTTTTAAATCAATAAATGATTTTTCGAATTCCTCTTGAACAGAATGAAGTAAGGCAAATAGACAGTCTTTTCCTTTGTTTCTTTTATATGGCATTTGTTTCCAGCTAGTACACAGCTTGTGAGCAGGTTGGAGCTCTAAGTACATGTTTTCAGTTACTCCAAAGCTTGTGGGTAGGAAGAACTCTGGGTACATGATATTCAGGCATAAGGGATAGACTCACAGAAGAGCGAGGCGTTAGATTCGATACTCTTTCATTGACGGCCGTTTCTCCTCCAAAATTCGATTGGACTTAAAAAACAAGATTTCACTGCATTTCTCGTTTCGTTCATACCGGGTCCCGTGAAGTAGCTTTCTTCCTTTTCTCTGGTACGAGTCTGCCCCATTTCAAGCCAACAAGAATGTCCCTTGTCAAAGGCAAGAATTTACAGCCTATAACCCTTTTCCTTAAGTAATACACCTAAGTAGGCGACACCAACTGCCTGGGTACAAGAAACAGATTTGCAGAATTCGAACAGATGAATTTTCTACTTTCTAGCTATAGCCCGGCATACATTGCAAGAGTGGAATCGAATAGTTCATTAAAGCTCCTGTTCCTCACATTTTGATTTGTGTATGGTCCACGAATTCCTTATCCATCATTCTGAAGTCATTCGAACCGCGGCCCTTTTAGACAATGAATGATAAAGTCATCGAAGGCCGACGTATTGATCTTAATTATCGTAGCATCTGATTTCTAGGTCTTGCCACTGTAGCAAATGTCCGTATTTGTATCAGTAGGTACGTTATGACAAGATATAAAAGCCGTAGAAATCGAATTCAGTTCAGAGGGACGATTCTGTGTGCTATGTCACAAACGGAGAACCTGTCTTGTAGGAAAAGCATGTACTGCCATGCCTTCTGGTAAATCCACTGTTGGTGGTTATACCACAAGATTCCTTGCACTTTTCTATCCCATCTTTCAGTGAACATAAGCACACCGCCAAAATCTACAAGGATCTTGAAACTGTTGAAGGAGTTTGAGAGTGATTTTTAACGTAGATTTACCCTTTGCGGAGGTTTTAAGTGAAAAATAGCCGTACGCAGCTATAACTTTCAAAATCTACAAGGATCTTGAAACTGTTGAAGGAGTTTGAGAGTGTTTTTCATCGTAGACTTCCCCTACGCGAAAGTTTTAATTGAAAAATAGTTTTACGCAGCTATAACTTTTTAGTTGATGCACCGTATCAATGACGAATCAATTCATCCTGAGAGCAGACTAATAAGCATCTGAGAATAACTGAAATATCGTCAATAAACGATTCTTTTCCAACTGCCCCTCTCGGTAACTTTGCTACAGGTCTGTCAATCCAATATCAGGATCGAACAGCTCCATTTTGTTTTATCCATTCAATCTTCCCGAGAAACTTCTTCCAAAATAATCTGTTCGGACTGTCTTGGCACTGATCTATAAATCAGTCGAAACACAAAGTCTTCCTTTGTATTATAGAATGAATTTCATTAGAATCTCCAAAGCCTTCCAATTTCTCATCAACCACAACCCTGCCAACCCGACACCCCAGCAAGTCTATGTACATCACTAAATTGTTTTCGAATGTCCCTTAGACAAATTGTTAACTTCCACGCAGAAGAAGAAACAATCTCAGAGACAATTAGATAAAATATACTTTATTACGAATTAACATAGATGTACTCTGTCGTTTGTATTGATTAGGCAAATAGAGAGCAAAAGACATCGTTATCTTCTTGTTTCTACAGCGCATTCGTTGATTTTTTTGTTTGTAGCTAAATATTCAACCCCCTCCCTTCCTCAGCCCATAGGTTAGCTATTGAATGTAATTGAATTGTTTGAATTTGAATTTTTCAGTTGAGTATATGCACAGCACGTCCGTCCAATTTGTATGATAAACGTTTGCTTTCACATGACTCTTTAGTTGCTCCTCACAAAGTTTGGTTCTTTTCTGATGTGTCTTTATGTCGTTGATTGTTGATTTGTTGCCTAGGTTTAATGCTGTTTTCATTTAACTATTGTTGCACTTTTACGTGGTTATTCTTTTTGTGTAATTGTGCCAAAACCTATAATAAATATGAAACTACTGGCCTTGGTGGGAAACGATTTGTTTATTTCTTTACCGGGGTTGACATTGATTTATGTTAATTTGATTTAATCAATAACGACTTGGTTGATTATGTTTTTTGGAGGAGAAAATGTGTTAATTTGTTGTAGGGATTCAAAGAAATTGTCATCGTTTTCTAGAAGTGTTCCATTGCCAAGCGGACACGTAGCAACCGCACAGTTCGGACAAACACTATTTGCAGATTGAAATGAACTCACTGGCTGCTGCTGAACATGTTTTATATTTAAAAAGTGGGACTTTTAGCACCCCACACTTTGCACCACGGTTTTTGAAAATAAATTTAAATCGTGCTTTCCTCCAGCATCAATTCTGTTGTATTCTGTTGAATTCTGTGGTGACTTGGGGTTACGCAAATGTCGCTCAAAGTCATTCTTGCTGAAGCAGAGTCTGTTATACTACACTTTGTGTTTCCTACAACTACAACGTTCAATGATCTTGGTCTCTTCTGATGCCATTATGCGTTTTTTGAATACATAGAAATTTACTTTGTGCAACCACAGTACCATCTGTTTTAAAGCACGTCCTTTGTGAGCTGCAGGTTAACGAAACAGTCCGACAGAAAATCTCTATTTGCATATATGACCCCCAACAAATAAACACATTTTTTCCCAACCAAACAAAAATTAAAAAAAATATTCATAAATATAAAAAAAAAACACAAAAACAAAATAACAAAACAAATGACTGGTAATGAGTTACTAAACAAAAAAACATATTCTTTTTAAATATCACGGATATTATACATTACACATACATACATAAGCTTATAAACATTAAAAACAAACAAACTATAAATACACTAACAAACTAATCAATAAAAGTATGTTGTTTCTCTTGAATGCATTTTATTAGAAACGTTGTGTGTGAATTTTGTTGCATTATTTTATTTTCTTGTTTTCGTGGTTTGTGGTGTGAACCCCTTCGATTGTCTTCAGTTTAGTAGTAGATATCGATTGTAATATATTTTCCATTAATGACAAGTACTGTTTTTTTTTGAGGTAGTTAATAAATTAAAACAAAAATAATCTTATTAATATAACAAAAATCAATGATTATGAGAATTTTTGCGAAGAAAAATACATTTAACAGATTTTTTGAATGGACAAGAATAAAAGCAAAATGTAGGAAACTACATGATTCAAAATCTATACTCTTTGTAATGTGAATTACTTTCTTATAATTATACATAAAATATTTTTACGATTCAACTGTATAAATTACTGATACATTTAACTTTAATTACATTTAATAAGAATATTTATAAAAAACCAACAAAGACAAAAATCAAATAAATATTTTAATGAAAGACTGGATGGTTTTCACTTAAACAATTATTTTATGTTTTATTTTATTTAAATAAAAATCTGAGCCAATCTTCTTAAGCAATTCCTTGAATGCGTTGATTGGAAACGGTGACTTAATGTGAAGTTTGATTTATGGTATAATTTAAAATACGCATTAATTTGAGAGTGAACTTAAGGCCTTTCTTCTTCTTCTTCTTGTGACGCTACATTCCGGGGTGGACCTGGACCTCAACCAACATTCCTCTCCATCTAGCACGATCTTTCGCCAGCTGTCTCCAGTTCCGCACTCCAAGTTGGTTGAAGTCCTTCTCCACTTGTGTGTGCCACGTTAGTTTAGGTCGTCTTCTGTTACTTTGTCCCAATGGCTTGGATTCAAAGACTTTTCGGGCCGGAGCAGTGGTGTCC
Organism: Eristalinus aeneus; assembly: GCA_955652365.1. NCBI lineage: Eukaryota > Metazoa > Arthropoda > Insecta > Diptera > Syrphidae > Eristalinus > Eristalinus aeneus. The sequence goes on from OY019131.1 coordinate 26,573,147, forward strand.
ATACCCCCTTCATGGCCTAGTCATCTTAAGTGTTGTATCCGTAGACATCCGCTGTACAGCCCAAAGAGTTCGTCGCTAAATCTTCTCCTCCAGATGCCATCAACGCAAATAGGACCAAAAATCGCACACAAAACTTTTCTCTTGCAAAGACTAAGGGCTTTCTCATCAGCTTCCGCTAACGTTCAAGTTTCCGCGCCATAAAGTAGGAGGCATTTATCATCGCTAAAAGAATTCATGGCATTTGCTGAATGAAGGAATTATCTTGTTAGTGTTAGCCCCTATAACTTAAGGGGTGGCCCATTCGAAAGCTCCACCGTGAATTTGACTTTCGCAGCAATCAACTGGTCTCTGCAGGCATAACACATCAACATCACTCAATAATTCCCGAGAATAACCAATAAACATTTTCTACACAAAATTCGACTTTATTCATCAACGTATTTTCCTTCAAAAGTGATACAATCAGTTCAACACCGCATTAACATTTCGATATCTTTTTTATAAAACTATTTATCTCTCGCTTCAGTTTCGGCGATCACCTCTTCTTTCCAGCCATATTTTTTCCTGGTGGCCATCTTTTTGAGGTCTGAAGAAGTTGCTGAGGATCAAATCTGGAGAATATGGTGGATGCGGAAGGAACTTAGAGTCCAATTCGTGCAATTTGGCCACGGTAGGCAACAACTTGTGATAACGTGCATCGTCTTGGGGAAATAGAATTTTTTCTCCGTTTTTTTTTTTACAATTTCTTCTTTCAAATGCAGCAATAATGCCATATAGTATTCGCTGTTGATCCTTCTGCATTTCTCAAGATAGTCAAGATAGTGAGTGAGTAGATAGTGATTTTGGGCCGTGCGAGGCCCAAAATACAAAGGCCATAACCTTGTCAGCCGATCTTTGTGTTTTTGGGCGGTTTTGGTGTGGTTCACCAGCTGCTGTCCACTACGCTGACTGCCAATTTGACTGTGGAGTGTGGTTGTGGATACATGTTTCATCCATTGTGACAAACCGACGCAAAAACTTATGTTTATTCTGGCAAAACAGCTCTAAACAACTCTCAGAATCATCGATACGTTGTTGGCTTTGGTCCATTGTGTGGAAACGCGACACCCATTTTAAAACAGCTTTCTCATGAGCAAACGTCCATTGAAAATAGTGTACACTCAATTCTCTTTTTATGCGGTAGATAGGTTCCAAAACTAACCGCACAAAAACAATCGCATAAAAAAATAAACTAATGTAGTGTAAAAGAAGGAATGTGTTCCATTATTTTCAAAAACGCATAAAACCAAAAAATAATATAAAAAAAAACATTAATTACATTATATAATTAGGATTACGTTAGAAAATTTTTTAAAAGTTCATAGGACCAAAAAATCGCAAAGAAAAGTCGATATCAACTAATAAAAAATGAGGATACCTGAGAATTTTTGAGCAGAGTATAAAGTTTTGGTAAATATAAATCAAATACATAACATTACTTTATTTTTAATTAAATATATTATTTCACATAACTTTAATTAGTAGTTTTATAAAAATTTTATATTTAGTCATTTTTTTCACTTTCTGATAACACCCGCAACCTTTTGTGAACTGGCGTTTCATTTCGACATTATCATCACTGAAATAGACAGAATATATTTAAAAAGGGGAATCCCATACAAAATAATATAGAAAAACAACGCATAACTTCAAAATCTTGTACAAAAAAGTCAGAACTAGATTCTCAGGAAAAATCGTATAACTTCAAAACCGCATAAAAAAGATTCGCATAAAAAGAGAATTGAGTGTACTCTGTCCTCGAATATCTTTGAGGTGTCATCTCTCTAACGTAATTTCGCGGTTTTCCAAAACAATTTCTTGTACTTTTCGGTCGTTTTGAGGTGTAACCACATCAATTGGCCTTCCAAAGCGTTCAGTATCGTTGGTTTCTGTATGGCCACGTTTAAAGTCAGTATATCACCGACAAATAGTTGTTTTTGATGGAGCATAGCCCCTGTAACACTTTTCAAGCAATTGCTGAGCTCTCACAGTATTTTTTCCCATCAAAAGGCAGCGCTTAATCAACAGACGAAATTCTGTTTTTTCGCTGTTTTAAAAATCGCAAAAAAAGAATCACTCGTAATCGATGTCATGAAAATTTTACTGGTATTCTTTGAAGAAAGAAAAACGACAACCTACTGAACTTTTTGTATTGTTATAATGGTTCCCGTTATATGCTAGTGACGGGACTTATTGAGTGATGTTTTATGTTATGTTTTCTTGACTAGGTATATTCCAATTGCTCTGAATTGCTACGAAACTCTCAAAAGGCGTTTAATTTTCTGATTTTTTTGTAGAAGAGAGAGAGCTCATGAAAGGATAATATTTCCCTTTCCTACGAAGGGGAAAATTTTTTTACAGACATATCTGATATATCATATCATATTTGCAGACATATCTGACATATCATATATATGATAAAGTCAAATATGGTGCATTATACCCTGTGAATCATGATAAAATCATTCCGCTGTACCTTTTTTAAAAAGCACCTTAGACCACCATATGATCACCTTCACGAGAAACCTGCGGAGGACACCGACATTCTATATATCCACCAGTTCACTTTTGGTTTCGCCGACTGGCCTTCTCATTTTCAATCTATAGCATTCTATTTGATGTGGAAAAGTGTGTTTTCGTTTCAAATGAAGTTAGTAATAAAAAAAAAAGATTGAAAAAGAACATCTACATCTACACGCTCATCCTTAGCACTTTTTGCCCTATTTATGTTTATTTACGTCTTTTGAGAAGATTTTTACTTCAGTTCTCGTTTTATGTTAGACTTCAGTGTGGAAGACCATCCATCAATTGGAGAGATGGAGTAGACAACAATGCGCTGCTGAATAGGACTGTTGCATAAGTGTTATCAATGAAAAAACTTGTGGATGGAGGCCAGGACCGTATCCCAGTCGTCGTAACGATGATAATGACACATAGTGTGTAGCTGAACTGAGCTAAGTAAATGGGATGTTGTCTTCGCTAAATCAAATCAATTTAATCGAAAACCATTGAGCACTTGGAAGTACCGTGAACTGTCATTTCTATTCATTTTGTCTGTTAATGCCTGCTAGGCTGTACACATATCTGGGAACATATGCCTATTATAAATCAACCCATCCTGTTTTACTAAGCAAATGATTATTCCCCGTTGGTGCAAAAGCATCCTTTAAACGGCATCAAATTGCACTGACTGGAAAAACCCAACCCAACATTTTCGTTTTGTGTTGTTAATGACAACATTTCTCTGAATTTTGAAAAGAACGGGAGTGTTTTTTGATTTCATACTGTCATATCTGTTTTTTTACCTCTCGCCATCTATAAATTAATTGCATAGTTTTTGGATAATTTCTGGGAAATGTCCTTTAAAGTGAAAAGGTCTACCTGTCTGTGGACATTCAGTATGAGTATTTAAGGGAGTATCAGATTGCGAAATGTTCAGTCTTTTATCTGCCAACACGGAGTGCAATGGATTTTCCTAAAATTCGAATTTTCAAATTCATGGTGAATTCTTTTCTGTATGCCATCGTTCAAACGTACAACAAAGAGAACAGGTCTAAGAAAGCAAAACTGAAGCAGAAGCGGAAAGAGAAACTCAGGGATCGCATTTAAATTGCACTGGAATACTGTTTATACTTTTATTTTAAAAACTATTTTTAATTAAATAAGGCCAATGGAAATATTTAATTTATTTTTAAATAAAATTAAATTAAGATTCAAATAAAAGTTTAAATAATTTCTTATATCCATTTTTTCTACCAATGAATTATGAACTGTTGTTTTAAAAATACAAAGTTACTTGACTGATACTTGACTGATACTTGACCTTCACAAACATGGTGCAAACGTGTCAAACGTGTCGATGGATTAGATGCCCCACAAAACAATCTGTGGCCGCCGTGGCGTAGTGGGTTGAGTGCGACGCTCACACGCCGAAGGGTCTAGGTTCGATTCCCGGCTGAACACCTCGAATTTTTTCACGGCACCACCTCATTCGAGCTGCTGACAACACTCAGAAAGTAATAACTGTCTAAGAAAGCTTCTTAAAATTTCGCCGTTCGGAGTCTGCAAAAAACTTTAGGTCCCTTCTACTCGTGAGAGAACAGTAGCGCGCACAACACGAATAGTTGATGAGCAAGCTCGTCCCTGGTCCCTCTGTGGACTGTCGTGGCAACCATTATTATTATTATAATTATTATTATTTACAAAAGCAATCTGGTTTCGAAACGGTGTTCTAGTTTGGTGGGCAGTTCTAGTTTCAGTTTCAGCACACTGCTTTGCTGTTGTGCACCAACTGGATCAGTCTGATCAATTTGTACTTGAACGACGTTACTATAAACGGATGAGAAAGCGCTCAGTCTTTTCGAGGGAAAAGTTTTGCCTGTGATTTTTGGTCCTGTTTGCGTTAGAGGCATTTTGAGGAGAAGAATTAACGACGAACTCTATGAGCTGTACATGCGCCTTGCCAAGCTTTTTTGGATGAATAGGTTAAGATGAATTAGGCTTAAGATGACTAGGCCATGTAAGGCTTATGGAATCAACTGTTTCGCCCCGAAAAATTTTCGAATCAGAGCCATTGGAACAACGCAACAGAGGACGGCCTAGGCTAAGGTGGCGCGCACAGGTAGAAATGGACCTCAACAAACTTGGAGTGCGCAACTGGAGGCAGCTGGCCGAAGATAATGCTGGCTGAAGAGGCAAGTTGGTTGAAGCTCAGGTCCACAACGGACTGTAGTGCCACAAGAAGAAGAAGAAGCTTTATTTGAACGGAATTCAAAGCCGAAAGCGTTGTGTTTATGACTCTGTTTCTCATCGCACTTAATGTATGCGATGTCGATAGAGTCCGACTAGGGAGTCTTCGACGCTGAGAGGCGTTTTCTTCTTGCAACCGAATCAATACTATGATGGGACACATCAGACGCTACTTCTGACTTTAGTTCAATTCAAAAGCTTCTAACTCGGCGTTGTGTGCAGATATGGCACTTTGTTTCCCTTTATTTATTATTATATTTTTTTAACATAAAACTATAAATTAATTTAAGTTAACTCACTTTAATTTAGGTTAAATTGGAGATAATAATTGTGGGTAGTTTAGTAATACTAGCTGCTATAACTAAAAAGCTCAAATTCCTTTTAGATCATGATTACCTGCTGCTAAAGCAGCTCCTACTCCTGTTTCTGCTTTAGTTCATTCTTCAACATTAGTAACTGCAGGAATTTATTTATTAATACGATTTAATTTATTATTAGTTAATACTAATATATTACAATTGTTATTATTATAAGCAGGATAAACTTTATTTAAGAAGTTAACTAAAAATGTGGGGAAGTGGGAAACTCATACGAAAACGGTCCCTGGCTCGATTCCAGTACAGATCATGTTGTATTTTTTGACTTGCAGACAATTTTGAAACTACACTAATTGTCAGTAAAAATGCTTTTGAAATTTCAATGTTATGAGTCTGCCAGAAGCTGTAGATCCCTTTTTTTCGTAAGACATACAACATGAGAAGCTACTGAGGAAGTTAGGCTTTGGTCCTCTTGTCGTCCACTTAGCCTTCAAATTATTACTTTAAAATTTGTTTGCATATCTTGTTTTAAGATCTTGTTATATATATTTAAAAAACAATACAACAGTCCAGAGGGGGACCAGGGCCTAGCTTGCTCATCAACTACTCGTGTTGTGCGCGCTACTGTTCTCTCACGAGTAGAAGGGAAGTACCGTTTTTTTTTTGCCAACTCCGAACGGAGAAATTTGAGAAGCTTTTTTAGACAGTTATTAGTCTATGAGTGTTGTCAACAGCTCGAAAGAGGTGGTGCCGTGAAATATTCGAAAAATTCGTGTTGAGCTGGGAATCGAACCTAGACCCTTCGGCGTGTGAGCGTCGCACTCTACCTACTACGCCATGGCGGCCACTCAAGTCATCGTTACCGGGTTTTTAATTGACTTGTATCAACATGGATACAACTAGCGCACCCTGGTGGATTATTTTTTACGAAAATGAGGACATAAGACTTTAACATTTTTAGCATTTATATGGAGAATTGTATGTAAACAATATTTGTCCAAAGTTTAGTTAGTTAGAAATAAATAAATTCAATCCAAAATAAAAATAATACATCAAAATTGGCAAAGAAAAAGGCAGATGTGAAACAGAATTAATTTCTGTGAGTATGATTTCAATGCAAGTTTTAAGGGCATTTTAATTTGCAGTCGAGTGGACCACCTATGTATAACCACGCTTTGGTGATGAATCCGACTCGTAGGAAGACTGCTCATTGTGGAGTCACACAGTGCAACTCCTATGTTACAGACACATTGCACAGGATTCGTAAAAGAGATTTGAACAATAAAAATGAACCTCTTAAATGGAAACATGTGCTGAAAATGGAGAAACCTTTCCGCATATGCAGTCTTCACGTTTAGTCACAGGCACATTAAAACAATTTAAAAGATCTTATCTTCTTCTTCTTCTTCTTGTGGCGCTACAGTCCGGGGTGGACCTGGGCCTCAACCAACATGCCTCTCCAGCCAGCACGATCTTTCGCCAGCTGTCTCCAGTTGCGCACTCCAAGTTGGTTGAGGTCCTTCTCCATTTGTGTGCGCCACTTCAGTCTAGGCCGTCCTCTGTTGCGTTGTCCCAATGGCTCGGATTCAAAGACTTTTCGGGCCGGAGCAGTGGTGTCCATACGCTCTACATGGCCTAGCCATCTTAAGCGTTGTATCCGTAGACGCTTGACCAGGCGCATGTCGCTGTACAGCCTATAGAGTTCGTCATTAAATCTTCTCCTCCAGATGCCATCAACGCAAACAGGACCAAAAATCGCACGCAAAACTTTTCTCTCGAAAAGACTAAGGGCTTCCTCATCCGCCTTTGCTAACGTCCAAGATTCTGCGCCATATAGTAGGACGGGGATGATCAAGCTGTTATATAAAGCTAGTTTAGTCCTTCGAGAGAGGGGTTTATTACTCAATTGCCTCTTGAGCCCAAAGAAACAGCGGTTGGCAAGAGTGATTCTGCGTTTGATTTCGGTACTGATGTTGTTGTCCCTGTTTACCGTGGAGCCGAGGTAGACGAAGTCCTTAACAACCTCGAAGTTTCTGCTGCCTAGTGTGACGCTCCGTCCGAGACGTCGATGTTGTGTGTCCTTCCTTGATGACAGCATGTACTTCGTTTTGCCCTCATTTACCGGAAGACCCATTTTAGCCGCTTCCGCTTCAATGCCAGCAAACGCCTCATTGACGGCTCGCTGTGTTCGTCCAATCACGTCAATGTCATCAGCGTAAGCTAGCAATGAACTGACTTCTGGAAGATCGTGCCTCTGGTGTTGACTTGTGAGTTACGCTCGATCTTCTCGAGGATGATGTTAAAGAAGTCACATGACAGTGCGTCGCCTTGTCTAAAACCTTTTTTGACATTGAAGGTCTCAGTGAGTTCGTTACCGACCTTGACGGAGCAGCGAGAGTTCTCCATCGTCATCCTACACAATCTGACGAGTTTGGTAGGAATGCCAAAACTAGCTCGTCTCTATGCACACTGTCATATGCAGCCTTGAAATCGACGAATAGGTGGTGAGTGTCAATTTGCATTTCTTGGGTCTTTTCCAGGATCTGCCGCAGTGTGAAGATCTGGTCGATTGTGGACTTCCCTGGCCTGAAACCACACTGATAAGAACCTATCAGGTCATGGACAAATGGTTTCAGACGCTCACACAATACGGCAGAGAGGATCTTGTATGCGATGTTCAGGAGACTAATCCCTCTGTAGTTGGCGCAGTGAAAGGGGTCTCCTTTTTTGTGGACCGGGCAAACGACACTGAGATTCCACTCATCGGGCAGGCTTTCCTCCGACCATATCTTACAGATGAGCTGGTGCATGCGCCTAACCAGGTCATCTCCAGCTGCTTTAAATAGTTCTGCTGACAGTCCATCCGCTCCAGCAGCTTTATTCGACTTTAGCTTGGATATTGCTATCGTCACCTCGTCTAAGTCGGGGGGACGGAATGCTTGTCTATCATCGTCCAAATTGAGTGGAACATTCTGATCTTTTAACAAAATTAAAACCAGGTGATGCAGTAATGCTAAGTTGATAGTTTATTAGTAGATACAAATATATAATACCTACAAAGTTAGTACATTTTTGCAATAGGTTGTCAAAGGCTTTATGATAAGCAATAAACTACAGCAGATCTGTGTTCAGATGATAAGGCCTCAATTTATGCTTCCAGGTAGAACCAAGGAAGATGCTGAAAACGATCGGCTCATTACATTCGCAAGAATTCATATGGAGCGCCGGATTGCAAGAATAACAGATTTCAGGATTTTAAACGAAATTGTTAAATTCCATACTCTTCCGTATTTAGATAGCATTCTGCAATCTCTCTCCTTCCATCTTAAACGATGACAAATTTTAAGAACAAAAAGTCAAATAATATATTAAAATAAATAAATTAAATTTATTTATATAAATATTTTATTTATTAACGAAAAATAAAAGATATTTTTTCATTGAAGTAAACAAACACAAACAAAACACAAACTTCACAAATTCAATAAAAACAAAAATAAATATCAATAAATATCCACTCCAATTGAATTGACCCAGAAAGCCTTCTCCAGATTTTCACCCTCATGAAGTGGCCGAACAGTACCTTTAAAATACTCCACCACCTGTGTTATTTGTATTTCAACATTCACACTGTCCTCTTCCGCAAGTGCTTTATTAAATAAAAAAGAAGAACATTTATTTATTTATTAAAATAAATTTCAAACGATTTAAAAAAATACATTATTATCATTTGTTTTCTTCACTCATAACCCGATTGGTTTGTTTTCATTTTTCAAACCCCTCGTTCGTAATAAAATAACACTTCTACACATATAACAATACATTTATTCGATACTTACCTTTCTACCAACGACATTTTTGCTCCAATTTCATTTATTTCAAACACTTTCTTATTAGATTTAATCAATTTATTTCATATTAGGATTTTCATTCTCCATACAAATTCCTTCCTGCGCGCGAAATGTCAAAATTTTGTGTGCTTATTTTATTTCCAAAAAATTCCGATAGAAAAATTGTGGTACAAGTCAATTAAGATCAATGAATTTACGTAGTCTCGAAGTTCATTGACATGGACGCGATGGCCGATGTTCATTAATATGAACGAGATGGCAATGCGAAAAGTTTACTTTTTTTAAATAACGCGCTCTTCAAACTTGCTCTTCAATAAATCGATTTTCAGCTTGTGCCATCGTCCTGTTGAAACCACGTATACGCTCCGCAATTGACGGCAACAATTATCACTCAGCACGGTACGATAGTGACTTTCGCCACAGTGACGTAGAGAGATACGAATACATCACAAACAAAAAAAATTGCAGAATGCACTGCCGGCATGTAATCCACGCCAAACAGTGATTTTTTAGGGTGTAATGGTGCACTTGTGGAATGCTGCCTGCTCAGTTACGCGTATTTTGATTGTTAAAACACCAATTCAGGCAGAAATGAAGTTCTTTGATGAAGTCGGATTTTAGATGAAAGATGAAAATCAGCTGCAGTCCAATTTTTGAAACGCTCTTTTCGCGAATGTTGGGAGCGCCGTGTGAGTGATTGAGTTGCTCCCTCTTGAAGGGGAGCTCCAACGGCGGCGATATTTTCTTCATTGCGCGAGCTATTTCTCCCACCTGCCATACTTCCCCCTTTAAGCTGCCCATCACTTCATGTGTTCTACATACATCTAGTCTGCATACAGTTCCAGCATAATTTTCTTATTTTGTGTTATTTCCAAATCGATGTTATTGTACAGGTGATCGCATGAACTGCAGAATTGCAGACTCTGGACGCCTTCCGCTCCAAGTTAAGTTGTAAAATTTGCATTGTTCCTTTGGTCCGATGCAATAGAAAAATAAAGTTGCATTATTTTTTTAAACCTCATACTGGAACATTGTGTAGCGAAAAATTTAATTCCAAATCTTTTATTAGACGTAGTGACCGCCGTGGCGAAGTGGGTAGAGTGCGATGCTCACACTGCCAATATCTAACATCCAATCCACTAGGCCATTGTTTTCTACACATTTTGACCACCCTGGCAATTTGTCACTACCACGCCAATAAAATTGTCCGTCTTTTAAAGCAAACCAATCAGACACCCAATTTTCGACCTCCTCGTAGGGATCAAAGTGCTGCTCAGCCAATGCGAGTCCCATCGATGAAAACAAATTGCAGTCGGAAGGAGCCAAGACTGCTGAATACGGCGGGTGGGGTAGCTACTCCCAGCCAGGTGTTTTGATTGAATCCTGAACTGGTTTTGCTTTGTGTGCAGGTGCATTGTCATGGAGCAAAATTACCTTTCTGTGTTTCTGGCCCATTCTGGTCGTTTCTCGATCAATGCATGGTTCAAATTGATCATTTGTTGTCGGTAGCGATCAGTATTAACGGTTCCACCAGGTTTTAGAAGCTCGTGGTACAGCACACCTTTCTGATCCCACCAAACACACAGCATTGCCTTATTGCCGAATCGATTTGGTATTGCAGTCGATGTTGATGGTTGTCCCAGATTAACCCATGATTTTTTCCGTTTAGGATTCTTAAAATAAATCCATTTTTCATCGCCAGTAACAATCCGATGCAAAACCGATTTTCTTTCGTGTCTCTGAAGCACAATTTCACAAGTGTTTCTTCCGTTTTCCATCTGTCTTTCATTCAATTCATGTGGCATCCATTTTCCACATTTTTGGATCTTTCCCATAGCCTTGTTAACGGTCAGAAATTGTTTGTTGTGCAACATTTAACATTGCTGCCATTTGCTTTTGACTCAAAGTGTCATCTCCATCCAATATCGTTTGCAATTCGGCGTCTTCAAACTTTTTTGGTGGTCTTCCACGTTCTTCATTTCTCACATCAAAATCATTATTTCTGAACCGTTGAAAACATCTTTTGCATGTTGCTTCTGATGGAGCATATGCCTCGACAAGCATTCGATGCGACTCTGCAGCACTTTTCTTCAAATGAAAACAAAAAATTAATGCTTTCCGCAAATCATCACTTTCTGGTACAAAATTCGACATTTTAACACGTTGAAAAAATATGATGTTGCCTGTTCAATGACTTGATGTATACTAAATATTTTTCACAGATGTCATAGCAAACAAACAAACAAAAAAATATGGGCTCGTTCACAACAAATGTTCCCTATCGAGACATTTGTATCTTGACGCTCACTTCATACCTGTAGGGGAAGGGATTGGGTTGAAGAAAACACTTTGTTGTTTGTTTGAGATAAGCGTGTTTATTACTCGGCGAACTCCAACTGAGTGACTGTCCCCGATCATGACAAATAGGTTTACATTTATGATCTTAGCGGAATCGGTAACAAGCATGAATAATTGTGTGAGTGCGTAAAAGTGTAATGCAAATTGATGAGCTTTTCGTGCAGATCATTCGATCGGGCATGGAACGTTAATTAAACAGATACCGCAAAAGATGTAAATTCTCACATGATCATTTCGCCCGAGTATAATATGACAGTGTAGTCAGATATTTTTCGAAGGCTTTTAATTTTTTTTTTGTTTGTTTGCCTACATACCGGTTTCAAAAAAAAACATTAAATTCAGAAAAATGCATGAAATCTTTTTTTGAACCGATAGTAGCGTCCATATAAACTAATGTTTGCCTACAAATTTTGACCTTGACTGCGCCTCAAATGGTCCATCCGCTTAGTCCAATTTTGGCATAATCTTTCCAACAGGTCGGCCGTTTTCTCACGAATAAATGCTTCAATGTTGACTTTGAATGCGTCAATTGAAGCGGGCTTGTCTGTATAGGCATGAGCTTTAACATAACCCCACAAAAATGTCTAAAGGTGTTAAATCGCACGATCTAGGCGGCCAATTGACCGGTCCCGAACGTGAAATAAGCCAGACCAAGAAGATGTGAACAACTTAAAGCGTGCCGGACACCCGAGAACGTCGACAAAAGACGAAATCATATCGACCGGGCTATGAGACGGGTTCCTCCATATTCGTACTGTTCGATATAGAAGAACGACAGCATTCAACTAACGAACTTCTGGACTCTGAAAAAAAAAAAATAAGAACTCGTTCACAACAAACGTTCCCTATCGAGACATTTGTATCTTGACGGTCACTTTATATGTACATCTATACCTGGTATATAACCATAGCTTCACCCTAATACCGCGAATATATCGAACGCCCCTCGTATCTCACAGATGAGCTGGTGCATGCGCCCAACTAAGTCATCTCCACCTGCTTTAAATAGTTCTCCAGGCAGCACGTTTGCCCCAGCACCTTTGTTTGACTTCAATTTCGATATGGTTATCTTGACTACGTCTATGGTAAGTCTGCGGGACGGAATTCTTGTCTATCATCGTTTAAATCGAGTGGAACATTTTTCCGTTAAGAACTCTGTAGAAGTGATACTTCCAGATTTCAAGCACAGAGTATCAATTCTATCTAAAAAAAATTTGAGCGTCCTTATCAAAAATGATTAATTTTTGCTGTAAGGAGTAAGAGCTCACACGCTGCAGACCAACTGATATTCATATAATGGCAACTACTTCCTGTAGATAAAAACTTTCACAAATTTTTAATTGACTGTGAAAAGCTTCTTTTATGATCTCTGGACTGATAGGGAAATAAAAGAGGGCCCAACGCACTACATTCCTCAAGAAACCAACCCCTATCAACTGCAGTGGCTCCAAATGTATTCTATTAATTTTTTCATTAAAGTTTGAAGCTTTATTTCTTCATAAAATCTAGAGTTTGTTTAAGTTGATGTTTATTTTGTGCATTCACTAGAGACGCATGAAACTCTAAGCCTATCCTCTTTCCCTCCTGTACTCGTTAGCAAATTGTCCATTTTCATTACAACTCAAAATTAATTCAAACAATCGGACAAAAGCATAGAGAAACGCAGTATTCCGAGAATTTATGAACCCCGTTTTTACAAATCACAACAATGTGTCAAAGCGTGTTAGACAATAACTGTATGAACAAAGCAGTGAAATAAACTCTGAATTTCCATGAAAACACATAATGCGATGGAGGTAGAGGAACTGTGGCATTTATGTCAACGCATTCATAATGCGCTGCTTATTTGTTTATCGAACTGCAAACCATTTGACTGCCGAATTCGTGGTCGAATTATGTGCGCGAGGGACCAAATTTCATATGCGGGGAAACAAATGAACACGAATTACAGGAAAAACAAATTTTCAACACAGCATTTCCTCTATTTTCCTGTTTGTTAGAAAAAAACCGAGAATAAACATTTCGACAAAAAAGTCACTTCTCTTGCTAGAGAAAGGTAAGCAAGTGGTAAGAAATATTCGATTATTCAGCCACCTCTTTCGGACTTTCAAAGGATCGCTGCAATTCATATGTCACACGACTGCTTGTCACAAAGCTTTCTGCATATGCACAACATGCACTTTGCACGCAGACCCAATTAATCCTTTCACATTCTCAGCTTCATTCCCACCAGAAAGTAAATCACTTTCAGCCATCTGTACGTTGCATGTTTTTACGTACGCCTCAGCAACGGTGTGAATGCAATTAGTTAGCGTGCAAGGTATTGCATGGAAAATTTGTCGCGCTGTGTGGGTCCCAACGCTGACCACAGCGAAACATAATTAATAATTGTGTCCAGCTAATCCTTGCTCCTCGCTGGAAGTGGCAAAGCCACCAACGCCACAATTGAGGGGCTAAAACAAAAGAATACATTTTGTAATGTTCTGCCTTCCGGACGGGCAACAATACGTACCCTTACCCCGTCCGGGGAGGCTTCTAACAATCGCACACAACGGACTGTTACCGCAACGCACCGCACTTTCACAAAAAAGCATCATCCATTTGGTGTCCTTGCTCGCGAATCCATTTTTTCGCTGCCGGCGCACTTCTGATTTATAAATCTTTGTGATGCATAATATGTGCGCTTTCAGTTGTTTTGTTTTTTCCCGGGCTTTTGTACTTTGCCAGACAAAGGCAGACTGGACAGGGCGCTGCTGCTTGAATTTCTATGCATGCATTCTCGTTGGTTTGAATATCATTTTTGAAACGGACTGGCGGCGGTGGACAGTGCCGCTAAATTTATGGTCCACAGAGGATTGGTAACATTTCTCGATCTAAATGTGCGCAAGAACATTTTTTTGTGACGAGTTGGGGCACTGAAGTTGAGCATACGGTGGAGCATTGCAGAAGATTTCTTTTTCTCAATCCAGTCCATTTCATCTTACCTCTCGCTCTAACTCTCAGTCAGTCAAAATCAACTGCCTGTGCAGCATTTGCATGGCAGCACGCACAATCTGCTTTGACTAATTATGAGGCCTCCACTGATTCGAGAAATCATACACAGCTCCGCCCCCAGATTACTAACACCCCATTACCCAGCAGACATCAATTAATAACAATCACAGTTATTACAAGACCCACCGAGAGAGTGTGTCTCGGAGCCCATCCGGCGCCGCGGACGACCGCCTGCACAGACCGCACCACGGTCAGTGGTGCAAACCGCAATCACCAGCCAATTAATTTCAATCACTTAAGCCGAGAAAAAGACAGATAAATGGCGGGTGCGAGTTCCTCCAAAGGCGCGCTTTGCCAGTCTCCCAGGGAGCGCGGCGCTGGGCGCACACACATCTCCGTCGCCGCCAGGGATAACCACCAGGTTGAGTGTAAAATATTTACCCAACCACCAGGGGAGAGATACCGGCCTGTGGCCGGTGACCTGAATTGATTGGGGTCCCAGTCGTCGAACGAGGGATCATAAATAAGGCCAGCCGTCTCGCGGCGAACTCTTGTAATTATCATTACCTGCCTGACGCGCTGCGCGAGATCTTTTGAATTTCGATACGTGATGCATGTGCCGCCTGCTGCCGCACTGACTATCGCATTGCATCGAACCCGAAACCATCACAACAGTGAACTGCCCACATACCTGTGGCGAGGGTTAATGGGCTGCGTACGACGCGCTGCTTTGACGCAATTAAATACGTGTCGAAAGCAATCTCGCCGTTCAATGAAAGAAGGCCGGGCGAAGCTGCGCCCTGGAATGGGTGTCGAAATTTTTAATGGAATTCCTTCCTGGGAATTTTGTGTGTGTGCTCTTGTTCACGGGCGAAGATTGATGATGGACGTCACATTCTCCGTTGTTTTCGTGAAACGTCATTTAGCCATCAACAGCCTTTAGCTCCCTTTGAAGATAAGTTCATCGTTGAATTCATGTGAGGTTGAGAAAATTAAAATCAGGACGCTACAGTCGGGAGGACAGGTTGATTGACTTCTGTTGATATTATTCGTTGCTATGATGATAGGAAGCATAAAATGCAATTGCCAAGCTCAAAGGAGGAAGATGGTGGAAAAGCAGAAGAAGCAGAGCCCATAAGCATCCATCTTCTCCTTATAAGTTTTACTTCAGCAGGAAAATCTTCAAATCCGAGCCGTGAGGACAACGCAACAGAGGACGGTTTAGTTGTAGACGGTGAACACAAGTGGACAAGGACATCAACTAACTTAGAATGCGCAATTGGAGGCAGCTGTCAAGAAATCGCACTGACTGGAAAGGTATGTTGGTTGAGATCCAGATGCACTCTGGACAGAAGCCCCGCCCAAAGAAGAGAAAGAGTCTTGTTTGCGGGAAATTTTTTTAACATATTTGAATTATCCTGATTATAACCAGTCAAGCGCTTATGGACGAACCACGTAGCCACCATTGCTCTGCCTTGAATAGTTTTTGAATCTAAACCTGGAGGGCAAGCCTTAGGGTAATGTATACAGACACCATAGTGCACACGAGTTTAGAAGGACCATACTTTAGCCGCTTCCGCTTCGATGCTTTGACGGCTGAGTTCGGCCGATCACGTTAATGTCATCCGCATAAGCTAGCAATTGAACTGACTTCTGGAAGATCGTGCCTCTAGTGTTGACGTGTGAGTTACGCACGATCTTCCCGAGGATGAGGTTGAAGAAGTCATATGACAGTGCGCCGCCTTGTCTAAAACCTTTTTTGACATTGAAGGTCTCAGTGAGTTCGTTACGGATCTTGACAGACCACCGAGAGTTCTCCATCGTCATCCTACACAATCTTACGAGTTTGGTAGGAATGCCAAAACTAGACATGGCACTGTATAGCTCGTCTCAATGCACGCTGTCATACGCGGCCTTGAAATCGACGAATAGATGGTGGGTGTCAATTTGCATTTGTTGGGTCTTTTCCAGGATCTGCCGTAATGTGAAGATCTAGTCTATTGTGGACTTCCCTGACCTGAAACCACACTGATAAGGACCTATCAGGTTGTTGACGAACCGTTTCAGGCACTCACACAGTACGGCAGAGAAAATCTTATATGCGATGTTAAGGAGTGTGATGCCTCGGTAGTTGGCGCAGTCGATGGGGTCTCCTTTCTTGTGGACCGGACAAACGATGCTGAGATTTCACTCGTCGGGCATGCTTTCCTCCAACCATATCTCACAGATGAGCTGCTGCATGCACCCAACCAGCTCATCCCCAGCCGCTTTGAACAGCTCTGCGGATGATCCGTCCGCGCCAGCAGCTTTGTTCCACTTCAGTCTCGATATTGCGATCAGCACCGACTGCGACTCTACCACCAGTTGTCCATTTTGGTCCCGGCAGGCTTCTGTCCGAGGCTTATAACCGCCGGATAACTGTTTTATCTTGTGGTAAAAATTTCGGACGTCATTCCTGCCATAGCACCTCTCCAGTTCCTCGACCGCACACTTCTCGTGCTCTTTCTTTTTCTTCTGAAATGCCGGTTCTCTTTTCTTCTGCTCTGTTTGTAGAGCTCACAAACAGCCCTCGTCGTTCGATGCAGCGCGGCCTTGTATGCTATATAGAATCTCTGCCGTACTGTGTGAGCGCCTGAAACGGTTCGTCAACAACTTGATAGGTCCTTATCAGTGTGGTTTCAGGCCAGTGAAGTCCACAATCGACCAGATCTTCACACTCACTATTTTAGCGCTATCTCAACAAAAAATGCTACAATGAGCTCGCCAGCTACATTTCTCTCGGTCAAAAATGCACCCGCAATACCCGTCTCGCTAGGAATGCTCACCCGTTCACTCTGAAGCCCACCTTCGGACGCACAGTTAAGTTTAGAGACTCGTTCTTCAGCCGCACCACTGCACTTCTTCCAGAACCCCTCCTATTACAATCCAAAGGCATTTAAAACCAATGTTCTTATGCACGGGTACGTGTTTTCCCTCGTGCTGTGACTTAATTCCTACTTTACAAAACAATCCCTTTAGCGCCCGCCAATTGTAAACAAATCATCAGAGAACAGTAGCACGCACAGCACGGGTAGTTAATAAGCAAACTAGGCTCTGGTCCCCCTTTGGACTGTCGCACCATCGAATTATTATTTTCTTGTTACTTAAGATTAAAATGGCACATAAGCAAAATTACACTGTGCCAGGGCAACCTTTGAAGCACTTGCTTGTAAGATGATTATAGTTCTTTGCACATTTTGGACAATTGGTCAACATGTGTTTACCTGTATAGAACACTCAACACAAGGGAACTTAAATATTTCTCCAAGAAGAACTTTCTCTTTTTTTATTTAGAAATTGATTCGTCTTTTAGAAAAACTTTAACCCTACTTAGGTCAACTTAAGTCGTGGAGTCATGTCTTTCCGGCAGAGTTTTGCGAACGAAAAAATATATGCACACCCTCAGAACTTGAATTAAAGCAAGTGGCTTCGTGAAGACCATAACCATCGTTCTGTTATTAACTTTTCAGAAAATGCTTCCTTCCGTGCATTTATGTGTATGCGCTGGATCGACTCTATTACTGGCAAATAAACGTGTTTTGCGGTTCCCGGGTAAAAAGCGTTTAAGGTGTTTTGCGGTTCCCGGGTAAAAAACGTTTAAGGTGATTGCGCTCTAAGCGATTCTCGTTTTTTTAAAGTTATCCTTATTTTCACATGGCACATTTCGAGCTGGAACTGGGTTGCAACCAAGAAAGCTCTTTAAATGGCAAAATCTTCAGCCAATTACCTTCACTTTTCAGCTTCTCTTAATTCGCTGTCCCTCTGTTTGGGAGTTGAAGCCTCTTCGAGATTGGACAATTGCATCCATGCGTTCGACGACATTTTAGGTGTTGGCATTTACTGCACAAAACACAAACGAGGCGACCAAACCAGTCAACTCCACTTTGTCAACATTATCTACAATTCCCCAAGAAGGATAAGGAGCTTCAGAAAAGGCGAACAACTACATTCCTAATAAAATGTCAACAAGTAAGCAGAAAAAGCTGCGTCCACCTGATCGAACTTCATGAGTCTACCGTAATTTCCATCCGGGTGGCCGACTTTGCCCAAGCTAACAAACTATTATGGTTTTGGTACTTTACCACTATGAGCATGAGAATATACTACACACACTGCCACGTAAACAGATCCAAGGGGGCCTCCACCCTGAAATGAGTGAAGTGGTTGCAGATGTTCGCATGACATCTCCTCACCTTTTTTGTCAAACGCTGAAAAGGGAAAAAGAAATGTCCTGTGCGACACCCATTTGTTCGCCGCGCAAAAAAAAATCATCCCAATGGACAGAACAATTTATTTGCAATCGAGGCCATTAAAATATATTTGCCTCGTTTATGAAACTTTTATTGGAACCTTTAGAGCTACAGTTCCATAAATTATCCCGTTTTTGTGGCACCGTGTAGCGTGAATTTTTCTCTCTCGTCGAACCGAGCTTTGTGTGATTAAAGATTTCGAAGCCATCGCCAACTGCCATCGTACGGCACACTGTTTGCGAACGATGTTGTCCATAGCATTGGCGAGGAACGTCTCAATTTCCTCATGAATACACGAATCCGCCCCCAGTAGTCCCCACTTCACATAAACTCAGAGAACCAACTTGCACCGCGCTGACGGGACGAGACTGTCACTTCGTGCTATGCTGAGTTAATTATCCGCGAACGACATCGATAGATCCCGCGGCCCCGCTTCCGGCCGACACGAAAAAAGGCGTCTCCACTACGAGTTGCGCGCTCATTGCACTCGCTGCTGCATAACAGCGCCTCTGGACGTGTGGTTAAATTAAACCGACCAGAAGGTTGTCATTAGGGTTTAATTAAGTCGGCATCCCGCAAAGGCTCCTGCCGGTGTGTAACGCGCACAGGGCGTGAGCGAACACATTTGACATCGAGTAGCAAGGCGTGGATCTGTAATCGAATGCCATGGCATCGCGGTCCGTCCCCGGAGCGGCGGGGAAAAATGTTCAAAATTAGACTGCGATGCCTTGACCAAAATCAAAGCCAGCATTTCAATTTGCATTCATAATTAGTTCGGATGCAAATGGTGACGTGGACCGCGGCGAGGGGAAACGAGAATGAATGGATTCGAGTCGGAGTGATGGCTGACGGCGAGTTGTCTTTTAGGGACCATTGGCTAGATAATTAGAAGCAAAGGACATTCAAATAATGGACTTTAGAGCAGTTTGGATGTGAGTGCCAACAGCGTCAATCCTTATTGCGTCGGGGTGGAGTTTCTGTGCATCTGGGCCAAGAGGATAACAAGTGACGGACAGGCAAAATGCATTTGCGACTCCGAGCAGATGTGGGTGGCAGTCGAAAGAGTTGCAAGCGAATCTCGAAAAATGGGCTGCTGTTGGACATGGGGAACAGTCATGGCGCGAACTTTTTTGGGGAATCAATTTGTGCGCGACTTGAGACGACGTGCTACTTCGAAGTTAACTTAAATGGATATGTCCGGTCCAATGACACCCATCGACTGTCTGGGGCCACTCGCCGCCAGATACGAGGGCACATGAATTAGTCATCCCTTAGAGAGGCACACTTTAACTGGAATTTCTAGAAGGGTCACAGCCATTTGCTTTTGTTGTGGCGTTTTGGGGGCTGTCCCTTGAGGTGCCTAACTATCGATTGTTCGTTTTATAGGCGAGAGAGCAATTTTCCATGAAAATTACTTTCAAATCGCGTCCAATCAGCACCACAAAACGAGCATTTTGTAACCGATTCCAAACGATTTGAACCCTTTTACGCCGTCACGCCGCCCCGCGATTTCAATTTAGGTCTCGTGTCGTTTACGATTTTTACGTTCTATATAACTAATCAACGCAACCAATCAGCCACAAACGCGCGGCGTAACTGCTTTATTCAAATGCGTTGCGCTGCTCGTTAGGTATAAGATGACATGCATTCGCACAAATTTCCATACGTTTACCTTGTAATGATCTCAGTTATAAAACGGTTATAAACACATGTACACACACATAAAGCACCCATCCGAATGAATATTTACCATCTCACCGCGCTCGTCTCGTTACTATTGGTGGCGGCATTCTCTCGATCAGCCCTCTCCTCTTTGTTGGAATGAATTTGCATAAGACGTTGGCGTTTAGCATAGATTTTGGTTCAAAAGGCAGTGCTCTCGTGATTTATGATTTTTGACGAGCCCCTCTGAGGACATAAAATCAATCGAGATATTCAGTTTTCGTAAAAGGTTATGGGCTTCATTAACACTTAACAATCCACCTGATGACGGTTGCCTGAATTATGGCTCAATTAACGTGTCAGAGATTGTTTTGACTTTTCGGTGTGTTCTGCGTTGGCGGTGGCAGTAAAAAAAAAGTATATCTGTTAACAAGCCATCTTCTTCTGAATTTTGAAAAAAAAATCGAAGTAGTCTTCTAATTAATTTTATTTTTCGAGTTTACATGGTGTTACCATGCTCTGTGGGTGTTAAGCTTCTGCAAAGATAGGAAAGAAACAAGAAAAACATTGACGGTCGCTTTATTTCGCCCTCGGGCGGAGCTTTTCCTTCGACAGCAATTGTCTATTTGTGGTCACTATCAAAATTGTTAAAAGTGAAAGAAACAACTGGGTGGAACACAATTATATCCCCTTGGCCTAAGTTGGCTGTCTCTAAGGTATCGCTTCGTATTGGAAACATAAATTACTACAATTCATACCCGACTACAATTCATTTCCACAGAAGAGCAGCACTTAGTAAATGACTTTTCCTTCTTTTCCCTCTTTCTACTTTCAGTTCATTCTTGGAAGGCCCCCACTCTTTGCCTCAAGGGATTTCAACTTGAACGGAGTCTTTGAGACCTTATTCAGCACAATCATTGAATTACTAAAATATGTCATAGGAATATGCTGCTGATCCAATGCATTGTCCACCTGCTCCATTAGCCTGCACAGAAGATCGGGCGCGCGCTGCTCAAATCTTGAGTTGGATGGTGAATTGGGCACCGAACTCTACCCCGCCACCAGCGGAAGTTGACCGTAAATAAACAGCCACGCCATATGCTCAGCTTGTGGCGACAGCAAAACCATCGAGTTCTACCTAGCGCACAAACTCCATATGCACCTGGGTGCTTTTATGTGCACCAAGTGTGGCAACAGCTCTTGAAATAATTCTCAAATGAATTCTGATATTTGCACGTCTCAGTGAAACCCTGAACGCCATTTGTCCTTAGTAAATAATTTGGCACAGACTATAACCTGTGCAAGACATCCGTTTGAATTATGCTGCCTTGCAACCTTGTTGACGAAAACGGGCATCACAAGCCTGCATCAGCTCTCACTATTGCTCACCCTGAACCAAATCCAATTCGTGACCACAATAGCTCTCATCTGTGGCTAACTCCTTATGTCTACTGTCTGCGAACTGAAATTTGTATCGTCTTGTGCAAGGGACACATCACAGCCAAGGTATCGCCACACCTTAGCTGTGAGGTGTCTGCTGCACAAGACGATACAAATTTCAGTTCAAGTTGACCTTCATGCAGAGAGGAGGTAACTTCCTTGCCCAGCTTTATTGCTAAGACTTCATCGTCCGTACAGGTTCTCATGCCATTCACATAAATTTGTTTGTTATTTATATTCGGCCTTGTGATCAGCTGCTCAACACTTTACAGCTCTTAAACTGCTCGAAGCCAGCCTCTATTCGTTAATCCCGGCCAAGACATCAGTTGAGTTGACTCGACGCGTTTTTGTCTTCAAAAATGTTTTTATTTATTTATTTTAATAATAATTTTATGGCGCGATAGTCCACAGGGGGACCAGGGCCTAGCTTGCTCATCAACTACTCGTGTTGTGCGCGTTTCGGGTCTCTCACGAGCAGAAGGGACCTAGAGTTTGTTTTTTTGCCGACTTCGAACGGCGAAGGTTTTTCTAAGACAGTTTTTACTATTTGGGTCAGCAGCTAGAAAGAGATGATGCCGTGAAAAAATTCGAGGTGTTCAACCGGGAATCGTACCTACCCTTCTGCGCATGGGCGTCGCATTCTACCCACTACGCCACGGCGGCCACTTCTCTTTATTTTAAAAACAAAAAAATATATATATCGCTCAAAGTATTCTCCGTCGAAAGCGATGACTTTTTCCATCTTTCTGAAAATATTCGATTACCATCTCTAAAACGTGAGTCATATTTAAGCCATTCTTCGATTTCTTTAAAAACAACACGAACAAGTGACTCACGAACTCGTTTTCCATCGAAAAAGCCAGTAGTTGGAAGGAGCAATGTCTGGGGAATGCGCGTCTGGGAAAAGAACACCCATTTCAGCGTTTCGAGTTTGATTTTAACCACTACAGGCACTTGGACCAAGTGTTATAAGATTCACCTAGACAAGTTTTTCAGTATTTTCTGTTCGTTTTTGAGGCAGTAAAAGCCTCAAACGCATTGCAGTTGCAGTCGATAACGTTTCCCTTCAATGAAGTCGCCTGGTTTAAGCGGCTCATAGTAGAGCAGCAGAGCATGCACATATGCACCGTTGATGTTTTTCTCTGCCGTCGACGAAGACAATGATGGAACAGGTTATCCAGTCTTTGCACAATACTTTTTCTTCTTGAAGTTATCGTAGCATGTACAGCTACGAGCAACTAATTGGAAACGATGAACCGATTGTTGAAATATTTAATTTAAGGTTATGTTCCGCCATTTTTTACGCTTTTGATCGATCTGTTCGTCTGGTGTTTATTCCCACTTAACTTCTCAAGTGCAGTGTGATTATTCCATCCATTGAAAATTATAAGACTATATGTTTTTCTTTCCCAAAAACTGTAAACATAAAGAAAACGAAGAGAAGCAGAGAATTGGAAAGAAAGAGTTTAAGAGTCATTGTTTGGTAAAATAAGTTTTTTGAATTTTAATTTCGGTAAGTGTTAATCGTGGCCGCTGTGGCCGCTGTGGCGTTGTGCGTAGAGTGCGACGCTCACACGCCGAGGGGTCTAGCTTCGATTCCCGGCTGAATTCCTCTAATTTTTCACTGCACCACCTCTTTCGAGCTGCTGACAACAATCAAGGAATAATAACTGTCTAAGAAAGCGTCTCAAACTTCGCCGTTCAGAGTCGGCAAAAAACTGTAGGTCCCTTCTATTCGTGAGAGAACAGTAGCGCGCACTTACACGAGTAATTGATGAGCAAGCTAGGCCCTGGTCCCCCTGTGGACTGTCGCACCAACAATTACTATTATATTATTATTATTATAAGTGTTAGTACATAACAGCACGATTTTTTTTCTTTTACATTCAATTTACCCTTAGCAAGTTCTTAAAAATGGGAAAAACTGATCACACTTCACTAGCAGATCGAAAAGCTATTTTTGAGTTAAGAAGGTCTGGAATGTTCCATAAAGAAATTGCTGATCACTTAAACTGTTCAAAGAAAACAAATTACGGAATAAAGCAATTTCAGCGATATGAGACTTACGACAACATACCGAGGAAGAACAGATTACGAAAATCCACCATCCGAGACGATCGCAACATAATAAGACTCTCCAAAAACGACCCAAATAAAGTGCAAGGGATATTAAGCGAGAATTGGAAAATGAAAGAAACTCAATAATATCTGTCTGGACTGTTAGTAGTAGCTGGACTTCATGGTCGTGTAGCGCAGAAGATGCCACAGGTTACCGGTATCCAAAGGAAAAAACGTCTTGAGTTTACTCGGCATTACTTGGGTTGGATACGACAAAATAAATATAAACCGTATGGGACCAAATGGTAGGCGATTCATAAGCAAATTTGATCCAAAATACACTTCACTTGTTGTTAAGCATGGTGAAGAAGAGACCAATGTGGGGATGCTTCACATAGAATGGAGTTGGTTCAATTCATCGGCATCCTTACGGAAAAGAAATATGTATGTGGACATAATGTCAAATGTAATGGAACTGTGGCCTGGAGCAAATTTATCAGTGATTTGGAAGTTTCAGCAAGACAACGATTTAAAACACACTGCAAAGTTAAATGTCAATCTAATTTTTACAACTCATTTACTATGAAGTGTATATATACATATAAACAACTTATGTCTCCCAAGAAGCAGTTCCTAGAGTGAAAAAACGCCTTTCGGAATCTCTCGGTTTCAGTCTGCCCAGCAGTAAATTCCCGTGATTTTCAATAAATTCAAATTCCTTTAAACAAACAGTAATTGAGTGTTGAGTCACTCTTAACGATTCTGCTAGTTTACCTAGCGTTTGGCACGAATCCTGAACCAGTAAAGTCTCCAGGCTTCCATCTTCACACTTTCTGGTGTTGTCAAGACGCTTTTTACATTCGACACTAAGATCAACGCTTTTAAGGGTCTCTGTATGATACATTGGTCGAAGCAGATTTACCTCCTCCTTCATTCGATGGGCGTCAATTAAAGTTTTAATTTTCTTCTAATTAAAAAAGTGAAAACTTCACGTATAAGTCCGTGTATTTTCGAAAAGACAATGTTGTTATCTAAGGCAGACGCTATTGTTGTTGAAAAATGTAAGAACTTTTCAATGATGTAGGGTTTCACTTCCAAGATCAACCCTTGCTTGAAAGTGGCGCCATCTTTTGAGGACAGACAGATTTATGTTTAAGAAAAATTGTTACATTTCAGTTGAACAACCATGAAGAACTATGAGTTCAACGAAACGGCACAACATGTCACACAGCTCGTGCCACAGTTGATTTATTAAAGGAATTTTTTTCACGTTTCAGATCCAAAAATTGGCCTCAAAGATCATCACACGAAATCGCAAAACTCCGCCGGTCTGCACGAAGCGTTGTACCACTTTCAGCGCGGATATTGGATTTGGTTTTACGTGATCACCTGTCTTTACGGCTTATAATACGAAGTCCATTTTCCCAAGCGTCGTAGATAACGCAAGAAACGCCTTAGTTACCCAAGCACCTAATTGAAATTATTCTTGAGGGACAATTACTCCACCTTGGTTTGATGCGAGGCCTTTCTACAACATCCTCCGCTCTGTGGGTCGCAGCACCCTGTTGAGAATGCAATTCCACACTGAGCCGGATAGTACCCTAACCAACTTGCTTAGCCCAGGGTGAACAACAACAAGGCAAGCCAGCACAGTACACTAACCTCGACTTTTTCCGCGATGTTGGGTGGTATACCACAGCCACCACAACACTCCCACAAGAGGGCTCGCTCAGGCTGAAACCGAACTTCCAGGGGCCCCTGACCTGATCAGAATATAGCCTCTGGTCAAGCTTTCACTACCAGTCACGCTTCCTTAAAACCTGGGTCTCTTAACCGACATCCCGCCACAAGATGGTCTTTTTTCCATCAGTGTTTTCGTTGACACTATAAATAGTGTGACGAGTGTGATTTTTGAATCATGTGAATCATAAAATTCAGCCGCATCACCTGGGACCACTCTTAGGACAGCATTCTCTACAGATACACGGCCAAAAAGTCATCGAAAATTGGACCTTTGTGAGGTTTATGTGCCATTTATATGTATTATGCCATAGGATTAGAGATTCAATTTTATTTGAATTGAAAAACATCATCTTTGTCTTATTTTATTTCAAAGTTCCAACACACTTCACAAATCAAACCAATTTTGCACAAAAACAATCTGTCTGACAACTGAACTTCCAGGAAAAAATATATCCGACATTTCACTCCAAACGCCGTCTGACTCAGTACAGGTTTCCACTGAAAATAGAATCACAGCAGTATTTAAGTCAAATAGAATAGATCCGAACCATAAGTCATTCAATGCTGCCAAGTCCAAAGTGAAATTTCGACAAAAACCCGTTTGGAAGGCGAGAAGGCAGGAAAAAATTCCAAATTCATCTTACCGCTGGTCTAACTCGATTTTCGCTAGACCTTCTGCTCCCACCATTTGACTTTTAACTGCGATTAACTCGTTATGAGGCGTGAGCGTGACGCAGCCAGTACGGTCGACAGTTTACACAAATCACATTGTCGGACTCCCCTCCGACGACTTGTAGCGGTGTGTGATCTATTGTCATTCCATTTAAATTGCCACAGACACACTATTAGGAGACCCATGTTGTTGGTTAAGAAATTCCAGTTAACACTGCCTCCGAATGGTGTGCTCCTCCATTCTGTCCATTCACCACCACCACCACCACCGGCAGTAACTTATCCATTCAACAAATGCAAATTCGGAAGCACCCCACTCTCTCGCACAAGAAATATCCCATCGACGTGTTGTCGGTAGCCGCACTCCGCAGACTCCCGGGCGGAGGCCCTGGACGGGAGATGTAATTTATTTCCAGTTGATTGCTGTTTTTGTGGACGATAATGAAAACCGATTTGGTGATAATAGAATCGTTAATCCATCAACAGAGCTTACACTTCCTGACAGTGGGTTGGTTGCCTTGCCGGCTAGCTGACCGGCTTCTGTGTACCATGCGGTGACACTAAAAGCGTTTGATGGGTGCTTTCAGTGACTACCGACTGAACGTTGCCTGGTTGAAGGGACGCGACAGTGCGTCAAGCAAGAAAGGTGATGGATGTGAATTCCGTCGAGAAAGCGAAGGTTTCTCCCATTTGTCTGTCAGCAGTGTCTTTCCAATGGATGAAGGGAATGAAAAACGTTTTGTATCGTATTTCTGGAGAAGCGCCTTCGAATACAGATTGGGAGGAATGCCTCTGCATGTGTTTTGAAATTATAAGAAAGGTCCGACTGGCTGATAGCAGAGAAACCTGATGATGAATCAAGATTAAAAATATTGATTTCCATTCGCGAGGAGTTTAGTTTCTTTTGAACGGATGGACAAAGGTCAAAAGTTCGAAAACATGGACAAAGCATCAGAAAAGCCAGTCGTTCCAATTCTCTTTTGCAGCTACATATTCAAACATCAACATCTGCCCACCACGAAGCCCTCATCGGTCTCATGGGAACAGCTGCGCGGCTGATATTTGCCACCGAGATTCCCGTTTGTTTGTCAAATGCGATGACACGAACCATCCGCCAGATTGGAGCAAGCGGAACTATCCCATTACCGACATGCCGGACTGCCAGACAACCTCCACTGACCTCCCCACCGGAGGAGCTCGGTTCCTCGGATAACTTGCGATTACCATCTCGAGGGTAGAACCCATCCAATTTCGGAGAGAAAAACCTGACACACAAAGCAGAAAAAAAACCGTAATTACAATCTGAAAGCCCTCGTCGTAAATTGAAGTAATTATCCGTCTGCCAGGGTCTCTGCGCCGCGTATCCCAAAAGATACTTAATGACCTTCAATTTACGAACTCTATTCTTCGTTCGCAACCCAATGAGAAGCGGAAGGAATTATGGACCCTAACGGAAACCGCCACCCAAAGGCACACAGTGCCGCCGCATTCTCACGCAATCAATTTTGAATTTATCTCCTCGATAAATCCACCCAGGCACTGCAAGAATAAATAACGCCTAGCCTCTTGAATGTCAATCCAATTGCTTTGCACAGTCACTCAAAGCCGGCTCGCTTACCGTGCAGTTTTAACTGAATCGTCTGTGTATCTATCACCTTTATCCTCCGCAGCGTGCCTGAGACGGATTTTTGATCCAGCACAAATATTGACACATAAATGGGCGCGCCAGATAGTCCCCCTCCGAGTTCGATGCATTCATCTGCATTGGCACACGGTGCGGCGTAAGGAAATTGAGAAGTTTCGTTGAGCGAGCCCCCTTCACCACGACGACCTTCGCCCCGAATAAATGTTGGTCATGCTTCTGCATTCCTGGCCTGGCAGAGCGTGGGGGGATTCACATAATAATCACCAGAATCATGATTTTTGATACATTCAGCGTCGTCATCATCTCGGACTCATCCGCGTGAAAGAAGCACTTATTTATGGAAATCCCCGGCTCCATTATTCAAAAGCCTAAAAATCGATTTTCCAGCATCGAGCGGAACGGCAGCGGCAGCCTGTCCACTGGCGCGGTGGGCCAGAAGATGGGGGTGCCGAAGGAGACCAAGCGCATACACAAACACACAGCACAAAGGTGAGCGAAAGATAAGAGGATCATCGATGATAAGACGAGGATGATGAGCATCCACACAGGGAACTGGATTTCTTCACGGTCTTATCGCCAGCTCCGTATCGCATCTGAGCTTCGAGGCCAAAAAGGTGCTTGACTAACTGTAGTGTTCGCTCTCGGTGTCCACCCCTCCCCACGCGGTCCGATACATTATTCAGTTGCCCGGGTGTTGTTCGCCTGTCGATGGTGTGTGCATTCGCGGTATTTACGATGCGCTTGAGATTCAAACGACATTTATGTTTTATTTTAACGACTATTATGGAATGATTTGCATTTTAACAGAGCACTTCTCGTTGCTGGGCAACTGGTCGTGGCGGCGCGGCAGCAGAGGAAAGGTGTCCGCCGGGGAGCGCGCCAGCGGATCCACTTCTGAATCGAACTTGAATTGTTGATGATGCTGCCACAAAGTGTCGGTTCTTTTTTGTCTGTTGTGCTGCGTGTCACCCGCTCGTGTGACGAAAGTGCTACATGAAAGCGAATTAAAACAAAGCAAATTCCCCAATTCGTTAAGCCTCCCGTCCACCTCTGCGCTCTCTGCGCCACGGTGGCCGATAGCCGCGTCGTCGCCTCAATTAAAAATTCGTGTGTTTTGTGGAACAAACTTTTTCGTAATAAAAACTTTTATGAACTCTCTAGGATGACGCGCTCGTTCGGATGGTCGGTAAAAGGAGAGGGATAGAGGGTTTCATCTAATTCTTTCTCTTCGCTGCCAGGGCTCTCAAAAAAAAAATTCAGCATTCCACGGCATGTCGAAAGGCATACGGGTGTTGGTTGTTTTGGCGTTTGATTGCTTTTTAATCGGAGAGTGATAAACGTTATCGGGGAATTGTTTCAGCCATGACATGTGTTAGGACGTCGATGGTCACCAGATTAGAGTCGAAATTATGGGACGTGTATTTGTGGCTCGCGGGCTCAGGTGGAATGTCGACGATTGCTTACGCAATTCGGCTGGGATTTCGAGGCTTGCTCACGAGACGCGTGCCGTAAAACTCGTTGACAGGTCCCGTGGTGATGTATTACGGTTTATTTTATGCACGGGGTGTCGCATTTGAAATCCGGCTAAGCGGGTTAAGCACTGAAACGTGCCGTACTGCAGAGGAAGTAATTCCAAGACATTAATATGAGGGATTTGAGGGAGTTTGATGGAATTCTTAAGTACACAAAACTGTGACGCGTTGGCAAACTGTTCATTCCAATCATCAGACGTTGCCTCAATTGTTCGGCTCTTTTTCAGCCCAGTGGCTCAGATGCATACATACATCGACACAGATAAACTCATCGTTTGTCCATCGCCTGGGCTATTTCATAGTTCATAGATAGGCGCCATCAGTGCCGCTGTTAATTGACTTGCTGAACAACTTTTTGAGTATGATCTAATCTGATCTAAAA
The DNA here is from genome assembly GCA_955652365.1 of Eristalinus aeneus. Lineage (NCBI taxonomy): Eukaryota > Metazoa > Arthropoda > Insecta > Diptera > Syrphidae > Eristalinus > Eristalinus aeneus. Next base: position 26,602,878 of record OY019131.1, read on the forward strand.
AATGCTATTAAAGCGTCGTTCATTTTTTATTGGCGACTGACATTTTTTCTGTTTTCGAAAAAGTTGTGTGTTTTCTTCTTGTTTCAGAACAAATGCAAATGATCTCATTTTACTCGCCAAAAGCACACTCGGACAAACTACCAAATGTTGGAATTAACGATTCATTAGCGGTTTTATAGGGTGATCTTGTGACCGTAATTTTTCTATGAATTTTAAATTCTTAATTTTATGACACATCAAATTATTGGTGTTTCGGTAGGAATTTTTCTTCACTATGCGGTGCTAAAATGAACACATTAGCTAACGGAGCCCAGTTGCAATGTGCGGAGTCTTGTTTCTTCACGAAGGATAGGTGGTTTGATGATGCTTTTTTAGAGTTAGTGATTTTTGTAAAGCAATTTCCAGAAGCTATGTCGACAATTTTAAACCTACTTACAAGAAAAATGTCAGCTTACGTCTTCTTTTTTTCTCAATAATACAGTGCAGGCCAAAAATTAATGACAACTCAATGCATTCATTATTGCATAAAAGCATAAATAGTAACATATTTCATCTAAAATTTGTATATAAAATTTAAATTAAAAAAATTCAAATTAAAACGGTAAGCGATCTAAACTAAGTGTAACCAATCTTGAGAATATGAGAATCTATGTATTAAATTTTGCGCCCTAACTTTGCTCAATAGGTCCTAAACAAAAGCATAAAAACGTGTTTAGTTATTTCGGTCCTTTGTTTGTGCTTGTACTGTGATTGCAGATCTGTTACAATGGGTGCAGTAAAAGATTTTCTCAATATACTACATGTAATTACAAATTTATAAACATTTAATAGCCCTGTTAAAATAATGAAGAAATAACTCCTTGAAATAGAGAGGATTGTATTTATAACAATAAGTGGTCGCCGTGGCGTAGTGGGTAGAGTGCGACGCTCACACGCCAAAGGGTCTAGGTTCGACTCCCAGTTCAACACCAATTTTTATAATATTTCTTGGCACCACCTCTTTCGAGCTGCTGACAACACTCAAAGAGTAATAACTGTCTAAGAAAGCTTCTCAAATTTCGGCCTTCGGAGTCGGCAAAAAACTGTAGGTCCCTTCTACTCGTGAGAAAACAGTGGCGCGAACAACACGAGTAGTTGATAAGCAAGCCAGGCCTTGGTCCCCCTTTGGACTGTAGCGCCAACAATTATTTTATTATTTATAACAATAATGGGTTTCTCAGTTCGAAAGATGTCCAAAAAGCTTAATGTAAGCCAATCAATTGGCCTGTGAATGCAGAAAGTGCGGGGAAAGTCAGGAAAAAAACTTACAGAAGTGGATACACTTTTTGTGAAACAACAAATGTAAAGGAATATACATTAACGAGTGGCCTCAAACATATTCCCGGTATCGGGGTGAAGCTATGGTTATACCCGTATGAAATGAGCGCTCTTTTTCTAAAATAAAACACTAATTATGAATGAGAAAGTAAAAACATTTTATTCAAAGTATTGGCCATTGTTTTCTACACATTTTGACCAACTTTCTGGCAATTTGTGAACACCACGCCAATAAAATTTGTCGTCTTTTAAAGCAAACCAATCAGACATCCAATTTTCGACCTCCTCGTAGGAATCAAAGTGCTGCTCAGCCAATGCGTGTCCCATCGATGAAAACAAATGGTAGTCGGAAAGAGCCAAGTCTGGTGAATACAGCGGGTGGGGTAGCTGCTCCCAGCCAAGTGTTTTGATTGTATCCTGAACCGGTTTTGCTTTGTGTGCAGGTGCATTGTCATGGAGCAAAATTACATTGCCGTGTCTTCTGGCCCATTCTGGTCGTTTCTCGATCAACGCATGGTTCAAATTGAAAATTTGTTGTCGGTAGCGATCAGTATTAACGGTTTCACCAGGTTTTAGGAGCTCGTGGTATAGCACACTCTGGTCCCACCAAACACACAGCATTGTCTTCTTGCCGAATCGATCTGGTTTTGCAGTCGATGCTGATGGTTGCCCCGGATTAACCCATGATTTTTTCCGTTTAGGATTCTTAAAATAAATCCATTTTTCATCTCCAGTAACAATCCGATGTAAAACCGATTTTCTCTCGTGCCTTTGAAGTAAAATTTCACAAGTGTTTTTTTGGTCTTCCATCTGTCTTTCATTCAATTCATGTGGCACCCATTTTCCACACTTTTGGATCTTTCCCTTAACTTTTAAACGGTCAGAGATTGTATGTTGTGCAACATTTAACATTGCTGCCATTTGCTTTTGACTCAAAGTGCCATCTTCATCCAATATCGTGTGCAATTCGGCGTCTTCAAACTTTTTTGGTGGTCTTCCACGTTCTTCATTTCTCACATCAAAATCATTATTTCTGAACCGTTGAAACCTTCTGATGTTGCATGTTGCTTCTGAAAGAGCATGATCACCATATGCCTCGACAAGCATTCGATACGACTCTGCAGCACTTTTCTTCAAATGAACACAAAAAATTAATGCTTTCCGCAAATCATGACTTTCTGGTACAAAATTCGACATTTTAAGCACGATGAAAATATATTATGTTGTCTGTTCAATGACTTGATGTATAATAAATACTTTTCACAGATGTCATAGCAAACAAAAGCAAAAAATAAGGGCTCGTTCACAACAAATGTTCCCTATCGAGACATTTGTATCTAGATGCTCACTTCATGCGGGTTTACCTGTATATATGTATTATATACAGTGGTGGAAAAAATAATGGAAGCAAGATTGTTGTGTAGTGTTCTTAACCACATTTTTGTAAGAAGTATGTCAGGCCGTTACAGGTTATTATAATGTATTACAAACATTCAGCATAAAACTTTTCACAAAAGAAATTAAGAATGGTGGAAACAAACTGGATGTTGGTCTTGGGCCAAATTTTGCCAGGAAGAAAATAATAGAAACAACTTGAGTTTAAGGAAATGAACATGGAAAAAAATTTTTAATTACACATAAAATGTATCAAACCCTTTAATATTTGATTGCTCTGCGTTTGCTTTTTCAATACTGCAGCACATCTTCATCCAATGAAATTGACCAACTTGCTTTAAGATTCAGCAGAAATGGAGAACCACGCAGTTTTAATTTTACACTTAACTGCTGCATAGTCTTCTTTGTTTCTATTATTTTTTCCACCACTGTATAAATTGAAATTATTATCAAGTAATGCTATTATTTTAGTGCATTTATGTAAAATTTCATGTAAATGTAATTATTAAATCGCGTTTTATCTCTAGTTAAGCAGAATCATATTGGCAACTGAGACGATGGTGGTGAAAACTGAGAATCGCGCTGTAATTAAATTTCTCACTAAGCAAGGAAAAAGTAAAAAAACTATTCATGACAGTTTTTTGGGACTTAAAGGGAATCTTACTCATTGAGTACAAAAAATAAGGTGAAACCATCAACGTCACATCCTACGCTTCCACTTTGCATAATTTGCGGGAGGAAATTAAAAGGAAAAGACGGGGTAAACTCGCAGTGGGTGTAGTGCTTCTTCATGACAACGCGACTGTTCACACGGCGCGAGTTTCCAAGGCTGCTGTGCGAGATTGTGGTTTCGGAGAAATCCAACACCCACCATGTAGTCCAGATCTTGCCCCTAGTGATTATTTCCTGTTTCCGGATTTGAAAAAAAATGTCTTTGTGGAAAAAGATTTTCGGATGATGAAGAACTCAGGATGTAACAAATGCATTGATGTTAAAGGTGATTATATTGTAAAATTAATTGAATTCGCATTTTCCTTCATATCAATACCGAGAACATATTAAACGACCCTCGTAGGAAATAAGGAATATCTCCAAGGGTTCAATGGTTTATTCGTTTCTCTTTTATATTATTTCATTATTTTCATTCCTCAAAAGATCCGAATATCTCGTAGCGAAAATAGGCAACTTTTAGAAAATAATCGACATGTACGACGCCATCTATCAGCGACTATGATCTCCGTATGCCCGTTAAGACGTAAGTCATTCAGAATAGAGCTATAATAATAATAATAATAATAATAATAATTCTTGGCGCAACTCCAAAGGGAGAACAGGGCCTTGCTTGCCCATCAACTACCCGTGTTGTGCGCGCTACTGTTCTCTCACGAGTAGAAGGGACCTAGATATTTTTGCCAACTCCGAACGGCGAAAGCTTTCTTAGACAGCTATTACTCTTTCAGTGTTGTCAGCAGCTCGAAAGAAGTGGTGCCGTGAAAAATTGGAAAAATTGGTGTTGAGCTGGGAATCGAAACTAGACCCTTCGACGTGTGAGCGTCGCACTTTAAACACTACGCCACAGTGACCAATGAATAGAGCTATCTGAACACTAAAGCAATCTTTGAACCCTCAGCTCTCACAAAAATATAATTACTTTTTTTTTGTTATTTATTTATTGTGGCAAGAGTTGCAATAGTTTATGTGTATCTTACTTTTTTTAGAGTTACGGTCATGTTACCTTACTACTAAAATTTTAATATAACTTCTTAAGTAATATATCATAGTTTTAATTTGAAGAAAAAGCCACTAAAAAAATCCTCATTAAACATTAAATTAAATAATTAAATAATTACTTTCCTTCTTGTTCCTTAGTTCCACACATGTCTTGCAGAACCTTTACATATATAGAACCATATGGATTTGTAAATTAAAAATCAAATGCAGATTGACTATCGAAAAAAAATGCCAACTCCGGAAGCTTAACCAATGATTTAAGAGACAGCAACAAGATTTATTATTTGTTCAAACGGAATTTAGCTTTTAATGCCAAAAATTAAGGAAATATAGTAGATGGTGCTTAACTTTTAACACTGTCTTGTTAAATACCCCATTCTAAGCTTGTGTGTTTCTGTTTCCAAAGAGACTATAGAAATTCGGATCTGTCTCGCAAGTTAAGCTTGTAAGGGTATCAGAAAGGTGGAGCCTCAAGAATATTTTAAGCTTTTGAGCTCCATGAGCTTCGAGTCAGTCAAGTCTTTCCCAAGTCATTGCATTTTTCGAAATGTCGAGAATACTCTCAGAATTAAATGCCTGCAAAGGGCTGATGAAGACATCCTCAAGCTATGGGAGGAACACTAACATCCCCAGCAGGATTAGTTGTTTCATTTATACTAGTATGTGAAATGCTTTTTTAATATATAAAAATAAAATAATAGCCTTTAACCACTTAACTACTTCGCCCCTTATCCAACTTACTTTCGAATTCCGCTCATTAATATGCCGGTTAAGGCATTCAAGTATTTTAATAACGTATCACTTTCCGAGATCAGATCCGAGATGAACATGCCTCCTATCAAATATCACTTTCTACATCCACCTCCAACATGCATTTATTGTGCTTTTCAAATCATTAAAAAATTATACCAAATGTTTTTTACATCAGCGCAGATACTGCTGTTGGGCCCGGGTCTCGGGCTTAAAAATTTGCTAATTAATGACTTCTTAATATATCTCGGTTTGGGTCTGAGTTCCGATTGGGAACAACTCATCGTAAGTTTTTAACGATCGAACGCATTTTTGAAATTTTCGATTTCGTTCAGAGGAATTCGCTTTTTTTCCCCAAGGGCGCACTTAAGATCTCCATTGGGAGTAGAATTAAAATTGAATTGTCATACAATGATTGCCACTTCATTCGATGTTGTTTTTCGATTTCCTAATCATGATTTATTTTGATCTCTTTGTATTGCTTGGATGGAGATATTTTCATGTCCGGCAAAAATTACATAATGAAGGGTAAGCATTTTAGATGTATAGAAATTTGGTATAAGAAGAAACAGTAATGGTTTTTTTAATTGTAACAAAGTAAACTTTATTTGAAAGGTAAAGTTTTGTCATTAAAACCTGGGTATGGCATTTGTAACTGACCGTCTTGGCTAGTTTGAATATAGCCTAGCCGAAAATCCAATTTTCGATGATTTTTTTGCAACATTTGTAGCATATATTGGCGGTAACGCTGCGATTTTTTTTTCAATTAAGTGGTCATTCATGCTCGGCTTATCCGCAAAAGCTAGCATATATGCATATCCCCCTGGAATTTAGCCAAGCGGCATTAATTTGCACCGTTTTGAATGCCAAATCAACGGCCAATGACGTGAAACTATTCTGTTACCAAGCGTTTTCTTCAATAAATCAATTCTGGCACAAGTTATGGTATAAGACATGTTACACTGTTTCATTGAAACAATGGCAGCTGATTAACGAAAATGTGAGTAATCATGCATCTATCGCGGTCATTAATTACTGTTACATTTCTCAAACATCGGCTTTAGGAAAGTGCTGAATAATTATTTCAGCAACCCACAAAGCACGTGGTCGCCGTGGCGCAGTGGTTAGAGTGCGACGCTCACATGCCGAAGGGTCTAGGTTCGATTCCCAGCTCAATACCAATTTTTCGAATTTTTCACGACACCACTTCTTTCGAGCTACAGGCAGCACTCAAAGAGTAATAACTATCTGTCGCCGTTCGAAATCGGCAAACAACTGTAGGCCCCTTCTACTCGTGAAAGAACAGTAGCGCGCACAACACGAATAGTTGATGAGCAAGCTGGGCCCTGGTCCCCCCGTGGACCGTAGCGCAAACAATTATTATTATTAACCCATAAAGCGCACTGCCGCCAGCTTTGAAAGGTACCACAATATCAATGAGTACAAATTAAGTGTTGTCAGCATTTCAAAAGAAGTGGTGTAAGGAAGACAGCGTACAATTTTCAGTAGTGAAATCGAACTTGGGACTTATGGCATGTGAGTGACGCATTTTCTCACGGCACCATACATTGCATGATCATACTAAATCAATATTTCAGTAGCTAGAATCCGTTCCTCAATGTTAGGCCTGAAATCCGCCTTCTCATAGTTTCTTTTAAGATTCCTTAACCCTTGTTAGGGCGTTTGGTGGATAGGATGTAAGAGATATACGATACGTAGGTATGGATTGTTGAGACCCAGGTCCACCCGAGATTGTAGCGCCACAAGAAGAAGCAGAAAAAGAAGCAGAAGAAGAAGAAGAAGAAGAAGAAAAAGAAGAAGAAGAAGAAGAAGAAGAAGAAGAAGAAGAAGAAGAAGAAGAAGAAGAAGAAGAAGAAGAAGAAGAAGAAGAAGAAGAAGAAGAGGAAGAAAAAGAAAAAGAAAGAGAAGCTATATATGGATGAGGACACAGTATGTCCTGTGTAGAATTTTCGTGCTGTCCCTCCCATGCAGTGATGAACCTATAAGCAATTAGAACCATTAAAGCATCATGAAGGAATTCAGCAAAAATTCTTCTACATATTTGCTGAATTTCTTCATGTGTTTGGTGCTTAAAATTTCTTTCTAAGGCCCGCAAGCGCCGAAAAGAGACAGAGGGCGGCTGTGGTTTCTCCTGCTTTTCCAGAAATTAATCCAAATACCTATTAGTCTACAAGTGAACTCATCAATCAAGCAGTGTCCGGTAATTGATCTCACAATTAGGCTTGTTTTAAATATTCAAATCAATAGTAGCTGTTTACAGAGAGTGAAGTCAAGAGGACGATATTTAATTCAAAACATGGCAGGGTATGGTTGGATCAGTTTTCTTTGATTAATCAAGTGGATCACGTCGCTCTCATGTAAGGCGAGTTATATCTTCAAGTAAATGTTAAAGTAAGGCCACAATGGTCGCATTTTTAACTAATTTTTAACATCTGTACCTAACAAGGGCAGGGATTGAATTTCCCAGCCAGCTCATCTAGGGAAGAATAACAAACAATAATCGTTTCGCAGTTTTATGTGACTGATGTCAAGGCCTTGAGTCCTTTCTGATTGTCAATGCAGATAAAAATATTCACCGAGGATCCTTTGACTGGAGCTCCCGGGATACTAGATTTACGGTCAACTGCTACGCGAATCAGTTCTGCTACCACAACGCACTACGGTGATTGGAAAATTTAGAACAAAAAAAGTTTACATGGTCGCCTACAAAAAAAAAAAAACCTCCTTTTGGTTTATAATCATCAGTCAAGAAGGAGGAGGAAGGATTTTCGTGTTGTGGAGTCTTGGGCCTGAGGAGGCACCATCACCGGTGGAGGATTTCATAGAGTCCACTAGATTCATTGTCATTGTCAAGGAGAAAATTGTAAGACTGTATTTGTCGCTACGTACGTGGATGGATCTAAGATTCAGAAAGCTGTCCATTTCGTCTAATATGTTTAAACTGCCTTGGACTCCATATGTTTGACTATTCTTAGAATGTTGCATTTTGAGGCTAATTGCAGGCTACAATACTGGCACTTCGCCTAACACTGTTGTGCGCATTACAACCCCTTAATTGCAAGACAACAACATATGATGTTGTTGAAGTCGGTGGCTTTATTTCGACTATGGCTGGGGTTCTTTTGACGCGTTTCCCACCTTTTGAAGTCAGTAAAGGCGTCTTCTTCTTCTTCTTATGGCGCTACAGTCCGGGGTGGAAGTGGACCTCAATCAACATGCCACTCTAGCCAGCACGATCTTTCACCAGCTGCCTCCAGTTTCGCAATTAAAGTTGATTGCGGTCCTTCTCCACTTGTATAAATAATTTGTATAGGCTGCGCTGGGTTGCATTGTCCCAGTGCTTAAATTCGATGACTTTTCAGGCCAGAGCAGTGGTGTCCATACGTTCTACTTAGACAAGCCACCTTGAGCGTTGTATCCGAAGACGCTTGACCTGTCACATGTCGCTGTACGTCCTTTGTTGCGTTGTCACTGTGGTTCGGATTCGAAGATTCTTCGTGCAGGAGCAGTGCTGTCCCTACGCTCTGCATGACCTAGCCACTTTAAGCGTTGTATCCGTACACGCTTGACTAGGCTCATGCCGCCGTACAGCCCATACGGTTCGTGGTTGAATCTTCTCCTCCAGATGCCATCAACGCAAACAGGACCAAAAACCGCACGCAAAACTTTTCTCTCGAAAAATCTAAGGGCTTCCTCATCCGCTTTTAGTAACGTCCATATTTATCGCGCCATACAATAATTATTATTAAGTTCATTCATTCATGGGTTTCTGCCTACTTCTTTCCAGCCGCCGGGGGTCAATACAACGAATATGTTGCCTGCCAATAATGTTGAGACTTACGGCCGAATAAACTTTCTTACAGTTCCGGTCACGAACTCCACATTTCAGCAAAAAAATTTCAATTATTCGCAGACCTTTCTCGTTCATTTGCTTCCCGTCGATGAAAGTGGTAAGTTTTTTGTGTTGATTTTGGCCAAAAAATTATAATTTTTTTTATAAAAAATTATCCACTTGTGTGCGCCACCTTAATCTGGGCCGTCGTCTGTTGCGTTGTCCAAATGGCTCGGATTCAACGATTTTTCGGGCTGGAGCAGTGGTGTCCATACACTCTTCATGGCCTTGCTATCTTAAGCGTTGTATCCGAAGACACTTGACCAGTCACATGTCGCTGTACAGCCCATAGAGTTCGTTGTTAAATTATCGCCGCCAAATGCCATCAAAAACCTTTTCTCTCGAAAAGACTAAACGTTTCCTCATCAGTTTTTGGTAACGTTCAGTTTTCCGCGCTGTAAAGTAGGACTGTGGTAATCAAGTTATTATGTAAAACAAGCTTAGTCCTTCGAGAGAGGGCTTTATTACCCAATTGCCTCTTGAGCCCAAAGAAACAGTGATTAGCAAGTGATTCTACGTGTGATTTCGATACAGGTGTTGTTGTCATTATTTAACGCGGAGTCGAGGTAGACGAAGTCCTCAACTACCTCGAAGTTTCTGCTACCTAGTGTGACACATTGTCCGAGATGTCGATGCTGCGTGTCCTTTCTTGATGACAGCATGTATTTTGTGTTGCCCTCATTTACCGCCAGACCCATTTTAGCCGATTCCATGCCAGCAAACGCCTCATTGACGGATCGCTGTGTTCATTAAATCTCGTCAATGCGTCAGCGTAAGCTATCAATTTTGCTGACTTCTGGAAGATCGTGCCTCTGGTATTGACTTGTGAGTTACGCTCGATCTTCTCGAGGATGATATTGAAGAAGTCAAATGACAGTGCGCCGCCTTTTATAAAACCTTTTTGACATTGAAGGTCTCTGTGAGTTCGTTACTTCAAGCGAACAAACTTAACGAAATGATGCATCTTTACAATTACAATACAGTTGAATTTTACTTTTATTTCTTTATTTAATCTTCATAGCGTCTGTTTTCTAACGCTGCTACTCATTTAATGCTTAGTAACTCCCTATCTGTCCTCCGGTAGTATTTTCTTTCTCTTTTACATTTAGTCTCTTATATTTTATCTTCTCCTTATTTTTCGCTGCTACATTACCGAGCCTGACGGAGAAGCGAGAGTTCTACATCGTCATCCTACACAATCTGGCGAGTTTGGTTGGGATCCCAAAACTAGACATGGCACTGTATAGCTGGTTTCTGTGCACACTGTCATATGCTGCCTTAAAATCGACAAATAGGTGGTGAGTGTCGATTTGAACTTCTTTGGTCTTTCCAGGATCTGCCGTAAAGTAAAGATCTGGTCAATATTGAATAATATATACTGAAACCACACTGATAGGGATCTATCAGGTTGTGGACAAACGGTTTCAGACGCTCGGACAATACGGCAGAGAGGATCTTGTATGCGACGTTAAGGAGACTAATTCTTCGGTAATTGGCGCAGTCAAAGGGGTCTCCCTTCTTGTGGACCGAGCAAACAACGCAAAATAGATGGATGTCAAAATTCAACAACTGATTTTAAGGAAACAGCCACTTGCTGCCTGATTAATTTCACAAATGCGGGGTTTGTCATAGGATCATCGGAAGCAGCAAACTCATTCGGATGGGGCTAAGTTTCATTCATTTCAGTCTTGTGTTGCACTCCTTATGAAGGATTCCGAAATAAAAAAGATATCCTTGTGGCCACTGTGACGTAGTGGGTAGAGTGCGACGCTCACACGCCGAAAGGTTTTGGATTCGATTCCCGGCTGAACACCTCGAATTTTTCATAGCACCACCTCTTTCGAGCTGCTGACAACACTCAAAGAATATTATCTGTCTAAGAAAGCTTCTCAAACTTCACCGTTCGGAGACGGCAAAAACTGTAGGTCTCTTCTGGTCTAGTGAAAGAAGCACGCAGAACACGTGTAGCACGCATAACACGTGTAGCACGCACAACACGAGTATTTGATGAGCAAGCTAGGTCCTGGTCCCTCTATGGACTTTAAATTGACTGACTGTATTATTAGCATGTACATACAAGCAGCCTACCATTTCGAATAAGGCTTATTTTTATTTTTAGTAGTTCGTAAGTAAGGCTTGTGTTGTACTCCTAATGAAGGATATCATCTTCCCAGATAAAAAAAAATTATACCCTCGTAGATATACGCGTCCTCCAGCGTACGGCCTTTTTAAGGTAGTTGTACGCTACATTCGTTTCCTGTGCAATTGCTCCCTTCCTTGAAATATAATTTATTACGAACATAAAATATATACAGCTCTGTGCGAAAAATAGCACCACGTTGATATCTGCACTTTGGATGCTAATTAGTTTTCTCCATGCACATGTAAAGACACGATATTTATTGTAGGACATCTGGGTATCAGTAATAAAATGCAAAAAACAAGATAAGCGAAGATCCATATTAAGACAAGAAAATTCCCGTTATACGAAATGAAACCGAAATTTTGGTGTGCAAAATAACAACACCACAAGTAAAACGTCGTAAATAAAATGCAAAATTTAGTGGAATAGTACGGTTTTTATTTTTTTATTTATTTATACTACTGTTCTAGTACTTCGTCTTATAACCCTTATTTTTGAGCACAGCGGCACAACGTCGTGGCATAAACTCGATTAGTGCCTGACATCGCCGAATTGGAATATCTCTCCACGCAGCCTGCACATCTTCCCATAGCTGTAGTGTATTTTTTGGTTTCGCTTTAAAAGCAGCTTTCTTAACATCTGCCCAAAGATTTTCAATGGGGTTTAGGTCTGAAGATTGCGGAGGCCATTCCATAACTTGAACCCCATTCCTCGCAAAAAATTCCTTGGCCAATTTGCTCGTATGTTTCGGGTCATTGTCTTCCTGCAGAATCCATCTGAGAGGTATATTCCACTCGGCGTAGGGCAACATGGATTCCCTCATTAAGTCAACATAAACTTCGGCGGTTATCATTGGTTTTATCCAAAATATATCCACACATGCTTAATGGATATATTTTGTGCCAGGAGTTCCAAATAAAACAATTTTTGACTCATCTGTCCATTTGGTTACTTCTCAGTTCAAATGTTCTTGCGCAAATTGTTTTCTTTTGTCAGCAAGGGTACTTTTCTGGGACTTCTGGCAGGTAGTTCCTTCTCTATGAACTTCCTTCTTATGGTTGATGTTGATACGAGCAGATTTAGTTCCTCTTTTATTTTGTTTGATATGATGAATGGGTTTTGTTTCACTAATCTTATCATTCTTCGCTCTTCGGTAGAAGTTAATTTCGATTTTCTACCTCTTGTTTCTGCTTTTTGGACGTGTTTTTTTGCATTAGTATTCATTTTATTCTATTATATATTATACGTTGTATTGTACGTTTTTCCGTCAGAAATTATTTTTTTATAAGCTTACGTTTCTTAGGAGTACAATGCACACTGCGACCCATTTTAATTGTTTATAACGTTATATTTTAAAAATACTAGTTTCAAAATACTTAAATATTTTTACCACCAAACACTTAAAAAACACTTTTTAGAATGGCATGGTGTAATTATTTTGCACACCAAAATTTCGGTTTCATTTCGTATAACGGGAATTTTCTTGTCTTAAAATGGATCTTCGCTTATCTTGTCTTTTGCATTTTATTACTGATACCCAACAGATGTCCTACAATAAATATCGTGTCTTTACATGAGCATGGAGAAAAGTAATTAGCATCCAAAGTGCAGACCTCAATGTGGTGCTATTTTTTTGCACAGAGCTGTATATCCCTCCAAAGTATATTTCTTCCGACCAGGACACTCAATACAACTTATTATAAAGACAAATCCTTACACGACTTTCTAGGTCCCCAAATGATTGCCCTCTTCACACCCCTAAAATATTTTCCATCTACAAATGATATTCAACTAATAATTGATTGATCTAAACAAAAGCAAATCACGTTTCTTCAATTCGTAGGTTCTTTCAAATGCGATTCAACAATACCCTCCAGCCTTCGACCAGTTTGTCAACTTCCCCTCACATTGGACGGCATCAAATCCGTTCCGACCACAGTGAGTTTGATATCAGATTACAGACGCATTCCCCCAAAATCTGCTCCCATTGCACGAGTGGAAGAATGTTGTTCACAAGTGCAACGCGTCACCCACAGAAATTTTAATTCACTCCAATTCTGTCGTCACACATCCCACGAAAATGTTCATTCACGCTCTCCCCAAAACAAACCCCAACACATCAGAAGCAACAGCAAAGACAAGAAGCCATAGATAGAGATAAAAAATTTCATTTATTTTAAAATGTCAAACAATTTTCAAAGAATTTCCTTGGCATTCCAGCGAAGTAGACCGCTCAGCTTGTGCCTCTTCGAAGACTAAAAATACATCCGTCAGCGAAATTATTCAATTCTCTTGTTGTTACCGCCAAATTCACCCGTTCTCCGTCGATCCGTCAATCCTCCACCGCTGCCGTCCCCAAGACCAAGCAGCATGGCGCACACTCAACGCAGAGGAATGAATGCCGTGACTCCGCAACCGACGATCTTCGGATGAACTTACGATCTTTTCGAAACGAAAATGAACTTCCATGTGAGGAGCAGGCTGCGACGCGCAGCATCGCATGCACGACTGGTCTCCCCAGACGATCTCCATGTGCGCCGACGGATCGCCGTCGCTTACCGGCGACAACAACGATGTTCCCCGATCAGTTGTGTGTAAACAAACGCGGCGTGTGGTTGCAATACCAGATGCGAACCGGACGGTTTTGTTTATCTGCTTGTTGGAATTCAGTGTTTTTGTTTTGATTCTATCTGCGAAGACGTCGTCGGTCCCGATTCAGATCGAGTTCGGGACGAGAAACGTGCTGCCGATCTATTTTTGGGACCCCTTCCGTGGGATTTGTGTCCCCATCGAGATTCGCCAGAGCCGTGTTGCCGCGACGTGCGTGTATCTGTGGCGTGAAATAGTGCATTGCAAGAGTGGAGTGGAATATATTTATAAATCTCAGAGCCAGTGAGCACCTCTGAACGGGTGTCAGTGAATGCAAATGTGGTTCCTGCGGGATTAAGAGTTTCCTTTCGGATTGGATTACCCTGGGCCCTAAATTGCGGATTACTTAGCTCCTGCCGGCCAGCAGATTAGTAAGTATCTTATCTAAATGCAAAATAGCGCCATGACTAGCCCATCGTATCTTGAACCTCCTCCACAACCGCCCGACGCTGCCGCAATTTCATCGCCCGCCGCGGGACTAGATACTGTTTGTATCAACAAATTGAGGCAATTGTGTTAATCATGGAAGATTACGTTAACGACCTTACCACGTCTCTTAGACTGCAAGACGTCGCGCAACATTATTCGCTCTCGAGCAAACAGGTCCATTTGAGTCGGGATTCGTGAGAATTTCCAGAATCACAGACTCACGACAAAGAAGTTGCATCTGATCCGTGGCCCGAAGAGGAGTTCTGTTGTTCTGCTGGCGACAACGACAACGCGGCGGCGGTGGTGGCGGCAATTATTCTGCAATCGTCGTCGATGGGAAACGACAGAGGCACGACCAACTTTTAACTGCGGATACTGTGTGGACCATTCCTCTTCGTCGAGAGTATCGATCCCATGGATAGATCGGCAGGTGATCTATTCCCATGGAATCCTGTACTGGATTTGCTACTTTTTTCTTTTGCACCAGTGCGATGCTGTCGTCCCGAGATGGGATGTGGTTGCGTTGCTGTGAGGGGGTGGGGTTCGGTGTTACCAGTTGAATGTGGTACTGTCTTGTTTGGGAATGTTGAATTCAGTTTGGGAGGGACGAGGGGGGAGGTGAAATTTGTGGCCATGCCAGCTGGCATTCGTGAACAATGCGGTAGGGGTAATTAGGTAAAGTTCGAGTAGGGGGACGTTGACTATGGCATGCTTGGCATTTGACAAATTTTGGTACGGGTTCAACTGAATTTCGGAGAATTTGATGTCAACGCCCAACTTCTGTAGCTTCAGTTTCTTTTGGAAGTTCAAAAATTTTCAAATTCTGAAACACAACACTTCGAGAGAGAGTATAAAGAGCAGGTCTTTAGAACAATTCCTGCTTGCTTATCGATTATTCTGCCAGTGGAACTTAAATGCGGAATAACGGCTTTTATACTGATTGGTCATATTTAAGATTGTCAAAAATCTCCCCTCCGCCGTTTTGTCTTTTGCATTTTCCGGCTATGTACCAAACTTTCCAAAGCTCGTATCTGGCCCTGAATGTCCAACTACAAGCGCGCGTTGAGTAGGAACGAGGAAATTGCTTCAGCTTCCTTGGACCTTATTATTTTGTACTTAACCAGATGTCGCTTACACAAACAAGTGTGTGAAAAATCGGAGCCCTGGTCGCAACCAGGAACGAAATCCCTTCCTCTCCCCAAACTCCAAAGACTTTCTTTGAAGGTTTGTCGAGCAGATAAACTCTTGTTATTTCTCAAAAAACATGAAATCATAAAAATAAATTATGTGCCTAATGAATTATAGAGGAATGTAAGCAATATCTGAAATTCGTCGTTGCTGTCGTCATAATCAAATTCTTCGCCGCACAGAAATATGTTTTCATTGAATTTTATGTCTTGTCTGCTGACATTCCTTGGATGTCAGACGTTGCCCCACAGAATGTTTGTAAACACCATACGCCATGCTTATGCTAGTCCTTGAAGGTCTAGTGTCAGGGCATCGCGACAAAAGATATTTAATTTCTTCTTTTATCTTCCATTTGATCTTGTTAACATTCTGTTAAATTAAGTTTTCTTTAATTGCACTAAAATCTGGAATAACTTTATGAGTTTAGACAGAATAAATAAATTGCAAACTGCTAAACCACTATAAGAACTGCTAGAAAGTGTGATTTAAGGCTCTAAGTAGAAGGAACGTATGGTTTGTTATTAAATAGGTTTGAGTATCAAGTAATTTTGTGGCCGCCGTGGCGTAGTGGGTAGGGTGCAACGCTCACACGCCTAAGGGTAGGTTCGATTCCCAGCTCAACACCAATTTTTCGAATATTTCACGGCACCACCTCTTTCGAGCTGCTGACAACACTCAAAAAGTAATACCTGTCTAAGAACGCTTCTAAAATTTCGCGTTTCGGAGTCGGCGAAAAACTGTAGGTCCTTCTACTCGTCAGAGAACAGTAGCGCGCACAACACGAGCAGTTTTATATGAGGAAGCTAGGACCGCTCCCCCTTTGAACTGTAACGCCAATAATTATTATTATCAAATCATTTTATAATAAATTGCATTTATGTTACATCAAGAGCTCGCGACAAACTTAAAAAATGTAAAACATAAACAACTTTGGTAAAGTCTGAAGGAAGACGCCATGAGTTTGAACTTGTAAGTAGTGCCTTTGTGAAAGGGCGAAGGACTCCTTTCTGTATCAAAAAATCTGAAAATGTACAATTGCACGGACGCAACGTGAAATGTTCGACGGCCAGGGGTCTGTGAATGGTTACGTAAGGGAGGACACGAGGAATTTTGTCTCTATTACATTGCATTGTCTTATAGTGCCAGCAATAACTTTTCTGGACAAAGTGAAGTAACATAATAATAATAATTGTTGGCGCTACAGTCCAGAGGGGGACCAGAGCCTAGCTTGCTCATCAACTACTAGCGTCGTGCGCGCTACTGTTCCCTCACGAGTAGAAGGGACCTACAGTTTTTTACCGACTCCGAACGGCGAAATTTGAGAAGCTTCTTTAGACAGTTATTACTCTTGTGTGAGCGTCGCACTCTACCCACTACGCCACGGCAGCGACACAGTGAAGTAACACATCACTCAATAAGTCCCGGGACTGTCATATAGAGAGCGCTATTTAAAAAACAAGGTCAATATTATTTTAAGAAAAAACAAACATTGAAATTATACCTGCCAAATATTCATGCCATTCTAATTAGAACAGTACAAGTTACACCGCTTCTAGTAACGCTACTTTTGCGATTTTTAAAAAAACGAAAAAAACAGAATTTCTTGTGTTGATTAAACACAGCTTTTCTATGGGAAAAAATACCGTGCAAGCTCAGTAATGACTTGAAAAGTTTTACACGGACTCTGCTTTATCAAAAAATAACTATTTGTCGGGGGTATGCTGACTATAAATTTGGCCGTACAAATACCAACGATGCTGAACCGTCTGGAAGCAAATTTAATTGGTTACTCCTGAAAACGTCCAAAAAGTGCACAAAACTGTTTTGAAAAATCGCAAACTGAAATTGCGTAAGATAGCTGACACCTTAAAGATATCAGAAGGCAGTGTGTACACTATTTTGCATGAACATTTGCCCATGAGAAAGCTGTTTTTGGAATCAGTGCCGCGTTTCCTCACGATTCACCAAAATTAATAACGTATCGATGATTCTGAGAAATGTTTCGAGCTGCTTCGCCGGAATAAACAGGACTTGTTGCGTCGGTATGTCACAATGAATGAAACAGGGTTTCAGCACTAGACAGCAATGAAAACACCCGGTGAACCACGCCCAAAGCGTCCAAAAACACATAGGTCGGCTGGCAAGTTTATGTCATTCGTATTTTGGGAAGCGCGCGGAAGTTTATTCATCGACTATCTTGAAAAAACATTTGAAACATTTTCAGTAGTGAATGCGACATGGCATTATTGGTGCATTTGAAGGAAGAAATTGCAAAAGAACGGCACCATATGATGAAGAAAAAAGTTTTTGTCCACCAAGACAATGCACGGTGTCACAAGTTGTTGGCTGCTGTGGCCAAATTGCATGAATTAATCTTCCGCACACACCGTATACTCCAGATCTGGCCCCCAGCGGCTTCTACCTCTTTTCAGACCTCAAAAAGATAATAATAATTGTTGGCGCTACAGTCCAAAGGGGTACCAGGGCCTAGCTTGCTCATCAACTACTCGTGTTGTGCGCGCTACTGTTCTCTCACGAGTAGAAGGGACCTACAGTTTTTTGCCGACTCCGAACGGCGAAATTTGAGAAGCTTCCTTAGACAGTTATTACTCTTTGAGTGTTGTCAGCAGCTCGAAAGAGGTGGTGCCGTGAAAAATTCGAAAAATTGGTGTTGAGCTGGGAATCGAACCGACACCCTTCGGCGTGTGAGCGTCACACTCTACCCACTACGCCACGGCGACCACACCTCAAAAAGATGCTCGTCGAAAAAAAAATATGGCTGGAAAGAGGAGGTGATAGCCGCAACTGAAGCTTATTTTAAGGTCAAAGATAGACCGTATCGAATTGTTATATTCATGAAAATTTGGCAGTTATCATTTGAATGTTTGAACTTCCTTAAAATAATAAGGATTTTTTGTTTGTGGTACCCACTATATATCAGTCCCGGGACTTATTGAGCGATGTGTTACTTGACGCAAAGAGAGGCACAATGAACACTTTAACGTACAATTTACTTCTCTCGACAGTAGATTCAAAATTCAAATTGTTATGGTGTATTCTGTAGAACAGTCCAGAAGTCACTGTGCTAAAATGCCTTCAGATGAGTTGGTGTATTAACTAAAGTGTGATTTTTATACTGTTCTTTATTTACAGATCCATATGAGTACGGTGTGCAGAATTTCGTATGAAATTAAAAATATTTGCGCATGGAAACATTTTTTTCATTTGATTTCGACGAGGTCAACTTCAACTCCAACTGACGTTGTTTTGAAATAGAAAACAAATTATATGTCAACATTTTAATGTCTGAAATAAATCAAAGAGATTATCAACTATACCAGTCGCGTAAAATTGCGCGTTGGTCTAAGAAGAGAGAGATGCCCAGCCTGACAGCTGATCCATCAGCCAATATACCCCAAGCAGTTCACGACTTTATGGTTGTCTAAGCATTGCTGTTGGATGTAGGCATAATTTTAAAAGTTATGGATGAAGCAGGTACTATAGAAATCGCTTTCAAATGAAGACCAATGGCCGACGACGAGGATGCTGTGGGTCTTTTTGCCTCTATTGGTTTCTGTGTATGTGTCACCTCCCATAAGGTTATATACCTGATACTAATGTCACAATCGTATTGTATGCACCAAAAATTCACTTGAGCATTCTCTTGCAACGGAATTTCAACGAATGACATTACAACTTTCCACAGAAACATTTGACTTTGATGTTAAAAGTGGGAAGTCACCTTCAACACTAACTAGAGTACTGCCAGACGACACTCACATGATTTTCATTTGAAATTCATTTTATTGAAAACTTATCGTTTTTCAACGTACCTACACGGGATGAGACAACAATCCACGTGTGGACCAGGGCATAGCTTCTGCAGCGACTACTCGTGTTGTGCGCGCTATTGTTTTTTCACCAGTAGTAGGGACACAGTTTTCGCCGACGAGAAATTTGAGAAGCAAACATAATCATTTGGTACACTTTGAGTGTTACCAGCTGTGTAGAAGTGACGTGAAAAATACGAGGTGCTTAGTCCAGGAATCGAATATGGGACCTTCGGCGCACTTGAGTGTAGCACTTTACACACTATGTCACGGCGCATAGTGGTGCCCTTGTATGGGAAACGCGGAAATAAATCTGTAACTTTCGAACCCGTCGACGGATTTCGACGATTTCGACGAAATTCGGAATATAGCATCAGTGCCTCCTCCTGCTTGAAAAATGATTGATGTAGCGTGGGATAACACAGTAAACGCACTTTTTATGTTTAATTGCATAAAAAAAATATTTAATAGCACTTTACGACAGTAAACAAGCTGGAATTAATAATAATAATAATTGTTAGCGCTACAGTCCACAGAGGGACCAGGGCCTAGCTTGCTCATCAACTACTCGTGTTGTGTGCGCTACTGTTCTCTCACGAGTAGAAGGGACCTACCGTTTTTTGCCGACTCCGAACGGCGAAATTTGAGAAGCTTTCTTAGACAGTTATTACTCTTTGAGTGTTGTCAGCAGCTCGAAAGAGGTGGTGCCGTGAAATATTAGAAAAATTGGTGTTGAGCTGGGAATCGAACCTAGACCCTTCGGCGTGTGAGCGTCGCACTCTACCCACTACGCCACGGCGGCCACCATACCTATATAAAATTACATTCAATGCTATTTACTAATACACATTTGTTGTAAAAACTTTAATTTAATATAATAAGGCTTACCCTTATTACTTAGTGGTTCATGTTCATAATCTTCTTCTTCTTCTTCTTCTTCTTCTTCTTCTTCTTCTTGTGACGCTACAGTCCGGGGTGGATCTGGGCCTCTACCAACATGCCTCTCCACCCAGCACGATCTTTCGCCAGCTGTCTCCAGTAGCGCACTCCAAGTCGGTTGAGGTCCTTCTCCACTTGTGTGCGCCCCTTTAGTCTAGGTATAATACGAGGGTTGCCTTCTATATGGTTTTTCGGGATTATAGAACAAAACCAAATATTAATCATTTTTTTTTAATATTAATTAATTTTTAATATTAAACAATTAATCTTTTTAATATTTATAAAATTATTTAATATTAATTAAATCAAATTATTGTTTCTCAAAATATTCCCCATTAAGATCTATACACTCCTGCATGCGTTTGAACCAATTATCGAAGCACTTTTGCCACTCTGTTTGAGGTATCTCCAAAACATGCATTCTGAACGCATCAACCACTTCTTCAGGTGTCGAAAAACGTTGACCTCTAATTTTACTTTTTACGAACGGGAATAAAAAGAAGTCAGTGGGTGCCAAGTCAGGACTATACGACGGATGACTCATCAAATCGATATTTTGAGTGCTCAAAATTGCAGTTGTTTGAGCCGATGTGTGATAGCTCACATTTTCGTGGTGAAGAGTGATCCGTCTTCGACGGTCTGTTTTCCTGATTTCTTGGAAGACAACTGGCAAACAAATGGTTGTGTACCACTCAAAATTGACTGTTCTGTGTTGTTCTAGTGGTACGATTGCGAGTCCAGTTGTCCATTTTTTCCGAAAAAAGGGCGATCATTTGCTTGGAAGTGCTTCGTGCGCGAGCAATTTTTGTTGGACTTGGCTCAATTTGAAACACCCATACAGTCGACTGTTGTTTACTTTCGGGCTTATACACGTAAATCCACGATTCATCACCTGTCACGATGTCGTAGACGTATTTCGAAGCGCCGCCATCGTATTTTTGGAGCATTTCTTTCGACCAATCGACACAAGCCTTTTTTTAAGCGATTGACAAATTATGGGATCCAACGCGAACAAATTCTTTTGACGGTCAAATGTTCCTGCAATATTGAGTGTATGCTGGTACCACTAATGCCTAAGGTTGTCTTAATCTCACGAGAGGTCACATGACGATCTTACAATATCAGTTGGCGCACAACATCAGTGGTTTCCGGAACAACAACTGATTTTGGACGGCCTTTACGAAATTCGTCTTGGAGTGAACTACGACTTCGGTTGAATTCACCATACCATCGATAAACACTGGTCCTTGATGGGGCTTCATCACCAAAAATTGTATTAATTTCATCCATGCACTGTTGTTGAGTTAATCCACGTCGAAAGTTGTAAATAATCGCACAAAAATTTTCACGATTTAATTCCATTTTTTGGGCGAGATGAATCTTTAAAGTTACTATAAACGACACAAATAGTGCTGGTATGTCAAAACGTTCTGAGTGCGTATAACCTCAGAAATGTCAAACTTTACGATAGAGCTGGCAGTTGCAGTTGAAGAACTTATCATTATTTTTATCTTGCAATAGCATTTCATAGTCTTGTATCTTTCCACAATTTATACCTTCTGACCATCACGAGCCACTATGTCACTATATACCAAGCAGACACACGACACGATAAGAATTTTAGTACCTGGACACTAACATATGTGGTTGCGTGAAATAGTGGGTAGAGTGCGACTCTCACACGCCGAAGGGCTTAGGTTCGACTCCCAGTTCAACACCAATTTTTCGAATTGTTCACGGCACCGCCTCTCAACAATATCTCTCGACAAAACTCAAAGAGTAATAACTGTCTAAGAAAGCTTCTCAAATTCCGCCGTTCGGAGTCGGCAAAAACATGTAGGTCCCTTCTGCTCGTGAGAGAACAGTAGCACGCACAACACGAGTAGTCGATGAGCAACCTAGTCCCCCTTTGGACTGTAGCACCAACAATTATTTACACTAACTTATGTCTCTAGAACACGCAGGAAGTCTTGACATTTTATGCATCGGCTTCAGTGAGGATGGATGTTGGGCGGCTGCGTTTTTCATTACCTAAATTTCAGTCTCAAGCTAGCTACGATTACGATTGTGGTTGATTTTCATATTAAATGATGTGCTCATAAACAAAGCAAGGGGAGCACACTGATTATTGCAGAAGGAGTTGTACAGTTAGAGCTGTGTTGGTCTGAGGGAATTTAAATGTACAAGTATTCGTAAATGAACAAATCTTGCTCTTGTGAAAATTTCGAATATGAACGGGTCCTTCGACTAGGAATCGTACATACCAACGGGACATTTGACTAGGAATCGTACATACCCTACAAAACTTCTGTATTCCGGATCTAAGACTTACACACACATTCCTACCTCGCCTTTGCTACGTCGCCATTCCTACGTCACCATTCCTACGTCGCCATTCCTACGTCGCCATTCCTACGTCGCCATTCCTACGTCGCCATTCCTACGTCACCATTCCTACGTCGCCATTCCTACGTCGCCATTTCTATGTCGCACATTCCATGTCACTTTTCGGTCATAGAAAACAAAATTTTGCTTGAATTTGCCTACCGTTCAAGTACAATCACTGACTGATTCTCTGTGTCAAAGATAAGACAGTGAATTGGTGTCAATAGGTCTAAAAAAGACAGCAGACACAGTGAGCACTTTTGATAAGAAAATCCCCTTAAAAGTGTCATTTTGCAAGAAATTAAAATTTAAGTGTACACGCTTGTAGTGGCCACCGACTGTTCTTTGAGTAACAGTCGAAGGGTTCTAGTTTCTAATCACTTCCTTGGCTATGGTCGGGTGTAGTGGCCTGCAGTGCATAGTAAGAGGTAAATAAAAATGTTCCTCTGTAAATTTATAAAAACTCAAAAAAGTTATATGTTTGGATGACGCTTTAGTTCCATTGGTATTGCTGTCGCCCGTTCCATTGTTAGCTCACAAGAAGAGGTAGGGTGAGCAGTTTATTGCTGGTCTTTTCCGGAGATTAATGATTTATTTGATCTGTGTACACAACATAACGACATACTCTCCCTGAGCGCAATAAAAAACGAATGTTGCATATGTTGCCTAATTCATCAAAACCCAAACTTCATACTTTATGCGTATGCTTTTAAAGCGTATACTCTGCTTATAAAAAAAAAGAAAAAACCGAATATTTATAGTTCGATCGTTAGAAGAGACGTGAGTCTTAAACTTGCGGCCAGCACTCACCTCTGATTTCCGCAGTTCACTTTGCCTACCCACCTAAACTTTACTAGCTGACGAATTCATCATACCGTGGAATTTCGAATGCACTGATACGTGCACACACGCACTTTGACTTTTCCGTTTCTCTTTTATTCGCCACTGAGTGGAAATTCAAGTCGGTTTTTGTTTAATAGAAAAAAAAAATCAATCGGTCTTGTCCCCTAGGCTAAAGGGATAAGCCACAAGATGCCGGTTTCTATAGAATATCGGTTCTGTTTCCCTGGGGCAACGTCACGTGATATTCTATATCCTGCTTGGCTTGGCGGCATTGACTGCAGCCTCCTGTGCACGTGTGGGCCATTTTGGGAATGTATGAAATGTCTGGTCGGCTATAGCTTTTCTTTCCACGAATTTTAAATTATCCTTTAATTCTTTTCAAACAATTTGTAAATTTTTGGAAGGTGTTGGTGTATGTATTGTTTCACACTGTAGTCAGGTGGAGGGCCCATTTGTTGTCTTTCCTGTCTCTCTTCACGCTGCCCTCTTGCTACTAACACATTTCAACCATCCATCCTCCCCACATGCCAACAAAATGAGCTGGTTTCATTTTTCAAGTTGAATAAGCGTTGCTTCCTAGTTGACACAATGTTACCCATATCCCAAACCCAAAGGAACACACCCACATACCACAAAGCTACCTTTAAATAAAGGTGGGATTCCATTAGAATCTCTCTAAGAAATTAAAGGCAAAGAAATTATTCCCCACAGCTTGCCATAGTGCTCCAAATTTGAGTCGTTTCGAAAACAAATAAATACATTACAGAATCTATGTACTTTCAAAATATTTCACAGCTTCCAAAGTCAACTTTGTCTTTGGTTTAACGTTGCATTGCGGTAATCCAATCTCTCTTGAAACCATTCCCCAATCGCACTCAAGTGGCGGATGAAGTTCCACGGAAATAAAATACCTCGCAAACTTTCTTCAAAACAAATTTCTCATTATCTTTGATTCTGTCTGAATAGGAGCAGAACAACACTTGTAAATTTCAAAGACAGTTTTCCGCGGGACGATTGCGCTCTTGAAAAATTGACGTTGTAAATATTGAATTTGTTTCGAGAAGGATATTTTGTAGGACGGTGTAATAATGCTTTAAACAAATTGTTGACTTATTTGAAAGCAGGACCACCATTGTTTCGTTGTGCTGCATGTTCGCCAAAACCTCCCCAGCTCTGCTGAGACATTCTGTTGAAACAGACTGCTGATTGATTTCTCATTTTCAAATGTAAAAAGTTGTTGTGATGAAGTTGCAGCCGGTTGACAAAATTTTAATTAAAAGGTTTTTACGTGAATTCAGTCTTTTAGTTGTTTCTAAGCTTCTTTGGCGCTTATCACGAAAAATAAAGAACTGGCTGTTCTTTTACATTTACATGTGTCAACATTTGTCGGTAACGCTTAAATTCTTTAGACAGACAAAGGAACTAAAGTGCTTGAACTTAAGCTAATTTCTGGTAACGCTAAAATTTACAGATTTGGGTAACATTGATCCGAGTGCACCAGAAAAGTATTAACAAGTAAACTAACAAAAATTATCCTTTAGTTACATAAAACACATCACTCAATAAGTCAAGGGTCTTTTAGGGAGCACCACTTACAAAAAGATTAATATTAAATTAATAATTGTCGTAAGTGGCGCCCCCTATATGACCCCATCTGTTATATATTTTTACTGTCTCTGGACAAAGCACATTAAAGCATGTTTCCAAATTATCCTCATGTGTGTAGGATCTGGAAAATATTTTCTGCAAATTTGAATAAATTGGATGACTCTGCTAACAAAATTCTGGCTTCTACAACAGTTGTTCTCCCACTAGCAGAGGACTGAGAAGCGATAGCTTATAGGTGACTCAAACGTAAATGAACTTTGAAGATTGACAGCAAGAATAGGGAGATATCGTAAATCAGGTATGAAAACAAATCCTGCCGTCAACCCACTACATCCTTACATATTATATATTCAGAATTTATTGAATTTGAAATATGGAAACAAACAATGCTGTTTCTTCGATGGACTTAAAAACACTTTTAGGAGACAATTTTAAAAATTGTATGGTACAAGATCCCAATATTTTTGTGGGACCGCATTGACATTGTTGTGGCCGCTGTGGCGTAATGGGTAGAGTGCTATGCTCACACGGCTAAGGGTCTAGGTTCGATTCCCGGCTGATTACCTCAAATTTTTTACGGCACCACCTCTTTCGATCTGTTGACAACACTCAAAGAGCAATACATATCATTATTCAGGGGAAACTGTCTTTCCTTCGTCGGCGGTTTTGGTCACTGTTGATTTTCAATGAAACTAGGTTATTAGATTGTTATTATCCCAACGTTTCGGCAAGGATTGCTGCCTTCATCAGGGGATCTTTTTTATTGAAACAATAAAACAAATTATGTTACATACATACATAGTGACAATGCAATTTAGCAAGTGGATAATAAACTTACATTGTGTTGTTTTTACAAATGGATGTGGATGTTAGTCTAAACGTTCTTTAAAATTATCACAAAAAAAAAACAAAATTCACAATGAAACAAAATATTGAGCACTTCCGTGTTTGAAAATTTGAAATTTAAAATTTGATTTAAATACAATATATCTAAGCCGTTACAAGTGCTGAATATACGGCAGATATGTTCTGTATGTCCTGTTTCCTATTCATATTGTTGTTGGTCTTGATTATGTGCAGGGTTGTTGAAAATCAACAGTGACCAAAAAAGCCGACGAAGGAAAGACAGTTTCCCCTGCATAATAATAATTGATTTGGTCAATTTTAACAAACAACTTCAAGTAATACATATCTGTCTAAGAAAGCTTCTCAAAATTCGCCGTTCGGAGTCGGCAAAAAATTGTAGGTCTCTTTAACTCGTGAGAGAACAATAGCGCGCACAACACGAGTAGTTGAGCAAGCTAAACCCTGGTCCCCCTGTGGACTGTCGCGCCAAAAATTACTATTATTATTTTTGACATTGTTCATTTACGTCTTCTTTTTCAAAATATTTACCAACTAATTAAAAATCGTCAAGATATGCTTCACCATCCGAGTATGAGGCTTCTGCCGTTTGTACCTTTGGTTTAGTACTTACAACACAAAGACAAACAAAATGGTGTTTATTGCGTGGAGGTCGGTAGATTTCATCAATTTGCGAAAATAGAGAATATATATTTGTGTAAATCAGTAGGCGAGAAAATTAAACAAGACGACATACCATAGTATGTGAAATCATCACAAAATGCAAGAAAATAGAAAATCTTCGTTGAAATTATTCAAATATGCCCAATTTCACCCATTGCAGGGAAACTGTTCAGGCAAAATACATTTCCCTTCCGACTTTTTGTCTTCTGAATTTTCCGGCTATGTACAAAGCGCTACAGAGCTCGTATCTGGCAATACTGTACATCATTTGATAGGTCTTGACATAACCTACAAAACGTCGCTATGCAAAATTAGTTTGGATATTGCGTTCAATAGTTATAGACGTGGAGTTCACTAACTCCCAAATTCACGTTATTTTAAAGTTTTCCTTCATTAAACCCAAATCGGCTAGAGAAACGTTCAGTGAGATTAATGGTGTGTTGGGGGATGGTAATCTATCACTTCGAACCGCGGAGGAATGGTTTCGACGATTCAGAGCCGGTGAATACGACACCATGGATAAGCTAGCCGGCGGAAGACCTGTGATGACGAGTACCGATCGAATCATGGTGTTCGGGTTTTGAGCTACCGGTGTCCCTTTTTTGGACAAAGAAACTTTGTTGAACAAAGAAATTTCGTATAACAAAGAATTTGAAGAACTGCAGTTGAATTTACTGCACAATTGAGAAGAAACCACTGTCTGTCAACATTATAAATGCATACTCTATTTTATTTTGTGTCGTCCCTTTATATTTGAATTTGTTTTGTTTACATTTGCGCGTTCTACATGTGTGTGTGTGTGTGTGTGTGTGTGTGTGTGTGTGTGTGTGTGTGTGTGTGTGTGTGTGTGTGTGTGTGTGTGTGTGTGTGTGTGTGTGTGTGTGTGTGTGAGTGAGTGTATGTGTGTGTATCTGTGTGTCTGTGTGTGTCTGGGTTTTTCGAAGTTTGGGGTTGTTGTTGGGTGTGGGTGGTTTCATGCACGCAAGAAGCGATTGCTTACGTCACTGCGATCGCAACACATGCAAATAATCGAGTTAGACCGGCATGTGGCATCTCGTTCCCAGGAGATGGAAGATAGTCACCGAAACCCTTTTAAACCATCTGCAGAAGGCTGGAGACAAAAAAGCTTGTAGTTTGGGTGCCGCATGATTTGACGCAGAAAATCCTTCTAGATCGAATCAACGCCTGCGATATGCTGCTGAAACGGAACGAACTCGACCCATTTTTGAAGTGGATGGTGACTGGTGACGAAAAATTGATCACATACGACAATATCAAGAAAACGGTCGTGGTTGAAGGCCGGTGAATCGTCCCAAACAGTGGTGAAGCCGGGATTGACGGTGTTGTGTGATTTGCTGTGTGTTTGGTGGGATTGGAAGGTGACGGTGTGATTTGCTGTGTGTTTGGTGGGATTGGAAGGTTTTCATCCACTATGAGCTGCTCCCATATGGCCAGACACTTAATTCCACAATCTACTGCGAACAAATGGACCACTTGAAGCAGGGGATCGACCAGAAGCGTCCAGAATTGGCCAACAGGAAGGGTGTACAGTTCAATCGTCCCAAACAGTGGCCAAGCCAGGATTGACGGCCAGGAAGGTTTTGCTGTGTGTTTGGTGGGATTGAAAGGCTTTCATTCACTATGAGCTGCTCCCATATGGCCAGACACTTAATTCCACAATCTACTGCGAACAAATGGACCACTTGAAGCAAGCGATCGACCAGAAGCGTCCAGAATTGGCCAACAGGAAGGGTGTACAGTTCAATCAGACCACACACTTCGTTGATGACTCGTCAGAAGCTACCGGAGCTCGGATGGGAGGTTTTATCGCATCCACCATATAGCCCGGATATAGCGCCAAGTGATTGGTGGTGTGAAGTTGAACTCAAAAGAGGCTTGTGAAAAGTGGCTGTCCGAGTTCTTCGCAAATAAGGAGGGGTTCTTCAACGAGAGGAGCTTCTACGAGGGGACTTCTACAAGGGAGGTATTATGAAGTTACCGTCTAAATGGAAACAGATTATTGAACAAAACGGCGCATATTTGAACTAAATCCGATCACTGTAACACTTTGTATGAAGCATTGAATGAAGAGCAAAAAAGCTGAGGGAATTTTGGCAGCCTTATATTTTTTTATTTATTAATTTTACATTATAAATACTAAAAAAAGTTAAACAATAGAATACGTCAGAGCATCAAGGCCTTAGGCTAGTACGGCAATCGTTACCTCTTGTGGACAGGCTCATGCGCCCTCGGCCTGAAAATCGACGAACAGGTGGTGGGTGTCGATTTGTTCTTCTTGGGTCTTTTTTAGGATCTGCCGTAAGTTGAAGATCTGGTCTATAGTGGCCTCTCCTTTTCTGACAACATACTGATAGGAACCTATCAGGTTATGGACAAATGGTTTCAGACGCTCAAAAAAATACGCAGAAAGGATCTGGTAGGCGATGTTAAGAAGGCTTATCCTTCGATTATTGACGCAGTCAAAGGGGTCTCCTATCTTCACTTCGTCTATTTCGAAGGGATGAAGTTATTGTCTATTATTATCCAAATTGAATAGAATATTCTGCCTAACAGTGGAATTGCCGTCATCGCCGATAAGGAGTCTACAGAAGTTATCCTTCCAGATTCTCAGTACAGAATGCGACTCTCTATTAAAATGGATCATCAAAAGTTGTCCATTTACCTCGTGTGGATAGGCCCATGCCCCCCCCCCACCCCTCCCTTTAGATTAAATACATTTTGATAAAAAAAAATACACATTTATTTGTTTTGGACCTTGAGAAGGTGCAAGGTCCTCACACACTAATTTTCCTTGTCCGTCGATTTTTTTTAACATTTAACTTAATTTAGTTTAGAAAGTAATTTCTAACATATACGCCAAAAAATAAGGGGCATGACAAATTATGTTTTTTCATTACCTGATGCTCAGTAGTTTAAGAACAATTTTTTTACACAACTTGAAGTTAATATTCATAATTGTAGTCTTATCATACAATTCAGACTAAACAAAGCGGGTTTTCAGTATATATTGGACGTGTTGAAGGCAAAATTACCACTTGTTGTGTGTAGCAGCATGCCTGAGATTTTTAACAGAGGGTGGGTATCAAAATTGAACTGGGCAAGATTTCAATGCGTTATGCCTTCTCGTCTCGTCCAACAGTTGTTGGTGCAATTTGTTATTTTTTGTTTGGGAGTCATTTAGTCGATCGATTGTGTGTTGGTTGGTGGTGTTGGTTTCTTCGTTTTGTTTTTGGACTATTTTTAGCGCTGTTGACAGATTTTCACACAGCTGCTCTTGAACTTTCACCTATTTCTCCAAAAGTTGCACTGGCTTCTGAAGTGTTTTCCTGGGTGTATTCTTTCTCGTACTAGGCGTCATGATATTTGTGTTGTTGATGTCATTTTCTTTTTTCTTTGATAAAAGGACATCAGCATTAACATCAACATCAACATCATCAACATTCATGAGCGCCGCATTGGATGTGGAAGCTACGTTCGACAAAGGAACACCAAAGCTTTGTGCCAAACCATCAACACAATCCTTTAAGCAAACGAGCTGAATAACTTCTTATTCCAACGGAGTGAAAAAAAAAATCTCCTTGTTTTTCCCTCCACCTGCTGCCTTTTGCAGTTCCATCTTGTTGTGGCAAAGATTCTTCCGGAGGGCAGATTTGTGGTCCGATCAAATCTAAAGTAAATGTATCCAAAATGAGCATCCATAGATAAATAGAGATTATTTATTTAGATTTAGATTTAGATTTTATTTATTGTGGCAATAGATTACATTTATGTATTTTAATCTTACATTTTTAGGGATGCGGTCATATTACCTTACTACTAAAATATTAATATAAGTCCTTAAATGGTATATCACAGATTAATTTGAAGGAAAAGCCACAAAAACCTTCACTAAATTTTGTGGTGTTTAGGAAGGGAAAAGAGAAGTGGTAGTTTTACTTGATTTCAAGGGTCAAGATCAAGGCAGTGGTGTTACTAGCGCGAGCTAGATAAATTAATACATAAAAGGTAAATACATAAATAAATAATGTGTAAATATAAATTAGAGAAATATAAAAGTAATATCATTTATTGTAACAAGTTTTTAAAGAGATTAGTAACTATATAAATAAATAAGTAAATAAATTAAACAAATAAATAAATAAATAAATAAATAAATAAATACAGATAAATAAATAAATACGGATAAATAAATAAATATAAGTAAGTACATAAATCAACAAAAATAGACACATTATTAAATAATAAGTCTGATTATTGCGCTTGGGTTGAGATTAAATTTGAAATCAAGTAATTATCAGATGATATGCAGGATATCATATATTTCTGACTTAGTTTATTAATTCTAGAAGATACCATTTCTATATTTGTAATTTCATGAAGTTCCTCTGTGGAGTAAAGTCTTGGGAGATTGAGCATCATTTTTAAGATCTTATTTTGGACAATTTACAGCTTGCGTACATGACTTTTTGCGTATGTACCCCATACCGGAGATCCATAAAATATTATTGCTTGAAAAATACCCTTAAATATTAAGAGTTTGTTGACAGTGCTTAGCTGTGAATATCGACAAATAAAGGGATAAAGAATTCTTATTGTGATATCAACCTTTTTGATGATTTCCTTTACTTGGACACTGAAAGTTAAACGTTTATCTAAATAGATGCCTAAATATTTTACACTTGTCGTCCACTCAATTTGAACGCCATTGAGTAGAAGTATGGCGTTTTGTAGTATAGATCAAGAGTATTGAGAGCAGATTGCAAATTAGTTTCAACATTGAAACCGATTGAATCAGCAGAATAAATGCAGGTATCATCAGCAAATAAAGCAATATCACAGTTGGGCAGTCTGGGCATGTCAGACGTATATATATTAAAGAGAACTGGTCCAAGTACGGAACCTTGTGGGACACCAGCGCAGATAGATTTGTTTTCCGAATTTTGGTGGTTAATACATACCTGAAAACTGCGTAATGATGGGAACGACTGAACAAATTTGATCAGGTATAATGGGGTTTTAGCATACAACAGTTTATGAAGGAGACCATCATGCCAGACTGTATCAAATGCTTTCTCTATGTCTACTATTACCAATCCAGTACTTTTGCCGTGGGAAAAATTTTTCTTTATATCCTTAGTTATGCGATGAACTTGGTGCTTTTTTTCACTCTGATATTTCCCTTACAGGGGGCCCCAAATTATTCAGCTCCTGCTGAAGATTTATCCAAAACTTCTCGATGGTCTCTGGAAATTTCCTGGTCCTGTTTTTCGCGATATCCGGATTTTCTTTCATCTGGTCTACATACATTCGGCATTTCTGACGATTTGATTTTTTCTATTTTATTTAAGTACAATTAATAAAATGTCAATATGTGTGATTATTTTACTTAATTCTTCATTTTCATCATTTTACCAACTAGTATCCGCATCAAATGCGTCGCGGATGAGAAATGTCACATTTGTATGGACGGGGAATCGACCGCGGATCGACCGCGGGTTCAATGATAGGGGTGATTTAGTTAAAATTTAAGAATTCAACTTTTTTGTTTCTATAAATTTCGGTGAACAAATGACATCAATGGCATTCCTGAATAAGAGGAAAAACATGAAAAGAAGTTTTTTTTAAAGTTTGTCAAAACAATTTCTTAATGTGTTCTGTTATTCCCTTACGGAATTAGATACAATTCTAATGTTTTAATTACCTGCATTCTAATGTGAGGTGTTCAGTCCAGAAATTCAAACCTGGGACCTCCGGCCTGTGATCGACACAATACGGATCCATCCAACTGGTGATTTGCATTTCAGTGCGCGGACCACAATCAACTTTGACTTCTTGTTTTAAAGTGCCGAGCTACATTTATCTTAGTTTTTCTTAATATTAAAAGAACTTTTGGCTGCTATCCTTCAACACTACTCTTTCAAGTGTCGTTTTACATTTTTTTAATTTTTGGTTTTGGAACTTTTAATAACGTCGATTCGTTTCCCTTCTTATAGTTAATTCAGCTTATAGACAATTAAATACAATTTCTTCAAGATCGCATCTCTCCGAACAAGCGCAATACGTTCCATCCACAACTTGATTCAGTGACCTCTTCGTGTTCAGCCTCTCGGTATCCTGCTTACATCAGATCTGTCAGCCGATCACTTGCTAATTAGCCGCGCATTCCATCCACGTCTCTTCCCCCCTCCCTCCCACTCCATCTTGGGACATCCTTTGGCATGCAATTTATGTTTCCCTGCTCCAGCCATCATTACGGCATCGCACAGCAACAATAGAAGCTGACATCATGTACATCGCTCGAAGGAGTACAACGACCATGAGCGGGGCTTGTCTAATAGCGATTAACCTTGTTGCTTCGGTTTTATGTAGATCACCCAGACCTACTGCGCGTCGTCGTCGTCGTGACCACGGAGCCACCAAAGGTTGCTCCGCTTCGGTCCCTTTCATTAAAATTGATGTCTTCTCTCTGTTTAGTCCCAGATACACACTCCAATTGGGCATAGTTACACAGAACCCTCTGTGGAGCTGGCGCAACTTGTAGCGATGTCTACTTCTTGCTGGCAAGTTGTAGTGATGCAAAAAATAAAACAAAACAG
Source organism: Eristalinus aeneus (assembly GCA_955652365.1). Lineage (NCBI taxonomy): Eukaryota > Metazoa > Arthropoda > Insecta > Diptera > Syrphidae > Eristalinus > Eristalinus aeneus. Next base: position 26,636,142 of record OY019131.1, read on the forward strand.
ACGGTGGACGCTGCCGCTTGATGGTAATGTGTTCCCATTGTATACATGCCGAGCTGGAAAAATGAACTCAACTAGTAAGTTCAGCGAATCGCTGCCGCTCCTATGGAGTTGCCTGTGACATCTGACAATTTTTCATTTCGATTCTGACAGATCGTCGTCGTGGCGGTTGTCTGCTTTTCCGCCACGGAACTACTCTAAGTATGGTCATGTTTTGTTCACTTGTCGCTGGGATTCTGTTTCGGTTTTTGCCTGCTCCTTCTGGGGCAGCGGGAACTGTGGGAACAGAATTGTGTAACCCGTTCGATTGTGCGACGATGTGGCTACGTGTCAGAAGGGTGAGAGTTGGGTGTGAGCACATGTGCGTTGTCTGTGCTAGGTTTTTGTTTTCTCAACAATGCATAGCCGTTCAAATGATGAAAGCACTGCTCCGGTTGTGGTGCTGGTGCGGCCGAATAAGACTGATGTCAGCTGCCCTGGTGATAAGTTAGGTGACATCAAAAGAGTGCTGCGTCGGGTGAGATACGCTCGGTGGAGCTGCACGCTAAAGTTGAGCACTATTTCAGCACGTATCTCAATCTGTGGCGAGGTCGTACATAATCGAAGGTGGCGAGGATTTATTTCACTTCAAGTTGTTTGTGCGTAAAACATAAGATGGAACCTGCTGATGAATAAATAATCCGATTAGGCGGGTAAGCGGATGTAAGGCACATTCCACGTCCATGCCTTGGTACGGGGCTACAGTTGATGAGAGTGGTTGCGGCAGATCTTATCGAGAGTAATAAACGTTTGAGTAAACATTAGATGGGCGTCAGTTGAATTGCGCTTGACGGGAGTGATTGTGTTCTGTGGAGATGAAAATGTAGTGCGAAGGTTAGGATATATCTTCCTTGGTATCACATCCAACATTAAAACGTCCAGTGAAAATAACTTTGCGACTAAAGGTTGCGTGTGTCCTACAAAATTTTGCCAATAGCAATTTGGGCTATTTAAAATAAGTAATTTGTCGAACTCAGAGACCAGACATACATCTACAGTCCGCGAAAAAAATATAGCGCAACATGTAATTTCACAATTAGTTTTAATAGGATAATGGTTAATGACCTATATCCTTTTTTTTCTTAAACCTCTCTGCGCTCCAGTAAAGTCACACTGGTTTTGTACTGGGTGTCTAAAGAAATTTCTAGAAAATCCTTAATTATAAGAAAAAACTGTGGATAACACCCCGAAAAAAAGATAGCACATTTTCACAAAAAAGGAATTTTAGTCGCGTTTTGGTGATCTTTGCGTAAACAACTGTTGAAGGAAATCAAAGAAGAAGGCCCATTCTGTGATTTTATTTTTTTTTGACAAATGTTGTAAAATGGGTAGAGGAAAAAAATTAGCTAGTGCCGAAATAAAGGTTATTACAAAACTGCACAAAGAAAATTTCAAAATTCTGTATTTTGCCGAAAAACCGGAAAGAAACCGAAAAGTGATTTCAAATTTCCTCAAAGACCTTGAAAATTACGGAAAGAAGAGTAGACTAGGTTGTCCAAGGAATATCAGTGACAGGGATAGGCGCGAGTTACGTCATCCACTTACCCTCGTCAAAGTCTCATCACCAACGAGGATACTAGTTAAGACTAGAAATATCCCGCGATACAGTTACCACGAGCAAACAACATCTGTGTCGTGAATGATAAAATGCATCTTTTTTCTGGACACATGTTGAATCGATAAGGAGCGGACACCTGAGTCGACAACGGATATCCTGGCCTGCGGAACGGATATCTGGCTGCATGGGACATGCACTTAGTATTAAAGATGAAAATATTTTTGGTCAAGTTCACCTCGGAATTCAATACCATTAATTACGCGGGCGACACCCTGGTCTATGCTCACACTCCGTTCATAGTCCTCAGTTCTAGGCTGCTCAACAGATATCTTTCATCGCTCATGGACTACTTCGATAGATGGAAGATCGGGCCCAACGAAAGGAAAACCCAAGTACTGGTCATCAAAGGTCCCACCAACAAGTGTTACAGAACAACGTTGAGGAACCACAACAAAATACGGATTAAAATCAACAATGAAAAAATCGAGCCCGTCACAGCAATGAAATACCTCGGAGTAACATTCAAAAGGCTGGCAAACATATCGAAAATCGCATTTCGATTGCCAAAATACAACTCAACCACTGCCGGAAGAGCATGTGGAGACCCAACGCACTTTCCAAAAGGATTGAGCAAATCGTGTACAAGCAAATCATCAGACCATCAACAACATAAGCATGCCCGATTTGGTTCCATTTACCGCCGGCCCAAATGGAAAAACTTCGGATATTCGAGAGAAAGTGCATCAGATTCATCAGCCATCTGCACAGGCAGCCAAACTCCATGAAGTTCATCAAGTCTTCCAACGTATACAGACAAACGGGAATAGATCGGATTGACAGACGAATCCTCCAGCTCTCCATTTATTTCATCAGGAACCTCCCCAACATCTCCAACAACATCATAGCTGAAGTAGCGGCAACAGCCTACGGACTACTTCCTGAGTACTAACCACATCGAACCCTTATTCCATGCAGGGGAAATAGTGGACAGGCAGAACAATATCACCTACCAAAACGTCAGGATGAGAAACAACACATTTAAATATAACAATACACAATATATAGAGCGCCAACTGAGCTTCTAGCTCATTTAAATTGTTAATTAATAGACTAAATAGAGATTAAGGTAGTTTAAATTAGATAAGGCTAATATAAAATTAATCAGCAAGTCTTAAGAACCTTTTCCTGCCACTTAACTAAATAAATATCTTTTAAAAGATAAAAACAATAATCCTAGCAAACAAAAAAAATTAGAAAAATGTTAAATGCATGTTAATTTAAGCTAATCAGTTATATATTTTAAGTATTTTCAATAGCTGTAATATTTTAAAAATATGGTTCATTAAAGAAAAATACATATATATATATATAAAAAATTTTCAAGTTCAGTTGCAAGTTAGTCGCGACGACCAGCAGCAAATTTTATGTTAAATAAAGAATTTGTTATCTGAAGAAAGAAAAATCAATTTGTGCTTCTTTTCCAAAGTAATGATTTTAAACTTAACTCGCGACATTCTAAGAAATGCATCGAATACGTGCTCAACAGCTCGCAAAATCGCTGTACAAGCAGGTGTCGCGACCAATGTAAAAAATGTCCAAACACTATTGAATGAGTCTCCAGTTATTCAGCGCAAAAATGTAAAGAAGAATCCACCACTTATGGCAAAACACAAGGATGACAGGGTAAAATTCGCCATGGAGCATATTCATTGGAAAAAACGATGGCGTCGAGTATCATTCACGGACGAGAAGCAGTTTAATATCGACGGTCCCGATGACCTGGCATATTACAATCACGACTTAAGAAAAGAGGAGACAATATTGAGTCGTCGGCAACATGGTGGAGGAACTGTTATGATGTGGGCTGGAATAGGCTGCCATGGTTAAACTGATATAAAGTTCGTATCACAAAAAATGGACATTAAAAAGTACCTGGATTTGATTGCCGATGAACAACAGAGTCAACTGGTAAAATTACGAACTTGCCGCTTATTTTTCAGCAAGACGATGCTGCGGTGCATACGACTAAAATTGTTAAAACATATTTTTTCAGATAATAACGTTGATGTTTTAGATTGGCCAGCACGATTATTGAAAATTGTTGGTATCTTCTTGCCAGGGCTGTTTATCCTGAAAACAGACAATACGAAAATGTTAATAAGCTTAAACAAAACATTGTATAAATTTTTTTTTTCAAATAACCACAAAAAACAATAAAATAATTGTTTAAATCTTTCCCAAACAGAATGGCTGATATAATAAGAAAAAGTGGTACTCAGTACACATTATTAAGAGTTAAAAGAAAATGAAATAGTAGTTTTATTTTTTAACTGCATGCTGCAAATGTGCTATCTTTTTTTTCGCACCAAAATTTGGTATTGTTTTCATTTCCTCAGTATTGCATGACTTTACTCAAAAAAACTCTATACATGAATAAGAAATATTCCAATTTATGTTCAAAAATAAATTCACTGTATTTGTTTTGTGTACAAAAATTAAAAAAATGTTAAAAAAAACGAATTGTGCTATATTTTATTCGCGCACTGTAGTTGATGTGGGGTAGAACACTATGTTGCATGTGGGGCCGAACAATATGATGGGTCCATTTTCTAACAACACAATTTCGAAATGTTAATTTTGTGTCTTAACCAAACGTCAATATTTTTGTTTATAAAATTGCTTTTGATCAAAACAGGAAATATTATTATTATTATTATAAACATTCTTTATTGGTCTTCATTTTAACAATTAGTAATAGAAAAAGAAATGTTAGTCAACATGGCAAAACGCCGTCTGTCGGAGATTGACATTATCTAAGATACTTGTAATACAATTAATATACTTTAAGTTATACAAATGATATACCTTACTGTTAGATGAAGCTATTACGGTAATTCAAGGCATGCATACAAAAACGATAGAGCAGGTTCCACCCCTCCGCGCCGTTCAGTATATTCTTCGTTTCTTCAAGTGTAAGAGATACTTTTGAGAAATAAAATAAACGTAGTTCTAGTAATATAGGACATACCGCGATAAAATGGTATATTTTTCCAACTTCATTGCGATTGCAAAGTGTGCAGGTAGCATTAACATCTTGCCGGTGCGGTATGTAGTTTAGACTCAGCAGTTTAGTTCTAGCCCTAAAAATAGTGCTAATTTGTCTATTTGAGAGTTCTGTTTTAAAGAAGTTACTGGGTCCTAGTGTATGGTTAAGAAGCTTGTACATAGATCTGGACGAGGAAGTACGAACTCGATCTAAGCAATCTAGATACATCTTTTCATCGTCTTTTCTTATACATTTGTACAGTTTATCCTCCCATTCATCTGAGTTTGCCTCAGTAAGTCTAAGTACAATGCCATGTGTGGTTGCAAGTTCATGCCAGTCTTTAAAAGGAGATAAATTATATCGAAGCGCCATCTTCATAAGCCTCTTTGAGAGGTTACTGTTCGGCCTACGCATAACTTTAATTAAATAGTCCGCATTTGCCTTCAAATTTTGATGGTAAATCTGCGGCAGACCAGATTCCACGTAGATAGCGTATGAGGGAGTTGTTGTGGGAATTTTAAAAATTCGCTTGAAGAAAAATCGCTGGACAATTTCATACTCTTCAAAGAACTTAAAGCCAAATATTTGGTTTGCATAACAGAGACATGCATTCACCGTAGCATTGAAGACCTTGAACTTCGACGCTATACCGATGCGTTGGTTACCAAAGATAGTTTTCCACATCAGATTAATTGCTGTCTTTGCCGCAACCGTTTTCTTATGGACATGTGCGCTCATATCAAGATTCGATTTTAAAACAAAACCCAGGTAGTTGAACTCTTTGACAACTTCGATCGGCTCACCCTCCAAATTCCAATTTTCATGCGCAGTCCTGTTACCTCGACCAATGCCAAAAACCATAATTTTTGATTTAGAGGTGTTTATCTTTAAGTCCCAAAGATCGCAGTAGCTTTTCAATTTATTTATTTGCAGTTGAAGAGCAAAACAGGAATTATTGACAACTAATTGATGAAATGTTTATAAACACATTTAAAATGAGTCTCTTAATTTTACTTAAGCAAAGAAAACTGTCACTTAGTAAGTAGGATGGCATTCCCAAAAGCAAGCTTTAGGCGTTTTTGCTACCAGAATGGGAAGGAGACCGTCCTTGACCACCTTAGTAAATTTTTAACCTATGTACACATACAGCAGCCAAGATGAGCAAGATAATATTAAAGGGAGAAAGTATATGCCTCAACTCGCACTAAAGCTTTGATGACCTCGCACACCGCATCTCCTAAGACAATAACCTCATGGACATCACGTTTGATGCGAGGTCACGTATATAACAGGTGGACTGTTTTGGACTATCTGACTTCACCCCTTCTTAGGTAATTTCGCGTCGGTCTTCCAGGCGGAAGCGTTCGTAATCCTAATGGTCACCAACTACATATTTTGTGGGCGAAGTATCTGTGTCTGTATTGACAGCCAAACTGTGCTGAAGCCGTTACTCAACCCCTAAACCACTTGATGTCACTCTTTGTGATGCCTGTGGAGAAGGTGAAGACACTTTAGAGCACTTCAGCACAGGTGGCGGCTGTTTGGCGCTGATGTGGTGGGAACTGAGAACCAAAGGTCCATATTACAGAAGCGCCTTCTGGTCTTTCTTCGGAAAACTAAGAATACACATTAAATGAAGGTCACTGCCTGGTAGTACAATGGACCAGGATTTGAGTCTGAGCGCTCAAGTCCAGTGTTTCCCAAACTCCAAAAAAAATTGTATTTCTTAGGGAAATACAAAATGGTTTAATTGTATAGATTTTCTTTCAAATAAGCACCACGCACAGCAAAACAAAGATAATTATCCGGGCAAAAGTCGTTGCAATGATCCAACTGCATGAGCTCTACCAACCTTGGTCATCTAGCCACATTAGCATTTCACAACCTTACGTCGTAGGAAGATTCTTCTTCAATACAAAATGTCTTTGTCTCACAAATTTTTGGCTTATGTGAAAATTAGATAAGAGTTTTACAGAAAAATCGAGATGGATTTCAGAATAGTAAAAGCTTAACTTTCAGGAGAATTTGAAACACCATCAACGTTAGGTTTGTAGGTCAAGCTTAACTGACATCAAAATAAGTGACAGACTCTCTAGGCTAAATTGGTCTCAGGGGAAGCTTAAAAACTTGTAAAGGTTTAAGTAACGGACAAAATACGATTTATAATAATAATTGCATGGTGCGGCAGTACACATGGGAACCAGGGTCTAGGTTGCTCAACGGCTACTCGTGTTGTGCGCGCTACTGTTCTCTCACGAGCAGAAGGGCCCTTCGCCGTCTCCGCCGTCTCCGAACGGTGAAGTTTAAGAAGGAGAAGTACGTTTACAGACAAATTATCATCACATCACAAGCAGAGAGAAATCAATCAAACACGGATTACCAAAAGGTTAGAAATTAGGACCCATCTTATTCACTCTTTACAAAAATTAACTCTTGAAGGTAATTAGTAAGAGGCTATGTGGATGAAGATGATTAAGCCATAGTGCTTAAAAAGCGCGAACTGCAATAAACTAAAGTATACTTCAGGAAAAGTTTCAAACTTCAACTAAATGACTCCATGGCAATGGGATAACTAAAAACAAAAAACAGCAAAAACGTGAAGCATACATACGGTCAGCAAAAAAGTTGATGAAGTTGCGCGTCCTTAGCCTTAGAGTAACGATATGCGAAAGCTAGTTATTGTGCGTTCCATTAAGTGTCAACCTCTTCAACTCAAAAGCGCTTGTTGTGCCACGGTGTGTCTAAAATGAAACTCAACTAGTGAAGTGCAGAAGTAAGTGTACTACTCACTAGCCGAGATTCAAATTGGCTTATTCAATGCGATAAAACAACCATCTTACAAGAGGCACTTATCATAATTGAGGGATGATCTAGAGTAGTAGACATTTGAACAATCTACTGCCTGATCACATCAATGCACATATTCGTTAATGACGTACAAGCTCGACCATAATTTGCACGTGCTCATCTTGTTCTGTACAGGAAAATTCTTTGGTTGGTCGATTAGGCGATGTAAGGTTGACAGGGGTAATGATTTATAGGGTAAAAAACCCAAGAGTTTCTTTAAATAACCACATGAGTGGCCGAAGTGCCGTAGTGCGACGCTCACACGTCGAAGTGTCTAGGTTCGATTCCCGGGTGAACACCTTGAACTTTTCCCGGCACCACCCCTTTCTAGCTGCTGAAAACACTCAAAGAGTAATAACTGTCTTAGAAAGCTTATCAAACTTCGCCGTTCGCATTCGGCAAAAAACTGTAGGTCCCTTCTACTCGTGAGAGAACAGTAGCGCGCACTACACGAGTAGTTGTATTAGCCATGGTCCCCCTGTGGACTGTCACGCCAACAATAATTATTATTATTTAAGTACATGCACATTGTTGGTTGGGCGCATTCACCATCTTATCTGTAAGATATGGTCGAAGGAAAGCATGCCCGATGAGTGGAGTCTCAGCGTCGTTTGCCCGGTGCACAGGAAAGGAGAACTCTTTGACTGCTCCAATTATTGGGGGATTTGCCTTCTAAACATTGCCTAAAAGAGAAGATTTAGCGACAAACTATGGGCTGCACGACATGCGCCTGAACTTTCGGATATAATGCTTAAGATGGGCATGTACAGCGTATGTATACCACTGCTTCGGCTCGAAAAGTCTTCGATTCAGAGCCATTGGGACAACGCAGCAGAGGACGGCCGAGGCTAAGATGGCGCACACAAGTGGAAAAGGACCTCAACCAACTTAAAGCGCAATTGGAGTCAGCTAGCGAAAGATCGTGCTGGCTGGAGAGGCATGTTGGTTGAGGACCAGGTCAACCCTGGACTGTAGCGCCACAAGAAAAAGAAGAAGAAGAAGAAGAGACATTGTAGGAAAAATAATAACAAAAATAATTCATTCCAAAGAAGCCGGCTCAAAGCTCATGAAGGGCAGTAAGTGATTCTTGCATCCCTTGACACTATATGATCACGGAAAATAAGATTGCTGATGAATTTGTTAGGCAACGATTAGAATTGACATTCAGAGGGCTCCAAACCCTTGGTTAGGGTTTCCACAGTTGGGTTCCTCGACAGTACATCCAGAGATGTCACGACTTTCCAGGATAAAGGCTAACCAACGCATGCTCCTAAACGTCAGCAAGAAATCCGCGGTTTTTCTGCTATATCTAGACGACTGCATACAGCTCCTTGGCGTACTACAAGGACACTTCAAATTCGCCAAACACTTAACTGTGCTTAGGCTTAGCGATGGAACTTTCTGCGACTCCTCCAGGGAACACGAAGACACTGCAGAGAATTTCCTCTGTCAACGTGCTGGCTTTGATTCGAGCAGGTGGTGGCTGTTCAGTGCTGATGTTATTGGAACTGAAACCCCTGTACGTGAAGCGCTTCTTTGGTTTTCCTCCTAAAGATAGAGGAATTACATTAGGCCTCCGTCTTATAGACTTTTGACTCTGAGGCCTCTAGTGTAGTGTTCCCATCACCAACAAAAAAAAAAAAAAAAGAAATGGGCGCAAAATTAATTCCTTCTCGTCGACAACACTTATTTAGTAGACAGTTAGCTTATTGCTTGCAGGTCCAGCCTCCAGCGCTTCTCATCGAAAGCAGGTCTATTCCTCAAGTCCATTTTCTGGCCAAATTTTCGGTCACATGTTGCGGGAGTCGTCTCTTCACACTGCAAGCACAATTTTCTGTCTTGCCTGCCATATTCTTGACTTCTTTAATTTCTCCTAATAAAACGTTTCCTGGCCACATTTAACATTAAGTCGTGGATCCCGGTAACATGACAGCTTACCTATTGCACAGAAATTCAACAAAGCACAGGTCAATACTTTATTTCTAAATCCTTCCAATTTGTAGTTCAACGGAATTAATTTCAGCTTCATTATAGTCGCATAAGTACTTCACCTAGAGGCAGGGAACGTGCGCAAATTATTCGGAGGAGTAAACTAAAGCCATACTTTAGATATTTTCCTGCGAATTCCACTTAATGCTTGAAGTTGATACAGAATCATCCAACTAACCAACTGCGGATGTCAGCATTTAGCAGAGAATTTCCGCGACCCATTAACCGCAGACATTCTCTGCTGATTCCCCGAATCACAACTCAATTTCTAAGCGTGTCTAAAGAGCCGTAAAACCCAAGAAGCACACACACTCACCCACGAGAACCTCTCCGAAGTGCGAGCTTCACAGTTCAAAACAAATAAACAAAGCCAAGCAACTCCCTCGCTATAAATCACGCGAATTCCGTTCCTAGAAGCAAGTCATCCAATATCCATCCGTTCGCAAGATACATCTCCCTCTGTAGTTCTCCGCTTTTATTTTTGTCTCAAATTCACAACTTCATCGAGGGAGAAGCGTTCCCACACACGATTGATGAGTTGATCAAGTTTGTGCTTGGCTGTCGTTCATCAAGTGTTTCTAATGCCCCGCCAGAAGGCAAGCGGCCCGCCACGCGGACGAGGAGAAAGAATAATAAACGTCCCGTAAGTACCCATTAAAGTCGTAAGCCAAAGAAAATAGACACAGCAAAGTGGAATAAGAAAGAAAAAACTAATCGAGAGAAATCCCATCTAATCCCATCTCGGATGTGACATCCTCCGTTTGCACCCGGCTCGTCAGAGACCGACGACAGCCGTGGGGGCTGACTTCAAACAAAGCTCTGCCCGGCACTTAATCGTGTCAATCAGCGGCTGCTCTGTAACATGATGGCACCGCACCGTCGTTGGAAGACACCCTTGTGAGTGCTTTTGGCGGAATTCCCGAACCGAATCCGGCTGCGTGCGTCGCGTCGCGGTGTGCACATTTCGACGTGTCGCCGAAGTCGTAAAAATAGTTGGAAACTTGTTTGACACATGCGCACACAAATATGCGGGCATCTTAAGTACTAATAAAGTTTGGAGAATATGTGGATAGTTTGATTGGCTGACTGTTGGCTGGAATTCGGAATGAGACATGATTCGGCCATGATTGGGAATAAACTGAGGTCTTGTTCACGGTGCTCTGTGGTAAGCTGCTTAGAGCTGCGCTTCGACGGATCACCTGAGTGGATGAAGGCGTTGCTTTGCGTATACAACTCCGCCTACACCTGATGTAGGTGGCGCTCCAACCAAAGAGATCTGTGAGCGCCGGCGTGGGTGAGGGTCTGATCGGCTACTGTTGTTCGAAAATATTGCTTTTACTTTGGTTTTTTTTACATTGTGGGAGTTTCAGTTTAAGGTTGATGACTTTCGATTCGATGACTTTCTTTCTTGACACTGACATTGAAAGTGAAAATCTTTTAAAGCAACCTTGACGTTGGCTACAATCTTTAGTTGAAGTCACATCTTTAATGCTGAGTGCAATAACAAAATAATCGATTTAAGGCGAAGGAATTTCTTCGCAGAGCACTTTACCTTGTCTTTGGATTCTCCCAGCACAACTGTTAAGGTTTCATAAAGTTGTGGAAGTCTAAAGAAATGTCTTGAAGAAGCCAGAGAAAATCAGTAAATGCTTGCTCTTGACCACGGTGCATGGTCATGCTTGCTCCTGCGTTTTCTTAAATCCTGGCACCTTGCAATTAACTACAAAAATAGGTTTGATTTTTAAAAGTCGGCTGTTTCCCCATGATACACAGCATTTGTGATTAGCTCGCCACCGATTTTATAATAATAATAGTGGTTGGCGCGACAGTCCACACGGGGAACAGGGCCTAGCATGCTCATCAACTACTCGCGTTGTGCGCGCTACTGCTTTCTCACGAGTAGAAGGGACCTACAGTTTTTTGCCGACTCCGAACGCTAAGTTTGAGAAGCCTTCTTAGACAGTGATTACTCTTTGAGTGTTGTCAGTAGCCCGAAAGAGGTGGTGCCGTAAAAAATTGGAAGTGTTCAGCAGGGAATTGAACCCAGACCCTTCGGCCTAGACCCACTACGCCACGACGGCCACCGATCTTGCCCTCATCCCAACTCATATTGAGAAAGGCAACCTCAACCATCATTCCAGAATGGACGTAATGGGACTCTCTACTTATATTCCTGGAAGGCGCACTCCGTATATTCACGGAAGGGTCAGAGATGAATAGTGATTTGATGGATTGGGTTTTCTTCAAAGACCTCAACTCTGTGGGCAATTCTGTGTCATCATTGTGGCGAATTCCGCTACAAGGCCCTAATCTACATCCATACAAAAACAAGTTGAAAGAAGATTCAAAGCCAGTGGACCACTTTGAGGTTCGCCTATTCCCAATTTCGACAGTTGCTGATTTTCATTAAAAAATCTCGCTCAGCGAAGTGCTTCATTTCCAGCTAAGTGGGTTTGTCAACATGCAAAATACGCGTAATTGGGTAGGCAGCAATCCACACGTGCACCATTACACCATAAAAAATCCCTGTTTTTGTGGACGTTACATGCCGGAGGTGTCATTGGGGCATTTTTTTTGTTGATGATGCTAATCGCCTCTTTACTGTTGCGGAAATTGCTACCGTTCCATGCTGGGCAATTGTTTTTCCACACAATTGCGGAGCCAATATGTGGTTTCAACAGGACCGTGGCACAAGCCAGACAGGGTATGTTACAACCGATTTGTTGAAACGTTAGTTTGGCCAGTGCGTTATATGTGTATACGTCACATGGCCGTCTCGTTCATGTGGGTAACGCTTGTAGTCTATCTTCCTTGGAACTACGTGGACAACAAATCGGCGATGATAGAAGAGCTCAGATCCAATATTAAACGTTAAGAAGTCAGAATTTCGGCCAAATAGTGGTCGCCTTGGCGTACTCGTAGTGGCTAGAGTGCGACACTCACACGCAGAAGGTTTGTGTTCGATTCCCAGGTGAACACCTCGAATTTTTCACGGCATTCTCATTCGAGTCGCTCACAACACCGAAAGAGTAGTAATTGTTTAAGAAAAAGTTGACAAACCTCAAAGTTTAATACTTTTCTAAGAAAGCTTCTCAAACTTCGCCGTTCGGAGTCGGCAAAAAGCTGTAGGTCGCTTCTACTCGTGAGAGAACAGTTGCGCGCACAACACGAGTTATTGATGATCAAGCCCTAGTCCCCCCCGGTGGACTGTAGCGTCATACAACTATTAGTCAAAACTTCCGTTCCAAGATTCGATTTCTACAAACGTTCGCGTGATGGCCATGCGAAGGAAATATACTCCAAAATGTTAACAAAATGTTCTTGAATAAAAAAAGGGTTGAAGCGTCTTTGATGAAAACTTCTTTAGTCTGTGGGCTTCCAGTTCACCACTCTCCAGGTGCTAGTGAAATATTAGCTCCATCTATTGCCCAATCAGACACTATTCGTGCTTCTGTCCACATCAACTTCGTTTCAAAATCACCCTCTTGCTCTACCGATGTCTGGGTACATGTTCCGTACCATCCTACTGTCCACAAGATCGCAGTTCATATTTGAGAATTTGATTTGACTGCCTACAGGATCTGCACAGTCTCTGCTGATCATATCTTCAGGAAATGCTTCCTAAGCCCACAAAGATCTATCAAAAAGCCTCTATAAATAGGCCTCTAATCATCGCTCTGCGCTGTTAAAATCTATAGGGGTTTGCAAGTCCATGTTTTATGTAAGGCTGCTACCAAGCAAGTTCCTTTTATTCTTTTTTTCATCATATTCTCTAATTTACCAAACAACGGACTTACCGAAGAACAGACTTACCGAAGAACAGACTTACCGAAGAACAGACTTACTGAAGAACAGACTTACCGAAGAACAGACTTACCTAAGAACAGACTTACCGAAGAACAGACTTACCGAAGAACAGACTTACCGAAGAACAGACTTACCGAAGAACAGACTTACCGAAGAACAGACTTATCGAAGAACAGACTTACCGAAGAACAGACTTGCCGAAGAACAGACTTACCGAAGAACAGACTTACTGAAGAACTGACTTCCCGAGAGCTCAGCGTTTCTTTAAAAAGTCTTGAGTCTCATCACGTGCGAACTCACACACAATTTTGATGTCCCCTGATGTTATATTTGAATGCTTTCCAGAACCGCTGCAGTCGTGAAACATCGTCTTGTGCTAAAACAGAAAACATCATTTCTCATGGAATCTGACAGATATAATGAGCGAGATGTTCACACTTCCTAATGGCAAGCTGCAGATGTTTTTCTTCAAATCGACGCTTCATCATTTCATTGCTCGATGGACACACTGAAGGTCTTCTGCGAAATATTGGACATGCCACATTGAAGTGATGACACATAGAAGTTCCCACATTTTTGGTGTTTCATTTTATTTGGGGAATCGACTGTTTGTTTGGGAGATGAATCATCGGTTGCAATCGGTCCTTTCTGAATTCTTTCATCTCTTAGAACATAATTTTGAATTCCACAGTCATGAAGGGAATTGAAAGGGGACTAGTGACTCCTGTCGAGCTAGTCGATTAATAGTTTCTTGTCATCTCTACTCGAAGGAAATTTGAAGACGTTTTCCATTTCTTTGGATGTTCTACACAACTCAAAAAGGCGGCGACGTGGAAAATGCAACATACTAAATCCTGAAACCTCGGCATGTGAGTGTCTTAATTAATCCAATGCGCCAAGGCGGTGTAACCTTTTTTATAATTCGCGCGCGCTAAAGAGATTGTTTATGCCCTTAAGTGACGGGAATTGAGTCACAGCACGAGCCGAAGGTGTAGAGGAAGAGTTTGGTTTTAAATGCCTGTGGATTGTAGGGGGGGAAGTCAGGCTGGAAAGAGCATTCCATATTCGTGTGGTGCTTAAAAACTTTAACTTAACTGTACGTCCAAAGGTGGGCTTAAGGGTGAATGGGTGAACATTCCTAACTAGGCGGGTATTGCAAGTGAATTCTTGAAATTGCAATAAAATAGTGATGGAGACGCAACATTTCGTCTATGATTTAGCAAATAGATTGACTTCGCAGCAATACATTATATCGCTCGCTGTTGGATTCTATCTGGTAGGTAAAGAGAGGGCCTAGGAGCACCAAACCAGATAGAGCGATATACTCAAGCTGTGAGCGGATGTAGGCCTTATATATTGTTGTCTTGGTCAGAGGGGGTGAAATATTTCTTGCATCGCTTAAAGACATTTTGCTGCACTTTTGGCGGTCTCGAATATGTGATCGTTCCAACTTAGTGTTGAGTCTATACACAAACCGAGGATTGGAAGTCGTTCGGTGTCAACAACTTAAAAGCCATTCACAGATAATGGCTGGTTTTGAGAACGCTTGAGTGACAGCAGACAGCACTGAATTTTGAAAGCATTAAATTCCACTATATTATTTTGCCCCAATCAATTATCTTGTCAAGACCCTAATTTTATGAGCTTATCGTACGCTGCCGTTCCAAGCCTATGGCCAAAGACGGTCGAGAGCCGAGGAACGAATATGAAAAGCTGAGGGTACTGTCATCAGCGAAAGAGTGAATTGGATTAGAAGTGACAGACAGGAGATCAGAGCGACGAAGACAAAACGGAGACCTAGGGAACACAGGTGTTAATATGGTGAATATCAGACTCTAAATTATCCAATACAACTTGTATAGAACGGTTCGAAAGGTAATTTCTAATTCATCGAAGAAGAGATTCATCGACGCCAAAAGCACGCAATTTCGATAGGATAGCCTGATGTCAGACTTTTTAAATATTAAGCATTCTGCAAAGATCGGTTCCAACCTGAAACATTATCAATGTGAGCTGCTCAGGGTGATGATAAATGTTTTAAGGCATTTATTTAAAAACGTCACACCACGGCCATTGCTGTGCAAGAGTTTTCCTTCCTCTTTGGAGATAATAATACACGATTTTGAATTCTTGGAAATTAAGGAAAATTAAGGATGTGACATCGATTATGATGCAAGAAGTCTTTTAGACCGTGTTAAAAATGTGCAATGTCACCTAATAATTGTTGGCGCTACAGTCCAAAGGGGGACCAGGGCCTAGCTTGCTCATCAACTGCTCATGCTGTGCACGCTACTGCTCTCTCACGAGAAGAAGAGACAGTTTTTTGCTGCCTCCGAACGCGAAGTTTGAGAAGCTTTCTTAGACAGTTCTTATTAAGTGTTGTCAGCAGCTCGAAAGAGGTGGTGCCGTGAAAAATTCGAAAAATTGGTGTTGAGCTGGGAGTCGAACCTAGACCCTTCGGCGTGTGAGCGTCGCACTCTACCCACTACGCCACGGCGACCACAGATTTCGTTTACTTAGACTTTTTATTTTAAATTTTGAGGAGATTGGGGTACACTGCCCTGGAGCCCTCAGACTCAAATACTGGTCCATTGTACTATCAGGCAACTACATTTAATGTAATTTTTGGTTTTCCGAAGAAAAACCAAGATGCGCTTCTGTGATATAGAACTTAGGTTTTCGGTTCCCACCACATCAGCGCAAAATAGCCGCCACCTGATACGATCGAAAGCGGAACACTGACGGAGAAAATACTCTGAAGTGTCTTCACCTTCTCTGCAGGCATCGCAAAGAGTGTCATCACTAAGCTCAGGCTGACTTAAGTACTTAGCGAAGGTGAAGTGTCCCGTAAGTATGCCGCAGTCATTTCTGTCTAGAGATAGTAGAAAAGCTGTGGATTTCTTGCTTACGTTCGGGTGCATGCACTTGGTCATCCTGCATCCTGGAGAGTTACACATCTTTGGCTGTGGTGTTGGGAGACCTAACCGTCAACGGATGCCCTAACCAAGGATGCAGGTAGTCACAATGGGGTTTCGGTCTCTGCGAATGCCTCTTTTGAACCTGACCTCGCTAGTTCATTGGCAATCTCGTTTCCCATCCTTCCGTGATGTCCCAGGATCCAGACAAGTCTTAGCGAGTTCTGTCTGCCTACCATATTAAGAGAAGACTTGCATTCTCGAATTATCATGGAAGTGGTTAAAGGGTTGAATAAAGCCTTAAGCACAGCTTGGCTCCCGCTACAGCCGCATATACTTCGCGCCTACGACTTATTCTTCGCAATATAGTTGGTGGCCTTTAGGATCGCGAACGCTTCCGCCTTAAAGACCGACGAGAAATTACCCAAGGAGATGTGAATTCTGATGTTGTCGTCTTTCACGAAGACCCCAGCTCCAGATGACTTAGACTTTGTACTTCCGCCCAATTTCAATTTTATCCAATAGAAAAAGTGAGGTCTCTGGAACATCCTACCACATAGAAGCGCTTTAAATCGGTTTTCCAATATCATGGACGTATTAGCTGTGGTCGAGGGCCCATTGATAATTTCATCAAAAAACCACAAGCAATGCTTAGAAGTTACCTTACATCACTGTTACGCTGCATCACTGTTACACTGCACCACTGTTTCACCGCATCACTGCTACACTGCATCACTGTATTTCGTCTACCCCAAACAGACAATTTAAAGAATACTTTAAGCTCTATGAGAGTATTACCCATTTCGCTTAAATGAAGAAAATCTGTGTAAAAATTGGCAAGCTTCTTACTGCGGCAAAGCACAGTCAAACAATGCCAGCAAAAACAAAACATACCATCACCTGAACTGGCTCTTTGCGAGTTCCTCTAGTATCGAGTCAACAAACCTCCACGTGGAACGAGATTCATTAGCGAATGGGAGATAATGGGAAATGCAAGGATAATTATGATCGCTTCCAAATAAATTAAACAAAAAGCGTCCCGGAAACTAGATTAAAGTTTGGCATGAGTGTGACTCGGGTGTGTGCGGTGTTCTTTGAAGGGAACGGGGTCGGTATAAAATAATAGTCTGTACAATTAATTTTAGTCCTCTCCACCAACTAGACAACGATTGTGTCCAAAACTGTGGCATTTGACGGTGCAATTTTGTGGAATCATTACTTTTAGTCATTTTAACCCAAATCTCTGTATTAATCATGCTCGTAGCTCTGTTGGTTCTACAGTAAATCCAACAACACACCCAAAGCATCTTCACCAATTCTTCTGATAGAACCTTTCTTTCGCTATTCAGAGCGAAGCAATGATTCGGTCAAATTTAGTGGCTTCCTTCCCATTAAGACTCACTCCACGTCGTTGCTGGCAGAAACGAAAATTTTTTAATTGCTTCACGCTGCTACTGGCACCACCCACGCACTGCGAATGCCGCACAGCATTTTCAACAACCGTCTCACGATCGTATCAAAACGTCATTAATGCGAGATCTCATCAGTTCTTAAGCCACCACCGCCGTTCGGCGGCCGTAAATGAAGCCCCGAGTCTTCCGGTTTTCGAAAGATCTCTTAATCAGTAAGTAGCTGCCGTAGAGGATCCACGGATCTGAGGCAATAAATCAATCGGTCAAACCTTAAATCGTCCAATCGAGCGTATGTGGCTCTTTAAAATTCTCCTGGAGAGGAATTTCAATCACAGCAATATCCCCAACCGCTACGGCGGCCCTTCATCTTCGCGTCCCACCAAACGTCTGCACAACGGCTACTGAATTTAAAGCAGGGGCCCCTATTATCGTGCTGGCTACCCGACCGTCGGTCGTCGTCGCAGATGGCAGGACAAACAGGAAGGATCAGGTAGCGCGCGAGAGCACCGTCTCAGGTGGGGAAGTGTCATCAAAGTCAACAGTGATATATGAGCATCGCCGTTGATGGATTCTTTTCCTTCTCACAATTCTTGTTCTGCTTCCTCGTCCTCCTCGGGACATTTATTGCCGTGTGACAGTGAATAGCTTCTGCCACGCTAACAACGCTACGGTCACTCGCAGACCCGGTTCCTGCACCGGCACACGATACAGCACGCCAACTTGATTTGTGGCGCTTCGTCTCTAGGAACAATGATTTAAGCTTTTCATATTTGCTTCTGCCCCATCTTTCCCCCTCCGTCATATCTGCTATCCGCCACGAGGAATTTATATCAAACACACCCGCACACAAACCAGTGCCAGGAAGGTGATGATATCGTTCTCGGTAAACGACACAGATACGACTGCAGTATGCGGTACGGACCAGATCGATTTATCTGAAAGATTTATATCGCCCCTCGACGGTCTATTGGTTATCTATCTAATGGATGCCAAGTGTTAGATACTTCGCAGCGCTCCCACTCTCGTGTCGGGAGCGCGGGATTGTCACTTCACCACCGTCTTGGGCGTGATGCGACGTCAATCGCGACACTTTTGTATCGCGTTTTTTCACTTAACTTTATTATCATATCACTTAACGGTCGTTTTGATATCACTTACATCACAGACGGAGGTGGCAAGACAATCGAATGGGGAGTGCGCGATAATGACTGCCGCGTCGCATTCCATTTCGTCATAAATAATTCAGATTTTCACGCCCATCCAGTGGTTTCGGCGCGGCAGAGGCGGTCGACCTATTATCCCAAGATACACATCCGTATCCGTGCGTGATTGCGTTGTGTCGACAGTGGTGGTGGTGGAAGGGCAAATGATCTGTCACTTTGTATGCAAACAGGTTCAATCATTCCGCAATAACCATCATCAACTTTATCAACCGCCAGCTCAGCGCGGAGTAGGCATTGCCTCGAAAAGACAAGACACCCAGGCGTTAAATTTTTTGCGATAAACGCGTATACATCGGGATAAGATATTGGAATAGACGCGGAGGATTACAAGGGAAAGGGCAACGCTCCTCGCTTTGGTGTCTGTTGTTCTTGGCGGCACACACAATGAGAACGACGCACAATTTGATGTTGATGACGATGATGAAGCCGACGACGGTGGCGGCGGCGGCGGTGGCTTTGCTACGCCAAACGACCTAATAAAGGCGGCGGCAAGACTTATTTTCATTGGTTATGCTGCCATTAAGGCAGGAAACGTAACCCTGAATATATGTGCGGTGGCTTCATTATATTTGCGTTTTCGCTTTCAATCGGGTAACAGTCGGTTGAGGAAGTTGGGTGTCGCAGTCCGTGCTGTGTAGATTTTGAAATTTTCTGGAGGGTTATTTTTAAGTGGTGGTAGAGTTAGGCTTCAAAAACCCGCATGAGTGTCTTTAGGTGGCAATGGAACCACAAAGGGGGTTACTGTTGCAGAATTTCTTATGTGAACGGTGTTTAGTTTAGTGGCATCTAATATTTAGTTGGCAACACAATTTTCATTGGGGTCGATGTTGTTTGTTGTCAAGTGGTTAACTTTTAACTTGTTTCGGCATTTCAATATCAATATACCGGCGCCTGAATAACGTGCAAATTATTTTGAAAGTTATGCTTCGGTTCGAAATACGATTTGCGCCAAAAGTCTGTTTTGATAAAGTTGGATTGAATGGATTTGATTGAATTGAATTGATTGGATTGAAACAAATCTGCAGTATTTTAAGTGGTGATATTCCTCAAGTGTATGCTGAGACACTGCTACATCTATAAAACTGACCATTTCGTAGGTTGAATAATTGGTCCACACTACTTCTGAAAGCAAGATCATTTCAGCCAAAAACGACTGCTATTTCAATTCAATTCAATTCAATTTATCTGATGTATGCACATAAAGCTTAATGTATAGTTATGTTTAGTTAAGAGTTACGAGGGTTACCTTTTATATTTCGGGATTAGAGAATAAAAACGAATATTAATTATCGAAAATAGCTTTATTGTCTTTCAAAATATTCCCCATTCAGATCCATACAGTTTTGCATGCGTTTGAACCAATTGTCGAAGCACTTTTGCCACTCTTATTGAAGTATCTCCGAAAAATGCATTCTGAACGCATCAACCGCTTCTTCAGATGTCGAAAAATGTTAACCTCTCAGTTTGTTTTTTACGTACGGGAATAAACAGATGTGGGATATGGTTTTACGTGATCACCTGCCTTAACGGCTTATATCACGGGGAACCTTTTTCCCGAGAGTCGTAAGTAACGCAAGACTAAACGCCTTAGTTACCCAAGTACCAAATTGGGATCATGCTTGAGGGGCAATCACCCCACCTTGGTTTGATGCGAAGCCTTCCTTAAACCTCTTCCGCTCTTTGGGTCGCAGCGCCCGGTTGAGAGTGCAACTCCACACTGAGAAGGGATAGTCCCCTAACCGACTTGCCTAGTTTTGCTTAAACAATGGGCTAGACAAGTCAGCACAGTACACTATCCTCGACTCTACCCGCGATGTTAGGTGGTAAACCACAGCCACCACGAAACTCCCACAAGGGGGCTTACCGCAATGGTCAGGCTGGAACCGAAGTTCCAGGGGCCCCTGACCTCCCGTGGCACCAGAATATAGCCTCTGGTTTGTCAATACCAGTCAGGTTCCCTCTAAGTCTGGGTCTGTTAGCCGCCATCCCGCCACAGATGGTCTTTCCTCCATCAGTGTTTCCGTTGTCACTATAAATAGTGATACGGATGCGATTTTGAATCATGTGATTCATAAATCCAGTCACATCATCTGGTCGGGAATAAACAGAAGTCATTCGGTGCCAAGTGAGGACTATACGGCGGATGACTCATCAAATCGATGTTTTGAGTGTTCAAAATTGCAGTTGTTTGAGCCGATGTGTGAGAGCTCGCATTTTCGTGGTGAAGAGTGATCCGTCTTCGGCGGTTGGTTATGTTGATTTCTTGGAAGACAACTTGCAAAAAAGGTCGCCACTTGGTCGCCGTGGCGCAGTCGGTAGAGTGCGATGCTCACACGCCGAATGCTCTACGTTCGATTCCCAACTGAACACAAATTTTTCGAATTTTTCACGGCACCACCTCTTTCGAGCTGTTGACAACACTCAAGGAGTAATAATTGTCAAAGAAAAAGCTGCTCAAATCTCGCTGTTCGGAGTCGGCAAAAAACTGTAGGTTCCTTCTACTCGTGAGAGAACAGTAGCGCCCACAACACGAGTAGTTGATGAGCACGCTAGGCCCTGGTCCCCCTTTGGACTGTAGCGCCAAGAATTATTATTATGAAGAAGATTATGAAGAAATGGTTGATGCGTTCAGAATGCATGTTTCGCAGATACCTCAATAAGAGTGGCAAAAGTTCTTCGACAATTGGTTTAAACGAATGCAAAAGTGTATGGATCTTAATGGGGACTATTTTGAAAGACAATAAAGCTATTTTCGATGATTAAGATTCGTTTTTGTTCTCTAATCCCGAAATATAAAATGCAACCCTCGTATTCGGTTGCCAAAATTGTGGTTTCGAAAAAATCCAACACTCACCCTATAGTCAAGACCTTGACCCTAGTGATTATGTATTCGTGGAAAAAGATTTTCGGATGACGAAGACCTTAAGTCGGCAATAAATGAGGGTTTCAAAAAGCTTATCTCAAGATGTAACAAATGCTTTGATGTTATTGGAGATTATATTGAAAAATAAAAACAATGTAAACTGAATTCACACGATCCTTCATATCGATACCGAGAATGTATGGAACGCCCCTCGTATATATTGCTTTGCAGCCTTGATTAGTGTAGTAAAGTGTTTATATTACTGGCAAGGTCGCCACAAAGTCCATCGATTTTTCGGCGAAAATACGAAAAAGTTTAGTTATAAAGGGTGATTTTTTAAAAGCTGTAGGTAAGTTCTTACAAAAAAAACACAAAAATTGAGAAAAATGCATGATATCTTTGTTTGAGTCGATAGTACGGTGAATATAATATGATTTTTGAAGATTATTATTATTATCATGCAAATGTTGGCGTTGACTGCGCCTCAAGTGGTCCATCCGCTTAGTCCAATTTTGGCATACTCCTTCCAACATTTCCGCCGGCATCACACGAATAAAGGCTTCAATGTTGTCTTCCAATTCGTCAATTGAAGCGGGCTTGTCTGTACAGACATGAGCTTATGCATAACCACCCCCACAAAAGATGGTCTAAAGGCGTTAAACCGCACGATCTACGCGGCCAATTGACCGGTTCCAAACATGATTAAAATGTTGCGCGTGCTGTGTGGCATGTGACACCGTCTTGTTGAAACCACATGTCATGCAAGTCAAGGTCTTGCATTGTGGGCAAAACAAAGTTGGATATCATATCACAGTAGCGCTCATCATTCACAGTTACAGTGAAATTCGCATCATCTTTGAAGAAGTACGGTCTAATGATGCCACCAGCCCATAAACTGCACCAAACTGTGACTCTTTCTGCATGCATTGGTAGCTCTTGCAATGCTTCTGGGTGATATTCACTCCAAAGTCGACAATTCTGCTTCTTAACGTACCCATTGAGCCAAAAATGAACTTCGTCCATTTCTGAAAATTAACTTCTTCCATTTTTGACCATAAAATGGAAGAAGCGCGCGATGAACTTTCTTAGCAGAGTACGCATTTTGATAACAAAATTCAATAAATTGCAAGCGTTGTTCGTTTGTAAGATGATTCATGGTTAAATTATAAACCAAATTGAAGATGTTTGACAGTGAAACAAAACACGAAACGTGCGTCAGCTGTTTAAACCAGTGTTGCCAATAAGGTAATAGCTAAAAAATTACCCTCTACTCAGATTTAAAACACTAAATCAGTTAACTTGCACAACTACAGAATACTCACATTTCAAATTGATTTTCTTTTAATTCTTTACACAACAAATTCAACGCCTACTATTTTAAATTATCATATACTGCTTTATGTTGCAAATAAACAGTATCTTTGACATTTCTCATTCTTATATTATACCAGGTATACCCGTATGAAGTGAGCGTCAAGATACAAATGTCTCGATAGGGAACATTTGTTGTGAACGGGCCCTTATTTTTTTTTGTTTGTCTGCTATGACATCTGTGAAAAATATTTAATATACATCAAGTCATTGAACAGACAACATCATATTTTTTCATCGTTTTAAAAATGTCGAATTTTGTACCAGAAAGTGATGATTTGCGGAAAGCATTAATTTTTTATTTTCATTTGAAGAAAAGTACTGCAGAGTCGCATCGAATGCTTGTCGAGGCATATGGTGATCATGCTCCATCAGAAGCAACATGCAAAAGATGGTTTCAACGGTTCAGAAATAATGACTTTGATGTGAGAAATGAAGAACGTGGAAAACCACCAAAAAAGTTTAAAGACGCCGAATTGCAAACGATATTGGATGGAGATGACACTTTGAGCCAAAAGCAAATGGCAGCAATGTTAAATTTTGCACAGCAAACAATTTCTGAACGTTCAAAAGATATGGGAAAGATCCAAAAGTGTGGAAAATGGGTGCCACATGAATTGAATGAAAGACAGATGGAAAACCGAAAAAAAACATTTGTGAAATTTTGCTTCAAAGACACGAAAGACAATCGGTTTTGCATCGGATTGTTACTGGCGATGAAAAATGGATTTATTTTAAGAATCCCAAACGGAACAAATCATGGATTAATCTGGGACAACCATCAGCATCGACTGCAAAACAAAATCGATTCGGCAAGAAGACAATGCTGTGGGTTTGGTGGGACCAGAAAGGTGTGCTGTACCGCGAGCTCCAAAAACCTGGTGAAACCGTTAGTACTGATCGCTACCGACAACAAGTGATCAATTTGAACCATGCATTGATCGAGAAACGACCAGAATGGGCCAGAAGACACGGCAAGGTAATTTTGCTCCATGACAATGCACCTGCACACAAAGAAAAACCAGTTCAGGATACAATCAAAACACTTGGCTGGGAGCAGCTACCCAACCCGTCGCTTCTTCCGACTGACGTTTGTTTTCATCGATGGGACTCGCATTGGCTGAGCAGAACCTTGATTTCTACGAGGAGATCGAAAATTGGGTGTCTGATTGGTTTGCTTTAAAAGACGAACAATTATATTGGCGTGGTATTCACAAATTGCCAGGAAGGTGTTCAAAATGTATAGAAAACGATGGCCAATACTTTGAATAAAATGTTTTTACTTTCCCATTAATAATTTTTGTGTTTTATTTTCAGAACCGTTATACCTGCTAAAGGGTGTCCCAGCAAGAACGAAAGACTTAAATGACTGATGCAGAAATTTAATTGTTTCTCTGGCTGTATGAGATGTGGCGCCGTCTTGTTGAACCCACATCCCCTCCACATTCATTTCTTCAATTCTAGGCACGAAAAAATTGGTTATCATTTCACGATACCGAACAACATTGACTGTTTGCGCTTGACCTGACCCATTTTCATTTAAAAAAGGTCCAATGATTCCTCCAGCCCAAAATCCACACCACCACAGTGACACGTTGAGGATGTATTTGCTTCTCGTGAATCACTCGAGGCTTTTCCTCGCCCCAAATGCGACAATTCTGGCTATT
This sequence comes from Eristalinus aeneus, assembly GCA_955652365.1. NCBI lineage: Eukaryota > Metazoa > Arthropoda > Insecta > Diptera > Syrphidae > Eristalinus > Eristalinus aeneus. Next base: position 26,660,876 of record OY019131.1, read on the forward strand.
GACGAAGACATCAAGATGGAAATAGGCCTCGTCACTAAAGATGATTTTATCGGCAAAATGAGCATTTTCGTGTCTTCACTTCACAATGAGAATGCGTTGTTCATTCGTGTCATTTTCATAAACCTTATACCTTCTACTAACAAACAATAATAATTGTTCAAATGTCATACAAATACAATTCGAATGGCGCCAAATTTAAATCTTGCGTTCTTGTTTGGAGACCCTTTATTTATCTAACAATTTAAAAAAAAAAACAAAATAATTGGGTCCTTTTCGGCCCACTGTGTATACAACAATTCAGAGCTTTGTATAACTTCATAAGATTATATGTACTTTTCTTATGGTAAAATTAACATTTGTCCGTTTCAATGAAAAAATAAGCAGTAAGAGCAATGTACCATCATAATGTGTTGTATGAATGCAATATTCGTTATGTCTGTTTTAAATTATCGTAATTGCAAAGCCTACTTCCTGCTTTTGCTGTGTGTACGGTAGAAAAAATGCTTAGGAAGTCAAGTTTCATTCTGCTGTTGCGACAGTTTACGCACATGAGGTCACTCGATACTCCACCATGGCCCCTAACTCATCAGGACCTAACTTGCATCGATGCAGGTTTGGGGACTTGATCCAACTACGTCGTCGTCCTGAGTCTGTCGAGCGGTTGCGTTCCTCGGAAGTCGTGATTAAAGGACGAACTAACAATTTGGCTAAAACTTCGACATTTTGTCCTTTTCGTCTATAGATATGGCTGCTGAACATTGACCTCGCTCTTTTCACTATTACGTTTCTCACCCAATCCAGGCGAGCAACTCTCGCAACAGGACGTAGAAATCTCGTCTCGGCAGGTTAAATTTTATTCCGTTTTTTTTTCTGTCATTACTCAAATTGCATGGTCAATGGTGAGAGTTGGAACGGACACTGAATTGGAGAAATTGGAAAACTTGGCTTTGTCATTAAGCTCGGACTTCCTTTTTTTGACCTTCCAAGCTGCTTTAAAATTGTTCTAGCTTAGCCAATCCTCCTTGGCTGGTCATCGCTCGTGAAATAGATTCATCCGCCTCCTGCCCTTTTTTTAAGGGAAATCCACTTACAGATAGAAGGCATTAAGCACGCGTTTTGGAAAGGACGTCGAACTTGTCCTTATTCACTTTCACTCCAGCACTATTACATACGGCCACGAAGTTTGTCCGGGAGGATGAAAGGACAACAAAGCCTTCTGCGAAACAAAGTTACATCTCAATCACGAAGTTGAATGGAGAAAGGTCGACGCCCCAATTCGATTTCCGCTTGCCCAAAGTAATTACGACGTCTCTTAAAACAGAAATCCTCGAAGGTTATGTGCCGCCTATATATTTTGGAAACCCCTCAAATGAATGCTAATTCCAAGAGAGAACAATCAACATCCCATCGAGTCGCAGCCACTTCACAAAGATTAGTGTCAACCGAATGCAGACAAAATTTGTTGCATATTAGACCATCACGATTCCAATAAACAAAAACAAACCGATCGGGTCGCGGCCCCATGCTCCGGACTGCTGTGCATACAAAGAATCCCTCTTAAGACCCTCCTTATCTCATTAATTAATTATTAATTAATTGAAAATCTCATTTAAGCCCCACTAAGACCGATCGACTGGGGTCATTCCGCTGACACGCTTCTTCTGCTGCTTCCCGAGCGCGTGACAGCAGTGGTAAGCCGGTCGACGGCAGCCAGCAGCCAGTCAGTCGTTAATGCACTTTACGACCGCTTTCCATAGCTCTCTGGGAGAAATCCCAAACTGAAGCCAGTGCGAGAGCGGCTCAGCTCGGCTCGGGTCTGCAGTGCTCCTCGGGAACAGTTCTCAATTACAAAGCACACACGGACGGCACGGCGGACGACAAGGTGCCCTCTCGTCGGTGATGCATGATAATTTTATGCATCTGATAAATGGGTTGGGCTTCGTTTTGGATCAACGGCTGGAGTTTGGCCCCTGCACCCCATCCCCCAGCACTGGCAGTACTGCGAGGGATTCTTTGTTTTTGTGTCGATACACGGTAAAGTTCCGCACCTCAAGCTTTCAGTTCGCCGCTCGTAAATCAATATTAACTCAGTCGCAGGGAAAAGATATCGAACTACTCGCTCGGCTAATGGCGTGTACCCGAATGGCGGGTGGCTAGGATGAGGCGACATTTAGCATTAATTAATTTGATTGGATTCCGGTGTCTGGTGGCGAAATATCGACTGGCGACAACGATGAGGTATACAATGTAAATGTTAGACAAACATTTGAGACGTTGCCGGCGTCTTTGTTTGCTGGTTCGAGTGGATGTGTGTGGCCGACTGGCACGCTACTGGTTTGCCGAGGAAACGTGCTGATGGTCCCCGCTCGGCCAAACCGCCGAGGGAGTGACGACAAGGCGCGCTGCTGTGTGGGTGTGGGCCGACACCACATTAACACAAATTGATTCCGAAATTTGTAATTAATTAAGAAAATATTTCTGCCAACACCATTCGTATGATGATCAGTGCCACCGTTTTCCGTTCACCGCAGTGGGACCGGGAAACCACTAATGGCTGATTGAGAGATGGGCACTTTGACTTCTGAATCTATAAGTGGATTGGCACGGAAATGTCTCGCCTCATTGTTTGAGATGGTTATCGCAGATTAGCGCAGGTTGGAGGCTATCGCTGTGCGTTGCTGGTTAGGATTGTTTGAGAATGCTTGCTAAATGGTGCTAAGTGGAAGGGAATGGACCGCCCATCATGAGTGGCGGTCATTTGAGATTTTGCATCAAAGTTGGGCAAAATTTCATTGTCTTTAAATTTAATCCAGAGGGAATGGGAAAGAATGGAAAGTTTCGGTTTGAAATCATGCCACTGGAAGTCATTTTGTTTACGACAGCCGTACGTATCACATTGAAGAGGCTGCTTAAGGTTTTTCCTTTGAATTTGAAATTCATACTTTCATCTTGTTTTTTTTGGAAATTTAAAATTGACGAAATGGTGCAAAAAATTGTCAATGTTCCCAAAGCTTCCTTTCAACATCTCTTCTTCTTTGAGCGTCCCGCGTATCAAATTGGGACCGAAAATCAGTTAGCAAACCTTTACAGCTGCTATGCCATTTTGCCCCCAATAGCTCATACTTTATTAGTCTGCTGTGCGTTTTCTCTTGTCAACGTCCTAATGTGGATCGTGCTTAGTTATGTAGGCCCGTACCTGGCGTCCACTTCATATAGGATATGTTGCCGCACATTGTTGAAACTTCTCTACAGACTCCATCAACGCAAAGGGGATAGAAAAAAAATAAACAATTAATTAACTTTTCAGCTACCAAAAGCCTTACGCCGGCGTTTGAACCACGGGGCATGTTTTTGTGTAAAAGACAGGAATCATGATGAGCTTGGTCTTTCTTCAAGTTACTGAATTGTTCAACTGTCTCTTGTGCCTCCAGATGATGTGGCTGGATTTATGAATCACATCACATCAAAATCACATCCGTATCACTATTAATAGTGTCAACGGAATCACTGATGGAGAAAAGATCATCTACGGATGGCGGCTAACAGACCCAGGCTTTGAGGGAATCTGACTGGTAGTGACAGCTTGACCAGAGGCTATATTCTGGTGCCACGGGAGGTCAGGCGCCCCTGGAACTTCGGTTCCAGCCTGACCATTGCGGTAGGCCCCCTTGTGGGAGTTTCGTGGTGGCTGTGGTTTACCACCTAACATCGTGGGTAGAGTCGAGGATAGTGTACTGTGCTGACTTGTCAAGTTCATTATTTAAGCACAACTAGGCAAGACGGTTAGGGGACTATCCTTTCTCAGTGTGTAGTTGCATTCTCAACCGGGCGCTGCGACCCAGAGAGCGGAAGAGGTTTTAGAAAGGCTTCGCATCAAACCAAGGTGGGGTGATTGCCCCTCAAGCATGATCCCAGTTTGGTACTTTGGTAACTAAGACCTCTAGTCTTGAGTTACTTGCGACTCTCGGGAAAATGGTTCCCCGTGATATAAGCCGTTAAGGCAGGTGGTCACGTAAAACCAAATCCCACATCTGTCTCTTGTGCCTAAAGTTACTTAGTTGTTCATACTCGATGCTACCCCTAAGTTCGATTTTATTTCCAACTTCTATGTTCGCTGAAAAATCGAATCAAACCAAGTTCTTTAACATTTTTAGTTGCGAAGTCGAAGTAAACCCAGTCCTTGACTACATTGAATTCATTGCTTTCTCAGGTGACGCTCCATCTGCCACGGTGGCAGTGTGCCGCCTGGACTTGGCCAGAAAACAAGCATTCAATGAAGTTTCGATAGCTTCTGTTTCTGGATGTTGTGCCTTTAGCGGCAATTTCTGAATTTCAAAGGATTTCCTTAATAATAAACAAACCGTCCAGAAGGGACCAGGGCTTAACTTGCTCATCAACCACTCGTGTTGTGCGAGCTACGTTCTGTTCTCTCACGAGTGGAAGGCACCTACAGTTTTTTTGTCGATTCCGAACGGTAAAATTTAATAAGCTTTTTCATTGACAACTAATATTCTCTGAGTGTTGTCAGCAGTTCAAAAGAGGTGGGCCGTGAAAAATTCGAGGTGTTTAGCTGGAAATCGAGCCAAGACTTTCGGCATGTGAGTATCGCATACTACCTACTACGCCGCGGCGGGCTTAAATTTCCCTAAATTTTGTAAAAATTATCAAAAGAACCAGTCTCCACAATATTTTTTTACAAAGCTTTTTACATATTAACCGTTTATCTAGTTTTTTCCATTTTCCAAGTAGTGGAAATTCTGATGCTTATACATTGTCTGACAAAACAATAGAAGTCAATGACAATTGCTTATACATTTTCGGATAAAACTGCTAAATTTTTATAGACCGTTCAAAACGGTGATTTTATTTTCCAAAAGCGATTTCTGCACAGTTTTAGGGGTGTGGCTTGGATCATTGTCATGGTGGTAGATCCATTTTAAGGGTATCTCTTTTTCGGCATACGGCGGCATCACGTTCTGAAAAATTTCTTTATGCATGAAACGATCCATTATTCCGTCCGTCGATTGGTCCAATTCCGTGACTGGAAAAACAGACCAAAATACATTATCCACCAAACGTTATTACACCCTTTGTAAAGCGTTGATTTATCCTTTCGCCTTTTGGTCTTCGCACTTGTTTCATACCACCAGAACCATTTAGATTGAATTTGGATTCATCTGAAAATAACTCTGTTTTCCATTTGGCAATGGTCCAGTAAATATGCGTGTTTTCAAACGCAATTCTTGCCTTTTGTTTTTTCAGTGAGATAAATGGATTTTCTAGTGCCCTGCAGGAAATAAAACTGGCTTCCACCACACTTCGCTTAATAGATAAGTGGATACATTGAAGTTCATTTCACTTTCTATCGCTTTTGCTGATAAAAACGAATCCTTATTAAAGACACGGACTATTGCATGATCATCACTTACGGTGTTTCTTCGAGGTCTTCCGCACGATGGATAGTATCAAGACATCCAAAATAACGAAATCGGAAAATGACGGAATGGTGAATTCCATATTTTTGGCAATGCAGTCAACTGCTTCCCCGGTTTGAAAGTCCGCGATAGTTTTTTGTTTAAATTCGCTGGAGTATTTGCTACGCGCCATTATTCAAACTTTTTTACATTTAAAATGTCAAGTACTCTGTGAGGAGAATTTGCAACGTCGTCTGATCTTCTTCTTCTTGTTGTGGCGCTACAGTCCGGGTGGACCTGGGCCTCAACTAACATGCCTCTCCAGCCAGCACGATTTTACGCCAGCTGCCTCCAGTTGCGCACTCCTTTGAGGTCCTTCTCCACTTGTGTGCGCCACTTTAGTCTAGGTCGTCCTCTGTTGCGTTGTCCCAATGGCACGGATTCAAAGACTTTTCGGGCCGAAGCAGTGCTGTCCATGCACTCTACATGGCCTAGCCACCTTAAGCGTTGTATCCGTAGACGCTTGTCCCATCAACGCAAACAGGACCAACAATCGCACGCAGAAATTTTCTCTCGGAGAGACCAATGGCTTCCTCATCCGCTTTTAGTAGCGTCCAGGTTTCTGCGCCGTAAAGCAGGACTGGGATGATCAAGGTGTTGTACAAAGTCACTTTGGTCGTTCTGGAGAGGGCTTTACTACTCAATTGCCTCTTGAGCCCAAAGCAACAGCGATTGGCAAAAGTGATTCTGCGCTTGATTTCGGTACTGATGTTGTTGTCCCTATTCACGGCGGAGCCGAGATAGACGAAGTCCTTAACTACCTCGAAGTGTCTGCTGCCCATAGTGACGCTCTGTCCGAGACGTCGATGTTCTGAGTCCTTCTTCGATGACAGCATATACTTCGTTTTGCCCTCGTTTACCAACAGTCCCACTTTAGCCGCTTCCGCTTCCGTCACTGCAGTGCTATTAAACAGAAGACAACTTCTCTCCTGTTTACCACTTCTGATCTGCTTTTCTTGATGGCTTAATTTTAACTGACGAATTGGGTACGTAATAAAATCAACTTGACTGCTCTGCCTTGTAGTACCAGACATCTTTTTTTCAATGCCATAATACTCTCGGGATAGCTTTCTTTGTCGTTATTTCCTTTTTTCAAGAAAATTGTGGTACGTTATCGACTCTTGGTCGCTTATGAATTTTCGTGCTTAAGTCATTCTCAATCGTAAGTGCTGAGTTTCTTCATCGGTGTTGCAATTTCGTTGAGTTAAAGCAGCATTCCTTGGATACGGTCATTTTGTTATTTCATGTGGCATCAAGCCTTCAAAGCGGCCAGATCATTCCAAATGAGTCTTAAACTGTCATACGGTTCAAGCGAGTACTTCCGTCATCTCCTGACAAATTCCGAGCCGATCTTTCTGCAGCATCAAATTGTGTCCATTTACTTTTCCAGTAACAGTCCGACGCTAGCCTCCGTTTAAAGTTTTTATAAATATAAAGTCCTTATTTCAGGGAGTTAAAAAGTTGTTTAGTTGTTTCACCATTTTCCAGATATAGCCCACTTCTTTTCCGGTACAGGTTTTACTTAAGCCTGCCTTGTCCAGTAAGTCTAGGAGAAGTTTGTGTTAAATTCTTGCGGAGCCACAGACATCATGTATTTGTCCATTTGTTTGAGCGAAGTTCAGTTTTTTGACAAAGACACTTAAAAGTGCTTAGAAAACAGGTCTTATCAGCTCTTTCATCACCTGAAGTCCTCTTGTGTTCTAGAATTTAACCGAATTTGACTTTTTTTCTGTTTAGCGTACCGTTGCAATGGTTTATACGTTTGAATTCTACAGTGCTGAAGAGCTAGTCTTCAAGGGCAGGAGGAATTTGTACCATTTCGCGTTGGAAACCCTTGAAGAATTTAAGATTACTTCAAACCTAATTGATATTTGTCTCGGCTCGAAAATCAATAGGGCTTGACCTCGTTTGTGTATCAAGTCCCCATATTAAGTCCAATGAACTTTGTTCCAACCTCAGACATCACTTTCAATCTGTCTGTGTTTCAAAGTTGACTTTATGAGTTTTATTTTTTTTGAAACAGTTTTTTTATTTTATTTGAAACAGTGTTGTCTGCCTATGGAGTCCTGCATTTCAAGAAATGTTTGTTAACTAACTTGTTCTTATATTATAGTTGCAGATTTTTGACACTACTTCTCCATAGCTAAGTGTGTTACATATTCCTCAGCTGCTTGGCATGGAAGACCTTTTCGTCTATTTGAAACCTATTTAGCTGCCTAACCCTTCCACAGACTTTAGCTCTTCCCTGGCCTATCGTACGGTTGCTCTGTATCATATCCTTTTACAATTCAAAAAAGATTGCGTTTCGTTTTTAATTTAAATACGCCCATTGAATTTATGCTACGCCCCACATCAAAACGTCAACCAATACCGAACGCAGCGTATTTTCACCTGCCAAGCGCGTCCCACCCTGTACGCCTCCGTCTGAAACAAAGGAGAAACCCGACTCGGAATGCATTAGCAACTCCGATTTCATGAGACAATGAGAATTCAAATTTTCACGATAAAGCAATCAAAAATATCGAAATTCGAACCAAATACCGGGGACTTCCTGGGGCGCTGTATCTCGACGTCGTTGGCGGTAATCTGGAGCTGAGACAAAATACACTTAAGTAGGCAGAGGCTACTAGGCTGTAAATTTCCTTGGGTGATGAGAATTACGCTAATGAGCTCGCGGGCAGAAAGGGGGCCGTGTGCGGGTTCGTATGCGGGCACCAAGGTGCACGATCCAATCGATTTCCTGTCCATTCGCGGGACCATTTCGGCGGTGTGGAGGGGCAGTGCCGAGATCGGCTCAAATGAAATTATTTGTCATACGAAGTGACAGAGCGTGTTTCCGTGACGATTTATATGCGCCGTCGATTGGCATTTAAACGCCGCGAGAGATTTGTATTGCGGATGCATGATGACGGTTATCGGAGATGCGACAAGCCTCCGGTGGATGTGTTTGTCGGGGGGAACCAGTTGATTTGCATAGCTATCTGATAGGAGTTTCCCTCTCTCCCATCAATTTGGGTGGCTCGTGAGAAGAAGTTCTCCAAAAAACAGGTGGCGACGGCGGTGAGCTATGGTACAGCCAGTTATACTCTAAATTCGACAGGGAGGGGATGGCAATTTATCTTTGAGCTGGGCATCTGATTTTTTTACTTTAGCTCGAAAGTTTTTCTTGATACATTTGTAATTGGAATACGTGAATGAAGAGGAGAGGGAGACCTTCTGGATGGTCGACGGAATGTGAGTTTTTCGTTGTCTGTACAGATTTGGATGTTAAATTCTCTCCTGAAACGTGACCGAAGGTTCGCTCACTTTGCTGACAGTCGAGGAGAAAAATCTCAGAAATTAGTTTCAGGATCGATCCTTGTTTCAAGACACAAGTGAGTCGTTCAGTTGGATCAACCGAACTGTGGTAATAGCCCTCAAAGCGGTCGGTAGGATGCCATTGCTTCAGTGTTGTGCTTCTATGGTCTCGTCATCCACACATGCACGATGAGGCTTGCTCCGAAATTCGATTCCAGGTGGCCATATACCAGACTGCAGTCGAGGTAGATGGAAGAATTTCATACGCCATGGGAAATGCGTTTCAGAGCAACTTTCAAAAAAATTAAAATCCATGGTGGATCATTCGGAGGCCTACTTATGGCTAATAAGGATCCATAATTACAGCTTCTTCTTCTTGTTGTGGCGCTACAGTCCGGGGTGGACCTGGGCCTTAACCAACATGCCTCTCCAGCCAGCACGATCTTTCGCCAGCTGTCTCCAGTTGCGCACTCCAAGTTGGTTGAGGTCCTTCTCCATTTGTGTGCGCCACTTCAGTCTAGGCCGTCCTCTGTTGCGTTGTCCCAATGGCACGGATTCAAAGACTTTTCGGGCCGGAGCAGTGGTGTCCATACGCTCTACATGGCCTAGCCATCTTAAGCGTTGTATCCGTAGACGCTTAACCAGGCGCATGTCGCTGTACAGCCTATAGAGTTCGTCATTAAATCTTCTCCTCCAGATGCCATCAACGCAAACAGGACCAAAAGGACCATAATTACAGCTGCTTAATTATAATAATTGTTGGCGCGACAGTCCACAGGGGGACCAGGGCCTAGCTTGCTCAGCAACCACTCGTGTTGTGCGCGCTACTGCTCTCTCACGAGTAGAAGGGGCCTACAGTTTTTTGCCTACTCCAAACGGCGAAATTTGAGAAGCTTTCTTAAATAACTATTACTCTTCAAGTGTTGTCAGCAGCTCGAAAGAAGTGGTGCCATAAAAAATTCGAGGTGTTCAGCCGGGAATCGGACCTAGACCTTTCGGCGTGTGAGCGTCCCACTCTCTCCACTACGCCACGGCGGCCACAATTACCGCTGTATGCGTTACTAAAATTTTAGGAACTAAAAGTGAATTGATACCGAACGGTATCGGTTTAGTCCAAGTCCGCACAAAGTCAATTTCTTATTATTCTAATGGCGCTACAGTCCGGGGTGGACCTGGGCCTCAACCAACATGCCTCTCCAGCCAGCACAATATTTCGCCAGCTGCCTCCAGTTGCGCTCTCGAAATCGGCTCAGATTCTTCTCCACTTGCGTGTGCCACCTTAGGCTAGGCCGTCCTCTATTGCGTTGTCCCAATGGCTCAGATTCGAAGACTTTTTGGGCCGTAGCTGTGGTGTCCATACGTTATACATGGCCTAGTCATCCTAAGCGTTGTATCCGAAGACGCTTCATCAGGCGCATGTTGCTGTACAGCCCACAGATTTCGTCGTTAAACCTTCTCCTCCAGATGCCATCAACGCAAACAGGACCAAAAATCAGGCTCAACAAAGTCAATAAATCGAAATGCATGCGTAGCCCACACGCAAGTTCTCCAGTGCAGTTTTATGATGTCACCCTTCAAGGTCTGCCCGTTTGGAATGCGGAAACATATCGCATAAGACAACAAGCAGGCAGGCATAGAACTAGAATACTTATTGCAGCTCATTGCCCCACATGACCGCTCAGTCTAGACAGTGGTGGACTGCCAGTTAGAATATCTGCAAATTGCCCGACAATTGATATTCGCCATTCTGCACGCTATGCCACCCATATCGACCCCAAATCGTCTGTAGCGGGGCTTCTCTTGCGGACCCAACTGCCGGCTCATTATGTTTTGTTATCCGCTCAACTTAGCTAAACAAAAGGCAAACGATTTCCATCGCAATCGCTGTTGCTTTCCGCATCGTGGATATTCTTCAGCTCCGGCGTACACTAAATCCGACTCCCGCTGCTGGTGCTTCAGACACCCCCGATTAACCCTTTAATTAATTTCACTCCCTGTGACATGGACTAACGCTCCGCGTACACGCACACCCACACACACACACATGCAACACACCCAGCACCGCCCAGCTCGAGTTAATTGCTTTAAATTAAGCGAAGCGATAACGCCGTCCCAAGATAAATATTGAGAAAGTGTTTGCCGCTCATCCAGTGCTGCGTGGAGTGTGTTTCCTCAAATTTATGTTGAGTCCGTCGGCGAAGGATGAAACAACAAACTCTTCTTATTCGACTCTGCAGCTCGGCTTAGTGGTTTCGCTTGGCCGCTCGGCCCGTCCGTCGGATGGGCCATGTATAGCGCTTAATTGGTGAAATCATTCAAATTGACTGGCCATTTACATTTTGACAAATGAGATGTAAACGGCTCTCGTACGTTGATTTCGTTTTATTCTCTCTCTCGGATCGGAATTCATCAATTGGAAGGAATTCCGTGACCTTTCGTCATGGCGAACGCTGCCGAACAGCGATGATCTGGTTTCAAACAGCCGTCCGTAGACGTCGTCGTTGTCGCCGTCGATGTTGTTGTCGTTGTCAGTGTCATCGTCTGTGTTGCTGCGGTCGGCTAAGCCCAACGATGGGGCTGCGAATGAACCTGTCGATAATTAACGAGTCTTTTATTGTAAGCGTAGCAATTAATTTTGGATTTGGGTTTATAATTAACAAGACAGTATGTTGGGTTTGACGTTCGCAACGGTTTTGATACAGATTTGTGATTAAAATCCAATGAAATACATGCCACTCGGTTGGAATGTGTCGGATCGAATATTCTATTGATGTTGCGCCTGACAGGGCGCTGCAGCCGAACACGGCTTGTTAGTATTCTGACTTGTTTTGTCGTAAAACGACGTAAGCTCAGCCCAGTGACCTATGGCTGTGTGAAGAAAGTGCTGCGCGTGAGGTCGGGGCGATCTGTCCGCCATTAGGGTGACCCCCTATCTGTCATACCATCAAAAAGGTACATAAAATTTATGACTACAACTGAAAGTTGAAACAGATTTTTGCATTCAAACCAAAACACGGGATCACAACTAGACGCAGGAAATCAATCAGAACCTGTCCCAGGAGTGAAATTTGAAACGCCTTTTGCTGCTTAGTCCAGCAGGGCTATGAAGCATCGCGTTAAACTGATTTAGGTGGTGGCACGATTTTTCTTTGTTATTGTCGAACATGTTTGAAACGCTGTCTGTTGACAACCAGCGAAAAATATGGCGTAGTAGTTTGCAGTATTTTTAAGGCTGCCGGAGTGTGAATAGGAGTGGCGACTATTATGTACGTCGGAGGTCTAGGTTTGCATTAGAAGACACGTAATTTTGGTAAGCAATATACAACCATCTTCTATCGACATTAGTCTTCAATGTTTTCTATAAAACTTTGTTTTGAGTTTTTGGTTTGGTTACTTTAACCGTGGCCGCCATGGCGGGTGGGTAGAGTGCGACGCTCACACGCCGAAGGGGTAGGCTCGATTACCAGCTCAACACGAATTTTTCGAATTTTTCACGGCACCACCTCTTTCGATCTGGTGACAACACTCAAAGAGTAATAACTGTCTAAGAGAGCTTCTCACATCTCGCCGTTCGGAGTCGGCAAAAACCTGTAGGTCCCTTCTACTCGTGGGAGAACAGTAGCGCGCACAACATGAGTAGTTGATGAGCAAACTAGGCACTGGTTCCCCTGTATAATGTCGCGCCATACAATTAAATTTAAAAAATTACTAAATAAAAATCGAAAGCGACGCGTACTGCTTCTGAGCAGCTTTTCTCCAACAGGGACGATAATCAGCAGGTTTTAAAAAAAAGACTTAAAATTCTTGACCAAGCCAAGAACTAAAAAAAAACTGGAACACTTATTACCTTCAAATTCAGCTTGAAATATCTCAGCTATTATTTAATATATTAAAACGAAATAAATTGCATATGAAGCTGCAGTTTAATGCGGTTTCAGTAATTCAAACATATTTATTGTTAATTTTTTTAATTTTAGCAACTAAATGTTTAAATCAAAAATAGTGCAAATTCATCGGCAAAAAAAACTGAGACAATTACAAATAATGAAAATAATTATTTTTTTTAATATTTTGCGTGTTGTTCTTTTGCTTTTATACTTCCTGCAGTCTTCTATTCATCGATCCGACCAGATTTTTTGTTATAGCCGATGGAATTTTTTGCCATTCTTTACACAATGCTGTCTTAAACCCGTCTCTGGTACAAATGGTTCTTTTTCGAGCTTCCTTTTCAAAAACAGCCCAAAGGTGCTCTATGGGTTTAAGATCCGGACTTTGGGGGGGATGCGACAACACTTTTTTAATGTTCCAAATACACCAATCTCTTGTTATACCGTCTGTGTGCTTTGGATCATTATCATGCAACAGCACTACAACCGGCGGTAGTTTAAATTTTTCCTTGATTTCGAGGATACAACGGTTTACGATATCAACGTATTCAAACTTTATTAAATTTTATTCAATTACATGAAGAGAACCAACTACATTTGTTGCCATTGAACTCCAAACCATTATGTTCCAACCACCGTGCTTAACTGTAGAAGTGACATTTTCGGGGTCCAAAGTAGTTCCCTGTTTTTTTCAATCGATTGGCTAGAACCATTTTAGAGTCAGTTAACTAAGCTTGCTAGGTACGCCTTGAAATAGACATATGAGAATACATCGTTCATTGACTTACTCCGGGAATCGGTTCTTCTCAAGGAGAAAGATATCAAGTCGCCATTTGGAAGTGATCATTAGATATTGTCAAAAACGAAGATAGTTATGCGGTTCAGGAATTTTTCTAGCAAAAAATCGATTGTGGAATGGGCTGTGTGGCATGGCGCTCTTCTTTCAGGAACCACAAGTCATCCAAATTCTTTGAATCAAAATGGACAACTCGTGGTAGAGTCGCATTCTGTGCCAAGAATCTGGAAGGATCATTTCTGCAGAGACCTTAACGGCGAAGACGGTCTAAGTTCAACTGTCACGCAGAATGTTCTACTTGATTTGGACGATGATAGACAAGAATTTCGTCCCCCCGACTTAGACGAGGTGAAGATAGCAATATCTAAGCTGAAGTCGAACAAATCTGCTGGAGCGGACGGACTGTCCGCAGAAATATTTAAAGCAGCTGGAGATGAGTTGGTTGGGCGCATGCACCAGCTGATCTGTAAGATATGGTCGAAGGAAAGCCTGCCCGATGAGTGGAATCTCAGCGTAGTTTAGCGGTCCACAAGAAGGGAGACCTCTTTGCCTTCACCAATTACTGAGCCTTCTTACCATCGCATAGAAGATCCTCTCTGCTGTATTGTGTGAGCGTATGAAACTCTTTTCCCACAACCTGATAGGTCTCTGTCACTGTCGTTTAAGAACTGGGAAGTCCATAACAGACCAGATCTTCACTCTACTGCAGATTCTGGAAAAGACCTAAAAAGTGCAAATCGACACTCACCGCCTATTCGTTGACGCATATGACAGTGTGCATAGAGACGAGCTATACAGTGCCATGTCTAGTTTTGGCATTCCTACCAAACTCGTCAGATTGTGTAGGATGACGATTGAGAACTATCGCTGCTCCGTCTAGGTCGGTAACGAACTCACCGAGACCTTCAATGTGAAAAAAGGTCTTAGAAGGCGACGCACTGTCATGTGACTTCTTTAACATCATCCTCGAGCAGATCGTAACTCACAAGTCAACACCAGAGGCACGATCTTCCAGAAGTCAGTTCAATTGCTAGCGCTAAAAAAACAGGGAGTGCGCAACTGGAGGCAATAGACAATATATGGTTGAGATCCAGGTACTCCTAGGATCATAGCCATAACAAGGAAGAAGAATGTCCTCCGTTGAAGAATTCGTTGTTTATTAAACTAAATATTTGAAGAAAGGTCGTAAAATGATGCTGGTAAATCCACAATGCTCCACGATTCTCTGTATCACTCTGTATCTGATGCATCAACTTTGATATTGCTTATTAACGCAACGGCATGAAGGAAAGCCTAGTGCGTTAGAAAAAATAAAATCATTGTCTGTCTGTCGAATTGTCAGAGACCTTCCTCAGGCTAGTGCTGAGCGATGAGCGAGTTGATATTCATAAAGGGAGTCTCACACCGTTTTCATTTTGGTATGTCTTTGTATGAATACAAGGACTCAGAGTGTTCACTTGCATAGCAGTCTCGCTCAAGTTTTCTAAAAACATCCACAAGGTAGTTGCCGTGGGTGCATCATTTTCTTCAAGTCGTCCTTTCAAGAAATGCACTGTATACCACACACAGCCCTCACTTTAGTTATAATTTTCAAAGCTTGTTAAGTCTCTCTAAAGTGTATCTCAGTCGTTTCGCGAGGTATTGGCACTCTGTCCAGATTTAGGATGTGGAACAATACAAAGTCAAACACTAGATGTCTAAGCCCTAGTTATATAATGTCTTACAAACAGGTGGTAATCACTTGGCGTTATGTCCAGGCTATATGATGTATGTGAAAAAACTTCATATCCGAGCTCCTGTAGCTTCTAACGAGTCATCAACGAAGTGTGTGGTCTTTCTTTGTCCTGGTGGAACACTACAGCCTTCCTGTTGGTCAATTCTGGACGTTTCTGGTCGATCGCCTGCTTCAAGCTGTCCAGTTGTTCGCAGTAGATGGTAGAACTAAGCATCTGACCATATGGGAGCAGCTCAGAGTACCCACCAAACACACAGCAAAAACTTCCTGGCCGTCAATCCCGGCTTGGCCACTGTTTGGGACGGTTCGCCGGCCTTCAACCACGACCGTTTTCGTTTGATATTGTCGTATGTTATCTGTTTTTGTCGCCAGTCACCATCCAATTCAAAAATGGGTCGAGTTCGTTCCGTTTCAGCAGCATATCGCAGGCGTTGATTCGGTCCAGATTGTTGTTTTACGTCAAATCATGCGGCACCCAAACATGAAGCTTTTTTGGTATCCAGCCTTCTGCAGATGGTTTAAAAGGGTTTTGGTGACTAGCTTCCATCCCTGCAGCTATGTCACGAGATGCCACATGCCGGTCTAACTCGATGATTTCCATGATTCGATCGGTATTCGTCGTCACAGATTTTCCGCCAGCTGGCTTATCCATGTTGCCGCCTTTGCCGGCTCTGAATCGTCGAAACCATTCCTCCGCGGTTCGAAGTGATAGAGTACCAACCCCCTAAATACCATTAATCTCACGGAACGTTTTTCTAGCGGATTTGCCTTTAACGAATCAAAACTTTAAAATACCGCGAATTTCGGAGTTAGTGAACTCCATGTTTACACGTCTATAACTGTTGAACACAATATCCAAACTCACGGTACAGATAGAGTATATTACCTTTTGTGCATGTACCTTGATCCAAACTAATGCATGGCGTCGTTTTGTACGTTATGTCAACACCTTTCAAATGATGTATAGTATTGTCAGATACGAGCTCTGTAGCGCTTTGTACATAGCCGAAAAATTCAAAAGACACATCTTCGAAACAGGGTTATTTTACTGCTTTTGTGCAATTTAAAGCCCCGGAACAAATTTTTCGTTCGAATGAGAGGAAGAAGGATCTGTATTCTTTACGCGACATTACCTTCTCCTAATCAACAAGGGATACGTTGTGAAATGAAGCTCTGTGAAGTGATGGAAAACGTGATTACGGCGGTTTTTGCTACTTCTTGTAATAGCACTTAAAATATAAAAAGTCAAACTTCGACTAGGGCATAGAGGAATTTTCTCGGTTCTAAAGAATTCGTTTGTTTTTTAGGAATGCATCCCATCTTAAACGAAGGAGTAATGAGCCAGAATATACATACCTAGTCTCTGCTACAGCCTTTCCGTGTGAATGCTTCGCGTCTCTTAAAAGATAAGCAACGGTGCTAGTTTCCCTCATCATCATTTCGCTCCCCTCCTTGTCCTGTCTCCACCTCGCTATGTGACACCCTGTCATTGACCATGCCACTCTCTGATCCGATCGTTGGTCTACCCTTCTGACGCCGCTTCCATGGCATTGTTCACCTTCAATCTCAGCCGACCATCAATCTGGTTTTAACGATCCGCATCTGTCCCGATCGAATCTTAGTTTCGCATCGGTTCCATTTAATTATTTTTCGATCATGATATCGATCGTGCTGTGGTTCTTATCTTCGGTTCATTTTAGTCGCGTCTCATATTTCCAACGCGCTCTGCGTTGCCGGCAAGTTGATGGCCTTTTGTCAGCGGAATCATGTCATAATCTGAGTATTGTCTCGGCTTTGACCCCGTTCCGTTTTACGGCGATTCGTTCTCAATCTCGCGCTTATCTGGATGTGGATTGAGTATTGTTCTGGTTTCAAGATTGATTGGTCTTCGGTTTGGTTTTCTGTTTTATCTTAGTTCTGGCCTTCGCTTCCATCAATCTTGCATTTTCTCCATGCGACAAGGTTTTTATCTTCGAACTTATCTCGGCCTTTAGATTTACTTGTTCGACCATCTTCTGTTTTGTTACACTCTTGCCACTGTTAGGTTGCTTTCCTGTTGAGTCTCCATGAGAAGTGCCTCAGGGAACTGCGCATAGTCCCATAATGCTGATCGTTTTTTTTTTTTTTTTGCTAAAGTTTATTTTTTGTCACACACAGTCGTTGTCACAATGCTTCCTGGTCGGAAGACATTCAGAAGCATTCACCTTCTATTTCAGTTCCAGAAATGCTCTTTAATTATTATTGCTCCTCGTTGGAAAACAAAGCAAACAAAACGGCCACCCTTAATGCCATTCATTTCCCTGGCTTATCTCCTCCATCGTTGGCTTCCATTTCGTTAGCACGCCACGTCTGTGGTGTGAACAACAAAATTATCGACCCCCGCCCCCGCATTCTCTCGAGTGTTCTCAGAGACAAGTTCTTTCTCGAAATGAAAGCAACAAAGAAGAAGAAAAAAGAATAACCGCCACCATCTCAAGGATGTGCTGTGAATGTAAATATAATGGATAATGGGACAGCGGAACGGCAAACACATACAGTCTCGATATCTTCATATGGTTAATCGATAGCTGCTCGGCTGACGGTGCAAAAGTAATTTCCTTTCGATGACTTTTTCAGTTTCCCATGATGAAAAACAAAATAACAATAATAAGCGTGCTACGGGTTACCGTACCGCCCGGTTCTCCTTTCGGGGGCGATGCGATCCGAGAGCCTGGAATGGGGAATTCTTGAACTAAGTGCGTGATATCGATTTTATTCGATAATGTTGTGGCTTCCGTGAGCTTCTTGATTCACTTCGGAGGGGGCACGAGAGATGATGGTTGAGATCTAAGTGATTGGGAGTGTACGCCAGTGTATGGGGTTCGGGTATTTGGGAAGGATAGAGGTTTCCTGTTGGCTAGGGGAGTTTTAATGGTTTAAAAAATTGTGGTTCGATGATAGACATATAGCCTTGTCCACGGCAAGGCAAGGGATGGAAAATTGTTTCAGTTGGGGTTGCATTATGGCTCTCTCAAATATGGTTGTGATGAGGGTACAGCTCAGACTGGACTGGGATTAATCTTAAAGAACGGAACACATCGATGATTGCGGACATGGTTTGGAGGAGCGTTTGAAAGCGAATAAAAACGAATTTGGAAGTTGGTGCTCTCAGAAATCTATCTGCAAATTCTGTTTCCAAATGTGCATATTCAATTTATGAAAGTAAACATGTCACAAAGTATTTGGGGTACAATATTATGACACATTAACTCAATCTGTTCTCAAAAGATGGCGCCACCGACAGATTGTAGCCGATCTTGGAAGTGATTATCCACTTCATTGGAAAGGTGTGAAATTTGTCAGTAATAATTAGTGTGCATTAACATGTGTTTTAGACAACAACACTGTTTTCTCCTCCTTCGAAAATGTCGGGATTTGTATGAAATAAAAAGCATCGGTGGGAAATTCTGATTTTTTTAGTTTGAAGAAAGGTGCAGCAGAAGCTCATCGAATTTTTGTCTTTAGCGAAGCTCCACCAACCAATAGAGCATGCAGAGAGCGGGTTAGATGCTTCGAATGTGGTCATCTTATAGACAAAACCGAGAAGCGTCCTGGCCCGCAAAAATTAGATTGAGGAATTGAAGATTTTACTGAATCAATTTTCGTTACAAAATCAAAGTAAACCCACATAATCGTTTGGCGTGTCTCAGCAAATACTGTTCTTTCGGTTGAAAAAATTTGAGCTTATTCATGGCCGCCTTATGAGTTGAAACCGAAAGATTTCCAAAGTTAGATTTCCAAAGTTTCCAAGCTTCAATACTGGAGCACATGGAAAGTAGAGATTTTTGTTCCGAATCGTGGCTAAAGATGAAAAGTCGATATACTCCGGTTACCCCGAGAAGAACAAAGCCAGATGAACCCGTTCCATCATCGTCTACACCGACGACAAAAATAAACGTCCACAGTGAGTGGACAAAGGATCATGCCCTGCATATTGTTGGTCCAGACGGCTGTCGTTTGCTATGAGCTGCTAAAACCCAGCGAAAGCATTGATGGAAAACTATCGACTACAACTGATGCAATTAAGTAATGCCTTGTGTGGAAAACAACCAGAAGAGGTAAAATGGCATGACAGGGTGATTTTGTAATATGATCATGCTCGGCCTCACGTGGTTGTAGCAGACAAAAAATACCTGAAAACGTTGAAATGGGAGGTCTTGAACCGTTCTCCAGACCTTACTCTTGCCGACTGCTGGCGTTTTCGATGAATGCAAAACAGTTTTGGGGCCGCCGGATCGAACAATTTCTTTCAAAGCCCTAACCGTTGCGAGGGAGCACTAGGGGGGGATGGGGACGAAAGGTAGCTTCCGACGGACAATACTCTGGGTTACGTAACAGATCACTGAATAAGTGCCGGGACAAATATGAGGCGCCACTCCCGTTGCCTACCATTTAAGGCATAAGTGCATTTACGCCGTGTGCGTGAAGTTATAATGGCGTGATGTTATTTGCTTTAAGCTGTCTGGTCTATTTCGGATTTCATTTGCACCGTCGCACCATGAAGTGTCTCTTTCTCTCTCTCTCTCTCTCTCTTTCCAAACCAACGTGTATTCGATTTTGTCGAACGATTGCTTTGACATTTATTATCCATGCCATGAGGCGCTAACAAAAATTATTAATTTAATATTAATAATAATATTAATATAAAATTTTAAATTATTATTTATTTACTATTAATAACAATATTAATTAATAATAATAAATTGAATATTATTATTAATTTATCAGTGGCGCCTATATGTCCCGGGACTTATTGAGTGATGTGTTATTTCTACAAACCGAATTTCGTAGTTGTTATTTTTACGCAAAATACTTCTTCAGCAAACCGTTGGACGGAGGTATTTTTACTCCACTCTTCATCCTTCATTTCGATTTCATCAGAAATAATTTTCATTCGGCGCTTTGCAGCATTCTCATCATGGGAAACCAACGTGTCCAAGATTTATCATGTAAATCAGCATATTGACTGGAACGATTGGAGGACCTCACAGTGCGCATAACTGACCAAATGAAGCAACTTTTTCCAAAATCATCAACAAATGTGAGATTCAGTTTCCATGAGGAGATGATACTCGACCGATTAGACCACATCCAGCACGAAGTGAAGAGACGGGAAAATCTGCATTGACAGCTCGCTGTGTATGATCGATCACATCTGTCCCGTCCGTGCATGACAGCAATACACGATATGCTTCGTTTGTCTTACTAAAACATTCCAGATGTTACTAGACTTGGAATGATTAAATATTTTTTTATTTCATCTGAATCGCCCATAACTTATCACTCAATAAGTTTCGGGGATGACATATAGGAGGCGCCACTAACAAAAAAAAAATCCATATACAATTTTATGAAGTACAAACATTCAAATGATAACTGTAAAATTTTCATGACAATCTCACTATAAGGTTAGAAGTTAGTGTGGTTCAAGTGACGCTACTTTTGCGATTTTTAAAACAACGAACAAAAAAGCAGAATTTCATCTGTTGATCAAACATTGCTTTTCGATGTGCAAGCTCAGCAATAGCTTGAAAAGTGTTATAGGGACTCTGCTCTATCAAAACCATCTATTTGTCGGTGGTACGCTGACTTTTAACGTGGCCGTACAGACACCAAGTATGCTGAACGCTCTGGAAGGCCAATTGAGGTGGTTACATCTGAAAATATCCAAAAAATACCCAAAATTGTTTTGGAAAACCGTAAAATAAAACTGCGCCAGATAGCTGACGCCTTAAAAATATCAGATGGCAGTGTGTACACTATTTTAAATGGACATTTGCCCATGAGTAAGCTGTTTTCGGAATGGGTGCTGCGTTTCCTCACAATGGGTCGCGAACAACAAAATATCGAAGAGCTGTTCGGAGCTGCTTCGCCAGAATAAACAGGACTTGTTGCGTCGGTATGTCACAATGGATAAAACATGGATCCACCACTACACTCCAGAGTCAAATCTGCAGTCAGCGGTGTGGACAGCAGTCGGGGAACCACACCCAAAGCCTTCAAAAAAACAAAGGTCGGCTGGCAAGGTTTTGGCCGCGCACGTGATTTTATTCATTGACTATCTTGTAAAAGACAAAAGAATCAACAGCGAGTACCACATGCCATTATTGGTGCATTTGAAGGAAGACATTGACAAACAAAAATTTCAGAGGGCCAAGTCTTGTGAATACAGTGGCTGAGGCATGATAACAGTGTTGCTGTTGGCCAACAAATTACAAACAAGTAATGACCAGTGAGCAAGTGTATTTTCGTGATTCCACAATTCTGGATGTTTTTTTCGTATTGCTTCTCGCTAGCGGCGCATAACTTGAAGATAATACTCCTTATTGACCGTATGACCATGCTATAAAATCCCCTAACGGTAACCGGGGAAAAACAAACAATCAAAGAAACCTCCATATTTGATCGATCTGAATATATTGCTTTTTCGATCTTGGTTCTCCTGAGCTCTTCCATTCGGACGTGGACTTTGGTTTGGCCACAGCCATGTATCCATAATTCGTCCATTCGTTGGTTCGTTGGTTTGGCCATAACCATGTATCCATGATTCGTCCATTCGTTGGTTCGTTGGTTTGGGCATAACCATGTATCCATGATTCGTCACCAGTTATGACACTTTTGAGCAAATCTGAATCGCCGTTAACGTCATTCAAAAATTCCTGAGCAACGCTCATGCGACATTGTTTTGTCAAAATTATGCAATTTTGGATCGAACATGGCCATACGCTTGATGCATAAAATTGTATAGCTCGAGCCAACCGAGCAACTTCTCTGTCGACGATTGTCCATATAAATTTTCTTCACTTCACTCGTCTTCGCGGTTGTTGATGTGCTGGCGCGCCCAGTGACGTCATCCACATCTTCTCGAACTTTTTTTGAAAGCTTTGAAAACATTTTTTGACTCAGAGTTATCTCACCATATCCCAATGTCAAAATTTCAAATGTTTCTGAGCATTGGACTCCTTTTTTAACAAAAAATTGAATGAAAATTCTTTGATTCATTTTTTTTGTCAGCATGAAATCGCCGAACACGCGTAACACGTCAAACTTTGATGCCTCTTGCTGTATAACTGCAACTGTAAGCATATGTTCGACACGAGTGTACCAACACAATAAACAAAAAAATCCGCAATTGAATATACCTAATAATTAATAATTGTTGGCGCCACGGCAGTCCACAGGGGGGCCAGGGCCTAGCTTGCTCATCAACTACCAGTGTTGTGCGCGCTACTGTTCTCTCACGATTAGAAGGGACCTACAGTTTTTTGCCGACTCCGGCAAAGGTTGAGAAGCTTTCTTAGACAGTTATTACTCTTTGAGTGTTGTCAGCAGCTCGAAAGAGGTGGTGCCGTGAAAAATTCGAGAGTTTCAGCCGGGAATCGAACCAAGACCTTCTGCGTGTGAGCCGCGCACTCTACCCACTACGCCACGGCGGCCACAATCGAATATACCCAGCCCGCGAAATTTGAAAATCTACCTAATCTTTTGTCACTGAAAGTGGTTCCAACTTAAAAATAAAACATGAGTACCAACATGAAATTCCTAACTTCTACATTTAAGGTCTTTAGCGCACAGGTTACCATAAGCGCGCGAAGGATCGAACAACAAATGGAGAAGCTCTACTTCTACTATCAGAAGTGTAGCATCCGGATCAACATCAGCAAATCGGTCCTAATGTGTCTGCTGAAACTAACACGACGAGGCTCCCGAACAGACGGAAAATGCCGGAGCATCTAGGTAGTGCTACCCAACGGGGCAGCACTAACGACTGCGGACAAGGCGAACTATCTTGGATTAACTTCAATGAGAGGTTGAATTTCAATCCATCCTCACTCCAAAATGACCCTTCAAAAGGCCAGTTTCGCTTTCCTTCGCATCTACCCATTGATGCGACGTGAGAACGGACTTGCCAAGACAAACAGCTCATACGGACTTGCGAGTACAAGCAGCTCATACGACCCATTATAGCGTATAGCTTCCCTGTATGGTACAGCATCTCCAGGACCAGCATGAAGAAATATCGGTCTTCGAAAAGAAGAGACTACGAATCTGGACCGATCTCAGCTTTGACAAGGACCGGATGAAACATTATAGCAACAAAAAGGTCTACGAAAAATCGCGCATCATCCCCCTGCAACAGTTCTTGGTGCGTCTTTCCAAGAAGCAGCTATGCGAAACTGGAACCCATCCAGACCCAATGTTCAGGAACTGAAGGAGCTCAGACCCTGGACACTGATTTCTGAATGCATACAACATGCTTAACGAAGAGATTTTTCCCCCCGACATTTACTGCATCCGAGCCGTATCACTTCTTCTCCAGCAGTGATACAAGCTACCATCGAGGCTGAACCTGAACAGAAACCCCCCTCCTCCCTCCACACACACACCAGGTATACCGGTATAAAGTGAGCGTCAAGATACAAATGTCTCGATAGGGAACATTTGTTGTGAACGAGCCCTTATTTGTTTTTTTTTTGTTTGCTATGAAATCTGTGAAAAATATTTAGTATACATCAAGTCATTGAACAGACAACATCATATTTTTTCATCGTGTTAAAAATGTCGAATTTTGTACCAGAAAGTGATGATTTGCGGAAAGAATTAATTGTTTTTTTTTTCATTTGAAGAAAAGGGCTGCAGAGTCGCATCGAATGCTTGTCGAGGCATATGATGATCTTGCTCTATCAGAAACAACATTCAAAAGATGGTTTCAACGGTTCAGAAATAATGATTTTGATGTGAGAAATGAAGAACGTGGAAGACCACAAAAAAAGTTTGAAGACGCCGAATCGCAAACGATATTGGATGGAGATGACACTTTGAGTCAAAAGCAAATGGCAGCAATGTTAAATGTTGCACAACAAACAATTTCTGACCGTTTCAAAGCTACGGGAAAGATCCAAAAGTGTGGAAAATGGGTGCCACATGAATTGAATGAAAGACAGATGGAAAACCGAAAAAGCACTTGTAAAATTTTGCTTCAAAGACACGAAAGAAAATCGGTTTTGCATCGGATTGTCACTGTCGATGAAAAATGGATTTATTTTAAGAATCCCAAACGGAACAAATCCTGGGTTAATCCAGATTAGATTAACAACCATCAACATCGACTGCTTAACCAGATCGATTCGGCAAGAAGACGAAGCTGTGTGTTTGGTGGGACCAGAAAGGTGTGCTGTACCACGAGCTCTTACAACCTGGTGAAACCGTTAATACTGATCGCTATCGACAACAAATGATCAATTTGAACAATGCCTTGATCGAGAAACGACCAGAATGGGCCAGAAGACACGGCAAGGTAATTTTGTTCCATGAAAATGCACCTGCACACAAAGCAAAACCGATTCAGGATACAATTGGCTGGGAGCAGCTACTCCACCGGCCGTATTCACCAGACTTGGCTTCTTCCGACTGCCATTTGTTTTCATCGATGGGACTCGCATTGGCTGAGCAGAACTTTGATTCCTACGAGGAGGTCGAAAATTGGGAGTCTGATTGGTTTGCTTTAAAAGAGGAACAATTATTTATTGGCGTGGTATTCACAAATTGCCAGAAAGGTGGTCAAAATGTGTAGGAAACAATAGCCAATACTTTGAATAAAATGTTTTTACTTTCCCATTAATAATTTGTGTTTCATTTTTATTTCATACCGGTATACCCATACATGGATCTGAACACACCGATGTTAAGACAGGACATCATTAAAATGTAAATAATTCACTTGTACAAACTCAAAATTATGTAAGACAGTTCTTCCCCTATTGTTGAGCGGACACATACGTATAGATGTATATTCACTGTAGTCTTAAGCTTATAAATTTGAAATTGTAAATATTTTTGTTCAATAAAGAAAAATTGAAATTGAAATTGACTTGAAATTGGTGACCATAAGCAATAATTTGCACCTAGAGCCTGATAACTGCCATTTATGAGATGACAACTCGCAGTTGGGAAAGAAATCTGTTAATTTTTGCGCCTTAAAATAAATGCCTAATTCCCCTTCGAGGCGGAACCACAGTTTTATTGTTGTAGTTCAATTTTGTCCTCCTTCTGCGTATAAGGTCTACTTTTGCACATATGCTTCCAGTTTTCTGGAGTTATTTTATCGTCCACTGATCTTCTATGTCGGTCTCTCTCTTTAATGTGGTACATTCCTTAGTAGGGAGTTTGGTAGGAACGCCAGTATACACCCTCCAACAATACGAGTATTTTATTTCCTCGTATATGTTCTAATTTCACTCCCAGTTGATAACAAGCACAGCCATTCAGTGTGCTCTCATTTCTCTCTGTCGCTTAACAGCTGTCCACGTCCGTGTCCATGAAAGTGCGCTGAAAATGAGAATCTCATTGAAAGGACAGTCTAGAGCCAAGTGACACTTGAGAACCGGCGTTCAATTGTATGAATACCGCCTGGAATGCAGATCACACTCGACTGTCGAATGCCCAGCGAACCGAATCATGCTCAGCATTCCGCAACGGCAGTCATGTAACGTGTTTATCGCCTGGACAAATGCACACCATTCATATCCCGCAACTGCTGACGACTGACGTTTTTATGGAGATCTAACATTTTACATTCGAATATCGAATCTCGGCTGGAAACCAGTCGGAGATTTTGATTTGAGCGACGCAATCACATGATCCGATGAAATACCGTCGCATTCGCGAACTTAAGCCGACAAATCCTGGCCACCGTGGTCGCGACCATCCTCACTACCGCCCTGCCGCATGGTCATGCGTCTCACAATGCCAATAAGCAACGAACACTTCCGGCACTGATGAATGTCGATGGCCGCGGTTGGTGGAGACTGTGCGGACTCGGAGCAGAGGACCAACAATGAGACGCTTTGATGAATTACCCCCTCATTGAACACGTCTGTCGGCTGGACTGAGAAAAGACACGAGAATCAACGGGCTCCTCGCCTCGGACAACGCGATGATTTAAGACGCGGTAACAGGCTTAACACAAATGACAAATGTGCGAGTGCGTCCTTCTTCCCTCGCTCTTCCTCACTCTCACTCGACTCGCTCGTATTTTTGTACACAAGAGCATGGGACATATAATGGGGATGCCTTGTTTCTGTGTCACGGATGAGTGCGTCGTCAGTTTTCCAGATGAGTGACGACACACTAGTACGCGGAGAGAACAAGAGCGCGTACACACATGTGGCTGGTGTTGAGCTGAGATTTCATGGATGAACTTCACAGGGCACAGGAAGACGCACTGAGCGGCCGCAAATGTGACAGGAACGCGCAGTTAATGGTTTTAATACAGTTCTCTTTTATTCTGTTTCTCTTTCAACCTTCCCCCGAGGGATACACACGCAATTCCATTTGCATCGTACGGCGGTCAGGATGACGTGCAGGGCTGTCTGACAGTCTGGGCAGACGGTAATTGAATAATTGACTTCCGGATGAGGCCAGGGATGTGGTCACGCTGAGTTAAAAATGCTTTCCAGTGGTCGGTGTGAATTTATCAATTTCCGTGAGGGGAGCGCACAAGTCCAGTGGGATTGGGGAAGGCCAGTTTTTGGACAGGAATTCCCTTGTGCAGTGGTAGTGGCCAAATTGATGCTTTTACCATAAACTGTTGGCACTCCGATTTACGTATGAGGCAACCCATAGGGGTTTCCCATGTGATTGCGGATCGAAATGGGTCATATCCGCCAGAGCAAAAGAAACTCCTGATGCAGCAGTGGTATCTCCATTTCGGTATGAGCAATTTGCACAAACAGAATTCTCGGCAATCTCTCCCCTCATCTGTATCGCCGATTTAATTGAATCTTCCCGCCGCAAGGGCTTGTACACTTTGGAAACCATGTCTAATGGCCAAAAATGAATTTTCAAATTTGCTTGCAGGAAAAAAATCCAAAGGACGGTCCTTCCTGCAGGAATAATTGTTTAATTAGAATGAACTTTCCTCCCCGGGCGCAATGGTTTCTGCGAAAAAGAAACACAGAAACCCATCTACACACGAAATCCTATTTGGCTGCCCTCCCAGCGACTGCCCAGAACATGGTTTGACTTTACCCATCCCACACACAATGCATGGCGTGGGGGACACCTCCTCCTCCGACCGAGTTGACGTGAAACCGAATTAAATTACCGTTCCATCGTTGTCGTTGTCGTTATCACGGTCGTTGTTGTTGACGTCCTCGTCCTGAGACGAGTATCCTTTTAAAGTTTCATTTAAACTTAGCTTAACGTAATGGATGGCAATATTTATTCTCGTTATCCCCTTTTTTTCGGTTGATTTCTTAATAAGTTCGATGTAAGTGAATCGATTCTATCGATTTCCCCTCCGTCTGACTTCCAATTAATGTACGTCGCTCCTGCATCTGCCAATCGCAAGAATCACACAAGTCATTTATTTTGATCCGAGCGATCTGGAGCTGTAGCAGCAGTTGTACAGGGTTATGGTATGAGAAATTTATTCAAGGACTGTTTGTTCTCCCAGGCCGAGGGACGTGTGGTGCACAGTTTTCACCCTCATTCGACGACGGAGCGAACCGATAACATTGTTCGTCTATCGATTATTAATTCCGACGATTTGGAAGAACAAGATGATTTGGAAGAACAAGATGAAAGCGAAACGATGAGGGAAGGACTGAGAAATGTATTTCGGATTGCGGATTAGGTTAATCGGCTAGTAGATGGCTGTAGATTGTAAGCTGAGTCCCAACTGTGGGAGGGGTTTGTTTAGCTTGGAAATCAGCGGATTTCCACCACGTGCTCTGTTTGAGACGAAAAACAAGTCTTACTGCAGATACTGAATTTGATATTTGTACACGCAGAAGGTGCAAGAGTATCTTGTCCACAGGGAATAGTGGATGTGTTTAAGCAACATTCCGGGCAGCTGCTTAGCAGGCCTGAACAGGAGAGAGTGATAGAGAACCAGGAAATCCCAACTCCAGCCGACGAAGTAGTCCTCCCACCTCTCTTTGAAGAAGTCGGTACAGCCAATAAAAAAGAACAACAAAGCCGCAGGTTCAGATGGCTTACCATTGGAGGTTTTCAAAGCTGGGGGCAATATAAAGGTGAGGAGCATGCACCAGATCATTTGATGAATTTGGGAAGACGAAAGCATGCCCGACGACTGGAATATCAGTTCCATATGCCCCATCCACAAAAAAGGCGATCCCAGCTCCTGCAAGAACTATAGAGGTATATCCCTGCTCAACGTCGCCTACAAAATCCTATCTATCGTACTGTTTGAACTTCTAAAGCTATTCTGCACCGCACTAGTAGGCACGTACTAATGCGGCTTCCGGCTCGACTATAGACCAAATCTTCAAACTAATGCAAGCCCTGAAGAGGACCAGCGAGCTTCAAAACGATACACAACATCTTTTCATCGATTTTAAAGCCGCATACGACAGCATTCATCGCAAGGAGCTATTCGAAGCGATGGCCGAATTCGGAATCCCAGGAAAATTGATCCGTCTGCGTTGCACCACACTAACACATACGCGATGCACCGTGCAGTTCGGTTCAAAAACCTCTGAAGCTTTCGAGACCTGTGCCGAATTTCGGCACGGAGATAGGTTGTCGTTTAATTTCTTCAATCTGGTATTGGCGAAGATAGTGCGGCGGGCAAAAGTCAACACGGAAAGCACCATCTTCCACAAGTTAGTTCAGCTGTTGGGATACGCCGATGACATCGACATTATCGTGCGGTCCCAACGCGCTGTAGTGGCAGCTTTCACGGCAATTGGGGAACAGGCGAAACGAACTGGTCTAAAGGTCAACGAGGACCTAACAAAATACATGCTGTCGAGCAAAAAATGATCCGCCGCACACCACTTAGGCCAAAACGTTACAGTCGACAGCTAAAATTTCGAGGTAGCAACGGAGTTTGTCTACCTCGGGACAAACGTAAACTCCACGGATAACATCGTAGTGGAGATCGCCCTTGGCAACCGATGCTACTTTGTTCTGTCAAAACAACTGGGCTCGAAACTCCTCACTCGAAGGACCAAAAACCCTTATTCTGCCAATTCTGCTTTATGGAACCAAAATCTGAATATTCAGTTAGGCTACAGAGGTGAATCTCGGTGCCGTCGAAGGAAATATTCTAAGTCGGATATATGATCCCGTCTGCGAGGAGGGCGAATGGAGGAGAAGACACAACCGCGAACTCTACGAGCTGTACAAGGATGTGGATGCAGGCTGGAAGGCAAAAATCCGTCGACTACACTGCCTCGGCCACATCGAGCGAATGGACAACAAGGCTCCAGCAATAAGGGGATTTTCTTATTTGAGCCTCCTAGTTCGAGAAGAAGAGGAAAATCGAACCTCCGGTACAGAAAACAAGTCATCGCGCATGTAAGACTACTTGGCCTTGATGACTGGAAGCTGCGTTCCCAGGACCGTCGCCGATGGAAGGCAGCAATTGCTCAGGCTCAGACCCTTAATGGAACTTCCGGTACAGAGACCAAGTCATCGCGGATGTAAGACTACTTGTCCTTGATGACTGGAAGCTGCGTTCCCAGGACCGTCGCCGATGGAAGGCAGCAATTGCTCAGGCTCAGACCCTTCATGGAACCTCCGGTACAGAGACCAAGTCATCGCGGATGTAAGACTACTTGTCCTTGATGACTGGAGGCTGAGTGCCCAGGACCGTCACCGATGGAAGGCAGCAATTGCTCAGGCTCAGACCCTTCGTGGTTCGTCTGCCTGATAAGTAAGTAACTCGCAGAAGGTGTGAAATTTCAGAACATTGTCAGCTTTAAACCTAGCTCTGTGGTAAGGTAAAGGACTACACGATCGAACTGTTGGTGGGTTCGTTTAAATTCCGTATGCTTGTTCGGCTGCATAGTGGCAACATTCGCAAAGGCTGCCTAATGCCAGGGACCCCGCCGAGATTGTTGCTGATGTTCTGTTTCATCCTTGATGGACAGAAACCGACTGCCGCATGGCGTAAAGCCACGTTCATGAACGTCGGCGATCACTTTTCCTCTATTCCAGAGATTTGGTATTTGACCTGAAAATTAAAAAACTTTTGAGTTGGAGGGTTTTTTTTCTGGGTATGACTGAGCTAGTGAATGGGAGCAACTGGGACACACACATATAAATTAAAGCCGACATCTCTCTTCCTATGGTGTACAATTGAAGTTGGCAGCTAGTAGTCAAGCTACATCCCTGATAAGTTCCGCCACAATCTTTTTCACATTGGTTTGGCGCTTGTGCAGATTGTACAAGCGCCTACGAGCATACACGCCAATGCGAAAATGGAAAACAACCTTGAAACAAACAGCGTCAATACCATGTAAACCCAAAAGTCATCTCATTCGATGAGTTTTCCTTGATGCTGGTCAAAGCTAAGCCCTTGGGAGCCAGTAGCCAAGTGACACCCTATGTCAGTACTCATCTTCGTGCAGAAGAATCCAGAACACCAATTTACGGCCTGGTCTGGCGCTTGTGCGGAATCTGGTAACAATCACGAACCACACTGCGTTAGTACCATAGAAATCCAAAAGTCTTCTCATTCGATGAGTTTTCCTTTTTGCTGGTCAAAGCCAAGCCCTTGGGAGCTAGTAGCCAAGTGACACCCCTTGTCAGTACTCATCTCCCTGCAGAAGAATCCGGAACACCCTTTTACGGCCCGGTATGGCGCTTCTGCGGATTGGTGCGGCTTCTGGGAACAATCGCGAACCACACTGCGTTAGTACCATAGGAATCCAAAAGTAATCGCATTCGATGAGATTCCCCAGATGCTAGTCAAATGATGTTACTTGAGAGTAAGTACCCAAGTGACACCTCAATCAAGTACTCATCTCCGGGAGAAGGAACTCGGATCACCCGTTGACGGGCCGTTCTTGTGCGGATGGAAACGACCACGAAACAGGCTGCGTCCAAATCATGTAAAGCCAACAGTCAAGGCTGGTCAAAGCCAGGCAATCCACTGTCAGCTTCATAAATTCATCAAACATTTGCATTCCCAAAAGCTGGAGATAAAACGAGGCCCACTCTGTGGCATCTTCCGTCAATCCAAATCCACTCGCGCTATTCATTACAAAGCAATTCCACGCGCTGCCGCTGCTACCTCATCACACAAGTCTCCGCCTCCCGCGCGTACCCAGCGTCTCAGTCCTCTTGTATGCGGAAGAGTCAAAGAGAGAAAATTCTGGAAAACAAAATACGATCAACCCGCTTCGCATTGCGTTACAGACAGAGTGAGATTCCCACAAAGCAGAAACCAAATTTCTGTGAGCGCCGCGCAAACAATTTACGACCGGTCCAGTGCAGCCGTCGTCAACGTGGTGGGCAACTTCAAATGACTCCCACGCCTGATTACCATGCTCATTACACACCCATGCACCGCAATTGGCTACGGGTGCTGCCGCTGCTGTCATGGATACCATTGAAAAGGACAGCGGCGGTGGCTGCGGCTGTGTCGGCAGCATTGCCCTATCCCTGCGACTGCGACTGACATCATTATGGGATGATGGATATCGGATGCGGGCTCAATCCCTCGGGTATCACACTCTGCTTTGTTTCTGTTCGCCCCTCAGTCGGGTGACTATGTGATGCTTACATTCCTTCGGACACAGAGACGGTCTCAAATTTGCAGAACGACGCACTTCTCAGAGCAACCCTCTCGACATAAATATCAATTAAAGTTCCAGCAACGAATCAAACCTAGCAGAGGCCGTCCAACATGACCAAGAAACAAGAACTGCCAACTTCTGCAGCTCCTCGACAGGAGATGTGTATAACTTTTTAATGAACTCCCACAATGGATGGAATTAATTTTCCTCGGAAACACGCATAAAGCACGGTGTTGGAGCACTTGGCAAAGATCGGGTCGTGTGACAAAGTGTTGGAGCTGCCGCCCTCCCCGGCGAGTAGTTCGTCTGTTTAGGGACTGTTTTCAAATGGCGCTGTACACGCCATTGTGCCTGCTCGGTGGAGCTGGCGGGGAATACTTTTAAAGTTTGTCCTGACGAGGATGCTCCCAATGAGCAAGGGCTTGAATTAAATTGCGCTTCCGTAGTTGTTGTCGCAAGAATGGATTGAACTTTGCCCAAATAAGCATTCGGATGGCACAGACAAAGGGAACAGAAGACACCCTTGCTCCAAGGCGTCTCCTGTACGTAACCTTGCGCAGCAATTGAAATGAAAGGAATGGAGAGAATGGGGAGGATCTCAAGTTCATTATCTTGGCTCAGTGTTTTCTTTTTGGGTTTGCGTGCCTTTGTCAAGGCGATAAGGATGTGAGCTCTGTTGGGGGACAATTGAAGCGAGAGAAGTGCAAGTTATGCGACGTTTTGATGCTTTCCCATGTGCCAGCTGCAGTTGCATTTGTGTTTCGGTTCGTCTTGCTCCTTGCACCGACACTTGTATTCCGCTTTCCCTTTGGGTGGGTGGTGTGCTAGTTGAGCTGTTCTGCTCCTGAATGGCTTAAGAGGAAGAGAGTCGTCTTTCAAAAGTTTGTGACATGATTCTTATCAATTGGTTTGAGTTTTGAAGAAGTGTACTGCTTGCGCTCATCGTTTTGCAATAATTTGCAACATCTGCAGGAAAAGTTAACCGGTGCTGGGAACTGGTGATAGTCTTCGCTTGTGTTGGTCTTTGGGGATGGAACAAGTCTGAAAGTGTCATCGGGGATAGCACTCACTTCTCAAGATACAAAGGGGGTGAAAAAGAGGAACCCGTCAGCCATTTCTGTTGGAATTTATTTGCGTTTGTGTGCAAAATCTTAAAAAATAGAACATGTTAAGGGGGCCTTTTTGAGATTTGTTTGTTTGCCAGATGGGCGCACACACGTTTCTTTCAGAGTCTTCCGCTGTGTGCCACGTGTGGGAGATAAAACATGTTTCCAAACTCAGACATACATTGATTGAAAATTCTTTTCGTTCATTTCTTTTAATTTACGACATCTGACTGAAACTTGGACGGTTTACAAGAGCGGATTAGGACGCCCTTAGTCTTTTCGAGAGAAAAGTTTTGCGTGCGATTTTGGGTCCTGTTTACGTTGATGGCATTTAGAGGAGAAGATTTAACGACGAACTCTATGGGCTGTATAGCGACATACGCCTGGTAAGGCGTTTACGGTTACAAAGCTTAAGATGGCTAGGCCATATAGAGCATATAGACACCACTGGTCCGGCCCGAAAAATGTTTGAATCGGAACCATTTGCACAACGCAGCAGAGGACGACATAGACTAAGGTGGCGCACACAAGTGGAGAGAGACCTCAACCAACTTGGAGTGCGCAGCTGGATGCAGCTGGCGAAAGATCTTGCTGACTGGAGAGGCATGTTGGTTGAGGCCCAGGTGCACCCTGGACTGTAGCGCCACAAGAAGAAAAAGAAGAACACTAAACCCGAAAACAATACCAAATCTTGCTTCTGGTAGGAAATTCAGGAACGTTGAACAATTTGGAGGTCACGGGAAGCCTTAAACTCCTTACCATGATTCTGCGCAGAACGAAACACAAGTAATTAATAATTGTTGGCGCGACAGTCCACAGGAGGACCAGGGCCTAGCTTGCTCAACAACTACACGTGTTGTGGGCGCTACAATTCTCTCACGAGTAGAAGGGACATACAGTTTTTTGCCGACTCCGAATAGCGAAGATTGAGAAGCTTTCTTAGACAGTTATTTCTCTTTGAGTGTCGTCAGCAGCTCGAAAGAATTGGTGCCGTTAAAAATTCGAGCTGTTCAGCCAGGAATCGAACCTAGATCCTTCGGCGTGTGAGCGTCGCTTTCTACCCACTACGCCGCGGCGGCCACGAAACGAAAAACAAGTGTCTCAGCTTTAATTCAAAAGAGCAAAAGCGTGCTTCTAGCTTATCAATTGTCTGATGTCCAAAAATTAAGAGGTTTGATAAAAACGGCACAATGGGGAATTTCTGGGTCGAATTTACTGTGATAATCGCCGTGGCGTAGTGAGTAGAGTGCGATGCTCACACGCCGAAGGGCCTAGGTTCGATTCCCAGCTCAGCACCAATTTTGTCGAATTTTTCACGGCACAACCACTTTCGAGCTGCTGACAACACTAAAAGAGTAATAACTGTCTAAGAAAGCTTCTCACATCTTGCCGTTGGGAGTCGGCAAAAAACTGTTGGTCCCTTCTACTCGTGAGAAAACAGTAGCGCGCACAACACGAGTAGTTGATGAGCAAGCTAGGCCCTGGTCCCCCTTTGGACTGTAGCGCCAACAACTATTATTATTATTATTATTAATTGCTTCACTGGACAACAGTAAACCACAAACATTCATTCTGTTTGTAATCTGCTTGACGCATTGTTTCAAAATTTTACTTTTGCCTTAATTCTTTGCAACGAAGGATTATCTGGTCAACAGTGCATCAATTATTACTTCTTACTCCATAAAGATGGAATTCGTAGTCAAGAAAAGTTTTCTCTGTGAACATTCTCTAAGGGATTCGTCTTTAATCGACGTTATAACATTTTGTAGATTTGTTGTTATAGTGAAAAAAAAAATACTGTCCCATTGAATGCATCGTAAACAAGGATTTTCTGAAAGTTTTTAAAATAGGCCTGCTGCTCAAAAAATAACGTGAAGTTCAAATTTCGCGGGCTACGTGACACATCAATCAATAAGTCTAGGGACTGGTATATAGGGGGCGCCACTAACAAAAAATTCATACCATTGTGAGGAAGTACAAACATACAAATGGTAACTGTCAAATTTTCATGACAATCTGACTATTATAGGTGTGTTCCAGTACTTTCTGTACTAAACTCTGAAGTCTGCCACTTGTTAAGGTGTGGGGTAGGTCCCTCTCAGAAAAAGAGAAAGCACATGATCGCATCAAACCTTAATGTTTAAAGTATGTCATTAAGAAATATCAAATTCCCTTTTCGATACAATAAACAAAAACAACAACAAGATTTGAGTCACATACACTGAGACCATGGGTCAAAATTTTACTTATCTCTGTACGGACAGTGTGCGTCGCACACCAATTTATTTAACCTGCCAAACTGTTTTTCACTAGGTGTCATTTCTACGCCGCGTGTACCGAAAACAATACACCGTGAGCGATTTAGTAATTTTGTATAAGTTCTTATTGCTTTGCTTTGCTATCATGACTAATCACCACGTCGCGTGTACCGTTATCAGTACACGATGCAAAAACATCACTAAATAACATAAAACAATCATAACGAGAATTAAAATTTAGAAAAAAAAAAATTTAATTTGAAAAAACACGTTGGCGTAGAAATGAAGCTAAGCGTCTACTGTTTTCGGTACACACGGCAGGGAACGTGTTAAGAGAAAACTAACAACCTGCAAAAATGTCTTGGGTTAATATCGGCAGGGTGGGGAAATATTTTACTCTCTCAAGAGAGCTCTAATTTGATGTAAAACCGGAATACGGAAACGGACATTGTGTTAGTTTGTGTCGTTTTTCCAGGTACGGGAGCACACCTTATGTTACAAGTTACAGGGCTTCAAGTGACGCTACTTCCGCGATTTTTAAAACAACGAACAAAAAACAGAATTTCGTGTGTTGATCAAACATTGCTTTTAGATGTGCAAGCTCAGCAATGCCTTGAAAAGTGTTACAGAAGCCCAGCTCCATCAAAAACAGCTATTTTTGGTGGTATGCTGACAACGATGCTGAGCGCTCTGGAAGCCCAATTGAGGTGGTTTCACCTGAAAACGTCAAAAAAGTACTCAAAATCGTTTTGGGAAACCGCATGCATGAAATTGCGTGAGACAGCTGCCACCTTAAAGATATCAGAAGGCAGTGTTTGCACTACATGAACGTTTGTCCATGACGAACCTGTTTTCGGAATGGGCGCCGCGTTTACTCACAATGGACCAAAAGCACCAACGTACCAAAGATTGTGAGAGCTGTTTGAAGCTGTTTCGCTAGAATAAACAGGAGTTTTGACATCGGTATGTCACACTGAAAGTGATATGGATTCACCACTATACACTAGAGACAAGTCGGTAGTCAGTGGAGTGGACAGCAGCTGGTAAACCGCCCAAAGCATCCAAAAACATAAAGGTCGGCTGGCAAGGTTATGGCATCCGTATTTTGGGTTGTGCACGGAATTGTATTCTTTGACTATCTTGAGAAAGCGGCCGCCGTGGCGTAGTGGGTAGAGTGCAACACTCACACGCAGGAGGTCTAGGTTCGATTCCCGGCTGAAACCCTCGAATTTTTCACGGCACCAGGTCTTTCGAGCTTCTGCCAACACTTAAAGAGTAGTAACTGTCGAAGAAAGCGCTTCTCAAATCGTCGCCGTTCGGAGTCGGGAAAAAACTGTAAGTACCTTCTACACGTAAGAGCGAGTAAGAAGCTCGAACAGCAGCAAGCACAAAATGACTAGTTTATGAGCATGCTAGGCCCTTATACCCTGTGGAATGTCGCGCCATACAATTATACTTATCTTGGGAAAGGTAAAAGGATCAACAGCGAATTTTACATGGCATTATTTGTACATGTGGTCGCCGTGTCGTAGTGGGTAGAGTGCGACGCTCACACGCCGAAGGGTCTAGGTTCGATTCCCGGCTCAGCACCAATTTTTCGAATTTTCCACGGCACCACCTCTTTCCAGCTGCTGACAACACTCAAAGAGTAATAACTGTCTAAGAAAGCTTCTCAAATTTCGCCGTTCGGAGTCGACAAAAAACTGTAGGTCCCTTCTACTCGTGGGAGAACAGTAGCGCGCACAACACGAGTAGTTGATGAGCAAGCTAGGCCCTAGTCCCCCTATGGACTGGACTGTAGTGCCAACAATTATTATTATTTGTAAATTTCAAGGAAGATATTGCAGAAAAATGGTCCCGCATGAAGAATAAATACTTCTCTTCCACCAAGACAATGCACCGTGTCCCAAGTCGTCGGCTATCATGGCCAAATTGCACCAATTTTTTTTTTTCTTATTATATTCATCACAGAGTAACACAAAGTACTACGTTCTCTAAGTTTTAACTCGTTATCGCTTTACACAGCAGATGTTTGCTGAGCGACTAAGGACTCTTACCGACTCTTATCGGCTTACAGATTACTTCAATAAATAATATAAATCAAAAAATCATGTTTTTAAATTCTAATCGAGGCAAGGTAAAATCAAATTCTTTGCAAAGAACATTAAATGTATTTATGCACCTTGGAATAGGTTCATTAAAACCACAATTGGTTCTATGCCTTTTGTCAAAAAGTAAGTTTGTCACCCGTAGAGATCTTTGGGGAGCATATATATTTATGAGAAAATGTAATTCTGGTGAATTTAACTGATAATTAATAAAATCACGAATAAACATGGCTGACGTTGCCTTACGCCTGAAACTTAAGGCTAACAAGCCAATTGTTCTGCATCTTTCACCATAATTAGGAAGGTCTTCAAAGGAATACAACTTTCGGAAAGCATATCTCGTGAAATTCTTATGAACTCGTTCGAGTCTTAGTTCTTTATTATCGTAAGGTGAGTCCCAGACAATGGATGCATATTCCAAACAGGGTCTTACTAATGAAACAAGTGTGGTCCTTAAACTGGATATGTCGTGAAAATCTTTACTATTTCTTTTTAAAAATCCTAACACAGAATTAGACTTCTCAATCTTAATGTAGTGAGAAATCCAACTTGGGGTCGATTAGTGCTCCAAGGTCTTTAACTTCTTCTAGGCGATCAAGTTTATGATTATTGATAAAATATTCATAAACGACTGGAGATGTTATTCTATGTGCCGTAAAAAATGTACATTTTGAAATGTTTAGATCTAGAGCATTATGTTTACACCATTCCACTAGGTTATGTATACCCGACTGAAACTTAATGCAATCGGCTGTACTATTAATCAACAAAATAAATAAAAGTCATCTGCGAATTGAGCTTTGAATTGCTTCCGCACTCACCGTATTCTCCGGATCTGGGACTTACTACTTCTTTTCAGACCTCAAAAAGTTCCTGGCCTCAGACCTCAAAAATATGGTCCGAATGAGGAGGTGATCGCCGAAACTGAAGCCTAGTTTGAGGTCAAGGATAAATATTTCTATAAAACAGGTTTCGAAATGTAAGAGCGGCGTTGAACAGATTGTATCACTTTTGGAGGAATCTATGTTGATGAACAAAGTCGAATAGGGCTTCGGCGGATACCAAAAAGAATTGGCGAAAGTTCTCAATTGTTGGGCGACACGGACAAAGGACTGTAGTCAGATACCTGGGGATCTGGCTAGACCAATATCTATATTTTAACAAACACGTAGATGCTGCTCTGGCCCGAGCCCGAGGCGCTTTCGCTCTTACAAAGAGACTGTTTTACAACAGCCGACTCGATGCGAGGGTGAAGGTAATCTGCTACATGGCCCTCATCCGGCCAATGCTCACCCATGGTTGTCCCGTGTGGTTCAACGTGAGTGCAAGCTTGATGGAAAAGATTCGGTTGTTTGAGAGGGCTTGTCTTAGGGTTTGCCTTCGCCTTTACAGAACACCAGAGTCCCAGTACACAAAATTCTATTCCAATGAGTTCCTATACAACAGGGCGGACCTGATACGAGTGGACAATTTCCTGTTGAAATTGATTCGAGGCCATATTGCCAGAGCGATGAACTCGGTCAATAACTTGATCTCTGGGGCCTACTACCCCAATCCACAATACCACGAAAGGGTACGTGACAGTGGCTTCGTCCCCCCAGAAGCTTTTCTCTATTTCGATAAGCACGGTCTGATACCAGACATAAATGCGGTGCCGCTCCTCTTCCACATCGCCCGATCAACTATGGATGGGCGACTCAACCGCGACCGTTCCGTCGCACAACGAGTTGAGGAAGCTCTCCTCCGTTTCAGTACGGCGACGAAAATTCTGGTGGCTGGGTAGCAAGAGGACTCTAGCGTCGAACCCTTTAGACCCGCGGTAAAAAGGGTAGAAAGTGTTGTCCAGATCCCCTTATTGGATGCAGTCGGTCTCTGCAACCTATGGCCGACCTACATATCTAAGGTAGTTTTAAGGTAAACAAAAAAAAAAAAAAAAAAAAAAGTATGCGCATATGTACACCTGTACTCATGTGTATGCCAATCTAATGTACATATTTTAATGGAAGTATATATACATGTGTATATTAATATATATATACATGCTTATAAGTACGTATTTTTAGGTACATTAAGTTATTTTAAGGTAGTGTGTATGTTAGTATATAAGTTTTAGTAAACATGTTCTGATATTAAGTTTTTTGCAATTTTCTTAATCGTTACTTCTACAGTTAAATTTAAGTTAAATTTACATATGAAGTCATAGTTAAAGATTACATTTAGCTTAGAGTGCCCGTCTAGGGCCAGTAAGTTAGTACTAATAACATTGTTCGTCCAACTAGTTTTAAACATTTTTGTCTAGTATGTAGGTTTGATATGAATTACTGAATAAAAATGAATTGAAAAGAGAAGAAAGAAGACAAAGTCGAATTTTTTTTTTAGAAAATATGTTTTTATTGTTTAGTCCCGAGAATTACTGAGTGATGTGTTAGATTCAAACGTATTTAGACTTGCAGCCGACTTACACAGTTCTTTTCAAATACACTTGCTTTACTGTCATTAGTGACATTATAGTGGACTCTACATTCTTCTGCTTTCTTTGCGATTTTAACGTCGTCGTGAACGAAAAACTCCAACAACCATTTGCACCCCTCAAAACATGAAGAACGGCACAGTGCAGACAGAGAAACGCACTTGGAATCGCATGATCAGTCCCACACGACATACACGAAATACCGCCCATGCAAAAGTACCCCTAGCACACACAAAAACACATCAAACGTCCCCTCAACTCATGTCACAACTCCTTACGAGGAATCCTTCAGAGGACTGTTTTTAATCCATCAATCCCTGTCTCCCTACACGCTCGCACGTCTGCCAGCCGAATACCATCCGCACAGGCAGCTTGCTTGACCACACTTCTCGGATGAAAAGCAGACGCTGTTCCCGCTCCCAGTGGCATCAGATGACCGCCGCACAAAGCAACAAACCAAAGTCATCAGTGTTTGCTTATAGAAATGCCAAAACAATTCTCATTCTCATCGTGTGCGCACAATACAAAATAATTGTGCATCCAAGGGCGACCTCGGTGGAGACTCCGAAGCATCATCGCCACCACCGCTGGTGAGCTCACCCCTCACCCTTGGACGCATAAAAGGATATCTGGTTCCCATTTACAAAGAAGTCAAACCAACAATATCCTGCCATGTGTGCACAATATGACTTGTTATTGTTATGTCAGCACCATTGCACGATCTCAAGAGGGCAGCGCATCGCACACACAGAGCGCCGAATCTGTGTGTGGTGGCTGTGGCGGCCGGGCAGGCCACGTCGGGCCCAGACGCTAGGCGTGTTTATCCAACGCGAACGTGTATATGTGTGCGCTGACGTGGGTGCTTGTGTGCGAGATTAAGTGAAATGCGGGGCACGATTATAATGGTAGGCCAAGCCAAGGAGCGACGCCCTTAACCGAACCGGCACACAGTCTGAGGCATGCAGCCATGGAATTCTATTCCGGAGAAAATGAAATAGGGAGCGTGTGCATCTTTTCCTGCTTTCTGTGTGGGACAAGACAACGCACGTGAAGACAGGGGACTGTGCCAGAAAATTACTCCGGGAGAGATGATTATGGAGGGACGATGTTTTAGCGCCTGGGTATTGTTCGGGCAGACAAATTGAGCGGGGGGTTAGGACAATGAAAGTAAACAGTGAAAGGATGGTGGATAGTCGGTGCAGCGTTGTGCGGATGTCTTTCTTAATCCACCATCCATTTGGGACGATACCCGAATGGAAGGGAGAGATAGCGGCAAGGGGCTTTGCTGGATGAGGTCAACTGCTGTCATAGGTTTTGTCTGAACGCGTCGGTTGTGTGTCAGAAGAGGTCATCTGAATTGTCGGTGGATTTGGTGGATGGGAAACAATAGATTCGATTTTGTTTGATGCAGCTGCACTACGTCAGGTTGCGAATTTGAATTGAAGTCACTTTGGAAAGGTCCCTCTCCATTGATTGACTTTGTGGAAAACAACGTTTTTTTTTTTTGCTGATGTTCAATGCATGTCCTCTACCTCCTTTCTGTCTGTCCACATTCAAATGTGGTCCACTCTAAGTGCAAACTTTTACAAAAATGAACATTTAAACGTTCCTTACATATTTTTACGCACATCGGTGAAGTTTTTCTTTTTTCTGGCTTCATGCCTTTAATGATTTAAGTGCCTTTCCAGCTCAATGGCCTTATGTCCTGAGGAGTCCTAATCTCAGTGTAGGTGCCAAAACCAGAGAGCCTATGTCACTAAAGTCTAGTTGCCCAAGTGTGGCAACCTAATGTCAGCTTCGAACAATGCTTTTTGAAAATTATTTCCTGCATAGCCACTGAAAATTTGTCACATATTGGGGTGAGCTAATGGCGTCAAATGTGAAAAGAATAAACGTGGCAACATTTCAGGAATTTCTGCAAAGGACTCTACCGACTTGCTTGCAACATACTGAAAGGAGCTGATATGAGAGAGATATGAGGATTCTTCTTAAGTAGAGGGGATTCGTAAAAGCTTTACACCTCCTTCGAGGACAAGCATTTACGCACAACGGACAACGCGAAAAAACGCTGTCACGCAGCAGAGTGTTTCCTTGCAAGTGCACACGAAGAGCTCAAATTTTGTAGAATTTGTTTTCTCATACGGCATAGTGTATACATACAGTTGTGTTCATAAAAATAGCAGTGCTCCTCAAAAAAGACAAATAATTTTCTATTAATTCAAATAGTTTTATTATTTTTTCAAAAAACGTATGCAAAAGTAAAGTATTTCAATCTTCACAGGTATATCACAAAATACACGTTGTTTATAACTTTTAACAATTTTTTTGGTCGTAGAAATACTTCGCAGCTGTTCATAAAAATAGCAGTGCTCAGAATTATTCTGTGCCTAGACAACAGAAATCAATGAAACAATATGAAATCATTATTATTTACAGCGTACCACTAGTTCTTTGTAGCAAAGCCTTTGTTTTTTATCACTGCGCTGCATCTTTGCGACATTGAGTCCACCAGACTTTCTTAACTGGTATAGCTTGCCATGAGTCTCGCTCTACCTCCCACAATTTATTGGAGTTTTTTGGTTTGGCTTCATGAACAGAATTTTTAACATCGCTCCACAAGTTCACAATGGGGTTTAGCTCAGGGGATTGTACTAGCCACTCCATAACGGTTATTCTTTTTTGATCCAATTTTACGTATGTTTTGGGTCATTATCTTCTTGATATACAAAAACTAGTGGCATTTCCTCCTCGGCATATGGCAGCATAACCTCTTCTAAAATTTTAACGTACTCAGCACCGTCCATTATACCCTTGATAGGATATATAGCCCCAACCCCATTATATAAGAAACAGGCGCAAATTATTAGTTTTGCTCCTCGGTGCTTAACAGTTTTAACTTTATAACGGGGACTATTTTTTTATTCTTTGGTCTTCTTGCATATTCCCGACGACCCTTGGGCCCAAATAAGACTATTTAGCTTTCATCGCTCCACAGAATATTCCTCCATTTCTCCTTAGGCCAATCTTTGCGAAACTTTACGAATGCCAATCTTTTTTGCACATGCTTTTTTGTCAAAGGCGGTACATTTCGCAGGCTTCGAGGTGGTAGTTTAGCCACTAGAGGACGTCTTCTAACCGTCACAGCACTCACCGGAAGTTGGAGTGCACCCCTTATCTGCCTGGAGTTTATTGAAGGGTTCTCCTTTAACATGTTGTAAACTTTTCTGTCAGTTCGCTTAGCCGTCACTCCTTTTGAACCGCGTGTTTCGGGCATAGCTTTATAGTTTGAACATCCTATGATTTCCTGGATTGAAGCATATGTTTTTCCCTCCGAACGCAATTTTTTGATCAAATTCCGCATATCTTCGGTACAATGTTTTGATCGACCCATATTTCTAGCTTTAAAGTATGTTAATAAAAGACTACATATACAAAAACATTCACTTACCAAACAAGAATACACAAATATTTTTTGAACTCCAAACAACAATTTCTGAGGCACTTTATGGTAAAACCAAAAAACACTGCTATTTTTATGAACAGGCTTTAATCAACTGATTTTAATGATTGAGTGGAAAGAGAAGAAAGTAAGCCTTTATTTTTTATTTTTTATTTCTAGTGTGGTATCTTAGTTACCAGAAAATACAATAAAACCGGATATACATTTGGAAAAAAAATCTTCTTAGAAATGTGTTGCTAATTATCTAAGTCGCATAACTACTGCAATTTTTATGGACACGATTGTATATGCTGAACCGTCGTATGTCTTGAGAGTCTTAATGTCTCGTAAACAGTAAGACTTTTTTCAAACGTATCATAATCAATTTGAACTTAAAGGAATTTCAATCTTTTGCAGCAGGGAGCATGTCAATTAGTTTTCGTCAAAAATCGCAGTCACTTCCTTTTATTGGTGGCATGGAGCTGTCAGTCTCTGGCAATAAATTCATTTAAATATATTGATAATTTTTAAGTCATTTTGTATTAAAAGTCTATTATACTTTGGAAAAGTCAATTCTACGACATTTGGTCTTCGCCTGTTTTTTATCTCCAAACTTGAATTTTCCTTCTAACGAAAAATTAATATGATTTCTGTAAAAGCACACAATAACTTTCCAGAGAAGAGACAAAATCCCAAAATCGTAGACTTT
Source organism: Eristalinus aeneus (assembly GCA_955652365.1). Classification (NCBI taxonomy): domain Eukaryota; kingdom Metazoa; phylum Arthropoda; class Insecta; order Diptera; family Syrphidae; genus Eristalinus; species Eristalinus aeneus. The sequence continues at coordinate 26,704,744 of OY019131.1, forward strand.
AAAGTGTTAAAAAATCACAATTTCGGAATATTCAATTAACGAAACGAATAAAACACGAAGATATAGAAACTTCACAGTTTGGTGAAGAATTAACTGTCTCGAATTCCGCACTGCAAATTGATTGATATCCTTCCCCCATTATTGGTGCATCATCATACATGTAGACGTACGAATTTCCTTTCATCTTTCGTTTCTATGAAATCTAAAACTTACGGACTCCCAAATGCCTACAGCAAAGGCCTTCATCGATTAAGCAGAAAGACTGCAAGGGAACATAAAGCTTTATTTTACGAAATTCACGTTATGAAGTATGCTTATACAACCCTGCATGCCAAAGCCATTGGCATTTTTGGGCCCAATTAAAACTGTCGTGGCCGCCGTGGCGTAGTGGGTAGAGTGTGACGCTCACACGCCTAAGGGTTTTCGATTTCCGTTTGAACCACCTCTTTCGAGCTGCTGAAAACACTCAAAAAGTAATAACTCTCTAAGAAAGCTTCTCAATCTTCGTCGTTTTGAGTCGGCAAAAAACTATAGGTCCCTTCTACTCGTGAGAAAACAATAGCGCGCACAACACTAGCAGTTGATGAGCAAGCTAGGCACTGGTTCACCTGTGGACTGTCGCGCCAATAATTATTATAATCAAAATCCCAAAAGTCTTGGGTACAGCCCGAATGTAAGTGATCACTTCCGGTGAAACCTTAATACCGCAGAGTCCATACATCCATAGTCAGAAAAACGCTTACTGATTCCTTGGAAGTTATTCAGAGTACCAATTCAAGAACTTCTCTTAAGTGACAGTCACTCCTCCTTAGTAAAAAGCGAGACCTTTCTAACTACTCTACTGTGGGTCACACCATCCGGTTGATTGCAACTCCACGTCGAATCAGAAGTAAATTCCCATAATGATGTGACTGTATCCGAGCAAGGTGATTGAAGTGAATTAAATTGGCTTACACGGTCGATTAGTCCATATTTCATTGCGATTTGGGTTTAAACCACAGCCACCACAATTCCCACAACAGGCCCTACTGCACGGTGAAGCTGAAACTTAGTTTTCTCCCCACACGCGGTACCAGAATATAACCTCCGGTCGTTCTGCACTCCAGAGCTCTATAGTTCTAAGACATCTAATGCGATCGTACAGAGGAAACTCACACAACAAGGGTAACCCAACCTCGGATATATATCCGCGCAAACAAGCCTCCTACTCGCTAAGGGACCGCTTGAATCGAAATAACTTCAAGGAGCCCTCTCCAATAAGCATTTACGTCACTTAACAGATTACTTAATAAGTCCCGGGGTATATAGGGGGCGCCACTAACAACAATTATTGATTGAATATTAATTTTTTTGTTAGTGGCGCCTTCTAAATTGTTACATACTTAGATTGAGACTACATATGAACTTAAGACTGGCACGTCTTGAAGGAAACTGTGTGTTACTCCACCGTTTTTGCAGGTTTCCCATCCAGTTAGCAAATTTCGTTAGAGTCACTAGTCAAAGAGGTTTTTATGATTATTAAGAAAAAGTCCCTTCAAGCCGCTCGTGTCAATCCTAATAGTCGCTGTAATGTCTCTTTTTAGGGCGAAAATTAATCTATGAAGACTGTCGTTAAAGCTTCTCCTTCTGATTTTAAAAAATTTGGGCTTTTGGGAGCTTTAATTGGGCTATACATAAAACCAATGGCTTTGACATGCAGGGCTGTATAAGCAAGCTTCATAACGTGAATTCCATAAGATAAAGCATTAGGTTGCTTTCAGTCATCCCGCTTTCACACTGAAGGACATTGCTGTAGGCATCTAAAAGTGCGTAAAGGTGTCATTTCATACACTTTTACCATTCTGATTGAGGTATCTCCAAAACATGCATTCTGAATGCATCAACCGCTTTTTCAGGTGTCGAAAAACGTTGGCCTCTCATTTTATTTTTTACCTACGGGAGTAAAAAGAAGTCATTCGGTGCCAAGTCAGGACTATACGGCGGGTGACTCATCAAATCGATACTTTGAGTGCTCAAAAATGCAGTTGTTTGAGCCGATGTATGAGAGCTCGCATTTTCGTGGTGAAGAGTGATCTGTTTTCGGCGGTTAGTTTTCCTGATTTCTTGGAAGACAACTGGAAAACAGTTTATCACTCAGAACTGACTGTACTGCGTTGTTCAAGGGGTGCGGTTGCGACATGTCCAGTTTATCCGAAAAAACAGGCGACCATTTGCTTGGAAGTTCTTCGTGCGCGAGCAACTTTTGTTGGATTTGGCTCAATTTGAAACACCCATACAGTCGACTGCTGTTTATTTTTTGGGCTTATACGCGTGTATCCACCATTCATCACCTGTTCATGTCATAGACGTGTTTCGAAGCACCGTGATCGAATTTTTTAGGGCATTTCTTTCGACCAATCGACACGAGTCTTTGTTTGAGCGATTGACAAATTGTGTGGAATCCAACGCGAACAAATTTTTTCGACGGTCAATTGATCATGATCATTGATGTATGCTGGTCCCACTAATGCCTAAGGTTGCCCCAATCTCACGATAGCTCACATGACGATCTTGCAATATCAGTTGGCGCACAGCATTAATGGTTTCAGGAACAACAACTGATTTGAGACGACCTTCACGAAATTCGTCGTAGAATGAACTACGACCTCGCTTGAATTCACCACACCATCGATAAACACTGGTCCTTGATGGGGCTTCATCGCCAAAAATTGAATTAAGTTCATCGATGCACTGTTGTTGAGTTAATCCACGTCGAAAGTTGTACAAAATAATCACACGAAAATTTTCACGATTTAATTCCATTTTTTGGGCGAGATGAAGTTACTGTAAACAACACAAATAGCGCTCGTATGTCAAAACATTCGGAGTACGTATAACCTCAAAAATGTCAAACCTTACGATGGAGCTAGCAGTTGTCAGATTGTAACACTAGGGTTGCCCAATCCCGAAATATACAAACTAACCTTCGTAGAAGCTAAAGATGAAAGCAAATTCAAACATGCCACGAAGGAGATTGTCGCAGAGGCCAGGGCACATGAAAGAGCAAATAAAGTCACTTTTTTGAATCGGCAACTATTCCATACCTTGCTGTAAGCCAAAGAATGGGGCTTCTGAACTATTTCGATTCGAAAGATAATTTGCGAGACCATGTATTTTCGGGTTGGAGTCTTTTGGGGTTTCCGACAGTCTCAGGATTTATAGTTTCAGCATTTTGGGTTACTCTATTTCCAACGCCTTCATTCAAGACTCTTCATTATGCCGCAGTGGAAACAAGCTATTGCAATGTTCCAAAAGGCCAATAAGCGCATTATTCTCCTAAGTAATACAAGCTTTATGTCATATCTTCACAAGCGGCAACCAAGTAGAAAGTGAACTTCTTATTATACGGAAATGACATACACATCTAAAGGCAATTTTGAAATCCGTAATTTTTTCACAAAGAAATCTGGCACTGAAAAGGAAGACTTAAATTGACTCTGACTGTTGCCTTCAAGTGGATCACAGGCCCTTATGTTTGTTTCTGTGCCATCAGCTCGAACGATTCACAGAATTTCCTCACATTTCCTTACACATCACAGAATCCTTCAAAAATGAATGTAAATCCTTCCCGAGACATATCGAATAACAAGTCGCTTCCAAAATAACAGTTGACATCATCCGTGCTCTACATTCACAAATTTGTTAAGTGATCTCGCATATTGCTTCTCCACTTACAAATTATTTTAACGGCCGATTGCGTTGTCGTTCCAATTAAAATGGTTTTTCTCTGCTTACTAATCCACTTGAAAGGCTTGATCTGCGACCGCAAAACGTTTCCCAAGCAATTCATGTGACACAACAGCTGTGCGCAGATGATTATCCATGAAATCAGCTCTTCAAGTTCAGAGGGGCGCACTTCCCTCTTGGTGAGCATGCTTCCACGCAAAAACCGGTAACTTCAAAACCGAGATCAAACCCTCAGAACTTGTTTTCCTTTTCTTTGTTCTTCATTCATGAAAACCCTCTCCACATTGCCATAGAACAGGTGTCTCCGGCTGCCATGGACCCTGAAAACAAACTTGCCAATGGAGTCTTCAAAACAAACACCCCTAGAGTGTTCCGTTCCCAGTTGGAAACATCAACCGAGGAACAGAACAAACTGTCAAACGGTCCGTAAGGGTGGATTGACGGAAAACAGGGAATGAATGAAAATAATTTGAGCAAGAGGAAAGCGAAGCATGTGTGGCCCACACATGCCAGATTGTTGGTGAAAACGAAAACGGAAAATGCACGGCGCTCGACTAACCCCTCACTGTCGGTGTGTTTGTGCGATAATCCACCCTTGCAACACATCCGAGCAGACACATGAACGCCATCCCTCCGTCTAACCTACTTTGACAGTGTACGCTCCTGTGTCATCGTAAAAATAGAAACCGGGTCTGTCGCGCTCTCTCTGCACTTGGGGGATGTTTTCCATGTTTTTCTGTTTTCATGCTTCCCATGTTTTCATCGTTTTCCCACCATTTGCCGCCCCGTGGTGTATATTGATTCCGCATTTGCTGTCTCGCGTTCGTGCGATACGGTTCGACTTCGGTACGGTTTTGGTTTCGGTGTCTGTCGGAAGAGACCTCACGTCCTGGCTCTGAAGCGCGAGCACTACAACAATTTGTAGTGAGTAGTAGTAGTAGAAGCACGTTGTTTTCATTCGGAAAACTGCGCGAAAAATCCAAGCAAGCTACAAAGAGACGGAGAGAGAGAGAGAGAGAGTGCAAGAGAAGGATCCGCAAAGAGCGCTCTCCACAAATAGAGTTGCACCCCTCAAGGAGGTGAAATTCGTCAGGATACCACCCCCAGTGGCTGAAACGAGAGAACGGAACAAAAGCTTTTCCCACTCAGTACCTCTGGGTTGGTGAAAATTCTTTCCCAATTGTGTCGATTGTGTGTTACTGGAGTCAGGTCGAAGTTTCGACGGTCCGTTCGGTGAACAGAAAAATTTGAAAAAAAAAGAAAATTAAATAAATTCCTACTTAAGAAGAAAAGGAAATAATTAATACTTTCCGCCGTCCCCATCTGCGGGTCAGATCGCGAAGAACCGGTGCCCGTTTGCGAGTGGCGAAGGATCATGCACGATCCAACGGTGTAGAGTGTGTGCTTCGGTCGAAAAGAAAAAAAAAACAGGAAAAATCGAATTTTCCTCACAAAAATCTCCTCGAAGCTATATGTGTATGCATATATTGCCCATCATCCGCCAGCCAGCTACCGTCAGTGTGAAGGGTGAGTGAGAAAGAAAGAGCTAGCGAATCATTCATCCGCCAGCAGAGCAAAAGAGAAAGAGTGAAATTTTTAATTTTTCCGACCAAAAGAAAAAAGAAAAGAAAATTTACGAGTGCTGCCCTTTAATTTCATTTTTCTTGTGTGCCGTTTATTTTCCTCATCCTCGGTTTTGTTCTTTGCAAGAGTGTGAATTCGGAGAAGAATAGTGTGCTTGTTTTTCGCAAATTGCTAAATTTCCCTCATAACGGTGAATGGAAGTGGATTAAAATAGCAGAACTCCCGGATAAAGTTTAAAGCAAGCGGCACTGCTTTTTTTGGATTACCCGCTGACAAGTTGAATGGGACAAGAGTAAGGAAATGTATTTCTTTTTAAGACTCATCTCTGGGTGTAGCTGGGATGCCACTCTTCATGTTCTCCAGTGTTCGATTGGGATTTTTATTTTCATCTTTATCGCCATTAGCATCCACTTTGCGAAATGCGAAAACGATTTTCCAAAGAAACCCTCAGTTTGTCTACCCTTAATCAAACGGCATATAAATGTGGTAGGGGTAGACTGTAACAGGGGGACGAGTGGCAGAGACTTGTAGAAGAAAAAAAAATGGCAAAATGGAAGGAAAACGCAGAAAAGCACATAGTTGAAGAAAAATTTCTGCCCATTCCGAGGGCAACACACCTTAGACTCATACATAGCCATAGGAAAAAATCGATCGATTTCTTATCAGGAGAGGAAAACTCCAACCCGACGATACAACAACGACGACGACGACGACGACGTCGGCGAAAGCCACCAATCCTCCCCCATCGGCCAGAACCACCACCATTGCCATCCTACCCGCTCGCTGTTCGGAGAGTTTGCATGTATTGCAAATATATGCATATAGCGGTCTCGTAGCGGGCGATGGCGGGTGGTTTTGCAGACTCTGGAATGGACTGGAATCGAAGCGAACGAAAGACAGGGAATGAACGAGTGAATCAGTGATAATAGGGGTGTGTGTAAACGCGAGACGATCAAATCTGCCACAAATGTCCTTCTCCTCCCTTCTGTCCCTTTGCCCGCCAGCAAAGCATCGAGGAAGAAAAGTGTACATTCCGAATTGTTGTTTGTTTTGTTTTCCATATTCTTGAGAACCTGGTCTTCGCAAAGCATGGAGCGACTAAGACATGGAACTCTCGAAAGTTCCACTGCACAAACACACACACTTGTTTTCCGTTTCCAGTGTCACTGTGGTGAAAGCTCCTCAAAATGTCCTTTTTTTGCCTCTGATTTAATTTTTGGTGAAATCAGTTTTCTTCATCTTTGAGTCACATATTTGGCGCATTTTCAAGTGTATGCGTTCGAGTACGAGGACGAGAAGAACAAAAGATGAACAATGAGGGGGAGAGAGTGAGAACGAGAGAGACAAATAGACCGACGAACAGGTTGTATATTAGACGTGAAAAGCGTCTGTCAGTGACTAAGAAAGTGTAGACGCGCCGTTTCTATGTGGCGCAGCTCGTCAATTTGCATGCAGGTGGGAATGCGTGGGGAAAGGGAATCGGGTTTGTTTTGTCTTCCGGGAAACAAGATCTAATTTACGGACGTTCTGCGATATGTTGTGTGCCTGACTGATTGATGTTTTGATTCAAACAGACAAGCAGGGACTGTGGCAAGGTTGATTGGCCTCATTAATATCCTTGAATTTGTATTATGCGTTGTATATTGAATCTGTGTCTAATATGGGATTTGTGTTGGGCGCCATTTCTTGTTAATTTTTTTACGAGACAGAGGATTGTACGGATTTGGTGATTTTCTTTTGAAATCAGGTCTTGTTTTACGTTGAAAAAATTGGCACGTGGTGTTCAACAGAAAACCACACGTGGGTGTTAACTCTTAAGGTGCTGTATAAACGCTGTGTTGCTGTTGGTTGATTGTCCTGCGTGACTTTGTATTGTCCCTTGAGGCAGTGTGAAAGAATATTCAATTTGTGTCCAATATGGGACTTGTGTTGGGCTCCATTTTTTTTAATTTTTTTTACGATACAGAGAATTATGTAGATTTAGTGACTTTCTTTCGAAATAAGGATTTGTCTTACGTCTTTTACTTTCCCATTTACCTTCGCATACTTAAAAAAAGCACATGGCGCCCAACAGAAAACCACACGTGGGTGTGAACTCTTATGGTGTTGCATAAATGCTGTGTTGCTGTTGTTTAATTGCCCTTTTTGACTTTTTATTGTCCATTGTGTCAGTGTGAAAGAATATTCAATTTGGTCCAATATGAAACTTGTGTTGGGCGCCATTTTTTGTTAATTTTTTTACGATACAGAGGATTGTATAGATTTACTGACTTTCTTTCGAAATTAGGATTTATTTTACGTCTTTTTACTTTCCCATCGATAGACTTTAAAAAAAATTGCATGTGGCGCCCAACAGAAAACCGCGCGTGGGTGTAAACTCTTAAGGTGTTCTATATACGTTGTGTTGGTGTTGTTTGATTGCCCTTCTTGAATCTGTATTGTCCGTTATGCAAGTGTGAAAGAATATTCAATTTACATCTAATATGGGGCTTCTCCTGGGCGCCACTTTTGAGTTTTAGTTGTTCCATTATTTGCATTTCATTGTAAAAATTTTTCAAAAGCCATTTCCATGGTACTACAGAAGATCCTATGGGCTTACAGTCAATCCTTTTGTTTTCCCTTTTACTTAAGTTTAAAATTTGCACGTGGCGGTCAACAAAAAACCCCACATGGGTATAAACTTTAAAAATAGTAAATGAAAACTGCATTGGGGGACAAGTTAAAAAACTTATCGTAGTAAAAGCTCACCTTACAATCGAGTCTTATCTTCTGTTGCGCACCACAGTCCACGCATTATCGTTTTTTCTATAGAGTGAGAAATGAGAATTTATTTCCTAATTTTAAAGCAGCTCATCTGCAATTGTATAAAAACCCCTCACCCTTCAGTAAATTTCCTGCTACTTGCGTAATCTCAACGAATTCAATTTCAATCTCCTACTTGTTTCGACCACAATAACCCGATTCACCCGCAAATTTTCAATTTTCTCCGGTGAAATTGACTCCGGCTGAAGTACGTGACTTTTACCCACATCAGCGGTACACAATCGCAATCCCTCTGTCGCTCTGCCGCCAGTCGAATACCTACAACAGATGCAGACCGCAACGATAGACATAATGTGCATCCATTACATGCTTCGAGTAACACTCCGTAACAGCGGTTGGCGTCCAATTCCTACAGTCAAGTCTCATGCAATCGCATCTCAAAGCGTCAGCGTGCACTATCCGTCTGGAGTGAGACGAATTGCCGCGCAGTATTGTTAGCATGTGCCTCCCGAAAGCCGGAAAGGTCATCAACCATTCGTTCCCGTCGCTAGTTGACCCCAAAGTCGAGAACTCTTCCCCGACGATGACACTCGCTCGCGCAAGTTGGATAGATTTTCACTTAAAAGTGCCCCACAGGCCGGAGATGGAAATGAATTGCTGATATTCACTGTAATTGGCTTAATTCGATTGCATGCTTCAGTCGAAGGATGCAGCCCCGGCGCTCTGCCTGCTGCACCACGGATATCGTTCTCGCCGCAGTGCTGCGATATCATGTTGCAGAGCAAAGTGATTCAGTTCGGCGTTTTTCTGTGGCTTTTGTTGCGATGATGACGCCGCAGGCCGGCACCGGGAACCATGTTTACCGTCAACGTGGTGGTGATGTGAAACCGAAAGTCGATGGGAAATTGATTGATTTGATCTCATTGAGAAATCGCCGCGGAAAGAGTGACGCTGTGTGCAGGGAACGCTGAAAGCAGGAATGGATTGGGGTTGTGCAATGGGAAACAGTCACACCTTTTCGAAATGTCTAAACATCTGGCACAGCCCGCATCACATCATAAAATACCAATGCTCTCTGACATGGGCAATGATTAGGAGAAGCAGATAACCTTTCAGCTGCCAGGATGTTCTCACATATTAGATACCCCTACACGTGTGAACGAAAAGCTTGTGGTCAGTTTCAAACACGAGGTCGCCAACTTCACATAGCCGCAGGCTTTGTTTAGATTCAGACTCCAGACAGGTGTGGTAGCAAAACCGTGTTAATTCAGCCTGAGGCAAGTGTTGTGTCGTTTCAGTCAACTTCTTGAGCATATCTTGACTTCTTCAGAAGTGCCTTGGATACACTCTTTGACATAGATTGAGGAGCTTTTGTTATGCGATAGCTTCCATGCTGCGAGCGATACGTTGGCACGTTGTTGATTAATTAGACAACTATAGGCGGGGATACGGGCTGTGGTTGAGACGATTTCTTAACGCGTTCTTCGAAGCATAAATTAAACTCTTCCTACATTAAAAATGCAAAATGTCGGGAGTTTCTGGTGATTGATGAAGGTTGCGAATATTTCAACATTTTTGTGAAGAGATTACAAACTTGCAAAACAATGCTGATTCATAAAAAATGACTTCCAGCGGGGTTAAAGCGTGAATCCCTTTGTTGACAGGAAGGCTAGTCTTGCTCTGTTTTCATCAACTATCGCTGTTATGAGAAAGCTATAAGATTCAATGTTTGTAAATCTAGAATTTCCTACATTTCAGAAGAAATTTTTATCGTAATATTAATAATTGTTGGCGCTACAGTCCAAAGGGGGACTAGGGCGTAGCTTGCTCATCAACTACTCGTGTAGTGCGCGCTACTGTTCTCTCACGAGTAGAAGGGACCTACAGTTTTTTGCCGACTCCGAACGGCAAAGGTTGAGAAGCTTTCTTAGACAATTATTACTCTTTGAGTGTTGTTAGCAGCTCGAAAGAGGTGGTGCCGTGAAAAATTCGAAAAATTGGTGTTGAGCTTGGAGTCGAACCTAGACCCTTCGGCGTGTGAGCGTCGCACTCTACCCACTACGCCACGGCGACCACCTTTATCGTAATAGAAAATTTGATTTTTTAGAACTCCCTTCGAATTCATTACATTTCTTTCGCGGAGTTGATTTGTCGCTATCGGGGATCAACTTTTAATCATCCAAGGGAACACTCGCAAGCGTTTATGTGTATCCTTGGGGAACTCTTAGCACGTCAGTACCGAAATTCTGCAACTTGATTCCAGAAATAGTGGGACAGTGACGGGGGAACTGCTTTACAGTCTTTTCGCCTTCTCAGCAAGCGTCGCATAGGGTTTTGAACCCGAAAAGCTCACATAGGCAATAAACGAAGCTACGAATTAGAAATTTAGATGAACGTGATCACCTGCTATAACGGCCTTTATCACGTGATACATTTTCCCAGAAGTCGGAGTTAATTCAAGACTAGACTAGCCTTAGTGACCATAGTTGAGATTATGCTTTAGGGACATTTACTCCAACTTGGTTTGGAGTGTGTCTTTCTAAGTCCTCTGCTGCTTTCGGGGACGCAGCACTCAGTTGAGCATGCAACGTTAGACGTAGTCTTGGGAGCATAGCATAGACTTAACAACTTATTCATTCATTCTGCATAATGAAATGTACCTGACCATGATTCTGCATAACTCTTCCTAATAGTTCTTCACGCGATGGTTGTTTAGCATGTTCTTTGTTCAGTTTTTTTTCATCTGTTTCTAGGTTGTCCTCTGAGACTGCAGATATAATATCATTGTTTTGGGTCAGTAACAAACTAGAAATGCAGTAACTCCCAATATGGGGTAAACGGTACGGTCAAGCTGATACTAAAGTTCCAGTGGCTCCTGAGGTGTGGCACCAGAATGTAGCCTCTCGTTGAGGGACACACCAGACAGGTTGTTTCAACACCAAGGCTTGTTAGACACTGTCGCGGTTTTCGGTTGGTTGAATAATTGCTTCGGTTTTTTTTTTTTTAGAATGGTTTACAAACTGCGGAGTGTGAGTCGCCGTGTCAGTCCGCTTCCGATTGTGCTATTAAGTCAGACACAATGTAGGCTCTAGTTCTGATTTTTGTCTATACCTCACAGGATCATTTTTGCAGTCAGTCTTCATGTACTTTCAGATAAGACCTTCAAAAAGAGTGCTGATTTTTGTCACTCTAGTTTTCAATATAATTCTAACGACCTATTAGTGTCCCATGTGTCTTAACATCTGATCAAATTCGAGGTAAACTTGCTCTTTTAAACTATTATCGCTCAAAAGATCAGACATAAGTCTGGTCATGGGAGCCATAACCGGGTACTGCCTAATCGGTGAGCATGCTAGCAGGCTAGGGGCTCCCTCAAACGATTTTTTCAGAAGCTGCATGGATGAGGAAGAATCAGAAACTCTCCTACACCTGTTATGCAGGTGCCCGGCGCTCTCGCGTCTCAGACACAAGCACTTTGTAAGCTATTTCCTCAACGGCCTACACGAACTCAATAAAACCCCTCCCGCCGACATTTTAGTCTTTATTATCGCCTCCAGCTGGTTTTAGGTTCTTTCCACATGGTGTGGTAGCACAATGGTCCTGTATGGGACTAAGTGCATTCATCAGCCACCTTAACCTACCTACCTACCTGCGCTTCTAAACTATCTTTGCAGTGATTAAAAGTCTGCGTAAAGACTTCACTTCTAGCTTGGCAAAAAAAAGTTCGTAAACATAGGAATTGAATGAATTTTCGTAAGAAACACCAAACGAATGTTCACGCCCTTCCGGAGGAAGCCAGTGGCAGGCATTTCATTGGTTAAAAATCGATTGTAGAAGCCGGCTACTGTTTTTTCCAGGCCAATCCAGAGTCAATCCTGAGTGAAGTGAAAATCTGGGTCTTAATTTACCAGGTATACCTTTTTTTTTTGTTAAATAAAACAACAAAACATTTATTCAAAAAAAAAAACATTTTGTTCAAAGTATTGGCCATTGTTTTCTTCACATTTTGACCACCTTTCTGGCAATTTGTGTATACCACGCCAATAAAATTGTTCGTCTCTTAAAGCAAACCAATCAGACACCCAATTTTCGACCTCCTCGTAGGAATCAAAGTGCTGCTTAGCCAATGCGTGTCCCATCGATGAAAACAAATGGTAGTTGGAAGGAGCCATGTCTGGTGAATACGGCGTGTGGGGTAGCTGCTCCCAGCCAAGTGTTTTGATTGTATCCTGAACAGGTTTTGCTTTGTGTGCAGGTGTATTGTCATGGAGCAAAACTACCTTGGCGTGTCTTCTGTCCCATTCTGGTCGGTTCTCCATCAATGCATGGTTCAAATTGATCATTTGTCGTCGGCAGTGATCAGTGTTAACGGTTTCACCAAGTTTTAGAAGCTCGTGGTACGGCACACCTTTCTGGTCCCACCAAACACACAGCATGGTTTTCTTGCCGCATCGATCTGGTTTTGCAGTCGAAGTTGTCCGAGATTAACCCATGAGTTTTTCCGTTTAGGATTAGGTAAAGTTCCTACATTTATTTTCGGTCTTCACGTTATCGGCGTAAGGTAGTGGCTACTTACGTTACTTACAATTTGATCGTTGTGCTTTTGAGTCGCTTATAGCACGCAGTGAATAGTAAGTCCCATCTTTTTCAATTTCGGCGTTCGAAGCTGTTTTTAAATTGTAGGAAGTCAACACATGGGGGTAAGCATAAGCGGACAAAAAACGAATAATGTCCTGGGGTCAGTAATGCCTAATATTTCTATGTGGGTAGAAACGAAAGTGTGACCTTCGTGGAGTAGAGGAGAGAGTGCGACGCTCACACACAGAAGGTCTAAGTTCGATTCCCGGCTGAATACCGCGAATTTTTTACGGCACCACCTCTTTCGGGCTGCTGACAACTCTCAAAGAGTAATAATTGTCAAAGAAAAAGCTTCTTAAACTTCACCGTTCGGAGTCGGCAGAGAACTGCAGGTCCCTTCTACTCGTGCGAGAACAGTAGCGCGCACAGCATGAGTAGTTGCTGAGTAAGCTAGGTTCTGATCCCCTGTGGACTATCACGCCACACAATTAATTAATAGAAAGGAAACTGGGCGGCTCTAACAAGGCAATACAAGCAACTAAACTCGGTCGGTATTATCCGTGCATATTTGCGGAAATTTAAATTTTGGTCAAGTTTGGTGAATGGCGTCTGCAAAGTCTTCCAGAGTCTTATCAAGGTTTCCAATAATTTGGAGTATTATATTAACCTACAAACTATGGTATACAATTTCTAAACGAAACCCTCTATGCGCGAATGACGATTTCTTTCAGTTGTCAACTATCGATCTTTGAAAGGCCAAATTTAGTAACACCGCTTTGCAAATTTCAGTTTTCTTCCCTATATCAACCAGACCGTTTTACTTTTAACCAATTTGTCTGCTTAAGAGTTCAACATTGTTGCATTTGAAGCGATGCCACAATTTCTTTAATTTTTAGACATCTTCCAAGCAGTTACAAACAATTGATGTGATCGTTGTGAAGATTGAGTCGAACACTGGTGAAGTGAGTATGCCACTGGACGTTAAGGGTGTTTCCGAAGAAAATAGAAAAATAAGGCAATGTTTTTTCACTGCACTCAGGGGCAGTTAGGGGACCATGACGACTCTCTGACAAGCGGTTTCATTTTAATGAAGTAACTATTTGAAGTCTATACTGACGCGTGCTCGTCATTTTCACAAGGAGCAGTATGTAGGCAACGACAACAAATTCACCTCTGAATTCGAGCTTCTTGAAAGATCCAAACTAAAGTAGGTGAAACTGATTCCTAAGGGTAACGTCCCACTAGTGACAACTGATGTTCTTTATGTTATTTAAAAAGTTAGGCTCACAAACGTTCAGGAATGCCTTGCGCGCACATTTGAATGCACGTTAAAGGATTCCTAGCTTAAGCATTCCTTTTTGCCGGCTATATTCGTACGACTTACGAAGTTGGGAAGTTGAATAACATGTCCTAACGTCTTAACAGATGCAAGAACTGTGAAAGAAGACATAAGCATCCATTATTGTAAGTTCCACGTACAGACGTGTAGTCTTCTGTGAAGTATGTCCGCTGTGGCGAAATGGGTAGGGTGCGAAACTCACACGCGAAAGGTCCCAGGTTTGATTTCCAGACTGAACACCTTGGATTCTTCACGGCACTACTTCTTTTAATCTGCTGTACAAGTCTCAATGAGTAATGACTGCCCATAAGTAAAGCGCTCAGACTTCGCCATTCGGAGTTGGCAAAAGAAAACTGTAGGTCCCTTCTACTCGTGAGAGAACAGTAGTGGGCACCACACGAGTAGTTGCTGAGGAAACTAGGCTCTGATGCCCTCGTGGAATATTCATATATAAAGACCTCCTTGATGTGAAGGCCCCTGTCCTTATGTGGACTGTGGCCCCATCCAGTGTATATATACGAAACTTCCAGTGTGCAGTTCAAACAAAGAAAGGAAAGAGTGAAAATAACAATCAAAAACCATCTCCAGCTTTCCCTCCCGCGTTGCGTCACACGTCAATCAGAACCCGTCCCCTCTCAAAAAAAAACCACAAAACGCACACAAGCTCTCGCCGGGAAGTGAAATATCTTCCCAGTCAGTTGTTGACAGACAAAGTGTTTATCTCCATCGATTCAAATTTGTCCCCAATGAGCTTTCTCGAAATCTGCTTTCAGAAGCCACATCATTATCACAGGCCGTCGCCGGCTGTCATCTGTTAAGGCAAAATCCATGTAGAATACCGTTTGCGACGTCCACCCACGACACGGGTCTGCGGAGCTGGGTCTTTGATGTTCCACAGGGGAAACCCACCGGATGCACGCTTTCTGTACAAATTGAGATGCGGCCACTCCATCCATAAGTCACCTAGGTCCCAGCGTACACCGCAGAAGTCACCGAATTTCCATGTCGAGCCGCAGTTTGAATAAAAACCCAATCCAATGAATGTATCTCTCTCAATTTAGCCAAGCGGTTATTAGTATCCCCATTTAATTAAATCGAGTGATAAATCGCCGCCGCTTGCGTCGGAGTCGAGGTGGAGACAGGGCACGCATGGGTCTGCTCAAAATATTTACAATTTCATTAGGCTCCTGGATGCGTGTGTGTGTGTCTTAAATGCTAATCGCTGGCATACATGCATTTGTTAAAAATGTTAATTCGGCTTCGTGCGTACATCGGGTGGAATCTGTGCGCAGCACAATTGGAAGCGATCATGTTCGCCTCTGAAATCGAATACGGAACGAAGGGTGCGGGCAGTGGCAGCGGCAGCATACTGGGTCAGCGTCTGCCAATGAAATACGAAACCGCCTCTCAATTACAATTCGAACGATCTGACGGAACGGCTTCTTAGAGATATGATCGGCGCGAGATGCGTTCGACTCAAGACGGGGCCCTTGATGGTTGCCGGCACTGGGTTTGAGTGGGTTCCAAGTGCTTTATGTTTGCGTGAAACGATTCAATGCGCAGGTGATGCGTTCTGGGGGGTAGAACTGTGCCGACCCACTGAAAAAGGACAACAACCGCAGCAATGATTCACAGACTTGTTCGAGGGTCTTATGAACCTTGCGTCGAATGAGCGAGAGGGTTAAACAGGAACAACGACTCTTGCACTACATTGTGCCACTTAGGAAGAGCATGGGCACTTGTATGTCGTCGTCGTCGTCATCGTTCCACATGTGCACGCTGGCCATGTTGCCAGCCAACGGGCACTTCAGTTCATTGGCATGGCGCCAAAGTTCAGAGGGAGAGATGGTCCGGCCATAGTCGTCGGCTATGGTGGATGGTGAATGGTGGGGGTCGCCGCTCGGCAGCGATGAGATACACTGCATGGATCACTAGCTTTCCGAATGATTACGAGCTGTAATTATAAAATTTAACTCCTCAGTGCATGTGCATGGGCTTAGGGATGTCGACACAGCAGCGGCAGCAGTGGCGGTGGATGTGATTTGTGCGAAGTCCGCAGATGCATCTTTCGGAATCGTTTATGTTTTGCAATTTTGTCTGTTTCAGCGGTGAAGTGCCGGCGTAATGAATCGATTGAGTTGAACGAGCGGTTATTTTGTTGGTCTGTATGGGGCTGATGGGGAATGGGAATGGGAATGGCGGACGTGTATTTCGCTTTGATCACTGACTCTCGTGTAGAAGGGGTTAACTGCCAGGGCACCATTGAATCCAAAACGGGAATGCGTAAGCGTTCTTTTCAAATTTATGCGGTTTTCACTTGCAAGTATGTTTTTGAGTCGTTTGTTGTCCACTTTGAAGGGCATACTCGTCACCCACCATCATCTTGATCCGCCGCACCGCTGTTCTTGCAGTAAACGGCACACACAATGGGATGGTCGCATAATTGCATCTAATCAATTTTAATTTCGAACAATTAAGACGATTTCCAATCTGCGCTTGCAATCCAGGGATCCATTTCGTGCCGGCCCTGCATCCACCTTCACATCGCTCAGATGTACGACAAACAAAATCGACAAAGTGTTTAATTACTGCGTTGCCCTGCCAGATGTTCCACCTCCGCCGAGTAGAGATCTTCATCTCTCACGGATATCCTTTTATAGCGGCAACCGTGATGCTAATTACTTATGCGAACAGTACGAGTGCACGAACGATGTAAAAACAGCACGGCACAGAATGCTGCTTCGTCTAAGTAAATGCCAGTGAAGCTCGTTGCACGGATGCCCGGGATGGGGGAGGTGCCGCTGGTGGCTGCAAAGTATGCAGTGTTCGCTCCAGGCAGGTTGTTGCACTTTTTTGTGCGCCGCATTCACCTTTTGGCTTGTGTTGGCGGTTCTACTGTGCTGGGTGCACAGGAAAATTGCTCAATCGTGATGGAATTCTGAATTCTGTGAAATAAAGAAAGCAGCAAACGTGAAGCATAAAAATACACACGTATCCTTGAAAGCAGCGCCAGTGGCAGTGAGCGACTATAGGTGTACAGCTTGGCGTAGGTGACGGTGAAGGGGTTGTGGGGTCGCCTTCATGGGCGTGGTGTGTTGTGTTGATCAACGGCGAGGTGATTTTGAGAAAGTTTCTCTGACTTTTCGGGCTTTCAATTGAAATGCATGCTGTTTGCGAGTCACCATTGCGCCTTTAGGGGTTTCTTGACGTCGTAAAATTGTGCAGGACGTGGCCCTGAGATGGTTTGAGATGTTTTCTCTTTGGTCTCTATGACTTATTTAAAGGAAATGGAAGAAATGGAAGAACCCTGGGAGGGTAAATGGACGGCAGTTCCGGCAGTCCACAGGTTGGTGCTGAAACTTTTTTTTTAATGATGACGGTGTCTTGTAAATAGTTGCTGAAGGGTTTTTTAGAAAAACTGTTTTTGCTTGGAGCACTGCCCTCTGAGTCATACACTGCTTTTGGGTGTAGTTGATGGAAGTGTAAGGTCGCAGGGTAGAGAGAGGTTTAACCTCTCGGTACAGTTGGACAGTCTGAGGACTTTGTGGATCTTACTTTGTCGTCTGCCGAGGAGTGGATGGGAACGACAACTTTGAATCCATTTTCTTAAGTGTGCCTCGACCTGGCACGAATAAAGGGCATGGTTGGTTGATAGCAAGGAAAACGAACAAGGATTTGGACAACTGATTGGTTTTCTGCTAACATTGATTCCTTCCACATCTGCTGACTATCAGAAATTTATTATTTGCGTTGAAGTTGCTTGTAAGGAAGCTTGAAAGAGGTCTTTAGTTAACATTAAGTCTGTCTGGGCAAGGAAATGGTTTGTTCTCTGAGGAACAGACTTCTATGCGGGAGAAACAGCCGACATCCTGTATGTGGTTCGAACTTCCTACCCTAAGTCTCCACTGGCAAGGTGGACTTCCTTGCGCTTTGTGTAAAGAGCTCCCCAGAGGACGTAATCTTATTCACTTCAACACAATATAGGTCTCTTCAAAGAGGATCTGTCTGTTTCATAGAAGTTCTCAAGTAATTTCCATAGTGGGCGTGACTCCGTCCCCTTTAAAGCTTGTGGTTATATTCCTATCTTTTAACTGAACACAAGCGCTACGGTCATATTTGAAGTCCTTGATTACATTCAGTCCAGTGCAAAATATTTCGTTGAAAGTCCTTTCATGACTCGCTTTGAATAACGAAGACTTTGTGGGCTGTGAATGAATTTTGATGAACGGCAGAGCAGTGTAATCAATAATATGAGGCACCATTTTCATCTGCAAAAGGTCAGTTCATGCGTCATGTTCAGGTTGGCAGTTATTTACGTCACAGTGCTTTTGGTATTTTGTGGCCTGATGCAGGCACACTGCATTTTTTCAGTGGAAATGGTTGCGTCCTTGTCAGATTGAATGTAAGATTGACAGAGAGTTCTTAGAATTCCATAAACTATTTTCAGTGTGATTCAAAGAGATTCATCTTGTTCGTTAATTTCCCCAAGGACGTTTTTTGTACAATTCCGTACTGGGATATTGAGTCTCGCGAGTCATCGGAATTAGTTCTTTGCTGTGTTGGTTGAGTTTGGTACAGTAACGCTTTTGGCGCTTCAACAGCGCGGTGCAAAGAATTTTAAGAATTTTTTTTTCAATTTTATTTTGTGGGACAGCGTAAAACATGCAAGATGTGTATTATGAAACGAAGTCCCTTCGAAATTGTTTATTTGAGCAAGGTGGAGACATCTAAGAAAGTGTGGTTCGATTCACCGAGGGTTTCCGTTAAAAGAAGATCTCCGGCTATGGTGGGACTATGTTTTGGAGGAACCTACTTATAGAAGAGGTAAGCGGCAAAGGACAGTATAAACAAAGGATGGTCTCCGTCTGAAAGACGTCTCCGTCTGAAGGAAGTCTTCGTCTGAAGGAGGTCTTCGCCTAAAGTAGGTCTTCATCTGAAGAAGGTCTCCGTTTCAAAGAGGTCTCTGTCTGAAGGAGGTCTCCGTCTGAAGGAGGTCTCCGTCTGAAAGACGTCTCCGTCTGAAGGAAGTCTTCGTCTGAAGGAGGTCTTCGCCTAAAGTAGGTTTTCATCTGAAGAAGGTCTCCGTTTCAAAGAGGTCTCTGTCTGAAGGAGGTCTCCGTCTGAAGGAGGTCTCCGTCTGAAAGACGTCTCCGTCTGAAGGAAGTCTTCGTCTGAAGGAGGTCTTCGCCTAAAGTAGGTCGTCATCTGAAGAAGGTCTCCGTTTCAAAGAGGTCTCTGTCTGAAGGAGGTCTCTGTCTGAAGGAGGTCTCCGTCTGAAAGACGTCTCCGTCTGAAGGAAGTCTTCCTCTGAAGGAGGTCTTCGCCTAAAGTAGGTCTTCATCTGAAGAAGGTCTCCGTTTCAAAGAGGTCTCTGTCTGAAGGAGGTCTCCATCTGAAGGAGGTCTCCGTCTGAAAGACGTCACCGTCTGAAGGAAGTGTTCGTCTGAAGGAGTTCTTCGCCTAAAGTAGGTCGTCATCTGAAGAAGGTCTCCGTTTCAAAGAGGTCTCTGTCTGAAGGAGGTCTCTGTCTGAAGGAGGTCTCCGTCTGAAAGACGTCTCCGTCTGAGGGAAGTCTTCGTCTGAAGGAGGTCTTCGCCTAAAGTAGGTCTTCATCTGAAGAAGGTCTCCGTTTCAAAGAGATCTCTGTCTGAAGGAGGTCTCCGTCTGAAGGAGGTCTCCGTCTGAAAGACGTCTCCGTCTGAAGGAAGTGTTCGTCTGAAGGAGTTCTTCGCCTAAAGTAGGTCGTCATCTGAAGAAGGTCTCCGTTTCAAAGAGGTCTCTGTCTGAAGGAGGTCTCTGTCTGAAGGAGGTCTCCGTCTGAAAGACGTCTCCGTCTGAAGGAAGTCTTTGTCTGAAGGAGGTCTTCGCCTAAAGTAGGTCTTCATCTGAAGAAGGTCTCCGTTTCAAAGAGATCTCTGTCTGAAGGAGGTCTCCGTCTGAAGGAGGTCTCCGTCTGAAAGACGTCTCCGTCTGAAGGAAGTCTTCGTCTGAAGGAGGTCTTCGCCTAAAGTAGGTCTTCATCTGAAGAAGTTCTCCGTCTGAAAGAGGTCTCCGTCTGAAGGAGGTCTCCGTCTGAAAGAGGTCTCCGTCAGAAATTGGTTTCCGTCTAAGGAAGGTCTCTATCTGAGGAAGGTTTTCATCTGAAAAAGGTCTCCGTCTGAAGGAGGTATTTGCCTAAAGGAGGTCTTCATTTGAATAAGAGTCTGAAGGAGGCCTTCGTCTGAATTAGGTCTCCGTCTAATGGAGGTCTCCGTCTGAAAGAGGTCTCCGTCTGAAAGACGTCTCCGTCTGAAGGAAGTCTTCGTCTGAAGGAGGTCTTCGCCTAAAGTAGGTCTTCATCTGAAGAAGGTCTCCGTTTCAAAGAGGTCTCTGTCTGAAGGAGGTCTCCGTCTGAAGGAGGTCTCCGTCTGAAAGAGGTCTCCGTCTGAAGGAAGTCTTCGTCTGAAGGAGGTCTTCGCCTAAAGTAGGTCTTCATCTGAAGAAGGTCTCCGTTTCAAAGAGGTCTCTGTCTGAAGGAGGTCTCTGTCTGAAGGAGGTCTCCGTCTGAAAGACGTCTCCGTCTGAAGGAAGTCTTCGTCTGAAGGAGGTCTTCGCCTAAAGTAGGTCTTCATCTGAAGAAGTTCTCCATCTGAAAGAGGTCTCCGTTTGAAAGAGGTCTCCGTCTGAAAGAGATCTTTGCCTAAAGGAGGTCTTCATTTGAAGAAGAGTCTGAAGGAGGCCTCCGTCTGAAAAAGGTCTCCGTCTGAAGAAGGTATCCGTCTGAAAGAGGAGACTGGGAAAGCTCTTCGCCTGAAAAGGTCTCTATCTATGGTACACATCCGTCTAGAGCGGACCCCAGCTTGGGATGAGCTTTGTCAAGGAGAGGCGCATACCTGAAGAAGTTGTTCTGCTAAGGAATGTCTCCACCTATCAACCTCCGTTTAAGGGAAGTTAGTGATAGAAAGAACCTTAAAATATTGTTGAAAAATATTTTCCAACAGGTGCCCGCCAATATGCATTTAACTTGTCAGTGCACCATTTCATTCGCCATCATACGGTTACAGCCATTTTTTTCATAAAACTCGTCATATTTACGGTGTAAAAGTACACGGACAAGCATCGTCTGCAAATTATGACAATTTAAATTTGAAAAAAGCTGTTAAGTTCTTATATTAAAGCCTTTTAGTTTCTAAAACAAAATCCTAGTTCACTTGGAATCAAACCTCCGCCTGCTCCAAGTGAAGCAATAAGTAGGGCTCAAGTCAGCAGAAATTGCTGAAAGAAAAAAATTCCAAAAACCTTCAAAGCATCTACTTTCGTAAATATAGTAATGTAAATATGAGCGTTGCCTTTTGTACAGAGCCTTTAGGTCCATCTACTTTTCGGTTTCTGTCTATTGTCGCAAAGAAGGACCCTCTTGATTAATGTGAAAAAGTAGAAGTCGTAAAGTTAGTATGGATTGTGGTGAAGGATGTAAGTCTAGTTCTTCGAAAAGGTTTCACAAAACGTTTGCCTCCATTAAAAAGGTGCCGACAAACTGCCTCTGTACTTAACTGACACATTTTTTAGGAATAGAACTACTCTTCTTCTTCTTCTTCTTGACGCTACAGTCCGGCGTAGACCTGGGGTTCAACTAACATTCTTCTCCAACCAGCATGATCTCTCGCCAGCAGCGCCCTCCAAGTTGGGTGAGCTATTTCGTCACTTGTATTCACCATCTCAGTCTAGCCTATCCTCTGTCGCGTTGTTCCAATGGCTCAGATTCGAAAATTTTTCGAGCCAGAGCAGTGGTGTCCGTACGCTCTACATGGCCTAGCCATTTTAAACGTTGTATCCGTAGACGCTCGACCGGGCGCATGTACAGCCCATTGAGTTCGTCGTTAAATCTTCTCCTCCAGATGCCATCAACGCAAACAGGACCAAAAATCGCACGCAAAACCTTTCTCTCGAAAAAACTAAGGGCTCCCTCATCCATCTTTGGAAACGTCTAGATTCTCGCGCCAAAGTAGGACTGGGATGATCAAGCTGTTGTAAAATGCAAGCTTAGTCCTTCGAGAGAGCACTTTGTTTCTCAATTGCCTCTTGAGCCCAGAGAAACAGCGATTGGCAAGAGAAGTTCTGCTTTTGATGGTACTGATGTTGTTGTCCCTATTTAACGCGGAGCCTTGGTTGAGGAAATCCTTCATCCCCTCGAAGATTCAGCTGTTTGGTGTGACGTTCTGTCCGACACATAGATGCTGTTTGTTCTTTCTCGACTTCGTTTTGCCGTTATTTACCGCCAGCCCCCCTTAATGCGATGTTGCTTGAATGCCAGCAGTGTTCGCTCCCTTAAGACACTGTTGCCTGAATGCCAGCAGTGTACATTGACGGCTCCCTGTGTTGGTCCAATAACATTAATGTCATCCGCGTGTTCTAGCGATTGAGCTGACTTTTGGAAGATCGTGCGTAACTCACCAGAGGCACGATTTTCCAAAAGTCAGCTCAATTGCTAGGTTACGCGGACGACATCAATGTTATTGGACAAACACAGGGAGCCGTCAATGAACGCTGCTGGCATTCAGGCAAAAGCGTCTGAAGTGGGCCTCAAGAATGATGTAAAAGAAGTTAGTCAAAAGAACTACATTTACGACGCATCAAATAGAAATTATAAGTTGCGTTGGAAACTATGCCAGTTAGAAAAAAAATCGTTAAGCACCGCAACACGATAATCGAACACCTGTCAACTTATCCTTGATTTAAGACTTGCTTGACGTTTGATTTTTAAATCTAATTTACCTTGGCTGATTGGCTCTTTATGAGTCCTAAGCGTAGATGTAAGACTCATTTGTAGCGAAGCTGCGACTATGTTGACCTGTTTTACAGACTTTCTCGTGACAGTGCTTTTACACCCAGGAACCTGCTTTGGTACCACCAGGAACAGTTTGGGGCATTTGCCACAATTTGGAACACCGATTCTGGAACTTTGTTGACGTGTTCATAGTCACTGACAATGCCTTAATGTTGTGTTTGTTCCAAAGGGTCAGTCACAAACATAGAGCTTGTCTAGTCAGGAGACAATATTCACGGAAATTTTGACGTAAAATTTAGTACAGCCGCAATTTAAAATTGAGATTGGTTGGTTTGGCCATCTCCTTCACTTCCATAACAATCTTCAGTTCCTTGGTTGGTCGTCTTTCATTCTCACTCTTTAGAAGATGTCCCATACCCGACATGAATTGATTTATTGAAACCCTATTCTCCATCTCTTCCTGTTGGTATTTCAAAAGATAAAAACCTGCAATCACTCACAGCAGCCTTGTCCGCCACTTTAATCTGTAAAGTCGTCTCAAGATCCCTCTAAGGACACAAGTGCAGATTGGCAGCATTAATCTACTAAATTCATTGAACTCCGTACACTCCTCGCACTTCATGCTCCGGGCGACGTGGCTCTAGTGGCCAAGATCATCAATGATGCACTGCCTCATTCCTGACGCAGCGCTCTTACATAACATTTCAATCCCAGAAAACCGCAAAAAACTTGAAGACTCCAACACTGTAAAGGCTCTCGACTCAACTGCACTTCTTTTAATTTAATTGTGCAGCCATTTGCACACTTAAGGCACAACAAAAAATACTTTCAGCCAGCTACATTGACGGCAAACTTAAAACTGAAGAGGGGAAAAAAAATTAGCCCCGTCAACAATGCTTACAAAATAATCACTCAACATTAGACAAGCATCCTCCTTGTCTGCTCGCCGGGCGGCCGGCCGCCTCTTGTCGACAGTCGCACTGAAATCCTCTCGAAAAGGACACTAACCACCCAATCAAGATGGTGGTGGTCAGACATTGCATTTCAGCGCATCTGCATCAGCACAGGACGGAGAGAGGGGAGGACAAATGGAAAATGGAAAATAGAAAATAGAAAATAGCAAATGGAAAATGGAAAACGGAAAACCACCAGGAAAACCCTCAAATGAATTGAAGTAATAAAAACGTGGACACCACTACGACTGCACACAAGGGATTCGGCATTGTTCATTGTCTGCGTCCTTTAATGCCCCGTGCGCTGGCCTACCATCCCTTAATGCTGTCTCTGTGGCCACACACAGGAGTGATTCTGTGCTCTGCGGGCGACGCTTAGGTCTGGCGCTGGCTGAAGTTGCCTTTTCCTTTCTCTGTTTCTGTGGGACGTATGCCAAAAAATTATTTGGTTTGAGTTCATTGCACTGCATGTTCTCTTTGGTCGGGACGTCATCCACGAGAGAGGGGACTTGATGATAGGCGGGAGAGAGAAGGCATTGGCTCTCATTGGAGTTGGAATTCGAAGACGAAGTTGAAGTCAGGGTGTTTTTTTTTCTGTTCTGGAGAAAACAAAGTTCAGGGGTTAAATCGGACGAACGTAAGGCGGCAGAGAACGTGTCCTTCGTATTCTTTCGCCCTGGTGCGATGTTTATCTTTGGAATTTCTTTATTTCTCGACGCCGGTGCCCCTTTTTGTTGCGCTCGCCGTGTGCTGGGTAATCATTGTGTTTGTTTGCTTGTGCTGGATATTTGTTGAGTCTTTGTTGGGACGGAGCGCTAAAGCCCGCAGTGAATGGAAGAAAACTAATAACACGACCCGGAGGGGTTATCGGCCGTGATGGCTCGGATATGAGGAAGCATTCGCTTCGAAAAAAATACTTGTGTAAAACAGGAATCTGCTGGAAACCTTCCACATTCTCCTCCCGCATTCGAGACGCAAATTGAGAACCGGGAACTTAATTAAACGCATCTGTTACAAAACTCCTGGACGGTCTCGACCTCCTCCAAGGTCAGCAATGATACCCTTGCCGGAGTCACTCATCTGCATCGAAATTCCAAGCAAACGCCTTCGTTCGCGGTGCTACCTGAACACCCATGACCGTCACACGCAATGGAGCGATCGGTTAGACGAAAATGTCGGAGGCGAAAGGGTTTTTTGATTCTGACACCGATACGTTCGAACGCCTTCGGTGTTGGTTTTAACACTCGGGTTGCTAATTAATGGCCGCGGCTGGGACTTCTGGCGGGTGGACATCAAAGCTGGATACACCCGCCTCGTTAGCAGCGGAATAAACACTGTTTAGCGTCGCTGCAAAGTGCTCAATCAGATGTTACGGGATAACTGGCGGATGCGGTGGTGTAACGAATGGCATGGCAGATAATCTCATTTCTTGAAAATTAACACATCGTCGGTTGTGTCGACTGATTTTCGAACGCGAACATGCTGGCGATTCGTCGTAGACGCATCCATTGGTGAAGTGAAGGGCGCTTTATTGAGGACCAGCATGTAATGGGATTAGGATGATAAAGGCGTGGGTTGCAGTTGATTGCACATGGCGTCTTTGATGCATTCTTTTGAGATGTTTGCTTCGACGCTTGGGTGGATGCTGATTTACACGTTGGTTTTGATGGACTCACGGTTTTGATCACCAATTGACAGATGGATGATGGGTGAAGTGAACCATACTGGGCTTGTGCACGGTCGTGTGCGGTTCTGGGAACCAAGCAAGAGCGCTTATAAACCTGTCAGACAAGGCTCAGGGGAGGTGGACTTAGGCCCCCCCTTTAGTTGGGACTTCCTGCGTCCATGTCAATGCTTCCATTGACTAATGCAATTCTTGCGAGCACAGCCAATGGGAGCGTGATTGAATTGTATGTTGGCAAAGAAATTGGAGGCATTTTTTATCTCTTAACAGACATGAGTGCAGACAGTATTTCGACGCACCTATGGGTTGCGAGAAAGGTCTTAGTGATGTAAACGTAAAAACCTCCGTCTGAAGAGAGGAGAAAAACACTGCAGAGCTCTTTCGCATATGAATTGGTAAACATTTTCTGCTTAAGTTGCGAGAGCTGATGATGTACGTTTCTTTTCCCGAAAGTTTCATAGGACTAGACTAGTAACTAGGTTGCACCGAACCAGTATTTGAGGTGAATATTCGACTCCAAAGCCCGAAAATACAGAAAGTAAAGATTTTGCGCCATCCACAAAAAGGCAGTCCTACCTCCTGCAAGAACTATAGAGGTATGTATATATATCCCTGCTCAACGTCGCCTTCAACATCCTATCCAGCCTACTGTGTAAAATTATAAAGCCGTTCTGCACCACACCTATCGGCAGGTAACAGTGCGGTAACATTCACGAAAAGTTTCTAACCCGAAACCTTTGTATTCATGAAGTCACACCTTACTGGGATGGTTGTCCCGATATTTCACAACTTATGAAGCAAGTATGGGAGCTGAGAGCAAACAGTAAAGACAGTGAAGACACCAAACAGAAACGTCACCCTGTCTATCATCATTCATATCAATGAAAGAGAAATCATTTACCTACACCTGCGCGTTTTCAAAGAGTTCACGGCTAAACTGCCACTTCTGCAAATGTATGGGACTGAGCAGAACTCACTGCGACACTGACACTTAATCTCTAATTTGATGAGAGCCGTCTTCGCCCGTTTCGTTCCAAGTTTAATTGGACCTTTATCCTGACTACCTCACGGAGGTCACAAAAGTGGGAGAATTAAATTTTCATTGAAATACCCACTCCTTCACCTCTAGGAGTGGAGAGTTGTCAATGTTTTGACGACACAGAAACGCAAACAGAGCAAGAGGCGGATTTGTGAAACTAGGTCGTGTTTATGGGATTTATTGCGTTGCTTTTTGCTGCAATTTTTTCCTCTCTTTCAGTGGGATTTACGATTCGTTTCGTTTTACAATGAGCACAGGCCTCACAGGCGCACCGATGACTGTGATTTCAAATCAAACAAAAAATCGACTTTGGTTGGCGGCACAAAAACACAAGTGAAACACGAATTGGGCGTGTGTTGGGCCGACAAACGAGTTCACTTCCCTCAAACATCGCTGTTAACATGCGATATGTAACCCAGTCAATTAATGGATGAGTTTTCGGAGAGATACGAATCGGAAGGGAACATCCACTAAGCGACACCCCGGCGGATGAAAGAAAAAGGAAACAACGTGAAACGAAAATACATACCCGCAGGACATAAGCGTTCAAAGCTAAGTTGCCGCGAAACATGCGAGCGAAACGGAGATTTCAGCACCAGAATTACAGCCAAACCTTATAACCGCCAGCTATCAGTTAATTTAAACCCTTTCCACACCTCCAGTGCCGGCTGCAGTGTATGCAAATATTTGTTCAAGGCATCGCGCATCGTGCAGATTTAATGACTTATTTTGGCCTCCGTTTTGGGAAGAATGCGATAAGGGACTGCTGGGCGAAGTGATGAGATGCCAAAGAATGCCCTTTCTCTGTTATGATGTGCGAGCGGTGGATGTTGCGGGCCTGTCCAATTAAGAGCTCCGGCTGCCGCCAGTCAACGAAACGGCAGTCGGGGGCGCCCGGGGGTGTTATTGATTCAAATTTGCGAATTGCATTGGCGAGTCAAAATGAAATTGCTTTTCAAAGTCGGCCCGACGGGAGAAATTTAATTTCAGTGGCGTATTTTTGGGGCGCTCGGAGGCGGCGGTAGCACAACAATTACAGACGGGTCTGTCCTTGGGGAGATGTTCGATGAACGTGGTTAACAACCTCTCGCTGGGGGCGAGACAGTAGCCGAAGTTATTGATGTTCACACATGGAACTAAGGCAAGTCGGGCAGCTGCGCGTGTAGCAGTAGTGGGCTGGTTTCTGTTCAGACCAATGGATGGACGGTTGCTTGTACTACCGAAGGCGCAAATTAGTATTCACTCTCTATTATGGGAGTTTGTTGTGATGTTCTCTGTATCGAGTGTACGCCTGTCCAGACAATTGAAGACGACTGCGTTTGGTGGCGGCTGGTTAGCTATGGAAACAAACAAATTTTTTTTAAATAACCCCATGCCTGTTTCGCACAAATATGAATCCTTGCGAATGAAGTCCCTGCACGGGTGACATCACATCATCAACTTCATCCAGCTCAAGTGTCATTGCATTTGACGGCATTGAGAATCGAATTGTAAATCCTCCGCCAACACTTCATTTTGAGTACATGATTCAAATCTATGACTCACTTAATTTCATTCCATTTCATTGAACCAACAAAGGACTTGCGTTGACTTACTTACCTGTTTGTTGGAATCCGCCGGGAATAGGGCATGTAAGTCACGCGATCCCCCTTTGATTGACTTTAATGTTCGTCGTCCGGAATTGTTTCGTGGGGAGTGCTTCCAGCATTCCAAAAGATTTTACTACAAAAGCGCATTTTTTGTATTTACGACTAACATGACATTTATTCAAAATATGTCGTGAGTGTATTTTAAGTATCCTTCCAGAGCACACCAGTAGTCTGCCATGAATCTTAATTAGAATGTCCTCCTTCCGGGTTTCTTGGCACTCACATGATAGCGCGGTGTGTTCGATGCGCACTGGAGCGACTCGTGAGTGGGGTGTCTCATCTCAAAACTGATGTAATTTCATGAGGCAGAAAACTTTATGAGTTTGTCCGTAACTGGCTAGTCTCTACATGGATTCTCTGACTTGGAAATTTAAATTTATTGACTCGCCCAAATGAAAGGACCTAGGACTGGCAAGAGATGCATCTATTTTCATAGTAAAGAAATGGCCTTTCAAATTTGTTATGTCTCTAGAGCGTTGCAATTTTGCCAAAAGGAGCCATCTTTCTAAAAGTAAAGTTATTTCAGCAAGAACGATATTTACGACACGTCGATGTTTCTCTACCAGTATAAAGGGTGAAAACTTAGTTTAGCGAATATATTCCCTGGTTTGCGAAGAGGATGCTGAGTGTAGAGAATGCAATGTCAACTTGTTAGCTTAGAAAATATTTTCTTTCTGTTCACTCAGAACTTATTTCATATTCGAACCTTAATTTGAGGTGCCACTCATCAGAAGAAGCAACCTTGGACGAGGATTTCCTCTTGGTGTCCAATCGAATTTCACTTGTGGGAGATTTTTGATGTTGTGTCAATTTGGTCTTTTTTGGAGAGTTTTATTCATTCTCTAGTTCTGATGGTAGTTCGCTAAGGAACTACTCACTTAAACCTAAAGAACGTAAAGGTGTACATCGCTTAGCAAGAGTAAAAACCAAATAAATTTATTTGCGAAGAAGCAGGATGACTCCACCATTGCGATGCTGTTGCGCTTCGACACCCTCGATAGGGAGCTTGTCCTGAAAGACTGCTGCAACGACGAAGATGCTACCGCTTGGTGTCGATCTCCTGTGATTTATTGGTGAAAAACTTACAAAAAATCATAATAATTGTAATTGTTGGCGCGAAAGTCCACAGGGGGACCAGGGCCTAGCTTGCTCATCAACTACTCGTGTTGTGCGCGCTGCTGTTCTCTCACGAGTAGAAGCCACCTACAGTTTTTGCCGACTTCGAATGGCGAAATTTGATAAGCTTTCTTAGACAGCTATTACTCTGTGAGTGTTGTCAGCAGCTCGAATGAGGTGGTGCCGTGAAAAATTCGAGGTGTTCAGCCGGGAATCGAACCTAGACCCTTCGGCGTATTAGCGTCGCACTCTACCCACACTCCACGGCGGTCACAAAAGATCATAACGCCGGACATTGTTTACCCCGTCGGTGGTTGATAATAGACCAAAACAAATTCTACTCTTAGGATTTACGGTCCGGGCACCCCAACTTTCGGATCCCTGGTCAGCAATGATGTGCATCGCCATAAAAGTCAACTCCTTGGCCAGATCAGGTGGATTTCCCTTTATTTGATCACTCAATCGATCGTTTGAGTGACCAAATAAAGGGAAATCGGCGTAGAAGAGAGCGACGTCCAAGAAGCTTTGAACAGGCGGTTACATCCATGAACAGAAAACCCGGTACATAACCTCAAATTTACCTCTCGAAGTCGTCTATAAATCATACGGCATTTGAGCATGACCGCTTATGTTGGATATTTTCACGCTAAAGAGGTTAAATGACAACATCAGCACCGAAATCAAACACAGAATCACTCTTTCCAATCGCTAGTTCTGTGCCCGTTCCTTTGGGTACAAGAAAAATTTGAGTTTTAGAGTCCTCTTGCAGAGAACTAAGCTTTTTTGTATGCAACAGCTTGATCATCACAGTTCTCCTTTACTACGACGTTCCAAAAACGGATGAGGAAAGGCTCATTGTCTTCGAAATAAATGTTCTGCGTGAAATTTTTGGTTTTGTATGCGTTGATGGTGAGAAGATTCAATGGTAGCATGTTCCTCGTCTTTGGATACAACTCTTAAGATGGCTAGAGCTTGTGGGGCGTGTAAACCTCAATGCTGCGGCCCGAAGAGTCTTTGAATCCGAGTCATTGGAAAGACTCAACAGAGGATGGCCAGAGCTCAGATGGCGCACAAAAGTAGAGAAGGACCTAAAACAACTTGGAGTGCGCAACTGGAGGCAACTGGTGAGAGATCGTGCAAGACGCATTTTGGTTGAGGCCCAAGTCCAACCCGTAGCGCTAATCAGAAAAGAAGAAGACGAACGGAATCAAGTCATGGCATGGTCGGTAGATGTAGAGGAAGATAGAGGGAGGAGTTGCTTGTACAAGGAAGATAGAGGGAGGAGTTGCTGGTACAAGGCCTTTGGGTTCTGATAAAGGGGAAAATTGAGCTGAAAGGAACATTCTATATTCCCGAAGTGTGACTAGAAAAAGAGTTTCTAAACTAAGTTGCATATCGAAGAAGGGACTTTAGGGGCAACTGTCATTCTAAGCGAGGCGAGTGTTGTGGGTGGAACCTTAATGGAAAGGAATGCAAGTGCTATATACACTTTGACATTTTTTATTCAAACCGCTATTAAAAGAGTGAAAAAGACGCGAAGTTCTTCGTAATGACTCACTCCAAAATTCGTTGAATTTTTGCATTCTGAATTTTTGTACTAATTCGTTTGATGCGCTTACATATACCCTTCTGGAGTAGCATGCTCGTTGAAGATCGTACTCAGCTGTCATACGGTTGACGTGTTGTATCCCCGCCTTTTCCTGGCTCTCTGCTCTGCGTTGGCTTATTCTAGTAGTTGAAAAATTTCGCCGCAACTCTCGTTAAATTGAACAGCCTGATATCGACAGTTGCGTGCCAAAATACTGGAAACTGCGCTCACCTACAGCATTGCCACCGTAATTAGTTCGAACTTTTGAATGGAATTTTGCAACTCGAAAGGTATTTCTCCGCTGAGTTCGCTGAAATTCAAATCATCAGAATGGTAAAAGTTCTGATGATTTGAATTTCAGCGAACTCTCCTGTGGCCTGTGACAAAACTTTTCAAACGTCTATTCGTCTCATAAAGTTGACATTTGCGGTCATCTTACTCTGGGCGGAGAATTTTGCTTTCATCAAATTTCTGAGAGAAACTTGTTTCTGTCGGTCTGTTAGATGCAAACAGTAATGTGATGCGATTCTCTGAAGCCTAACCGTCCTTTGTGTGGTACCGGTAATTGGATACAAAACGCTCTTAAACAGATACTTCTCTAAAAAAACAAGATACTCATGTAAAATATAGTCGAACAGCATAATAACAAATTTCATGAAAGTTTCCAGCGGCGATTGAACGATAGAAACGCACGTCCCTTGCAACTGTCCGGATTCACAAGACTAACACCCACACCGCATTGCACACTATTCAAATATGTGAAAGCTTCTGGAACTCATCCCTGTTCGTTCACAGGAAAATGTAGTTCCCTATTGTCTTACCTGAGTGTGTCAGGATTTGCAAATCTATATTCGACAACAAAAGCTGTCTCCATCCAACAGAGTCAGTCCCCATTCTTGCTCCGATTTCATCCTCCCCAGTGATATCCTCAATCAACTGGTCCCTTAACAATTCAGACGATCAAAACAGATTCCTCTAGTTTCCTTCCCAGCATCAAAAATTTAATCTCCTCGAATTCACTGAAAGCCTCCGCTTGTCTGTGGTCAGTCTGTTGACATGACACAATAACTCCCCCAGAGCTTTTCCATGTTATACCCTTCCGTCTGAGCAAACAAAACGCTTTTGTTCCTTTGAATTGGATCGTATATCGAATTATCCGACTGTCAGCCGGCGAACGACAATCGTTTCCAATACTTTCCCACATCCTCTCCTGCCTACTGTCAATCCATTCCGATACCGAAATTATTCATAAATTTTTGATTTCCATCGCCAGTCATCGAGCGGAGGATTACCAACCGCTTAATGACAATCGATGTTGCCATCCAGCCAAATATGATACAAATTATTCAGAAACAGAAGATGGGGAAGAGCCGAGCGAAGTCATATTGTGTGTCGCCCGAGCACCAATTCTCATCGACTACAATGCGAACACCCATGGTTCTGGGGCAAACGCTGCATTTTCCGGCTCCCAGAGAACGAAAGAAACACGAAAATATCGATTTTCCCATCAGCGTGCAACCGTGGGCCCAAAAAACGAATCGCCATCGATACCGTCTTTGGCAACTCAAATATATTACGCCGCGACTTCTCACACACAATGTCCCAAGCGGCCGTTGATTAACATTTCAAAACGCGAACGTGGACGACACCCGTCCTCTGTTGCTTGCTGCGTGAGAAAATTCGTGTTTCACAAAAAATCCGACAGACAAGAGTTGGCGAGATGTCGACGCCGATAACAGGCGAATCGGTGTTGCTGCTCAGCCCCAGCAGGAATTAGCTTCCAATTAACTCTCGCACAGAAAATCCACACGGCGACAGGCATAGGCACCGAGCCCGGCATTAATTCTCACCTCAGCGCGCCTCCATTGATTGATATCTTAATTATTAATTAAACACTTTATCGAATGCGCGGGGTGAACGCCACCGCCAGCGCGCCTCGCCTTCGAAGGGACTCCCGGCAAAGTGAAGAAGTGAAAACGTCTCAGGGAACGAGTTCCGCTCTCGTATGTGAGTCAGAATTAACATATGTAAGCCACGTAATTGTCGCTCGATAATTATACGAATTTTTGTATTTTT
This sequence comes from Eristalinus aeneus, assembly GCA_955652365.1. Lineage (NCBI taxonomy): Eukaryota > Metazoa > Arthropoda > Insecta > Diptera > Syrphidae > Eristalinus > Eristalinus aeneus. The sequence continues at coordinate 26,737,606 of OY019131.1, forward strand.
ATTGCCGATCATAATTTTCCTGGCCCATAAAAACTGCCCTGTAAATCAATAGGTGGCCCCCGGCCCCCGATCCCCGATCCAGTCCATGCAGCGGTCTATGCGGGGAATGTACACTGTATGACGAAAGTGTGAGGACGGCCGTAGAAGCATGTGTGGCGCTTCGAGGGGGGATAGTGCGTCAGTTGGCAGCTAGATGATGTATTGGAGTCATTAAATGAGTTTCAGAAATAGAAACTATGTGAGTTGCTCTGTGATCTAATTTAACCCGAGTGCGTTCTATCAGCCGCTGAAAGTGGGTCAACGGAGTGATGTCTGAGCAAATTTGCTGACTAATGAAATCGTTGGTTAAACTGCCTGAACTGCTTAACATCGAGTCGGAAGCCGTGATCTTAGGCACGCTTGCATTCACTAAATAAATTAATTTGAACAATTTGAAAAAGACAGAACACACGTTGCACTAAATACTTTTTGAGGAATTAAAAGGAATTTGCGTCCTTCGAGACTACGAGTTTCATTTTTATCGAACTAAGACATCTGTTGACCACAACATCTCGACCTTAGAGTTTTGTTTAGAAAGTTATGAATTTTCACAAATGTTTTTTTTCTAGAGGCATATAACTTTGAAATGGTATAAAATAAAGATAGTATTTTACATTAATGTAAAAGTAAAATTTTATTCGAAAAATAATTTTCTGGCATTATAAAATTAATGCTATTTGATTTTTGGCACAGAACCGCTACAGTTGGTGCTTTCGTATTTGGAATTCCAAAGTTCAATGACTGTTTTCCAACACTTGTGACTGTGTATCAACGATGATGCGGCGAATGTTGTCCTCCTATTGGTCAATCGTTTCGGGCTTATCAGCGGAGACCAGCGACTTCACAAATCCCGAAACTTAATCGTCAAGCGGCGTTTATTTGCATCATCTTGGAGGCCGATCCGTAAAGTGAAACTCTGCGGTTGCCAAACATTCCCTTCAACAAATAATTCGTCGCACGGACTCTGTGACATGTTGCGCCATCTTGCTGAAACTGCAGCTCCTGCACATCATGGTTGGTTGACTGGTGAACTAAGAAATAACTTATCGTGACTAATTAACGGTCACTATTGACTGTAAAGGTGGCCGCCGTGGCGTAGTGGGTAGGGTGCGACGCTCACACGCCGAAGGGTCTAGGTTTGATTCCCAGCTCAACATCAATTTTTCGAATATTTCACGGCACCACCTCTTTCGAGCTGCTGACAACACTCAAAGAGTAATAACTATCTAAGAAAGCTTCTCAAATTTCGCCGTTCGGAGTCGGCATAAAACTGTAGGTCCCTTCTACTCGTGAGAGAACAGTAGCGCGCACAACACGAGTAGTTGATGAGCGAGCTAGGCCCTGGTCCCCCTCTGGACTGTAGCGCCAACAATTATTATTGACTGTAAAGTTCTCGTCAGCAGCGCTTTTGAAAAATTATAGACATATATTTACACCTATGAATAAAGAAGAGTAAACAGTACTTGTGAATGTTACGGTGTCTCCACATACGCTCGAGGAGTTTTTTTAATTTTAAACAAGAGTGTTTTGTTTATTGACTAACCATTCAAACAAATACTAATTCGCTAAACAAAATTCAAATATCAAAATTGGGATCAACATATCGTTTAGGCCCAAGTTTGCACAGTTCCAAAGCGTTGCATGCGCGTCGGTCCATTCAAGTTGAAATGTCAAATCAAACATAAAATGAAGCATTTGTCAGTTGATGAAACGCTTGACATTTAAAACAGTGTGGACAAATTTAAATTCTATACCTCTAAACAAATCTCCTTCTACATATATGTGATTTTCTTTATTGGTGTGGTAGACTAAATTCGTTCAGACTTTTGGGTTTGGGCCCCGGGACACTGCGAGATCATTGACAACGAGATTGCCAAGAACTTGCTAAGCAAAGACAAAAAGTAACACTCATCGAACTCACCTTAGGATTGCTTACGTCCGTGTTTATCAAAAGTTGGGTGTCTCTATAGCAGAGCCAAGGATGTGATAACTCCAGAGGATGCACACTTAGGTAATGCGCGGATATTTTTCCATATTTAGACAGAAAAGACTGTAGACGACCTATTGCAATGGAACACTTCACCTCCACTAAACACAAAAGCGTGCTTGGGCTAAATGACGAAACGCTCTCCTACGCTTGTAGAGAACTTGAACACTTTCTCTGTCACTGCCTCACCTTTGCTTGGATCGGATGGCTGATTGTTGAGCTGGAAACTTTGGCTCTATATAGGAGAAGTACTTGTTGGGATTTATCTGAAAAACCTAGAAAATAGTAGCTTAGTAGTATTTCTGTTTATTCTTTAGATCGAAGTGCTCCAGTGTAGCCTTTCCAAGCTGCCAAACAGAAAAAATTCACAACATACGAAGCTAGCGTTTTTTAACATTTTGACCATCCCAGTTTCACCAGAAAGGAAACGTAAACGCAACAGCCAGAGAAAAATTCTGTACCTTAAATTAAGCTCTGTTCACGATGGTGGTTTCTGAGGAACGACAAACTCAATTCGCTGAAGTGGCACACTTCTCTAGTCACGTTTTAGGCGACCAGGTCAGCACAAGATTTACACAACCCTAACTTGAAGAGTTTTCGAATCAGAGCCAAACGGACAATAGAAATAATTGTTAGCGCGACAGTCCACAGGGGGACCAGGGCCTAGCTTGCTCATTAACTACAAGTGTTGTGCGCCCTACTGTTTTCTAACGAGTAGAAGAGACCAACAGTTTTTTGCCGACTCCGAACGGCGAAATTTGAGAAGCTTTCTTATACAGTTATTACTCTTTGAGTGTTGTCAGCATCTCGAAAGAGGTGGTGCCGTGAAATATTAGAAAAATTGGTGTTGAACTGGGAGTCGAACCTAGACCCTTCGGCGTGTGATTATCGCTTTCTACCCACTACGCCACGGCGGCCACCACACGGACAATGGAGCACTCAAAAAGAATGAGTCAAAGGCAACTTAATGTGTGCTTGAGGTAACTGACAAGGAGCTCTATTTGCTATTGTGGCTTTTCGGCTAATTTCAACCCCCATTTGGGAAATCCTAAAGAAAAGATGCCGACATATTTGACAAGCTGTCATTCAAGTCTTTTGGACGGCCTCAGTCAGGGAACAAATTCAATGTTGACAAATTCCTTGTTTCCTCACGTATCCACTTGCAAATCCTCGTTAAAGTCAAGCACCATCATGTTGCATTTTCAATCAAAACGATGTCAAACTTTTGCACGCGACTGTCCCTTACGCATGGTCCCGTACTCTCTTACACAATCGGTCTGCGCTACTGATTAGCTATTGATGCTGGCTGGCTCATTCGTTTCACTCACCTATGACAGAGGCATTAGGCCCAGTAACAAATCAAATCGTTAAGTTTGACTTTTAATTACCCAAAACATTGTGTATACCGTTAATGTATGCAAATTCACGCAAACGAACTCCCCGGCTGACAGATTAATCAATGTGTGTATGCTCCCCCTTTGGCTGGTCACTTTTTCGTTTTTGTCGTCCCCATCTGTCAGGCACATTTTACGTCTTTCATTTGTTCATTGTTTGCGTGCGCGTCTCTCTCCCTCGTCGATGTGCCGGACGCGTGAGTATCCGTGCATATGTGAAGGATGACGACTGCGGCTATCGAAGTGGAGTGTGTCAATGTGTATATTTGTCAAATCGAATCCATGTTTGATCATCGTCATGCTGAGGCATTTACGGCCATAATTTGTGAGATTTTAACAATATTCTCTCGGCATTTGCATAAATTTATGACAGTCCCCCTGAAGCTTGATGGTGGTGGATGGGATGTGTGGACACTACGCACATCGGAGGCATATGATTCGGTTCGTTTGTGGGATGTTTGTGTGCGCTTTTATTTTTGTTGCTGGAAGTCGGTGGTTTTTTTTTGGGGGGAAAGAAATTCAATTAATTGGAGATAATCTTAGCCGAAAGGACATTAATCCATTCTTTATGGCAGTCACCCGCTGAAATGGAGTCTAATTGTTATTGACAAATCCATTCCCTCGCGGTGGATAGTTTGCGGGTTTGGCGTTAAGTTTTAGTTCTTGCGGTGCTGGGATGAGCTGGTATTACACTGGGGACCTTAATGAGGAAATTTTTCATTCGTGTTACACGTGTCCCCCGTGTGACATTTGATATATTTGGATTTCAAATAAAGGGAATATTCTCTGGAGAGTGGCCTAAACAGAAGGAGTGACTGAAGTGAATGAAAGTATACGCCTATTGGTTCTCCATAGAGAAAGTGGATGGAAATCGACTTTCTTTTCCTCAGAAAAAGTTCCTGAATGCCTGGTCAAGTCTCTTCTGCCCTCTGCCATAAACAGAAATCTTCTCATCCGTTATGTACCCAATGCACGTCTCAATCAGCAGATGACTCGTTACACAATCGCAGGCGGTGCTGACAAATTGTAAACCCGAGGCATGTGCACTATGACCCAGAACCCAATAATTTCTAGTCAGTCCCTTTGAGTTCATCGAGGGGTTCCACGAAAAAAAAAAACTGGGAAACACACACGCTAACCTTATGCAACAGCCACCATATGCACATGCCTCAATGAAGTCCGACTAAGCATCTATCAACACGATGCCGAAAGAGCAGCGGTATGCATTCTTCCGGTCCTCTCCCGTCGTAGGCTCTGAAGGGTGCAGCTGTCTCTTGTCGCAAACACCACCGGAGAGGGATGTTTCAAACACTAGGGGCAGAGCCGAAAAAAAGTGTTCGCAAAGGGAAAATGTAATTAAATGAATTTCATCCCAACCCCTGGGGAAAAGGGCTTCATCTCCGCTTCACCGTTGTCGCCTCTTGCTTTCATTCAATGTCATCGACCGAAATGAGAAGAATTCCTACCTTTGTAGGGCTGTGAGCATGCCACCCCTGGTTGAATTCATTGTTCCTTTCTCTCTGGCATTGTGCCGGCCACTTGCATTGATTACATGCCGTGAATCGTGTCTAGCGCCGGCTCGCTTCCCTTGTCTGGGGCAGGCGATTCAAACTCGTTTTCAGATGGCACGTGTAGGCCACACCGGAATGGTTATGGTGGAGGGCATTGAAAAATGAGAAAAAATGTTTTTTTTTATTTTTGCTTCTGCAATCCCAACGCATTCAAGGGTAGCAGACGCGCAGAGAGAAGTGATTGCTTGCCCTGTGTTCGCGTTTTAATTATATTCTCCCGGAACAACTGTGAGTGTCGTCGTCCTGCCGTGCCGTGCCGTAGAGGAAGGACACTTAATCACCAGCCGATAGTAATTACGCGAAAATGCTGTGAAACCCAAATGGAACCTGATGATTGAGTGAATGCAGCAGCTAAGGGTTCATTGTCGGCTGGAATTCCTCGAGTGACTTGGTGGCGTTATGGCGGGTGTCAAAGGACTGCCGGGGTATTTATCATTTTCATCATCGTTGCCAGGATATTAAAGTTCGTTTCAAGCAAGGAATATGACTCCTCCGGGAAAATTATGACTCGAGACGTGGAAATCATCTTGAGTCTCGTTAATTTTACGAGGAATGAAAAAATGAACTCATGGCGTTTCTCCTGAACAAGGACATGGGTTGTTAGCGTCCTGGAAGGGAATTTTTACATTTCGAATGTCACGGCACTGGCATGGGAACAAATTGCGGGACTTATTGACTTGGCAGCCAACTGAAGTTGAAATACGATTCGAGTGGCGAGTAATTCAATATTAAATAAGTTTTCAATTCGACCTCACACAGGTGATCAATGTTGCCTCTTAATGTGGACGGGGACTTGTCGACCTGAAACGTCGGCTTGTGCGAATAGTCAGGGCAACAAATGTCCTTTGAGGGCGGGGAGAAGACAACCAAAATTGTACCACGAAGGTCTAATTACATGTAAGCAGCAGGGTATTGTATTCATTGCTAATGGTGGCACATCATTTTAGGTTCGCAAAACAGGGGCTTTTAATTACCATGCGTGTGAAAGGATGCTTAGTGTGAACGGCTTGCTTTATGTGCTGTGAATGTGGGGCTCGAGTCGCTGTTGACATCTTTTGTGAAGCAAAAGCATTTTATATTAAGATGACTTCACACTTACACATACCCTGTAGATCAGGAAAAGAAAGAAAAAGGTTAGAACAGACTTCGTGTACTGTCGTAAAATTTATTAAAATCAAAGATATGGGCACGTTTGAAACTCAGTTCCTCTATTCGTCCCGAGCACGTCGTGGTCAGTCATTTAAATCGAAAATTTCTCTCGATTTTCTCTATTTCTATCCAGTTTGTGATTCTGTGATCTCACCACATGTTTCTCTGATTACCATAGATATTTAACTTCGGTTTAAAAACTTCGCGTGGCCGCCGTAGCGTAGTGGGTAGAGTGCGACGCTCACAAGATGAAGATCCAGGTTCGATTCCCGGCTGAACATCTCGAATTTTTCACGGCATCACATCAGAGCGAAAGAGCTCTGCTGACAGCACTCAAAGAGTAATACTGTCTAAGAAAACGCTTCTCAAACTTCGCCGTACGGAGTCGGCGTAAGACTGTAGGTTCTTTCTACTCGTAAAAGAACAGTAGCACGCACAACACGAGTAGTTAGTGAGCCAGCTAGGCCCGGGGTATTAAAAACCTTTCGAACAAAATCAGGGGGATAAACGCCTCCCAAGAAAGAAAGTACTCTAGTTCATTTGGAAATGTTTCTACGTTTTCAATGCATGGAACCTTACTGGTTAGCATCTATAGCAAAACAGGTATGTAAGCTGAGGGCCCTTAGCCTGACAAAGCATTAAATGGTCAGCCGTTCATTTTCAGAATGTCAATCCATGATTATAAAAAAAATAGAAACACCTTCACCGAAAACATTCAAACACTTATTCGCTCAACAAATGAATAGCAGTATTAAAAAAGTTGGGTAGATCCATTAGGTTATATTAACGAAAATAAGTCCTGAAAAAGTAAGTACAATCCATGTGCTATTGGTTGAGGTAAAGATCCAAAACCTAAACGGCTCTTAAAAATACCACCACCATATTCTACGCTAGGTTTGGTGTACGTTGGATTGAACGCTTTACCTTCTGGATGCCGAACGAACTGTTTGCCATCCATTCCAAACAAGTTAATTTTTGTTTCGTCACTCCAAAGTATATTTCGCCACTGATTTTGCGTCTTATTCGGATCAGTGGGAAAATTGTGGGTTTTCGCAAATGTCATGCGTTTCTCGAAATGCCTTTTTTTCAAAAGTGGAACCTTTCTAGGAAATCTGGCAAACAGTTTTTCGTTAACCAGTATGCGGCGTATAGTTATTGTACTGATCGCCACCCCTGTTTTAACTTAGATCTCCTTAGATGACGAGAAAGAACTGGCCTTAGCAGCTCTCAGTACAACCCTCTTATCTGCAGGCGTCATTTTTGGCGGTCGTCCTTTTCGTTCCGGAACTTGTTTTGTGTTCAACGCATTAAACACCATACCAGATATACCCGCATGAAGTGAGCGTCAAAATACAAATGTCTTGATAGGGAACATCTAAAACCTGGTGACACCGTTGATACTGATCTCTACCGACAACAAATGATCAATTTGAACCATGCATTGATCGAGAAGCGACCAGAATGAGCCATAGGACTGGGCAAGGTAATTTTACTCCATGACAATGCACCTGCACACAAAGCAAAACTGGTTCAGGATACAATCGAAACACTTGGCTGGAAGCAGCTACCCCATCCGCCAAATTCACCAGACTTGGCTCCTTAGGACTACCATTTGTTTTCAACGATGGGACACGCATTGGCTGAGCAGCATTTTGATTCCTACGAGGAGGTCGAAAATTGGTTGTCTGATTATAATAATAATTGTTGGCGCTACAGTCCAAAGGGGGACCAGGGCCTAGCTTGCTCATCAACTACTCGTGTTGTGAGCACTACTGTTCTCTCACGAGTACAGGGAAGGGACCTACAGTTTTTTGCCGACTTCGAAACGGCGCAGTTTGAGAAGCTTTCTTAGACAGTTATTACTCTTTGAGTGTTGTCAGCAGCTCGAAAGAGGTGGTGCCGTGAAATATTAGAAAAATTGGTGTTGAACTGGGAGTCGAACCTAGACCCTTCCGCGTGTGAGCGTCGCACTCTACCCACTATGCCACGGCGGCCACGGTTGTCTGATTGGTTTGCTTTAAAAGACGAACAATTTTATTGGCGTAGTATTCACAAATTTCCAGAAAGGTGGTCAAAATGTGTAGAAAACAATGACCAATACTTTGAATAAAATGTTTTTACTTTCCCATTAATAATTAGTGTCTTATTTTCATACCGGTATACCAAGTATGTGTGGAACGTCCTAAAGATTATTAACTCTCCATTTTTGCGCTAACTTAAAATTGTTTGTTTTTGTGCATCCGTGCAGTGTTTGCTTCGGCGCATTATTACTTCTTCTGCAATGTGCAAAATCCAATTTTTTGAAAATTTTGATAAGTTAAATTGTCTTCTTTTGTTACTTTTTTTCTGGTCAGGAAATATAGCCTGATTTTTACATAAAACTAAGGCGTTTCTATTTTAATGGCCAGGGTCGACTAGGATTTCTTTAGAATAAAAGATCAGTAAAAGTGATCACGATTTTTTTGAAATTTAAAAACTCATATTTTTGGGGGGAATATTATGGAAATTACTTTGGTGATCCAAAAAGTTTGTTTCATAGAATTATTTTGTTCCTGCTGTAATGGAATAAAAATACAAAACACTTTAGTTTACTTTATAACTTTATTTTCACTGGCACACATCTTATTCCTCTGACTGTTCACTCTCTCTTATTCTCTCTCTTATTCCTATTTGGTTCCTTTACATGTTCACTGTTGTTATTTTTCTAAGAAAAGCGTTTGAATCCAGAGCAGATTACGATTGATATTTGAAATGTGAACAGTTGAATTTCAAAGCCTACTACACTGCCTACATTTTTTTTAAAATGCATGAGTGCTTCTATTTTTTTGACCAAAGCTGTAATAGTAATAATTGATTGGCGTGACACACAGGGGGACCAGGACAAAGCTTGCTCATCATCTGCGCGTGCTACTGTTTTTTCAGCTCGAAAGAGGTGGTGCCATGAAAAATTCGAGATATTCAGCCGGGATAGGAACCAGGGCTTTTGGAGTGTGAATGCCGCACTTCACCACGGCCGCCACCGTAGTTAAAATATTTACATATAGTACCTCACAAAATTGAGCAAACACTTATCATTACTTCATATTCGTGCTGTTTAAAGGCCGATCACTTTTTTGTGATATTATTTTGGTATACAATCAAAACTGAATACATATCTTAAAGAAGAGTATATGCCAAATTCACAGACAGGCGATTTCCTATCGGTACTTTTCGCAAAAAAAAAAGGGAAAAAAATGCTCTCAGAACAAAACGAGCGGTAAATTGTTCGGCCAATCAAAATCTAGCGTTCCAAAGTTGACGACTGAGGTGTCATCCGTAAAGTAACAATCACATTTGCTTCACTGTGCATAGCTAGAGCTATTGAATACACTATCGTTTGCATGGCAACCCGTTTAAGAACCACATCGATAGCAAAAATTTGAACAGAGGCAGTATTCTGTTACCGGGGTGAATGGCTCTTAAAATAGTTCTCCGCCCTGCGTGTGCTGTGGTGCTGTCTTGGAGGATTCTGGTAACCTAGGCAAAGATTAACCAAATGCCTAGCACTTTAGCACGCAACTAGTTCTTTCGGATTAAGCTCAAGAAAAATACAATACTTAATGCCAACCTGGCTAAAATGAACAATAATTGGAAGGCGCAAGAGTCCTCGGTGAACTGATCAAAGTTTCTTCAGCAGCTGCTAGTGATGCGTATTTTCTGTTCCCTCACCAGAATAAGAAATCAACGCTTTTTTCCCGATTCCGAATTTTGAAAATTTCTTCATAGTGTTGTAAGCAAGTCGAAAGCGATGGCGCTAAAGATATACAATGTGTTCTGTGCACTGAACTGAACTAACGGCCTTCGGCGCGGGACTGACGAACTTTGTGAAAAGCGGTCAAACAAGGATCTTTCTCAGGCACAACGAAATAAAATGTCTGTCAGATTGACAGACAGGACACATTTCTGATGCCATGTGTTGTTATTTTCCCTTATCCAAAGCCAAGTAGTAATTAAACAGTAAGGCATGTAACGCTCCAGAAATCTCAAATTAGCCGCCCTTGTGAAGCGACAAAAATCACATTTTTGATGGTTTCTTGTGGCTGCTGCATTTGATGTAATAAATGTCAACATTAGAGAGTGACGTATGTTCACATGTTGAAAAATTGCTCTCCGCTCGAATGAGTTTAATGGGCCTTTCAGGAAATGTACATATGCAAGAGATGTTTTTTTTTAGAGTTATAGATGTTTAAGTTGGCAACATTGTTTAAAGTGGAGGTCGCTTGGTCAGTTGTCAAGTGACTTATTTTTAGTTTGATGTGACCAACAATTCTTAGAAACTGTAAAAATTTAACCTAAAACCAGATAGTCATTGAAAAGAATTTGTACAAGTAAATTTTGTTTAGCGAAGAAATTTAATTTTGATTGACTGGATACGTTAACAAACAAAGCTCCTGTAGTTGGAGAGATGACAGTCCTCGAGCACATGTGAAAACACCGTTATACCCACAAAAACTGACTGATTGGTGTGCTTTTTGGGTTGTTGGTTCAATTGTTTTGTACTTCTTGAAGAACACTGTTTGCCAGAATGTTACATTGATGACCGCTAAGGACCCATGATTGTCGACATTTCTGTCCATCAGGTGAACAATCGTGATGTGCAGGAGCTGAGGTTTCAACAAGACGGCTTAACATATCAGACAATTAGAGCCACAAATGATTTATTAAAGGAAACTTTTGGCTAACGCATAGTTCTATGTCTCGGACCCGTGAATATGCCGAGAATGAAGGCCGTTTGACTACTTACTCTGGAGATATGTGAAGTCCTTGGTCTAAGTCAATAGGCCCAAAACGATTGACTACCACGAGGTAGCTCTTCGCCGCCTCACTGTAGATATACGGCCACAAAACTTGGAAAATCTTGCACAAATCTTGGAAAAAGTTAGATCCCCAAAGTAGACTACGTTAAGCCCGAGCTACCCATGAATCTGGTGCACCAAAGCATTACTTATGAAATAATGCCAGAAGATTGTCTGTTGAATAAAGTAAATTTCAAGTCAATTTGGGAAATGCATCTTTATTTTATTCCAATTCAAACTGTTATGTCTCTAAAAAAATACACCCTTCAGATGCATCCAAAATGGTTCCTTCCTTTTCTACGCAAGAAATCTTAAAATAATTTCCGTGGATTTCCTCCTTCACTCCGAGTCGAGTAAGGTCATGTTTAAATTCTTTTGGATGAGACACGAGGGCACATGTTTTCAGGTCATCATCTTACTGTGGCAACGCGGGTATAACCTTAAAAATCTATGCCTCCCTTCTACTGCTCAATGAAATAAAGACAACTGAGGTAAGGATTCTATTCATAGAGTGAGTGCGTAAACCGAAATATATTCCGATTAGAATCCTCTGAATTGTCAATCAAAGTTGTTTGAATGAGCAAACTCAATCACAAAAAAAGCAATTTTAAAAGCGAAAAGGATTTCAAGGGATTATAAGTATTCTCTCTCTTCTAGTTTATGGTTATGTTTTTTAATTTTGTCCTTTTTTCATTTCCCCAATTGACAACTTTTTCCCATTTAAATGAGATTTCCTCAGAAATTCCTCACTTATACTTATAATTTTTCTGTTTCTGTCTTTCAGGTAAAGCCTTAGAGCTACACATCCCAAGGACAATGGACTAGTACCCAATTCAACCGAAGCACATTCAAATATCTTCATTTTCCTGAAATTTCAAACCAATTCAAAAATGTTCTGACTCCAAGTGACATAGAAAAACCATTTTAATTGACTAAAAGACCCAACTTTTCATTGGAAAAAAGAAAACAGAAAATATATTTCTCTGAAAAAGTGAATTCCCAAAACAGTGAACGGAAATAACGGTGAAGAAGAATTCTCGATAAACAGTGAACTTGTCGGCCATTGAAAAGATGGCGACACGGTACGCGGACCCCACACCGGTGGTGGGTAAAATAAGTTTTCAAAATAGACGACATCCCGTCGGTTTGTTTAGTATCTTGTGTGTGTTAGTGTGTAGTGTTAGCCAAAGCCTCGCTTTCGATGTGTCCAAACATCCCGATAGTCAAAACGACATGTCCCTAGTCCTGCCGCACGATACATATCCCGGCTTTAGTATTAAGAAATTCAAAACGGTCCCAATTTCGAGTAACGTCAGCAACTATCACCTTCTCGAGACGGGCTACTCCAAGTACTTCACGGTGCTTGATGATGGAGTGGTGATGACAACATCCGATATATCACCACTTGTCAATCGGCCCGTGAATCTGGTTGTGGTCGAGGAGACACCAAACTCGACGTCAACGCACAACCTGCAGCTGTACGTTATGCATCGCAACGACATGTTACGCTTTCCCGGCTCCATGCTGGACGCGACCGGTGAAGTGAGGGAGAACCGCCCGGCGGGCACACGTGTGCGCGGCATTCCGCTGATGCAGGCCTTCTCCAACCGCGACACACAGAAGATCAAGTACTCCATCATTGGGGGGAACGAGGATGGCGCGTTCGCACTGCAGGACAGGCATCACACAAAGGGCGACCTCAAGGACACCATCATTGTGGACAACAATGACGAGAGCGGGGTTTGGTTGGTCACTGGCAAGCCACTTGATCGCGAAGCGAAACACTTCTACGATCTCTCGGTGCAAGCGTCCGACTTGGACGAGGTGGACAAGACAGTCTCCAAAGTGGTTATAACCGTCCTCGATGAGAATGACAACCGTCCAGTGTTCGTCAGCGAGGAGTACAAGTTCGCGGTGGCTGGTGAGAAGGCCACAGATTTGAACGGCAATGCAACAACGACATGGAAACGATTCACAATCCTAGGCAAAGTCGAAGCCAAGGATGGTGACGGTGACAAGGTCGCCTACAGACTCCTAGCACCCAGCAACGTGGTCATCATTGTTCCTCAAACTGGAGAAGTCATGCTTGCAAACGAGCCTGAAAAGTCTGAACTACTGCTGGACGTGGAAGCGCATGATTTGCGTTACCCCAGCCTGTCGAGCATCCGCCCTGCCAAGGTTCTCATTGAATTCGTCGCCCCCGAACCAGTGTCGTTCATCATGCAGCATCTCAGTCACGATTCGGTGAATCAGCACTCACATCGTCGCGACAAGAGACGGGTAACGCGCGCGGTCCGTCCAACGAAACGCATTGAATTCACCGAAGCCGATGGCGACACCGAGGGAAAGTCCGTCTTTCAACTGGAAAAGGAAACCGACAAGGAAACCTTCAAAATTCGCGACGAAAATCCATGGGTTACGGTCGAAACCAATGGCGCGGTTCGTGTGAAGAAGAAGTGGGACTACGAGGAGCTCGGCCCAGAGAAGACCATCGATTTTTGGGTAATCATCACGAATACTGGACACAATGGTGAGTACAGTCTTTTTGTTTTTCATTCTCGTAGCTTCTATGCCATTGGAGATATTTTGAACTTTCCACCAAACCAAGAGTTCCACCCCATCAGCTTAGTCTGTTGTTGGGTCGGCTTATCCGTCCTATCGAACCCTTCTCAAAGCGCAAATAAAAACCTGGGAATCCAAATCATAAGTCCCTTTAACAAATGGAAAGAGATTATTCTCACCCAACCAGCGCACCCACGATACATTTCGATCCTTTCGACGCCCACACACGCTCACATGTGCCGCATCACCTGTCATCACAGCAGCTCCAATCCCCAGAAAAAATACTGCTTAATACGGTCTAAAGACCTTTCGCAAATAGCTTCCCGAATCCACACTCCACGGTTGAGGCGTATCGCCGAACAGGAAATTCAATTGAAAGTCAGTGCGGCCACGCTCCCCCTCAATTTAGCGTGCGTGTGTGTGCGGCGTGTTCAGCAGACATGCTCAGTCCCTTGGCTGAGGACACGCTGCAAAGCGAATAAATTGCACTTTTGGCGGGCAAATTTAACGCACAGATGTGGCTAGTAGAGCACTCCGATGAACAGATGTAACAGCCAAAGCGGCTGTTTGCACTCGTCGCGTATTTATAGAATTAAAATCTGTTCGGTTCATGCGAATGGTCCGAGGGCGTCCGTTTGCCTCCAAGCACTTGCTGCACGACTCCACTGTCATCGGCCCTGTTGGCGTCGCCGTCGCCAAAAATAAACATCCAATCGGATGCTGAAGGATGAAGGAGAGATGACGAACCCGACTGATTATGACATGCGGGCTTGCATGACGGCATCCGCCAACATCCCCTTGTTACAATGCTGTTCATGAAGATGTCTTCTCTGCCGGTTACGACGCTGGCAATGTTAACAATGACGCTCCTCCTCTGCTGCTGTCAGTCCATCTCACCCATCACCTCAGTGTGTACAGTGGTGTGCAAAAACCAAGAAACGGCCTGGAACGTGCTCTCCTTCGGAATTGATGGATCCGGCCATAACGTCTTGCGGAAAAACACCAGATGCTGGGCGGAAGTACATGTCTGCTGCACGGTGTATGTTGCGTCAGGGATGTGGGGGTGAGGATGTGTTTTGGGAGGGATATAAAAATAAACTGTGCAACGAGCTGATGCACTCTTGGCGATAATGGCGACATGGCTGAACTAAATGACTTTTGTTGCTGTTCCGTCGCAAACGAAATTCGATTTCAATTGCCACGTGAGCACGCCAGTGAACGATAATGGCATCCTTTTGGACTGCATACTTGCAGCTATTCGCTGGCACTCTGCGCAACGGAATGCGACATCAGTTGCAGACCTGTCAGTGATCGTCATCTTGTCACCTGCCAGTAATTGGCTGCTTGGAACGTTGCCATCACTGCAGGAGGATCTGACGGCGAAAGACTTGACAGTGTAGCGCTTATGTACAGTAACTTGCCAATCCCTGCATTGAATTCGATGCTTTTTCGATGTGTGTGAATTTTTTTTTATGGCAAACGAGGTAGTTTTATAGACTTTCAAATTTTACTCTCTTATCTGTAACTAGAAGAAGTGGAATGAAAATGGACTTCGGAGTTAGTCCAAGTTGATGCTAATAGAGTGACTGAACAACTGCCGGCATCTTTACGTTCAGTTTTTACTGCAATGCAAAGGAAAATAATTTTGGAGGAAGGATAAAATGAAGCTCCTGTCGAAAGCACACATGACCGCTTTTTGGGAATGTAAAGTAATTCGGCCCGTTCAAAAAGAATTCCTTTCGTTGAAAAAAACGTAAAAAATGCTCCCCTCCAAGTTTTGTTCTTCGGAAGCGACTCCTTTTTGCCATCTTTTTGGTTATTTTCAAATTAATTAATTGTACGGCGCGACCTAACTTACTCATCAAATACTCGCGTTGTGCGCGCTACTGTTCTCTCACGTGTAGAAGCGACCTACAATTTTGTGCCGACTCCGAACGGCGAAGTTTGAAAAGCTTTTTCTTTGACAATTATTACACTTTGAGTGTTGTCAGCAGCTCGAAAGAGGTGGTGCCCTGAAAAATTCGAAAAATTTGTATTGAGCTGGGAATCGAACCTAGATCTTCTGCGTGTGAGCGTCGCACTCTACCCACTACGCCATTGCGGGAACGCTTATTTTTAAATACCATCTGTTAAAAATTAATTTCCTCAGACATCGAACCAATCTTCAAGCCATTCTTTGATTTCGTAGAATACCCTGACCGATAACCTCCAAAAAAGTTTTGCATCCAAAGAATCTAGTAGTCAGAAGGGTTGCCCCCTTCTGCGATCTGGAGAATACGGTGTTCTAGGTTAGTAATGAGGCCTTTCTGTAATCATTCCAATCATTGAGCCATTCTTCGATTTTTTAAAAGACCCGCCGCGGTGACCCCCAAAATCGTACTGGGTTGTCTGCGGTAATAGTCAATGCTGTAGTCAGAAGACGCACGGTCTGGAGGGTACGGCGCGTAACGTGAGACCTTCCATTTTAGCTTTTTCAGATACTTCTAGTGCGCTACAGTCACGTAGTTCGAGCCGTATCATGTTGCAAAATCGCTTTGTCATGCCTTTTGTTCATTTCTGACCTCTTTTCACGCAACGCACGCCTTAAACTTATAGGTTGTAGTCGATAGAATTTCCCATCATTGGTTACTTAAATTTTTAGCAGTTCTTTTTCTTCTTGTGGCACTTCATCCGTGGTAGACCTTGGCCTCAACCAGTATGTCTTTCCAGCCCGCACGATCTTTTGCCAGCGCCCTCAAGTTGGTTGAGGTTCGTCTCCACTTGTGTGCGCCACCTTAGCCTGGGCCGTCCTCTGTTGCGTTGTAACAATGGCTCAGATTCGAAGCCAGCTCGCCGTGTTCGCACAATTACCTCAATATCGCCAGCGTAAGGTAGCAAATGAGCTAACTTTTAAAAGATCGTACCTCGGTTGTTGGCTTATGAGCTACGCAAGATGTTTTCAATTGATCTTCTCAAGATGTTTCTACCATATGTAGAGCATGACCTTTGGATCGTGGATATTTTGTTTTGGCGTCAGTGTAAACGATGATGCAATGGTTTCAACAGTCTTTGTTCGTATTAGGGTTATCGCAGTATATCCACTTTTCATCTCCAGCCACAATTAGCTGCGAAAATCCCTAACTTTCATGTCTTTCAAGAAGCAGTTCGGAGGTGAAAACTCACCTCTCGACCTCCAGACATCTCTTGTTTTCAACTCGTGGGGCACCCAATTTCCATGCTTTTTAATAAACTTAAATTTTTTAAACTGAACAAAAATTGTTTACAACAATTCTGCGAGTTTCCGTGCATTGGTTATGGATTTTGAACTGGATAAGCCTGGAAATCTTCATTTTCAAATTTTTTGAGGTTTCCACGACGGTTTTTGAGAGCGACACTAAAGTCAGTACATTTGAAGCGTCGAGACTATGATTTATTGGGGTGGTCAGATTCAGTGTGAGCTTCTAAAAGCATTCAATGAGCTTCAGTTACACTTTTCTTCAAATTAAAGATAAGTTCAAAATCTCCCGTAAACGCTGTTTTTTCAAGAAAAAAGTCTGATATTCTGGAAGAGGTAAAAAACAGTTTTGGGACCTAATACAAACGGTGATGCACACTCATTGTTGCTGACAAATGTCACTCCTTTCCAATAAAGTAGTTAATCGCTTCCAAGATCAGCACCGTGCAAGTGACGCCATCTTTTGGAAATGGATCAAACGAATCAATTTTTAATCCCACTATCAAACCAGTCAATTACTTTCTAACACTTCACATCCACAAACAACTTCTCTATCATCTACAGGTTGAGAGAAGTAATTTCAGTCTTCGGCATGATAAATGGTAAAATGAAACCGAAACCCTTGCAGAGTCAGGAATTAAACTTCTGTCGAAAAAACCGTTGTCATCTATTTTATATTTACTTTCTTATATAAACGAATCTATAAAAACTTAGCATTGTTAGCGCAGGGACACTAACAAACAAAGGCTTACGCTGTGCGTTCTGAAGGGATGCTGGGGAAATCAGTTCCCAATCGTGGCATGGGGATCTTCTTCAGAGATTTGTAAATTGGATAACATAGTTGATAGCCGTCATTCTAAGTGCAATGTCCACTTACTTGGATAGCTGAGGAATCGATTCTTCTAATTCATTTGTGGCAGTGGAAATAGAACTTTTAAAGTATTCTGAGAAGTTCAGTTTACTCTGTAGTATGCAGTATAGAATCCATTTTTTGCTACAGAACTATAAATCTGTAGTCTTTCGAGTCAATGGGTATAAACAGGAAACGGGTTAAGTACCCTGAAAAGATTTTCCTTTGGTCATATTTTGCTGATAAGTTCCGCAGCTTTTTTTTACACACTCGTTTATTTTTCTTGATTGAAGCGGACTTGGTTTCCAAGTCAAACGAAATGTCCTTTCAAATTAATGAAAATACATTTTAGCAAAAATTATCGTTAATTTCAACAAAAATTGAGAGGCAAGGAGAGTCTTTCACATTATGACCGTGTTCAATTAATTTCGCAAACCCCCTAAAAGACACTCCACCACAGATTGCTGCGGATATTCTGAAACGAATCCCCATTGCCAAAGAACTAAACCAACCCACATTGTGCTGAATATTCTCAAGGATATTCCGATCCAACCGATGGCCATTTGACATTTTTCCAGCAACCCAGAGAGCACAGAAACAAAAAATAAAAACAAAACCAAACTCGGGGGTCAGAAACAATTTCATCTGTGCGGAATTATAGCCTACGGCGGAGTGCATACAGAAAACTCACCGAATCGGCCAAGTCAAGGCATTACATCGCAGAGAGGAATTTCATTGAACTAAGCATCTCGAGGCTCAAGCAGAAGGCCCTTATCTCGCTCGAGCTCTAATTAACTGAAGGCCCACCGCCGAAGAGCCCCTGCATAGGGGGGGGGGGGGGGGGGTACGACGGCTTCTCACCCCCTCGAAACTCATTTTTAAAACAGTTCACGGTTTCAGATACGATTGTGGTTGTTGTGTTTTCTGCATACCACACATTATTTCGCATCGTCGGTACCCCTTGCCTCCACCCCCTTGTCATAATTAATCACAATTACTCCCGGCAAATGACAAACTACAACAAAACGACCGAAGCCCGCGCATTTAAAAAACAACAAAAAAAAACAATAGACGGGAAATACGAACATCACTGTTGGTGGGTGCGTTCGGCGCCCGCACTGTGGCCCAGCGAAAACAATTACGCGGGCTGGCTGCAAAAAATACAAAACGCAAAGAGACCAGCAGCATCCAGGACGAATGGAGAAATGAAATAAAATAAAATAAAATGTAAATTAAATTTTAATTGGGTCGTCATCCCTGTTGGCGTAGTGAACTTTTTGTTCCTGTAGGTTTTTTTTTGGGCCTGCGTCCCTTTGCTCTGCACCCATCCTCACCACGGGACCGAATGAATGAATATGTCGCGGGTGGTGAACGCGTGCTCACCCCGTCTCGACGACGACGACGATGAATGACGAGGCTGGCGATGTTGTGAATCTCGCTGTACTCGTGCACAATGATATCTGTTTTTTCTCATGAAGACGAGAGGATCGCCAGCAGACGTTGGTATCGGCGGCACTGCCGCTGTCATTGTCGGCGTCCGTTGGGTATTTCGGGAGACTATTGCGGCTTTGCACACCACTCCAGTGTGGAATCTACGTTTTAATTGCCAGCAGAGTGGAGTGTGGAGCACGAATTATTTATTCGCTGCTTCACTTTGTGAATTGTTTCCCTCACTGGATTTATCTTACGTTTTCGGTTGAGATACATCATAATGATCGGCAGTTAACAGCCCTGGGTGCATGTGTAGTCATTTTGTGATGAAGCCATACAGCAATTGCTTATGGATGAGCTCATGCGGAATGGCCATGGTAACAGGGGCACGTGGGGCGGGATGGGTTGTTCATTAAAAATTTCGTTCACATATGTGTGGACCGTGGTGGCGGAAATGGCGGAGGTTTCAATGTCAATGCCGCTGGCAGAGTGGAGAGTTTGCAGCGAAAAAGAAATCGAATGTGAAGTGTCCTTGTCAGGGGATTGGTTTTGATTTAGCAGTGTTCTGAATTTTTGATTGGAAATTATTTTGCGCGATTTGATACGATGCAGAGGCGGTGCTACTCTGGTGGAGTGTGAGCTTAGTTTGGAATTTGAAAACTTTATTTATTGCCTTTCATCTTTTCTTGAAGCTTCCACTTTGTTTCTTGCCTTCTATAGACTCCATTTTTCTTGCAATAACCTTTTGCAGTCCTTAAGCGTACGCTCATGTGAATTGTTGTTTGACCGCCACCTCTCAGGATCTCAAACAATGCAGGAAAAAAGGCTTCCTGGTACATCACTTTGGTCATTCCTCTCTCTTCATCTTCGAAACATTTGCACGTTTTAACATGCGCGGGGAAGCTCTTAGTTTTTGCAACATGTGCGTGCAATTTTTGGTCCCGTTTAGGTTTGTGTCTTTGGAAATAAAGATTTGACAACAAATTCAGTGTCTTAAGAGTGTACGTACAAAGAGTAGACCATCAACTTAATTTAAGGAAGGGCAGCTTAAGCACAAAGAGTCATCAATTCGGAGCCTTTCGGGAAAACTGTAACGAGGATGACCTCGCCTAAGATGCCTAATAAATATGAAGAATGATTACCTAGCTGTGTGAAATTATTTGCAACTGTCGGGAGTTTGAAACGCGTTTTAGGGAAGGCTCAGGTAAGTTTCAGACTGTAGCGCTAGTTCAGGAGGAAGAAGAGTGAGAATGGCCGAATATCTCAGTTCCATTTCATACAGCAGTGCTTGTCCAAGAGATGAGGTAGTACGGCCGAAGGTCTCAGATCCACTTCACTCAGCAGCGCAAGTCCAAAAGGAAGATGAGGGAGAATGGCCGAATATCTCAGTTCCATTTCATACAGCAGTACTTGTCCAAGAGATGAGGTAGTACGGCCGAAGGTCTCAGATCCACTTCACACAGCAGCGCAAGTCCAAAAGGAAGATGAGGGAGAATAGACGAAGATCTCAGATCCGCTCCATACAGCAGTGCTTGTCCAAGAGATGAGGCAGAACGACCGAAGGTCTCAGATCCACTTCACACAGCAGCGCAAGTCCAAACGGAAGATGAGGGAGAATAGCCGAAAAGTCTACGTTTTTGAAACAAAAATTCCTCAGACCGTCTGTTGCCCACTCGTTTCCTCTGCAAAGTGTCCCAACCACGCACTAAAACCTTGATTCTCATGGCCGCCACGTTTCCTTTTTCGCCATCTGCAAAGGAATATGTGTCAAAGCAAAGACGCACGTCCACATGTTCCACCCATGACTCAAAATCCATTTAAATCAAAGCGATGTCTTTCATCTGTTGTCTTTCCCCGTCGCGCACTCCCTCCCATCACTCTGTCCTAAATCTCCTAGAAGCACACTAATTCAGTTCCTTTTGCAAACCCTTTCAAAGACGGTCTCCGTCTCTCTGTCCACTGCGTACTCCGCCTACATTCCTTTGTTGGCCCCAATCTCAATTTGAATAATTGAAATATTCCCCGCACTTTGCTCTCGTCCCTGTCCACCTATCGGTTCACATCGAAACGCTCGACTAATTGTCACACCCTGTGAAGAGCTTATCACCGGGATATGTACTTAAACATCGTATTGATTACACTCACACAAACGTGCACGCAGACGGCACTGAGAGGGCTCTGAGAGCAGGAGATGTATACATTTCCACTGTTCAATTCACCAGCATTCCGTGCCGGGGTGATGGGTGGTGTGTTCCATTTTTCAGAATTTTATTCACCACCGTTTGATTGGTGAAACAGGTGCTTTGGCTGTGGTGGTGTGCCACAATGCATCCTGACATTCTCTCGCACATGGCTCAGGGTGATGTGGCTGAGTGTGTGAGTGTGCTCCGGTTTTTCAGTAGTAAGAGTGTAGTACAACGCACACTGCGCATGTGCCGTACGAGGCCATTATAAACTTCACTAAGCCCCCTCTTCGCCCACATTCCCGTGAAAATGTGACGGAAGTCATGAGTCCTTCGCCCAACGTGGAAGCAGGTGTCTCCTAGACTGGATTGTGACATTCGTTTTTTTTTTCCCCTCTCCACCGAGTACCGTCTTGATGGCTCTGGGGACTTATCCTTGTTACCTGTAAGTCCTTCACCCGCTAAATGATACCGTCAAAGCCTAACGAACTGTGAAAGTAACCCAAATCCCGAAGATGTTGCTGGCCTTCTTCGCCTAGTCCACTTCGAGAATGAATCCAAATTTCCGAGCTCAAACAATCCAACCGCTGTGGCGCCCCGCAGCGGCGGTTGAGTTCTCGTGTTATCCACGCTCCGTGCATTATGCATGAAACCCAACTCTGATCCTTTTTGCGTCAATTAACACGAAAATGTTGTGTTCTCCTCTATCCGCTTCGCATCCTCAGCGCATCCACGGGGGGAGTATGTACTTCCCGGCTGGGGTATGAGGGGCTGTGTCCTCCTTCCATTAATGCACTTATGCTGCTCTCTTGCCAATGTGTGTACGAAGATGGATGGGGTTCGCAGCGACGACGGCGATGATGATGAAAGAGAGAACGACACCGAATACGGCTGGGGACACATATATGCAGCCAGCTACTCCATCCTGTATCTCATTTTAATAATTCATTTCCTAGTTTGCATATGTGAAACAATAAAAGACGAACACACGAACGTACGCTCGGTCGTCCAGGCACAAGCTACAACATCAGTCTCAACTTAATATGCATAAGCACACATTTGCTGGATGGAGCTTCTACTGTTGGGGGTTGGCTCATGATTGTGCCTCCCCTTCCGTCCCATCCGTTTGCCTCTCTGATGTAATATGCCCCAAAATTGAAACCCGTCCAGACGGAGAAGCGCTCCATCGACAGAGGCACACATGACGTTCTCCACTTGAGGATTCTGACGGAATTCGGTTAATGAAGGCCGTATGGTCATTTTCAAGTATGTCTTGAGAGCGACGTGATGACTCAGAAAAAAGTTGAATTTTTGTTGGTCTTCATCATCGTTTCGATTGTCATTTCGGACTGACATGGGCCCATAAGTGGGACTCCTCCAAGTCTGTGTGCTGTGTAACATCAAGTGGCAAGTCGTCCCGCTCCATAATTCGTGTGACACTCGCCTATAATGTGATGTTTACACACGGGCCTAGGTGGTCCTTTCAGTCCTCTAGGGGGTGTCGATCCGACCGTGGCACAAAGACGTCGCTACGAAAGTTCAACTGTGCTTGTGGACGTGGCGGTAGGAAGAATGGGGGCATGTTGATAAACAAATAATTACCTCAAGGGGTCACAGTTTGACGTCGCCATTGAGATGGCAAATTTGCTTAGCCTCCAGGGGATGGCGTCGACATTTGGTAGGTGGTGGGCGTCAGAGTCAAGTTGACAGTGTAGCGCACTTGCCTAGAGACCACATGAGCGACTCCCTGCAGCCGTTGGTTAATGCGAGATTTACCTATGGCCTCTAGGTGAATTTTCTTATGTAGCCATAAGCCTGCCTCTGTGCGAAGAATGCGGCTGGCAGGGTGCCTCCCACGTTATGAATCTCACCTTTAAGCGATTCACTAATTATTGATGATGTGGCTCCAGGAGGCAACATTCAATGGCCGCAGTTGGGAGCTCATATATCGAAAGGACGAAAATTTGATTAGCGTCGGTGTGGGAGTACACAGTCGTATGTTTCTAAGAAGGAAGAGAGAGGAGCGGGCGGTAAACATGTGATAAGGGGTTAAGAAATGGAGTTCTTTTGAGGTATTTTGTTTTCCTGTCTTTATTCCAATCCAATCATGAATGTTGTGAGACCAATACACCTCCACTGGTGTTGCTGACAGTATTCTATGTGTAAAGACTTGGTCCTCGTCCTTCCCATTAGAGAGAGATAGCAATGTTCGCAGATGTGAAAACAGAAGTTTCAATTTGTAGCTTTACGAGAACTAATTTGAAATGTCATGAATGTGTCAATACGTAACAGACAACCAACGGGAATAACTTAAGCGAACTTGTTATCGTTTAAATTTAATGGCTAGATAGCAGCTTGGATGTCCTTCTTCCTCGGTTGCATACAAAGTGTCTGTGATAAGCTTTTGAAGGATTGTTCTTGATCATCGGCATTATGTTGCATGTCTCAATTGATACCTAATCCTCAAATGATGCGATGATTTGCTCATCCGGAAGAAATACATCAACATGTACTCTAACTTCTGTGTATACCGTTCGGTTTAGGGGGCTTCCAGAGAAAAAGACTCAATCACGAACTGTAGGGGATGTATGGCAAGCGACTGTACATTGGGCCAGATTTCGAACGCTCCACTGCAACGTTTCCCAACCTCAAAAGGAATCAAAGGAAATGGTAGACGACAGCTCTAGTCCTAAAAGTCTTCAGGTCTGCAGTCCGAAGAGGCTTCAGGCAGTCGTGGACAACTCTGCTCTAGTCAAAAAGTCTTCAGGTCTCCAGTCCGAAGAGGCTTCAGGCAGCCATGAACGACACTGCTCCAGTCGAAGAAGTTTTCAGGTTTCCAGTACAGAGAGGCTGTAGCCAGCAGTTGACAACACTGGTTCAGGCCAAAAAGTCCTCAGAGGCTGTAGGCCGGTATGGACAGCGCAAAGTTCAAAAAGTCTTCAGGTCTCTAGTACGAAGAGGCTACACGCAGCCATGGACGGCCTACAGTTAAGAAATTCTTCAGGTCTTCAGTACGAAGAGGCTCCTGGCAGCCATGGACAACACTGCTCTGGTCCAAAAAGTTTTCAGGTCTTCATTTCGAAGAGGCTTCCGGAAGCCATGGACAGCCTCCAGTTTAAAAAGTCTTCAGAGGGTTCAGGCAGCCTTGGACGACTCTGCCCCATTTCAAAAAGTCCTCAGGTCTCCAGTCCGATGGGGCTTTAGGCAGCTATGAACAACACTGCTCCAGTCGAAAAAGTTTTCAGGTTTCCAGTACAGAGAGGCCTTAGGCAGCAGTTGACAACACTGGTTCTATCCAAAAAGTCCTCAGAGGCTTTAGGCCGGTATGGACAGCGCACAGTTCAAAAAGTCTTCAGGTCTCTAGCACGAAGAGGCTTTAGGCAGCCTGCGACAACATTGCTTCAGTCCAAAACGTCCTCAGGTCTCTAGTAAAAAGAGGCTTTAAGCCGATGTGGACAGCCTACAGTCCAAAAAGTCTTCAGAGGCTTCAGGCAGTCATGGACAACTCTGCTGTAGTCAAAAAGTTTTCAGGTCTTCAGCACGAAGAGGCTTTAGGCAGCCATGGACAGCCTACAGTTCTAAAAGTCTTTATAGGCTTCAGGCAGCCATGGACGACAGTGCTCCAGTCGAAAAAGTTTTCAGGTTTCCAGTACAGACAGGCTTTAGGCAGCAGTTGACAACACTGGTTCTATCCAAGTCTTCAGTCCGAAGAGGCTCCTGGCAGCCATGGACAACAGTGCTCCAGTCTAAAGAGTTTTCAGGTGCTTTAGTCCTTGATGGCGCTCACAAGTGGAAAAGGACCTCAACCAGTTTGGAGTTAAAAATTGGAGGCAGTTGGCTAAGATCCGTGCCAGCTGAACAGGTTTCTTGTTGGAATATCAAATCCCCCTCGTGCCAAAAGAACGATTACACTCAAGAATCTACTCTGCGTACCATCTGTTTATTTCAAAACTAGAAATCTCTAGTAGCAAAAATCACCTTAACAGTTGACCAAAGTGCGCCGACACCTTCCGCCTCAGAGCACGTTTCAGCCCGTCAACTGTCTCCAGTCTTTCTAAACACAATTTCGTGCTCAACTGGATTAGCTCCAGGGTCTAATGATCATGGCAAAGAGGACAAAGATTCACATTCAAACCACCATCCTTAGACAAAGGAAAACTTTAATCTCGAAAACTTTTCATACTTAGCATCCTGCTGCTAATTGAGTGATATCGTCTAAGCGAATGACACTGCGACACTCGTTTGCTAATTTGCGTCTATATATTCAAAACTCTCCTCGGTTGGAAACCCGAAGAATAGTCTAACCTTCAAATACGCACCCCACATCCAATCGAGCCTTTGAAGCAAAATCCAATTCAATTCGGATTCAATTAATTATTTAAATTTTTTCATACCCCCCAGTGAATAACAATTTCTTGCTGATCCGGCGCCTTCTCTGCATTTTGGCCCGCCCTCCCACCACCAAAGGGCACACAAGTCGACAAGTTAGCTCCCGGGAAACACTCCCATTATAATGATTGTTTTTCGATATCAAATCAACCCCAAACCACCCTGAAAGGGGGACGCAGAATTCAGTGAAGCTCCTGAATTAATTCCAAGTGTGTAACGCGACGGTGCTTGTACCTGCCGCCCAGGCAGCAGTGCTGGGCCCGAAGTGGCAAGGATCGTACACACGTATGAGTGGTAGATTGATGATTTCATCTAACGCCGGTTTTGGGCGCCAACACCATCTTCCCATGCCTCGACAGAAGGCATTTACAGAATTTAACATACGGAACCGAACTGAGCTCCGACGTCGAAAACGTGGAAATTGTGGATACTTACGAGTGCCGCTCTCTTGTGAGGCGTGGGGAGGGGGAGGGACTATCGATACGTGTAATCTTGTTCCAGGACAGACGCAGAGGGTCGGGGCGCATTTCTAATACGAACTAAACTACGAGGGAAATCAATCGATTTTCATGTTTTTTGCCCGCTCCCTCTTGCGCTCTCACTCCATTCCTGGAGAACTCGAGTTTATGATGCGGGCTCACAGACATTTCAGCTTTTCAGGCGCAGCGGTGTTGCAACCGAGAAATGAGCAACTTCCCAGACTTTGGGAAGGTTGTTCGTTTCGGGGTGTACATGTTCATTTCTGGTTTTATTTGCAATTATATGTGCTGTTCGCTGTCCTTCTTTTTTTCTGTTCACTGCGTTGTCTCTATAATCGTGAGCTGAACGAGGAACGGGGGGAGACGGACGAGACGGACGGCACATTCCCTTAGTTTCGTTCGTGACTTGGTTACAACTGGATTGGAATTCAGTTGGTTATGGCTGGGGCGGGGAATGTGTGTGTGCACGGCAACGAACTGTGCCATGTGGTGGGACGGTGGGTAATCGGATTTTAGGTTTTATGATTCAGTGAAACTATGTTACGTTCTCGTATCCTAGACACGGAAGGTTTTCGTTTCGTTCGGTGACGCAAGGACAAGCAAAGTTCTACCAGAGGGCAGCGATGTGTTTCACAGTCCACCGAAGTTCCTGGAGGACTCGCAGTTATTGGTCTGTGGTTGCTGTGCTGGAGCGCTGATGCATGCCAATGACTGTGTTCAGTGGTCACATCTACCTGAGAAGATGTTCCTGAAAGGATGTTATTTGCTATAGGAGGCAAAAGGGCACTCCACTCGTTTAGGGATTCAATTTAAGTGGTTTCTGAACTTAATATGGTGGAATGGAGGTAGTAGTGTGATGGAATTGTTGGAGTAGTCTTGCGGTGTGAAAAACTATTTGAGAGAAGAAAGGCTAGAAACACGATTTTCAGAGGTTTCTTTCACCAGATATTCAATGGCCTGCAGAACTGAACTACAAATTTGTAACAAATCGAGTTCTTGAGCATTCCAATGATCGGGAGATGGGAATTGAGTTCCCTTCACATCTTTAGAAACAGTGGCATGCTATACGCTTTGCTCGAGAGTAGCACTTGGTATTCAGAGTCCAAGTCAACTTTGATACCTGAGCACTTTATTTCATATATCAAAGTCCGCAATATACGCCTATTCAATCCCGTCAGAAATACCTCTCTCTATTCAACAAAATCTGAAGATTTCGGTTTTCATTACGCGGTTTCTACTGTGCGATGATCCCAACCAGGTTGTGTCATGTGCTTTATGCATTAAAGGCATTTTTGGGGTTTCCGATGACAGAACCCGGATGATGAGGTGGAAATTTGAGAATGACACGCCCAAAGAGCGTGTGCTCTTGTCAAACCATCTTTCCCCTTTCCTAAGCAAACGAAGCTGATTCGCGGATAAAATCGATTTACTCTGTCACTCAGATCCTTTGAGCAGATCCCTTTGAAACGTCTAGTAAATTCCATTAACAGAGAGAGCACACGCGATTTGCAAAAATCATTAAAAACATTTATTTAAAGCATTTCCAATGGATTGCTCCTTTTGCTTCTTTCCATTTGACACAGGTTGGTCGCGCATCAAACAGGAATGCAAAATCTGTGCATTGTCCCGTGCTTCCGATGCTGTGCAAAGCTACCTCACCGCCATAAGCAGCACTGCTGTGTTTGCCACCGTCAGCATCCCCTCTCTCTCTCTCTAGCATTCCGCTTCCTGCTGCCGAATCTAAGTTCAATAAACCAGACACCGGCATTGACAACAGCATCGACGTCACATAACATATAGCAGCACAAACAGCACCATAAAGAGAAAACCAAAAATACAAAAAAGAATAACTAAAAATCGATTTGAATCCTTCTGCAGTCACATGCACACAAATTACCCGTGAGTGTGTGCGAAAGTTAACGAGGACACTAGACAAAAGGGGTGGGCGGTTCGGGAATACTGCTAGTGAACTTGTGCCAAAGCAACCCCACGTTGCCTTTTTTATCTCGAATCAGAATTGCTCCCAATACCTATTCGCTTCGTCCCTCGTGTGCGTTGTCGTCGGTTCGGCGATGAAGACCAGTCTTCTTCCATCCCGAGAGTTTTGTTTTTGATTTTTTTTTTTCAATCCACATCCTGACCGGGGATGGTGATTCAGTTTGGTTTTGAGAATTTCTGAAGGAACAAGGATCAAATAATTCAATTGAGACCAATTGGAAAATCTATCCGGTCGCTCCTTGAGTCAACCGAACGAGAAAAAGGAGAGAGAAACGGGCGAAAACCAGCAACAAACACGGGTTGTATGAGTCCACTTCAGGGATCATCTAAAATCCTTTCACAAACCTCGCACAATAAACTCCCATACGAGAGAAAGGGAGAGAGACGTGAACACTTTGGCATCATAATAGATGGAATGGCCCGACGAGTTTCCCATTAAATGCCAATACAATGCAAGAAGTCGGGAAGCGGAATATGGTCAACAAGTGGAGTGAAGTGATATCCTTACGTGTGTGCAGAGGATAATTCAGCAGAACTACACAAAAGCGTCGAGAAGCGAACCTTGCAATCGTTAATATCACACGACTGAAGGCTTGAAACAAAGGAGGACGAAGAAGAGCGAAAGAAGGACTTTCACCTTTTCCACTTCCCTTTTCGTTGCCGCACTCGAGTGTCGCACACGCAGCGAATTGTGCAGACGCACAAAATGTCTTCCCATCACCAGCAGGCTCAAGACAAAGCACTTCGTTTCCTCCGCCATTGACGCTGAAGTACATTGTTCCGGCTTAACGGTGGTGGCAAGAAGTCCGCATCCAAGAGGACCCTCCCCCCACACAGGGAGAAGGAAACAAAGCAGAATCGGTATGAAATGACACAGGCGGACGACCGCCGTCTCCGTAGCCACGGATCCATGAACCAAAGGAAAGGAGAAGAGGACACAGGACACAAGGATAAGTGCACATCAAATAAAACTCAGAGTCTGTATCCTCCCCCATTTTTGGCAGCAGTTCACGACGCGGCTGGATGTGCGGGAGCTTATTTTTGTGCATGTGTCGATGGAGGAAAGGATAAGGAAGGCATTAGCGTTCGGTTGGAATAAGTTCGTTCCCCCGTCGCTTTGGCTCGTCCCTGTTTAGCCAGCGATTGTTGTCACCGCCGGCTGGTGCTGCTTATGCTGGAATGGAGTCGAATGTAAAATTTATTCATTCCTCACAGAAACAGGAAGTATTGAAAGAATTCACTAAAACGAAAGAGAACGAGAAGCGAACACGAAGAAAATGATGAAATAAAATTCCGGGTCCGGAAATGAAAATATTACTTCGACAGGAAGTGATTGAATCTCGGCAGGAATTATGTTGGCCACGTGTCGTTAGTTGGCGAAGTTATGAGCGGGCGAGTGTGTTCAGTCGAGCGGATTCGTCGGCAATTGGGTGCCGGCGGATCGGAGGCTTGCGTGGTTAAGTAGGCCGCCCTGGGAAAAGTTTTACAATCTTCTGGTTTCACGAATTCACGATGACAAGATACAAGTGTGCCTTACAATTGATTGATCCAGTGAAGGAGAGGAGACTTTTTCTCTGTACATCTGGGAGAATTCATAAAAGAGCTTTGAATCAATTTTAGAAAATGTTAGAGGGATGGAGGAGAAGACGATTATTTTGGGCTCCACACATGTTGTTCAATTTCTTGAGCTCTATTTTGTGGTATGTCTTAAAGCTCCTAAGTCAGCAAATATATGCTTCTTCAGATGATGTTATTATCTTTGAGTCCTTTTCGCCTTTCCTTTTACAAACGATGCAGAAAGGACTATTCTCGGGATTTTCGTTTGCCTGTCAGGAAATTAGTTATTTCTTCATACAAAACCACCACAGGACAAGTTAAGTTCCTCGTTCAACACTCTTGAACTCACCTGCATACACGTTTCGTTGCTTAAGATTGCAGATTTGCATCTGGACATTGGATTAGGAGATATTCACAAAAGACATTTTTGTAAGAGGTAACAGTGGTAACTTTGTGGTTCTTAATGGGTGGTTAGGGTCAAAGACAAATTGATTAAGAGGTAATCTGACTCAAACTTAAGTCCGAAGGATTCGAAATAAAGCACAAAATTCAGGAAAGTTTTCCAATGCATGGATGAAAGCGCTATGGAAGACTGTTTTCAGAAGTAAAAGACAGAATCAAAGTTCATGTTTAGGAGGACTTATTAAATTCTTTTGGAAAGTGTAGGAGGTTGCTAGATGGCGTTACAATCGTTTTGTGAATTGTCGTAAAAGCAACTGTCGACAAAATCGGAGCTTGGTTTTCAGAAGCAAAAGATGTAATCGAAAGAATAGGTTTTGATGGGTATATTAATTTTCTGTGAACAGTGTAGGACTTTGCTAGGTGGCGTCACTGCCATGTGTAATATGTGGTATAAAAGACTAGCATGTTAATATTTCTTTTATTGTGGCGTAAAATCTACGGTTCATCTTCTTCTTCTTCTTCTTCTTCTTGTGGCGCTACAGTCCGGGGTGGACCTGGGCCTGAACTAACGTAAAATCTACGGTTCATACAATTTTAAAATTTTGAATTACAGAGATATGGGAAAAGTACCTTACTACTATAATATAAATACAATTGTTTAAAATAATATCACATAATTTTTTAAATTTAGAAGAAAAAGCCACTGAAAAAACTTTCATTAAAACGGGAAAAAAAACAAAAAAGAATACATATTGGAGGAAAGAGAGAAGAAATAGCGAAACTCAGTCATGAAACAGTGGTTCTATTGTTGATTGGTATTGAAACTATTGCAGTAAATAGTAAATAAATAAATGAATAAATAAATAAATAAGTACATAAAAAAAATAATATATAAATAAATAACTAAACGAATAAATACAAAAATAAATACATAATTAAATAAAAAAATGCGGTTGCCGTGGCGTAGTGGCGGAGAGCGACGTTCACACTCCGAAGGGTGTGTTGCTGACAATACTCAAAGAGTAATAACTGTCTAAGAGACCTTTTCGAATTTCGGCCTTCGGAGTCGGCAAAAAACTGTAGGTCCCTTCTTCTCGTGAGAGAACAGTATCGCGCACAACACGAGTAGTTGATAAGCAAGCTAGGCCCTGGTCCCCCTTTGGACTGTAGCGCCAACAATAATAAAATTTTTATAATATTATATATATAAATAAATAACTAACTAACAAAATAAATAAATAAATAAATAAATAAATATAAATAAATAAATAAATAAGTAAGTAAGTAAATAAATAAATAAATAAATAAAGATAAATAAATAAATAAATAAATAAAGATAAATAAATAAATAAATTGAAATTGACTGATGATTGTCCCAGATTAACCCATGATTAGTTCCGTTTAGGATTCTTAAAATAAATCAATTTTTCATCGCCAGTAACAATCCGATGCAAAACTGATTTTCTTTCGTGTCCTTGAAGCAAAATTTCACAAGTGTTTTTTCGGTTTTCCATCTCTCTTTCATTCAATTCATGTGGCACCCATTTTCCACACTTTTGGATTTTTTTCATAGCTTTTAAACGATCAGAAATTGTTTGTTGTGCAAGATTTAACATTGCTGCCATTTGCTTTTGACTCGAAGTGTCATCTCCATTCAATATCGTTTGCAATTCGGCGTCTTCAAACTTTGTTGGTGGTCATCCACGTTCTTCATTTCTCACATTTCATTTTTGCATGTTGCTTCTGATAGAGCATGATCACCATATGCCTCGACAAGCATTCGATGCGACTCTGCAGCACTTTTCTTCAAATGAACACAAAAAATTAATGCTTTCCGCAAATCATGACTTTCTGGTACAAAATTCGACATTTTTGACACGATGAAAAAATATGATGTTGTCTGTTCAATGACTTGATGTATACTTAATATTTATTTCTTATTTATAAAAAAAAAACAAGGGCTCGTTCACAACAAATGTTCCCTATCGAGACATTTGTATCCTGACGCTCACTTCCGGTATACCTGGTGTGATCATGAAATGAATATGATATGAATATGCAAATTATCCTGTCATTTGATTCTTGTTTTTGGAAGGACATTCCGCAGTCAAGGAGCACTTGAGAATGGTATACGATGACTTAACAGTTTTGAACGTGACAAAACTCCTCCATACAGTGGCCATCCATCACCCTAGAATGTCACAATGATCAATGGCTACTGCAAAATGCAAAATGCTGAAAAAGTGGTCCATAACATTCTGCCGTCGGAGAGGACAGTTCCGCTGTACTACTGTCTAACTCATTGTTCTGTGCCTCTAAATGGTACCTTTTCTGAAGCATTAAACGTCATTTGACAGTGGTTCGGATCGAATAAATGTTTAACAGCCAAAATGGTTCATTTTGTCGGCTTTCAAAAAGCGTTTCTTTTTTGCACAGTCTAAAAGAGTTGGAGTATTGTCGGTTGTAGTATATGCATCTGGTTAAAAGGAAATGCCATCTGACCACTTGTGTAGCTACCATAATATCTTTGGCCTCCAATTTTTGCTTACAAGGAACGATGTGGTGCTGGGGATAGACTATCACTTTGATTGGTCGGTTATCTCCAGTGATCTTCTGCCAGTCCAATCAAGATGGATTTTCTTGTTCGGTTCGAAATCGTCTATGTTCGGCAATGCTTTCGCCTAGTCTGCTATCAATTATGTGCTGGATACAAAATGAGCTCCGTTCCGAAAGAGATTAATTATAATTGTTGGCACGACACTCCACAGGGGGCCTGGGCCTAGCTTGCTCATCAACTACCCGTTTTGTGCACGCTACTGTTCTCTCATAAGTAGAAGGGACCTACAGTTTCTTGCCGACTCCGAACGGCGAAGTTTGAGAAGCTTTCTTAGACAGTTATTGGTCTTTGAGTGTTGTCAGCAGCTCGAAAGAGGTGGTGCCGTGAAAAATTCGCGGTATTCAGCCGGGAATCAAACCTAGACCCTTTGGCGTGTGAACGTCACACTCTATCCACTACGCCTCGGCGGCCAAGTGAAAGAGATTACAACTAGTTTTTATATACACTCACATAGTCAAGACCGACACTTTTTTCATTTTTTTAACTTTAAAATCATCGATGCGAATCTTCCACAGAGCCCTGAAGGAGAAGACAGCAACCGATAGTTCTTGCTGTCCTAGCTAGACATGCTTTGAAAATACAGACTGTCTTTTCCAGATCCCTTCCCACAGGATATCCTAATGTCTGTCACTGTCACAACAAAAAAAAGTCATCTCCTGCCCCAAAGCCACTTTTCGACACATAATCAGACAGCAGCTCAAAACCATACCCAACGACCACACCCAAATTTACCCCCATTGTGCGATAATCCATTCATTATCCACCCGAAACTTTCCAACTAAAAACCGAGAAGCTTATTCCCGCGTCAGACAATGTCCAGAAAAAAGGAGAAATGTTTACCAAGTGTCACGCACAGGACTTCTTGTATATTCTTTTTCTCAGCATAATAACGGCAAACTCAACCGGATAATCTCCACCCGCCGTCGCCCATGTCCTAGCCGGCCGTTTGGACGAACTGATGCAGAAAATAAGATAATTCGATTTTCCACAAAGACGAGCATAAAGCCAAGCAAAACTGTTTCGCTATCGGTCCTGGTGTCGGTGTTTTGTCCTCCTGATTCCTGCTCGCTCGCACCCTTGCTCGGACCGTCTCAAGAAGGAGACTTTGTCGGTAAAGAACACCATTCAAATGCTAATTGCTTTTCGAAAACTATTTACCTTCTCAGTGAATCCAATTACATTCCCCCATCTTCTGGACAGCGACTGAGAGGTCCTTTGGGCAAAAAATAAATGCAACAAACCCTCCCTGTCGTTCTGTCCCTCACATTTAAGTTCCGAAATGTCTTCTCTCACATGAGAATAAATTCAAATTAAATGGAAAACTTTGTATCCTTAGTGAATCTGTTGCAGCAGCGGCACACGTCACATTTGAGATACCCTTCTTTCTCGCTGCCGGCGACAGGTTGGGGCGGAATATTTAAGCTGCACAAATCTCTGCCAACTCCAAGGATAGTTACTCCAACGGGTTGGGCTCATCGTGGGGTATCCACATACTGCACCCTGGCTGATACATGCACCAATGCGGATATCTGCCAGGACCTGAAGTCAAAGGACCGACATGTTCATTACTGGGAACTTTCGAATTTGTGCTCCATTTCGCATTTCGTGTGCGGTCCAAGAGGGGCACTCTCATGAAGAAATGTTCATAAATATTCATATCCCTGCGACAGGGATGAAGAAAGAAATAAAGTCACACACACGTCCGTGTGCCTCGAAAGGGGAAGGTTTGCAGGACGAATATTCAAAAACAAAAGCGGTTGAAAAGAAGTCGAAAATCGCATTGAACAAAGAGGGTATATAAGTGCAAAAAACCACCCTAATTGCAACTGCCACACACTCACTTACACCGTCCTGTCCCCCATTCCGTCTTTGTTTTCTTCCTGCTTCTCATGATTTTCGTTTTCTTTTCTCCTCTCGTTCTCTGTGTTTGGAATTTTGCAAAGAATGTCTGTCATTGCGAAGGGCCGAGACAGGGAAGAAGTGCCAGTGATGGTTATTGTCAAAGTTGCGGAGCGAAGGATTGTCATTCAGGCGAGCGGCTGTGTAAGTCTGTCTGTCTGTCGGATTGGAGCAGGTGGAGGTTTTTGCACATCAAAATTGCCCCCGCAGTTAAGTTTCAAGTTTATTGTAGTAATTTTTCTTCAGTGCGCTTTCTTTTTTCATTTTCCTTCCCGGGTGTGCCGAAAACACATTTTCTCTCGTTCTTTTTGGTGTTTTTTCCTGCCCGCCTCCCACCATTCGTTTACCTTTGTGTGGGGCAGCCTTGTGGGGTGGTTTTCCTCTCCATTTTGTTGAGAATGTTATTTTATTTCCGCTTTTCTTTCGGTTTTTTTGTTTTTTCTTTTCCTCAGTGAAAAGTTTTTACATTCTTTTTTTCTCTGCCACACAAAGAAGTTTCCTTTTTCTTACAACTTGAAGTTTTACTTTGCGTTTCATTGTTTTTATTTTTCCTGTTGACTCGGGACTTAAAGTTTTTGGGTAATTTTTGTGAAATATTCTCCTCAGCACAATCAGTGGGACGACAAATCATTGCGAGGAGCGCCTACACTGAAGGAAAATTGCTTCAGCCATGATTACGGGGAGGCTCTCACCTAAGAGGGGTTGGCAAGTCAACAAGTGTGAATATCCTCTTTGGGTTCACCACTGGAGGAGACGTGTTTTTTTTTTGTTTATTTAGCTGGCCATTTTCGGGGCAGACTTTTGTGGACACGTTTGCCTTAAGGCACTTATGTATATCAAATTAATTAGGGGGCAATGGCACATTTGCAAATGGTAGACGTTCGTTTTGTGATGTTTTTTATACTTTATCCTTTGAATTTTGTTGTCAAAATTTGGTCTCCGTCTAACGCAAATCTAAAAACGTGTAAATGATATGCCACCAGGCCTTTAAAATAATAGTTCATCATAAACTTACAAAATGTTCAATTGTGTTATTTTCAGACTTATTTCTTCACAAATTTTACGTAAGGCGTCCATGAGGACTAACTCGCCTCAGTGCCAAATCGTGATTTTAAGTAGAAGCGTGAGTGTCGTGTAATTTGTATGCGGTTGAAATAGTGGCGTCATTACACTTTTATAAAGTGCGTTCCCGTTCCATGTCACAATTTCAATTCAAACCTAATTCAAGGTTTTGGACATCGAAGTGATGGATTTTTGGAAAAGTGGAATTTGTCGTACATTTGGTTTTTGTTTTTGGAAGGCAATCTGGAGTTCCGTTGGTGTCTTGGGTTTGATAGGAATCGTTTAAGGTTGTAACGAGTTCGAATGTTGTAGCGCGTTGTTTTCAATAAATCACGCCCAGGTACATGTTAGTGCTGCAAAAATATACAAACCAAAAGGTGAAAACACAGATCCATAATTTCACACCACTAGATCACCCATTGGTCGCCGTGGCGTAGTGGGTGGAGTGCGACGCTCACACGCCGAAGCGTCTAGGTTCGATTCCCAGCTCAACACCAATTTTTTGAATTTTTCATGGCACCACCTCTTTCGAGCTGCTGACAACACTCAAAGAGTAATAACTGTCTAAGAAAGCTTCTCAAATTTCGCCGTTCGGAGTCGGCAAAAAACTGTAGGTCCCTTCTACTCGTGAGCGAACAGTAGCGCGCACAACACGGGTAGTTGTTGAGCAAGCTAGGCCCTGGTCCCCCTTTGGACTGTAGCGGGATTAGAGAACAAAACAAATATTAATCATCAAAAATAGATTTATTGTTTTTCAAAGTACTCCCCATTAAGATCTATAAACTTGTGCATGCGTTTGAACCAATTGTCGAAGCACTTTTGCCACTCTGATTTGAATTGTGGAAACATTTTTGCCACTCTGATGGAGGTATCTCCAAAACATGCATTCTGAACGCACAACCGCTTTTTTAGGTCTCGAGAAACGTTGACCTCTCATTTTATTTTTTACGTACAGGAATAAGAAGAAGTCATTCGGTGCCAAGTGAGGACTATACGGCGGAGGACTCATCAAATCGATGTTTTGAGAGCTCCAAAATGCATTTTTTTGACCCGACGTGTGAGAGCTCGCATTGTCGTGGTGAAGAGTAATCCGTCTTCGGCGGTTGGTTTTCCTGATTTCTTGGAAGACAACTGGCAAACAAATGGTTGTGTACCACTCAGAATTGACTGTTCTGCGTCATTCTAGTGGTACGATTGCGACATGTCCAGTTTTTCCGAAAAAAGAGGCGACCATTCTTTAATGAAGGTTTTTGTGGCTTTTCCTTCAAATTAATCTGTGATATATCATTTCAGGACTTGTATTAATATTTTAGTAGTAAGGTAATATGACCGCATCTTTAAAAATGTAAGATTCAAACACATAAATGTAATCTATTGCCACAATAAATAAAATATATAACTTCGGGCGACCATTTGCTTGGAAGTGCTTCGTGCGCGAGGAACTTTTGTTGGATTTGGCTCAATTTGAAACACCCATACAGTCGACTGCTGTTTACTTTCGGGCTCATACGCGTAAATCCTCGATTTATCACCTGTCACGATGTCATAGACGTGCTTCGAAGCACCGCGATAGTATTTTTGGAGCATTTCTTTCGACCAATCGACACGAGCCTTTTTTTGAGTGATTGACAAAATGTGTGGGATCCAACGCGAACAAATTTTTTTGACGGTCAAATGTTCATGCAATATTGAATGTATGCTGGTCCCACTAATGCCTACGGTTGTCTCAATCTCACGATAGGTCACATGACGATCTTGCAATATCAGCTGCCGCACAGCATTAATGGTTTGCGGAACCACGACTGATTTTGGAGGATCTTCACGAAATTCATCTTAGAGTGAACTACGACCTCGGTTGAATTCATGATACCATCAATAAACGCTGGTCCTTGATGGAGCTTCATCGTCAAAAATTGATTTAAGTGCATAAATGCACTATTGTTGAGTTAATCCACGTCGAAAGTTGTAAAAAATAATTGCATGAAAATTATCACGACTTAGCTCCATTTTTTTGGCGAGGTGAATCTTTTAAGTTACTGTAAACAACACAAATAGCACTCGTATTTCAAAACGTTCTGAGTACATACAACATCAAAGTTGGCAGTTGACAGATTGCAACACTAGGATTGCCCAACCCGGAAATATAAAAGGCAACCGTCGTATCCTGAATCGATTGCGATTTGTACAGAAATCTGGTCTGGCTTGTTACGCCTGGTGTAGAGCTGGTGGTTAATTTTTGACAGAAGTATTTGTTTCTCAGTTTTTCTAAGAAGACCTGCGGTAGAATGCAGCAGACATTTTTGAAGTAAGTTCAGCCGTCTCCTTTCAAACATGATATAGTTTGGAACAACAGAACGATTACAAATTGGAGAAGAATCGGAACTAGTCGCATTTGTTAAAGAGCAAAATATTAAAAGTCTTTTTTCAAATTGTCAATTTTTGGTTTTGACGGGAATTATTTAAGATGTCTGAATTAACACTTTTTCTATGACGAAAGATATACAGCACTGTGCAAAATAATAACACCATGTTCGACTTTGTCACTTCTTTGCTAATAACTTTTTCCTTACAAATCTATCATATTTACAGCACAAAATCCTTATTCCAACACTAGCAAAACCCATAAACAAGATAAGGAAAATTTGCATTCTGAACTTAGAAAATCCCGCTATCCGGAATGACACCGAATTTCGGATTGTGCAAAATAATAGCACCAAGTCCAAAATTCATGAATATGAAGTAAAAGTCAATGGAATACTCAAGGTTTTTTGATTTTATTTTTGTTGTTGGGTTAGTTTTACGTATAACCTTTATTTTTAAGAACAGCTTCACAACGTCGTGGCATTGAGTCGATTAAGGCCTGACGTTGCTGAACAGGGATAATTCTCCATGCAACATACACCTCGAATTTTTCACGGCACCACCTTTTTCGAGCTGCTGACAATACCCAAAGAGTAATAACTGTGTAAGAAAGCTTCTCGAATTTCGACGTTCGGAGTCGGCAAAAAACTGTATGTCCCTTCTACTTAAAAGAGAACAGTAGCGCGCACTACTCGAGTAGTTGATAAGCAAGCTAGACCCTGGTCCCC
The DNA here is from genome assembly GCA_955652365.1 of Eristalinus aeneus. NCBI lineage: Eukaryota > Metazoa > Arthropoda > Insecta > Diptera > Syrphidae > Eristalinus > Eristalinus aeneus. Next base: position 26,776,313 of record OY019131.1, read on the forward strand.
CTGTGGACTGTCGCGCCAACAATTATTATTATATTATATGCACAATGGTTGAAGTGCGAGGGACGATGAGCTATCCCCTGCAACCGCAAGCGTGCAGCCGTCCTCTTCCTTTTCATAGAAGTTACCCCTGTGGCAAACCCAGAGCATAAAAGGGGTGGGAGCGGAAGGCAGAGGAAGTGTACTGCGGTCATCTCCGCAGATGTGTGCCATCGCTTATTTCAGCAAGCCGTCGGTAGTCCTTCCTTGAGAAAGATATCAAAGAAGCTCCATGCCTTGCCCGGTTGTGCTCACGATTGCACCAAGTGCAAAAATTTATAAATATGAAGTAAATGTCAATGGAATAGTGAAGTTTTCTATTTTTATATTTGTTATTGGGTTAGTACTTGGTCCTAGAACCTTTATTTTTTAGTACAGCGTCACAACGTCGTAGCATGGAGTCGATTAAGGCCTGACGTCACTGAACAGGGATATTCCTCCACACAACCTGCACAACATCCCATTGCTGTTTTGTATTTTTGGGCTTTACTTCATATATAGCTTTCTTTACATCTGTCCAAAGGTTTTCAATGGGATTCAGGTCCGGAAAGTGAGGCGGCCATTACATCACTTGAACTCCATTGCTTTGGAAAAATTCTTTGGTCAGCTTGCTCGTTTCTTTGGGGTATTGTCTTGCTGTAGAATCCATCCAAGCGGCATATTCCACTCTGTGTACGGTAGAGTTTTTTCTCTCATTATGTATTAATCATCGGTTTTATCCAAACACGGGACCTTTTTTAATGACATGATGCATTGTTTTATTATCTTCTTAATGGGTCTTAAAGCTGATGTAATAAAGGTGTTGTGCAATAAATATTCGTATGATGCGCCTGCCTTTCATGGGAAAGTGTAAATAGTACAGTAGTGAATGAGGTGCTATGATTTTGCACAGTGCTGCAAATCTACAAAGGTACATTCTTATGCTTGGAATTCGTAACAAATTGGACAGAAATGTATAATATTAAGAGACCACTGGAACATCATAAGTCTCATGAGCATAGCTCAGAAATTGTGTTTCAATAAAATATTCACTTGTTGTCGATTTATATTACTTGCAGTGACAATCCACAAGGGGATCAGCTTGCTAGCCTGCTCATCAACTACTCGTGTTCTGTTCTTTCAATCAGAAGGGACCTAAAGGTTTTCTATCAACTCAGAACAGCGAAGATTGAAAGGTTTTTTCCAGACAGTTATTTCTCATCGAGTGTTGTCAGCAGTTTCAAAGAAACGGTGACGTGAAAATGCGAGGTGTTCAGTTCGAGGTTTAAACTAGATCTTCGACGTATAAGTATTGCACTCTACCCACTATACCACAGCGGCCTAGACTTACTTAACTATCACCAGTCTTTCTTTCTTTATCATTATTTATAAATTCTAAACAGGACAATAAAAATAATTTCATCTTCACCAAGGACAAATTGTCTGATGTGTTTTATACAACAAAAAAAAATATAAAACACAACAATGAGATGAGGTCCATATTCATTGGTAAACTTTGTGTTTTTGATCATTGCCGTGTTTTGGGGATATTGTGCAGTTGAAGTTGATTTAAAATGCATTATTAATTTACCCTCTTAACTATTTAACAAAAACCAAAGTCAACATAGACCTTGCCGTTTAGACTTGGTCTTAAACCACTGGTCTCCTCCACCAAGGAGGTGGTTGACAAACAAACCCCAGAAAGAGAAAGAAACTTGTGCTTTTACTTCAACCTAAGTATGTAGGTCTTAGTGGCCGCCGTGGCGTAGTGGGTAGAGTGCGACGCTCGATCTACAACATGGTAACGGGTAGGAGTTTTGTTGTCAAAAGTGGCAACAAGATTTTTACCAACGTTTTCCATATAAAAAATGGGCTCCAACAGGGTGTAGTAAACTCACCAATCCTTTTCACTATTTTCACCAGCGAACTGATTGGCTCCATGCGCAAATTGATCGCGTTCGCCGACAATTGGGTCGCATACCGGACGGCACCAAAGATAAAAGTCATTAACACGCTCCTGCAGCGTGACTTCGAAAAAATCCAGCAATTTTGCGATGACTGGAAGTTGAAAATAAACTTCCAGAAGTGTGAAACAATCCTCTTCCGGACTCCGTTATACAGGGCCTCAAGGGATACGAAGAAGAATTGGCGCAAGTTCGGCATATTAGACCCACGGGGTCAGCCACTAGCCGTGAAGAGTGTAGTGCAATATCTTGGCATTATGTTGGACCAGTATCTGTATGGAGGTATCCATGTAGATACAGCTCTGAAGAAACCTAAGAAAGGCTTCGCTATGGCAAGGGGATTGTTTTACAACAGCCAACTTGACTCCAAAGTGAAGCGAATCTGCTACACGCCTCTCATCCGCCCAATCATGGTGCATGGCTGCCCGGTGTGGTTCAATGTGAGTCCTTCCCAAATGGAAAAGATGAGAGTCTTCGAGAGACAATGTCTTCGCTCATGTCTTAAGAAGTCCATAATCCCGGAATCCAACTACAAGAAGTTCTACCCTAATAAGGTCTTGTATAACGAAGCGAACGTAAACAGGGTTGATAATTTTATTATTAAGCTGATACGGAGGCATGTTGCACGAGCCATGACCTCTGAGAACGATCTCATATTTGGGGCCTACTACCCAAATGACGAGTACCACGAGAACGCTCGGCGAAGGTTTTCATTGCACCGGAAGCGTTCTTGTATCTTGACCGCATTGGATTGATTCAGGATGCGGAGGCATGTCCACTTATTTACCACGTGGTGAGAAGGACAGTGGACAGGCGACTGGTGTACGACGCCAACGTCGCAGATGTTAATCGGGATGCTCTCCGGTTCAGCATATCCGTCTCCATCCGTGATAGGATGGAAACGGATAAGGACCGGGGGTTCTATTGGTGGTTAGAGCCACATCAGAAACCCCAGCTGTCGTCAGCCTAGTGTGGTTTACGTTGGTCCCCCACGGCCAACTCACATCTAGTATAAGTTAGGTTATGTTAGTTATTAAGATTAAATTAAAAAATAAAACAAAAAAAAAACAACAAAAACTAAAAAAACAATAAAATCAAAAATTGTAAAAAAAATGTTAGCCGTAAGAATATTTAAGTTAGACTAAGTTATAGACAACTAAGTTTTTGAACAATTTTCTTAGTTTTACATAAATGTATAATAGTTTAAATAAATTAAATTAATTAAAACAAGTACTGACGCTGAAAGGCAACAAAATGAATAAATTACTAGTTAAGCTTAGAGCGCCCGCATAGGGCCAGGAAGTAGTTTTATAAAACACATAATTTGTACCTAGGTTAAGTATTTTGTTCCTAGCTTTAAGATAGCATTAGTTAAACAAAATAAAATGCATTTTTAAACTAAACTAAAAAAGAGTGCGACGCTCACACGCCGAAGGTATAGGTTCGATTCCCAGCTCAACACGAATTTTTGGAATTTTTTTTTCTTTCGCGCTGCTGACAACACTCAAAGAGTAATAACTGTTTATAAAAAGCTTTTCAAATTTCGCCGTTCTGAGTCGGCAAAAAACTGTAGGTACCTTCTACTCGTGAGAGAACAGTAGCGCGCACAGCACGCGTAGTGCCACTGTGGATTGTTGCGCCAGCAATTATTAAGTATGTTTTAAATCTGTAGTTTAGATCTGTCAAACCAACATTAGTTGTAAGCTTCAATTCTGAAAACGTAACATATTGTGGAGACAGCATGTTTTTATGTCTGTATCATACGTGATTACTTTCCACACAATTGAAGCCTTTTGGAAGGCTTTAACATATCAAGGTAAGTAGGTTAAGGTGTCTGATGAATGCACTTAGTCCCATACAGGACCATTGTTCTACCACACCATGTGGGAAGAACCTAAAACCAGCTGGAGCCGATGATAAAGTTCAAAATGTCGGCGGGAGGGGTTTTATTGAGGTCATGTAGGCCGTTGAGGAAATAGCTTCAAAAGTGTTTGTGTCTGAGGCGCGAGAGCCTCAAAGTTAAATCAAAGTTGATTTAAAATAAAAACAACCCTTCAACAGATTTTCTAAAGACTCATTTTTGAGATGTAAATAAACACCAGACAAACAAACAAAAGAGGATTACAAAGGTTAATTTTTGGCCAATTATTCAAAGACATGTAACATTTCAAACAATAGCTTAATTGTTCCGATGACACGGGCCATTCCAGTCGATTGTAGTCTAGATCGAAATGTCAAAAGCAACGAAAAGAGTTCGACACCTTTCTCGGAAACATTCGTTAACGTATCCTCGGCATGTGTTGTGCAGTAATCTGATTTGAGGAGCACGTGTTACAATAATTTAACCTAATTTGTTCGCCAAACCCCTTTTACTCTTTTCCTGTTCTGTGAAATTTGTTATGTAGCCACTTTTTCAATTCAGCATTTTGAATAATGGATATATGATCGGATTGTACACAATGGAGAACAGGCGCCACATTCTCTGAATCACGCCCCACAACTGACATATTCATGATGAGCTTGACTTTTATTTGATTAACGGTGCGATCAGCTTCAAACAGGTGCCCAAAATTTGCCACAAATTCGCCACAACATTCTTTACATTCTCAGAGCAAGGAAAGCGAATTTTACGATGTGTCTCAACCGGGTTTTCAAGAATTCAATGACAACCAAAAATCTATTCGGCTCAAAATCCCTTTCCTCTCTGAGTAGACGTTATTCAAAGCCAACAACCGTCCAACGCCAACCTTGCCAAAGCAATCAGATTGCAAAATAAAATCGCCATTCACAGAGCAAAAGCATTCACCAGGGGATTGGACGAGAACTTGTTGCTTGATAGACGCCATTCATTGTCATGTAAATCTCCATCGCAATGACAACTGCTTAAATTAGCCATAAAATTTCTGATAGTGTACACCAGTCAGCCACCGCCGCTAGTCGTTGCGTCGACTTCAGGGACCTGCGTTTACATGAAACGAAAAGTAAACAACACAGGAATAGTTTCGGAATTATGAGGGAGGAAACCCGAAGACCGAAACGTTGAAAGGCGAAACTTTAATTGAACAAGTGAGTGTGGCTGGTGGAATAGAAGATTGTGTGGCGATGGCGACGACAATGGAGACGACTTCTTTTCTGTGATGCCTTGTGCGGTGTGACGGGATGTTGTTTTCACATCCCCACCGTGACTGGGCTGCAGTAAGCAAAAGTATGATGATAGCAACGACTGCGATGGCAAGAGACGAGTTACTTCCTCATTTCTTCTTTCATTTACTGCACACACAAGGACTTGTTCAGCGCAGAAAAAAGTACAGAAGGACAGCAGTCTCGGCACGAGTTATAGAACAAGAAGACCAGCGCTAGAACTACCACCATTCGTTTAAGTTTGAAACGAGGCAAACAACACGTCATACAACCCGGCTCGGGGTTTCTTTTGGAGCCCAGCCATCCCCCCACTGTCAGGAGTAAGGCTCTGACCGTCCTCATAAATTCCATGCGCATTTTCCCGTCTGTGTGTTTATAAATATGAATGCCACATCCGCTTCCATCCCAGCTTCATTCCGATTACCCTCTTGTTGGCTGTGTATTTCCTTTTCTCGTGTGCCCGGTCGCCACCTACACAAGATGAGCCAGTGTAGCGGTGTTCCTCACGCCACCCCGGCCACACCCGTTCCAGGCATTCGGCTTTCTCGTCCTTGCCTTGCAATGAAAACGTACTAAAAGTGTGCTCGGTGTGTGTAAACGAGAAAATAAATGGAAACGTAAAATGATGGATATGATTTTGGTGTTATTTTTCGTCCTTTTTGGGAATGTTCATATGTATGTAAATAATTCGTATTTTCGCGTTTTTTTCAAGGGGGGAATTTTCTCGGAAATCTAAAGGGACTTTCCGCGTAAGGACTTTTGTCTGCTTCATTGTATTTGTTTTTTTCTGGTTTCTCTTTTTTTCTTGGTTTTTATTATTCGCGAGATGAAGGATGTTTACCGGGTGTTTTTACGCTCTACTAGAAATTGTTTATCTGGTGGGCGTGGGCCAGGGTGAGGACGAACAGCGGAGCTTTGTTTTTTCGGTAGAGAGTAATGGTCGGCCATTAGGATATTTAACGTTGACGGGTATTTAAGACAGACAATAAACGAAAAAGGATGAAAGAGTGAGTGGAAAGGAAAAAAATGTACGGAAATTAACTCAGCCATGATGGGAGGATAATGATGAGTGAGGAGTCGGCTCGTGGGTGTGTGCGTGTACATATTTCTCTTGAACTTGGAAGACAGTAACTCATGAGGTTCAGGTTGGTGATGTAAGAATATTGCACTTGAGTGTTAAAGAATCCCTTTTCGACCATTGTGTATGACATTCTCCTTTTGGGGAGTTACCCTTTAGAATTATTTGGCACGGGACTAAACTTTGAGTGGTGAAAAACACGTGCGGACAATTGATGGGATGCTGCATTGGGCCACTTGACACGATCTCTGAGACATTCGAATGAACTTGATAAATTACATGATCCACATATGCCTGTGACTGAATATTTTGTGTGTATCATACATATTTAAAGAGGGAGAATGATATATGGGGGATTTTGTCTAATGACGAGAAATGAGACTCTTGGGTTGAAGGGGTTCAGCTGATGTCTGCAGGTGCTTATTCGAAACGTGATTCTGTTTACGGGAGAAATATGAACTCATGCTTGAGGGTGAATCTTAGATGGAACGGGTGTAAACATAGCTATCTATTAATATGGTGTCTGTTACATTGTCCCAATCACTGTCATTTGGTGTACAAAATTTTACGCGATCTGCAGAAAATTGAATCTTATAAAGAATTTCATTAAGCAACTGCTAAAATTTGTTCCAGTCTTAAGTGTATTAAGCTTGCAATGTTATGAAGATCGTGTAACTCTTCTTCCTATTTTGCTGTGCATAGTCATTCGCCGTGCTGTATACAGAGGGTAAAATAAAAGAGGGAAAACTTCGCATGTTTTCCTGAGAACACATAATATCTATGAAAAATGATTCGATTTCCGCACTGCTCATTATCGGCAACAAGCCCTCCTCACGATAAGTTCGAGATAAAATTGTGCTTAGAACTACAGCTCCTCTATTTTTTTTATTTCTTGTTAGTGTCGATGTCAAAAACAAATAGAAGAACAGAACTGGTGAAGCGCACTGATTTGACTGCACTTTTGGGTGCAACTTGATCCATAAACGACCGAGGCACTACACAGGAACTCATACCAATTGCGACTAAATCGCATCAGACACTATTTTGATAGCGGCCCGAATAGATAAAAAGGTGTGGCGTTGAGGGCGACACTCACAGGCCGAAGGGGGAAGTTCGATTCCCGCTTGAACACCTCGAATTTTTCACGGCATCATCCCTTTCGAGCTGCTGACAAAACTCGAAGAGTAACAACCGTCTAAGAAAGCTTCTCAAACTTCGCCGTTCAGAGTTGGCAAAAAACTGTATGTCCTGTATGTATGTTCTACTCGTGAGGAAACAGTAGCGCGCATAACACAACTAGTTGATGAGCATGCTAGGTCCTGGTCCCCGGTGGACTGTCGCGCCGTACAATTATTAGTAAACGCGGCAAACAGAACGCAGACAGCACGAGAGATACCAGTTATTTGATAAAGGATAAAAATTCGTGACCTCGTGAATTATTTGTCATCCCTTGTCGGTTCGTCAATACAAGATGATGGTGGCCATTGGACGGTTGGGCTATGTTCATAACGAATTGCCGTCGTATATGTTCACGAACATTTCTCATTTGTAAACTAAAGCTACGTATAACCTGATGAACTAATTAAAAACAACGCCTCAACTTGGCATTTGATACATTCGCTTTAAATGAACTTGTTTTGATTTTGTTAAAGTTTTGTGTGTTGTACTTCAACGAAGTTGTTTCCGTATAAAGTATTCTTCTTCTTCTTCTTCTTCTTCTAATGGCGCTACAGTCCGGGATGGACCTGGGCCTCAACCAACATGCCTCTCCTGCCAGCACGATCTTTCGCCAGCTGTCTCCAGTTGCGCACTCCAAGTGAGGTCCTTCTCCACTTGTGTGCGCCACTTCAGTTGCGTTGTCCCAATGGCTCGGATTCAAAGACTTTTCGGGCCGGAGCAGTGGTGTCCATACGCTCTACAAAATATGTTACTCAAAGTATTGTACGTCGGAAAGGACTAGTTCGTACATTTAACAGATTAGTTTTTTCTGGAATCGACTCAATCATTAAACCATTCTTTGATATTTGCAAAAGTCCCGAATCGGTTTTCATTTGGCAAATAAGACAGTAGTCAAAGAGTGGAACGATTGAAGTGTAAGGCAAGTGGAGTTAGATCTCAAATTTTTTGAACGTTACAGATGTGGGATTTGGGCTTACGTGATCATCTGCCTTAATGGTTTATATCAAGTCGTCCGTTTCCCCAGGAGTCCTTTTCGACCATTGTGTATGACATTCTCCTTTTGGGGAAGGAGAATGGTCTTGCGTAGTTAACGCAAGACTAAACGTCTTAGTTACCCAAGTACGAAATTGAGATCATACTTTAGGAACAGTCACCCCACCTTGGCTTGATGCGAGGCCTTCTTAAAACCTCTTCCGCTCTCTGAGTCGCATTGCTTGGTTAAGAATGCAACTCCACACTAAGTCGGAATAGTCAACTTATCGCCTTGCTTAGGCCAGAGTTAACAACAACTATATAAATCAGCACAGTACACTAACCACGACTTTGCCTACGATGTTGGGTGGTATTCCACAGCCACCACTATACTCCCACAAGGTGGCCTGCCGCTCGGTCAGGCTTTTAACGAAGTTCCAGAAATTGCTGGCCTTCCTTGGCACGAGAAAATAGCCTCTGGTCAAGCTATCACTACGAGTCGGCCTCCGTTAAAACCTGGGTCCCCACCATCTTGTGGGCAGCCGCCGTCTACCCACAAGATGGTGTTTCCTCCATCAGTGTTTCCGTTGAGACTATAAATTGTGTAACGGATGTGATTTTTGAATCATAAAATCCAATTACATCAACAGGCCTTCGAATAAGACGCTAGTCAAAGGGTGGAAGTTCTGAACAGTAAGGCAGGTGGAGTTATCTCATTTTTTGAATGTCGGAGTAACATGGAGTTGAGCGTTATTATCTAACAAAATCACTAAGTCATGTCTATGGGCCGTTTCTGATTTCTTTTCATGCAATTCTCGCTAACGTGTATTACCTGAAGCCGATAACATTTCCCATCAATAGTTTCACAAGATTTAAGGAGCTTATAGTACAGAGAGTGGTCGCCGTGGCGTAGTGGGTAGAGTGCTATGCTCACACGCCGAAGGGTCGATTCGATTCCCGGCTGAACACCGCGAATTTTTCACGGCACCACCTCTTTCGAGCTGCTGCCAACACTCAAAGAATAATAACTGTGTAAGAAAGCTTCTCGAATTTCGTCGTTCGGAGTCGGCAAAAAACGTAAAGTCCCTTTTACTGGTGGGAGAACAGTAGCGCAAACAACACGAGTATTCGATGAGCAAGATAGGCCCTGGTCCCCCTGTAGACTGTCGCGCCAACAGTTATTATTATAGTGTATAGTATTAAGGATCTCTTCCTTTGATGTCTTTCAAGATGAAGCACTAAATCTTTCTTTCGACATATTTCGGTAACAATTCGTAAGACGCAAGCAAGAAAATTGCTATTGAATAAATCTAAATTTCTTCAACCGAACCGCTGCCAATACCTCATGGTCAAACTTTTGGCTGGCCAAAACGCTCTTCGCCTTTGACGATAGAATCACTACACTTACCATAACTACCGCACTGCAGACTGCTACTGTCTACGCTGATGCACACTTATTATTGCTGACAAGTGTCACACCATTCTAATGAAGAAGGAGGCTCCATCTTTTGAAAACGGACTTTATTCATTTGTAACCCCAATACTTTGTTGAAATACTTTGAAAAGTTCGAATGATGAAGTGACTGACTGTTTACATTGAGTTGTGCTTAAAACATGTCTCCTACGAATTCCAGTAATAGACATTCCAAAATTATTCAAAGCCTATATTATGACATTAAAATCAACGATCCTTGGACATTTTTCCTTTATCCTTTAGAAAGGCGAACTGAATTGCTACAACTGAGTTTATTTGAAATTTTTCATAATCGCCCCCTTATCTTTATTTTTCTCTATTGTTCTTCAACACATGGTAGTTAGAGCCCCAAAACGGCATAAAACTTGGGGACTTTACGACGATAATACCGTCTCGCGTTGTACATAGCGTTGGCATATAGCGTCTGAGTGAATGTCTTATTCAGGAGAATTAATGCTTTTCAATTACGTTTATGACCTTATTTTAGGTTGCGCAGCTGAGGCGGTTGGGTTTTCGGTACGGGTTTCCACGTACCTAGTCCTAGCTTTAGACCTTTATTTCTTTAGGTTGCTCTATTTCCATATCTTGTTTTTTCGTACTTCAGTAAGACCTCCTTTTTTTCCTTTTTTTGGGGCCAATGATGTTTATTTTAAATATTCACATTTTCTTAATTTGCATTTAGTCAGAAGTACACTAAACTTTGCTGAAGCTAATTTCGTTCAGACTTATATTCGTCTGAACGAAATCAGCTTTAGCGAAGTTCATCACCTCTCAACCATCTCTCTTCAGCTGATTTCTCAGTCAAACGTAAAGGCTCATTCGCGTTTTCATCTGTTGTGCAGCAAAAGTTTCTCGTTTAACCAATCACGTGCGATAAACATTGCTTTCCTTTTTTAACATTTTCCCCTCATTCCTGTCAGTTTTAATACCCAATCCTCTGAATAGCTTCATTTTTGCTATTTTTCGCAGAATAATTATGTGCAATACGCATGCAGAACGCACGCTATTTCGATGAAAATAGCGGTTGCGCTTCTACAGCCCACATTACTGGTTCACCCTTGACCTGAAAGTTTTCCCCGCGAGCATGCTGAATGCTCTGAAAACATGAGTTACGTCCCAAGTCCTCTTGATTGCAACCCACAGCAACTCGTTAAACTTTCATTCTCGGAGCATCGAAATTCCATTACGCGCACTTTGGTCGCTAAGAGATGACTGCTTTTGCACGAAAAACTCCTAAAGCCGCATCCCGTTGCCGTTCTTTTTCCATTACAAATTTCTTCCACCGTATTTCTTCTTCATAATTGACCTTCCTTTCGAAAAACCACAGAATGAAGCACTTTGCAAAGTTTCTCCCTTTCTGCAGCCACTCCCATTAATTTCCTCAATTCCACTGTCGGCATTCCTGCGACGTCGATACGTTTTTTATTTTTTATTTTTGTAATTTTTCATGTCAAACTGCAGTCAAAGTCGCCTGCGAGATATAGCCATTGACCTGTCCAACGCCATCTTAACCCTGAGACCATTCCCCTCATGCCGTGACAGTTCATCGTTTCTTCTTCCCCACTAATGGCTCACCCCCACCCCCAATCATTTGCATTTAATTGCATATTTGCGAAAAGTAAAAAAAACAACTTTTGCTTCGTCCATAAATTATAAACTCAAAGCTGCCTTTCTGGCATTCAATTGCACAAACATGCACGTCTCCTTTCAATCCGGGCAGACCTTTAAGGCAATCGCCGAGTGGCGGGGCACTCAGGCGATCAAAGAAAACAGAGAAAGCGGAACCACAAAATCAATTTCACTACCTACGAGTATTTAAACTTTCGGGTTTTGCAAAGTTCACGGTTCTCTCCCGTTGAAATTATCCCACCAAGCGTTGCACTGCCTGTGTTTGTGCCTGTGCCAAGTTTAACTACAACCCAGTCGCACGAGGGGTGGGGGATGTTTTTTGTATGGTCGGCACATTCATTCAGAATTTTCGCATTCACTTTACCTTTGGGTGATGTTAACTTGCAAAACAAAGTCGAAAAAGACCTCAAATTGATGGAAAAAATAACGTGAATGAAAAACTGCACTAGCGGCAGCAGGGAATGAGCATCCTGTAATAGCAGACGTTCGTGTTGGCACTCAACCAACGTCCCCAGCTCACCCACTAGAATGTATTGCTTTTGCAAAATAACACGGCCCACCGCTCGAGGTCACACTACACCACCCCAACCCTCCATGTCCTTCATGTCGCACTTTGATAGGATTTCTGTTTACCGTTTCCCAGGCTAATACAAACTGCCACCCCACTAACACACACAAACACGTGTGCACGCTGTTTGTGCTCGGAAACGTTGGCCATAAAATAACAGTCAGCACATGCCGACATCATCTAAAACATTCCATCACACGACCATCAGTCAACGAAGCCAACAATTCCACCCCGTCGCGGGTGAAAAGGAATTCAAAATCGCATAAAAAAAGGACAAAACGAACAAGGACTCATTAGTATGCAGGGCTGCGAGTAGTAGGGTGAATTTCATTACACAAAAAACCAACACCAACACCACTACAGGCGACAACGGCGACGACCAACGGCTGAACCTGGAAAAGATAATTCAATCTTTTTTTACCGCTGACCATTGAGAGGGTATACATGTGTGTGTGTGTGCATTTGAATGACCTGCAGCGGAATTCGGGATTTTGCTTAGGCAGTGGGGCAACAAGAGCAAAACTTACCTTGTTAGGGATCATTATGGTCCTATGTCCCGGGATACCAGCACGTTGTGTTCCTTGTCGTGTAAGTCCAGGGTGTGGGGCGATGGGCTACATCCTTTATGTGTGTTTGCTGTTATTTATGACTTTCTTTTGTCCCGGTTTTCCCTTATCCTCCAGCCCGTTTCACAGCAAACAAGAAGTCAGTAATTAGTAGTTTCAGTTTTTCGCTGTAAGGCAGTGCACGGTTGGGTGGGTTTCCTGTAATATCCTTGGCAACAGCGGCACAGTGCCGTTCTGGTCGCTGCGTGGGTTTATTTATGTGCACACCTGCATTCGAAGAAACTCATTGTGCGCGTCGCGTTGTTTCACTCCCGAACGAATCCTGCTGTTGCAGGATGTATGTGGAAGCACTTTTCACTGATATAATCACAGGGCGGGGGCTGAGAGACGACATGATATTTGTTTTGTCCTAGAATTCTAAATGTGCAATTTTATTGCACAAAATTGCTGGGCACGACGCTGAGAGTAACTCCAAATTTGTTCTCTACATGCTTGCGCTACGTGAAGAGGTGACTCAAATTCGCTACGAATGGGAGCAGCATCTTAAATTGAAGTGCTTGTGTGTGGGTATATGTGAACCGATGGTTTCATTTAATTGAGGTTTGATTGCGTTTTTCCTGTGCTTCAGCTGCACTAAAGTTAAAACAACCTCGATGCCCGGATTGTGGATTCTTTGTGCACAAGTCAACAACTTGGAACTGATATGTGTACGATGACGACGGGGAGTGTAGCATTTGTTGACTCTGCAGGATGCTTGAGGGAATGACTAAAAGTCTTTTAGTTTTCAACGATTTCGGTTTGCAGTATTTGTGTGAAGGATGGTCCTGGTCAACATCAATCCGCCTTTATGGGCGGCCACTCTACCACAGATCAATCTTAGAAAAGAGTTTTCTAGTTTGAGTCATCCAATCAATCATAATAAAATAAAATCGTGCCACCGCTTTCCCAAAAACCGAATTCACCTTTCTTTGACTTTTGGTGCCCAAGCCTCAAACCACACAGCTACCGCAGTGAGGGCACTTCCAAAGAAGAACCAAATAGACCCTCTCTCGTCAAATTGAATTCTCGAGATAATGAGATATGTGAATCCCATTATCGAAAACGTTACGCCCTGAAAAATGCCAAAACGTATCCTATCCCGCATCGATTCGATAACCTAAAGGCGATCAAAGCAGAGTCAGGGTGGGGCCGCTCTGCTTTGTCCGTCCACCACCGATTTGCCACCCGTCACCCTGAGTCATCTAGATGAGTTATTTATGCATGTCCAGCGACAGAGCCTTCGGTTTCCCTGTGTTCATTTGTCCGATCTGCTAAACCCGCCCTCGGTCATTTGGGATACAAATCTATTCCTCAGTCCCGTACAAGGCAATTATTCGATCGACACGAGATGTGAATATAAAATGCCGATTCGCCTCCCTGCTCCCTGCTCCCATCGCATGCGCCACTGCGTATTTAAGGAAATGGAATTCAAATTTCTTCGGATTCCCCTTTTGATTCGTCTTTCTCGCTGATTCGTTGTTTCCTGGGGGCCCAGCCTGCCCGGCCGCTAATCCAATATTCCGGAGGAATATGATAAATTATTCGCCGAAGGTGGAACCTAACATTGTTTACACGATTATCTGGATTGTTTTGTTTGCGGGCGCGGGGTGTCGCCGAACTGCATGGAGATGATTAAAGATTGCGCCGGAACGTGCGGTGGTTTGGGAGCGCACACATTTTTTCACGCATCCCATGGCGCCACGTCGTGGCGCATGTTGTTTGCTTTATTAACCATGAACATGCGTCACTCTGGGACTGAGCGGCTCTTAGAGATTTACGACTGCTGCGGTGCGTCGTGCTACTCCCCGAGCAAGAGAAATGTCTTCACACGTAATTATTCCCCAGTATGAGCGATTTTGGATTGGAACTATGCTAGGCTGAGGTGGTCTTCGAGGAATATTTACGAGGTGCGCTCTTTAAAGATGGTGGGGACATTTGTCTTGAACTCGGAGTGGATTAGGTTTGATGTGACACAAGTTAACGTGTGTTGGTCGACTAAAGGCCTAGAGGGTGAATTAGGTTGGTGGTGGACGTAGTTTGGAATGATATGTGTGTAGAATGGAAAATATATTGGTTTCAAAGTTTCTACATCAAGGAAGATGAATTATTTCAGGTGCTCAGGCTAAAGCCTTGAAAAGTCGACAATTTGTAAGCGTAACCCTACAAAGAAATTAGGCGGAAATCCAATCCACTTCTGCTGTGTTTATTTTTGGATGGTTTCCTTATGCATGCTTATTTTCCGAGTCTAAGATTTAAATTATTGTTTGGGCTTATTTGTGGAACGATTTAAAGCGAACTTCATTCAAAATACTGGTAACACTCACAACAAGCGTGAAAGTTGTTTCATTACAATTCGCCATCACTCACTATTCTTCGCCCAGTGAAAAATTGACAAATACAGCGGAAAAATGTAATGCTTCGATGTTTGTTTTGTTTTCTTCCAACAAGCCAAGAAGCCTACATCAAACCCTGACCCCGTAAAGCGCACAAAAAAAAAATGCGAATTTTGCTTCAAGTACTTGATGATTACCGAGGAAAGCAAAGCGAATAACCATTTCGCAATCCACTTCGAGAAGCGCCACTCAGCTACGCCCCGATGTCTGAGAGGCACATTTCAAGTGAGCGAACACCAGGGGACTAATGCCGTAAATTTCAGAGTCGTCAGTTAATTAAATCTTTTGACAGGAATGTAGTTTCCTGTTTACCTGTGAATTGTGTAGCGGTAACGATACCTAATGTGTGCTGTGGGGATAGATGTTTGGTGTCAATTAATCATAGTGCCCGTCGGGAGCTGGTTTGTGTAACGATACCTTGCCCAACATCGTGGGGCGTTCCACAGTTTTGAATGGTTAAGCAATGGCCGACGGGAATTAGATTGATGAGAAGTTTGACTTTATAACGCAATTGATTTGGGAGGCAGGCAATGAATTGTTATGCTTAGAGGAATAGTGGAACGTGGAATACTGATACCGGTCTAGTTAAAGTTTTCAATTTAATCTTTTTTTTAATTTTAATTTTAATTTTAATAATTAATAAGTAATTGTAATTAATAAATTTATTTTACAAGATCTCCTGTAAAAACGAGTTGGTAATTGATAGCGAATTAGGGCATTGAAGATTGCTGTTCCTTTGGCATCGACTCTTAGGCACATTTGCATAATTTTTGTGTATCATGAAATGGCGTTAAACGCTGAAAATCAAATGATTTTTTTCCTAAAACTGTTTTGTGCAATACACTTGAAGTGTTGTCGAAAATGTTACAGGTTGTGTCAGTTTCAGTTTCTTACCCTTTTCATTGCTATCGGAATGCTCCTTGTCGATTATTGAAGTTTCGGTTTCAGGTATGTTTTCACTTAAAAGTGACCTTATTTCAAATTTTCAACATTTTTCCAAAGCAAAAGCCGTTGAAGTTGAAGGTCTTATGTATGAGCACTAAATATTTGAATCTGCATAAAATAAAAATTTTCTATCTTAAATAAAGGTCAGACAAAACAGGAGTAATCTTAAAATTTAAATTAAAACTCTTAATTTCGAAGTCCCTGTGGTTTTTCGAATCCGAACCACAGGGACAGCGCAACAGAGGAGGTCCTAGACTGAGATGGCGCACACAAGTGGAAAAGGACCTCAACCAACACGGAGTGCGCAATTGGAGGCAGCTGGCAAGAGATAGTGCTAGCTAGAGAGGCATGTTGGTTGAGGCCCAGGTCCACCCCGGACTGTAGCGCCATCCGAAGAAGAAGAAGAATTTCGAAGTCCTAAAAGAAACTCGTGGTCGCCGTGGCGTAGTGGGTAGAGTGCGACGCTCACACGCCGAAGGGTCTAGGTTCGACTCCCAGTTCAACACCAATTTTTCTAATATTTCACGGCACCACCTCTTTCGAGCTGCTGATAACACTCAAAGAGTAATAACTGTCTAAGAAACCTTCTCAAAATTCGCCGTTCGGAGTCGGCAAAAAACTGTAGGTCCCTTCTACTCGTGAGAGAACAGTAGCGCGCACAACACGAGTAGTTGATGAGCAAGCTAGGCCCTGGTCCCCCTTTGGACTGTAGCGCCAACAATTATTATTATTAAAAAAAAAACTCGTTAGAGCTATAGGTGTGGGAACATTTTGCCCCTGCTTAGTTGTACAAAGGGCTTAAAAAATCTACTTAATATATAAAAGAGAGATTTCAACCCAGCCAACTTTTCCTTAAATTATCAGAAGGTATGATTTTTTTCGATATTGGGCAATTTTTTCTGGCTTTAGAGATTCTCACTTTCTTCGGTAGGAACTTTTAAACTTTAAAAAGGTCGTTAAATCAAATGTAAAAATTGGATGTGCATAAGGACAGTTGACAATTTTATTCCAAAACAAAGGTACTTAGACTATGCATTTCTTACAAACATTCACTTCTCGTGATTTTATGCACCACACTTATTTAAAAAAATTCATAGTGATTTTATTTCAAAATTGATTGCCAAAGTCGCACTAGATGGCATCATTGTCATCAAATTTGTGGCAGACAACCACACCAACGGTCCGGCCAACCAGTGCAGCTGAGCATACTGAACGGACTACGCAACGGCACACTCAGCAGCACATCGCAGTACGTGACCTAACCCAACGGCACATAACCCACGCGAGGATATCCTTCCACGCAAAATAACATCTGCGATCGCGGTCCGTACGTCGTTGGGTAAACAACCCAACGAACCCAACGGTGCCGCGACGCACAAGAGGATATCCTTCGCATCCCACCAACGCCGAGGAATGCAACGTGGGCATGTGCCTACGGAGCAATAAAAGGAATGGGTTGGGTCACACAAAAGACACTCGCAATTAGAAAGTCACACGGATCATAACTAGCAGTGGGATAGTGAGACTGATCAATACTTACATTGAAATCGCCGATGATAACTTATCTAAATAAAATATTGTATACATAAATCCACTCCTCGCCTTTTAATTAACTCCAAGTAGGACATACTTGTGGCAACGAGCTACAAATTTTTGGTGAAAAGTTGAATATGAAGAGCACATTAGTTGTAATATTGTCTTTCTGGTGTTTTGGGAAGGTGGATACCTAGTACAGGTTTCAATTGGTTGTGTGGAAGCAACTTATTGCCTTAAACCACCTTTAATAAAATCTTTCCTCTTATTCTCGCGGAACAGTCGGTAAGTGTTACTTCGCTGGAGACAGATTAGAGTCTTTTGTCTCATTTGAAGGTACAAGCCGAAATCTAGTTACAACTACTGCTGCATTGCTACTTCAACATTTCTTAGACAATTTTGTAAGGTGATGTTCATCGGCACTTATTTCGCAAAATAACGCGCACATTCACGTACTCTATAGTGTAAAGCGTTTGCGCCGCGGGACAGAACGACCATTTATCACGTTTTTGTTTAAATTGATGGTTTCCGTTAAATCCAAGCACTAACCGATTCGTCTATTTCCCTTTTTTGGAATTCGTTCCATTGCTTTTGCTACGTATCTTTATTTCGGATTCTTTTTAGCTTTTTTGCGTTGGTCTAGTCTTAATAATGTTAATAAGAATTGGGTGGCGCTATAATCCACAGGGGGACCAGGGCCTAGCTTGCTCATCAACTACTCGTGTTGTGCGCGCTACTGTTCTTTTACGAGTAGAAGGGACCTACAATTTTTTGCCGGCTCCGAACAGCGAAGTTTGGGCGGCTTTTTCTTAGACAGTAACAGTAACAGCCGACTCCGAACGGCGAAATTAGACAGTTATTACTTTTCGAGTGTTATCAGCAGCTCGAAAGAGGTGGTGCCGTGAAAAATTCGAGGTGTTCAGGCGGGCATCGAACCTGGACTTTCGGCGTGTGAGTGTCGCACTTTATAGACTACGCCACGGCGGCCACCAAGTCTTAATAAACACCCAGATATTTATTAAAATACAAGAAATAATATTGTATTGTCATACTTTTGTTGTTACGATATTTTACACCTTTCTGCTAGTAATGAGCAGGGATTCTTCTTATTCTTCTTATGTTCCGGAAAGAATGTGACACTAAGGTTTGATAGATGTGCAGGTGACGATGAGTCTGCGTCTATCAAATATACTGTCAAAACTGAACAGCGAACACTGTATGCAATGTGAAGTTACTTTTGATTGTTTTCTCAAGGCGTACAGATCCCTTTTTTTCCAAAACTAAAGAACAGTGCTTCAATTTAAAGCAAAAACATCTTGGTCGTGTCATGGCTAGTCAGTGGTAAGTGTGTTAAAATTTCCCAGGTTTGAGTCCGTGCTACCGCATTCCTTTACGATAGTACTGCAAAAGCTTTTGAAAAACCTGTGGGCACCTTATACTTGAAAGATGATCTCGCGAAACTCTAGTACCTGTTAAGAATTGTGAAAATCACTTTAACCAAAGTTACATTTGTAGGCAATTTTATATTCTAGTAGAGAAATGCAATTGTTTTTATAAATTCATTGATTACAAATGCAGCAAGTATTCAATAAGCAGTGAAGCACTTTCTTTCTAATAAGTTGTTCGTCTTATTGAATGTTGAACTAGTCCTTGTCGACTTTAAAAAAACTTTCTTCAAATTCTCAAAAACTTATTTGCCATGTTCCCACCTATCGGGTGTGTATGTAGTATACTACATTCACTGGAAATGCCAGTTTCCAATTAGTTCTTCGTTGGAAACGTTCCTATTGCTTCCAGTTCACAATTAACCACTTTTCATGGAAATCAGGCCAATCTGTGTGCATGCGGAAATAGAGTTGAAAAACTTTGCCGTTTACTCTCCTCATTAACTCATCTCCCATTCAGACCTTTGCCACTTGCCACTTGCAAGGTGAAACGATAAAAGTGTTTTTTTCATCGAATGAAATTCTACACTATCCTTCTTCTTTTCCATTCCCTCCGGCGCGGCATAGAAACCCAGTCAAGCTTTTATTTTGAAACATCTCGTAGCTAAGCAGAAAAGGCGTCAGTTACACACATGGTAACTGATTATCTCATTCACGTTGTCGACATCGTCCGAAGCAGAAGTGAATTTCAGTGGAAAAATCTCCTGACATTGTATTGTCGCGAAGAGATGCTCCATGTGACATTCTCTTTGCATGATGACAGATCAAATTTCATTTGCCTATGAGATGCAATTATGTATCTGATACTGGCTGACGCAGTGAAACAGGCAGAAATGAAAGACAACAACAATGCGAAGGCGATTGTGTTTGTTCCAATGGCGTACACTTCCTGGTGCATACTGGTTGGATGAAATCTGCAGAATGTCATCACTTGTCGTTGAGTGTTTCTGTGCGGTCTTCTGTCCTCGTCGACATCGTTGTCTGTGTTGTCGTTTCTCTGAAGTTTCGTGGAACAATAGCTTAGTTTGTGGCAAAGTGTGCAAGGCTACGATTGAACCGTCTGCTCGAAATTGATGTTTCAACGATGGGAGGGGTGATCTGAAGACTGTCGAGATGTAGTTGGACAATCTTTACGGAGTTTCTGACACTTCGTTGTGAAGAAATTTGGAAATTAGATGGACTTGTGTTAAGGAGAACAATATGAAGGCGATGCTGATGTTTGGGTAAAGCTTTGTTTTGAATTCCGGTGACAATGTCGCAATTTGATGTTAACAAAGTATTCAAATGGTTGCGTTCCATTTGTGGGCAAATTTTGCTTCAGTGAAATACCGATTTGTCTCTTAAGAATGCTAGATAATGAACAACAAGGCGATTACTACGTTTCTTAATCCCTTCCTAACCACGACTTTAACACTCCTTCGAGTCCCTATTTAGTTCACACATACCAAAAACCTAAAAGTTTTTTCATATTATCCATAACAGACCTGAAGCGTACCCTTGTTCGTGTGTGCTCCACCAAAACGCAAATGTTAACCTGAGGAGTTGCAACAGTTAGGAGTATGAATTTGATACTTTGTAGATCAAGTCATCTGCAAAAATTCATAGACCCTGCCACCTCCACATCCTCCCCCACTTAAAGGTTATAATTACAACATCAAAGCTCGAGATGCACCACCTGATGCCAGGAGGTGCTCCACTCTACCCATTCCCATTTTCATGCAAAAAGAAACACACAAACTGCGGTGCCTTAAATGTCAAACTCAAACACCAAGTGGAGTGGAATCTTCTATGCCAGTGGAGTTGTCGATTTGACGTCACCTCATCGGGTACCGACTAAAGTCATTCTGTCATCCACCCATTCACCGCTCACGAGTGTAGTCGTAGCATCGAGTGCGGATAGTTAATGGCTGGGTTGATGTGGTTGTCCTACTTTGTAGAAATAACATCATGTTGAGTGTGGGCGGTTACGAGGTATCCGTCGCTACCACCCAATGAAAGATGGAAGTGGTTGCAGGTATCAGGATGAATATTAATGCGATTTATTTATGCAGCTGTAGAGGGAGCAGATGAAGGAGATTGAGTGGATTTGATGTCCTTAGGCAACGAGATAGTTTTGACTGTGCACACAGAAAGGCAACTGCAGAGCGACTGTGTAAGTTCTTCCGCACAGACTGAGCTTGCTACGGCGTAGCCACATACATCCTCATCTAGAATCTGGGCCATTAGGTGAATATAAATTCAATTAAGGGATGGTTATACGCGAAATACTATCTAGTCTTCAATTTGCATGAACTCCACTGTTCATCGGGACTAATCGAAGTGAAGCTCTAAACACGGCTCAAAGCACACAGAAGTTGCCTGTGCAATTTACTAATGGGTATGTTCACCGTAAAAGATGAGAAGGTTCAGGGTGCAGCTGGAGGCGTAAGTTTTCATTTCCTTCAACTGCCATTGTCGAGGTCATTAATTTGATGATGTAATGTATGGTGTGTGCTGGGAGTGGGAGGTTAAGTGACATTGTAGTCAATTTGGATTTGAAATTGGGCTGCAGCTGCTGTTGAAAACAATGTAGCTTGCGGACATACATCAGAACAGAGCATGATTGCTTGAATGGAACAAGGTCCATTTATATGCATTGGCCTCAGTCCTTATATGACATAATCCAGATCTGTGGTTAGAGTCTTGATAGACAAAAGTCCATGAATGCATAAATAAGCGACTGCACTCCATAAAAGTTCGGGCTTCTGTCTGTTAGGCTATAACTCTAAATTGACTTTGAAAGTATTGTTCAAGGATGGGCCTGATATAGCCTGTCTGCCAGGCTATGCCACTTAATTGACTTTGAAAGTATTGTTCAAGGATGGGCTCAATACATTCCGACATGTTTTCAGAGTAGAAGGAGGTGTAGTTCAGAAGAGTTTTCAAATGGTTCGCGCCAAAATCTGAAACGAATCGTTTTCTCTGTGCAATTCGGCTTCGAATCGACTCAATAGAAATCTTTGATCAC
Organism: Eristalinus aeneus; assembly: GCA_955652365.1. Classification (NCBI taxonomy): domain Eukaryota; kingdom Metazoa; phylum Arthropoda; class Insecta; order Diptera; family Syrphidae; genus Eristalinus; species Eristalinus aeneus. The sequence goes on from OY019131.1 coordinate 26,798,261, forward strand.
GTGCTTCCCGACTTAGCCGACGAACAAAAAATACACCTTGCCCGTACTAAATGATATCCATTCCCATTCCGAACTTTGCCTTTTAAAACCACCCTTGCCTGAGGAGCACTTTTGTTCATTCGCCTGGGTTGCGAGCAAGGAATTCGTACGAACGATGCAAACACTCTCTAGAACAGCGTCGACCACAGCTTTATTCTCATGCGTTTTTTATCCTGAGTGGACAAATGCAGCACTCACCCCCCGCCGACAGCTTTCTTGCCAATTTCCAACCGAATATGACCCGAACGTTCTTCAGTGTCATCTGCTGTTTCCGTTCTCGCGTGCAATTCGATTATACAGTCTACCAGTACGAGATCATGCATTGCATTCACTTTGAAAAATTTCTACCATTCCGAAATGTCGAATCACAGACGTATGTAAATACCAAATTATGCCCCTGTGTGAGGCTCAGTCTTTTTTATCGAGTCTTCCGTCCGGCTGGAAGTCAGTTTTTAAAGCTGAATAAATATTCCCATTACCTTTGTCCAGTCGAAAAATCTTTAATCAGCACTCGCTGAAACGAAATGCATTCATATATTACCTTCGTCCAGTATGAACACGTTTTTGTGTACTCAATGTCTACTAGGACACAAACCCACTCTCACCAATTCAGCTCCGAAGTGCGCACAGGCACAAACAATGGACAATTAACTTAAGCAAATATAAATGAAATGCCATTCTGTTCTCCAATTACGCTGATGATTGGAATCCTGCCCACCCCATATCCGCACACACCACAGGCGGCAGATACACTAGGTGTGTCATACGTGCGACAAACCCTCTGGCCACGGTCGTCAAACAGAAAAGAACACAGCACAGGCGATAGGGTTGTGATGGAATCCAAAGAACTCACCCTCCTTCGTCCAAAGGCAACCCCTTCACAGACGTGTGTGTCTGGCACTACCATCAGCGGTACTTTGCCACGCTTAATCCCTGGAATATCCCCTGATGGGGGTTCAGTCCTGACGTGGTGGCACAGCTCCTCCTGTGAATGCGATGAATGAAATGAATTTGATATATAAGTAGGTCTCATGCTATCATCCTGTAATTTCACTTAGTCGTGGTTCGTCATTGTGCGCTGCTGATGTGTGTGAGCACGTTTTTTTGTTTTTCCGCCTGACTAGACCCCGATGTCGATGGATGATGACGTGGCGCGTCTTCTTCAATTGCACAAACTGAAGAACTCCTTCTTGTTGTTATTCATCCAGGTTCTTCTTTGTTACAGGCAGTGACTCGTCGGGGTGGATTGGCGTCTTTTTATGTGCAAATATTGTAAGTAGGTATTCTGCTGGCGTTCTTTACGACAAGGGATTAACCTTTGCCTGGAAAGGATTGGCCTGGGTATGCATATTAAGGAGTCCTGTCTGTGGGGCTGTTTGCACGTCAGGTGAAAGCTGAAACGTCGCCGCCACTGCCGCCATCGTATTCGTGTTTTTATGGCATTGTTTGCACGCTAATCCCTGCGCGTACACTGCTCGTATAACAGTGATATTCATTTATTATCCTTGTTTCATGGAGTAGTCGCTCGGTCTGAATGATGAATGTCCTTTCTTTACGCGCAATTATGGCGTTTCATGTCTGCTCGTTCATCCTGCACCCTTTTGCCAGTGCCAGCGTTGCAGCCAGAACCACCAATCCGACACATCTGGACTGATTGTGTTTTAATGGAAGCCGCTCCATGCTGGAGCCGGCCCCCCTTTGAGTGGTTGATGTGTAGCTGAACACGGCCATCCTTCAAATCAAAGAAAAATGTAGCGGATGTAAAGGGATATCATTCTGTTCGTCCACGTTTATGTGCACATCTTTCAAGTTGAGAATTATTGATTACCCGGCCAGCACCCGTTGTGGGCGATGGTTACAGGCGACTCCCTATCCCACAGCACTTTGCCACCACCACTGCTTTCGCTGCCGACTCATCGTTGCCTTCTACTTCATTGCCTTTTAATGGTTTAAGTGAAATTGTAATTTCATTTCGCAGCGGTTTGTGTGGAGGGTGTTGTATCTCAGTAATCAACTCGACCGGCGAAGGATAGTCAACCACGCCAGCGCTCGGTTGGAGGAGACTCATTGTTTCCCTTCAACTTCCACTTTGCTGGGGCAGCCGATATGGGTGTTGAGTGAAATTGCTGGGGCGAGTCCGTTTTGTTGCTCTCTGTAAAGCGCAAATTTTGTTGCATAAACACCGGCCGGTAGATTGGTGCTGTTGAACACACCTTACTGACGGCACTCCCCCATCGCTCGCATGTTCGGAAGAATGCCTCAATAAATTATTTATCAGTCCAATCACGTTGCCCGGTCGTCACGGATTAGCCTAGAGTTTGTTTGTAATTGAATTACATCTGATTATTGTGATGTCATGAACATACCACTGGTAGATTGGAAGGGAAGGACAGCTCCGTGGGTGTTGGCGTTGCTTATTTGATGATACTGAATTTGATGTCGTTGTGGATGAAATGGCAGAACCCACTGAAAGCGTGTCGTAATTACTTAAGACAGTCAGACAGTTAAAGCCATGTGATGATGACATGCGATTGGGATTCGCCTGGTCCGTTGTAAAAGGATAAGATACGACTTACAATGCCCGGAGGCAGTTTTTGAGGTGACAAAATTGAGTGTACATCTGTCATTCGGAATATAATCAGTCGTAAGGTGGTGAACCTTGAAGGATGTGCATATGCGATGGAGCGGTTCTTACTTGCACGTGAGTTGAAACTGATATGCGGCATATATTTGGTGGGTTTGTTGTCCCTACTAGCTGCTACGGCGCTTATCAGAGCCTTACAAAAGGCTCTCTTGTCGAAAATAGGTGCCTTTGGCATCAGGGGGTTTCTTCCTTTATGCTGTGTCTTTCGACCCGTTCTGTACCATTTGTTTTGAATGGGTTCTAGTCTGAAATTTACCATACTATTGCTGATTTTCCTCAGGGCTCTTTTTCGCCTCTTATGTATTTTCACAAATGATTTGCTGTCTGCTATTTGTCTTTAATTCACTTCATATCGGGAAGTTAGTACTTTCAAATGTTCATAAAAGTTTTTTTAGATTTAAAATGCTACGCCTATGAAACGCATTGAATTCCGTTATTGACATAGAAAATAATAAAACGAAAATGTGAATTTCAATTGGTCTAAAACTAAATTATGTTTTCTATCAGACTCAGACACCCCACGTTCGTTGAAATCAAATAGGTTCCCATCCTAGCTATGTGTATTAACTTAACTCTTATTTGATGCACATAATCACCTATTGGGGTTCACAGCAAATGAAGTGGAATGTCTAGGCTGCTTAGAGCGATGCGATAATTCGATGAAATAATTCATCCCTTATGTTTTGAAAGTAATATGTAAAACAAACGTACACCTTAAGCTAAAACTCTTTGCAGTTCAACATTGATCACATTTTCGGACTTACAGTTGAGTTAATCAACTGGTTCTAAGGCGCACCGCATGAGTGTAGAATTATCTTTTCTTCTTCATGTTGCTTCCACATTACAATCAATACGCATTGAAAGCCATGCCGTCTTCTTCGACGCCTTTAACATACATAACTCATGCCGCGACCTGATTTCGATTGCTTAGGGGTACTTAAAGGGGCTAAAACACTTTAAGACATTTTATCAAATGTGGCCGCCGGCGTAGTTGGAAGATTGCGACGCTCACACGCCGAAGGGTATAGATTCGTTTCCCGAAAGAACACCTCGCATTTTTCACGGCGCCTTCTCTTTCGAGCTGCTGACAACACTGAAAGAGTAATAACTGTCTAAGAAACCTTCTCAAACTTCGCCGTTCGGAGTCGGCAAAAAACTGTAGGTCCCTTCTACTCGTGAGAGAACAGTAGAGCGCACAACACGGGTATTTGATGAATAATCTAGGGCCTGTTCCCCCTGTGGACTTTCGCGCCAACATATATTATTATTATTATCCATCATTTTACACTTCATTGGTGACTCCGTCATTTTAATGATAATTTTAATGATCTCTTCTTTAAATACAACCAACAACAGGTATTAATCTAATAATCCTGCATACATTCTCATAAAAAAAAAACAATTGTATGCCAAAAATTGATATTGTCACAAAAATTCCTTAGACAGTAGAATTCCGAATTGACACAGGCTTCCCATGGAAGATTTTAAGTAAGCAGCGCATACGAAAGACTGATGAGAAAATTTAAGTCACAGATTAATGAACGGAATTTCTTCCCAATTACAATGTCATTTGGTAAATCACCCAAATTTGACACTCTGCACAGACACACACATACGATATGCACTCTAATCCATCTCATTTCAAAACATACCAACTTGAAGAACATTTTACCTAAAGTAATCTCTCCAAAGCTGCAATTAATCTTCGATTACTGCAACCACCTGATGGACATCGCTTTAAAGTGCCCTAACTGGGGCGATTTGTTAACTACTAACGAGAACATGGTCGAGGGATAACAACGAACACCCCGTGGATGCAAAGCTTATTTGTGTGGAATCCACAGTGTGCACTCTTCGCAATGATTATGCTGTCTCTTTCATAACCCATGGGTGGTCCTCTATGGACCACTTCATCGCCCGAGTGCTCCAACCCCGGGCACGCCGCTTACGTGCGTTGTCACATTTGCATTTCAAGGCAAAAAGAAAAAATAACCCTGTTCGCCACACCCTCAATCCGAAATTAATGAATTTCCACTCTCGACCCGAACACGCTACATACGAGCGAAATTGAACACAATAGGCAGTCGATGACGAACGAATGAAAGCGGGCTCGTCTAATTGCATTACGGTCCGGCTTTAATGCACAGCGCGGTCTCCCACTGTCCTGTTGAACCCGCGTGTCACATGGTAAATCAACAAATTTGACTGAAAACTGACAGCGCATTGACACCAATTAACCGGGCGATGGATTCATAATTTCCACTTTTGACGCGGAGGTGAGTGCGGACATCGCGCGCACACGAAATTGAAATTTTAAGGGACGTTGTCACCGTGGCCGACACCGAAGTTCAGTGACCCTTGTTCAAATCGCTTTACGCACACAAGTGGAAAGCCATACAAGCGATCGACGCGTGCTTGTCGTTTCTGCTGACACTGCGCGCTACTCTAATTGAGAGTGCTGGCTCCGGACGGGGTACAATAAGCGTTTCACTCACTCTAGTCTAAGCTTATCTCCGGAAATTGCATTATCCACCCTCCATTGCTGGCGTTTGGGGTAGGGGCATGTAATTTTCCGCCAAGTCGATGTTGAGATGTCTCCCTTTAAATTCAAAAGACTGTCTTTTCCGTGCGGTGGGTGGTGAAAGACAAAGTGCACTTTGTTCGACGACGTGCAATGGTTGTGTGACAAGGACACACACAAGTGATAGTCGTCTCGAGCATTTGATCCTTGCTCTTGTTCAACTTCTATTGGTATTTGCATAAAAATGTGCAACGCTCGACGGCTTGCCATTCCCTGGCAATCCATTCGAGATGTGCACTTACAATATGTCTTTGAGTCCGTGTCTATGGGGGGACAACAAGGATGTAGAAGAAAAAAGCGTATCTTTCGCTTTTATTCAATCCCTTTCCATCAGTCAAAGGCCCCTTTGCTGGCGAATATGATGATGATGATGTTGATGACATTATTATTTGCTTTTCGAATTTGCGCTCAACCCGCCTCCACATGGGAGGAATGGAATCTTGGATTCACTTTAAAACATGCGCATCCTTTGAATTGAAACAGAAACGTTATGGATGGCCTCTCTGTGACTCCAAGAAACGGGAGCACCAGAAGGTATGTCGACGACAAGCTTTGAATAGAAGTGGGTGTGTGCTCATTTTTATTCGTGTTGTCCTTTTATGTTTTCGTAAAGGATTACAAGGATAAGATTTGTTTAAATAAAGTATGAATCCCTCTCAGGTGGGCGAGAGCAGGTTTGCTTTCTTATTTTGAGATTTTCTCGTGCGACGAAGACGATGGGGAGTTGTGTAGTAAATTGTTGTACCAGGTTCACTTACTTACATTAGTGAGTCTGAGACTTGAGAGTCTGCTCTGACCTGAGGCCATGTGAACTACTTTACGGGGCATACTTATGCAGGGACATTGTCTGGACAAAGGCAAAGGTCTGCAGAGAACTGGCTTGCGAACAACTCAAGAGGTGTCAACAGTTTTGTGCTATTTCACAGTCGAAGAAATGAGATTGTGTTTGTTCTAGGGTGAAATCCTATGAAATGTGTTGTACATGAGCTTACGTTTCTTTTGGTTGTTTGTAGGGACTGTATGGACAGAGATTTAAGGGGCGATGGGTTTAGGATACATTAGCCCAAAAGAAGTTGCTTTTGGAAAGTCCTGAATGACCTTCTTCGTTCACAAGGAGATGAAACCTACAGTATATTGCCAACTTCAAAGGCGGACATTGGTGTGAGATGTACCGCAGCTGCCGTTGTGCGAGTCGGCCATCTCACCCACCACTCCATGGAGGTCACTGTCCGAATATCTCTGAAATGTTATTTAACATTTGAAAACGTTACCAAGCTTCATTCTCGCGGTTGTATGAAGTTCATGTCTCAGCGCCAGATATTGGAACATACAAAACGTCAGTTTAAGTTTTTGTCACTAAATGGTGGCACCTTAACAACACTTTGTGAAAAGACAGCCAGACAGTTCAGTGCTCAAGAATTATACCTTTCTTAGTATGAATAATATATCAGCGGAAAAACAAAAGGTCATGATGACCTACTTACAGAAAGAGAAGAAATTAATAAAAAAAGTCAAAAATGTGTGCAGTGAGGGTAAGAATTAGAATTGACAAAGATGGCTTGCAAAGTTTCTTAACGTCTACTATAGAGCCCCAAACTTTCACCACATGAATACTATTTGTTTTGATCTCTGCTAAACTCTCTTGATAGTTAATACTTAGTCAAGCAAAACAAATCTGAAAATCATGCCGAAAATGGGTAAATGTCTTAGATAAAACCCATTTTAAATTGACTGTGAATTAGGAATTTGCTTTTGCAACTTTTTCAAAGGTTAGAAGTGCACACAGAAAACCGAAGTCATCTTTCATCGTCTGCATTTTCAAGATTTTGTTCTTTTTAACCGTTTTCGCTCTCCTGTATGAACGACGCCGACCATGTTTTATGAATCGACTGCCTCTTTGTACTCCCAAAGCGTGAATAAATATACAACATAACGGGAAAAATCAACCAGCGATCCCTTTTTAAAGCCAAGCACTTAATTTACTGTTGCGTTGGTTTACGGAACCTGAGCTTATGAAACGCTTGTATTTTTGATTTTTTTTTTAATTTTGTCTGCTACTGAAAATTTCAAACGAAGTTCTTACCGTAAGATTTAAATCTGCGCCTTAAGGCTGCAATTGTCCAACATAAAAGCTAATATTCTGTTACAATGCAATCCTCCATCTTTCTGCGGTATACCCTTAATCGTATGTCTCATAAGTCTCCATGTTGTGTGTCTGCTTCTTTTTTTTTTTTTGCTTCAAATTCACTCTTTAAATATAATATCCGCTCCATAAAGTAAGCGGAACTAGAAGGCGTGCATATATAGCGAATATATTCGACATTAAGAGACCAGTCAACTCATCGGAATGCAATAAAAACCGCCCGCCACTCAATCAAATATCCATCCTTGACCCCCCAAGAGAGAAGTTCCATCGCAAAGCAGAATATTCAAATGATCCACACACAAATAAAACGCAATCACAAAACTCATCATCATTTGTCTTGTCGAAACTCATTTAAAACACTTATCGAAATTTTAGCTGGATAATGAATTACAGTTAAACTCTTGACGTTTCGCCTAGTCCCAGCAGCACAGCGCAGCGATATTCCCCCGTTTTCACTCAAAATAAAGGCGAATCCAATTGAAAATGAATTTCTATTTATTTCCCAACTGAATCCGAAACAATCTTTCCCGTCAAATTAACTGTAATTATTCATAATGAAGACCACACGGCTAGAAGTGGGAAAACGACGAGGGAACGAACGAAGCGAAAGCAAAATGTGTTTAACTTTCTTATAACTTTGACGCGAAAATCATTGCGGAGGACTGATTTCCTCCTTCAAACAGAACACAACCACCGCTAAGCGAATAGGATTCGTTAACGCGGCTACTCCCTGTGGAGCACCTTTCCGCCCATTCTCAGCCACCCAAGCTCTGACATTTCCAAGTGATTTTTGTTTCCCATCTCTGTGAAAGGTGTGGCTGTGATGCACGGGGGGGAAAGAAAGCACTCACACAATGCGAACAAAAACACTTTTGGCAGAACTTTAGGTTTTTCACTAAAGCGCCATCGGATTGAATGTGAAAAGGGAGTGGAAGAAGGCAGAAAACAAAAAACCTTGAACTCTGAAATTCTTCATAATTTCTCATCGTCTCTGTGCTCCGTTGTGGAGCGGAGCAAGCTGTAAGCGGATATTAGAAAAGTTCGTTTTCTTTCCCTTTTAAGCCCGGTCGTTGCTGTTTTCGCCTCATCCTCTCACTCACCCATGGCGCCCGCAGCGCCCATTTCCGCACTCCGGCGTTTGCACGGTTAACCTTCTCTCCACGGATTAAGTTGGCTATGATTTCGATTTCTGTAAATATTCACTCTGCCATCCACCAGCTCGCCTCGACAAGGATACAAGTTTTTGATGAAATTAAGTTTGCGGGGGTAATGTTTGTGTGAATGTGTGAAGGGAAGTTTGCTGATATTGACACTTGTGGCAAATAATTTTCCTTCACAGTTTGAATCCCCCCCCTCTAATCCCTTTTAATGACGCACATGAATGCTAATCTTTGTGTTTTCTTTTTTCTTCATTTAAGCTGGCCTCAAGTACACCGACAACCAACGAGTCATCATTCATGTGAAGGACGTCAACGATGAGCCGCCGTATTTCATTAATCGGCCGTTGCCGATGCAGGCCGTGGTACAGTTGAATGCGCCGCCAAACACCCCCGTGTTCACGTTGCAGGCTCGCGACCCCGACACAGACCACAACATTCACTACTTCATTGTTCGCGATCGTACGGGCGGACGGTTTGAGGTTGACGAGCGGTCCGGCGTTGTGCGGACACGTGGCACTGATCTATTTCAATTGGACATGGAGTACGTGCTGTATGTGAAGGCGGAAGATCAGAATGGAAAAGTTGACGATCGTCGCTTTCAGAGCACCCAGGAAGAGCGACTGTCGATAGTCGGCGGCAAGCGTGCGCCACAGTTTTACATGTCAAGCTATGAGGCAGAAATCCCAGAAAATCAAAAGAAGGACTCTGAGTAAGTATGAATAAAAGATGTTGGCATGGAGAATGGCATCCAAAATCTGGGCTTACCTAGAGGTTTAGTTTGGTGGCATGTGGACGTGCCAATTTCGCTTTGATTTTAGAGCGCACGTCCCTGGGAATTGGACAAAAGAGGTCCGTCTAATATAGTAATTGCTTTTATTTAGTTTTATTTGTTCGTCCTAGTTGCGAAAAGTAGGTTGCGCAAAGTAGGGAAATCTTTAATGGGACTCTTTCACGAGCTCTATTTTGAGGTTTTGCAAACTGCTTTCCTTTATTCCTGTGTGACTGAGTCTGTATTCATGACCAAGCGTTAAAACGCTGACCTGACCGTTTAACACCTGACCATTGAGCTTCACACATGCCGACTTTTAAGCCAGACTGTTGCTCTTGCAAATTAATCCTCTTCGAAATGTTTCGAAAGCTTGCATATGTGGTACCATCTATTCACTGCTTAAGAAACTTTCAACCCGTTGAGATATACTCAACGTTATCCGTCCAAGCTCCGTCTTCCCAAAATCGATCATATAATCCAGTAGTTGAACTACGAATCAAAGACTTTACTTTTACCGTCACCGCATAGAAAATGGGTTTACTCAATGGGCATTAGTTTGACTTTGACCGCCAGTGGAACGTGTGCTTTGCGATTTAAAAGCACTTCACTTCCGCCTAAGTACAAAGTGTAAGCAATTCAATTCAAGCCCAACCAACCAACTTCACTCACTTAAGACGTTTATTCAACAAAACCCCCTTCCCTTCACGTCATCACGAAGCACAGATGAAGGATCTTTAGTGAAGTGAAAAGTTTCCGTCTCCCCGAAGATGTTGGTCATTCGGCAGCATTCAAAACCATCCTGCTATGTCGATGAAGCAAAGAAGGGGGGAGTGTGCAAGTAAATCCCATTCGCCTGTCAAAAAACTTGAAACGAATTCCATTTTCGTTTCGCAGATATTGGCACAGTGTTGACACTTAATACACGTGTCAAAATGTTCACCTGCCGTGTAGATGTGTATCTTCGTGGAGGTGAATCGCATGAGTTACAATTTTCACACCGGATTGAACCCCACACACAGACACACGCACACTTGGACACCTTGAATCCTTGCTTACTTTTGTGATAAACGCAATTGCAAATATTTTCACTTCCTCGTCCTTGTGAAAACCATTATCCTTTCGTCCTTTATCTGTGTTTGCTAGTTTGCTTCTTTTCTGGCTTTCACAAGTTTCTTCTTCCATCCGCTCACCAGTGCGGGTGTCTGTGCGTTCATCCGTCACGCTAAGGCAGCGATGTTGATGACGCCGGTGGGGGATGGTCTTTTTTATGTGCTGCTGTCTTGCCTTTTCACTTTGAGAGTGTTGGTAACACTGTTACTTGTCAGTAAACATAAAAAGCAATTTTTCTGATTGACTTTTCGTTGTTTCATCGCTTTGCGTTCCTCTTTAATTGTTGTTGTTGTGCAAAGGGTAGGGAATGGGCTTTTAACCGAAGTGCGGATCCTTGACTGTCCTTGTTTTGAATGATTGATATGCTCTTAAGTAGTGCGTACCGTATAATGGCAAGGCTGCCACGACTAATTACTTAAAAAACACGTTTTCCCTGCCTGTTCACGGATGACACTAGGAAGTTCCCTCTATGTGGACTGTGACTGTGGATCGGATGTGTCTCTGGTGATTTAATGGATTTGTTAAGTTTAACGCTGGCTTGTCGACAGTTTGTTTGACAACTTTATGCCGAGCCATGAAACGGAATGGGGTGTGTATCCCGGGGATTAGTTGAAGTTACTGTTCGGACAGCTTCTAGCCAACCTCTTCAAGTAATTGTACTTGTTGCTCTTATCACTTGACAGCTAGCCAAACGTTCCTGTTGTTAAAGGGCGTTTGGTTTTCTGTTCAGTTTTTAGATATTCAATGCAAACAACGTTTGGATTGAGTTGGATAGAAGATCTTGCTGTGTTTTTATTAGTTGACGAAGTTGGCGCCCAACACTGGAATGTTAAAATTCTTTTTTTCGTCGGCTTCTTGGTGTTATCTTTGGCAGTCTTTGCCTCTTTCATTTTTCTTACGGTCTGAATTACCCAAGGTCCCCGCATGCTCATGTAAGTGCCTTTTCCCAGACATTCCTTGCTAATCGCTACAAATCTAGAAGCAATCATCTTTATGTCCCAATCCCATGGGGACAATCTCGTTTATTGTTCCAGACATAAAACTCTATGACATGTTGGAGTGTGTCTCCATTATTAAGTTACCTCCTTCGGCAATGATGGATGGTCATGTTGGCGCACTTCATCTTCAGACTAACTCGAGCTTTCCACATGGATGTGATTGATTGCGTTCCGCCATTCCAGGATGTCTCGGCAATAATTCCAATTTCAACGGTTAACTGGATCGTCTTGCAGACTCCGTAGACCATCGATAAATCTTAACTAAGCTCCTGCCGATACTTGCTTGCCAATTGCCCTTCCACCATCCAAAACCCACCCCTGATCAAATACAATGTCACACACATGTTAATGTCGCTTGTCTTTTATATCTGAACCACCACCCCTTTTCGTCTGTCTTCCTTTGCAGTATAATTTCGGTGAAAGCTAAATCCTTTGCCGATCGGGAAATCCGATACACATTGAAGGCTCAGGGACAAGGAGCGGGCACATTCAACATTGGCCCATCGTCGGGAATCGTTAAACTTGCAAAGGAATTGGATTTTGAAGATTTACGACAACCGCATGTGTATTCGTTGACTGTGACTGCGACCGAGGATTCTGGAGGATTCTCCACTTCAGTTGAGGTATGAAGCACCATTCTCCATATCATTGAACTCTTTATCATTTTCGAGAATCTTTCAGCTGACAATTCGCGTAACTGATGTGAACGACAATGCACCCAAATTTGAATTGCCCGATTATCAGGCGCACAACGTGGACGAGGACATTCCGCTGGGCACAAGCATCCTTCGTGTGAAAGCTATGGATTCTGACTCAGGTGCCAATGCTGAAATCGAGTATTTGGTGTCGGACGATCATTTCGCTGTCGACTCGAACGGCATCATTGTGAACAATAAGCAATTGGACGCGGACAACAACAACGCCTACTACGAGTTCATAGTCACAGCCAAGGACAAGGGGGAACCGTCGAAGAGCGGCACGGCCACAGTACGTGTGTACACGAAGAATAAAAACGACGAAGAGCCAAAATTTTCGCAGCAAGTGTACACGCCGAATGTTGATGAGAATGCGGGCCCCAATACTCTGGTGACTACTGTTGTGGCCTCAGACAAGGATGGCGACAATGTACGTTTTGGCTTTGTGGGCGGCGGCACCAGCTCGGGGCAGTTTGTTATCGAGGACATAACCGGAGTGATACGACTGCATAATAAGGCGATCTCCCTGGACCGTGACAAGTACGAGCTCAATGTAACGGCCATGGATGACGGGTCCTGCTGTGTCAATGGTGACCAAACGATACACACCTCGACCGCCGTGGTTGTTGTATTTATCACCGATGTGAATGACAATAAGCCAGTCTTTAAGGATTGCGGAACATATTACCCAAAGGTGGAGGAGGGCGCTCCCAACGGCAGTCCGGTTATAAAGGTCCAGGCGACTGATGAGGATAAAGGTGTAAATGGACAGGTATGTTGTTACTTTTTAAATTGATTGTCTTTTCAGTTTTTTTTTTTGTCGTCGTGTTTATTGACTTATGTGTGTTTTATTTACATGCGTTTTATTCATTGATGGAGATAATTAATATTTCGGTCGGAATATCAATTATGCGTCTGCAGTCTGTGGGCAGTTAAAGTGCTTTAGTTTGGGCAAGGATACCATGGGAATTTGGTGTACTAATTAAATCTTCACAGTATATTTTGTGTTTATGTTCTGAGGCCGCCGTGGTGTAGTGGGTAGAGTGCGATACTCACACGCCGAAGGTCCAGCTTCGATCCCCAAATGAACACCTCGCATTGTTAACGGCTCCACATCTTTCCAGTTGCTGACAACACTCAAAAGGTAGTTAAGTTAAGCTTCTTCAACTTTAAGCAACGGGAGGCTCCTTCTACTCGTGAAAGAACAGTAGCGCGCACACCACGTGTAGTTGGTCCTACATTGAAGATTTCTTTGATAATATATTGGTATCATGAATTTTATGAATCACCCTGGAACCTTGGAACAACCTTGTCATCTGCGGCAGGATTTGCCGGCCTTTCATAGGCCCTGGTCGAAAGCGATTGCGCACTCTTATGATGTTCATGCAATATCGATTTCCGAATTCTCGCAGGGTGTGGCTGTGGTATCCAGCTGCACATAGAATGTTGGTTTTGTACTGAGCTGGGTTTCTGCTAAGCTCTTCCAAAGCTACTGGTCGTTCGTTCTTCATTCCGGTCAGAAGGCCTGGAGCCTTGCGAGTAATGACGGTAATTGCCTTCCAAGTCTCGCATCCGTATAACAGTACCGATCTTACGTCAAAATTCTATATTAGAAGCTAGAGTCAAGTGAAGAGCGGCCTGGACCTCCAGACTTTTGTAAGCGAGAACCGTGGCGGACATTGTCTTTTCAGCAGAAGAAGTTAGTTTTTGAATTCTCATCTTTGAACAAATTCTTGCCGAAATAATAGGTAACCTCTCCTGTAGTAGCAAAGGTTCACTGGTTCTTGAGCTGATTCTCAATTAATTGGACTTGGTAACGTATCTGTAGACCAGTTCTTTTGATGTTGAGTTTAATTTTCCAACTAAGAGTTAGATGATAAACAAATTTTTTCTATAAAATTGACTTCGTTGATTTCCTGCCTTGCTTGGCAGTCTAATAAAAGCTGTAGGAGAATGATAAAACTCTACCTCTCCTACGCTGTAGGAGAATGATAAAAACTACGCCATGGCGTAGTGGGTAGAGTGCGACGCTCACACCGAAGGGTCTAGGTTCGACTCCCAGTTCAACACCAATTTCTCTAATACTTGACGGCACCACCTCTTTCGAGCTGCTGACAACACTTGAAAAGTAATAGCTGTCTAAGAAAAAGCTTCTCAAACTTCGCCGTTCGGAGTCGGCAAAAAACTGTAGGTCCCTTCTACTCGTGAGAGAACAGTAGCGCGCACAACACGAGTAGTTGATGAGCAAGCTAGGCCCTGGTCCCCCTTTGAACTGTAGCGCCAACAATTGTTATTATTATAGAATGATAAAACTCAGAGGTGATAGTAAACACACTTGTCTTACTCCTGAGCAGAACATGCGTCAATGCCCACAGCTGTTTGTGACACTTTGGTCGTATTTAAAGTGGTGTGGCTCATTCTTTCAGTAAAATGTTGTTTGCCAAGCAGTCGGCGAAAGTTTATTATTTCTTTAATCAACGAAACCTTATTTTAATAAATTGGAAAGTCTTTCCATTGGCAGAATAAAGATAGCCCCAATAGACTGAACATCGTATCACAATGTAGCGCACGTTGAGTTAACACAATTCTTGGACAAGTTTACTGCAAAACGCCGTAAAAAGCTTAACCCAACCAGTACATCGCTTTCATTGTTGGTCACAGTAAAATCCGCTGTACGGCCTTGCTCCAATAATTAGTTTCGAGCGGTGGCCCGAAATGCACTCCGCCCTTCCATTTGCGGCCAGCTCTCAGTAAAACCAATTTACCCTTATTCGCCATAAATTGAGCCTGTCTTCATAGAAATGTGCGGTGGTCCCCATAAATCTTATTGACAGTATTCCCATGTAACTGCCCTTCAAGTTGAAGAATTTAGCTGAGGCAGGTTTCTCAGTATCTAAGCAACAAAGCCCTCGACCACAGAACATTAATGGCCCAACTTGTCCGGACCACATAAATTCAAAGAAAGAAATTGTTACGCCCAAGGATACCAATTTGTAGGCAAATTTAATTACAAAACACCATTTAAAGCGAATTCCTAATTATGGCCACCCACCGAAAAACTGCTTCCACCCCCTCGAAGCGGAAAAACAAACGAAGTCTCAGCTCCCGATTTTAATTACAAGGAGCCACTATGAGTGGGAGACGAAAAGATCTCGCTCCCGGAGGTGAGGGGCAAAGTCGAAAGAAATGAAAGACGGACTCCAACGAGTTATGGCAGTGTATTAGTGTAACATAAGCTTAATTAACCCCTCGTTTCCCTCACGTACACATTAGCAGACATTTTTTCTTTCGTCGCTGGAGATTGAGAAGAGTTAACAGAGGGCAGAGTGGATTAGATGCAAGTGAGGACTGCGTGCTATTGCGGCCAGTGGCGGGCACTTATCATTACCACTCTTATGTTTTCAAGTTGAAGCGCCATTATCATAAATCATTTCGTTCTCAGTAGGGAGCGACACTGCAAACATTTCTCACTTCTGCGGGGAAGATTCCTTAGCGCCAAATCTTGGTTCTTGTGATTGAAAGTTTTTCTCAAGTCCTTTCCTCATCCCCTCCGACTCCCCCTTGTTCTTTGTTATCTTCTTACTTAGCTTTTATTGTGTGTTTCACGTTCTCTTCCCCGTTTAATTTATATTTCTCTCCATTAATCTTGGTGAGACGAGCAACAAACGGGAAGATGGAGAAGCAAAAGGAGGGGATTAAATGAAACAACGAAATGTACAAATTATCAAGTGAAATGACTTTTGTTTCATCCTCTGAACTACTCTCAAGCACTTAGAGTTCGGTTTGATACTTTTTTTTCCCCTCGTTTGTTTGCCTCCCGTTGGAGTTACCACACTCCAGATGAAAGGAATTGGGTCATGGCTGATAATGACGGGGAAAAGCGCTTGTTTTTGCACTGAACTGGTTTATCAGACGGCGAAAGAAAAAGTTCGACGGGAGAATGGGAGGAGTGGGTAGTTACGTTCAATCTCCGCTCGTTTCACATTGCCTTTTAACCATGCACACAGGAAGTCCTTGAGCGAGCAAAAGCGATGAAGACGAACATTTGTCCTGTGCGCATGTTATGCAGTTGGTTGGGAGATTTTTGTTTGTGCAGGTTACGCGAGAACTTCGTGAATTTATTTCGTTGCATTTTTCCACGAAATCCTCTAAAACTCCTCTCTTTCCAGAATTCTTAGAAACCCATTTGTTTCCATTACAGCAAGCATAAGTTGCCAAACTCATGCACCTGCCAGGACTCAGGAAGAAATAATAAATCACCGATACTTGCTGTATTCGGTATGACCACATTTAATGTTGCAGCTAAAGTCATTAAATTATCTTGTGCTTTTAATTCTTTACTCCCTGTGCTGAGTTTCTGGTCCGGTTTGACGTCATGAGTAAGGATGTGACTAATGCATTTTTTAAAATTTACTTGTGTTCCGAGCAACATTGTAATATGTTGACTATCTTCAGGTCCTTGTGAAATACATTTTAATAATAATAATTGTTGGCGCAACAGTCCAGAGGGGGACCAGGGCCTAGCTTGCTCATCAACTACTCGTGTTGTGCGCGCTACTGTTCTCTCACGAGTAGAAGGGACCTACAGTTTTTTGCCGACTCCGAACGGCGAAATTTGAGAAGCTTTCTTAGACAGTTATTACTCTTTGAGTGTTGTCAGCAGCTCGAAAGAGGTGGTGTCGTGAAGTATTAGAAAAATTGGTGTTGAACTGGGAGTCGAACCTAGACCCTTCGGCGTGTGAGCGTCGCACTCTACCCACTACGCCACGGCGACCACGAAATACATTTTAGTTGGACTATTTTTTCAGACTTCTTCTTCTCCTCTGTACTAATACCAAATGTCTGTGGTGGACATTGTTATTCCCCATAACGTGTCTGGAATCTGACTAAGGAAGGCACGCTTTTCGAAGACCCATCTACATCGCCACGTCAGTCACGCCTGTACAACTTCGAGAATGGGTCCTCTCAGATATTAAGTATCCAACTAGGGTCTGTCCGTGTCTTTGACTCATCGGCTGGAGCAAAGGAATTGGGCCCTCCTTTTTCTGAATCGCGTCCTCCTCCTTGCGAATCGCGTCCTCCTCCTTGCGAATCGCGTCCTCCTCCTTGCGAATCGCGTCCTCCTCCTCGTGAATCACGTTCTCCTCCGCCCTCAAATCATAAGTAATCGAACTCAAATTGACTTTCCGATCAAAAGTCGAAAATTCCTCTCCCATAAAATGATTTAATGCCTTCGCTGATGTTTCTTTTAAGTGCCAACGCGTTCGGTAGTGTGCACGCTGTTGCACACGAAAGTCACGGTGAGCGAATCAGCAGAAGTTGTGTAATTAAAATTTAGTGTCAAACTTAGACAGTTTCCTTATGCACAATAGCACTTAATGTCTGCTCTGTGTGTTGGTCTCGTGTAGAGCCCGGCGGCTAGAGCAGGACTCAATCCGTAGGTATTTTCTACAGCCATTAAGTTCTAAGGACGAGGGATTTATTGGTCTTTGTTGGTGGAGAAAATTGCATTCCTGCTGTAAGCAGCGACACTAAAGAACTTTCCAAGGATGGGCGTGGTGAGGATTAAATATTTACTCGCAAGGAATGCGCCAAGAAATTCAGCTACGTTAAAGCCTTGGCAAATACTGCCATCTGCGGGGATGTCTACGAGGAGAAGGACATTCGCAAAAATCACAAGAAATTTCGTCAGTCTCAGAGGGAGGTTTGAAATCTTCGTCCCTTTTGCGGTTGAAGTGGTCCCCGATCCAAATTCAATACGACTTACATCCCGTGTCCTTTTGTGCATGATAACCGGCTCTTGTGTCCCTTAATCTGGCAGGAACTGCACGGCATTCCTACTTTATGTGGTGCATAGGAGATAAAGTGTCGTTTCACCTGAATTGGAAACGTCTATCCGACTGTGGTAAATGAAATGGAATAGAGAAGTGGACGGGTGGACGTTCGAAAGCGATTTGGGCGGTGATGGATGCATGCACTGTCGAATGCAGGCATCGAACAAAGCGGATAAACATTCAAATGAAAAACACTCTTCACATTCAATTAGAGAATTATTTTATTCAGTTGTAACAGGAGACCAGTGGGTGGGATATTGGCATGTGTTTGATTTTTGAGCAAACGCTTCCACAAGCTCTGCCGCGTGTGTGTACGAAACATGTAACAAGGTAAAGTCGTGGAATTGGGTCATTGTGATGGGCAAAGTTAACAAACAGTGAGGAGGTGGCAAGGGTGGCTTGGATGCACCGAAGTTTGAAGGTTGTAATCGTCTGAGAAGCCCTTACAAATTTAATTTTCTGAAGAGTGTTTTATCACCTGAAGTGCATGCATGTTCATACCGTTCATTTGCATACATCTCGTAAGTCACTGAAGGACTGGAACTTGGTCTGCTGCTTTCATGTGCAGAGAGTGGGTACCTCAAGGTTTGCAACCGTGCAAATTCCCTCACATCATTATTCATATGTTTCGAATAAATTCGATGCCTGGAGAGTATTTAAAGGTGATTCTCCTGGAGGATAGGATGCAAATAGTGAGTAATTTTATTGCATGGGAATCGGCTTTTGCGATGAAATGGATGCTTATATTTTGTGGTGCCTGTGCATCACACTCTCTAGGATCGATTCGGTACGATATCGTTGAATGTATTCAACGAGTCATACAGTTGAAAGCACTTTGTGCGAAGAGGAAGTCAGCCTTAAATTGTGATTCCACAGAATTATAGCCTCAGGTTTAAATTAATCAATGTTTTGTTTATGGTTATCGTTCTATACCGCATGTGGATTTAAGTCTCTTGTTTAGTTTTCCTTAACCTCCAACGACGTCCTTCGGAGCGAAAACCTCCGGACTCTCCACGACGATGAAGTCCCTTTTCTTCAAATCAAATTTCGATCGATTATGCTTTTTCGCACCTTTCTCATAGATCGGAGAGGCTTTACCCTTGTCAAAGCTTGTTTCCTGGGTAATGTTCACTGTTACGGCTATTAAATAAAGTCTCGTGAGTAGAAGGGAATTCATATTTCACCGGAACGTAAGTAGGATTGTTTAACATAACGAAATAAGCATACAGGGAACCCATTCTAGCCAACTCATGCATCTTCAATTAATTATCTGCCAACATGGGATCCAGGCTTTTGTAGACGTCATTAATCTATTTTTGCACATTACCGTCGTGGGAAGTCGTTCATTAACAACCTGATCTTTTTCAGGGTGAGTTCTGACCAGTTAAGTTTACAGCAGACCAGAACTTCATTTTACGTCAGATTCTCGGAAAGACCAAAGAAGTATAGATCGACACTCACCGCATATTCATCGATATTAAAGCCTCATATTACACTGTGCATAAAGAAGAGCTATACAGTATCATATCCAGTTCTGACATTCCTACCAAGCTCGTCGGATTGTGTAGGAACTCACCGAGCTTGTAGACAAGTTCACGCGCAGTCATGTGAATTCTTTAACATAATTCCTGAGAAGATCGTACGTAACTCATAAGTCAACAACAGGGACGTGATCTTCCAAAAGTCAGTTCAACTGCTATCTTTCGCCAATCAGGCGTTTGCTTATGTTGCAGCGAAAGTGGATAAAATAGGTCTATAAATAAGAGCAAAACGAAGTACATGCTATTGTCAATAAAGGCACACAAGATTGACGTTTAAGACGCTAAGGGTTTCGTCTATCTCGGTTCCGTCGACAATGGGAGAACAACATGAACTTCTTTGGGGAATACAGTAGTACAGAGAGCGGCTTAAGTTGCCATGTCGCACCGAAGTTGAGAAACACCTCAATCGACTGGAAGTACGCAACTGTAGGCAGCTGGCGAAAGATCGTGTTAGCTGAAAATTTTGTTTGTTAAAATTCAGACCCTGGTCGCTGTGGCGTAGCGGGTTGAGTACGAAATTCCCAAGCCCAAAGATTAGGTTCGATCCCCAACTGAACACTTTGCATTCTTTACAGTACCACTTATTTCAACCTGCTGTCATTACTAAAGGAGTCATAACTTCGGAGTTTGCAAAAAACTGTAGGTCTCTTTTACTCTTGAAAGAACAGTAACGCCCACAGCACAAGTAGTTAATGTGCAAGCTAGATCCTGGTCCCCTTGTGGATTGTCGCGCCGTCCAATATATATTTATATAGGGTTTAGCCCCAACCAGACCTGAAGCGCCATAGAAAGTCTTAGCAAAATCACACCTCTAACAACGCCTTAACCCTTCTTGAGCTTGTTTTTTTTTTTTGTTTTGATTAAATCAGGTCATGAACATGCATAAACCCTGTCAAAATAAACTTCGGAATATTAATTACAAAATTTTTGAGATTCCCTCTATATAAATGTATCAATTTCACAAAACCACAAGTATAATTCATAGCACGGATTTAAGGTTGCCACTACTCGCTTCAATTGCCAATTAATGTAATTATTGACAGCGAACTAGCTTTTCTACCTAATTAATGAAACGTTGATTTTATTTAAAACGTTCCACTTCATTTAGAAATTAAATGTAGGTTCATCTGAAGGGTACTTCAGATCTATAAAACTCGCCTTTTTTCCTATTGATTTTCGCATTGCATCTCCGCCTAAGTTTCCACGGTGAATGGGTCTGCCCTTGAGGCGACAGCACAAACTGTCGCTGGACTCATTCCACAATGATTCGAATGCCTGTGAGCTTTTTGGATTAAATAACTTATGGCGATTATATGCTTGTTGCACTCATTCCAACACCCACCAGCCCACTCAACTTTCACCCGATCACCGTGTGCTTTTCATTTAAATTTCAATATCTGAAGCGTAATTTGCATTGTCGTCGTCGCTTTCCCAATTTAAGCTGCCATTCTCCACATACCCCTCATGAATGTATCATGCACACAGTGCGCAGAACACAGCGCTCCACCGCCTCGCCATTACCACCGGGGGTAACTCTATGCCTCGCCATTGTTCACCAAGGATACGCACTTTAAGCAATCAATTGTATCCACAAAGTATCGAAATCGGCTCACGGTGCCACCTCAGCGTTCGCAACTCTATTCAGCAGAATAACCTCCATTAAGCTCGCCTTAAATCTGTTCCCGACTCTTTAAAACTGAATACCATACATGCATAAGGGGGATCAATTAAATTTAAATAACGTGCACCCTACACGCACACCCAAACACAGATGGCTTCCTCCACTTAACCTTTTCCATGAAGTACGGGGTTTCCGCTACATGTGGCATAAGTAATTCAATCACCCGGAAGCAGGAAAAATCCGATACCATCGAGCTATCCTTTCTTATTCGTATCGGCCCTATCCCTACCGGTCCACCGCGCCACCACCATCGCGTTCCTCCCACCTTATTCATGAAATGTACACATACTCACACGCACACACCACCCCCATTCAAGTACAGTCTCTTGTTGAATACTTAATGGGTGGCCCGCCGTATTTGGGGATCCTACTTGTTTCCCTGTATCGCGCCACATCGGTGTATCGATATCCATTATGCATGTGCAATGTTTACGAGTGTCTATGCTATGCGATGTTTTTTCATACATTCAGGTCCCTTTTTTCCTCCTCGCCCTCGTAACATTAAATATTTATAGTCACATCTTTACCGGAGTTGAGAGGTTGCTGCGCACACATTTGATTATTGTTTTCGTATCCTTTTTTGAGATCTGTTATATGCCGGCCGATTGGGGCGTGGGGTGTGAGGTTGGAAATTAGTTTTGCCCATTTCAGAATTGAAAGGTCTGCTTGACACTATTGGCCGAGGCCTAAGTGGATTAGAACGTTGTTAAGATTGTCAACAGGATTCTCATTAATTTATTACGTTTCTTTCGTTTTTCAGGTGAAGTACTCGATAGTTCAACAGCCGAATCAGAAGGGCACCAAGTTCACGGTGGACGAAGAGACCGGCGAGGTCTCCACCAATAAGGTCTTCGATCGTGAAGGTGACGATGGCAAATTCGTTTCGGTTACGGTGAAGGCAACTGATCAGGGTGAACCCAGTTTGGAGGGTGTTTGCTCGTTCACCGTTGAGATCACTGATGTGAATGATAATCCACCGCTGTTTGATCGCCAGGTAAGTGAATGGAATTTTTTTAGCAATCTTTGCAGTTGCAGATGGTGGTGCAATCTCTGAGGCGTGTTTTTTTCAATTGTCAATGAAAAGCCTTTTTAAATTTCGTTGTTGGAATTTGTCAAAAATCTATAGATTTCTTTTACACAACATGTATTGTTGCTGAAGAAGCTGGGTCCTTGTGGCCTTGTGAACTTTTGTGCCATTAACTAATCGACTCGAACTGCAATCAGCTTCAGACTGTTTTTATTAACAAACTATTCAGTAAAGTGAGCTTTAACTTTGACGCCTGTCCATTTTGTTGTTAATAAACCTTCTAAATGATTTGTGCCTCAGTGGTGTTCAAATAATTTTACACGCAATGAAATTCAAATGCGAAAGTGGTTGCCTTATATTTGGTTGGAGTACGATTGTAGCTATGATCAGAACCCTCGAGCACCTCAACGTGACTAAACTATTTGTTTTTCGTTATCGTAATTCCGGCGATGCTGCGAGGCGCCATGGAGGTGTTCATAAAAAAACAGCAACTGAGACAGAAATGTTTGGAAAATTTGGGCTCGAATTGAACGTAATGTGAAAAGTGTGGGCTCAAGTTGAGCGTAGTCCGGGTCGAAGTAAAAGAGAAACGGTTCGTGAACTCAACATATCGTTGGAACGCATGCAGCACATATTAAGAAATTAGCCTAGGCCCACGCCATTGATGTTCCAAACAACACACGATCTTAGACAGCAACAGAAAAGCGTAAGTGTCGAAAAAGCAATGTAGTGTTGCTACACTACACGAAAGTGGGAAGTTCCAGGCTTGGTTTTTTCGATTAGTCTCCATTTGTTGTTGAGAAAATATGTCGAGAAACAAAACAAAATCACCGAGTTTCCTAACAAAGTAGAATTCGAAAATTAAAACCTTTGAAGGGCCACCAAGAAGTAGAAAGCACCGATTGTGATATAATAGTTTGGACCCAATAACCACCGATGGTCATTGTATGCTCGTATTTTAGGTCAATGGCGTTGACACCATACAGTGAAACTGGCTTAGAGGCAGTATTAAAACCTTAGGTGAACTTCTAAAGTTTGGCCCAACCCCCTTGAAATGGAGCAAAATATGGCAGAACCACTTGCCTGCAATGTGCGATGCTCTCTCGCCAAAGATGGACGTACTGATACAATTCGAAAATTAACGTATTTTCCCATATTTTTTTTTTACTTTGGCACATACAATTTATCAAGTTTTTTCATAAGGGGAGCATGTTCGAATTGCGTTTGTACTCTTAGAGCACATAGGGTCACAATTTACATATCAAGTTCTTGGCTTGGTTCTTGGGGTAGAGTGCGAGACTTACACT
Source organism: Eristalinus aeneus (assembly GCA_955652365.1). Taxonomy (NCBI): domain Eukaryota; kingdom Metazoa; phylum Arthropoda; class Insecta; order Diptera; family Syrphidae; genus Eristalinus; species Eristalinus aeneus. The sequence goes on from OY019131.1 coordinate 26,821,793, forward strand.
CCGAAGGTCTGGGTTCGATTCCCGGCTGAACACCTCGATTTTTTCACGGCACCACCTATTTCGAGTTCCTGACAACACTCAAAGTCAAGCTGTCTAAGAAAAAGCTTCTCAAACTTCGCCGATCGGAGTCGGCAAAAAACTGTAGGTCCCTCCTACTTGTGAGAGTGAGTAGTTGATGAGCAAACTAGGCCCTGGTCCCCCTGTGGACTGTCGCGCCGACAATTATTATTATTATTATTATTACATGCAATTAATCAAAAAATTAAAAATCATAGCATTCTTAAAGTTGCAGTTTAAGTTATCCACCTCGAATATTAAGCTTTTTAATGCAAAAAGGTACAATAAGGAAATGTAATCAATACCCACAACTTATTGAAATCCCTCAATGCATCAAAGAATTGCCACTTGCAAATTACACTAACACACTTAAAGTTAATACTATAAACCCTGTTCGTTTCTTGTTGCAGAAATATGTTGAAAACGTTAAGCAAGATGCCAGCATTGGAACAAATATCCTTCGTGTATCCGCATCCGATGAAGATGCCGACAACAATGGAGCCATTGTCTACAGCTTAAGTGCCCCATACAATCCGAACGATCTTGAGTATTTCGATATTCAGGCCGAATCCGGTTGGATTGTCCTCAAGAAGCCACTTGACGTAAGTGTTAATCCGCAATTGTTTCTTAGCAGTATACAACATGTTTCATATCTTGATTTTCACTTTTACAAAACAAATTCATTTTTCATTTAATTACGTGTATCATTTCTTTCTTAGTTTATTTCAAATTTTCATTAACAAAACCACAAAATTACTCTCCGTTCTAGATGAAAGACAAAAACAATTTAAATGTGATCTGCCTGAAGTGTGAATGAGTTTTCCTGGTGTGCATTGTGTGTGTATTTCTTTATTTTAGGTTTAAATTTACAGAAAATTTCTCCCTCATGGCTGCCGCAGAAACTGAAATTATTACGAAAAGAAAAATGAACAGAAAATGATTTCATTAGTAGGACAATTGAGAGGAGATATACATCTATTTAGACGAACACCGCACTGCATAGAGTTGAATTTGATTCTATAGGGTACTTAAAAGAAGACAACAGCTGATTAGTTTAGATATTCCATTCGTATCTTAAGCCGTCTATGCTTGTCGTTTGAATTTAAATTTAAGTTATACATTTTTTGTGTTGTTCTGTTTTTTTTTTATTTTCCAGCACCAATTTATTAGTTTTAAAATGAAAATTTCTATTTTGGGTTTAAGAATTTGCAAATATCTTTAAGACTTTATGTACGTTTAGTTGTTTAAATGATTTGTCCTTTGAGTTAGTTCTAGACTTTAAGCAGAGGAGGAATCTTGCAGAGGTTAGGTATCAGTTTTTAGGAAGCGATCTATGGACACATGCGTGCGTTGGGATTATTGCAGTGTGTAGTCACGACGAATTCAAATCCTTGTGGTGTTGCCCAGTTTATGATTTTTTTTTTTTCTTTTATGTCTAACATATGCTTTTTGTTTTTGTGTACATCCTACAGCGCAAGGAACTCTGAACATTATTTTTTAAGAAGAGGCGATACTGTCTAAGATAAAGGTGGGCTGTGTCAGCCAGTATCCTCAAGCCAAGACACCCACTTGTACTGACGCCTTATGCAGATTGCATAAACAAGTCATTTCGTTCTAATGCATTCGCTCTAGGTTGGAGTCTTAGCTTTTGATTCGTTAATTTATTTCCCAATTTGTTGATATCGTCTACGCCACTTCGTTTTTTTTAAATTCCAATCAACATCGAAGGCCTGTCAAACAAAATGGAATTTGCTTTGCATTTTTACGTTGTTTCTTCTTTGACAGGCACATTGTTGCAATTGTGATATCCTCGCCCATATTTAACTCTCTTCTTTGTCAAATTCCATACAGTCAAGTGCGTCCCTCCGCTACTTGTGTGCGCGATCATAGACGACAAAATGCTCTGTCGCGTTGTCCCTGCAGTTTGGATTCGCGCACGCTGTCCTAAGTTCGCCGATAAATTTTTTCTCCAAAATGTAGAATTTAAAAATGGAACAAATTGAAATGTGGAGAAAAGTTAATTGGTGGGAGAAGATTGTTTCTGATTTTTTGTACACTTCAATGAGCATTGACGTTGGCTGTCGATTTGATGTCACTTTGACGAGTTTGTGCCTAATATGGTTTGTTTACAAGGCCGTTTGCATTGAATGTGAACGAATTTATGTTCACAAGACCTGTTACTTTATTCATTTCGGTGAAACTAAAGTTTTTTTCTTTTCGAATTGTGTCTATCTCACCTATTCCGTGGTGAAAATCATAGTCCGACTCCATTCAGCACTGCACTCAAACCCTGCTGGAGATCTTAAATAAACAGGCAAACGAATTGTAGCTATATCACAATTTTGCAATTTTGTTCAATGACTGTGTCCGCTTAGGGTACATCACCAACTCTCATTTCGTTGAAATTTACATTTTTCATTCAAACAAATATTCACTTTGGCATTAAATGTGTGGGCTAATGGGAATTCCGTGTGTAGACTCTTTGCGAACTCTCCTTGAAAATTCTAAGCTCGAAACACACATGTTTCCTCGTGTGCAAAGTCATCAAATATGTTTATATGTTTGGTCTGTTTAAAATTCCTGCCTCAGGATGTACACTTAGACAAAACTCATCTTCCATGTGAATCCTTTTCATTAAAAATTTTCATTTTCCAAAATTAATTGAAACTGATTTTAACGCTTTCATTTTGTTGAGTGAAACTATACAAAAGTTTTTGTTTAGATCAGTGGAAAACACACATTAACATTTTTGCGCTGGTACTTTTCAAAAAAGGATGATTTTTTTTTTTCAAACAAAAATTGTAAGCAGTGCAAATTATTTTACAAAAATAAACAAAAAATAAATTGTAGCCTTCGCAATGAAGTCAATAACTGCTTTTAGCAAGTACTTTAACAGAGAAAAGCAAGCAAGCGTATTTTTGTTTTCATTTATTTCTCTATTTTGTTACAATGGAAATGATAAAATTTTCTAACTTGATTTTTAATTTTGTAAATCTTTGGTTTGGTAACTCCAGCTTCTCTAAAACAGGGGACTTAAGCAAATTTACATTTTGTTTAGTTTACAATGTTTTGTTTTTTATAGAAACCCAAAAAAAGAACTCATGCAAAGAAATAAGTAAAAATATTGATTTTTAACATTTTTCCTACAAAAAACAAAAAAAAAAAAATTAAGGTGAAGGGAAGGGCATATTTTTGTGTACATAAGTAGCTTAAGAAAACCTTATTTAACAATCGCTTCTGCGTTCATTTTGTAAATATCTAATTGAAAAACAAGAAAAAAAGACAAACACGAATAAAACTTTGATAGTGACATTTTCACCGAAGTGTTTGGGGCAAGCAAAAAATTAATGCGAAATCAAAAGAGATACATCATTGTGTTGCACTACAAAACAAAAGAAAAGCTTTTTTTTAGGAAACGATCATGGAGATTTTTGAGTGTCGTTTCTTCGAACAATCGAAACGCCGACTAAACCTAATGTATTTTTGAGAAGAATAATTTTTGATTAAACAACTCAAAAAACATGGCGATACATTTTTCGTTCGATTTTTTAAATATATTTTTATTAATTTTTGAAAAATTCAATAAATTTTCATTACTTTTTATTTTGGCTTAACTATAATTTTATTTTTGGTTGCTTACTTCTTTTTCGAAAATCCTGACGTCCATTCATCCCACTATATGAATAATGTAAGAAGCGAGAAAGAATGTTTTTTTGTTAACGAGAACAAAGTGTCAGTCTTTAAATGAGGATTTGAAGATACAAAGTTTATGTTCTTGTTGCCTCTTATATGCATGTTTAAAATAAGTTTAAGTTTATCTTTTGTATTTCTTGTGTTGAGTTTTAGTTGAATTTTGAAAGAAGACAACATTTTTAGTTGTGCAAGAAGCAGTTTGATCTTTTAAATGAGGGAAAGGGAAGGACATCTTCATCTGGATTGACAATGTGAATGTATTGCATATGATGGCATGTATAAGATTTGTACTTAAATTTGTTTGATCCAATGTGAGCATTAAATACTTTTCGGAGTCATTGAGCTGATTTCAAGTCAAACATTTTTTTTCTCCCTGAGGGTCTTCTGCACATCTGAATTTAAGCTGAACTTACTCGGAAAATTTTAGAACTCAAGATGTGGATTTGTAAAAGAACTATAATCGACTTGTGAATAGGTGACGGGTTTTTTTTTTTGTCAATTGCTGTTCAACCGTACGATCGTTATTCTGTTTTAACATCTCGGGCTGAGGAATCGATATTTGCAAACAAAAATTTAGACTTATTATTTTTGACAGAAAAGTTAATGATTCGACGGTACGTGTGATTGACATCTAAAACTACGTGCGCCATTGAAGCCACCCTGTGTCTGATTCGCGCTCCACCCAGTCTTCTGTCACTCCCAAGAATGTGATAACTTCATTTTGAGTGAAAGGCAGTACACAGACTAAACAGTTTTCGTCTATGGTATATGGACCCGGACCACCAGTTAGTTATCACTGTCTCTTACCAGTTGACTCCAATATTGCATTACAAGCTCAAATGAATAGCAAATGTTTTTCAATGTGTATTCGGTGTCAGTGCTAAAAATGCTAAGAGAATGCATCGTTCGTATCTAAGCACGTGTCTTTACATCTTCACATAAATTGCACAAGTTCACCGAATTTTATGTTTAATTTTTATTTTTGAGCATATAGTTCAGTGAATATTTGAACATTTTTAAGTCCAGTCCTGATTTTGGAGGTTTGTTTGACGTTTCAAACACAAATGCTTTTAATTCAGTTGGTTAAATTGCCCTTTCTCTTAACATTTGGCTTTGGCGATTCTCTTTTTGGCATTGGAACTTACAACGGCAAGAGTCGATTAACATTATTTTTGGTTTTTGCCAGGAGTCCTAAACATTCGGTGTCCTTAAACAACCCTGAAAATACATATATAGTGACAGAATCTTTAAGGCTTTCCTTTAAAAGTTAACCACCCAGTAATGACGTCTGATTTGAAATTTAGGGCATAAGGTAGTTGGTGAAGTAAAATGCCATTTTTGGCATCTTAACAAGCTTTTTATCTAGTATTCCTCCTTATCAATTGGAGCACATCTTTCGATTGAGATCCATCGATTAATCTCTTTCATAGACAGTCCTCAAGAAACTGATTGAATTTCGCGTATGAAATTTATTTTTGTGTCCTTTGTGCGGGCACCTGAGCCTATGTGCGCAATGCCAAAGCAATATTTTCTTTGCTTAGAAGAAGAAATTTTAAAGTCACAATATTCATTTAGTTTGAATCTGCGCTAAACTATTAAAGAGAGTGTGGAAATTAAATCATGTCTCACAACCCAGACTGACTTGACTTGAAAAGAAGTCAACCAAAAAGAGAACTACCCATAGACGTGTCGAATAACACTCGAGTACTAGTTGCTGGCATAAACCTTCGTCTTCTGCATGCAAAGGCTTGAAATAATAAAAATAATTCCAAACCCAAGAAGGGTTCAAGGTTATTAAATGCGCTCGGAACGTTGAGAAAATTTCATTGGTAAAATTTCAAGGTGAGCTGGAGCTTTTTTGCAGCAGACTTTCTGAGGCATCCAAGACCTTAAGTCAACTTTAAGGCATAGTTCGAGCAGAGGAGTACGAGCAACACGTCTCTAGTCTGGTGATGTTTGGTGATTTCTCGTGACCCACAAAGTGCGAGAATTTCAGTCACCAATTTTGATTTCATCAGTTTTGTAGACATAGATGAAGTTTTTACCAGGTCGAAATAAACCCCTTTGATTGTTTTATTTCTTGAAGCAGAGTCACTCCCAGTGAAAACTCTTCCTTGTCTTGCATCGAGTGATTTTTTTTCCGATTCGTAAATTTCAAAAAGACAGCGGTCTAAAAATTGCATGTGTTCCATATAACATATGTGTCAATATATGAAATAGAATATCCTGTAATGGTCATTTTAATTTTTTCAGATTGGTTCAACACTAGATGTTATAGTTTCTTACAAAACGATTGACCGTCAACCCAAGTTTTCCTTAAAGAGTACAAATGCAATAAGAACTTTAAGTAATGATAATGGTCGAGCTGAAAATTAATCCTGATAGCCGGGATTTGCACTTAGCACAGTATTTAGGTGGTACACTTTATACGAGTATCAAATGACATAAAATATGTAACCGCTGTGAAACTCACCGCAAAATTCTCAACAATTATGGTTGAGTCTTGAGGAATATGGTTCGTCTTTCTCCATTACGCACCCTTCGCATCCCCGTAGTTCTTTCCCCATGGGGTGCTGGGCAAATCCGAATACATGGTTTCTTAGGGTCACAATTTTATTTCCCTCTTAGGCAGGACATAACATAAGGTAGATATGAGTAGAGACACATAAGATCTTCCTGCTTCTTGCATTAGGCGTTAAATATTTTAATTTCCTTTTAACTGCACCGTTTTTAAGCTAATTTTTTATGAATATGTATTATTTATTTTTTGTCTAAATCTAAGATACTAAACTTAAGGAAAACTGAAATAATTTTATAAAAAGAAAACACATAAATTTTCTTGTTGTTGGAACGACCTTCAATCATCGGGAATTTCAAACATTTTGAAAACGAACCCTCTACTGAATGCTTCATCAAATGAAGGGATGCTATCCTGTGAGTAAATCAAAAATAAAAACGAGAATGTCGGAAGACACAAAATTTAATTATTGCTACGGGCTTCTCCTCTCTAACTGGAATACAAATCCCATCCCATACTAAAACAGCAAATGTTGATGTCGTTTAAAGTATGTAGTTCCCGTATCGAATTCATTCACCCTCATCGTGATGTGTAACTTAATTTCATCGTTCTCCAATCCTACGGATCTGTGGTAGCCAAAAATTGAACACAAAAATCAAATTAGATACATTTAAAAATTGGTTGCAAGTTCGTGATGTAACTCCTACCAGCATATACATTTCAGGAGCATCAGACCAGATTCATGTACATTTGTGTCCCCGTCAGCTCGCCTTAGTTAAAAAGAGATGATGCATTATCTGAGCCACCTAGCAAATCCCAGTGTATCTCTCCTCCTGTTATTTTATTCATTGCTGATTGTTTTAATGCGGTGTTCTCTTGATTTATATTAATTCATTTTTGATTGTTGATTTACTTTAAAATAGTTTATATATGTGTTAATTTACATTTTCTTTACCTATTTTTTTTTTCATTTAACTTAACAACTCGCCACCAAAAACAAAACAAAAATAAATCGTCGACTGAAAATGAAAAATCCCATAATCGTTTATCGCATATAAAAACCATTTCCATAACGCAACGCAAAATCTACCATCCACAAACCAATGTGGAACATGTGCACACATCCCACGGACACACATCGATGTACCGCGTTTCATTGCTTCTGAATACAAAACAAAAATAAATTACAAACTTGACGATGTTTCTGGTTGTGGTCTAACTTTATTCCTCTTCCATAAAAACAAATGATCGAAAAACAAAAACATTCCCCCGGTGATGGTTGCTATACACACTAACAGCGCGATAGATACCGTCTCAGAGTGCGTGCCTCAGATAAAGGGGAACCACCATCGTATGCGGATGTCGATGTTGAATTAGATGTCGTCGACAGAAATAATAAGCCACCGATATGGGACAAGAGCATATACGGCCCCATTCACATTAGAGAAAATGTCACTGTTGGTACGGTTGTAACATCGGTTAAGGCAAGGTTTGTATCATAGCTAGAGACTCAATTCAATTCTACTATTTTCTTTCCTCATATACCAACCATTTCGGTAAAATAAAAACTGTTCTACTCATATTTATAACTCTAACACTGTACTGATTTTCGTTCTAATTCGAATTCCGGGTTTTTGTACTAACTCAACGAAAGTTTTCACAAAATTTCAACATTAATTTTTTTTTCATTTGGTAAAGTAAGCTTTCAGACTCTTACCATCTGTGCTCCGGTCACAGTGGCGAGGGAAACTTTCTGTTCCGATTCACGGTGATTGGTAAATTGATTTTTGAAATATAAAATTATATAAAAAAATAGAATATTTATCGCATTCATAACGGAACGTAGATGAATTTGAAAATAAATGTGATGGGATAAGTAAAGTTTTTGAATTTTGATTACAAGGTTTTTCGCCTTTTCTTTGTATGTTGTTGATCTGCTTCCCTCTCAAATCATTCCCTTCTGCTAAATTGAAACCGATATTCAATGAACTGTATTTGCAAAATTAACATTCCTCTCAACTAATATATTTATATGCCATCCCCACTTTGTATCATGTGTCCCGTATACATAAGCGGTAAGAGACTACTTCTAGGGTTAATGGTATTTGTGAAACCAATTAACAAGTGAAAACAAAGGTAAATGTTAAAAACAATAGATAATCGGAAAGCTTTTGTACGTATCGTATAGATCTCAGCTACAAAAGAGATATTTCATTTTTCTTAAAAATTCATTGTGCCTTACTTACGTTTTGAATTTCATTTTATGTTTAACAGTTTTTTATTTTGAGTTTTTATGGGAATTGTCTGTAGGCTAAGCTAACAGAGATGACACGTTTGCAGCTGGCTAACTCTGCGAAGGACATTCAAAGCGAAACCCCTTCGAATGGAAGTTTTAACACATTTACTCTAACTCGTCGTGCCCGAACTGATTCGATCACAATCGCGGTAGAATGAAATTAATCGAATAAATCGATATGTGCGGGTTTTTGTTTCTTTCAATTAGCGTGGAATTTCATTTCGCATAATTCTTTGCATGCCATCAAAAAGCGAGGGACTGCAGACCCGGTAGGGCAGCTGGCAGTTGAAACTGATTCGAAGGGATTTCAATGCAATGTCCGTGATACAGCAGCTGATAGGTGTAGATATACTGTAGACGGATATCATATTTATGTATATATGAAAGAAAACAATTAACAAAAAAAAAACGTATGTTTACTAACTGTTCTTGTGTTTGTATGTAAGGATGCTACTATTGCATTTGAGATTGGCTTTGATTTTTTGTTTGGTTAACAAAATACATACATATATACGCATTTCTGTTGATTATCTTATCTTCGTTATAAAGCAATTAATTTCTATTTATTTTTAAGAAGAAAATATTGTTTGACACATTTGGAGTGAACGGGTGTTATCTAAATGGAATACGCTGGTAACAGGAGTAAAGTGGAATCCGCTGAAAGTGACAGTTGTACTTGTATACTTGAAAATTAAACGACTTGGGTACTCAATAATTGGTTTACTATGTTCCCTATTCATATTTTTTTGACAAGAAAAAAGAGTTAAAATTATCCCTTAATTTTAATGCACCAGAACATATGTTTGTCAGATCGGCTCAATTCAATTTTAGATCAGAAGGCACAAATTTTCCTGTTTCGTAAAATGAAAATCGTATATGGTGAGAGTGGCAGTTGAAACCTTTGGCCTTCTCTACTCTAACTATGCAAATTCTGTCCGGTATTTAGGTTCCATCTTGCATAAAGCGGAATTTTCAACTTCAACCAATCACATGCTAATATTCAACCAGATTTGTCAGATTCCTTTGCTTGTTCTTTACATTTCCAAAACATTTTAGTTGTTTCGAGTATTGAATGTCAAATCGATAAAAAGATTCTTCTTTGAAGCAGGTTCGACAGGATGTTACCACGTTTTGACTGTTATTGGGTTTCTGTACATTTCGTTAACGACCTCTTTTATTGCTCCTCAACTGGATCACTTAAGAGAGCCTAGGGTAATGGTTGTTGTCCCGACTGACTTAACCTTTCGTGGAAATGTGTCTATGGTACTTTGTGGTGCTTTCGCCTTTACTTATTTATCTTGTGGCCTGTCGGTCAGATATCGTCGATTTTTGTGGCCGTTTGCAGATCAACTGGGCCTGCTTGAATCAAAATCGAAGTCTGACCATCTTTTGGAGGTCGACATAAAGATAGAAGTGCCATCGTTCACAGCAGTAATTTTTCTTCTAGCAGCGGGATTCAATTCAAGAATCAACACACCCGTTTTAACACTTGGTCAATATTTGGCTGAAATTCGGTCAAGAATATTTTTTCTCGCGTCATAATTATTAAGGGATATTTTTTCGATGGTTTTCGTATTCAATATAGCAACCAACTGACTTCTCCCCTGAATGAATGTCTATCAACGACTTTTCGTTGGGTGTTCATTCGCTCTTTATACCCTAGCCACTTAAAGTGTTATATGCGGATGTACTTGACTAGGCATATGTTGCGGTTGAGTCTTCACACAGGACAACATTTTTGATCGCTCTTAGCACTTGGTGAGATGTTAGCACAATTCTTGACCCCTGGATAACTATCACAGCAGCCCTTGTATTCTGGACTCATTTACTCATCCAACAATATTTTTCAAATGTAATGACAGCTCGAAACGGGTAGATTTTCCATAAGAAGACCCTAAAATATAATAGTTCAAATTGGTCGGAAAAAGCACACATTCAAACCACTTTCATTCCTAAATGAAGCAATGGGAAATTGTCTTCCCAGATAATACAGTGTCCATTTATTGTTTTTTCTCCCCAGATGTTACACAACCATCGAGGGAATGCAATTTCAAATTTCCTATGAGCTCACATACATTTGCTTTCATTGTTTAATACCTGAGCTTATCAATTATTAATTCAAAATTGCCAGCATTTATCTTCTCCCTAATCATATAATTTTCAATGCCCAGGGGACTTGCAAGAACTCGGCAATGCACAGTTAAACAACAAATAAGTCATTCATGTCATAATTGCGGGCAAGTCATATCCTCGGAGCTAAAGGTAATCGTTGTGTAATCTTCGATCTTAGTTTAATTATGCAAAGCACCGGAAGTGTGTAGAAATTCGGAACACTTGTATTTACAAATGCCTTCGGGAAGTATGCATGCATAGCAATTCCTTGCGAACTATTCGTCACCCGTTTCGATTTCAATTTTGGGAAAATATACCTGGGTTATTAACCATTTCCTCAACCGCAAGGCATGCTTGTAATTGAGTCTTTTGGCCCATACATTTCTTGTCAAATTAAAAGTTGCCTCGTTTGTACCAAATTTACGTCGAAACTTCGACTCTCAGCGCACTGTCACTGTGGAACCAACCACTTATCCCAGTTAAAATGTAAAAAAAAATAATCCTCTTTGCAGCCGTCAGTTCAACATGTGCGGAATACGGTTCCACTTTACTCATCTGGCTCACAGCTAAGATAAAACCAACCCACGTGTGTTTGTGTGTAAATGGCTAGGGATCGAGAAAATTTCACGAATAATCACCAACAAAGAAAGAGAAAAAAAAAAACAATTTGCACTGCAGTAATATTTTGTACATGTAAACCGTTTTGATTTTGTTCATTCCCCGTACGTATAAACCTCGAAAAGAATGTGTATTTGAGCTTCTAAGGACGCGTAAGACCCAAAGAGTAACAGATGTAAAGTCTTCTCTAATGCTTTTGCTTCACGTTTACTTTTCCTTTTTCGTTTTCCTTTGTTTGCATACTCTCTCTTTACTTCCTATTCAATATCGCTCTGCGTATCTAGTTCGAGTTACTTGTACGTATATATTTTTGTATCAAGTGGTGTGTGTGACTTTGGAAGAATAAAGAGAAAAACAGAAAACATAGATATACTCAATCAAACTCCTCCAGGACTCAAATTGATATTGGATTTTTGAATATTTTTGTTTGTTGAGACTTCCCTTATATTTTTAAAATTGGATTTTTCAAAACAAAATCAATGCGATTGACTGTTGGTTTTTTTTTTTTGTAACATGGGTCACTCTTATCATTTTGTTTTTGTTTTCTCGTGGGTTGTGGGTTTTATATTTTAAGACTACAAAAACACACAACAAAACAATTTTTGATGATATAACTCAATAAACTATCGATTTGTTTTTTTGCTTTTTTATTTCAAATCGAATATAACCACAACAAAATAAAATACCAAAAATACCCATTCAACTTCAACTGTACCTCAACAAAACGAACGAATACCGCAACCGCAAAAATAAAAAAAATTAAAATACAAAATATCCGTGAAATGCATGTAAATACCAATGTCTCTCTGTGTATGCGTGTGTGAAAAATTTTTGATAATGGGCCTGTTTTATTTTTGTGTTGATATGCTTACGAAATCAACAAACAACGAATAATGAATGAAAATTGCGAACACATACATGTAAACAGCGCGAAACGTATAAACTTGAAGCTATGGCCCAAGATAAGGGATACCCACCCCTATCGCGTGCTGTTGAGGTGCAAATCGATGTTGTCGATCGGGCTAACAATCCACCCGTTTGGGATGATCCGGTCTATGGGCCGATTAATGTCAAGGAAAATATGCCAGTTGGCGGAAAAGTGGTCTCGATCAAAGCCAGGTCTGTTGCTTAGCGAAATGTAACAATTTTTTGTTTTGTTCATTTTGTTCTCATGTTTTTTTTAATATGTAAGAAACAACATTTTTAAACGGTTTTATGGTGTTTATTTATTATAAACAAGTCATTTCTTTTTTAAAAAAGGGAAAAATAAGTAGAAGCTTGTTATTTTTTGTATATACGTGTGTAGATTACTAATATTTTGAACGCTTGATGTGATTGTTTGTTTCTGTTCTTTTTATTTATTGCACTTATCCCAAAAACAAAATAAAACACAGTACACTTCCATTTGTAAATAACAGCCGTCAGCAGAACCCTCGTGCACCGAAAGGCTAAGTGGAACTCTGAAACCCATTTGGAATAGATTCATTTTCATGGAATATATTTTATTGCATTCCTTCTGAGAAAGAAAAAGTTCTTTTGATATTTTTCTATGAGCCCAAATTTTGACTTTTGTTAAAAAAGTTCATTTAGGAAGTGACCTCGAAATATTTAAAATTATTGATTGCAGCACATAAACGGAAAATCATCCTAAAACGAAGGAAATCAGAGAAATTGAATAAACATTTTAAATTATGTTCTTTTAGGGGTTCTTACATTCAAAAAAAAAAAAAAAAATATATATAAAAATGACGAGTCAACTGTTTCTTGGCAATGTATTCTTCGGTTTTGACTTGAAGAAAGTTACCAGAAGGGAGTGACATTTTCATGTGTACATACTACTTCCCTTCTTTCATTTTCTGTTTTATCCTTAAAGAAAATGAGTATGAAATTATGTAGAAGAGTATAAAAATAGCGAAAAAGTAGAAAAATGATACAAGAGACAGCAGTTCCATTAGAGCGCCGTCCCGTGCGACAATAGTCAATTTGACATGGGTACCTTTTAACAGGAGGCCCCTTAACACGTTCCCTGCCGCGTGTACCGAAAACAGTACACGTTTAGCTTCATTTCTTCGCCAACGTGTTTTTTTTTTCAAATTAAAATTTATTTTTTCTAAATTTTAATTCTCGTTATGATTGTTTTAGTGATGTTTAGAGGAATTTTCGCATCGTGTACTGATAACGGTACAAGCGGCGTGGTGATTAGTCATGATAGCAAAGCAAAACAAAGCAATAAGAATTTATACAAAATTATTAAAGCGCTTACCGTGTACTGTTTTCGGTACACGCGGCGTAGAAATGACACCTAGTGACAAACAGCTTGGCAGGGAACGTGTTATTATCAGTCCCATTTGGCAACATTTTCACTTGACAGTAGTTACATTTGACAGCTTCCCCATATGACTAATCAGACTTGCAGTTCCTTTGTACTGATCGAGGACTGATTTTGGAGTATATTTACCCCAACATCTTCTACAAAAGGAATTCGTTTCACTCGTATTTTATACCTTCAAATAAGGGGTGTCCAACATTTTTGCACATCTATGCTCTTGCCAACAACTCACATAAAATAATTTCCATTTTACTACCTTCCTTCGGGCAATCGCTTGCATTGAGAAAATAATCGGGTAAAGTTTTAATGAAAAGACAGGTCTAATCACGGATGACAACTATCGTGCGACGATATCGTGGAAACCAGAGTTTTGCATCAGTCGTTTGGTGGAACAAGCTTTCGCGCAACTACGTGACTGCTGCTTTCCCCAAGCTGTCAGAGTCTTGCTTTCGCTCGTATCAGGTGACGGCTATTTGGCGCTGATGTGGTGGGAACCGAAAACCAAAGTTCTATATCACAGAAGAGCATTTTGTTTTTTTTTTTCGGAAAACCAAGAAATTACATTAAATGAAGGTTACTGCCTGGTAGTACAATGAACCAGTATTTGAGTCTGAGCGCTCCAGTGCAGCTTATCCCAACCTCCAACAAAAACAAAAAAATCACGATATAATTTTGTCATTTTGGTTGTTTTCAAAACTGCCAATCGCTATAGTCCTGACGATAGGTTTCTGATGATAGCTATTTTACTCCCGTATTGCATTGCGCTGGCATACAAGTGGTGAACATTGGAAGAAACAGTAGGAAAAAAATGTATTTAGTAATTACAAAATGTTTGGATACAATCCTCAGCTTACGCAAGTATGTATGTACATCCAAAATTATTTTTAAAAAATACAGCATAAAATCAAACTTCATACATTTTACGAACTCGACTCGCACAGTAATGTGTACACAAACAACAAAAAAATGTATAACGACTTCTTCTTCTTCTTTTTCTTGTGGCACTACAGTCCGGGGTAGACCTGGACCTAATGTATAACGACTGCCCCGATAAAAATTGGTTTGTTCTATATCCATTGTGTACAGAAATTCCTAGTTGAGAAGTTTTGGTAAAAATCTCTTTTGGAGAGAGTAACTCTGCCGAAACTTGTGAAACAACTTTTCCTAAAAATTCGCAAAATTAACGAACCGCCAATATAAACAGCAATTATAAACAGCTATCAGATAAATGAAATGTCAGTCTTTTTAATTTTCAATTTGACAGTCATCTGCTGCCCACAAATTTGACGGTTCAGGTCAAGATACAAGAAAGTGTAGATTTCAGGGTTGGGTTACATTTTTTTGCAGAATGGAAACCATATTAATTGTATCCTAATGTCCTTGTCATTGTGAGGTGTTCAAATTCCGATCTGGGACAATTGTTGAACAAAGTCTTACAATTTCCAACTTACTCTTGGCCTTGTTGTGTATTTTTTTTTCTTCACATATTTGTTTTATTTGAAGACATCGTTCATCTTAAGCAGTGTCTGTTGAAAATATAAAAAAATGTCCACATTCTTCGCAAGTAAATACACACGGTAGACTCTCTCTTGATATATTTGCCACAAATCTATACATTTTCCCTTTGGACTCTCTTCTCTTTAAGATCATGCTGAATGACACAAAGTTAACAAATCTGTGGAAATCGGGTTATTAAGCTTCTAGTCACAAGTTCAAAAAAGAGTTCTCAGGCAATTTGTCTTATTTGACAATTAAACACTACTCTTCTCAGTTATTGAGTGTTCTCTTCCTGAATCGTAAACAAACAATATTGCTCAAAAATCGGTCGCGATAACGTTGAACAACGAGGTATTCTTTTCAAATATGCCTCCTAAGCATTAATTAAAAATTTCAAAGAAGTTCCTTCGGTATTCTCTATAGCAATAGACTCAATTTTTTATCACCCTTTAACCACAAAACATCGCACCGCGATTGACGTTTCGGCTCAATCCCAGAATAAATTGTCCAAACGCAGGAAAGAAATGAAACCTTTTGAAAATGAGGAGTGAAAAATATTTGCCTTGTTTTTTAATTCGATCAGATTACCACAAAGCCTTACAGTGCGCGAACAAAATAAACACATCGCACACCGCATGACATCCTTCAATTCATCACTAGTCCGACCATTACTTATCCACCCGTCATTCATTTGCATAAACACACTTCTTAACCTTTCACGTCCTTAAATCAAATCAAGAAATCTCCCACAGATCCTTGTTTATTTTTCCTCACTATCCATCCAGACACACAGCCACACACACACAAGCATCGAACATTAAGCATCACTCCCTTCACCGACACGTACAAATCATTCGAGCATTTGCATAACCTTTAACCCAGAAAATTTCCTTAAGACATCTCGTTTTACCAAAACGATATCAACCACCACCAGGTCCTTTGTATCCACGTTCCCATTCCTCGTCAAAAATGCACTTTTTTCCTTTTTTTCTTGGAAATTAAAAAAAAAGAAGAAAATATAGAATAAAGCCTTTTGTTCGCATATATCCTTGCTCGAAATATTTAGATAGACACAAAAAGGATATAACATTTTGTAGCACAAATTGTTTGCCGCCGCACACACTCTAACAAGCCCCGTCGTCGTCCCCGTCGTCATAGTCGTCGTCTTCGTCGTCATTGCCGTCATAGTTTTCGTTTTTTTAGTTTTCTTTACTTTTCCTCCTTCCCTCGTTTTGCTTCCATCACCCAGGATGCTTAGGCCAGGAAAACATAGAAGAAAGGATGACGAAAAAATTCTTTTCCCCTCGCACTCTTGATAGATGTGGCATAACTTTTGATTTCGTGTGCACCGAAGAAATTCTTTTTAACGCCATCTTTCCTTTTTATATTTTTCCTCTTTGCATTTTGTCTATTTTCCTTTCATTTTGTATTCTCCCCCTCCTATTGTGAGTGTGTGTGTGTGTTCGTTTTCTTTTTTTCTGTGTGGCCAGCACCATCACCAAAAGCACGAGGCTAGTGAGAAACTATTTAAAAGGAAATGTAAACCATAGTTGAACTTATTTCACACACAAAATGAGTTTTGAAAAAAAAAAATGCATTATTCCGTTTTGCGTATATTTATCCTGACCTGCCCCTAGAGACAGAGTGAGCACTGTGATTGCATGTTTAGAGCGCACCTAGTAGTGGATCCTTAAAAATGTAAGCGTACAAGAGTAAGAAAGAAAAAAAAATCTCGTTATTATAAGCCCTACAGCAGAAGTGAAGTCTGCAAATGTGTGATAGATGTACATACAAAGCGCGTAAATGTGTATTTCTTTTTTTTTGTAGTAAGGCTAGGTGACCTAGGAACCACGAATTATGAGTTCAGGAGGTCTCCTTGCGCGACAAATGCAATAAAACCTTGTGTAAACCCAGCGCAGTGTAAACTTTTGTTTGTTATTTTTTGAGGTTTTTTTTTATTTTTATTTTTCACCTTGGTGTGAGGATATAAATCAGTTGAAGTTGATGTTGTCCTGGAAAAAATGTAACGCTACACACGGCGTAATTTACAGTGTATGTCGGTCAGGGGTGGAGGGAATGGTGGAATGTCCGGCTATAAACCCAGAGAGATGACCCTTGATAAGTGGTCTCATGAGATACACTAAACACTTTTTAGGACGATTTAATGTAATCCTTGTGTGAAGTCCTCGTGGAAGGTGTGTACTCAAGTTTTGGGATTTATTTCTGCAAACTATGACAATTCGTGTTCCTTCGTCGTGTGTTTGTGTTTTATTAGGCGGATGGGTTACATCGTGTAACACAGCTTTGCTTTTTTGTTCGTTACTTAAAAAGGTGCACAGTCGGTGGGCCAGAGAAAATCGGTTTTGTTTTTCTTTACAACATCATGGGTAATATATGGACTTATTTATTGTTTTGCTCAGAATGACGACAGGTCGTAAAATCGACCACATTGTCCTAGTTTTTGGATTCTCTTAAAGCAGTTAAAGGGCAACATCAAGTCGTTTTATGACTTATGATCTGTTTAAGTACAGCAGTCGGACGTATTTGAGGGACGAGAAATGAATGCTTTTGATTCAATTGAATAGAAATTCTGGTCATTTGGTCGCCTGGGGACATACATATATGTGTGAATTTATTGCCCAAACATACAGTTTCGCCACAAAGTCCCACTTCATTCATTTCATAGGCTGTTCCCTAATTTCAGAAGATACTGAATTTATTGCCTGATTGCTTAAGAGCGAGGAAGTCTTTGAGTACTTTTAACCTACATATTTCTCTTGCATTCTCCCCACACAATAGTGGGCTTGCGGGATTCTACATATAAAAAACATTCTTTTCTTTACTTTGGTTTTACAACCTTGGCATTTTTTTACCTTTTTCTTTTACAAACCCCTGGTGAAGCTGCTGTGTTTTTGATTGCTAAACGATTTTCGTGCGTCTTATGGGGAAGACGATCTAGACTCGAGTTACTGGGCACTTTATTCCGAAGTTTTGAGTTTTTTCGCAAAAATGTTTGTACTCATAAGCTCGAGTCTAAGGAACCATATAGGGATAAATGCGGTTGTCATTCATGTCGCAAAGCCAACTCAATTCCCGATGTTCAATTTTTTGCTTAACAGAATTAAACACCACTAAAATGGAACATAAAATTCAGGTGTTTGTTGAGCATAATCTTGTTCCATTGGTTTAAGCCACTGACATATTTACGTAAGTCGAAGATAATATGTAAGATGCTTTTCAACTTTAACTGTGTCACTTGGCGTTCTTTAAACTTTAACTGTGTCACTTGGCGTTCTACGTTTTTCATATCATTATTCTTAGCTGATGGGCCGGAGGACATATGAGCTGGGTCATAAATCGTACTGAACCTTATCCAGTCACTCACGTACATATGCACTTCATATCCAGTGGGGTATCCTTTGAGTGCCATTGTCTTAGAAATCCTCTCCCTTCCTTAAATGTTATTACTTCTTAAAACTTGTATCAATTTTGAAAAAAGAGCGAATGTGTTTAAGGTGAAGGCCCAATTCAACGAATTGTTTGCTTCTTTACTGCCCCGCGTTTCTCGGCCAACAGTTAACAATTAATGTAAACCTTTGTTAGAATTCATAAACAGGTTTGATCACGAATTTCAAACAAATTTTTTGGAAAACATTGAAAACATTGTAGGTTGCCCAGAAAGATATACTATGTCTGTTCAAAAAATAAGATTACATTCCAATTTCGAGGGCTGCGAACATTCGATTGTTGATTTGTTTTTTTTTGTTTTGTTGATCCGCTAGTCTCGAATATATGTATGTACGTTTGCAGTTTCAGCTATATAGAGTATATGCATTTACTTTTGTTTTGGGTGTTCGGCGATTTTGGTCTTGGCTCTCCTGAGCTCTTCCATTGGCACGAATGGTCATAACCATATACCGATGATTCGTCACCAGTTATGCCTCTTTAATCTAAATCTGGATCGTCATTGACGTCATTCAACAAATCCTGAGCGATGCTCATGCGAAATTTTGTTTTTGTCCAAATTGAGCAGTTTTGGAACGAACTTCGTGCCCAAAATTACAGAAAGAATTGGATAGCCAACCGATATGCCGACATCTTCAGCAACTTCTCTAATAGCTATTCGACGATTCTCCATAACAATTTTCTTAACTTTCTCAACATATTACACCTTTGTCTATGTGCATGGGCGTTCAGGGCGAGTGTCGCTTTTTCGACCTTCTTTAAAAAACTTGTACATCTAAGAACTGAACTGAATATGAGCCTCCAACCTCTCACCAGCATTTTTTAACTTCACACACCAAGTTGACAGATGTTCTTCAAAGCTTCATGCAACGTGGATGTTCCCTATTGTGCTGTTCAAATGAAGTAGTCTACTGTAATCTATTGACCTTTGAAGAAATATATTACCTTTAAAAATATTAAATATTGGTTTGGAATGGTCATTAATCTTTCCTTGAAGATCTCCTATTCCATACATCTGGTCAATTAAGGCCTTTCGTTATACGGATTCATCTTCCCTTATAGTGAGTTGCTTCTGTTCCACTTAACAACTGGGGTAGAAAAATCTGTATGGCTAGCTGTGAAAGCATACTTGTTACAGTCCGTTAGTATTCTTTTGCCGAAAAAGCCCATAGACTTTTTTTAGCTGCCTTCAAATACATTAACGCATTCGCACAAGGAAAGTTCATGTTCATTTTTTACCAGATTTCCTTCCAAATATTAAGGTACAATGGACCAGTATTTGAGTCTGAGTGCTCCAGTGTAGTTGATCCTAAGGTATTCCGTGGAGATGCTGTGTCGTATGGAACCATTCAGGTCAAATTAGATAAATGCTAGCCTCTTTTGGACTTACTGCAACTAGGCGGACTTGGTAGGTCTGAAAACATAGTCTTTGGTTTAGACAATCATCCTCCAATGTGGTACTGTACAAATTTTGGAGTTCACACACTTGATATTTCGCATTCGTGCAGGTCATTTTTCTGTGTCCAAATCTAAGACTGCAGATGAGGCAGACAGTAAGCATCAAATTGATTTTTTGGCATATCTTTCACATCTCTAAGAAACTATTTGGAAAAAGTATAAATAGTGTGTGAACAAGTGAACTAAGGCTGAGATTATATGGGATCAAATGCATCCATCTGGACGTTTTGGCCGCGACGTCTATCTTGTCTTGGTGATATTCACAAATGACAGTTTGTTGAATAAATTTTCGTGTGAAGTGGTTTTGAATGCTGCTTCAAATACATTGAAATAGGGATCCCATTGATGAAAAGGCTTCAATCACCATCAATGACCACCTCAACAAACATACACCTTCATCGAGAAAGTCGCTTCAAAATTAAAGAATTGGACAAATTCCCCAATTATCCAAAACACTACGGCCACAAAAAGCATTCAACAACTTCCTGTGTACCCTCCACCCCCAAAGAATCACCTTGCAAATTGTATTCACCAAAGCCACGTACTCAAAGGTATCTTCAACTTCATTTAGCAGCATTATCTGAGCGCATTACATTTTAAACTCGAAAATGTCTTCTGGTAAATATATTATGGCGAAACAGTGGCATTCATTTAAATGGTTGAATAAAGTGCTTCTCTGCGTTTTTTTCCCGACTCGATGAGGGCCCCTGTATAAAGACACCGCTGGGACTTGAAATAAAAAACACACACAAGGACTTGTTACATTCGTTTCCCTAACAAATGTTCGTTTTACCTTTCGCTCCTCGTGGGTTGCGGTACGTTTGGTGTGTACTTTCTGTTGGGAACGCATGTTTTTACTTTTTTTTTAAGAAAAAAAAAGGAAAAAAATATCTCTCAAGGACTGCGAGGATGCATCAAGTTTTATATGGCAAGGACGTCGGGAAATTAATGACACTGCGATAGCATGTTGCTTCCACAACGCGACGAATATCTGGACTGTGAGGGGGTGCTGGAAATTTTATTCAAATAAAGTAGGTACAAGAATACATTGGACTCGTGGGTTTGGTTTTCTTCGTTTTCTGTGTGGGACGTGCATTCAGGTACTAAGTAGTTTTGGAATTATTAAACTTTTGTGACTTGTCGTTTTGTGAATGAAAGAGGCGGACAGGTGCTTGAGATATGGTATCTTGGTGCACGAGGCGACATTTGAGAGAATCCATCAGGACCTTGATATAAATCAGTTTGATGTGTAAAATGCAAACAGAGAGTAGGAAGATAAAAGAGATGACCTTCTGTGGGAAGAATTTCAGTGGAACTTAAGAATCGCTTGTTGAAATGGCTTCGGTTTATCCTTTATCCTTCAAATTGGAGATATGAAAGCTCTGCTTTCATTCATATGGAAAGAAAATCGTTTTAGAGATCCTTCTCAGAACCAATTTCTTCAATGAAATTGAATAGAAAATTAAAAAAAACTAATTTTTACAAAAATTTCTTAGCATTGATGTTCTTCTAGCACATTTAAGGCGATCAGATCTGCCTGATGGCCGGTTACACACTTTTCAACGGATCTACCAAGACATTCCAGAAAGCTCACGATGCTGGCTTAGGCTAGGGATGTCAAAAAAATGAATATATCAGGCAAGGGGTCCGTCTTGATACTAAAAATGTTGAGAGGCTAAAGGTTTAAGGCGGTAATTGGTCTAATTGTTTCCTGTAGCGTGCTCTCCGTGGCGTAGTGGGTAGAGTGCGACTCTCATACGCCGAAGGGTCTAGGTTCAATTCCCAGTTCAACACAAATTTTTCGAATATTTCACGGCACCACCTCTTTCGAGCTGCTGACAACACTTAAAGAGTAATAACTGTCTTAGAAAGCTTCTCAAATTTCGCCGTTCGGAGTCGGCAAAAAACTGTAGGTCCCTTCTACTCGTGAGAGAACAGTAGCGCGCACAACACGAGTAGTTGATGAGCAAGCTAGGCCCTGGTCCCCCTTTGGACTGTAGCGCCAACAATTATTATTATATGTTTCCTGTAGCAGAAAATATTGCAAACCCAAGACCAAGATCACATTTCAAGAACCACATTTCTTGAACTACTTTTACTACCAAAGTTTCTCCCCTTTAACATGTCTACTAAAGTGTGAACTAGTTTCTTGCTTTTATGTAAATGGCTGAAGCACAAGCCAGTGGGTCTGTATATACATACTTAATTCAGTGTTTGAGAAACAATTTTGGACCGAGTTCGTTTGATTTAACATTTGGTGGTCTTTTAACTGCTTTTCAATGGATGTGAAGATGTCAAAACTTCCCTGATGGCTATTGGTTCATGTTATGTGATGTGTATGTGACGATAAGCTTGTTCCTTACTTTTAATTCGTAGCCTTACCCTTAAGAGGTCACGTGCTTGTATAAGACCGATGTTTTAACTGTGGTGTTAGCCGTTCTGATCCGAAGTAGGGAGCACCATAAGGCTTGAGTATAATGTTCAGTTGACAAAACCAACAGCAGGATGATTTATTTCACATACCTCTTATACTATCCTTGCCCTGAATCACTTCGCAGTGGACTTAAAGTTGCAAATCTCACCTTAGTTCATTGGGTGGCGCTACAGTCCATAGAGGGATCAGGTTCTAGCTTGCTCACCAAAAAATCTCACCTTATCAGAGTTAAGAAATCAGATTGCCTGTGTCGCTTTTTATCATTTCTGGAGCCGCTTTATATCAGTCGATTAAGAGATTTCGTCCTCTTATAGTTTTGATTTCCTTAGTCTACTCTGTTAAGTTAATTTTCGCCGTTTTCAACCGTTTTTCGAACCAACATATTACATTTGATGTATAAAACTACGTCCCCGAAATCCAAAACACACTCATCAAAATACTGTATTAAGTGTCGCCAATAGTACAAAAGTCCCTTTATGACGAACATCAATGCTGCACTTGACCTTACCCTAAAAATAGACTAAAGTTTCAACTACTTCTTAACAATCATGTCCACTTTAGACATTCTTCAATTCTTTCGACAGTCTTTTCAGAAATTCGAAAAATTGTGTTTTCTAGAGCACTCACGAATGACCAAAGGTCACAACTTCACGTTGAAACATACTCAGATTTAGAAACACTCATTCAAAGTTCGAGAAGTTCTTTTGCATCGATGGCTTAACTTGTCGCAGAAGAAAGTTTTCCATCCTTTTACACAATTTGCCATTTTGGAGAGGTACCCCACTCTCACTGAAGTCCCACTTAACGCCCAACGATGTCCTCGTCAGAGTAGTTACCCGCACCGCTATCCAGTATCACAACGCTCGCATTCGCCTTTTTTCCTTGTTCACTAATTTGCTGTCGTGGCCGCTAAGTTAATTTGAGCTTGTTTTCCTTGCTGAAAAAAATTCCAGTAACGTTATTCAGTGCAAATTCCGTTTTTTGAAGTATTTTTTGTTGACCAGAACTAGGTCTTCCGGCCTCCGGAACAAAAATGAAAAAGAAAACAAAATAAATATTTTCTCTTAGTGAAAAAAATGAAATTAAGGACTCTCATCTAGTTGTAGAAATCCACTTTACCTTTTGAAAACATAGAAACATTCTGTTGATGTAGCCATTAGATGCTTAAGCCAGGTTCAGAGAAAAACGTAATTTTACATAAGGTAAGTGAAGGGAAGAGAAACGGCAAAGAGAACAAACCATCCCACCACCCCCACCCGACCACACTTAATAGAAAATCGTTAGTGATACAGAGTTTTTGTTAAAAACATTTTTTGTTGTTTCATTTTTGCATTTGGTTGAGAAAAGTTAGTGTAGCGTAACGCGTTAGGGCGTTCGTGTGATAAACAAACCGGAAAAAAGACACAAGCGAAATAGAAGTAGAAATGTATCTGCTAGTTACCCAGCACAATCACTTTCCACCACTTTACGGAGTGCAACGTAAGTTTTCCCAAAACTTGCTGTCAAAATTGCTAGAAACGAGCATTTGAAAAGAAAGTTCAAAGGAGCAAAGTTAAGGGGGGGAAGTAAAAATAATCTACACTTTAGAATATGGTACATATCCCTTTTCAGGCAGCCCAAAATTTTCCCCATCCATCCATTGCCACCACAGCAAACACTATCAATGCCATATCACCATCACCACAACCACCACCACCACCACGAACCGCCTACACATCTTTTACATGTATAAATACAAGGTCTCATCATTCGTTTAATTTTTTTCATCACGCGAAAAACCATCCCATCCTTGTGTAATGGAAACATATTAAGTTTCGCATATGCATACAATATATATTCGTATCTAGTCATTTTTGAAACATTTTTTTGTGTCGTCCTTCAGTACAAAACAGAGTTTTTTTTCCGTGCAGACACTCACCCGCAAACGCGATGTGGTGGCGTCAGCAAGTTCATATTATAAAATATTTTTTTCTCAATAATTTTTTTTTAAATGAATATTGTTTCCTTCCTTGAAGCAAATAAAACAATACGATATAGTTTTTGACTTTTGCACAATAATCAAGAAACAAAATAAATGTTGGCGACATACTTTTTTGAATTTTGAATGGCGCATGTCGTTTCGTTGTTATCTTTCGTTTATTTCTTCATTTTGATTTTTTGTTACATTTTCGGTTCAATGTGTCAGTGGACAGTTTTTCTTTTGTCAAGTACAGTGCGAATAATTTTCACCATGTGCAGATATATTTTTTATAAGCAATTAATTTGTTTTTCCGTTTCTATGCTTTAGATAAATGTTTAGTAATTTTTTTTGTTAACGTGGTGAATTGCTTCGTGTATTGAATATTTTTGTATAAAATGAATATTCGTTCAAGAAGTAGATTTTTATGATTACTTATGAATTTTTTTGTCGATGATTAAAGAACAACTACAACTTTCGTTTTTACTAACAAAACTGTATTGCAATGGAACAAGATGTACATCGGCTGTATGACTTTTTTGATTTTTTTTCTTGTTCCATTCGATATAAATAATTATTCAATTTTATTTTTTTTTTGTAGATTTACTAAATTTAAGAGCGAATAAAGAAGTTATACAAATTAAGGGCTTTGAATGGTGGGTTTCGTTACAATTGTGCGTGCTTCCATAGAATTGAATTGAAGGTGGGATGCTTGTGATCTCACGCATATTGCTGTAGGACAACAGACGTGACTCTGGACAAGACATTCCTAAAAATGTTAATTAAAGTCTGACGGCTGGTGCATTGGGCTCAGATATGCAGTACAGGACTCTTAAAAATGTCCGTGCATTGTTATGTAATAATTGTCGAATAAACAGCATCAGTAGTGATCTCACGCATACTGCTGTAGGACAAGAGACGTGACTCTGGACAAGACATTCCTAAAAATGTTCATTAAAGTCTGACGGCTGGTGCATTGGGCTCAGATATACAGTACAGGACAGGAAAATTTCCGTGTATTGTTATGTAATAATTGCCAAATAAACAGGATCAGTAGTCTCCCGAGGGTCATTGGCTCGATGAGTTGTACAAAAAATGACTGTTCAGCGACATAAAACCTCTGTTCCTAAAAGACACAATAGGAACAAATTTAGACGTCAAGGACATTTGCTCGCTATCAACACACTCCAGACAAATGTTGGTGTGTTGCTCCCCACCGCCAAAATTATGAAGAAATCCGATTATATGGAAAAAATAATTAAGACATTGTACAAGATCCTACAATACTAAGACAAATATTAAGACAGGCATGCTATTCGAGCTCCCACTAAGACGAAGATTAAGACATTAAGAAACATCTCATCCTTGTTCCACTTGAGTTTCATGTGTATTTTAAGCGTTCAGAAAAAGAACATCTGCTTCGGCAACGATCGCTCGGATTGTTCAATTTTTATACAAAGTAAGGCAGATAAGTGAAGTTTCCTCTGACGCTAATATGGAATGACACATTTCAGAGCAGTGTTCAAGAATCATTTCATAGCAACATAAACATCTACTGCCGCTTCATGAAAATTAATATATTAGGAAATGTCTTTCTCAAATTTTGGTAGTTGCATGAATGTGCATGTGGTCGCCGTGGCGTAGTGGATAGAGTGCGACGCTCACACGCCGAAGGGTCTAGGTTCGACTCCCAGTTCAACACCAATTTTTCTAATATTTCACGGCACCACCTCTTTCGAGCTGCTGACAACACTCAAAGAGTAATAGCTGTCTCAGAAAGCTTATCAAATTTCGGCGTTCGAAGTCGGAAAAAACTGTAGGTGGCTTCTACTCGTGAGAGAACAGCAGCGCGCACAACACGAGTAGTTTAGTTGATGAGCAAGCTAGGCCCTGGTCCCCCTTTGGACTGTAGCGCCAACAATTATTATTATTATGAATGTGCCCTTCGTCCGCACTCTTCAAACGCTACACTTTGCATTGCTTTCGTCGATTCCTCGACTGCATATATAATATATATACCAACGTACAAGATTTTCCAAATTCCAGAACTCAATTGATATTCGCAAGTGAAGTTTTATAAAGCAACATTTAAGATCTTACACAGCTGTCACAAAGGACGATCTTTCTTAACTAGATGTCTAGTATATGTTTTTTTTTAAATCACAAAACTTATTCAAATTTGCCTTGGAAAATGTATTTGTATGTCTGTTGAAGCACTTACATCACAACGAAGGTAAGCGTCCTCTATGCATTCTCCCAAATCTTTTTGACCCAACAACGGTTTCAAATGTATTTGCCGCTAGTAACGAAGCAAATTTTTAAGTATTACTGTGCACATTCGTCCATATTTAAACTTACAAACTCGTGAGTTTATAGCTGCACTTTATTTTCCAACGTTTAATTCTATCAATGTGTCTCTTTCGACGAGTTACAATTCTATGCCTAGGCCGTCCATGCAATAATGCCTCGGCTATCAGGATTTCGTGGCCGTCCTGGCGTAGTGGGTAGAGTGCGACACTCACACCCCAAACGTCCAGGTTCGATTCCCTGCTGAAGTTTTCACGGCACCACCTCTTTCGAGCTGCTGACAACACTCAATGAGTATTAACTGTGTAAGAAACAGAGCTTCTCATACTTCGCCGTTCGGAGTCGGCAAAAAACTGTTGGTCCCTTCTACTCGTGAGAGAACAGTAGCCCGCACAATACGAGTAGTTGATGAGCAAGTTATGCCCTGATCCCTATGGGGATTGTTGCGAAATCATATTATTAATTATGATATCGCACCTTGGAATTGTGACTTAGGTTTACTGGCACCCACACACGTTTTTCAACTTTTTCCAGTCTGTTCATCAGATTTTTTGTCACATCATGCGGTTTTAGCATTTAGCATACGAGGAGCCGCACTGCATAACCCTTCCTTCACGCCTGTGTTAGAAAAGTTAACGAAATTTTAAAAATTGTCTCAATGAATAACCTCGACTAACACTCGTCTTTAGTGCGGGTGACGCTTTTTTACCCTCTAGACCATGTGCTGCTAACAAGCAACAGTTTTTTTTACAATCTAGCCCATGAGCACCGAACAAGCTCTGTTTCTTCTCCACTTGTAGTGAAGCTGTGCTCTTTTACTTACGACCTAAGCCTCAGCTAGCATGCGTTCTCAGGCAGCATTAAACCTTGCCGGCTGCCTCTAGTTGTGCACTCTATATTGGTCCAGGCTCTTCATAACGTGTGTGTTTCATCTCAACCTGGGGAAATTTTTGTTACGCTTTCCCAAAGGCTTCAATTCAAAGACATTTCGGGTCGGAGTAGTTGTGTCCATACGCTTCACATGGCCTAGCCATTTAGAGATTTGCATCCGAAGATGCTTCACCAACGCCTTGGCCGGACAGAACTGAGGTCTGTCGTTCTCCTCTTAATGGCATAAGCGAAGACAGAACCTTTTACCGCATGTAGAGCTTTTTTTCTCATCCGCTTTCAGCCCAAAGCTTCATCTTCTTTTATCTTAAACATAACACAAAGTCAATCTGGACCTTGGATAAAGGTCTTTTAATTAATTGTGAAACTAAAGAAATAGTAAGTGCCAAGAGCGGTCCCACCTTTAATTTTGTTGCTTACACTGCAAAATGCTGATCGACGGCCTTACAACCAAATAGTTTCTTGTGTCCTTATTGAATGACATTTTGCGTTTACCCATCGCCAGCCCCATTTGAAGGATGTGTTACCTATCGATTACTTGATCCAACCAAGACTCTGGATTCGAGCATAATACATACTTCTGGCAAATTTGAGTAAAGGATGAGATCGCGTGTGCTTTCTGTTACTTGGCTATGGTTGGTTTGGAGGTGTACTTTTGCTGTTTAGATCCATAGTAACTAATCTCGAAACAGAACGGTTTGTAAGGAAAAATAATTGAGGAGCGTGGCTATCAGTCCATAACGTACTTTAATAAATTGGAGGTGTGGCATTCACGTTGCTTATTAAGTCCTTGTAAGCGCTTGGCATTCGCAGAGAAGCGGTTCTATGGCTTAGGTGCACAGCTTACACCGGATTATCTATGACTACAAATACTCCCACATGTAAACTTTTGATGTGGGCAGAACAGGCTCACCCAAAACTCCCTGAATGAGATTTATAACATTGTTAATAGATTTAGGAATTGTTTTACATCGGAGTAATTTTTGTTTGAAACGCTAGGTGTTGTTGAAAGGAGTAACTCTACAAATGATAATTTGATGGAAAACGAGCCTAATACTGTACACCACTCATCATAAAATCCGCACAACGCAAGAGTTACTTCCTTTATGAATTCCAACCTTCTTTCTCAACTGATTGTTTTCACCTGCACCCAGTAGGTCAACGTGGGAATAAGAAAAACAAACAAAAGCCTAATAATTCCAATTAACGTTCACCTTTTAATGACCTTGGCTTTTACGTAGACTGAAGTGAGCTGCTCTCTTAAGCCTGTAGACTCTGACCCCAAAAAACTAAAATCCAAGAAACTAGACCAACCTCACATGACAAGCAGACCACCACCTCAGTGATGACAAAAACCACGCTCCGGTTGCGTCATCTTCAACGACAGTACGACATTTCCACACTTAGCTTTATCTCAAATTCAATTCCAATGTAGAGCTGTTGGGCAAAAAATTAAGTCAAGACAAATCATTAAAACCGCAGAATCCCGCCCCCAGTTCAATTCAAACACATCCATTCTTAATTTGAAACAATAAAAATATAACTTCTTTATTTGCAACACTAGACTTACTAACAGAGTTTACGAATTAAACGTCCTTCTGACGAATATTCTCTTTAAAACAAAAAACACATTTCTAATATGTAATCCTTTTTCCACATGCTCTTCTATTTGGTGCCGTGCTAATCGTCTGCTGTGTATTCAGCTCCGGCATTGAGGGAAATCCAACCGTATTCTATCGGCTAATGCCGGGATCTACGGCACAAACGAACAAATTCCATACGTTCTACTTGCAACAAAGACCGGATAATGGAGACACATGGGCTGACATTAAGGTTAATCATCCGCTGGACTACGAGAGTATAAAGGAATACAATCTGACAATACGTGTTGAGGTAAGTTACAAACTGTTGTGTGTGTACACTGCTTGTGTGCATACTTTGTTTATATGGAATGTTTATGGAATGGAATGAGTTTTGCTTCTTTGTGAATGTGCGAATGAAAGGGGAAAGCGGTTTCTTATCGAATGTGCGGGTTTGATTGAAATTGTATCCACAAAAGTGAGAAATGAGTCACCACCCGCAAAGACTTAGGAATGAATACAGTGCCGCCTGGAATCCTCGCTTGGGTGGGCATCCCAAAGAGGTTCTCAGCGCGTTTGTGTATGTTTAATTTATACTTGCCAGGATTTGATTTGGGTAATGGTGCTCTGCCTGTTTAATTTGAGATTGAATCCATCGAAGTTAGACTGTCCGCTCTGCCAACATTCAAAGCACTTTCTCCGAATTCCCCTGTGACGTTATTTCAAACTTCGAACTGAAATTGCACGCCACTTTGACTGCCTCATGGAAATCTCCTTAATCATCCAATCAATCCGGATTATAGAAATTGACGCCGAATTATGTATAATTCCTTCACCACCCATCACAGCAATTGTCCACGCACCTAAATTTCCGTCAATTATCTCCACCCACCCATACGCTCCCGTTATCCTGCCAAAATTTCCGTTGCTCCAAAAATAATTACCCACACAATAGAATCCTCCTTCCTTCTGCACCCCAAACAAGACAATATTTGTCTCCTCACTCGAAGGTTGAGCCCCCACAGCCGGAAATCCTATTCAAAATTAATTAGCTCTGCGATACACTCAGCGATTATTCCTCGATCCGCTTGATGGCATGCAGCCGAATGAACTCCACAAAGTCCATTCCCCATTTGACGGAATCCAAAATTGTCATGCCCCCGTGTATCACCCGCACACATGCATATTGTTTCAGTTAATGAAGGATGAAATTTCAATTAGAATAACCGGCCCAACCGGGGGTGGAGGCATTTGTTCAGCAATTAGTTAACGAAAATTACAGAACCCATCGCACATTCTAAGTCGAAGGCGGACGCACATGTGGAGCGCGGAGCCGTGAAGAGTTAAGCCTGTGCAGTTACAAATTTATCCCAACACGAACTCATGTTTGTGGCATTCTAGGGGACCCTTGATCCCATCCAATCCACGGTTCGGCTATCCTTGAACCTTTGAATGGGCGGAGAACGGGTGGGAGGTGTACGCGCAGCAGTAAGCTGCTAAGCACCGGGAAAGGCAGAAAGGAGCACTTCTAATTAATGGAATTAATTTTGAAACTATTGCAGAGACCAAGAGGCGCCTCAGCTCTGAATGGATATGCTACTTTCGCACCCGCCGTCGCGTCGGTCGGACTGATTGGAGGGAGGGATGCCCTTGTTATTTGACAGTTAAATGCGCTGACGTTCGTAGTTGCCGACAGTTAGTCAGAGGAATTCAGTTAATTAAACGGAGTTGGCTATAAATGATTTATCGAATTGGGAAAGCAGGGGAGGTTCTTTGTCCAGTTGATTAAGTCAATCATCCCTGAAGGACATTCCAGGAGGAGAGGGAGGATCTGCGGAAAAGGAGATATCTCTGCCAATGAAAGGAAAGAGTTCCTTATGGGAATTGAAAATCGATTGCTGCTTGTTGGGGAACTCCTGCCTTTGTCCCTTATGGACTACACTACTATCGCTAAGCTGCGAGTGGCCAGACATGTAAAGTCACTCTCTCTCCCCCCACCTTGTCGTCATCAAATTTGGCAAAGGTAAGCAGATTTCGCAGTAACTTGTGAACTGCTGCAACGCACCAAGCTCTGATTCATTTGAATGTTGACTCCTGCGTGACCCGAAGTGGAATAACACATCCATACGAGCCAAGTGGTAGTCCTTTGCGACTGTTCAGTTGACTAGACATAGCAAAAACTGATCTGTCAGAGTCAGTTTAACTCACTGACACAAACATTTCCCTCGTTTTTTCATCAATCATGCAGTATGAGAGAATTCAGGTCCTCCCAACAAATTTCATCACAATTAATTATAAAAAGAAAATCTCATAGAAAACAGTTTCTGTGATGAAAAGTAATACACTTTCAAATCCCCAAAATGACAGACAATTACTTACCACAAGAAACGTTGAAAGCAAACCGACTGCAGAGCCCCGAAACAATCTCCTGTCTTCCAGAGGAGATGATAACTGCAACTTCTCACCAGAACCAAGGTTCATGTAAATAAATGACTTTTATTCCTTCCTTCGAGTTCGTTGTCTGCCTGCATTAACTCCGAAAATAATCCAAGGAGAATGCACTCTCACCATCTGAAACGAAAGACATTCACAAAAGCAGCGTAGAAGAAGTGAAAAAATGAAGAAGGAATAGATTTGTAGGATCCTTCAGGGATATCTCCTTGCACCCCATCGTCTGAATGGCAGAGTAGACAGAATATGAGATTTTCCTCACCCACACCATTTCAACTGTGTGCGCGTCATGCAGAGTCAAATGTACAAACACTGGCTGACGGCTTCGAGATGACTCCCCATTCAATTTTCTCCTGAAGAAATAATTAATCCTCACAGTCGAGGGCGCAACCTACTTTTCAGTTACTTAGATGTCAACCAGCTCAAAGCACCGTGTGTACATAGGGAAATTGCAAACAAATGAAAATGCTTTAAATGTCAATCTCCTCCCCGGGGGCAGGAGAGTGTCTAATTGGTTTTACAGGATTCGAAGGATATGCACGTACGAGTGTAACATGTGTACTCGCTGGGGCTGACATGCTGAAATCTCTTCCGTTTGTGTAACTACTAAATCAAGGAAGTCGTCCTGGATGGGAGCCGTATTTGTAATCGATAAACAGTTGAAGAAGTTTTGTCGATCTCCACAATTGGGACTATGACAGACGGTGCTGACTGTGATGCATTTTGATTTCCTTAAATTAGTCCGGCATCTGGCTGAAGGTGTGTGTGTGTGGGTTGAAATGTGCTTGTGGCATAATGGAATAAGTGATTGTGTCATCAGGGTGTGAGGGCAAAGTTTCTCCTGGGGGTATAGCACAGTTTAAGACAAGTAGCAGGTTACTGCTCAGGGCAGCATTTCCCTAGAGAGAGGATATCCGTCGAGGATGTGAGGCCAGAGTCCCCACTTGAGATATTCATTGTTTTGTTAAAATTTGTGCATATTATTCGGTCAAGGGGGATCAACTGCCAACACTATGCCACCTTCGCGACAGTGACAGATTCAGAGCTGATACTCCAGTAAAGGTTGCAAGTAGCACAGTGGGGGCAGACATGAATGATAAATGAAACCTTAAGACGCCTCGATTTGAGTGCCACTGGCTCCTTGTTATGAACTACAGCACCAACGAGCACCAAATTAAAGTTGACACCTATTGAAAGTCTTACTGCAAAATGGAACAAGGGGCTTATTTATTCCTTATTCACATTGGTCAGTAAATGATATTCAACGGATCTTTCTCCTCTAGACCGTTAGTTGCCATTCACGGGAGCTGATTTTTAACTTCTCTTAAAATACCATCCACAGCCAACGAATGCCACGAGCATTCGTTCGAATCTCAATTAACCATTGTTTATCAACAGCATTTGTTTGAGAACGTGTTTCCGATGGCTTATCAGCAAAACACATACAAGCGGTAGCCAGTAATTAAATTGAATTCAATAAAACTAAAGTTAATCCCGGCTGAAGTAGGTTTAAGCGATAAAATGTGGGTCAACGCAGAGCATGTAGCGTGCCACTTAAATTATTTTCCCACTAATTATCACGTAACATTCATTTCAGAATCGGTTAGCACATGCCAGCGCATACACCCACACACCACTGCCAGCACCCAATCTCATTATGATCCATAACCTCAATCCGAACGCGTGTTTTTTACACTGTTTTAGTGGGACGCAATAATAAAGCATAACTACAAAGGCGAAAGCCCCCTCAAATCAATCACTTTGAAAAACAATTTTCCAATCCATGCAAATGGAATGTAATTTTATTAAAAATACCACTCATGCACAATGCACAATTAAACCCATACGGCACTTGCTGCCACCCACTTCTGCAACCACAAGGTCGAATCATTATTGTAACCAGAACCGAAAAATTAAATAAAGTAATGCGGTGACTCTCGTGAACTGGCGAAAATGCGTTTATTCTGAACAGCCAGGCGAGAGTAACTCAATTAAATGTGAACAGATACCTCCCAACCACAGACACACGCATTCCCCTCGATGTGGATCTAATCGAAAATGAAAACATTTTCACAAACCACCATCAGATGGAGTGGAAGTGATGATGTAAGACACAGTCTCCTCATCGATTCGATTGAAATTGTTTCATGGACAATTTAGGATTTTCAGAAATATGCAGACTTTCCAGAGCGTGTGGAGCACCCTGTGACCTCTGCAAGGATAGCAAGCAATCTCGAACGAAGCAAACTGCATTTATTGTGATCTGCGGTGCATAAATTAAGTTCGAAACTTTGCATTAAGGGTGAACATGCAGCTGTGGGCGTCTCACCCACCAGGGGCAAAAAAGAAACAACGAACTAGGAAAAACAAAGAAGGTAATCTCTTGACTGTGTGTGCTCATGAACTGGAAGAGCAAAGTCGAGTTTATGCGTCCTTCTCGCTCGAGAAGTCGGTCATAGATGTAAAATGTGTGTTTCTTTCTTCTTTTTCCCCTTTTCTTTGACGTGTTGTGTTTGCTTTTCACATGGATGGATCTCAGCTCCAGTCTTATGAACACAATTTGACTAATTGACGCTGACTTGTAGGGGCATACTGTTCGTCGTTGGGGGCCGAGGGAGGGATTCTAAACTTCAAATTGGTATTCTTACGTGAGTGCATATATCAATGGTGAGACAGCTGAGATGTGAGGATGGGAGTGGGTTCATTTGAATGATTGCAGTGGGGTGGAGTGCACTTACCTGGCGCAATTTTATTCAAAAATTGTAAGGAAGAAGCAAGTGAAAGAGCGTGGTATTCGAAGATTGGAAATTATGCGTGCAACTCGGCGTCTGAAATCATTGACCTTAGAGGTATATGGTATGCGAATGCATGGGAAGGCTAAAGTCATCGAATGCGTGCCCTCTGAGAGTCAATTAATGAGAAGGAATTAACAGCACGAGCTACTGAGATGACCTACTGACTGAATTGACACAAGGTTCAATGGGAATAGATAAATTTCCGGAGTATGAATCCGTTTTAGTGACAGGATGATTTTTTTTCAAGGGATTGACGTTCACAGTTTGCCGTTGCCTTTTTATACAGCAACCAATTCCGACCAAGAATAATTAGAACTTGAACTTTTGACCCTCTCACAAGGCAATTTCATCGACCTTTATCCAGTTGAAAGTCACACAGCGTCAGTTACTAACGTCAAAATGCGCCATTTAATCGGATTATCCCCATGCACCTTTGCCGGTGTGCACCGACAAAGCTCAATTTTCACTAAAAACCGGGATTAGGTCATGCACACTCCTTATGACTCCATTATTAGTCATTTAAGTCAACCAGGACCAATAGTTTTAGGCTCTATTCAAAATGTAATTTGTACCAATTAAATCGATTAAAATAAATTCACCCTTCCCTCACCGACAGGACAATGCCCAGCATTAACTGTCGCCAACAGCTGGCACACCACACCATTCCCTTGGGATGTATGACACAAACTAAAGTGTTTGTTCGTGCTACACATGTACCGTTGACGATAGGTGGGGAGGGGACGCTCCTGAATAAATTTTCGAAATTTCCAGCGACAACACTCGATGTTTTATGAAATTAGGCAGCTATACAGCGCACACCCGGACGGACACCCAGTACCGGAGGACACCAAAGTCAGACCACACGGTGACTGCGGTGGTATCCGGCAACTATTAGGTGCCATCAAAGTTTGTATAATGAATTGAAATTGTGTCTGTCACAGTTTTGGGATACCCATCCTCAACGAGCTTGATGGTGGCAAGCATCTGCTGACGTCCGGGACAAGCTTCATCCTTTTGAATGTCCTTGCTTGTTTGTTTTTTCTTCCTTTTTCCACTTCCCTTTTTTTGGGGGGTTGTGTTGAAAATCATACACATGTCCACAATATTTTCTCTGATTGTGGGAACAGTAAAGGATTTTACATAAAAATAATATATTCCACGTCCTGTGCAATGACTACACCACGACGAGGAGAAACAGAACGATGATGATGGCACATAAGGGGCAGCCGTGGTAACAACGTCCTCAACACTGGGCAAAATTGAATAGAAGCGTGGTACAACGCGCCGAGGACACGTTTCATGTCGACCACCGCAGAATTGCTGGACGATTATGAATGTTGAAATTAATTTCTGAGGGACGTCGGATTCGGTTTTCATTTCCTTTTGGATTTTTTTCCCAACGTTTTCTGTGGTCACTGGGTATGAGTGAAATTTGCCACATGCGAGGTAAAATTGGTTTTGGACCCTTCTGTCGGATGTGGATGGTGTGCTCCATCGGACTGACATGTTTTTAGATTGTTCCAAAAACACCGAAAAGCACCTGGAATCGATTTTCTTCTGTTCCCTCCCGTCTGGCGAGTCAGTAATTCGGGAGAAAAATGGGTCTATTTGACTTGCCCTTGCTTTAAGTTTGCTTCCTTTGGTGTTTCGATTTCTTTTAGATGAATGATGGCTGAATTCCGACCCTTGTTACATGCTTCAAGGTTTCTTCGCATGCATTATGTATTCGTTGCCTGCTTCAAATTATTGGGAATCGAGTTTAGAGACTGTCGAATTGAAGCTTGAAGTAAATTACGTTTCCAATGAATAAAATTATGTACCTGGTTTCGGTCTCAAGGAAGTTCCTGTGCTCTGACTCTCTCTTCTTTTTGATGTGGTTTGCATTGGAATGGGATATTAATAAAAAAATATTTAACACGATTACAGTTTCAAAACATTTTTCCTTTTGTTGGCCTAAGGTTCAAATCCCAGATTTATTTCGCCCTAGTTAACTAATATAAGGGAATTTTTAAAGGTTTGAAACCTTACTTGCTGTGATGTTGAAAGAAGTTCCACGGTACTAGATTTTGAGAGAAAATAAAAACGCACATAGGAAATGCATTCCACAGCTAACAACCTCTATGAAAAAAAAAGAATTCCCTCCATCAAACAACAAGTCCCGACGTGCATAGATTAAATAAAAAATCGATTTTCCGTAACATTTCCCCCATTGTTTGTGCTGGAGGGAACTCATGAAAAACTTAATCCCTTCTCTGTGAAATTCATAATCCAATAATGAAAGCAAAACAAAAGGAAACAAAACAACAAGCGGACAAGTAAGGCAAAGCGATGGCTGCACCATTTTAACTCCGACTCTGTGCCTTCCGTTTAGTCAACATAATCTGAACCACAGTGCCACAGTTGGATGGAAATAATGTTCACGATAAATTGAATTTGGTTGCGCTTTTGTTTTCTTTTTTTTAAGTCTTACAGTAATCCTTTTGGAACCAATTAAGAGCAATTAGAAGAGCAAGTTAAGAGAACTCATTTTATGAAAGGAAATAGGGAAATGGGACACGATGAATGTGTGGATAAAAATGGAGATGTTTGGTAAGCGATGCCTTTTTCATTTAAAAATACTCTTATGCGGTCATATGTGGGACGCATTATCTTTTCTGACATTCATTGTAAAATCCGGCTTCTCAAGAATGGAAAGCACTTACGCTGTGACTTAGAGGGCCTAGAATTCGTAAATTTTAAAAATGAAATTCTATATTATTATTATTATCTTAGGACTACAGATTAATATTACTCTGTATTAAGGGAGTCCTAAGATAAACAGGAAAAATTCCTTTGAGGTTGTCCTAAACTAATATATAGTGCATAGGTCTTAGAGACTTAATATATGGTCGTGGCTTTATGTGAAAGTTTTTTCTTTTAATTTCCTAAACTAAGTCTTCGTGCTTCCGGAAGATCAAGTTTGCGTTTAACAATTCGTGTTTTAAGTCTAACGTCAGAATAAAAAGCGCGCTGTGAAAAGATTCCAGTTTTAGGAAACAACGAAGGGACTGCATGTTTCCAGTAATATATGTGGTTTCTGCAAAACGTTTCGCGGATTTTGAACTTCAAGATTGTTTGTCGTTGTATTTGTACTCATGCCTTGACAGCAGCTTTGCTTTCACCTTTTCTGGTCCATATTTAATTTCTGTGTGGTCCAAAGAATTATTTTTTTGAAGTTTGTGCGAAGGGAAGAGAAGAGAAGGAATAAGTTGGACCATTTCTTAGGTCGAACTCATTCTAAATGCTGACTGTTGCGTATGGGGACTTAATCAACATTCGTTACCTCTACGAAATGCTTTTAGCAGACCAAGGACGTGTAATATACGAACAGTATGCCGGGCGTCCGAGCATGTGAAAAGCAGAGGAAAGCATGGATGTAGGGAAGGGAACTTTGTTGGCGAATAGTCTTGTCATAGCATAGGCTCGATGCCCAAATGTCTATTGTCCCCTGCCATTTGATTTTGGCTAACAAGTAAGTCATCCACGTAAGTAAGACAGTCCACGAAAACTGAAGTTTGCTCCAGAGGATCATATCTTGTAACAAATTAAGAGTTAAGTGAAGCTGTTGTACAAATCAAAATGAAAAAAAAAAAAAAAAAACGTTGCAAGTTAGATTTAAAGGGACCAAGTGCCCTTGCCAATGGCAGAACGACGAACTGGCACTTGCAAGTGACCTGCTTGTTAAGCACATTTTACCAAAAAAATTGAGCTGCAATACACACCGTTATTGAGGAAAGAAAATTTGCATTTGCTACAGAATAACAATTCGAATGGCTGTGCGTGAACTTTTTACCAGAAACAACAAAGTAAAAGGGAAGATTGAAAAATGTTAGAAAAAAATATTTTCTTAAGTGCTTCTTGTGCCATTCAAATGAAATTAAAATATTTTTTTTGGGGGAGAGGGGTTAAATTTTAAGGAGCCCGATTAATATGTACATACTCGTTTACCACACTTTTTGACTAGCCCGCGTATGTTGTTACAGTGGATTGCCAGGATGTTTGCTTTTTAAGACTTTCTTAACTTCCGATTTACGACATTATGGTAACACAGTATCCTATCGGCACATTCGCGTTGCTTCATAACCCATAGTGAGGTGCCAACTTCACCATCGAAAGCATAATGTAAAGAACTGAGTTACCATTCCGCTTTTGATGGGCAATTGCTCAGTTTGAGGGCCATCTGACGTAGGGCTTACATTATTTTGTGTGATAGTAAAAATCAGTCTGCTAAAAGACGAAAAATACAACAGTCGGGTTTTTGTTTATTACAAAGTGTATAATTGGAGCAATCGTCGAACTTCTCTTTATTTAGGAGAAGTGAAGTAGTAACGAGGGAAATTTTAGCTGAGGCCCCAAAAATCAGTGCTGAATGCTACTAATGTAATGAGTACAAATTATCGTGGACCCATTGTATGTCCACGATGTGTAGGACATGTGTCTGCATGTGCAACGTAGTCTTCGCTAAGTAATGCTGCTACCTAAACTGCATAACTCTCGCCTTCTGCAAAATTCGTCGTTCGTAGTCAGCAATGAACTCTAAGCTTTCTTGTCGTGAAGAATGTAGGGATGTGAATTCGATTGTCTGTAGTCTAAACCATAACCTATTTTTCTTTATTTTAAAAGACACATTCATAGGCGGGAATGCATCAGATTTTCAATTTTCAGTTGGATGCTTTAGAATGATTACTTGTGACTCCTATTTGGCTCCTTTGCAATTTTTGTTCATAATTGCTTGTCATATCATTGCGAAAAAATATACACTACACATCAGTTCCCCGAAATCACCACCGTTTTGTAAGAAATGTCTTTCTTGTGATTCAAAAGACTTCCGGTGCGTATTGAATACCTTCCAAAACCACTATTGCCAATGTCATTCGCTAAATTGACACCCCATTCACAGAAGAGGTTGATACTCGACCGGTTATGCCACATCGAACACGAAGGACTTAAGCAGCTGTAGCGTACTTGAAGTCTGCACGAAGTCCGCGACGAAACGAATTGTCGTTGTATTCAGGAACTTTGCTCGGTGTACAAACGTACGATATGCAGCTTGTGCAAGAGCTGAAACAATGCGCTTTATGCTACATATTCACAATGAATGGGCTGTGAAAAAAGTAAATAAGTTTTATTGTTGAATTGTGTTGAATGAAATAATAAAACCTTATTCTGGCGAAATCGATACGTTTATAGAAAAAATTACCGCTAATGAGCAACTTGTCGACTTTCAACAACTCGAATTACATCCAAAAACTGCAGTGGTGTGGTGTGTTTTATGATCTGGTGGAATTATTTGTCCATATTCCTTGAAATAATGATGCAGATGTGCATGTTGTCAGTGGTTACTGTACTATTTGAACGAGTGATGTGGTTTCCGTAATGTGCCATACTGCACATAAAACAAGGGCTTGTCGAATAATTAATTAATTAAGGATTTAACTTGGCGTTGTCGCGTTGTTGTCGAGAGACACCAGTTTCTAAATGTTGAAACAGTTTCTAAATATTGAACCCTCCCAATGGGCCACCACAGATGTCGTCGCGGTCAATTTCAACATGGTGTCAGCTCTAAAAAGTGAATGCCGTGAATGGTTGTGTTAACCGAAGGACAAAACAATAAGTTTATTTTCAAACTTATGTTTTCTTTTCCACTAAAAACCAAACTTCACACTGAATCGCTTTTTAAGATGCCACAACTTCCTATCCACTCTGTTACTCAGAAACCAATGAAACGACAAAAAAGTGGTCAACACTGACCACATATGTATTCACAAAGCAAGGGCTTTCCATCGCAAACTGTTTTTTCACAAAAATCCAACATATGCCATTTGAAAAAAAACGGTTCACTAAAAAGAGGGCTACCCATGTGATTGGAAGTTCTTGCAGTGTAAACCAGCGCATTGAATTCATAGCAGGAACCAGCTGCTAGCAGTTTTACCTTTCAACAGGTATTGCGATTACAGAACTTCTCATCCACCCATTGTCGGTTCCTCTCCGCAGCGCTGCACACCCCCAACTGGCACAAAGTCCCTTTCCCTTTCAAAAGCCCACTCACAACTGCTGTACAAATCCCAGGAGCTTTAACGCAAACATTTAATTAAAATCGTAATCCAATTTGAAAACATCTCTGCCAAGTCGGCAAAAGGTACTTGCATACGCCGCTGAGTATCCTGATGATGGTGTTGATTGAGTCCTTTAAACAGTAACTGTTTACAAAAGTGACCACACAAACCTACAATTTCTCTAAAACTCACCCATCCGAGCCGTCCCACATCCACTCGCACAGGATGATGTTTGGAATTGACAGCGTATACGAGGCAGTGTGCAGATACATCACGTAATATCTAGGTCAATTCACTGCATTATCCTGCAACAGATTTAGCCAAGTGACATGTCCTTGCCCGGATAGTGTTTGATGTGCGGCGAACATGTGCGTGTGTGACTCGGGTCTTATTCAACTTCGTCCACACATGACTTGGTCTGTGTTGGGATTCGATGCAATCGGTTTCGATGGACCTGCGTGGGGCACTGATTGATTATTATCCTTTCAAATGACAGTCATTCTCCGTCGATGGCGCTGCGCTGTGCTGTACACCCTAATGGCTGTCAAAATGATTTTCAATTTGTAATAAACCCCACGATGGACGGGGCAATGGAGACGGACAAGATGACAGGATTATCTTGGAAGCAGTGTTGGAGCAAAGCCATGGAGTTCCGCCCATGGATGCCCTCCCACGGAGCGACACCCACGACAGGCTAATCGAAGTTGTAGCGATTGGCGAATTGAATTTATTGCCGATTGAGAGACGCGGGCACGGAGCAAGGGCTGCACGGAATTTCGTTTGACATAAAATTTCCTTAGCCGACCATCGATTAGACACTAAAAGGACTCAGGGATATTGTCGGTCGTGATCAAGGGTCGGCGACGATGAGGGGGTGAATGAAAGTTCTTATCTCCATTTATGTGCTATTAATTTTTTGAGTTATGGCTTTCGCAGGCAACAAAACCATTTCATTCGAAATCAAACCATCGCCGAAAAAGGATACACATCTACCGCGCACACACAGGCGCTCCTCACCGCCCACTCC
This sequence comes from Eristalinus aeneus, assembly GCA_955652365.1. NCBI lineage: Eukaryota > Metazoa > Arthropoda > Insecta > Diptera > Syrphidae > Eristalinus > Eristalinus aeneus. The sequence continues at coordinate 26,863,370 of OY019131.1, forward strand.
TCCATAGAAACGGGGTTTTATTGATGTGGACGTATAATTTTATTGTCAAGCGGCTGATGGATTGTGAAGGGGGGGAGTCGTAAAGGAGGCAGGGTAATACACACAGGATATAGCAATCATGTAGTGCTCATAAAAATCAGCATGTACTGCTCTGTTTGTTTGCGCACAACAAATCCTGGCCCCAGGCCTCTTCTGCTCCGGAGTCGGAAGTGTTGAGTCCTGACGGGTGATTGTGTGGTGGTGTGATAGTGTTTTCGGGATGTCATCAGCCCCTGGGGAGATTCAATTGCCGGGTACGCGTACGGAGCATAGTTCTCGATTGAGTTATGGATTATCGAGATTAGATGTTGGAGGTGGGAGATGGTTCTTGTGTTGGTTGTTTTGTTACTTTAATTGAGATTGGATACATTTTGTTTTGATTTGTCTGTACCCAGTGGATATGCCCGGGTCAAGCTCATGTCTGGGAAAGGATACATTTTCGATTTTGGTTTAAATAGCTTGTCAGCAGAGATGCTGAGATGGCACTTTGGATCGAATGTGTCAATCACAGAATAAAAATCTTGAAACTTCTCATGGAATTATATATTTTTTTAATTTTTTGCAGAACAACGGCGCACAGCAGTTGGCCTCTGAGGCAACTGTTTACATTCAGCTCGAGGATGTTAATGATGAGATCCCGCTGTTTACGGAACGAGAACAAGAGACCGTGCTTGAGGGTGAACCGATTGGCACAAAGGTCACCCAAGTGAATGCCATTGACAAGGACGGAACCTTCCCAAATAATCAGGTGAGTTTGAGTTGACCATTTTGGATTTATGGATGGGAGTGCAAATTAATTGGTGTTTGGCAACGATTTGAGAGGAAATCCTTCCAAAATGTAGATTTTGTAGTTTGAAAAACAGAATATCATTCAAAGGTTTTGGGTCCGTGCATCCCTTGGAAAGGATAACACTCTCTACCCAAGCTCCTACAGCAACCTACATCTCGCAGTTCAAGAGTCAACGATTTCTTTTAATTTCTTGTTTTCAAAAAACTCAAAGCCAATAGAATGTCAATTGGACCAAACATGGAATTTTCTCGGGAAGCGGAGACAAAATGAAAACATTCCAAACGCTACAAAAATGCCGCTCCTTCTTCTTGTTTTGGCGCTGCAGTCCGGTGTGGAACTGGATTTCAAACAAAATGCCTCTTCATCTCACATGATCTCTCGCCAGCTGCATTCAGTTGCGCACTCCAAGTTGGTTGCGGTCCTTCTCCACTTGTGTGCGCCACCTTAACCTAGACCGTCCTCTGTTGCGTTATCCCTATGGCTCAGATTCGAAGAATTTTCGGGCCGAAGCAGTGGTGTCCATACACTCTACATGGCCTAGCTATCTAAAGCGTTGTAAGACGCTTGACCAGGCGCATGTTGCTGTACATCGCATAGAGTTAATTATCTCCTTTAAATGCCATCAACGCAAACAGGAAAAAAAAATCGCACGCAAAACTTTTCTCTCTTAAAGACCAATGCTTCTCCATTCGCTACAAAAACAACTTTAGCTACAAATTTCATATCGCATTGCAATCTCAAAACTTTTAAAACTCGAGAAAAATTAAAACTTAAAAATTTAAAACAACTTGAAAATATAAGGTTGCCAAATATCTCCCTTCCGCCTTTGTGTCTTTTGAATTTTCCGGCTATGTACAAAGCGTTCGAGTCTGGCTGGAATGATGTATATTATCATTTGAAAGGTCTTGACATAACCTACAAAACGATGCTACGCATGATTAGTTCGGATATTGCGTCCAACAGTTATAGACGTGTAAACATGGAGCTCACTAACGCCGAAATTCGCGCTATTTTAAAGTTTTCCTTCGTTAAAGGCAAATCCGCTAGAGAAACGTTCCGTGAGATTAATGGTGTGTTGGGAGATTGTATTCTATTACTTCGAACCGCGGAGGAAGGGTTTCGACGTTTCATAGTCGGTGAAAACGACAACATGGATAAGCCAGCCGGCGGAAGACCTGTGACGACGAATACCGATCGAATCATGGAAATCATCGAGTTAGAGCGGCATGTGGCATCTCGTGACATCGCCCAGGAGATGGGAGATAGTCACCAAACAATTTTAAACCATCTGCAGAAGGGTGAATACAAAAAAAAAACCTTGATGTTTGGGTGCCGCATGATTTGATGCAAAAAAAAAAACCTTCTGGACCGATTCAACGCCTGCGATATGCTGCTGAAACGGAACGAACTCGATCCATTTTTGAAGACGGATGATGACTGGCGACGAAAAATGGATCACATACGACAGCATCAAGCAAAAACTGTCGTGGTTGATGGTCGGTGAATCGTCTTAAACAGTGGCCAAACCGGGATTGATGGTCAGGAAGGTTTTGCTGTGTATTTGGTGGGATTGGAAGGGAATCATCCACTATGAGCTGCTCCCTTATGGTCAGACGCTTAATTCTACCATCTACTGCGAATAACTGGACCGCTTGAAGCAGGCGATCGATCAGAAGCGTCCAGAATTGGCCAATAGGAAGGGAGTAGTGCAAGACAACGCCAGACCAAGCACATCGTTGATAACTCTTCAGAAGCTACGGGAGCTCGGAGGTGAGGTTTTATCGCATCCACCATGTAGCCCGGACATAGCGCCAAGTGATTACCACCTGTTCCTGTCCCTGGCGAACGCCCTTGGTGGTGTGAAGTTTAACTCAAAAGAATCTTTTAAAAAGTGGCTGTCCGAGTTCTTCACAAATATGGAAGGGGGCTTCTACGAGGGGGTATTATGAAGTTGCCGTGTAGATGGAAACAGATTATCGAACGAAATGGCGCATATTTGGACCAAACCTGATTACTATAACACTTTTTATGAAGCATTGAATGAAGAACAAAGAAGCGGAAAGAGGATATTTGACAATTTTAAACAAAGCGCCCAAAATTCTTCGACGCCTGTAATACTAAAAGGCTTAAAGGTCATAATTCCAATGGTCAAAAAAAATGGAAAATCCTACATTTTGAGGGTCAAAAACAACAAGAAGCCGAAAAACTTATAAGGACACAAATTTAGCAATTCAACCCAAACATGTCAAAAAAGAAAAAACACAAATTTTGCGTCTTCTCAGCCCCCCTCCGGGTGTGACATACATAAGTTCCAAAACCAAAAAGCTCCACTCGTCGACTATCAACAATTGGCCACCAACTTGGTCCCATACAAAGTTTCCACGTGTGCGAGGTTTCTGGCTCTGGTTACGAATAAAGGTTTTTGAGAATGTCCTGAAATAGGGCGGGCTTTGTACTTGGTTATTTTGTGGGCCTCTCCAGGAGACAACACACGCCTTGTAAATAATTTAATTTTCTCAGAAATTTTGGATTTCCCAGAAGTTATACCATAGTTCTATTACAAGTGAGGCGAAAGTGCAGGATGGTTACGAAAGACGAAGTTTGAGTTAAGCAGGAAATGCAGTGCACTTGCCTGTTTCGAAGAAAAAATTTTTTTGAACTCGACACAGTTTCGCCAGATCAGCGGTCGCAATACAATGCAACGAGGGAACAACTTACGAAGCCATGCGGCATCAGCCACTTCCACGTCACCTAAACTCGCAACAGACTTAATTAATGTTATTTGCTACCCCTTCCATTCATTACTTCCTGTTACCCGGTTTAGTCACAACGGGGAACTTACTCACAAGCCGCTCCAGTTATTCGCAGTCACACATACGGAAGAACGCAACATCTAAAGTTGTTCCACATCGTGCTCCTTACGAGTTTCATGGCTACCAACACGGATCCCCTACCAGAATATATATATACAGAACAAAAATGTAATCAAAACTAAAAGGCTGCACCGTTCAACCACCTCACATGTGGGCAATTGCGGAAGATGAAAGTGCAAGGGATCGAGTCTGTTTCTTTCGTCCTCTGACAAACTGAATATTATTTCACATTGCACCCAGGCTGGTCAAACAGTTGTGCTACCAACACGTCACCGCCTCTGTAAACCACTGAACTAATTAGTTTTTGAAAACCGAAGCTCTGTGGTCATTCATGTGAGTTGCAGTGTACTGGTGCCGTGCTAGCTCCTTTGCTGCAACGTGTTATCAACTTTGAACCCCGAAATGAAACCGCTTACTTTGCCTATTCGTCTGTGGACAAAGTCCTTTCAAATCATTTTAATTGTCGCCCGGCTCGGCAGCTATCCCCACGCCTGTTGAAAGCGAATAATGATCGTGCAACTCGACTGTACAGTCTCAAGCTCGACAAAACCATGCGACGACTATCTCATTATTTGGAATAGAAATGGAAAAAAACCGCCAGGCAGAGGAAGACTGAGAAAAAAAAAGTCAGAATTTTAGAACTGCGCCTTCAAAGGACATGGGCTGCGGCTGCGGATGCGGGGAAACGCCACCCGTATTCACACAGACGACCGGTTTCTGTCGAGTCCAACAACTCCAAATAATTAGAGACTATAAACTTTGGAAAAAAAATTGGAATTTATTTAAGGAATAGATATCATCCCCCTCCGCAGCCTTGGCAACCATTGTCACGGGGAAACTGTAGACATGGTCAGCGGGCGCAGTGAGCGACGGGATAAGAACGTAATTATAATCTGCGAACGACTATAACTACAAGTTTCAGCGATTGTGGCTCAGTCGTCCAGGAGGATGCTGCCACTGCACTGCTAGGGGAAGCAGATGATACGAGAAGAAAAGGAAAAAAAACAGCAGTGGTAGCTAGGCAAAAAATGAAAGTACTGCAAAAGCTTAACTAGTTTTAAAACTAAATCCATCCTCGCCAGGGGATAAGGGGAGGGCCACGGAACTCACGGGCGACCGTTCTCTTGCAGAGGAGGAGAGTTAAGTCGAAGGAAGACGTCGATGTGGACGAAGGGAAAAGTACCCTCCACGCTAATTAGGGTTTCCATTGCTCATGCTTCAGTGAAGTGAAAATAAAGAATGAAAGTAGTAAGCGAAACTTAAACCATGGCAGCATTATCCGGGAAAAGTAGTTGAATTCACATTCTCGCAAGAAACTCCTCGTTCGCTGTTGCCAATGCCTCCGCGAGACGGGTTTAAGGGCCACAAGTTTGCTGGTTTTGCTCCTAAGTGAGAACACACCGAGTGGCGGTGATTGTGGAGACCGCAGGATAATGTATTCATTGCATCAGAAATGCAAACGTACTCACATCCATCCTAATCCTTTACTCGCCGTTGATTATATCCGCCCGTCATTTTGTTCTAATGTGATTTCTTTTGTTTTCTCTATTTCGTGCAGGTGTACTACTACATTGTTGATTCACCTCGCAACGAGGGGAAGGAGTTCTTCGAGATAAATCTGCAGAGTGGCGAGATCTTCACCAAGACAGTGTTCGATAGGGAGAAGAAGGGCGCGTACGCCCTCGAAGTGGAGGCACGCGACGGAGCTCCATCGGCGAGACCGAACAGCAATGGACAACCGAATTCAGGTAAGTGGGCGTATTGACTTTCCGCAATTACTTAGTGTCAGAGACTGTGGGATCGGGTTGGCAGATGACCCGATTTTCATTCTAAACAGATGTTCCGATACACAGTGCTGAATTTTTCAAAAATTTATTTCAAAAACGTCGCATGGCAAACGACCTGGGGCACGTTTTGTATTTTTTTTGCCGACATAACCACTGGGCATGTGCTGATAGAGAATTTGCCGCCGTGTGGGGAAACACCGTGGCAATTAATTTCTTATTTTGCATTTTCTGGGCGGAAGTGAAAAACTAATCAGGGACGTTTTGGGGACACAGAGATGTACAAAAATACGTTTCACAGGAGGAATGATATTCATTTTACATAAAGATCCAAGTGTGTGGTCGGTTCTGAAACCTCGAGTGCTCCATGAGGCAAGTTCTTGTCATAATTTCGTAGAAAATATGGTTCAGTTTGAATGGGCAATCAGCCTGTCGAAACTTTTTCTAAAATCTGAGGTTTACTTTTGAACAGAGTATGGAGTAAGCTTGATTCACTTGATGCTCCAATTCCTTTATTGTGTCTGAACACAACGTTTTTTCGGGCTCTGAAAGAAGGGACTGCGTGCCGGCTTAATCTCACTCCACCCCACTTCACACTTGACTCGAGTGTGACTTGTTCAAGTTTGTAGAGAATCAGGCACAGCTCCTTTCTGCAGTCTTAATACAGAGGTTCTTGTACTTACTGGACCCATTGAATCGTGGCGATGGCAAAATTGTGAGCCACTGCATTGTCGTGATTTAAGAACTCTATTTTTTTCACAACATATTTGCTCAGAATTGTGCACGACTGTTGCTGTTTCACTCACTTTATGAACCACATGATTAAAAAATCACATCGATAACACAATTTATAGTGTCAAAGGAAAGACTGATGAAGAAAAGACCATCTTGTGGCGAGATTGTGGCTAAGAGACCCAGATTGTGTGGAAGCCTGACTGGTAGTGACAGCTTGACCAGAGGCTTTATTTTGGCGCCCCATTACACCAGATCCTGGAAAAGACCCAAGAAATGCAAATTGACACTCACCACGTATTCGTCGATTTCAAGGCCGCATATGACACTGTGCATAGCGACGAGCTATACAGTGCCATGTCTAGTTTTGGCATTCCTACCAAACTCGTCAGATTGTGTAGGATGACGGTGGAGAACTGTCGCTGCTCCGTCAAGGTCGGTAACAAACTCACCGAGACCTTCAATGTCAAAAAAGGTTTTAGACAAGGCGACGCACTGTCATGTGACTTCTTTAACATCATCCTCGAGAAGATCGTGCGTAACTCACAAGTCAACACTAGAGGCACGATCTTCCAGAAGTCAGTTCAATTGCTGGCATACGCTGATGACATTGACGTGATTGGACGAACACAGCGAGCCGTCAATGAGGCGTTTGCTGGCATTGAAGCGGAAGCGGCTAAAATGGGTCTGGCGGTAAATGAGGGCAAAACGAAGTACATGCTGTCATCAAGAAAGGACACACAACATCGACGTCTTGGACGGAGCGTCGCACTAGGCAGCAGAAACTTCGAGGTAGTCAAGGACTTCGTCTACCTCGGCTCCGCGGTAAACAGGGACAACAACATCAGTGACGAAATCAAGCGCAGAATCACTCTTGCCAATCGCTGTTTCTTTGGGCTCAAGAGGCAATTGAGTAATAAAGCCCTCTCTCGAAATACGAAGCTCGCTTTATATAACAGCTTGATCATTCCCGTCCTACTTTATGGCGCGGAATCTTGGACGTTAGCAAAGGCGGATGAGGAAGCACTTAGTCTCTTCGAGAGAAAAGTTCTGCGTGCGATTTTTGGTCCTGTTTGCGTTGATGGCATCTGGAGGAGAAGATTTAATGACGAACTCTATGGGCTGTACAGCGACATGCGCCTGGTCAAGTGTCTACGGATACAACGCTTAAGATGGCTAGACCATGTAGAGCGTATGGAAACCACTGCTCCGGCCCGAAAAGTCTTTGAATCCGAGCCATTGGGACAACGCAACAGAGGACGACCTAGAATAAAGTGGCGCACACAAGTGGAGAAGGACCTCAACCAACTTGGAGTGCGCAACTGGAGACAGCTAGCGAAAGATCGTGCTGGCTGGAGAGGCATGTTGGTTGAGGCCCAGGTCCACCCCGGACTGTAGCGCCACAAGAAGAAGAAGAAGAAGAAGAAGGGAGGTCAAGAGCCCTTGGAACTACGGTTTCAGCCTAGCCGAGCGGTAGGCCTCCTTTTGGAAGTATCGTTGTGGCTGTTGTTTACCACCTAACATCGCGGGTAGAGTCGAAGATGCTGTACACTGTGCTGACTTGTCTAGTTGTTGTTCACCGTCGGCTGGACAAGGCGGCTAGGGGACTATCCCGGCTCAGTGTAGAGTTGTATTCTCAACCGGGTGCTGCGACCCAGAGAGCGGCAGAGGTTTAAGGACAGCCTCTCATCAAACCAAGGTAGAGTGTTTGTCCATCAAGCATGAATTCAATTTCCTATTTGGGTATCTAATTTGGTACAGCGTTAACTACGACTCTTGGGAAAATGCAGTCCGTGATATAAGACGCGAAGGCAGGTGATCAAGTAAAATCAAATTTCACATCTGTTTGCTGTTCCGCTGTAAATGTAGATCGAAATTTTGGAATCCAACAAATTGACTGGCATCCCTTTTCCAGTCCATTAGGCAGTCTTAGGTATTTTTGAAGGACGTTTGCGATTTTTATGCTTCCCTGGTTTTTGGCGTAAGCCTGTGAATCTATGTTTCTTTTGATGTCGCAGATTGACGAGAAAACTTCTTCGTCTGAACCCCTTACATTTTTTTTTATAATTGGCGCAAGTTAAAGGGGATGTTTGGTACCCTTAAGTGACCAGGAATAAGTCACAGCATAGGCCGAATGTATAAAGAAAGATAGGAAAAGGAACTTCAGATGTACATTTGTTTTAAATGGCTGTGGATTACATTGAGGGGGAAAGTTGAGCACTATATTCGTGTACAAGAAGAAGGAGTCCTAAACCCAACAGTATGTTCGAAGGTGGGCTTAAAGGTGACCGGGTGGACATTCATAGCGAGGCAAGTATTGCGGTTAAATTCTTAAAAGGGAAAAATGCAACTGGCTAACTCACTAGAGACTTTTTGTTGCATTAGCTATAAAATAGTGACAAAGACGCAACATTACGTCGATGTTCTAGGGAGTCAATCGACTTCGCAGCATTATTATTACCAATAAGTTCTATTCTTCTATTTAGTAGGTGCAGGGAGGTTTTAGAAGCTCCAGACCAAACAGACACGTTGCACTCAAGCTTTGGAGGGATAAACGCCTTATATATTGTAGCCAGAACAGAAAAGGTGAACTATTTCCTGCACCGTTTTATAAAACCTAGACAATTCGCTGCATTTGTGGAGATCTCAAAGTGTGTTGAGATGATGCACATACTGGGGATAGGAATTGCGCAACTTATGATATTGGATGGCGCGACCGTCCACAGAAGACGAGGGCCTAGCTTGCTCATCAACTACTCGTATTGTGCGCACAACTGTTCTCTCACGAGGAGAAGGCACGTACAATTTTTTGGCAACTCCGAACGGCGATGTTTGAGAAGCAGTTTCTTAGACCGTAAAAGTGGGAAAACTTGTTCTTGAGGATGCCCGATTAAAGGTGAAACTGATAGTAGAGATCACCAAGCTTTTAACTGGTACCATTCACACCATTCTTCATGACCATCTTAACCTTTCAAAGGTCAGTGCAAGGTGGGTACCACGAATGCTCACAGCGTCTCAGAAAAATGTGAGAATCGCACGCTGTAGAGAGCTTTTGGAGATGTGTAGTGAGAACGCGGACGGTGTTATGGATCAAATCGTTACTGGGGATGAAACATGGGTTCACTACTATGACCCCGAAAGCGAACAAGAGTCCATGCAGTGGTATACAAAAGGAACAAACCTCCCGAAGAAGTTTAAAGTCACTCTGTCTACCGGGAAGCGCATGGCTACAGTTTTTTGGGACTTAAAGGAAATCTTGCTAATTGAGCACAAAAAGAGGTGAAAACGTCAACGCCACATCCTACGCTTTCATTTTGCATAATTTGCGGGAGGAAATTAAAACGAAAAGACGTTCTAAACTCGCAGCGCTTGTGTTGCTTCTTCATGACAACGCTTGCTGTTCACACGGCGCGACATTGTGCGGGCGGTGTGAACAGCACGGTGGGTTGCTGCGCGACATTGTGGTCTTCCCACTACGCCGAATGCACCACTGATGGCTTTTTATTTTGAGATCGCATTTGGAATCGTAGTAGACAGCACTAGATTTAAGAAGCATTGAATTCCCTTCGATTCCTTTTACTTGTGCTGCCCGTAATGTCGAGAGGGCTTAGGACAGACCTCATCCTTTGTTCACTTGTGCCTTGAATTCTTGGACAGTCCATGCTATGTTTACTCGGAGGTTACAGAACGATGCGGAAACCTCGTTTCCTAGCTTTTACTCCAACAGCTTGAAACGGTGGTCTGAAGAGCGTGCGCGTTTGTGATGAGGAGGGAGCTTAGGTTGGATGTCGGCCTTGTGCCAAATGTTTCATTCAGTCTCGTATCTTGACCTCGTGCATGACTCATATGAACTTGTTCATTTCTATCCTGTGTCGTAGTCACTTTTGTTCCTTTTCACACGTGACTATAATAATAATTGTTGACGCGACAGTCCACAGGGGGACCAGGGCCTCGCTTGTTCATCAAATACTCGTTTTTTTGCGCGCCACTGTTCTCACGAGTAGAAGGGACCTAAAGTTTTTTGCTGACTCCGAACGAAGTTTGAGAAGCTTTCTTAGACAGTTATTACTCTTTGAGTGTTATTAGCAGCTCGAAAGAGGTGGTGCCGTGAAAAATTCGAAAAATTGGTGTTGAACTGGGAGTCGGACCTAGACCCTTCGGCGTGTGAGCGTCGCACTCTACTCACTCCGCCACGGCGACCACCGCACGTGACTATGGCTCTTCAAAACCAGTACATAGCCTTCGCAGTATGAAGCAGCCTGCCTTTGTTCATATTAGGTGGTGGCGCTGTCGTGGTCGGAGCTAAAACAAAACTAATACTTTTTATTAATGCTTTTCCTTCGAAAGGCCAAGAAATAACACTGAATGAAGGTTATTGCTTGGTAGCACAATGGATATGAAGTCGAATCTGAGCGTTCCAGTGCACTGTTTAACAACCACCAAAAAGGAGAAGCCAAGTGCTCATTCACTTCTTCTGTTGACCTCCCTGCCGAAAACACCAAAGATGTCAACACCTGAAACTGTTCAGTTTCTTTAACGTGTTATGAATCCAATCCCACAATTTTCACCCTGCGAGAGTTGTTCGCCACAGAAGTTTATATTCACAATGAAAGGACATTCAGTAGCTGATGCTTATACAGACAGAATTGTGTAAAAAATTCCACAACTTGTACAGACTTGTCAAAATGAAAATATAAAGAAACGCGGTAAAATTCACCTTCTTGAAATTCTCCATTCCAGCCTGTGCTCTTTTCTGTCAGTCAAGCGAGGTGACAGCGTTTCGCAGCCACCCGAATCCGAAATATTTGACACAAGTAGAAATAAGAAAAAAATAATCAATTAATCCTTCAAGTTATCCCAATGCCCCGAAAATGTCATCTCCAGGCAAGGTTTTAGTTTTCGCCAAACTCTAAAAGCAATCTTCAAAAATGCATGTCACTCACAGACAAAGCTCCTTCGAACTTCTTCGAACGAACAGCGCTTTGCCCTTCCCAAAAAATTTACCCTTCCTCCTCCCGCACAGAGAAACTTAGAAATTCGTTTGACAGACACCTCCACACTAACCCAGTTTCTCAGCACTCTCCACTAACCCACATTCGCTAAGTGATTCACTGAGCGCCCTCAAAGAAACGCAGAAACAAATTAATTCGTCATGTTGTCTAATCACTTAACCTTACGACTTTGTCCCCAAAGCGGCGGAGGCATGAGAACTTTTAAAACACAAGCTTTTCACTTGTCGAGCATATTCTGAAGAGTCAACGAACCACCACTGTTCAGCTCGATCAATACAAGGACTCGTTGTCGCCTTGAAAGTTTCAAATCACAACTTGTTGTCGCATTCACACGTCTCACGGCACTTCTTCACTGTCGCTGTTTTTCCGCGGTATTTGCCGTCTTCGGAATCCTTGTTGTCGTTTTTCTTTGCGGGCAAACTTATTCAGCGAACATCGAAAATTGAATGAGGCGAAGACAAGTTTTGGTTGCCAATTAAAAATTCGCAGCACCTTCTGCCTGCAGCAGCAGTGAAAGGATCTCACGTGCCTCGCCGAAGTCTGTGGGAATGTCCTCGGCGATGTTTGTTTGATTCCTTCAACGTTGCAGATAGACAAACTTTCGCGCTCTGTACGTGTGTTTGTGTGCGGTGAAGAAAGAAACTAGGAAGCACCAGGATGCGCACCCAACTTTTCTTTCCTTGCCTCCGCCTTGAATGTGCTCATGCTGCTGTTGTTTGCCAAACTCTTTCGTTTTGCCTTTTTTTTGCTTTCCTTCACTGTTTTGCATATCTTCTTGTCAAGGATGCAACTTTAAATGTGAAATCTTAAGGATGGAGAGTTTGGCAACGAACTGAGTGTGTACCCAAGGCACCAACCAACAACCGCCTTCCTTCCGCTACCAACCGTTTTGGTAGCGACCTCGTAACGTGCAATGCGCAAATTTTGATGGAATGCGGTAGTCCTTTGAAGAGCCTAATTTAATTAAGGCGTTTGGCAGACACCAAGGATTCAATGGAGTACCTATTTTCGGTGAGCCAAGGTGACGGAATGGGAGCCGCCCCCGGATGGGGGTAGAGTTAAGACATTTTAATGAGCTCGCACAGGCGAATTTTGTTGGAGTTCGATGGCTTGGGGAGTGAATTTCTTGGAATTTGAACTGCAATTTGGAAGGTTATCGATATTGGCTTGCGGCGAGTGAGTGAGAAAATCAGGTTTCGTGGGTGAGCTTCAAATGGAGAAGTTCACGCGTCTTCAAGTAGCCTGGGGTGTTTTGTTGGATTTTGAAAATTGAGTGTCTGCGGGAGGAAGTGTTTGAAGTTGAAGGACTAGTGTCTGCGATTTTAAAAACGAATTGTCTCTAAATTTGCAGGCATTTAATTTTTGCCTTGTGTGGGTCCACATGTTCTTTGAACGATGAAGTATTGCGACATAGCGCACAGTTCCAGCAAGAAAAAACTTTAAAAAACCGAACCAAGAGAGCAATCCAACAGGGAACACAACGAAATGTGAAAACTTGAAAGGTTTTAACTGAAATCGTAGCTACATCAAGGTCTCGATCCACAGAAAGGCCCCTAAAGACGTAAGGCGCGAACCCGCCAAACACCTGTGCGGTTCAGGAAACTGGTGGCATAAGAAAGACGTTTTTAACTGGCGGGCTAGGAGGGATTGTCAACCGTCAATTGTTTGATACACATCGGATACGAATCGAAGCCCATTACTTTTTTACATGAGACGTGAATGATTCTGTAGGTACCACAAGTCCTCCACTCTTATCAGAAGAATAACTATCTTTGGACAGGCTACCCAAGATTACAGGTTTCAAATGCTTTCGTGGAAGGAGCAAAGCAAATTTGAAGCGAATCGGACTACTGTAGGGTTAAAAATAAATATATAAGGAACATAGACTTTCCAATCTCTGCTGTCGGCCGTCAATCCCGGCTTGGTCACTGTTTGGGACGATTCACCGGCCTTCAACCACGACCGTTTTCGCTTGATATTGTCATATGTGATCAATTTTTCGGAGCGAGTCACCATCCGCTTCAAACATGAGTCGAGTTCGTCCCGTTTCAGTAGCATATAGCAGGCGTTGATTCGGTCCGGAAGGTTTTTTTTGCGTCAAATCATGCGGCACCCAAACATCAAGGTTTTTTTTGTATCCAGCCTTCTGCAGATGGTTTGGTGACGAACTCCCATATCCAGCCTTCTGCAGATGGTTTGGTGACGAACTCCCATCTCCTGGGCGATGTCAAGAGATGTCACATGCCGGTATAACTCGATAATTTTCATGATTCGACCGGGATCTGTCGTCATAGGTCTTCCGTCGGTTGGCTTATCCATTTTGTCGTTTTCACCGACTCTGAATCGCCGAAACCATTTCTTCGCGGTTCGAAGTGATATAGTACCATCCCCCAAAACACCATTAATCTCACGAAACGTTTTTCTAGCGGATTTGCCTTTAACGAGGGAAAACTTTAAAATAGCGCGAATTTCGGCGTTAGTGAACTTCATGTTTACACGTCTATAACTGTTGAACGCAATACCCAAACTTACCATGCTTAGTGTCGTTTTGTAGGTCATGTCAAGACCTTTCAAATAATGTATAGTATTGTCAGATACGAGCTCTATAAAAAAAAATTCAAAAGATAAAATGGCCTTTCACCTTACATTACAATTGATGTGGCTTGGTTGCCACAGCGGTTGGATAAATTTACCTTTTCAAAGGTTGAAGGTCGCACTTCGTCTCAAAAACATCGCACACTTTTTCGCGGCGTCTTCCAGTCCAGACCTCTTTCCAGTTATAAGTGAGACCCAGAGAGTACTAGATGCCTAATCTTAAGGTTCTCATACCCTTCGTCTCTTCATATCTCTGGCTGTTTGAAATAAAATGTGTCCTCTTGTGACAAAAAAAGCACACGCAATGCATACTGTCCTGAATGAATTTAGGCCCTGTTCCTTTGTGTGCTGTAGGGTCATCTTATTATGTGATGTATGGTGTTTGTAAAGAAAGTTTCAACTGCATTGAAGAATTTGAAGTGCGTACGGCATACGACTGCCCCTTTCTTGATCTAGGGCGTAAGTGTTGCCCTACAAAATTTGATGCCGTTTCAGATTCGAAAAAAAAAACTTTTCCTGTAACCTACGTCTTTATTATCATTGCGAAACATTGTCTTGCAAAGCTTGAATTGACAAGCAGTTAGACTAACCTGGTTTTCATTTCCTGTCACATTGCATTTACATACTTCGTCACAAGGATATGAATCCTTAGGGCAGAAGTATTGAGTCCTGAGCTTTTCAAGTACTGTAGCTTTGCTTAAAGAATGTACTGGGTTGTCGGTGGTTTCAATATTGTGATATTCCCGAATTGTTGGATCCATTTAAAGAAGAAGTTAAGGGTGATTTCCTTGAATTGAATGCCGACCTTCTCATTACGCTAATGCTCCAGGTCTTGTCCTCTTTGCAAAATGGGTTGTTGTCATGTATAGTAAACCAAACATTTAATGCAAACGCAAACCACTTTCGTCAGGTAAACGTCAGAGTGGCGTCTCTTGGGATATAAATCACAACACTTAACTTTATGACGATTCACTCTTCTTGTCACTGGTGCTTCGCACTTAACTCACAGCACCTTTTTCTTCTAATGACCAACTTAGCTGAGAAAACTCAGCCCTTGAGGTGTGAAACAATCCTGATTCACCCCTTTATTCGCTGACGTTATGTATTTGGTGATTGTGCGAAATTCCTGCAGCCACGATATTTAGCGAACATTTCACATGCGACAGCCGCAGCAAATGAATTTTAAGAGAAATCACCAATTCATAAATTTTACTGCACCTCTTCAGCTCAGCTCATCTCGTCACGTATCTCCCCAATTTCACATCGCAGCCACCTGTCAAGTGAAGCATTCGAAGACACTCTGTCGAGCAGTAAACTTTCACTCACCACCGGCAGTCCCATTCATCTAACGTGCCTCCGTTTCTGCCACTCATTTGATGTTTTAATCGCCCACCAATGTCATTCAACATACTGGATGGAATAAAAAGGACGACACTGGCAGGAGCAGGAGAAAAGCGACGAATGGCGAAAGGGGAATGGGAAACCTGGTGGTGATGTCTTTTTCATTACCACATTTTATGCTCTTCCCGTGAGTAGACCAAAACCAAAACCATTGTCAATCCGCAGCATATCTTGATGTTAAGAGTTTTATACACTCTCTGGCAGCCCACTCTGCCGCTGCTCGCATTCCGCCATGCAGTGAAAACATTTACATTTACGACTTCGGTATGTTTGAGTATAAAACTGCTCATCTTGCAAGGATCTCTTTACGGAGTACTCAGACGAGTTTCAGCCACAGATGAAATCACATCTAATACGAGTGTATCTGTGTTTACAACTTCCTGCGCTTACACGTCTGTTCCCTACGCGGATGTACAGACTGCGGGGTCTAGTTGGAATCGTTCCCCGTAACAAGAGGCAGCTGAGGAAATTGCTTTCCTTTTGAATTTCCTTGGAAGACATCCAAAAACTCCTGTCACATTGTCCCGACTTTCGAGGCAAAAAAGCTTCTCAATTGTACATCTTAGGTTCTCGGCCTTTCTTGGGTTCTAAGATGGGGGTGGCGAATGTAGCACAATTAATTGTGCCGTTTAAGGAATTATCCTTGTTAAGAGAGCTCGCAACATTGCATGCGGTGCAAACTACTCACATTTGTTAACGAGGAGAAATCGAACGGAAAGTTGAAATAATTACAAGGTTGGGTGCATCGCCATCGTTGTTTCCGCTGACGGGAATTGTTTGTTGAAGCTGACGCACAGAAAGCCAGGCAGGTGGTTTGTATTCATATTTCTGCAAATGAAGGAATGCGATGCGAAGCGAAGTCGATAAAGCGAAGAGATTATCTGCACACACAGAATTTGGGGGAGGAATGTGCCCTGTCGTTACGATTGTCAGCGTTGGCGTCGACGTGCAATTCAATATACTCGTACGCATTCCATGTAAGCAATGCTCCGAATGTGCGCTGTGGATGAGTTCACCGCATGCTGACGACTGGTATTGTCCTTTTGTTGTGACAGAGCCAACAACATCTGCTCCTTGTGTGTGGTTGGACGGGCGAGTTAACGAGTATATTCATGCACCAGCTACCGGTCAGATAGAGGAAAGAATATCAGGTTTGTCGTGCACATTTAACGTAACCTTGTGTTCACGGATATGTCATACACATTTCTGCTGCGGCGACACTGGGCGACATTGACATAGGGCCCGTTCTCAGAATACGATTGCTTGTTGCTTTCGACCATTAAATTTGATCAATGTTCTTGAACACAATTTATGTTACCTGAAATGCTTTTGACACGAACAAAGTCGTTAAAATTGTGTATGTGAAAAGAAAGATTTTTTTTGAGTCCTTGTGGTACTGCCAATATAACGTCCAAAGTTATTCAAGAGGTGTACAGTTGGTCTTTAAAAAAATACACCCGGCGATCATTTTAAAGAAGTGGACTTATGAAAATGCCCCTGACTGTTATTCATTGACTAAGTCAATGCTGTCAACGTTTTCCAGCTGCCCACATGTGCATCTCCATGTGTGCACCTTTGTGAATTATTTTTATATCCCTGTCGTCTTTCGTCGTTTTCGTTACACACTTCGCATTCTGTAAACGTGAGCTTATCCAGCAGATGCACCGATTGGACATGTTCACCACCCATCCACCAGAACAGCACATAGAAGAGTTTTGTTTCGTTTCCTTACTTTACACACGCCGTTGCTGTGACAAGTGACAATGGGGCGTCAACGAAACTCACTGTGGCAAGTTGCAGCCATTGTTCGACTGGATGTAAGACAACTGTGGACCGGTCATGATGCAGACGTGATACAAAAGACCATTTTGCATGAACTTTGAATTCCTTCCAGCAGTTTTTACACAATAACCCTATAAATGAAACTGGAACACTGAATGGATATTTTCCTGGAATTGAAAATCCAGACCGTGTGCTGTCTGCGGGACACTAAATGGGATTAAGGGAGCTGGACGTGGGGGAAAGACGTGAATTTGTGAATTTTGAGTTGGTTTTTAGCTGGGACAAAGTTTTAAATATTTGGACAAAGTTGCGCAACCCAAAGTAAGGAAACTAAATATTTTCGGAGAACGCAATGTATTATCTTGCAGCCCAGTATTGTTAAAGACTGTGGTGCATTTGAGGAGACGAACAGGAATAGCAAAAGTGAAGGTCTCTTCGTCCTTGGAAAAGCGTCGGTTAAGCGCAATAGTTAAAAGCTCTTACAATGCGTTCTTTGATTATCAAGTGCATCGAGTGTTATTAAAAATTTGAGATTTCAAAAAACGTTCACAGAATAGCGGCCTTCGTGATACTGTTGCCACACCATTTGAATACACAATTTTCTATATTCGAAAATCCTCTGGGCTTGCGTAAGAACATGATTAGGGATTTCAATGAAGACTTCGACAAGGATAAAGGCAGGAACCTTCAACAAGTTTCTGAAAAATAACTTTTTAAACGACTTACAGCAGGCATTTCACGAGAACTTGAAAAATGTTTCGCAGGAGGAACCGAAGATGGATTGGAGCAAGAACTTAGACAATTAATTAGGTAAAGAAATGAAGGTGTGCCTGGTTGATGAATTTGATACTTTACTTGGCAAGGAATGTCTCTTAAAGGAATTAGACAAACTAATTAAGAAAAGGTGGCTAAGAACCCGGACAATGACATTTACAGGAAATTGATTAATGGCTGATGATAATTTACTGGACAGGGACTAATGAAAAAAGAGCCGCATTTTTAAAGAAGCCGTGAAGCACAACTTGGGATACGCAAGAACCATGGAGAACATGATTCGATGAACTCAAGACAGAAAATTTAGCTCTTTTTCCAATTCTTACATATTTTTATGATTTGCACGTTTAAAGGGACGTCTGGAGGGATTGTATTGATTTTTTGTTTCCCTAAAGTGACAGAAATAAAGTCGCAGTGGGAACTAGTGGGGGGATGATCGGTTGCACATTGGGTTTGAGAGCCTGTGGGCTCTCAAGAGAGGTGAAATCAGAGTTAGTTAAGACACTCCACCATTCTGTGCGGCGGATAAAAAAGTCTCCAAACTTAACAGTGCGTCCTAAAAATGGCTTAAGGCTGATGGGTTCATGGCTAGGGATGCCTTGTCATTCGTTTATTACTGGTATATACTTGAATGGGAATTTAATTGATTTGAGGAGATCTTGTTGACATAGCGTTGAATATGCAATACCGAGGCAATTGACTACGCAGCATCGCTGTTCCCTATAAGTTTTATGGTTCGTTGTTCAGTTCTATCCCTTTTGTGGGGAAGCACAAGATAAGAGAGAACTGTTATACTCAACCCTACATTCGCATCTCTATGTGTGCACCTCAAGCCTTACGTTTGGACCCAGATATAAAGTAGTGAAATATTTCTGCTATCGTGTTATGCCGAGAATTTATATTGCAAAGAATAGGTGTAAGCCGAAGTATTTGCGTTTGTTGCAATCAAGTCAAGCCATCATCAAGTCCTTCCTAAACTGTTCCAAACCAGTTCAGCAAGGAATATCTTTTCTTATTAAATCCATTAAGATTTGTCTGGGTCCTGGAAACATTAAAAATGAAATTGCCTTTGTAGGCAAGAATCAGAAAAGGCCTATGATGAGACTACTCGCTCCATGGTTAGAGCTCTTATTGAAGGTTGGGTGCCTTGACAACACAATCAGAAATAGCATGACTCTTCGGGATGTGGCCTTATCAAATGCACGCTTCCAAAAGTCAGTAAGAAATGCGTGGCAATTTTGTTATCTCTAGACAGGACTAGAACATTGTTAACGTATTTACGGGAAACTTCACCGCCTCTTAGCACGGAAGCTTGCTTGGGCTTAGTGTTGAAACCCCCTGTGACGCCTGAAGAGAAGACAAAGTCATTGTAGAAAACTTCTTTTGTCATTGTCCCACCTTTGCTCAGATCTGTTGGCGGCTTTTTGGTGCAGATGTGATTGAAGCTGAAAATTTAGGCTCTTCATCACTGAATTGAACGATCAAGTAAATGCATTTCATTCACTTAGACTCGAGTGCGGTACATTGTAGTCTTATAAAAATCGATGTTTATTCACAACTCCTGAAATCAGGATGAATATCCCTCTAAGGATTACGTTCCACTAAGCTTATGTCTAACATTATTCCAGGGTTTCCTTCCTAACAGAGGTTTAATCTGAGCAGTGTCAAGGTATGTTTGTCGGAGTCTCCTAATCTTTTTTGTGAAAGCCTGCTGTAAACCTCATTGGACTAGTCTTGTCTTGGCGTGTTTTTCCACCTCTTAGTTCCCTGCTAGACCGTCTACAAAGTTGTTTGGTTTTTCTCCGCTTATCTTGCAAGTGCCTGTGGTTATCCGATTGCTTATCCCTTGCCGTGGGTCTAAGCTAAATAAATTAGTCAGCAATTGTAGGTCCCTTCTACTCGTGAGAGAACAGTAGCGCGCACAACATTTGTAGTTGATGAGCAAGCTAGGCTCTGGTCCCCCTGTGGACTGTCGCGCCAACAATTATTATTATTATAATTGTTTTCCGTATTTTAGTGTCTTTTCCAGCCGTGTTCTCTTAGAACTGTTGTACACAGTTTTTGGTTAACAAAAAACTACTTTGGGGAATAGTCGGTATGACGTGTAGTCTAGTAGTATTATGGCATCTAGGAAAGATTACGTCTTACGTCTCTCTTTCAAGGCACGTAGTGCTGATTCCAAATGAATATTCATTTTCAAAAGATTGCCAGTTCACGCTCTATTGCATAAAAAGCACGGAGGTGATGTCATTTCCTCCTGCCACCGATTGTGTCTGCCTTTCCATTCTTCCATTTCCATTCAGGTTGAACTTTAAAATATCAGCTTGTGTGCCAAATTTTTAGCTTATTGAATTTAAGCCGAATTCAGCTTTTTCTTGGAACTGCTTTCTATTAGACGTTAAAAATTAAATATTTCTTGAGTCATTGGAATTTTCAGAGTAAGAGCTTCTTTCAAGATGAGTGGCACACGTCACCAGGGAGTTCTTTAGGTCCCCTTACTTCGATTTTGAGTCTCAAATCTTCGACTGAGATGCCATCTCATCTCAGCTCCTCACAGGGACTGGCGATCTCCCTTAAAATCACTCTCATCCAAGCAACTCAGCAGAAATTGACTTCATTCAAACCGAAATTAAAAGCTCATTTCATGGGAACCATCGTCGTCGTAAACATCAGTGCTTCCTCTCGGTTTTAGATTCGTCGTCACGCATCCACTTGCTCTGTCATAACCGCGGTTGATTGAAAATCTGTTTTGCCCTTCTAGCCAGAGACTAAATGTTTTCAGTCACAGTTTACGACAACACATTCACGACTCTATCCATTTTTATGTCCGCAAATGAGCAGTCCTTCGTCTTTTATCGCCACCATCCTTCAGTGGGATGGCTGACACAAGTCACGAGACGCCTTCCGCACACTTGCCAAGTGACCCAATCACCGATTCACGTACTGTACACGACATCTATTCTCGTTTAGATCTCAGTTATCCCTCGATAAATATTATTGCCATCAACATCACAATCAATTTAAAATACCCACGTTCGGCAAACGAACCAATGTGTCCTCGTCACCACGTCTATCCGTGTGCAAGTGTGCGTGCCCCCAGTGGGCGTCATCCTGAAATATGCCAATTCAAGGGAATTTGTGGAAATCAGATGGTCGATTATAAGACGTTCCCACATCCTTTCGCCTGCCGGCCCAGCTGTTTGCGACCCTGTGGGTGGTGGCACTCTGCATGAATCTGACTTTGATATGTGGTAATGGTAATCCTGCAACTGGTATGCTGCAGCAGTTATCATATTGAATGTGGTCGAGGGGGCGAGTGCCTTCTCATCATATCCGGAGTGTGTCTCAATAAATGTTTATGTATTTATGTGGACAATGATGGCTGATGTCGAACGTGCTTCTACCGTCGAGAGGGCTCGCATGCCGGAGTGTGTGTGCGATGGGAAAAGAAATTCACAAGAATTTATTTTAATTTGATCAAGCTTCCGAGAGAACGTGATGATACTCCCTCCTCCCCCCACGTGCCGACCCCTAGGTACGTGCGATCTTAATCACTTAAATAAACATAAACTAAGGCATATATGGTCAAAGCCACTGGTTTATTAACACTCATACACCTCCCCATGACGCACTGACATCTGCATCTGTACGCGTACACCACGAACCGCTGTCCGAGATGCGAAGTAATGAAAATGGCCGTGCTGGCCACAGCATGAATCACACAAACAAAAATGCCCAAATATCCGGGAGAGTGTTTCCTTTGCATGGTCGGAACTCCCTCCGGGGGTGATAAGGATCAGGAGTTTTCGGTGGAATATGCAAACCTCCGCAAACCTAATCGGAAGACTGAATTTACGATGAGGAAGACTGCGCTTCTGCCGCCGAGGTACACACCGAACAGATGACATAGATATGGCAATGGATAAATCCTGCGCGGGTCTAAGTTAATCATACGACGTCATATGGTCCCTAATGTCCTTTGGTGGTACACGGTTCAGTGGGTGTGGACAACGATCTGCCGCTCTCGGTCTTTAGGTGTTAATGCGAACGGTGGCGCGTGGAGGCAATGCAGTATTCCCCTGACCAGCGAAAATGAATGGTGAATGCAGTGTGGCGAGAATTACTTTTGCTGCCACAGACAGGTCCACCAATGGCATATGTGGCGGGTGGGTGAAAAGATGCGGGAATGAGGGGATGTAAATTTTCTTTCACGATATTCGATGGAGGAACTTGTTCGTTTTTCCTCTGGGAAGGCATAGTGCGAAAGGCAATTTTGTGCTCTTTGGCTGGTGATTTACTACAGGGCTGGAACCCGTAGTAGGTGATGTTTCATGTCGCTTCAAGTACACTTTTCGAACTATGGCAAGGTGATGATGCAGCCAATAATTTGCATGGACGTCAAGTGGGTTTTTTTTTTTGGAAACACGAAGAATAATTGGGTCCTTTGGCGGGGTATTTTTGCTTCAAAAGTGAAAAGTGCAAAAACCTGCCCTGTTCCACGGGGGAGGTATTCGAAAGATTCTCGCCCCGGCCACACTACAGTTTCCAGAATAATAAAATGTTCAATTTTCGTAGATTTATGTTCGTTTAGATGTTCAATGTTCAATTTTCGTAGACTTAGTATGTCCGTGCAGAAGTTTACTTGTCGTTGAATCTTCGACCGCTAAATTGCCGTCGATGTCAGGACTCATTTTTCCATAATGACATTTTGGCCGACCTACAGGAGTAAGCTCAAGGACTTCTGAGAGATCACAGATGTTGGCGTGTGACAAAAGCGTGGCTCTTCACTTCTGAGTTAGTCTTTGTTTCAAGTGTTAAGTGTGTCCGTCCAAAACTTCTGGGCATCTCCAGAAGTGGGTAGTGTCACATAGTTGGTCGTGTGTCCTTTCTACTTGAGTTTGATTCCTGAGTCACGGACTTTTTCTACTGCAGCGTCTTTCAATGCTGAAAAAGAAGACTTTTTAGAATCGAGTATTATTTTTGCTACCGTTCTGTGTGGGCTATTCCAACTCAGTCCTTTGATTTTGCAGACGACTGAGGTGGTTCGTAAATGCTGCTTAATTCATCCACTCATCTATATAGAGTGGCAGTAAATCACACTAAGCACTAAATACCTTGTCTTACTCGATTTATTGTCCTTAGACACAGCGATTGCCAAGATCCAACTTTGATTTGATATCTGCGCGGTCTTCTTGTCCAAATTTATGGTCTTTCTAACCATACTGCCTTTGTATTCCTTTGTATTTAGTTATCAAGTTCATCTTTCAAGTTGTATCAAGTTATTATTGGGAATGATTACGCTGGCTAGAAAATCGAACCAATGGTGCGTCTTTATCTACTGAAGTAGTCAGCTACGTTCCTCCCCTTCAAGCACGCCACGCTTAGAATGCGCACCTGTTCACTCTTAAGCCAACTTTAGACGTAAAATTTGTAATCTTTAGAAACTCGATCTTTCGCCGCACCACACGAATATATAATGCTTGCTCCATCTCAAGTTTTCCCCCTCCTTACAATCCACAGGTGTTTAAAACCAATTTGCACTCCTTTCACTCCTTTCTCAATTTGTACCTCCTTTCTCTCCCTTCCTCTGTAACTTTGTGGCTGCTGTTACTTAATCCTCCACGGCGGCGTAGTAATCAATTTTTGCAAGCGCTGTTCGTTTGTAAGGCGATTCATGGTTAAGTTATAGACCAACCTGAAGATGTTTGTCAGTGAAACAAAACACGAAACGTGCGTCAGCTGTTTAAACCAGTGTTGGCAAAACGATAGTAGTTAAAAAATCATTCTGTAGTCGCTAGAATGTCTAATCCCGGTGCTATGGAGCGTCCCTGTTGTTCCCAAATGCACTAAGGCGTCCACGCAATAGGCAAGACAGAATGAAATACTCAAAGGGTTGTTTTCTTCTTTGCCTGACGTAAAGAAAATGCTCAACAATAGTTTAATTTGGCAAGCGCTTCTGTCCTGGAAAAATCCGTTTCTTCATCAAGAACTTGTGCTTTCGTAGATTCAGAGCAAATTTCTGTTTTTATCGTCTCTGACGGACGAAATTTGAGATGCTTTTTATAGAGAAGTAGACGTCAGCGGATGTTGTATACACCCCGCAAGAGGTGTTGGCTTTAAAGATGCATGGTGTTCAGTTCTGAAACCAAGCCCTTGGTCTAAGAGAAAGTAGGCGCATTTACTCAGTTCACTACGTTAACGAAGAAATCGTTTACAAGAAAGTAACCACACGAGATGGTTATCCATCCAACTAAAATGTTACGCTAATGAAGTCTCTTTCATGTACAGGTACACCAACACACGAATAGAACCTCTGCAAATTTTATTGTTTTGCTTGAAGTATTCTCTATATTACTGAGAGCAAGAAACAATGACCATGTTGCATCCCGCTTAATTGCTTCATTTTTACTCTTGTCATTCTGACAATACACTCCCTGGCTCTATTAAAAAAAAAAATTGAAACAAAACCAATAAAGCGTGAATGTAACTTACCTTTGCCAGCTGTAAAAAATAAGTTTGCATGTTTGTCGTGGTTTGAAAATGACTTAAAGGGCTTAATGTGCCTTCTGTCACCATATTAATTCGAAACTTAGACGGAGAATATATGTTTTCTCCCACTGAGACGGCATCGGACTATCAGGCAGGCACCTTGGTTTACTTTATGATGTGAATTTCAGACCATCGACGTTGGAAAATGGCTCCATTGTCGGCATCAAATGGTTGCGCTGTTAAAGCGCTGGTTACTTCTTCAAATGTGCAGATCGCATTCTTAGAACATCGATAAGACAGACGACGTGAACGGGTCTGATCAAACCGCAGCGTTTGTTCTTAAACGATTTTCTTTCATTCAAATTTTCATACCACAGCTGTACTGCCAGTATCAGTAATAAATTTACAATGTTCTGCTTCCATTTCGTTTTCAATTGGCGGACAAAAATGTAAGTCTTCTTGTGGTTTTAAGTGTTTGATTGACTCTTAAGGTTACACATTATGACTAGAAAAATAGAGTTGGCACAATCGCCGAGTCTTGAAATGAACACCTCTTTTTATAAAATTTACGAAACCCTTCATTGCTCCATTGCTGTGGGCGCCGTGGCGAAGTGAGCAGAGTGCGATGCTTACACACCGAAGGTCTTGTTTCGATTCTCAACTCAACACGAATTTTTTGAATTTTTCAGGGCACCACCTCTTTCTAGCTGCTGGCAACTTTCAAAGAGTAATAACCATCTAAGGAAAAGCTTCTCAAACTTCGCCGTTCAGAGTCGGCAAAAAACTGTAGGTCCTTTCTACTCGTGAGAGAACAGTAGCGCGCACAACACGAGTAGTTGATGAGCAAGCAAGGCCCTGGTCACCCTGTTGACTGTCGCGCCATTCGATTAATTTTTCATTGCTTCATCTCAATGATTTTCCAATGGGCTTCCCTCATCAAGCTTTAATCATCTTTTCTTAAAAAATGTATGTAAGTTCCAATGTAATGGAACAACAGAGGGATCCGTCTCCTTGAACTGCTTCCGCTTTCCGTCTCCCCTTGGCTTGTCTACCTAAAATTTCGCATGACTTCTGCCGCATCTTTTACCCAAAATTGACTCAGCGACATTATTCCGTGGAGAAACCAATACCCCCAAACGCAACCGCAACTTCTCCTCGCTCTTGTGTTACAAATTCCCATTCCGCCTCACTAACAACATTTTTCAATTAAACGCACGACTTTAAGGAACCCAGGCCGACTTTAATTCAACTCTTAATTCTCATTAATTGGGAGTCGGGCAGAAGGCTTATTGAATACTTACACCCGCAGCCGCAGGATCCTCTGCACACCAGCCGCCACCGTCACCGCACAGAGCGAGTGTGGGGGGCTTTCGTGGCTTCCGTGACAAAATGTTCCCACAATGGGATCCAAGGCCAAGAAATCAGAAAAGACTCCTTTTAAGGATATCATCTGACGCTCTGTTGAATATTCCCATTCGGAACCGAATAACGATGCTGTTTGCCGGATTTGTGTGTTGTGGGCAAATACTCAGAGCGACCAGCCTTGACATGATTAAATTTGTTTTGCGCCTCCAGCGTCGAGTCAGTGCGCTGCGGTGGAGTGCTTTGAATTTTTGAAGATATTATTTTTCTGGAAAATGAACAAAAAACAAGGGAGTCTTTGTATTTTTTCTGATTTGTGTTTTTCTTTTCTGGTGAATGGGTACGGGCGTTGAAGTCGAGATTGAGGTGATGGGAAAGAACCGAGCCATATCCTGGTTACGACACACAATGCGTGGGGATGGGCGGAGAAATTTATTTTATTTCGGCACTCAATCTCGACGGGTTGGAGGCGTGGATGGGGGTGGGCTCCATTTATCCGGGGGCGGACTATTGTTTCTTTGCGTGGCTTCGGCGAACACAAGGGGATTATGTGCTTCAGAAACAATTTCAATGAACATCAAAGGTAACTGAATTAATGTGGAACAAAGGACTTTTAGCATCTCACTGAGAATGACTTTTAAGCGCGGTCGGGATGCGGCTTTGGTGTGATGAATATTTAAGAGGAATTGTAACCTCTAGAGGCTTCGGTTAAGGGTGTTTAGAAAATCACATACCTGATTTTTCAAACACCCCTAAGACATCCTACAACTCCTCTGACAATTGTCTATAAGCTTCCGAAACTCCAAGTGCCCATCCAACCCAATTATGGCTGTCATTTCGTCTCACTCTTCTAGCCATCGTCGTCCACAAAGAAAACTCATTATAGTTTCAGTAGTGCGGAGGTCGGCATCTCTGGGGCCAGATCCGTTTCACAACGGGATCTCATCATTTGATTTCCCTTTCGGTCCCTTATTCGTGCTTAGCGTATTCTTCAAAGGCGGGGCGCCTACCGACCTCCGCATGAACTTTTCCACTTTGAATCATTTTCGGCCTTTGATCCATGTTGCCTACCTGCCAAAATTACCAGAGGCCTGGTCGAAACTTATGACACTTGCTGCCCGCAACGCAACCCCGTACGCAAAACTTTTATCCTTGCAATAATTACCGTAACAGGATTTCGCTTCTCTTTCAGCGAACCCTTTTGTATCCGTCTTCTCCTGTCTCCGGCCATGTGCAGTGGAATGTTTGTGTGCGTGCTTCGAAAGGATATTGAGCCAATCAACTCCGGAATGGATGCATTTGTCAGTGACTTTGTGTGTGCATACAATGAACCTAATTTAGCCTTGCTGCACAGCTGGAAGCCTCTGCATATTGAGAGAGTACGGTCCTTGCCCTTTGGCAGAGGACGGTGTTATCGAATTCTTGGCATGACACGCAGCTGAAAGGGGATTTCATCTTTGCGTCTGCGAATAGGATCCGTTATTAAGAAATATTCTTGCACACAGCGGCGCGCACCTTTGCAGGTTGTCCACAGCTGTTGTATCAGGGATGAACATCTTTACACTTCGGTGGAACCAGTGGTGGTTCGGGAAAGGGGCGATTCTGGCGGCAAAAACAACAGGATGTCGAAATCTGGTGCGGAAATTCATCAAAACGAAATTTTCTGTGCTCCCTGTGCTCGCAGTTTGTAACTTCATAAAGTTCCTTCACAACAGGAGCAGTTTAAAGTGTTTTCCTTTTTCCAGGAATCCTTCAATGTCCTTGCGACGGACAGGACAAGGAGCACAAAAGCTTGTTGATTTCATTTCATTGAAGATTATTTAATTCGGAACGACGCGAAATTGTTTTTTTGAAGAACAGACGCTATTTGGAAACTTTGTTTTTCCGCTCTGTTGGCAACATCGTATCTATTTTTTTGCCCTTCCTTCATTCGCAAGGCGAGTGCTCTTTGGCGTCAAGTGACGCAAATGAACAGCTGAATGGGAAATCTCTTTGACTGTCGGAATTTGAAAAACAACGCTCTTCTGCTTGAAAAACACTCATTCCTGATTGTTGTCGTCTGATTTATGCAAACAGAGATAGAACACCTTCTCCAGAGTCACCCAGTGCCTGTGGAACCTGTTTACTGCAAAATTAATGTTTTCTGTCTCAATTCACCGCCACGGGCTGTTGGGCGGATTGGCCTACCCAAATTCCCGTCACCTCACAACAGCTTCCGGCGGAAGCCAATAACAAGACCACGAACGCACAACTTCACCTCTGTCACTTCCAACGAAAACTTCAAAGGAACACTCTCGCGACTCCAAATAAGGAGGTTTCTTTTGGCAAGTTCCCCCCTAACCGTGTCAAAGATCTGTCGCGAATTAAACGACTTCATCTCCAAACCCCCCCTAGCTCCCACACCGGAGCCAAGAAGTTATCGTGTTGTACCCGATTTAGCAAATAAATTGTGAAATCAATTCGTCGCTAAAACACACGCGCACCGCTGCTGCGGGCTCGAAGGTAATTGATACGCAAATCAGGATCCAATGCGCCATGCTCCGAGCTCCAGGCGTCAATCACACACTCAATCCCTTGCTGTTCAGAGGACCGCGACAACAACAGCCGGGGTGTGTCACATTGCGCGTTGTCACTCCAAACAAAATGCGAAATGGCAGAGCATTCGCACCCATCACACACATGAAAGCGAGTGAGAGCCGGCGAGCGTCGACAGCTGTGCGTGTGGGACTTAATGTTGCACAGTCCCTTGTGGATATCCTTTACGTGATGAAAATTTTTTCTCAGCCGCGACAGCCCCCTGCCAGCCAAGGCATGAGAAAAACAAGAGGGCGCACATCGTGTGCCTCTCGCCTCGGCTAGAACAAACCATTTCTTCCAGCCTTCCGTCTCCGGCTGGGACTCAATAAAGGAATCATCGTGTTGCTCGCTCCAATGATGATTTAAACGCACTGCGGTGCTGGTGATTCCCACTGGAGGGTGGCCCTGGCAATGGTAGGCAGGTGCCTTGACGTATGCCAGGATCAACAAGGATATTATGTGCTTCTGCTGCTGCAAGGATATTCTGCCAAAAACAAGGCAGAGAAGGAGGAGGAGGTGGGCCTCCTTTGAAGGATCAAAATTCATAAAGCATATTTAAATGGCTGGATTGTTCCTTGTTCTTTGGTGTCTGCATGTGGTGGGAGAGCGGCGGGTTGGGTTGTTCTGCGAAAATGGGATTTACAGCAAGTGCCACATCTGGCTGCTGTTGAGCGTGTCAAAATGTTTCGCATTTCTATTTAAGACATTTCCCTCTTTTGGCAGTCGACAAATTTCAGGGTTATCGCCTATCGCATCCTTTTCCTCCTCTTTTTTTGTGCGCTTCTTTTTGTGTTCTTTGCTGGTGTCCCCATGCCATGTGCGCCCGTCATTACACATTGTTTCGTCGCGCTGCTGCCACTAGTTTACCCATGGGGGGTGGGGTGGGAAGGTACAAAAACAACGACAGGATGCGCAATCCCATTTGATGTTTGTGTACCTAATATTCTGGGTACTCTCTCATTTTTTTGAAGCCGCTGCTGTGATATCCTTCGGTAACTTAATGCTGGAGTGCGGCGGGAGATGATCGTCTGCGCGAACGAATGTGTGGGTGTGTGTGTGATTGTTCATCAAAGGCAATTTCAGGAGGATACTCTGTGTTGCGTGCTTCCTATTTAAATATGAGAGCATATCGCTCCTCCGAATTCATTTTTGATGTTGTCCTGGGGATTTGTATTTTGGGTTGGACGCTTAAGCTTGGATCGGTGGTGGTGGTGCTGGGTGGAGACAGATGACTCTTCTCGGTTCGCGATGAATGTGTGCCACCATTTCGAGGATGAAATGAGCCAATTCTTTACTGTGTGAGTGTGCAGGATTTTATGAGAGATTATTATACGCATACCAATGGGGTAATAAATTGCCTCTTGATTGCCAAATTGCTCGGGCGAGGATAGACAAGTCAGTTGAGCGAGAGGGATTCGCCCGCTCTTCGGGTGGGTGAGTTTTAAAAGTGAGTTGATGGGGCTCAGCACTATTTTTTGAGGCAATATCGCTGCAGTTAGCAAAATAAAAATCAGACACACACACGCTTAAGCTGAACTGCTTGTCGACGTGTGTGTGTGTGAGTTGTTGAGGAATTGTAAAAAGCGGAAAAAGGGATAGGAATTTATGTCCTTCGAATATTTCATGATGAAAATGTTCACTACATCCAACTTAGGTCCTCGGACATATTTTCTTCTTTATTTTCCTCTCTGTATCTTGTTTTTGTGAATGTATGACTGAAAGGTGGGGGAGGGGGAGGTGCTTATGACAGGGGTAATTTATTGAAAGTTGAATGACGTTGGCATATTGTTTGGGAAGAGACTTTCATGTTCAGGTGAGAGATTGTGTTTGTTGTTTGGAGCGGAGTCGTTCGTTTTCTGCAGAGTCAAGTCCTGTGGAGCGATGATATTTGTCCACATCTGGAGGATGACATTCCTCTGGCTTGTCTGGGTGCTCGCTCGGGTTTTTGCTAAAATCACAGTGAAGTGAATCCTTATGCATGATGTGGCCCGCTGCTTGCGGTTGATATCGCCTGTAATCACAGCTGGGTATGAATGATATCATAAATCAGGAGACGAGCGACATGTGACATGGCTTGCGGTTGAGCTTTGTCTTGCTGGCAGCTGGATGAAAGGAACAACATTATGAAGTGCAGCTTCCGAGAAAATCATTAAGTTGAGGTGAGCCAATGAAATCGCTTCTTTTACCTTCTGTCTTATTCTGTTGAAGGATGAGTTCCCTACACACTGCAGAAATATTTTATCCTTGGCCTAGATTCATTCTTTCCTGGTTACAAAATCAATATTCTCCCCAGGAGGGTAATTCCAATAATTTGCTTTCTATGGATGAATTCTTGGTATAACCAAATCGATCATCCCTAGGATGTATGCAGAGTTACAACCCACTTCTGTTTGTTGTATTCATCAAGATGGAGTGAAGGTTAAGTCCCTTGGGAGCTGAATGCTTACAAGGTATTGAATGCAGTCTTTTGTGAATCCACTATGCGCTGTGAACTGAGATGTCTATGCTTCTCTAGGTTTGAGGAAGGGTACTTTATTAGAATGCTG
The DNA here is from genome assembly GCA_955652365.1 of Eristalinus aeneus. Taxonomy (NCBI): domain Eukaryota; kingdom Metazoa; phylum Arthropoda; class Insecta; order Diptera; family Syrphidae; genus Eristalinus; species Eristalinus aeneus. The sequence goes on from OY019131.1 coordinate 26,894,126, forward strand.
ATGATCTAAATTTTTCTGCCTCCTCTTCAAAGCAAAAGTCAACGAATGCTAGGACGGAGTAGGAGATTGGAAAATTTTGCTTTTGAGAACATAGAACAAACGTAATAGACATAGACACATGAACAATGCCATAAATAGTTAAAGTGACACTCGATGGTTTCAAGAGGAATGTTCTTGGAATTAAGGCAGTCTGGTCGCCGTAGCGTAGTGGGTAGAGTGCGACGCTCACACGCCGAAGGGTCTAGGTTCGACTCCCAGTTCAACACCAATTTTTCTAATATTTCACGGAACCACCTTTTTCGAGCTGCTGACAACACTCAAAGAGTAATAACTGTCTAAGAAAGCTTCTCAAATTTCGGAGTCGGCAAAAAACTGTAGGTCCCTTCTACTCGTGAGAGAACAGTAGCGCGCACAACACGAGTAGTTGATGAGCAAGCTAGGCCCTGGTCCCCCTTTGGACTGTAGCGCCAACAATTATTATTATTATTATTATTATACATCTTCGAAACATACTTTATGAGGAGCCTACGAAGGACTGGTTATTTGAATCCCCCACTCATTAACTAACTGTTCAGATGTTTTTTGATGAAGAAAACCTTAAAACCCCTGTTCGTTCCAAAATGACGTTCCAAAATATCCCGGGACTAATCAATAAAAACACATTTTCTAGACTTTATTTGTCAACATTGTTTCCTTTAAGAGTGATAAAATCACTTCAGAGCCGCTCTAACATTTCGGCACTTTTTTTTATAGAATTATGCATCCTTGGCCTCAAGATAGGCTTCAGTTTCAGGGATAACCTCCTCTTTCCAGCCCTATTTTATCCGGCGAGTATCTTTTTGAGGTCAGAAAATAGGTTGAAGTTGCTGGGGGCCAGATCTGAAGAGTAGAGCACAATTCATGCAATTTGATCATGGTAGCCAACGACTTGTGACGGTGTATTGTCTTGGTGGAAGAGAATTTTGTTCTTCATCATGTGGTTCCGTTTTCTGGCATTTCTTTTGTTGATCCTTTTGCCGTTCCCAAGATAGTTGATAAATTAAATTTTGTGTGTATCCCAAAATACGGATGCTATAACCTTGCCAGCTGGCATTTTTGTTTTTGGACGCTTTGGGAGTGGTTCACCGGCAGCTGTCCACTCCGCTGACTGCCGATTTGTCTCTGGAGTGCACTGGTTGATCCATGTTTCATCTATTGTGAAATACGAATGCAAAAAGTCCTGTTCATTCTGACGAAGCAAATCCAAACAGCGCTCAGAATCATCGATACGTTGTTGATTTTGGACCACTGCGAGCAAACACGGCACCCATTTCGAAAACAGCATTCTCATGACCTTTCTCATAAATTTTTGTACAAAATAGTGGACACACTGCCTTCTGATGTCTTGAAGGAGTCAGCTATCTCACGCAATTTCGCGGTTTTTCAAAACGATTTTGTGTACTTTTTGACGTTCTTAGTAGCCACCTCAATTGACCTTCCAGAACGTTCAGCATCGTTGGTGTCTGTACTTCTTTTTCTTTCTCGGATGGCGCTACAGTCCAGGGTGGACCTGGGTCTCAACATACCTCTCTTGCCAAATGCCTCCAATTGCGCACTCCAAGTTGGTTGGTGTCTGTACGGCCACGCTTAAAGTCAGTATACCATCGACAAATAAGTGTTTTTAATGCAGCAGAGCCCCTGTAATGCTTTCCAAGCCATCCCTGAGTTTGAACAATATTTTTTTAAATGAAAAATCAGTTTTAATCAACACATGAAATTCTGTGTTTTCCATTGTCTTAAAAATCGTAAAAGTAGCATCACTTGAAGCACTGTAACTTAAAACCTAATAATCAGATTGTCATGAAAATTTGACAGGCATCATTTGAATATTTGTAGTTCCTTAAAATAATATAAATTTGTTATTAGCGGCGCACCCTTTATGTCAGCTGTGCTCAGGCGAATCAAACAAACCACCTTGAGAGTGGGCGCTGTTACCTGCAATGTTTCAGCGAGCCGTCCACGACCATGCCTTTCAGTTGTTGGACTATTTTTTGTTATCAATTTAATTTAAAATTGCGATTTAAAGATGTACATATCTTGCTTTCTTAGCACAAGGGCTAAAATCACTGCTGAGACCGAAGACCATGTAATGCAGTTTTCGGTTACTTTCAGGTCGTGTTCAGATATTCTGAAACCTAATCACAATAAACAGTGGCTGCCGTGGCGTAGTGAGTAGAGCGCGACGCTCACTCCCCGAAGGGTCTAGGTTCGATTTCTGGCTGAACACCTCGAATTTTTCACGGCAGCACCTCTTTCGAGCTGCTGACAACACACAAGGGGTAATGACTGCCTAAAAGAGCTTCTCAAACTTTGCCGTTCGGAGTCCGTAAAAACTGTAGGTCCCTTCTACTCGTGAGAGAACAGTAGCGCACACAACACGAGTAGTTGATGAGAAAGCTAGGCCCTGGTCCCCCTGTGGACTGTTGCGCCAACAGTTATTATTATTAAAAACCGACTGTATTAATTTGCAATTTGGCCGACATGGTGTGGGTAGAGCAGGTAGAGAACGACACTCAGACGCCGAAGGTCCAGGTTCGATTCCCGGCTGGACAGCTTGAAATTGTCACGACCCCACCTTTTTTGAGCTGCTGACAACGCTCAAAGAATTATTATTTTAGAAAAAGCTTCTCAACTTCATTGTTCGGAATCGGCAAAAAAAAATGTAAGTCCCTTTTACAAGTGAGAGAACAGTAGCGCACACAACACGAGTAGTTGATGAGAAAGCTAGGCCCTGGTCCCCCTGTGGCCTGTCGCGCAAACAATTATTATTTTTAATCACAAAAACAAGCATGACTAGAGCCATGGAAGTCCGCTGACTTGCCTCTACAAAAGTCTTTTTTCTGGAACCTGCCAAATACCTCTTTGTTGTTCTACATTATTGGCTCCAATTTAAACCCAAATCTGGTGTTAAGTCAAAAATTAAGCTCTTCGTGCCATTTGACTACATTGACCACTTTATTTGTTGTTCCTTCTTCTACCTTCCTCTTCCTTTCAGACCGTGTTGAACTGAACTGACCGTGGACTTAAGGGAACTAAAAATTTCTTAAGCGCGCGAAAATAATTAAAAAACAAATGAAAACCCAGATTGGCGTTGCGCTGTGATAGAACGCTGAAGTCGAAGAATAGAAAATTGTCTTAAAAGGTCCTGCATTGTTCCTATTTTTGATAAAACTAAGTTTTATCCTTCAAAAAATTTAATTAAAAGTGTCCTTCCTTCTTTTCTGCCAAAGGAACTATTAAAACCGGCCACCGTTCCCCCTGGGAACTCATGCTTTTCTTTATGTGTACGACTATTGACTTAAAAAGAACAATATCTTAAAAATCGCGTTGATAAGCTGAAAGGGAGAATAGATGCGCCCCACTAAATACAGATATACCGGTATGAAATAAGCCTCAAGATACAAATGTCTCGATAGGGAACATCTGTTGTGAACGAGCCCTTATTTTTTTTTTTATTTTATTTTTTTGTTTGTTTGCTATGACATCTGTGAAAAATATTAAGTATACATCAAGTCATTGAACACACAACATCATATTTTTTCATCGTGTTAAAAATGTAAAATTTTGTACCAGAAAGTGATGATTTGCAGAAAGCATTAATTATTTGGTTTTCGTTTGAAGAAAAGTACTGCAGAGTCGCATCGAATGCGTGTCGAGGCATATTGTGATCATGCTCTGTCAGAAGCAACATGCAAAAGATGGTTTCAAGGGTTCAGAAGTAATGATTTTGATTTGAGAAATGAAGAACGTGGAAGACCATCAAAAATGTTTGAAGACGCCGAATTGCAAACGATATTGGATGGAGATGACACTCTGAGTCAAAAGCAAATGGCAGCCATGTTAAATGTTGCACAACAAACAATTTCTGACCGTTTAAAAGCTATGGGAAAGATCCAAAATTGTGGAAAATGGGTGCCACATGAATTGAATGAAAGACGGATGGAAAACCGAAAAAGCACTTGTGAAACTTTGCTTCAAAGACATGAAAGAAAATCGGTTTTGCATCGGATTGTTACTGGCTATGAAAAATGGATTTATTTTAAGAATCCTAAACGGACAAAATCATGGGTTAATCTGAGACAACCATCAACATCGACTGCAAAACCAGATCGATTCGGCAAGAAGACAATGCTGTGTGTTTGGTGGGACCAGAAAGGTGTGCTGTACCACGAACTCCTTAAACTTGGTGAAACCGTTGATACTGATCTCTAACGATAACAAATGATCAATTTGAATCATGCATTGATCGAGAAACGAGCAGAATGGGCCAGAAGACACGGCAATGTAATTTTGCTCCATGACAATGCACCTGCACACAAAGCAAAACCGGTTCGGGGCACAATCAAGACACTTGACTGGGAGCAGCTACCCCACCCGCCGTATTCACCAGACTTGGCTCCTTCCGACTACCATTTGTTTTCATCGATGGGACACGCATTGGCTGAGCAGCACTTTGATTCCTACGAGGAGGTCGAAAATTGGGTGCTTGACTGGTTTGCTTTAAAAGACGAACAATTTTATTGGCGTGGTATTCACAAATTGCCAGAAAGGTGGTCAAAATGTGTAGAAAACAATGGCCAATACTTTGAATAAAATGTTTTTACTTTCCCGTTAATAATTAGTGTTTTTTTACCGGTATACCTGGTCTTCGAAATCTTACCACTTGGACATTTGTATACTTGAGATAACAAAAAATATTTCGTCCTTGAATCTTGTCTTCCAGATGCGTAATATAGCTCTCACAAATAGTTGGAACCCAAGTTTGCTTCAGACTCCGAACACAGTCATTATTTTACGTTGTCTGCAACTCAAAATGAATTTTTAAGAGAAACCAAAAACTATCAGGGATGCATGATGCGAGAAATAAAGTGATGGCTGTATTCACAGTTGCTCCCAAATGTATGCGATATGACCATGATCTGGGAGTTAATTCAGCCGGTGGTCACTTTTTTCCAATCTGCACATCCCAAAATGACAAATTCCCGAAAACGCAATCATTTTTAAACCGAAAAATGTGGAAATATCGTGCACGCTTGCAGTTTGAGAATGCTACTTGAAAATCAAAAGCGCCCCCCCTTGAAGAAGTGTCTTGCCTCCTTTTCAGGGTTTCCATGTCAGAATTATATTTTTTTGAATTTCAATCATTCCGGAATTTTAGTTTTGAAGATTAAAGGCATTTGAGGATTTCATATTTTTACATTTCGAATTCTTTAACTACAAATCTGAATGTTCAGAACTGTTCGTTTAAGTTTTTGTAAGTTTTAGACCACACACACACAGTCCCCCTGAAAATATAACGAGGACTAAATTATCTTAATACCGCTCACTTTGATCCCGTTCGACCTTAACCGACGCTCTTATGATTTGAACTGCGCTAGGAAAGAGTGGTTTGTAGCCTTTAGATCGGTTTTCGTCGTCCGTCGCCAGAATTTCGATCAATATGCGCAGCGGCACATGTGCTAGTAAAGGTCTGTATTCCTTTAGGAGTTTGATAGGTATGTCGTTATCATCTGGCACAATCACAGTCACTCTGTGAAATATGAGAAGACTGCTCAGGGTTTGTACCGATCACGAGCATAGCGCTAAAGTGACAACAAGTCGTGGACTACTTTAATCTTTTAATATCTGATTGTAATATGCTTCGTTAGTGGTCACCGTGGCGTAGTGGGTAGAGTGCGACGCTCACACGCCGAAGAGTCTAGGTTCGACTCCCAGTTCAACATCAATTTTTCTAATATTTCACGGCACCACCTCTTTCGAGCTGCTGAAAACACTCAAAGAGTAATAACTGTCTAAGAAAGCTTCTCAAATTTCGCCGTTCAGAGTCGGTAAAAAACTGTAGGTCCCTTCTACTCGTGAGGAAACAGTAGCGGGCACAACACGAGTAGTTGATGAGCAAGCTAGGCCCTGGTCCCCCTTTGGACTGTAGCGCCAACAATTATTATTATAATATGCTTCGTTCTTCATGTGGAGCTACAGTCCGGGGTGGACCTGGGCGTTGTAATAGCAACTTAATCTTTTTTTTTTATAACGAAGCATATTTCGTTTCTTCTTTAAATGCTGGCAGACCTATTGTAGCGTATCGGCAAATGCTTCAATCAACCCTTGTTATATTCAGTCAACCACACCAAAGCCGTCTTGTCGCTTGATTTCGAGGAAGGAACCTCTCAAAAATCTTACTTCCTGTGTTCCTTCTTATGACTTTAATCGAAAATGTCTCAAAGCAGCACGCTGCCTTCTTTGGATTGAAAGCTCTTTAGTGACCTTCTTAAAGCGCCGAGGGTTTCCAAATCAGATGAATTAGATGGAACTCTATGCGGGCTTTTCAATCTGTCCAAATTGATGGTGGATGATTATTTTGCGAATCTTTTCGGATCTGCTACAGCGTCAAAATTGGATTCACTCGGATAAAAAATCGAATTTAAGAAGCGAGATACAGGTTATGATCAGTTTGCATAGCCACTTAAACAACATCAAGTTCCCACTTACATTTCTCCCGTCAAACCTAAACAAAAACTGTGTCCAAAATTCTGGTTATAGAGATCCGCGCCTGCTTTAAAGAGTTCTGACTACCAGGCCAAGCAGGTTTGTATCGTCTTCTTAGCATGGAAAAAAATAATTCTTGTCAATCGTTAACCAGCCGCAGGCGTTTAAGATGGACAATACAGCAATCGTCCGCAACAGGCAAACAGTGTGGACAAACCGAGAACAATTTATGTAACTCAAAAACAGCTGCCATCCTGCCAAATTGAAAGACGTGTCCTTAGACGTCTTCTTTCAAGTTAAGTTGTAGTTCCGAGGAATAATTAATAATGATAATAATTGTTGGCGCGACAGTCCACAGGGGGACCAGGACCTAGCTGGCTCCTCAACTACTCGTGTTGTGCGCGCTACTGTTCTTTCACAAGTAGAAGAGACCTACAGTTTTTTGCCGACTCCAAACGTCGAAATTTAAGAAGCTTTCTTAGACAGGTACTACTCTTTGAGTGTTGTCAGCAGCTTGAAAGAGGTGGTGCCGTGAAAACTTCGAGGTGTTCAGCCCGGAATCGAATCTAGACCCTTCGGCACTCTACCCACTACGCCACGGCGGCCAGTAAAGGAATAATTAACACAAGCCAAAAAGGTCTAATCAATCAAAATTATTAGCACAAGAGTCGTTTACTTCGTGTGGTCGCTTACCGTCCCCGCAAAACTCCTTTGCTCTTGCCCAAGATTGCACATCTTTTGCTGCATTACACAGAAATGAGTTCACCTGAGCGCGAAGAACAACTATCAAGACAGGTTCAGGAGACCTCCATCATTCCGCATTATTAATTACTTAAATTGTATTCATTACCCTCCTCCAGTCAATCAAAGCTCTCCATCTCCGAAAATGTACATCCCTTCAACTACCACTCACCCGTCTAATGGCACCAAGGACTCTTGGGTACACTCGTTGGAGAGAAAAAACAAGCTAAATACGCTAAATGGTTGCCGGAAATAGTGCACTTAAGTCGGCTATATCCCTCACATACATACAAGCAAGCATCCCCTCCATTTGCGAGGTGGAAAAGTGAATGATGCTAAATTTATCTGCGGTGCCTGTTGCAGACTCTACATAATGGACAAGCTAAGAGCGGTATTCAGTTTGGGATGCATTCCTCAACCCTGGTGAGCGTCTATCTTTCTCTGTCTGTAGGTAAACCATGAATCAAACCTTTCTCCCTAAAAAAAAACCAAACACCACCCTCCTCGGTGAACTGAAGCACATGCATTCCTCCTTCCCTCAGCGGCCCCAGGTTCTTGTCATTTTTGGGAAGAGAGGTATGCAAAAAACCGAAAATTATGCATTTCAGAGAAAGGTCCTGGTTTTGGTGGCACGGCTATCATAAAGTGAGATGAAAAGTTGAATGCATGGATCCACTGGCGCTGTATACTGTGGTCTACCATTCGCAGTTGCATTAAGCCATACATATCCTTTGGCATCAGATGAGCGCGAGCCACAAAAAATTTGGAAATGTTTGAATATCCTGCTCCTGCCAAGACAATCGCAAGCAGCCACACACACACAGACCAATCTGTGCGGTTAACTAATGACATTTGTTTTGAGAAGTCATTTTCAGGATATGTATTGTGTAGTTTTTTTTTCATTGTTCCCTCGATATGCCACACCAGCAAGGACACATCGCCATCAGCGAAACAATGAAGGAACAGTGAGAGGAATCCCAAACAAATGACGTTCAGGATGCAAGTTAAATGAATGAATGGATTCGTAGTTAGTTCCTGTTTGGAAAGTTTTTTCTCCACTCCTCCGAAAACCTGCAAAGCAAAATAAAAAAAAAATTCGAACTGATTGTCATTTCCCGTGCCTTCTGCGGGCAAAAGGAAGAATGTCTGTATGCGGACTGTGAACGTCAGTTGTACAAAGTGCAGTAATTTTCTCAGGATTAAAAAGAATTTATATCAGTCGAAGTTTGCAGGACAATTGTGTGCCGATACGTGGAGGGAGGAGGGTTGGAATTGACGTTTTCGGCTGAAGAGGGAGGGTCGCGCATATTTGGCGAAGGATTAAAACGAATTGGTTGTAGTTTGTGATGCACACTCGCTTGTGCATGAAGTCCTAGCTCTGACTGACTGGTTGACTGGCTGACAGACAGCGAAAGGGAATTAGGAACTGCCAGAGGGCGCCACATGGGTATTTTGTTTGTGGTTGCAATTTGTGTGGAATGCGAAGTGGAGTTGGCGCATTAAAGTTCAGTTCTGAACTCATTTGCAGTTCATCGGAGCGAGGGATGCAAGTTTCTAGAGAATGTGCATGATTATCTGGAGCAGATGCATATAAGGAATTTCCGCTGCAAATTCTGTAGGATTAGTTTGGGTAATTTTTGAATATTTCAATGATTTGTGTTTTGAAAATCTTTGTGAAGTTACGGAATTACTTTGTTTGGATGCTCCCTTCTAACCCTGCAGGGTAATCACAAAGGACTGTGTCTGCGTTACAGACGTCCTGCGCCTTAATAGATTTTCTGTGGTTCTTGAGAAAAAACCCACTCTCCATTCTCCAAGGGCTGATTATCTTCTCCGCCCAACGCGTCCCTTGCTATGCACCATGAGGCAGATGTCTAAGAAGACGCTTCATAATCACAATCGGTTCCCACTGGCACTGCACACATATGTTCCTTTCATTCGTCCATCCGTCAGCCCTCCAAGTGGATATTCCAGTCCACATCCATTATAAAGTCTTGTCATTCATCTACCGGCACACTCCATTACTCATCAGTGTGCCCAATGTCCTTTCTCCTTCCATGACGGGCACCCGAGCGTGCAAAAAGTCATGACTATCTAGCCCATCCATCACTGAAAGGACTAACGTCTTACTTCCGATAACGCATATCCATTCACTTGCGCCTGCATATGTGTTTCTTCACACTTCATCGACCTCAAAGGATTCACGCTGTGCTTGAGCGTCATTTTCTCGCTCTCTCGCACTCCATCTTCTGCTGTTCCTTCGTTTCGGCGTATCGCTTGAATCCATTTCATTGAATCAAATTGTCCGCTTGTGCATGCATACATTGGCTTCATTCAATTTTATTGGAATAATAAATTCTGCAGGCACACACACACACACACACAGGCACAGCCACCGAGCTTTGGTGATGATCAGTGCAGTTGTAATTCTTGTCCTGTCAGAAGAGAATATCCGCCCTTTGGGAAGGGGGTAGGGGACTCTTCGATTTATTGAGCCCGTCGTTCTTCTCTGTTCCTCTCACACCATCACTCTTCGTCATCATTCTCGCCTGTCGGCTAGGATTTACACATCCCCTTGCAAATGTCTTCATCAGGACCTTCTGCGTCCGTTTGGGAACTTTGCTTATGCTGATCTTAGATAAATTTCGACAAGGGTTTCTGTTGACTTGTGACAAAAGTTTTCGCCGAAAAATCCTTCACGCGATCACCCTACCCCTCGCCCGCGGTTGTCCTTTCTCGCGCTCAAGAGTCCTCAATCAAAGGCAGAGTGGTCTAATTGAAAAAAATGCGACTTTCCATAAAAGTTTCATCATCATTGCGTTGTAACCGATGCATGCCTGATAAGGACAATGTCTCCAGAGCATTCCACATCTGGTCGTTGCTCGCTTCGTGTCCTTGCTGCAAGGACTTTTCCTCCCTCGTTTTATTTGCTCAATCAAATGGAAATGCGGATGGCAGAAAGTTATTGTCGAAATGCGACAAATGCACGAGCATTCTGAATGTGAGAGCGCGTATCCTTGCAAAGGCAGATGGTTTTACTTTTCGACATAATTCGCGGAATTATCATAGAGAAGGATTCAAATCGGGGGAGGGGTTCTACTTTGCATTGGGAACGTAATAATTCATCGCCATAGGTAATCACATTTAAATGTGTGAGGGGATTTTCGAGGACTTCTCGCCGCAATATCTTCCCGCTGTGCACGGGGCCGGCAGGATTGGAAAGTTCTTTTGCACTTAACAGAATTGTACGTTGGTTGACACACAGAGAATGGCTGAAAGTTTTTCTCGATTTTTGGAGAATGGATGCAAAACTTTCGGTCTACACATCCGAACATCTGACGACAGCAGCAACGATTTTTTGCCATTGCTCTTGATGAAGCCACACCGACAAAGGCACGTACAGGACACCACTGCTGCCGCCGCCTTCGGCGAATACAACGGTGACTTACTGGCTGGCTGACTGCCTAACTCGAAGAGTTATGCGAATAAATTTAAATACTTTTGAACATTTTATTCACTAATTATTTGCTAGCTTGACAAAGTCGAGGACGTGAGCAAACTGCAGCCTAATTGGCGCGCTACTCGGTGCGAGTGCTGCCCCGATTGTTCGTCGGGGAGTCGTTAAAGAGTGTTACGTTGCAATAAATATTCCTGTGTCTACGTGGCGCTGGGGATATGCTCACTTCCTCCCGTCTGCGAATGATTTTAATGGAACTCCCTCCCAGCCAAACAGTCTTGTCCTTGCATGGAATTTCCGTTGAAGAGTTTCCCGCCGCTCATGTGGTGTTGATGAGGAGAGGCGCTGCTTGGAGGGCGAGTGAATTACACTTGGCTTATGCAAGGAAGCGAATTTCCTGGAAGTTTGAGAGGAATCTCGTGGCGCTGGATGGGGAGAGGAAATTAAAGTCACCCAACGGGGGAATGTCGGTCTTGAAATGGGAACTTAGCACCAAGGTGAAAAAATTAAAATTTCAAAAATTACAAATATCACACACCAGATGTAACATTGTGACGTGTTCAATTTCCTTCGAAAACCAGAGGGAGGGTGCCGCCTCAAATTCGCGTTGCTCATCCATGCAAATTCCGTTTAAATTCCCACCTGCCTGACGCGTTTACATGCAACTGCTGTTAGGGCTGCTGGGTTCACACGCTTGGAGCACCCAAACTCGATAGTTGGTTTTTTGTTCTATCACGCAGTAATTTACATTTGATGGAATTTCGTGGTTTTTCGGGGGAATAGCAACAGGCACTTCTGTGATAAAGGGACTAGGGAACAACCATATCAACACCAAACAGCCATCGCTTGACCGAACAAGGGCTTGATATTGACAGAGGACGTGCTCTACAGTGCCTTTGACTTCTCTACAGGCGTCATCACTTTGTTTAATCATATCCAAGTGCCAAGTGATTGGGAAATTTCCTTTAAGTGCACCAATAAACCGAATGCAGTCGTTTCTGTATAGAGATAGCAGGAATGCCACTAAATCTGGCTTGCGTTTGGGCTATACCCTCGGGCTGCATTGCATATGCAGAGTCATGCCATCTCTTATGCAGAGTCATGCCATCTCTTTTTGTGCTGTCAAGAAACCGAACTGTCGATGGAAGCCCCGACCAAGAAGGCGCGAAGTCCTAAGTTGAGTTCAGGGCTTTTGAATGAATCTTTTGTTGCTTGTCCAGTAAATTCCTCAACAGTCTAGTCGATGCCATCTCGTATGCAGAGTGATGCCATCTCTTGTTGTGCTGTCAAAAAACTCAACTGTCGATGGAAGCCCCGACCAAGGAGGCGCGAAGTCCTAAGTTGAGTTCAGGGCTTTTGAATGAATCTTTTGTTGCTTGTCCAGTAAATTCATCAACAGTCTAGTCGATGCCATCTCGTATGCAGAGTGATGCCATCTCTTGTTGTGCTGTCAAAAAACCCAACTGTCGATGGAAGCCCCGACCAAGGAGGCGCGCAGTCCTAAGTTGAGTTCAGGGCTTTTGAATGAATCTTTTGTTGCTTGTCCAGTAAATTCATCGACAGTCTAGTTTTCTATGATTGCGTGGTGCTTCAGAACCCAAACAGGTTTTAACGATTTAAGTTTTTTTAAAGAATGATTTGCGTTCTTTGACAGTGGTCACGGGGTTAAGTAAGGCTTAGCTTTCGCTACACTTCGTTCACAATAAGTTTTATAAACACAGGTCACAACGAAAATTTGTTTCAAATTACATCTTCTTCTTCTTCTTGTGGCGCTACAGTCCGGGGTTGACCTGGGTCTCGACCAACATGTCTCTTCAACCATCACGGTCTTTCGATAGCTGCCTCCAATTGTGCACTCCAAGTTGGTTAAGGTTCTTCTCCAATCTTGTGCGCCATCTTAGCCTAATGCCTTCTATCTATTCTTTACAATTCTAAGAGTGTGTAAAACGTTACTTCATAATCCTATAAAAAAATGGATTTGAAAATTATCGAAGACAGTGTGCAAAGTATCAGAGCAGCAATCAGAAAGCGTTATGGGATATTACATCAACCATGAACTTGACTTGGAACTCAACTCTCGTTGATTCATAAATGTCACAATTAACCGACATTTCCAACGATGAGCACAATTTTCAGCACTACAAGAAACAGTGTCATATGATTTTTTTCGACATACTTCTGGAGAAATTTTTGCACAAATTACTGTATCTAAACATTAGACTTTCAAGTACACCACTGCGTGTACCATGCTTTCGGGATTTAGTTCTTATTTTAAACTGAGCAATACCTTAAAAGACATTCGTGCATTATTACGTGTCAGACTTTCCTATATATCAGGTATACCGGTATGAAAATAAAACACTTATAAAGTAAAAAGATCTTATTTAAAGAATTGTCCATTGTTTTCTACATATTTTGACCACCTTTCTGGCAATTTGTGAATACCACGCAAATAAAATTGTTCGTCTTTTAAAGCAAACCAATCAGACACCCAATTTTCGACCTCCTCGTAGGAATCAAAGTGCTGCTCAGCAAATGCATGTTCCATCGATGAAAACAAATGGTAGTCGGAAGGAGTCAGGTCTGGTGAATACGGCGGGTGGGGTAGCTGCTCCAAGCCAATTGTATCCTGAATCGGTTTTGCCTTGTGTGCAGGTGCATTGTCATGGAGCAAAATTACATTGCCGTGTCTTCTGGCCCATTCTGGTCGTTTCTCGATCAATGCATGGTTCAAATTGATCATTTGTTGTCGGTAGCGATCAGATTAACGGGTTCACCAGGTTTTAGGAGCTCGTGGTACAGCACACCTTTCTGGTCCCATCAAAAACACAGCATTGTCTCCTTGCCGAATCGATCTGGTTTTGCAGTCGATGTTGATGGTTGTCCCAGATTAACCCATAATTTTGTCCGTTTAGGATTCTTAAAATAAATCCATTCTTCATCGCCAGTAACAATCCGATGCAAAACCGATTTTCTTTCGTGTCTTTGAAGCAAAATTTCACAAGTGCTCTTTCGGTTTCCCATCTGTCTTTCATTCATTTTCCACACTTTTGGATCTTTCCCATAGCTTTTAAACGGTCAGAAATTGTTTGTTGTGCAACATTTAACATGGCTGCCATTTGCTTTTGACTCAAAGTGTCATCTCCATCCAATATCGTTTGCAATTCGGCGTCTTCAAACGTTTTTGATGGTCTTACACGTTCTTCATTTCTCAAATCAAAATCATTACTTCCGAACCCTTGAAACCATCTTTTGCATGTTGCTTCTGACAGGGCATGATCACAATATGCCTGGACACGCATTCGATGCGACTCTGCAGCTTTTTTCTTCAAACGAAAACCAAATAATTAATGCTTTCTGCAAATAATCCCTTTCTGGTACAAAATTTGACATTTTTAACACGATGAAAAAATATGATGTTGTCTGTTCAATGACTTGATGTATACTTAATAAGTTTCACAGATGTCATAGCAAACAAACAAAAAAAATAAGGGCTCGTTCACAACAAATGTTCCTTATCGAGACATTTGTATCTTGACGCTCACTTCATACCGTTATACCAGGTAGAGCGCTTAAAATTCGCAAAGTGCTGCTTCAAGTACACCAGTAGAGTCTTTTGTGACGAATGCAGTTTAATCGTATAATGAAGGGGGATTTCATAGCTATTACCATTTTGGCAAAACTGGTTTAAACAGCTTACGCACGTTTCGTCGTTCGTTTTCGTTTCGTTGTGTCACTGTCAAACATCTACAGTGTGGGCTATAATTTAATTATGAATCGTCTTACAAACGAACAACGCTTGCAAGTTATTGAAATTTATTATCAAAACGCGTGCTTTGTTAAGAAAGTTCATCGCCCGCTTCTTCCATTTTATGGTCAAAAATGTACGAAGCTCATTTTTGGCTCAATGGGTACGTAAATAAGTAGAATTGTCGATTTTGTAGTGAATGTCAACCAGAAGCATTGTTAGAGCTACCAATGCCTAGAAAATGCATACCTAGAAAAAGTCCTAGAAAAAGTCACAGTTTGGTGCGGTTTATGGGCTGCTGGCATCATTGGACCGTACTTCTACAAAGTTGATGCGAATCGTAACGTAACTGTGAATGGTGAGCGCTACCGTGAGATGATATCCAACTTTTTTTTCCCCAAAATGCAAGAGCTTGACTTGAATGACATGTGGTTTCAACAAGATGGTGCCACATGCCACACAGCACGCGCAACAATGGACTTATTGAGAAGCGAGTTCGGTGAACATTTTATTTCACGTTCGGGACCGGTCAATTTGCCGCCTACATCATGCGAATTAACGCCTTTTAACTATTTTTTGTGGGGCTATGTTAAAGCTTATGTCTATACAGACAAGCCCGCTTCAACTGATGCATTGGAAGACAACATTGAAGCATTTATTCGTGAGATACCGGCCGAAATGTTGGAAAGAGTATGCCGAAATTGAACTAAGCGGATGGACCATTTGAATAAAATACTCTTCAAACATTACATTATGTGGACCGTACTATCGATTCAAATAAGGATTTCATGCATTTTTCTTAATTTTATGTGTTTTTTCCTTTTGAAAAACTTTCCTATAGCTTTTAAAAAATTATTTTTTGGAAAAACATTTCCTTCATTTTAACGTTCAAAAAGATTTCCTTGGCAATTTTCATCAAATTACGAAAAACTGCCCATTTGGATGATTTTTGATTTGAATCGACAGCGGATTTCCGGTGGGGGCTCGGCTTGGACGTTTAATTTGTCTAGTTGACGAAATATTTTCTGTAAATGAGCGTAAATCCATCTATCCATCACCTCGTTCCCTTCATGAGGAATATTACGTCAAAATATTGATCTTTATTTAAATCCTATATCAATAACATTAACAAATTATATGCAATGGAAATGGTCGCCGTGGCATAGTGGGTAGAGAACGACGATCACACGCCGAAGGGTCTAGGTTCGATTCCCGGCTAAACATCTCGAATTTTTCACAGCACCACCTCTTTCGAGCTGCTGACAACACTCAAAGAGTAATAACTGTCTAAGAAATTTTCTCAAACCTTGCCGTTCGGAGTCGGCAAAGAACTGTAGGTCCCTTCTGCTTGTGAAAGAACAGTAGCGCACACAACACGAGTAGTTGATGAGAAAGTTGAAGAGAAAGGCCCTGGTCCCCCTGTGGACTGTTGCGCCAACAATTATTATTATTAAAAGCGGACTGTATTAATTTGCAATTTGGCCGACATGGTGTGGGTAGAGCAGGTAGAGAACGACACTCAGACGCCGAAGTTCCAGGTCCGATTCCCGGCTGGACAGCTTGAACCTGCCACGACCTTACCTGTTTTGAGCTGCTGACAACACTCAAAGGGTTATAATTGTTATAGAAAAACTTCTCAACTTCGTTGTTCGGAATCCGCAAAAAAAATGTAAGTCCTTTTTACAAGTGAGAGAACAGTAGCCCACACAACACGAGTAGTTGATGAGAAAGCTAGGCCTTGGGCTGTAATCAGGTTTTTTTTTTTTCAAACAACTTTCGTCCGGACGATGCACCTAAACGATAATTTGCATTCCGTTCCCCAACCACTATCGTCTCGTCTTTCGCATGTTGTGTGTTATTGAGTGCTACTGAGCGCAATTTATCTCTGGTGTATTCCAACTGCTTTGAATTGCGGCGAATGCCTACGAAATTCGCCGAAAAACTGTCAAAAGGCGTTCCATTTGCTGATTTTTTCGTAGAAAAGAGAGATCGTGGAGGGTAAAATATTTATCCTCACTGCGAATTTCTGCCGAAAAAAAATCTATGGGCAACAGATGATTGTCAAGTAGAAAATAAAATGCCTCTGATATTTCATGCATCTGATAGCTGTTTACGTTTATTTTTTTGACGTTTCCTTAATTCTGCGAAGTAAGTTATTAAGTCGAAAAGTCGTTTTACACGTTTCAAGAGGCACACTCTCTTCAAGAGAAATTTTTACCCAAACTTTTCAACTACGAATGAGCAAATAAATTGGAACAGATCTATTTTTATCGGGGCATTCGTTATTCATTGATTTGTTGTGTGTGTACACATTACTGTGCGAGTGGAGTTCATGAAATGTATGACATTTGACTTCAGGGAATATTTTTGAAAATAATTTTGGATGTACTTCTGTAAGCAGAAGATTGTATCCAAACATTTTGTAATTACTAGTCACAATTTTTCTTAATTTTTCTTCAAATATACACCACTTTTATGCCAGCGCTATGCGAATTGGGAGTGAAACAGTTATCGTAAAAAACCGATCGTGAGGCAGATAGCGATTGGCAGTTTTTAGAGCACAGGACGCAACAAAAATTATATCATTTTAGCGCTAACGTTTTTTTGCTTATGTGATTCGAAGCTTTCATTTCAACGATATCGTCGCAGTATAGACGTCATCCGTGATTACACTCCAGGTCTCCCTGTAGACTGTCGTGCCATTCAAATATTTTTATTATTTTTAATTTACAATTTACTGCACGGGATGTACGCAGTCTTGAATTGTGAAGGGGAAGATGGAACAGATGGAAGTTCCATCTGCGTTGTACGACTGTAACAACGCCTTGGTGTCGTGGATTGCCACAGGCTAACACTCTTAGAATTAATGTTTGATTAGTTGTATAAGATTGTCACTGCGATTTGTTCAAAAGCTTTAACATCACGAGGTTTCTATAAGCAGTTTTCTTAGGTTTTCGAACGTGAAATGGAAAAAGATTTGGATTTCTATTGAAAGTGGTGTGAAAACTTTGGGAATAGAAAATTAATGAGGCAATGATTCTCAGAAAATAGGTCAATGAAGAATTTGCCAGTACTGTGTATGTACGCCATTGCTACATTCACTTACCAGTTTCCACATCGGGGAAGATGTCTAACTCATCTTAATCGTTTGGACAGCTTCAGTTATCACCAGCCTAAATGACTTTTAATACGATTTTTAAATTTCTTAGACGCCGTAGTATGCAAAATTCCAAATTGAAATCGTGCTTGAGGACCACTCATTTTACCTTGGCCTTCTTTCCTTCTTTCTTTCTTAAGTTGAGAATAGGTGAAAGGGCAGAAATATCTGCGTCTGAAGTGACAATCAAGCTGTGCTCAAGGCCTTACTCAACCCTTTAACCACTTTCAAGATAGTTCAAGAATGCAAGTCTTCCCCTAATTTGGTCCGTAGGCTGAATTTGCTAAGACTTGTTTGAGTCAATATAAGGTTGTCAAATATGCGCTTTTTTGTTCTTCATTCAATGCTCCATAAAAGTTGTACAGTGATCGGATTTATTTCAAGTATGTGCCGTTTTGTTCAATAATCTGTTTCCATCTAGAAGGCAACTTCATAATACCTCGTCGTAGAAGCCCCCCTTTTTATTTGCGAAGAACTCGGACAGCCGCTTTACACAAGCCTGTTTTGAGGTCAACTTCACACCACCAAGGGCGTTCGCCTTGGACAGGCACAGGTGGTAATCACTCAACGCTGTCCGGGCTATATGGCGGATGCGATAAAACCTCCTATTCGAACACCCGGAGCTTCTGACGAGTCTTGAATGAAGTGTGTGATCTGGCGTTGTCCCGGTGGAACAATACACCCTTACTGTAGGGCAATTCTGGACGCTTCTGGTCGATCGCCTGCTTCAAGCGGTCCAGTTATTCGCAGTAGATGGTAGAATTAAGCGTCTGGCCACATAGAAGCAGCTCATAGTGGATGATTCCCTTCCAATCCCACCAAACACATAGCAAAATCTTCCTCGCCTTCAATCCCGGCTTGGCCACTGTTTGAGACGATTCACCGGCCTTCATCCACGACCATTTTCGCTTGATATTGTCATAATAATTGTTGGCGCTACAGTCCGATGGGGGACCAGGGCCTAGCTTGCTCATCCACTTCGTCCACTTCAAAAACGGATCGAGTTCATTCTGTTTCAGCAGCATATCGCAGGCATTGAATCAGTCCAAAAGGTTTTTTTTGCGTCAAATCATGCGGCACCCGAAAATCAAGCTTTTTTTGTATCCAGCCTTCTGCAGATGGTCGAAAAAGGTTTGGTGACTATCTCCCATCTCCTGGGCGATGTCAAGAGATGCCACATGCCGGTCTAACTCGATGATTTCCATGATTCGATCGGTATTCGTCGTCACAGGTCTTCCGCCATCTGACTTATCCATGGTGTCATTTTCACCAGCTCTGAATCGTCGAAACCATTCCTCCCCGGTTCGAAGTGATAAAGTACCATCCCCCAAAACACCATTTATCTCACGGAACATTCCTCTAGTGGATTTGCCTTTAACGAAGGAAAACTTTAAAATAGCGCGAATTTCGACGTTAGTGAGCTCCATGTTTACACGTCTATAACTGTTGAACGCAATATTCAAACTAACCACGCATAGCGACGCTTTGTAGGTTATGTCAAGTCCTTTCACATGAGATGTAGCATTGCCAGATACGAGCTCTGTAGCCGAAAAATTAAGAAGACAAAATGATATTTGATATTTGATATGGGATATGAGATATTTGATAACCTTATATGTGAAGAAATAAAAATACAGCTTTTATTTGCTTCTGCATTAAGCGTCTGATTCGTGGTCATACAATTTGCCTTATAGTACGAAATCGATTAGCCAATCAACTCACAGTTTGATTCGTCATTTGATTCCACATCTGCTTTTCGCCATTCTGCTAATGCTGAAGCGCCATTTTGAATGAATGAATTTAATATTCCGTCGACCTCCAAAATTCAGCACACACAGGCCACACGGAGGATGTTTTGGTGGACCGATCACCACATGGAGAATGTTTTGGTGGACCGATCACCAAAACATCCTCCGTGTGGCCTGTGGATCGTCGCACTTCCCGTATACGGGATGATCGGCTTTTTTTCTGTTTTTCCTCTTTGGAGGTCATTATTTGCGTTTCACGTATGGACTTGGTTGCCTGCCTTGCTTGATTGCTTGCATGGAGGCATCACACGCTGCCCTTTGCTTATAATGTAAAGTTTGTGTTGACTTGTATTGCATTTTGATGTAGTATGATGAGCCTTGATCGATCGGTGTTAGGTTTCTCCATTTGCATTGCTTGACAAGATGACATTGGCTATGATTCAAAGACACCTCCAGTTTAATGGATGGTGTCATGTCATTATTTCCAAATGCAACTGTGCGTATTTAACACCAATAGGAATACATTAAATTATAAGAAACGGCCTAATAGAGAAAATAACTAATGAAAAAAATTCTTTTACCGCACCGAACCTTAGTTCTTCCCTGAGGCGAAGAAAGCTCTGCCTGACATAAAAATCCCATCAAAATGTTCCTTAGATGTGAATGAACGCAGTCTTAAAAAAAAACAAGTGCTGCCGTGTCGGGTCGAAATCTTGTATACCCAAGTCATGCACCAAACCGGCATGGTGAGAAAATAAAGGTTCCCTCTTAAAAAAGCATTCTGTTTCTAAAATCCGTTCTTTTTATAAGAAACTTATTTAATGCACTGTATCGGAAATAAAAGGGAGCTATAACTCACCTTCCCATATCTGATGTGTCGCTGACGTGTTAAGTAGCTAAGTGAGTAAAATTGTTTCTAAGAAACGCACTCTTATAAGTATTTCAGGAGTTTCTTTAAAACTTCTCTATCATTTTCTGTGACAAAAATGCCACTCCAAATTGTTTCCAGTGACCGTTGCCTCGAAAGGATCGCCGGGTCTCGGACTGTCAAAGACTTGGGATACATTTCTTTAATTGTATTGACGTCTTGGCTGCGATTGCAGGACTGTTTTGCATTATGCAGCAGAGAGTTAGATTCTGAGGCGTATGTGGAATATTTTTAAACACTGCCGGCGTGTGAAAAGAAAGGGCTGTGGAATACTTCAAGCTTAACGAACGAGTGAGGCAGTGGGAGGAGAAGCTCTATAGCTGACTGAAATATAAGTCAGTATTACAGGTGGTCGCCGTGGCGTAGTGGGTAGAGTGCGACGCTCACATGCTGAAGGGTCTCGGTTCGACTCCCAGCTCAACAGCAATTTTTCGAATTTTTCACGGCACCACCTCTTTCGAGCTGCTGATAACACTCAAAGGGTGATAACTGTCTAAGAAAGCTTCTCAAATCTCGCCGTTCGGAGTCGGCAAAAAACTGTAGGTCCCTTCAACAAAAACAAAAGCGCGCACAACACGAGTAGTTGATGAGCAAGCTAGGCCCTGGTCCCCCTTTAGACTGTAGCGCCAACAATTATTATTATTATCCGAGGCTCTATTTCGTGGCCTAAGTGCCAATCTTTTCATTCAAAACAAAGGCATGCAGGATTTTAGATCACTTTTTGGATCACTTTGGTATTTCTGCTTTGAAGTTATTCTCCTTGTCATCACTTGTATACAGAGGAGATTTTGTAGCAACTGGATAATACGAAATTAACCGCCACACATCCAACATCCTTTGACGGGAATGAAGATGGCGATAAAAGATTTACAAGATCCTGAAAATGTGCCATCTGTCAAATCAAATTGTTGCTTTTTTCAATTCCTAAGCACAATTAAAGTCCTTGCATTTAATTCAATGAAATGACTCCATCCTGGCCACCACAGTCCATACAGCCGTAACCTCGTTCATTTCATTGGAAAGTTACTTTGTTCAGTATTTCAGATCGAGTCCTCCCTCCTGGGGGGCTGTGCCCAAACCAAATAAGAATTTATGACCCCTCATTGGATTAAAAGTGCGCCCCGGTAAAAAGCTAAGCATAGAGTTCGCCTTTCCATTGTAAGCCATTGTGTCGAGCTGTCCCCTCAGTAACTAGTTGAATTGAATTTTTATTTGTTGCACGTGCACGGCTGGAGTGGTTGAAGCCACCACCGTCGGCTACGTGATCCCACAATTGTGCTTCCGAGTGAATTGTATCTCAGATAAAAATAAATCTACCATAGAACGTGGCACTGTCCAATAAATTACATGATATGACAACGAGAACCATTCATCCTGGGACCACAGGACAAATCCCCTCGAGATCTTGAAGTTTCCTGAATGTGATATTGTCGTGGATGAGCTTCCCTTTCGTACAAATCAGCGCCCGGTCTGAAGGTCTGTGCTCACATTTTTAATTAGCAGGCTCCGAAGAACCGTCAAAGCGTCTGTCATCGATAACCGATATCCTTCCGCCCATCACTTATTTGCAAGTGACGCTGAAAATTATGGGAACAAATACCACTCCTCACTTAGCTCCGCGAGCTGGTTTTCATGGACGGGTGCGGATGGGCAGGGACGGGCAGTGAAGCGCAGCACCCAGAGGAATGTGAGAGAAGTTGTGTCGAGTCCTGTTGAGTGGATGTTATCGAGTTTGCTTCCGCCACTGTGCCATCCACCCACTCCCGCAGACAAAATAAAACCGCATGACCTGACTAAAACGCGAGCCCTAGCCGGCTGTGAGTAGCTGATGGCAGCGGTGGGTCGCAAGGGGAGGTGGAAGGAGAGGAAAATGTTATCAATTCAAAATTGCTCGGATAATATCCTTAAAAATGAACCTGTTAGCGTGAGGGGCGTCGTGAACAAGAGAAGCACTCAGCATGAAAGGACATCTGAGGGAACTAATATAACTGTGTGTAATGATTTCTCCTCTTTGTGTGTGCGTGTGTCAGGTTGTGATGGAAAAAATATCCTCTTTCAGTCACGAAGTACCTATTTTCCAGTTTTTCCTTTTGCGTATTTTGTCATGTTTCCTTTCGGTGTGCCCTCTGGTGGGACGAGGGGATTTCTTTGTGTTTGCCTTGGTTGCGTTTACTGAGCGTTGTCCTTGTGGAAGCGCCAAGGAGGCCCCAAGGAGGGGAGATTGTGGAAGAAAGCGCACGAAAAAAATGTATTTTAAGGAAGAATGGAAGACTGTGTGATCCTATCGTTGCGAGTGAATGGGTACACGTTTTCAAACTGTTACCGTTGGGAAATCAAGTTTTTCTCTACTTCTCTCGTGTCTCTACTTTATGAGAATTGACAAAATATAGTTTTTACTTCTGCTCAACCCCTCCTCGCCCCCTCGTCTGACGGGCATGCATTTGAGGATAATGACAAGAGAGATTCGTCTCCGAGATCGACAAGTGTTATCCGATGAGAGTGGTGATGTGGGTGCTTTTTACCGGTCTCTGACATTTGTTTTGAAAAAAGAAATGCGAGTCCTCGACTAATGCTGTTATCCTTTTCTTCTCATTACAGGTATGTTGAGATACGATCACATTCCATCAGTTTAACTTAATCTATGAGGGTTTCGGTAAGTACATGTGGGCCTTGCCTTGGCAAGGTCATCCGGGGTATTGCGGTCTACTGGCATGACAATAAATTGTGCCTTACGCATGTGAGTGGCCCATTTCACTTATTTGCTGGGAGATGGAAGCGTGGAGATAATTTGTGCCGATGTTAAGGCCAAAGTCGTGACTTATTCATGAGGGCTTAAAGAGTGCGTTTCAAATATCGTGGCTTCTGTAATTTAATTCCTTTCATTAAGTCCTAGAAATGGGGAAGAACAAGGTCGTCCCTCTTAAAGATTGTGAATCGGTCTGGGTAGTGATTGTTTTTCAAAACTCCGTTTAAGGATTCAGCTGTCCAATCGATTGACGAGGTGCTTTATAATTTGCTATAATCCAGGAAGAAAGAGAAAGCACAAAAGACTGTCAAGGATGCATTGGTAGTGAAGTCAGTTCAAAGTACTGGAATGCGACAGGACTGGGTGCAGTTGTGAGCTGATGCTGCGTTGGGTCGTGTCCGTTTGGTGAGCAGGGTTGTTGTGTTTCCACGTCATGCTCCCAAGCGTCATGGCCAGACATCAACATTTTTCATTATAGTTAATTTGCGTGCTCGTCGTGATGGTTTCAAGTAAACTGCATGGAACTGTAATCTTTTCTGAGGTATCGGCATGGACTAACGACACCCCATATTCCCACACAAAATAGGCATGTGGCATTAAATTGAGAGCGACTTCCTGATCTGTACTGTGATGCAAACATTTTCCTTAACAAACGAATTGCGGCACGAGCTATGTGACATGTTGCACCATCTTCCACTCCTTTCGCGTTTCTAAGCCCTTGGAACAGCTCATAAACGCAAGTTTCATGACTTTCTCCATTCATTAAGGATGTGTTTGATATTTAATGGAACCATTAGCTGAGTTTCGAAACCGCGATCTTATCAAAGGTGATAAATGCTTATCTTACAGGGTCTGTGTCGTTAATAATTTGCCACCTTTCACGTAATTATAGGGAAAGTGCCTGTGCCACCTTGATGAACGTTTGTGTTTTGACGGTGCAAAATCGAATTTCCATGAAGCCATTAATCTTGAACATGTGTCGCAATCTGTGGTAGCCATTTAGAGGCAAAATGACTGAAAAATGACGAAGAAGGTTCATGAGCAACTGCTAGCATCAATCAACCCCGTGATTGGATGAGTCAAGAGCACCCACCAAGTGGACATTTGTGAACTGAAGGGAATGCGTTTGGGTTTGAAAATTGGACTCCCCATATCGACACAGAAGTGGCTCTGTATGCAGCCAATCTGCTTAAATTTGTCCAAGGTTTTTGAAAATCTATGATTTTGAAAAGTTTCTTATTGACTGACGTGTAAAACGTGTGAAGATGTCTTTTCAAACGATAATAATAATTAGATGAGGCGACAGTCCACAGAGGACCAGGGCCTAACTTACTCATCAACTACCGGAGTTATCTGCGTCACTGTTCTTCCACGAATAGAAGCAACCGACACATTTTTACCGACTCCAACAGCATTGTCAGCAGCTCGAAAGAGGTGGTACTGTGAAAAATTCAAGGTGTTCAGCCGAGAATCGAAACCTTCGGCGTGTGAGTGTCGCACTCTTCCCTCTACGGCACGGCGGTCCCAATAACTATAAATAAAACTTACTAATTTGTCCATGAAATATTTATAAAAGTTTTTTCCGGCTGGGTAGCGGATTCCTCTTCTGCCCTTTTTTGATATGAGGCTAAATGGCAAAGAGCGACTGGCCTCAATCCATAAGCGCCTTTAAACTTCAGTCAGTTCCCTCAAATTCTGCACTCAAATTGGTTGAGGACCTGCATTATCTGGGTATGTAATGAGGCCTTGTCTGTTTGAAAACTTTTTTGACTGGAACAGTGTTGTTCATGTGCTCTACTTGGCCTAACCATCCCTGGCACCTGTTAGCCGCCTGGGGTTGCCCATTCGCAAATTATTGACTTAGTAGGAGCTTTCTTCGGCAAACCCATACTGAAAACAAGAAACTTTGAGGTAATAAGGAAGAAATAAGAATAGTGGACAGACAAAGACGTTCATTTCGATTTTACAGAATCTTATGCCCTTTTTCGATATGAGCCTCGATATGAGCCGCCTTTAAGCTTCAGCCAGTTCCCTCAAATTTTGCACGCTAAATTGGTTGAGGACCTCCATCATCTGGGTATGTAATGAGGCCGTGTCTGTTTTGCCTATTTTCTATCCATTAATTGGGCGTTGAAAACTTTTTTGACTGGAACAGTGTTGTTCATGTGCTCTATTTGACCTAACCATCCCAGGCATCATTCAGCCGCCTGGTAGTGCTTATTCGCAAAATATTGACTCAGTTGGAGCTTTCTTCGGCAAACCCTTACTGAAAACAAGAAACTTTGAGGTGATAATGAAGAAATAAGAACAGTGGACAGACAAAGACGTTCATTTGGATTTCACAGACATTTGTGTAAAATTCCATTATTTTCATGTTTGCAATTCGTGTCGTTTTCAACTGAACAATTGAAAATGGAATTTTTAATGTAACGTCTGCAACTAGTCACGAATTGTCCCCATCAGAACTTTAACCTTTATCTGTAGAGTTAAAGTTATTCCTCAAATTTTTTACTCGTAATCACTTTCAGAAATTTATTCAAACGGTTTTTGAAACATGCAGCGCAGAGGTCTCTATGGGTCAAAGCCGGGTTGGAAATCAGTTATTTAGGTTTCTTATAGACGAAACGACTGCAGCCAATTCTTCATTATAATACATTAATTAAAGTTCGGCCTTACCATGTTAAATGGGAGTTGACTGTGTACCTGTCCCAGAAGGAGAATGTTTTTTTCTTAGAGACAAGAAGATGCCTGAGGAACGTTACCAACCAGACGGTTACATGCGGCCGTATCGAAAACTCTTCCTTTTCGAAGGACAAAACAATGTGCCAACAAGGAAGAACGTTACTGATGCACTTGAGTAACTCCAACCAAAATATACCATTCGATAGAATTCTTCTTTTTCTTGTGGCGCTACAGTCCAGGGTGGACCTGAGTCTCAACCAACATGCCTCTCCAGCCAGCACGATATTTCGCCAGCTGCCTCCAGTTGCGCAGTCCAAGTTGGTTGAGGTCCTTCTCTACTTGTGTGCGCCATCTTAGCCTAGGCCGTCCTCAGTTGCGTCGTCCCAGTGGATCTGATTCGAAGACTTTTCGAACCGGAGCAGTGGTGTCTATACGCTCTACATGGCCAAGGCATCTTAAGCGTTGTACCCGAAAACGCTAGATCAGGCGTATGTACCTGTACAGCCCATAGAATTCGTCGTTAAATCTTCTCCTCCAGATGCCATGAAAGCAAACAGGACCAAAAATCGCACACAAAACTTTTCTCTCCAATAGACTAAGGGCTGCGTCATCCGCTTTTAGGAACGTCCAGGTTTCCTCGCTATAAAGTAAGTATGAGCTGATCAAGCTGTATAAAGCGAGCTTAGTCCTTCGAGAGAGGGCTTTATTACTCAATTGCCTCTTGAGCCCAAAGAAACAGCAGTTGGCAAAAGTGACTCTGCGTGTGATTTCGGTACTGGTTTTGTTGTCCCTATTTTCCGCAGAGCCGAGGTAGACGATGTCATTGACTAGCTCTACCTATCATTTCCGGTGCCCAGCGCAACGCTGGATGTCGATGTTGTGTATCCTAAATTGTGTCAGCATGTACTTCCTTTTGCCCTCATTAACCACCAGAAGCATTTTAAACCCATTTTAGCAGCTTAAAAAAAATACCCTTACATCACACTGGAGAAAAGGCTTTTTTTGTTATCTCTTGAAGATTCTAATGGTCTCATGTTCAGTCCTCTGTGCCGTAGGGTAGAACAGATATGATCAAGGTTTAAACTATTGTTACCTCTTGAGCTCAAGGAAATAATGATTGATTGACAAAAGTTACTCCGCCTTGAAAATCTGAACTGTTGCTACTGCTCCTGTTTGCAGACTTAGACGAAGTCCGCCAATATGTCAATGTTTTAGCTGCCCTTCGTGACGTTCTGCACGCGTTGATATTGCGCGTCTTTTTGAGTAACAACACTTTCTTCACATTGCCTTTGCTCACCGATAAACCTATTTTGGCTAGCAAACGCTTCATTGAGGGTCGTGTTCAACCGACAACTACAATGTAATCTGCCAATCGAAGCAGTTGTTCAGATCACTTGCAAATCATGCCTCTTGCGTTGGCGAGTGGCTTCCGCACGATCTTCTCAAGAACAATGCTGAACATGTTGCATGATGGCACGTCGTCTCATCTACAACCTTCTCCGACTTTGTAGATATCGTTGAGTGCTCCAGCGAATTCTGTCACCGCAACTTTCTAGAACTTTGATGACGATTTTTGACCGTAGCTAAGAGGTTGCTTAAATGACATTGGTAGTAAATGAATGGACTGGAATTCTCTTGACTCTAGAGTTTTCAACAAAACAAAGACCAAGGTATAAAGCTGCATATTTGATGCGGCCTGTCGACATCGCCCAGTAGGAGAAGTTGCATGCATTCATTATCCTGCACAAGCCGGAGTTAGTCTTTCTAACACCGCTGACCGAAATGGTGATCCATGACAAATATTTGAAAAGAAGCAGTCCTAAGATCCACAGTCTGCATTCGACTTTCACTTTTTGACGATGCATTAGGTTTTCCTTTTTCTAGTTTGCATATATACGTACCTATTCAGCAAGATGCAGGAACGTCACACCACTGCGTTGTTCGATCAAGCTTCTCTCAGTCCCGTATTATCAATTGCTGAGCTAATACGATGGTAACCTTTTATATTTCGGGATTACAGAACAAAAACAAATATTAATCATCGAAAATAGCTTTATTTATTTTCAAAATATTCCTCATATAGATCTATACACTTTTGCATGCGTTTGAACCAATTGACGAAGCACTTTTACAACTCTGATTGAGGTATCTCCAAAACATGCATTCTGAACGCATCAACCGCTTCTTCAGGTGTCGAAAAACGTTGACCTCTCATTTTATTTTTTACGTGCGGGAGTAAAAAGAAGTCATTCGGTGCGAAGTCAGAACTATACGGCGGATCATCATCAAATCGATGTTTTGAGTGCTCAAAAATGCAGTTAATTGAGCCGATGTGTGAGAGCTCGCATTGTCGTGGTAAAGAGTGATCCGTCTTTGGCGGTTGGTTTTCCCAATTTCTTGGAAGACAACTGGCAAACAAATGGTTGTGTACCACTCAGAATTGACTGTTCTGCGTTGTTCTAGTGGCACAGTTGCGACATGTCCAGTTTTTCCAAACAAACAGGCGACCACTCGATTGGACGTGTTTCGTGCACGAGCAACTTTTGTTGGATTTGGCTCAATTAGAAACACCCATTCAGTCGACTGCTGCTTACTTTCGGGCTCATACGCGTAAATCCACGATGCATCACCTGTTACGATGTCATAGACTTGTTTCGAGGCACCGCGGTCGTATTTTTGGAGCATTCCTTTCGACCAATCGACACGAGCCCTTTTTTTGAGCAATTGACAAATTGTGTGGGCTCCAACACAAACAAATTTTTTGGACGGTCAAATGTTCATGCAATATTGAATGTATGCTGGTCCCACTAATGCCTAAGGTTATTTTTATCTCACGATAGGTCACATGACGCTATTGCAATATCAATTGTGCACAGCATCAATAGTTTCCGGAACAACAAATGATTTTGGACGACCTTCCGGAAATTCGTCTTGGAGTGAACTACGACCTCGGGTTAATTCACCATACCATCGATGAACACTGGTCCTTGATGGAGCTTCATCGCAAAAAATTGAATTAAGTTCACCAATGCACTATTTTTGAGTTACTCAATGTCAAAAGTTCTAAAAAATAATCACACGAAAATTTTCACGATTTAAATCCATTTTTTGGGCAAGATGAATTTTTTAAGTTTCTGTAAACAACAGAAATACCGCTTGTATGTCAAAACGTTCTGAGTACGTATAATCTCAAAAATATCAAACCTTACGATAGAACTGGCAGTTGCCAGATTGCAACACAAGGGTTGCCCAATCCCGAAATATAAAAGGCAACCTTCGTAGCTAATATGACCTTCGACGTGTGAGTGTCGCACTGCACCCACTACTCCATGGTCGGCAGATAAGTGGATCTATAAGCTGTTGTTGAATTGTTGCGATCAAAGGCAATTTTTTGGTCAAATACTTAGACCCGCTCTCTCGGCAATAAGAGTCGTATACTCATCAGCATTACAACGAGGGACTTGTCTACTGCCCACTATCACGAATTTTCCAAAAAGTAGAATACACCCTCGTGATTTTTGGTCCTGTTTGAGTTGATGGCATCTGGAGAAGAAAATTCAACCACGAACTGTATGGGCTGTACGGCGGCATGAGCCTAGTCAAGTGTCTACGTATACAACGCTTAAGGCGGCTAGGCCATGTAGAGCGCAGCACTGCTCCGGCTCGAAGAGTTTTCGAATCCGAACCATAGGGACAACGCAACAGAGGACGTCCTAGACTGAGATGGCGCACACAAGTGGAAAAGGACCTCAACCAACTTGGAGTGCGCAATTGGAGACAGCTGGCAAGAGATCGTGCTAGCTGCAGGGACATGTTGGTGGACTGTAGCGCCATTGGAAGAAGAAGAATAACATACCCTCAGTCTTTTCGAGGGTACAGTCTTAAGTGCGATTTTTGGTCCTGTTTGCGTTGATGGGGGAAAAGTTTCGACTATGAACTCTATGGGCCGTACAGCGGCATGCGTTTTCGCATACAAGGTTTAAGATGGCTAGGCCAGTGGTGGTAGCGCACGAAAGTGGAGAAAGACCTCCGCAACTGGAAGCAGCTGGTGAAGGACCGTCCAGGTCCACCCCGGACTGTAGCGCCGCAAGAAGGAGTAGATGAGGAATACAGCAGTTGTGAGATCAGCTGACTTATTTCATTCCGCCGACTACCTCAAAATTTTCCCAAGCGGAAATCAGTCGTCAGAGTTAAAAAAGTGTATGGTTAGAATTCGACACACAACAACAGTCAACCCTGTTTTGAAAATAAGACCGCACCCGTCTAAAGAATTTCCGTTTGCATACCTCACAGCAACAGTAGATGTCACTCATTCTCTATGTTCATCTATGTTGTCCTCATTCCAAGCACAGTTTCCAAGCTTAAGCTCCACAACTTAAGCCTGTTTCATTCATTCATCAATCACATTTTGGCGTTGTCCACTTTATGGGGCCCCCTCACCCCCGAAAATTAGTTCGCATCGCTTCCTGACCACGGCCGGACAGTGCCAATTGCTTAAAACGTAACTCTTGGAAATTGTGCCACTTTAAGTGGCCTCAATTTCTCGTATTCTCTTTTAATTCTCAAAAACTTTTCCGCAAATCCCTTCCCGCACTTCTCAACTGCCTCAAACGCTGCCTATGACCAACCAGACTTCTCCACTTGGTATTCGTTATGCTTTCCTTTGGTCTAACAATCACAAACTTTTTAACCCCTTCTATACACATAACATTCCCTCGGTTCCCCCTCCCCAGTGCACCCCACTGGCACCGGAACCGAGCCAATACACATCAACTCACAGGTCCAATGAGTATCTGACTCATTTAAATATTCAGTTCAGATACACACAATACACTCCAAGACTGGCGTATTCAATTAAGTAAAATAAAAGATACTCGTACCAAACTTTGAGTATAATGTTGCGCAATATCAATGAATCTCTTCCTGTTATCAGGTTATTCCATTACGATGCCATAAGCCCCTCTGCCTGCCGTATCTGGACTGGGATTGTGAGTTTGGGTGGTTGGAAAGTTACTTAAAGTTGATTCATTTGGGCATCCAATCCGGGTGGTGGCGGGAGGACGGGTAATTAGGTTCCTTAGCAGTCTGGCTTTCGGGCAGGCGGGGGTTTCCTGTCTCGGAAAAAAGAGTATCTCTTGCAAATTTCTATTAATCTCTTACTGGCGAAAACCAGGAAGTCATTAAGATGCCTGGAGAACCAACGGCGGGAAGTTTGTCAAGAGTCATGCACTCAAACCACTCCTCGGGTGGTCGATGTGAAGCCGTTCTAAAAACTCATCAAAAGACTTCAACTGCCTTTTGCCTTTGCACTAGATAAATTCCTTGTCTTCCAACATCCTCTGTTCCGTCAATATTTCCAAAGAGATTCAAATCATCGGAAGCACTTAGGATCATGTTTTGCACCGCATCACCGTTCTGACACTATTTTCCGTGTCCACTTTGAGTGCGGGGAACTGTGGAACTTGTTAGTGATGGTCCTGGACAGCGGCCGTTAGAAGTGACTTTCATCTCATAAACAGGATTCCCGTTCAGAATGAGTACAATGCACATGCAACGGATACCGCTCTGCACACTGAAGAGTCCTTAGAAGCATCCACAATATCTTGTCGTCGTCTTCAATGAAACTCAATACTTGTCCGACAATGATGAGGGAAAAGTGTAAAACTTTTAGAGGGAATGCACTCCACTCGATATGGTCGATGTGTCCATTCCGCTGCCGCCACTGCTGGCAAGCGGCATGCACACAGATGACGGAGCCTCTATTAGTAACCGGATACACGAGTGCTCAACGGGATTGAATCAAATCCGTCTTCATCCTTCAATGTACACTTACGGATGTTTGTAGGAAACTCAAAGAATTACTTGCGATGCGGCCGGGTCCTGACATCGTCTCTCCGACCATGAGATGATGACTGCTCACAGAAATATTTCTCCTTGCACTCAATTGGGTTCGATAAAAAGCACTTTTATTGGTCCGTCGGGTGCAGCGAACTCGTATTTTTCTTTACGAGTCCCCAGGGTTGGGGGTTTGCTGCTGCTGTTGGTACTCGCAAAAACGATGTTCATCATTTTGCGTCATAGTCCGTTTGACACCAGCTCCGCATGGCTTCCCTTATATGAGGATACCGAACTAGGAGGAACGGCGATGACGGAAGAGACGATTTCTTCGGATAATTTGCCATACATTGAACAGTATCCTTTTTCATGTGTGCCCCCTCCCCTCAGACGATTGGTTTACTGCTAAGCAACAAATGCTTCTGGCAGCACTCACTGGGAGAGGGTGGGCGGCCTGTCTGGCGGGTGTTTACAAAGTCACCCTAAGTGACGATGATGGGGGCTCCCGCTCCCGCTCCCGCTCCTACGGGCCACATTTACTTAAATGTGCATTCTGTCAAAAGCATTAATAATAATTTATCAGTTCCGTCCTCACCGTCAAGGATTTCACAGTGCAATCCGTCTTTCTCCGTGCTCTCATGCATATGCAGTGCGTTGTGTATGCGGGAGTGTGTAAATGCGTAATGCGCTGCAGTGTGTTGAGACAGTGACAATAATGGTTTATTATGAACGAGGCCTTCTGATGATCCTTCTATTTCACGTATCATTTTCAGGGTCCTCCAGCCTGCTCTGTGTTCAATTTTTAATTCATACCATCTGGTGCGTTCATTTGATGTTTGACATATGCTTTCTGCCGGGCTGCATTCAAAAGGAATAAATATACCGGAGACGATGGGGCTCGAGGAGGGCTCCTCTCCGGGGCTCTTCATTGAGTTCCTGCTGTTTCAGGTTCATACGGATTTGAGTGGAAATGTTGAACTTTTGTGCCGCACTGAGAAGTGGTTGAATAGATGACGTCTGGTGTCGACTGTTTGAGAGTTACGGTTTTGTACTGATCTCTTGGAAAGTTTTTAAAGCCGTCACTTGTTTGGTTCAGGATTAGATTGAGTTTAGCTTTTTGCATTTTTCGTGCATCCGCTTCGTTTTTCTGTGTGAACGCTCCTTCTGTTTGTGGGTGGGTTTCTCTTTTGGACTCGAATTCGTTTGTGGGAGGGATGGACGAGTGTACGCTTCCTTGACTCGACATTGATCGTCGTCATGTTAAACAGTAAATTAATTTATTTTTAAAAGACCCAAATCTAATTCAAGGAAAGCATTATTTATTTGGAAAGAATGAGATCTCCTTTTTAGTCTTTAAAGACCTAAAGCATTTTACTTCTAATCTCTGGGTGACGCGCGAAAGGAATGATTTGGCTTTTGCGTCATTGTGGCCACTGTTATGCATCAGAGAAAAACTTCTGCATTTCGCGTCTTTGTTGTTTTTCTTTTAAAAACATTTCCGCCGTAGCAAAGTGGGTATGTTCAACACTTCTTCGTTTACAGGATTGAGAACCTTGATTTTTTTCACGGTCCATGAGTACTGGTTATTTGTTTGTTGTGCTGTTTTTCAGCCCTGCAACCCATGAAGGATCTGAGCCTGAGCTATAACTGCTTTCCGTTCTTGACGATTCCGGGCACGCTGCTTTCAGCTGTCAAGGACGGATTTGAGGACGCATTTGAGGATGCTAGAGAGCTTGGTTCTCTAGCGTCCTCAAATCACTTGATCTCTATGTTAGAGGTTCGGCCTTCCTTTCCTTTCCGAACCCGAAGGCTGATATTTGAAAACCCTCTTAGTTGTCCCGTTGTTACCCATTCGCCCGACGCTTGAATTTTGCCCTTCGAACTTCAATGCATCCACATCTTGGTACCGCGCATAGAGTTCGCTGCTGTGTCTTCTCCTCCACTCCTTTTCCTGGCAGACAGGACCATATACATATTCGTCGCAGAATTTTTCTTTTAAAGGAAACAAGAATCTGTTCTGTCGTTTTGCTTATCGTCCAGCTCTCACCGCTGTTAAAGAATGCGGGTAGGATTTGCGTCTTGAGAAGCATTATCTTACTCCTTTGAGTCAGGAGTTCGATCCTAGCTGTTTTGAATAAACCTAAATAATACCTGTTCCCAAAGACAACTCTGCGCCGAATCCCCGCTAGAGTGTCGTTTTTGGAGTTCACGTTTGCCTCCAGTTAGACAAACTCCTTAACTACTTCAAAGTTGTAACTGACAATTTTCACATTCCAGAGTACTACTCGTACTAATGTATAAAGAAACTTCTTAAATTTTGTTCGAAGTCAGAAAAAGCTAAAGGTCCCTTCAACTCGTGAAAAAAGCAACCACAACACAACTAGCTGCTTAAGAAGCTATGGTTTGTTCTCTTTGCGGACGTCTGACGCGGGTGTCTAGGGCGGACGTCTGAGGTGGGCGTCTAGGGCGGACGTCTAAGGCGGGCGTCTAGGGCGGACGTCTGAGACGGACGTCTAGGGCGGACGTCTGAGGCGGATGTCTGAGACGGGCGTCTAAGGCGGGCGTCTAGGGCGGACGTTTGAGGCGGGCGTCTGGGGCGGACGTCTGAGGCGGGCGTCTAGGGCGGACGTTTGTGGTAAGCGTCTAGGGCGGACGTTTGTGATAAGCATCTAGGGCGGACGTCTAGGGCGGGCATTTAGGTCTGAGGCGGGAGTCTGGGGCGGACGTCTGCGGCGGGCGTCTAGGGTGGACGTCTGAGGCGGGCGTCCAGGGCGGACGTCTGAGGTTGGCGTCTAGGGCGGACGTCTAAGGCGGGCGTCTAAGATGGACATCTGAGGTGGGCGTCTAGGCCGGACGTCTGAGGTGGGCATCTAGGGCGGACGTCTAAGGCGGGCGTCTAGGGCGAACATCTGAGGCGGATGTCTGAGACGGGCGTCTAAGCGGGCGTCTAGGGCGGACGTCTGAGGCGGACGTCTAGGGCGGACGTTTGAGGCGGGCGTCTGTGGCGGACGTCTGAGGCGGGCGTCTAGGGCGGACGTTTGTGGTAAGCGTCTAGGGCGGACGTTTGTGATAAGCATCTAGGGCGGACGTCTAGGGCGGGCATTTAGGTCTGAGGCGGGAGTCTGGGGCGGACGTCTGCGGCGGGCGTCTAGGGTGGACGTCTGAGGCGGGCGTCCAGGGCGGACGTCTGAGGTTGGCGTCTAGGGCGGACGTCTAAGGCGGGCGTCTAAGATGGACATCTGAGGTGGGCGTCTAGGGCGGACGTCTGAGGTGGGCGTCTAGAGCGGACGTCTAAGGCGGGCGTTTAAGGCGGACGTTTGAGGCAGACGTCTAGGGCGGACGTCTGAGCCGGGCGGAAGAAGCCAAACATTTCTGAAAAAATCTCTACTGTGTTAACAAACTGAAAAAAAATTCAGAAAATTGATGTAAGTCCTTCTAAAAGCAATTAAAATAAATTTCTCATAGTCGAAAGCATCTTTAGCCTAGAAACGAAGCCACAATACCCGAAATCAAAGGCCCAAACAATGTAGTTGACTGCTTATCTCAGCTCAAAGGAAAGCACACAAAATGCAAAATTTAGCAGAACCCAAGTGGCAATAAAAACCCTGCTCCAGCGTGTGGCTACTTTGTGGTGGTAAGTGACAGCAGCGACAACGCAAACAAAATTTATGCAACGCTATGTTCATCGAAAAAAATTACACTCCATCGAGAAAAAAAAACTCTGTCACATGCAACAATTTTGTAACGTCCCTGAAAGTGAGCAACTGCCTTTCGAAAACACATTCTCTGTGAATACCGAAAGACACTATCGACTAGATTCTGCATCCTTGCACGTCGACGACGACGACCAAGCGACCATATACATGCCATCAAAACGGTTAAATGAAATTTTTAAATGTTCCATCCCCTCGTACCAATGTGCTTGAAATGCCTGGATGGCTCGTTGGATGGTGGCTTTCTTGCTTGCTTGCTCGCTAACAGCGAAGACCGTGTAAGGATGTGCGCATAAATTACAGTCTAGGCACACTCTCTTGCCCGCACACACACACACAACACAGAAGGAAAAGCCTCCAAAGAAAAACTGAATTAGAGGAAATCTCTTAGGTAATTGGAGCATGAACGGCATATGGCATATATTATGCAAGTGTGTTGTGCCGATGATGGTGTGCCATCCCCGATTCTGTGTGGTTGGCCACTAGCTTCACCGTTATGATCTGGTTTCTTGCCTGCATCAAGACACTGGGAAAATTCCATCAGATGCTGCGGGCGGCGCATACGTCCCCTTATCCTTTCAAAGTTTTAAAGTGTTTACCACAATTAAAGGAAATTCATTGCCCGAATCCTTTTTCACTGATTATTTTTATATTATTCCCAGAAATTATCCTAAGTGGCGTTTCAAGTCAGGGACGTCTTGCTTTTCATTCGCTCTTACAGCCTTAGGTTACCCATTCAGGCAGAGGATATTTGTGTTAAGGGGGGTGAGGGACAAATTTGATGGGCAAAGACCAGAACGGACAAAGACCATAGATGTCTACAGTCTAGACCGTTATAACAGAGTGGACATTTGTGTGTGGCAAATGAGAGTGCCAGTGAAAAGACCACCCACAAAAAGATTAGAAAGAATCCTTTTTGCCGCCTTTTCAATGGATGTTGGTGGATGTTGGCTCGGGAGGGGGATACGGGGACGATGAATGGTAAGACAAATAGGTAATTTCATGGGTCTTTAGTCAGTCCTTCAGATTGTTCTGCCTAAGTTTTTGTCAGTTCACCTTGAGGAGGAG
The DNA here is from genome assembly GCA_955652365.1 of Eristalinus aeneus. NCBI lineage: Eukaryota > Metazoa > Arthropoda > Insecta > Diptera > Syrphidae > Eristalinus > Eristalinus aeneus. Next base: position 26,930,474 of record OY019131.1, read on the forward strand.
ACTCTTTAAATTTTGAATTTTTCATAATATCCTGTAAATGAATTTTGTTAGCCCGAACTGGAAGTGAATAATAATAATTGTTGGCGCTACAGTCCAAAGGGGGACCAGGGCCTAGCTTGCTCATCAACTACTCGTGTTGTGCGCGCTACTGTTCTCTCACGAGTAGAAGGGACCTACAGTTTTGGAAGTGGTGGAAAAGAATAACAAGCTCCAAAATAGGCTCAAATTACGTAAAGAATTTGAAACCCCTCCCACGCCAAGAAAGGCCGTTTATCGGTCTCTGCATTCTTATTACATTCGAAAACATTTTCAAAATGCCTCCGAAAATGTGAAAACTTTTCTCAAGTACGAAATATCTTCCACGCCATCAGTTTACATCCTTAAGTGAGAGACACATACAGCCAAGTATCAATTGGAACCGAGGAGCACTCTCCGCTTTATAGGGCGTAGCAGCAGCCTTCAAAAGTTTTTAATAAAAAACCTGCACTTTCACCCTTACAAGCAATTAGTTTTTATTACAAAAGGCTTTTGCCGTGCCGCCGCACTATCATCACTGGGAGTCCAATTTTTGTTTGTCAAAAAAAAAAAAAAAAATGTGAAAAATCCCAACCGCCCACTTCGCGCCACCAACGTTGTGAATGCGCAAAGTTTTGCATATTCGAGTCCGCTAGTAAGGTTGCACGGCCAGCACAGAGGCCTACATTGACCATCCTCTAGAAAAGTGGCTAATTGAATATTAACGCCATTATCATGTCGTTTTTGCTCACCCTCCTTCTTCGGTCTGGCTGCCGTCATGCCATGAATACCCCAAACCGAGGTGAGGTATCTCATTCTCAAAGTGCCCATTAACTTTGGCAATAATTTCCGCAGCCCGCTCCACCCTAACGAAGACTTGCAAAAACCAAAAAAAAAAAAAAAAAAAAAAAAAAAACACACTGAAAAACAGTCAGAAAAATAAAACGGTGAACACATTATCAGAGCGACGTCTACAGCAAAAAAAAGGAACAGAAACAAAAGCAAAACGGTGAAAAAGGATATTTTGTCTGGTATTTATTTGTGAGATGGCTCCTTTGTTTCATCCGTGGCCGATAAGAATTTACGGTTGAATTTCATTTCTTAATTTGCATTTTAATTTAAAAGTTTGTACTTCGCGCAGCACCTCCTGACTGATGGTGGTTAGCGTGCGGGTCGTTCATGTTTTCAGCTAATCGGGTGTGAGGTGGCCTTTGAATTACAGAGATACACTAGTAATTACAATAAATCCTCCTGAATTACGCGAATACATGCCAGAGGTGAGGCGGTTAGGAGTCATTGGGAGCGATTAAGGAAACGGGGTGTCGCGGGTGTCGAACTTTGTCGCTTTTCTTACGCGAAATTCGATTTTGGTTTCGTTTGTCGAAAACCTAGGAGGTGTACAGTTAACACTCAAACAAATAGCATACTTTCAAACATTCAGTTCTTTTTCTGTACATGTGCGTAAAGAGATTTGTTTGTCAATCGCTCGTTTTTGCGACAGTCGTCTTAAGCAAAAGTGTCATTCTGCATTACCTTTTGACCCATCGTTTGATGAACTCAAAACGGGAATAGTTTGTTTTAGGAATGATCATAATGAATTTTATGAATTTTGGAAGTCTGTTAGTGGTCTTAAAATTAAATCAATTATCAATCAATCAATCACATTAATTATAAGATTTGAACTTGAAATCGGGACAAAGATTTTGAATTTTTGTTTTTGACAACATCACCAAACAGACTGGATACGTATTCGTAGCTGTATGATACAGATGAAGCAACATTTCAAAAGTTCATTAGGACTTATCTTCCCTAGCAAGGACTTGTGTTGTGCGTGCTAAGGTCCTCTCAAGGTTAGAGCTACAGTTTCTGCCTACTCTGAACTGCGGAATTTGAGAGGTTATTACCCTAAGAGTGGTGTCAGTAAGAGATTGTACCATAAAAAATGCGTTGTGCTACGTCAGCAATAGAACTTGGAACATTTAGCGTGCAAGTCTCGCAGTTCACGCACAGCGCCACAATGTTCGCAAAACACGTATTATAATAAAAATTGTTGTCGCATCAGTCCACAGGGGGACCTGGGCCTAGCTTGCTCATCAATTACTCGTGTTGTGCGCGCTACTGTTCTCTCACGAGTAGAAGGGATCTGCCGACTCCAAACGGCGAATTTTGAGAAACTTCCTTAGACAGTCATAAGTCTTTGAGTGTTGTCAGCAGCTCGAAAGAGGTGGTGCCGTGAAAAATTTGAGATGTTCAGCCGGAAGTCGGACATAGACCCTTCGGCGTGTGAGCGTCGCACTCTACCCACCACGCAACGGCGGCCACTAAGACACGTACTATATATCAAAAATATTTCCCAACTTGAAGCCAGCATTTTGAATACCTTTTCCAAGCAATAGTAATATCCTGAGCAGATGTAAGTTAAACAAACGCAAAGAGGGTTTCGTTACTCTTTCAACATCATTCTACACAAACCATCTGGTTACTAACTAGGTGTTCGATTGAAAAAGTTCTACAACAAGCTGGTTTTGAAATCCAGCTTAGACGTGCACATTTGTGTCAAGCTTTCCATTCAAACAGAAGTCTAATGTATGCATTTGCAATATAAGGCCACTTACTTTAACTTTAAATTCCATGCCAACGCACGTATATAATTTCATACCATCACCATGTTCGTTTCAAAATAGAACCCATTCGGGACTGAAAACCAATTAATTCAATTTCGCCAACTCACTTATTTACTTTGTCTTTCGTTGTATATCTAAAAATAATTTAAAGAGCGGACGAACCAATACCGGCTTGCACTCGAGAAACTTTTTGAAACTGATTCTTTAAATGTATAACTTATGGCCTCAAAGTCAGAAATAGCTTACAAAAAAGGATTCTTGATTGAACGCAGGTGTAGATGCTTGAAAGAGAAGGGATTTAATACTGCTGCTCAAATAAAACGTTGGTGGAGGAGGGAGAGGGGGAACCTTTTCAAAAGTTTTGTTGGTATATGTGTCATATGTAGGCTCACGCAGAAAATTGGTTTTTGGTCACACGCAAGCAACCATTGAAGTCTTTGTGGGTGAACAATCAATTAGACAAGTTAGCACAGTACACTATCCTCGACTCTACCCGCGATGTTAGGTGTTAAACCACAGCCACCACGATACTCCCACAAGGGGGCCTACCGCACAGTCAGGCTGAAAACGAAGTTCCAGGGGCTCCTGACCTATCGTGGCACCAGAATATAGCCTCTGATCAAGCCGTCACTACCAGTCAGGTTCCCTCAAAGCCTGGATCTGTTAGCCGCCATTCCGCCACTGATGGTCTTCTCTCCATCAGTGTTTTCGTTGTCACTATAAATAGTGATACGGATGTGATTTTGAATCATGTGATTCATAAATCCAGTCACATCATCTGGCGTAAGACGGACAGGTAGATGTCCTGATATTATGGGTTTAGTTGTGAAAACAAAAACTTAGAAGAAGTCTGAACCCAATTTCACAGAATCCTTAATAAGCCGATGATATGATTATCCAGTGTAATATTAACGACGTCGATGACAAGAACGTTACCACGTCAAATAGGAACATTGGGCAATATTTCTGTCCCTTCCGCTGAACTATAGCAAATATTGGATTAGTTCTACTTCTGCCATAAGCAATTATGGATGAATGAATATTTGAACGTGCAGTATGTGTGAGCGTGGCCGCCGTGACGTAGTGAGTAGAGTGCGACGCTCACATTCCGAAGAGTCTAGATTCGATTCCCGGCTGACCACCTCGAATTTTTCACAGCACCACCTTTCGAGCTGCTGAAAACTCTCAAAGAGTAATAATTCTCTTAGAAAAAACTTCTCAACTTCGTTCTTCGGAATCGGCAAAAAAAATGTAAGTCCCTTTTACAAGTGAGAAAACAGTAGCGCGCACAACACGAGTAGTTGATGAGCAAGCTAAGCCCCGATGCCCCTGTGGACTGTTGCGCCAACAGTTATTATTATTATTAGTATGTGTGACAGTAGCATTTATCGGATTTGAAGTCACGTGGGCCATTCTTTGTACAGTCAAGCTGTACCTCGATTGATTTTCGTACATCACTCGACTATCTTTATCGAACGACAATGGGTAATGACCGGTACTGATGTGTCAATAAAACTGCATGCGAAAAGCCTAAAGTCAAAAACGATCGTAGGACTAGACTCACCCTATCGAAATGAAAGTCAATCTCAGATTCAACTGACAACAGCTGACGCCTGAGCTTTAAAAAATTTATTAAAAATAGAAATGTATGACTGCTGGTGGTCGCCGTGGCGTAGTGGGTAGAGCGCGACGCTCACACGCCGAAGGGTCTAGGTTCGACTCCCAGTTCAACACCAATTTTTCTAATATTTCACGGCACCACCTCTTTCGAGCTGCTGACAACACTCAAAGAGTAATAACTGTCTAAGAAAGCTTCTCAAATTTCGCCGTTCGGAGTCGGCAAAAAACTGTAGGTCCCTTCTACTCGTGAGAGAACAGTAGCGTGCACGACACGAGTAGTTGATGAGCAAGCTAGGCCCTGGTCCCCCTTTGGACTGTAGCGCCAACAATTATTATTATTATGACTGCTGGAAGAACACAAGTGGGACGTTAAAAAGGAGTAAAAGGTGGCTAAGTAATAGAAGTGGGACAAGATATATTTATTTAAGCGGAAGAGGGCTTGCAACAGCGACGTTTTGGACTAAACCTTTCTGCAGACAGCTACAAACTTTGCCCATCTGTGGCTTGGAGTCTGCGTAAGTAATGACACCACCGTGGATGCCAAGTGGTGGGTTTTTGTGAAACGTTGCGTCATAAAAAACTATAATATAAAGCCTGACATCCCAAAAATCGAAAAAATTACGTTTTATATGTCCCTGTCTGGCTATATCAGACAAAAGACGGGGTTTTGTGTATTGCCTCCCACTTGCGTTCCTTTTACCCCGCAAACATACAGCTCTTATTCCACGACACAAATCTCTGACAACTTCTCTTCGGCATTAAATCCTAGACCACGCAGAAATTAATTTTATTTCAAATACAAATAAGTATCCCCAAAGGAGAGTGAGATAATAATTGTTCACTTTAGACCATCAACAATCACAATCACCCCCTTGCACTGCCAACAACCACCATCCACCAGAATCCACCACCAATGTCGGTGCCATCGATCTTCAGCAGCATTTTAAGAACAATTATAGCAAATTAAGCAAAATCACCTAAAACTTGAGCCAATAAATAAAGTCCCCCGCCCCCCACAATTAAACTGGCAATTAATTCCGAGCAACCACACAAATTCATTATTTTGCCAAACTGCCTCGACAATTTAAGAACCGATTAAGCACCAAAGAAGCAATCCTTATAATTCATTGTCAACATGGTCATATACCAGACTGCCAGTGCCATTCGTCCGAGCTCTACCCAATGCGCTCCTCTGGGGAAGCCGAAGCATGTAGCTAGCAGTAAAATCATCAAATGAAATAAAAAATGAAAAAAAGAAAGCTGAAGAAAACCTCGAAGGAATCCGAAGAACTCTGCACACAGAAAGCAGGCGGATAACACCCCAATAAGCCATCTGCTATGAATTCGGACCGGCTAGTCAGTAGTTCCTTCCTCAGGGGATATCCACAGTCACATACTCTCGAACACACGACTGCAAGGGGATATCAAATGCGAGAAAATTAATGAACATTTGTGTACTCCCCGTTCATGTGGGTCAGGAATTTATTTAAGTTTTGTATCAATGTCCCTGTTGTTTGGGCTCAACCGGCAACGGTTGTCCTTTCTCCGGACAATTTTCTTACGGCCCCAAAAATTTAACAATGAGCACAAAGTGACGGCGGTGGAATGCTTAGAAAGTTGCGGCCGGGTAATGGATTAAGAAATTCCCACACGACCAAGAGGCCAAGGCACTAGCCGTCTATCCGCAAGAGATTGCAGTCGAAACTAGCATGCTGCCGGGGGATATTTCATCTGTGCTTAGTTGCAGGCTTCAAAGTTGAATGCGATCGCTGTCACTGTCGGTGCGCACTGGCTTGGGGAGTGGAACGACATTCGAAATGTGAAGTGGGGATTAGGAAGTGGACCAATTACGAGGTAGTGAGCTTGACTGAAACAATCGCAATTTTCTCGACGGACTTTGTGGATGACTTTATTGTTATCCGCAGTCAGCTTAAATGGATTTTAAACTCACAAGACATGGACTCCGTGCATCCAATCACTTGTGTTAAGTGAATCGTCGGCGATGCTCGCTGAAGGCATAGGAAAGGTGTCTGAAAGTTATGTGGGCAACGGAGAAGCTGTCGATGTGAGTACTCTGTGGCCCATTGGATGGAAGGAGTGAAGTTTCCAGGTTCTGGCGAGTTTGGGAAGTGTAATGGCCCGTCTGAAATAATGAAACTTTTGTAAACTTTCCTTGGTTACTTCAAACGCTGTCAGTGTACTGCACTGATATGGCAATTGTTTGCATATACGTAATGAGACGCTGACTAAGTCGATGCTGATCTGAGGAAAATCCTGTTAACAGTTGGGTAGTGTCCTGTTTAAGCAGAAAAGCTCATTATCTCTTTTGTGTACGAGTATCCATTGCGCGGCTTCTGTTTGTGTTCTTCGATAATAGTATGATGCAGATGGATATTTCATATGTAGTTCGCGCATGATACGGCCATGATTTGATGAAGTTGACGACTTCTGTTAAGTAAGGTATTGGGCGCCTATTTTATTCAGGTTAAAATTAAAGTTTTAGTGAACCTGGGATTAAGTGTTTTCGATTATCGTGCACAGTCTCAAGAAATATTGTCTACTGTGTCTATTGAAAGTTTAAGTACATCCAATAAATTTGTCCATTCTTCTTCTTCTTCTTCTTTTTCTTCTTCTTCTTCTTCTTCTTCTCCTTCCTCTTCTTCTTCTTCTTCTCCTTCCTCTTCTTCTTCTTCTTCTTCTTCTTCCTCTTCCTCTTCCTCTTCTTCTTTCTCTTCTTCTTCTTCTTCTTCTTCTTCTTCTCCTTCTTTTTTTTCTCCTTCTTCTTCTTCTTCTTCTTTTTCTTCTTCTTCTTATTCTTCTTCTTATTCTTCTTCTCCTTCTTCTTCTTCTCCCTCTTCCTATTCTTCTTCTTCTTCTTCTTCTTCTCCTTCTTTTTTTTCTCCTTCTTCTCCTTCCTCTTCTTCTTCTTCTTCTTCTTCCTCTTCTTCTTCCTCTTCTTCTTCTTCTTCTTCTTCTTCTTCTTCTGCTTCTTCTTGTCCTTCTTCTTCTTCTTGTCCTTCTTCTTCTTCTTTTCCTTGTGGCGCAACATTCCGGAGTGGACCTGGGTCTCAACCAACGTCGCCTTAGCCTAGGCCGTCTTCTGTCGTACATTTAATTCCGACTTCTGCTCCATCACTTGATAACCCAAGAATATTGGATGAAACTGCACTACACGTCCTAGCTTCACTAGAAACTACTTCTGAAAACTTTGTCTAAAGGTTAATTTCGGGCTTTATCGGCCCATTTCAGATCCTTTCGGGTTTTTTCGGTTTCTTTCGACACCCTCCGATTCCTGCCGTTCACATTCTGCAACTGAAAGAAGGTGATGTCATCAAGATGGCCAAAGTTAAGTGACGTGAGATGATACGGTGCTCTATGGAGCTGGTTCATATCAAAAGAATTGCTACAAGTTCTATAAAAAGTTTACCACTCAGGTGGAGCAGAATTATAGGAATACAAGCTATTGTAAGCAACCGTATAACGTTTACGTGAATGGCTGAGCTCTGCAAGTTTTCAAAAGATATTCTCCTTCTCCTAGGATTGATACAAAACCACTGTGAGCATTCATCTCAACCAATATGCTTTCGAGCTGGCACATCTTTTGCTAGCTGTCTTCAATATTAAACAGCAAGTTTGTTGATGTTCATCCTTACCAGTGTTCGCCATCTTTGACGTTGTGAATATTCTGTCTGGAAGCTGTGGTTTTTGTATATCCTGCATGACACATTAAGCTAACATTTTGTATTTAGAAACCCTTTACTAGGACTATGCTACCATTCAGCTGAAAATGTTTGTGGTTGAGCTTTCTGCTTTAAATGCCTTTTTATCTCGAAGGACCAAATGCAACGTTCTACGAATATCCAAGCAGCGACACCAAAGAACAGAAGTGAGTTTGGTCAAAAGTGTTGATTTTTAAGGAGTTAAATTAATTTTTAAAGTTTATCTTAAGGGCAAAGTGCAATCCTTAGCTCAATTTCGGTGTTGAAATCGTTGCCTATTTTAAGTTTAGAGCCAGAGCAAAAGAAATCTTGTACTACGCTAAAACGTGTGTGACACCAAGTATCATATTTGTCGCTAGACCTACTTCATCTGCTTTCCTTTTAATGTTCTTCTAAAATCGAAACGGAGGAGACTGAGGTCTTTAAAAAAACGCAGATCTACAAAACACTTCGAGAACACCCAACGATAACCTAAGTCTTTGATTATGTACGTTGCTAGGAATAATAATATTAATTGTTGGTGCGACAGTTCACAGAGAACCAGAGCCTAGCTTGCTCATCAGCTACTCGTGTTGTGCGCGCTAGTGTTCTCTCACGAGTAGAAGGGACCTACAGTTTTTTGCCGACTCCGAACGGCGAAATTTGAGAAGCTTTCTAAGACAATAATTTGGAGTGTTGTCAGAAGCTCGAAAGAGGTGGTGCCGTGAAAATTCGAAAAATTCGTTTCGAGTTGAGAATCGAACCTAGATACTTTAGCGTGTGAGTGTCGCACTCTACCCACTACTCTACGCTGACCACCACAACAGGAAGCTGCATGAAATAAAGGAGTTCACCAGCGAACAAGAATAGACGCTTTAGCCGCGGTGGGTGACATTGTAGCTTTTAAATAATAATTTTATGAAGACTTTTTAAACTAAACTCGACAAATCTTTGGACAGGGCTTACCTCTCCACAGCCGAAAATAATATTTCCATTACTTTTTTTCCCTCCATCTCAACCCCACCACTATGTTGTGGAGTTGTACGGATGAAACTGATACCCTATGAGTTGTACAGAGACAAATAGAAGCAACCTTTTTAAGCACGCACTTCATTCATATTCGGCTTTAGCTAGGATTGAATTCTTAACTTTTGGACAGCGTATGTTTGTCCCTCTCGTGGCTAACGTGGCGCAGTCTGGGTCTAGGTTCGGTTTCTCGAATTTTTCACGGCACCATCTCCTTCAAGCTGTGGACTACACTCAAAGAGTAATAACTGTCTAAGAAAGAGCTTCTCGAACCTTGCCGTTCGTAGTGAGAAAAAACTGTAGGTCCTTTCTACTCGAGAGAGAACAGTAGCGCGCACCACATGCGCAGTTGTTGAGCAAGCTAGGCACTGGTCCCTCTGTGGACTGTCGCGTTATAAAATTATTATTATGTCTGCCCCGCAGACGAGACGGGCCCTTACCCCCGTTCAACCATGCCAACACATTGGACTTCAACAAGCAATTCATAAAATAATTTAGGTTTCGCACTTTCGGTGGAAAGTGTGAACATCAGCTACCAACTCTCAAACTTTAAATGCAAACTCTCATCCCCTCAGTATCGCATATGTTTGTATCTAATTTATATCTTCTTCATGGAACGCTTTCAGATGGAAAAATTCTAAAAATCTAGCTCGCCTCTCCCTTCCACTTCTAAAGTCGCATCAGAATGGCACATAAGTAAAAAAGGCTTCCTTCTTTAGCAAACAGCCGGCTTGGCGGGAGGTGAACAGTTTTTCATCGACCTTAACACACGTCATAAAGGTAGCGAGAATGTGAAAAAGAAAACAGGACGTGACTCTAGCCATTAAATCAGTTTTAAAGATATTTTTAAGACATTTGCACTTTAGTTTGAGAATGTTATACATCCGCCATGGGGTTCTGGAAATGTTCAACATTTGCGGTTGAAATACCGAAGCGACTTACGCTTTGAGTGTTGACTTTCACTCAACTTTCGTAATGATGATGCTTCAAATGGATTGAAGAGGGTTGAAGAAATGCAGCTGAAATAAAAGCACACTTCTTTTTGAAATAATCATAAGGTAAAGTGTACCTAAAAATTTACTTTCTGAAATTCGCTTACTCATTTCAGCAAAAAATGCACAACGAGTTGCTAATAATTTGTAGTAGTTTGAAAATCATGTACAGAAGATGCACAGAATTTTAATCTCATTTCTCACTCGTAAGAATATCGGACACGTAATTGATTTTAGTCCGCAGTATTTTCTCTTCTACATTTTCATTGCAATGATTGTCTACTCTTCCAAAATATCTTGTATTTTGCAATGTATAGAGAATATGATACTAACTAGCGCCGGAACATTTCGGACTCCGAATCATGTGTTAACAGAAGTGCGGCGGAAGGTATAGAACGCAAGGTGATTTTAGCATTTGATTTGTCTTCCAGACACTCATCGGTTCCCAAGTAATTTCAAATAAAGAGTAGAGCTCAGCTATGGCCTTCAACCAGCACTTCACACTCTTCAAAACCCAAAATCGAACAAAACAAAACGAAACAAAACTGATTTCCATGCTGCATCTTTTGTCGAAATAAATGATGCCCGCCCCCGTCTGAGTGGGAGATTTTCGACCTGTTCTCGTAGGGGCACCGCCACCACAGCATCCAACATCATCTTGCCAAACTTCGTCCCGAACAGAAAGCGAAACAACTTTCCACGATACACATGATTGTCCTAGGACCGAAGGAGAATCAAAAATTTCCCTCTACGTTCATCTGGAAAAATTTACCCCTGGCTCTACGCATGTACGAACCGAAAGTGGAACCAAATTCCACATCCACAGTGATGTTCATCATATTCCCCTTCCACTGGAGTACATCCACATTCACTGGTTGAAACTTAATCGCAGTGGCGCGTGGAAATTTCCCTACAGAATGAACTGTGGACAGAGAAAGTTTCACCGTGGCGCCAAAAAATTAAGCACCGCACCCCACAAGCTAAGAGCTGACAAATGCGAAAATATAGACAAAATCAGGAAAATCCGTGGAAAGTGGGCGGCAGCAACCCAGTCAGGCGATGTGTACGCCGTGCCGTCTACACAGTGTGTGAGGATGTATTTTTTTTGCCTCTGATGGTGGATGCTATTTCATACTTGGGGCACATGGGGCAACAATTTATCTCCTTTCGATGTGTTTTGGGAAATTCGAAGCCTCAGCATCCCCAGTAACCGTCTGATGCTTAAGGCGCTTGCATCGAACGAGCACATCTAATCTCAAAGCACTCGAAATACGCATCCTCGGGATCTCGAAAATAGATTTGATCCGGCTCATCCGATTCAGGATTAAAATTTTGCACCCGATTGTGTGCGTTCAATTAATTTTGTGGAAATTTTCCAAAAGCCCAGTGTGTGCGTGTGATCTGTGAAGTGAGAGAATAATTAAAATCCTATCGATTGCTTTGAAGAGACAAGCCAAAGGCAGAAGAAATATAAAAGTTAACGCCATTCAATTATCCATTATTCGTGTTTTCGCCTGATTGCACGCGGTCCTACTTCAACGCCCTCCCGCGACATTGCCCACCCAGTGCGGTAGTTGTGTTGTTGACGGGGAAGAGAAAGTCGAAAGAAATTAACAAAATAAAAGTCACTTAATTCTAAATAACGGTTATTTTTATTATCTAAATTGCCCAGAAAAGGAAGGAAGGATAAACGAAGCTCGCGCGCCTACTTTCCGGATAAAAGCACCGAAAAAGTGCGTGTTTTGTAATAAAATGATGCCAACAAAAATGTTTTTTTTTTTTTTGTAATTACATTTTCCACCAGCCAAAGCAGGTGCTGTGTGAAAATGGTGAAGATTTTAATTGAGCCATAAATATGGAAGCATAAGTGGATTTGGATACACGAGACAAGGATACCCAGCCAGATAAGACGAGGGGGGCAATAGAGATTTTCGTTTGTGAGGCATTTGAGTGATTATCTTAGCGGGGGGGTTTTTGTGGGAAATTTGTCGCCCATTTCCTGGCCCTAAGCATGTGTGATTTAAGCCGATCATCAGGGTGTTTCAGTTCTAATTGGGATCAGGTTCGATTGCGACTCACTCAGACAAGAGAAATGCTAAATCGAGGCGTCAACCTTTCGCTTTGTGGAGGTAATCCTCAATAATTCCGGTCTTGGGTATGCTCTTTGATTCGGAAATTCGTGGAACGTCTGCTCGGTAGACTTTTTCATATTTGATGACGATGTCTGCTGTCTGGGACTCGAAATTGATTCAAAGCCTTCGTCTTTGGGTTTTGGAATGATGACTGTGAATTTGTGATTCGTGGAATGACATTCAGACGAGTAGATCGAGAAACTCCTGTCATTGTCTACAAGTTGAGCAGATGTCGAGCAATTATCTGGAATTGAGGACAACGAGTAGTTGATTGAAAACCTGCTCAGGACTGTCTTGTTTGCGGGAGATTTCAAAGCAATTTCTGTAAATATTTCAAAAGGAAATTACGAAGAAATATCAACTGGCACTAATTAACAAAAATCAAATTTGCTCCATCCTCGACTCCTTTCCACCACCATCCACAGTTATTTGAGGACAAATTATTCCCAACATACAATCAAAGTGTAACAATGGGCAAAATATATGTTTCCTGTCGAAAGCATGTTTTCCGGTGAACAAGATTACGCTCTGCCTATGATGTCATTAAGCGAGTGCTGAGAATTCTTTACTCCTGGGAACGTTGTATTGTATTTTTTTAAGTCACGACACTTTCTCAACCCAACATCCGGTTTCCACACACACGCTTCTTGGGAGATTATGAAGCCTTCGACTGCTTCATGTAAATTTGACCTGTGTTTGTGGGGTCTTTGTTTTGCATTGTTAATTTTGCGATTCAGGCCTTTATTGTGTCGTCGAAGTGTGAAAGCCGGAGATGCTATTTTCGTACTTCGTAAATAACCGTGTCTCCATTCTGTTTGTTTGCCGACAGAAATTACTTCTTTTTCGAGCACTCAAGCGTTCTATTGTGCCCTCGTGTGTGAAAGGTAGGTCTGATTATTTTTTCTTCTAAACTGTTGTTCACTCAGCACTGTCTGTTGTGTAGGTTATGGGATCGGAAGTGTAATGGTCCAACTCACCTGGCTGTGTGATACGCTCACTTGTCTATTATAATTTGCCGCATTGGGCAAGGAGACTGTGAACAACATTGTCAGAAGAAGCAGTGATGGCCATGGCCTTTAGGTTTTAAAGGAAAGCAAGGGATACGGTTTGCAAAATAAGAGGACAATTGACTGCTTTTAACATTTTCCTGAAAAGCACCCAATAATCACGGAGCCTTTCTGAAAGAAGTCATTGGTATTACTTAGTTCTACTAATAACGCATCCAGCACGCCGTTGTGCAAGGGTAATAACGTTTCGTCGGAATCACAAATTGTTAACTATGTTGTGTAAGGCCTCTGCAAATTCAACAAAACTTACATTTAGTTCATGTCGAAATATCGGCTTATTCACAATCTTTAAAGGTCTAGTGGCAACCTAGCAAAAAACTAATGGCCACTAACTAATGGCCAGTCTAATGGCAAGAGAGGCGAAATTTGCAAGAAGTGCTTCTCAGCACATACATACTCCTGTAGTCGAATGAAATGGAGTTCAAATTGTTAGCTGCTTTCTCGAAAGGGTGTCACTGGAGTCTTTCTAAATTTAAATTCTGCTCATGATAGTTCTCCATGTTTGCCAGTTCTTTTTGAAGCATTATACGGAAGGACATATATCTGTGGACGAAAAGGGGCATTCAAGGTTAATCTATGAGCTTACGCAATGTCCTGAAACCCTATTTGAGTGTTAAACGTGGCCACATTTTGATCTGTTAGGAAGCCGCACAGTGTATACATGTCTGAAATGGTAGACACAAGCGGGGAAATAAACAAACGACAGTCAATTGAAAAATTCTTCTTATATACAGCTTCTGGATTGTATTCAGGCCAACATCAAACATTTTCAAATGTCGCTCCCTCACCCCTACGTCTTGACGTGGCTTGAGTCTTGTCAATCACAGCTCTTTCAAGCATAGATCATCCTTTAGTCATTGGTCTCATTTGCAGTCTAACATGACCTTTTGTATACTGTTGAGGACATGATAAAGTTGTCTCTAGTTAGATTGATCAGTCATATAGGATAACTTTCTCATAGACGTCAAGCCGTTCAAAACTATGGATGGAGAAAATTTTAATAAATCAGAAAAAACCGTTTACACTCCAATTCACCAGACACCATAATGTAGCTTCTTCTGCAACTGCTCGTGTTGTGTGAATGGTTTCGTGTAGATTCGTGACTCGACCCCATAAAAACTCAGTTTCTTGCAAAACTCATTCAGATGTTGTTGAGAGTTTGCAGCCACTCGAAGCAGACGGTTTTGAAAAATCGGACTTAAATGTTGTACGAACAAAGTGACGTGAGCCAATATAATTCTCCATTCACTCAAAGTTCCAATTAAAATACCAGAATCCTTCCACAAATTTTTGTGGAAATTATTAGGTTGGCAAAGTAGTAAAAGCGGGCGCCGTGGCGCATTTGGAAGATTGCGACACGTACATGCCGAAGGACCGGGTTTGATTTTCGAATGAACACCTCGAGTTTTGAGCTCTTACGAGCTGCCGAATTTTTCACGGCACCACCTCTTTGGAACTCCTGACAACACTCAAAGAGTGATAACTATCTAGGAAAAAGCTTCTCAAACTTCGCCGTTCGGAGTCGGCAAAAAACTGTAGGTCCGTTCTACTGGTGAGAGAGCAGTAGCGCGCACAAATACTCGTGAGCAAGCTAGGCCCTGGTTCCCCTTTGGACTGTCGGGCGATTCAATTATTATTATTAACTAGGCCATCGCGGATTTTGTTAGTAAAACAAAAGACATTTCTTTTATGGAACGAAATAACTTTATTATGTAATGTATTGCCCGTTTTGAGCAATGATCTTTTGCTATCACTCTGACGGCATCGTAATTAGACGTTCATAAAACGTCTGTATTTTATCCACAAAAAACTGAACCAGGAAATATTTTACATCATCATCTTTGTTGAAATTTGGACCATTTGAGGAATGTTCTTCTTCTTCGGATGGCGCTACAGTCCGGGGTGGACCTGGGCCTCAACCAACATGCATCTCCAGCTAGTACGATCTTTTGCGCACTCCAAGTTGGTTGAGGTCATTTTCCACTTGTGTGCGCCACCTTAGTCTAGGACGTCCTCTGTTTCGTTGTTGCCTCCAGTTACGAACTCCAAGTTGGTTGAAGTTCTTCTCCTCTTGTGTGCGCCATCTTAGTCTAGGACGTCCTCTGTTGCGTTGTCCCAATGGCTAAGATTCAAAGACTTTTCGGGCCGGAGCAGTAGTGTCCTTACACTCTTCATGGCCTAGCCACCTTAAGCGTTGTATCTGTAGACGCTTGACCAGGCGCATGTTGCTGTACAGCCCATAGAGTTCTTCGTTAAATCTTCTTCTCCAGATGCCATCAACACAAACAGGCCCAAAAATCACACGCAAAACTTTTCTTTCAAAAAGACTAAGGGCTTCCTCATCCGCCTTTGGTAATGGTCAGGTTTCCGCGCCATTAAGTAGGACTGGTATTATTAAGCTGTTATATAAATTGAGGTTAGTCCTTCTAGAGCAGGCTTTATTACTCAATTGCCTCTTGAGCCCAAAGAAACAGCGATTGGCGATTGGAGTGATTCTGCGTTTGATTTCGGTACTGGTGTTGTTGTCCCTATTCACCGCGGAGCCGAGATAGACCAAGTCCTTGACTACCTCGAAGTTTCTGCTGCCCATAGTGACGCTCTGTTCGAGACGTCGATGTTCTACGTTCTTCTTCGATGACAGCATATACTTCGTTTTACCCTCGTTTACCACCAGTCCCACATTAGACGCTTCCGCTTCGATGCTAGCAAACGCCTCATTGACGGCTCGCTGAGTTCGGCCGATCACGTCAGTGTCATCCGCATAAGCTGGCAGTTGAACAGGCTTGTGGAAGATGTTGACGTGTGAGTTACGCACGGTCCTATTTAAGAAGTGTTGCAAAGATCGAAATAAAAAGTAATCAGGTGGTGCAAGGTCAGGACTGCACGCATCCCAACCAAGTTCCAATAACTCTTGCCGATTGATCAAAGATGTATGTGGCCTTGCATTGCCACGGAATACAGTACCTTTTCGATTTACCAAATCGGCACGCTTTTCTTGAACTGTAATGTTCAATTTCGTAGCTGGTCAATGTAGACATCTGAATTGAAAGTTCGGTTGAATAGTAAAAGTTCAAAGTGGGCAATTAATTTGTAATCCCATCAAACTGGGAATACAACTTACTTCTGATGAATATCGGCTTTTGGTGTAGTTTGAGCTGGTTTTACTGCTTGCTGCACGATCTTTTCTAATTGACATTGTTGCAAAATACCCATTTTTCATCACCAGTTATCGATCGATTTAAAAACTGATCAATTTCATTACGTTTCGTCAACAATTCGCAGATGTTAATGCACACAACGAACATCTTAATGTACACAATGATTTTCTTCAATTCATGAGGAACCCATACATTGTGTTTTCGTACACAGCAAAGTTGTTGTAAGCGATTTTCAATGCATGAAGCTTCTCTGCAATCTCGAGTTTTGAACTGTGACGATCCGAATCCTTCTTTGCTTTGAGTTGGTCGTCATCAACTTCAGCTGGACGACCAGAGCGTTTTTCATTTTTGAGCACAAAATCTTCAGAAGGACTCTTGGGAAACCGATTTTGGCACTGCTGTTCTTTTAGAACTTCATCAGTAAAAACAGCACATAACTTTTTGTGAGCTTGCTATGCGCATTTTCCTTTCCGGAAATAAAAAAACAAAATATGACGAAAATGTTCGTTTTGCTTTTCCATGTTTCAATAGACAACCGATCAAGAATATTTTTTGTACTGATTAACAGAAGTACCAACTGTCAAATAACAAAATAAATATGTTTGAAATTTTGATTATGCCAGATAACCTTAAAACTCAACTACAACCATCTGTGAGTGAAATCCGTAATTTCTTACTAAATAATTGTACGGCGTGACAGCCCACAGAGGTCCCGGGCGTAGCTTGCTCAGATGACTGCTACTCATGTTGTGAGCGCTATTGTTTTCTTACGAGTAGCAGATGACTGCTACTCATGTTGTGTGCGCTATTGTTCTCCTACGAATAGAAGAGACCTACAGTTTTTTGCAGACTCCGAACGGCGAAGTTTGAGATGCTTTTTCGTAGATAGTTATCACTTTTTGAGTGTTGTCAGCAGCTCCAACGAAGTGGTGCCGCGAAAAATTCGTGGTGTTAAGCAGGAAATCGAATCTGGACCATCAGCGTGTGAGAGTATCACTCTACCCACTACGCCACGGCTACCACCAATTACTTAGTTGCACACCCATTATTTACAGAACGGCGATAGTTAATGGTTTTCTTAACTTTGGACCCTGAGCTCCGGGCGAACATGGACCTTATCAAACATTCATCTCCAGATGGCAAGTTCAGGCGCTAGTTGCATTCCATTTTGAGACAACATGAAAATGCAGTTTTTTTCTCTTTTTTTGACTTTTAGAATATCCTCTGCTGCGTTTTCTGAATGACTAAAATTCGCTAATTATTCGAGCAGGAGATGTGTTAAGTTCCACATAGCTGGGATCCACATACTTAAGAATTTCTCCTAATTTCAAACAGAGTCGATTTGACCAATGCTGATGTACTTTATTATTATCTGGTGGCCTGAACTTAGCAGAAATCAATTCCGCTTTTTTAATAACAGATCACTCAATGATTTGCGGGACGCCACTAACAAAAATTATTAATTTAATATTTTTTTTTGTTAGTGGCGCCCCCTATTTGTCCTTGACTTATTGATTAACGTCTTGGGATGCGCACTCCACTTCACTTGTGCAGCTGCTACACAAATAAGTTCCCCTCTCATCATTTTGTTAAAGAATGTTGATTGCTAGTGTTGGATACCTTCATGGTATTTTAAACTTTCGAATTCTAGATAAAAGTTTCCTGGATTGAATTTCAAAAAGCCGTGTTTCTGAAACGCTCAGACAATTCCTCCACAGAAGGTGGAGCTATTTATGTGGCTGCTTCCTTTCTGTTGACCCAACAGAAAAATATTCAATGTAGTCCTCGACCTTGATGGCTTACCCTGGTGTCCTCACCCTTCCCCATTATAACCCTCACTGCAGGGGGTGGACTTTAAAAAGAAATGCAACCCAAATCGATATTCATTTAATTAGAGCATGCCTGAGTTGATACCTCAGAGAGAATTTGCATCTACAAAATTTTCTTCAGCACAGATGTGTTTCCTTATTTGCAAAAGACACAATGTGGCACTTCACATGAGAGCATTTAATCAAATGTAAGCCACAGACATTTGTGTCTGCTTAACCCACATAGACCGCACTTCTAGACTGCATCCTCAACTCTAATAAACATCCCCCCAGAAACACTGCAATTCACAAGCAGCTCCTTACCAGCTGAGGTTACTGTGACAACATTGTGTTTATATTCCCAAAACCGTCGAGTTGTGCTGCGAGTCAAGTTGAATGAAACGAACACATTTCGCAAACACTTAACTTTCAACAGACAGTCGGTCGGCACTCGTTAAATCAATCTCAGACTGTGCACAGTTGGCTGACAGAGGATACCCGCACCACCACTTGACAGAACGTTCAAATCCCAGACAAATCAATTCCTGTTTTGAGAGCTCCCCATTTGGAAACCTCAGCACCTGAACCAACACAAATAAAACGATTTGACACGGTTCGAAGTTTCATCCGGGGCACCGCCTCCATCGATCACGTCGCTCGCACTCATTGCCTTCCCAAAAGAGGAACAACATGTTCTATGACATGAAATCAATCATCGTCACTCATTGAAAAGTTAAACACCCCCTGCTCCCACCAAATTACATGCCACCATCTCTTAAGAGTGCTCAAATATTGAAACTTTGTGAGGTCAGTTCCTGGTTCGACTTGGAAAGTGATTTCGCTCCTTGCACCGGTCATTGACCAGCGCGGTGTGCACGGACCACGCCAATTCCGTCTGTCCAACCCACCCGGTTGGGCCCGGGGCTGAGTGCGTTGGGGATGTAGCCTAGGCACGGTCAAATTGTGTGCCAGTTATGTCGGTGGTGCATTCGAGTAAATGAGATGACTCCCGCAATGTGTTCGTGTCCATCTTTTTTCCAACTGATTGCCTCAATTTGACGGCACCCTTGCCGCGCTCAGCTCGCCAGATGTATCAATATGCCAGTCGCCGGAATGTGTGCACAGGAGGAGAGTTGCACTGGTGGTCAATTTGGTTGACTGGGCCCGGAGTGCATTGATTATTCTTGGCATGAACCGCTGCAGTAGCAGTGGCATCGGCAAACATCAAACGTGTGTATCGAACGCCACAAAATACCGAAAAGTTTAACAAATTCCCAACTTGACACACAACCCCACATGGACACACATCGACCCACAAACAGTCACTCAGTGGCACGGAATACTAGGCAACGACGACGATGGCGACGACGTTTGCATTGTTGGCAGGGCAATGGAAAGATTCAGGATATTGTAGCCAACAG
Source organism: Eristalinus aeneus (assembly GCA_955652365.1). Lineage (NCBI taxonomy): Eukaryota > Metazoa > Arthropoda > Insecta > Diptera > Syrphidae > Eristalinus > Eristalinus aeneus. Next base: position 26,950,035 of record OY019131.1, read on the forward strand.
GGTGATGACAAGATTGCTTCGCAGTGCCCGCCGGAGTACAGTTTCAGAATCATTGAGTTCAAATGGAATTCCGGCGCATAACGTGCGAACGTGTGAGATCATCGAATTCATCTCCAGCACAGCAGTCAATACCGGTCTGTGTATGGGAGTTGACAGTGCGACGGCGGAATGAACTTCAGAAATTGTTGTGGTCAAACACTACGAGCTAGGAATTGATAAATTGAATGTGTGTGTGGTCAGCCAGTTTTGTGGCGTCAGGGAGAACCAAAAACGAAAAAAAAAAAAACAAACAAAAACCGAGTGAAAGGCAGCCGGAATGACATCCGTTTTCTGAATCAGGAGCGGAATTTTAAGAGGATTTCGCTCTGTGAGAGAATTCAGCAAAATTGACACGTGGACACGATTTGGAGTTTTAATTATCTTGTTCAATGAGATCTCCTGCATGCGAGCGGGTGGCAAGTCCAGCCGGGATTAAGGATCTCTCTTTCACTCACTGCTCGACGCTCGATTTTATTTGCGAGATGACAATCTTAAAATGATGTTGGTCACGTTATGATTCGTTTCACAGACACGGGGGATTTGTGAGCTTGTTTATCATCCCCTTCCCCCTTTCCGTGCTCAGGAGAGACCCCGTTGGCATTTATGAGGCTGTTTTATGTTGACTTGGGATTAAGTAAAGGAGTCTGGTGCTTTGGATCACTTGGGCTATCACATTTTCTCCTTTTTAATCCAGTTTATGGCCCATTGCCGTGGGGTGGGACGTAGTCAACCGGAGCCTACAGGCAGACATTCATGGGAACACGTTCGTTGTCAGAGAATTTTGCTGCTGCTGTTGTGCAGTCCCCTTTTTTGTGGCAAAATGGTTCTAGATTGGCGTGGGAAAATCGTTTTCATTTCGCAGCTGGCAGGGAAAGAATTGTTGACTTCTTCTGGAGTGATGAACCCTGATTTGTTTGGGGGTTTTATTTTTATGAACACACAGGTGCACTCCTTTGGTCACGGAGTCTCCGCGCAGTTCAATGAGTTTTGTACTCAAAAACTTTTAATGTGTCAACTTTCGAAACAGATTTCTGACAACGACCCACAGCAATTAACATGAGGCCGCTTTCCGGGGAGTGGATGCTGTGGACCTCCTCGGGGAAGTCAGATCTAATTTGGCTGGTGTTGGGTGCCAAAGGGAAGGGTTGCGTTGAGTGGATATTTTAAGACTCAATCATGCGACCGAAATCTGGCGACTTTTCTTGTAATCAAAAGTACTCGAGGGGAAAGGATGTCCTCGAGCCATTTGCTGGTGAAGGACTCTCTGGATTTTCGTCTCAATAACTTGTCTATATGAAACCGCTTCCGGTAGACATTGATAATTACGATTTTCAGCGGAACGGCGGAATAAGAGCAGATTTTAAGGAAACATGTCATATTGTACACATTTGGGCACTATTTTGGAACCCTTGTCAGAGAATGCTGATCAGGCTTGTACAAGTTAGGTGCCTATGTGTAATGGCTGCCAGCACACAATTCATGCAAAACAAGTCACTTAAAGAAAAGGATTTTCTTGATACCAAGAAATGATCTGCCTGAGAGTTAGTTGCGTTTACGAGTTCTGCTTGAGAATGATCAAATGTTTTGTTGTTTTATACAACTTATTCTGCTCTCACTTTTTCCTCAATCTTGTACTACTTCTCTTTCAGTGCTGTATTTATATCCTTGTTTGTAGCGTAGAGTGGTGTTTTCAGACCCTCACAGAGTGTCTGGGTCAGTAATTTGTTCAGTCAGCGATACGTGAGCAAGGGTGTTAACTTGTTCTTTCATACGTTTTAGGGCTCATAAAGCACCATATCGCTGCCTGGCGCCCAGGATTCTCCTCTCTACCCTCAAAAGAAAAATTTTTTAACACATATAAATAACTGCATCGTAGCCTGCATTGCATAGTTGCATTTATTCTCGTGCTGAAAAGCTTGCATTTTTCAGCCTCCATCATTTTTGAGGAGCTAACAAGCAATCAAGACGTAATAACTGTCCAAGAAAATACTTCTTAAAATAGCCCTTTCGTAGTTACCAAAAAATTGAAGGTCCCTTCTAGTCTTGAAAAAATAGAAGCGCGCATAACACGTCTAGTTGATGAGGAAGCTGAGCCCTGGTCCTTGGCGGACTGCCGCGTCATCCAGTATAAACACAATACAGTATACTAAGCAGGAAGCATACAAATGGCCCATCTTTTGCAGAAATTTCAATACAGCTCTCTGTTTCCCTCTTTTGGAAAAGACAAAAGACAAAATTGAAGGCGATCTATCAAACCAACACAGCTTTCAACAGCTCGTCATTAAGCCAAACCAAACTTGTAGGCTAAAGTGAGAGTCATGAATGCCATGAAAAATATAACCGGTGAAAATTCAAAAGCTCTGTGCAAAGGTCTCAGAGACTTCGTGTTGCTTAAAATTTAACGATGATGGCTTCTTCGTCTTTTTCTTGTGGCGGTACAGTCCGGGGAGTACCTGGGCCACTACCAACATGCCTTTTCAGTCAGCACGATCTTTCACCAGCTGCCTCCAGTTGTGCACTCCAAGTTGGTTGAGGTCCTTCTCCACTTGTGTGCGCCACCTTAGTCTAGGTCATCCTCTGTTGCGTTGTCCCAATGGCTCAGATTCAAAAACTTTTCGGGCCGGAGCAGTGGTGTCCTTACACTCTACGTGCCCTAGCCATCTTAAGCGTTGTATCTGTAGACACTTGACCAGGCGCATGTTGCTGTACAACCCATAGAGTTCGTCGTTAAATCTTCTTCTCCAGATGCCATCAACGCAAACAGGCCCAAAAATCGCACGCAAAATGTTTCTTTCGAAAAGACTAAGGGCTTCCTCACCCGCCTTTGGTAACGTCCAGGTTTACGCGCCATAAAGTAGGACTGGTATGATTAAGCTGTTATATAAAGCGAGCTTAGTCCTTTGGGCTTTATTACACAATTGCCTCTTGAGCCCAAATATTGGCAAGAGTGATTCTGCGTTTTATTTCGGTACTGATGTTGTTGTCCCTGTTTATCGCGGAGCTGATGTGGACGAAGCCCTTGACTACCTCAAAGTTCCTGCTGCCCATAGTGACGCTCTGTCCGAGACGTCGATGTTGTGTGTCCTTTCTTGATGACAGCATGTACTTCGTCTTACCCTCATTTACTGCCAGACCCATTTTAGCCGCTTTCGCCCCATTGCCAGCAAAGGCCTCATTGACCGCTCGCTGTGTTCGTCCAATCACGTCAGTGTCATCCGCGTAAGCTAGCAATTGGACTGACTTCTGTAAGATCGTGCCTCTGGTGTTGACTTGTGAGTTTCGCACGATCTTCACGAGGATGATGTTAAAGAAGTCACATGACAGTGCGTCGCCTTGTCTAAAACCTTTTTTGACCTTGAATGTCGGTGAGTTCGAGTTTGACGGAGAAGTGAGAATTCCTCATCGTCATGCTACACAATCTGACGAGTTTGGTAGTAATACCAAAACTTGATATGGCATTGTAGAGCTTGTCTTTATGTACACTGTCATATGCGGCCTTAAAATCGACGAATAGGTGGTGACTGTCGATTTGCAGTTCTTGGGTGTTTTCCAGGATCTGCCGTAAAGTGAAGATCTGGTCTATAGTGGACTTCCATGGTCTGAAACCACACTGATAGGGACCTATCAGGTCATGGACAAACGGTTTCAGACGCTCACGCAATACGGCAGAGAGAATTTTGTGTGCAATGTTAAGGAGGCTGATCCCTCGATAATTGGCAAACATCGCTGAGATTCCACTCATCGGGCATGCTTTCCTCCGACCATATCTTACAGATGAGCTGATGCATGCGCCCAACTAACTCATCTCCAGCTGCTTTAAATAGCTCTGCGAGTTTCAGATCTACTGGTCCTATATTATCTGCCTCATAATAGGGCAGATAATATAGGACCAGTAGATCTATCTAAATTCAGGTTACTTTTTCCTTTTGTCTAAGAGTTAAGTAAATCACAATCAATTGCAGAGCTTCCTTTGATTGGATTTTTTTCGAATTCCTTCCGCTGATTTATCTTTTAGAACGTTAGACCGAAGTCTACCATTTGAGAACCAATATCAAGGGAATTTGTGACAATGTCCTGAACCTTGATTAAGTCTGGTTAATTGAATTTTGGAATTTTTTTTATGACTTTTTGGATTTCAGTTTTGTTCCATGAATGTTTAAGACTGAATGCTTTTACCTAAAATGTAATAATAATAATTGTATGGCACGACAGTCCACAGGAGGACAACTTGCTCGTCATACTCGTGTTGTGCGCGCTACCGCTCTCTTACGAGTAGAAGGGACTTCCAATTTTTTGCCGCCTCCAAAAATGAAGTTTGATAAGCTTTTTCCTTAACAGTTGTTACTCTTTGAGTACTGTCTACAGATCGGAAGAGGTGGTGCCTTGAAAAGTTCGAGGTGTTCACCCGAGAAACAAACCTACCTTTTCAGCTTGTGATCGTTGCACTCTATCCACTACGCCACGGCGGTTTTTTTAATTGCTCCAAAATTGAGTTTCTTTGTTTTGTTATCGCCAGTGAAGAAGTCAGTGAGATCTTGTTGTGGAACACTACTGTAAAGGAAAAGCCTAGATGATGTGACTGGATTTATGAATCACATGATTCAAAATCACATCCGTATCACTATTTATAGTGACAACGGAAACAGTGATGGAGGAAAAAACCATCTGTGGCGGGATGGCGGCTAACAGACCCAGGCTTTGAGGGAACCTGACTGGTAGTGACAGCTTAACCAGAGAATATATTCTGGTGCCACGGGAGGTCAGGGGCCCCTGGAACTTCGGTTCCAGCCTGACCGTTGCAGTAGGCCCCCTTGTGGGAGTTTCGTGGTGGCTGTGGTTTAACACCTAACATCGCGGGTAGAGTCGAGGAAAGTGTACTGTGCTGACTTGTCTAGCCCATTGTTTTAGCAAAACTAGGCAAGTCGGTTAGGGGACTATCCCTTCTCAGTGTGGAGTTCCATTCTCAACCGGGCGCTGCGACTCAAAGAGCGGAAGAGGTTTTAGAAAGGCTTCGCATCAAACCAAGGTGGGGTGATTGTCCCTCAAGCATGATCTCAGTTTGGTACTTGGGTAGCTAAGGCGTTTAGTCTTGCGTTACTTACGACTCTTGGGAAAAAGGTTCCCCGTGATATAAGCCGTTAAGGCAGGTGATTACGTAAAACCAAATCCCACATCTGTAAAGCGTCATTTGAGTTCTTCCTTTTGTTTGAGTGTCAGTATTTTTTTGTTCTGCAACTCAAACTATTTCACTGGTTTGTTAAGTTTTTGTGGCTCTCATAGAACGTCTACTAAATGCCTGGCTATCATTTAATATCCTAATGTTGCTGTCCTTGAAGTTCGTCATTTTGTAACGCTGATACTTAAGTCTTTCATTCCGGGTGTCCTTGTAACTCAGAAACACTACTGTTGTTATGATGAACTGAATTCGACAATACGGCTGTGAGTTTTAGGGGGCATACTCTATTATAATTTTAACAAGCATGTGTAAAATTTTATTTCGGTTCCCATTAGTTTCATCCTGCATGTAAAAGGAATTGTTGGTAATGAACCAAGGCCCAAGTCATGGGCCTTGGACCAATGCATGTGCATCAGAGCCCCAAACCATGTTTTCTATTATCATGCCTCAATTGTTTGTGTGAGAAACACATTCACGAACTAGTCGAAAGTATTTGCGTGGGCAGTAGTTCAACATTACCTGGAAAAAGCAACAAACAGAATTTAAGTAAGTTTGTTTCACGGTCTCTCGTCATTAGCATTTAGCCGCAAGCCCGCTTCCAAGTGAGAGAACAACTATTTTGATCAAAAATTAGCTTCGGAAAGTTTTAAGACAAGTGAGAAGAATATCTTCCACACACTTGCTCTTTCTCTATCGAGTTTAGAAATGAATTTAAAACCAGAATGTTGGCTTTCCAATTTGTTCTTTCTGATGTTCAACCGCAAACGATAGACTTTCCAAGAACATACGCCACTAAATAAGTGGCGTATACTACGACACTGTTCGTCCTATCTATCCACACCTGACTCAAAACAGTCCATTCCCCAATAACTTCCATCGAGCAACCTGCATTCGTGCTAGATAAAAACGAACATGTAGGAAAAACTTTCCACAGGTTTTCGAAGCGGCCCTAGAGAAATCTGACCCACTTGCCACCTCCCCTGCAATAAATCAAGTAAGGTAACACATCTTCTTAGCGAACATCTGCCCCAAAGGACCCCCTCTGCTCATCATAATTGGACTGAGGAAGTCCATAAGATAATAACGACATCACAGGCAAACAAATTCAATAAGAGATATCAAAATATTTTTCATCCCCTTGTTCAAAACGTTTTTTAAACGCCGCTTCCCCCCACGGGCATCATCGCCACGATGAAGCTCCTCCGACGGGGCTCTGTCGAAAGAGTTGAAATATGTATTTCCACCTCAAAGATACATCGCCTGAAAACGAAGAAAAATGAAAAAACGGAAGGAAATTGGCGAAATGAATGAGTTATGAGCCAGATAGTGGAATCCCTGTTTTTCAGCCTCTGCCCCACCGTCTCCCTAGGACGCCGCATCGCACCGCAGCCCTGCAGCTTGGAATTTAGTGGGAGAAGACCCAAAATTATGTCACAATTCCTCGAGCTGGTTGGACTCCCTCAAATGAGATACATTCACTAGCACTGAACACACACATTTACATTCATTTTTTTGTTCCGTCTGACGGCGACGCTTGCCGTCGTTCAGTGTGTGCGTCGCTGTGTGGTGAAAGGCAGGTTAAAGAACGTTTTATGGAGATAAATTGGTGAAGTGCTAGTAGTTGAACGGTAAAGAAATTGGCACTACGCGAGAACATCATCCGCAGCGGCAGTAGCAGCAGAGGCGGACGCGATGTTGGTGGCGCCATTGAACTGCTTTTTGCTGCGCGCCTTTTGAAAGTCATTTCCCTGTCCTGTTCTTTTTTTTACTGTGATGTTTGCCGGTGATTCTATGCAAATTGTATTCATTCACGATGGGAACTAATTATAGTCGTAGTTCAGTCCTAGAGCGATTGCGGAGACGGGGGGAAACCTGCCGCCGGGGATTTCGTGTTAGTGAGACTCATAATTAAAACGACAGAACAACGAGAGTAACTCGGAGTTTAATTACTTTTTATTTGAATGTTGAAGTCAAAGCGAAGACATGAGGCCTCTGCCTTCGGCCCGCGCACTCAGCCATAAATCCATCAGCTGGAAGCCGGTGAAATGATGAAATTCCAGCAGATCAGGTACAAGTGAAACCGACTCAATTATCGCATCTGCCTGTGATGTCTTCAGTCGTCATTGCAGAACTTCCCCGAAAGGGCAAGGCAACTATTTGCCGGGGAGATCGCCCGCCACGCCCGCGACGCCCCCACTTCCGACTCATGACATGAATAATTAACAAACTTAATCAACCCCCCCATATCAAGCGACGCAGACATCTCATTAAGAGGGTTTCGAACCTCAAGAGTGCAATATAGAGCAGCAGTGGCAGCAGCGGATGCCTAAAGACTTCATAAAACTAATCACATTTCGGCAATTTATCACGGGTGTGCTGCTCGGTACGCTATCATCTTCCTGCGGGTAAATTCCCCTGATGCTATTTAGAGAGAAGAATGCTGTGTGGGAAAGAAAGTGCCCAAGACAGGTGGATTTGGGGGCGTCTGTGCGCGCGTGTTGGCGTATGTGACACAGAATCGATACGGGGTTGGATGCGAGCATGAGGTTGAAGTGCATTTCGGGTTCGAGTTCAGCTCACCCATGCATCGCTAAGTGGATTTTCCTTCTTCCAGTCGCGCGCTACTTGCCAATAGCAAGATGTTCAACCGATGATGGCTGAATTTCTGATGAAATGAAATGGAATGTGTACGATTTGGCCGCGACAGTGCAGGAGTGGCTCGAGCTTCGGTTCATGAGTTGTTTTCTTGTCTTCGGTGAACTTTGAAATGCCTTGTGCATTATGGATTTTATGCACGATCAGGTGCTCCTTGCATTGATTGATAAAATTGTGTGTGGGATTTATTTGATTTGTTCTACCAAAATGGAGAATTGCCTTGGAAGCAGCAGGATGAGGGGAGGCCCTACTTGATAGAACATTTGAATAATTTATTTCACTCAGTTTTGACGGCTGGGGGGAACATTATTTTGGTCTGGAAATTATCTCCCGTCTTTTGACATGACGATTCTGCATCTTATGAGAGAAGAGGATCCAAGTTCTTAAACTTAAGAAATGTTGTGTTCTCTGCATCGACTTTGGAGGGAAAGAGGTTGAGAGAGAGCGAAATGAGGAAAAAATAAGTTTAAGTTATGTTTTTCAAAAAAAGAGGAAACTCAAGGTGCCCCTTTTCTGTGATATTGCCAGTTGTAATTAATTTTGTCAGAGGAGTTGCAAGGCGCTTATGCTCGGCTTTACTCAAATTCGAAGAAGATTGTATAACCTTCATTGGATATCAAATTCTACCGGAATCCATTCTAACGGAGTCCATTCTGCCGAAGTCCATTCTGCCGGAGTCCATTCTGCCGGAGTCCATTCTTCGGAGTCCATTCTGCCGGAGTCCATTCTGCCGGAGTCCATTCTGCCGGAGCCCATTCTGCCGGAGTCCATTCTGCCGGAGTCCATTCTGCCGGAGTCCATTCTGCCGGAGTCCATTCTGCCGGAGTCCATTCTGCCGGAGTCCATTCTGCTGGAGTCCATTCTGCGGGAGTCCATTCTGCCGGAGTCCATTCTGGCGGAGTCCATTCTGCCGGAGTCCATTCTGCCGGAGTCCATTCTGCCGGAGTCCATTCTGCTGGAGTCCATTCTGCCGGAGTCCATTCTGACGGAGTCCATTCTGCCGGAGTCCACTCTGCCGGAGTCCATTCTACCGGAGTCCATTCTGCCGGAGTCCATTCTGCCGGAGTCCATTCTGCCGGAGTCCATTCTGCCGGAGTCCATTCTGCCGGAGTCCATTCTGCCGGAGTCCACTCTGCCGGAGTCCATTCTGCCGGAGTCCATTCTGCCGGAGTCCATTCTGCCGAAGTCTATTCTGCCGGAGTCCACTCTGCCGGAGTCCATTCTGCCGGAGTCCATTCTGCCGGAGTCCACTCTGCCGGAGTCCATTCTGCCGGAGTCCATTCTGCCGGATGCCGTCCTGCCGGTGTCCATTTTGCCGTCTTTAGTTTAATCGTAATGCGCATTTCGAAAATCTACAAAAACTTTTACTGTTGTCTGTGAAGACACCTTGCCGATAGGCTATTATCGCTTTTGTATTCCGAAACGAATCACTTATGAGGGATTCTCTATTTGTTAAAAATGTTCATACAGTTGTGTGTCATTTGTTTTGTTGAAAGTTTTCCTACAGTTTTGTGTCTTTTGCCTACTTACTTTTGCCTACTTAGTTTACGTGGCTTTATAGTCCGGAGTGGACCGGGGCCTAAACCAACGTGTCTCTGCAAGCAGGACATGTTGCAGGTCTCTTGTAAGCTGCTTCTCATTACGCATTCCAAGTTTTTTGAGGTCCTTCTTCCACTTGTGTGCACCATCTCAACTTGACCGTCCTCTGTTGTTGTCCCAATGGCAAGGATTTGAAAACTTTTCAAGGCGGAGCAGTAATGTCCATACGCTCTACACGGCCTTGCCTTCTTATGTGTTGTATACAAAGAAGTCTGTTCGATAGCATGCTGTCCTACAGCCCATAGAGTTCGTCCTTGAATTTTTTCCTTTAAATGCTTTCAATTTAAACACTTCTTCTTCTTCTTCTTCTTCTTCGGATGGCGCTACAGTCCGGGGTGGACCTGGGCCTCAACCTGGTCCATGGCTGGGTGATGTGGGAACAGGGTAGGCACTGATTGGTATCAACCTGGCGATGCCCAGCTGCTGTAACTGTCTTCCACACACCAATTGTGCTTATTCTACCTCCACGTTGGTAGCCATCGGGTACTGGTTGTTGTTCACCCGAACTCAACCTGCTAAACCAAAAGTGCGACCTCCGCCCAAGAGGTATAAAAAAGGGCCTGGTCTTCCAGGTTGGGGGTGTGCGTCGGGGTAACTGCCCGGCCACATTAAAAATAACCAGTTACGAAACAACTGAATGCCTCAGATATGGATGTATTCACTGTTGACGACCCACGCAATTTAAACACTACTAAGAATAATACGCAAAACTTTTTTCTCAAAGACAAAGGGCAGCCTCATCCGCTTTTTTTTAAGATCATGTTGCTGGATCTAGTTTTTCATTGCTATATTGGGTATATAGCTCAATTCGTGCGTGTTTTTTCTATGGACGCTAAACTCCTTGCTTTTGAATATATCCAGCTGCTTTTAGGCATTTTGAAATGGCTACCGGAGTGACACCCAAGGATTCTGCTGGCTCTTCTTGTATTTGGCAGCAATAGAGTAATATTTTCAGTTCTCATCTTCAAACTTTTTTGACTGCTCAAGATGTCCATCGTCTTCCAAGCCGACGACACCACTTTCCAATAGTACATCCCACTTTTGGCACGTTCGCTCCTCTAGTGCGTGTTCACCGTATGCCTCCACCAAAATTCGACCACTTTCTACAACAGATTTTCTCATTCGAAAGTAATAAAGAAGAACTCAAGAATACTATTTCCGGCACAAAGTTTGACGTATTTGAGTGAAAAAAAAATTATTTTTATTTATACACGATATACCAATATGAAATGAGTTTTTTTTGAAAATAAAACGCTAATTATTAATGGGAAAGTAAAAACATTTTATTCAAAGTATTGGCCATTGTTTTCTACACACCACCTTAACCACATTTCTGGCAATTTGTGAATACCACGCCAGTAAAATTGTTCGTCTTTTAAAGCAAACCAATCTTCTTCTTCTTCTTCTCCTTCTTCTTCTTGTGGCGCTACAGTCCGGGGTGGACCTTGGCCTTAACCAACATGCCTCTCCAGCCAGCACGATCTTTCGGCAGCTGTCTCCAGTTGCGCACTCCAAGTTGGTTGAGGTCCTTCTCCACTTGTGTGCGCCACTTTAGTCTAGGTCGTCCTTTGTTGCGTTGTCACAATGGCTCGGATTCAAATACTTTTCGGGCCGGAGAAGTGGTGTCCATACGCTCTACATGGCCTAGCCATCTTAAGCGTTGTATCCGTAGACGCTTGACCAGGCGCATGTCGCTGTACAGCCTATAGAGTTCGTCATTAAATCTTCTCCTACAGATGCCATCAACGCAAACAGAACCAAAAATCGCACGCAAAACTTTTCGCTCGAAAAGACTAAGGGCTTCCAAACTAAGGTCAAACCAATCAGACACCCAATTTTCGACCTCCTCATAGGAATCAAAGTGCTGCTCAGCCAATGCGTGCCCCATCGATGAAAACAAATGGTAGTCGGAAGGAGCCAGGTCTGGTGAATACGGCGGGTGGGGTAGCTGCTCCCAGCCAATTGTATCCTGAATCGGTTTTGCTTTGTGTGCAGGTACATTGTCATGGAGCAAAATTACCCTGCCGTGTCTTCTGGCCCATTCTGGTCGTTTCTCGATCTATGCATGGTTCAAATTGATCATTTGTTGTCGGTAGCGATCAGTATTAACGGTTTAACCAGGTTTTAGCAGATCGTGATACAGCCCACCTTTCTGGTTCCACCAAGCACACAGCACTGTCTTCTTGCGGAATCGATCTGGTTTTGCAGTCGATGTTGATGGTTGTCTCAGATTAACCCATGACTTTTTCCATTCAGGATTCTTAAAATAAATCCATTTTTCATCGCCAGTAACAATTCGATGCAATACCGATTTTCTTTTGTGTCTTTGATGCAAAATTTCACAAGTGCTTTTTCGATTTTCCATCTGTCTTTCATTCAATTCATGTGGCACCCACTTTCCAAACTTTTGGATCTGTCCCGTAGCTTTTACCATAAACGGTCAGAAATTGTTTGTTGTGCAACATTTAACATTGCTGCCATTTGTTTTTGACTCAAAGTGTCATCTGCATCCAATATCGTTTGCAATTCGGTGACTTCAAACTTTTTTGGTGGTCTTCCACGTTCTTCATTTCTCGTATCAAAAACATTATTTCTGAACCGTTGAAACCATCTTTTGCATGTTGCTTCTGATAGAGCATGATCACCATATGCCTCGACAAGCATTCGATGCGACTCTGCAGCACTTTTCTTCAAATGAAAACAACAAATTAGTGCTTTTCGCAATTCATCACTTTTTGATACAAAATTCGACAATTTTAACACGATGAAAAAATATGATGTTGTCTCTTCAATGATTTGATATATACTAAATATTTTTCACAGATATCATAGCAAACAAACAAAAGAAAATATCGAGTTCACAAGAAATGCTCTCTATCGAGACATTTGTATCTTGACGTTCACTTCATACGGGTATACCTGGTATTTGAGTGGAAGAATTAAATTGTTCTTTACGCTTCAAATGAAGCGTAAATTTTAAAACGACGCACAATGACAGTACCTTTCCAATACATATTCCAATGGTACAGTAACAATGGAATAATACAAGTGTCGCCATCTTTTAGCAAACTGCACGACTCAGTTATAGTTCAAGTAGTTATTCAATTTTTCGTCATCACATTTGTTTTTTAAATCGGATTTTTTAAATCGACTTAGGAGTTTCACAAGTTTGTTCACCAGGAATTGGTTATTTATTAAAGTCAGCGGGGCAGGTAATGGATGACACTCAAACGTTTTGATCTAAAGTGCAAGAAGCATTCTTGTTATCAATCCACAAGCACTTGAGTTGCTCTTCATGTTTTCCATCGGAAATAACTCTTCTTATGGGTCACACTCAATAAACTAAAAGAGCATCCAGAAAACAAGCAATTTGATATCCTTTCAAAATAGATCAGCAAGGGGGCGAAGTGGTCGAGTTGAGAGATTCCTGTAGACATCGCATTTTGTTTTCTCAACTCTTGAAATACTGTCAACACATTGCATTCCATATGAAATCTTCACAATTTTCGACGTCAAGAGGCGTTAAGAAATTGTCGAGAGTTGTTAAAGATGACAAGTCCTTCTTTCCTGTGAACTATGGAATTATCAAAAAATTCAAAAAGCTGCTGTGCCTTAGTCCGGTGAAGTTGTTTAAAGCACTGTTTTCCTTTGGCGACGATTGTTTTTAGTTTGTCTACGGCATCACAAGTTTTTTTTTTGGTAAGTTCCAGACAAAATTGCGTACAGCAATCTACTCAACCGAGTGGAACATTTTGCAAGTTCCAATGTTGACTGCAACTCAATTCGGACCACAGACTAGTAGACTTGATCCCGATTGCCTTGCCTGATTGAAAGGAGGTGAAGTATGTCTTCTACTTCTTTGCGCTATATTTGAAGAGGATTGTATTCCTATCGCTGAAGAAAGGACCACATACATACGAGTACCTTGAGGGAACAAAATAAATTGCGGTCAGAGAGCTCAACTTGTATACTCCTTACCCGAGGTCTCAGCTAAATTCCATAAGCTCCTTTTTGCCTCGCCTATTTTGCAAAAAAAACATCTACAGACCGTTGTAGGCTAGAACACATTAAAGCACATGCCCTGGACACATGTGCTCCTGCAGGAAATACAATTTGTGCTACAATATGCGACGAAAACTTAGAGTCTGTCTCTAGTTTTCTCTGCAATGGTTTCGCACTTCCAAAAAAAAGAAAAAGAGAAGTTCTACAGAGGAAACGTCATCCCTACCTCACAATGCATATCATCGCAGCCTTCTGCGTGGCGTCACATGTGTGTATTTGGATTTACGTGATCACCTGCCGTTAAGGCTTAATACCACGGGGTCCATACACCCATAGTCAGGAGAACGCTGACTAACGCCTTGGGGATCCCAAGTCCCAATCTGAGTTCTTGTCTTAAGGGACAGTCTCTCCTCCTTGGTAGGGAGCGAGGCCTTTCTAACACCTCTGCTGTTCTTTGGGTCACAGTATCCGGTTGGATGCAATTCCACATCGAATCAGAAGTATATTCCCATAACCATCTGACTCTATCCAACCCAGGTGACTGGGGCAGATCAGATCATATAGAACGGTTAACTACTTCCAATTCACCCCGCGATTTGGGTATAAACCACAGCCACCACGATACTCCCACAAGGGAGCCAACCGCACGGTCAGGCTGAAACTAAGTTTCAGGGGCTCCTGACCTCCCGTGGTACCAGAATATAGCTTCCGGTCAAGCTTCGCAACCATGTTGCTCTCGGTAGGATTCCTTTACATCCAGGACCGATGACCTTATATTCCTACTCTAACCTAACTATGAGCTGCCATGAGAGCAGCCATTCTAGCTCTTCGCGCTTGGCGTCACCATAAACCAGTGGCGGTCGACAACCAAATCCCAGCCCTGCCTTTGTGGATGCGTCGGTCTTTCGGTCTTTCTTTTTCCACTTGCCCGCAACTTCAGATCTTCTCTTTAATTCAAAATGCAGGAAATATTTTCTACCTGTCTCTATCCATGTACAGGCAAATGAAATTTGAGGCCAGATGCATAAGATCCTCTCACTAACTCGCACCCACAGCATAAAGCCATGCCACAATCCATCATCGACCGGTGATTGCCCTCTTCATGCAGGAATTAAAAAGGCACTCAATCAACCGAAAACAGTTGGTTCAATTTCAGGTGCACCTGTGCCACCGACTCCATTTCCGACCAGAAATTTCCAATTTTGAGCCTCAGCAACGTTCGATGCTCCTGCCACAATTGATCCCCGACCTCGTATCAAATCACAGGCACATTTCCCAAACGCAATACGTTCGCATCTCCCTCCCCAGCTGTTTATCAATAAGAACAGCTTCATGTTCGAGTACCTTGTACGTGCTCCCATGAGGTTGAAAGAAACGACAATAAATCTCCATGCACAAGAGAGGTTTGCGACGGCACATAGGCAATTCCTGCTGCCGATGTCCGAACACACCAAATGCAAACAACCCAAACACCAGGCACCTGGACGCAACGAGCAGAGCTTGAGTTCACACGACAACAGCAGCTCGCCTGGCCACAGCGAACGTCATTAAATTCTCATTTCACGCGAGCACACGTCGCCGAAGTAAAATAAATCCCCCCGTGCCAAAGAATGTCACACTCTCACCAGAGCCACTTACAGCTACAACGTTTTCGCTTTCAAAGGACTTAAATACTCCACGTTAACCTTTACCTGAGCCGAGAGCGTGAAAGAAACTTTCTCAATAAAAAAATATATATCTCAGACATCTTGCAGCAGAGAAAGGGTGGCCCTGCGACAGGGGGTTGCGTGCTATTTCATTGGAAAATTCCGCAGCCAAATACTAGCAGCGTGTGAGATTGTCGGCACAATAAATAACAGTAAAAACAAATACCTACTGAAGCCAAAGCACTGGCATATACCAACACCCCATTTTATCCGGCAACCCCCCGATATGGGGTGTGGATAGGTGTGAATAAGCGAAAACATGGCAAAAACGAAATTCAAGGAACATCTTTGTAATTCTCAGAGACATCAGGACCACCGCACACACAAGCAATTCACGCCGCCATACTCTGAACGCTGAGAGGTGGCACCATCATGAGCTCTCCACTGAAGATGGCCTTGCGTTATATTTATTATGCTTATCGTTGCGGAGGGATAGGGCTCCATGAAGAGTTATATGTCTCACCATGGAGCGCTAACACCTCCAAGGCTGAGCAGTGTGCTTACCCAAATCGAAATCCATGTTGTGCTGGGCTCTTCTCCTTTTGCCCAGCTGCTGGTGGTGTACCTGTTTGTGTTCGTGCTGGCTGGCTAGGCCCCACGTTGGTGCGCGTTTTGTTATTTATGCGTTCAGATAGGGCACTGAAAGGCAGTGGCCAGGTGAGGGGATAGAGCTGAGTACCTTAACAAGGATTTAGCGTGTACATGTGTATATTACTTCTGCTTCAACACATCACAACCATACGGACGACAATGACAACGACGACGACGACGACGACGATGACGATGGCAGCAGCGTCGCAGGCTAATGCCATTATTTTATCGAATCAGTTCCCTGGCAAATCGAGTGGGGCGTCGGGGTGATTCGATTGTGTTGTGCCCTCCCTTGTGGGTACGGTTTGGTAATTATCATCGATAACCCGTGATCGCCCTCTTGTCGTCTCCGTTGTTGTGAGTTTTCATGTCTTTTTTCTTCTTTTGGCGTTATATTTGCTGTAAATATCACTAACGCCTCTTTTGCAACACACAGGTAGACTTTTAATTGCCATTTAATTTGCTATACCATTAGATGTGGTGCGTGCGGTACCTTGCAGTTTAGTGGCCATTAATTCACTTAGTGTCAGCTACAGCGGCGCTCTTGTCAGTTGATGTTCGAATAGTTGAAGTGATAATTGAGCAAAATTGATTTTGTCATTATTCGCATCCCTTGCCGATGAGACGAGAGAAACAAAAGATTGGTTTTTGGAAGTAATGACTGACTCTGGCATCAGGTAGGCTTGTGCGTCGATATGTTAACCTTGCACGGCAATATGTGGCGCCATTAGTTTCAGTTTTTGACCTCGCTGTTTGTGATGTGGTCATAAATTCTTAAGGCTAACTTATAACTGGGAGGGGAGTAGAATTGAATGTGTTCCATGGTTCACAGGAGGCAGTTTCAAATCTCTGCCAGTGTGAGTTTTTGTCGTCTACAGCCTCCTTCTTTTCGATCCACTCGCTTTTATAATGCAATTCCTATCCGTGCCCGCTTACGATACAATTCTTCAAATAATTTGCATACACTCCCCCACGACGCAAAGGCGTTTTAATTGAATTCTCTCGATTTTCCACTCGCACGGTTACTCCCTCCCCTTCTCACAAAAAAATGATATCAAATTGCGCCACGAATTAGGTGATCGAATTACAAGAATTTAATTAAATGTGGTTACATTCTGTTCGTCAAGTGTTACGACATCAGAAACAAAAAATCTGTTTTTGCGCACCAAAAATATTTCAATTTATTCAGTGTTTTGTGCGCATTTAATTTGAAAAAAAAATGAAAAAAAGCAAAAATTCCCCAAAAATCGACCGCACACCCCGCGAAGATTATGAACGCAAGGTATTACACCGTGACAACAGTCATCAAACATTCATTGAAACCCACCGCACCCCATCAACTGAGGATTAATTCACATCTATGCGCAAGGACGAAGATATATGTGCGGCAGGCAGTGCTGTGTTGGCCGGTCCGGATTACAACTGCTGACAAAATGTAAGTGATTGGATTATGATGTTTCGATGTGGTTTTTGCGGGAGGCAACGTATCACATGGATTGCGATTAAATTATGCAATATGTGTGCGCAGAGATGGAATTTATTTTTTGAAGTATCGCTTCTGTCATCGACATATCCGCAGCCGTAGGTATTGAGTTTCCACAAATTGGATTTCATTAAACAAAATTCGCTGATGGTTGGGCAGAGGGCGGCGGGATGCATTCATTTCTTTTATTTAATTTTTTCATTTGTCAACTTTGTTTAAATATTTCATGAATGCATTAGAGAATTTAATTAATACTTCAATAGAGGTGTTTTTGGTTGTTGTTTCGATGATAGAGATTTGCCTCTGGGCTTAAAGTGGAATTTTATTTGGGTGAAATAGAGCGTGCAGATAGAGTTCGTCAAATAAATTATTCAGACATTCAGTCGCTTGATCTGGGTATCAATTAATTCATAAAGTGTTAAGCTCTGGGTTTTTAAAAGCAATAAACTAAATGTGAATTGAGTTAGGGAATTTCTGACTTCGTTGGGTCTTTAATCAGATTTATGTTTGTCGTCTATGTCGAACAGAGGTTTTGTGAATGAGTGTAAGGAAAATATTGGACAAAGGCTCCTTGATGGTTGCGAAATGTCCTCTTTTAGCAATAAGGGCTGCATATTCATGTTTTCTTGGCAACGTTTTTATACTCAAACAAAATCTTAATTTAACGCAAAATCAGTTCGCTATAAGTATGCAAAGAGAATAACCTTTTAGAGAGCATATCCGTTGTTGTTATTCGTTTACTATAAGAGAGTTACAGGTATACATTGCCGTAAAAAAAATAAAACGTCCTCCTTTTGACAATTTTAATATAACGTCAGTGAACAAGAAAACTGTATGTCTTCGAATGGCCTCAAAGTCCGGAGTAAAAATGGGCTTCAACCGATATGCAGTTTCCTCCACTTTCGCTTTCCAAGTCTGGAGCTGTAGGTTCTATTCGTTCGCTTGATAAGACCAGGAGTATTTGAGTATGTTCCCAGCCACAATCTTCTCAATTTTTACTTTCTATCATGTATACCTGTGTATTTGGTCTTAGTATTCAAATCAAGTTTTAGTGCCGATCAACTTAATACTTCGCGTTCAAAGTTGAATCTCAGTTCTTTCAACGTAGTCGACTTGTAAGCATAAACCACTGTCTTTGCGTAGGGCAACAGAAAATATTCACACTGTGTTAAATCACACGAACTATGTGCTCAATCAACTGGCCCATTTCTTACGACACAACTTTCGTCTTACATACTCTTTCTGTTGGATCTTGAAATAAAAAAAAACACGTCCGCTCGTCTTAACGTTTTATTTCAGATGAAGACTATATCGATACATACAAGAGAAAAAATATAGTAGGCAGTGTTGCCATTTGAGTAATGTTCAATTTGTATTAGAAAAGTATCTTTTTCAACATACCTCCTCAAATTTACACTATTGTAAAAAAAAATACATACTTCACAATCGTTTATACAATAAATTGAACAATGATTACTGAAATGTAAATCCTAACATTTTTACAAAATGGGAATGTTTATTAATTTTTAAATTTTTTTTTAGTATGTCGGCAATCATGTTTTCTGTACATATATATTTTAAATTTAAAATTGATTTTTCATGAACTTCTCTTATGTAATGAACCCTTATATCAATATGCCTACTCCTTGCATGAAATACAGGGTTCTTAACTAGCTGCTGTGCACTGAGGTTGTCGCCAAATAATGATATTGGCTCTGATACTGAGTCCTTGAAGCCAACATCGATAATCAGGTTTCGCAAGTACACAAGTTCTTTTGAGCTGTTTTCTGGACTCCCATGACACCGCGCAGCCCGCCAAGAAAAAGACGTACCCAGTAAAAGAACGCCTGTCGTTGCAATCACCGCCCCAATCAGCATCAGCGTACGTATTTAACTTAGCACCAGATTGTCTGAAAGAAAGTTTATAGTTTATGGTGTTAGACAAGTACCTCAGCAAATGCCGTGCTGCTGCAAAATGCTCGCTGTGAGGATCCATGTTAAACTGTGATAACTTTATCACCGAATGTGATATATCAGGTCGGGTTGCCATGCTGATAAAATTTAGTGAACCAATAAGTTGCATTATCCTGTTGAACAAACATATCCTCCAAGTCCAAAGTTCCAACTCCGAATAACAATACAAATTGGATGGAGCGACAGTCCACAGGAGACTAGGGCCTAGCTTGCTCATCAGCTACTCGTGTTGTGCACGCCACTGTTTCCCACGAGTAGAAGGGATCTGTAGTTTTTCGCCGACTTCACAAGGCGAAATTTGAAAAACGATTTCTTAGGCAGTTGGAAAGAGGTGGCGCCGCTAAAAATTCGAGGTGTTCAGCCGGGAACGAACTGAGCGAAATTAATATAGAGGCACAATGTAATAATAATAATAATAATTGTTGGCGCTACAGTCCAAAGGGGGACCAGGGCCTAGCTTGCTCATCAACTACTCGTGGTGTGCGCGCTACTGTTCTCTCACGAGTAGAAGAGACCTTCAGTTTTTTGCCGACTCCGAACGGCGAGATTTGAGAAGCTTTCTTAGACAGTTATTACTCTTTGAGTGTTGTCAGCAGCTCGAAAGAGGTGGTGCCGTGAAAAACTGGAAAAATTGGTGTTGACCTGGGAGTTGAACCTAGACCATTCGGCGTGTGAGCGTCGCACTCTACCCACTACGCCACGGCGACCACCATAATGTGCCATTAAGAAAATATCATTGTTGAAAAATAAACCTTACCTTATTACCTTAATAGTGTACTAAAATAAGCACTTTAGAAAAATTAGCTTTTCTAAGAACTACTGCGAAATTAATTAAGAGGCAGTGTCATTTTGGCGGTAATAGCCGTCTTTATTTCACTTTCTTTTGAAAATAAATTAACCTTAATAATGAGTGGTTTCTCCTTTAGTGGTGATAACTTCGAATATTCGGTTTGGCATTGAATCTATCAAATCATGGATGTATCGGTCATCCAAGTTCTTCCAAACATCTTGTATGGCATCTTTTTTAGCATCTTTTAGCCTTCCATTCGCGTAAACCTTTCTTGCCATTATTTCCCATAAATTTTTAGTGGGATTTAGATCGGGGGATCTCGATGGCCGCTCCAAAACGGATATTTTTGCCTACCGAAAATAGACTTTAGCCACTCTGGCATTGTGAACTGCAGCATTATCTTGCTGAAAGATAAGCCCTGGTCCCCCAATTTCATCCGCAAATTGGTCTAATGCATACTCTAACATATCCAAATATGTTAGAGCATTCATTTTGGGAGGGACGTAAAGGATAGGCATCATTCCATTAAAGCACCCCAGATCATGACGCTGCCTCCTACAAAATTGCGGCTCATTCTGACGTCCGGTTAGTCGCGCAAATCATACCAATAGCTGTGAAAACCGTCGGGTCCATCCAAATTAAACTTTTTCTCGTCACCAAAAATAACTTTTCTCCATTCAGTTATCCATGACAAATGGTCTTTTGCAAAATGTAGACTGTTTTCTTTGTGCAATGAAGTAAGAGGTTTTTTTTCGTTTTCGTCGGAAAACCAATGTTGATGTGGCTTGTAAAATTTGCTGAACTCTTCGTACTCCAATTGGAAGGTCTAATTATGCCTTAATCTGGGAAGCAAACAATTTGTTTTTCCGGGCTTTTATGACAATACAATGCTTTTGTCGGCTACTTTTTCTGGAGCTGCTTTTGCCTTCTTCTGCCCATATCGCTCACCCAAATTAACGAAACTGTCAACAACCTTTGCAGATCGTGATATTTTAAGGGCTATTTGAGTTTGGTTGGAGTAGCAACTTTCTTTAAATGTACTTATATTTGTCTTTTCTTCCACAGTCAATTTCTTTCCACGCCCCATCCTTTCTAAGTTAAAATGAAAGCAGCAAGAAAGTGTATTCTGAAAAGGATGCAACCCTAAGATAAAGGTCGTCTAGAAATATTATACAAAATCTTACAATTTTATCGAAAAATACCAGCTGCCTCTATATTTATTTCGCAGCAAAAATTTAAAAAATCACACAACTTCACAAAGTGTCACGTGTATGTCCAACACACTAACTGATATGAGAGTGATGTTATTGTGTACCAACTTTGTGAAACATATGCAGATGAGAAGAAGTACTGTTACCATCAGCTCTCTGGAATTCGGCGAAACATTGTGTCAATTGCCACAGCTGCTGCATTGTCTTTATATTGACTTCGCTCAGTGTAGACAGTGTGAGTGTCGCATTCTACCCACTACGTCACCGCGGCCATAACTCCGACTATTTACAGTAAAATGACGATCGTTATCATAGACGACAAAAATGTGGCCCAGTCACGTCGCCGGCATGCAGATCGGACCAAACAGATAAATTTTGTGGATGAATAATCATCAAAATGCGGGTGTAGACTCTCACGTGACCAAATATGCATGTCTTGCTTATTCATGACCTAATCATATAAAAAAGAAACCTGGTCGCTAAAGTTGATTTTGATATAAAACTCATTATGTTTATTAGTCCTT
The DNA here is from genome assembly GCA_955652365.1 of Eristalinus aeneus. Lineage (NCBI taxonomy): Eukaryota > Metazoa > Arthropoda > Insecta > Diptera > Syrphidae > Eristalinus > Eristalinus aeneus. Next base: position 26,971,785 of record OY019131.1, read on the forward strand.
GGGATTATCCAGAACCCAATCGGGGAACATCTTACGTAGCTTTAAATGGTCCATCGGATTCAATTCTTCATTCAAACGGGTGTAAACAAAGATTCTTATGAAAAATACGCCAAAATGTGGCCTGAAAGACGCCCAATTCTATAGAACGGCGTGGACTTGACTGATTTCAATCATTTGTTACGAACGTATAAAAGGTAGCGACTAATCTATTGTCTCTCTGAAACTCAATTCAACACTACGTTGGAACGATCACATATTCGGGGCCGCCAAAAATGCAGCGAAATGTGTAGGTTTCTTAAAGCGATGCAAGAAATATTTCAACCCTTTTGACCTGGCAACAATATTTAAGGCGTACATCCGCCCGAAACTTGCGTATAACGATCCTATCTAGTCTGGTGCCGATAAGACCTCTCTGCACCTACTATATGGAATCCAACAGCGAGCAATAAAACTTATTTGTAATAATAATTCTACGAAATCGACCTGCTAAAACATTGACAAAATCTTGCGTCTCTATCACTATTTTATCGCTATTTCAAATAAATATGAGTTATCCAGCTGCAAAAATTCACAGCAATACCCCCATCGCTGGGAATGCCCACCAGTTCACCCTTAAAACCACCTTCGGGCTCGAAGTAGAAGGTTCGTTCTTCAGCCGAATTCTTTACACGAATATGGAATGCTCTTCCATTACAATCCAGAGACGCTACAATTTACAGGCATTTCGTACCAATGTGCATCGGTACGATGGTTGCCTTTTTCATTTCGGGATTAGAGAACAAAAGCAAACATTAATAATCGAAAATAGCTTTATTTATTTTCAAAATATTCTCCATTAAGAGCTATACACTTTTGCATGTGTTTGAATCAATTGTCGAAGCACTTTTGCAACTCTGATTGAGGATTGCATTCTGAACGCATCAACCGCTTCTTCAGGTGTCGAAAAACGTTGACCTCTAATTTTTTTTTTTTACGTACAGAAATAAAAACAAGTCATTCGGTGCCAAGTCAGGACTATACGGCGGATCAGACTCAAATCGATGTTTTGAGTGCTCAAAAATGCAGTTGTTTGAGCCTATGTGTGAGAGCTCGCATTGTCGTGGTGAAGAGTGATCCGTCTTTGGCGGTTGGAAGACAACTGGCAAACAATTGGTTGTGTATCACTCAGAATTGACTGTTCTGCGTTGTTCTAGTGGCGCAGTTGCGACATGTCCAGTTTTTTCGAACAAACAGGCGACCATTTGCTTGGAAATGCTTCGTCTGCAACAATTTTAGTTGGATTTGGCTCAAACGCATAAACAAACGATGCATCACCTGTCACGATTTCATAGACGTGTTTCGAAGTACCGCGATCGTATTTTTGAAGCATTTCTTTCGACCAATCGACACGAGCCTTTTTTTAACGATTGACAAATTGTGTGGGCTCCAAAGCCCGGCTCCAAAGACGGTAAAATGTCCATGCAATATTGAATGTACGCTGGTCCCACTAATTCCTAAGGTTATATCTATCTCACGATAGGTCACGTCACGCTATTGCAATATAAATTGGCGCACAGCATTAATAGTTTCCGGAACAACAAATGATTTTGGACGGCCTTCAGGAAATTCGTCTTAGATGAACTACAACCTCGGTTGAATTCACCATACCATCGATAAACATTGGTCCTTGATGGAGCTTCATCGCCAAAAATTGAATTGCATCGATGCACGGTTTTTGAGTTAATTCACTTCGAAAGTTGCAAAAATAATCACACGAAAATTTTCATGGTTTAATTCCATTCTTTGGGCGAGATGAATTTTTTAAGTTACTGTAAACAACACAAATAGTGCTAGTCTGTCAAAACGTTCTGAGTTAGTATAACCTCAATAATGTGAAACTTTACGAGAGAGCTGACAGTTGCCAGATTCCAACACTAGGGTTACCCAATCCCGAAATATAAAAGGCAGCTTTCATGCCCTCTTTCCCTCTTTTCCTCAATACCTTCGGGCCGTGCTGTGATTTAATTCCGGTCAAAAAAAACAATCCCTATAGCGAGCGCTTGTTTAAAAAAAAACAAGTCAGCATCACACAAATAATGTGTGAACTCAAATTTCACAGAAAATTTGTGTTAAAGTAAATTCTCCTAATGTTGGGCTTACCGACTCTGTATTTTGGAAGAAGAAACTTGTAGACATTGCTTTTTCGTCTCCCTTCTTCTCCTTTGTGTGAAGCTACAGCCCGGGTGAACTTGGGTCTCAAACAACATGCCTCTCCAATTCGAACGATCTCTCGCCAGCTGCTTACAACTACGTACACCAAGTTAGTTGAGGTCTTTCCCCACTTATGTGCGCCACCTCAGCCTATGGCGTCCTCTGTTGCGTTGTCCAGATAGCTAGAATTCAAAGACTTTTCGAGTCGGAGCAGTCGTTTGCATACGATCTATGTGGTCTAGCCACCATAAGGAATGTATCCGAAGACGCTTGATCAGGCGCATGCGGCCACAGCCCATAAAGTTGTTCGTTTAATATTTTCCTTCAAATATCTACAAATCTGACAGGACCAACAATTCCACTCAGAATTTTATGCTCCAAATGGCTAAGAGCTTCCCCATCCACTTTTAGCGACACCCAAGTTTACGCGCCATAAAGCAGGTCTGGGATGATCAGGCTGTTCCACAAAGCAAGCATAGTTATTCGAGAGAGGGCTCTATTACTCAATTGCCTTTTGACATCAGCATTCTACCACTGAACCGCCGATGCGATTCAATTGCCTCTTGAACCCAAAAATGAATTCATTGGCAAGAGTGATTCAGCATTAGATTTCTTTACTGACTGCGTGTACGTGACCGCAGTGAAAATGTTGAGTTTTCTGTGTAAAGCAGCAGTGGCAGTTTGAAAGAATATATTCACAGTTTAAATTTAAACTTGTTTAGAATGCTTTGTGCTGTTGAGTCGAAAACAACAAGAAGAGACAATAATTGTTATTCTGCAGAATTTATTGAACGTAGGTAGCTTTACGTAGCTGCTTTACTTTTTCCGTTGTACTTCAAACAAAGGTTGATCATTTCTAATCAGGAAACATCTTCCATGCGCACTGTCTTCTTCAAAAGTCTGATCATTTGTCTGCACAAGATATTGACATTTCAGTAGAACTGGGCGAGTTTACAGTCACTGAGGAGAATGAACCGATTGTTTTTCATTCTCAAGCTAAAGTCGCCGATACCATAAGCCTGTAACTCCACCTTATTGAATAAATCTCCCACCTCTGCAACAGGCAGTCAGCACTTTAAAACTTTTGCTTGAGATCGACAAGATAAGAAACAGGTACAGGAGTTAAGCTTCCAACTATAACCCGGATTTGAAGGACAATGTCCAAAAACAAAGCACGATCCAAAGTCCACAGATTCACAGAAAATATTGATTAAAAAACTTCGCCCCCTCAGTAAAAAATTGTAACATTTAATTGCATCCCGAATAAATCCTTGACATTTTGACTGCGAAACTTCCCCAATTTCGACGTTAGACAATAAATTTGAAACACAAGTCAAGATTTACAGCTCAACTATTAAACTTTAATTAATTTGTGGAAGAAACAATATTTCTTTCAGCGCCCACTCGCCCTCCTCGCACAGTGAAAACTTCAAAACCCTTAAACACAGAAACCAACATCCGCAAAGTCAAAAGTACCACCTACCACCGTATCGTCCTGCAAAAGTATCTTAATCGATGACAACTTGACACTCGCCACCTTGTATCGGTAAACCGGAAGCGATTTAATTGGAAAACTCTGTCACTTGATTTTTGCCTGGTCACACAGCAACTCCCCGGAAGCTGTAGCAGTTTCCATTTGTAACCAAAGTTAAACCGTTGCAGTAGCAAATAAATTTATCACAGAAATACAACAAAAATCACTGTGAGTATGTGAGAGTCAATGACTTTAAAACTTACTCCTTCGATGTGGGAAATGCAGACGGTGCGTTTGAATAGCTTGTGATCCTTAGTCGTTGAAGAACTTTCTCAAAAATAATCCCATTCAATTTGATTTTGTCCTTTTTCTTCCATTCGATGCCTGCGATTGAAAGGTGCAGAACTAAGGTTGTGTCTTTCCTGTGAGGACACGACCTCAGTTGTTTTTTATCGCTTTATAGGAAGCTCCCCAAACAATGAGAGTAACCCAAGAAAGAAAGGCAAAATAAAAAACCGCTATACATGCTGTAAGATGTCAGGAAGTGAGAGTTCCTGTCCTGTTCCTGGAGAAAAGTAATTTTCTTTCGGAGGATGACTTGGTTGATCCTGCTTTAAGGGCACCACTCAGGAACGGATATGACTGGTAAGCTTTCCCGCTTCATTAGAGCTTGTCACCGTGGTTGAAGGGACTCTTACTTAGCCGACGACTTCGACTAACTTAGTTCTGGTCCTTTTTGGGGTCGGAATAGGGGATAACCTTCATTGATGTTCATCGAAACATCTGTATGACTTTGGGAGACCAAGGCCGAAAGTCTATATAAGTTACCCCGCCGGACAGATAAAGCAAACTGCTGTTGGAAGCAAAGCGATTCGCTTTGTCGGCACATCCTTCGTCGTTTCGAAACGCACACCAATAAAACTCTGCGCTGGTGAAATAAATTCGTTGAATGACCCCCCGTGAAAGGTGCCTCGGAGTCCGGTGTTACTGGCTATCCGGGCGGTTGAAGAGCTCCAGTGAGACGGAATCATAAAAAGTTTCGTGATAAACAGCAAAGACGAGGGCAGTGTGGCAGGAAGAGCTGACGCAGAGGACGAGGTGGGAAAATGTATTCTTCTCTGGTCGCCGACCTGCCACCCTTGTGTTTACGAGCCACTGACTTTTAAAGTTACTACTCAACTCTGAAATATGATAATTTTTTTCTGTCCTGTATCCTTCGCCTCTGAGGGTGCTGTAAATCGCTTTAACATAATCATTAACAGTCACTTAGGAGAACTTTGGCAGGACAAAAAAATTCCTCTTTCAACAGAAACTTCATCCCACAGGATGTGGGTCCATATGCATCCACGTTATCGTGTTCAGGGCAAAGTTTGAGACCATCTTGAACCACTTTTGGGAGGCTTCAGGGACAAAGTGAAAGGATAAAATTTCTTTCGAAGCAAGTTAGTTGGGGCAGCGAAAGGGTGTGGTTTGGCGTATTGAAGGGTTATTGAATACTGGGAGGAGGAGGAGAAGATCATTCTTCCTCAGACTCGATGCAATTATGGGGAACATGTTTGTGGATAGGTTCGCTTAGAGAATTTCAATTTGGACTTGCCTTGACAAGATGGATGAGGTTTGATTCCCATGATGCTGGTTGCTGGTTTCGTGATGGCATTCTTTCTCTTGTTCACGTGTGTGTTTCCCGGACAAATTCATGCCCTTTGAGAGAATCAAACTTTGGAGATTTCCCCGGATTGTATCCTTCAAAGGGAATGACTAACGAATAGGCGATGAGCGCTTACTTTCAATTGTTTCGAAACTTTTTCACACACTTCGTGACTTCTTCTATTGAGTTTGCAGGAATAAAAGCAGTCTTTGTTGGTTGAGGAGAAATACATTTGCGGTGCCGGAAGAACACTCAAAAAGTCACCTCAAGTCAAAGCAGGAGTAAAAAGATTTTGCCTGATAAATCTCCCCGCAAGTAAAAAAAGAAAATCGATTGCAACAGCAATCTACGGCAGCCCTTGTGTCTCATAATTTTGAGATGCATAATATCCACTGCGCAAATCCGCAGAAGAAAATTCGCCACAGCCCAGACGAAGTTTGTTGAAAATTATCTCAAAAGTTTCCGTCAGAGATACGTCGGAAACTACTACTCACCTATTGCTGTTCGCATTTCTCTTCATCTTGAACTTTGCCTCCCTAGGGCCGGGTTGCTCATTAGTTGCGCCCATCTCACGCCCACTTATAAGCGGCTTTCGCAGGGCCAGCCATCAATTCAAATTATCCCGGCAGGATTTATTAAAATGGACAAGTGTCGTCCACGATGCCAATAGTTATCACTCAAGTTGAAGCAATTCTGGGCAGCAGTCGCGACAATTTTTCAAGATGATTATCTTTGAAAGCTAAGGACACCTGCTTACCAAAGAGATCTTACTCCCTCTCTTACTCCCTCTTTCTCTGCCTCAGTTTCGTGGTAAGGATCAATTTAAATTACTTAAGCGACGGACGTTAGTAAGGAATCCAAATTGGCTTCCACAGGATTAACCTTTAAAATACTTGACACCTTCTGAATCCTGTAGTTTATTTCCTACTGCCGTTTGTACCTGCCATCCACGCCAGACGGACCATCCAAGTGTCTGCCAAATTATCACATACCTAACGGGACATTATCGTTTCTTCTCCATGATTGATGAGGAAAAATTTCCTCCCCAAAAACATACAAACTGCTCTCGGTCCTGACTGTCGGTCCAACAAAGTTGGTTGTATGTAAATTTTGGCTTTCCCTCCCCCTCTTCCCCGTGTCCATCACGTATTCCTTTTTCTGGTTTAGTTGAGTTTTGTCCTAGGGAAGCCTCATCCAATCCATCACTGTTAATTTGCATAAATTTGTCAAAATTGCATTCCACCTCGCCTGGTCAGGTCTTACAAAACACACACACACCATGCCATGAGGATGACCATCGTTTATCCCCAATCACATAGGATGGTGAGCAACGCTTCCTGGATGGTGCCGATGGTTTCTGTTTGTCCTTTAGTCTCTGGCCTGAAGCTTATTATTATTATAGACGATTTACGGGAACGTTCTCATACTCTCAAAGGAAGGGAGAAACATCGCATTTAGACTTAAGAACCATCACCGGCAGGACGTGGTGTAGATAAGTATCTGCAGAGAGAGGTGAGACATACCTCTGGGCTGTGATTTCCACTCATCCCAACAAACCGCTGTCCCCTCTCAAGGATAAACTCACTATGTATTCTGATTGAGATTAGAAAATTGGGGATTCATGGATTCCCAGATGTATGCTGCTGCGAATTCGCTCTTTAGGAGGGCGGCGTTGCCGGAGTACATGTGCTGCGCCGTAGGTTATTCTGTATTCTTGTTGGGAAGCGAAATTTTAATGAGGATCAGTCAAGGGTGTGCCTAAGCAAATGATGTAGTGAAGCGAAAAGAAGCTTTCAAGAGGTGGAAAGTGGGTGGTGGGAGAAAACGAACGAAAAAAAAAAGAACAAACTCACGAAAATCAATTTTCTTTTCCAATTTTCGCCCGAATATTGATGACGGTGCTGGCGAAAATTCGATAGCGACCGAAATAGTCCTTGAAGTTAAGGATGTCCCTACGGTGTATTTTGTTCGCCGGATTGTTCGGGGTTGCGTGTGTATGTTCATTAAAAGATGTTTCTTTCTTTTTCTTTCTTAGCCATGCTATGTGTTGTTCCTTGATACTGTAGGAAATTATCTGTTTTTAGACCAACAGGACATTTGCATGAAAACTGCGTTGTCATGTCTAAATTTCGAATTTGCTGACATGCTAATTGGGGTGTGTAATTTTTTTGTACATTCTGAGCAACATAAAGCTTATTTCGCTTTTGAGAAAAAAAAAGATAAAAATCCTCCCTTTCCCTCTCCCTTACCACTACTCCACCCTCAGTCGACTAATTTTTTAACAGCTTGACATTGAAGACAAAACCACTAGAAACTGAAAGTGTTGAGTTTTAACGGCCAACGGAGTCTTCGAATGAAAAACACACATTTCGCTCGCAACCCCAAATTTCTTTTTTTTTTCCCCTCAGCCATTCATTGCGATCACGTCGGCGATTTCATATTTTACGTTCCTTGTTCTTTAAGACGCCATAAATCCATGTGCATCTGCCAACTCCAACAACGAGTGCCTTCCCAGTGCCAACTGCGAACAGAAATCCAATTTTATTGAAGCAATGCCTACGCGTTAACGCGAATCAGCAGTCGTTAACCGCCCACAACTCCGTCCATTAAATGCATCCTACATCTCGAAATGCACGCGATCATAAAGTGAAAGTAGTCCACTGCAAACTTGACTCTTAACGTCAAATAGCGGAAAAACTTCCGCACATATTCAATTCATGGGAACATGGCGGTGCTTTCGCTGTGTTATGCTAAGACATCGAAAGACGGAAGGAACTGTGGGCATAGACCCTCGAGGCTAGTTCGCGCAAACATTTTAATTAAAAGCACTCGTCCAACTTTGACTAGCTGCAGGCTACGGAAGTCACTCACATGGAATATGATTGCGGGTTACGGGTGTGGGATGACCATCAAATCCGCATTACCGTCATAAAAGATTTATGGTTGAAACTTTCTGGTTAAGCCGTTCGAAACCTTGAGGTGAGACTTTATAACTTTCGCGCAGATGTGAACACGGCAAGCGCCGGGGGAATGCGAAATTTTGATATGCAATGCGCTCGTTACGCCATTTCGGGGATGTTTCCAGTGTTCAGGATTTTGCCAAACACTATTGGTTTCATGCAATTTATGTCTATATGCAGTATTTAATGGTTTCCTAATGATTTTTCGTTTCTTCTCTTTTTCAGGTAAGTCATCAAGCGCAAAGATAACCTCGGTAATCAGTGAGTACTCTATGAAGCTTGTTTAAGTTCAAAATTTTATTGAGTCGCTCAGAAATACTCAATTTATGGCATTTTTGAAATTAAATTTGCTTACCTACTAAATCGGGTTTTATGGAAAGTATTACTGGTATGTACTTCTAAAGCAGCCTCAGGCAATATTAATTGGCTGAAAGCAGCTACGGCGTTCTGAAACCTAGCTTCTGTTTTTTTTAAGTGGGGAATTTTAAACGAGGGCAAAACTAAGGTTCTGCTGTCATCAAGAAAGGACAAACCACAACGACGTCTCGGACAGAGCGTCACACTAGGCAGCAGAAACTTCGAGGTAGTCAAGGACTACGTGTACCTCGGCTCCGCGGTAAACAGGGACAACAACATCAGTACCGAAATCAAACGCAGAATGACTCTTACCAATCGCTGTTTCTTTGGGCTTAAGAGGCAATTGAGGAATAGAGTCCTCTCTCGAAGGACTAAGCTTGCTTTATATAACAGCTTGATCATCCCCGTCCTACTTTATGGCGTGGAATCTTGGACGTTAGCAAAGGCGGATGAGGAAGCCCTTAGTATTTTCGAGATAAAATTTTTTTCGTGCGATTTTTGGCCCTGTTTGCGTTGATAGCATCTGGAGGAGAAGATTTAACTCTATGGGCTGTTCTGCGACATGCGCCTGGTCAAGCGTCTACGAATACAACGCTTAAGATGGCTAGGTCATGTAGAGCGTATGGACACCACTGCTTCGGCCCGAAGAGTCTTTGAATCCGTGCCATTGGGACAACGCAACAGAGGACGACCTAGACTAAAGTGGCGCACATAAGTGTAGAAGGACTTCAACAAACTTGGAATGCGCAACTGGAGACAGCTATGTTGTTTGAGGCCCAGGTCCACCCCGGACTGTAGCCCCACAAAAAGATAAAGAATTTTAAACACCTCAATATAAAGTAAGACCTTTTACAGTCGTTAAGCATGATGTATTAAGCAGGAACCTCAGTGATATAAAAATCTATGTTTTCGAACCGACAAGTAAAAAATCAAAAGAAAAATCAAAAAGAATTCTCAAATTTAACTCATAAGCTAATGAAGGTATATAAAAAGGCGTTTCTAACTGATCACCACAATCAAATACACACAAGCAAAAGTTCAATATAGACTTTAGAAATAGAAACGAAAGGTCAAAAACCCAAAGAAAGTTTTCAAAGTAGAAAGGTTTTTATTGAAGTTCTTCTTCTTCTTCTTCGGATGGCGCTACAGTCCGGGGTGGACCTGGGCCTCAACCAACATGCCTCTCCAGCTAGCACGATCTCTTGCCAGCTGTCTCCAATTGCGCACTCCAAGATGGTTGAGGTCCTTTTCCACTTGTGTGCGCCATCTCAGTCTAGGACGTCCTCTGTTGTGTTGTCCCTGTGGTTCGGATTCGAAAACTCTTCGGGCCGGAGCAGTGCTGTCCATGCGCTCTACATGGCCTAGCCACCTTAAGCGTTGTATCCGTAGACGCTTGACTAGGCTCATGCCGCCGTACAGCCCATACAGTTCGTGGTTGAATCTTCTCCTCCAGATGCCATCAACGCAAACAGGACCAAAACTCGCACGCAGGACTTTCCTCTCGAAGAGACCAGTGGCTTCCTCATCCGCTTTTAGTAGCGTCCAGGTTTCTGCGCCGTAAAGCATGACTGGGATGATCAAGGTGTTGTACAAAGTCACTTTGGTCGTTCGGGAGAGGACTTTATTACTCAATTGCCTCTTGAGCCCAACGAAACAGCGATTGGCAAGAGTGATTCTGCGCTTGATTTCGGTACTGATGTTGTTGTCCCTATTCACTGCGGAGCCGAGATAGACGAAGTCCTTCACTACCTCGAAGTGTCTGCTGCCCATAGTGACGCTCTGCCCGAGACGTCGATGTTCTGCGTCCTTCTTCGATGACAGCATATACTTCGTTTTGCCCTCGTTTACCACCAGTCCCACTTTAGCCGCTTCCGCTTCAATGCCAGCATACGCCTCATTGACGGCTCGCTGAGTTCGGCCGATCACGTCAATGTCATCCGCATAAGCTAGCAATTGAACGGACTTGTGGAAGATCGTGCCTCTGGTGTTGACGTGTGAGTTCCGCACGATCCCCTCAAGGATGATGTTAAAGAAGTTCTGGCATTTGTTAAATTTGTAGTAAATCAGTCTGTCTTCTATGCTCATAAGAAATACATCACTTACGCGTAAACCGAGGGAAGTGACTACTTTTATACACATTTCTTGTAATTTTAGAGTACTGTCTGTAAAAAATTGATCCTCTCAAGCATTTATAGTCGATTTCCTTAAAAGACCGGTGACGCGCCTGATCTTTCCACATACGTCGAAAATGCCATTAGTCGTAAGGGACAAGGAAATGCTTCCCATTTATGCTTTACAAGGTAATTTCTTACCGCCGTAAAGCCAATTAGTTTGGTGGTTTAACATTTTGCAAAATCACCTTGACTTGCCTTTCGGTCATTTCTGGCCACTTTTCACACAATACAAGGCTCAATATTGGTTGTAGTCGATAATGTTTTCGTTTCAATGGTTTTGACTTGTTTTAGCAGTTTTTAGTACACCAAACGCGTCTAGTCTGCATATGGTGTGTGCAGAACATGACCTTCGAACCGCGAATGCGAATGGCATGGATGTAAGCGATATGAAGCGGATGCACCATTCTTTGCATAGTCTTTTCCCTCCTTGAGATTAGGTATCTTTGTATATCCACTTTTCATCTCCAGTCATGATCCGGTGCAAAGATTTATTTTTTTATTGTATATATATAATGTGGTCGCCTTGGCGTAGTGGGTAGAGTGTGACACTCACACGCCGAAGGGTCTAGGTTCGATTCCCGTCTGAACATCTCGAATTTTTCACGGCACCATCCCTTTCGAGCTGCTGACAACACTCAAAGAGTAATAACTGTATAAGAAAGCTTCTCAAACCTCGCGTTCGGAGTCGGCAAAAAATTGTAGGTCCCTTCTACTCGTAAGAGAACAGTGTAGCGCGCACAACACGAGTAGTTGATGGACGAGCTTGGCCTCAGTCCCTCTGTAGACTCTCGCGCCTACAATTATTATTATTGTTACATCAAGATGAAAGTCAGCAGAGCATCTCTCGCTGCTACACCAATCAAACTATGTAAACGCTTGAAAAGTGTTTGTGAGTCACTTCTAGCGACTCTGCGTTCACTTTACATTTGGCACGGATTTTGATCCAATAAAGCCTCCGAAATTTCATCTTTATACTTTAAGGCTTGCCAAGTCGCTGATGCTAAAATCACCACTTTTGAATCTTTTCAGCCAATCTCTTCATGAGGTATTGGTCGGTGCAGATTCACGATAAACATTTGCAATTATTCGATTCGCAATTTATTGTTCATTTATTCAAATCAATAATAAAAAATCAAAAAGTCCCATATATGTTACTCTTTTGCAATGAATCCGGACATTTTGGAAGAAGCCAACAACAATGTTGTTGCTCAAAACAGAAAGGAAAAATTGCACACCTTTCGAATGAATCGCTTACAAGTTGAATCTTATCTGTAGGTGGAGGCATTATTTTAAAACCTAAACCTTATGTTACCCCGATTTCTGAGCAGAAATGTCGAATATATTAAACTCATGGATTTTGAAAATCGGAGCCCGTTAAAGGATCAATGGCATGGAAAGCATGTCACGTTCATGACGAACATGATTTGGGATAAGTGTTACATTGAGAGTATGCTTTGACCTTAAACATTTTTGATGCATGAAAGCAAAGACAAGTTGAATGGTAAGAAAGTCGCATTTACTTGAAACCTGCGTAAAGTATTGCCTGCATATCTCACTCACTGGTTGTCTGCTTCTTTATTACATCATAATTGCTTATATTCTCTCTTATTCCTACTTTTTTGTCAAAATGTTGTTCCGATCAACTCGTTAACAATATTTTAACAATGCACAACCATGCTTAAGGAAACTGGCTCCACTTTCTTGTATAAGGGGCCAAATCAAAATCGCGAAGTGCAAAAATTATCACAAATCAAATCTGGAAATACCGATGAAGTACAAGCCTCTTTGTGCTTAAAATCACAGGTCCTTCAAAGTTCCAAAATTTTCATAGACTTGAATGAATGAAAAATTAATTTAACTTAAAACTAAAAAACTTTGATAGACCTGAAATGTCGATATTCCCTACCCCCACACAAATCCAATATTCAGAAAGGTCAAAAATTAAAAGATGTTCAGATTCGCTAGTACTAAAAACCCGCCATTCCCTAAGAGGTGAAGGACCAAAATTTCAAAATATTGCAGTGGGCAAACATTTTAAATGTTCCAAAAACCAGAAGTCCCAAAAATTATCCAAATCCCTTAATGACATAAATCCCAAAAATATCTGATTTCAGAATGAGTTCCAAAACAATTAAAGGCCTAAATTCTGTAAATGTCAAAAATGTTGATAATTTTTTGAGCTTAAGAAATATCTTCTTCAATTTAGTGAATTATTGTTTTGACGAGAATGTATGTTTTTCAAATTAAGTCCCTATGCCAGGTTGACATTTCAAAATTTGTTTCGTAAACCGCATTGGCTTCTTAAAGCCGGTGAGCATGTAACATCCAATTAGGAGGAGATTGCGTTTAAAATTGTGTTTCCTTTATTTCATTTCCTTCGAAATGTTCCTTTGTTTTCTCCGTCTGTTACAATCGATTGTCATGGCATTGAACGGGAATGTCACTGTCAGATGCAAGTCATTTAACATCCTGAGAAATCAGTTCTTCATCCGACAAGTCTTATATTTCTGAGAAAATAAGAAGAGAGGATTTCTTAGTATTACGTCTGTTGTGAGTCCGAAAAACAGAGGCATCAGGTTACAGAACATACTGAATAATTAACAAAATGTTACGTGTACGCCACAGGGGTACACATAATGAAAGAAATAAATATTCGTACACACGTTCGAAAGCATTTCGAGAACAATCGAGTATTAGACTTAAGAGATTTTGGTTCATACTTCATGTTCACCTAAGATGGTAGACGAAAAAGAAGATTGACTTTCGGATCCGTAGAAATTGCTGAATGGTTTCGATGCATTATGTGCAAGTTGTATCTTTCCGTTGCACTGAGAGAATTCCAAGAAAACTCTAAATTAGTTGTTAAGTCTGAAGTGGAGAAATGGGCAAACAGCTTAACAGCACAGTAGCTTATTGAAAATACTCTCAAGACAGCTGCACTCTCATTGAATCCCTCGAGTGTATTGTACAAATTCCAGTAACTGGAGATCTGCTTTAATGACCTGTTTATCAAAATCAAATGCAAGTAACTCCATGGAATTCAATGCAATGGAGATTGACATCACATTCGAATTTAGAAGTTCAGAATTATTTCTTTGCTGCAACGGAAAGTTGTGAGCTAATGGAGACCTTTAGAATTTGCTGCTTGATTGGACATCTCCTTATATTCTTCAGCACAGAAAACTTATGCTGCAAATCTAATCAAGTTGATTTTCAAAGCCTTGTCTCTTGTGTAAGTTTTCAGTAAACAATACACAGCAATATGTCCCTTCAGCCTTCTTTTCTTGAGGTTGCTGAGGCACTGTGGGTCTTCTTCTAAAGAAAGAAAATGTTCTTATTATGACATTGATATATGGATTCCGCTAAAAAGTTAAAATTATAAATACTTCCAATAAAAAAAAATTGTTTTCAATATGTGCTCTATGGTACACACATGCATGAATTCATCCTTTCGAACTTTATCGTTTTAATTACTATTTAACCAACTATTGGGTACGGAATGATTCAAATTTTCGCTTTCATTGTTTGTGGAATCTAAATTTTTTCTGCAATAGTTTATGCCAGCTTCACTGCCTATTTTGCGTGAATCTTCTCTCCACAGACAGAACCTTAAGGGCTCATACAGTGTTGAGAGTTCTTTTTGTGCCTCACTTCAGGGAGAATATTAAGAATCATCATTGTTGTTCTAACTCTCGATGAGAGATACACCTAAGATTGAATAAATAAATTAAAAAATTAATTAGTCAATTATTTTTAGGTCCTTAATAATAATTGTTGGCGCGGCAGTCCACAGGGGGACCAGGGCCTAGCTTGCCGACTCCGAACGGCGAAGTTTGAGAAGCTTTCTTAGACAGTTGTTACTCTTTGAATGTTGTCAGCAGCTCGAAAGAGGTGGTGCCGTGAAAAATTCGAGGTGTTCAGCCGGGAATCGAACCTAGACTCTTCGGCGTGTGAGCGTCGAACTCTACCCACTACGCCACGGCGGCCCGGATCCTTAACAAACAATGTAATAGAAGGAACAGCCGCTAGTTTAGAAAATTCAAAAAAAGAGATAAATTATTTCTTTGTTCAAATTGCTGTCGGTGAACGCAACCTTAATTGCGCGAGTAAAGTATACTTTACTCCCGGTTAGAAAAAAATTTACTTGAATCTCTTTTGAAAGAGAATACTTCAAATTCCTACAGTGACAGAGCCATTATATTATCTCCTCTTTCTGCGAACCGTGTCCATGACTGATTAAATCAGTACAAAAATTGTAAAACCTCTGTGCCAGGTAAAAAATAGACTAATGTCCGCTATCGGAGGAAGTACATCACAGACGTTTCACATTCAATTGAATTGCCCCCCCCCCCCAACAATCCACTCCCTTCCGTTTATCTGTTGACCTGTTTCAAACTTATTAGATCACTTCAGTCCACCACTTCCACCAACTTGTCCCTCCCCCACCTTTCTGCGAAAAGAAAAACAGACATGAGAAATTGACCAGGGACAGGGTTTGTTTTTTTTCTCCTCAGCTTTTTGTATTCGCCCTTATTTTCAACGTTTCCACCTTAGAGGTAAATCTAATCCCATTGACACACAATCTCTCAAGCGCCCTACTTTCGATTCCCACCGGAACGGCACTAATTGAAGAGTGCATTCCTAACATCGATCGAACCACCGCTCTCTCCTCGTTCACCTTAATTATTCATCCATTAGTTAGCAGCAGGACACAACCCCACCATGTCAGGCTTTGTAAATTAAAAACCATGGGATTTGATGAAAATTCATTGCAAAAAATACGAAACCCTTTCTTCCCCCGCCGTCCGCTGGGAATGTGAGTTTTCATGGTAGTAGTGCAGCAGGGAAAGTCCACCGCACACACACACAAATTCCCTTCGCTTGCTCTCCACACTTGCGTCTCTTGAATTGAATTCCTCGCCTTCGGGGCAGCGCTCCTGCAGCCCAGTCGTCCTCGCACCAATCGGCAAATTGCCACATTCGTACATTTTGAGTTCATTGAAATTCTAAAACTAATTTAACTTTGATGCAGAGGCGAGCGCCAGTCCCGCTCACAACACTACATGAAAACAATTAAAGGGACCAGCGCCGACACATCGCACCCTCCCACCCACTAGAGGGCAGCTTAATTTAAAAGTCAACCTCTAAACACTGGCCAAAAACATATACCTTGGAGAACAACGGAAATAGAAGAAAAAAGTGTAGAACATAGAAATTCTGGCTAAACTCCAAAAATTTATTGCATATCCGATACGTGGGGCACACACAACACAAGTATCTGAGGGCCAGCCTGTCGTGCCGTTAGCGGTGGTTGACCACCACTCCAATATCGTTGGCGTTGGGTCGCCTGGCCGCCCCGAAAGTTGGGCCAGAGTGCTATGAAAAAGCACTCAATGAAACATGAAAAACCAATTTCACAGAAACTAATTAGAGGAATATTCTTTTTTTTCGGAGGGAAAAATGATATACAAGGACCACAACCAACACAACGGACACAAGACGAAGACGACGACGACGACGGGCTAAGTTGCAGCGTCAATGACGGGACGACAGGGGGGGACGACAAAGAAAAATAGCACTCAACACAAAGTAAACATTTAAAAGAGGAGAAGCCGACATAAATAACATTTTGTATCTCCATTCTCCGATTCTGGACGGATTCTTAACATCATCCGGAGGTCCTTGTGCCCTCGTCTCGAATCTCTGGGAAATCCAGGCAACCGTTGCCTGCTCAGGCGACTAGCGAGATACCCATAAATCATTCAAATGTGATAACGTCCATGTTAAGTGTATTGGTTGGTACGGAGGTTGCTGGGCAGGCTGAGTCCGACGCCAAAATTCTCACAGCGAGTGGGTGAGCTGAAGCATCAGTAACAAAACCCAAGATAAACAAAAGCAAAGTGAAGAGCTCCTCCGGGTGTGGGTGCGCGTATGCAAGTGTGTGTGTGTGTGTGGGGAGGGAGAGGGGTCTGAAATTGATTTCGAATGAATTTTTTGAATTCCCGGAAGCGATATGATTAAAGTTGAAAAGTCAAAATGGAAGCGAGTGCTAACGCGTGTTAGGCGAACGAATCGATATCGAGACAATGGAGTGCTCTGGTTTTTTGAAGAACTGTCGTGACGAGCAAATGGTGTTGACGAAGCTGTTCAGATGGCGCTTGTTATCAACTCAGGAATGGAGCATGAAAGTTGGTTGGATTTTAATTTTGCTCAAAAACAGGGGTATTTTTTTAGAACTTGCGCAGATCTGCGGTTATCGTGCTTGCATTCGAGTTCAAAACAAATGATTGTCCTGCCTAAAGCTGGGTGTTCAAAGTCCCATTCGTGACTTTTGACCAAATGAGCGAAAGGCAAATTTGACAAGCATCGCGGCATTGTGGAAATTTGGAAAAAAGCGGTTTCAACGTATTAATCCGTGTCGCGTGACAGAATTTTTCATCGGACTCGTAAATAGGAAAGTTGGTCGCTGGCTTGGCGGAACTAACCTACTGCCAATTGAACTCTTACGATGCAACAGTGTTTTTAATTAAATTCAAATCCACCATGCTTTAGCGGACTGCATGACACAACACTTGCGGCGCTTCCACAGTATACCCCGGCTTTATCCTGTCGCGGTATTGCTGTATAAAATAACACTAATCTCACCGCACAAACCAGGATTCCCGTCCAACTTTTCACAAAATCCATTATTCCTTGAGTAGATTCGCATCACACTTTCCTGACGGCTAAAAGGCGTTTAACCCCACAAAAAAAAACCGAGAACCTTCCCAACTTTTCTAACACAACCCCGCGGGAATATAAAGCATCTCTAAACACAATCAGCTTATCTAAGGCACTCACTGCAGTGCACACAATGTGGGTGGGCTAACTCGAACGTTGTCACCAAATTTTAGCCACACCTTGTGCAACACTCTCTGCATGCTGCGCCATTAAAACTTTCATAAACACTCACTTACTGATTGTAATTGAAATTCAGAAAAAAAAAAACAAAAAATAACAACAATCCTTCCATCCTTGCAGTGCATCCTTTGAATAGCAACGGCACAGTGTGGGGGATGTGTGAAGGGGAAAAACCGGAAAAACGCTCGCAGGCAAACTTTTGACATGTGCGCGCGCGAAAATGCATGAAATTTCCATATTTGCTCATTAACTTATGTTGCATAGTTAACAAAATGCAGAAGTTGAGCATCCTTTTGCGGAACAAGCCCACTTCCCCCCACACACCCACACACGCGCGGAGCGTATCTCCATACGATCCACTGAATGGTTAATACCCGCCTGCGGTTAACCCGGATACACAAACGGATTAAGTGAATCGCATGTGAAAGAGGATGCAGAGGAAAAAGAATCAAAAACAGCAACACCGAAAACAAAAAAAAGAGCAGCGAAATTCATATAAATAAAATTTTGAAAGCGGAAAACCAGAGTAGGAGCGCATTTCATGGTTACTTTTCAGTGGGAATTACAGCCATCTGTGCGCGGAGATAGATGGTGCTCCAGCGTTGACACTCGAAATGGTGTTGAACTGTCGGGTAAAGTTTTCCCGCTGGAGAGTTATTGCGGATTGACAATTAAGATGCTTTAAGCGAACCGGCACTAGGCCAGAAGGAACACACATGCTGCGAGCTGAACGCTTTTGGGTACTGAGGCAGGCGAACATCCTGAAGTGTTTACCAATGCGGATGGGTTTTGGCATAAACTTTGTGCAGAAGTTGATGTGAAACTTTCACTTAGACCCGCAAGACTCGCTTTGCACCACGCGCCGCTGTTCGGAATGCGAAAGTTTAGATGAGCGTTCGGCGAGTGTTGTATCATAAATGAGTGAGATATGAATTGCAGGACGAGTGTACTCTGGCTGTTGTTGCAAGCAATCGGGTCATTGTGTGTGGGTGGGGATGGGTGGTGGCGAGTGTATCAACATTTTGGGAATTACGTTATCTCTGTTATGAGGAATGAGTCATTTTGTGGAGGAGATAATTTATCTGGCAAAACAGACGGAAGAAGAATGAAACTAATTTTTGTGGTTTGTTTTAGCCATGCCTGGATCTGCATTCCCAACCATAGAGGACAAACTGTTAAGCGACGAAAGAAATTTCTCCTCAACCTAGCACCGGGAATGGAAGCCGGCTCTGTTTTGTTACTTTTAAGTAGATCTAGAGAATACAGCATTTTTATTGTACCAGGAGAAGATGTGAAGTCGTAGACTGTAAGCGACATAGTCACAAAACAAAAAGGTCTCGAAGTTAAACCTTGGAAACCCTTAAAGTTGGAGTGACTTGACTTGACCCATGACTTAAACTCTGGCACCGTAAGCGACACAGTCACAAAACTTAAAAGTTTCGAAGCTCAACTTTGAAAACCCTAAAGTCGCATAATATTGGGCGGATATCATACTCCCCTGATTTAAACTCTGTGACTGTAAGCGACACAGTCATAAAATTTAAAGGTTTCGAAGCTCAATTTTAGAAACCTATAAAGTCGGATAAGATTGGGCGGATATCATATTTACTTAACATAAACTCTGTGACTGTAAGCGACACAGTCACAAAACTTAAAGGTTTCGAAGCTCACCTTTGGAATCCCTTAAAGTCGGATAAGATTGGGCGGATATCATATTCCCCCGATTTAAACTCTGTGACTGAAAGCGACACAGTCACAAAGCTTAAAGGTTTCGAAGCTTAACTTTGGAATCCCTTAAAGTCGGATAATATTGGGCGGAAATCATATTTTCTTGACTTAAACTCTGTGACTGAAAGCGACACAGTCACAAAGCTTAAAGGTTTCGAAGCTTAACTTTGGAATCCCTTAAAGTCGGATAAGATTGGGTGGATATCATATTTTCTTGACTTAAACTCTGTGACTG
Source organism: Eristalinus aeneus (assembly GCA_955652365.1). Lineage (NCBI taxonomy): Eukaryota > Metazoa > Arthropoda > Insecta > Diptera > Syrphidae > Eristalinus > Eristalinus aeneus. The sequence goes on from OY019131.1 coordinate 26,991,451, forward strand.
TAAGCGACACAGTCATAAAATTTAAAGGTTTCGAAGCTCAATTTTAGAAACCTATAAAGTCGGATAAGATTGGGCGGATATCATATTTACTTAACATAAACTCTGTGACTGTAAGCGACACAGTCACAAAACTTAAAGGTTTCGAAGCTCACCTTTGGAATCCCTTAAAGTCGGATAAGATTGGGCGGATATCATATTCCCCCGATTTAAACTCTGTGACTGAAAGCGACACAGTCACAAAGCTTAAAGGTTTCGAAGCTTAACTTTGGAATCCCTTAAAGTCGGATAAGATTGGGCGTATATCATATTTCCTTGACTTAATGAATGAAGATTCGTGAGCATCAGACGTTTAATGTTGTTAATGATGTTATTAGTAGGTGATGAGCTTGATAAATCTTCCTGCTCTACAGGGTGGTACTCACTTTAGTCAACATTTCCATAGTCAATTGTCCACTTGACAGTTTTGAAGGACAACTGACCTAAGAAGCCAGCTCTCCGGCTTAAGGTTTTCAGTCAATACTCTTCTACGTCCCGGAATCGGCGCAGTGTCTCTTTCCTTTTCAATGTCCACCTAATCAATGTGGAAGGTTCACTAAATGACTGCATGGACAGTGAAGAATAAGATTGGTTTATTACAAAATCAGATTCCACTGAAACTAACAATCTTCACTCATAACTGCTGCTTCTGTTTCAAATTCCCATTCGAGTTATTCCAAGCAAAAAAAAAAAAACTAACACACCACCTCCTCATACCAAAATTGTCAGTCCTCCATGTGCCAATCTAAACGTTTCCCATGTTCCTCAAGTATTCCGATAAATTAGCCATCAAAGCAAGTTCCAAACTTCAATCAATTTGCGATTGATGAGTCAATATTGATATTCATCCACGAACATCCCAGTACATCCACACCGATTAATTACCATTCAAATCGCAGAGTTCTTCTCAATTTTCTGTCCCTAGAGCTGTTGTACACAGCTTCGGCGTCGCTTGGCTTCAGTGTTTGAGCGTTAACCGACGCAGATAAGAGTCCGCTTGCGCTACAAAAAGAAGTGTAAAAGACTGCCTGGCAAGCAGATAAGCCCGCCAATAAACAACCGTTTTCCGTCATAAATACTGAAACAAGCGAAAACTTCATCTAGTCCCGCCTCGCACTTCTTCTCCGTTGTCAAATTGAATATTCAATTTCAACGGTTGTATTCATGCGTTAAGGGCTTTTCTCGCTGCCTGCCGCGCTACGCCACCGCCACCGCCAACGCCACCTCTCAAATCCCAACTCACTTTCGGCTGCTTCCCAACTCAATTTAAAGTCGTTGTGGTTGCTGCCCCATTCTGTCCCGATCCATCCTCGTTTCCCGTTGAGAAGGAAACAATGAAATAATTCCAGTATAACGTTGAAATAATATTGCAGGCGAAGCTCTGCACGCTAGGGGAAATAGCCGTCTTCGGGTTTGTTCTCTCTCCCTGGAGGCATTCACGGTGTGTTGTGGCTAGTGAGTTTTTCCGCTTGCTGCTCTCATCTAAGATTCAGCAGACATTCGCAGAGCGAGTGTCCTTGCATGCGCTGTTTTGAATCTCAATTCAACGCTCCCAGTCAGCTGCGGAAGAAGAAAATCCTGCCGGAGGCAACTGCTACACCGTCTGGCCGGTTCCTCGGACTCCCAAGGACCCCTTTCGTTCACCGTCTTACAAGCTTGGAATATTCAATGCAAAGCAAACATTCGTTAGAAGTGTCCTCACTCCTCACTGTGGGTGTGGAGGGGACCAGTATTTCACGTGAATAGTCGCCGTAATTGAGGTGCAGCAAGACGAAGGACATGCTCTCACACTTGTTAGTGCGAACAGCGATTGTATGTAGGTGTGGACGGAGAGGGCCCCACTTTTCTTTTGATTAAAAGTCCACCTTATGCTTATGTGCACCCAGGCAGTTTGAAGTGTCCTTCAATAATTGCCCCCAAGGCTAGGCGACTGACATACATAAATGTGACGACAAAAATTGAATGGAGGGCAGTTTTGTTTTTTCTTTAGTCAGCTTCCTCTCTGTGTTTGAAATGCGTATGTGCTTTGATTGTCCTTGGAACTGAGGTTGTTGTGTCTTTTTTGTTTTTTGCTTGTGCCCAGGGCATACTTCAGTCCGCTGCGAATGGCAGGAGGGAATGAATGGCTTTCGGAGGGTTGGTTGATTGCTCTGTGACGACTATTTGGTTGTTAACGTTTGAGTTGAATGGCGTTTCCATCAATGTAAAATTTGTCTTAAAAAAGTTCGTTGCTCAGTGAACGGACTCTACAGTTGAAGGCAGAGGGCGAGGACCTTTATTCGAAGTGGATTAGGTTAGGGAAGGATATCTGCCTAAGTGACACCCTGTCAATTACCGAAAAAGACGTGCTCTGTTAGCGAACGGATGAGAAAGGAATTCTACAATGTGTTGGGTGTGTTGAGAGGAAAGAAAAAAATTTGCCAATTAAGGTTCTTTGTGTCACCAAAAGTGACACCATGAATTCAAATGGCAGCAGAGTGGATTGTGTGCTGAAGTCGATGGGCTTGAGCTGGGAGGGATTTCGCATTTTCAAGATTTTGTCCATCAATCCTCAACTGGCTTATTGGCAGTCTTTCGCAGAATAGCCTTTTGCCCCCACATGCTGTTCATTATTCGTCACTTTGTTCGTAAAATGATTTAGGCTGAGATGTGGGGAATGTTTGAAATGGTCAGTTGGAGTGATTTTTTTCTGTGCCGCCAAAGTAGTGAGAACCCGCACGATTCATCTCTTGTAAAAAGGGTAGAACGGATGCAAATTTAAAAGTTTTTGTTTTACCAGGCAACGCTTTTATCCGCCCGAATGATGACAAAGGAGGCGGGAATTGACATTACAATCATGCCTTAAAAAGTTACGTGAACCTTTCACCAGATGTTCGATGTAGAACACACATTGGGAAACTCCAGAAATCGAAGATGATCACTTCTCTGAACAAAGGGACAGCCTCTTCCCCGGAGCGTAAGTGAAATCGAACACTGTACCTCGATTTCTGGTTTATACCACTGTATCCAGACATCATCGACGTTCATACAGCTAAGGTACCATCTCTCCTATTGTGCTTTTATAGCACTGAAAAATAAATATTAAAAATACTTTGAAAAATCCAACCCACATATAACGCCTTGAGATACCTTGAAGTGCACCAGTTCCTGAAAATTAATTCGATGCGAATTTCTATTTTTATGAGCATCTGATTATCACCAACTTGAATTCCTTTTCCCACGAATAGAACGCACGCCCTGGCGACGTTGTGAAATTGAAAATTTCTTGCGAAAGTCGAAAGTTATTTTTACTTCCCTTGACAAGATTATATTTCTCAAAACATCCGCTCTTTTCAGTTTGAATGATCACGTTTTCCGGGTATATGAGAGTTGGCTTACACGCGGCAGTATGTTGCAGTAGATACATCTTTTCGCTTTGGCGGAGGTGGCTCTTTGGTTGCTTGTGAAGTACTATTCTCTGAATTCAACATTCCTTCTTCGAGAATTTGTTTACCGTGAAAAGGCAGCTGTAACATTGTGGGAAACTTCGACACCTACTAGCCGATGTTCCATGATTCAATTCCTGGACTGGACACCTAGCGTTTTTTCACGGAAACTCTTTTGTTAAGTTGTTGACATAATTTCCATCGGGAAACCTCAGAGCCATTCTACTTAGAGAACAATTGAACGCACATGAGCTTCTCTTCTACCAAAATTCGAAGCTGGTGACCGCAACGTGAGGATCGGCCAATTTTTAGTCGTAATTCTCGCCCCTGGTGGACAAGTTTAGTGCAAAAATTTGATTTTACACATTCGTTGTGTGATGTTGCCATGTCAGTGAGACATCGGGTTGGTGCCAGTAGTAAACAATCGAAATTAGTCTTGGCGGCCTCAAGAATCGGGCATCGCTTAAACCATATCACGGCGTTTTTTGCGTAAGGCTCAAGAATCAGACTTCGCTTAGACCTCATCACGGCGTCTTTTGCGTAAGCATTTAAGTTTTCATCCACATAATATCGAACTGACCCAAGGAATGAAGCCCATGAACCATTGGGTTTTTGTGAAAATGCGCCATGATAATGGATTTCTTGAAAAAAACATCTTCAGTGAAGAAGTTCATTTTTAGCTCAACTGGTTTCGTTAACATGTAAACTCCACATGTTCTTCTTGACTTACAATGATCTTTAAAGGTATATGGTTTCAGCAGGATGGTGCCACAAGCCACACAACACACATTCAATTTATTGAAGGGTACGTACTGTGGACGTGTTAAACCTTAATTTGCAGTCGATTGGTTATCTCGTTGGTGTGATTTAACGCCGCTTGGCTGTTTTCTGTAAAGCTATGTTAAGCCATTGATTAATGCCAACAATTTGACGACGTTGAAACAACTCAAACCGACGCTGAACGTAAAACAGCAGCAGTTTTCGCCGAACTGTGTCGCTGAAAAATTTGATTCTAAAAATCAAACGCTCTCAAATATGTTCAAATGGCTGTATCAAAGAAAGATGAAATCAATTTAAAAATGTTTTGATTGTGCTTCAAGCCGATATCAAAATTTCAGAAATATTTCCAACGGCTTGCAACTTTTTTTAAGAATGAACTTGTCAAGTCCTAATTGAAAAAAACACTTTCTGGAAACATTCAAGTAATGATTTGTGTTTGGCTAATGGTTCTGTGTTTGAATCGTTTTTCATCTAAGGCACCAACCTCTTCTGAGTTGCTTAAAATGCTTCAGTTGAGGAAAGGTTCGTTTTACTCTTGAGGAAAGCACCGCGCGACCAATAACTCTTCAAATATTTTACCAACGAGTAGAATTGAAAATTTTAAATTGATTGAAATATTTGCATTTTGAGCAATAGTGATAATTGACCATTTCAAAAGGACATACATTATGTGGCCGCCATGGCATAGTGGGTAGAGTGCGACGCTCACACGCTGATGGGTCTAGGTTCGATTCCCGGCTGAACACCTCGAATTTTCCACCGCACCACCTCTTTCGAGCTGCTGACAACACTCAACACACTGTCTAAGAAAGTTTCTCAAACTTTACCGTTCGGAGTCGGCAAAAAACTGTAGGTCCCTTCTATTGTATGTCTCAAAGAGTAATATCCACCTAAGAAAACTTCTCAAATCTCGCCGTTCGGAGTCGACAAAAAACTGGAGGTCTCTTCTACTCGTGAGAGAACAGTAGCGCGCACAACACGAGTAAGTTGATGAGCGAGCTAGGCCCTGGTCCCCCTGTGGACTGTCGCGCCAACAATTATTATTATTGTTATTTAAAATTTATGTCTTTACTCCTTCCCTGAATTGGGTGGACTCGTGCTCTAGTTTTAAATATGTTCAAAGAATATTATGCTTTAAATGTGTGGATCGAACATTTAATAAGCGTTTGAGAGGGTCATCAAAAATGCTTCCAGCGGTTGATTAAGATAAAGTCAGATTCTCGTGAGACCCAAGTTACGTTTGGCAGACCCAAGTTACGTTTGTGGCTTGTACTAAAGCTGGCTAGCGTCTGTGGATTATTCGCTGTAGAAGTCCCTGTGCTATACAAATGGACCACGGATCACATTAAAGTGCAATCCAAATGACAATAATGATAATAATTGTTGACGCTACAGTCCAAAGGAGGACCAGGGCCTAGCTTGCTCATCGACTACTCGTGTTGTGCGCGCTACTGTTCTCTCACGAGTAGAAGGGACCTACAGTTTTGTGCCGACTCTGAACGGCGAGATTTGAGAAGCTTTCTTAGACAGTTATTACTCTTTGGGTGTTGTCAGCAGCTCGAAAGAGGTGGTGCTGTGAAAAATTCGAAAAATTGGTGTTGAGCTGGGAGTCGAAACTAGACCCTTCGGCGTGTGAGCGTCGCACTCTATCCACTACGCCACGGCGACCACGAATCCAAATGATAGGAAGTCAAATTTCCCAAGTCGGTCTTCTTAACCATTCATCTCGTAAAGAGAAACTGCTTCTCCACTTTCAGAGTCGTTCAAAAGGAATCTCAAATGTGACCACTTATAGCAAAATAATGAAATATCTTCCAAAGTGTCCTTGCTTAAATTTCTGACATCCCTCATCCGAAGAAAAAGCAGTTCTCATTTCCTCAGCAATTCTCATTTCCTCAGCAATTCTCTTTAAGAAATACGAAGCTTCAATTTCGAAAACTAAAACTAGAATAACTAATCAACTTTCAGTGCCACCTACTCGTGCCGAAAGCATCCAAAAGCAAGCCAAGTGCTGAATAAATAAGCACTCGTTGCGCAAATAACACCCTAAAACAACAATCCAATAAGCAGAACCGACTCCCTCCGAAAAACGAGATTTCCAATGCAAAGCAACTACCGCTCGCCCATAAAGACGTCCATAAATTCCCCTCCAAGGACGCGCAGCAGCAGTCCCTGGTGTTCATCGCACCACCCGGACCCACCTCCCCAGGGGGAAATTTGCAAATACACCCTGTATCGCAAACAGAATGCCGAATGAATCGGTATCTCACAGATGCACGGCGAACAATTTAGATTCGTCATTCCATCAAATTTAATCGGGGGCAAGGGTAGTAAAACAAAGCACCGTGTCACGGTGTGGCTAAGGACGCCTCGCGTGGTGACAAAAATGCCACAAATACGAAGAACCCTGCGAATTTGCTGGCTGACTTCATCGCACATGTTGCGGGAGTGTGGTGCAGTTTTTCTTGTTCCGGTCTGTTGCGGTTTCCTGAAAACACGCGCACTGTCCTTAGGGGGGTTATCAATTTTTATTTATTCAACGCCTCACAGAAGGTTCAGTGAGTTTTAATCAAAAATCAATTTATTTCACAATGAAGCGTAGTTTTTGCTTGTCCGTTGTCCGCTGTTGTCAATGGCTGAAGTGACGCATTTTCCGCCCAATCTATTTGCAATCACATCAAGGGCATGTCATACAAGTGCAAAACACAACAGTTTTATGTCAATTTAAATGCTAAACTGTTTGAATAGTTCATTTGGGGACGGGCCGACTATGAAGCGGGAGCTAGCGTGCTCCCAAACTGACAGACACCGCAGCAGAGCTGGTTTGTGTGCAGGATTAAGCGCTGCAGATGCGAATTAATTTGAAATTAATTGAGTGCGCCGGGCTTTCTGTTGCTGACTGTTTGTGCTGTTTTTTTTTGTCATCTTTTTGCCCTTCCGTGTCATTTGTCGTCGCGATGACAACAGGACGACTATGGATTGGGGAGATGAGAAATGTTTGCATTTAATCACCAAGTGCTCGGTTTTTTTGGCGACTGCCTAAATGATTGTTTGATTGGGGCGATGAAATCGAAACAAAAGCTGTCCTGGGAGGGTAATTTAACATCAGAACAGAGTGTCTGAATTAATTTCAGGACTTTTTTCTTAAACCGGACTCCCGCTGGTGGATGCTTATTTTAGGTTATCAGTATTTGGGGTGAGGAGGAAACCGGTTTGATTTCTAAAATGCGCCTACGGCACGAAAATCTTCAAATTCAGTCGTGATATGATGTTCTGGTGAATGAACAACAGACGTTCCAAAAAGCGAGTTTTTCAATTCGTTCTTCAAATAAATCCGTGCAGGACACTTTAACCTCCCTCATTCGGTAGAATTACAGTCCAGTGCCACGTTTTCGACGATTTTAATGCCGCTTATGATAGAGGGACGAGCTATACAGAGGGACGAGCTATATAGAGGGACTAGCTATACAGAGGGACGAGCTGTACGGTGGGACGAGCTATACAGAGGGACGAGCTGTACGGAGGGACGAGCTATACAGAGGGGCGAGCTATACAAAGGGACGAGCTATTCAGTGCTACGTCTAGTATTGGCATCCCTAACAAACTCGTCAGATTGTTTACGATGACGATGGAGAACTCTCGCTGCTCCGTCAAGGTTGGTAACGAACTTCCTGAGACGTTCAATATCCAAAAACGTTTTAGACAATACCCCCTGCTGTCATGTTGCTCCTTTAACATCACACTTTGGAAGAGCATGCGAAACTCACAAGTCAACACCAGAAGCAATATCTTTCAACAGTTGCTATAACTTTTAGCTTGTGCCGACGACAATGACGTGGATTATGAACACGACATTGACGTGACATCCAGCCGTCAATGAGGCATTTGCTGGCAGTGAAAGAAAGCTTTGTGTCTGGTGAGGGATGAAGGCAAAACAGTTCATGCTATCATCAGTGAAGGGTACACAGCGTCGACGTCTCGGACAGAACTTCACATTAGGCAGCAGAAACTTCGATGTAGTCAAGGAATTCTTCTACATCGGTTCCGCAATAAATAGGGACAAGAACATTAGTACCAAAATCAGTCGTAGAATTCCCTTTTTTCCAATTGCTGCTTCTTCGAACTCAAAAGTCAACTGGCCCCGTCTCGAAGACTAAACTGGCTTTATGTAAAAGCCTGATTATCCCAGACCTGCTTTACCGCACGGAAACTTGGGAGCTACTAAAAGCGGATGACGAAGCCCTTAGTGTTTATCAGGGAAATGTTCTGCGTGCGATTTTTGACACTGCTTTGATGGAATCCGAAGGAGAAGATACAACGACGAACTTTATGCGTTGTCCGGCGGCATGCGCCTGGTCAACTGTCTTCGAATCTCTCGTTTAAGGTGGCTAGACCACGTAGAGCCTATGGAAATCACTACCTTGTCTCGAAAAGCTTTCGAATCCGAGCCATTTGGACAACGCAACAGAGGATGGATTGCGCCTTAAGTGTCGCCATATTGGAGTGCCAAACTACAGCTACCGAGAGATCATCCGAGATGGAGAGACGTGTTGTTTGAGGCCCAGGTCCACCCTGGACTGTATCACCAATCAAAGAGGAAGCTATCTTCTGATAAAAAATGGTGCCGTCTCTAACAAGATAATCTGCGGTATCTTCTGTAATGCTTTGCAGACCCTACTTTCGTTGCCACAAACTTAATTTCAAAAGAGAACAGATCAAACGAATCCCCATAAGTTGTGCTTCCTTTACAGAAACACCTCTCACAGCGAAGGACATCTAAGGAAAAACAAAAAACCACCACCTACAACAAAGAAACACCTTTCACCCATCTTGACCACTCCTGGGTGCCAAATTAAATTCCACATCACCCCCAGTTCGATTTTGACACATGCCATGTTCAGCTGCCGACACTGCTTTGTAATTCTCTCTTTCAACGTTCCCCGTCTGTACTTCTGTTCTTCGTCGGAAAATTTTAATTGACTTTCCTTCGACGAGTCGGGGCTTTAGTTGGCCCAAGTTCGTCGCTTGCGCGCTCTTCGGTCGCACTCATGAGACCTGAGAGTGTTCCTTCACTGTAGAATCGCAGCTTTCTCTGTTCATTATCCAAATGGAATCAAAAATAAACAAAAAAAATATAGAGACAGAGGAAGAGATTGGGAATTACAATGGGTCCGTGCATTAATAAGGCTTCAACTGCCCCCCTAGAGACAAATTACGTTTCATTATCTGAAGCATCCCCGGGACATTCGCAGCGCGTTATGAGGGTGCTGATGATGGGAGACGATGATTAAAACCCCATTACCATCACCCGGGCAGGGGCGGGCCCGATTCTCCTTATCGCCACCGATTATGTGGAACAGGTCCTTTCTTCATTTCGATTTTCATCGTATCCTTCCTCTCGCAGTCTCTATTCTCCTACGTCCGGTTTTGTTTCAGAAGGAGTAAATTCTAATTAAAAACGTGCAAGCAGTGGACTTCTTTAGTTCCTAGTTCCACTGGCAGTGAGAGTATGTGCGGCTGGGTTGCTTGATAGTCCCCGTATTCGAGATACCAAACTTTTTTGTTTTTTTTCCCCCGAGACCCATCATTACCATCAGAATTAATTGTTGTTGTTGTACTTGATGATATTACATGACAACCAACTAATGACAATGTACTCTTAGTTTTCCCTTCCAGTCCTGGTCCTTAACAAGTTACACGCCGCCACCCCAATCCCGCTCACATGCTATCCGCTCGTATACCAGTTTTTTCAATTAAACTCTCACAAGGAATGCTTTGGGCCATGTGAGTGTGTGCAGCGGGATAGACTGAGGATACAGAGAGCGGAAAGAGAAAAAAAAAGGCTCACTTCATCAAAGGATAAGGGCGAGAGGAGTTCCTTTGGCAGCCCAAGACTACACTCTTGAATGAATGTTCACCGAACAACAACACAAAAAAGCAATCACACATGAGGGTAAAGGCATCCATCCGGTCTGTCTGGAGGGGTGTACCTCCGAGGTCGTCGAGGAATGCACATGAAAATGTTTTGTAATGAAATTTCTTGCCATTGTGCGATGCACTGACGGAATGCAGTCGAGAGGATGCAGAGAGCTGCTCAGCCAGGGTGTATTTTATTTTCTTTTTTTTTTGTGTTGTTTTTGTTGTAAATGATTCTATTAATTCCTCTGCATCCTGTGCTCACATTTTGGAGGATAATTTCGTTGAGCAATGGTGCTGGCGATGGAAGGGAAAATGAGGATGCAGACAAATGAATGAAAACACACATGTGTGGTGTGGATGTTCTGTTTTCCAAAAGGGAACTCGATTATAGCTGATGTGGTGGGGCAAGACTGATATTTGGGTTCAATTTGGTTACGTTTGGAAGGGTTGTGCTGTGAGAGCATATCGTACACTGTTTTCTGAGTGGGAATGTGCATGTGTTCTTTATCTGTTACATTGCACGTAGCTGTTAATTGCGATATGTTCTCAATCTTTCGGAGGTCTTTGCTTTGCCCTTCTTCTTCCTCTTCGTGATTTCGGGCAGCTCTGTGGGTGGCGTTAGACAAGTTACAAAATTTGAAATCATCCTCATTGCCGTCGTCCTTGTTACAAAGTGCTAACACATGCAAGACCTATAGGGCACTCGATGCTCCGTGACAAATTTTAACTCATCAACAGGTCTTCCCTGGCGAAACCGGGCAACTTTATGGAGTTCATGTAACCACGTCGTCCTGAGTCTGCCAAACAGTCACCTGCCTGGCAGAATCCCTTCTAAGACACAACTCGGAAGCAAAATCAGGAACTTTTGTAGTTAACTGCTTGAATGTAAGGACGAACAATTACTTTGGCTGGTCCCTAAGTATAAACAAAATTTCTCACAAAGCTTACATGTGGCAAAAACAAGGTAGACTTGGTATTGCAATAATCGGTGTTTCATAGTGCTTCCTTGTGGCTGCCGTGGCGTACTGGCTAGAGTGCAACACTCAAATACCCGAAGGCCCAAGTTCGATTCCCGACTGAACACCAAGAATTCTTCACGGCACCACCTTTTTCAAGCTGCTGACAACACTAAAAGATTGATAACTGTCTAAGAAAAAGCTTCTCAAACTTCGCCGTTCGAAGTCGGCAAAAATCTGTAGATCCCTACTACTCGGGAGAGAACAGTAGCGCGACCAATAGGAGTAGTTGTTAAGCAAGCGGGTCCCTGGTCGCCTATGGACTGTACCGCCACATGGTATTCCTAATGATTTAAATTTTTCCTGGAATGGCATTACGCCCTAAGAGAAGGCATTTTCCGCTCCATTCCATTCATCAAATTTTTGACATCGAGTTAAATGATGAACTTCTTTACATGAGGCAACTTGGATCAGGGTATTCCCTATTGCGTTGTCTCGTTATTGGGCTACAGCTGGGTTATGTACACACTCTGTGGGGCTTAACACAGGAAGCGTTGTATCTGATCAAACAAATTGTCAGGATGCATGATGTCAGGATCTATAGCGTTAATCGTTAAAGCTTTCCTTCAAAACGCAACAGAACTTTATGACGCGGGATATATTTTTCCTTTGAAGAAACCAAGCGATTCAAAACCCCCTGGTCTGGAGCTTTGTTTAACAGTTGTTTAACATTAAGAGGCGTTGTGTCCTAAAAATGTGCGGACTTTCCTAATACACACCATTTTCTTCGCCAAAATTTTCAAGAAACCATAACCCCAAACAGAGCTAGGGATAGAAAGATGAGCTTTTCTCTCCAATAGACAATGATTCTTTTCATCTTGGATTCTATATTCCAGATAAAAATAATGTTGTCATATCCTCCGGGAGATCGTTACAGTTCTTAGCAATCTTTGGAAACAAATTAATTAGCTATTGACATGGGCTGTCTGCATTTTTTTTGTATTCTCTCTCTGAACGCAGCACTCACAAGTAGCCTGAACATCTGCAGGCCTCGTATTTGACTGGAAGCATTTCCTTTTACTAGTCTTCTAAACCTAGGCCTCTTTACTGTGGCATTTGTCAACCCAGTACATTCGTTACAACTTCTTTAAGAGCGTTTGGGCACCAGTTCTATTGTCACAACAAACAGCGGCGAATTTTTAGACAGTCTTGGGGATCCTCGGTTATAGCTCTTCGACGTCAAATGTAGCTGTCCTGCCCGTGACCATTCTGCGATCACCAACCACTGACTACCGTTTCCAAATGCCCTTTAAAAAAAAAAATCAAGAAAATGTGCTTTACACAATTCAATTTGCCATCACCCAATACCAGTAAGAACTTAGCCAGCGCCAGGTTAGCTAGTGGGATTATTAACAAATTACGAAAGATTTACAAGTCCATCCCCTTGATTGACAGAGGACTAATTATATCAGTCGACTGAAGGACTAGGGGATTACTCGATAGTGACTGGAACTCAAACACTTGCCTCTTTAACGTGATTCAGCATTTCAATGGAAGCGCGTTTGTAAAACTTTATACAAAATGATTGTTATACGAGACAAGGACGATTTCATTTATCCCGTGTCATTAGAGCTCTTTGGGTGTCTGCATTAAGTGTCTGAGTTGTAAATTCGTCTATTCTCAAATTTAAAGCACTCGAATGACTTATCCTTGCTTTGTACAGTCATGCAGCGGAGGACTCTTTAAGTGTGGCTAACTGAAAAAGATCCCTTAAGGACCCCTTAACGGACTTCTTGTTTTCCCAGAAATCATATAATTTCTTGTTTCCCCTTTAGTCATCCCCCTGTGAGGAGATAATCCACCAACGTCACCATTCACCATCATATGCGCCCCCGTCTTCGAATGGCACAGGCATCAGTCATCCCCCTCAAACAAAAAACTTTCCAATCTCTCATTAAGCATTTCCCCGAGCTGAACCGAAGCACGCGTGGAATTCCAGAGACACTTTGCAAACGCCTTTCCATTGAACCCAACCAAAAGTCACTCAGTTAATCAAATTAATTAATTGGAAAAAGAAAAACGAAATCCACCTGAAACGAAAGTCTTTCGATGGTGTGCGTCTGTGAATAAAATCCTCAAAACTTCAACGATCCGCAGAAGAAGATGGCGCGACCAAACCAAAAAAAAAAGCACAACAAATTAAATCCCCCACCGCTCCGAGTTCCGTGCCATCAAACCTGTCATTCGTTGCTGACTGGTGGTTGTATCCTTTTTGCCTTCCTTGTCCGTTGTGCTGAACAAATTAAAACAATAAATCAATTTTAATGCAGCCATGTTGTTTTTATTTGCCCCTATTCGATCCCAGTTCCGTTCCACTTATTCTATAATTTGACAACGAATGCTGCGGACGACGACAACAACGACAACGACAACGCCAACGCAAACGCAAACGCCAACGACAGCGACTAATACTTTCGGGATGCCAAATAGAAAATTTTACGATCCTACACCGCCGCCCTAGGGGTCCTATCTTTGGTTGGTCCGCGAAGGACCCGCTGCCGGATGTGCTGCCCAGAATAATAAAAGGACTCATTTTCATAATTGAAAAAGACAATTAAATCTGGCCATTGACGGGAAATCTTTGCGATATAAAAATAAGTCATAAAATCCAGAAGCTGTCAGCGTGCGCCTGGAAAAGGGTCGCGTCGCATCGTGAAACCAATGAAACGTCCAGCTGACTCTTAAATTTTTAGAGGGGATCTCTGGACATCATTCTGTGATTTCTTTAAAACGAGAACCGAGCACGAAGCTATCCACCCATTGTCCCCTTCCGCAGAGTGAACTGCAGTTCGTAAGGAGTGGGTTATCTTTGTCGACGCCAAGTGTGAAGCAAAGCAAAACGAAAGAGGCGTCCGCACGGAAAAAAGCTGAAAGAAACCGTAGCCCTCAGTGCAATTAATGCGATATAAAGTGGGAATTAGAGCATCTGCATTACTCTGTGAGCTATTCATTACAGGACCCAGTTTCTCTTTCTTTTTCCTTCATTTCGCACATTTTACCCTTTGGTCCTCGGTGGGAGTTGAATGTTTTTTTTTTCATCTCGTTTTTGTCTGTTCTTCCATGGATTTCGGTGTAATCTCCTCCCTGGTAGATGGTGTCAAATATAAGCCTCCTCCCCTGCTCCTATTAAGTGTTGTGCATTAAGCAAGGATAAACGAGGATACACACACACATGATAAAGCAAAGAGGAGTATAAAAAATGGAGCACAAACAGCACATAGTCAAGAGAGGGGGTGGGGAGAGGGAAGTCCCATATGCTGCATACCCTGATGGCTATTTGGTGTTCTTTTAATGTCATGCAGCGGCATGAACACACACTCACAGAAACATAGGACACACGTCGTTAATCCTAGAATGGGATTAACCCATTGTGTGTACCTGTCGCTCAGAGGGTCCGCTCAGCGTGTGCGCTTCTTGTCAGATGAACACTAAGGGATGTCGCACAGCGGACACCACCTTTGGAAGGGTAAATAAAAATCTCGCTTAAAATCCATGCAATGTGCCTCACCTATTTGTGCGCCAAAACGAAGCCATAGCTACAGGAAGAAAAAAAATCCACTAGGCCACTGTGGTCTTTCTTTTTTGGACCGAATGCTCCCGAATGTCCCTTCACGTTTTTTTGAATGGAGCAGCACCCATGTGAGACGAACGTGGAAGGGCTATGCACAGCCGGTGGGAGCTGCTGGTGATTCTTATATCAATGAGAATCCCATTTCGGATGTGCGTGTGTGAGAGAGTTTATGCAGAGTGATGTTAGAAGAGGCAATCAGGCGCCTTCTGTGTTGTGGTCTTGTCGACTGTGACCAGAAATGAATGGTCGAGGATGGTGGCAACGAAACAAAATGAAATTAAAGTTGTATGTAACTGGAACATGGAAAGGACAACAACAGCAGTGTGTCTCCCGGGGGGCACGAGCGTTATGATTGATCGATGTGAGCTGGGGAAAAGTTTTTCTGCATGTCATAGGGAGGTATTCTTCGACGGGGTTTAACTTCAATGTGCCACTTAGTTGGGTACAATAAATTGCCTGATCTATGGTGCCGTAGATTCATCATTTTCTTGTTGTTTGGTGCGCTCGCCGTGAGGTCTGTGGAGGGGTGAGGATGAAGTGCAATTATTTTACTTTTTCCTCACTTTTGTGTGTTGTCTGGGGAGGGGAATTAGGTGTACTTACAGAAACTTGGACTTTATTAAAAGTGGATAAGGAAGCCTTGTTTCTTTGAGAGAAAAGTTTTGCGTACAATTTTTGATCCCGTTTCCATTGATAGCATTTGTTGGGGAAGACGCATTAATGAGCGCTGTGGGGTGATGAGAAGTTTAAAATAGCCAGCTTCGGATGGAGGATTTTTCGAACCTTAAGTCCTAGTCAGAAATAGAATTCACGAGTTTCAACTTATGATGTGAAACTGAAGCGAGCTGATTGAGGGTGTTTCGTCATTATGTTTGATTTTTAATGATCTTCTACGACATATGAAACTTGAGTCATATTTAATTGGCTCTTTAGTTTTGTTCGGCATCCGTTGGCAAGTCATAACTATGAGGCCTTAATCACAACAGTGTCCTCTCACTGTTCTGGTGTATTGTACAGTAGAGTTCTGCAGCGTATCCAATTCGTAGCATTTGAGAAATTTGTAATGCGCGAAACGACCTACAAAATGAATCAAATTAGACGTAACCCTGACTAATATTTACTCCATATCGTTCTTGAAATGAAAATGCCCAGAATTACACTTTTTCACTACATTCAACCTGCAAAATTGTGTTTCTGTTTTTAGACTACAAATCAAACCTCACGATGAATCATCGTTTAGTTGGGAACGTTTAGTTGGGAACGTTTAGTTGGGAACGAAATACCGATAAGGCCTACGTCTAACCCAGTCTTCGAATAGAGCTTCTCAGACTTCGCCGTTTGTTGTTGACAACAAAATAAATAGACTCTAATTCGTAGTAGAACAAAAGCATGCTCAACGTCTTGACTTTCTTGTAAAGAACACGTTTCCTGATGACTGTCATCATGTTATTTTGTATTCAAACTATAAAGGTCACCCCACAAAGCTGCCACTGGTTAGCTTGTGAGACTTTATTTTTTAAGACTCCACGGAAAAGTGTGTCATTTAAATAGGACAGAATATTTTCTAGTCCAAAATATCTTCTGACCATAATGGTGGATGTGGATAGATCTCAAAAGCAAAGGTGGCATGTTTCTCCTCCTCCTGTAAGTTCAAGTTTCAAATTCATTCGCTTAAGTTTCCTGCAAGTGTTTTCATAACATTTGAATACCTCGCCATATCCGAAAACGAAAATCTGCAAACCTATTGTTTCTGACAGTTGTGACAGACGCCCACCATTCGTCTACCATGGCAATTTGAATTTCGACAGAGCGCCATGTGTGACTGCCCATGATTGAACTCCCCTTAAAGACATTCTTTAGACGCCGCACATGATCACATCAGATGCAGAAATGTACCAGACAATGGACCAATTTTAAGCAAACATCTTGGAATTCTGCTTTAACTTATAAAATGTGTCACCTTCAAACGAAATGTCGAAATGAATACCGTTACACCCCTTTCCAATCACTGCCACTAATGACTGGCATTCAAATGTGGCATTCAAAAGTGATTTCATGATTAAGGACAACCTCCAATCCACAGCTCACCATCACCTTTGGTATAGATTTTGTGCAAATATCGGAAAGGCGGAAACCCTTGTGCTTCACTTTGTTCCCCGACTACACCATGTGGGTTTTTTCACACACATCTCACCACTATCGCACCACCGCCAATCACTCACTTCACAGAGACGTGCTCACCTCTCCTCAGCTCAGTGCCGGTTATCGCTCGGAAATTTCATCCCGAATCGACACACATTCATCTCACATCGCCATCCATATCTGCTCGATGTTTTCCAGATCCCTTTGAATAATCTATCAATTCGCCAGCTCAGTCATGTCGTTAGCATTCAAAACTAGCGCATTCAGCGCGATTGTCCTTGTCAAGCGTTTCCCGCACAGATCCACTCCAATTTATTCTACCCCACCAGCGGTCGCTGTGTACGGAGTGGTGCACTTAGTGCATAGCTAAAATGTTGCAGATAGGTGCTGCATCGCAAACTCCCAAATTGCATCTGAAAGTTTCAATTTAAAAACCTTGTTTACATGCAAAGTGCTCGTGTGCGTTTCGTCTGGTTGGTCGTGGCTTGTTTTTACATTCGACAGCAGCACACACACGGCAAGGCGGAGACTCCGAAATCCATTCGGCCATAAAACTGTCGCCGGGCGAATTGCATTTGTCGTCCATCGGTACAGCGGCGACACTTTGTCAGAATCATCAACCCCCAAAAGCGCACTTTGCCGCAACTCTCAATGCTAAGGACGTCGACCGGCAAGCACCACTAAAAGTGTCTACACTTCTCGGGCCCCATGCGATGCACATGTGGGTAGCAAGGCGCACATACAAGCAGATGTATCCATCCAAAGTGGGAGGATTATCCCGGCGACGTCGAGGAAACAAAACAAATTGCCATTCACTCTCGGGCTCCTCCTTTCGCATTCAGCTTCACGTTCCGCACAGTTTTGTGCTTTTGCACACCCGTCGCGTCATGAGGACTACCACAACCCATAAGACAAATGCAATCCCTTAAAGCCGTATATAGTGTGCGGGGCCGTCCGGTTTGAAGACTCGGTGACGCTCGAGTGTTGTGCCCGAGGACCTGCTGATCGAATGCATGCCGACCAAATGGATTAAACGCAAACTTTTCCATTCGGAGGTATACTCGTTGAACGTGATGGGGTCTCTTGTCATTTCCTCGGCGCAGGTTGTTTCCACACTGGGCCTGGACAATTGATATCCTCGCCGATTCGAATCAAGGATGAATCGAGGATTTTGAATTTTTTGTGATTATCCTCTGTCCAATTGTGTGCATAAACACTGGGAATGTTGACAAAACTTTCCAGAGCGTGTGTACAGGTGCGCAGGATAATTGCGGAAGGATTTTCGTGTCACCGTGTGGTCACAGCACCGACCGTGCTTAGTCGTTATCGTGTCCGAGAGTGATTTTATTGCTCACCAAACGAAGGATCAAAGCGATCATAAAACGCACACACACATCCGGCATGCGGATTCAAATTGATGGGCAGGCCTACGACAAATGGGACTGGCCACAAATGTATCCTAGTGCGTCAACTCTAGCTCTACACCAAGCCGGCATGAATTGTAATTTATTGGCGGCCACTGTGACAAAGTCCCTACCCCGCTTTAGACGTGTCAAATGGCTGAATTCAATGAAATGCTCTCCACGCATACACACACGCACACGCACACACTCTGCCTCCCAACTGGATAATAAAAATAAACACCGTATTGGAGGCGCAACAAAGGCACAAGAAATCACCGGCCATTGACCAAGGACCAAGGACCAGCACCAACAACCGACAACCGTCGACCGTTGACCATGCAGAGAGGCGTTGAACGTGCCTCTTCCAATCGGATGAAGGCGGTGACTTTCCAAAGTAATGCCCTTTTTACGAGCATTGTAGGCATAATGAGGGTAATACCAACGCTGTAATGGTTCTTTATGCGTCCTGTCCGTGCGAGCACGTTAAAGCGGCAATTTTATGAAATATTGTTGAATTACGGAAGGCAAGTGGTGGCGTCCAGTGTGTAATAAGGGGCGATTGCTTTTGGCTTTGTCGACAGAGTGACGCGGAGAGTCCTTAAAAATATGTTACGCTGTGCGAAATGGCTTTGTTGACACTGCTGTTGACAAGAAGATTGATGAACGTTTACGGAAATTTAATTGACACTACCACGACCCATATCATTGGGAGATCAATCGGGGTGGGGATATTGATGGAAAGAAAACGAGGGTGAAAGAGAGAGAGAGAAGAGAATTTGCACGTTCCCAGATGAACACTTGTTGTGCTGAATTTAATGGTTGTCAGGGTATGACAAATCTTTTTGAGGTTAAAGAGATCTTTTGTATTCATATGCTCTGCCGTTCTGACAGGTGACGGCTGACAATGTGCTTGGGGGTACACCGTTTAATGATTCTTTTTCGTTCTGATGGGACCCAGAGGGTGTCATGAGTGACAGGGGATCAAAGTCCCAGCATTGAGTCAAAAGTGATGCCAGATTGTCACATCAGAATAAAGTTAGATCTTTCATTGTCGGGATTTTTTAGTGTTTCGAAAAAAAACTGATTGAACTGATTTTTGGCATTTAAAAGTACAATGTACAGTACAATAGGATAAGTACCAAGCTCATTTAGAACTTTTTTCTATCATCCAAAGACAGGCCCTTTATAGTGTTTTAGGGATGCTAGCGGAGCACTTTTTTAAATCTCATTCAAATTTAAATCCGATTTCCTTCATCGTGATCCTTACAGAGATGAGTATTTCACCACCAATCCCTCGTCACTATTTTATGCGATACAGCGATAGGTAACTTAATAATAATAATTGTTGGCGCTACAGTCCAGAGGGGGACCAGGGCCTAGCTTGCTCGTCAACTACTCGTGTTGTGCGCGCTACTATTCTCTCACGAGACGAAGGGACCTACAGTTTTTTGCCGACTCCGAACGGCGAAATTTGAGAAGCTTTCTTAGATAGTTATTACTCTTTGAGTGTTGTTAGCAGCTCGAAAGAGGTGGTGCCGTGAAATATTAGAAAAATTGGTGTTGAGCTGGGAATCGAACCTAGACCCTTCGACACGTGAGCGTCGCATTCTACCCACTACGCCACGGCGGCCACGATAGGTAACTTGTTCAAAATTATACTCCACTGCTACAAACTAAATTGTAAACAACTCGTGAAGTAAAAATTTTTCGAGAGGACAATGGAAAGTGTGCTCTTTGCATAAAATGTGCAAAATGTAAAGCAAAATTTTTTCAAACTTTTATCACAAGCGAGTATGCCTTATCCATCCATCGCCTGCCTTGCACAACATCAACATTAATTCTGGTTGGCCCACAATTAGTTCCGACTCACCGATAACGACCGTAGTCTCTAGACGTTGTTTTTAGTTGTATCCAGTCCCCAAGAACTTCAAAAACAAAACAAAGGATAGTCTTAAGTATAAAAAAGGCTTTAGTGTAAAGCCGAAATTAATAATAATTGTTGGCGCTACCGTCCAAAGGGGGACCAGGGCCTAGCTTGCTTATCAACTACTCGTGTTGTGCGTGCTACTGTTCTCTCTCGAGTAGAAGGGACCTACAGTTTTTTGTCGACTCCGAACGGCGAGATTTGAGTAGCTTTCTTAGACAGTTATTACTCTTTGTGTGTTGTCAGCAGCTCGAAAGAGGTGGTGCCGTAAAAAATTGGTGTTAAGCTGGGAGTCGAACCTAGACCCTTCGGCGTGTGAGCTTTGCACTCTACCCACTTCGCCACGGCGACCATAAAAAGTCAAAATTGTTTAGCCGAAATTCTCTCAGAAGTACTCCGCGATGTGTGAATGCATGTCCATCTCTATTTTCAAAGCTGCTCAAAAAGTTCGCGCAAAACTTTTCTGTAACGAGTCGTCCGTGTATGTACGTTTCAATAACAATAGTATATAAGAATAAACCCAATCGAGTGGAATCCCCAATTCAATCAAATGCGCAACAAACTCGTGTCGCGTTCATTATAAATTAATCAAAACTCATTCTTCCGAAATCATTCAACACTGTCCACTACAAAATGTTTAATTATTTCCAACAAAGTGAACATTATACATGGTGTGTGTGCGCACAAAGGAATTTTTTAAGTCTGTGATGTACATTTCAAATGTAGTAATTAATAAGTGATGAAATATGTGTTACATCGATTGAGAAGGCTTCGATTTTTAATCACTAGAATGTTACTATTGAATTAAAGCAATATTGCATTATCACCGTGTCATCTAGAATCCAGACAAATAAACGCAGTTATGGTTTCGCTTTCACAAACGGGTCCCATAGACATTGAAACAAATTTAAAAAATTCTGACTTCACATAAAGTTTAAATAAGAGAAGAAAATTACAGAGAGTGCGGAAACAGTTTGAACCCTGACTCATACATAGGTATATAAAATAAGAGTGAACTTGCAAATTTGTAGAACATCTATAGAAAAGTGGCATTACAATTTTCAGGGGCAAGGACCCAGACTTTTGAGCAACTGCTAACGTTGTGTGTGATATTGTCCTCTGAGGAGCATAAGAGACATTAAGTATTTTTTCCAACTTTGAACCGAGAAATTTTTTAAACTTTCAACAGACATCATGTTCCTTTTGAGTTTTGTCAGGAACTCTATGGAAGCGAACCCGTGAAAAGTTTAAGGTCTTCCTGCCTCCTTTGAGTTTTGTTAGGAATTCCATAGAAGCAATCTCGTGGCATGTTCGACGTCTTCTGTTCTAAAATCGTACATGGGACCACAAAACAGTGACCACAAAAATAAATCAAGGAATAATAGAAGGTAGTTTTGTTCTATCACAGTGAAGTCATTGAAAAAGGTAAAATTTCAGAATTTCTATGAGTGTAAAACACACTAAATGATTTGAAAAGTTACTCAGCTGCAAAAACTTTTTTGAGTGATATTGGCGCTTGTTTTTTTTTCTGGAGTGCATGGAAGCCTACATTTTTTTTTTATCCATCACAGGGTAACACAAAACACTACGTTCTCTAAATGTTAACTCTCAGTATCGCTTTACACAGCAGATGTTTGCTGAGCGACTTAGGATCTTCTACCGACTCTTATCGTCTTACAGATTACTTCAATAAATAATATTAATTCAAATACGATGCAATCATCATGTTCTTGAATTCTAATCGTGGCAAGCTAAAATCAAATTATTAAATGTATTTAAACACCTTGTAATAGGTGGAACGTATGGAATCTGAACTGATTTGCATTTTACTTAGAGAACAGAAACACACCTTATGATATTGAAACTTAGGAGGAAATTGCGTACGTACACTCTCTTACTAACATAGGAAGTATGTTAGTAAGAGGGTGTACGTACCCATTGCGCCAAAAATGAGCTTCGTCAATTTGTGTCCATAAAATGGAAGAAGCGCGCGATGGACTTTCTTAACAGAGCACGCATTTTTAAAATCAGTTTCAATAATTTGCAAGCGTTGTTCGTTTGTAAGACGATTCATAGACCAAACTGAAGATGCTTGACAGTGAAACAAAACACGAAACCTGCGTCAAATGTTTAAGCAATTGTTGCCAAAAAGATAATAGCTAACAAATCACGCTTTACTAATAAGCATATTTCTTGTTCAATTGCTGATGTGGAAAACGAAATTAGGAGGAACATTGGAAGGGTAGCATTTTTGCAGTTTAATGATGCTAAAGAATATTTTTCCCTAAAATATGTTTCTTGAAAGTTACTGTGAAGTATAAATGGGTGTTTCTTGGAGAGGCCACCGTGGTGTAGTGGGCAGAGTGGCACACTCACGCGCTGAAGGTTCAGAATCCCGGTTGAACACCTCGCATTTTTACGGCACCACATCTTTCATGCTGTTGACAACACTCAAAGATTAATAACTGTTTAAGAAAAATGTTCTTAACAACAACGGCGAAATTTGAGAAGCTTTCTTAGATAGTTATTACTCTTTGAGTGTTATCAACAGCTCGAAAGAGGTGGTGCCGTGAAAAATTCGAAAATTGGTGTTGAGCTAGGAATCGAACCTAGACCCAACGGTGAGTCGGCAAAAAACTGTAGGTCCCTTCTACTCGTGAAAGAACGGTAGCGCGCATAACACGGGTAGATAATGTACAAGCTAGGCCCAGGTTCCACTGTGCAATGTATATATTTATCTTATAGCTATAGAGCTTAGAAATGGAATTTCACAGGTCTACATAAATGTACATAATATGTTTAGTTCGAAAGATAATCTTCTAGCATTACTTACGAATTCTGGAGTATGACCATCACGACTTTTAGAATGTATACTAATCTAGAGGTCTACATTTGGAAGACTTTTCTATCATTAACATAGCGCGGCGAATATTATCCTCAAAGCGTTCAATCGATTCAATCTTATTGCTTTAGACTACTGACTTTATATATACAGAAACTTGTCAAGGGGCGTGTTGCATGATTTGAAAATATGTGAATCAATGCAAATGCCAACCGCTCGATTCAATAAATGAATTGTGGCACGAGCTCCTTGGCATGTTAATCCATCCCCATCTCTCCAGTCAATAGTCATCATCATAATCAAAATAGTCACCATCAATTGCAGTGTTCAGGCTAGCATTGTATTTACTAAGTATCTACATTTCTACCAATGAGTAAAGCACACCAAACAATCAGTTTTTGTGGATGTTAACCAGAATATGTTAATCACTTGACAACTGACAAAACAGCCGGTAAATAGTTTTACCAACTCAATGCTGTAGCTGTAGCTGTAGCTCTTAATAAGATAATCTTTCTTATTCATGCGATGAAGGTAGAGTTCGATTTAAGGGCAATATATGCTTTTCGTCGGTGACATCTAATTCGAACGACTTCTTCTAATACAGACATAACTTGCTTGTATCCGCAGTTACTACACCATTCTACTATAGATTCGATTTTCCTCAATCTCTGCTTAAAGTGGAAGAAGACCTACTTGGTTGGAGCGTTGGTGTCTTTGTAATCGATTTGCACCATCTATAAGCTGATCCTGGTTGAAGCACTGGCATCCAGGGTCAGCTTATAGAGTTCACAATTGTGTCCTCTGCTGCGTCTGAGATCGCATTCGTTAGTAGGCAGTTTTGCTTCTCGTGTAACCTATTCCTCTTAATATCAGGCCCAGAACAATGTTTGTGTAACTAGTCAGGATCTCTGAGAGAGACTATTTGGATAAACTAAAGTTAAGTCAGTTTCCAGCCACATTTGCGCAGTTTTCCTTTTTACTGCCAACTCGTTCTTTTTCATCGTGGTACTGCAACAAACATCGAGAGTGGCGGAAGAATTTTTGTCCGACAAAGTTCAAATATTGGTCAAACTTCACTTAATGTTAGATATGTGACATTCATTTCTGGCGTTAATCTTGCTTAAGGCATAAGGGCGCCACCCAGACAGATCTCTCAGAAATGTTCTTCAAACTCGGAGTGATAGAAATATTTAGCATGCTTCAATCGCTGACCTCCCCACGTACTGCATTCCACTGCATCTACAAAGAGAATTGAATCGAAGTTGACATAAAATTGATTCACCGCTTAACTTTAAAATGCCTTTAAATCTTTTCAAGTCAATCAATGCGTGGCACACCTCCAACGCCACCTTTGGGAGAAGCTGTCCACTTAATAAACGATCATCAATTGTTTGATTTACTCTCTCATTTAATGGTTCGCAGTGCAAACGCAAGCATAATTCGCATAATGCGCGACCAAAAGTGATCTATAGGGACCGTACTGCTGACAACGACGTATCGCACCTTAATTTCCCGATTATTTCTCAAAAATACTCATTAATAAACGGACAGAATGAAAAATTGAAAAACCCAAAAATAAATCATTTCCCGGCATGGCAGGCATTTAAGCAACGTTCTTCCGATTTATTCCCCGCTGCGGAATTAATATTCGCCTAGAAGTATTTTCCATTTGCTCTGGGGGCAGACAGATTTTTTTGTTTTTATAATTTTTATGTTTTCAATCAGCAGCACCTGTAATGTAATATACATGCAACTTAAAGCCAAATGGCGTCACCTTTCAGCAAACCCACCGCCCTCACGGGCAGAGCGTCGGCAGTGCAATCCCTGACGCTTCGTTGTTACCCCCCACAACACTTACAGTAAGCCAACATAATTGGCTGAGCATTCATTATCCTATGAGAGTATTGTATTCACATGTAGCCACCGTCGCTGCCACCACGATCACCATCGTGTCCTGTAATTTCTCATTTGTGAAATTCCAGTTCGATTTACTGCACCAAAAATCAGCGGGTGAGGAAGGAAGGCTTCGGGGCACGCTTAAATTTCCGCCCATATCCGCTCTTGACAGCTTTATTCCATTTTGGTTTTTGCTTCCTTTCTGTGCTTTATTTCATACGGATGCTGTTTAATATCTCATTTCCAATGCGACGCACACAAACGAAATATCAAATAACATGTCCTTTCGAGTGCACAACTGAGCGCCTGCATATGTACATATCCATGTGTGTTGACTGCGTAACTGACGGTGATTAAGTGACCGCAATAAGTGCACTGTGGGGCCACTCGAAATTGTTGTTAAATTAAAGAGATCTGCTTTCAGAGGTTTATTTTGTTTAATTGGAATTATCTGTTTTCCGTTTCAATGCCGAGCGCAAAGTCAGTCTCTCAACGACTTATGCTCTTGTCCGTTAATTGGGTACTCACTTCTTGGGGCTGTGCAGTCATGCTCTGTCAATAAGATCTGCAAACATCCCATTCGCGTTTTCTATCTCCAGAAAAGGATTCATTTTGAAACAGGTGCACACAATCGCTTCAAACATTTGCGCACTCCAGCTACATCTCCGGGCGATCAATATAAAGCCTGTCTTCATAAGTACAGCCCCCGGTTACAAATGAAATTGAAAAGCTCCAACCAGGACATGTCCTCAACTTCCTTCGGGCAATTAATCTCCCGACGAAATCGTGTAGGTTGCATCGGGGAATAGCCCCACTGTTTTTTTGAAACGACAACTCCCAATGACATCAGCGCATTGCAGTGCAACGCTCTCACTCGGCAGAGTGTTCATATCCACCCGGGAAAAATCTGCCACATGCAAGCGAACACATTTCAAAACTGCTCCCGACCAACGTCGTTCTCTCTGCGTCTATTTCGACCGCTTTTATGCCGCAGATGAGGTCAAGCACATAACCTCGCGTGTGCATGTGCATGAGCATATTCATTAATACGCCCTCCCCCGCGGTCCAAAGGGGGTGAATTTTTAAATGGCTAATTTTCGCGGACACACATAAATCAATTATTCGGTTGAGTGCTCCGCTGGCAACACGTGAGGACATGGCGACGTTTGCAGGATGTCGAGGAATTTATGATGCGCATTTACACCTTTTCACATCAACGCTTAACGCCAGGCGGGGTGGCTTCCCCCACACGTCATTCGCCTCTAGATTAAAATCATGTTGACACCGTCAGGACATCATAGAAATCGCAAATCGCAAAATTTGCGCTCGGCTTGATACAATGAGAGGCGAAAGAGGCATTAAAGGACATAACTTTTTACCACTGATCACCCATTATTCTCACCACGTTGGGGTTAACGAGATGAGGTCGTGGCAGGGCGGGTTGGGCGGAAGCCAGAAAGAAAGAAATAAAACCACGTGCCGCCATCTGGCTGCCGCGGATGCGTGTGTGAAGTGTTATTCATGTCATTCGGCTGATTACGAATTTTCGCACGCCAAGTTGAAATTTCCTTTCTGATCAAAATCAGGACATCGCGTCGTACATCGCATCGATGGCCCACAAGGCCGATGGAGGGCGTTTGCCGTTGCCGTGCTGCTGCTTTTTAATGTTGATTGAAAGGAAATCAATCAATCGGAAAATGAGTTGCACACAAGGACGATCGAGGAGATGCGCGGAGGGGAAGGCGGTGGGTTAGAATTTACAATCAAGGTGAGAAAGAGGAATGAATGTGGGTGTTGCAGTGCATTATGGATTGTTGATTGGACTGTGCCGTGTTGAAGCTTGTGCAGGATTAAAGGATAATCAATTCTCTGCTCATTCCCGAATTGATTTGCCATAATTCTGCATCGTTTCTTTGTCTCGTTTAAACAGTTTCTTCTCCCGTCTGCATTAATCTGAAGAAATTGTCCAACCGTTGGAAGAGTCGATTTCTTCCCTCCACCCACGGGCGTCTTATGTTTTATTGGATTCTCATTACGATTTCGCATTTTCATCGCGTTTCGCATTTTTAAGTCACAGCGCCTTGATGGATTCCAATGATTTTATAGTCCCCCGTGGATGAGGGGGGAATCTGAGTGCGATTATCGTCGCTCGCTCCTTTTACTTGTGCTTCGTGTAATGACAGAGCTCTCTTCGTCAACTTTGATCAATGGCTCGTGTGTGGGTTGAATTTTATCTGGTCGTTCGTCACTTATTGAGGCGGACGTGTGGGTGAAACTTCCAAAGACATCCAGGGAACCTCGTCCCACAGCACAGCGCAACGAGTCCTTGAGGAGTCACGTTTGACGGCAAATAACGAAGGATTAATGAGATTTGTCACATTCATTGATTTTGTGTGGTGCGGCGGCGGTGTTGCACTCCACTGTTGAAGGCGGAGGCGTGGTAATCCTGATTTGGTTTTGATGGTGGCACGAGTTGGTGGGAAGGCGATGATTTTTATTGCGCCGCACGTCTTTAAGTAAATCTGGCAAGCTGTCTGCTGAACATTGTTTACATGTCAATTTGATGACGTTTAGGAAAGTGCTGAAGGGAGGGGAGGGGGGAGGGATTTCGAATCGTGGTTGGGATTCAATCAATTAATTTGACTGATCCTAATGAGATTGACGCGTGCTAAAGGAGTGGGGGAGTGTGTGATTTAGGGGCGCTTCAGGGATGGAGTTGGCTTGGTGTGGTCTAGCATCAGCTCCTCCTTTATTGGAGTCTGACAAGTTTGTGGTGAGTGGAGCAATATACACAAAAAGCAGGAGGGAAGAAGTGTTTCTGTAGAAATTTGGATCACGAAGTGGGGATCATGTTTAAAAATAAGTCAAAACTGATAGAGCCAAAGAACAATTTGGGTGAGGGTGGCAACTACATTGAAGGATTCTGACTGATAGTGGCAGCTTGACTGAGAGACTGTTTCGGAAGTAGAGGAGCATTTGAAACGTCGGTTTTAGCCGATTGTTCGGTTAGCTCCCTACTGAGACAAGTGTGTTGGCAGTGACTTAGAACCCAAAAAAAGCGACAAACTCGATGTTCATGCGCTGTGATCTAGGGTCTAGCCGGTTTGTTCAACTTAGAGATTACCTCAGACCATTAGGAGACTTTTACAGTCCAGTGTAAAGTTGTATTCTCCACTGGGTGCTGTGACATAAATAGCGGCAGAGGTTCTAGAAAAGCCTCGCAAGCTGAAGTGAGTGTCCCTCAATCATGATCTCAGTTTGTAACTTAAGCATCTAGCCATGCATAATCTACGACTTTTGGGAAAATTGAGACAATTGTATGTGTAAGGCGTTGAGATAGATATTCACATAAGTCCAAATTTCGTTTTCTACTCAAGATCATACAATAATAATAATTGTTGGCGCTACAGTCCAGAGAGGACCAGGGCCTAGCTTGCTCATCAACTACTCGTGTTGTGCGCGCTACTGTTCTCTCACGAGTAGAAGGGACCTACAGTTTTTTGCCGACTCCGAACGTCGAAATTTGAGAAGCTTTCTTAGACAGTTATTACTCTTTGAGTGTTGTCAGCAGCTCGAAAGAGGTGGTGCCGTGAATTATTAGAAAAATTGGTGTTGGACTGGGGATCGAACCTAGACCGTCAGCGTGTGAGCGTCGCACTCTACCCACTACGCCACGGCGGCCACTCAAGATCATACGGAGGATCTTAGTTTAAGTGAACTCAGATAGGTGTCACCTTTCCTTTTCAGTCTTCAAGACCTTCGAGGTAAGTAGGAAGTTACATTGTCAAAACGCTTATGGTCCGCCGCCTTTGCCTCTCTGGAAAAGCTGGTGTTGATGCATCAAACACGTTTTTATGTGATAAGCTGAAAAATTATAATTTGGCCTCGGACAACCGTATACTTCATAAGGAATCGATCAACTTCTCAATTGTCTACAGCGGTAACCTGCTGTCGGTGTCTCCTGCTTAAAAGGAAGCCTGGTGGTTGAATTTGGCGAAAGTATGTCCTCGAACTTCGCCTACAAAAGTGCGAGGTCTGCGAAGGTATGATACTGCAGTGCTGCTACTGCACTGCTGCTACTGCACTGCTGCTAATGCACTGCTGCTACTGCACTGCTGCAACTGCACTGCTGCTACTGCACTGCTGCTACTGCACTGCTGCTACTGCACTGCTGCTACTGCACTGCTGCTACTGCACTTCTGCTACTGCACTGCTGCTACTGCACTGCTGCTACTGCACTGCTGCTACTGCACTGCTGCTTCTGCACTGCTGCTACTGCACTGCTGCTACTGCACTGCTGCTGCTGCACTTTATGAGTGGAGGCCACATATTCCGTACTAACATTCACATCGCATGCATTGTAAGTGGAAGAAGAATCTTTTCTCTGTCTTCTCCAGTCACGCGTTTTTCATCTCTCTCATTCATCAAGACAATAAATTCATTGAAAATATGTAAAGTGCTAAAACGCTCTTTTTCGTACAAATTTTGTCATACCAGAATGTGCACTTTCAATTTACTCTTCCTTGCTCAACTGGTGTCTACCAGCTGTAAGCCCATTAAAACTTTCTAATTCCGCAGTAAACTCACAGACGCAGAAGTCGTATCATAAAACCAAACGTCGGTAGACATTCATTCTCGTTTACGCTCGTGTGTGCTCCATTAAATTATAACGTTTCAGCCATAATGCCATTCAAAGGATTATGCCACTGTGCAGAACTCCAATCATTCCTTACCCCATTTCAATCCCATCTTTCCTGAATTTCTTCAGCGATTCAAACAGTCCCTGTCAAAGGCATTTCCCAAGTTAATAACAATGATCATGTACGCTTAATCTTCCCCCTTTCCGGTTGCTTCTCTGCCATCCTCACTCTCTCGACTGTCTTTCTGACAACAGCAGCAATCTCCGAATTGCCGAAAACCTAATACGTCTACCCGTTGATGCTGCTCAAAGCCCCTAATTACTAAAAACAACATACAGGCCCAAATACAAAATTACCCACATAAACATAACATACTTTCCCCAGCATTTCCGCTGCTAGCCGGTTGGCAATAAAAAGTCAGAGAATCTTTTGTAATTACTTGGATGCTCTGCTCCAAGCACACGGTGCCGTCGCTGCTGGTGCCGGTGTCCCGGTGGACGGGTAGACATGGATAATGGATTGTGAACTGGTAAAGTTCCTCCGCGTCGCCGACAAACGAGAAAATTGAGTCAATGTATTCTGAGACAAGGGCGTCCATCGACGAGGTAGAACACCGAGTCGCCGAATCGCCTGAAATCCACTAAACCAAACAGGATTCATTTGTATTGCACATAAATTACAGCTAATTAGGTGGGAGTGTGATAAAAGGAAGCCAACTTCCCCGGAAGCAGATGCAAAGACTGAAAAGAACGATACTTCTGCACCATTGGCATGACTTACTGCGTCATAGCTCACTCGCGCGTTTCAGTGATTTCTGTGCTGAGGAGCAGCACCTTTACTCGATGCTCATTGCGCGGTAAATTGCTGACTTAAAAGGACTGCAGCGATGGCTGATTTCCTTGTTGTAGAGGAGCCCACATATTTTCCGCGTTCCTCTGTCAAGATCTGAATCTCTTTCCCATCCAGACATTTGAAGCCAACTTTCTCTATTCACGATAACGTCACATGCTCGCATAATTTGCTTCTGAATCCACAGCCTAAGAGAAAATATTCAGATTAAAATACTTCGTGAATGTCAACATTTCCTTCTGCTCTTTGAAAAGGCTTGTCAACACTTGCGCCATGTCCGTGTATGTTGGAAGATGCCAGTCAGCGTCACAGAACAAAAGATCCATTTACAGACGACTAACGCTATTGTTTACAAAAAATAAGATACACATCCCCAAAATATTACCCCTCCATGCCAGTCTGGTCCTGACTATTCATTTAAATCCCAACAGCAACCACCATGCCACGTTGTTAAACCATCCTTCAGAGACCTACACACACACAAACACGGGCAAGCACGGAAGGAGTAAGCATCAGAAGCAATCAGCTGAAACCCAGATACGCTCATGTGCATTGACATTTTGTGTAGTTGTACACCCCCGGTTGGCATTCACGCCCACGCCATATCACTCCACGAAGCTCATCCATTGTTTCTGGCCGTTGAACTATTTACTCAGCCTAGCGTGTCGTAACTATTGTATTGTATTTCAATCTGCAGTCGTTTTCGTATTTACTCGCATCCATTCAATTCCCACAAACAATGGACAATATCCTTTTCACTCACTTCACTCCCTTTGGTGTGCATGTGTGTTGTACAACATCTGAAACAAATTTGATACACTTCACCCCTGGGGGATCCTGCGCCACACACACGCTCGCTTACATCCCTCTGATATATTTAACTGCCTCAAGTCGTACATCCATGCTGTGATGGTCAGAGTTGAATAAGTTAATTACACTGCTCAGTGTGGAACGGTAAGTGAGGGTAATATTCAGTAATTGGCATAAAAAAAAAAACACAAAAAAACAAAACAACGCTTGTGAGTGGGTCTGTGTGGTTCTGAGTAGTTCTGAGTGGTTCTGAGTGTTCTGAGTGGAGCCAAGTTAATGGAGAAGCATGTGTTCTGAAGGTGAAAAAATTTGTTTACTTATGCGAAGCTTGTGCAAATTGAGGTCATACGAGTGATTTCAAAAGAACTCGCTAGATTGGCTCATGAATCATGGGAGGGATGATATTTCATGCAACGATTGAATGCGACGTGGGGACTTGGCATGATGGCATCTCCTGGACACGCAAACATTGAACGCCAGCAAGGAGGGGGAAGAAGCAATTATGTCCAACAAAATTATTCGACTTGTACAGGAGTTATGAATATGTGTTCGACTGAGGTTGTGATTGCCTAGTGCGTCGTGTCACAAGCCAAATATGGTCGACCACCAGATCTAACGAGTGCCGGCTGAAATTCAAAGAAAATCAACAGGGCGGAAAATGAGAGCTGTTTTCCATTCCTTCCTGTCCTGTAGAAGCAAGCCTGGTTATGCTAGAGCTACATTTGATTATTTTTTCACGCTGTTGCTGGAGACAATTTTCAGTCTGACCAAATTAAAACCAACATATCCATCTCGAATGATGAGGATACAGAAAAAGTTTTCCTGTTTCGACAGAAATCCAAAAAGAACGTACTACCAAACTATCTCAGGCGTAGGCAATGTTTGCCATAAAACATCGCCAGATGAATATTACCGCTTCAGCTGATGTTGATGGTCATAAATAGAGTACATAACGGCAAATTGCTACAAAAGCATTTTTAAGGTATGAGAATGCTGGTGCAACGTATTACTTCAACATATCGTCTTTGTTGTGGAAAACCGGAAAATATATTCGTTTATCATCAAACTGTCTTATTTACGAATCCGTTTGCAAAAAGCTCTGAGAATGCAAAAGGAGCAAAATTTGAAAAAAACGTAAGGAATGCATTACTCAAAGTATTGTTCATCGGAAGCGCCTACGTTTCCCATCTCACTGTTCATTTTCAAATATCACCTTTTAAAACTGAGTTCCTTCTTGCGTCGATCCAATCATTGATCCAATCTTCGATTTTGAAAAAACCCAAACAAGTGACATCTGCAATTGTATTTAAGGGAAACAAATTAAAAAATCACCTTCTCAAGCGTTTCGATCAGTGTCTGCTGTTTCTTTACGCATGACTCAAACCCTTTAACTGTAGTCCATAACATTTCCCATCAAAGTGTTGGGCTAGTTTTAGCTGCAGATTTATGACAGTACATCACATCCCTCGAGTCCCGCCATCTATAGATTTGAACCATGAGGTTTTTTCCTAAGGGTCGATGTAGAAGAGTTCAGGCCTTGCAGTAGTTTTTCTCTTTGGGTTTCTCGAGGTAAACTCACTGTTGATTTTCAGTCAGATTCCAGTGCAAAAGTCACTGCCTTTGACGCGATATCGTTTTTTGATATCAATTGGCTTCAACTCAGAATCTGAATTCCTTGGTTTTGAACAAATCTAAACTTTGGTACCTAAATGGAAATTTTTGCCGAATCACTATCAATAATTCTGCGAATTCATTTTGCGTATTTTGCGTTGTATAGCTTACCAGTGCTCATATGACAACGTTCCCGGCTTGCCAAGACACTCTTTGTGTTCGACAGTGAAATCGCCATGTCGAAACTATTCTCTGCATGACTTATCCATTGGATTCGATTTACCATGAACTTTTGCAAGCGGTGGTCGCCGTGGCATAGTGGGTAGAATGCGACGCACACACGCCGAAGGGTCTAGGTTCGACACCCAGCTCAACACGAATTTTTCGAATTTTTCACGGCCCACCTCTTTCGAGCTGCTGACAACACTCAAAGAGTAATAACTGTCTAAGAAAGCTTCTCAAGTTTCGAAGTTTGGCGTCGGCAGAAAACTGTAGGTGCCTTTCTACTCGAGAGAGAATAGAGCAAGCTAGGCCCTGGTTCCCCTTTGGACTGTAGCGCCAACAATTATTATTATTATTATTATGTTGCAAGCGCAAGTATTCGGTGCGCTTCAGCTGCACTTTTCTTACAATAAAAATAGGTATAATTTCTGCAATTGTTGTTTATTGAAGACAAATCCACACTTAAACTAATGTTGTCTTAAACAGACTTTGATTCCCGCTAAGTGTACGTCTAGGAAATGCCACAACTTTCCAATGAAATATAAACTCCCTTCCAAATCGGAAACATGTAGCTCGTTGCCACAAGTATGTCCTTCTTGGAGTTAATTAAAAGGCGAGGAGTCGATTTATGTATACAATATTTTATTTAGATAAGTTATCATCGGCGATTTCAATGTAAGTATTGATCAGTGTCACTATCCCACTGCTAGTTATGATCCGTGTGACTTTCTAATTGCGAGTGTCTTTTGTGTGTCCCAACCCATTCCTTTTATTGCTCCGTAGGCACATGCAAACGTTGCATCTCTCGGCGTTGGTGGGATGCGAAGGATATCCTCTTGTGCGTCGCGGGCACCGTTGGGTTCGTTGGGTTGTTTACCCAACGACGTACGGACCGCGATCGCAGATGTTATTTTGCGTGGAAGGATATCCTCGCGTGGGTTATGTGCCGTTGGGTTAGTTCACGTACTGCGATGTGCTGCTGAGTGTGCCGTTGCGTAGTCCGTTCAGTATGCTCAGCTGCACTGGTTGGCCGGACCTTTGGTGTGGTTGTCTGCCACAAACAACATTTAGGTGCCGCCATCTTTTAAAAACAGACCAAATTAATTTGTACCCGCTATAGAAAAGATAAAGGTTGGAGAGGAAATAAAATTGAAAAAAAAACAAACTTTGTTCATTGTCTATTGGCTTACCAACAACTGAAATATGTTGTAAGAGCCACCAGACGATGGAAAATGTGGTTAATGAGTTCAATATTCAGCACATGCAGCTGACATAGCAAAATTTCACATACAGAATGACTTTCCTGGAATTAAGTTTGTAGGATGGAAAGCTTTTGTTCCGTGGCCGCCGTGACGTAGCGGGTAGAGTTCGCCACTCACACGCCGAAGGTCCAAGTTCGAATCCCGTATGAACACCTCGTATTATTCACGGAACCACCTCTTTCGAGCTGCTGATAACCCTCAATTAGCAATAACTGTCTAAGAAAAAGGTTCTCAAACTTTGGCGTTCAGAGTAGGAACTGTAGGTTCCTTCTTCTTGTGAAAGAACTGTAGCTTGCACAACACGAATAGTTTCCGATCGCCCTGAAGACTGTCGCGCAATTCAATTATTATTATTACTTATTAAGCGTTTGTTTCCGTTGACTTTTATCTACTTTCGTTTGTTTTTAAATCTTGCATGCTCATCTCCAAGATTTCACAAAATTGCCCAGATTTTTTAACAGCAGTATTGTAACCGTTGTTCCTTTTAGTTAATGAGCAAGCTAGGCCCTGGTCCCCCTGTGGACTGTCGCGCCAACAATTATTATTAACATTGAAACCGAATTCGCACATCCCTCATACTGTTTCTGTCAACGTTCTTACCTCTTAAGCAGATCTAAGCATTTATTAAGTCTGTTTGACTTTAAGCGCCTCTGAAAAAATAAAACACAACCGAAACCCTCAGTGTGTAAGTGAATAACGAGCTCGCAATTCTTAAGCCTTTTAACTAAACTTTCATTAGTGCCTATATACCCTTGATTTTTAAGAACCATTACCCATGTACTCCTAACTCATCCAATTTTCGTTTTCAAGAATGTACATTTCTGTGGAAAATTGTCAGTGTTAATGTTATAATCGAAATGGTACTGAGGACTCAGGATACTAATTCTACTAACTCAAGTACTAATTCTACTAACTTGAATAATCTCCCAAAAGTTGTTCCGAGTATTTATTTCAAATGATGTAAATAAAACGGAACCATCAGTGTGTAGGCAAATAATGATATCGAATGAGAGTGGCGACTAGGCATTTGCTCGTACAATCCTTCACATAAAAGAACCATTGCCAGCGTGTTTTTGTCTCACCCGAGTGTGTCTTCAAAAATGAAAGCTTCCGTTGGAACTGTAAATGTGGCAGTACTAAGAATTTAGGTCTTACAACTTGGGCAGCATCCATAAAAACTGAAAACAACACGACTTACATGTGAGGGATCATCGTACAAGACATAACAGATCACTCAATAAGTTCCATGACATATAGGGGGCGCCACTAACAAAAATTATCAATTTAATATTAAAGTTTTGTAAGTGGTGCTCCCTATATGTGCCGGGACTTATTGAGTGATGCGTTATGTACTCGTACACGTTAAATCCGTGAAATATTCAAGGGAACTTAAAATTTCCTACAAGTCAGGTGTGGCAAAAAGCGTCTATGTTGAATAATTTAGCCAACACGTCAATCATTTCCAATTCGAAGTCTCTCTGCATTTTTTTTTTATACAATATTTCCCCCATCACTCCATTCCTTTCCTCCAAACAGAAAAGAGAGAAGAACAGCACACAACAATCCCGAAGTGACGTGTCACTGAAATAAAGATAATTTATCAGTAATTTCCGGCAGTAAACTGCCACAGAGCCATTTGCTTCCGAGTGTCCATCAAAGTCATCAAAAAGCACACAGCACAAGCTGCATTACGCGTTACACTGTCATCCCACGAGAGCACTGCGTCCCATTCCGAACTCATTCTTGTACACATTCACATTTACAGCACTGCCAACTCGAGAGTGCTTATTTTATAAACTACATCCCAGCAGCGGCCGGTCAGCGACTGGAACCGGAGCGCTCGCCATCTAGATGCTTGTTAACCACTGCACCGATATTCGGAGAAAAAGTTTTGTGTGTGTAATTTTGTTTTCACTCCTCGCATTCTGTTCAATTATCCTTTTTTATATGCTTCACTTCCGAGTGCAACAACTACTGTAGCACGGTGGCTGCTGTACACAACAAAAAGCAAGAATCGGACTGACAGACAATGTATGCAATGAAGCAGGCTACCATTTGGATTCACACAAAATGAAACCGTTATATCAAGGCTTTGTTATTTATTTTTTGTTTTTTTTTTTTGTGTGTGCATGTCTCCGTCCGGCGTGTGGTGTGAGGAGGTGGGCGGAAGGATGTGCAATGCCCTTTTTGTGCCAGTTTTTCCGTTGGCGGTACCCTGATGTGCGAGTGCAGCAGTGCCTCAAAGTCTGAAGTTATAAATAATCAAGACCGACGGGTATACATCACGAAATGCCATACATGCAGCTGGCTTGCCGCAACGGAAGCAAAAGTGAAGAGCTTTTGAAATGAGCTACACAAACAGTCTAGCTGCAAGGGCTTAGCTTTGCATTCCAAGGATATGCGGCTGAGTTGACGAAAAAGCAAGCAGATCGTTGGCTGAGTTGTTTTTCGAGTGCTGACTGAAACTGACAACTGTGAGAGTGTTTTTTTGTCTAATAGGCTTCTAGCAAGTGTGTAGGCTGCCAGACGACTTTAACATTTTGATCAATATTTGTCTTTGTTCTGAAGATTTAATGAGTGCCGGAGGATGTTGTCCAGGTTACAAACCGCTAAGGGACTTGGGTGAATGAACACATCTGCTGGTGATCCTACATGATATCTGGGAATTTTGCATTCAACGTAGAATGGACGTTCATAGATATAAAT
Organism: Eristalinus aeneus; assembly: GCA_955652365.1. Classification (NCBI taxonomy): domain Eukaryota; kingdom Metazoa; phylum Arthropoda; class Insecta; order Diptera; family Syrphidae; genus Eristalinus; species Eristalinus aeneus. The sequence goes on from OY019131.1 coordinate 27,028,505, forward strand.
GCATGCTAGACGCGTGTGGAACTCTGCACAACACATAAACTTCAAAGGAAAACCCAATTCGAGGTGCACCACACAGATTTGCTCAATCATGTCATGTGACCCACAATTAGCCCTCGTCCTTACCCCAACCACTGTTGCACATCTTTTACTCATTGGCCAGTTCGTAGTGGGATCCTGCCGATTGCATGAACACCCAGGGTTCTTGGAATTGAATTTAAAATGCAGCGTTTGAGTGCAAATAAATACGTGCTGTAGATGCTTTCCCAGAAGCGCAACTTGCAACTCCTTATTCAATGGTCAAGGTCGAACTGTGTCTCTGCTTATGACGCTTTGCAGAAATTGCAATTTCCGAGTTTCAACTCTCCCTGCCCACCACGGTGAAATAAAAACTCGCATTAACTGATTAAATTGCCATCCTCCAGCCCCTACAACTGACATCTGCCCTGGTTAATGAATAAGTCGAGCCCCGTAAAGGAAGCTCATTCTGAGAAATGGCATCTCATTAAACAGTTTACCGCAACTCATCCTTTTAAAGAGGCAACGCCTTACTGCCCAACCAAATGCCCATCGTATTGATCTCGGCGGAGACCCAAGCAAACCTCGGCAAGGAAATACAGATGTATCGATGATCTGTGGAAGTTCCTGCGCCAAGAACCATTCAAAAGCCATAAACGTTAATATTTCGAATAAAATTTTTGAACCCTCACCCTGACACCGTGGCGAGAGGTTGCCGAATGCAGTCATCAAAACGGCAACCAGGCGCTATGGTGAGAGGTTTCAAAATTTATCGCACTCGCAAGAAACGCCCTCAATTACGATCTAACACAGACATCTGAACACTCGTACAAACACCACGTCATCCACCGGGGGGAGGGCGCAAAAGAAAATACATAAAGTACGTCAACGAATCGGCAATTCAGCCATTCAACGATTTAGGGAGCTCTCGTTGTTGTCCCTAAAACAACAGTGGCGCGCTGTTTGCGCGCGGTTGGGTGTGTGCGTTTTGGGGATGCGGCGAGTGGCGCACTTGTTCCGACAGTTTAAATCCAGGAACCATTCTGTTCTGCTTGTGTTAAGTACGTACTCGAAGACATTCGTTCTGCGACAGAGCTTTGGGTGCGCGGCACCGTCCCACTGTCACAGACGCTTGAATCCTTTGAAAGGCACGTTTAGCTACATCTGCGACGACTTGCCGAGTATTTCCCCTTCCTCCTCCGGCACGTCCTTCCGAATTCAAGAATATTATTCGAATGACTCTTAACCTCGTTTCGTTTTTTATTTCTTACCCGTCTCTGGTGTCTGTATGCCGGGCGTAAGTGGGCTGTGAATGGGAGTCATACACACGCCAAGTCTCACACCCCCCACAGAACTCCAGCCAAAGTGCTTAACGTCTTGATGGGCGCCGCAACAATGGGGACTGGGTTGGGTTGCTCGGCGAAGTGCCCCTCTTAGCGGTCTTACGCAGAGCTGTCACCCCCTCCCGGCTGGTCGAGTGCAATAAAATGATACACATCGTGGAGAGTTCTCTAAGGACATTCACTTCAGTGAGGAGGACACATTTAGCAAGATTTTCCAAAACCTTAGTTCACAATTGCGTTTAATTGCCAAACTAGAAGCGTTTTTCGAGGGGATGTACACGTTAACGGCTTAACAGAACAAAAATAAAAACTGCGAACTTTGGAAAGCCGAGCGTACGCGTCGGCAAACATTTGCAAGAGAAACGACTCATTAAGGAGGAATACCTCCCACATTTCATCGGTGTCGCCGTCGAGACGTCCATTTCAGTTCAGATCCCGTGGGGTTATTCGCCGGAGACAGATTAGGGCGTTTTCACATTTTTGAAATACCATTTTCGGTGCACGACCGGGGGTGGTTTTGTCTCCGCTGGCGTTGACCCTATTCGATTCGACGAAATGGAGCGGAATCATTTCGAGGGTCGATCGGAGAATTGTGCGGTTAAATTGTTTAGATTTGAAAATCGTAAATCTGTTTATAGCCCCGGGGAATGCTCGTTAGCTCGTCGGGTCAGCAAAAGACTGTCTCACTCCATTCGGGGCTGTTTGATGGTGAAAGGGTCGTGCGTCGTCGCCCGTTTTGATGTTTTTTCGTTGACTTTGATGGCTTTTGTGTCATTTGGTGTTCGGTTTATGAAGGCACTTAACCGCTTTCGGTTCTCATATGTCCGAGGAGAGTGGTTCGCGTAGCAGATAAGGGGAATTTGTATCCTGTGGGTGCTCTGCAGGAGGGGAATTAGTTGAGCAAATTTTACATTGTTTGGTAATTTTTTTTGGGGGTTTTCACAAAACGACTTGGATAAAGTGGAAGGTGATGGCTCTATTTTCGGTATCCTCAAGTGGTTGACGCTCCATTGAGGTTATGTTTAGCGAAATACGAACAAATTGAGTGATTCTTATTTTTTGTGTGCGGTTTCTGATCACACACACACTTGAAACGTCTGAAGTAAAATCAAATTTGAATTTTGTGAATTCAGCGATATTCTGCCCATCGCCTGTTTGTTGTTCTTGCCGTTTACTTCTGGGAAACACCAAACAAATGACTACCGGAAAGTTGCCAATTCAGGTGAGTTTCAGAATTGGAAGACACGCCGAGAAACTCAGCAAACGAATGTCGCTGTTACGGAGTTGACAAACTGAATTCAGGAAAAAATGGATGAAAAAGTATGTTTTTTGCATTTAAAAAGCTGCAGGAAAGAACAGCATACGCTCTAGTGCTCTACTTGATATTACATGATGTTTCGACACCTTTTCTTTTGAAAAACTTGTATTTGGATTCTTTTCTGAGCGTTCTTCAAAGCCAGGGACGGAAGAGAGTAAGCTTCGAAAAAGAATACTTCAGAAGCTCTGAAAGGAAACATTTATGGACCACAATCTATTACGCATTGTTATGAAGAGACCATTCTATAAGTTGTCAGGTGGTTTATTTCCAGCCTGGCGTGGCATTATACAGTGAATGGACTGCAAAGGGCGCAAACAATGTTGAAGTAACCCCCATTTTTTTGTCGGATTTTTCTTAACGATCAGTCAAAATTTTGCATTAAGCAAAACTGCCTCACGATAGTCCTCAATTGTATCAGGTATACCCGTATGAAGGGAGTGTCAAGATACAAATGTCTCGATAGGGAACATTTGTTGTGAAAGAGCCCTAATTTTTTTGTTGTTTGTTTGCTATGACATCTGTGAAAAATATTTAGTATACATCAAGTCATTGAACAGACAACATCATATTTTTTCATCGTGGTAAAAATATTGAATTTTGTACCAGAAAGTGATGATTTGCGGAAAGCATTAATTGTTTGTTTTCATTTGAAGAAAAGTGCTGCAGAGTCGCATCGAGTGCTTGTCGAGGCATATGGTGATCATGTTCTACCAGAAGCAACATGCAAAAGATGGTTTCAACGGTTCAGAATTAATGATGTTGATGTGAGAAATGAAGAACGTGGAAGACCACCAAAAAAGTTTGAAGACGCCGAATTGCAAACGATATTGGATGGAGATGACACTTTGAGTCAAAAGCAAATGGCAGCAATGTTAAATGTTGCACAACAAACAATTTCTGACCGCTTAAAAGCTATGGGAAAGATCCAAAAGGGTGGAAAATGGGTGCCACATGAATTGAATGAAAGACAGATGGAAAATCGAAAAAACACTTGTGAAATTTTGCTTCAAAGACACGAAAGAAAATCGGTTTTGTTTCGGATTGTTACTGGCGATGAAAAATGGATTTATTTTAAGAATCCTAAACGAAAAAAATCATGGGTTGATCTGGAACAACCATCGACATCGACTGCAAAACCAGATCGATTCGGCAAGAAGACAATGCTGTGTGTTTGGTGGGACCAGAAAGGTGAACTGTACCACGAGCTCCTGAAACCTGGTGAAACCGTTAATACTGATCGCTACCGACAACAAATGATCAATTTGAACCATGCATTGATCGAGAAACGACCAGAATAGGCCAGAAGACACGGCAAGGTAATTTTGCTCCATGACAATGCACCTGCACACAAAGCAAAACCGATTCTGGATACAATTAGCTGGGAGCAGCTACCCTACCCGCCGTATTCACCAGACTTGGCTCCTTCCGACTACCACTTGTTTTCAACGATGGAACACGCATTGGCTGAGCAGCACTTTGATTCCTACGAGGAGGTCGAAAATTGGGTGTCTTATTGGTTTGCTTTAAAAGACGAACAATTTTATTGGCGTGGTATTCACAAATTCCCAGTAAGGTGGTCAAAATGTTTAGAAAACAATGGCTAATACTTTGAATAAAATGTTTTTACTTTCCCATTAATAATTAGCGCTTAATTTAAAAAAAGCTCATTTCATACTGGTTCACCTGGTATGTCAAAACATTGTTTTCCCGCAAAAAAACGCTCTTTTTGGAGTGCGCTTTTGATTGTTAGTAAAATTGATCTGCACTTTTTCAAAAACGATTCTCTCTTGGACTTTATAGTCAATTGCGAACATTTTCAACAAGTGATTATTGATTTTTGTTAACCAACCATGTGCAGGAGCTGTGGTTTCACAGTCACACTGAGCGTCACACAAAGCGTTCCATAATGAATTAATTGGAGGAAACGTGACGTGTGTGATTACCAATCACAATGCTTCAAACTTTTTGCGAATTGGCTTTCAGAACCTGCGATATTACGCTCTTTGACTGGTTTCTGGATGCATGAATTAAGTAGTCTGAACCAATACATGTCCATCCACTTGGTGGACAACATTCGCCGCGTTATTGTCGACACACTGCCACTTATATGAAAAAAGTCATCAAAAAATTGGCCTTAGGATTAGTGCATATCCAAACCAGAAGAATAAATCATATTCGAAAAACAATATCAAAGTTTAAATTTCGAAAGAGTATACTTCTAACAAGGGGCTGCCGTGGCGTAGTGGGTTGAATGCGACGCTCACACGCCGAAGGGTCTAGGTCCGATTCCCGACTGAACACCTCAAATTTTTCACGGCACCACCTCTTTCGAGCTGCTGACAACACTCAAAGAGTAATAACTGTCTAAGAAAGCTTCTCTGCCGTTCGAAGTCGGCAAAAAACTGTAGGTCCCTTCTACTCATTAGAGAGCAGTAGCGCGCACAACACGAGTAGTTGACTAGCAAGCTAGGCCCTGGTCCCCCTGTGGACTGCCACGCCAACAATTATTACTATTTTGTTGCAATGCAGACATTTTGGTTTGAGGCAATGTTATATTAAAGACCGCTTCTTCATCTACTTTTCCAACTCCATTAATTTCCCGACAATGCTTCTGGAAATGCTTTACTTATACGTTGCCACTCGAAGTCGGCTTCAAACCGTAGTTCACCAAGCCGTCTATGAATGGATTCTGCTGCCTGTAATCATCACTCTATGTGTGCTCTCTTGCGAAAACGAATAACACAAGTACAAATTATTTTGACTGCTACTGATTGTAGCACAGCATTCAAACAGTAGCACATACCTCTTTACAAATGAACCTCATCAGATGTATCGTATTTAAATTTTCCAGCACAACAACCTTGATTAAAATCTAATCTGATTCCCTTTTCTCTTTTCAGGTACGTAATTTCGCACTTATGAACATATGCATGTGCACACCATCAGAGCGTCCGGTGAGCTTATTCTAATGAACCCCTATCCCACAAACCACAAAATTCGTAATCCAATTTAAAATTTTGCCACCGGACTTTGGTATTTCCATGTCGTTTAAAGGCTTTCGCCATTAAGGTAGCACCACTAAAATGTTCCAAATTGCCCTTAGTACTCAATGATGCACATAAAACTCGACCACTAAATATCCCCCGAAATAAAGCAGCCCCACACGAAGAGTTGGGTCTTGGTCGAAGTGGGTGTGAAACTGTGGGTGGCGGCAGCGGTACGCTGTGTGTGCTTGGAGACAATAAATCGGGTGTGCTTCCAATCAGCAGAACCATTTAATGTTTGTTGTTAATAATTTTCCAACTGAATGAACCGCCGCACTCGGTCTAAACTCCACCCCCTGCAAACCCGAATCCGGTATGCAAACAGTTCTGGTTGGACGAGAATGTCCCTCGTGTCGTTCACCACCGTCACCACCGCTCTGTACGGGCTTTGGCTAACCAATTTCCGTACCAAAGCACTACAAACGTTTGGGCTCGGCCTTGCATCGGGCTCTGTTGGTGGTGATGGTGGTGGCTAGATCGGGTGGAGTGCGTACGTAGGCGCAGAATAGCCTAAGCTGTATTTTTGTGGCTGAAAAACTGGTCAAAGGTATTTGGTGAACCAGCCCCGCATCCAGGGGGAGCAGCAATAACAGCCAACGAGGTGGCGCAGTTTTTTCAAAGCCCACCCCAACGGACCGGTCACCGAATGAATAATGAAATGAGTTAATTTAATTACCAAATGGTATTTGCTATGACCGAGGGGCGATGTGGCGGGAAACTTTGGTTCGCAGCGAAGCGGGACAATTAACTGGTAATTCGTGGCCAACGTTGTTGACGTGAGTAACGGTGACGAGGACGACGCTGACAGTGCCGTGAATGTCGGTTATACATCACCATACATACGCACGTTCAGGGCGCCTTTGCAATTGGACGACGTCATGGTGCGTACGCCATGACGTGAGGGTAAAACTTAACTCGTCATGGTAACTCTTCCAGTTCAACAATTCAAAATCTGCCGCACGCGGTGGTCGCTGGCACTGCAGGCTGAACAAACACGCGGAATCCCTGTGTTGCATAATACACGAGACCAGTTTGGCGGAATAATTAGAAAGGCTAACTGTTTTACCAGAATTATACGTTGCTGCAGTGGCGGCCGGGGGCGGCGTCCTTGTACGGGCTGCTGTACACATTGAGCGTGCGCTGCGGTCATGGAATGATTGGACATATGTACATATATGTGTAGCGCCTATGAGGCATCACGTACATATGTCAGTTTGAGTGATGAGCGGGTGACGAATGCGATCAAATCACTTGGAAGTATGTATTTGAGGAAAGGTTTTTGTTTTGCATTCTCTGACACTGGGTCGATGAATTGGAAAATTTGGGCAATGGTGAGCAATTGACGGAAGTTTAGAGGGGAAATAAAGTTGAAAGCAGTGGGTGTTGGTAATTGTGATTCTTTGGAAAAGTATTACTTCAAACATCGAAAAAAAATATTTAAGGGATATTTGTTTGGTGGGTGTGCTTTTTTTGTATTGAAAATTTGATGAAAATTCAGGGTTATACTTATATGCTAGACAAATTTTCAAACTAGCTTAACATATTCTTTTCTTACATCTATCTTACTGACCCTATGCGGATGCTCTAAGTTAATCTAAACATATTTGATCTTACTGCCTTTCGGCATATTTTTTTTTTATTTTAATCCAAATTGAAATTATGCTAAGAAAACTATTAAAATCTTAGCTGCACTTTGTTTTTTTTACATACTAATACTTAATATACTATACCTTAACTATGTCCGGCGTAAGGACGCGTGCACCAGGGCGAACATTTAGAGACTATACGCCGTGGTGCACCTTTTTTTTTGTTTTGTTTTATATATATAAAAGTAAAGCTAAAGCTAAGCTGACACAGACTGCCCAGCTGACCCATATCCGTACACATAAAAAAAGAAAAACTCTTAAAGAACCCTTAACGGCGACAGGGGTCGGCCTTAACACAGCCACCAGTACAGGTGACGTTCTTTCCCCGACTCCCTCCTGTCTCAAGCGGAGATCGCTCTACTGAACCGAAGCAGATCCTCGCGGTCGCGAGCGACGTTCGGTTCATAAAGGAGTCGCCGGTCCACTGTTCGGTGTGCGACATGGAAGATTATAGGGCATCCCTCCCTGTCCTGAACTAAACCCATTATGTCTAAATAAAGAAATGCATCTGGTGGAATAAAGCCATTCTGTCGTACCTTTTCGAAATACAACAAGTTGGGGTAGTAAGCCCCGAAGATCAGGCTGTTGGTAGAAGTCAACGACCGTGCGACGTGCCGTCGAATCAATTTTATTATGAAATTATCAATCCTTATCAGGTTTGCCTCGTTGTACAAAGTTTCGTTGTACTCAGATTCGGGAGTTCGATACAACCTGAGACATGTCCTGAGACACTGCCTCTCCAACAACCTCATCTTTTCCATCTGGGAAGGACTCACGCTGAACCACACAGGACAAGCGTACGCCATCATCGGCCGGATGAGTACCATACAGCATATTACCTTTACCCTGGAATCAAGTTGGCTGCTGTAAAACAGCCTTCTTGCCACAGCAAAGGCTTTCTTGGCTTTCGTCAGAGCAGCATCTACATGTTTGTCAAAGTATAGATACTGGTCCAACCAAACGCCTAAGTATCTCACCAAGCCTTTCACAACTAACGGTTCTCCCCGTGGGTCAACAATGCGGAACTTGCGCCAGTTTAACCTCGTGTCCCTTGAGGCCCTGGACAGCGGGGTCCTGAAAAGTATAGTCTCGCATTTATTTAAATTAATTTTTAATTTCCAGCCATCACAATATTGCTGAATCTTTTCGAAGTCATGGGAGCTTCCTATTCTTCCTTATCGCTGCCGCAGTGGTGAAGGGCTTAACTCCTACGAACTCAACATCGTCGCCTTTAGCTTGGCGCAACTCATCGAGGATCTCCTTTGGGTCCATAGAAGGATCCACGCCCTTCAGCAGCATTGACTGGACTTTGTCAACCTTCGGGGTGAATGTGTAAAAGTCGGCTTCCGTCGCCGTTAATTTGTCCCTAATTTTCCTAAACGAGTCTGGTGAGAAGCACTGGACACTAAGCCTTAGGGGCCCTCTGTACTTAATTAAGAAAGAAGATGAACTACCTCTGGCCAACTTACAAAGCTATACTACCCCGCTAGTCTCCAGTCCGAAGACGTTTGTTGGGGGACATCTCTCCTTTCTTGGCTGCTGCTGCGATTGTTGTTTTTGCTGCGTCTGCTGCTGCTGTGTTGTCTGCTGTTTCTGTTGTTGCTCTTGGTTCTGTTGCTGTGTTTTTGAATTTTGTCCGTGTTCGTGTGTTTTTGTTTTTTGGTGGGTGCGCTTCTGCTAATGAGGTACTCAAATAAAACCTCAGACAGTACCTCTGTCAGCAGCAGCGTATAGAAGCGAACAAGACTAGATTTATTTAGGTATAGGATCACTTTGCTTCATATTGGACACACATTTGAGTAATTTATAAAATAGTTGACTTACGAGGGATGAGGAATGATTTTCCTTGTACATTAAACACGACATTCAGAATCACCCATTCATTGGTCCATAGCTATATGCGTCTGTCGGCAAATTGAAACATTGGAATTTTGAAATCATTAATCCCTGTGGCGTATGTGGAATATAATTATCCCGTGTAATTAATAAGGAAATAACTCAATCCAAATGGAAAGGTATAAAGTCACTAATGAGTCCTCCAACTCGAATTCAAACAAGCTCGCAGCCAATCCATACACTCATCGGAAAGGGGGTCCAGCAAGAGAATGTGCTTACATTCATCCTAAAACCTCTTTCCATGTCTGCGCATACACATACCCGATGTACAAGCAATAATAAGGGCCCATACCGTACAAGAATTATGGGACGCAGAATGCCATGCCGCTCGTATTATTCGTCCCAATTATCCACAGCTGCTGATGTAAAGCAATATCATTTATTCACCAGCCTGAATCAGCCCTTCTCCCGCTGGCTAGCTGCTTCACATCCCCACCGACTGGCCGAAGCACTACTCCTATGAAAAGGAGGCCGTTGTTGGCAAGCAAAAACCACACTAAATTCGAGAAGGATGGAAAAAACGAAGTGAAACTGAAAAATAAAGCAAACAAACACACACACACTCACGCACGCACCACAAACATTTCTAACACTCGCACACTGGATGAATCGGGGAAGGCGAATAAAATTGTTATTCCCACAAATAAAAACGGCATAAATCTCGTTTATGGTTGAATTTTCAAAAACAAGTGCTATATCAACAAGGAAAGTTCGATTTTCATTGCGCTTCACAGTGCTGTGTGTGCGGTGTGTGGCTGTGTGTCCTTTGGGCGACATAAAATATTATGAGCACTTCGGCAGGAGTATTTCACACACAATTGATGTGTTTTCAAAAGACAATTGTTGTTTTCGAGAGCCGTGCGAGAGAGAGAGAGAGCTGAAAAAGTACTCACTCGATCGTTTGAAAGCAAACATTAATGGCGCATTTCCCCTCCCGCCCACTCCGGTTGAAACAAAAGAGAGGATCTAACCGCAATCTGGACGTCAAAATGAAAAAAAGAAAACGAAACAAATCAAAGCAAAATGGCAAAGGAAACCATTTGTATATGGATGCAGGCGTGAGGGGGCGAAAAATAAGTTCTACAAACAAAAGACGGGGCACCCTCAGTTAACCTCGAATTTTATTTAATTTCACCCTGTTGCCTTGGGCGTCGGGTAAACCTCGTTCAGAACTGAATTTGTTGTGCCCTGTGATTCGTTGCATGCATTTTTTGTTTCTGGCTGTTTCTTAGTCTGGTGAGGAGATAACAAAGTTGAAGCGAAATGGTCGTGCAAGTCCCTGCAGTCTTTGCAGTCACCGAAATCCATTGTTTTTTCTCACTATTTTCTCATCCGTTCTCGCTTTGTCAGTGGCGCTTCCTTTGCTGGTCAAAAAATGCAAAAAAAAAAAAATGCAAAAAAAAAATGCAAAGACAGGATACACAGTCCAATAGTTTGGGCACAGCTTTGTGCCGAATGAAACTGGCACAGACACAGGATACGATCTGAAGCGTGGAGCGAGAATTGCGAATACAACTAAACAAAACACCCACTGCGAGTCGGCATGTGCCTTCAGGACCCAGCAGCACCGACAGCCATTTGTTTAATTATTTTGATTACACTCTCCGTTGCCTTCTCGCATGGTTCACACCCTGTGTGCACGGGACATGTTAATGGGGGACGAGTCCTTATCTTAGCCGGACAATGTTTCTATTATCACACCAAATGTGTTATTGCATTACCTCCTGTGTTTGCACCCCGTCTCCGTAGGTGCGTGTATGCTGCTGGATAACGGCACTCCAAGGATATGCACTCAATATTCTATTATCCGGAAACGCACACCAATGGAGGAATAACATAGAAAACGATGAGAAACACTGCCCCACACCCCTCCGGACATGGGTTCGGACAATAATTTGAAAACAAAACAAAGCTTGTGAGTCACAAATTGTCGAGGTAAACCTCGAAGCTTGGACGCCATATGGAATCACATGCTAGTGGGCTGGGTGGCAGCAGTTAGTATGCGGCGCGAAGTTATTACCTTTTGTAGTAATGATACGGAGTATCTCGGTCATCCCGAGTGGGAATTTCGTCCGGAATATCCGTTCGCGCAGTAAATCGGCTCTGGAATGTGCCTATCCGGCGATGCATTGTTGCCGCTGCTGTCAGATGTGCTGCAGAGGTAGCGCACCGGAAAAAAGCAAGCGGGCAAGCCGACACCGGCCTCCGGCGGACACAGGCTTAATCGAGAGTGACGATGGCGCTGGTGGAAAAGTCAATTCGGACAAGGACAATGCAAATTATGACACTGTCCGCACCCGGTCCAGTCTCGAATAGGAATGCACATTGGGTATCGGCCTGGGTATGCATGGTGTTCGTGTAACTGTTTGTTTTTGTCTTTCCCAGCCTTAGTTTGCCATGCAGTGAATTTTTGTCGGTTTGTTTTTCCTTTTTTGCAAAATTCTTGATGAACGGACACCGGGCTCGGCTTAGGGGATTAGGAATGCGCATCAATTGACGAGACTTACATGCACACGGAGGAATGCATAATTGATCTTCTGTTTGATATGAATTTTGTTTGAGGGGCTCTGGCATCGTCACATCAAGCGTTTTAGAATTTGTAATTACAATGGCCCAGGATCATGTTTTTTACTCATCTACGACATCTGTCGGCCTAGAATGGACGGCAGCAAGGAGACTTTGGTGCATGTGTCCGGGTGTTCATTTTCTGATGAAATATGCTGCACTGGATGTGAGTGGTAGGATGAGGGCGGACGGTGTAATTTGCTGCCATGGGTGCAGCAGTTCAACACATCTAGCTTGACATTTGCAACATAAGGGCTATTGGGCTGTACAAACAAAACTTAAGTGTCCACTTCGAAGTCATCTGTATTCTGATTTAATTTCATGGGTATTTGCTTTGTGGTCCTCCTGTAAAATTTAGACGACAGACATGATGATTTCACTTTAGTCTGCGCTGGATGAATGCAGCTCCTAATTGAAATTGACTCAAGCAATTTTCACGAGATTTGTGTCTGAGATTTTAATTCATTCTGTATTGATTATTGGTCGTCTGTTGGAGTCTCTCTGTCTATCTCGCTCTATATTTATGGCAAAGGTGAGAGACTGAATTTACCAAAGGGAAGGTTTGCTGGGTTAAAGTAAGATATAAATGAGATGTTTGGAGAATCTTTATGTCTCTGTCGTTCAACTATGTCATTAGGATTTGGTTCATATCTTCCTGGAAGAATCATTGTAGTGCACCACTCAGTGCATAATATTTTGTATATTTTGTAGAGTTCTGCTGGTAGCCAAAACAGACTAGTGAAGTCCAAATAAAGATTTTAGTGTCGTAGACAAAGAGTGTCTTGGTCAGCCCAAAAAATTAAAAATGAGGAACTGTTTGCTTTACTGGATCAAGATTCGTGCCGATTGCAATTGAGAAACTGGTCGCTTCACTGAATCAAGTTACGTGCCGTTGGAAATTGTATTCTCAGAATTATTGACAGTGACTCCGCAAACGATCTCGGCTCGGTTAATAATTGTTGGCGCGACAGTCCAAAGGCGAACCAGGGCCTAACTTGCTCATCAACTACGCGTGGTGTGCGCATACTGTTCTCTCACGAGTAGAAGGGATCTACAGTTTTTTGCCGACTCCGACCGACGAAATACCATAGAGTTTGAGAAGCTTTCATAGACAGTTATTACTCTTTGAGTGTTGTCAGCATCTCGAAAGAGGTGGTGCCGTGAAAAATTCAAAAAATTGGTGTTGAGCTGGGAATCGAACCTAGACTCTTCGGCGTGTGAACGTCGCACTCTACCCACTACGCCACGGCGACCACACGACCACGGCTAGGTTAAAGAAATTCGAATTTATTCAAAAGCAAGGTGATTACGATTTAAAAACGAAAGTTATTAGAAAGTGATTTTTCACCTTCAAACTGCTTCTTGAACACAATGTATGGCAAAGTGGTCTTGCAACATGATCCCACGTAGCAGTAACAGTCAAAAACTACTTGCCGCTCCACCCGCCATTTATTCTGGTCCTTGTTCCTGTTTTGGCGATGCCAAACGACTTCAAACCTTCTTCCTTCCGACTACTGTTTTTTTGTCGATGCAAAACGATTTAATGCGTCAGCAGTTCGGGTTTTTGATATAGGAAGTCGAAGAATGGCTCACACATCGCCACTTACGGGAACATTATACTCCAAATTCGGAAAATTCTTTTTTGTACACTATAACCCACGATTTGTGTGAGGCATTGTTCAAGAATCTTCACGCATATATGTATATAATTTTTCGAATTCGGTCCGTTGCAGCAGATTTAAATTTCGTGTGCATGTGCCCATATTTACGGTTTGTTGTCGAAAAGAAAAACAAAACGAAACCTAAAAAACGTCAGTAAAACTCACTTAATTCGTTAAATGTCTCTGACGTTCTATCTGTTGTTTTTCAAACTGCGGCATGTTAACAGCAGTGTTTGTGAATCATGCTTTGGTGAATTGTATGAAATTTAAAAGATGTACAGGACGTGAATTGAAAAGATGTTTCTGGGCACGTGAGGAATGTGCAAATGTTAAAAAGTCGTGTAAAAAATAAGGACATTGGCAAAAAAAAGTTTTGTACATTTTTAGAATAGTACGCTACTTTAGAAAGAAGTTTTAAAATTCTACACTGATGTAAATTACTAGGACGAAAATGTAAAATATTGTATTATTCGAAAGAAATGCTTGTATTTAAACCAACATTGTGAAAATAAAGAAAAAATAATTTAAGACTTGTTAAAGCAACAGATAAGATATGAGAGAAATTTGTTTTTATGTTAGGCTTGACATAAAAAAAAAAATTAATCCAAAAAACGATTTCCTAGGATGCACGCTTTTCTTCACCACTACTTCACAAACAATTCAGTTCAGAGCAAGCTTTAACTTCCTCGCTAGAATCATCAGGACTGCAGATCAAATTTAAACCAACGACATTAGTTGCTAGATGAGAAACGCTACAATATCTGGGGGCATTATAAACAAAACGTACACAGTCATCAAAAACTACATTTAGTCTTCTTTTACTCTCACAAGCAGTACAGGGATACACTGAACAATTAAACGTAAGAAATGAAATTAGCAGGCTCTTATAAAGACAAACTTTGAATTGGTCAGTAAGATGGTGCGTTAAATGTCGCAGGTATCTCACGCCAGCGTGAATAATTTTGATGGTATTTCTGTCTGCGTGGCCGCCGTAGCGTTGTGGGTTGAGTGCGACCCTCACTCGACAAAGATCTAGATTCGATTCCCAGGTTAATACATTTTTCACGGTATCATCTCATGCGAGCTGCTGACAACACTCAAAGATTAATAACTGTCTTAGAAAACAGATTCTCAAACTTCGCGAAAGTTCACTTATATCAAATGCACCTCGTGCGTGTGTTAAATTTGTAGATTTTAGTAGATCGAGTTTAAATTTATTGATTGTTGGCCATCCTACAATTTAACTAAGATCTTCATTAACTCTTGCTATACAGTCCTCACTTAAAGTAACAGGACGAGAGAAATGTATTAAGACATATGAATTTCACAGTTTCGTACTACCTGTGAAAGATCATTATTAGCAAACGAGAACAAAAGGGGTCCGAATAAAGAACCTTGCGTTACATCTATATTGCTAAATGAGCCAGAAGCTCATATTTCTATGACCACTTTGTGGACACGGTTGTACAGGTACATTTGTAGTAGTCTTAGGGATGATACAAGAAAATAGAGATCTTATTTTAGCATTAATCTTCTCTCATTCTCAGCCCATCTCAAGACCTGTCGCGAGTCCTTCTTTCTTTTCATTCTATCTTAATCATACTAAAATAAAACAAAGTAAGATGCAAATGCAAACGTCACCCGACACAGAAATAGTATTCACAGCATTCAATGCAACAAATTCTGTAGGACCTGTACTGACAATTGGGTTCTACCCTTCTCGTAATCTCCGCTTTTAAACTTCTTTTTATTTCAAATAGAAATTATATAGCGACTTTATGAGAATGAGACTAGGACCCTGTCCGTTTCGGAATTTGGAGTTCCTGCTATGTGCACTTCCAAAATGATGTGTTTCTCTGTAGCATTTAAACCTAGCTGCGGACATTTACTGTATTAGGAGCTAAGAGGATTGCTTCTATATTCTAGAGTGGATGAGTTTCAACACCTAACGCAAAAGAAAAATTTCAATTAGCTTGCGCACCTTAATCCAAATCGCATAAATTCGTAGATATAAACAATCTTTTACCGAACTAATGATTTCCACCGAATTTTTGCGCAAAAGCGATTGCTAACATTCCCATCATCAGTAACAGACACCTAGCTCTCGCTTTGACAAATTGCGTTCAATGAAATCCTGAATATCGCAAATCTGACGTCATAGAGTGGTGTAGAGTTTGAATCCCGAATTTGAATTATAAATAAATTCACTTACCGTAGACGACCCAAAGAAGAGAGAACTGACGGTGATGGAGGAACAAAGCACAGCGAATGACGGAGACGGATTGATACATCGGAAAAGCCTCCTTCCGCTACTTGAATTCCCATCCGTTCACTCCGTAATTAACGACCCCTGTGATATGCACACTCGCTAGGTGTGGCAGTCGCCCGCGTCACTCCCACGCGCACAAAGAAACCGCTCTCGGAACGAGGTTATGATTAATTGTGTGAAGGAAATTAAATTTTTAGTTTTCCGAATCCACACAGAAGCGGTTTAGTGCTGGAAAACTAATTTCATTTGAATATGGAAATTTCATTTTCTGCGAACACTTTGATTAATTCCTTCTAGGAGCCTTGCGGTACGCGCACCGCAAGGACAAGACCACAGTGCGACTAAGGAGCCGGCAACAAGTGGATTGACTGTCATCTTGAGTGGTTTTTTGTCATTAATTTTGTGAAATGTGAATCCTGTGGCACGAAAGCTAATTAGAGATGTGTAGTAGACCGTTGGCAATGCACGTTCAGATGGGAGAAAACTGTTACGTCTTGAAGGGGGGGAGTGATGTGACGACGAAATCCCGGAGAAAGGTGGTTACCCGAACCATCACTCTTCGTCAGTGCCCGTGAAGGTGTTAGGGGCAGTACGGGGTGCCTGCAGTGAGATGATTGCATTTTTCCATTAGTGGCCAGGTGAATGGGAAATCACCCAATCTCACTTCAAGAGGGTTTATGAAAACCGTCAATGAGAAGGGGGAGGTGCGGGCAGGAGCGGAAAACCGTTTGAGGGATATAACTCGTCAAACCGCAGGTGAACATTAAGGATTATCGTGTGAAAATGAATGGATTCACTCGGTTTTATGTTAATTTAGAAACGAAGCGTTTTTGGAATGCGGTGCAGATAAGAGAAGACCGATTATTGGCAGTTCCATGGCTTACGTGCTTCGGTACCGGAGAGGTTGCGGGTTAAGGTTTCAAGGGAGATAGAAGAGATCCTATAACAGAAGATCAGGATTCCGAGGAGTCAAATGCTGTATAAGCCTCGACTCTTTCGTTAATGAATAGCAACAGAGTTAATGTTGATGGACAACAATTTTGCCTTCGTAGCAAGCCGGTGTGTCTGTCATTCTTTAAGTTTCAGTTCCAACTTGCAATGCAAGCGCACATTGAACTGTTCCCATATGAACCTGGTCAAGAGCATAGGAGTTAACAAATCTTGTTAACACTCAACTCGTCCCTTCTGGATTATGTAAAAATCACTCCCGCAAGGAAACAAATGCATGATTAGGCAGAAATAAACTCCTTAAGCCTCCTGATCTTCCATTTTAGCGGACTATAGACAATCAAGCAATCACTTCTGGTGTCGGTGTCGAATAGACATAAGTTGTTATGTCTATTCGACACCGAATAGCGCAGCATTCCACAAGAAGACCAGGACATAGTTTTCTCAGCAACTACTCGCGTTGCACGTGCTTTTGTTCTCCCACGAGTATAAGGAACCTGCAATTTTTTGGTGTTTCATAGAAAAGGCTCTATGAGTGTAAGCAACTCACAAGAAGTAGTGCTGTGTTTGCTTGGTTTTCAGTTCAGAAGTGAGATTTGTGACATTTGGCGTGTGAGTATCGCACTTCTTCTACTCTGCCACAGTAGCCACTTGCCCTTGCTTCCTAGTTAAATTGATAAATAAATACCAAAATCAAGCGCAGTTTTACTTAAAATTAAGTTCAAACATATTGACCTGTGTAATTGAAAGCAACTGGCGAGAAACAGTGACACGAGAGCCATTAGAGCCAATATTCGAAGACGAACAAAATTGACGAGAATAATGTTTAACAACAATATAGTGTTTCCCTGAAATTCAAAAAAGCAATCAATTTTTTTGCAACATAGACCACATCTTGACAAAACAGTTGTCTGTGACCGATAAATAAAATAAAATCCATTTCAATTGCCATAGATCGGATTCACATGATTTCAAAGTCAAGAGCTCGATACTCCATGTCAGTCCACTCATATTCTGTAATCGAGTGTCACTCAACGTCATGTCCTCAATTTTTTATTCGATGATCTCACTGGATAACCTATTTAATTCAAATTCGAGCCCGGGGGACACCGATTGACATTTGAATTTCAATCACCACAAGTTTAATGAAATTACGTTGTAGTGAAAGTCGTTAAATATTATATTTTACCGAAATTGACAAAGAAATAATTAAATTAAGTTGAGCTCTTTATTCAATTGATAGAATGTGTCCATCCAAGTTATTTTTCCTGTATTCAGAAATTAATTTGACAAAGTTTGACAAATACAATTAATTGATTTTGTGTTTTTATTTTACAAAATACAGTTTTTATTGAGGTACTAATAAATTCAATTTGCTTGCAAAAGATGGCGCCACTGTAAGTTGAAGTTGGTGTTGGAAGCGATTATCTACATCATTGGAAGGTGTCGCATTTGTAAGCAATAATAAGTGCGTCTCTATGTTAAACAACAACATTGTTTTAAGATGGTTCGCTTTTTAACACCTGCAAGAGACGGGTAGGTAGGTAGGTAGGTAGGTAGGTAGGTAGGTAGGTAGGTAGATAGGTAGGTAGGTTTCTCCCAAAAGTCTTTACAAAATTCTGTCGTGTAATAACGACTCATCCCTAGTCTGATTAAATCTCTTGTCTCTGTAATCTAATTGAGTACGTAAACACCCGAAAGTGTTTAATTTCATTACTTGAGTAGGTCGTCACAAGTACGATTCAAAGGTCGAAAGTCTCAGATTACCTTCGTGGAATCAACATAACGTATTTTTTTCGCGCCCTCCGTTTATGTTTGAAATGTCTTGCAGGTTATTTGCTTTTAACAAAACTCCAAAACCGCGACAGAAATTATCAAGACCTTGTGCAAGTCTATTAGTTTCCTCTTAAGCATAAGGAAACGACGTTTGACGTCTACGTGTAGCGCTTTGGTGTCCACCTCTAGCTATTTGGCGTCCATTTCCAGTGATCTGACGTCCACTTCTAGCGGCCAGGGGTCCACATATAGCGCTCTACACTTGATGGAAATGAATGCATTGTTTAGTCCTAATTTATTACTAAACTTTAAAAATGGCAATT
Source organism: Eristalinus aeneus (assembly GCA_955652365.1). Taxonomy (NCBI): domain Eukaryota; kingdom Metazoa; phylum Arthropoda; class Insecta; order Diptera; family Syrphidae; genus Eristalinus; species Eristalinus aeneus. The sequence continues at coordinate 27,047,309 of OY019131.1, forward strand.
TTTCCTCCTTCAAAAACTGCAGAGGTATATTTTTCAGATTCCCCCACTAAATCATGTTCAGTGTTTTGCATGAACGTCTCTTGGTGTGTTGCACAACCCAAAACGGCACGTAGCAGGGTTGGAAGATGTTTGCAAATAGAATAATATTAACAATTGTATGGCACGACAGTCCACAGGGGGCAGGGTTTATCTTGCTCATTAACTACTCGCGTTGTGCGGGCTATTGTTCTCTCATGATAAGAAAGGACCTACAGTTTTTTGTCGACTTTACAAGGCGAGGTTTGAGAAGCGATTTCGTATGCAGTTGGAAAGAGGTGGTGCCGCGAAAAATTCGAGGTGTTCAACCGGGAATCGAACCTAGACCTACGGCGTGAGAGTATCGCACACTACCTCCTACGCCACGGCGGCCTTAATTTTCCTTAAATTTTGTAAAAATCAAAAGAATCAGTCTACGCATAATTTTTTAAAACAAAGTCACCGCGGCCATAACAGCAGAACCCATTCATAGACGGCTTGGTGAACAACGGTTTGAAGCCGTAAAGTCTTTACTTTTCCAGAAACATTGTCGGCAAATTAATGGAGGTGAAAGAAAAGACAAAGAAGCGGTCGCTAATATAACATTGCGCCAAAACAAAAATGTCTGTATTGCAACATAATAATAATAATTGTTGGCGCGGCAGTCTACAGGGGGACCAGGGCCTAGCTTGCTCGTCAACTACATGTATTGTGCGCGCTACTGTTCTCTAACGAGAAGAAGGGATCTACAGTGTTTTGCCTATTCCGAACGGCAAATTTGAGAAGCTTTTTCTTAGACGGTTGTTACTGTTAAAGTGTTGTCTACAGGTCGAAAGAGGCGGTGCCGTGAAATGCGGCGGGTTCACCCAGAAATCGAACCTGGAACTCCGGTGTGTCAGTGCCGCACTCATTACGCCACTGCGGCCACAATAGACATCACGCCGAATTTTTACACTTAAGCGGCAATTTTCAAATCGACATGGTGAGTCCGAACTGCCTTATAAATTTTACCACTCAAAGCCGACAGCTTAGTGAAGATTCCCTTATTTTATAAGAGAATAGCAAAACGCATAGCATGAATAATCAAGGAAATAAGTAGTCTTTGACCGTTTCGTAGATCGTGGCGGAAGGAGAAGCATAACGAAAAGTCACGTCATTCATGTGTTTGCATCAGATGGCTTCGTAGTAAAGATCTTCTTGATAGTTTAGCGCTGAAACCCATCTTATTCTCTTTAGCACCTATAATGCCAAGCCTCCACAATATATCGGTCAACTGTCAACTTCCAAAATTGCTTTCACTTCCCGACAATGATATGAGGGTCGAAAAATGCACCTATTCAAATAAAATATTGTCAACCTACTGTCTGGCTAAAATTCAAACGTGATGGCGAATTGGATGATTGTCGGCCTTCAATTTCTTTGTCAACTGACGGTTTTGCAGTATTTTGCTGAAGATTGTGCAGTGAGTGAAGAACTGTGGAAATAAATGACGTTCGTTAGCCACAGAATCCACGTTCTCATCTATCTGATTCCAGGGACCGTGAGTGATGTCCACTAATATCTCAGTCTTATGAATTTCCTAAAGAAAGTATTGTGCAGTAATACAAATGGGTATTCCAGTTCACTCCACTGATACACTTTAAAAGAACATTACCACTATTTGCTAACTTTGTTCAATCATAAAGCGACCTACTTCGTTCCTCGGAAATACTAAACTCACATTTGCTCTTTGTAACAACAGACACGAATTGAGCTATGCACCAACAGTATTTCTTTCACTAAGAGGACTCTTTACATCTGGGAAGGGGTCACGTAAACACAATCAGTTGTCTTTTTGAACAGACTTTATTTTTGCTTTACACGCCTTAAATATTGTTAACTTGCTTATTCTTAAACCAAACATATTGCTTATTGTGCAATACTGTTGTACTAAAAGATGAGACTGACATGACTCTAAAAACGATACAAGGCGACCGCGCCCGTCAGACTGCGTGTGCTGTTTTGTGCTGCTTTCTGCTGTAGGTGCATGTGTTACCGCTTTGGAGTCATGTTCACAAATTGTTCTGATTAATCACAACACTCACATTCTGTCAAGGTTTCTCACCGAAGCAGCAAAATAGATGGTCCACCACGTATGTACGGAGGATCTCTAGATTTATTCTATATTAAGGGGGTTTCTCGGTGTGGCCATTTTAAAAATTCAGTTCTATCTCAGATCATCTGACCCTTGTAGATTTTAATTAGAAGTGCCGGTATTGAAATTTTCATTGATTTGATTTTTTGACAAACATCTATAATTTTTTTATTTTTCAAATCTGGGTTGCAAAAGGATTTGTTAATATTTCCCTAAAGCACGTACGCGGTCGCCGTGGCGTAGTGGGTAGAGTGCGACGCTCACACACCGAAGGGTCTAGGTTCGACTCCCAGCTCAACATGAATTTTTCGAACTTTTCACGGCACCACCTCTTTCGAGCTAACAACACTCAAAGAGTAATAACTGTCTAAGAAAGCTTCTCAAATTTCGCCGTTCGAAGTCGGCAAAAAACTGTAGATCCCTTCTACTCGTAAGAGAATAGTAGCGTGCACAACACGAGTAGTTGATGAGCAAGCTAGGCCCTGGTCCCCCTTTGGACTGTAGCGCCAACAATTATTATCATTATTATTATAAAGCACGTACGCAGCTGTCTGCTGAAAAAGTGTGTTTTCCAATGGACCACCTGAAGGGCAGTTTGAACGGGAATTTTTTTGCTTGATTTCGGGCGAACAAAGAGCAGTCCCTTCTGTTCGCCTGTCACCGTCAGTGTTTGCTTTTGTTTGAGTTTTCCACGTCAATTCCTCTAAATTTGTTCACAAAATTGACCCAGCGGTCTTTGCTGCCGTCTGCTAAACTCTGTGGTATCTCTACTCTTTTCGACTGTAAACTGCATGTAATTAGTTTGCGGTGCCATATTTGACATCCTGTGGTGCCATAATTAATTTAAACGCCATTTGTGTCGTCATTGTGGACAGTGTGCTGTTCGAAAGTTGGCGTTAAATTTTTGTCTATTTTGCATAAATTGAAAAATATGCAAGAATTTAAGTCATCACTCACTTGGCCGAGTTGGATGTGACGTGACAGGCACTCTTACAGTGTTAAATCTAACCACACTTACAGTCATTGCCCGCTGCGGTTTGTTCCCCCCAATTGTACAGAGGAGCACACGTCTTCTCGTCAATCAGCAATCAGGTTTCAATTAAACGAACACAACAGCAGAGTCCGCGTTATGCCAACCGCAAGTTACACTCAGCTACTGAGAAAAGCCACATGTGACATAGCTCCTTTCCATCGCGATGCGGAATAAGGTCTAAACTTAAAGGGATTCACCGCAAAGCAATCACCATGCAAACCACTGCTAATTGAAGCGATAACATTCAATTCAGAGCACAGCTGCCGCCCGGAGTTCACCGAGTTAATTAATTTCGTGGAGTCATAAAGTTTCATACGCTTCGAACCGTTTTTGCAAACTGTACCGCGTACACGGCCAAATCAACAACTCAATTGCTATGAAACAAAGAAATGTGTGGAACAGCCCCGGGTTTTCCGCCAAAAATCGACGAAACATGAATTCACTCAATTTAATTAAAATCCTTCAACCAAATTAGATGGAGAGGAAAGGAAGAAATTTTTTATTCAATCATCACGCCCATATGTGTGTCTCGGGCACACGCTCGTCAGTTGACGTGCTGGATCCTGCAAAAATTGATTACAGCCACCACCCCTTCAGTGAGACGGAAATTTTCTTTGATCATGCGAGAATCCTCATTTTTGTGTGGGGCGTCCGCCTTCGAGGAATCACTCATGCCCTGGGAACGCTCCTTTTTTGACAATTACTTGCGGTTGCTATGTGGTTCCCCTGGATCCCTAGAGAATCTTTGAAATTTTTCGACAAGGATATCTTCACATTGTGGTTTGGTATTCTACCTCAGCAACATCAAGGGCAACATCAGCTAACTCTCCGCAAAAAAGCTGTAACCGATTGGCAAAGTGTGACAAGCACAATGAAGGAAAGCTCATTTAAATTCGGAAATTATTTTGAAATTTTCTGCCGAAAGTCCACAAACAACACTTTCGGCAGGTTTGGCTCCGTCAAAGTTTCACTTTTCAAACACTGCTGGAGCATGTGGTGATTTTTTCAGCTGCAACAGGACATCACAGGACATGAGGACGTCCACATGAGCGGGTTTGATTTCATGCAAAATAAAACCGCACACTTTTCTGCAACCCCACGATGTGAAGCAACTTGAGGAGGGAGTGCTTTATGTTAGTTTTCGATGCTGGCGATGGCGTTGGGGAATTACTTTGTTCACTTTCGGCACCGGTGGCATGTATGATGTTCGAATTAATTAGAATGCAATAACAAGCTCACAGCTGCGTGTAACATGAAAGCACTCTTGGTGTCCTGTGTCCTGTCCGGGAGGTAATGTTTGCTGTTTGCATACGGATCTGAAAAAACATACAGCACTCGCATAATTTAACCCAATAATGTGTTTGTACTTCTGAACTACGAATCCACAAACTTGCCAAATTTGAAATGTGTGTTGCGACGGAAGGGTGTCCTGCAAATTCAGATGCATTATGCTCAATTTTGAATTCAGTGTGGAGAGGGCTTTAGTTTTGGCTGTTCTACCAAACTCAACAGATTTCGTGGGATGGCGACTCAGGACTCCCGCTGCATCGCCAAGGTCGGCTACGAACTCACCGATTGTTGAAAAACCTACTTCATGCTGTCATGTGATTTGTTTAACTTCATCCTTAGAAAACACATGCGTAACTCACAACTCAATATCAGGAGCACATTCGTCAATCAAGCTTATGCCGGCGACATTGATTTAAGTGGATGAACAAAGCGAGCCGCGAATTGGGTGTTTGCTTATATCGAAGCATAACCGGCTAAAATGAGTCTAACGGTACGTGAGGGAAAAGCAAAGTACATGTTGTCGTCAAGGGTTAACATGCAACATTATCGTGTCGGACAGAGCGTCACAATAGGCAACAAAATCTTCGGGGTAGTAAAAGACGTAGTCTCAGACACGGCGTCACGTAAGGTAGCAGAAACTTCGATTCGAAGAAAGGATAATAGGAACAACATCATCTGTACCCAATTTAATCGCAGAATCACTCTTTCGAACTGCTGTTTCATTGGATTCAGGAGACAATTTTTTAATGGAACCCTCTGCCAAATGATTAAGCTGGCTTTTTAAAGGGTGATTGTTCAGCTATTATCTTTTTGGCAACACTGGTTTAAACAGCTGAAGCACGTTTCGTATTTTGTTCCACTGCCAAACATCTTCAGTGTGGTCTATAATTTAACCATGAATCGTCTTACAAACGAACAACGCTTGCAACTTATTGATTACTTCGCCGCCGTGGCGTAGTGTCTAGAGTGCAACGCTCACACGCAGAAGGGTTTAAGTTCGATTCCCGTCTGAACACCTCGAATTTTTCACGGCACCACCTCTTTCGAGCTGCTGACAACACTCAAAGGATAATAACTGTCTAAGAAAGTTTCTCAAACTTTACCGTTCGGAGTCGGCAAAAAACTGTAGGTCCCTTCTATTGTAGGTCTGTAAGTTCCCTTCTTCTCTCTACTCGTGAGAGAACAGTAGCGCGCACATCACGAGTAGTTGATGAGCACGCTAGGCTCTGGACCGCCTGTGGACTGTGACGCCAACAATTATTTATTATTATTACCAAAATGCGTGCACTGTTAAGAAAGTTCATCGCGCGCTTTTTCCAGTTTATTGCCAAAAATGGACGAAGCTCATTTTTGGCTCAATGGGCACTTAGAATAAACAAAATTGTCGATTTTGGGGTGAATGTCAGCCAGAAACATTGCAAGAGCTACCAATGCATGCAGAAAAAGTCACCGTTTGGGTCGGTTTATAAGCTGGTAGCATAATTGGAAAGTACTTCTGCAAAGATGATGCGAATCGTAACGTAACTGTTAATGGTGAGCGCTACCGTGAGAAGATATCCAACTTTTTTTGCCCAAAATGCAAGAGCTTGACTTGCGTTATATGTGGTTTCAACAAGACGGTGCCACATGATACACAGCACACGCAACAATGGACTTATTGAGAGGCGAGTTCGGTGAAAATTTTATTTCACGTTCGGGATCGGTTAGTTGGCCATCTAGATCGTGCGATTTAACGTCTTTACACAAATTTTTGTCGGGCTTTGTCTAAAGCTCATGTCCATACAGACAAGCCCGCTTCAATTGATGCATTGAAAGGCAACATTGAAGCATTTATTCGTCAGATACCGGGCGAAATGTTGGAAAGAGTGTGCCAAGATTGAACAAAGCGGATGGACCATTTAAGGCGCAGTCAAAGTCAACATTTGCATGAAATAATCTTCAAACATTAAATTATATGGACCGTACAATCGATTCAAATAAAGATTTCATGCATTTTTTTGAATTTTATGAGTTTTTTATAAAAAAAAAATGTTCCTATAGCTTTTAAAAAAATCACCCGATATAACAGTCCTGTTTTCTGGTGCGGGAACTTGGGCGCGGGGAAAAAAAAGATTTTAGTCTTTTCCAGAGATATGTTCTATGAGTGTTTTGTTGATTCCTTTTTCGTTGATGGAATATAGATGAGAAGTTTCAATAACGAACTCTATAAGTCGTACTTCGGCAAGCGCCCTATTCAAGCGTCTTCGGATACAACCCTAAGTTTGGACCATACCATCTGAAAAGTCTTCAAACCCGAACCATTGGGACAATGTAACAGAGTACAGAGGACGGCCTAGGCTGATGTTGCGCAGACAAGTGGACAAAGACATCAACCAAACTGGAATGCATTACTGAATCCAGCTGGAGAGAGATCGTGTTGGCTGGATGTTTGTCGAAGACCAGGTCCATCCCGGACTGTAGCACTTCACAACGGAAAAGAAGAAGATGTAGAGAGAATTTGAATTTGTTCTTAGACTAAGTTCTAAATACTCGTCCTTTGTTCTTCTCTTGCATGTGGGGTTATTTCTGCTCCTTAGCAGTTTGGAGGCTCTGCAGCCTTGTCCATTTTTTTTTTATGTGTAGAGGTAGTTTACCTCATGCACATCCTACAGACTGACACTTTAGTCCCAATATCGCGCATCCTACTAACTGACAGTTCAGACTCAATATTAAACCCTCGGGCAGAGGGATTGGCTGCATACATTGGTTCTCCAAACAATGAATGTTGTGGTGACTATCCAGTTAGTGCCGCGAAATAGTTGTATGCCAACTTAACTTGTGCACTAGCGAGGATAATGTTTGGCAGCTTGCCTTGTTGACCGCAATCAATGGCATTGATTTGTGTGCAGCAACTGATTTATCTCGCTATGGCGGTCACCAAAGTGTCATTGGTTTGAGTGTAACAAATGTTAGTCGGAGGGCGGATGCACTCGCGAGAATATCTTCATCCTTACCTACTATCAATATTGTAGTAGGCCTTGAAGTCTTCTTTGAAATACAATGCATCCCTCAAACTCAAACTCTTTCCTCAGAAGTATATCAAAATGTAAAAGGAACTACCGGATAGGAACAGAGCAGAGTCATTTCGTTTGTGTACAGTGGAAGAAATCGTTAGCAAATAAATTTTAAATAAATTGGTTTCTGTTTTTTTTCATTTATTACAGTCGGTTAAAATATGGTCAAACAATCTGTCTCATTGAAGTCCAAGACAATCATTGATTGACGCACATCGTTGGTTCAGCTGAGCTTCTCCCAAAAGTAGTAAACTCCTTGCCACTGGTGAAAAGAATCTATCTTTAGATGCCGTCTATTTCATTAAGCACAAGGATGTTCTGTCGACTTGGAAAATAAATCAGTTTCTCTCTAGATTTTAAACGCCAACATCTAGGATTCAAAGGTCAGACATAACCTTACTTAAAAAAACAAACTTTTTCATTAGCGAAAATTTCAGTTATAATAATAATAATTGTTGGCGCTACAGTCCAAAGGGGGACCAGGGCCTAGCTTGCTCATCAACTACTCGTGTTGTGCGCGCTACTATTCTCTCACGAGTAGAAGGGACCTACAGTTTTTTGCCGACTCCGAACGGCGAAATTTGAGAAGTTTTCTTAGACAGTTATTACTCTTTGAGTGTTGTCAGCAGCTCGAAAGAGGTGGTGCCGTGAAATATTAGAAAAATTGGTGTTGAACTGGGAGTCGAACCTAGACCCTTCGGCGTGTGAGCGTCGCACTCTACCCACTACGCCACGGCGACCAGTTATTCCTTTTAATAATTTCTGCAGAAGTTGTTTGTGGCCGCCGTGGCATAGTGGATAGAGTGCGACGTCCACACACCGAAGATTCAGGTTCAATTCCCGCTTAAACAGCTCAAATTTTTCACGGCACCACCTCTTTCGAGACGCTGAGAATGATCAAAAGGTAGTAACTGTCTAAGAAAAAGCTTCTCAAACTTCGCCATTTGGATTCCGCAAAAGGCTGTATGTTCCTTCTACTCGTGAAAGAACAGTAACACGAGTAGCTGGAGAGCAAGCTAGGCCCTGGTCCCACTGTGGACTGTAGCGTCATCAAATTACTAGAAGTTGTCTTTACAGGAAAGTCTCAGAAACTTTCCTACCCCTGTTCTACACCTTTTCGACTCTATCAGAAATTAGAAATAAAAACCCAGGGGACCACTAGTTCTCTCTTCTGTGTGACTTCGACTCCTCTTTCTTTCAACTACTTAACTTCCAAATGATTTCACTATTGGCCACCATCATATAGATTCTGTCAATAGTGGGAACACAACAAACATCGAGATCTGTCACCACATTCAGATTTCGGTCTCTCAAAGTTCGCATAGCTTAATCCTGTCCCTGTGGGAATTCAGCCCAAGGCATCACACTTAACATTCCATCACTTTGATTGAAACCCAACCTCTGTCGCATCCAGCAATATCCTTTGCGGAATATCGACATCCCTCGATAAGTCAGAAGTCTTCCCACAAAAACACCAACCGGAATAATCGCACTAAATTCACCGATATATCTTTCTATCTTATTGAATTACGTCTCCAATGTTCACGAATGCGTGATACCATTCAACTGAGTTCGGGTTTCTCTCAATCGGCTGTCGGCGGCGGCGGAGTGCCCTTGGAGGCAGCAAAACGAAACAAGAATGAACTCAAAAAAAAAAAAATCGACACCGACATGTTCTTTTCGAAAGTAAATGGAAATGTTCACTCCTTTTTTTGTCCCCCGTACGTGTGTGCCTATGTGGGACAGGGTAGAGCGACATTCGTCTCCATTGCCAGCGTTGAATGGAGTTGAATTAGCGGTACAACTGAATGGGTAGGCGGTAGGGGTTGCGTCTCGAATGAAATTATTTTTTTCTTCGAAAGAATCTGCTACTTTCCATTAAAAATAATTTACTTTCCTTTCAGTTGTGAAATAGAATTTAAAATTCGTCCTCCTCCGAAGCTGTCCCCAATGGGTGTGCTTGTGTGTCTGCATATCGTCAGTTCAGAACTGCTTTTTTTGCACCCCCTCGCTCCTGACTAAAGGATGAATGGAAAGTTAAAAGGATTGCTGGAGAAAGAAACAAAATTCCGCATGATTGATTGCCTAACTAAATTGCTGCGATACCTTAACACACATCCTCCCCGCTGATTGTGTGTTGCGAAGTTGAAGCTTTTGAGTATGCAGCAGATGTTGCGATGACTCGCTGAAGTTCATATGCCACGGCTCCCGTGCCGGAACACTTTTCATTCGAGTGAATGGATCATCCGTTCCCGGTGCCCGTGGCGTCATGTGAATACAGCAGAGAAGTGAAGTTCTTGAAACATCGATTCTCTCAGATTCGTCCTGCTGTAGTGCGGCTTTAGCAGAGGGATGCGAGTCGTACTACACTGCATAATATTGTTTCGATTTAATACCCTCGTCGGTGGTTAAGATGTTCGACGCGATAACCTTTCTTCTCCGGCACCCTCCTCGCAGCGACGGATTATTGAAGGGTTATGGTGGCTTGTTCAAATAAGTGATTTATTTTTATGAAGTGCCTTGGAGTACCGTGGGACATTCATGCAGTGCACAGATATGAATGAGAATTGAATTATCAATCGTTACGGGAACTTCATAGGAACGAAGATTAGTCCCGAACATCGATCTAGTGGGGCACAGCAACAATGGAGGAATGAGAAGCGGATTTTCAGCATCCAATTAAAATAAAGAAATTCAATTATTTTCGTTCGCCTTACTTCGTGTTCTGCATTTGTTAGGAGTTAACATTTTAATGAGTCCCCGACTTATCTCTGCGTTTGTTCCTTTCAAACAAAACCAAACTTTCCAGAGGTTCAACAAGACAAGGCGCAAAAAATCCAAACCTTTGCGATGATTTCTTAATGAATATCCTTGACCCGACGCAGTCCTGAAAAAACAGATGGGAGAATAATCCTCATCGTTTATTCGACAATTTTGCTCTTTGAATAAAAGCGAACACTGGTGTTGACTTAAGAAATTCTGCTCATCAGGGTCCTCCTTTGAACGATGAAGGCAGCCCATTAGTCAACATTAGAGTTCTTTCAGAGTTTGGTCCCGTCTCCTGATGAGATCTCCCTTGCGTCACATGTCAACAGTCCTCGGCTTGTGCCACCCACAGATGTCTTCCCTTCGGTAAGATGTGAAATATCATGTGTTCCACGGAGTAGAAGAATCGCTCATGCAGTCGCTGAAGTCAATTTGAATACACATCCAAGTGTGCGGCGACCACCAGAACGTGAAAAGTTTTCCTGCATTTTGATTCACTTACCGTAGGGGGAAAGGATGCACACTCGCATATTGAAAACTTGCTCGGTAAGTGAACAAAAAAAGATCGGGACTCGGAATGTGCACATCGCTGAACGACAACAATATGGGTAAACGGACACAAGGGGCCGTAAATTTCATGATTACATTCATCGTGTTCTCGATTTATTCCTTCAGCTAAAAGGCAATTTCATATCCCATAAACTTGGTCATCCCCGACTCTCTCCATTCGGGCGCACACCGCCCATGACCGCTCACATGTCGACTGGTGACGGTCTGGTGGGGGAGTAAAATGAGAAATTGCCACACATTTAGTGGAGCCATCAGTCTAAATCAGGACTCGGATGGTTCGCCCCCACCCGTCATAGTGTGCAATCATTTAAACCCATCGCCCCTCACCACCCACATCAGTGAGTAGAGAAACGATTTGAAATTCCAATACACAGACCACCGAAAGCGCCGCCCGCAAAGCACCCACAACACATCGCACTACTGTGGCGATTGAAGAGCCGTCCGGGCGGGGCGTGCGTGGGGGCAGGAGTGTGGATATATTTATTTGTTTACTTCGTTTGCAGTTAGCCAGGGGATTTAGTGATTTTCTCAATTTTCTTCACACATCCACGTTCCTAGGAATTCCGTCGCCTCAAATTCTGGCTTCCAGCTGCCTTAAGAGTCTCTAATCCTAGTGTGCTGATTACAGGCCCCATTCTCGTGGCCCATTTTCACCCGCTCCACAAGGGCACCATCGCTTCCGCCGCCGCCACCGCCGGGGATGCGAAGTCAAAGGAAATTTATTCACAACTAAGCTGCTGCTACGGCCAAGGCGCACATGTAAACATTTAAATACACGTCCAAAACAGGAATAGCGAAGACGTCGTCGGTGACGACGGCGGCAGGGGCAGCGGCTAAATGAAACACAAAAAGAAACCATGTACAGCAAGAGAACACAGAACCGAAACGATCCTTGTAGATAAAAGCGATGGCGAAGATTCGGTTGGTGGTGCCGTAATTGAGAGGGCGGTGCACAGAGGGGATGAAGTAAATCCGTTTTTGAGAATCCTGCATGTTTGCGCATTGAGGAATAAACATCTGTGACAAATTATGTTTAACTTGCGATGCAATTTTGTGGAATATTAAATAAATTTCAAGCCTTCCCTCCACTCCACCCTCGGGCACCCACACGTGGCTTTTGAGCGAATTTACATACATACATATGTGGAGAGTGCTCCGTACACGAATAATTTACTGCAGCCCACTGGGAGCACAACGGGCAACGGGCTAGAGAACGAGTGCATGTGCATCCTAACGTCCCAAAGCAGCCGTTTACAAATGTGCAAGGATATTTTTGAATAGATAAAGGGATATTAATTTTTGTGCATCTCTTTGGGGGCAGAAGATTGGTCCCGAACACGGGTGTGTACACTATTTGATATCCCATGCCGACTGTTGGTTGCTGACTTGGTTGCGTGGTTATATGGCGATGTTGGTTTGGGTGGCAAGCAACGTTTCCAGCATCGTTCTCGTTTAGCACAGGCACAGATTAAGTACTCCCGAGCGCAAAGTTTTGGCCACATGGAATTGTATCTCTGGCGGGAACGGGAGGATTTCAAGTGCCAGGATGTTTCCAACGTTTGGTTGCACAACTGCCACAATTTCGTTTGATTCGGCATGAATTTCCGGGTAAGTCCTGGGGAGGTGGAATTTTGGTTTTTCTTGGAATAATTTGCCCACAAACGTTTGATGGTGTAGCTGTTTGGTTTGGGTCTGCAGAGTTTGGCATCTTTTCTGTTACTAAGGTGCATGCAGAACCAATGCTGATACTTGCTTGCAATTCATAAAATTGCTCAATCCATTCACTCATCTTTATTGAAAATATTTTGATTGCTTGCTCCATGTACATACATTGCTTACTACGAGTTCGAACATTCTTCATCTCCCAAGCCTGAATAAATTGAGTTGTAAATTCTGCATTGCATATACTTTTCCTTGCTCATTGCATCAAAGAAATGTCTGAAGGCTCTTTCAGAGATTTTAGAATATACAGAAGAAGGGATAGAAATGCTGACTTTATTCAGTCGTTACATGTGTCATCACGCCGTGCCTCCTGCCTTTTGATGGTAGGGGTGGAAACAGAGCTAAGAAATCGGTAACTTTAAAGACTTCAGGCCAAGAAATAAAATGCTGAGTGGATGCAATATTGCTGATACGGCAGACGTCTCTAAAAACCACTTAGACCTAAATAATAATAACAGTTTCGTGCGACAGTCCACAGAGCTTGCTCATCAACTACTCGGGTTGTGCGCGCTACTATTCTCTCACGAGTAGATAGAAGGGACCTACAGTTTTTTTGACGACTCCGAACGGTGAAGTTTGAAAAGCTTTCTTAGACAGTTATTGCTCTTTGAGTGTTATCAGCAGCTCGAAAGAGGTGATGCCGTGAAAAATTCGAAAATTTCGTGTTGAGCTGGGGATCGAACCAAGACCCTTCGGCGTGTGAGCGTCGCACTCTACCCACTACTATGAAATATCTTGAGTCCCGGAAGCTTCTTAATGACCGGCAGTACGGCTTCCGAAGCACTGGTGATCTGATGGCATATCTCACTGAAAAGTGGAACCAATCTTTGCACAATGTAGGAAAAAGCAAGATTATTGCGCTTGATATTTCAAAGTAATTTAACAGGGACTGGCATCAGGCTCTCTTGTCGAAAATGCGTGCTTTTGGGATCGATGAGTCTCTTCTTCAATGGATTAGAAATTACCTTTCGAATCGTTCAATACAAGTCGTTTTGGATGGATTCAAGTCTGATATTCACCATATTAATTCTGGTGTTCCCCAGGGCTCTGCTTTGTCTCCGACACTCTTTCTCATTTTTATAAATGATCTCTTGTCTGCTACTTCTAATCCTATTCATTCCATCGCTGATGACAATACCCTCAGCTTTTCATATTCGTTCCTTGGCTCACGTCCCTCCACTTCGGAGGGGACTCCACTCCGGGGAGGGGACTCCACTTCATAGACTCGGAACGGCACCGTATGTTAAGCACATTAAATTCCGACCATGACAGCATAATCGATTGGGGAAATAAGAATAGAGTGGAATTTAATGCTTCCGAAACCCAGTGCTGTCTACTGTCGTTAAAGCGATCACAAAATAATCAGCCGTTATCCATGAACGGCACTTGCGTTGTTGAAACCGAAAGACTTTCCATCCTCGGTATGTGTATCAACCCAACAATTAGGTGGAACGATCACATATTTGAGGTCGCCCAAAATGCTGCGAAATGTCTAGGCTTCCTTAAACGATGCAAGAAATACTTCACCCCCTCTGATCTGGCTACAATATACAAGGCCTACATACGATCAAAACTTGAGTATAACGCTCCTATTTGGTCAGGTGCTCCTAAGACCTCCCTGCACCTGCTGGATAGAATTCAAAAGCGAGCGATAAAACTTATAGGTGACAGTAATATTGCGAAGTCGATTGACTCGTTAGAACACCGACGTAATGTCGCGTCGTTGTCACTCTTTTATCGCTATTTTAACAACAAATGCTCAGATGAATTAGCCAGTTGCATTCCTCCCCTTCAAGAATTCACCCGCAATACACGCCTCGCTAGGAATACCCACCAATTCACCCTCAAGCCTTCTTTCGGACATACAGTCAAATTCAGAGACTCGTTCTTTAGCCGCACTACACTAATCTGGAATGCTCTTCCCAGCTCGATTTTTCCTCCTCATTACAATCCACAGGCATTTAAAACCAATGTGCATCGGTACCTCCTCTCCCTCTCTTCCTCTATACCTTCGGCCTGTGCTGTGACTTGATCCCCTCATTTAAGGGTACTCGCAACCCTTATGCACGCGTCAATTATATAAAAAAAAATGAATGCTGCGTTTTTTCACTCCGAACAACAAATTCAGCGACCAGTCCACATAATGAGTTGTTTAATTGAAATTAGTAAGAAATCTGCAACGCAACATGGCTATATAGCCCACATCAAATACCAAGTAACCGCTGTTCGACAAGCGAACATGCTTCAAAAAAAGCGGGGCCTATTATCTCGGCAAAAATATCCAAAGCTGCCTTGTTTTGGGACTCACATCAATTCACATATACAAAGTCTCAATCTACACACGCGACAATAGTATGCTAACATTTTGAACCTATTCGAAGCCGATTTGCAGACCTGATATCAAAACAAGGCACTGACTCACAACTATCCCTTAACATTTATCCATGGGCATCCAAAGCAGTCCTTAGCCCTATACGACTGCTCTTTGTTTCTTATCAACAGTTCTTGTCACCACTCAGGCCTCTTTAAACGTTGAGGCGCCCCTAGATCAGAAGTTTCAAAGTTAAAGAAGACTCCTTTGGTGTTTGGTTTTTTAGATTTGAAATTGGCCCAAATTTGGGAATTTTAAATGCCCAACGTACTGTTTGTGGAGCACATTTTTTCCCCGTTTAAGGCCTCATCGCCAAATGGATTGAGATGCTTCTATACACCTAAGTTACACCTTTCATATTCTCCAGAATAAAGCCAGTCAATGTCGGCGCTTGAAGAAGATCTCCGTTTGCATTCACCTAATCGAACAATTAAAGCAACGTTCCCTTGCGTGTGTACATGGCACCTGTTCGCTGTCCCATTAAGTTGACAGCATCGTGTTCCCTTACTCAACCGCCATTTATCCCTCATCGCCACTTGATTTTTCGGTCGTTCCTCAGACAAAGTCAAGGACAACACACCTCAATGTAAACATCCTCAGATCCCAACCGTCATTTCCCCCACACCGGGTTATCAAACTAAAACAACAGAACCAAAATAGCGACGTTCTCCCTTGTCTCTGGCAGAAACTAAGGCAAAGCGCCCGGAGTACAGTGCTAAAGTGCTAAACACTTGCCAGCGTCGTTAATTTCAAGTTTGTTGTCCTTCTCCTTCAGTAATGAAGCACGAATTAAAGGGCATATTGTCACAGCGCTCTTCAAAGCGATGACGAAGGCTGCCTGTTGTGTACCTCGAGTATCATCCCACCGAGGAGTCTAACAAAACGCGGCCGAAAAGAAGAAAGCATTACACAGTCCAAATATTTGCACGAGTTTATTGGAAATTAAGTTTGGCAAATAAAAAATTTCATTAATTTGTTCTAAGAAACATTTTTTCGTGTCCGTCCTTGTGGGAGAAATTCATTGGCTTTCGTGGGCACCGTCCCCGCTAAACCCAGCCAATTCGAATGAAGACTTTGTGACGGCGACAGAGCCAACGTACACCTCCCGACGGCCCAATTTTGTATTTTCATTTAATTTGCCCCCTAAGACGGACTCTGGTCGTGTGTTTGCTTAGGATGAAATATCCGTCCAGATGGAGAATTAATGGATTCGGATTTTGTGGGCGGGCGACAACACGCCACAAATAGCAGATATTAGCAAACCATCTGTCACTGACAGATACGATTTCCGACACCTTGCTTCAACTTGAACCCCTCGGCTATGTTCCACCATCGTGCAATCATAAATCGCTACAGATTTACGAACATCAATTATGCGTCATTTCAGTGAGTGAAAAAGTATCGCACGGTATGCACGATGAAGACAGTCATCATCACTAATGTGTGTCTCCTGAAGGCGTAATGTGATGGGAAGCACGCTATAATGACTTTGATGAACGTAAATCCACAAAGTGTTCGTTGGGCGGGGAAAAGCATCCATACTTTGGGGTGACTTTGATTTTCTGAAATATCGCTTTGCGATAAGACTTTGCAATGGCGACGTTACGTGGGGTGGGGTGAGTCAAGATGGATGCAGATTTCGTCTTGTTGCCGATAGCATGCTTAACAGGCAGTTAGTAGTTTTTTTCGAGTAATCCTTAAGAGGAATGCGTTCGAGAACAAATATTGAATTAATTATTTTTGGAGCAGCACGTAGTCTTAATGGGCCCTCAATGACGAGTTGGCAGAGGCAGAATAGAGTGAGAGAGGCTTTAAAGTTGTCTTTAACAGTGCAGACACGTGCGAAATGGTTTGGATTTGCTCGTGAGATTGTTTAACTGCTTCAATTTCACGAATTTTAGAAAATTTAAACATAAAATAAGAATCAGTAAACCTTAGTTCATAAATAAGTCTTTCTAGACTTTTTTTTGCAATTTCCACTGCCCACTTGAAAGCATTAGTTGTCAGTTTTCCAAACATTTCGCATTCTATGTTGCAGCTGAGGTTTTCTAACGCTTTTTGACATTACCCAATGACTTATCGTTGTCGAACAGAAAATATTTAACTGTAAATAGACCGAACAGGGTGATTGGCCACCCTGTTGATTGCATCCAACGTTGCTAGCAAAGTGAAATGGGTCGTGGTGTGCATTGTACTCCTGAGAAACGTGCTGGAGTAAAAAAAATGGCTTTCAGAGGGTAAAACGTACAAATTTCTAATTGAAATTGTGGGGTGTTTTAAAGAAAACGATCGCAAATGCCAAAAAAAAAACGCTCAACAGGGGGAAAAAAGAGGAAAAAAAACGAAACTAACTACCGCTGATAAACGACAAAGAGTACGATTAGTCACAAGGAATCCGTTCGTGACGTTAGGAAAATAAAAGAGGAGTTAAATTTACCCGTGGAGACACCAACAATGAGAAATAACTTGATAAATAAGAACTTGCCTGCCAGTAGTCCCAGAAAAGTACCACTACACTCAAAACTCATCCTACTAAATTACAACATCTGAACTGGGAACCTTCTCAATGGCGCAATATATTATGGACGGACGAATCCAAAATAGTTTTATTTGGTACGCCTGGGACCACGACATTTGTTCGCAGGCTTCAACCCCAGTGTACTATCAAGACTGTAAAGCATGGCGGGGCAAAAATTAACGTATGGGATTAATGTTTTTAATGGATTAGTACTTGGTTGTATAACCTTAATTTTTAACTACACCTTAAGTAACACTTACATTTTAAGTGCATTCTGAACTTAGAAAAGACCCGTTATCCGGCATAATACCGAATTTTGGTGTGTGCATAATAGCACCAGGATCAAAAATGCATAAATATGAAGCAAAAGTCAATGGAATAGTAAAGTTCTTTGTCTGCATATTTTTTTTATGGTTAGTACTTGGTTGTAAAACCTTAACTTTTAAGTACACCGTCACAAAGTCGTGGCATGGAGTCGATTAAAGTCGGACATCGCTGAACAAGTATATTTCTCTACGCACCCTGCATTACATCCTACAGCTGTCTTCTATTTTTAGGTTTTGCTTCATATACAGCTTTCTTTACATCTGTCCAAAGGTTTACCTTGGGAATCAGGTCTGGAGATTGAGGCAGCCACTCCTTAACTTAAATTGCATTGCTTTGGAAAACTTCTTTGGACAGGTTCCTCGTATGTTTTAACTTGCAACAACTTGCTGTACAATCCATGTAAGCAGCATATTCCACTCTGCATAAGGTAGCATGGTTTCTCTCATTATGCTGATATAAACTCCGGCAGTTATCATCGGTTTTATCCAAAAACTAGGACCAGTACGAATATAATAAGAGAAAAAGTGTTTCATTGATTGACAGTTGAAGTACCAGTGGCCGCCGTGGCGTAGTGGGTAGAGTGCGACGCTCATACGCCGAAGGGTGTAGGTTCGATTCCCAGTTCAACACCTTTTTTGAATTTTTCACGGCATCACCTCTTTCGAGCTGCTGACAACACTGAAAGAGTAATAACTGTCTAAGAAATCTTCTTAAATTTCGCCGTTCGGAGTCGGCAAAAAGCTGTAGGTCCTTTCTACTCGTGAGAGAACAGTAGCGCACACACCACGAGCAGTTGATGAGCAAGCTAGGCCCTGGTCCCCCTTTGAACTGTAGCGCCCAACAATTATTATTATTATTAGTAGTAGTAGTAGTAGTTGAAGTACCAGCTATCAAAGAACATAATATGTTTGACATTTCGATTACATCAGCCATCTACGAGTGAAATTCCCATTTATTACTTGTACACCTTAAAAATCAAGTTCTTCCTGTCAAATAATTAATTTGTGCAAAAAAGAAACCCAAAACTTGTCCCAAATCTGACAGAAATACTGTAGGTAAAAAGAAATCGGACACGTTTTCCCATCTTTTCCTATAATTCGTCTTTAAACTGCTAACTTTGACTGGTGTTATAATATATACCTTTGCACGTGATTCACTTTTCAGAAGAGAGTGATTCTCTGCACATTTCAAAGAAAGTACGAACAGGACCAATTTCCTTCAGGAATTTCTAGTGTTTTGCGGTTTACTCTCACGAGACGCACAATCTCCAACTCCGAGAGAAATGTTCGGTCAGAACTCCGAATAATATGGTACCATGAAAGGAAAGCCAGGATGTTACCCGGGGAATTTAACCTGTGATTTTGGGCATTTAAGCCGCATTGCTCCGAAAACCACGGCATCCACACTCAGTTCAGCAATTATAAAGAATCTACTTTAACAACCTTTGAAAGTCCCGCTCCTTCTTCTACACCCTTCCAAAAGACTGTCCTGTTCCTAGAAAATACTTCTTGAAAGCATTCTTCTTAAGCATTCCATACACTTTCCGAGATGCCAAAATGTTGCGTGTAAGATAATGAAGTCACTACAACTGTACACAAACCACACACAAAATATTTCAAATTCATTCGTTGAGGTGATTTGAACTTTGCCTCGAAAATCTCCACTCTCCCACCACAGCACACGAGGGTTGGAAGTCCTTAATCCTATTTACCTCTGCCGGCAGCATTTACTAATGAAATAAGAACCAACTGTTCCTTTGAAGTGAATAGCTCACGTGTACTGACTTTGATTACAACCACGAAAGGGTTCTATTAAATCATAAATCGGGTGAGTGTGTGGTGCGTCTCCACTAACTATAATATTTAATTAAAAACCGATGCTGTGCAGAGGTCTCCAGTTGCCAGTGAAATCCGAATGCAACTTATGCAGCAGCGAATTGAATAGGAAATGCTATTAGCTTAGAGTTCAACATTTATGACATTTTCCAAATGTAACTCCTTTCGCGAGAATTTTCATGCACGTGGTTTGTGTGTTCTTTGATCTGTTCCTAAGAATTTGTAAGGACAAGTCAAGTCGGAGAGGAGAAGTTGATTTGGAAAGCGGGCATGGTTTAATTGGAAAACCATTCCAGCTCACGTATTCAATGCTCACACACCAGACGTTTCACTAAGGGCAACAGCTTCTTCGATGTAGACAAGCTGACAGAACGGTCTTAAACGGTTTTCCCCTGCAAGTTGTATTTTTTTCTTGTAATTGGCCATTTATTGTCCTGTCAACATAGCATAGCCCACCACAGCTCTCCATCTCAATTTCCAATTACCAAGGATGCAAAAGTTAAAGAGCCCAAGTTCGCTCTTGAAATGGTTTCCCCGCAATTTTGCTTTTCGGCATTAGTTTCCTTCACAAGTGGCCATGGCTGACACGTGGACCCAATCTCATCGGCCATCAGATCCTAAGTAAAACAACACAAAACACAAAAACCAAAACAATCCCACTCACAGTCGTGTTGCCACTGGCTCCTATCACGAAGAAAAAGATAAACATCGCAAAGTTGGACCTCTACCTTGATTCGGTTGCCCTGCCACCTACAGATGCCATATCTGCACATCAATCACCGCAAAGACCGTTGTCTCGCAACCAAATCCGATATACACTCGTAGAAGGGATATCTCCATGAAACTAAAATCAGCTCGATTCAAAGTCAGAATTCAAAAAGGAAGAACATGAAAGTCATAAATTCATAACATCACCAGAAGGAGAGCGACCCAGTCATCTACGGAAAGTAGTAAAAGGAAACGGAAAACAACCGGGGAAAGGACGCAAAAACAACTTTTCAATCCCGAAAGAAAAACATTCTCCATTTAAACTTTTCCCCCAACGACAGAACCAAAAAAACCTTCACTTTGCCAAACGAAAACCACAAAATCAGTTCGTCCTTCATCCGCCATCGACATCGTGTCGGAACAAAGTCGAATCCTCCATCCACTTCCAATATCTTTGAATTTCAGGTGCTCTCCCCTTCGCCCACACAAGTGCCTGCCAGCCTGAAACTGACGTTGTCAAGATTACTTAAACAAGGGATGCCTGCTGTGTACACAGCTCTGCCTTGCAAGTGCATCCGTGCTCATGTGCCGAATCGAACCGATCATAACGAGAGTGCATCCCGCAAGAAAAATGAAACATCTGTAAGTCACTCCCAATAACATCCAAAAGCAATAGTCAACAACCCCATCAGGACTTTTTCCGATCCACAAATCCCTGCATAATCCATGCAGAGGCACTGTGCACAGCTACGGCAACAGGAGCGAGTTAGGATCCGTGCCTCATGGCGAAGTCACTTTTATCTGCTGTTATTGCATCGGTTTTACATGCATTAAACAGGACGAAATCGTCGTCAGTGGATGGGAGGAGCCAGCGACCGCGAGAGTGCTGAGATATGTTAGCACGAACAAAACACCAGGCACGACGACCAACAACGAAGTTAAAACTTTGGAACATCATCTTGGAGCGCATAAATTTACCCCCAAAGAAGTTTTTCCATTTCCAAAGCGAGGTCATATATGTGTCACCGGCTGATGTGCATGTGTGCGTCTGTGGGTGGTTCGAATTTGGAACGATCTAAGGGGGTTTCTTGCAGGAATGAATGAAGATTTGTAAGGATTCTGCATGTGGGCCTTAAGGTATGCTTGGAAGAAACTCCACGACAAAACAAAAGTTTCTGTGCGAACACTCCTTTTGGCAAGTTTTCTGCAGACCGTGCTATTTCGTGCTGTCCAACGCACCGAGGTGAAGGAATTTCTTGCGGAAAGTATTCGGGGAGTCGAAGAATCGAAGAGTTGAAATGAATTTTGACAATGGACTGTGAGAAGCATTTGTAAACTTCCAGAGTGGTAATTTTCGGAGTTTAAAGCGAGTGCAGAACAAATGCTCAAGGCTGACCCTTGGTGACCCGTTGAAACTCGGATGAGAATTTTTTGTATTTTTTGTATGGTTTATGAACATTCGCTGTCTTAAAAGCAATGGAATGGAGTGCCTTCCCATCGAAAGGGAGGAGGGCATTTTGAAAAGAAGTCAATATGCAGGGTAAATACGAAAGAAAATTGGCTCCGCAATGGGGACCACTGCAGCACTGAGCACTCTCAGCAAGAAGGACTCTCAACTTATGGAGTTGACGTACGCATTCCATTGGTAGATATGAAATGAAAGCCCTTGTTCTTGAATAGACTTCAGTTTTCAAATGGCAACATGTTTGAAGTGGGCACTCTCTATCTTCGAGGAAATTCACTTTCCTGGGCACCTTATAACTGTCAGAGCGATGGATGTGTGTCTTGAATGGAGTCACAGATTAGGTTAATATGGGAATATAAATGAATAATCATATTGCCAAGGACAACTTCAGAACTTCTGTACATCTGTCAACAACCGCATGATGTCGGTAGACTCTTGAATTCGTTTGTCGAGCGCCTCTTTTCCGTTCCTTCTGTGCAGATGTTTCTTCTTCATATGGTTCGACCGGTGTGCAATAACATTCAAAGCGAAGTTGCAAGCTTTACAAGACGCAAAATATTTAGTTTGGAAACAAACAAGAAAAGGGTTTGTAACGGGAGAAATGATCCCATATATAATTTTGTGTTAATTTTTGTTCGCCTTTTGTGCTCACAATTGCATTCCTTATTTAATTTAACACACAGTCGAGTGTGATTTTTTGAATGAAGTCGCACGGGTTAATATTTGCGGGACATCCTGAATAGGGATGACAGTCTGTTTTCGAATTAGAACGATTTGTTCATGGAGACAAAATAGCCTGCATTGTCAAGCCTGAAAATTTGATTCAACCCGGAGAATGGTGACAATCACCTTTCGCCTAAAAAGTGTTCTTCGGGTAAAATCCATTGATTCAGTCGGTCCTTGGTATGCAATAGTGGTTCCATACTTTGCCTACAGTCAGAAAACAACACAAAAACTTCTTCAAATTGCAAATTAACACTGCCTTGAAGTGAAAGTTTGTTCGCCTTTGCTGTCCAGAGTGAGAAAATGAAACCTTGCACAGTCAGCCATCTCATACTCAATATTTGAAATACCTTTTGTTTCTCTGCTGCTTACTTCCTTTTTTGTCCGTTTTCGTAAGTCTAAGGTGTCGTCCATTGAGTTCCTACATGTGACAGAGTAAAAAATGTTCAAATCAACATTTGGGGATTGTTGTCCAGCCGGGCCTCAAACAACCTGCGTCCTGCAACAACCAGCATGGACTCTCACCAGCTGCCTCCGCACTCCAAGTGGGTTTGATGCGCCATCTCAGCATAGGTCGTCCTCTGTTACGTGGTCCCAATAGGCCGGATTAGAAGACTTTTTGTTCGAAACAGTGGCGTCCATAGGCTCTACATGATTAAGCCATCTCATGTGTTGAAACCGAATGCGTTTGAACAAATGCATGCCGTCGCACAGTTGGTCATTAAATCTTCTCCTCCAAATGCCATCAATGCAGACAGGACCAAATATCGCACGCCGAAGTTTTCTGGAATCACGTTTAATTTTGTTACTGATGTTGATTCCCCTATTTCTTGCGGAGCCGTTGAAGACGAGGCCCTTGACTACCTTGAAATTTCTACTGCCTAATATGACCCTCTTTCCGAGACAGCGATATTGTGTTTCCTTCCATGATGGCAGCAAGTACTTTGTTTTGCCCTCTTTCATCCAGCCTGACTCATTTTAGCCGCTTGACGGATGGCTGTGTTCTATCAATCACGTGAATGTCCTCAACATCACTTAGCAGTTGAGCGTACCTTTGGATAATTGTGCACCTGGTGTTGACTTGTGAGTTGCAGACGATCTTCTCAAGAATGACGTTAGAGAGGTCACTTGACAGCGCGTTGCCTTGCTTAAAACCTTTTATGACAGTGTGGTCCTCGGTGAGTTCGTAACCGACCTTGATGAACCAAGGAGAGTCATTTATCGTTATCCTACGCAATCTGGCCAGTTTCGTAGAAATGCCAAAAATAGACATAACACTTTATAATTCGTCCCTACGCACACTGTCATAGGTGGCCTGCTTGATCGATTGTGTTTGTAGCTTTTCGACTTCAAAACTTATTGGCCTGTCTCGGCTCTCGAAATCCGGGTTCTCACCTTGGGTACAACAAGTAAATGATCCGTTTTGATGTTCGCACCTCGGAAGGTTCCAACATCGAGAACATTGGAGAAGTGCCTAACGTTATCATTCTGACTGACGATTGATTGATCAGGAGATTACCAGGTTCCTTATCGGAAGTCAAGCTGTGGGAACCGCGTCATAGCTACAGAGAAGTTTTGTCTTTATTGTTGAGTCTGTTTGTCGAATGGGATGTCGGGAAAGATCAATTCAATCAGGATGTATTTCCACACTTTTCCTTCATTTTCAACTGATTGTTCTTCTCAGGACAGTTACTTTGCCAATTGATCATGAACATATGTTCACAAAGCTTTAACAAAATCGTTCATTTAGCTCACACAAATCTCCGATTCGAATTTGGAAAAGCGTCGACGATTCGTATTAATTCTTGTGCATATTCATGGAGTCAAACATTTAACATTTTGAAATTATTGACTTTTCGAAATCCAAAGCATAGCTTCAAGATATTTCTCTAGAATTTCAGCACTTTGATTTATGGACTTCCGAAATGCTACAAGCCTTTGGAAACGATTCCTTAAGTGCCCCCTCTTTAGAGGCACCAACGAAACCAACATTTTCACAGTCACTGCTCACTTCCCATGGAATAATATTTCCTAATGACGTCTCTTACCCAACATTCATCCATGAGAGTCGACTCAACTCAATTATATGCCTCTCCTCCAGGCTTTCATCCACTACATTTCTATGGACCATTACCAGTTCAGACATTAAAATTCTCTCATACAATCCATTAATTTACATCGTTTCAACGCAAATTAAAATAAGAAAAAAATTTCTCTCTCCCTCTCTCGGCCTCACCAAAGTTTATGCAATTTAATTGCAAAATCAAATTAGTCCACTTTCCGTCCCAGTCCCATTCTCGTACATCGGGAGCTTGTGTATCTCCCCCGAGAACCCACTCATTGCCACCATCACCACTTCGTCCGGAAAGCACAACTTGTTCCTTGTCCCCTGCCCACTCCCATATAATGTCTTGATAATGTTCCAAAGATGATGTTTAATTGGCTCCAATCTTTACTACCATCATCCTCATGGTGTGTGTATTCTGCCGCTGACGCTGTGAGTTCCATTCGTTCGTCCATTTATCAATTTGGCACAATTCCATGCAATGATTTTATTAAAACGAATTCATCTTGTTCCTCTGCCACCCATTCAAGCCGCCGCCCACCCTGCAACTGACGACATCTCTCTGCTGGCGATTCGCTTTCGGAGTCCTCCTTCATTCACATTATGATACTTAATGTGGCGTTGCGCCACAAAGCGAGAGAGAGCGTTCCACGGAGAAGCGCGTGGGGGTGGGGGACTATGCGCTTTTTTACCGAGCCAATTCGCATTTTTGCAATTATTACAACCCTCCCCGTACCAGAAAAAAGGTAAAAATGTGAAGAAAGGAATTCAGGCTAAACTGTGAAGGGATTCAGTTGGTTGACTGCAGACGAGCTCTTCTGACCGGAACTTGATATGGTTCCAGATTTATCGTCCCGTTGCCAAAAAGCTATTTCCCATGAATATTCATTATAATAAATTATCAAGGCTTCCCTAATGTCTGGGCGGAGTAATTTTCTCAATCTCTTTCATTTTTTCAGCCTTTCATGATTTATATCTGTTTTCCAGTGGCTTGCTGAAATATGTTTTCGCTAGTAATTCAAAAATTAACTAAAGAATTGTACTCATGCATTTATTTGTCTTCTTTTCACATCTCTCCCGCTATCTATGTCTTTCTGTCTTTCTTTCTGAGCGGACTGGAATGAGTGGAAATGATTTATTTAACTCATGGGGGCGGGAAAAATTTGAGTAATTATTTGCAGTTCTCTGAAAATTTTCCATTTTCGACATCATTCCTCGAAAATCTCAAATCGGTGGGAGTGCCAAAAACTTCTCAGTCAATTTAAAACGTTTGGAAATCCTTTGGGTCGGTTGTTGGTGCTGGTTGGAGCTGATTTGTAGTACATGCTATTGGAGCTTATTTTTGTTTAAAGCGATGGAATTGACTTGACACGCACAACGAAATGCTTTGATGATCTAGATCACCGCGTACACTATGCCACGAGTCTTATGGACATGCTCCCTTATGCGGGAACACCAATAATAAAGTTGCGTGGCTCATACATCCTATGACCAGGACTGGCTCCGACCAAAAAAATGCCGGGAAGGGAATCTATTTGCATTTTCATGGACGACTTCAATACGATGGAGGTATCTTGAGCTGAGGTCTTTGTGAAAAACGACAACATTAGACTTTGCACATCTGTAGGTTAATTCTCATCGGTCTTCCAGGCGGAAGTAGTAGTAGAGTCGCAGTCTGTGCTGAGAATCTGGAAGGATCATTTCTGCAGACTCCTAAACGGCGATGACGACCCAAATCCCGCTGTTAGGCAGAATGTTCTACTCGATTTGGACAATGATAGACAAGATTTCCATCCCCCCGACTTAGACGAGGTGAAGATTGCAATATCCAAGCTAAAGTCGAACTAAGCTGCTGGAGCGGACGGACTGTCCGCAGAATTATTTAAAGCAGCTGGAGATGACCTGGTTGGGCGCATGCACCAGCTCATCTGTAAGATATGGTCGGAGGAAAGCATGCCCGATGAGTGGAATCTCAGCGTCGTTTGCCCGGTCCACAAGAAAGGAGACCCCTTTGACCGCGCCAACTACAGAGAGATTAGTCTTCTGAACATCGTATACAAAATCCTCTCTGCCTTATTGTGTCTGAAACCATTTGTCCATGACCTGATAGGTCCCTATCAGTGTGGTTTCAGGCCAGGGAAGTCCACAATAGACCAGATCTTCACATTACGGCAGATCCTGGAAAAGACCCAAGAAATGCAAATTCACACTCACCACCTATTCGTCGATTTCAAGGCTGCATATGACAGTGTGCATAGCGACGAGCTATACAGTGCCATGTCTAGTTTTGGAACTCCTACCAAACTCGTCAGATTGTGTAGGATGTAGGATGACGATGGAGAACTCTCGCTGCTCCGTCAAGGTCGGTACCGAATTCACCGAGACCTTCAATATCAAAAAAGGTTTTAGACAAGGCGACGCACTGTCATATGACTTCTTTAACATCATTCTCGAGAAGATCGTGCGTAACTCACAAGTCAACACCAGAGGCACGATCTTTCAGAAGTCAGTTCAATTGCTAGCTTACGCTGATGACATTGACATGATTGGACGAACACAGCGAGCCGTCAATGAGGCGTTTGCTGGCATTGAAGCGGAAGCGCCTAAAATGGGTCTAGTGGTAAATGAGGGCAAAACTCCGATCATGCTGTCGTCAAGGAAGGGCACACAACATCGACGTCTCGGACGGAGCGTCACTGTAGGCAGCAGAAACTTCGAGGTAGTTAAGGACCGCGGTAAACAGGGACAACAACATCAGTACCGAAATCATACGCAGAATCACTCTTCCCAATCGCTGTTTCTTTGGGCTCAAGAGGCAATTGAGTAATAAAGCCCTCTCTCGACGGACTAACCTCGCTTTAGATAACAGCTTGATCATCCCCGTCCTACTATATGGCGCAGAATCTTGGACGTTAACAAAGGCGGATGAGGAAGCTCTTAATATTTTCGAGAGAAAAGTTTTGCGTGCGATTTTTGGTCCTGTTTGCGTTGATGGCATCTGGAGGAGAAGATTTCTTGACGAACTCTATAGGCTGTACAGCGACATGCGCCTGGTCAAGCGTCTACGGATACAACGCTTAAGATGGCTAGGCCATGTAGAGCGTATGGACACCACTGCTCCGGCTCGAAAAGTCTCTTGGGACAACGCAACAGAGGACGACCTAGAATAAAGTGGCACACACAAGTGGAGAAGGACCTCAACCAACTTGGAGTGCGCAACTGGAGACAGCTGGCGAAAGATCGTGCTGGCTGGAGAGGCATGTTGGTTGAGGCCCAGGTCCACCCCGGACTGTAGCGACACAAGAAGAAGAAGAAGGAGTGGAAGGGGTGAAGTATCTTTGTCTGTAGCAACAGTCAAGCTGTGCTTAAGACCTTACTCAACCCTTTAGCCGCTTCCAAGAGAGTCCAAAAGTGCAAGTCTTCCCTTAATTTGCTCGGCGGACTGAATTCGCTAAGACTTCGTGGGGTCATGTGTAACGCGTCCTGGGCTAGGGCTACCGTCGATGGTTGTGTCTCCCAATAGTACAACCAGAGATGGTAAGACTCTCCGGGATGCAGGATTGGTCGTGCTTCCAAACACATCGGCGGCTTTTCTGTCATCTCTATACAGAAAAAAAGTGCAGACGACTTGTCGGCATACAATCGAGACTCTTCACTTTCGCTAAGCCTTTAAGTGTGCTTGGACTTAGTGAAGGTAGCCTACGCCTGTAAAGAAGGTGAAGACACTGCAGACGTCTTACTCTGTTAATGTCCAACCTTTGCTCGGATCAGGTGGTGGCTGTTTGGCACTGATGTGGTGGGAGCTGAAAGCCTGGGTGCCTAATTACACCACATTCTCAACATTTGGACCATTGGACCCATTTTGTAACAAGATCTTGCCCTTCAACCTTCCTAGATTTAAAGCAATTAACCAATTCGTAAATTGAGTTGAAGAACAGCTTGAAACTGTGGTTTATTTTGGAGGAGCCTAATTTCAGCCTGGATTTGAATGATTACAAGGGGTACTTCTTCATCCCCAC
Organism: Eristalinus aeneus; assembly: GCA_955652365.1. Lineage (NCBI taxonomy): Eukaryota > Metazoa > Arthropoda > Insecta > Diptera > Syrphidae > Eristalinus > Eristalinus aeneus. Next base: position 27,075,923 of record OY019131.1, read on the forward strand.
TAACAAGGGACCAGGCTTCTTTGCCAACCGAAATGTTGGATCAAATAAACTTTATCCCAATGTGCCGATTTTCTTCGTCTTCGATTGGCGGTGAAGTCCAGGTTGGGCTTCGGCCTCAACCAACATGTCTTTCCATCCTTTACAGTCTCAATTCAGCTGTTTTCAATTTCGGACACCATGCTGGTTGACGTTCTTCTTCACCTGTGTGCGGCATCCACCCTTGGCCTTCCTCTGTTGCGTTGTCCCAATGGCACGATGTCCATACGCTCTACATAGTCTAGCCATACGTAGCACTGTATCCGAAGACAATTGACCAGACCCTAACGAGCTGAATGGGGAGTTCGTCATTGAATTTTCTGTTTTCAAATCCCATCAACCCCAATAGGACCAAAATGTACATGGATGGATGCCCCTCTAATTGTTTCTACAGAACGGTCCTTCTGTGTTCAAGTCTGAAGACTAAATGGATATCGTGCTTTTTCATACGAAATTTTTGATTCTCACGTTGCAAAGCAAAAGTCTTTGGCATCGGCGCTTCAATATTAGGCAGACAGCAATCCACACGAGGAGCCATTGCACCGTTTGCAGTGGGGTACCAGCCACAGATGTCATTGGACCGGTGCCAATTAGCTACGTTATTGTCGCTATCGCAGTCCTTACACCCACTTCATCCCAAGAAAAACCAATCAAACCTCAATCATTCATCTGCCAAAAAACAAAAACAAAGAGTTTCAAAAGTTCGTATGAGCTGCACCAAAACCTACGTTACCGATGCATGGAAGAGTAAAATAATTTCCACGAAACAGCTTAAACCAATCATTCCCTCCTGGTATTGCGCTCATTCCACTAATGCATGATGCAATCGCATTTCCCCCAAAAACCGACCTACTTTGTGTTAGCGTAATTAGTAAGAGCGCAAATGGTATTTGAGGAGCGGTAGCGCATCCGTAATGAAATGGAAATTTTCGAAAAGCACAAATAATCGCAAAAGGGCCACTGCCGCCGACGACGACTCACCACATTTGAATGCTTAATCCGCGCGCACCGCGACTCCAAATGCTGGTGTTACGTGTTACGTGTTACTGCACGAAAACTGCAAGTATAATGTGCAACTTTAATCGGCTCCGGGGGCAGTGTGTGTTCGCGAAAGGAAGCCGCACACCGTACTCGAAGCATGGGCGGAGATTGATGATGGAATGAGTGACATGGGCTGGATGTGTTGCGGTGGCACAGCTGTTGGGGCGCTGAATGACATCACGAAATATTATTTGTCCATTAGGATGGGATGTTGTTGGAAGGGCGCTTGTCTCGGAGGATGTTTGCGGGTTTATTGGGATACTGTATCCATTAATCGAAGTGTCATCAATGGGTGATGGCGAAATGGGGCTGTGCATTTGCGCCGTGTAAGTAGAAAATGGAAACTAATATAATTTAAAAATGTAAAAGACAAAAGCTAACCGCAACTCTTCCTGACATGATATTTTCGTTGCTAGACTAAGTGCAGCTATAACATGGAGGTTGCTTCATACAGTCGTAGAGTGTGAGAGTATGACTGACAAGATCGAGGAACAAACAGAAACATTATGGACTGGAGAACGAAGAAAAAAAACGAAATGCCTTAAGTTGCAATGCTCAAAAATTCGAGAAATATGACGACAACACTAAGCCTTCCAACCATCAAACCAAATACACGCGAAGTTTCAGTGTAAATTGATTAATGGACACAGTAATATAAGGTTGTCAAATATCGCTCCCGTTTTTTTTCTCTTAATTCAACGCTTTATAAAAAGTGTTACAGTGAACGGATTTAGATAAAATATGCGCCATTTTGTTCGATAATCTGATTCCATCTAGACAGTAACTTCAAAATACCCCCCTCGTAGAAGCCCCCCTCCTTATTTGCGAAAAATTCGGATAGCCACTTTTCACAAGCCTCTTTTGCGTTCAAATTCACACCACCAAGGGCGTTCGCCATGGACAGGAACAGGTGGTAATCATTTGGCGCTATATCCGGGCTGTATAGTGGATGCGATAAAACCTCCCGTCCGAGCTCCCGTAGCTTCTGACTAGCCATCAACGAAGTGTGTGGTCTGGCGTTGTCCTGGTGGAACACTACACCCTTCCTGTTGGCTAATTCTGGACGCTTCTGGTCGATCGCCTGCTTCAAGCGGTCCAGTTGCTTGCAGTAGATGGTGAAATTAAGCGTCTGGCCATATGGGAGCATCTCATAGTTAATGATTCCCTTTCAATCATACCAAACACACAGCAAAACCGTGCTGGCCGTCAATCCCGGCTTGGCCACTGTTTGGAACGATTCGTCGGCCTTAAAACACAATCGTTTTCGCTTGATATTGTCGTATGTGATCCATTTCACTTCGCCAGTCACCATCTTTTTTAAATATGGGTCGAATTCGTTCCGTTTCAGCGGCATAGCGCAGGCGTTGATTTGGTCCAGAAGGTTTTTTTGCTTATTTTTTTGCTTCAAATCACGAGGCACCCAAATATCAAGCTTGTTTTGTATTCACCCTTCAGCAGATTGCTTAGAATAGTTTGGTGACTAACTCCCAGCTTCTGGGCGATGTAACGAGATGCAACATGCCGGTCTAACTCGACGATTTCCATGATTCGATCGGTATTCGTTGTCAAAGGTCTTCCTCTGGCTGGCTTCTCCATGGTGTCGTTTTGACCGGCTCTGAATCGTTAAAACCCTTCCTCCGCGGATTGATAGAGTACCTTCCTTCGAATTAATAGAGTACTATTCCCCAAAAGACCATTAATCTCACGGAACTTTTTTCTAACCGATTTGTCTTTAACAAAGGAAGACTTTAAAATAGCGGGAATTTCGACGTTAGTGAACTCCATGTTTACACGTCTATAACTGCTGTTAAACGCTAATTATGCATAGCGTCGTTTTGTAGGTTATGTCAAGACCTTTCAAATGATGTATACGAGCCCTGTAGCGCTTTGTACATAACTGGAAGAATTCAGAAGACAAAAAGGCGGACGTGAAGTATTTAACAAACTTATATATACCGCCACTAACATACAGCGACAAGTTATGCACTGACCGACACAGCTCCTTGTAGAAGCAATTATTTGATAAGACTGTCATGCAGTGGCTTACCAAAACCACAATGGCCTCCTTCTTTAATCAACGCTCAGAGCTTAAGAGACCGCTGACAACATCTCCGTCAAGCTGGCCACCTTATTCATTGCTCTCCCGAACCGAGTCAAAGTCCGACAAACTTCATTATGTGCCAAATCACGTGACTCCCACTCAACACCCTCCACGAAAAGCAAACTATTCTGCCCCTGAATATATTCATGGCACATCGCAACCTGGAGCAGATAGCAACATCGATAAAGAAATTCATTGAAAAACTTGTTCGCTCCCAAAGTGCGCCTGATGGCGGTCTAAACCCTCTCCTTTGCATTCAGAGCAAAGCGAAGATCTGCAGGAAAGGCAAATAAAAATGCTTCCGAATCCAAGCGGTTCAAGGTCACAAGGTGAAACTTTCCTCAGAAGTTTCTCATCCACCCCTGGGCTCCGGGACAGAACTGAAATCCAAAGAAGAAGTTCATTCGCTCTGCAATTCGAGTCACTATCAAGATTTTTCCAGCTACGGTACAACTTCTCTCCCGCGGCCTTGACAATCTGCCACACCTCGCCCTCAGATCGGATACAGATGGTGGCGCTTTCCATTCAGCATCTCAGATAACACTGCCACCGCCGCCGTCGGCTATTAGTGAATCTTTTCTTTTCAGTTGAACCCCGCTCCGTTGGTTCCTCATTCGGTTGGTAATTTCCTAACGGAATTTCGCTTGCGCAAAATTCTTTTGAAATTATCTTCTCCCTCTTATCTAGGACTTTTCATTTGAGTAACTTTTCCGGCTAAGTTCGGCGCTGGGCGAATTTGTGCTCCGCCATCGCATGCTTGGCACGAGTTCGAGTTACTTTCTAGTTGAAGCCGAAAGATGCGCCCAAATTGTACACACAAAAAGTGAAAAGCGGGAATGCGAACAATGTGGGTCTGGCTTGGCATGGCATATACAACGGGTTTTGTTTATTTAATTATTTCTTTGTGTTTGTTCATAAACATTGCAAACTGTTTTTGGTGTTGGCCGAGTGGGGCTTACAAGGATATTGTGAGTGAGTCACTGTGTTTCGGCGTGTGTGTCTGTGTGTGTTTGTTGCTGGCAAACATAACCCACATCCATTGAATATCTATGCCAAACACTAAAGATACAATGAGGGTGATAATGGCTCGCGGGGACTGAAACGGCAGCGTGCGAAGGGGCCCGAGGACTCGAAAATCACTCAAGTGTTTGTAATGCAAACATAATAACCGTTTCCCCGAATTCGTCATTACCACAAGAGCCATCATCAGCGTGCGGCACCCCCGATGTATTTCGACTTCAGTGAACCGTCACCACGGTCGTTGCTATCAGCCAAAGGGGGATCGTCATCTCCATAATCGTTAGCGCAGGGCCCAGGCATAGATGCAGAGTTCGCTTCTTGGAGGAGCGAGGGCTGTCTCCGTGATTAAGTGGAAAAGTTTACATATTACTACACCAAGTTGCCCGCCCGCTTATACGGTTGCATCTGCTGGAGGACTTTGCTGGGCCAACATACAGATGATGATGATGGCTAGCGGTCACTGCAAGGGGATTGAGGTGAATCTCGAACATGGGCCCGTCGACCATTATCATTATCGTCTTGACTCATCTGTCAGTCTGTTTTCCCGGAGAGGGCATTCACTTCTATGTAGCGGGACTATATATTATGGCTTCGTGCATTAACAATCCTCTATCTGGCCGCCATTAAATATTCGGTGATGTAATGGGCTCTCAACGTGCCAGCCCCATGGCTCTTATGCGGATTATCTGTGGTTGTGGAGGGTTTGGTGTATCAACCGGGCTCCATGTGAGTGCTTCTGATTTTTACCTACAATGACTGTGATTGAAGATTGGTCCTTGGTTCATTTGACGACTGCCAGGGATATGATTAATGTAATCTTCTTTGGCATAGATGCGTCCTGGTGGACGTCGTATAATTTATAAGCGCTGATGATGTATGGATGAACCGAAATGGACTGCCCAAATTGTGGGAATATTAGCCATTTCTCTTTCAGGAATTGGTCTAGCGCTGAAAGTTGACTGAATCCAGGGGTCACCCTCCTCAATAGAGACGGGGAATAAGTCAAATCAAATGCAAGAATTGGAGACGCAAGCAAGGGGCGCACTTAAACTTCTTGGGCGGTTGCCAATCATTTCGCAAGTCAAGTTAATTCCTCAATCGAGCTCTAGGCCACCTTTTCTACGTTGTCCCACTGATTCGGTGTGTAAGACTCTCCCTGCTCTTTGCAGCCTAGACATACTTAGCTCTGAGTTCATAGATGCCTGCCTACATTCATGTCCCTAAACAGCCCGCACGATTCAGGGATTCAATCTTTTTCTCCCGAAAACATCAACACAAAGCAAAGATGAAAGATAAGGCAAAGATTAAAAACAGACCTTTTTTCTGAAAAAAGCCCCGATTCATATGCTCTTGCAAATGTCTCGGCTTCGGAACCAATCTTCGTCCTAGACAGTGTGAATTCGCATTTATCCCTCTTCTTCTTCTTCTTCTTGTGTCGCTACAGTCCGGGGTGGACCTGGGCCTCAACCGACATGCCTCTCGAGCCAGCACAATCTTTCGCCAGCTGCCTCCACTTTCGCACTCCAAATTGGTTGAGGTCCTTCTCCACTTGTGTGCGTCACCTTAGTCTAGGCCGTCCTCTGTTGCGTTGTCCCAATGGCACGGATTCAAAGACTTTTCGGGCCAGAGCAGTGGTGTACATACGCTCTACATGGCCTCGCCATATTAAGAGTTGTATCCGTAAACGCTTGACCAGGCGCATGTCGCTGTACAGCCCATAGAGTTCGTCATTAAATCTTCTCCTCCAGATACCATCGCAACGCAAACAGGACCCAAAATCGCACGCAAAACTTTTCTCTCGAAGAGACTAAGGGCTTCCTCATCCGCCTTTGCTAACGTCCAAGATTCCGCGCCATAAAGTAGGACGGGGATGATCAAGCTGTTATATGAAGCGAGCTTAGTCTTTCGAGAGAGGGCTTTATTACTCAATTGCCTCTTGAGCCCAAAGAAACAGCGATTGGCAAGAGTGATTCTGCGTTTGATTTCGGTACTGGTGTTGTTGTCCCTCTTTACAGCGGAGCCGAGATATACGAAGCCCTTGACTACCTCGAAGTTTCTACTGCCTAGTGTGACGCTCCATCCGAGATGTCGATGTTGTGTGTCCTTCCTTGATGACAGCATGTCCTTAGTTTTGCCCTCGTTTACCGCCAGACCCATTTTAGCCGCTTCCGCTTCAATGCCAGCAAACGCCTCATTGACGGCTCGCTGTGTTCATCCAATCACGTCAATGTCATCAGCGCATGCTACCAATTGAACTGACTTCTGGAAGATCGTGCCTCTGGTGTTGACTTGTGAGTTACGCACGATCTTCTCGAGGATGATGTTGAAGAAGTCACATGACAGTGCGTCGCCTTGTCTAAAACCCTCACTCCTATAAAATTCCCTTTCTGATTATGGACCACCACATACCCCCATGTTAAACACCCTGCAAAGTACTCCTATATTCAGACACGAAGACTGCAAGGGGACAAGTCGCAAGAAGAAGAATTATCGGCGTTTTTGTTTTTTGACTGTTGTCAGCACATCGAAAGAGGTGGTGCCGTGAAAAATTCGAGGTGTTCAACCGGTAATCCAACCTGTACCTACGGCGTGTGAGTGTCACACTCTACCCACTACGGCACGGTGGTCAGGAGCACCATTTACAACTCCTAAAAGCCTTCGGTACAGCCATAAAATATACAAACTGAGGGAGAAGCTTTACGGACTCTCTTTGTGGGTTCTTTTCCGCGCTAAAGACAGACATCCCAACACCAGTGGCTTGAAGGAAGTAGCTCTTAACGAGCAAAAAGACGTCCTTAATCATCGGCTCTTGCGAAAATGGGAGGATAGGTGGGGCACCTGCGCGAATGGCAGAGTGACGCACAGTTTCCTGAGGTGGTCTCAATTTCAACAGTCAGATACGACATACTTACGTATCGAATATGGTTTCCTTGAATGCTTGTTTGTTGAGGCGGCTCCTAAGCGATATAATTCTAAGGGTTGGTAGCACATGTTGTGTGACTTTGAAACTGTGAACATATCGCGCACTGATGGGACTTACGATATCAGTCTGTTTCTCCATACAAGGTCCAGACAGGTTCAGCAGACGACGAGTGAGAATGGCCCCTGTAGCGCATAGTAAGGCAAGGTGTGGGATGAGAATGGCCCCTGTAGCGCGTAGTAAGATGTGGGGTGTAAGGCTATCAATTCTGGAAATTAAAAATGCTCACCGAGAGCAACTTAGTTGCGATATTTGACCGGAAGTTGTATTCTGGTATTGCGCTAATTTACGAACCCCTAAAACAAAGTTTTAGCCTGATCGTGCGGTTGCCCCTTTTTCGCCGAGTATCGTAATGGATTTGGTTTAAAGCCAAATCGTGAGGAGGATTAGGGGTAATCGACCGTACAATCTGATCTGCTCCACCTTGGTCAGCTGTTGATGAAAATTTACTTCTGATTGGATGTGGAGTTGCATTCAACCGGGAGCTGAGACCCACAGAACAACAGAGGTGTCAGAAAGGCCTTTCTATTTATTAAGGAGGAGTGACTGTTCCTTAAGACAAAATCTCAAATTGGTATTCGGGATAACTCCCAAGGCGTTTGTCAGCATTTTCCTGATTATGGGTGTATGGACCGTGTAGTATTAAGCCTTAACGGCAGGTGATCACGTAAATCCACTGTCGTCATTGACTTTTCGATGCTATACGTCTATTACCATGCGTGGCTTATAGAGAACACGGCTCCATCAAGGAAAGCCTTCGAATCCAAGCCACTTGCACAGTGCAACAGAGGGCGTCTACATCAACGTTGATGCAATCAAGTGGGGAAGAACGTCACTCCATTTGTTGTGCAAAATAAGAGACAGTTTTGGGGGAGCATGTGTCAACTGGAGAGGTACGTTGGTTGATGCATGGATTTACAACGGACTCTGCCGCTAGCCAAAGAATAAGAGGATGATAATACACGCCCGTACATAGATACAAACTTAATTTTACAAAAGGGCAAATATTGTCAGGGCCTAGCATGCTCATCAATTATTCGTATTGTGCACGCTGTTATTCTCACACGAGCGTTTTGCTGACTTCGAACGGCAAAGTTTGAGAAGCTTTTTAGACAGTTATTACTGCTCCAGGAGGCCACAGAGCAAAATATATATTTTTAAATTTCTAAAATCCAATTTTACGAAAACTGCACATTTGCAAAGATTCCCCTTCCCAACTGTGGAACGTAAAAATTAAGACTAAACTGCTTTCTAGTAGCACAGTGACTCCTTCTTTCTTCCACCCTCTTCCTCCTCTCTCATAAAAAGGGAATAAAAGCATAATGTGAAACTAAGCACAAATTACTTTCTCGATATGAATCCATCTGCTTCCCCAACAGTGGGATGGGCTTCCACAAACCTCCCCGCTTGGCGACACGAGGAGAACATCTTGTTGCTATCAGAACCATAGGAAAACCATCTCTTCTTGGAGTTTATTTAACTTCCTATTTCTGGTTGTGCGGCATGAAGTCCCTCAAATGTTTACGAAATCAAACCCCCACACACGTGCAAAGTTCATTTGCATTCGTGCTCGAATTCTAGCAACCGGACGGAAACCCTTTTGCACCACAGGGACCATACATTCGTGGGCTTCGTAAGGAATGTTTTGCATTCATCTATTCTCTTCTGTGTTTTCCTTGAATTCTCATGCTCCACTGAAGGGACTCGACTATCCAAGTGCAGACGCAATTCATCACTGTGGCTGTACGCCTCCCTCCCCTCTTGTGACACGAAAGTTCCTTTTCCCAGAGTCTGGGTGGAATTTGTTTCTTTGCCAATGTCTGTCATTCTGCCGTCATCATCACACTCGTCGTGGGCTGCGCGGCGTCTTCTGCTTTGATCATATAAATTTTATTGGAAATAATTTTCCAATTCATTTGACAACGTCGTGCCTCCGTTCCAAGGGCAGCTCTTCAGTTTTGAATATTAAGCACGAGACGGTATGTATGAGGGCGCTCCCAGGGTGTGGGAATCCTTATGGCAGGAATTTCTTTTTCGTTGCTTGCCAAATAAAATCGGAAATCATGTACACATAAAATTTTTTAAATAATATTAATAGCGACAGCGGCAAATTACGCTCGCCTCCTGCACCGACTCTGTTGGCGGTTGCCGACTTTGCCGGCAGTCTCATCGGCCGCGCCGGACTGGACAACGGCGGCGAGATCGAAATTTATTTCCAGTCATTCGCCATAAATAAAAATTCTGGATGTTTCCTTTTTTGTGTGTTTTCTTTTTGTCTTGTCCTCTTCTGTACGTTAAGAGCCCTTTGGCGCTATGCGGGGCTATTTGTGTGCACGGGTCTGTGGCTTTGTTCGATAAACGGCGGAAAATATTTGTCTTCTCGGGTGACGGGGGTGCGTCGGCGCGGGCTATGCGTCCTGCTGAATCGTACAGTCAGCATCGATTGCTATCGGCGGATGGTGGTTTGATAATAATTTGAAAAGTTCCGTCGTGGGATTTATTTATAATCATTGTCCGAATGGATTTATGGGGATGGGAATTAATTCGAAAGACGCATAAAAAAATTTGTCTTATTGGTATGAAGATAACTCAATTGGTGGGCGCACTGGGATGGAAGGACTAAAGAATTCATCATCTGAGTGCACATTAAGGGACATATGCAGAGAGTACAGAGAGGCATTTGTCAATCTGATGACTTCTTACAAAGTTTAGACGTCGTTGGGGCTTCAGTTGCCTCGAGCACTTTACCCTCTTGGAGTTAACGAAACAGAAATGATTGAAAGAGCATTGGGCTTATCGTGGAAAGTTTAAGGCAATAAAGTGCACTGCTTGCAAACAAGACCCTGAGGACGTTTTTGAATTTTTTGAAAAGTTATTGAATTCTGGGCAGAGTCCTATCAAGTAGGAAAACAAAGCCCTCAACATTACACATTTTGAAAAAGTTTGAAAATAAATATGAAATGCTTTAAATCTCAACCTGTTTACAGAACAAGTAAGAGACAAATGAACTTGAGGTTAATTTTTGATAATCAATGACAATGTTTGACAGATCTTGAAGGCCCGTTGTACATCGGCAACTTGCCTCGTTTTCTTCAAATTTAGTCTGCTGATTGATTGTTTTTGAATTTTTTGAAAAGTTATTGAATCCTGAGCAGCGTCCTATCAAGCAGGAAAACAAACAAAAAATGTGTAATGTTGAGACATTACACATTTTGGAAAAGTTTGAAAATAAGTATGAAATGCTTTAAATCTCAACCTGTTTACAGAACAAGTAAGAGACAAATGAACTTGAGGTTAATTTTTGATAATCAATGACAATGTTTGACAGAACTTAAAGGCCCGTTGTACATCGACAACTTGCCTCGTTTTCTTCAAATTTAGTCTGCTGATTGATTGTTTTCGTTTGCCTAACTGTGCCCAAATTTGCCCACTAAAGACTTCGATGGACATATGAGCGGCTGAACAGACATTGTGTTTTGTATTTCTTAACGAAGACGTCATTTCAAATTTTGCCAAAAAGCGTTGATGGATGAATTGAAGAATGGAAGTCAGGAAATGCTTTTGAACTATTTGACAGATTGACCAGCAAATCTGGCTGTCACAACCCTTCGAATAAAGATAAGTGCAGCTCACCGAATTTTTGGCGGCAACTTCACGTTAACACATTCTTTCAGGTGGAAATTGTTTCTTTTTTCTGGTTTTTTTGGCAGTCACTGGAGTTGCGCATATTTTCGTATTTTGACGAGGGAAAGAAAACTACAGTTTAATGCCGACTCCGCAAATTTCTTAAAAAAAGGAAACTACAGTTTATTTCCCAGCTCTGCATATTCCTCAAAACTCAAATGAATTGAAAATTTAACAAGCACAAAAAATAAGATACCTTCCATTCCACAGTGCACGACCACAAGCAAATATTTCCAACACAATTTAATGTCCTCTTGAAAGGCTATTGCCTTCTGCCGTGCCCCTCATTCTTTTCTGATGGAAATAGTTTCTTTTTTCCAGTTTCTTTTGCAGTCACTTGAGTTCTGCATATTGTCGAATTTTGACGAGAGAAAGAAATCTACAGTCTAATACCGACACTGTAAATTTCTTAAAAATATGAAACTACAGTTTAATGCCGACTGTGCAACTCAAAAGAATTGAAACCTTAACAACCACAAAAAGATAAGAGACCTTTCATTCCACTCTGCACGACCACAAGCAAACGTTTGAAACACAATTTAATATCCTCATCTGTCGTGCCCCTCCTTCACTTCCGCTCTATTATGTCAAAGGCGAACATTCGAGCTCTCCAAAATTCTCAGTTCTTCGAAACACCTTCCATAATTCCCCACCAACTACAAAAGAAACAATAACCAAAACTGACCTCACTTGGTTCAGCTCCAGCCAATTTTAAGAATATTCAATTTCAATAAACGCTTAACCTCCGCCACGTCGTCTCGGGTGACCTGATCTTTTCGAAGGAATCTTGTTACCAGTAAATGCACGACATTGTTGGGCAGCCGACCAACAAACCGATATTATAAGCAGCACAACCCTGTGAGTACGGTACAGGCTGTATGGAATAAAACCCGACTCTTCGACCGCCCACTTGAAATACCGGGGAAAGGAATTTAATTTTAAACTCTGACTGCGGTTGGAATAATCGTAGATAAGTGCTCATCCCCAAAGTTGTAAAGCGCCCACTTCACAAAGAAGATGTCACGACAAAAGACTGCAGCAGTGGATGTGGGTATGGGACAGAGGAAATGAGGGTGGAGAAAGACTTCTTAGATTTCATGGAAGTAATTTTCTATTGCTCCTTGTCACCTTGATCCTACAGTTGCATATAGCACACCTACCTTTGGCAACAATGCCAACATCCTGGAGTCACTTGAGTCTGCAGGCGCCTCCCGCCGGAAATGATGCCACATGTGGTTGCGGGGAAAGTGCTATGAGTGTTTCGACGGTTTGTTGAGATGTAGGGCGCAGTGTGGAGTGGAGTGAGCTATTTGCCAGTGTTGTAGTGATGATTTGCAGTTGATATTTGTTGCCCCCATTCTATGTCAGTTGCGCTATTATAACAATGACTGCCTCTGGGAACGGATCCTGCCGCACCCCTTGGCGAATCATTCTTCTCTTCCGGCTCTGAGGGTGAAAGCTATTACTTGAAGAATTCTCAGTCCTCGGTCTGTGGCACACATTCTCCTTGATGAGGGTTAAGTAGTTCGGATTATACCGGGGGGGGCGGGCAAAAAGGAGCTTGAGTCGCTCTGCACATGCAGAACGTGCCCAAGAATACAATGAGTTGTTGATGGAAAAAATTAATTATCCTCCCTCATTGGAGCAGATGCCTCTAGGGTCCCCTGGATGCGGACGCGTCTACCTAGGGCGGAGAGGTTTGACGAAATAAAGAGCTCCCCGCTGCGGGAGTGGTTTTCAAGATTTATCACTCTCGGATGTGTGCTTACATTGACTGGGCGTGTGTGTGGTCTGTCATAACTTTTAGATACACAAACATCCTGCCCTACGTGCGTGCCAATTGATTATCTAGTGTAATTGGTGTTTATGATCAATTATCAGAGCATGCGGTGCGGCTGTGGATTGGAATTAATTACCCGTCTATCTGTGCGGGCACGTGATTGTAGGTTGTATCTTAAAATTAATTGGTTACGGATGCTTTTATGCTAATGCGCTTTGGAGTCTACCCATGATTGTGATTAGATAACGCGCCCAATCGAATTTATACTTCACGCGGAAAAATATTGAATATAGATTGGGCCGCAATTTATTAATAAAATAATGGAAATTTATTCCACCCCCCACCATACACGAGGGGATGCACTTTGTTACATAAGCTTCACGTGTCCAGTCCTCACAAATACCATTTTTTCGTGCAATTCGTGCATGCCTGATGCTTTTTTTTAGCACAGTCGGTATAGGGGTATGCGGATTTAATCGTGGAGTGATTTATTGCACTGTTCTGAAGTCGCACAGAAAATAGGATATCACCAATATCCATAACAAATTAAGCGATGACCCTGGTGAGATATTTGAATGGCCTGTCGGTTCTTTTATTTTTGGTGATGAGTCTTTTTTCCCTCCATTCGACGCAATGAAGAGAACGGCCGTGCATATAAATCAGAGGGCACCCAAGCGTCGGTGAATGATTGGGGTTAGTTCAGGAGAGAACTAAGTTTGCTACCGAGCCTATGATCAGTTCGGAAGGGAGTTGCTCGTAGTGCCGGAGACCGTCATCAATTCCAATGCCAATAAGTCGGAGGAGGTAGATCGAAATGATGTGAAACCGTGTCATGCATCATGACCCGAGGGGTTCGCCTTTGAATTTAAATCAATCCTTCAACTTGAGCTGAGGATGTGTTTTCCTGATTGAATGCCAGCACGTCGGATGGAAATATGCGATTTTTTCTGGGTACTTAGGCGTTTCATAGGTCAGTGGCCTGTGGGTAAAAAGGTGCTATTTTACCTTTCAGAATTCAATAGTTTGGCATTCTTCTTTGGCATAGGATACATTTTAAAAATCATCTATTTAACTTGAAACGTGGTTCCTTGGCAGATGATGTAGGAGGACTGATCCTTTTTTCACTGAAAGCGGCTCTGCTTTGGCAACTTTGAAACTCTGACTGCATCAACTAATTGCTGACTTAATAAAATCCTCAAGATAACAAGAAGGACGACCTAAGGAGCAAATTTAAATTTGATTTTTTTTTTTTGGCTCAAAGGTGTGTTGTATGTAACTGTCCAAATATCTCCCAAATGTTGAATCTCTGTCAATGATTATTGCACCCAGCAAAATCATATCTCGTGCGGAATGGGGTGGCACTTTGACTTTTATTTTGTAACTAGCCAAATCGAAACACTAATGAAAACGCGAAGTATAGTATTTTTCATTGAAGAGCAAAACAAAGAAAGCATTTTAGGCTTAAGGGTTATTCATCTATTTCGTTTTTTTTTCCCAAATATTCTATGCGGCAGGAAGTATTGTTTGAATGTTGCCGCGAATTAAATTTGTTTGATAATTTTCTAAAAGGCCCGATTCTTACTTACAGTTCGTTTTTCAAGTATTTAGGCATCTACGTCATCTTAACAAGGAATCTCAGCTCTCAGTAAATCTTTCTTATATGCCGAACATTTTTAGGTACATTCAAGTCACGCCAAATGCCTATGTCGTGTAGGACAAAGATTTAAAAAAAAAATAACGGAATTCGCTGGACGCAGTTACCTTGGTTCTGCTTTGTCCTTATTCATCTTCTGAGTGTCGATACCGTCATATGGGACTCGTTTGCTCGATTCTTACAATCCAATGAATACAGGGAAATCAAGAGCACAAAAAAAAGTTAACACTGGGAGCACTGATATTATTGGTGAATTCGGCAATCCTGTACTGCACACTACTCAGATGAGCGGATAACATGTTTGTGCATCTTACTCCTTTGGGAATGCGCAAAAAGAGGAAAACCTTTTGCAGACCGAATCACAGTCCTTATTTTTCGAACTGACTGGTTGGCCCGTATGAATCAGCATGCTCTTGAATGTATGCTACCGCACATCCTCTGGGGATGACGGTGTTGTCAATTTTCCAAAAAAAAAAAAAACAGCCCATTGTCACACTATCATGCCTTTGAATTTATGGCCCGTTGTTTTATGAAGCTCTTTGTTTGAGGTGTTATTGGAACTTTCTTTTTAAAAAAGGGATTGCTTTCCTAGATGAAGATTTATTTTGAAATATGTATGTATGTACTCAACAATGGAACGGAGAATGTGTAGTTTGGTGTCCAGGCATTTTATTACTTGCCCGAAATGTAGTTTTTGCTAAACTAACATAATAATTGTTGGCGCTACAATCCAAAGGGGAACCAGGGCCTAGATTGCTCATCAACTACTCGTGTTGTGCGCCCTGCTCTCTTACGAGAAGAAGGGATCTATAATTTTTTGCCGATTCCGAACGGCCAAATTTGAGAAGCTTTCTTAGACAGTTATTACTCTTTGAGTATTGTCAGCAGCTCGGAAGAGGTGGTGCCGTGAAATATTCGAAAAATTGGTGTTAAGCTGTGAATCGAACCTAGACCCTTCTGCGTGTGAGCGTCGCACTCTACCCACTACGCCACAGCGACCACAACCTAACGCATCACTCAATTAGTACCGGGACCGATGGGTGTGCCACTAACAAAATCCATATTATTTTTAAGAAGTACAAACACTCAAAGATATCTGTCAAATTTTCATGACAATCTAACATTTCGATAGTTTCGGCGATCAGCTTCTCATTCGAGCCATATTGTTTTCTGGTGAACATCTTTTTGAGATCCGAAAAGAGGCAGAAGTCGGCGGGTACCAGATCTGGAGAATATGTGTGTGCGGAAGCAATTCAAAGACCAATTCGTACAATTTGGCCATAGTAGCCAACGAGTTGTGGCATGGTGCATTGTCTTGGTGGAAGAGAATTTTTTTTACTCTTCATATTAGACTTTCTGGTAGACGGCCATAGGCCAAACCATAAATGACTTTGGTTAAACTTTACATTGTAAAACGTTTTTTGAAAATAAAAGTCAAACTAACTAACTAACTAACTAACTAACTATTGGACTATGTTTTTGTAATTTCTTTCTTCAAATGAACCAATAATACCATGCAGTGTTCGCTGTTGATCTTTTTGCCTTTCTCAAGATAGTCGATGAATAAAATTTCGTGTTTTGAATGGTTTGGGCGTGGTTCACCGGCTGTTGTCCACTCCGTTGAATGCAAATTTGACTCTGGAGTGTAGTGGTGGATCCATGTTTCATCCAGTTTTTTATGGTAAAATAGACCCAAACAGCTCTAAGAATCATCGATACGTTGTTGTTTCGGTCCATTGTGAGCAAACGTGGCATCCTTTTTGTTGGCGAATTGTTTTAATTTTTAGGAGACGCAATTTAAATACACTTTTAACAGAATACTTTATTATTATTTATTTAAAAGAAATACTTTCAAAAATTATGTCTTTCTTTACTATCTATCTTCTAGAGATAGATCTAGATCTAGACTCTTTGATCGTCTGTTTGCATCTGCTCTCTTCTTCGTCGTTTCGCAGTAAAGCAGGACATAGTTTTTCAATTTGCCGCATCTGCGAGGCATTGCCAGAGTCGCTAACACTTTTAGAAAACAGTTTTCTCATGGATGTATTCATGCAAAATAGTTTACACGCAGCCTTCGAATATCTCGTTATACAGCCTTACCACACGAATGTGGAATTTACTTCCCAGTGGGGGGGGGCCCCACATTGCAATCCACAGGCATAAAAACCAATATGCATCGGTACCTCCTTTCCTTCTCTTCCTCTATACATGTGGCCCGTGCTGTGACTTAATTCCAGTCATTTAAGGGTATAAACAATCCCTTCAGTGCGTGCCAATTACAAAAAAAAGGAGTCTTTGAGACTTTGTGGTTTCCCAAAACGATTTTGTGTACTTTTCGACGTTTTCAGGTGTGATCACCTCAATTTACCTTCCAGGGCGTTCAGCATCTTTGGTGTCTGTACGGCCACGTTTAAAGTCAGCATGTCACTGACCAATAGTTGTTTTTGATGGGGCAGAGTCCCTGTGACTTTTTTCAAGCCATTGCTGAGTTTGCACGGTATTTTTGTCTATCAAATCAATACACGAAATTCGTTTTTTTTTTCGTTGGTTCAAAAACCGTAAAAGTAGCATAACTTAGAGCGCTGTGACTTGTAACCTAATAATCAGTTAGTCATGCAAATTTTACAAGCATCATTTGAATGGTTGTACTGCCCTAAGAGAGCACCCTTTGGGATCACTCTATATTATTTAAGCTTAAGTTAAATTTTTATCCATTTCGATGCTTCCGTTGATCGTAAACAAGAAGCCAAGAAATAATTAGCAAGTTCTGACATTTTCATTTGTTATACGGAAAACGAACAGAATGAACAAAGTATATCACAATACGAGTTCATTAGTTAGCACCGAGTTATCGAAAATCAATTTTGCTTTGCAGCATACAACAATTCTTTCGAAATAAACAAATCAGCACGAATCATAGCTATGCCTCGCATATTAATTTCAACTAGGTTTTGCACAATAAAGTACATTGCTGTGTCTGCGTATATCCTGCAAAGCTTGTTGATTTAAAATGAAATTCAACGAGGATGATACATTCCGAGTCTTTCCGAACGAGAGACTTCAATATTACCTTGGATGGTGCTTCTGCAGACAGATGAGAGGACAGTCTAACTTGTTTAGAGTGCTTTATTTTTTCACGTGTACAGAGAACTTCCAACAACTGGTTTGCATAGAGGTTTAACAATCTGAGTGCAGTGGTTAGTTGCCCGCAGATATATGGAGCCCACAGACCCACAGACATATGTCCGCCAACGTGTGAGTCGATTTGACTAGCCTTGGTATGTTGGCTAGTCAAATCGACTGACATCCGTTGTGGCACTTTTTTGCATAAACATTAAAAACATTTTGAAAATATGTACAAAGGTGACCATTTTCGGCTGACAAAACGATTTGAGAATTTTATGTTTAAGCGGTCGATAGTGGCATGGTCTGCGAGTCATAGTTCATGAACCAAAAATCGCCCAAATCCTTGTTTTCAATACCAAAAAAAAAAGTCGCTTAAGATGGTTATTCGACGTGCATCGTTGTTGCTATCGTTTTAATAGTTTTATCACTTCACAATCCGCCCCAAATAGACACTCTCTGAAGATGCATTGGTTTCTTAACAATAACGTGCGAATTTTGCGCCGGGTTTAAATGCGGAAGAGATGATTTTTCACACAAAATATTTCTGAAATTCCAGCTTCTCTCAAATTGCGAACCTATTGCAAACGAGTAGACATGTTTGCTAAGTCCATATGATTTCGACATATTTGAGCAGAATTGCCATTAGGCAAGTGTCAGTGCCAGGTCTTAGGTTCACTTTCACAACAACCTCATCTGTGCGCACGGTTTCGCGATGATGGCCGTATGCAGAGTCTACCAGGACACCATTCGTACAGTCTTGACAAAAGTGCATAGTCCTGGGAAAATGTTGCTTTAAAAAATAAACACTGTTTGGGCTAAACAATACTCCTTTTGAAAATAAGCTTTCAATGTTAAGCAAACAACGCTCCTTCGTAAAATAAGCTTTTAATGTTGGTTATTTTTCACACTGAAAGTGTCTTTTTTCATCATTCGGAAGTGTAAAACTGACCGTGTAAGCAAAACGAAAACAAATATTTACCAAACAACCACATAGACAAAATTTTAGTCTTAAACCGCCATCCTTAAGGGTTATCGCTTTAAATGGGATGGAAAGCAGTTAAATTTACACGACTTGAAAGTGAAATGGCGTTTTCTACGCTCTTAGCATTTTTATTTTTCTTGTTGCGATACGTTTGTCAGAAATGCTTATCTTCCTAAGTGACGTTCACTTCGATTGTTGGCATTGATTTAATGCTAATGCAATTTGTTTTGCATTATCATTGATCAGTTCTAACGAAAGTAATTAACATTTGTGATTTAAAATACTTGTCAATTGGACATTTTTCATTGAGTTTGCATAAAAGTCCCTATTTAAGCTATTGTTTAAGTCTTTATCAGTCTTATTATCTAATTATTCACTCCTTCTACCATTGCTTCCTTATCTTACAAGTTCCCTACCCCTCTTTGCTTGCATACCACTACGCTAGTTCGGTTAAGGTACCTACTTTGTGCTCGGGTTATTCCAAATCTGAACCTTTCGTTTGAGACCAGAACTTCAATTCGTTCCCTGTGTAAGAAATTACACTTCAAAACATTTCTTCTAGATTTTGGTTGCCATTTTTGAAAATAAAGCAGTGCTTCATGAAAACATAAATTTGACAGTTGTACAGAAAATAAAATTTCATTGAGGAGCTTCAGATTGCTCCTCTCCACTTGATGAGGAGATGAGAAGGGTATTTAAGTTGACAGATTGGTTGCACTGATCCAAGCTTTATGTCACCGTCTTTGATAACGACACCCAAATACTGGTGTCTTAATCCCCCCAAATCGCCATCCCCGTTAACAAAACAAAGTCATTGTTCTCTCAAAGAAACCCATCAGTCCCTTCAGTTATTCGATCGATATTTTGTGTTTTTGTTCTGAAACGTAAAGAGGCCAGCAATAGAACCCAACAGCAATTCATTTTACACTACTGATTTTTTACCAATGGTCAGTTACGATTTTTTGAAATTTATATCTCTGACGAAATGTTTTTTCCTGACCACCCATAGGAGTATAGGCAGTTTAACCCTCTCAGTCACAAGAAATCGACTATCGCTGGAAGAATTATATTCCATTTCCGAGAATCATTCCGCTCATGCGACCGGTCCCTCATCAAGGTCTTCTATTTCCCACTCATTCATTTCCCCTTCACAGCACTTACTCTCTACAGTTCAAATGATGATTTATCTCCTCACACACTTACACTCTACCCTTCATCAAAGCCGTCCCCTGGCCAATGGCCTAATGCCCTGTGAAAGAAAATTGCTTCTTCTCAAAATCGATGAATAGATTCGATTCAGCAAACCATTTTCCAACTCATTATAAGATGCCAACTCAATTTATTTCGGGTGTGTAAGCAAAATTTTGTAATTGACATTCTCATTAGCAATAATTCCCGTCCATGAGCCTGTTTTCTCCATTTGGTCACTTCTACGTTGGTATCCTATCCCTGTGTCCACTGAGAAGGTCCCATGCCAACCCATCATGCTCGTCTCTACCCAGCTCTCAACTGAAGTTCACATCTAATTCCGTTTTTTTTTCTCTTTCTAGGTATGGCATCCCCTTTGCGGCTTGCAAATGAAACGTACAAAACTAGATCATCCTCGAGGGGTGGGGTGCAAGGGGTAGCAGTGAATGAATTCAACTGGTGAACCCAAATACGGGACGAAAACAAATGTAAATCATGGCATGACACTCATTTTCTGTGCGGCGATAGGCAAATTCGAACACCGGGGAGTCAGAGTTTGTCCCGGGAAAAAACAAACCCCTTGCGATACAGCGACACAAATAGCCCTTGTAAGAGCCCGTCGGTTTAGTTTTTTAGTCCAACGGTGGGACAAGTGGCGAGAGCGCGGGGTATTGAGAATGGCACTCGTCCTGTTGCTGCCTAACCTAATGCCACGCCTCATCGCATCAGCAAAAATTGTACCCGACTGCCGCCAATCGGATTTGATCTCTACCCTCTTACGCCACGGCGAGGACGAACAGCAGGCACGACGGTCGGAAGTACCTTGCAATTTGAAATTCACGCTGGCTGAACGGTTTTTGTTTTCCTCGATATGTCGATGATGGTTGAGAATTTCCTTTTCGATTCATTCTAATCCTGCTTCCATTCGAAGTGGGAGGGCGGGCGCAAGGTGGCCGAAGTGCCATTTGATGTTGGAGTGCCCTTCAGTCGTTTTTGCCTTTTCCTTTCTCCTGTCAGCTTTGTCGCTCTGTAAGTGAAGCGATTGAATTGGGTACGAAAAGGCTTAAATGAGTTTGTCTCTCTGGAAGACGTCGACGTCGTCGATATCGAGGCATACATAGTATGTATCCATGACATTGCGGTATTTTCCATTTTTTGCGCGCTGGTGTGGTAGTCCTTTTTTGTTCTCATCTTCTCAGGTAAGATAATGGTGGCGGTTATAACATAAACGTGCAAAGGAATCCTGATTGTCTGAGTGAGCATGTAAATGACACAGGGAAAATGTTTCGGTCCTGTTTTTGCGCTGTTTTTTTGATTATTTGACGTTGTATTGTTTTTTCGAAATGGGTTTGGAGTAGTTGGTTGTGAGGACTACGTTAGGTTGTCAATATTCTTGGGAGAGGAAGTGAAGAGGGCGCATAAAAGCGGCTTCTTGTGGAGGTTACCTTCTCTGAAATTGTAAAATGGGTTGTTTCCTTTGCAACTCTTGGTCCTTTAAAGGAAGCAAGACGAGAATAACATAAAAAAAACTGAGCAACGGTATTATTAAAGTTTTTTTTTTTCTTAATTTTGAAAGTCTTGCCTAGTGTTGCAGTAAGATAATTGCACAAATTCGAATCATCAACGAAATATTCTTTCTGAGAACTGCCAAGCCTACGGCGAATTGGAGACTATTGATCGACTGTAACTTAGTATTTGCATTGACATATGCATGTACCAGGTATACCAGTATTAATGGGAAAGTAAAAACATTTTATTCAAAGTATTGGCCACTGTTTTCTACACATTTTGACCACCTTTCTGGCAATTTGTGAATACCACGCCAATAAAATTGTTCGTCTTTTAAAGCAAACCAATCAGACACCGTATGGTCGCCGTGGCGTAGTGGTTATAGTGCGACGCTCACACGCCGAAGGGTGTCGGTTCGACTCCCAGCTCAACACCAAATTTTTGAATTTTTCACGGCACCACCTCTTTCGAGCTGCTGACAACACTCAAAGAGTGAACACTGTCTAAGAAAGCTTCTCAAACTTAGCCGTTCGGAGTCGGCACAAAACTGTAGGTCCCTTCTACTCGTGAGAGAACAGTAGCGCGCACGACACGAGTAGTTGATGAGCCAGCTGGGCCCTGGTCCTCCTTTGGACTGTAGCGCCAACAATTATTATTATTATTAATCAGACACTCAATTTTCGACCTACTCGTAGGAATCAAAGTGCTGCTCAGCCAATGCGTGTCCCATCGATGAAAACAAATGGTAGTCGGAAGGAGCCAAGTCTGGTGAATACGGCGGGTGGGGTAGCTGCTCCCAGCCAAGTGTCTTGAATGTATCCTGAACCGGTTTTGCTTTATGTGCAGGTGCACTGTCATTGAGCAAACTACCTTGCCGTGTCATCTGGCCCATTCTAGTCGTTTCTCAATCAATGCATGGTTCAAATTGATCATTTGTTGTCGGTAGCGATCAGTATTAACGGTTTCACCAGGTTTCATTAGCTCGTGGTACAGCACACCTTTCTGGTCCCACCAAACACACAGCATTGTCTTCTTGCCGAATCGATCTGGTTTTGCAGTCGATGTTGATGGTTGTCCCAGATTAACCCATGATTTTTTCCATTTAGGATTCTTAAAATAAATCCATTTTTCATCGCCAGTAACAATCCGATGCAAAACCGATTTTCTTTCGTGTCTTTGAAACAAAATTTCACAATTGTTTTTTCGGTTTTCCATTTGTCTTTCATTCAATTCATGTGGCACCCATTATCCACACTTTTGGATCTTTTCCATAGCTTTTAAACGGTCAGAAATTGTTTGTTGTGCAACAGTTAACATTGCTGCCATTTGCTTTTGACTCAAAGTGTCATCCCCATCTAATATCGTTTGCAATTCGGCGTCTTCAAACTTTTTTGGTGGTCTTCCACGTTCTTCATTTCTCACATCAAAATCATTATTTCTGAACCCTTGAAACCATCTTTTGCATGTTGCTTCTGATAGAGCATGATCACGATATGCCTCGACAAGCATTCGATGCGACTCTGCAGCACTTTTCTTCATATGAAAAAAAAATGAATGCTTTCCGCAAATCATCACTTTCTGGTACAAAATTCGACATTTTTACCACAATGAAAAATTTGATGTTGTCTGTTCAATGACTTGATGTATACTAAATATTTTTCACAGATGTCATAGCAAACAAACAAAAAAAAAAAAAAATAAGGGCTCGTTCACAACAAATGTTCCCTATCGAGACATTTGTATCTTGACGCTCACTTGTATGTTTCTTCGTCATAACAAGGTCATGGTGACGTAGTGTGCATATGCGTCTAGTCATTCGAAAGTTGGTGAATATTTTGTTTAGAAGTTGGTCTAATATTTTTCTCGATAGCACCACTTTCTAGTTCTAATCTCTTAGGCAAATATGTGTCAGCTACCTCTTGACTTTATTGCTTGATGTTGGCGGTGTTGCACTCAATAGCATCGATTTAAAACTCCAATGCAAGACTACATGTTGAGTAAAACGTAAAAGATATTTTATCTTTCGTTGTTTGATGAAGTCTTGTGTCTGACAATTTTCAATCGAAAAAAGGCATAGAAACATTGTCCGATCCTGAAGAATGTTTGACATACCCCACATATTGAGTCAACGGTGCTCCTTGTTGCTTATGACAAACATTTAACTAATCTGAATTTTCACAAAATAAGTGAGTGAAAGAGATTGTAACTGATTATGTCCAGCTCCCCAAACTGGACCTTGACTACTGTTATCAACTTTTATAATACGTCTTGAGGATGCACATTCTCCTGAAGCTGCTCAAGGTAAACACCACGTTCGCCCTGAAATTACCACATGACGGGGAGATCCTTCGCAGAACACAGTTACACAGATTCGATTCAACAGTTGTTCATCGGTTGGTGGCAAGAAACAGCACACTCGCGGAAGACGCCGCGTGTTCTGACACAACGGATACTGATTCGTCGCCGCACAGGGATTTCATTGTTTTACTAAACTCCACGAATTGACCATTGCTTACATATCTAACCCAATTCAATCAGATCATCCTAGGAAACTGCAGGTTAGTCCGTTTTTCTCTTCAAATAAGCAGAAGCGGTTAAACACGCTTTCACGTGCCTTTAAGTCTCTTCAGCAAAGACCAAAACCAGTATTAGGAAGTATTATATATTCCACTTGCAAAACGCTCACTGATGTCAATGAGCAGTGCCTTAATTGCAAGCTGAAACAGACCTAATGCCAAATATTAAGTTTGGTGCAACTTTGCTGTGTATACTGAAAATTTCCAGTTTTCGAGACCTATGACATATAAATTCAAGCGATGCGCTGTCGCTATTGCAAGATTATACCGCTGAGCCACAATATCCCGGTAAAGTTGAGTATTCTGAGCCCTGACCAATGCCCTTTGATCTAAGTGCATAATAAATATGTATCCGGTATGATATAAATTGAAATCAAATTTTTTGTGTAATTGTATAGGACTGAGATCGCCCATTTGACGTTTTGGTTTTAAAAGATATTTGCCAAAGAGGTGTCTGTGTCCACGTCCAGGCTTTAACACTTATTCTTACTGTGCTAGAATTCAAAAAATTTCCGTGCTCCCCCCGTGCTGCTTAGTTGATTAAAGCTGTGTCGAGATGTTGGGAATCCCTTGGCAATACACTCTCTAATACTACATTCTTCCAGTTACTACAATCGCACAAGCCTCATCGAAGTCGACTTTCCTTCGAAAATCAACCATCTCAAGACGAGGTTTGCCAACAAATGAGTTTTTGGTTTTGGGAACTCTGTTGTTTTGAATAAGATCTCGCATTGGACATCTTTTTCATTGAAAAATGGTTTGCTCAGTGTTACCCAAAAATAACTTGCTAATTAACCTTCACAAAAGGACAAAAAGGATTTGCAACTTGTCAATGTGATGTCTTGTTTCTTTACCGCATCGTATTTCGTTTCATCAACTGTCCGCCATAACAACATGAAGTACGCTTCCTTTCATCACCTGTTCTGGAATTATTCACTCCACAAAAAAAGAAAAAAATAAATGATTGTCAGGGTGGAATGAGATATCGAGCGGGTTTGAAAGATCAACCCAAAATGAGAAAACTTAAAAGTCATTCCCGCTGACAGAGTGGAATCCATTCAACGTCGAATGATTGCAAATGCGGAACCCTTTCTTCTCTACCTCTGAAGTTCACCCCCATTGGCACTTCCATACATTCTCTCAACTTCATTTTCTCGTTCGTTTCGTTGTTGTCTTCACTCATCTTTTGTCTTCTCCTCTCATTTTGTCGGGCAAAATGTAATCGTACACTTCCTGACAGCAGAAAATGAGATAACTTCGATATTATCTGGATTCCTTCGGTTCCTCATTTGCTAGAGAAGTTCCTTACAATTTTTTTCTTCTTCACTTTTTCTCTCCCGCACTTTCCTTCAAAGGTATGGAATTTTGTGAATTTCTCAATAAAGTTAAATCGACCCAGTGAACTTGTCAATATTAATACATTCTCATATTTTTTCATATTCCCTGTGCGCCTATCTCGCTCATGACAGGCTGTTCTCCTGGTGCGTGTGTATATGCCTGCCGCAATGTTGTAAGAGAACAACCTCCCCCTCTGATTCGAGGCTTCAAGTAGGAATGAGATAAAACAAAACTGACATCGGATGTACTCCGGTACGTGCACACTGGCCACAGGACACGGCACACGGAACTGGGCGGCAGGCGATGATCGAAAGAAAGATAGAGGCAGACAGTGAGGTGTGGTTTTTGTTTGTCCGTATCCGGATACCACTCTGAGGCAGGACCTAAATACAGATAATGGCTGAAATTGAATTTATTCCTAGGTTGCCATAGGATGTTGGTGTAAGGGTCGTTTACAAATTTTTTGCTTTTTTTCATTTTTGTTTTTTTTTTGAAAACGATTTTCATGTGTAAAGGTGTTGTAAGCTTAAGGATTGACATGTTTGCTCATTCTTTTTGCTCGGAGCGAGCATATTTCTGGCTGGTGGCTGCAGCCCGAATTTTTCCATCAATTTCCGATTGAATAGACTTTTCTTGCCGATGGACACAGGCATCGCTCTGGCTCAATTTACATACATGCCGCACTCAGCACACTGTTTGTTGGAGAGTTGTCGGCGAATTGAATGTTTTTGATTTTGTTTTTCATTCTTTTTTGATTTCATTTCCGATGCATTCTTGTCACGAGTGCAAGCAAATTGGTTTAGCTGTTACAATGCATGTTTGCGTTGTATTTCGTGATGTGTTTTTCTCATCACGAGCGGGGTGTTTCTTTTGTAAGTCAAATGCGGACCACTGAAAATGTAATTCATTATCTGAATAAATATGTATGTGCTGTAGAAAGGAACATAGGTTTTCCTAATTTCTCTCTTTGTTAAACTTCATCGGAAACATTTCTTTCTATTAATCTTCCGCTAATGTGTTTAAATCTTATTTGCAGAACAAGTTGTTTTTTCAAGTTTTTGCATAAAATAAAAGTTGCCTTATGGAAATGAGACTTTTAAAACAGAACTGGTGTGATTCCCATTCGCGCGCGAAAGAACTCGTATTTTAATTGATACAAGAAGACTATGTGTAAAAACCTCCAAAGCCCCGTATTAGGAGTCCAAATATTCTAAGACTCAAAAAGCGACATTCTAAGCTGTGACCCGAACCTGAGTGTGCTTATTCGCTTGATCAATAGACATTCAAATCCGTTTCCACCAAATTATACGAACAACATCTACGCGCACTATGTCATTGCACTACGCACAAACATTTACAATGATCACTCCTCCCCACAACTTTTGATGAGAACTCCGTTTAATAATAATTGCATAGTGCACAGTCCACAGGGGATAAGGGCCTAGCATGCTTATCAACTAATCGTGTTGTACGCGCCACTATTCTCTTAGGAATAAAAAAAGTTTCTGCCAACTCCGAATGGCGAAGTTTGAAAAGCTTTTTTAGACAGTTATTACTATTTGAGTGTTGTCAGCAGTTCCAAAGAGGTGGTGCCCTGAAAAATTAGAAAAATTGGTGTTGAGCTGGGAATCGAACCTAGATCTTCTGTGTGTGAGCGTCGCACTCTACCCACTACGCCATTGCAGCCACGCTTATTTTTAAATACCATCTGTAAAAAATTAATTTCCTCAGACATCGAACCAATCTTCAAGCCATTCTTTGATTTCGTAGAATAGCCTGACCGATAACCTCCAAAAAAAATTTGCATCCAAATAATCCAGCAGTCAGAAGGGGGCAAGATCTGGAGAATACGGTGTTTTAGGTTAGTAATGAGGCCTTTCTGTAATCATTCCAATCATTGAGCCATTTTTCGATTTTTTAAAAGACCCGCCCCGTTGACCCCCAAAATCGTACTGGGTTGTCAGCGCTAATAGTCAATGCTGTAGTCAGAAGACGCAAGGTGGTCTGAAGGGGAACGGCACGTGACGTTAGACCTTCCATTTTAGCTTTTTCAGATACTTCTAGTGCGCTACAGTCACGTAGTTCGAGCCGTATCATGTTGCAAAATCGCCTTGTCATGCCTTTCGTTCATTTCTAACCTCCTTAAACTCATAGGTTGTAGTCGATAGTATTTCCTATCATTGGTTACTTCAATTTTTAGCAGTTCTTCTTCTTCTTGTGGCTCTTCAGTCCGTGGTAGACCTGGGCCTCAACCAGTATGCCTTTCCAAGCAGCACGATGTTCCGCCAGCTGCCTCAAGTTGGTTGAGGTTCTTCGCCACCTTAGCCTAGGCCGTCCCCTGTTGCGTTGTAACAATGGCTCAGATTCGAAGACGGCTCGCTGTGTTCGTCCAACTACCTCAATATCGCCAGTATAAGGTCGCAATTGAGCTAACTTTTGAAAGATCGATGTGTTCAGCCAGGAATCGAATCTAGATCTTCGGTGTTGGAGGGTTGCACTCTACCCACTACGCCACGGCGGCCACGAGACCTCGTTTAGGGATTGAAAATGAAGTTAAACCTTTGAATGCTACAAGTCCATTTCTTTCTATTTGCGGTGTCATTTAATACATCGATCAATTCATGTTCCGATGGATGCCAATTCAAAAAAAAAATATCAAAACTTCGATTTTCAGAAACGGAATTTCGTAACCCTTGAAGTCTTTCAATTTTTGACTACTTACAGCTGTACTAAAACAAAGTCAAAATTATTTTTGCTCCAAACAAAAATTTTTAACTTAAAATTAGTGTTATGTTTTGGAAGGAAATATGGTAGACCCCACATTATGCGCTAACATAAAATTTCATATTTGATCTTAATTATCAATTTTACATTTTATCTGTGTCTAAAATTTTACAAAAATCTTTTCATACCTTAAGAAAATATGAAGTGTTTTTATTTTGAAACGAAACCTTAAAAAAGTCAAAGACCATGCCTTTCTCCATAATTGTTTTTAATTTGATTTTTTAATCTCTTGCATTTTGTTCTTACCGCTAGTTATAGTTAAAAAGTGAAAAATATTTTTTTTGTAATACATTACATGGTCATATAACTTGTTAGTCCCTATGCATGAATTAGTGTTAGTTAGTAGTGGGTAAAGTGCGACGCTCACACGCCGAAGGGTGTAGGTTCGATTCCCAGCTCAACACCAATTTTTCGAACTTTTCACTGCACCACCTCTTTCGAGCTGCTGACAATACTCAAAGAGTAATAACTGACTAAGAAAGCTCCTCAATTTTCGCCGTTCGGAGTTGGCAAAAAACTGTAGGGCCCTTCTACTCGTGAGAGAACAATAGCGCGCACAATACGAGCAGTTTATAAGCAAGCTAAGCCCTGGTCCCCTTCTGGACTGTAGGCCATCAATTATTATTATGCATGAGTTAAGTACTCATACATAAATACAGAGAGTATTCGGACACCCCTCTTTTCTTTCGGTCAAAGCAATTTGGACACAGTTTGCCTCTAAACGTCTTATCAGCCTCCATAGTTTTTCTTGCGTCGTTCGATCATTATTGGCCAAGTATTGAATAAAACTCCTTAAGAATTGTAAGTGCTGCAAATACAAGGACTGCTATTATCAAGATCTTGCAGAGGGGAATAAATACCTAGGGCAATACGCGACATTAACGTGAGGCATGTTATGGGTGCACCATCTTTTTTAAATTGGTGACAACACTCCAAAAGTGTCTATGAAAAAGATTCCCTCCGTTCGTGTAAATCTCTTTTTCGCGTGAACAGTTGTGCAGTTGGAAGGTATGCCTTGGTCCCTTTCTGTATTGCTGCACCTACCAATATAAGGGACTTAACTGTGCGTCGTCACAATGAACCCAATGGCTGCACACTTACTACTGGCCGCTTTAACTTAGTTTTGGTCAACGACCATACCATGCTGAACCTATCGGTTCTCGTCCGATCACCAAAATAACTTAGTTTTGACTACACGCTGCGCTGTTTGTGGGTTCTTGCGAAAGGCGCACGGTTTTCTTATGAGAAGCTACGAGTATGAGTGTATTCTCCCAAAACATAAATTTATTAGGGTCCTGACATTTTCGACAAAAACGTCACGTTTTCTCAGTATTTGGTCATAATTCTTGTGTTGTGAGGTATTCCGGCATGTGATTTTTCTAGAGGTATAGAACTTTGAAATGTAGTAAACCGAAGAGGTTTTCTCAACTGACATTAAAGTCACTCTATACAAAGGATAATTTTCTGGCATTACGAACTAAATATAACTTTTTATACGTGCCAGTGGCCACAAACTCGGACGTAGTCTAATCTGGATGTCCAATTTTTGAGGATATGTACCAACTGATGTTGTTAAATACTGCACAAGCCATTTTTAAGTCTATGTCACACAATTGATTGGAATTAACTTCCAAGTCGTGCTTACAATCCCCGTCAATGGAATAATTGCATAATGCGCAAACACGCTAAGCCTCAGGAGAAGTTTTACTAAAATCCCCGCAGTGTAAAGCACTTTCCAGCATAAAGGAGACCCTTAAATAAACTTATTCAACTGACACAAAAGTTGTCTGCTCCCATTGCCAACAAGGATGCTGCCAAGTGGAAAGTGCGATTCGCAACGCAATGAGCAAAGTTCTAATTCCCAGCTCATGTTTCTCCTCTAAATATATTATGGGACGTGGCACGCATCGATTCATTAAAGCCAAGATATTCCATTCATTTTGGTACCTCCTTCCACATTTCTCTCTCCCACCGCGCCGATTGTGTCCCGAAGGTAACGCACATTACAATGGAATACATTTTCGCTTAGCAATGGAATTCCATTTCAATTTCCTTCTGCGTATCCATCGTATCCTCACCACGGCTTAGTCCTTCAGTTACCCCGCTTCTCACTCCAATCCGGCCCTTCATATACCTAAATATTTTAATCCTGAAAGTAGATTACATGGAAAGGCCCCTCGGTCCTTTTATGCCTTCTCCAGAAACTAGGCGCAGCACGTGTAGCCGGAATTCAAAGCATAAGAGGGAGGAACAGAAGAAAGAAAAGAAAAAGAACAAAAACAGCGCATTCTTGTCTATAACAATTAATCCTTGGAAACGTTAAGCACCCCCTCAGCCTAATTTCCGAATCCTCATTTCAGCTCAACTTGACTCGCAGTAATCACAATCACAAATCATGTGTCAGAAGAGATTATCAAGCAACAAAACCAAAGTTAATTACTTTGGCGCAGAGTAGCCAGTAGGCGGGTGTAGTTCCACACTCGTCGTTCCTACTTACGATTCAAGGACTATGCGCTTGGTATTCATCACTCAAAATCTCCGTTTCTTTTCTGCCTGAACGAGTCCGGAAGTCCCCCAAGCACCTGACTTAGAGACCAAGTGTATCTAACAGGTAACTCCTTGCAGGAGAAGTGGGAGACTATTTAACTCTTTTTAATGGAATTCTTCTGTTGCCAAGTCCGCTCCGCCCACAGGCGAAGCTCCCCAAATGGCGCTACACATCTCCGAGCTAATGGTGCGTACTGCTTGTGTATCGTATAAATATCATAAGGAAACAACAGAGTCCTTAGCCCGAGGGACTGGCCAGAAGAATGGAGATCTCAAGAAAAGTGGAAATCTTTTTCCAGATCATTGAGTTTATTTTTACGATTCCCGGCGAAAGCGGGTTCCACCCGACGACAGCAACGACGGCAATGATGGCGCATAGTAAATTGATTACATTTACAGTTTCAATTGAATGGTTTGCACGGCCTCGCCCAAGGAGCGGCTGGAACATCGTCGCCGTCGTGTGAAGGTCAAGTGCCTTGAGCCTAAAGAGCGAATTCCGGTTCCCATATTTTGAGCACAGCCCAATTGAGCGGGAAATTACTATCTGAAAACCTTGCCAGGCGGAACCTTGCACGGGTCTGCGACTGCTTTGTGGGGGGCAACAGAAAGGGAAACTATTCAGACTATGGAGGCTTGATGAATATGAAAATTATGCGGGACCCTTTGGCTCAACTTCAGATGGCGTGTGTAGCTGTGTGCAATGACATGGAACTAGATAAAAGGATTGATTGTGAGAATTGAGTGGGTGGCCGTGGCGCAAGTGTGTGTGAAAAGGAACCTCGAAGAAGACATAACGCAGAAGTGACGGTTGGATGATGGAATCTGATTCAAGAATGTTGTTGTTTTCTTCTCGGCGCAGGGCTAAAAATAATTCAGTGCTCGATGCGATGGTTAATTGTTTATAAAATAACGGCAGATGGTGATCTGGGCCTTGGGAATGAGGTGGAAGCAAGTTGTGGATCTGAGGTATTTTGGGACTTTTGTGCGGGTAGCGTCCGTAGCCAATCTGGCTTCAAATTTTCGTCTTGTTATTGCAGATAATGAAGTAAGAACACCTATCGGTTACTTATTAGCACTAGTTTGGACTCTGTTCTTACGACTATCGCATTATTGCTCTTCGCATAATTGCTCTTCGCATAATTGCTCTTCGCATAATTGCTCGTCGCACTATTGCTCGTCGCACTTTTGCTCGTCGCACTATTGCTCGTCGCACTTTTGCTCGTCGCACTATTGCTCGTCGCACTATTGCTCGTCGCACTACTGCTCGTCGCACTATTGCTCATCGCACTATTGCTCGTCGCACTATTGCTCGTCTCACCATTGCTCATCGCACTATTGCTCGTCGCACTTTTGCTCGTCGCACTATTGCTCGTCGCACTTTTGCTCGTCGCACTATTGCTCGTCGCACTACTGCTCGTCGCACTATTGCTCGTCGCATTATTGCTCGTCACTCTATTGCTCGTCGTACTATTGCTCGTCGTACTATTGCTCGTCGTACTATTGCTCGTCGCACTATTGCTCGTCGCACTACTGCTCGTCGCACTATTGCTCGTCGCATTATTGCTCATCACTCTATTGCTCGTCGTACTATTGCTCGTCGTACTATTGCTCGTCGCACTTTCGCTCGTCGCACTATTGCTCGTCGCACTATTGCTCATCGCACTATTATTCGCCGCACTATTGCTCGTTGACCATTTGGTCGTCATACTATTGCTCGTTCAATAAGTGCTCGTCGCACTATTGCTCGTCGCACTATTGCTCGTCGTACTATTGCTCGTCGTACTATTGCTCGTCGCACTATTGCTCGTCGCACTACTGCTCGTCGCACTATTGCTCGTCGCATTATTGCTCATCACTCTATTGCTCGTCGTACTATTGCTCGTCGTACTATTGCTCGTCGCACTTTCGCTCGTCGCACTATTGCTCGTCGCACTATTGCTCATCGCACTATTATTCGCCGCACTATTGCTCGTTGACCATTTGGTCGTCATACTATTGCTCGTTCAATAAGTGCTCGTCGCACTATTGCTCGTCGCACTATTGCTCGTCGTACTATTGCTCGTCGTACTATTGCTCGTCGCACTATTGCTCGTCGCACTATTTCTCGTCGCACTATTGCTCATCGCACTCCGTTCCTTCCGTTTGTTTATTTTTCTCTAAATGGTCTTAGATTTGAGAGTGTCTTTCAATAGCATGCTTGCATATTTAAAGTGCCAGAATTTGAAGAGCCTTGATAGGTCATTGTAGGCTTCACGATCTCCGAGACGTTCACATTGCTCCTTCAAAACTGTTGTTGGCTGCTATTAATTTGTCAATCGTTCTCCTGCTCGTTACAAAATCGCTTGGCATTCTTTTTGCTCTTTGCTTACCCCAAACATCATTCGATTAGTCGTTGCTCACTGTTCAATCACATAGTCTTGAAGCTTGTCTACTCTTCCAGCCGAATACTGGTTCTCTTGATGAAACTGAGTCAATCCGCTTGAAAAAGCTTAAGAATTCCTTTCAACGTCACCCACACCTACAATCCTGACAATTTTGAATGAATCAAGGATCACATGTCCCATTCTGCTTATTGCTGAACATTTATCTCAGTACTTGTCATGTTGACGACCTACGAGTCGGGAGCAGTGTCCCACGAGAATAAAGCAAACCGTAGAGACAACGGTTGCCAGGTGTGATTGTGTTCCGCATGCAGTCGCCTGTAGCTCCACGTCTGCCCCGAGGTTGAGAAACTTCCTTAAAACTCAAGAGCCGTTGGCATTCTGATGTGGATTGAAGAAACTTGAACCTTCAGAGAAGGGAAGCATAAAGCGGATACAGACAAACGACGGAAAACACGTCCCCTCAGGGATGCTGTCTCCCGAAGGAGAATTCCCCACATCAAACGCCACTGATAAACGAAAGTTTCCATCTGACGACACAGACATCTTCCTATGTACGTAGTACACAACAGACTTTTGTCGGTCAATAAGTTTCACACTTCCCTTGCGGAAGTGTGTTAAATCAATCCATCGTGTTCACTTTGTGCTCAAAGCAAATTTCAATCGAACCTCCCCTCGTACACCCCAGGGCAAGTGCTTCTTGAATTTATTAAACACCTCACCCCATGGCATCGATTCTTGTTCAATTTTCCGACGTTACAGAGGAAAGTCAAAGCGTGTCCTTCTGAATTTGCAGCACAAATGCTCCTGTTGTCATTTGCGCCTGGCTTATGTGAGCTCCTTTTGTTTTCCTTGTCATTCCGCGTGCCATATGGTCACTGTAGCGCACACGAAATCCAATTTTTTAGGTTCTCTCACACCCGTGGGATGTGTCAACAAAAGTTCGACATACCTGCCCTTCTCGATGGGATGCCGCCTCAAAAACACGTCGTTGTGTTCAGATATCCTCGTTCAATGTGTACGCTGCCGCACCGAGCGGCAGTACAAATATGTACATGTCATTTGTTCTTATGCCCGTTTGCATATAAAATAACCCACATGTCCTCAATTATGTGCAGAGAGCAGTTTCGGACCTCCTGCTGCTCTGTGTGTTATGTGTCAACACACATCCCCCGTCCTGTTCTGTGCACAGCATTGTGGATTTTCGGCGTGTCAATGCCGCTGGCTTGGTCTATCTCTAACATCAGCAAGCACATTTGAAAGACAGTTTTTTCGACTCCCCCCTTGGAATGACTACATCGTTTCGATTTCAGTGCGTGTTAGAAATTAGTCGCAGGAATTCTGAGTGCAAATTACAGGATACTGGCAATGCGATGCTCGATTTTGTAATTCTTTAATTAAGTTGGGAATTCCCACATACTTCCTCGCCTGTGTATCGTGCCTGTGGTTTGCTGTGAAGTGTACATTGATGAACAGTGGCAGTTGGTGCTGGGCTTCCGACATGTTATGTCAATAAGTTGAGTGCCGTAAAACGCTCTGCAGGAGTAGCCGAATGAGGAATTAGACTGACAGAGGGCGCCAGTGCCACACAAATTAACGTCAAGTCTCGTTGCCCAGATAAATGTTTGTCACATTTTTCTTGAGATTTGTGCCGATGCGTGGTGTTGTACATGAATTCCAGCCAACGGCGTGGGATGGGCTTCATTGAATTTCATTCGTATTCATCGCCATAATTTTCAGATTTATCTTGAGGTGGCACGCAGCATTTTATGGCAGTAAAATCCTGACAAATTAGTCGTGCAGGAAAGTGAATTGACATTGAAAAAAAAAGGATTCGTTAGTATGCGTCTCTTGTCGGGCGTCTGGCCGTGACTGTGATGATACTTCGTTTGTTTCGTTTCCCAGGAAAAGGTTGGCGGGGTCATGTGGTAGAAGAAATCTTCAAATGATGGTTCAGTTGCCTTCCATTTTCTGTTCTCAGTTCACATTTCCTTCACTCCCTCTCAGCTTCAAATCCACTTCTGCTCGTATCCGTGGTGTTGCATATTCATGCAATTAATTTCAAGTTCATTTTGCGCAGATCGAAAGACAATCATCGCTGTGTTGAGATGGTGCCACACACAAACCCATCGGCCGTTGTGTGACCTCGGATTTCAGATTGAATTCCAATCTAGCTGTCAGTTCACTGGAGAAATGGTTTCTCTTCGCTTCATGTTTCGGTCGAGTATTCTCCTGAATGTTAATTTCCCATTGAAATCTAATCATCGAATCGTGGCCAGCAACACTATGATTGTATCATTGGTTTGAAGCACTCCTGCGAATTTCAATCACTCGTGGAATTGATCTGACGTCGGCTCAATTGAGAATCTCTCAAATTTGGTTTGGTTGGTCCTATGTGTGTATGGACAGCCACTTTTCCAAGTCG
Organism: Eristalinus aeneus; assembly: GCA_955652365.1. NCBI lineage: Eukaryota > Metazoa > Arthropoda > Insecta > Diptera > Syrphidae > Eristalinus > Eristalinus aeneus. Next base: position 27,111,075 of record OY019131.1, read on the forward strand.
AAATTTTCAGTCCTTTTGGAATTTTGGGAAAATTCAAATTTTGGTATGTTTTGTGCAGGCTTTTGTGCCAGGACTTTAGTTTTAGAAGACGTTGGAATAAAAACTGTGAATTTCAACATTTTAAGATATTTGCGATTTTGATCATTTTGTGATTTGGAGCATTTTGTGATTTGGAGCATTTTGTGATATCATCAATTTTAGGCATTTCAACATTTCAGAGACGGGCATTGCTATCACCGTCCTATGTGAGTATGGAAAGCCACTTTTCTTGTAATAAATTTTCAATCAATTTTCAGGCTTTTCCAGATTTCGGGTATTTTCGAATTTTGACATTTAAGAAGGTTCGAAACGGGATGTGGTTTTAGAAAGAACTAGAATCAGAATTTTGAAAATTTGTTGAGTAAGGTAGTTTAGCAATTTTTGATCACCCAAATTTTTCAAAGTTCGCCTAATTTTTGGAAGTTTTGGGCATTAATGATTTTGGTCATTTTGTGATTTGAAACATTTTTTGATATTAGCAATTTTAGACTTGTGATTTTGTCTGATTCTGGCATTTAAAATATTTAAATATTCCGGCATATCGTAATTTTGACCTTTCAGGAATTTGCATATTTTGGCACTAAATTAAAGATTTCTGGCATTTTGGCAGTTTATGCAAAACTATGTTTTGGGCAAAATTTATATATTTTACATAAAGTTGGCTTATCCGAATATAAAAGGCGTTACCCCTTTGGGATTTTAGTAATATGATTATTATCTTATGAGAAAGCTGGTCTCTCTCTGGTCTGTTAGGGAAAATTTCTTTAGTTTATTTTTAATGCTTGATATTTCGGAATTTAAAATCCTTACTTATTCGGCCAATTTATCAGAAACTTCTTAGCAGCACACCGGAGTGTTCTCTACTCATCTCATCTGTCTGTGACGACAATGTTCAAGGAAGCTTGTAAAACATTGTCAGCGACGTGCATGCAGCGGCATTAATCTAATTTATCGCCAACGCACAACCGTCGCAAATGAGCATTCCCTTGCTAGACAGTCAACGAATGAATTACGTTCAGATGGTTGCCCATCCATGTGCTTCCATGCGTACGAAACTGAGAATAAAGCGATAAACAATCCAGTGCTCACTTCTTAGAATAAATCTCAGAGAAATTTACACTTTTATCCATGCAGTATCCTACAGCGCTGCCTCTGGACTTTGCGAAAAGTTTAAACTTCGGCCAAGACATTAATGTCATTTCTCGTTTCTTGACTGGTCAACTTAACAAAATCGACGCTTCGTAAAACCAACTGACTTTGAAAAAGACTTTCGTCGCATGGAAGCGGAACCCATCAATTTTTCGTAATCGCTTCCCAGCACAAGTTCACTCTTACTCGCAAGTGCAACTTCAAGCAATCATTACATTACGTGACTCCACTTCGCCCACGCTCGGGGCACCCTAACATTTTCATTTAACACCCACTGTCAGACCCGCTGCCCGTAAACTTTCTCCGAGCGCATGTAGCTCATTGTGCAAAACAGTTGATCGCCATCATCATTAACCAGCGCAAACAACAGCAGCAGACAACCCTTCAAGTCCTTCAAAAGTCCAACATTGACTAGGACAGACAGCCACCCGCACTCGTGGAGGAGCTATTAACGTCTCCCCCCATCCAACTATCACCGACTTCTGACTTAATGGCTCGATAATATCCCGTCCGTGTAGCCCTCCGTCTAATTAAAAAATCACCCCAATTGCGAGGGCGAAGCAATTGAAGCAAAAGCACACAACTCACATCCTCCTGCAACTTTCTTCGCTTAATAGTCCTTGCAAACATTCTTACAACATCGAACACAATGGCTGCCTTCGACCTTAGCTATGCACAAACCAAGTGTGTCAGCAGAGTTTCGTGCACGCCCCACCCACACTGTCGACCGCGTTATCGTCTCGGTGCCTGAATGTGTGCTCGTGTAATCCTTGGGAGAAATTTTGTATTCGAAGCACAGCGAAGAACGAATCCTGATGAACTGAAGTGGAAGCCAATTTTCGCCAGCGATGCGGAAAATTCAACACCGCCACCGCCACAGGGCCACCACGCTTGTCATGTTAGCCAGCAAAGTTACGCTAGCTGCATGCCAGCTGCAAGGACTTTTGAATTTCCATCTCTTCTGCACCCGCCATTGTCTTCATTTCTGAATTGGCATTCACGGGTAAAAATAAAAAGAATCTTTACAGAAACCCGTTCCTCTTCCGAGAAGAACGTCTGAAAGGAACATCGCCCGCACTAGGGTAGGTCTCGCTAATGTCGCAACCAAACTAAATTGATGGCTGAGCTGCTCGGAGCGCGAAGAACGTGTGGCTGCGTGTGTTTGACGTGTCCTTGATTTGTGGGTGCATGTCCTGAATGCCGAGTGCAGATATGCATTTCGACTTTCTTGCAACAGCCACCGCACTGATTTCAGATAATCAATTCCTCTGCTTTGGCTGGGAAGGGCTGTGCGCGCGCTGCTAGCGTGTAAACCACAGCTCGTGTGAATTGACTTCATGTCAGCAAGGACACGTTATCTGTGTTTCGCGGGTGGAATATAGGCACGGCCCAATGCACTCAGATGCCATTTTATGCTTATTACACCGCATGGCTGTGGGCGGGTGAGTTGCTGGAAGTGAAGGGCTTGTGGGATATCCTGGCATCCTTCGCGTTGGATTTTATTGCATTTTTTCCGGGTTTTGTAGCGCGAAAACGTTGGTTTGCAAATGTTTCTCCCCCCTTTTTCCTTTTCTGAGGCTCAATTCAACACCGACGGATGGATGTCGGTCGGGTTTGGTTTCACTGCGCTTCCATGACGGAAAGAAAAAATAATATTTTCTCGCATCTAGGACACGTGAAGCAATCATGCCCCACCTGCAGTGCAACACTCGGGCGCATTTATGTAGAAACTAAATGAAAAACTTCCTGTCAGTGGGTGAATAAAGGTGAAACGGAACAAGAAATAAGCCTGGCCAAGGTAAAGTGCGCGCAATATGTGCCAGATTTGAAAGTAAACAGTGTGTGAGAGAGAGAGAGAGAGAGAGAAAAGCAAAGACCCTGAAACCTGTGTCAGATTGACTTGTGCTCATCAGATGGGTCTTGTGTAAAAAATCATGTGATAAGGACGCTGTCAAAGAATCCATTTTGAATGGAAGCAAAACTGGATATTCAGATGCATGTTTGGAAATTCCTTTTGATCGGTAAGTTAAATTAAAAATTTTAATTACAGAATTTACAAATGTATGTGCATTTAAGTTTCGAGATGGCGCCATGTCCATGTTGCTGTCAAAGGGTTTTCGGGGCTGATGTCAATCACAAACTGTGCAGAGATGGTTTTGCTGATGGTCTTTGTGGTAGTTAAGGGGGTTGTCCTCGACTGCACATATTTTGTCTATTTCCTGGGGCGCTCATTGCTTATGAGTTTTTTCATTTTTGTGATTTTCACAGTTTCGTGAAACGAGGTAGAATAAAGAAGTGTTCAGTGGCAAGCTTATAAGATCCTGTAATTAAGGGGCTCGTAGCCACTTGCTCATGAGACCAGTTAAGCACGATGAAATATCTTCAATCTTTCTGGGTAAACGAAGAACTTTCAATTTTGGGACGAAGGTGCTGAAGTGGGCCAAGATGAGCTGTCTAGGAGAAACTAACGAATTTCTTCTTTTAATTAAGCTTTTCCATAATATAAATATGATGAAAAAAATATAAGTGACGGTCGAACATTGTCGCCAATGAAGCATGTCCCATTGTTGAACTGAAGGCGGCCAAGATAGGTTAAGGAGTAAACGAAGGCAAAACAAAGTGCGCGCTATCTTCAAGCACAACAGCGAAAACTCAGTCGCAATCTTGCCGTAAGTAGCTTTAGCTTGTATGTAGTGAAGAACTTCGCCTCTCTAAGCTCTGGAGTAAACAGTAGACACAATAATAGTTTCGATCTTAAACGCAGAATAAATCCTGTTAATCTTTACTTCTCTGGGCCACAGAGGCCACAGTGTAGTAGAGACCGTTCTCGAAGGGTCACATTGGAACTACATAATACCTTGATCATCCTGGTCCCACTCTGTGGCGCGAAAGTTCGGATCATCTCCAGTGTGGATGAAGGAGTCCGAAGTCGCTCCGCGTTCAAACTTTCGCCAACTAGATGTGGAACGAACTGTGCGGTCTCTTCAACGACATGAGCCCAGAGAGCGGTCTGCGGTTATAACTCCTGAACTGGGTAAACCATGTACAATACTGCTCCAACCCGAGGAGTCCTTAACTTTGAACCAGTGAGATAACTCAATAAGCGAGGCTCACGGACCCAATGGCGCACGAAATTGAAGAAACACCTAAACCAACTAAACCAACCGACAGTCGGAAGAAGACCGTTCTAGCTGAAGGTGTTTTTTGTCCAAGCCGATGTCAACACAAGACTGTAGCGCCAAGTGAAAAAGAATAACCTGTGTCTTAAGGCATTTAGGGTTCTTTATATTTATCACTCAAAAAGTCATTCATATAAAATATCCTTTGGCGCATTAGCTGTACAAAGCATTCACGTGCCGTTCCTTTCGGATCATAGTAATTCATCCAGCAGTTGGTATGGATAATGGTATTTTTGGAAATCTCTGACAAAGAGCACTTATCTGTGAATGCACTGTCACACTGTGGGCCCTTGAAGCTTGTTTTTTAACACGTCAACACAAGCCGGCGTCTCTCAACTAACTTAGTCGTGGAAAAGACCAAGTACTTCATATCTAGAGTAATATTTGCTGTTCAAATCAGACACTGATATAATATATTCGGGGAGGCGAGCCCCATGTAGGGACATATATTGTTGTTACAACTTACCAAGTTTAAGAAGGCCTTTGAGTGGCATTGTAGAGATCTTCAGATGTAGAGAACAGGCAGTGACTCAAAATAAATACTTTAAAAACACAGAAAGTAGTTTCCTGGACAGACCTACCTCAAGTTAATTTTTACATAAACCCATCATTCGTCGACCTTCTTTCAAGTTCAAGCACCCTTTCCAAAAACTTATTTTCCGCACATTAACTTCCACATCCACCACGATGACCTCAAGCACCTAATTGCATTCACAAGCAAAGAGCTCCTAATTGAACGTAATTTCCTCCGCAATTACCGAAACATAAAATAATCTCGGATTGGCCCACTCTGATTTATTTCCGTTTGCCCAATAAGACTTCCCGCGTCCCCCAATGAAAATGAGGACTTAATTTCCTACAGAAAAGCTCTCATCCTTCGCCGAGAAATGCTTTCAGCCTACACCCGATCTACGTTCTTGTTCGTTTTGGGCGTATTGAGAACGTTTCCCTTAAGCACTTCGAGTCGAGTAGAGCTTACATCCGGCAAACGATAAGAAATCACAAAGAAACTCTGAGCGGTGTCCAGTAATTGACCCAATTACACACACTCTTCGGCACTCACTAGCTCTTAATTACAGGCTTCAACTAGCCGAGAACTTAATTTGATTAAAAATGAAAAGAAACGCAAACGTGAAGGAAAATAAAAGACCCGGAAAGCACGCAAATCACTGCAAACGCCCAGAATGAAGTACTCATTTTGTGGCTACCAATCGGTACCGATGAATGGGGGAGAGGAGTTCCCGGAAGCTTAATACACAATTCCCTCCCCTCACATCGTGATCATTCATAAATTTAACTTCATTCCCCAATGCAGCCAGCCAACTCATCCTCCTTGGCCTTTTCAATATTCCATGAGTTCGACGTGCACTCTCGTCTCTTTGCAGGTGAATCGGTAAATCAACGTACCACTCTGATGGTGGTGGTGTGTACTTAAGAAAATCAATTCACAAATCCTATCGGCGGTGCTTTTGAATTCCAGCAAATGCTTATTACCCTTGCGACAGGGGATTTGTACTTTAAACTTGCGCTCGGTCCCCATTCTCTCTGCGTGAGGAGGCCTTTCGGGAGTGCTGGCATCGCGGCCGCAGCAGCAGTATGGCATAATTCATTACAAGGGCCCACGGGAACAGAGTTGAAGAAGTTGGGCAGAAATAAAAATTAACAGCACAACAAACCACAAGTTGTGAAGGTTACTTCTCCAGGGAATGGCCCCGGTCTAACACGGAGTACAATTGTACTCTCCTCCTATTCCCTTTCCGACCGACCACCTTGACAAGTGAGAAGGATATTTGAGTGCTCGTTACTTTGCAAAAAAGACTCATCCCCGTGGATTGAAAGGTAATTAGCATCACCGTCAAATTTATATCACCTCCAGGAATGTACTTAATGGCATTCACTCGTACCTCCTCTCGTGGGGGAAACGCCGTTTCTTGAAGTTATTCAGCAGAAGGATTATTTACACGCCGGCAAGTTTCGTGTACACTTCAGGAGTCAAGGGCATGGGCTGGATTACATTGTTACTCCCGTCACGATTCGTACTGCAATTGCAAAGTGCTTCATGAGTTTAATATTCATAAAAACGGTGGATTTTTATGCGTTTTGAGTGGGGGCACACCAAATGAGCCGAAGTATGAATGACATTAAATTTGACACGAGGACAGGGCGATAGAAATCGGAACAAGACAAAAGCAGTGTTCGCATAGAGCGACTACGGATTGTCCTGGCCCTCTCCTATGGGCCCTAAAATATTTTTATTGCGCTCGAGGCGATTGTCATAAAGTTTACAGTGCCTTCCTCGTGCATGTCGCTTGCGTGGATGGGATGATGTCTGCTACTTCTGATGACCAGAATTGGATTCACTTTAGGGGTCACAGATCATCACAAAGCGTACCAAAGTGTCGTGTCATAGTCTGTCAGCGAAAAGAGTTCATCCTATGCCACGTCATCCATACAAAACTGAATGAAACTCGTGGACTAACAAAAAAGAATTTTCCCTCACCCGTTAATTAACTGACTTCCCGATTGAATTGCTGTTTGTAACATCCGCAGTTTTTCGTTGTTTGGAATTGCGGGATTTCATAGTTTTGATTGAATAAAGCAAATAACAACGCACTGCGGTGAAGTTAGGAAAAAAAAAAGAACTGAAAGCTTTCCGCTTAATTAGTCCCACTCTAGGGAGGGGGTCTATAAACACAATGTAAATTGATAAATTCAGCATCAACATGGAAGACAAAAAATACCGGAATTGAAAGTCAACCCCCCCACCCACACAGAGGGCATGTTTAAAGGAAATGATATTTATGTGCCCCTTGGAATATCAAATTAATTTCTTTGTTTTTGTGTCCAAAGAACATTTTAAAAAATGCATCATTCGGGGTTTTGTCTGTTAGAAGACACTGCTTCCTCCATCTCTCCGGAAAACGTCGAATACCATTTTTTAGAAGTCAGCCATCTCTGCCATAAATTTAATCATCGAATCATTTTGGTGGCCTCATAAAAGGACACGCTTTTTATGCGCCTTTAAAGTGCAATTTTGCACAGATATAAGTTAGCAGCAATCGAAAAATATTACATAAAACAGATAATCATTAAATCGACTGAACAAACAGTGGTCAAGCAACGATATGACCTAGGATGGGGTACCAATATGACGACATGAATAAATCAAAAACGAAACATACCTGTGCTTGAAATTCCCAGAAATTAAAAATTTGATCATTTCTGCAAATTCGAGGCAAGCGCGGTTTATGTGCAATTGTTCAACCTGTACATATGCAAAGTTTTTGTGTTTATATGCAAATCTCATAATCGGTAAGCACTGAGTTCATTCGAGCGTTCTGCTGCCGGCAGGGAAATAATTATCACTCTACCCGAAAGCCCATTATGTGAGACATGACTTAGCTCCTTTCACTTCTTCCATTTCATTGTCACCCATATTTTCGTTCTACGTACTTTTTATAAGCCCATGCATCGTCCTTATGTCTGACACATCAAATGGATCGCTGCGAAATGGCATTAAAGAGAATAGGCACTCTTTAGAAAATTTCACTAAGATCACAATTACACGAATTTAACGAACGCAACAGACAGACAATAGAGGGCGCCACTAACAGAAAATTACTATTAAGTTAATAATTTTTGTTAGTGCCGCTCGTCTGAACACCTCGAATTTTTCACGGCACACTTAACACTTAAAGAGTATTGATTGTCTAAGAAAAAGCTTCTCAAACCTTCACCGATCGGAGTCGGCGAAAACCTGTAGGTCTCTTATACTCATGCGAGAACAGTAGCGCGCATACCACGATTAGTTGATGAGCAAGCTAGGCCGTCACGTAGTTTGTTAGTTAATTAGTGGCGCCCCCTTTATGTTCCAGGACTTATTGGGTAATCTGTTATAAAGCAAGCTTAGTCTTTCAAGAGGGGTTTTGGCAGTTGAGCCCACAGAAACAGCGATTGGCATACGTGATTTTGCGTTTCATCTTGAAAAGATAAAAATTCCTCAAGTGACAAGGATGTAGTTCTGCTACTTCTAGAAGGGGAACCTTAACCTTACTTTGGACTCCATGTGAAAAATTTAAGAAAAGCTTCACTGCACTCAGTTAAATTCCAAGCCGGTCCCAATAGCTACCCTACATAAGTCCCATTTGAACCCTTAGCGTTCTAATAACAATTAAAAAGTAAAGGAGCTGTGAAGTATACAAGTTTTAAAGCTAGACTTTTGTGTGTGTCAAGGCAACGGAGAACATTGAAGTGCACCGCTCACAGAATATATCAATGACAATGCTAATTTTTAGCGGTGTTTCTTGTTCAACTTTTTGGGTAGAAGAACACACATCGGAACAAAAAAAGAATCCAATATCTGGTGTCGTGGTTAATTCAAGTCAAGCATTGAATGAGTTAAGAGGAGGACTTTATGAAAACATAGGTACATCTGCTAAAGCGTACAGAAAATGTACTGAGGTTTATAAGAGATTAAATTTAGGGAAGGAAATCTGGAAAAAACGGAAGGAGAAATCATTCAACTGGAAGGTCCCGTCCTAAGTCATCCAATCACTTTGCACATCATGAATTGCATGAACTTGTAAAAATTTGGTACACTAAAAATGTTGCCACATACGGTTCTGTGTTGTCACCTATAAAAACTAACGCACGTCTGTCGAAAAAATACTTTCTGCTTGTCCCTCTTGTTAGATAAATAGCTTTTCAAGCGTTCAACTATAGAAAGCTTTTGATTTTACATATTGGTTTGAGAACTGACCACCAAAAAATGATGGCAGACTTTTAAACATCGAATGACTATGTTACTTAGCAGGATTTTCACTCATCCATTGGAATATACGATATTCTACATTCATATCAAAAGCTTCTGATTTATGAACTTTAAAAGAGCTTTATAACTTGGCAGTATTACCTTTTCCTTTGGCGTGCTTTTGTGCACATTTAAAGCTCAGCTTGATTTGTGCCTTCGATGAATCAAGGAGGTGTCCCTAGTTTCAATTCGACAAAAAGCTTTATGTGACGGTCCTTAATAAAGTAGTGTTGGTAAAAGTGATTTTAAACTTTCTGACAATCGTCTAAAGCGTACCAAATTTCAGACGGATACAAATACAGGTCGTAAGCTTAAAAGCTTTGTTTAACATACTTTTCGTGCAGAAGCTCGAGAAAGCTTTCAGAAAATTCCCAGTATTTGTAACTGGGCTACTGCTATGGTTAAATTTTTAGTTAAGCTTTCTTCCTTTCTGACACAGCTTTTCGGGAAAAGTTTCACACGAGATATGTTTCAAAAGTCGCATTTGTTCAAAAGTCTAGCAAAATCAACAATCACTTTGAAAGCTCTCTCTATTCAATGGGATTTGTTTTTCTTTTTCCATAGACTTCACATAGATTACCCCTCTGAAGGTGAAGGTTCATTAAGTGTGCATTGGCCCTGCCTGCATGCGACGAAGTGCACAAGGTGCCTTCAGCATTCCGTACTGCAGATGCTGCACACATAATATTCAGGCGTTATGAATAGAAGTTGTTTGCTGCCACATAATATGGTATGGCTTTGTACAGTGTAATAGGATATTTAGATTTGCTCTTCGCTTCGACCCTGATGTTAACCAATTATGCGCAGTAGTCAATGTTTGCACGCTTAAAAATTAGGTTAATTAAGGGGGAACGGTGATAAGCTAAAGGTCATTCTGGAGGGGGTTTGCGTTTACAGTGGTGGCCTTGATGACTGTCCTTGCTTCCGATGTAGATACGGCAGGTCTGAGGAATGAAACGCACATTCTCAATTGAAGGGGCGAACTGACGGTAATGACAAGCGCTGTGTAATTACGTCGAATGAGAGGTTATCCGCTAATTGACGCCAACGTGATTATGTTGCTTTAAGAATGAATAATCACGTTTGCTATGATCGAAGGAAACATTAGTTTGTATGTTCGCCTTGGCATGAAATGTGAATCTGGGGAGTGGTCGTATTAATAACGTACTTTTTTGGAGAAAGCGAAAGACAAGTAGAAGAATGGGCTGTAGATTTTTGGGTTAGGTGTGGATGGGACTTCGAGTGAGTCAGTTTAAAAGCAAATCTCGTAATTGATCTGTTTAGACAAATTTCAGTTGTGAAAGACATCTATATTATTTGGGCTTGTATTTCCAGTACTGTCAGATCGGGTGCTTTGCCTTTCATCAGGAGTCATTACTTGTGGCAAATTCCATCTCCTGAGTGCGAGTTTCTACGGTTTACAGTGAACTGCCAACATTTGTGAGTCAACATATGAATGAATCAGCAGAAGGGTCCAGCAGTTTGTCAACGACAGTCTTCTCTATTACTTCAAGGTTACTCTTCTGAATCGTTTCTTGTAAGTGGCTGACTACACTTAAACACGTCAATATGGATAGTTTTTGAAGAAGTCACACCCTCGTTCCTTTCACTTGCCTCTGGTCCATCCAACTAGGCCCCTCAGCTAAGCCCTCGTACATCAGCTAGGCCATCGTCCATGTCGCTGGTGCCCTTCGCTGGTCGGTAATTCCTTCAGCTCGTCCCTTCAATTACGCCCTCGTTTATTTTGTTAGGCGCTGGTTCCTTAAGCTGGGAAGTGATTCCTTCGGCTAGTCCATTCAGGTAAGCTATTGTAGACTTAGATAAGCCTTGGTTTCTTTAGCTTGGCGCAAATCCCTTCAGATACATCCAAGATCCTCCAGCTAGATCCTTGTCCATTTAGTTAGCCTTGAGTACCTTTAGTTTGGCGGTGATCCCTAAAGCTAGTCTTTTGAATTACGCCCAAATCTCTTCAGCTAGGCCTTAGTTGCTTCAGCTAAGCCTTGGATCCTTTCGTTTGGCGGTGATACCTTAAGTTAGTTCTTTCAGCTACACGCAGTCTCTTCAGCTAGTCCGTCGTTCCTTTAGCTAGGCGCTTGCGCCTTTAGGTGGGCGGTGATCAATTCAGCTATTGGCTTACGATACGACATGGATACGACCAAATCCTTTCAGTTAGGCCATCGTCGCTTTGGTTCCTTTCGCTTGGCGATGATTCCTTCAGCTAGTCCCTTCAGGTAGGCGATTGTAGATTTGGCTTAGCCTTGGTTTCTTTAACTTGGCGCAAATCCCGCAAATCCCAGTTCCTTCAGCTAGATCCTTGTCCATTTAGTTAGGCTTGAGTACCTTTAGTTTGGCGGTGATCCCTAGAGCTAATCTTTTCAACTACGCCCAAGTCCCTTCAGCTAGGCCATCGGCGCTTTAGCTAAGCCTTGGATCCTTTCGTTTGGCGGTGATACCTTTAGTTAGTCCTTTCAGCTACACGCAGTCCCTTCAGCTAGGCCATCGTTCCTTTAGTTAGGCGCAGGTGCCTTAAGGTTTGCGGTGATCCCTCCAGCTAGTCTTTTTAGCTACGCCCAAATCCGTTCAGCTAGACCTTCGTCGCTTTAGCTAAGCCTTGCCTCATTTCGCTTGGCGGTGATAACCTTAGTTAGTCCTTTCAGCTACACTCGGTCCCTTCAGCTAGGCGCTTGTGCCTTTAGCTGGGCGGTGATCCCTTTAGCTGTTCCTTCAGCTGTTTCTTCAGCTACACGCAAGTCATTCAAGCTAGGCCATCGTCACTTTAGCTAGGCGCTGGTGCCTTAAGAGTTGCGGTGATCCCTCCAGCTAGTCTTCTCAGCTACGCCCAAGTCCCTTCAGATAGGCCTTCGTCGCTTTAGCTAAGCCTTGCCTCATTTCGCTTGGCGGTGATACCCTTCAGCTAGGCGCTTATGCCTTTAGCTGGGCAGTGATCCCTTTAGCTATTACCTTCAGATACGATCAAATCCTTCCAGGCCCTTCAGCTCGGTGATAAAGTCGTCCTCTTCATCCAAGTCAATCTCCACAAATGGGAACATCTTTGCTTCCAGTTCCCGCCAACAGGAAATGTCTTCAAAGCCTAAGATTCCATCCTGCCTTTGATATGAGATTACCTTTCAAGCTAACGTGTCATTCAACCTGACTGACCCAAACGCAAACCCACAACAAATAATCACTCATCAATCTTCATCTTTGAACCGAGCGCTAAGTATGAATAAAATGTGTCTCCCCCTTACCCCCACCCACCTCCCATCAATACAATGTCAAAGTGTTCCACGAAAAACGCATTTTGAGGTAACGCTCCACGAGACCGAAACGTGTCTAAACTTTCAAACAACCTTTCATCCATCTGTTGATGTTCTCCGGTATCCGCTTGCAGACGCCCCTCCATCCACAGTCAGTCATCCACAGCCAGCCAGTTTTCTATTCAATTCTCGTAATGTACCTCATTATCGTCTTTGCCATCTGTAAATGTGTCCTTTCCGCTTCCCCCACCTCCACCTCCCCACCGATTTAATGTGCACTCGTAATCAGACTGAAAACGGATTACGATAAGTCAACTTCAAACGAATTGAAAGAAATACGAAAATAAATAAAATAAATTCCCCCACCGTCATTTGGTCGCGCCACCGGGAGTCCTTCATAAACAACATGCCATTGCAGAAGTTTCCCCATTTTCCAATAATCTTTTGCGATACTTACACTCATCTTGTATGAAAAGTATTGAAGACCGCCAGCTTCTGAGAAAGAATTCGTTTTACTTCTAATGGGGCACCCAGCCATTGGATGTTGAACACGTGCCGTCGCCGCCAAGTCAGGAAGAGGAGCCCAATCTACATACACGTCTAAGGCTATAGGCCAACACTTTTCCGCCTTCTGTTTTTCCGCATGCGAGAGTGAACATATATAGAATGCTTTCAGCTGAGGAGAAGCGAAAAAAATTCCATGTACAAGGACAACCGTTTCTGTTTGTGCGAGGCGAGGGTTGGGCGCCAGGTCCTACACATAACATTAAGCCAACACTCATCAGTGCCACTAACAGCTGTGCGTAGATATCAACCCTCCGAAATGGAAGCACAATCGAGGGTCGGGAACAGGGTGCCAGGAACCGGGATAGACAGTCAAAATGAGTTCCATTGACTGTCAATATGATTAGGATAATGGCATTAGGAGGCACCACTGTCTCTCCTGCCGTGCCTTGGCTACGGTTCGTATTTTTAAAGTCGCTGCTGATTTGGTAGTTTTATCGACTTTAAGGCTTCGCAAATTGCTTGGATAAGTTGTGAATTGTTCTGAGTGCCCGGAACAGACTGCTGCAGGCTGGATATACATTGTTTTGAGGGGGAAGCTCTGGCATTGTGTGAGAGGACTCGGGCTACATTTTGGAGACAGACAACAAAGTGGCTAATTTATCGCTCAATGTATGCACACACACACGAATGCGGCTCCACACGACCGGCACCAGCGGACAGTGCTGAGGGTTGGTGTGTGTGTGTGTGGAGCGCTGAAGGGCTTGAAATATAAAAGTGACCATAAAACGGAAAATTGTTACGCACTCTCATAAGTTATACTACCGAGCGTCAGGAACAATGAGCCGTCACTGGGCGATGGAATGGACTGTTGGTGGCTGGTGAACTTTTAATGTTCGGTTTATGACCCACCTATGGCAATGTATGATTTTATTGATAAACATTTGTCGAGGCGATGCGAGTAGTGGCTCCCGGTTTCAACGTTCCACTTTTATTCGGCGCCATGAAGAGTTGGTTTTTCTTGGATGATTTTTTTTTTGTTGTTATTGGTACCCGCCAAACGGGGTGGTGATTCGAAGAGCATCCTTTGACGTCGTGAATTATAATGGCGTCGTATGAAGTAGTTGCCAATGGACGACCGATGGGGCCTGACATTAAGCATCGCCGTGGAGAATCAGTGAAACGAAAATGAAGTTCGGCGGGGCGGATGGTGAAAATAATTGGCCAGTAGTGAATCGCTCATGTGCATCGGGTAGTCTTCAGGCAGGCGAAGAGGGCGGAGAGTGAGGTCGTAAAGCAGATCAGATGATAAAGCTGAAGACCTTTCTGATTCTGATGCGAGAAAAAGAGGCAGGCAAAGTATCGTTATTTTTGTAGATATAACTGATTCCTGCGGGGACCATAAGGATTGAAGATTTATTCAAGTGCTGGGTGATAAAAAGTCTATAAATATGCAATGCTGCAAGGTTGTGTACACTTTGGAAAGGCTGTAAAGAGCACAATGTTTATGGATGGACTCAAGGGTTGATCTCGTCAAAGAGAAATTTTTAATATGGAATATTCCAGGGAATCCACCACCGGCTGCAGTTAATTAAGAACTCTGTCCAAGGCGCTGATTCGTATTCTATTTAAAACTCAGAAAAAATCCTTTTTGACTCTCACAGAAACTGATTTTGGCGGCTCGCTCAGCTGACAACCGGAATAACGAAATTATCGGTCCCAAGACGCATTTAAATTAAAATTGCAGTCCGCCGTAGACCCTATCCTTAGGGAAAAATGTACAAAAGAAGAGCGGACCTTGGAGCACTTGAACTTTTGATGTTTTTAGTGTTGATAGTCTGAGACCGTTTTTCCATAACCAGGCCAGGGAAGTCCACTTGGTATATCAGATCTTCACTTTTCGGGAAATCCTGAAAAATACACAAGAAGTGCAAATCGACACTCACCACCTTTTCTTCGATTTTAAGGCCGCATGTGCATAGAGACGAGCTTTACAGTGGCATGTCTAGATTCCTTTTGCATTCCTTTCTCGTCAGAGTGTGTAGGATGACGATGGAGAACTCTCTTTCGAGGTCGGTAACGAACTCACCTTCAATGTCAAAAAAGGTTTTAGACAAGGCGATGCACTGTCATGTAACTTTTTTAACATCATCCTCGAGAAGATCGTGCATAACTCACAAGTCAACTCCAGAGGTACGACTTTCCGAAAGTCAGTTCAGTTGCTAGTTTACGCTGATGACATTGTCGTGATTGGACGAACACATCGAGCCGCAAATGAGACGTTTGCTGGCATTGAAGCGGAAGCAACTAAAATGGGTCCGGCGGTAAATGAGGGCAAAACAAAGTACATGCTGTCATCAAGAAAGGACACACAGCAGCAACGTCTCGGACAGAGCGTCACATTAGGCAGCAGAAACAAGGACTTCGCCTACCTCATCCGCGGCAAATAGCGACAACAACATCGTCAATGTGAAAATAGCGTACTGATACCTGAAACGCGGCTGGGGCTCTCGCTGAAGCTCATAGTATATGGGGCGTATGTCGCTTGTGGGTGTTTAGCTTTAGCAGAATGGCACCACCATTCCGGGAATTCGAAAGCAGTTTCATGTAGCCAAGAGTATGAGCTCTATCCACTTCTTTCAGGCTTATGGAAAAAAAAGTACTTTAAATTCGAAACTGCTGATGTCCTACAAGTATGAGTACCGAAATCAAACGCAGAACCACTCTTGCCAATCGCTGTTTCTTTGGGCTCAAGACACAATTGAGTAATAAAGCCCTCTCTGGACGCACTAAGCTCGCTTTATATAAAATCTTGATCATCCCCGTACTACTTTATGGGGCGGAAACCTAAACGTTACCAAATGCGTATGAGGAAGCCCTTAGTCTTTTCGAGAGAAAAGTTTTGCGTACGATTTTTGGTCCCGTTTGCATTGATGGCATCTGGAGGAGAAGATTTAACGACGAACTCTATGGGCTGTATAGCGACATGCGCCTGGTCAAGCGTCTACGGATACAACGCTTAAATGTCTAGGCCATGTAGAGCGTGTGGACACCACTGCTCCGGCCCGAAAAGTCTTTGAATCCGAGCCACCGACAGCCTAGACTAAAGTGGCGCACACAAGTGGAGAAGGACTTCAACCAACTCGGAATTCGTAACTGGAGACACCAACGCAAAAGAGGGCGGTCTAGACTAAGGTGACGCACACAAGTGGAGAAGGGCCTCAACCAACTTGGAGTTCGCCACTGGAGGCAGCTGGCGAAAGATCGTGCTGGCTGGAAAGGCATGTTGGTTGAGGCCAAAGTCCGCCTTGGATTGTAGCGCTTCAAGAAGAAGAACAAGGAGATCATTAATAGCGCCTGGAAATAAAGCCTCGATCGTTGATGAGCGCCAGACTGCGCTGCCCACTTTAAACTGCTTGCCATGGCTAGGTCATGGTCAACTTAAGTGGTGGTGAAAACAAGTCAACACCAAGACTTTAAAAAGTGAACTTGGTGTACGCAAGCGAATGCAGCGGGCTGTGAAGTGTGCTAGCTGATGAGGGTCGTCTTTTAATTTCTATGTCCACCCACGACTGCAGCCTTAAACGAGAAAGTGGAATGTACAAATACCGCTTTAATATATTTTCGCAACTTTGTTTTATAGGAATGAAAGATGGATACATGCGTTCGAAAGAGCAAACTCTCCTCGTAAGCACACACAACCAGAGTAATCACTTAAGAGGCGATAGCCTATTCCCAAGTCAGAAAGTTGAGCATTCGCCAATGGTTTGAAATTGAATACGCACATCCCTGACCCACAACTATCACATTTCCCACAAGTCGAGGCATTGTTTCAAAACGAGTCCTGCAGGCACTGTCCCACAAATTTCAGGCTCATTCCAACCTCCAAGGTAGCTGCGGAAACCCAAACCGACCAATTCCTCCCCGGAAATATCATCTTTTTATCAAAGAAATTAAATCGGACGCAAACAAAAAAGTCTCACCCAAGCAAAGGACCTGTCCCCACAGGAAGTTTATTTCGTATGAGCATCTCGGATTCACTTAACCAAAGAGTGCAAAAACGTCAGATCCTGGGACACGCATCTGATTCAATGTATATCCAGTTTCAATTCACATTTTCCTGCCGTCCGCATTCATCCCAGATTGTTCGTCTGGACATCCATATCATTCCTGGGAGAGTCAGAGATGATATCAAATTTACTTTGCTTTGTAAATGGTTTCCACACCAAGTCACTTTTGATTATTTTGCAGATTTGTTGCAATTTTCCACCCGTCCAAGGATCGCATATGGAATTTCATGGCATGCACAGGAGTGCCACCCTGCGTCATACGTTCGTGGTTTGTTGACAAAGTGAAGCCCCAGATTCCGAGTGGCAAGTGTGAGTGTGACAGGAAAACTTGCTGCTGGCAAACGTGCTCACATGCCTGTGCTCTTGTGGATGAGAATGAATTCTATTACACAGGCATTGACTCGGTCATTGCTTCGTCTTTCTGTGGTTTGCCTTTGAAAATATGCACGTGTCATACAGCTCAAGTTTGCCATGTCATTGGGTGGAAATGTGAAATTCCACATAGATTTTCACTGTCTTTTGTGAACGAACAACAAAAAATGTAAAACCTTTTCGCCCACAACCGCAGGGAAGAGAAATAAAATGATGAACAAGGCAAACTTTGTAATTACTCCCGCAGTGTTCGAATTTTTCTGCAGGCTAGGTACGTTGCGGACCGCACGGACGGCAGGGGCATATCCCTGTTATCTCAAAATTGAACATCAGCTTTAAATATTTGGTGGCGCAACTACCCGCAGACCGTTGTTGTGACAATGAAACACAACCACCCCATGCCGTTAAAGAGACGTGTCCTTGTTGACGGAGGTGCAATCGTTGCTTATGAAAAAGCCCACATTGCTGAAGAATTCCTCTGCAGGCTGCGGTGGCGGATGCTCAACTATGCTTTTTGTACATCCCATGATTACGCCCCATCACCACCCGCCACCCAGTCAGCAGGCGACGTAAGTGCTGATGAAAACTTTCATCCGGGGCAAGAGAGAATTTAATGAACCACTTGAAGTACCATCACCGACGGTTCGAGCAGGGAAGCCCCTGTCGTTTTTTGTTCCAAGTTCCGATAAATTTACTCAATAATCTTTGAGTAAATTGTGGGTAGACGCTCTCATCGCACAACAACACAAACACTACTAACGGGCGTGAAGCCCCACCACCTGCCGACGACGACAACGGCAAGCACGACGATGGCATTCCGTGTCAGAAGACGGGGAAGTTTCATTAAGACGATTACGGCTTCCTAACATCGCGGTTTGCAGTTATTTAGAGTAAAACTTTAATTAACTGTTACCTCCGGTGAAGTTCGCCCCCGAACTTCTGCGGCAGGATTGCGTCAGGGGGTGCCTTTGTGCAGACACACGTGCTGGCGCCCGCCCTGGGAAGCGATGATTTACCGATAAAGTTCGGTTTCACCGGCATCGACAGTGAACCGCTCGCGTACATGTGTTATAGATTACTTGCACAGATTCACGTAGGAGTGGTAGTCGGTAATTGTTCTTGTTGTTGCTGTATCAAGCGTTGTCAGGCTTTCGGATTTAGTTGTTTTCCTCCGATGATGTCGTCTTGAACCTGCGCTCAATTTGAAGATAGTTCTGGGTTCATTGTGCGGAAGTGAATTCATTTAATTATGCAATCGTGTACAGGGAACAGACTGCTTAATGCAGCAGTCGACTGCTGTCTGCCTCACAATTTGCGCGTTCTCATCAAGTTCTCGGAGCATTCTATGTGCAAGTGGTGTTTGTTCCAGGTTGGAGTTAGCTTTTGGCCTTTAGGTAATGAGATTGAACTGCTTGTTGTGGGGCTTGCTCTCGATTTGTCTAAACACTGGAAGTACAACTTAATTAATTTCGTATATCGATGAATTAGGAAAATTTGAAATTTTGAACTTATAGACACTCTAAGACAGACTTACTGTCGAAATATCATCTTTGCTGGAGGGGTTACACGATTGGAACAAAACTTAATAAAGAGTTACAATACAGCAACCGATAAATGAGTTAGTTCTTGCTGAAAGGAGAGGTGGTTGAGAGCGGTGTCATTCTTTGGTTTCAATTTTGGCATTGTTGAGGTCAACTGTTTTAAAGGGCATCGGAAATCTGAGGAGCTAACAAGGACATAGCTTTTTGGGAATCGAACTCTTGGCTGACTTATGTTGAGTTTGAAGTTTTGGTTAAAGCCGGATAAGCGCCAAATTCCTGTCGTTCTAATTCGAAACTTGTGTAGATGTCATTGGAGCTGTTCCTAGTCAATATTAGTCCCGCGTCATTTATGTCTTCGCAAAACCTTAGAACAATGCAACATAGTGCTAGCCTTACAAAAATACGTTTAAAGTGCAAGTTTTGAAATAGCTTGGGCAAGCTGCGTGCAAGCGTCAATCGCACAGAGTTGCGTTCCACTTCATAAACGTCAGCTTAAGGAATCAGACCATACTTTGATCGAAAGTGCTCCACGCAACTACTTGAGCTAAGGCATATTTGCGCGCGCTAGAAGGCATATTTGGTACCCTGACCGTGATTTAGTCACAGCATTGGCCAAATTGGTCGCCGTGGCGTAGTGGGTAGAGTGCGACGCTCACACGCCGAAGGGTCTAGGTTCGACTCCCAGTTCAACACCAATTTTTCTAATATTTCTCGGCACCACCTCTTTCGAGCTGCTGACAACACTCAAAGAGTAATAACTGTCTAAGAAAGCTTCTCAAATTTCGCCGTTCGGAGTCGGCAAAAAACTGTAGGTCCCTTCTACTTGTGAGAGAACAGTAGCGCGCACAACACGAGTAGTTGATGAGCAAGCTAGGCCCTGGTCCCCCTTTGGACTGTAGCGCCAACAATTATTACTATTGGCCGAATATAGAGAGGAAGAGAGGGAGGGAAGGCATCGGTACAATTACTTACTTACTTATTTATCAGGTCTGCGACCCATAACGGTCTGAGCCAGAACTATAGCTGCCTTTCATACTTGGCGGTTCCGGGGACGCTGCTTCGAGTTTTTAAGACAATGCTCTCTAGCGTCCGCTAGAGCAGTTTCGACCTCCCTAACCTTCTCGAAGCTGAAGGCTAGGATTCGAAGGCCCTCTTAGGTGGATCGTTGTTACTCGATGTGGCCGAGCCACTGTAGTCGAAGGATTAATATCTTTCAAACTACATCCACATCTTGATCCAGAACAAAGAGTTCTAATCCATTCGCCTTCCTTGCAGTCGGAGTCATATTTTCATCGCAGAATTTTTCTTCATATGAACCAAGGACCTGCCTTGCCGCTTTGCTTAGCGTCCAGCACTCGGCTCCGTTTAAGAGTACGGGTAGAATAAGCGTCGTGCAGAGCATCATCTTTGTCCTTCAAGTCAGGAGCTTCGAACCTAGCTGTTTTGACAAACCGAAATAACACCTGAGGTACACAAACTCCCCATATATTTCGTTTTATTTTTGTTCACTCTAGGAGCAGCTCGTTTCCCCTGTTCTTCAATAACCGTGAATGCTCGTACAACGGCTTGCTGGGAACGGGCGATGATATCGATGTCGTCAGCATATCCCAACAACTGCACTGATTTGTTGAAGATAGTGCCTTCCGTGTTTACATATGCCCTCCACATTGTACCCCTCCGGTACAATTTTGAAGAAGTTACACAAAAGCTTGCTGAAATCCGGTGCAGGTTTCCAATGTTTCGGAGATTCTCGAACCAAGTTAGCATTGTGCGACACAACCGATTCAGTTTCCCCCGGATCCCGCATTCGACCATTGCGTCAAAAAATTCTTTGCGATGAATAATATCGTATGCGGTCTTAAAATCGATAAAAAGGCGGTGTGTATCGATTTGAAACTCGCTGGTCCATCCCAGGATTTTTGTTAGTGTAAAAATTTAGTTTATAGTCCATATGCCGGGCTGGAAGCTGCACTGGTAGCAGCCAATAAGTGGGGCGCAAAACGGCTTTAGACATTCACACAGTATGCTGGCCCGGTACCGGTACACATTGGCTTTAAATGTCTGTGCTGGAAATACCAGGAAATTTGAGCTGGAAATACCATTCCATATGCGTGTGATGCGGCTTTAGACCAAATCGCTAAACCAATCTGTATGTCCTAAGGCGGGCTTAAAGGTGAACGTGTGGGCATTCCTAGCGAGATATGTAATAATAATAATTGTTGGCGCGATAGTCCAAAGGG
Source organism: Eristalinus aeneus (assembly GCA_955652365.1). NCBI lineage: Eukaryota > Metazoa > Arthropoda > Insecta > Diptera > Syrphidae > Eristalinus > Eristalinus aeneus. The sequence goes on from OY019131.1 coordinate 27,132,236, forward strand.
GGACGAGGGTCCAGTTTGCTCATAAACTTACTCGTGTTGTGCGCGCTGCTGTTCTCTCACAAATAGAAGGAACCTACAGTTTTTTGCCGACTCCGAACGGCGAAATTTGAGAAGTGTTGTCAGCAGCTCGAAAGAGGTGGTGCCGTTAGAAATTCTAGGTGTTCAGCCGGGAATTGTACTTAGACCCTTCGGCATGTGAGCGTCGCACTCTACCCACTACGCCACGGCGCGGCGGAAACGAGATATGTACTGCTGGTAAATTCCGAAAAGGATACATGCAGTTGTCTAATTCACTGGAACTCGCGGTGGGTGCAAAAATCAAAGAATGACTAGGACGAGTGCACACAAAAGAACTTGGAGCTGACCAGGCCTGCATCACTCTGTAGGCGCCAGATCTTAACGTACCTACACAACTTCAAAATTGTCTCCGCAACCGTTCGTTTAGTTTATTCTTTCAGTAGCTGTAAATAGTTTGATCTGTTAACAATTACAGTCTGTTCCACGGAACCCAATAAACCTGAGAGTCCTCAAAGTTCACTAAGTAGGTCACCAGCAATGATTGACAAGTAACGGGTGCTCATGTATTGCTTGAGACATGAGGCAACTACTTACTCGACTTTCAGAAGGTAAATGCAAACAGTTGTGATACAATGGAGACCCAAAATCCTTGCAGGTCGTTTCATTCTGTACCTCATCTCGAATTTTTATCTAGAAAGCTTTCAAATTCAACAGCAAACTGTTAGCCTCCTGTACCCGTAGAACGAGTACAGCACAAGCATTTACTGAGTATTGTGAGTTACGAATCCTTGTGGACAATCGCTAAAATAAACACTTCCCTCCCTTCACTGCATTTCCGACCAAATATCATAAATCTTTAGCTTGTTCCATTCTATGAAATCTGCTGAGGAATTATTTTTGTCTGCCCACATCACACTCTTGTCTCATTATCCAAATGGCACTTACGGGTACACAGATCAATAGAATCTAAGCCCAGCACATCAATTGAGTTGACATACACTCTCCTGATACAGCTCGCACATTCTCCATCACTCAGCAGACAATAAATGCTCTCAAAGCTAAACCTCTGTCAGAATCAGAATCTATTCAATGGAAGGACGTGACTCCAACGCGAATACCCACATGTTGCTCGCTTGTAAATTGATTTTGCCTCTCCACTCTCCACCAACCTCATTATGTCACGTCAAAGTATTTTCTGACGCGCAAATGTGCTTTTCTTCGTCTCCTCTGATTGCGCCCACACACGCTAGGCAGCAGAGTGTAATAGAATTCATCTGCATCCAGGGCCTTAACTTCTAACGGAATTAGTGTAATTAATAGAGTTTACCACTTTAGTCCTTAGCGGCAGCTCGCGAGGAAGGGGTTTTGGGTTTAATGTGATTTTTCTGCGTTCACGCTGTTCCTCACTCCAACAGTGCTTTCAAAAATGAAAACAAACTCCCCCAGCCCACACCCTCTTTGATCCTTTTGTTGAACGATTTTCTAATCCATGGCCTGTCTCCTCTATTTTCAGGTAAGCAACACAATGTCATCTTTGAAGCAGTCATTACTCGTAAGTAGCAAAAGCTCCACATATCCCGCATGTGCACAGGAACTCTGAAAGGAAACATCAAAAAGACATCGAACAATGGGGGTTACCGAGGTATCATCTTCAATTGTCTTTGCGATGACTTCATAAACCATGACAAATGACGACAAGGGATTTATGCCAGCTTCCACAGCATCCACTTTGCTGCACTGAAGCGTTTAAGAGATTTATCCCCGCCTTGGTGTGCTTCGTTTTTGAGGATAAATTGCATCGCTGACAGCCCAGTCCCCACCTATGACAAGTGTTTGCCATTAGGTGTGGATGCAGCTGCACGTGCAGCCCTCATGGGAAATCCCTGTTTCCCGAGTATTTTTTGCAGCTTCCGTTCCGACTTCAATTTCAAGTGACTTTTGCTCAATTTGTTATCCTGCTACATCTCGGCAACTGCAAGTAGGGGGCGGGGTAGAGCCAAACGACAAAGTACTGAATGATTTGTGAACAGGATATAAACTAACCGTACAACCCCGCTGATATGGGAACACACAAGCGTCTTTCCTGTGAACAACTTTATCCCTAAACGATTCTGAGTGCAGGGCGGAAAGCGGATAAGGGATCTCTCTGTGAACCCTGAGCGTATCGTCTAGGTCCGCATAATCGATAAAGAAAAAGCAGTAAACTCGATCATAAATTTTCCACCTTTGTCACAGTTTGCACAACATGATCGTAAGGAGGAGCTAGTGGCGGAAGGTCGATAAAATGTAGTGTCCTGGTCTCACAAGTCCCATATCCCTTTCGCAGCTCGTTCGGGTTCGGGTTCGGGCGGGGCAACACCAACAATGGATTCAGAAGTTTTGCCCGAGCATAAAAGTTGAATACAACGATTATTTTCTATTTTCGTGTGTGTCCCTCCTGTGTCATCCCTCACCGCTTGAGATGGTGCCAGTTGCGAGCATCCTTTCAGATGGAAGTCGACTCTCTGGCATTTTTGAATGCACGAGAGTAGCATTATGTGGCCCGCATTTGGCAGCACACACCACAGCCACAGCGCACACCCCAGCTCATACCGAATTCAATCCCTCCTGAGGGCGGATGAGGGCTGCGAGGCGCACAGACAAACAATTTCTTGTGCTTACCTGTAGGAAGGAAAGTTTCCGTTGGAATATTTATGATCCTGCATGGCTGAGATTGTAGGCGCGGGCACTGTGTGGGGGGCCCTCAGGATGGCGCTAGGGATTTGTTTTTATTGCAACCCAGAGACCTGATTGTGCAGTTGTAGTTTTTCCATTTCGTTTTTTGTTGCTCTGTGCTCTCTGTCTTCCCTTCTGTATGGATTCTGTCGGATTTTCTTGGTGAAGTCTCCTGGCGGACGGAAGTTGTAGATAAATGGAAATAAAATTCTTTTAAGTTTCCTTTAACTGTTGGTGCTCGGGGCTAGACGAAGTGTAAACGTGCAGAGTGCGATTGGGGTGAAATTTATTAGATTTCTGCAAGATTTAAAAAGCACAGGTCCTTAAGCCGGCTGATCCTGTGGAAGCCATTGAAAATAGCAAACAATTACTGCTGAGATGTCGGTTCAGATGGAGGGTAGTATTGACACGGTGCATTTGAATGTGCTTTTAACTGGCTGGACATTCTGTTCACGTTTTTGCAGCTTTACAAGACCGATGCAAAATGGGGCTCTATTAAAATATTGCAGATCAAGCCAAGTCCGGTGCTGTTAAAAGTAATTGCTGGAAGTCTCTTTTCTTTGTTGAATTTCACCTCTGCTAGAGAGCCGATTCTTATTTTTTGTAAAAGAAATCGCCTGATTCTATTCCCAAGTCCAGAGTCTATGAATTGTGGTTAAGAACATCCTGTTTGTTCTATATTTATTTACTGCGCGTGATATTAAATCTTTCGAAATGTTTTAGCGTGCCACTCTTGCTTAGGAAGCACCAAGAGTTTGAGTGGTTCTTTCATTTCAAATGTAAATTAGGGGAGAAGCTACATTCTGCGAACTTATTTGTGTGATTTCAATGCCAAGTAAGTTGTTCACCGACAAAGGGGAACAGTCTGACATTTTTCTTAAAATGTGAAAAGGAGCACAAGTATGAAGTGAGAATTCATCCACAACGCCAGAGAAGCCAATTCAGCGTACGTATTTTTGTGACTTAAATGTGAAGTGAGTCGTTCATCAACAACGGCAGACAGTTTGACTTTTTTCCTGAAATTTGAAGCGTGAAGTGAGACTTCATCCACAACGACAGACAGTCCGGCATTTTTCCGGATACTTGAAAAAAAGCACAACCGTTCGAAAAAGTCAGATTTGCGGAAGTTGACCGAGGGATGTTTCCCTTAACAATTCTGTGTTTTGGATCATTTAATAACTTTCCGTCTAAAATTTAATACCCACATTATACTGCTTCGCAGAAAATTATTATCCACACGCAACAATCCCGGTCTCTGTGGGAAACGGTCAAAAACAAAAATAAATAGAATTTAGGGACAGGAAAACGTTTTAGTACCAAATACCCAGCACAGCATAAGCTCCGAATTTCACCCAGATAATATTGTTGCATTCAAAACACTTGGAGCAAAAACGGAAACGCCGCTATTGCTCGATCAATGTAGCACCTGTTTTTTGACTCCCCAAATTCAACATTAAAGTAGGAAGCTCTCTCGACGGTATTTAAAAATAAGCGGGTCCCAGTCGGGGAATGATTTTAAAAATTAAGCAAGTGTCTTAAAGCCAGTTCACACTTTGGTTTCAAACCAATTCGGTTTCTTTTGGGTAGCCCCAGAAAATACTCCGCTTCATTTGATATTCGTTCTAAAACCTCATTGGCCGCATGAAAAAGTGACGGTTTACGCTAGCACTCGCTGATTAGTAAGATTTTCGTCATCTAGAACGTTCTAATATTTTAGGGAATCACGCAATAGATAAGCCTGTCGAGACAGTTTTTTATTTATAACGCCGGTCTAACTCTTACCTTTAACCAAATGCATGGTCTACGTTTCACGAGGTGAAGTGTATCATCAGTTTTGGTGAAGAAGGTGTGAAAGGAAATTCATTCTCCGAGGGTTGCCTTTTATATTTCGGGATTAGAGAACAAAAACAAAAATAATAACCATCAAAAATAGCTTTATTGTTGTTCAAAATATTTTCATTAAGATCTATACACTGTTGCATGAGTTTAAACCAATTGTCGAAGCAATTTTGCCACTCTGCTTGAGGTATCTCCTAAACATGCATTCTGAACGCATCAACCGCTTCTTCAGGTGTCGAAAGACGTTGACCTCTAATTTTATTTTTTACGTACGGGAATAAAAAGAAGTTATTCGGTGCCAAGTCAGGACTATACGGCGGATGACTCATCAAATCGATGTTTTCAGTTCTCAAAAATGCAGATGTTTGATCCTATATGTGAGAGCTCGCATTGTTGTGGTAAGGAGTGATCCGTCTTCGGCGGTTGGTTTTCCTGATTTCTTGGAAGACAACTGGCAAACGAATGGTTGTTTACCACCCAGAATTGATTGTTCTGCGTTGTTCTAGTGGTACGGTTGCTACACGTCTAGTTTTTTTTCGAAAAAAAAGGCGACCATTTGCTTGGATGTGCTTCGTGTGCGGGCAACTTTAGTTGGATTTGGCTTATTTTGAAACACCCATATAGTCGACTGCTGTTTACTTTCTGGCTCATACGCATAAATCTACGATTCGTCACCTGTCACGATGTCATAGACGTGTTTCTAAGCACCGCGAGTGTTTTTTGGAAGCATTTCTTTCGACCAATCGACACGAGCCTTTTTCTGAGCGATTGACAAATTGTGTGGGATCCAACGCGAATATATTCATATTCATGCAATATTGAATGTATGCTGGTCCCACTAATGCCTAAGGTTGTCTCAATCTCACGATAGGTCACATGACGATCTTGCAATATCAGTTAGCGCACAGGATCAATGGTTTCCGGAACAGCAACTGATTTTGGACGACCTTCACGAAATTCGCTTGGAGTTAACTACAACCTCGGTTGAATTCACCATACCATCGATAAACACTGGTCCTTGATAGAGCTTCGTCGCCAAAAATTGAATTAAGTTCATCGATCCACTGTTGTTGAGTTAATCCACGTCGAAAGTTGTAAAAGATATTTGCACGAACATTTTCACGATTTAATTCCATTTTTTGGACGAGATGAATCTTTTAAGTTACTCTAAACAACACAAACAGCTCTCGTATGTCAAAACGTTCTGAGTACGTATAACCTCAAAAATGACAAACTTTACGATAGAGCTGGCAGTTGCCAGATTGCAACACTAGGGTTGCCCAGTTCGTATTGAATATTGTTCCAGTAATCAGACTTAGTACATTCCCTTTTTCGTTCTTTTCTTTAATTTTTCAATTTTGCAGTCTTAGTTCCACTTCAATCCTTACTACTATCCCGTACATTCCATTCTCGTTAAGTGCATCAACTCAACATCAAGTTGGAACGATCAAATATCTCAAGATCACCAAAAATGCACAGATATGTCTAATTTTCTCAAAGGGAGAAATATTGCACCTCTTCTGACCTGGCTGCAATATACAAGACATACAATCACTCAGCGCTTTTGTAGAAAACTCCTATCTCATCTGAACTTCCTGCACTTACTAAATAGAATTTAACACTCAACGCTGTCAGTTGTCTCGTAAGATGTGATGGATTTAAAGTTTCTTTTTCTCTCTCTTTCCCCCAAACAAATCTTGCTAGTAATGCTCACCAGTTCATCTCTAAGCCCACCTTCATACGTACAGTCAAGCTTAGAGACTCGTTCTCCAGCCGAATAACACGAATATGGAATGCTCTTTCCAGCTCAATTTTTCCCTTCATAACAATCCACAGGTATTATAAACCAATATGTGCCGGTAACTGCTCTCCCTCTTTTCCTTAATACCATCGACCCGTAGTATGACTTTATCGCGAACATTTAAGGGTACCAAGTAATCCGTTTTGTCCGCGCCAATTCTTAAAATAAACCTTCATATATAATTCGGCAAAGCAAATTCTCGCTTAAGAGCTCAAATTGAATGAGAGCACATTATTGTGCATTTTGGACTTTTTCCAAGCAATTTCCCTCAAAGAAGTTAATACCCTGCTCTCCAGCTTTAAGCGTCATACGTACAAAGGACTGCACAGTGAAAGCCATCTTGGGTGAATGCACTCCATTAAGTGTCTTCTTCGCCTGTTATCCTACCCTGACACAGCTACCACTAACCCAGCAATGAAGAACCACTTCAAACGATACTTAAGGGTATCCTCACAAAGCACAAGCATAGGAAAAACGATCCCAAATGAGTCAATTTAACATGACAACTAAACGTTGGCTTACTCGGCTGCGACTCTTATTAAACGGAAGTGAATGCAATGTCGAGAAGAAAAACCGAAGAAAAAACCAGCCCCACCTGCAGTCGCACTCAACTACACACACAGCGTATCAAACTGGCTATAATCAATTCAATTGAATGCACAAGCTCATCCTCCCATGCCCCTGTTAAACATCAAATGCAAAATTTTCTACCCCTCTGCCTTTGGCAACTGTCGTAGATGAGAGAGCAAAGAAGGCCATGCAAGTGAAAAAAATACAGCGTTACCGAGATGCCTGAAAATAGAACCTACTCGGCTCACGGGAAGGTGAGTACACACATCCCAACAAACCAGAAGGTTGCGATGGACTTGCCTGTGAATAGGCGAATGGCGGGGCTCTTGGGCGTGTGTGTGGCATTAGTTCGTCTATTTGAAGGAAGGGATAATCGAATCAAATGTCAGGACGATGCATTTGCCTGAAGAGCTGGTTATTACTCCTTTCAAAGCGTCACTTCAGAAGATGCGAATGAGGTTTTTAAATGAATTCTCAATTTGAAGCGTCCTTCCGACAGTTGGGCGCACACTTTTTTGAGGACATTTATAGTATGCTCAACTGTGCCGACATAAAGAATAATTACTTCGGAAGGAGCTGTGGTAAGGATGATACTTTGATGACAGACTGAAAGATATTAATCGTTAAGGAAAAGGATTTTTCTTTTCCTTTCAAGAGCACAGTTTTTACTCGTTTACTTCAAGGACAGGCGTGCGGGGAATGCTTATGGTTGGGATGTGGATGAGATGAAAGTGCCTGTTTTGTCTTTTTGCTACGGGAGAGTCAAGGATTAGTCGTTTACGTTCTTCTGCTTGCCTTATACTCGTACGAGTATGTAATGCTTATCCAAAGTGTACTCATAAGCATCTCATTATGGATGTCTGGAGCGTACCGAGATGATAGGTGATTGGGCATTTGTGAACGTCATGTAGTTGGCTATTAACAAGCACATAGTTGTGATGTATGTATCGTTGGCGCAGGATGATGTATGTAATGATCTGAACTTGGCGGTTGCTATACAAGAACGTACCTATTTGCGTTCAGTTTGGCAGCAATTCAAGTGACGGATGTCTACACGTTTGAGTAATGAGATACAAGGCCTTGTGTTTGGTAATTTGGGTAGTTGCTAACTCTATGCCAAGGGAAAGGTTTTGCAACAGTGATGGCAGATCCCATTTTTCAACAGAAGAGTGTAATTGTCATAAAGAATTACGTTTGCCAAGCTTCGAAAGGCCTGTGATCGGTTTCTTGCTGCGATATGCAGAATTTCATTTAAAAGGGTGGCAGGGTGGACTTGTAGTTCATATCCCCCCTCTCAAGCTTCCACAGTTTGCCTCGAGTTCCTCCTTCACATATCGGGAAACGGAGATTTTTCCTTTCGACTCCGGTGGTCGCCGTGGCGTTGTGGGTAGAGTGCGACACTCACACGCCTAAGGGTCTAGGTTCGACTCCCAGTTCAACACCAATTTTTTTAATATTTCACGGCACCACCTCTTTCAAGCTGCTGACAACACTCAAAGAGTAATAACTGTCTAAGAAAGCTTCTCAAATTTCGCCGTTCGGAGTCGGCAAAAAACTGTAGGTCCCTTCTACTCGTGAGAGAACAGTAGCGCGCACAACACGAGTAGTTGATGAGCAAGCTAGGCCCTGGTCCCCATTTGGACTGTAGTGCCAACAGTTATTATTATTATCGACTCCGGCTTGAATTTTCGGGTCGGAGCTGTTAGCGATCTACATTCCACCGTTACACAGACTCTTGACCAGACCCAGATTTCAGTACTTGGCTGCAATACAGAGTTAAGTTTTTTCCAAAACCAACAATTTCCCCGCAGTACTTTCCTATCGAAGTGACTATGGGCTTCCTCATAGTCACTTTGGCAAGAGTGACTGACTTCCTCGACAGGTATGTCGATCAGGATAAGGGTGACCTGAGTGTTATACGAATTCAGTGTTTGTGCAGGAGCCCGAAAGTTGCAAATTTTTGTACCGACGTTAAAATCGCTTCTTATCGTAAAGCCGCGGTAGACTTCAAAATTGTGAGACTCTGCCAGAATGGTTTTTATTCGTTCTTTGGCGACAGATTTATCTTCGTCTGTGTTCAGACCCATTTTAACTTCTTCTGTATTAGCCTCTCATCGACTTGTACTGTTTTTCAGCAAATAACGTCGATGCCATCGACGTTAGGCAGCTGCTAAAGAGTGCTTTTGGAAGAGGTGTGCCCCTCAATTGTCACAACAGATCGTCAACCATCACGCGAGGTATTGTCTAAAAACTTTCTCACACAAATGAGCTACCCGCCCGAATGTCAAGAGTTGTCAACTGGGTTTCTAAATCTGAGTTTCTACATTCCTCAACAGATTTCGGAGACGAACACTAGACATGACTTTGCATAGCTCCAAGAGCTCTAAGAGATTTTAAAATCGGTCAATAGGTTAAGGGTGTTTATTTGCACTTTGTTGTATCTTTCCAAGATCTGCCTCAGTATGAAACACTGCCACCAATTACATTTTGATGATTTGCGATTCCAGCAGGCGAACATACCTACCTTCAGTTGTCACCGTCGACAAAAGTTTCCCTTCATATGTACAAGACGCATAGAATGGCAAAGATTTCCTTTGACTGCAAATTTCGAGTAATCATCCGCAGTTTTTTCTTTCAGCTAGACTCTAGAAAATCTGACAGCTTCAATGCCTTTGTACTGCCTCAGCCATCTTGGCCACTATAAGTCGTGAGGTTTGACCATTAAGATGTATTTGCAGGTCAGTTTCTATACGTAAAAAATGTTTAGAACTTAAGCTAGTTACTTTTCTGAACACTAAAATCCATAAGAAAACATTTTAAGTGTTGTTGTTTGATGAATGACACCGATTGTGAATACAACTCACGCCCTTACATACTGCAACAAAAAGCGCACTCCTATCATCGAAGGCATTCAGACACTATGAGAACCACCTTAAGCCCCTGGCACTTCACAGCTCCTGACAATCCAGTTCACCACATGCAGCAAATCAATTCACTCCGTCCCTCCTGTAGGTGCTAGACCTGTCGACTGTGAACGACTAGTTTGAACTTGTGTCCATTAATCTTCTTTGTTTCCTCACTTCTCAACTATAAATCTTGCTCATCACGTCAGACTTCACAGACTACACAATTTATACGATTCCCCCCATCCCTTGTAGTGGTTTTGGGTGCTGCAAGCAAATTCGCATTCCATCCCTCCTTCCATTACAAAGTTCTTCGAGTGATGAACTTCATTCATCGCTTCTCGCTCCTTCTTCCTTGCCATTCAGTTTCTGTCTGAAAGGTTTACAAATCCACTGGCGCCACGCAACTCCACGCCCCGCAAATCTAGTCAGCTATGGGCGATCCAATTTTATTAGAATTCTCCAGAAAAAGAAAACGGAAAGCAATTCTCATCGTAAAACAATCAAAAGAGTGTCATAACCGACTGTCCGCAGTCAGAGCTGAATCTCTGACTACACCCCACCCAGCAAGCCCCGTTCAAATATTTAATCGTTGAGAAGTGATTAATTTTTTTCCCTTCCTCCATTTCCTCGTTATTTCTTCATCAGTCTTTCGCAATGTATATGCCCATTTGTCTCAGTCTCTCCCGCCAGCCCTTTCGTGGAAGGCGAGCGAAAAACTAGATCCGACCGGAAACATTTGTATTGCTCCCACAAGGAGCGGGCTTGCTGTCTCCACAAAATATCCTGCTGATTTCTTAGGTCATTTCATTCCGTGAAGTGTCTTTCCTCTCAGGATGTAGTTAACTTGCAGTTTTTTTCCCCTCTCACTTGATACCCATGCATTGCCCATTGTGCACACTCTCGCTGTCTGCAGTTCAGGATTTTTTATATTTACTGATGTTGCTGCTGCTGGATGTTTGTGTGTGTGAGTTGTTAAAAAGTCATTTGACCAATTTATACCCTCAACAACAAAGTCGAGTGGGAGCGGTCGTCGTCAACATTACATTGAATCCATTCCAAAGGACAGCAGGCGAGCGAGGAAAAAGTTCCATTCCCAAGGATTCTTGTCACCAGGCAACGCTGTATGTAAGACAGAACGCGACGGGAATATTAAATGTACACACTTTGCACGCTCTCTCTGTGTTTGTTTGGCACTGTGCTTCTCGGTTAGGGATAAACCGGAAGGACACAAGTCTAGAAAGCCTCCGCGCGCCGAACCCATAGCCAAAGCAACTTCTAGTCATGTTGTGAAAGATTTCATTTCATTCCATCAAAAAGGACGAAGATGTATTGTGTGAATGGCAACAGAAAAAAGGACGAAAAAAGCTCCTGTCGTTGGTTGAAAGGGGGAGGAAATGGGTAAATCCTCTAGAAAATTCTCACTTTTTCACATTCTTGAGATCTCCTTCGTTTTGCGACTCGCCTCGGTATTTAGAATAATGAGTCTGTACGGAGATAACGGATGACCAATTTAATATCCGCTCCGTGAACTTGTATAAATAGATCTAAGTAGGTGGAGGACGAGGGCTGTTTCTATCTTGAAGGTCGAAATCACTATTTGGAGAGAAATTCTTGCCCATGATCCGACTGCGGCTGGTTGGGTATATCGCTAAGGAAACGGGTAAATGTGTTTCAAGGACTTTTCCCGATTAATTCAAATTTTATCGAAAGGACATTTAGCAGCCACTTGCTGTGATTTTGTTTAGGTTTCTTTGGACTATGAAGGACCTATGAAGGAGGACGACATGACAATTAAGGAGAATTTAATACAATGCTGTGGGCTGGGAAATTTAATAAACGGGGTAAAAGGATTATGAGAGGAAGTATGGGGTGGATGATGATGATCTGGTCAATTATGGCTGGGCTATGGGTTGCGCAAGCACTTCAAAGGCGGAAGGGAATTATGTGGGTAACTTAATGGGTTTTCAGTTGAAGATGGGGTAATTAAATCAAGCTGCTGCCACTGGTGCTCATATTGCTTATCGTTGTACAATTTGCGTTTTTGCTACTGCCTTTGAATACTCATCCTTGTGCCCTGGTTTTTTTTCTCCTGTTTGTAATTTATACGGGAGGCCCAGGGAGGCTTTAATGGAGACGTTATCATTTCTCGATAACCCTGGGAAAAAAAAATGTTTTTTTAGTTGACGAATTATGAGACCACGAGATTTGACAGCAGGTTTGGGCTTGGGCTGCTCACGGTACGTGTGCCATTTTATTTTATATAATTTACAAAAGGAATCTGAATCCCGAGTCAAAATTTTGGTGGATATGACCTGGAAAGTATTGTCGGTACGTTTGTTTTCCCAAGATGGCGCCACCTGTGAGTTGTTACTAATCTTGGAAGCGATTGCCTAGATCATTGGAAAGTGGGACGTTTGTCAAAAAGAATAAGTGTACATCAGCGTCAGTCTTAGACAACAGCATTGTTTATGGCCTTTTTGAAAATGTCCGAACTTGGACTAGATTCTTAAATAAACAGCCTTTGTGGGAAGTTTTAATTTTCCTTTTCAATTAGCAGTAAAGTACAGCGGAAACTTATAGAATGGCTATCGGAGTTTATGGTGAATCTACTCCGGAATTGTTTTCGACGCTTCAAAAGTGGTCATTTCTGAGTCCAAGACACGGAGCGTCTACTCGAAACGACCGAAAGACATGAAAAGTCTCTGCCCCGATGGTCCGTTGCAATCGAAAACTACGAAAACTATGAAATGTAAGCTTTATTCAAATCCAAGTTGTGCCATATTGTACAGGCAGAGTGTGTCAAATATGCTGCAAGTCACATATCTTCTGTGACCACTGAAACATTCGATTCCCTGAATTCAAGAACGCCCTAAGCCTCCTTTCATTCATCTGACACTAACACCAGCACCACCCACTCCACAAGGAGATACCTAATGATGAATCCGAAGAGCATGCAACTCACTTGAGTCTCAAAAAATACCACTCCCAAATGCTTACACCCAAGGCCATGCTCCTTCTTGCTAAACTCACCTTCTCCCACTCCGCAATGAGTTCACCTACTAACCTGACTTTGAGCTGTTTTCTTTTGAAAGTCCCCACGTGACTTACAATTACACTGGCAGCACACCTACCCTCCCCCACCTCAGAAGAGGAGGCTGCAAAGTGCCTCCGCACATCGCATGCCTTTTGAGGTTTCGCCTTTTCAATTTTCAAAGCTCTTACACAGTCTCTATGGGCGTTCCCAAATACAAAGTAAAATAACAAAAAAAAATTGTATTCACCACAAAACCTCTCAGCTCGTTACCACACCACACCAGTAAGTAGGACACACACACGACCAAGGGAGCACTGTGCCCTGGCCTTTTTCATTCTGCCACCCCCTCCCCCACCCGCTCCGCCTTTTTTATTCCTTCTTTTTTAATTCATCTCGGTACAAAGTAGATCCTCTGGAGGAAGTATTACTTTGTTCATATTTTTCTGTTTTATGTTTTGAAGTCTCCCCACACGTCCTCACACGTCCAAGCTCTGTGTCGACGGTCAGGAGTTGCTCTGCTGGCAGTGCAAGGGTGAACTGGGCCTGGTGGGAGCTTGTGAGGTCGCCTGTACAACGGAAACGAAACGAACGAAACAGAAAAACTCTTATGCTTTTCATTAAAATTCTTCAGGACTCTCACGCTTAACGCGGTCGCATTCGTTCGTGTTTTGCATTTTTTGTTTGCTGTTCCTTCTGGATCGGTGTTCCTGTTTTCGTCGACACCGTTGCTGTTTTCGCTCTCGGCTTGAATTGCATTTTTTTCACGCGCAATATTTTCAATTTTGTGCGCCTTCCCAGCAGCGGAGTCCATGCGTCTCCATCGAAAGGACTTTCTTCTCGGTTACGACTTGAACTCGTTCCGATGTAGGTTATATCGTGAAAAAAAAAACACATATTCAGTTGGCATCCACAATTTCACAGCTCCCCCTCCCCACTTCGACCACCTGAATGTTGGCGGGGTGGCTCAATTGTAATGTGGGCACATCTAAACAAGTGTAATTTATGGGCGGAGAGGGTTGACGTACGACGGAAGTGTGTCTGTGTAGGGCGCTTGTTGTAGTTAGTTGAAGTTTTGTGCATTTTTAGATGTGCCGCAGTTCGTGGTTTTCGTTTTAAGGTGAGTATAATGTAATCAGCACTTTTAAATATTTGATATCTGCTCGTTCAACTCCTGACGGATTTGGAATGCTCCTCCCACGGGGGAGCGATGGCAGGGATAAAATATGAATAGGGAATAGGGACGCAAATGTTTGGAATTTGCAATTTTCCCACTCATTTGTTGTCCCCCCCTCGGATATAAATATGAGGAAACTTGCTGTTGGCTGGTAGTGCGGGGGATGACTGCAAAATGCGGAGCCGCTCATGATCTGCAGAAAAACAGAGTGCTCTAGGAGCTATTTTTTCTTCATTCATGATGGTGTAATTTATTACGCGAACATGCTTGGAATTTATGTGTCACAGTACCCGTAAATGACTATTGAAATATTTTGCTCATTAAAATGTAAGAGCAACTTGGTGAGTGGGTTAGCGCGAATGATGAGGAGGGGAAGGAGGTGAAGCGGCTTAGAAATTAGAAATGCGACCAGTGTACTGATGATAAATAAATAATGAGACGACGGGAAAGGATGCAGTTAACGTGGCTTGTGATGGGGGCAATGTCTTTTTT